>JAOCZM010000113.1:2937664-5875328 GCA_026122235.1 Vinca minor
TAATTGGTTAAATTGACTAAATTGTGGTTAAATTGTAATTAATTCGTTAAAAAATTAAGAAATTTAAGGGAATTTGAATTTTTAGTCACTTTTAATCAATTAATTTTAACCATTAATCATTTTTTATAAAAAAAAATCCTTAATAAAAATGGATGAAGAGGAAAAAGTTGACAAGTGTATAGTCAGAATTGGATTGATGTGGATATTTAAAAGAGTTCAAATAACACCTATTCATTCCAATTCCACCCTCTTTTCTACTTTTGGATATGGCAAACCACGAAAAATTTCGATATAGGCACTGCTTTCTAGTGGTGGGGGCATAGGCACAAACTGGGCTCACAATCACCCACATCCCTGCTTTTCGATTAAAAAAGCAATAAAAACGCCTCAAACAATGCACTGCAGTGGGGGAATATTTTTATTATTTTAATCAAAAGTCGTGATGCTAGTGAATGTGGGACTAAGTGGTCTATGTCCCCCACTTTAGAGCTTCTGGTCTACGTATGAATTGATCGGCAAACCACACCTGTGTTGACTATAAATTCTAATACCTACTTTTTTTTTTTTGTTAATCTTTTGACTTATATACAAATGTTTCATGTATTTAATTGTGATAGAAGAAATTGAGCCAAAGAGAGAAATTTTAAGCATACTTCAAAAAATTTGGATACTTTTTTTTTTAGCCTCATAGGAGGAGGAGGAGGTGAACGCTGTAGGAAGGGATAAATTATTTGGTTCCATGTAGAGGGAGGATGTCGAACCCGCAACCTCACGGTCGTGGACAGAGGCCAGCCCCACTGGACTATGACACTCTTGACAAAAATTTGGATGACTTGTTTCACTTCATATTTCATTCTCTTTTTCATTTTTGTATATTACACTCTCTTCACTTATTATCTTCTATCTCATTTTTTATCTTACGCTTGTTATTATTAAGTTGCCACATAATTTTTTTCTTTCTAAAATGTAATCCAAAAAATAAAAAATACTAACTTCATTCCATAATATAAGTCGTTTAGGACATGTAATAAAAAATGAAAGAAGCAAAAAAATAAGGTACTTTGTTAGTTAAAATACCAATATTACTCTCTTAAATAAAATGTGTGGTATATAAGTACTATTTAAAAGAGTAATATTAATATTTTGACTAATAAAATACTTTACTTTTTGTTTTCTTAATTTTTATTATATTTCCTAAACGACATGCATTATATTATTTTCTTAATTTTTATTATATTTGTTAAACGACTTATATTATATTATAATAGAAAACACTTTTGGCTACGGCTTCTATTGATCATGTTGTGAAAAAAAGAGAAAACATGGTGACTTGCTAGACAAACTCCCACATCTATCCATATATACACCCCTCTCGCCATACCCCTCATTTCCTCATTCCCGCGTTCAAAGTCTAATCCCAACTCAACAAAATTCCCTTTTGGTCTCTAACTCCAAAATCTCATCCCGCCATACCATAACCACCTTCTTCTCACTACTCAAACTCCCACGCAAATCATTAACTCTGATCTCGCATATATAGGTACTCCTGATTGAGAATAGGTTCGCGTGTTAAATTTTTTTCGTGGTATAGTTATGGAGAATAGCCAATTAGAAATAAAGTCGTCAAGATTCAAGCGCATCTGTGTTTTCTGCGGAAGCAGCCCAGGCAAGAATCCCAGTTACCAACTTGCCGCAATTCAGCTCGCCAATCAACTGGTATCTATCTATCTATCTATCTTAATTCACTTGCTTCTTTTTTCATTTAACTTTCCTGGAATTTGGTGTTGGGGGCGAAACTGCAACTACATATAAAAACGACAAAAAAAAAAAATTAGTGGCGAAACTGATAAAAAATTTCAAACTACATATAAAATTTCTATACCTAATAGTATTTTTAAAAATCTCGGAGGCGGCTGTCTTCGTCCCTGCAATAGTCAGTAGTAGTAGTAGTTTTCTCTGTTTTCATAAAAAGAGATTTTCTGCACAATAAAGAAAAAACAAATACTTTTTCCCATTTAAAATATAACTTAAGGTTTGATCAGATAAAATTTGGATGATATTCTATTTTGGAGTCGAAATTTACCAGCCAATTCATGTATTCTAGGCCGATCACAAGATTTTTGACATTTTTACCTGACTAATCTGATTAAATGTGATTCTAACTCAACATGAGATATGTATGAAAAGATTAACTAATATATAAGTTTGGAACTAAATATCATGGTCACATTAAATTTTCATTTTAGCATAGCGATAATAGTTCCCAAGAATGTGCTTGTATATACTGTTAGATCCATAAATCACTAACTAAATCCACATACACAAAGTGTGACAAATGATCTAATTATATTTATGCCGACTTGATAGAAATTCCTCCAAACATACGAGAAGCATCATTTTATCATTCCAAGGAGATCAAAGTATCAAAATTCAGTGATGCAATTTCTGTATTCTGGATGAATTTTGATACCATAGATTTGTGATTAGAATAGAAGAAGATGATTAAGAAACAGAGAAATGTAATTATCAGTAAGAGTAACGTGAATTATATTTTATGGGTTCACGTACAAATCTTAATTGCGTGTTAATTAATGCATATTATAAAAAAATAAACGAAATAATAATATGGATTTAAAAAAAATGGCAGGTTGAAAGGAAGATTGACCTTGTCTATGGAGGTGGAAGCATTGGCTTGATGGGCTTAGTTTCTAAAGCCGTCTTCAATGGTGGTCGTCACGTGTTAGGGTAAAATTTACCATTTTCTCTTAATTAAAAGTTCCATTATTGTTCTGCACTTGGTGGAGCTACTACTTTCCCTTTGGACAGAAATTGTTTCGCCTTTTTTTTTTTTTTTTAATCCTGGGATTTAATGAATTATGTCATTACTGTTGTTATTTTGCAGAGTGATCCCAAAAACTCTCAGAGAGGTAATTCCACTTTTCACATTGCTCCATTATGCATTTGGATAATGGTCTATTTGGATAAGATTTCTATTGAAAACAGATAAAAAAATAAAAGATTTTACTTTGATCTCCGACTATTGTACATATATATTATTCACCTCTTTGATAGAAATAGTAAACCTATTAAACTTATGACTCAAAAGATTATAATTCTCGGAGGATTTTTTCCTGTTATTATAACGTGTCACATTCTTATTGCCTGAACATAAATTGTTAAAGTATCATAATGTGCTAGGCCCATAAGTCTAAGGACTAAAAATATTGCGAAACCAAAAACAAAAATTTCTTATAATTTCCACTCGTAGGTGTTAATTAAGCAAAGTTCTAATATGTTATTTCAGGTAACTGGGGAGAGTGTTGGGGAAGTGAGACCCGTTTCCGGTATGCACCAAAGAAAAGCTGAAATGGCTCGGCAAGCAGATGCATTTATAGCCTTACCAGGTACTCCCTTCGTCTACTTTTAATTGTCTCAAACGACTAATACACACAAGGATTAAAAAAAAATGTTGCGTTTTAGACAAAATATAAAGAAAAAAAATTATAATGTCCTTGTATTTCATGTGATTTTGTGCAAACATTAATAATTTGACAATTATTGAAAATACAACATTGTTATGTTATAATCAATGATTAGTAGCTTTCAAAACTATTTCTGAAATTGACAACAATTGATACAAAAAAAAAAACAGATACTTATCTCTCACTTATAGTACTGTCCAAAGCAGACATAAAAGGGGAAGCAGCTAATATAGTACCAATGGTATTATTTTTTTCATCTTAATGAACACACAAGAAAATGTGCAGGTGGCTATGGAACATTAGAAGAACTTCTTGAGGTTATCACTTGGGCTCAACTTGGAATTCATGACAAACCGGTACTATTACCCTTTTATCTATGTAGTTGGGGAATTTTGGGGGGTCGGAATGGAAGGGACAAAAATTTCGTCATTCAAAATATGAATATTTGAATTACGAGTTGGTTTTTTGATTTTAGTAAAGTTTCTTGATTCATTGGATGGTTTTTACTAGGTTGGATTATTAAACGTGGATGGATACTACAACTCACTATTGTCATTCATTGACAAAGCAGTGGATGAAGGATTCATTTCACCAGCTGCCCGTTATATAATTGTCTCTGCTCAAACTGCCCATGAACTCATGTCCAAGCTTGAGGTATACATCCCCCAATGTCCAATATTCTACACTTGCACAACTTACATACTTGCCTCACTACTATAAGAGCGGTGATCCGAGCAATTAGAGCTTCCTCGCTTCAGAGATCCTACTTAAAATTTAAATTTATTTCATGAGATTGCCTATGCATTGCCGACATACAGTGCTATTCTAACACGGTCAGTACTTAAATCGAATGTTCAACTTATCTAATAGGTTAGTGAGACGAATGTTGAAGCACATACATAAATAATGGGAGTTAATGGTCTGCCATCTTCGTAAAAAAGGGGGGAAACACTATACGCATTATGCACTTTAATAAATGTTGTAATAATTATTTATTATGTTCGAAATTAAATGTACCGTGTGATGTAGGAATACGTACCAAAGCACAATGAGGTGGGGTTGAAGTTGAGTTGCGAGATGGAACAACAAATGGGTTACAAGACAAAGTCCGACATAGCTCGTTGAACAGGGCTCTCAAACAAAGTAGTGACCGTACATACTACTAAATCAACTTCAGTGATGACTCAGGCATTTCTCTGTAGATGCAAAGACAATATTGTTTTACTTTCTTTTTTGCTGTCATTTTCTCTTTGATTTCATTAAGCACTAGTGCTAACAAGAGCTGCTTGTAATTTTGTGAGGAAATGTTTCACTTTTAATTCATAATTCTTGTGTATATTTCAATTCAGAATAGGTTGTGCTTTTTTTTTCCTCTTTTGGATGAATACGAATAGGTTGTGCTTGCTTCTTGTGAAATGAAAATATTATGAGTCATTTTTTTTTGTAAAATTTACTAGTGTCAGTCATCATATACAATCTACCTCCTCCGTTCCTAAATAATTGATACATTTAACTCTTTGTGTGTTTTAAATTATTTGATACTTTTCAAATTTTGATGAACATTTGTCATATTTCTTCCAATTTTACACTTAGTCAACTTTACTTAATATTTAGTGTTTCCAACAATTTCACACATATTCATGCACATCAAACAATATTTTAATTATGTGTAATTTGAAGAAAAAAATTCGTAATTATTGTCTTCCAATCATTTTCTTAGTCGAGGTGAAAATATCAAATGTATGAGGTAGTAATAAGCTACTCCCTCTCTTCCCATTTATTTGTTGCTTTAAGACAATGCACTCAAATTAAGAAAATTATTGCAATACAATAATTTAAAGATAGATAGACATTTTTACCCTTCAATTAATACATTCATGTTGGGACGATTCAAATTAGTTGTTGACTAAATTAATTAAAGATAAGGGTAAGGTTGAAAAAAACACATTTAATACTCTTTTGATTTTATAAAGTGACAGATAATTAAAAATTGATAAAATATGTATTGGCGACAGATAATTGGAAACGGTGGGAGTATTACAATGGATTGGATAAGTATTTCATTTAATGGCTAATTGGATCTGTGTTCATGGGGTACAACTCCCAACTTATTATTAGTAAATAGCAATAAGAATGGTATGTTGGATAATTAGTCAGCATGGCTTTCCGCTCACGGCTCCTATGCGGAACAGGGTTTTGTTCCGCATGTGCGGGACAAAATCCTGACCGTCAGATGATATTTTTAACGGTCCAGATCAGGAGAGAGAAAAGTTGCGGCTGATTAAAAAAATAATAATTTTTTTTTTAAGTCTCTCTCCTGATCTGGGCCGTTCAAAATCTCATCCGACGGCTCCAGTTGTTCCGCACATGCGGAAAAAAAGCTGTTCCGCATAGGAACCGGACTGTGGCTTTCCATAATTGGAGGCTAGGAAAAGGATGTCTATAAGTGGCCAGCCAGAATGAGACAGTGAGCTTGAGTAGAGCCACGTGTACCTAAAAGCAATGAGAAAAAGAAGTGGTGCATAACAGTTGCGGAGCTAGGATTTAAATTTATCGGGGATCGAATTAAAATTTATTTACAATGTATGATAGTATATTTGAAATAAAAAAGTTATATTTTACTAAAAGATTTGAAGTTAAAATGATATTTATCTTGAAAAAAAAATGCAGAAATTAAGGAAGAAAAATGACAAAAATAAAAAGAGAAAAAACGACTAATATGCAAAGTTAATGTTACAGTTCATAACAATTATAAATTATTATTATTATTATAATGAGAAAGTTATAAAATATTATTATTTATTTAATTAATTAAAAGTATATTTTAGAGAGAAACAATTATTTATTTGAAGTCCTATTAATTTGAATATATAAAGTAATCAAATGAAATATTTTTACTTTAAAACTATAAATTTCTTTATGTTTTTATTACCCAAATTACACTATTAAAGCACTACAAAAAATGGTCACAAATTACGCTATTATAACACCAAAGATCATGCCCAAATTACAATATTACAGAACAATGAGTATTCCACAAATAAAATAGACAATTGAATGAATGGAGGACGGAGATTTTTTGAGGATGGAAGAATTATGCTACCACCGAGAAAATATATTAATTCTAAGAAAATGAACATTAATTTCGAAATAAACTAAAATAAAAAATAACAAAATTCATTTTGTGACGGAGAGAGTAATTTATGAAATTTCAAAATTTTGAGAAAATACCAAAACATTTTATATTATAAGAACTTATTTATACAAAAAAATATTTTTAGTACTAATATGTAATTTTTAAAAATTTGAGGGAGGGTGGGTGGGTGGGGGGGGTTTGGCCCCCTCCTTGTACACTAAAAGCGATACCCACGCCCCCTGGGCCCCCACCCGATCCGACAGGCATTGTGGAGGATGTAAATCAAGGTGACCCAGCGGTTCGATTGGTGGGAGGCTTTGTTTTAGGACACCGCAAGAAGTCACCCCCATATTGGAGGGTTGAAACTTCCACACTGCGGCTGCCAAGATCCAGGGGTGGCCCCCTCCTGCCTCCATGAAGCTCCGTCACTGGTGTAAAATTGATTGGCATATCTCTTTGCACATAACAGTTTGTAGTGCATAGAACAGGGATAATTTTGACATGGATCAGGTCCATTGAACCTTGCGGTAAATAGTTGGCCACATCACTACATAATGATAAGAGAGACAACTTTGTGAGGATGTAATCAGTTTTAGATCACAAGGTTCACATGAACCTAATACATATTAGAATTTTCCATATAACAGTGCCATATTGTCCTAGTGCGCATGTCCACCAGTAGCATTTTACTTGTTTATGGTAGCAAAAAGTTCCAATCCAGCTACAACAGTGGCAACATCAATTGTTCTGTACCATATGGAATAATCATGGACCGTCGGATAAAATATTTGACGACTGAAATCATTTAATTTAATACTTTTTCATAATATTTATTGAAACTCAAATGATCTCATTCGTCAAATATTTGATCTGACGGTTCGTAATTGTTCCGCACGATAATTATTCCACACTGTAGCATGCTCGAAAAAGTTCAGGTGCCAGAGAAAATAGCAGGTTAAGGGCAAATCACGCTTAAAAAAGGACTTATATTGAACTTATAATCGCTCAATAAGAGATTATTGGTAGCGAGATTCAAACCTAAGTTTTATAACCAAAGTTGAGCATTTTACTTGTTCCGTTCTTGACATAATAGACTCTGGCAAAGCTAAAGTTAGGGTGTTTTATGCATATCTTATCAACACGTGTTGATTTATTATCAGCCATCGTATCGATTTTAATCAGAATAAAAACTTTTATTTTTCTTTAAATAGCTATTTTCACCAGCCTAAGACAAGAGGCAATAAAACATAGATAGCAAAGGAAGGATAGAAGTTAGAGGGAAGGACTTTTGGCATTCTCGCCAAGGAAATATTGAAATGCCAACCGACATATGCATAACACTGTTGAAATGCCTAGCAAGACACTCAAGCAACCTCCCATGATCTGTCTTTTCTGTTGTACAATAATTTTCTTGGACTTGGACTTGGACTCTTTTCATTATTTATTTATTTTGGAGTTGAGCTCCCGATCTCATAAACTACAAGTCAGGCAGGCGGAAGACTATTACTTAAGCAGTTGAGTTGGATTCTTTCAATTCAAAGAAATAAGATGCCATGTACCATCATGGTTCCATGAGGCAACATGATCCAAATCCGACTGTCCCATGACCTGTCTTTTCTGTTTACAATTATCATTTTCTTGGACTTGGTTTTTATTTATTTGAAGTTGACAGGCCCTAATATCTTGACTACGAGTCAGACATTCGAATGCTATGCTATTACCTAAGTAGTAGTCTTTGATTCTTTCAATGTAAAGAACTAAGATGCCATGCACCATCCATGGCTCCATGAAGAAGAACAAGAGAGAATTTATCGCAAGGCAGCAGGCCTTAATTCACCTTCATTGTTTTGGTTGGCACATAACCACTTCAAAAATACAGTGCCAGAAGCAGATGCATGTATTATGTATGCTAATGTATACACAATCATCCCTAATACATCACATTATACATATATGATAGGAGCCCTCAACATTACAAATATATAATTTTGCTCAATCAGGAATTTCTAGTACAACAACATTCGCTTAAGTGAAAAACTAGGTAGTGAAAGATTGAGCCACAGAGGATGTGGTAACTAAACCTGAAAGAAGGGCAACGAGGACAGCACTGTTGTATGTGCTTGGTTCTGTTTGCATTGAGTTGTTTCTTGAATCAATGAATGTCTCGTTTAGGAACGGTCCGCCCACGAGTGCTCCAGTTGCAACGTTCGGATTAGGTTTATCGGAGTCGAGCCACTTGAAACCGTCTTTACAACCGGTTGTTGCATCAGCTGGTATTGAAGCTCCTCTATGGTGAATATATTCTGGGTATTTATCGCCATAACCCACAAGAAAACTCATTGACAGAGGGTTGTTACCTAAAACATAATCAGCCTACAAAAACATATGGTAAGAAACATAGGAGTCGGGATGATAATTAAGTACTTATGGCGTGGAAGTTTAAGAAACAGATGCTTTCATGAACATACTTGTGAGCTTGCAAACTTCCGGAGATCTGATGGTTTAAAAGAAGTGCCACTGCATGAAAATTCAGCAGTCCTAGATGATAACATATAGTCACTATAAAGAACAGCTAGAAATGCTGATGCCACAGGTTGCTGCAAAGCGTTCCATTCACTAACCCATATCAGGCCACCTGTAGTAACAAATCCAAAACGTGAACAACGATAGTGCACGAGTCATCTATTGTATATAAAATTTTCCATGCTATGTCCTGATGAATCAACTCATTCCACTTTTGCCCTGAAAAGTCGAAGGAAAGAGGAGAAGAATAAATAAGGTCAAACATCAGAAAGAAAATTACCATCTGTCCGGCTAGAGGTGGCTGTTGGAGATTTTGGAAGAAGGCCACACATGACAGCCTCAGCCGACTCCTTGTATTTCGGGAGGATCGCGGAGTTTGAGATGCCTTTTGAACCAAAGAAGCTAACCCTGGATAATAGAACCTGTATTCAAGATCAAGGTGACCTCATCAAATATAAGTCTAGTTGGCTTTCTTTCAAAATGAAGAATCTGCTATTAAGGCTCGAATGCAATCTGCTTAAGCTTATAAGCTCAAGTATTTATCAGATGCCGTCAAAACAATGAGAAGGGTCATAACAATTTTTTTTTTTTTTTTTTTTTACTACTAAGGTGATCAAACACTTTATCCGTGAGGCCCCAGACAACAGGTTCCAGTGTCATCAATGTGTTGTTCGACCATGTGCTATTGTTCCTAAGCTTTGGGAAATAAGGAGCACTAGCGAAAATTAAACATGCAAGCCAAAGTAGCAAAATCTTTTGTATAAGTACTAATTACTCAAGAAAGGAAATTCAATAAAATAGTCATAACATGTTTCCCGTTTACATTGTTGAAACATTCTAATGACTTTGAATGAGAAGACCAGTTCAGCAAGTCCAGATGTTACCGCTTATCAATTTGTCCCAGTTATGAATGAGTATGAGATAGTTTAAGCATCAAGGTTCTGAGATCACGAGTTTATCTAAAAATATCATACCATAGCAAAATATACCTGAGCTCCAGCTAGCTTGTTATCCCAGCTAAACCACGTAGGACTCCCAAAATTGGCAAAGGCATTACCATTTTTCCCCATGACATAATTAAAGTATGTTTTATCCTGAGTAGCATGATATAGCCAACTAGCTGCCCACAACAGCTCATCACCGTAACCCGTGGAGTTGTAATATGTCGCTACTTCAGGAATGCTCTTGCTGTAAGAACCTCGATACTTGTCAGCAAAAGTAAACAACTCCTTTGCATGCTTCAGAAGTGTGTCTGAATATGCTGAATCACTGGATCTAAACACCAGTGATGCTGATGCCAGAGCTGCTGCTGTTTCGGCTGCAACATCTGTTCCTGGGGAAGAAGTGTTCACCTGTATCAAAGGCCTTGGTTCAGTCATGTCTTCGGGCCTGTCCCAACATTTATGGTCTGCAACAGCATCTCCCACCTACCAAGAGTTATAATCAAACAAAGAAGCTCAATTTGAATTATTCTATATAGCCTCAACTAGAAGCACAAACTAAGTTTCAAAAATATGTTGCTGAATCATTTTCTACATATCAGAAAAGATTGGCTAATACTAAGAACCCCATAAAATCATGCACAATCTTCATGAGCATGATTCAAGACTAAGAAACCGAAACTTCTTGAAAGTAAATATTGAAGTAAGAATACTAACCTGAATGTATAGAACATTTTCGGAAGGATGAGCATTAACAAGGTAGTCAGTGATCCACTTAAGTGAGTTCTGAGCAGGTTCCATTTGCTTCACCACTGTCATCTGATCGCCATATTCAAGGATAGCCCACGACAACACTGTGGCAGTGAAAGCCATTGGGAATCCAAACTTCATATGATCCCCAGCATCATACATCCCTTTTGAAAGGTCTATTTTTTGCCTGACTTCCATCTTTAAGTGCTGAGTCCCCTCGCCAAGGGATTGTATTATCCTCCAATTTCCCAGCTGCAACAAACAACAATTATATTTCTGCCCTCAGTGAAAAGCACAGCAGAGGTATTCAAATAAATATAGCCCAGCAGAAGCTTCTAGCTATAGTTCCTTGTCAAAATATTGAATGTGACTAATTTATACTCCCGCCATCCGAAATTGAACATCTACTTTTCTACTTCAATAGAAAAGTAGACGTTCAATTTGGAATGGAGGGAGTATTTCGCATCAGATGAAATAAAATTGCTTAGTGTACAAATTGCCAGCACTCCTAGTTAAGCCATGGTATTCTTCTGGACTAAAATCTAGCATATGACTGGTAACAGATCAATGCATTTCAGTGCCTCACAGCAAAAAAAAATAAGGACTTGAATTACATGATACAATTATTTAACATGACTATATATTTGCACCACAAGACTAACTCAATTTGATTATATAATCAGTCAAATAAACACATTTTAGACAACATTAAACTCTAAGAAAATAAAGCTCCTATCACGTCAGCAGAAAAAACTCTCTCCTGATGTAGATAAATCTATACCACGTGGTTCATATCATAATTAACCATAAACAAAGCAAATGAAATGAGCAAGTAAACTAGTTAATCTCAATGCAAGAATCAAAATCAAACAAGAAAAAAAAATATGAAAAAGAGGTAAGATTCCAATACATTTTTGAATGTCAAGGAACTGCATTGCTATTTTAAGGGCTTCAGCATATTTCTTGGTAACAGCACCAGGAGGCCCAGGAACAGGTTCAGCCCCTCCACCATGTTTCTTCTTCACCAATACAAAAATCCCAATTCCAAGAGCTACAGCTACAATCAATACCAGGAACCAACCTATACAACCCCCTTTCGATTTCTTTCCCATTTCCAACTACCCAAATCCACAAACTAGAAAAAAAAAGTTTTATAGAAATTCTTTCACGATTCAGATCTAAAACCGTCAAAGATCCAAGCTTTATCAATTAAAACTTAAGGATGTTTTTGGAACAATGTAAATGAAAAATGTCCACGGATCTTGATTCCTATCAAGCAGGGAATCAAATGCTTGAAAGATGGGATTTTTTAATTATTTTTTGGTGAAGAGGAAAAATGGAGAAATGGAGTTGAATCTGAGCAATGTGGTTTTTTGGTTAAATTAATGAAGCATTAGAGAACAAAACATAGAAAGGTGAAAGGTCTGCAAGAATATGGTGAAGTGTCCTGAGTTAGAAGGGAGGGGGCACCGACATTTTTGCTGTGAAAACGACATCTGATATTTTTCCTTGGAGATTTTGGACAAAAAGACTAGAATAGCCTTTATGAGTTGGTTTTGGTTCTCTGGTTGGCGCGCAATTAGTGAGGACTGTGCTGCGCTGGTTTTAACTGCAGTCAAGATCCGTTGTCTTTGCTTCTCTTTCATTACGATTTTGGTTTAGATGCTATATAATCTGCATTTCTATCAGTATCGAACAGATAAATTTTTATTGTTAGACTGTTTGATTAGATGTTCAGTTGTTGAAGAATAATTATTTATAAATAATTATAATTTAAATTGTTTGATAGAGTGATTTGATTATGCAAAATTATTTTTGCGTACTAATAAAAAAAAGGCCAAATAATGTATTTAATCCTAAAATTATTTTCGCTTGGCGTACTTGGTCCATAATGATCGTTTGTAACTTTTTAGATCACATTCAATTTACGGGAAAAAAATAAGTCCTTCCGTTAATTTTTCAAAAAGTCTGACGTTAGTCAAAGAAAACTGGTGAACTTAACGGGGTAAAATTGGAATTTCACCTTCTTTTATTTTCTTTTTTCTTCTCCACCCACCCTCATCTACCTAAAGATGAAAAAAGAAGAAATAATCTGCAATGGCAAACTCCTATGCTTACCCCCTCGTGATGCACTTTGCATTTGCTGGTATGCTTTCATGGGGAAATCATCCTATCTTCTTCATGGTGTTCCCATCCTTCTTCATTCTTGGATGAAAGTCTCTTGCTTTTCAAGTACTCATCAAACCACTCTAGATTAATACCATGAAGAAGAAGAAAGTTTCATCGACCACCGCCACCGTTTCCACCACGGTCAACAACCATGATCCAAAAACGACAACCTCCTTATTTTCCCAGCAAATCAGATCCAAATCAATGCAATGAACAATTCTAGCATTAAGAAATCCATCTCACTCTATAAATTGTGTATTCTAGCATTAAGACTAATAATTAGGTTCATATTGAGAAGGTTGCAATTAGGTTGAGAAATTAATCAAAGAAAACATCAATTGGGTTCTTGAAATTTGTCTTCTCAATTCGGACGATGAGGGGTTGATATAGTGTATCATGAGGGGGTGGTGGCACCGCCGATATCTGGGGAGTTGGGACAGGGTGTAGGTGGGCGGGAGGGTTACAAGGAGTTGACGGAGAAGTGGAGGAAGAGAAGGAAGGAGAAGAAAAAATAAAGAAAAAGTGGATATTTTTTTAAGATTTTGTAAGACAAAGTCAAAAGATTAATATGTTAGCCGATATATCATATGTTTATAAATTATGTAATTCGTCTGTTGGTGTATTGACTAAATATATTATGAGGTCAAAAATCTTAATCTCAATGGTTTGGAGGTCCTCCGAATTTTCTCCTAACACAAATTTTTTCTAATATTAAATAATATCCAGTTTACTGAAAAGTGGAAGTGATTAGTTAATGAGGATATAGGTTAGCCAATATATCATATGTTCATAGATTATATAATTCGTCTGCTGATGTATTGGCTAAATATGTTATGAGGTCAAAAAGCTCATCTCAATGGTTTGGAGGTCCTCCGAATTTTCTCCTAACACAAATTTCTTTTGATATTAAATAATATCCATTTTTTTTGTTTAAAAAAAAAAACCTTATTTTGGAATGGAGGGAATAATAATTTATTTTCTACAACTTATTCTCGTATAATTTGCAAATATCTTACAAATTCATACTTCTAAAAGGCAATGACTAGAAATTTCCTTGTAAAAAAACAGTTTTTATAAACTACAAAATCTTAAGATGATGGCGAATCTATAGTTTGATCAAGTTGTATATATTTGGGATTTGATGGTTAATTATAAGTCTCAAAAGTATTTCATTATCTTTTATAAACGTTAGTATAAGTCGCACAATACTTCACTCGAAATAATAATTTTAGGTTTGAAATAATAAATTTTAGGTTCGAAATTCTGATAATAGTTTGGTGCAGAGCTATTATGGGTTGTATTTCTCACTTTATGGTATGGTTGGTTGACCGGGGTTAGTCATGATTAATATGTGATTGATGAAGACTCCTTACCAGTCTGAAATGCTAACTTCATACGAATTTAAGATTCCGACTACCTTCTGTTGGGATTCTCTCAATATCCCACATCGATTATGTTAATAAATTAGGAGGGAGGAAAACCTTATAAATAGGGATCTTCTAATTTAGTATTATTTGTGTGTGTGCCGCGTTGGACGCCACCAACTCAGATGGTGAGTTTCCTGAGTTTGGTTTGCGAGAGGGTTTGTAATTTTGTTCAGTCCAAAAATTGCATAGTGAAAGTTTGTACCCTTCGGGGTCGTGGATGTAGGTCTGCGTTGAGATCGAACCACGTTAAAAATATTGGTGTTCTTTCGTGATGATTTATTTATTCTTTTTTTCTCTCCATATTATCCGCGTGTTTGCTTCTGCTGCCCTCAACAACTGGTATCAGAGCGTCAGGTTCCAGACGGTGATGAGTTCGAGTCCTGGGAGAAGCGCATATCTTAGAAGAAGGCGCAAGTTTTCGTGACTATGATGAGAGTAAAGAAGCATTCCTTGACCCAACATCAATGAAGTAAAACTGGGACGAAACAGAGAAGAAACCCAAGAGAAGACCTAGGGTTTTCTATTTTAGTTGTAATTTGGGAACTTAATAAAAGGGAGGATTTGTTAGAGATTCTCAAGATCCCAATAGTGATAGGTTTCCTTATTCTGTTTAAGTTGTAATTTGGGAAATTGAGAGAAGGGATGATATGTTGGGATTCTCTCAATATCCCACATCGGTTGTGTTAGTAAACTAGGAGGGAGGAAAACCTTATAAATAGGGATCTCCTAGTTTAGTATTATTTGTGTGTGTGTGTGTCCGCGTTAGGCGCCACCAACTCAGATGGTGAGTTTCCTGAGTTTGGTTTGCGAGAGGGTTTGTAATTTTGTTCCGTCCAAAAATTGCATAGTGAAAGTTTGTACCCTTCGGGGTCGTGGATGTAGGTCTGCGTTGAGATCGAACCACGTTAAAAATATTGGTGTTCTTTCGTTTTGATTTATTTATTCTTCTTTTCTCTCCATATTATCCGCGTGTTTGCTTCCGCTGCCCCCAACACCTTCAACCTCACTGAATATATTGAATATATGATGAACTTTGTCCGGATTCAAAAATATTCAACAACTGACGAAATCATCAACAAAAATAATATAAGTGATTAAATCTCCAACAATTGAAGTATGATCAGAGAAAGATAGAAAAACAACTAATTTTTTACAATAAATATACAAAATGGCTGCTTCCAAAAATAACACTGAAACAAATTGATTAGAGATTAACCTAATATTTGACCATGAATACACAAAATTGTTGCTCACAGAATATCACTGAACAACATGTAAGCCCTAAGGGCGAACAAACTCAGTTTTTGATATTGGACAAACACTTGATGTTGTGTCTAAAGTGTGCTTCATATGTTCAAGAGCTGAATTTCTTGTACTTAAAAGGTATCTATCTTTCACTTAGAAGAGTGAACAACTTTGTACTTATCCTATCTCATTCCCTTTCTTAGTGATAGGGTTATTTGTTTAAGTCCTACTTAGTGTGGGCAATTGTGAAAGTCCTACTTAGTGTGGGCAAGTTGTAAAAGTCCTACTTTGTGTGGGCAAGCTCTTTGTGAGTTTTGAGTTGTGGTTGTGTTGTAAAACTCTTAGTGAGTTAGCCACAAGTGTAAACATTCTTCTTAGTGAAGTTGTTTAAAATCCTTGGGTGCGGCTCAAGGTAGTGGATGTAGATTCTGAGTGAGTCGAACCACTATAAATCCTTTGTCTTGTTATTGGGTTTTGCTTTGCTTTTAATCATCTTGCTCAAACTTACACTTGCATTGCAAAGCTTAGAAAAAGTTTACAAGATTAGTTAAAACCCAATTCACCCCCCCCCCCCCCCTCTTGTGTTTTACACAACATTCTCCTTATACCGTCACGTTTACTACGGAATCATGCCCTCAAATCAAAACCAAAAGGCATCCCAAAAACCATTTTGACTTATGTGCACATTACTATTTTTCTTTCACTCGGCATCCAAAATATTTATGTGCACTGTAACAATTGACGAAAGCATTTTGGAATAATTCTTCTCGTGTTTCCATACTATTATGTACTTTCTCTATCAATAATTAAATGTTCACTTTCTTAACCAAACTAATCATTTTCTTAATATGTATAAAATTTGAATTATGACAATTAGTTAAAGACGGAAGAAATATTTAAGACGAAAGTAAATGTTTTTCAATCACTAAATAAAATATGAGCGGTTAATATTTATCACCATTTGAGCACCACACCACCATATGAGAAAATTCAATCCTAATACAGCCTTTGTAGTACTGGCCTCACATCCCTCTCACATTAATTGGGCGGGATCTACTTATAAATGTGGGCTACCCTCAATTAATGAGAGATTTATAGGACCAGTCCTACCAGTCCGGCTCCTATGCGGAACATATTTTTTTCAGTCCGCAAAATTAAAATATAAAAAGAGACCCGGACTTTGTGGATCGAATCCGAACTCATCAGCGAATCAGTCCAATATATATATATAATTTCTTTTATTTTTTTATAATATCAACATCAAAGATTCAAAGTTTTGCAACACAAATCTACTCAAAATCCAAATCCCCTATTCTCCCTCTCTCTCAACTCTCTTAGTCTCGTACTCTCTCAATCTCTCAACTCCAGCGGATATTCACATCTATCCCATTTGCGTTTCTTTCGTCAAACAGTTCTAATCGATTCGATTGAAAATTGATTAATTGTTGATGGGTACAATAGTTTAATGGGGTTTTTTTTATTTTGTTTGTGAATTAACGCACATTAATTAGTTGCCTAATTTCTATAATAGTTCAAGAGTTGTTGTTGGGTATCTGTTTCTTGTAAGGAAGATGAAAAGATGTGAAACTTGGGTAAGTGGGAAATGTAACCTTAAAAAAAAAAAATTAAAATTCGTTTACCTCTTTCTTAAAATTTTAAGCTTAACATCTAATGAGAACAAACTAATTAACTTTTATAAAATCAATTAATAGTATGTATCTTGATTTTGTCATTTACTAGTTACATGGATGCTGAATTTAATTGAGATTTATACTAGTATTGAATTGCAACTTTCTTATACCTCGATATTATAAAATTTTCATTATTGCTTTTAGGTCGATCCGTAGTTTATTGGGTTGCAACATAATATCTATTTTTCATTTACCAGTTTCATTAAAATTGTCAAAAAAATGATAAAGTCCGCAGACCAACCCGTAATCCGTAGATTGAGTATGGACTTACCATTTTAAGGTTCAAGAAAAAATGGATTAAGTCCGGGTTCCGGTCTGTTTATGGTGAGTCCGCTTAGTCCGGTTCGATCCGTTTGTGGTGAGTCCGTTACGAATTTAGACCGAACTGAATTGGATTGGTCCGTTTGACAGAGCTAAGTCCTACCATGATAGTTTTAGGATTGAGTTACCCCGCCATATATGGATACTTAGTTCGCCCAAAAGGGCTAAGTGGGGGTAGTTTTGGTAATCACATCACGTGCCACAAAACATAAGGCCGTCGAATTGACAACTATAACCTTATTCCAATAGTCAAGTCGTTCATAATCTCAGTCAGAGACCGCCACTCCACTCTCTGGCCGTGACGGCGATCTTCGAAATTCCCGGCGAACTCTGGTACTCCCTTCCCGATTCTGTTTATTTTTCTCAATTTCTAATGTTTCAATGTTTTCTCTTCGAAATTATTAATTTGTGAATTAATAACTCTTTCTTAGTATTAAATTAGGCGTTTCGTATGATCTTATACTATGTTAGGGTTTAACATAAAATTACAGTTTGATTCTGTAATGATCGTTCTCGCGTGTTTATTCTGTGCACATTTTCATTTCTTTTTACTTATGTTTCCGCATTAACTCAGTAAACGAAAAAATGAAGATTTAGTTTGTGTTAATTTCAATTGAATTTTTCCAATGCAATCTCATTACATATTTTAGGCGGATATTGCTACTTTTTTTCGTTTCTATGTGCAGACTTGAAATTTCATATTTCCTCTTGATTCGCCGAATAAATATTTCTTCCGATCTGATACTACAATTCATCTCCTTTGGGGTGTGTATGTGGACATGATTAGTATGACTTGTTGTATGTATTATGAGTTATGTTATATGGTGTTTAGGTACAGATGATTTTAATGAAACAAACAAGTTTAAGTAAAGCCCAGTGGGGCTGGCCTCTGCCCACGACCGTGAGATCGCGGGTTTGATACACTCCCCTACGTGTGGCTAAATATTCCACCTCCTTCCTGTGAGGTCTTAAAAAAAAACAGTAAAGCCGCTTTACATTTTCTCAATTAACGATGAGATGTTAGGCCCTGTCTATGTAATTATACGAAGTACTGGATAGTTATAAATTTTCATCTCTTGTTTGGTAAGGTGAGGGAAAGATAGTTGGCAGTGATTATGATGCTTTTTATGGTAGGTGAGCATAGTTGGATTTCTTGCTCCAGCAGATACTTGTTTAAGCTACTTTTTGGTCTGTTAGTTTTGAGTTATCCCTACTTAAAGCTTACTGCATATGAGAAAAAGATTTGAATAATTTGTTGCAAAACGGAAAACTGACTTCAATGGCGATTAATAAGTTACAAGGTTGATACTACACTGTACTATACTTCCATGATAACATCAGTTGTCAGAACTAATAACTAATTTGGTACATAAATGAAATGGCAGGCATCTGTAGAGGAGCATCGACAATTTCCTTATACATGCTGGAGCAGCCTATCAAGCTGCAGCAGAGGTAATCTTGCAGCATAACTTCATTTCTCTTCCATACCTAAGCATTAGGTAGCTTATCACTGAAATGCATTACTTAACCTGCAGATGGACAGTGAAGCCAGTGAGCAGCAACCCAAGCAAGAGCGTCTGAGGACAAGATGGACAGCATCTCTTGACAAGGTTTTTGCAGACCTTGTCGTTGAGCAGATTCAATTGGGGAACAGGCCAAACAGTGTTTTCGACAAGAAGACGTGGAATCACATACGTGATGAGTTTAACAAGCAAACAAGTCTTAACTTCAATAACAATCAATTGAGAAAGCACCTAGATGTTCTAAGGACACGTTTCTACAGTTTAAAAACAACTTTTGGTCAGCAGGATCCCATGGAAGATTCTTGCTACCTTGGGTTTGACCTATGGGAAGATATTGGTGTATGCTTCTTCTCCTCCCCCTCCTCTTGTACTTCATCTCCTTTCGATTCTGCCTCATAATAGTACTCTTCCCCCCCCCCAACAGGCACAACACAAGCCTCCCGAGACAACCAAGACGAAGGAGTGTCTTATATATGACCAGTTGTGTACTATTTTCGCCGATTCTGGTGCTGATGGGAAATATGCCCAATCAAGCCACTATGAGGAGTTGGACAAGTTTTCCAATATAGATCCATTGGGTCCAGAAGGTGGGAATATGGTACCTCAAACACCTAATGCATCAAAACTCATGGAAGAGATTGCTTTTTCACCACAAAGTATGATAAAAAACACAGCCGATAAAAAGAGAAAGCGCCCATTGGAGTCGAGTTCTGGATCAGGGGAAACTGCACTTGATCAAAATTTAAGGGATATTATGGCACAATCAATGTTGGAGATGATTGCTGCTTCGAAGTTGCAAACAGTTACGATGTCAAAGAATGACGAGAGATTCACAATAACTAATTGTATAAAAGCTTTGGATGAGATAGGAGGGATTGAGGACTGGATCTACTATTCAGCTTTGGATCTTTTTGAGAATCCCAGCTTGAGGGAGATGTTCCTTTCTCTTCAGAGCAGCACAATAAGGCTGACATGGTTGCGGGGGAAGTGTGGTCAATCTTATTCCATAATTTAGGTAATGACTTCTCCACCTGCAGATTGACATGTGCTTCTTGATTATTGGATATTTGTGTTTTCTTAATTCTTACTCTTTGCTGATGATGTATAGATGTACTGATTGCTAGAAGCTGGATCCATAATTTTTGCTAGGAAATGAAGTCTAGTGTATGGAATTGGTGCGGATCTTTGATCGCTCTTGGTTAGGTTGCCATTAACCGTTTTGCAGCATAACCCCAATTAGGTCTGAAAAGGATATTGGTAGTTTGATTAATACATTATTTGGTGGGAAAATTATATCCTAGACCCATTTCTCACATGTTTCTGGCCATTCTACTTGCACAAGTAGTGTCGGTAAGTAAAAACTTCTGTAGTTGTGAGAAGGTGCGAGTCCATTAGTACAGAAACAGCTCCAGGTGGTCTAGCACTCATTTATTGTACAGACAGAAAATTCTTCTTGACAAATGTATTTTCTATTTTTTTTTGACGCTGTCTTGTTATACTTCACTTTTCTCTTGCAAAAACATGCAGTGAAAAATAAGTTTAGTTTATTGTTGCAGTTGTTGCCCATATATATATGAAGTTCATGTGTAAAAGTATATGCATTTCCTCCAGAGAAAATAAGTCTCAAGTACTACCAAAGTCAGAATTGGTGGTCCAAAAAACCAGCAATCTAATTCAGGATTGTACCAACTAAAAGAAATATATGAATACAACAACAAATAGTTGTACTATATACTATAATGAATTATGAAGGCTGGACTGAACTTTTGCCAAGCATATAGAACTCCAGCATTTCTTCTTCTACCGGGTGAGTATTCCCAACTATAACAAGGCAATGTAGTGGGGAACCAAAACCAACCTCCAACAATTGCTTCATCGGACCTGCAACTACCATCTGATCTTCACTGCCCAAACGAGCAAAACCAACACAAGCTGTCTCTTCGCTGTATGCTGCAATTGCAAAAAATTAATACTTCAACTTTTGTTTGCTGTTGAAATATGAATAGCATTCAGGTAAACAAACCATATAATAACTTTGTCTTACTTTTCGGTGAAACAAAATGCACATGAAGCTCAAGCAGTTGCGAATCTAGCAGATAAAGCATAAAACACTTGAAAAACAAAAGCAAGATGCAAGAACCAAAAAATTCAAACTTACTATTTTCTCCACGTGCTCTTTCAACCTCCAAGAGCTGCTCAATTGCAGTGTTTATTGTCATATATCTCGCTGGCTCATACTGTTTTTTTCCTCTACAAAATATCCAAAATAGAGAGAGAGAGAGAGAGAAAAATACCATAAGTTCAAGAATTCAAAGTATAGAATGAATAATGATACTTTATATCCAACAGTACAAAATTAAAGCTCAAAGCAACCTGCACAAGGACTCCAGTGAGGGCTCCTTCACTCTTATATCTGCGATGATAAAATGGTTGCAGTGTGAGCAAGCAAGAGATCAGATCCAGCAAAATCCTAGTTTCCTTTCACAAGTATTTAGAAAGATGTAACGTACCCGTAGATACATCTAAAGAAAATTAAGACTCAGAACGAGGCATCAGAAGAAAACCTGTGTTTAGAATAACAACTAAGACGGTGCTACAAATGTAATTTGCCATTTTAGTCAGAAAGGTAAAACTTTAATAAGAGAGCACAACAGGTTTTCCCATTAACTATGTCTGCATGCCTGCACTAGTATTCAGATAATACTTCCACACCCAAAAAAAATGTTCTGCTTGGACAATTTCAACATCGTGTCCAGGGTATCAAGATTCAAATTTATAAGAACTAGAAAACCTCAGACAATGAAGTGAAGGAGTATGCATTTTATATTGAATTATTGATAGCTAATGAAGTTTAACAGCTAAATGCAAAATGCTACAGTTTTGGAAATAATCACATTCTAAATACCTGTATTACTATTTATCATCTTTCAGAAAGGTTACTTCTTTCAAAACATATTAGACTAACATATTACACAATGTTGTCAAACTTGAAGAAGTTATGACCACTTGACCATAGGCAGGCAAGAGCTCTATAAACAAAATATGCTCACGTATCCAGAACCTTGTATGTGAAAGATTTACCTAACAAACATAGAGTGTGCAATCCCAGCTTCCGGTTTCTTTGAATCTTTTCATAGAAACTATCCGGCCTCCAAGTATCAGTGAAAAACGGGATTGACACTGTCTCTCCATAACGGTAGAGTTGTAAGCCACACACTCCAATGGCATTCATTACCGATGCATTATGTACCACTTTTATATCCACCCCCAAACTCTTTGCTCTAACAACAAGATCACTGTGCGTTGTAGCCCTGTGTTGAATTACGCATTTCAGTAACAATAGAAACAAAAAAAACTCAATAATGGAAACAATCAGCTCCATTTCCAGGAATAAGTTTGTGTAAACTAATTCTCATATACCGTCCATGCTTCCTGGTTTCAGCATATTTCCTAGCATCTAATGGCTCTAGAAAGTACCGATTATAGAATGCAAAAGAAACAAAATTCACAAGTTATGTTCTCTAATCTCACCAACTTCTGCCAATGATTGCACATAGAATAAGCAGAAGCTTTTCAGAAACAACAACCCCCGACATTTTTTACCCTAAGCATTTAGCCGTTTATTCTTTATATTCGCCCCCTCAACATTTTCCTCAAAACCCTTTCATAAATCCCCCCTCCCAAAGTCAATTTCTATGTCCGTCCACGCTCTAATAACAAAATTGTGGAACACAATCACATAGGCTAAGTGCCTAAAATGAAAAACTACAAATTGATAAAAAGAATGAATAGCATGACAACTTCAAACAAATCCACAAGTAATTTCCACTTTGCCAAGGTACCAAAAGCCCATAAAATTTTGAAATATAAGCTTCTAAACAGGATAAAAAACCAAAAATAGCATCCAAAAAGTTGCAATATTTTGCCCTTAAACACATCACATAATTAAAGAATTAAAAGAGAAATCAGATACGAAATGAAAAGTACCCAAAAGGGTCTCCAACAACAAGAAAAGCAACATCAGAAGAAAGAGCTTCCAAGAGAATATCATCAGCCTTTTCCTCCACCATTTCTCTATCAGCAAGAATAATAGATTTGCCATATAGCTTTTCCTGCAAAACAAAAAAAAAAAAAGATTGTAACTTTATTGAATTACCAACCCATTTGATCAATAAAGAAAAAAAAAATTAAAAACCCAGTTGGATTACAAGAGTGGAAAGGCCATTGGAAGAAAGCCCAAAAGAAAGGAGAGAAGTGTAGGCTTCTATGAATACTTTATTGCATTTTTTCACAGCTTCAAGTCCTCTAAGAGTTATGTCTTTCTCATCCCCTAATCCCAATCCTATAATGTATAACATCCTTTTTTTACTTTTTTTGCTTGCTGGAAAGTTTCAGAGTTTGAAAATTTTCGATCTAAATCTGAGTTTTGCTCGGAACTTTTTCAGCTCAAATCCTTCAAACGATGTTTGATTTGCACAGAACTGCCTAAATAAATGAAGCATAAATAATAGAACTTAAAACCCTAAAACCCCTCTTATTATAATGTGATATATTAAATGTTATTCAAAGATCTCACACCAATGTCGATATGTCCGAGTGGTTAAGGAGACAGACTTGAAATCTGTTGGGCTTCGCCCGCGCAGGTTCGAACCCTGCTGTCGACGAACTCTATTTTCATGTTTATTTTTATATTCTGTTTTCTCTCTGCTAAGCTAAATACTTATAGGTTTAGGATGATCTATCCAACAACTGACATATGTCACGTGCTTTTTTCTTTTATAAAATGGAATTGTCAGATAATTGAACCTATTATTTGTTGATAATAGGGCATGAGATTGAATATATAATAAGACAGAAAAACCGAATTAATATTTTGTATGTCTTCAATTTATGAGGGGTTTACTCTTCGAGTGTACATTTTTAGAAAGTGAGAATGGAGAAAATACAATCTCTAATTCCTATTAGGTCTTGAATTGGTATGAGATCAAGGTAGAATGTAGGATTATGCATTTCAACTTAACCTCTAAATCCATTATTGCAAGAGAATAACTCATTCTGATTTCAGATTGTAGGAGCTGAGAATTGTAACTAACAAACAAACAAAGGAACTTCCACTTGTCCTTATACATATTGGAAAGGCTTACTCCATCTTTGATGTTCTTGATTGGATCAGAGGTGCTTGTAAATGTGAGGAAATTGTGTGCAATGAATGGTGTTGTGTTGTCGTCGGTAATTTTTTAATTTGATAAGATGATAGACAGTATTGTATTGTATTTGTGTGACAGAGGATTTGAACCGATTCTTATAGTAGTGAATGAATATTAACTTGACATTTTCCCTTTGGCTTCATATAGAGTTATGGTGGTATTTGTGAGAAGCTTCAATTGATTGTGATTTAGCATCTTTTTTATATGTTTTACTTCTGAAGAATAAAAGCTTAGAAATGTAATTATCAAATTTCTACGATGGAAGATGGATAGCAGAGGTAATTCAAGAAGATAAATACTGCAACAACCAAATGTTTATTCCAAAATTCAGTAAACAAAAAATACCGCCCCTATGACCTTTCATAGTCTTCATGGTTTTATTTAGATATAATACGAGATAAATTAGAATTAGAACATGACACTGCAATAGATGATGTCATGTCCATTTGATATTGAAGGCTTGCAAAACTTCAGTATTTTATGAAGTAACAATGGTGTGAAGACAAAAGAAATCTTATACAGAGAAATCGAGATCGAAAAAGAACCAGAAAGAAACTTAGAAATATTTTTCTGTTCATTGGCTTTGAACTAAGCGTTGAAGATCGGCTGAAAAGTGGCGTCAGCCACTGATATGCCATGGAAACCGGCGATCAACGGAGCACAATAGCCCAATGAGCAGATCTCAAGTACATAGAAGCCTATCGACTCCACTCCAAACACTCTTAGACGCTTTTATTTGAGTCAGATTGTGATATCCCTCATAATTAGAGTTTATTTTATTTAATCATTTTATTACTAAAACTACGTCGTTTTGGAGTTTAGGCCAGAATACATATAAATAGAAGTTTGTCCCAAAGTTAGGGTATGATTTTAGAATGGACGTCTCAGCCTAGCTCCCCTCCCTGGTATTTCAATCTTTGGAATTTCTTTCTCACCCTCAGTTCAATCTTGAACTCTCTTCTGTTTCCCCCATTTCTGATTCTATTCCGGAATCATCCTTGATTCTCTTCTCCCTTATTTCTTTCTTCCCCCTAAATCCATTCTATTCTCTCTGTTCTGAGGCTGATCCAAGTTCAGTTTCCCCTCTCTAGACTTCCTTCGACATTATCTCACTCCCCCTTTTTATCCATACTCATCTTCTTCTGTTTTCCCCATTTCTGATACAAGCTCTTTGTCATTCCAAGAGACGATGGTTTGCGTAGCAGCTATGGAGTTTTCCTGAGTTTGTCTTAACCTTTATCTTGTCCATTTTCAGTTATTATGATGTTAGTAGTTATGGTAGTTGATTAGCTGAAGTAGTAATTAGATATTGATTCCATCTTATGTATTGAAGGGATTTTCATTACCAGCTATCAATATATATATTTGTTTTCTTGTCTGGTTTCCTTGGGGCTTCGGCCACTAGTTGATTTATTGTGTGTTCAAAAGGGTGGGACATGACACGGATCTTTCCAACTTGTCTGTATCTCACGTTAAGATCCAAAAAAAAAGAGCAGGGAATTAAGTCTTTCAGACAGGGAACTCTGTTCGGAGCCTATAAAAGGCTAATCTTTTAGGGTTTTACAGAGGTGGTAGAGATGGCAACTAGACTGGACCGGCCAGGCCTAGCCCGATAAACCCAGGACCAGATCACCACCCAACCCAGGTCATTGTACACGACTATTTCAGCTCCGTCAAACCGAACAATCAAACTAAACCGATACAAATTGAATGCATCAGTTTAAAATTTTGAATGATTTCAAAATTTTGAAACCAATTATTTTGGTTTGATTTAAGTTGATTTTCCTACGATGGCTCTCTTTAAAGTCTTGAAAAAGTTGGTGTCAAATTTTTTTTATTTCTTTTTCTTTTTTATGGTGCACGTCTAATCACCATTCTCGAACCCAAATTTTGCAACAATTGAATTTCTAATTGATACTAACCGAATCATGAATACCCCTAGTAAGTACCTCATGTGTTTCAACTTTCAACTATTAAAGTTCAAAATTAGAAATGCCATTATTTCTTAGAAACACGAATAATAACCATTATTCTTGAGAAATAATTTTTTAAAGGTAAAATAAGTATTCTTAGCGTAATGATAATCACCCTTATGTCTGTTAGGAATCATCTTGTTTGAATTGATGTAAAGGTTAGATCAACTTGTGATTCAATATCGTCATTTATATGATAATATCGGCTTAACTATTTATCACTAGCATAATCACTTCTTGAGAATAAAACCTGACATATATTTAATTCCAGTTTAACCCTCAAAAAGTAGTAGTAAAGAATCACAATGGATATCAAAGCTGATTCAAGAAGAAAACATAGCACCAAATAAATATTTATTCCCAAATTCAATAGAATTTCCAGCACCCATCATCATAATATGTGTGAACTGTTATTCATTCGGAGGCTTCAAAATGGGAAACCATGAAATATTCGAAAGATCTCAGACGAGTAAGAGCACACAGGCCTCAATATAGGCTAGCTTCAACTCAGCAATCAAACCTATTACATGCTATTACAAAATAATCCCAGAAGTCAAACTTGATAGATCCAAGGATATCCCTAGCATTTGCATTCGGTACCTTCTATTTGGACAATTGCAGCTACTGTTTCTTCTCTTCTGCTTTTTTAGGCTGAAAGGGATAAATCAGTCATTAAATTGCTGAAGAAGAAGAATATACAAATCCATGAGACAAGAAAATCTAATTATCCAAAAGTTACACCTCTGGAGTATAATAATATCTGATGTACTGCTCGTATAACTCTCATCTAAATTCCTTTCTCCTATATTTCGCAAACGTTTCAATTCCAGTATTCAGTCATCAAGCAGAAGATTGTTGCTGGAATAGCATTTGCCCCTCTTTCCCCATAAGACATACTATGACTCCGAGGTCTTAAAGAAAGAGGTGGTAACTTTATTTGCAACAACTACAAGCAATCCTCATGCATCCACCTTCTGAAGTATACATTTCCTCTAGACTTCAGAAAAATACAATTAAAAGCAGATATAAATAAAATATATGGCACAACTTGCATCATATATAACAAGATAATGAGTACGAGAGAAGAGTACTTTTATTATGGTAGACTAGTAACTTTTGCTAATCAAAATAGCTACCAATTAAAACAATACACGTACATAAAAGAAAAGTCAACTCACTATCTGGTGAAGTAACTTCTTACATGAGTCGGTTCCTTCAACATGTATGTTTTCATTTCAAAAAATAAAAATGATATGCTTGTAACTTTCTTGATGAGTAAAGGTTGTAGCCTATCATGATAAGACTACTCAAGAAGAATATGCCACCAATGTCAGCCAAAAACTCGAATTATTCAAAGGCATGATCCAGGTTGCAGGTATTATTTCACATATGTTGACGAGGTGCTTCAAGAAGATATTATCATCCTGATATAAAGGTCACAGTGTGAGCTATGATAAAGTGCTGAGAAGAAAGGGGAATGATAAAAAGATAAAGTGCCTGAAAGAAACAATGTGAAGAAATGAAATGTACAAAAAACTAAGCATGGTAAACAAACAATAGGAAGATGCAGGTGACAAAGAAACATATGCAATAGAGATGACTACTGATGTTCACAAGAGACCTTCATGTTTTTATTGCAGTTTAGTAATCGGTACACGGTCAAGGTATGAGCTTCGGCTGTGGCACTCAATAAAAAAAATCGCCTACTAAGTTGCCGACTTGTGTCACTCGAAAATTACATGGTTTCTGCAGAGCTTTACTGTGTCTCATGTTAAATGGTAGAACGACTTCAGAGGAGGAAAGGTTGCTTCCTTGATGTAATCCGGACAGTTTCAAAGTTCAAAATACTAAAGCAGGTACTAAACAGCCAGGCTAATCTCTGGGTCAAGGGCTTCTTAAACTAGAGTTTCAAATGCAATTGTAATTGTGCTCCCATATGTACTTGTGCCCTAAAATATTAAGAGTTGTCTTCTCCCACCCCAGATGCACATGAAGTGAAATCCCGAAACACAATATCGGAGCATACTTGAAATGTTAAGAAAATGTGCTCCAGTACCTTGATATATTGTGCATAAGCATTTAAAAGAACATATTGCAAAAATAAAACAAAATTCGCCTGGTTTCGAAGATCCCACAACAGTAACAGATATGAATAACATTTTAGCAGCTACTGGGAGTTTGCAAAGAAAATATCAAAAGACATGAAACAGTTAATCAAGTAACTTACTTCACAAATTAGATGACTTATACCAATAAATCATTCATGCCCATTTTTGCTTCTAGCCTTAGCATATCTTTGGTAGACTAAATGAATATAAAGAAACTATCTTTTAACTCAAGCGATTAGAGACATTGAGGAACGCCTAATGTCGCAAATTAGCAAGATTTTCTGTCAGCAAATAATCGTGCCTATTAGATTCCAATTGGATTAGTCAATCAAATAACCGGATACCAGTCACCATTGAAACTATCTTTAAGTCTTAAAACAGTGTAATAAAGCCATAAAAGATAAAGAAATGAATATCGTAGACGAAAATGGTTCCCAAGCTGCACACAACTTGTTCGACAAAATGTCTCAACCAAAAACAAGAACATCCCCTCCGAATTAGTAAAAAAATAGCAGGGAAAAGAGAAAAAGGAATACCTTAATTCCAGGGAATGGCAGCTTGAGCTCGTTCTCAGGTATAACAACGGGCCACTGTTCACCAGCTTCCTTGAACATTTGCTCGGTCTCAAGTAACTGACCTTTCTCAAGAATCATAGTACGGATTGACTGCGCCGGAGTGGAAGTGGCATCAAATTTTTCCTCAACTCCATTAACAAATGTTACGGTGATTTGAGGAGGGTAATCGTCGGTGCGACGCTTCACTTGGACCTGGCAAGCCGGATTCGATTCCTTAGCTTTTCGGGCGTTGCACTGGGCCAAGAACTCCATGCACGCCGCTGTTCTTGGGTCTAACGCGTTGAATTCTATCCTCACTTTCGATAAAAACTTCAGCATTTTCTGGGTTCTTCTTCTTCGGTCTGGTAGCTTAAGCTGTATGATTGCGGATGATTGCCGGACGGGAGTGGGTGGCAGTGAGTGACTGTGAGGGATGACAAATAATTGGACCAATAACTAAAGGAAAATTCTGATATGGACTGAGTCCATATGGATCATACGGTACAGATTTGGCCACATCAATGCATAATGAGGATAGAGAAAAAAAATGGAGTGATGTGGCCAAATTTGGATCGCATGGTCCAATGGACCCGCTATATATCAGAAGTGTTCATAACTAAAATATTCCAACTAGAGGCCCAGATGCTCACAATATATATATATATATATATATATATATATATATATATGAAAATTATTTACTCCTAAAATTTTGAGGATAGAAACTCTAAACCCCCAAATTGAGGGTGTTAAATGAATATCTTACCCCTCGCATTGGTATAAGAGATTCACCCAACTATAAGCGCAAAAAGGTCCCAAAAAATTATTTAATCAATCTTTTATGCAATAATTACAGTATACGTGGTAAGATTCATATATATATATATATATATATATATATATATATATATATATATATATATATCAATGGGCTTGGGCTACATTATTTTGGTTCGTCTACAAGATGTGGGTTTTGCATGGGCTTGGCCCGGTTTCTCCAGGGCTCGATCATACTATGGCACCCGAAAAAAGTGGGACAAACATTTTGTTCATAATCTGAAGTCCCACTTCAGTCCCGGGGCCATAACTGAAGTGGGACTTCGTTCAGGCGACGTGGCGGCTTTTCCCACGCAGCAGTGCCACGTGGCTGAGCGGAAGTTCCACTCAGTTATGGCCCCGAGACGAGTGGGACTTCAGTTATAGTCCCCGACAAAAAATACCCTACGAAAACCCTAACTTTTGTCCAGTGACTTTGAGGGACGGAATTCCCACTTCAGTCCTCAACTTCCGACCCAATTTGCAGCGAGTAGTCACTTCTCACTTTTTGTTTTTTTGACCCAAAAAAAATTTACGAACAGTTTTGGCAATTTCGTGCGCATTTTTGACTGGTTTTCAAAGACTTGTCCAATAAGAAAATTAATTTTACAATTTCCAAACACATCTATAAATACCCCTCCAAACCTCTCCACAACATACAACCTTCTCAAACCACTTAAAAACCCTATCCTCCGTATTACTAGCTTTGAAAATGAATAACGAAATGAATCCCGACTACGGAAGAGTATTTCGAGATACCAATTTAGAATTGCGGTCGAAATCAAACCGATGGAAAAATGGTAGTATTGTATTTAGTAATGAGTAATGTTTTATTGTATGAAATGTGTTTAGCTATCTAACTCATAATTTTGGATTTGTAGCGTCTTCCATCGAAGTACACAAGTTGGTTGGAGCAAACCCGGTCTCGGGTTAGCTAGTTGTGTGTACCCGAAGGATGACCATGGGAATCAATGGTGCGTCTATGTAACCAAAATAGATGACACCTACTACCTGAGACGGAGGATTGCAACAATTTTTTGTGTGACAACAATCTTCGTCCCCACAAATAAAGTTCATTTTATACCATCTCCGGGGAATCTATTAGATATTTATGTTAAGGGAGGTCCCGTGATAGGTTACCCGAAGGAGAATTATCGTATCCCTCGGGACGGGGCATTTTTTCCTACAGAGTTTTCGAATAGACATTTACAAAACATATTCGGGACTTTCCAAACCCAAAGTACGTTAAGTAATATTAAAATTTTAGTAATAAAATCGTTCATTTTACATTTATGTGTTGTAATGTTGTTTCACGTGTACGAGTGGATATGTCCGCATTACATGCAATGGCGTGTTAGAATGCAGACTTGGAATCCCCAGAAGTACTACACATGCGCAACCTTCACGGTAACAAATTGACACCTGCAAGTGACTAGAGACGAAGGTCGCGATCGTTACTATTTTTTTGGGGTGGGATGAGTTTGTTGTGTTTTCTAGATTACACCGGGTGACCATGTAAAAATTCATCCAGCCCTCTTACGATATCCTTGATTACAGGGCCGGGAATGATGATTTTTTCGATTTATTACGTCAACTTTAATAATAGTTAATACAATGTGCCATAATTACACGCAACTTACCGCAACGTATTCCGCCCACTGGGCCTCAGCACCGTCCAAGTCAACAATGTTCGTCCCTTCCGTCAGTACTTGAACCATGATTTGTGGGTGAGCGCTCGAAATCCCAAAACCGCCTACGCAGTTTTGCTAGGCCTCGCGTCGATCATCGTATCTGTGAATTGTCCCCGGTCACGTGAAATTAATTCAGTAAACAATTTCATTGTAACAATCGGACCAACGTTTTTCTCGAGGGTAACCCCCGTAGATCGAAATCATAACATATTTCTATTAAAACCTCCTCGTATTCGATCGCCATTCTCTAGTAAAATCAACATCCCTGAATTTTTTACGCATTTCTTTTTGCATAAATTCGGGAAAGTTGGCCATTACGGAGGATACGGTTTTTGTAAAATTAACAAATAATATCAAAGATAGTATTACGGAGGATAGGGTTTTTAAGGGTTTGAGAATTGTGGAGAGGTTTGAGAATTGTGGAGAGGTTTGGAGGGGTATTTATAGATGTGGTGGGAAATTGTAAAAATTTCTCCCGAAATGGACAAGTCTCTGAAAACCGGTCACAAATGAGCACGAAATTGCAAAAACCGTTCGGAAATTATTTTTTTGGGTCAAAAAAGCAAAAGTGAGAAGTGACTACACGCTGCAAATTGGCTGGAGGTTGAGGACGGAAGTGGCAATTCCGTCCTCAAAGTCACGGACAAAAGTTAGAGTTTGCGTAGGGTATTTTTTGTCAGGACCATAACGGAAGTCCCACTTCCGTCCCAGGGCCATAACGGAAGTGGGCACGTGGCAACGCGCATGGGAAAAGCTGCCACGTTATCCAGAACGGAAGTCCCACTTCCGTTATGGCCCCGGGACGGAAGTCCCACTTTTTCGGGTGCCATGTTCTGACTGAACTGGAGAAACTGGGCCAAGCCCATGCAAAGCCCACAAGATGTAGGCCTGAAAACATTATGGGCTTCGAGTTAACCGCTTTTTTATGGTGGGCTAAGATATGTCAGGACTCTAACCCCACAACAAAGTTGCCCCGAATATAGAGTTGAAGAAGTTGTTTTTTCCATTTTTTCTTTATGTCAGGCGTTAATTGAGATAATAATAGACGGTATATAGTAAATTTAAGTATATCAAAATATAAAATTAATACCACAAATTAAGGGGTGAAAATCGTCCGTCACCGTGTATATCCAAATTCCTGTACACAATCAATCAGAATTCGCTATGTGAATATTTCTTCCAATTATATATACACATGGTGAATTCATATACAATAATTATAGGGAATAAGAAACTTAAATTATCATATACAATAACTTAATCCATATTAATTTTTTTTTTCTTTTATAAAGTTCTAAAATCAAACTAGTCCAATTTACGAGTTCCCAATGTCTGATCCCTATGATCAAATTCCTTGCTAGGAGCAAAGTTTTCAACAAAGTTGTAAGGTTTAAATCCAAAACCTTAAGATTTAGATCTAAATTTCATGCTTTCGTAAGGATTGAGTAACTTTCATGAACTTCTGCAGGAAGAAAATCTTCATGATGGCAAGAACAAGAATTGAGTAGTTTTATCTTGGTAGGCTACTAAGTTTAAAACTTACATCCAAGCCAATCAATACAGTATACGTAGAAAAAAGAATTGAACTTATATCAATTCTCTTTCCTACGTGTACTGCACTCATTGGTTTGGATGTAACTTATAAACTTATTAGCCTACCAAAATAAAAAAAATCGAGCAAAACACTTTCTAACCTGGCTGTAAGCAATATAGGAAAAAGGGAAAAAACATTCTAATGTTATCAATTTGCTCGTTCCAACATATCAAAAGAAAAAGAAATAAATAGAAAATAAGATTTTCATTCCGACTGACTGAGGGGAAAAAACAAAAATTTAGCATCCCGATTGCTAAAGAAATATACATGGAGATGCCAACTACACATTGGTTATGTTCCAGTAATCTCCCTTTCCACTTTCATTCTTTTCGCGCTCTGCGAATCGGGCATATTACTAACTCTCTGCTGGGCAGTTGAATCATGCTGATAAGGGCAATTTGATCCGTTCCGACAACCCCTTGAACTGTTAAAATAAATACAGGGCTTTATTATTTTGGGTTTCATCTCTCTCATTTTTGGGTTATTATTTTGTTCTCTTATTGATGATGACCCAAACTGGGGATTGCTGCCATTTCCAAACTGTGGCAGAGTCTCTTGTCTATCTTGTCCATGTTGTTGAATCAAGCTCTTGAAATAGCTGGTATCCTTGGTAACGGACAGTCCATTAGACGGAGATGGAGCTGAGACAACATCAGGTACCATGGGCCGGATGCGGGGAACAGGCGGAACCCTACTCGAAGGAGGGTAAAAGACTCCTCCATTAGGAGCTGCACCTGCCACTGGAGGTCTAACTAATTCTGGTCCAGTGATATGAGCTAAATGTTGATCTGTTCTGCATATAGGGGGAATGGGAGCTGTCTCAGATAAACTACTCATTGCTTGAAACATTGGCCTAGGCCTGTTTTGCATACTGGTGATCGGCAAATTCTGCATGCTGGTTGCTGCCATCGTCTGGGCAGTGGTGGATACAGCATGGCTCCTCAATTGATCAACCATTTTTGGGTCGCTGAGTAATTTTATCAGCAAGTCGTGGTCAATCAAACTTCCTTGATTATTGCTTGACAGGAATGCAGTCAAGGAAGCTACCAGTACAGGATCTACACCGTTGACCTCTGTTGCTGACACTGCTTTTGCAGAAGGGTTGGAGGCAGCGCTCGATCGCAATGAGGAGGCTCCGGATGACACCAGCTGGGGCTGCGTGTTCATAGGAATGGTCACAGAATCATACATCTCTGCAGCTGCATCTTCATCTTCAATAGGAGTAATGGGAATAAGAGGAGTGTGCTGATCATTGTTAAAGGAATCTTCTGCACCTGATATTGCCGAAGGGCTGCATCGAAAATTCAAGTTTTATTATCAAATGTAAGACAATAGGTAATAAGTATATGGTAAGCTATAAACCACCGCAGATAAGAAAATTCAAGGAAAGGGTAATCATACTTTGGAGGAATAGCAGATGGTCGTGGGTATATTGCCTCCAACACTCTCATCTCCCGTTGATTTTGTATTTCAACTTCTTTGCTCTCATCGCCGGCAACCACTCTCCACGTAGCATTCATTACGAACTGAAAATCCCATATACATGGAAACATATACCGCATTCTTTTTTATATGTATAAGATGTACATTGGCAACCATGAAATTATTTAATAATTAAAAAAAAACACGTTCACACACAAAACAGGGGAATTATCATATTTCATTAACCTTTTTGGATTAGAAAGATTAAAACTCAGAGGGAATATGAGCCCCATGCATCATAAAAAGGTTTAACTGCTGAATTTAGGAAACACGAGTATCATAAGTAGCACCACATAATTTGAAGCAGCTTTTGTCACAAATGATCATATAGATCTTATCCCAAGTATGCATGTGTAACAACGGTCATGCGGTCATGCCTTCAGAAGCAAACAAAAAGAGTGTTTGCCGAACAGGCAGATTATAAAGTTCAAACCAGTAATGAGTCTCACAGCCCTTTGATCATACAACTTCACCGCCAGAACGGGATTAACTCTGGTTATGAGAATAATGATGTGTTACGTACTTCTCTTTCCCAAAGGGTGCGTCTACATAAAATGTGAGGCTGGTCAATCAGATAAGAGCTCAGGAAGTATTTCTCTGACTTCTAGAGTTTTTGAGGTTTGCAAGAATCGGACCTATGGGCAAAACTTATGATAATCATAATTCTTTAGTTGACTAGTATAACCATCTATGTTTATGTATAGATAGACAGGAGCCTCATAAATGATGAGAACCCAGTTGAAGCATTTTTCTTTAACTGCAATCTCACACCTTAAGCACACATGTAAAACAAAACAAAAAAAAACTTTCAATTCAATCAAAGACAGCACTTACAATAAATTATGCAAAACAAATTTATTTTCTTCTCTTCTATCTATCGTAACTTGTACCTCATGCACAGGGAAAAAGCAAATGAAGATAACAAGAAGTAAAATGACCAAAGAGAATGAGCTACTTACCCTGGGAGGGCATCCCCATTTGATGACAGGTATCTGAGATATTATACTCCTAGAGAGATTCGCAGGCTGTTTTCCTTCAAAGCCTGGTGGCAAATTGTCATCCAACACCATGCCACCTGGATGAGATGCCCATGATGACTTCGCCTGCAGGTGATCTTGAGAACCCAATCCAACTTGGGAAGGGCATTCTTCGGATAAGAATAACTTGACCTATTAGAAAGAAATGTATTAGACTATCGAGTACAAATTAATAGCTGTATATACACAAACAGTGTACAAAGACATACAAATAGATGGATAACCATTCCAATAAATACTGACCAAGTAGGCATCTGATACCATATTTTCATTATAAACTCAAGCACAAGGGATAGAAGAACAGAAGCCCAATCCATCCAGGAGTCCCAGAAAAACAAATTACACTTGGAACCACATAAGTATACAAAAGCAGTAAAATTATGGAAACAGCATTACGAACTCAACTGCAACTAGAGCAAATGGTTGAAGAAATATATAGATAATTTTTCCCAAGCTTGTTTCATCAGGAAGATTCATATTGCAACTATGTATTTTGGGTAAGCTCAAAAGGAAAAGCGATGAGAATGAATCAGCTTTGTGCAAAACCATAAAGATCATTCATTTAAGTTCAGAAAGTTGCCCGCTACACAGTTAAATAACACAATCACCCACCAATCCATTTTTCTTTTTCTTTTTCCATATTAGAATTAGAAATCAAAATAATCACCAAACCATTTCTCCCTATCATCACCATAAGCTCCAAGCAATCCAATGCACTTATGCCATGCTTATGCCATGCTCAGTTAGATCAACCTTTCAACTTTATATCCTGTAACTATTGGCGGGTCAACTTACATCACTCCACAAATGTCACATATATATTCTAGCTTTCGTGATAGGTGTCCATGAGTAATTTCCAAGGTAGCCAATCTAATAAAACTTAACTTAACTAAGCTGTAAGATAATCTCATTAGTTTGTCCATTACTGGAGAATTTTCAGCTGCTACATGAAATGATTGCTACTTTTCTCACCATACAATCAAATGTCAAGTTGATTACCAGCAAGTTTTATCTCAACTGCAGACAGTTTTATGATGACTCTGGAAACAATTTCAACTCGATTTTTTACTGCACCAACTCCTTGCCAGCCTTTTATTGCCAGAGACAACAGCAACAAAACAGATAAAAATTGAGCTTGAAAAAGTAAGACATATTAACATTCAGCCATCAATTTACAGAGTAACGAGCATCCTCATTCGCAAAGTCCTATTTTTTTTATTGGACTTATCAAAAACCAAGAATCTGAAGGGGAAAAAAAAGGAACTTCACTTATAAACACAAAATGGAAGAAAAACACTTAATTCATATTTTTTTTTAAAAAGAGACTTCTCGAAATAAAATATTTGAATTAATTTCATTTACTCGTCTGAAATTTTGAAAAAAGGATTTTCCATAGTTCACAATGTGAGAATCATCTTAATCTATCATTCTCCTTGCAAGTGAGATATAATTATCTTTATCCCTGTTTTCAACTTTAATTAGCTCAGCTGGGATACTTGGAATCAAATGTTTTAGAATGACAAATGAGCGGTCTCCCAATTCCCTAAGAGATTAATCATATAGCTCCTTTTGTTTGTTTCCTTTTTCACTTCCAATTTTCGGTACTTGCACTTTGAAGATAACTGTTTAGCAGCAAAATCCAGCAAGACTTCAGACAAAAATCTTACATATTTACTTCACTTAAACAATATAACAGACTAAACCCCTTGCTAGATATGATAACAATTATTATTATTTTTTCAAATGCTACTTCCGAAGAATTTTATGTCATCATTCGCTTCATACTAGCTGCTTTAGACTAGATTATAATAATTACCAATGTCTTTGTCAAATTTTCTCCACCCCATTAAACCAAAAAAAAAAAACTGATTGAAAGAAATGAACTGTAAACATTCACCAAGAAAGACGGTGTCTTTCACTTAAAATTGTCTAATTGACACAAAGATAAAACAAAGTTCTCCATATTTTCTTCAGTTCTTTACATCATTGATGGATTTAAACACAAATTCCCCATGCTTATAAGCATTTCAACTCAATCCGTAGACTAGACATCATCCCTTTCTCAATTGGGGAAAAACATATATCAACATGCATTGATTGAAAAATTAATGATTTTTAACACCAAAAAAAAATATATTTACCTGACAAAGACATTCATCTGAAGCCCATGAAACCTTTTTTGATTTCTGCGATCTTCCCATTTTTTTTTTACTTATAACAATCAAACAATACGATTCGATATCCCAAATAAGTTTAAAACCCAATCGCAATTAGGAATTAATTATTAAAAAAAATCGGCGACTTTAGAAATCGATTCCAAACCCTAATTATTTTAACAATCGATCTAGACACTTAATCGATTATTCGTTTGTCATATACATGAATCAATGAGTAAACGAATCAATGAGAGAGTAGAGATCCAAGGTAACCCTAGAAAGGAACCCTAGATTCTCTGATTCCTTTTCCGCTTTTCGCCTCTTTTATTTTATCTCCCTTTTTTTCCATAGAAGAACGCTATTTGTGGCAGACTGTAGAGTTGATGGCTCCAACAGACGTCCTTATATGGGGCGTGGATTTGGCACTCAAGCGCGCGTCTACACGAGCTATCTAGACTTCGGGCTCCACCGCTCGGTCCTTAGAACCATCCGGGTAGGGATGGCAAAGGTCTTGGTCCCGCCTCTCCATTCTCATATATGACCCATTCAGAAGATAAATATGATCTTTAATTCTTTAAGTAAAATTCTGAACTTTTAAGTTTACATCATCACATAATAAGGGAAAATACAATTTTATCATAATGTGATCAATTTTGGACATTAAAGTCCAATACAACTGATCAAAGGTGTCCTACCCCAATGGGGTGGTGGGTTCAATAATTTCCGCCTGCGTGCGACAAGCTTTAATCTCCTCGCTCATTGGCTGGGGTTCTCCCCCATATGTAAAGAACCAGTCCAATCGAGATTAAAAAGTCAAATACAACTACTCCATATCAAAATTAACCATTCTTTAAACCGACTTGAAATTTGGGATACCCGTCTTGCCCCATTCTCAATCGGATAAATTGGGAAATTTGGAATCCCCTCCCTCGACACATTCCCATTGGGGTATGTTAGTATTTTTTTTTTCTTTTTTTTTCAACTTTTAAAATAGATAGAAAATAAAAAATAAAGTGAATAAATATATTTTATTTAATAATAATAACTAATAAATATATATATATAAAAAATAAGGGCAGACGATGCAGAAGTATACATCACACGTCCCTGTCTCCACCTGGGTAAAAGATTTTGGCCACATCTTTGGCCTCATCTCCACAAAAATCGGGGATTTCCCGCCTCGGCCCCAGTTTCGGCGGGTTGGTTGACATCCCTACATCCGGGTGCATTTGTGCACCACTTTTATTCTAAAATCAATACAAACTTTTACTTTGGATTTCACAACCCCTCTCACAAACAATTCACATTTTCAATTTCAAGATAAAAATTACAAAAAACTCTTAAAAGATGTACCAAAACAATCGGAATCGCTATATTGTCGAGTATGGTTGTTTTGAGAAACTACGTCTTAAATAAAAAGTTCTCACAATATTGCAAAAAAAATTCACCTTGTTAACCTGGTGTTTAGGTACCGAAGTAAGAAATTCAAACTCATTATCTTTCTTAAATAAATTTCAAGTGATCCAAGTAAAGCCAACTAAATTAAGTTCACTAGTGTAAATAGATTTGCTAAAAATATGTTAAGAAGATATAGGACCACCGCATAAAGTTTGATTCTAATGCTGACCGCCTTTGTTTCATCATAGTGTTGAACCAATTTCATTAGTTGTTTGCTATGACAACTAAGATGATTGTTTATAAGAGTTAATAGCTATTTATAGCACTAAACTATTTACAAATTTCTCTTTATAGTATTAAACTATTTTTTTATCTGAATATGTCACTCAACTATTTACGTTTATCAAAAAATATACAATCACCCATTTTTTGGGTGTTTTCCGGCCAGCGATATCACGTGAGTTGCTTCAGAACATGAACAAAGGCGAAAAGGAAAAGAAATATTGGAAACGTCGGGTCATAACTGCTTAATTTGACAGACCCGTTTGCCCTTGCAACAACAAATTAAGCAATTATCGCTCGACGTTTCCAAGATTTCTTTTCTTTTTCGTCGTTGTTCATGTTCCGAAGCAACTCACGTGACATCGCTGGCCGGGAAACACCCAAAAAATGGGTGGTTGTATATTTTTTGATAAACGTAAATAGTTGAGTGATATATTTAGATAAAAAAATTAGTTTAGTACTATAAAGAGAAATTCGTAAATAATTTAGTGTTATAAATAGTTATTAACTCTTGTTTATAAAAATGTAAATGAATCAGATTAGAATAGATTTTTTTGTGTTTTCATGATTTATGATGCATTGTTATCAAATCTTTCACATTTCCTCTTAATTTTTTATTTTTATTTTTACATTAAATTAAGTATATTTTCTAATAAATAATTCACTTTATTAATCTTAAAAAACATAAATTCATACCCACCCACCCACCCCCCAAAAAAAAACAATCCACATACGTTCTTAGGTTAAAATTTGGACCGCAGTCTTTCATGACTTTGGTCTTGAAGAAGAAAATGGACGATCGGCTCGTAATACATTTCTCAGTAAGTAGCCAAATTGGGCTGGTCTAAAATTAGTAATATGGACTGGTCTAGTCCATGTTATTTATTTATTTTATCTTGAGGTATAGGATTGATTTGAAATTAATACTTTACCAACAACTAGAAGTTATCATTTAATTGATAATTGTAAAAAAATTGTCACTCAATTGTTAAATCGAACCTATATCTACAAGTATATTCTATACTATACCAATAATATTTACTTCATGTGTATTAACATCACTAGTCCAAAATGAACTTAAAGATTTGAATAAATCACATCATTCCATGTTTAATAATATTAGAAAATATACTAAAGAATACAGTCTCTCTTAAATCACCCAAATTGAAGAGTACTAAATATCATCACATCAACCCAATTTTTTAGAAAAATCGAGAGTAACCAAATTTAGGGTCACGTAGGAATGGAGCCGTCCTTGTGATGACTATCTCCACAACCCTCTTACATGAGTTGAGACGTTATTATAAACTCGTCTCAACTCATATGAGAGAGTTATGAGACCAATTCTACAAGGCCACACTATATACCTTGGAATTTTCCCAAAATTTGGGTAGGGTCAAGTCAGCTTAAAAAGTTGAAAAGTCGTATGCTGGGTTTAAAATTAGTAATATGGGCCGGCCTATTTCTGTTACCTATCCCTTCTTGTTGCTCTCTCAGCCCAATTATTTTTCCTGATCCAAATTGCAAAGTTGTTTTATTAAGGAAAATGAAAAAAAAATAATCCCAAAAGTAACCATACTTTTTCTTTTCTCCTTTTTCGTTTCAAATTAAGTTATTATTATTACTATACTATTACTAGGCAGCTCTTGTTTGTGCTCGGACAGCCCCATATTTTTTTTTTTTTTTTGATGAATAAAGGATTTACCATTAAAACAAAATGGCCAAGCCATTACAATAGCGAATTCCACAAACCCATCCTCTAACAAAAGAGGGGAGTTGAGGAAAGGAAAACAAGAACAAGACAGAAAATAAAGTTACACAAGGTAACGGAAAATAACCCACACCCCAAATAGGTGGGTAGGAACTAAACATAATAATCTAAAAAACAAACAAAAGAAAGTCTTCTCTTCAACATCTTCATTGCGATCCTCGAGCCACAGAGACAAGTACTTGGTTCTACCCTTTTCCATAGACATCGATTTAGAAGACCATGGGCGAATCAACGATCTAAAAAATCGCCTAGAAAAAAGGTGAAAACCCAATGAAGGGCCCGGATAAGAACCGGGTATACAAATCCTTCCACCAAGGAAGAGAGTAACAAGTCGATCAAAGAAGATGATCAACAAATGAAAACTCCCCGAGGTCTTGGATCTTGATGAAAATCCCTCAAGAGAAAGACTATCGGTATTTGCGGTCAAAAGTAGGGGTATAGGAACAAAAAGGGAAAGAAGAATGGCTAGATCCGACCAAGAACCGGCCGGAAGCGGGTGCTTTGGCCGGATCTAGCCATTGGAGCAAAGAAGAAGAAGAAGAAACCAAGAGAGAAAATGGGGTAAAGAGAGAATTTTTGGAAGGGGATATTTTTCGTCAGATTCCTCCGACAGCCCCATATTTTACACTTGTGATTTAGCCGTAAATTAGTCATTTTTATTAATATTTTAATTTGTGTGTTATTTAAAAAAGACACTTATTTTAAATCGGAAAGAGTATTAATTTAAATATATTAACTGGCTTTCTTAATCTGTATGAAAACAAAATCAGTTACAGTAATATTTATGGGGGGCATGTTTTTATTTTCCGGGTTCCCTTTTGTGTTACAACCAATCCCATTAACACGAGCTCTGGGGCAACTTGTTGGAGCTGTTAAATGCCTCACCGTTGACGAGTGTTCGATTCACTCGGGAAACGACTCTCGTGAGAATTTCTCACGGTGGTAGGGCTTCGTTTACAAAGAGCAGTATGGGTCAGACCCTCCCCGGCTAGCGGTCATGCTAAGGGCCAAACCGTCGGCCGAGCTCAAATTAGTCACCACATGGTGGACACTGGGTACCTTAGAGTGAACAAAAATAATCCTATTAATACGTTTCCAATCAATAACTTAAATAAAAAAGCATGTATTACATATTCTCTAAAACTGATCCGATCATCTTCTCTGGCGATAAAAAAAGTCAAATTCCCCCTCACATCTCAGCCAACAAATTGCTGAGAATTTCAAAGTAAATGGAGGATTGAATTTGAAGAAATTCATAAATGGTCTTCTTCTCCAAATTTGAAGAAACCCATTTCCAATTCATCCAAAAAATGAGATTCAAGAATGACATTTTTCACTCCATTGTTGAAGTCCTCTCGAGGGCGTAGTCGAGCATTTTCCCTCCAAGTTCAATGATTCACGTTTGCCTTCATTGAAGAAGGAAAAACAAGAAGACTATTTGCTAGTTTGTGATAATGCCACTAAAGAAATAAATGAAAGAGAGATTTTTTATACCCTGAACTTTTTGTGATTACGTGTCTAGCATTCTTACATGTTATTTGGTATATTAATTGACTTTCGTATATCATATATTGTGTACATTATTTGTTTAGGGGCGTTGTGATGTGTTTGGCTAGTTGGGGGACTTGAGTGTCGATATTAAGAGCTTGAGGGGTGTTTTGTAAAAAGGTTAGGGGTAGTTTAAGGGGGTTATTGCTGGAGTTTTTAGAAGTTAGAAGGGGTGAGAAATAGAAGAGAGCAGATTGGTTAGGCTGTGGGAGAATGCACTTTTGAGATAACAGATGATGACTGTTTTCTATGATTCTTAGTGCGTTTCGAAGAGGAGTGATAGAGCTACTCTTGGGATTCGACGGAATAGCATTTGGAGTTCTGTACTTTGAGTTATAGTCTTGGGAAGTCAGTGTGACGAATCTGAAAAATCCTGCATTTGTACATTTTGAGGTTTTGACTTAAGATGATAAGGTAAGGACCCTTCACCCTTGTTTTTCAATTCAAAAGCATGAAAGTATGTATTTTCAGAAATGAAGTCATGTTTTATTCATTGGTTTTAATGCATAAAATGGATGGAGTATTGTGGAAAGTGCTTCTATATGTTTAGTTAGAAGTATTATGTTTCTATGTTTTATGTAGTTCTATGTTTATGATTTCAGTTATATTTATGTTAGTAGATCCAGCAGTATCTAGTAGTTAGTAGTAATATGAATTCATGTGTACCCTGCCACACTCATCATGAGGTAGTACCTCGCGGGGTTAGAAGCCACCGGCACGAATCAATCAGTGAGGAAAATATCCTATAGTAATATACTAGTAGACTAGGATTTTTTCCATGAGATAGTACCTCGTGGGGTTAGTATCCATCGAAATTGATCATCCAGTGATGGAGATATCCTGTAGAAGATGGACTAAGATATAGTAGACTCAGAAAGCTTTGACCCTATGAGAAGAATAGCAGAAGTTAGAATGTGGCAAGTATAGTAGCTAGAAGTGTAATAGATGAGTAATGGTATGTGTCAAGTGTTATCTATTTTTTTGGGTTGGAACCTTGTGGGGATTTCAAAGGTGTTTTAAATGTTGAAATGTGTTGTTTTTGCCCTGCACTGAACCTCAGATCTAATTGGTCGACCGGAAGACCAATCCGATCGTCCGAAGTAAAGTACTGGGGCTATTCCAGATGAGGGGTGGTTAATGTAGGTCGACCGAAGTATTATGTCCCTCATCCAAACTTTTTGAAAATGTTTGTACCTCGAAATTGGTCGACCGGCCTTTCAGTTAGGTTGACCGGGGTTTTCAGATTTTGGTAAACTCTGATTTTGTTCAGTTATGGTTTCAAGTATGGTGTTTTCTTATTATGAAAAGCATTTTTCAAGTGTTTTTAAGTGTATTTCAAGTAAAGTAAATTATGCATTGATTTCACATGTTTTGGATGAATGGGAATATGATTTTATAGTTTAACGGTGCTTCATTTCAAGGGTGTTGGGACCTTATTGAACCAGTTTAGTGGTTGATCCCTTATTAAAATTTTGCAGGTAAACAGGTGATGGATCAGGTTGATGAGTCATGGATCGAGGAGAGACTTGGTTGATATGTTTGATGTAATAGATAGTTCACGTTATCTTTTGGACCATGTTATTTTTTTTTTGGTTTGTAAAAATTCTGATCTTTTAAGTATGTAATGAAGTGTTATTTTGGCAATTTAGTATTTATGTTTGAGGATTCGGTGTCTCATTGATAGATGACGCACTGCCCGGTCATCCCAGGACACGGGGTGTGACAAGATTCATTGAAGAAACCCATTTCAAATTTGTGTGTGACATCTGTTGATGGAAGTCTTGATTACCTGGAAAAAGAAGAATAAAAGAAACACTTTGAATCTAAACCACAAATACTCTATCTGGCAACCATTGAAGATGTTTTTTGCCAGATATGAACAAGATGATCCGAAAAATGGAAGCTTTTGCACCAGCACACGAAGGAGAGGGAAGCATTGGATTTCTCTGCTAGCGTCCACCATGGAAGATTTACCATTGAATTCAATACACCATTAAAGCTATCATCGAAGCCTGTTGAGAAATAGTAATAGAGTCTGAAAAATTCTGGACAAAAATTGAAAAAATCGTCGGAATTTGGAGTCGGTGCCAATACATGTTGCTTGTAAAATGTTTATGACTAGAATCCGCTAAATTAAAAGTATTTTGTCAAAATCTGAAATATGTAAATAGTTGGTGGCAATTTAGTGCAAATTGTTCTTCACTGCACTCTATTTGTTGTGAGGTCATTTATGAACATACTACCCCGTTCCTAAATTATTTGATACATTTCAAATTTTAATAAACATTTGTTATGTTCCTCCCAATTTTACCCTTAGTCAAATTTATTTAATACTTTAGTTTTTCCAATAATTCTACACTTACTCATGCATATCAAAGAATACTTTAATGACTATAATTAAGGGTAATTTGAATTTTTTTCTTCATAATTATTGTCTTCCAATCATTTGCTTGGTCGGTGTGAAAAAGTGAAATGTATAAATTATTGAAGAATGAAAATAGTATAATCTAAATAAAGCAAAAATACACCATATTTACCAAGAAAAATTATGTATAGGGTGCACGTGACCACCGTGTCAATGCTTTGCATCGGCCACTGCTTCTCTACATAATACTCCCTCCGATTCAAAATATAAGTTTTTTAAGAGTTGTTATTTGTTCAAAATATAAATTTTTTTAGGAGTTATTATTTGTTGCAAAATATAAGTCTTTTACAAAAAAAAATGTGCATTTATTGATTGGTTTGCCCCTATATTATTTTCTCTCCATATTTATTTTGGTCAAAATGTGTAGTTTCCATTCAACTTTCTATTAGTTACTCTGTTCTTTATAGTATTAATTAGGGGTATTTTAGTTATTAGGATTAGTATATTAATTTGTGTGAAAACTTCTAAAAAAACTTATATTTTGAATGAGAGGGAGGAGTAGTTGTTCACTATATATTTACTTACCCATCATTAATAATGTCGTTACTCCAACTGAATTACAAATTCATGTAATCTCATGCTTCTCAATCTTCTACATCAGATCATCTTTTTTCCATCTCATAATTATATAATTTGCTTGGCCTTTAACAATATTATTTTTTCTTTAACAACTATGGGAGATGAAGAGGATGATGGAGTCTGCAACACAAGACTTGAACTTGGAATTGGTTTGGACCATTTTGTCCCTGAAAAGAAGAATCATTATCAACAAGAAGAGAAAATTAATAAGTCTTTAATATCTTTGGACTTGTCTTTCCCTTCTCATGGAATTGGCAGTAAAACCATTAATGGTGAAGAAGAAGAAAGCCAAAGTGATAGTAGCAATAACATGAACAATGATCATAACAAGGATGATGACGATGATGGCAATGGAGGTCATGTTAGAAAGAAATTGAGGTTAACTAAAGAACAATATACAGTGCTCGAAGATAGTTTCAAACAGCATACTACTATTGATATGGTAACCTTTTTTCATGATTAATTTTGCTCATATATATCTTTATTCTTGAAGTTTTTTTTTTGTTTGGAAAATGTAAATGATATGATCCCTTCTGTTTTGCTATAACTTATAAACATCAATGAAAATGAAAATGAAAACCCTTTTTTCAGTTGTAGATTTTTCTGTAACTTCCAGTTTTGTCCCTGATAATGATGTTTTGGATTAGAAGTACGTATTTGGCATTTCAAAAGACCTATTACTTCCGTTTCATAATAAAAGATCTTTCAATCTTTTTTTTCCAATTTTATCATGATCATTAGCATATAGATGATGATTCCATCTTTATATTTCAATCTATTTTGTTTAATGTTTTTGTGTTATTAGGCGACGTTGGATGGAGAAAGCCTCAGTATATAATAATATCGTAATAGACTTATTTTGTTATAGTGATTCTAAAGGGAAGAAAACGGATTGAATTTTTTTTGCTTGCAGGCTCAAAAGAAGGAACTTGCTGAGAAGTTAAAGTTGGAACCAAGACAAATAGAAGTATGGTTTCAGAACAGAAAAGCAAGGTGAGATCATCAGTTATAATCCCATAATTATTTAATCAACAACATATAGAATTTTATATTTTATCTCACGTTTAAATACTGATATGAAACACTTAATTAAAGGACAAAATTTAAGCAAAGTGTGATAGATTGTGAGTTCTTGAAGAAATGCTGCGAAAATCTGAGCGAAGAAAATCAAAGGTTGAAGAAACAACTTCAAGAGTTAAGATCAGCAATTTCAACAACATCAACACCATTCTTTGCTCAACTCCAAAAGGAAGCAGCGGAAACAACAATTGTAGTGTGCCCTTATTGCAAGATCAAGATGATAGCTCCCCCTAACTAGTTCTGCTAGGAGATGAGATCGAAGGAGACTAGCGCAGTTATTTAGTACTTCCAAATCATAATTATAAGTTTCAAATATAAATGTTATCTTGTACACAAAAAGGCGATACCCACGCCCCCAGGGCCCCCACCACCCGATCCGACAGGTATTGTGGAGGATGATATAAATGTTATCTTAACCATATGTTTGACTCATATGTAACAAACTCATAATTGTGTGTGTTTTTTAAGGAGCAAAATAAATGTTCATTGTGCTATTGCAAAAGTAGACATTTCGTTAAAAGATAAAGGGAAAATGCATTTTTACTGTAAGATTAATTCATAATTGTGGCGTTCTTATGTTTATAACGTTTTTTTTAACTTTCTTTTAAGTACTAAGTGGTTTATTAGCTTTATGTTGAATCTCATGAATGGAGAGAGTATGTAACTGCAATTTTATTTTGCACTTTAAAAGCTAGAGATTTGCATTTCATGAGAAGATGTAAGCAAGAAAAATTTATTTCAACTGAAATTCAATCCAAACAATTTCCCACTTCTACAAGGTTAGTATCACTCCATCATCAGAGTCAACTCAATAACTTGGAATTTTTTTTTCTTTCCTAATAGATTAGATTAAGTCGGAATCTTATCAGTTAGACGTAACATAGTACATTAGAAAATGAGGAATTACGACATAAGTAAACACCACAAACTCACTACATCTAGCGAAAGGCAATGAATAACTGGAAAGGGGAGCCATGGTGTTAGAAAATGCTTGTTGGACCCTAAGGAGACGGACAAACAACTCTATATGCTTTTCTTTTTTCTTTTGATTATATGGAAAAAAAATCACTAAAAAGAAATAATTTCGTATATTTTTATATTTCTTTTGTAAAGATTTTGTATAAAACAAACTCAATATTGTAAAGTATAAGTTCGAGAATAACTCAAGTTAGCTTGTGTCCGAACTAAGCTCGAGATGAGGTATCACAAAAATGAATCCAGTAATGCTCAGTTCAATTGGAACTCAAAAAATTTCAACAAAGCTAAAAATGAACCTAGTAATGCTAAGTTCAAGCTCGAACTAAAAAAAAAAAAAAAAAAATCAACAAAGCTCTCGACACACAATATACTTCATGAAACCGAGAAAGCATACAGGCAAATCATGAGAAGAAAACCTCCGCTAGACACGATGACAGAAAAAGAAAAGAAAAAAAAGGTAACAAAGTTCGTTAATTTACATGAAATCTCTCTTATCTCTTCACATCTCTCGCAACTGGAAAGTAGAACTCCAACAACACATACTGTCCAATGCGCATTATAAAGCAAAATGTTAGGAATCAAAGAGGAGGTGCCCATTGATCAAATAAATTAATCCAATCACACTCCAATTGCTGGGGCATTTAAGCATTAAAACCTTTCCGAGTTCGAATCATCTCCTCCACTTCCTCTCTGAAACATGCCAAAATCAATGTAAGAACCAAGCTTACACGAATACTCCCCTCCATTCCATAATACAATTATAAGTCGGTGGTAACACGGAAAACATATATTACCAGCGACATATTATGCAATGGAGGGAGTACCAACCAAGAAGGTTATTTTAACTGCATACCTAAAACAGCCACCCGTAACAGGGAAGAAATTAATTGGCAATAAAACAGATCCCTATATTAGTTTTCATTCGCCACACAACAGTGGCATTGAGCATTTAAGGGCAACTAGTTTAGTCACGTGCAATTAATACATGCATGTCAGTATTTCGAGATGCTTGTTCTCAGAATAACAAAATCATCCGTCAACATTTACCTTGAGGAGAATGGATCCCATTTCCTTTTGCGCCTTGCTGCGTCTGAGAAGGAGAGTGCCGAACACGAGGTGATCCCTGCTTTGTATTTGCTGCTGCAGCAGGTAGAGAGTGCCTTTTCTTGATGCTGAAGTCCTTATCTAGCACGTCAGGACTTGATCTTGGCGAACTATTTGCAAGAGCTTTCGCTCTAGCTGATTCTGTAGCTTGCATATAACTTGGTAGAGAGCTGCTGCTACAGCTATCTCTGGGTTCATTATCACTGTAATCAGTTTTAGTTGAGACAAAAGAGTTGCGTCGCTTCCCAGCTTTCTGATCCTTTGATAACTGTTTTGGACTATTTTTTGCACCAGAATTGTTATTAGAATCAGTGCGGTACCCTTTGCCAGACGATTCTGACTTGCGCTTATGGTTAGATTTACTTTTTCCAACACTGCTTTTCCTAGTCTTCATTGATACTTTACTAGAAGGTGTCTCTTGAGATTCCAGAACCGTAACATGGCTTCTTGGAGATGCTTCAGGTGAGTACTTGCTCACCTGATGGCTGGTTTCGGATTCCAGCTGTATCTGCGGACCAGTCTCAGTGCTGTCTGGCTTCTGATCTATCTCGGATGAATTAGAATCGAGCAGTTTTATAGATGTATCGTTCTCAGACACAATACTTGTGATCTTGTCATGTTTTTCTTGCTCAACAGCAGTAGAGAGGGATAAGTCTCTCTCCAAAACTGGGGATTCAACTTCAGTATCAGCAGCTAAGTCTAGGCTACTCTTGGAATTGTTAATTCCATCCTCCAGATCGTTAGTTTCCTTCTCATCATTAACTGCTCCAACCTCAGGCCTATCTGGAGAATCAAGCGTAGAAGAGATAGAAAGTTCAGTCCCACATTCAGAGCCAACAACTTCAACCCCAGTCGCATGGGTAAAAGAATTTTCAGCTGGGATGATTTCCCTTGCAAGTGAAACTGCATCAGTAGAAGAATCAATACCATCTTGATTGGATGAACCAACTGATCTTGACCTAGCTAAGTTAGCGGATGAAGTCAGTTCTTCAAATTTTGACTGTGCAGCAAGAAATGCAGGATTAATTGCCATCCTTGATCCAAGCAAATTTTCCTTTCCATCAGTTTCAGGCTCTTCAGGGGCAGTCCCCTTAACTTGATCTATATGCAGTTCATTCTCCATTTCAGATGAGTCTAGCGATAAATCAGGCTGTGTGTTAGAAACCACATCCGATTCTTTTGCCTCACCAGGAAGAGAATCTAATGCATCAGCAGTTGGCTTTGCTTCACCAGCGTTCTGAGAACCCTCTCCAGCACAGTGACTCTCCAAAGATAAAGTCGGTCTGCATGCATGGGGGTCAAAGCTATCCAGATCATAAGATATGACGTTTTTATCACCTTCAGAAGGCACTCCGGATACTTCAATGCTTGACTCGATATCTCTTGATTCACAATTATCCAGGGATGAGATTTCATTTTCCAATTGGCAGTCCAATTTCTCCAGCCTTTTCTCCTCCTGGTGCTCTGTAGTAATTTCAAATTGTGGTGACTGTTGATTTCCAATTGGTGATACTGCCATCCATCTTTCCAACCATTTCCAGGCAGAGTCCGATTTCGAAGGATCACACTTGATATTGATAGTTTTCATTCTTGGTTTTGATTCCAGAAGCTTATATCAAGAACAGAATTAATGTCAAAACACAGGAGGAGAAAAGGCTCTACTTGGATAGAGATTTTTTTTGGAAAGTTAACTTATTTTTAAAAATAAGACTAAAACAATACACTTGGACAAGATCCAAACTTAGTCCCAAAACAAAAAAGGTAAAAATTATCGCCAAAAAATGGGATTGATACAGTAACAAAATTTTGAAAACATGGTGGGCACTTGGTCGACTATGATTTGCTTTTCATGAACTGGCTCTAAAAAATTTCTTTATTTCCCAACTTTTTATTGATTGAATGTTTTAGCCATAAATCCCTATGTAACAAACTCGAGTTTAAAGATATAGTCTAAAAAAGCATGAGTTCTAAACAAGATATTTTCGTTAATTGACTAAGCCATATAGTCGACTATGATATGTTTCCTATGAAGTGGGTCTTGAAAAAATGCCTACTTTGAGATGAATAATTCCAAGTGTAAATAAATTTTTTATTAGCATGAAATCTCTCATTCTCTTAGGATTTTGTTAGTTGGTGGTGTATTATTCTAAACTTGAGAAAACTCAGTCCAAATGTAAACTCATTCTTAAATTAAGAATAAAATTAAAAAAAATCCCGCCTTTTTATTTTGAGAAGAAAACTTGCACTTTTCTTAAAAAAATCTCTAACCAAGTAGAGCCTTAGTTAAACTAGCCAAGTTAACTGCATACAAAACGACATATAAATAGTTATAAATCTTTTACCTGACGAGCAAATCTATTACTTAGTAGTTTCTCGATTGAAGTATATGTGACATGTGGATTGGTCTCTGAATTATCTTCACCCTGAAAAAATTAAACATCGTTAAATATGGAAGTTAAGTGCCAAAGAAAAACTCTGTCTAAAAGCACTAAGAAACCCATTGATGAAGAATACTTATGACTCATCCCATTTCCATGGCACACATCTTCCTTTTCTTTGTGTTTGTATGTATATATGTGTGGGCGAAGATGGACAAGTAGGGCCCTCAAGCATGGCCTAGTCTAAGTAAAAGTTTTCAAACTACAAAAATTCAGGTTTGTAAGTTCTCGTGATTCACGAAAATCGCTCATCCTTGACACTTCAGTGTGTGTAACCACCCCCACCCACCCCCACCACCACTTGAAATAACATAATAGAAAATAATTGATTCCGAATCCCACATTTGTGCCAAGGAAACCCCTTATTGAAGACACGTGCAAGTTTTTATGGCAAAACAAGCAAAAAGAATTTCCAGCTGTGAAAGAAAAAGAAGCTGACTTGTCCAGTGGAGATGTTCATTACCAAGTCTGTAAAACAGTGATTTTCTTTTCCATTATTTTCATCTAGCTCGGCTTCCTTCTTGGTTTTTAACTCTGCTAGAAGAAAACGAGCACGACGTTGACGAACAAGAGCCTGCATTTTGATAATAGCTTGCACACACCAAAGGCTTCCTGCAGCATGTTTCCGAACTATATGTCCGCGAACAGCAGCTTGCAACTTAACTACGTTCTTATGCTTCAATAGCATTTTCCGAGCCTGATAGACGACACATAGATAAACAGGATTAGATATAAAATCCAATGCTTAGACAAGTATAACATTAAGAGTAAAAGGTCCTCACCAGAGAACCCCTGATTGCAGCCTGTATGATGATTATTGCTGATTCATCTCGAGCAATGTCAGTTGTACCAACACCTGGAGCAGGAGCTGGAGTCTCAGATATCTTTAAGTCATCTGGTTGAGGAGCTCGAGTCTCAGGCATGTTTGAGTCATCTGGTGCAAGAGCTCGATCAGCCACACTTGAGTTCTCCGATACAGGAGCTGGAGTCTCAGAAACTTTGTCGTCCACTGGAGTTGAAAACTGGGCCTTCTCTTCTGTCAACTGAAACACAGGAGTTTTTTCTAGAGACGTGGAGCTGGGCTGGGTTTGGAAGCTGGCAGTAGCAGAATCTGGACTAGCCTTGTTGCCAGATGGTGGTGTTTCTGAAGTAACTGATTTGCTCAGCACCCGATGTCTTGCAGATCTCTTCCGGAAACTCCATACACGCTTATCACTTGAACCCTTAATCTTAGAAAATAGAAGATAGTCAAGCATTTGCTGGTTTTAGGAGTTTGAAGGTAATAAGGAGAGGAATGAAAGCATTTAAAATAGGGCTAAAAGAAAAAAGAGAAAGAAAAGAGGGAGTAAAGATTTACTATCTTTGTTATACAAGTTACATAAATTGTCTCACATTTTTTATTGCATATACAAAATAGGTATTCTAAGACCCATTGTTAGTTAGTAACTAATGGTTTTCAATAAACATTCAAAGAGAAACCACTAAAACTTCTTGTGCCTCTTGTTTTCTGTGAGTTTCCCGGATAGTAAGTGCTTTCATTAAGGCATTGGCAGCAAACACCATGTCTTGGGCATTTAAACAAATATGATGTTCTTAATTGTTCCCAGAGGAATTTCACCACCTAAAGAAGTATTAGAATCAGAAGTAAACTCTAAATACCAAAGATGGACCTAAAAGATAGGGTGAAATATCTAGATGTAAATATTTAAACTGCTGCTTCTTAATAGGTTAAAAGTCAATAGAACAGCTATAATCTAGAAAGAATAAAATACCTGCATGTCTGCAGTACAAACCCCTCGGATTAGGTGATACACTGATACTTTCAGAACATTCTCAATTATCATTCAATTTATAAGCAAATTATTAAACTTTAATTGCACAAACCATTTGGTTACAGGACATGCATGCCATGCAAATATGCAAATTCTATGTCAATCTTAAACATGTTGCGCACAGACAAATAGCATCAGATATTAGATATAACGGCCTTATGAGATTACTATATCTCTGCACTAGTTGGAAAATAATACATTACAGCTCATATCACCATTTCCTTTGTCAAGTCCCAATGAAGTTTGGTGTACCACGTTGGCACATCATGCTGCCATAATGGTCTTGGCTCAGAACTGCACATTCACTCTCAACCATCAAGCACTTCACAAGAAGCACCTTTCATTGTCTGAAGCATTATCTACCTTAATAAGCTGCCATGACTTTTCCACTCCACCCTCCACTCAATAGATACATTCAAAAGGAATCCCCGTTACCTTCAGCTTTTTCCATAATTGGAAACTTACCATTTATCTACCAATACGACATCATAATAACAGCAAATCCAAGGCATAAAAAGAAAATAATGATCCAACTTCTAGTCAGAAGCTCCTGCATGCCTCAATCAACAATCAACTGATGATTGTCAGATCACCTCCTGATTTCTAGCATATATCTAAGGGGTAATTAAGCCAACCTTGTGTGCTATGATCTGAATCATACAACCTGTCCAGAGATGTCCATTCTTAGAGTGTGTCGTCAGTAGTCCTAATATTGAATTTCCACCTTGGAAGAAACAAAATTACAACACAACGTAGCCATCGTAGAACTTCTTGACATGCTATGTTACATAGGAATCTCTCTGATTGCACCAAGAAGGAAAGAAAGGATTCCTTGATTGAAGTGTACATATTGACCCTGAGGTCTTTTTAAGAATCTCAGAAAATGGAGGAAGTACTACAATCAGTTAACCTAATGCAGTTTCCATGCCCAAGTCCCATGAATTAGAAACAACAAAGAAAAATATCCTCATCGAACTGGTATTAAGGAAACGTGATATCGTGAATATTTTCCTCAAGCCAACTGGTATAAAGAAAATGTGAAGGAAACGTAGTAATTTTTTTCTCAAGCTCATGGACATATCCAATTCAGACATATGAAATATTATACTCGTATTTCAAACTTATATTACAACATTGTATCCTCCTATTCCCGGAGCCAATAAATCAATCAAACATTGAAATCACTCAGTGGCTATTATACTGTATAAGACCATTTGAACAAAACAAAGTAGAAAAAGGAATATTGCAAAACGGTTTCATGTTATAAAAGGAGACAAGAAGAGAAGGAAATGAAAGCACAATCACACGTCCCAGAGGTTCTTGTTTCCTATATAGTCCACAGAGGATGTTTCCTACCAGATACAGCAACTACTACATCAATACAGGAAATCAGAACTACGAACCTTCAATAACCTGGCTTCCACAAACAAATTGCAAGAACTAATACGACGAATGATACTTGTACCGAGACTAGAAGAGAGGTAATAGAAATCTACTAAATTGTCACTAAATTTGATCTTCTTCAGCTCATAAGGTCAGATCTGTCTGTAATCATAAACAATCTCCTAAACAACCGAACAAACACGTCGTCAATCACCATTAAATTTCAGAAATTAAAACAAATTAAGCTACAAGTATGACCTGAATTTTGTTCTACCTCAAAGCCTAAACTAATCATGCATTTCCAATCATTCCACATCACATCTCAAATTTCACGTCGAAAGATATAGGAACTGATAACTTTCCTTTCTAAGCACAGACATAAGATCCTCATTTCCTATGCCAACGAAAAAAACGAATAAACAACCAAAAATCCGGACGTTTACCTGATCGTCAACCGAACGAGACCAAAATCGAAAAATCGGCGATAAAAATGGAATGAAATAAAACACATTCAATCATATTCATACTTTAATGTAACTGTTCATAATTTTTACCTCAGGAGCAGCTTGGAGATCATCTATATCAACGGAATCGTTGTTACCACAAGCGATGATGTTAAAACACGAAGCTGTGCTCGGTTTCCCCATTCTCTTCGCTGTTTTCCGGCGTATCAATGGCGGCGGCGTCTTCTCTTCTCTTCTCTCTTTCTCTCCCCCTCTCTCTCTCTACCAATCCACACTCTGAATGCACTGTAGCTTTGTTTGTGCTGCTGGTTTTTGTTTTGTTTTTTGGGAGATTGTAATTGGTAACCCCCGGATACAACGAGGGTGGAAAGAACACGGACCTCAACACACTCCTGAAATTTAGCTCAGTTTTTCATTTCGAGTCCGCGCTCCATTAGTCTTCTCTTTCTCTCTATTTATCCGTTGAGACTTCAAAAGGGAGAGAAGGAGACAAAGTTCCGATGGATTATATTACTCTATCCAATTAATCAAAAGTTTTCGGATTTTTTTTTTAGTAAATAGTTATTTAAGTTAATAAATTATTTACGTTTTTTTTTGTTTTTTACACTCGATTATTTTTTACGTTTTGTTGTTTTGCACTTAATTATTTTTACGTTTTGTTATTTTATGCATTTAATTATTTTTGATTAATTACATCACATTTAGTATTTATGTGTAATTGAAAATAAGCTGTCACCATATTTTTTGTGGTTTCTGATCATATTAGACGTGTGACATACATGTGACAAATAATTAAAGGGCAAAAATAGAAGTACACACTAACTCATTTCGTACAAAGACAATATTATGGAAGAGAAGGCATGCACATGGAGTTCTGAGTGAATAGTTTACTAACATCTCAACACATTAAATTAGCGAGTCAAGATTATTTGTTTATTTTTTATAAACAGTCATAATATTCAACAATTCACAGATAATACGGATGATCGAGTCCTCTAATTCCGATCGAGTTTGCAATCAAATTCGGTCAGCCTAAGAACCTACACAATGTGCATTGCTTGCTTTTTTTTTCTTTAAGTCAACAAATATGTTTATTCGAAAAGGGAAAAAAAAATGACATTCGCTTTTCTTATAGACACCCAAATAAAGAAATATCCTTCCAAACTCTACAAAATTTGAATAGTGATTCATAGAGGGCAAAAAAAGTCTCTTTCCCTTGCCATTGACATTTAAAAGAAAATATAACACGTATATAGCACATGACATTTTTTACAATTACGTAATTTATATTTTAAAATTGTAAAAGCAACATGTATTTTCTTAAAAAATTACTCATGTATATAGCACGGGTCATTAGGCTAATATATATAGCAATATTTTCCTGCATTTCGTCCTAAAAATATGTCGTGACGTATAATTTAGGTATTCTTAAAAAAAAACAAAAAACAAAATAAGAATTGAGTGACAGTTTTTTCTTCAAGTAATATTTATTTTAATTCCCTCCCTTACGAGGATAAAGATATTGCTTCACAAATGAAATGTCTATATTTAGTTGCTTTTAAATGGGACAATTTATTTTCCTTAAAATATACTCCTTTGAAAATCCAAAATCCAATTTTAATTTGACATAAAATCCAAGAAGCATATGGACACCAGCGATTTATTATCCATTAGTTAATGGTAAACTAAATGCGTTGATGAAGTTCATGTTAATTAAATTAATGAATAATGAGATTAGTTAAAATTCTTAGTGCGTAAATACATGTACTAAAAGAAAGTAAATTCATTTTGCTATATTACAAACTACGAATATAAATATTTAGTTTTAAGTTGAAATTAAAATATCTCAAAATATATTATTTTGAATCAGAAGTTTGTTGAGTAAACTCAATTATATATATTATTAGTTTTTTTTGTTACTATCCTTTCAGTGTCTTTACAAATGGTAAGTTTAATTTAAACTTGATTGTCAAAAACTTGCAAAATATGATTGTTAATCGAGTAAAATTATTCTTAAAATTCTTAAACATAACACAATCTATCGTGTAACATTAATGAGGCACTATCAATAATTCCAAACTCGAAATTCATCTCAATATTAGTTTCTCACTCATCTTATGTGATGATTCTTTATCAAAGAATGTTTCCATGTTGGTAGTATTAGTACTAGTAATTTAGAAAAACTATTGGTATTAAAACCAAAATTCATTACTACTAACTATAATAATTTCATGATTTAGTCCATTAAAACGACTCACGAGGAAGGTGAAGAATAAGAAGATAGATTCTTGTTTCGAGAATGGAAATATATATACGAGAAGCGGTTGTGGGGCCCACAGGGGAGGACCGTTCATGTGATAATTTATATTTTTTGGAAGTAAATATTTATTGTAATTTAAAAATATCAATTAGATCAAACATGTGTTTCATATTTTAAGACGTAGAAAACATATACGTTGGAACACATGAATTCCCAATTGCGGGTACACATACCATGTCAGATCTACTGGAGAGATTAAGTTAGGATCACTCGGATATAGAATTGTCTTTGTGGGATTGACCCCACAGCCCGCAGAAAGGATGGGAGGAATCCGGCAACATTCGGAATCCTTCTGCTTCTTCTATTCTGTTCTACTACAGTATTGGATCTTTCACCCACAAATACCATCGCTTGGCGCATTTATCTTTGTTTAGATTTTTATGTCGTTAAAATCATACATTTGGATTCAATATTGAATATTCTTTTATTAGTATGTGAATTTATTAGGTCATTATATTTTAAAAGGTTATATTATAATAATTTTAAAATTTTAGAGACTAAAGTAAAATTTTAATTGGAATTTAGGTATATGTAAAAAATATTTCTAATGAAAAATGGGGTGATATTGATATTCCGACTAACAAAGTATCTTATTTTTTTACTTCCTGACTTTTTTATTAAATGTTCTAAACGATTTATATGATGGAATGAAAGAAGGTGGTATTAATTATCCGACCAATTAGTTTGATAGTAAAATTTTAATTACGTGAGTAGATTATGAAAATAATTTTTGGAACAAATTAAAAGGTAAAATTATCACAACAAAAAGAGTAAAATAATTCTTTAGCCTATTTGCACAAAGAAAAGTCACACACTTTTACACTTTTACATTCAATTTATTGGAGTAAATTACAGCAAATTTCTCCACCAGATAGTGTCAATTTTATTGAATTAATTTGGGACTCAATGGAGTATTGATTAAAAATCAATGATTAAACTTATGTTGGTCCTTCAATTATTTGTTTTGACCGCAGATAGTCTATTATTGGCTTAGGCAATCTCTCATGCAGTGCGACTCCTATGCGGAATAGGGGTTTTCCGTACATGCAAAACATTTTTTTACTTGAAAACAAATTTTTTTTGCAAAAAAATAGGTGTTCTCAAAATGAAAGCATGTAATTTTTTTAAATCAATCTCATTCGTCAAAAAATTAATTTAACGGCTGAAAATCCGTTTCGTACATGCAGAACAAATACCCGTTCCGTAATGGAGCCGTGGTGGCTCTCATGTCCTTGGTCTTTTTTTTTCCTGAATAAAAAGTATCCATTAATCACAAAATATTCGAAGTCATTACAATGAACAGATAATAAAAAAAAATAAGAAAATAAAAGTTATACAATGATTTAGAAATTCATTATAACAGATAAAAACACACCCTCCAAAAAGGAGTAAAAATACTAATACTAATAAAAAACAAATAAATACATAATAAAAAAATCACAACATCTCCTTAGCAATGTTGTCCTTGTTCTTCGCCATCAAACGAGTTAGAATTATGGAGTAATTCATTATCTTTAATACCACTTCCATAATCAACATTCCTGAGGTCCAAAGCTAATAATTCTCATGAGATTTATCTTTCATACATAAGATTAATTAGTAGTTATTCCACACTTAATCTTCTATGTCACTCCCTACAACATTCCTAATTAGAAAAATGTAAAGCATATTGATTATTTCTTTATTTCTTTATATTAAAGAAGAAGAAAGTGAGTGATTTTTCTGATTTTCTCCTTAACTAATACGGCAATATTTAGAAAATGAATGAATTATATATATGGATGATGATAATTTTAGAAAAATAATTTTAAGCTTTACAAAATATTAACATTTTGAGAATGACACATTTGGGAACTTTCGATCCACTAAAATATGTGTGGTTTACATTTTTTTATTCTAAAAACGATGAGAACACTCGTAATGCAGCGTTATCCTAAAAAAAAGTTGTAAGGTCTTATATTTTGATATCGAGTTTAACACATTTTTTTTTCTTTTAAATTAGGTGATGATAATTGGTCTAAAATCTAGAATGTAATCCAAGGGAGAGTTTCCACAAAGAAAGTATCTACTTCTTTTAGCTAGACATATGATCTTCAAGGGAAAATGTGGATTGCAAAATGAACGTGAAAGGATGGGTCGCATTTATACATATATAATAAGAGGATGTGAATCATGTGATAGTAATAGTAATAAATGATTGCTGATCGTTTGCGACACTATGTGAGATTTTTTGTGATATTTTAATTTAAAAAAAAATTGTTTATATAACTTAAATTAAAATAGGTAAACTCTAAAAATAAATCGATAAACTCTGAATATAAACGTAATTATAATAAAGAATGCCATAGCGAATGTTACATAGAATTGTCACAAACGATCACCTGAAATAATAAATAGAAAGGAGTAGGCACATCATGTGGTTGATGACCAACTAAGTAATAAACAAAATTTAATATTGTTTGGTTGTTGTTTTTAATTTAAATGGTGTTGGACTTTCAATTTCTTCAACTAATTTGTTGTAATCTTTGAAGGTTTTTCCTTCATTGCAAGCACCTGCCTTAACCAATCTCATAATCTATAGAAAAGTCGAACTTTCTGAAAATATTGGGGGCGATTGCTACCTGTCCCTTTGAATCCGCCACTGTTTTTATAGGCTTCATTAGGTGGAAAATAAGTGTAACAATTAGGTAGAAGAGCAGGTCAATTTCAAGATTGTAGCTTAGATTTAAAAAAGGAGAGGGTGGTGGAGCCTTTGATCACATGGGGAAACCTTCAAAGATTACAACAAGCCTTTCAAATGTTGCTTTTTTTTTTCTGTTCTTTTTTCCAGTGTGGAAATGATTACTTGTGGAGTGTAGTTGCAACTTCTTCTCATTCTAAGCAATGCAAGAGCAAGCTCTGCTTCAGTATGAAAATACTGGATCTGGAAGAAGTTCAAACTTGGAGATTCCTCCTTTTGCTCCTTAAAATCAAATTGTTTATAGTCTAGCAGTGAAGTCACTATACATCATGAGTTCAAACTGTTGAGGGCAGCGAAAGCAAACACGCGGATAATATGGAGAGAAAAAGAAGAATAAATAAATTAACACGAAAGAACACCAATATTTTTAACGTGGTTCGGTCTCAACGCAGACCTACATCCACAACCCCAAAGGGTAAAAACTTTCACTATGTAATTTTTGGACGGAACAAAATTACAAACCTTCTCAGGAACCAAACTCAGGAAACTCACCATCTGAGTTGGTGGCGCCCAACGCGGCACACACAAATAATTCTAAACTAGGAGATCCCTATTTATAAAGTTTTCCTCCCTCCTAGTGTACTAACACGTTCGAGCTCAATTTCTGAGACCTTCTCGTATTCACTCGAGTAGTTTAACCACTCGGGATATTGAGAGAATCCCAACACGAACTCCAATAAAAACGTAGAAATCATCACGTAAGTATATATGTAGGTGTATTACAGAATGACAGTAGGTAGCCTATAGTGCTTGATGTTGGTGGTGGTGCGACGATTGAGTTGGACTTTGTTCAGCGAGTTATAGTGAAATGGAACATTTGCAGCAAAAAGTTCCTTCTTTAGTTGGATATCTGCAATAAGATTTATTCCGTCCTACCATTATAATTCATCAAAAAGGAGAGAGAGAAAACTACAACGCTATTTCTCCAATATTGCTATTACTTCTCTCCGTTTTAAATCAATATTCTTAATTGACTAATGCGTGTGTATTAAGGTTTTGGTAAATTACGTAGTAAAACATGAGAAATTTTCTAAAATACTCCAAATTAATATTTTCAACTAGTCAATCACCTCTTGAATAATTTTCAATTAACCCAACGACTCTCTTGACTTGTATTGAAAACTGTCAATTTAATTAATTAAGAGAATTAAATAGGAGGTTGAATGTAAGGGTGGCAAATTTGGATAACTTAAAATAAATAGTTACTTAATTTAGAAAAAAAATAATTAATTTAAGATGGACAAAAAAGAAATCGGAACAATTAATTTGAAATGTCGTGAGTATCTCGCAATCCAAATTAATGTCACATTTGGAGATGACAAAGATAGTGGTTTCTTTGTAATTGTACTATCTTAATCAATGGTTCCTAGGACTAGTGAATGTACAATGATATTAGCGGATTCCAAAAGACACAGGGAGACCTCTTAAAGCTTTTAATAATTGGACAAAATAAAAGATACTCCTGATTTTTTAAAATATTCTTGTTGGTATTTAGGGTCGCATCTCACACTAGCTTTGCTGCTGAGCAAGTGGATGCACTCTGGCTTACACTTTCCTAACCTGACTTTAGAAGCAAAAATAAGTGAAGGTAGGACACTACAGGTCCCCGCAAAAGAGGCATCTCATGGGGGAATCCCACATCATGTTCAACGTGCATTGTAAGAACATGTTTTTATACTTCTAAGGTTACGAGGTGAACCTTATTAATGCGATGTTTCAACGAAATTAAGAAATACTACATTGGTAAGAAGAATAGAGAGATAATAAAATGAAATAAAACACGTACCGTACCAGACAATGTATTAGAAATACCCGCATTCACTTTGAATGAGAGGCTAAATCAACATACAAATAAGGGATAGCTAAAAGATTTTACTTCTTTGCTTCTAGAACTTTTAAAAAAAATGCTGCACAACAAAAACTTCTCTATTGTGCCAGGAAACTGTAGCTCATGAGTTTCGCGGTCTTCCTCGTGTCCCAGTACTTACGGGGATGATCTGGGAACTTCTCTCTCCTGAAGGGGGACGGCCGCGCCCACGGCCTTTCTTATCAGTAGTCGATTTCCCAGTACTCTTGTCTCGCCCTTTACCATTGTTTTTTCCCACTGCTTGCCCGTTCAATTGGCCTTCCTCATCATCGCTATCAAAATCACTATTTTCCTCCTCATCTTCCGACTCTGATGAAGCTTTTGCATTCTTTCTTTTCTTGGATTTTTTGGAACCCTCTTTTGTGGTTTTCTGAGTCGTCAATATGATGCTTTGAGGTTCTTCACTGGCTGCAACTGCAAGCAGGAAATTTTAACATATTAGCATGAAACTTGGACACTTAAAAAGAAACACAACCAGACATGCCCATCTTTCATGGCACAATTAAGTAACCGCAACGAATTCATATCAGATTAGCATACTAATTCCTGACATTTAAGACATAAGCACTCATTTTATTTCTAGGATTGCAGAATTCAGAATTACACGCTTTATACTTATGAAATACCATACCTTCCTCAGCAGCTTTGCCATCATATACATCAAACTGCCAAATCTCAAATGAAATTAATAAGATCCCAGTTGAATGTACATAGTCTGATTGATGCACTAAATAAAGTTCCCGCTCCAGCAAAACACGTAATGCCCCACATAAAAAGTAAAATTTAAAATAAAAAAGAATATAATCTGTCACTGTTCGTGCAAAAAAAAAAAAATCTCAGCACTTGCAGAAAGAATACAGGTTATTCAAATAATGTCTATACATTCCACATGATCATCCTTTCGCTCATCCCCCACCATCCAACGTACTAGAAAAATGTGTCAGCGTTTGCTTACCTGATCAAGTCGATCACCAACATTTGTTCTATCAACTATCACCATGGAATGAGCAAAACCACAAGCAACACTGAGGTTGGGGAAAAACGATCAAGAAACTAAATATTATAGAAACTTCACAGAAACATGCATTTATACATGTGCAATACTAACCTAATCACATGCATGCCCTCGAGAATGTCTACCTTTTTGGGAGCTGCAGATGATCTGCAAATGGACAAAGAAACAAGAAATAATAAGTAGCAAAACAAGAGAACAAAAATAAATCTCTATTGGAAGAACAAACCTACTTCTGCCCATTAGGTCCATAACCCAGCTCCCCAGATTGAGTATGTCCCCAACTTATACACGAGGAATCAGCACCAACAAAGTGGTGCATATAACCTGAATCCATGCAACGTAGATGCCAGCCGCTATAAGACAGAAAAAGAACTGTGCATTCTATGAGCTATATAATGCATGCACTCCACAAATTCATAGGAGCAACATCATTCTACAAGAAGAATTGAGAGGCACCATGAATCACAATTTACATAGTAGATAAAGGGTCTAAAAATTTATGACTCTTATGCCCAAAACTCATAGAAAATTAGACAATACAAGAAACTTAAAACAGCAGAACTATTCTTTTTAGCCGTTATGTTTCTAGTTTTCCCTTTCCCTCCTCTTTCTGTATCCTTTTATGCAGTTTTGAGTTAGGAGCTGCAAGAGGTGAATGAAAAAAGGCCGAATAAAAGATACCATATGGATGTTAAGATTAGAAATGGAATCACAATTCTTGAACGTACATGACAAGACAGTATATGCAGAAGTATTAGCAGACAAAAATAAATCTAAGAGGAAATAGTCAAAAACCTTAAATCCATAAGAGGTTTAGGATACATCCAATCATCCCCATTGTTCTTTAGTTTTCCCCACATGTACAACTGCCCTCCTCCTGAAAACCGCATATCATAAAATACATGTTACTGAAAGCAATAAACTGTCATTTACATCAGCAAGCATAGTACCTAAGATGAGACTTGTCCTTAAAGAAGTATGTGATTACTTGTGTCCGAAATTCAGAGGATCTAATTTATCAACTAAGCTACTCGAAACATTAAAATTTTCCAGCTATGAGAAGGCGAATACCATCTCCAGTTCATAGCATATAATGGAAAAGGGCCGTCACCTGGGATCTTAGTAAAGAAAGAAGTTAATAATCCCTTCTATACACGTAAACAGAAAGTTCAGAATCATTTGAATGCAATCAAAACAATCGAGTTGAGGAAGAAGCTTGCAAGTCATTCAGAACTATTTAACCAATAAAAAAGAATTACTCAGGGTTCACATTTACATTATACATAAGAAACACCACTTCCTCCAACTCATCAACAAAGAAAAGAATCAGAAACCACTGGACTTCGAAATTTTAGTGAATAAGTTCTAACCCAGCAAAGAATACTTCATAACTAATCGGACATTTGTCCATCCATCAACAATAATTGCTAGGGGTGTCACCAAATAATCCCCACTCTGGGAAAGATGTTTTGAACTTATGGACACAGTTGGGAAGAGAGAAACTATGTTACTCGGACTCGGGTACGGATGTCGGGTACGGGTATATATTTAGGTGTCGGGTACTTAAACATCTACAACAAAGAGCCTTATCAGTGTTTACCAGATCCGGTAAATATGCCATACCCATACCCATGTCGTGTCCTGTCGACACGGGTACGGCAGACATAAACAAAGAGTCCGAGTAACATAGGAGAGAAACATAAAGTAATAAATAACCTAGTCAAACATTTCCAATTAAGTGATCTAAAACGAGTACTTGTATCATGATAACACACCAGGCTAACAAACAAACAAAAAAGAATAAATGGACATATCACAATGCAGAGTAGCAAGTGAGAGCGGTTAATCCTACCAGCAGTACATGCAGAGTTACAAGAACCTGCTGAGACAACTGATTCAGGAGGCAAAACATTTTGCCTAGTGAAAACATCAACTCTTCGTGGATTCCACTCATCCTTCTGCTCTCTATGTCCAAGTCTGTGTTAAGAAAACCAAAATAAGTTCTAAGCAACATGAAGCAGCCTGGAGTTCAAATAGGCTGCTGAAAGCCACAAGCTCATGAACTTTTAAAACATAAGCCCGGTATAATACGTTTGATTTTCAAAGCCAAAGCACACTTGAAAAGAAATTAAATCACAATATACACGGAACGGAACATACCTCCCGTGACCACCAAAGCCCCACCTGTACAGTGTCCCAAGGACACAGACATGTTCAGAAACAAAAGATCAAATGTTATGTAATAGGTCGTGCATGATGAAATCTAGAATTCGGATACCAAAGACAAAGCAGAACTTACGTGTAAACATAACCATTCTTATCGACTGCAACTGAAATTGTTACAGAAAAATTCATATCAACATTACAGGTCAAACGATAGACAAAGCTCAAAAAGAGAGTGTGCTATCAACATACCTGTATGATTGGCCCCACATGCAACTTTAACTATAGTTTCTCCAGATAGAGAAGCTATCGCTTTAGGTCGGGGTTGGGCTTCATAAACAAGCTTCACCGAGCTAGCCTTAGAATTGTACTAGAGAATAAACGAGTATCTAGTTTATCAAAGGAAAAATAATTTCATGCAAAAGCTCATGTAAAGCAAAGCAAAATAATACCAATATGTTGATGCAATACAACAGAGAACAAAAATAAATAAATCAAGTTGCATATGTGATTGTAGATGATATCTCATTCAGTCACATACTAATATCATACAGAAATACCATGTCATACGCATATCTTGATTCTGGATGCATGAAAACAAGCAATATGGCACCAAGCAAAGCTATCCATTGCAAAACAACAGTATTTGGATTTTGTGCAGTACTGTAACTGTTTTTAGATATGCACACAAGCTACCAATTTAGAAACCAGAAAAAAAAGAAATATCCAACTTGCTCAATGCTTAGAGCCAATTTCTGGAATGGAAGATTTCCACAACCTTGTTTACAGATCAATTTGACCACAAGAAATATATACGGTTTTAACCTTAAGAAAAAAAATTCAATCATACCTCATTATCAGTGCCATGACCAAGCTGACCGTACTGTGGAAGCCCAGCAGTTCTGGGAAAAATATTACACAGCTCATTGAATTTTTTTGTGCCTCAACAAAGAGAAGATTAAAATTTTTACACTATTTAATAGAAACATAAAAAATTAACCAAGTAGACAAACTATACATTATAGATGATCCCTCAGTATTAGTTAACCACACTGTGAAATCAGCCCCGCATGTGGTTTTGACGACTCCAGATACCAGACAGCGAACAGGAGATGACTCAACTTCTGCAACATTGCCAAAATAGAGGATAAATCAAGCATACTTTAGATATGAGCACACATACATAAGTAGCTAGCCAGCAAAATGTACTGATAAGATCAGATACAAAAGAATAACATAAAAACCAGCAAAAATTCATTGTAAGTCCAACAAGTTGAACAACTCCAACTTAATTGCAAAAAGAACAAATTGAAAATCACGTAACTACAAGTTGGAGTTTAATATTTTCCCATTGTAGATTTCTTTCTCAAAAGGAGCATACCAGTTTAACCAAGGGATCAAAAGATTTAATTGAAGTATCAAGAGAGAAAGACGCACCATTTTTAACAGAACCAGAACCCAACTGTCCGTGTTTGTTCCAGCCAAAAGAAAAGGAATCACCATCTTCAGTTATCACAACTGTATGGTTCCTTCCAGTCGCCGCTTTAATAACTTTATGTCTGAAATGAAAGAGTATTCAGAAACATACAGAATGGATTTACAAAGAGAATGCGAAAATAAACATTCTATTAGATGTTCAGGAAGTAAGAAATGCAAAAAATGGAATGAGCAAGTCCTACTTCTACTAGAAAAAAATTCTCAAGCTTCCATTTCCTAGTGCCCTATAACCAGAGCCAACTCTCTGGACCATATAATAGTTACTTCGCCCTTATGAGTAATTAAGAACAAATAAAGCATCATAACGCTTAATTCTGAGACCTCAACCAGTATCACAGTAAGAAAAAGGAAACGAATCAGGACTACCGAAGACACAGAAACCAGATTAAGCAATAAACTTGATATCAATAGGATTATATAATCCTACAAGTAAATAACTAGATTGTACTAGATAGAGAGCAAGAGAGACAGAAAAAGTGTGGTTGTAGTAACTAAGTTACTCACCCAAACATTCCAGAAACAACAGTGGGCCGGTCCCGCTGAATTTTATCTCCATGACCAAGCTGCCCCTTCTGCATAGATAACAATAAAAAAACACTTGTCAAAATATATAGTTATAGTTGCAACATAGGAACTTCAAGGTGAAACTCTGGATACCTCATTCCTCCCCCACGTATAGCAGCGGCCCTCAACATCCAATGACACGCAATGAGTGGAAGCTAAAATGCGACATTAAGCATAAAAGCATGTTAACTGAAAATATTCACTACAAAATATAAGCTTAACTTTACCCCAAAGAAAGAAAAGCAATAGAATAACATCTCCATTTCATTTCACAAGTAAAAAAAACACATTCCCACAGGGGAGCAAACTTTTATCCCAAATTCTTGTCCAAATTCATACATTTTCTCATTCGAAAAACGTTGAAGTACCAGGAAACTACAATCATACCAGAACTTTATCCCAAATTCTTGTCCAGAAAATGGCAACACTCAACTATCTATTCAAACTGAAACATCCTAGTAAGTTGCCAACATGAAGTTTACACTTCAAAAGTAAATTGTAGAAAATTAAAACTAAGCGGAAATGGCAACACTGAACTGGTAGGAACTAACATCCGAAGTATTACCAGAATACATTATTAATATTTGCAAACATCTATTACAAAATTGTTTTAGGCATATATCCCAAGAAGCAATAGAACTCTCTATTCAGACAGAAACATCATAGTAAGTTGCTAAATGAAGTTCACATTTAAAAAATAAAGCACACAATTTTAAAAAGTACTACCTCCATTCCTTAATATAAGACTTTTAGGACACGTAGCAAAATTTAAGGAAGCAGGATTAAGATGTTTTTATAATTAAAATATCAATATTACTCTCTTAAATAGAATTAGTTGTACACAAGTCCTATTGAAGAGAGTAATATTGGTATTTTAATTAACAAATTACCTTGCTTTGTGCTTCTTTAATTTTCGCTACATTTCAACACCAGAACCAGAACCATAAGCAACGAAGCAAATGGAGGGAGTAATTGAAAAAAATGAGAAATTTACCAGAACCAGAAGCAACGAAGCAAATGTTAACACCAACCAGAGGCCGAAGCCGAGTAGGAGAAACTAAGTTTCCTTCCAAGCCTTTCTTCCGACCAACACCATCCCAAGCCGTTGCTCCACAAAACAATAGCTCTCCGCCTTTCACCTCCTCCTCCTCCGCCATCTCCTCCGACACTAAAATGCCAAAAATTCCACAGATACAACGGCTAATTGATCAGTTCGCCGAAGAATTGAAACAGAAAATCGGCGGAAAAGGATTTGAGAAAGGCCTAGATCAGAGAAAAAACACAATCGAAACCCTACTGGTAATTTTAGGTGGTGTTGTTCGAGAGCGTTATTTTTTAATTTAATTTTCTTTTGTTTAAATAAATGAAAAGAAAGCAAAAGCGTTCCGAGAATTACGACCTTTATTTTATTCAAAAAATTGTTTGATTACAAAAAATTTAAGGTCATATATGAACGGATATTCTTTGAATTTTTTTGAATAGTACGACATGAAGATGGTTTTTGCTGACTCGACCGCATCACTTTATTTGATAATATAATGTGATATTAAGTTTTTTTTATGATACGATAAACTATTAAAAAAATAATTGCGCCTCAATTACAAGGATTTTCACTTTGTTGTTTTTAAGGATAGTGAAAGCATTAAATTGTGGTATATATTTCAAGACACTTGTCAGAGTTGCCTCTACATTAACATATTAGAAGGAACATGATTTTACGCTTAGCAGCGGAAATCAAATACACTATGAGGGCATACAAAGTTATCACAATCGTACTAGCTACAAGTTATCTCGGCTCCAACTAGGGCTGTTAACGAGCCGAACCGAGCCGGTTTTGGGTCAAATCGGTTTGGATCGTTAAGAAAACCGAATCGCTCGTTAATCGGTTCGTTAGTCAACCGATTCGGTTGTTCAATTCGTAATCGGTTCGAAATAAAAATCGTACAAAAATCGGTTCGTTAATCGAAACCAGTATCAAATCGCGCAAAAATCGGTTCGCTAATCGGATCGAAAATCGTAATTCGCATAAAATCGTAATTTGGGATCATACTATTACAAAACTAGAAAGTCGTTGGCGAAACCGGTTAACTTCGCAAATCGCTCGTTAATCGGTTCGCTAACTCGCTAAAATCGGTTAACTCATAATCGCTCGTTAATCGGTTCGTTAAAATCGGCTCGCTAACTCGCTAAAATCGGTAGAATATTATTAACCGGTTTAACGAGCGATTTAAAACGATTTACGAGCCATTTTACCGAATCGTAACCGGTTCGTTAACGAGCCGAGCGGGTTAGCGAGCCGATTTTAACGAACCGATTTTAACGAACCGATTAACGAGCGATTTGCGATTTAATCGGCTCGCTAACAGCCCTAGCTCCAACAGATTTCAAGTATATCTCCTTAATCACTTGTACAATCTTTTGAGAACAAAAATAAGAAATAAGACCAACTGAAATAAACTCATTTATCTTTTATTACAAAAAAAAATTGCAAAGCAGACATTGCAAATAATTTCTCATTTTACTTTCCCACATCAGTCTAGACAAAATAAAACTTACAATACTTGACAACAGACCTTCATAAGTTCCTACTAATGAGAAACAAGACTTGCAGTTTATCCAAACTTCTTATGTATAACAACAGGAAGATCTAACGAACAAATGAATAACGCGAATAGCCACAAAACACGGGACCTTGTATTAAACATTCCATATGTTCTAACAAAGAGAAGGATGTTGAGCAGCTAGCATCGAGAAAATTTGATGATGATCCAAACATTTTGTTTCTTTCCATCAAGAAGTTGATTATGCTGAGGATGGTGTAGCTGAAGCTGTAGACGAAGTTTTGGATGTTGCAACTGATTTTTGCTGGTGTTGACTAGACGAGGGGCGCTGCATTTGGAGCATATGATGCTTCACGGGGGTCTGTTGAAACATGGAACCAGATGATCCTCCATTTCCAGTGAGCTCAGCGGCTGCAAGCTTTAGACGCTGGACTTCTCCAGTCAATGCCTCATGCAGAGCTACATCAAGAAAATAGAGCTTTTAAAGAATTTTTCTCTTTATGATCACAACCAACAATAAACCAGACTTCCCCATGAAAAACAAGAAACGCGTTGTTGCCAATCTGTCTCGGTTAAACTAGCAACTATACTAAAGAAAACACACAACTTGGATAAAATATATTCATCACTTCAAATGAAAACTCGTAAACTCGAGCACCACCTTAAGATTAGATATCAAACCCCTCCTTAATAAAGAAAGGAGAAGTAGGAAGCACATTTGAAAGGCATACAGTTTGTCTAGCTTACATAATTGTCTATGAGTAGTACAATTGCACATGCCAAAAGCTCTGGAAACACAATAAACTCAGATAACTTCTTAGGAACCGACACATGTACCCATAAAAAACATCCACGAAGAAAAACATACATGAAGGAAACCACTCGCCGACCGGCCACAAGGGGAAAATTTGTGAAAATAAAATAGTTTAATGTGTCTGCATATATAATACTACTTGAAACACAGATTCAAGTGCAGTAAGAAACAGGGAAAGTATGTCAGCAAGCAAGATACCATCTCTGAGTTGTGATTGTTGCTCCATGGCTTTCAGGCGGAATTTTAACTCACTGTTCTGATTTGTGAGCTCGGTAAAATCTTTCTGGAGGAAAAACACAGATATTGAAGAATTAGGGCTACATCCAGAGAAAGAACTGTGCACTTAAATTCCATGTTCAGAGATATAAGCACCTGCAAAATGGTAAGTTGGGCAGACATTGTAGTGGCTTCTGTCTGCAGAGTCTGAACCTTATGCTCCAATTCAGAGATGTAGCGCAACTTACGCTCCTTGGAACGGGCAGCTGACTGACGATTAGCCAATATCCTGGGATGAAAGCATTAAAGATATGAGTGCATTTAATAAGTATTGCTGTCTTACAAACAGAGATTTTAAAACCCTGAACAGAATTTTGTACCTCTTAGCACGTTTTGGATCTGATAATGCAATCTCAGCAAGTCTCTCGTCCGTCATTATTTTTCTAACCTCAGCATCACTAAATTCTCCACTTCCAAACTCCAAGTTAAACTTACCCAAGTTCTCAGTCACTGAATTGTTCGGTGAAAATTGACCTATGACATTCCCGCCCGAGGGAGGTAATTTTGGTGACTCGTCTCCAAAGTTCAAATTTCCAAAAGCGCTATCTACTGAAAGGCTCCTAAAGTGGCGGGTGGGGGTTGGAGCAATATCTCCAGCAGCACTTCTCTTGGTACCTTCCCTTGGACATATTCCTTCAATTGCAGAACCATTTCCCTTCAAGACGCTATCCCCTTTATTATTGCTGCTATTACTACCATGTCTCTTTGTGCTACTAAAAGTGCTCTCTTTATCTATATCCACAGAGCTGGAAGCATTACATCTATCAGTGTTCCCCAAATTCATGTATGAGCGGAACAGATCATCTACAACCTCCCCCTCTGCCACTCTATCGCCTATCCCCTCAACATGGCTCTTACCATCACCATCACCAACGGTATCCATTTCCTGTTTCTGCAGAAGAATTGGATTATCCAATCCAAACTTATTATTCCCAGAACTCGATTTCCCTAATACTCCTTGGCCACTTATTGGTACCAACTGAGGTGAAGTCTTAATCATAACATTGAATCCTAATGGAACATCACTATTAGATCGCCTATGCCCTTTCCTAGGGGGAAGACCATCAAAATTACCTCGAAATGAATTCTCAAATGTGTAGGAGGAACCAACCAATGGTGGTGGGCCTCGAGAACTAACATCCACTTCCTCCATTGAAACATCCTTAATACTGGAGCTCGAGGCTAGTGATGACTCGCTATGAAGAAGAGGGCTTAATGGTGGCAAGCAATTATTCGAGAAAACTCGAGGTTGAGATGAAGATCTTGAATGTGAACCCTCCAAACCATAGTTCTGGTGAACGGGTTGCTTAGCATTCAATTGAGCCATCCAAATTTATTCACTCCAAATCCAGTCGATGGTCAAATCCTATTACTATCTGGCCTCGTATATCTCAAATACTAATCCAATCAAGCCCGCTGAATTAAACGCCAAAGCACATTCCAATGTCTAAATTACTGAAAAATAGCAAAAATTAGCCCTGTCAACAAGAGAACTGCGTAAAGCAGATAAAAAAATTCCACGTTCCTTCAAGAACAACATAATTGGAGTCAGCAAAACCCCAAATTATTAGTTCGTTTCCTCTAAAGCTCAAATTTTGTAGTTCATTTCTTCTAGAAATTAAAAAACCACTACGAAGTTGAATAGATGAAAATAACATTCCAAAGCTCGTCACGAAAATAAGAAACTAAAAATGAAATGCTAAACAACACCAACCCACATAATTCGCGCCAGCAAAAGTCCCAAATTATTAGTTCATTCCCTCTAAAGCTCAAAACTTTTAGTTCATTTCCTCTATAAAATTTTAGAAACCCCACGAAGTTGAATAGATTCAAAGAACATTCAAGAGCCCATTACAAAAAAAAACACTAAGAATTAAATGATGTACCTGATTGAATAGACCAGACCTTCTTCTTCCTTTGATGATTAAACCATCCAAGAACACCGTTTTTATTTTTGGTACTTGAAAGAATAAGCAGAGAAGAGGGAATTTGACAATTAAGCGAAATTTGGGGGGGAGATGGTCTGAGACTGAGAGAGGACAAAAACTTTGGATTTTACATAAAAATTGACGAGAGATGAGTAGGACTGATGAAGCCTTAGATATTGGTTCTGTTTAGTTTGTGTCTGGATTGTCTTTTACTTTGGTTTACTTTGAAATTTCGTCTCAGACTTAAATTAATTATGAAAATAAATTTGAAACACTAAATATTTTTGGATTTAATAAAATTGATTAAAATTAAAATTTAAACTCAAACACAATCTGATAAAGACTCATTATTGACTTTTTATATATTCTTTTTTCTTTTCTTTTTTGTGAACCAAGGCATTTGTTCTAAATTTGTTTTTGTTCATTTCTTCAGTCGATATTTTTTTATTAAAAAAAAGATTTGAAATACTACTTATTTAAAACTTATTACAATCATTTTTGGACCAAGTATTATTAATACAAAGAGTGAGGATTTAGCTAATTTTTATATATTTTTGCCGAATTAATTTGTTAATCAGCATACTCATATGAGTTGGTTAAGTACGAGTTTATTATTGTGTTAGAAAAAAACTTCGTAATATGTAGATACCGATTACATACGTAAAGATTTAGTTATTGTCAAGTGATTCTAATTTAGCAAACTTTTTAAATACTCTTAAAGTTTGCTAAAAAGTAAAATTGCGAGTTGGAGACATTAAATTTGCATATTTTTTTGATAGTACTATATCAAATCTCAACCGAATTAGTTTGATTATAATTTGAGCTGAATTGTTTGTAAGAGAAACATGAATTAAATTAAAGAAAAACTCTATACATGTACCTAAAGTATTTTTTCTTTTTTGTCATTAAACTTTTATTTTAACTCTTTCTGTCTTTAAACTATTTTTAAACTACGAATTTTGCCAAATTATTGTAAAATTGGTATTTTTTCACTTTTGAACATGTGTTCTGAACTTGTTTGTTGTTAAGGGTGTTTATATCAATTTAAATCATTAAAATTTGAGATATTTGCAGAACATGTGATTAAAATGGCTACAAACTATCAAATTTACATTAATTCGACAAAACCAATGTTAAAAAATCATTTAAGTACAAAAAGAATTTTTAAAAAAAATTACTGATATGTAAAAAAAATTGTAAGAGAAAACTTTAATTAGTTTGGATATAGTTTGATCTGAATTTTTTGTAAAATAAATTGTAAATCAAATTAAATATAAGGCTTTTCTTCTTCTTTTTTTTTTTTTTGGCTAATAAAGTTTTTCTTGATAACTCAGTGCAGGCACGAAGGTGAAAGCGCCAGAAGGACAAAAGTGGGATTTTCTGGTGACGTTGGGATGCGTTATGGGAAAATCCGCGTGTGTTTGGCGTGAATTTCGATCGCATTTCAGGCTGCATCTGAAAACCTGGGCTTTTTGTTTAAGGAGGCCTGCAACCTGTCTGTGGCCCAATTCTGTTAATTGTCGATCCCCCATTTGGAACATGTCAACCTCCGCCCGACACTTCTATTTACGGGTCTGTTTGTATCAAATTAAGGAATCGTTCCAATTTTCAGACAAAAAGACTCACGTACTATGCACGTGCCATCGGTCATGAAGGCAAAATTGTCTCAAAAAATAATTATTTAGAGAAAACTGCTATATATATATATATATATATATATATATATATATATATATATATACACCAATTATTTACTCTTTCTATAAATAGTTTTAACAATAAAATAGAGCATTTTTAACTCAAATTATTTACGGGTCTGCTGTTTGTGTCAAATTAAGGAATCAGGCCAGTTTTCAGGCCAAAGACATCACGTGCTATGCATGTGTCACCGACCTTGAAAGCAAAATTGTCCCCAAAAAAACATCATCCCAGCTGAATTGTACCCAAAAACACATCCATTACATAAACTTCATCTTCTTCATCCTCTTTAACCTAATATTAGCAATGGCAAGTGGGTTCGGTCTACCCGCGACCCACCCCGCCCGCCCCGTTTATCTCGACCCTTATTTGGACTCGCCTAAACCCACTATAACCTACAAGTTAAGTGGGTTTTACAAACGAGGCGGGGTGTTGTGCATCCAAGAAAAATTGAACCGGCCAGCCCCGCCCTATTTAAGCCCACACAACCCGCCAAACCAAACCGACCCGCCCAACCCACCGGGTTAACCCTGACTCGGTCCACTTTTGACGGGTTTTCCAAACGGGGCGAGGTGGGTTCGTCATATTCAGATTTTGACCCATCCAGCCTCGCCCCGTTGACTAGTCCCGCCACTTTTCTCGACTCGCCCCTAACTCGCCGGGTTAACCCGTTTGCCATTGCTACCTAATATCCCAAATTCTTATCAAATCTTAGAAACCCACATACATATTTGTTAGCTTTGTGACCCAATTTGAAAGTTCAATCATTTAAAGTAACTTGCTAGATTACAAAGAAATGTCATCATCAAGCTCAAGGACCTCTAGATCCATTAAAGCATCCAACCATTCACCTAAGTTCTGCTACTGCCCCAATGGTAAGCATGTTGCACTTAGAACTCTTTGGACAGAAGAGAACCCTGGTAGAAGATTCTTGAATTGCATTGATTCAAGGGTAAATTTGATTAAGTTTCCTCTAATTGTCTATTAATTCATGAATTTGGTTGATTTGTTAATCTAGACAAATGAGTATGAGGTAATTATTTGTTCGGACAACTTTACCCTCAAGGCCGGTGACACGTGCATAGCACGTGATGTCTTTGTCCTGAAAACTGGCATGATTCCTTAATTTGACACAAATAGCAGGCCCGTAAATCGTTTTAGCTAAAAATGCTCTATTTATTGTTAAAGCTATTTATAGAAAATAAGAAATAGTTAGTGTATATATGTGTGTGTGTGTGTGTGTGTGTATATATATATAGCAGTTTTCTCTAATTATTTATTTATTTGTTCGGACAATTTTGCCCTCATGGCCGATGGCACGTGACCTTTTTTGCCTGAAAACTGGTCTGATTCCTTAATTTAACATAAATAGCACACCCGTAAATAGTTTGAGCTAAAAATGATCTATTTTATTGTTAAACCTATTTATAGGAAAACAGAAATAGTTGGTGTATATATAGCAGTTTTCTCATATACTTAATTGCAAAACTAAAATTCCATCTATAGTTAAATTTTACTTCAGTAAGGCTAGAATTGAATAGAATTTAATTTTAAATTTCTGTTTTGAGTCTCACAAAATAAAAAAAAAGTGAGTGAGGATGAATGTGAAATATAAAGTTTTCTTCCAATTTCAACCTCTATCTTTTCCCCACTAATGGCATAGTGATGTGTCATTTTACTAATGTTGCTAGCTTAATTATTAGAAGAGATCTCCTGTATCATTTTTCATGTCTCACTAATAATGAAGTGTCAGTAAGAAAAGTGACACTTGGTAGAAGTAGAATAGTGAGGAAGTAAAGGAGATACAAATATAAGACACAACACAAGACATTCTTCCCTTAATTCATTTTCCCTTAATTCCTCGTCCCATCATTCTTTTTTCTTTTCCTTTTTTTTTTTTTACAGGTGCACTTGAACATAGTTTGTCTGCATTTTTTTTTTCCCATTGTTTTTTTTTTGACAAATGCATTTGAACAAGATTTCATCCCCAAACTAAAAGAAAAAGTTCACCTACCGAGCAATATCTCTCACAACCAATTCTATCAAAGATTACTTAGCAAAAAAAAAAAAAAATCTACCAAAGATAGTTTGACCAGGTCAATATAGGATTTTACAAAATGAAGAGGAAAGAGGAGTACGAAATTCTGGTTTATTTCTTTTGATTAATAACTTGAGAGGAGAGAGGGGATCAAGAAAGTTGAATCAGACTCTGCCTAAGAACTAGAAGAAACATTTGATAACAAGTTGCAACTGATCTCTCAAGAAATGAAAGACTAGGCAAGTGATCTTATGACCAACATGTACTAATGATAATACAAGTACAACAACATAATCTGACATACAATACTTTACACTTGCTTCCAGTTACAAGCCAAGAGGCTTCAGATTTACTAGTTGTTTATCCATCATTTGACCATTAAATACCGATACCTATTCATCTTTTCTTGATCAACATTTGTTCTAAAAAGGGACGGGAGCAGACATCTAAGAAGGGGAAGTCATGAAGGATGGAGGGAGCTTGAAAAATATCTAAAGGAAAAAAGAACAAAAATCAATACTAGCTCTAATTACCTCCCAATTAATTGCATCTTCTTTCCCCTATAAAACAATCTCCAATCCACAGATATGCTCACCTCCCTTGACTCGAGAATCTTGTTTATTTGATGGTGATGTAGCGGTTTGTGCCATGCTTCGCCCAGTGGTCTTTAAGGTCAACTGGGTTTGAGAGATCATGGCCTTCAGCAGCGAGCCGACTAAGCAGTTTGTTAAAGGCGCTTCCACTCATCTTCCGACCACCAATTCGTGCACGACGCTTATTAGGGGCGGCAGGCAGCGGATACATTGACAAATTGGTCGTGCAGCAGGATGATTGCCAGCCACCATTTCCCCACTTATAGCATGGCCTAAGACCTCCAGTGCATGAACAAACAGGCACCGGCATGGTTGTCTCGTCGAATGCAACCTGGTTCAAACCCAAGTCCTGATCCTTCCAATCTGGCTTTGGGGCTATTAGGTGCCTGTTCAGATCATCACCGCCACTAACCATTTCCTGCCCCTTCCATTCATGTGATTTGCCCAGCATTGTTTTATTCAAGTCTTCGGCTTCCATTTTGATCTTTTTTGCGGATTTTGAAGTCTTCCTAGGAGTTGCTTCTGCCTTTGGTTCTCTTGCCTGTTTCGTCTTCCTAGGCTTTACAGGCTCTGGAGCCGTTGGTGTTGGCGACACAGGAAGGGTATCATTTATTGGCATATCCCTGGTAACAAATGGAGCTTCACCCACATGGCTCTGATGATGAACATGCTGCTGAGAATGGTGCATATGTTTCATACCACGAGAAATTTGGCATCCTGGTGGGCATGGGGACATGTTACCGTTACTCATGGAATTTTCTCGGTATTGAAGAGTGGTAATGGCATTATCCCGTTCCATGATGGCATTATTTCTTTCAGCTAATGCTGAATCCCTCTGCAGGATAGCCATGTCTCGCTCAGCCATGGCAGCCTTTTTCTCAGAAAGAGCCAAATTCCTTTCTTGAATAGCAGCATCTCTCTCAGCCATAATGGCCATTATCTGTTTCATTGATGGCTGATGCATCAACCACTGAAAAATAAGAACAGTCGTATCTCAGTTTGTCAGTAAAGAAATCGGAGCCTGGGGAGACAAAGCAGTTTATAACCCATCTACCACTTTATAATAAAGGAAAACATGGTGTTAAAATATGATGAAATAGAATGATTTACAGAAACTAAGGGCTCTTAGATACCTGACCCTGAGGTGGCTTATGCCGGCCATTCTCACGATGCCCACTATCATCCATCCGATCTCAACAGTTGAATGAAAGGTTGATAGTATGATGAACTTTCCGACCAGTATTACAAGTACAACATGGAGTCAGGAGGGCGTTAAAAGCAAATTCAGAGAAGAGAAAGATGTGGAGATTTCATAGAAATTTCTTTCTAAAGTTAGTACCAAGCAAGCAAACATATTCACCAGAACAACATGTAAAGATTATAGACAAACCACAGCAATGATACAAGCTGGAGAATATCAGAAATCGAAGTCCATTCTGTGCAGAACTTCTGTTGGTCAGAAAGACAAAAAGAATTGTCACACAGCATGATATAGCGATATTCAACAACAAGAACCAACTGAAGTACAGAATCCTTGAAACTTCGAGAAACAACTTATTGTAGTTATTATGACGTGAAGAAAACAGAAAACTGTACCACCACTAACATAGACTTTTCAATTCAAACATGCATAATGAATCATGAAAAAAGAAAAAACAACCCTCAAAAGGGTAAAGAGAATCTAAAAAGAAAGCTTCGGAAGTTCAATTTAACAAATCGACATGCATATAGAGAGGAGCTTCAATAGAACTACAAGGAGAGAAAAAAGACTTTAGAACAAAAGTCTATACGTCTCCAAAGTCTCATAAATATAGGTAAATGAGGCAAGGTTATCAAACATAGAAGGACACAGATTAAGTCTTGCGAAAGTTACACCAGTTTAAAGAGAACAGCCTGATTGGAGTAAACACTAGAGTCAGCTTCTTTCTTTTTTGAAGCTCTACAACTACTTCTCAAAATTAAGGAAAAAAAGAATTTGAGAAATATACTTTCCCTTCATAATTGCGATACACGATTTCCATAACATTTAATAATAAGCACTTATATTCGCTGTCTTGCACATTTGGAAACATCGAGCATATTTATTCCAGTAAAAAAAAACTAATTAATGAAAGAATTTAGAAATCTATCCAGCGCCGTAGGCATGCATATATAGCTCATGGATGCAAGAAACTAGCTATTAGGTGCAATCAAAAGATTCCCCGGAGCCAACAAATAAGGTACTTGTTCACCGAGTTACACAAACAATTCTAAGAAAAGGCTAGTCCGCGAGAAAAGAAAGAAAAAAACAGCTCGACAAAGGCTGAACTCTCCCTCTGAATAATAAAAATAAAACGAACTTATCGCTAATTCACACCAAAAAATATTATTGAAGAATTTGACATCAAAGAAATGCAAGATCCAAAACCACCAAAAGGAAGGTTAGGAAGTAAAAAAAAAAGGCTAATTATCAACCACAGCCCGTTACAAATAAATATATAAAATTTTAAATTTTAAATTTTAAATTTTAAATTTTAAATAAATAAGTAACTCATGGAAAATTGGATGAAATGAACTCTAACAACTTCACCAGCTAAATTCAGCTACCAAACTTCAAAAGAATCTCACTTGTTCACGTTCAAACTTTAAGAAAGCAAGCCACAAAATCAATTTAAACTCACCGAGTAAAATCAAAACAAAAAAAATCAAAATATAAAAAGAAAATGCAATCAATTAAGCTCCAAATTAGCTAAAAAAAAACATAAGCAAAGAAAAATCCGCGCAAAAGCATCCACAATCCAATTGATTCATCTAAAACCACCAAATCATCTTGCAGATATATGGAAAAAAAATGAAAATGATTGAAGAAAAAGATGAGTGATTAAAATAAATAAATAAAAATCTTACAGTGAGGTATCATCATCGAATGTTGAAGTTTAGAAGAAGAAGAGAGAGAGTCAAAACCCTAATGAATCGGTAGGGAAGTGACGAATAAATATCTGTGAGGAAAGTAGAATAGTTGTTTAAGATAGTAAGAGAAGAACACGCACTTTCTCTTTTCTTTTTACAGTTACAGTTACAGTTTACAGCACTTCTCCCTCCGTCTCTGTGAAGTGTCAACGCCAACCTTCTTTCTTTACTTTTTTTTTTAATGAAAAACCGTTCTTTCTTTATTTCACCCTCATGTGTTTGTACCATTTTAGCACATTTTTCAAGGATTTCTCTGGTATGTAGCACTGTCAAACGGATCACTAGTCCGCGGACCGGTCCGTGGTCTGCATTTTTTGGACGGATTTGGGACCCAAGTTTATTACGTAGTCAGTTTAAATGCGGCAATTTTAGCCCATTTCCGTTTGGACCACTGGGACCAAGCGGACCGAACCAGACCGGACCCGAACCAACCCGCATTTAAATTAATATATATAAAAACATATTTTTTTAAAGTTTTACTTCTCATTTTTACAATTTGTTTTACAAATATTTTCAAAAATAAACAACAAAACTCAATTTTTAAGTTTTATATTCTTTTTTTTTCAATTTTTCTTTTCAATTTTTAAAAATAAAAACAAAAAAAAAGTCATTTTTAAGCTTTATTTTCTTTTTTAAAAATTTATTTTCAAAATTAATTTGGTCCGCGGACCGGCCCGTTTAACCCGCGGATTTCTTATGGACGGGTATGGACTAGGATTTTCTTGGTCCGCAAAAATTGGTCCAAATCCGGCCCGGTCCATTTTAGGGTAATCCGCGACGGACTGGACCGGACCGGACCGGACCAACCCGTTTGACAGTGCTACTGGTATGTACTTGTGGTCTAGAATTAGCAATGTCATCACAGAATTATCTTTCTCCTCATTTTATAATGTAATCAGTTCTTAACCACATGATCCAATTGATCTGATCCATTTCAGAACTATCCATTTTTTAATGCGTAGCTTATCTCACAACCTCAAACGAATCATACTCCTCGCGGTGGTTTGTCCTAACTCGTAGTGATGATGGAGTCGAATTCATCCAAACATTTTTTAACCTAAAAATCTTATCTCACAACAAAACTATTTTTTCGATTATAATATAAAAATAATTAAATTAAAAGTTAATCTAAGAAATGTGTATTCAATCTAAATTATATAGAATTTTTAAAAAGTTTTAAAATCTATAGGTATTCAATTTAGATTTAAAAAGGTCCATTAAAATTTAGAGGTATTCAATCTAGATTTTAAAATTTTTATTAAAATCTAAAGATATTCAATTCAAATTATAAATTATATGTTGAAATTTAGAGGTATTCATAGATTTCATTAAAATTCCTATAAAAAAGAAAAATAATACAACAATCATGGGGCAAAACTACAATGACAATAGAAATAAACACATGAGTTTAAGTTAAATGAATCTTTTTTTTCGGGACCATTGAACATATATTGAGGAAAACATAAAAGACAAACGCTCCAAACTCTCACGAACGTCCGATTCAACTTTTATATGTTATATATATATTTCGTGCTAGAAAAGCTTGGCCCATCCTTTTGATTTACTGTCCTTTTCAAACTCTTCAAGCTTTACGGTTGTCATAATTTGTTCGGTCTTCCCTTTTCAAACCTCTTTCTTCAGAAGGCCCAAAACCAAGATCCAATAACAAAGTGTATATAATAGTTGGCATCATGAGTTGATTTTTTTTGTACTCTGTTTATTGGTGAATATTGGTAGCGGGTCCCAACTAAGAAAAATTAGGATATGACAGTAATTTGGTAGCTTGGTCAGTCAAAATATTTATTATTAAGTAAAATTTTATATTCAAAATAAATAGTTAAACTTCGTAATATTGAATTATATATATATATATATATATATACACCAATAAAGAATAAATATGCAATATTGAATTAAAGACTAATCTAATTATTTTTTATACATTTACATACATGAACCAATATATTTATTAAACTTAAATTTATTCGAGCTCAGTTTCACGAACCGAGTCATTAAGATCTTTGAGCTGAACATCACAAAGTTTGAATTTAATTCATTTAGTAATAAAGCTCGACTCGAGCTCAGTCAACATCGAGCTTCTCGCGAGTTGTTCTCAAACAACTTGACTCATTGATAGCCTTAATTAGAACACCTGTTCTCAATCCTCAATCGTCAATCTCTTGATCGACAATGTGCTGAATAAAACTTCGTTTTGCTCGGCAGCTATGAATGGGACCTCAATCGGCAAAGAAAGCACACTAATGTTCTAAGCACAGGCAGAAGAAGCTGCGACATTGTTGGTTTCGATCCCAATTTACTACATCTATTTTATAATATAAGTCGTTTATAATATTTAACGAAAATTAAAAAACAGATAAAACAAGATATTTTTTTAGTGAAAATATCAATATCACTCTTTTAAATAAGGATCAGACTAGTTTTCATTATGTAACCCACATGAAGGGGCCATATTGACTTACTTCAGGCCCATATCTACTTGCAAGTGATGAATGGATTGGCCCAAATGATTGGGGCTTTGAAGAGTTGCAATTATTTTGTACAATCATTTTTTCATCTGTAAAAGTTGAAACTTCATACTCAAAGAGCTCAATATCTGCTATCGGTGGTGGACACCCTCGGTCTAACAAAAAAAAAGCTCTTTTGCATATAAATCCAGCTGTAATACTCCTAAAAAAATAAGGAAACAATGAAAGAAATAGAATCCCGTTTTATTTGGAGATCTTCGAGTATTTGACCTAACTATCTGATTGAGATTTAATAAGTAGAGTAACTTCCTGACAATAAATTTTAGGGTAAAAAGCGCTCACGCCCCCTAAACTATTCCCTATTTTGGTTTTTGACCCTCAACTAAAAACGGTCAAGTTTTACCCCCTAAACTATTTCGGTTTTTGGTTTTTGATCTTCCATCCATATTCTCCGTTACATCATAACGGAAGTCCAAAAAATGGGGACATTTTTGGGCAATCTGTATAAGATCCTAAAATTTTTATTTTTATATAAAAAAAAACCAATTATTCTGACGAGAAAGAAAAAGTCGCCGGTGAGAACAGTGACAGAAGAAGCCGGAAGCCGGGTACCACTCCTCTTCTCCAACCACCAACTATAAATTTCAACCTCTAAAAAAAAAAAAATCTTAAAATGCCCTTTTCCCCCTTAAATTTAATTCTATTTATTATGAATGATTTGATTTTCCCAAAATGCCCCCATTTTTTAGACTTCCGTTATGATGTAACGGAGAATATGAATGGTAAAAAAAGCCAAAAATCGAAATAGTTTAAGGGGTAAAACTTGACCGTGTTTAGTTGAGGGTCAAAAAACCAAAAAACGGAATAGTTTAGGGGCGTCAGCGTTTTTTACCCTAAATTTTATAAATTTACGCGAAATTCTACAAATTTATAATACAATATGTATTGAACTTGTGATCTTACCGTAAATAAGACCTAAAGTCGTATGACTAATTAAATTAGAATAACTGATTTTTGTTTTCTTCCCAAATTTGTCTCACCGTGGGCAGTAACTGTGAACTGCCAGGCTCAATCTTGACGTGAAGACAAAATGGCCTCACAGGCTTTCGGTTTTATCTGCCTGTCACTCTTTCACATTCTTCTCTTTCCACTCATAAATTTCAAACACCCAGCTGGTAGCATAACTTCAGTAAACAAATATATAGAAAAAAATGTTATCTCGATTTGATTGGTACTTCTTCACGTGATGAATCCACATTTCAGATTGGAACATAAAAAATTCAGTACGTACGAAATGTTTCAAGACAGGTGTCTTTAGATACAAAATTGGAACAAGTGTTATTAAAAACACGATAGGCATTAAATAATGATAGATGTCCGTTTTAAATTAATCTTAATCCTCAAAATTTCAATCAGACGAACGAGAGTAAGTCCCGCTCGATCAGAACTTACCCGTTCCACACTGGAGCTGCAACAATGACTCCATCCCTAACGTGAGAAATTGCTTCATTTAGAGAAAGAAATGATCTGAGGTTCTTTGATTTCCCCTTTATTAGGAGAATAATGTACAGTGTATATGGCTTCATAATATATATTATAGTTTAGGAAATGTAGCGAAGATTAAAGAAGTAAAAAATAAAGTGTTATTTTAATCAAAATATTAATATTATTCCTTTATATAAAATTAGTTTATACAAGTTCTTAAATAGGGGAAAATATTAATTTTTTAACTAATAAAGTAGCTTGCTTTTTTATTCTTCAATTTTTGCTATATATTCAAACGACTTATATTATTGAACGTCTTGTTGTAGGTAAGTTTGGAAAGGATTTCTAGTAAAACTTGGTATAAATAGGAGTAATTTAGGACGGTTCAGAAACCGTGTACATATATATTTGTAATAGAAACACATCTTCTTCAATGTTCAAGAAATGCCAAAAGATATTGAGGTGATGAGCAGCCCGTGAAACTTATAAAATCCATGGTCATTGGCGACCCGTGATATGCTACCATAGCCGCCATTTCGGTTCTACAGATCCAACAAAGATTTAATTTTTCGTTTCGCTCGCTTTCCTCGTGATTTTTCTCCCCCAAAGGTTAAAGAATAGAGGTCAATCGGTATGGAGCTATCGTTGTGGGATTGGCTCCACAGCCCTTTCACATGATTTGGGGCAGAGTTTATTTACAAAGTAAGTTTTACCCCAACTCATGTGAGAGAGCTGTGGGACCAGTCAAATAAGGGTGACTCTACCTAAGAATTTTCCAAGAATAAGCGTGATTTTTCATTATGGCTATCCTATAACCAAATGTCAAACTGCTACAGAATTTTTCTTTCGTCACAACTTGTTATCTTGTTAAGAGTAAATCCAACTTATTTATACAATCTTACCAACACACCAAAGTACTAACCAAGGATTTGTATAGCATAAAGAAAATTATAAATATTAAAAATTGTAATTATTGATCATAAGAACATATAGAGAGGATCTGTATATGTCATTGTTAGCTCATTGAAAGTTGTTCTTCTTATTTCAATAAGTCTATGAGTACCTTATAAATAAAATAAACACTTGGTCCACACTTTTTTAATTTTATTTCTTCTTCTTTTGTTTGATTAATGGGACTTTCCATTCGACCGCAATAAAGCACATTTTATCGAACAATTAGCAGAATGGTCAAGACTCTATAGAGTAAGCTCTACAAATTTACTAAAAAAGAACTAAATTTGACCAACAAAATAGAAAATCATAAAGGCCAATTAGGATTCAAAAATTCTTATTTTGAGGGACAATGTGATAAAAAAATTTCAAAATACTAGGGACAAAAATAATTTTTATAAAAAAATATAACAATTTTTAAAATGTTGGGCACGGTTACCTCCTCCCGCCCCTTTACATCTGCCACTGCATCTAGCTAGAGCTTAGATTCATTTATGCAAACATAGTTGTAGCTAGGGACATATATTCAACTAGAAAGGAAAAAAATACTAGTGATGAATGTGAACAAGAATTAATCTAGCTAGTATAGTACTATAGGTTGTCATTTTATAATTAATATAAATTGGAATCTATAAGTATAAGCAAATTAACAAGAGAGGAGAACTAAAAGACCCCAGAAAAATTAAAAGACATGTGGAAGAGATCATGAAGAAAATTACAAACTAGCTAAGATAAGAAAATATAAAAGGATTGGATAAAATGGACACTTCCAAAACGTAGTCATTTTGGAGTGAAAATCCTATGTCTCCATTCCTATCTTCATCCCTATCCCCAACCAATCAGAATTTATTATATAAATATTTTTTTCAATTATATATACATAGAGTGAATTGTGATTGGCTGGAGATAGGGACGAGGACATGAACGGAGACGGAGGATTTTTTGCCTCATTTTGGGATTTAATTTTTTGTTTTGATATTGACTTGGAAAACAACCTAGTGTTTTGCAATGGCAATCGATAGCCCAAGTGGTAAGGCTACCCGAACACGGGGCGAAGGTCCCGTGTTCGATTCATATATCTCCCCATAATGGGGCGAATAAGTTCTCCTCCTTATGAGGCTTATCTTCCCTCCCCAGGCATGGGGCATGCTTCAATCTTCCCTATCTAGGGTACTCTCCGCTCTTCCCCTTCCGGTGCTCAAAAAAAAAAAACCTAGTCTTTTGCATGAATTAGTTGTGACTGTACAAGCAATTATAGACAGTTACTTCATGCAACGAAGTATAAGAAAACAAGGCAACTACAAGAGGGAGTAATTGTAGTTTGTTCCTCTCTACTGTTTAAAAACACGGAAATTTTTTATTAAAATTTTAAAATGGAAGATTTTTTTAATTAACATCGCGTGCTATTTTTTAATGAAAGAAAATTGTTTGTAGCGGAACACTATTTATAATTAACGGAATCTCTACTATTAAATTTACGCTAAATGATCAACTATACATGGTAGAGAAGCAAAATTTTGTAATTGGATTGATCCTTCTTTTGGAAAATTTTCTCACGTATTCAAATAAGAAATTCTAGATTTGATGTCTTATTTCTTCTTTTACAAAAGTCAAGCTTTAAGCAGGAAGCTGAAAAGGGCTTCAAAATTCTCAAGAACAACATGGAAGAGCCCTCCCAAAGGGTTTGTGAAAATCAATTTTGATGCTGGTTTCATTGATGGAGATAGACCAGTAAGTTTCTTACTTATCAGGAATGAGATAGGGGAAATTCAAGGGGTGTGGATCTATCATTTTCAAGCTAGATCACCCTTTGAAGTAGAGGCTCAAGTTGCGGTCTATGCCTTGGAAAAATTACAATATATAAATATCAACAACGCCATCTTGGAAGGGGATTGTCTAAATGTGCTTAAGGGACTTCAAGGTTATTCACAGGATGTTCATTGGGCAGGGTTGGATTTAGTTAACTTAGAGAAATCTATTCTTTCTAAGTTTAAATACTGGAAAACTAGTTTTGTCTATAGAATAGCTAATGTTCATGCTCATAATCTTGCTTATTGGGCTAAATCCAACTATATTTCTGATTATTTAGAGCCTTCTGCCATTTCCCCATCAGTCATTTATGATAGGGGAGACATTTTTTGTAATCTTGATCCTAGTTTGAATCCGTCTAATGGTTAATGGTTTACTTAGCAAAAAATAAAAATAAAAACTATACACAAAGATTAAATTAAAAAAAAAACAATCTAAATGCGCTACAACTTGTACATCTACTTTTTTTTTTTTTGAGAAAAACTTGTACAACTACTTATGATATATATATATATATATACAACAACAACAACAACAACCAAGCCTTAATCCCAACAGATTGGGGTCGGCTACATGAACCAAAGTAAGAATCACGTAAGGTCATCCACATGGATGCAATCTCTCCATTTCTTTCGATCCCAAACACAACTCTCATCTAGTTCTAGCAGATTCATATCCCCTTTTATCACCTCCATCCAAGTCTTCCTCGGTCTCCCTCTACCTCTTACGCCATCTACATTACATAATCCTTCAATTCTCCTAACCGGAGCATCACTTGGCCTTCGTCTAATGTGCCCAAACCAACGCAAACGGTTCTCTCTCATCTTATCTTCAATAGGTGCTACACCAACCTTCTTCCGAATAGTCTCATTCCTCACTCTATCCATTCTCGTATGCCCACACATCCATCTTAACATACGCATCTCCGCTACATGCATTTTTCGAATATGACACCTCTTAGTTGCCCAACATTACGTACCATATAATAATGCCTGGGTCTAACAGATTGCTCAGAAACTTTCCCTTCAATCTCGGCGGTACATTACGATCACACAAAACACCCGTCGCACTCTTCCATTTCAACCAACCGAGCTTTAACTCGATGTGCTACATCTCCAGTCAAACTCTCAGTCCTTTTGAATAATAGAACCAAGGTATCGAAAATACTCACTCTCTGAGATATTTTTGTCACCCAAAGTTACTACGGGTTTGCTCTGTCGTTACTGCTAGTGCTAAACTTACACTCCATATACTCGTTTTACTTCTACTAATCCTAAAACCTTTAGATTCTAAGGTTTGTCTCCATACATCCAACTTGGCATTAACACCCGCTCTTGTCTCATCTATCAAAACTATATCATCGAGCAAACAAAGATGCACTACTGCAGATCTTGGATCTTGTATACACTGGGTCAATTCATCCATAACCATTGTAAACGAGAAAGGACTAAGTCTTTGAACCTTGATGCACCCCAATTGTAATAGGAAACTCTTCACTTATCCCGCCGCAAACTCTAACACTGGTGCTTTGACTCCCTCATACATATCCTTAATAAGATCAATATACTTCGAGATATACCTTTCTTAGTCATCGCCCACCAAATTACCTCTCGGGGAACCTTATCGTAAGCTTTTTTCCAAATCTATGAACACCATATGCGGGTCCTTCTTTCTCTCTCTATAACGCTCAATCAACTGCGCTTATTATATATATATATATATATATATATATATATATATATATATATATATATAAATGAAATGTAAAAGCAATTTTCTATTATTGGTGGAATAATTTCCTTCTCATTAATCCTACTGCCCATATTTAGCAGCTACAAAGATAGTACTGATGTAAAAGTTTGGCCTACCAAAAAGCTTTTCATTGAGAGCCTTTTAGTAGGTGACTTCATAACAGTTTAAATAAATGTAAAATTTGTGCTCCATTATATTTCCTTCTTTTTTTTTGAAAAATTCCCTATATTTAAAATCAACTATTTAGTTAACTAGCATAAATAGTAATAACTTTTTATTCGACTGTTTCTAGCATCAACAATTTACGGGGTGCTGTAATTGTCAAATTAACGATTCCATTTTAGCAAATCTAAGTCTTATTTTGACTTTTTTACCCCTGTGGCCGGAAACATGTGCCTGACACGTGATTTTTTTTGCCTGAATTTTAGGCGGATTCGTTAATTTGACAATTATAACAGCCAATAAATTGTTAGTGCTAAAAATAGTCGAATAAAAAATTATTGTTATTTATACTAGTTAGCTAAATAGTTGGTGTCGAATATAAGTGTTTTCTCTTCTTCTTTTTTCCGTAAAAATGCTTTAAAAAATATTATTAATTCTCGCATTAGTTAATATATATTTTTATTGTTTTGAAAGAATACTTTTTTTTTTTTTTTTGAAAAGACATTTTTTAATTACTTAGAAGCATGCAATTAGGACTTTCGACAAAGTAATTGAATTTAGCAAGTAAACATAGACGGACATAAAATGCGTCGATATTATAACATTATAATAATCCAATAATTTAATCAAGTATAATTACAAATATAATTCCCAATCACGTTTTTTTTACAATAAACTAGATCTTGCATCTCATCTTGTCAATCAAGTAATTTCAATTTTCCTATAAAAAAACAAACCTCTTTTTCTTTTTCTTGAAAATACAAATTTATAACTCCACTTTGTATGGACAGTATAGACTATAGATATAGCCTCCTTCGACCTTTTTTTTTAAAAAAATAAATTTTAATCACTGCAATTGGACCCAAATGCCCTCGCTTGGAACATCCTGGTATACCACGAAAATAAGGTAGTACCCAGGTGGAGCTAGGTTACGGGTACTAGGTGCCGTCACAGACACTTGATACAATGATTTTCCAACTATTTTCAGATTTCCCCCACCAAGTACCAATAATCTTTGATTCATAGAAAATGAATGTGTATTAAAAGATGGTGCAACCATTGTTACCGTGACCAAATCACCCTTAGGCACTCCTTGCGACATTGTAAATCGAATAGTCAATTGTTGTCTGTATCTAATTTTAAATTGTGAATAAGGCAAAATAATTCTCGGACGTAAACTTTTCACCGTTGAATCCAAATACGAAGGTGAAAAGCTTTCTAGGCTCAATTCTGTAGGATGGAGTACTCCGGTAAAATTATATCTCACGTGCGGATTACTACCACCAATTAGAACACGACCGTCTCGAAGTAAAATTGCAGTCGAGTGATACATTCTTGGAATACTAGACGGGCTTTGTACTTCGAATCTTGAACCCATAGAATTATCCGGACGGTAAATGACCGGGTTTAGAACTGGGTTCCACCCGTATTCCCACCCGGCAGTTCCGGATGAGACTCCATTAATAATCAAAACGTGACCGTTTGGTAGCAATAACATGTCACCCATGACCCTAGAGTTGGGCATGGTCTCCATGACCCATTGAGGATTTTGGTCGGTTATTCTAATTCTCCCACAAGTATTTAATGCTTCCATAAAATTACCTTTGACTGCTGCAGTAAAAGCACCCTTCGGCGCTCCGCCGCAGACCAAAACCTCTGCCGCCGTAGCGCCTCCTTGGAGATTCTTGAGTGGTAAAAGAACCGCAGAACCTGTCCCAAGGGAATACTTATTAAAAGTATTTTAAGTGAAGCATAATTATAAGTTATTGCTGGGTAAGGAATTGTTGCTATAATTTTTTTTGGAAAAATTCTGATATGGATCAGGTACATGTGAAACTTTGTTATCCAAAACCGATAACATAATCACATAATTGTCTCTCTCCTCATTATGTGATAATATGACTAGTTCTGAACCGACAGGTCCATATCCAGAATTATCCTAAATATTTTTAGCATTTAAAGAAAATTTTGAAACAACCCATAATTTTACCCCTAATAATTATAATTTCTTTTAGAGAACTTGTAGTTTCACCCCTGAACTGACCTGTACTAGGATAGCATCTGGGTTCGCCACCAGGAATTTGTGGATAAGTTTTGACCACGGTATGCTTTGTATAATTGAACAAAATAGCTCTATCATTTGCGAAAATGAACAAATTTCCATCTGGGCTCAAAAACACAAATGGATATAAATTATTCTCTACTCCTCGATCATTGGTCTGGACCAGAAACGGCAAATTAAAAGCCTTCTTAGTAGCCTCCGACTTGGGATAAAACTCATAATTAAATTGGCGACGACCACCAATTATAATCTGTCGTCCATCTGGCAGAATATGATTGGTCGCATACCATCTCCTCTGTGCCAATCCATTACCAATCTCTTCCCAATCACATTTACCGCCGCTGCATGGTATAAAAACTCTGACGACGTGGTCGCCGTCGTTAAATCCTCCCGTCTGAATAAACGTGCCGTTTGGAATTACAGCACCGGAAGAGCACCAGACGTCTGTTTGGACCATTAAGGGCCTGAAGGAGTTTGTGACGACGTCGTATTCGACGGAATGAGCAGTGCAGTCGATTTTAAGAGCTTGGTCTTGAGGGTCGTATCGACATTTACCATTTGGGAGGGAAATATTGGATGGGCCATAATCAGTTCTGTCGTATATAACTACTTTGTCGTTATTCAGTAGTTGCATGTGCATGGCTGTAATGCCAATGCTTGGCTGAAGTAGGTCCCATTTTCCTCCGGATGCCGCAGCCGCCACGGGAGTTAGGAAATTCCGGTGAGATGACGGCGGTAATAGAAGAAGAAGAAGAAGAAGGTGACGGAGAAGAAAGGAAAGAATCAGAGGTTTAGTCATGAGTTTTGGATATACTTTATGGTAAGTGTTTGATGTGAGAGATGACGTGTGATGAAGGTTTGTGGTTGGAATGATGTCTCTATGTCCTATTTATATAAGAGTCTTTTAACATTTTCTTCGAGTATGAGTTATATTTTTTTGTAAGTTAATTTGAATTTAGATTAACCTTACAGCTAATTTAGTTGGATCTTTTTCAGTACAATTTTTGTTAGTTGTAAATTTTTATTTATTATTTATTTTTAATTATAAAAGGTGAGCGGATAACAAATGGGAGTAGCTTTGAAATCAAAATCTTTACGTTTTGAAATTTCAACTTTTATCGTCGGATTAATGCTCATCGTTGTGTAACTTAAATAGTGGAGATATTGCCACTTGATGATAAGAATTTTACTAGACTTTTATTTAACAAAAACTACCGTATCCGACTTAACAATTTCAATAAAATTATAAATAGCGGGTTCAACATGTCTTACTGGGTTAATAATATTTTTTACAAAAAAACTCCATACTAAAATGCATTTTTGAATTTTCTGTCCTGATTCTCTATCTCATCTCTTCTACTCAATTTGTAGATGGTTATCGTATATTTACTTTTCGTTTTGTTTACCACTAGTATTTTTAAGTAATTATAGAACTTTTAAAAATAAAACCAGATACTTGTTAATTTGCTGATAATGAGAATGAGATACAAGATGGATAAAATATCCGATTTGCTACCACCAAACAGTTTTTTAGTATTTTATGTACAAGAAAATAGAAATAATGTGTATTCTAAAAATAAGCCTTTAAATAAGCTGGTTGAAAGGTTATTGGGGCTTAAATTAGTATGAATGCAGAAATGGGGGATATAATACGATACCACACGGTTAAGAAACGCGTGTAAATCGGTAATTTTTTTTGGAAAAACAAAGGTTGTGTGGAGATGTCATCTTTCTTTTATTTTTATTTTTTGAACGCGGAACCCAAAGGGGAGAGAACCAATCGCAAAGCGGAGAAGAACACCTCATAAAAGGAGAAGAGTACCCTAGAAGGGAGACAATTAAAGTTTACCCCATTCTTGAGGAGGGTATCGAACCCGGAGACCTTTCGGTCACGGGCCGGCCAATGCCCCACTGGGCCATTGGACCTTTGATGATGTCATCTTTCTTTAATCTTTGTGAGTTCTTCAAATCTACTAAAATGTCTCTCTCAATCTTTCATTTGATGCTAAGAATTTAACTTTAGTGGAATTTGAAAGAGTTTAATTTGTAATGAAATTCTTTAAATTATATAAACTTGAATTGTTTATAAAATAAAATATTAATTTTACATTTTAAATTATGTTGAGTTTAAGTTTGATTTGAAAAAGATTACTCAATGTTCTAATGCACCATAACTACGTAAGTGAAAAATATTTGTGTGATCATTCAATAACACTCCTATAAATACAAGTATTTATTTAAATTTTGACTAGAACTTCAAAAATAAAATATTCTGTAATTTGACATGAAAAGATTGTATTTATTTATTGTCTTGTTATATAAGTAAACACGACATATTTATTGTATTAAATAATTGACATGATAAAGTCATGAATTCATATATTTTGTTCCGCATTCTATTTTATTGTATGTCTAAGTACCATTGAACTCTTATGTATGTTCGAGAAGTTTGCTATGCATTAAATCAATCTAAGCAATTCCGATTAAAGAATGTCTGTAATTGATTCACCCCCCCCCCAACAACAAGATAGGTAGGAGCCAGAAGGGACTGTTGGAACTACCTGCCCATCTTTAAGAGAAAATTCTGATATATGATTGGCCTTATGAGATTGTCCCTACAATACTCTCACATAAATTGTGACGGGACATTTTTGCAGGTAGGCTCCACTTCAATTCATGTGAAAGGGTCGTAGGGTTAGTCCCACAAGACCGGATCCATGCCAAAGTGATCCCATCTTAAAAGTCTTTACTTTTTACGTGTTACGTTTTAACTCTCACAAGCAAAAATTAGTTCATCCCCTCCTAGAAGAATGTATGGCATTAATGTAGAAAATACAACTCTATTACGATTCATATATTTCTTTATTTATATTAAATTATCTAACTCGTAATTCAAAAATCAGATTTAACCTCTGGAAGGAAGTAAGAATTCTTTACGAGTATTAATACTACTACGTATTATACAACTACTCTTCATTATTTTCTCCATAAATGCAAATTCAAGGCGTAAAGGGAAGAAGTACTCTAGTAGCTAAGCTTATTCATCATTTTGAGTCTTAAGAGATCTGAGTCAATTTCCATAACTCGTAGCAGTATTTTTCTGGTCCAAACTATTAATAATATAAACGTTGATTAAATGTGAAATAATGCATTGTATATAATTTGTACATGTAAATAATCTATTTTATTATATCAATATTACTTCTTTTTTTTAAAAATTCAATAAAATTGTCGATTAAATCTCTAACTTGTAATTTAGGAAGGCAGCAGTCAAATTCTAATAATATTAAAAAAAATACATGAAATTGTATTAGGAATGCATGCATTTGTTATATTCCTTATTCATGATCATACATTATAAATTGTACGTGATATAAAGTTTATTATAATATTAAGTGCCTAACAGCCTAGTTGGTGCATTTTATTGGTAGCGGTGCTAAAATATTATTTGATTAGAATATTTTTATTCCACTGTCAGTCAAATTCTCATTTAAAAATAAAATAAAATAAAATTATGTCTACACACAAAATGCTGCGAAGGTGTATAGAATATATAGATCTGTTTCGATTTCCTGCTTGTACTATGATCATATGGTGCCACTGCCAACTCGATCCAGAAACACAAATATTGGCAGTCCGGCTCCTATGCGGAACAGCTAAAGTTCCGCACGTGCGGAACAATCCCAGCCGTTGGATGGGATTTTAAACGGTTCAGATCTGAAGAGAGAAAAGTTGCGGCTGACTTAAAAAATAATATAAAAAAACTTTTCTCTCTCCAGATCTGGACCGTTACAAAATCTCATCCGACGACTGAGAGAGTGTCTTGCACCGTACGGAACAAAAGGTGTCCCGCATAGGAGCCGGGAGCAAATATTGGATATGATCCAGAAAGACATACCGTATTTTACCTTTAATATACTCCTTTTTCCCATTTGAAAAAGTATAACAATTCTTAGATGAGTTCTGACTTAGGGTTAGGGATGAAGTTAGGGGCGAACTATAAATATATTACTGTAAAAAAAAATGTCACAAAATTTGGAAGATCGAAGTAAATTTTTTAAATAAAATATAAGAATGGACTATTTGAAAACACTAATAATTCCTGGATCTAAGAAAATTAAAGGGGGTCTTAATTGGCTCCAAACCCTTCATATGTCGGTCCCTACTTAGGTCATTCTGACCCGTCATATTTCGAAATTTAACAAGTTCTTAATTTACATGAATTTCCCTAGATATTGATAAGTCATTTGTAAGAATTACTTCATGTGTACTGCTTTTATTAACCTTTTTGCTATTTTAAAATGGCTCAAATATATTTGACACTTTCTTTAATTACAACTATATATTTTTTATAAATTTCAAAGTTACTATTGTCTTATTAATCTGCTAAACACTATATTTAATAATAATTAACAACTTCAATTGGGTTAATTTGGACTTTTTAACGTAAAAATGTCTGATTTATTACCGTCAACACCACTATACTTAATTTTTGTATCTAATTAAACCCGGTCATTTAAAATGGGACGAAGAGAGTACCATTTATCACAAGGTAGTTCTTAATATTCAAATAAGCTAAGGGTTGCAAAGTTTTAGACAAACAAATAGCTAAAGTAAATATCTATCCTAATTTTAGTGCTGGAAATAACTTACGAGGACTTGCTTCAAATGGACACAAATTATTCAGACAAACATAAAGCAGATTTTCCTCATAATCCAATTATTATTTGGTGAAATAAAGCTATTCGTTCAATAACAGTTAGCTTTTCAGGAAGTTATCAACAACAAATCTTTTCATACTTTATAAATCGATTTTCATTCTTTTTACAAATACACTTGTCTCAATATTCTTTTTTTTTTTTTTTTAAATTTTTTTCTCGAGATACCATAACCATCAAAAACATTGTTAATAAGAGGTCACTAATTTGAATCTTCTATCCCAATTTGTATATCATCTCTTCAGTTACATCATTAAGAAGTTGATATGACTCGTGTGCCAATTCTTTTTTCTTTTTTCTAAATAAAAATAAATTATAATCTTAAAAAATAATAAATCCTAACGAAAAAAGTATACGCAGCATAACAATTATATGCAAATGAGGCAATAAATGTGACAGCGGATACAAAACCGACTGAAACACACTTTTAGCCTCCACACAAAAATCGCTCCATTGGGGACCTGAAATTTGGATCCGTTACCGTTCACACACTAAAACTTTAGTAATCCCTCCGCTTCATAATATATGTTGTTTTAGGCTTTTACTCTATTACATAATATATGTTGTTTTAGACTTTTCTCCCTCATTTTAAAATATACGTCATTTTTTTCAACTTTTAAGAATATTTTTTAAAATTTACATGTATTAATATTAAGAAATATATGGGAAGAGATAATTGGAGTGCTTAATACTTAAGAGTATATTATAATTAGAGTTTATTTTGTCCCCATTCCTTAATCTATTTTATAGCGCGTAGAAGTACTTCTATTTTGAAACGGAGGGAGAAAATATATTACATCAAATTCCTTGGCGTGTTATAATTTTGAGAAATCTAGAATGTTAATAATAATGCGACCCCTCATTAGTTGTAGCACACATCTCTATCGTTGGTGGCAATCTTTAAGGTTTGCTAAATTTGGGAAAGATATATAGCGTGTGGAGCAAGGAATGAAAGTCTGGATAGAGAGTTAGCTTCGGTGCCAAATATTCTTAAGAGTTGCATGCAAAAAGATGGTCTCCTCTCCAATGATAGGTATAGAGATATCTTTTAGTTAGGTACTTCCTTTCCTTAATGTTGATGACAATCTGGAAAGACAAAACTCCAGACATTTGCCAAAGCTCCAAAACTAAAGCTAAGCATATAATTGGCATCCGTCTATATCTCTTTATTCACTCCTTTGATATATATCAGCCATCTTCATTCATTCACTCTTCTTTTATTTTCTTTTTTTATTATTTTTAAAAAAATTATTATTATTATTATTATTATTATTATTATTATTATTATTATTATTATTATTATTATTATTATTATAGGGGTGGGGCCTTGGCCCCCTTTTTTTAAAAATAGTTTTTAATATAGTCCCTCTCTATATTGTTGATAATTTCAATTCCACCCTCTAAAGAAATTTGATAAAATTTTTTTGTAGTAACATATATTATAGTTTGTCTTCCAACTTGTAGTCTTGTAGTCTCGGATCCGCCCCTGATGTCAAACGCCAAGGGCGACTACAAGGGGATTCGAGGCACTCGACAAAACATGACATCCAAAAATTGTACGTTCCGATTTTTTCTGTTATATATATATATATATATATATATATATATATATATATATATATATATATATATGTGTGTGTGTGTGTGTGTGTGTGTGTGTGTGTTTTATTGAAGAATGGTAATAATTGCTGAGTCACTTGCTTAAGTACAGAGAAGTCGAAGAAAGTTTGACAATATTTTATATTTTTAGGAAAAAGAATAAAAAATGTCAAACATTCTATTAAATTTTAAAAATCACAAAGAAACTTGGATTTTCAAAAAAAAAACTTAGTTTTACTAGCCTCATATTTGATCAGTCGCGACCACTAATCATAATTTTGCGCTACGTGAAGAATTTAATGTTGCATCTACTAAATTTATTCTCATCATATTTTAATTGAATTAGTCAAATAGATACTCATCCACCGAAAACAAAGCATAACAAACAAAAAGGATTATAGTGCAAAACCACGAACAAGATGGTGGAAAATGGAGAATGTATCAGGTTAGCAGCATCAGCAATCATTGGGGCAAGCTGTGATTTGGACAAAAGAAATGTAGGAAGTAACGGACTGGTCTTTTCAATTACCAGAAAATTAATTGATAAAAATAGAAATTAATGGGGATCATTTGGGTCCTAATCTTCGTACCTTAACCAACTTGATAACCATTTTTTTAAAATTGTTTTACTGGTATTTAGTCATTTGATCTGACTATTTCATAAGGATTTTAATGACACTTTAGTTCACCTAATATGAAACACATTTTCGTTTTTTTTTACATCTGACAGTATTTAAACTCTCAATCTTGGTATGATAACCATTTTTCTCTTCTTATAATCCATGTGTTCTTTTGATTATTGCGACATTGGATGATTCCTCAGTCTTAATCAAATGGTTATGAAAATTATTAATCAACTCCCCCACATTGCATGTGCTTAGATTTCAACCTAAAACAACGTAATCAATTTCTACACTATCACATAGATTAATCTTAATTACATGATTTTAGCATGGACAGTGTAATAGTGAAATACTAATAGGGTGATTTTGAAAGACCACGATTGCATTGTTTGAATTACAAAATAGAAAATGAGATGCAGAGATGAGACAAAACAGAGAACGTGCTTAGATATTACAAAATCCTATTTTTTCATTCCCCTCCCTCGGATCACTCGGGCCGCCCTGTGAGACTGACCCTACAACTTTCTCACATGAGTTGAGGCGGAGCCTACATGCAAAATAAGTTCCGCCACAACTCATGTGAGAGAATTGTGGGACTAGTCCCCCACAAAGGCAGCTCTACTTTGAAATTTTCCCCTTCCCTCACCCCAACCCCAAAAAAGTACTATTTGTTCACAAGCATAATCTTACAATTCTACTATTGCATACTTGTTTTTTTTACCGTATCCGAGTATTAGTCCTTGGGATTTTTAAGGAATAAGTATGTAAAGTATAGTACACTTAAAGTGCATGTTTAAACTACTCGAACTTGCGATACTGTCCCGAAGAGTCAAAAGTAAATTGAGCGGATTTGTCAACTACCCCACTACCTCTTTTCACGATTGCGCATAATTGAAATGCTCTATCTTCTTTTAAGAAAAAAGAGAGTTAATATCATATAACAAGTAAAACTTGCCCCTTTTTTTACTTGGGCATAACTTGCAATAGAAGAGTACACCCTTCTTGCCTCTATGCAACCATGAGTTTGTATAATTAAATTTCTAGATGAAGGAAGAAACCAATTTTGAAACTAATCCACGATCAAATAACATTTTTTGTTGACTAAACAACTAATCAAATACTACAAGAGCAAAAATATGTAAATTATATCCAAAATCAATAGTAAGAGATGCCACTAAACAATTTTACCATCGCAAATTATTGATAAAAGTATTAAAAGAAGAAAAAAAATAAAGAAGAAGAAGAAGATGTTATTTTCACAATGAAAGAGACCAAACAAAGAGCATTAATCATGCTATTAGGAAGTTAGCAAAAGCTTTGTCTTTGGGCCCAAAGTTGTCGTATACCAAATCAAGCAACCTCAACACAGACTACCTGCGGGGCACGCTAGGCCCTAGAATGCTTGCATGTTATGCACTAAAAAAATTTGCCAGTTTGACAAATAGTCTTGGTTTAGTTAGTCTCGCCTCTAGTACCAAGGGCTTGTCGGTGGCAATGTCCTCGAAAAACGACTTAATGCCACATGCTAAAACTTGTCCTATAGATATTATAACCGGATTAGTCAGAAACCCTCAGATACGAGTTCACCGGGAGAAAAAAAACACAGCAAGTTTCTTATTAATTATGCAACTGAAATAAAAAAAGACAGTATGTCAAAAAAATTGGGTAAAATGCCAACATCATTTTCCCTTTGAACTTTTCTTAAAGTCTAAAAACTATTGACAATAAAATCCATTTAAGATTCGAAAATAGTACAGATCTCTTTCAGAACAGTCTCCAAAAAAAAAAAATTAAAACTTCTTCATCCTCTAATAGTTCTTCAGCTTCTTCCCTGCCGAGAAACAGGACCAAGAAAGATTAAAATCTTATTTACCCGCAATAAAAAAATAGGCGAGGATAGAGAGGCAGAACATATTTACCATGAATAAGTTAGTACTGTAAAACGACCATCATTTTGACTTGGTGAATTAATTCATTGTTTGTGGAGGATACAGCCCCCACAATGCTACAGTTGTATCCTCTGATGAAGAAGCCAACAGTTTACTATTGGGTGAGAATGAAACTGCATTGCACTGCAAAATTGTTACCGATTTTTCTGTTAGCAACATTAATCAGTTTACATGTATAGGCAAAGCAAAATGGCACAAATTGGCATGTTTGAATAAGAGGATCCAAACGGGAGGTGGGATAAATTTTGTGACATCCTCTAATCGTAAGTGACGCGATGAAATATTTCATCCTGTCCTTTCTTTATTACCCAGGTTAGAAGAGAGGTTGATTGCAGATATGAAAAGGAAATACCGGTCTAGCAATTTTATTGAACTATTTGATAGTCATGGTCATGGAAGGAGTTGGATTAAATAGAGGCTTACCATGCCCTGATGATACTTTAATATGGCCAATGTGTTTCCTTTGCGATAATTGTATATCCGTACTCTGTCAACACATTTCCACTCACAATAAGATTTTTGAGGAGGGAACGGGAGGTATGGAAAGAGGAGAGCTCAAGAAGATTGACTAACCGGTGATCCCAGCCAGCAGTAGCAGCAAGTTTACCATCGGGTCGGATTGAGACTCCTGCAATGCCCGGTTTCTGCAAAGCAATTTCTTTCTTGACCAAACAAGTACCCTATTTCACCCATTAAAAAAATTAAAAATAAAATGTTTTATATGCAGATTTAAAGGAAGAGGTAAATCCCTTCCCCCTGCCCAACCAAATAACTGTTCAAATATCATTGTGATGATAGATGCTTCTTCATTTGTGTACTAAAATTTTATTGATTCATTTCTTTTAGGACAGAAACTTCTATTTTTAAAATGGTGTAGTTAGTGCATGGCATACAGGGCGAATACCTTACAATGTATAATCCTCAAAACACTTTCTTTGAGGAATTGCAGAATGGAAATAGAAGAAAGCATCCCATCCCAATTCATGGAAGCACAAAAATAGCCAGGTCAAGAACATCTAAGGTTAAGTACTAATGATATAAATTTGAGAGATGCTTTAACAGCTGCTAGCAGTACTTGAAACAAGAACAAATCAAGAAATCACATCAAGTCAACAATTTGGCATGCTATCCAGTGGATTGGTTTAATATCAATTCTTTAAAGTTGGAATTACCGTTTGATGATCGAAAGTGAAAATCACGATTTTTTCATCAGCAGCTCCAGAGATACCCCCACGACATGACCCATCAACAAATAAGCTAAGAACTGCCAAGAGAATTAGCAAGTTAATGTACGCCTATCCGAGAAAATAAAACAATAAAAGCAATAAGGGCATGAAGCCAACTCTTTTACCTGGTTCTGAGTGAAACTTAACACAAGCCAATGGAACTCCTGGATTTCTTACATCCCACCAGGCCATCGATCCATCTTCATAACTTTGAAAATTACGTTGTGAAAGGTTCAGAATGACATCACTTTTTATAGACCAATACTTTCACGCCAAGCAAACTTTGTGATGGAAACCGTTCCACCAACATCAAGGTACTAGACACCAAGAATAACTTGAGATACAAAGCTACTACTAACACGACATAAGTTCAAGCATAAAATCATCTAAACTTATTACATTTGTCAACAATAGAATAAATGGAAAAACAATTATGAGATTGCGGTGATAAGGTTTTGAAGACAGATTATATGGGCAATTTGGACTTTGAGATCCATGGAAATAGCAAAACCATGCCAAAAAAAACTTCATTGAAAGTTGAATGACAAACCCGGTCAAAACACTGAGGTAGCCCTGTGATTCAGAAGATATAAATGCTTGAGCCGCCATGCACATTCCTGGAGTAAAATATTTTCTTAGATTTGCAGAAAGCTGAAGAGGAAAAGAGAATTCAAGATAGCCAAACAAAAGAAATGTACACTTTTACACTAACATACATGAGGGGCAATTAAAATAAATGGGAGAACACAATTTTCGGTCAATATGCAATCGCAAGACTTCCACAACTGCAAAAGAAAATCAGGTTCTAGCTAAAATCAAATTATAGTGCTCAGCACCATGATGGGACATGGCACTTGGACTTGAAAGCAAGTTTTCATTTATGCATACTCTGTAACCAGTAAACTACTACACAAGCATTCATCAGGAAAAGTAACACTACAGAGAAAGTAAAGTCATATCATATGAGTTCCAGACCTCTTGCTTTTATAGATGGATCAAGGGAGCCAGAAGTCCATTGAGGTAATTGCAGAAACCTTTTGGCAGTGGCAAGATCCCATAGCTCAACCTTTCCATGCCAATGGCAAAGTCACTTCAGTACTAATATGAGACAAGAAGACCTCAAATGTTAAAGGAGAAAAGGAGAGAGAGGGGGAGAGAGGGGGGGGGGGGGGTGCATCAGTAAAACCATGAACTGACCAGGGAAGGTTGCTCTCCTGCAATAGCAACAAATTTTGGACCTTCAACATGCTCATCATCTACATATATTAGTGCATCTTCATCACGTTACACATTAACAGCTCATACGGCTCGAGAATTCAAAAACAAAAGTAACAAGTTAAAATTTTCGAAAGAAGAATAAAAGGGTAGTCGGGTGGCAATAGAAGTGCTTTTTGAATAATTCTAAAAGTCAATTTGCATCAGACCAGCCTATTCAAAGTGATTCATTGCTGCCAACTCCAATTTGGTGAAGATGAAAATCAATTCATGACAAGAAAATCTACCACAAGATTTCCTATAATGTTGCACATTTGAAAAAGAAATAAATAACACGTCACATTTTTGTAGCAAGCACACTAGTATTACAACAACCAATAGATACGGTTTAGCAGTATCGCCATTTAATCCAGCCCTCGCCACTTAGTCAAGCATGGTTGATCCAACCACGTCAATGTCTTGTTTCATACTTTAATCTTTAGAACATTTTTCAGACTTTAAACCAGATCTGAAACAGTAAGAGATATAGAATGCAATGTCAAGTGTGATTAGATTTGTCCGAGAGTATTCCTCAAGAGCTAAGATTCGACGCCAAAGCAGTTTCAGATTGTCATCAATATGTAGCACTAATTTGTTCACGGCTTTCCACAAGTAAGAAGTATATTAGGGGTGGGGGTTGCTACATGGTCCAAGAGGAATGAGGCAGTATGAAGAAAGTCATAGAGTACTTGCATACTTGCACCATTGCAGCAGGTAAATTGTATAATAGATGAAATTACGAAAGGTAATAGAGGGAGAAAAAACCTTCCAATTTCCAGGGAACTTTCTGGTTGAACTCCTTCAACTGCAGATTTCCCCAGTCATCCAGATTTCATCTTTCTCCATGGCTTCAGTTTGCTTGGTGCTAGTTGAGGGCTTCCTTACTAGTGAAAGCTTGCAGAAGTGGTAAGAATTTGTTTTGATCGTAACTAAGGGGTTCCTGTTAAATTTATTTATTTTTCAAAATAAAAGGATTAACTGCTGGTATTTATTGAAAGGAACAAGAAAGAGATACTTCCTTGCTTCAAACCTAAGGCAAAAGACACCGAGTAGTGCTGCGGTAACATTAAGCATACAATACAAGTTTGTAAACAGAATAAAATTTAACTGATCTATCCATCCAAGGAACAAAAGTTCTCTGCTCCAAATGCAAACAATATAATTATTTTACCCGTCCCCCATTTTGACAGGATATGAAAGTTTTGTAGGATTCTAAACCGCCAAGGAACAAAAGCACAACTTATTCCGCTGCCAAGTAAATTATCGTAATGGTCAGAAGCTCACATAATTTTAAGTTAAGTTGGAACACAATGAGCTACTTAAAGGAGTCAGAACTACATAAGAAAGACCAATTTAGACGTTTTCAAGGAAAGATGAGAGACAAAGTCATCTTAAATGTGAGGAAGGGGGACAGTCAACGAAAATGAGACCTCTTATTGTTTAGTCCTGAGTTGGTGACTGCGCCAATGAAGTTTCAAGGATCAGCAGATAGTTCATATACGTTCACTTCATCAAAATAGTTATCAAGAAAGGGAGCCACAATTCCAGGACAGGGTATCATACCAATCTTGGACTATCTGTCATACAGATAAAGGTAATCCCTTCTATGGAGTTTTAGAATCTGGAAACCTTATTTGCTGATTCCCCAGATCACTTGGGTAGATGTCATTCAAAATTTTGATCAGTTATTAAGATGTCATTCATTCCTAAGGTTTCGTTGGTTATGGACATGAACAGAGAATACCTTAAAAGAACAAGAAGGGTATATAAAAGTTGAAACAGCTGAAACTCAATCTAGTTTATTAGTCCCACTTTTTGCAGAATGAGACAAACATATTTTCCGCAAGCAACAGTAATACCAATTTTTTTATGCATCGACCAGTTATTGACTTTTCTTTAAGTAGCTGAAAAAGACAACAAAAGTTTAGCCTCATACCTAGACAGACCGCCATCTCCTATATCCCAACATTTTACAGTCCCATCTCTGCCCTGGCTGCATAACATATAATCAAACAATCACATGAGAAGAAAAAAAGTAAAATCAACAAGCAATTCTAAATAGTAAATAGGAAGCAAACAGGGAGCAGGATTATAATGAAAGCACCATATACAGTGGGTTTAAGCAAAGAAACACACCTAATTACTTTGTTTTCACCAATCAAAGGGACTAGCTGCAACACCTATAATCCCGTGTGCCGCGCTATGCAGCCTGTAAAATATCCACACCATAACTCATTAGTAACATTGTCAACATCGCGGCTTCAAACTTTCTTTCCCAACATAATAAGCATAACTTCCTCAAGTAACCTACACAAACATTACAAAAAAACACCCACAAATTTTTTATCCATCCTTTGATCACCCTGTTTCTCAAGAAAACTACCGTTTCGAAACTGATACAACTTGATCTCTACATCCAAAATTTACCATTTACCGTTATCATTTTAAAAAATGGTGCCTTTTCAAAAGATTACCATGCAGATGAAATCGTTCGGTGTTGCAGTGTGTCCCAAATGCGCAATTCACCATCTGCAGCCCTGCATACGAGTTTTTTTACACCAAAATTATATAAATGCTTACTGATTAGTTACTTCACAATCTGCATACTTGAAGCTTAACAAGAAACTAAGGCATATACTATGCATACCCAGAAAATAAGATGTTTCTGGATGGATGAAAACAAACATCCATAACAGAAGCACGGTGTCCCCTCAGCACTGATACAGGATCTGGAGGTGGTCTCTTGCTCATTTTCCCTTCTGTCATTTTCTTTGCCTCTATATAGTTTGGTATCTGTCATTGGAACATTTTATCAAACACCTTAAATACAAATCCCAAAACAACTACAAATACCCCAAAAAAGCAAATGAATTTTAGTAAAGAATGTTCTTGAGAAGCAGGGCTCGGCTTTTACAGGATCACGTTTATGCATTTTTAACCTTAAATATTAATCAACCTTTTTCTAGTCAAATGATTCTATCTTAATTGATCAGGCAAGGTTGCGGGTTAGAGAGCAGTAACTAAAATCACAAATTTGAAGGGTTTCTGTAGTACTCCCTCCATTCCTTCTAGTACTCCCTCCATTCATTCCTTACTATAAGACTTTCATTACATATTACGAAAATTAAGTAATGAAGTTAGTATCTATTAGACTGACCGTATTAGTATGGTCAAATCTCTAATATTGCTCACCAAATTAATCAACTTTTTTATAATCTTTTTGTTTTTGTGATGAAGAAGAAAACATACCAGTTTAACTGAAGTATCTGCTACTTAATCGACGTGATTAACTTCCGGCAGCGAATTTCAACAAATATTCTTCACAAATATAAAAGTTGTTCCTGATATAATTATTTGTTAGTGACGATCGCAAGCTTGAGACTGCTGGGCTTTTTTTTTTTTTTTTTTGTTATTCTTTTGGCGGGTGGGCTATGGCAAAGTCTTTATCCTCAATGATGAGCGGCGCGGTGCGGTGCCGGCGGCTAACTGATCCAGTAGCTATTAATATTCCTCTTTTAAATATAATTAATGTTATACAAGTCATATTTAATAAAGTAATATTAATATTTTAATTAAAAAAACATCTTAATTTTTATTTTCTTATTTCTCGCAACATATAATTAAAGTCTTATAATTAGGAATTGAGGGAGTACCTTAGATCAATTCATAAGGGTAAAAGAGTAAAGTGCAATTAGAGGGTCAAGAATATTTTATTCTTTAGTAGATAATTTCGAAGAAATGGAATCCTAATGTTTTAGTTGATGAGGTTAATTTTTCAACTTCGAATTTTTTGAACGCAGGTGTTTGGAGTCCTTCCCAAATTTAGGGTGTGCTTGGACAAGGTCTTGGTTTGGGTTTGGGCGGGAGAGGCTAAAAAATGGGTGGGAACAATTCAAATTCAAATTTTTTTTTTCAAATAATCGTCCGATTTCAAATTTTGGCTCAGCAAATTTGGAATTTGAACATCTCAGATCAATTTAAGAGGTAAAAATTTTGCATTTAACGATTATTTGAAGAAAACATTTTGAATTTGAATTGTTCATCGATTTTTAGCCTTTCTGCAGACTCAAAGCGAGCCAGAGCAAAGCGCTTGTCCAAGCATGCGCTTAATTTGATCATTTTGATCCAATTATTACTACTCTTATCTTTAAAAGTCAATTACTTTTGATAGTATTATTTGCTATATCAATTACAATCTACGAGTGATATTCAAGGCACTTAGTATTAATATTAGCTAATTTTACTAGTCTATATTGTTATAGCAACTGTTAAGTTTGTGACTATAAGATTGAAAATCGATGGTTCATTGCCTTTTACACTGTCCGACTATAAGTATTTGGTTATTACATTCAAAAGGCTCTTACTGGCTTGTTCTTCAATTTTGGTTATGTTGTGGAATTTTGACGCTTATTCTTGGATAATGAGGATTTGCTTAGAGTTGTTGTCTTTCTAGTCTAATGCGGTATCTGTGGAAATTTCAATGCCCCATTCATTTCAAGAAATAATAGGCTTTGTCATTTTATACTTACTCAAACACGTTAGATTTTGTCAAGGCATAGAATACCATCTATTCTTAGAATCATTGTTTGCTGAAGCAACTATCATCACGTCACATCATATTATTTGTTATGTTCTTATGCCGAACTTTTGCAAGTTTAACACTAACAAAGCTTACAAGGATAATGTAATAGCTTATTGATGACTTGTTTGGAATTACTTCAATTATATTCTCGTACGTCTTGATATGGAAACTTGAGAGATTGTGTAAATGTTTCCCATACTGAGCTCATAGCTTCTCTTCTCACGCTGCACACTACTTTACAATTAAGACAAACTGTTTTTTTTTTTTTTTTGGAATCTTACTATTTTTAAAGTTAGTTCTAAAGCTGCGTTAAAAAATGTCAATTAAAGCATTTCATTGACGAGGCGACGACTCTTATACATTCTTTTTCTCGTGTCTTCTTTCTTTTGTCAAAGTGACAAAAATATCTCTAACACAATATTGTTTAACTAAAACTTCTTTCTAACCATTATTTTATTAAAAATTTCCTATTATATGAAGTTGATTCAAGTGTATTTTTTTTCCTTACCATTCTCTTATATTCTTAAATATAAAATTCTCACTTTCAACCTCAAACTTCTTACCGTAAACAAATCACAAGACATAACATAAAATAAATTTCCAAACAAAAAAAATCAATATACATACAATACATTTGCCCAAATGGGGTTTAAAAAGAAAGAGAGAAAAATCCACAGTCAACCAATATCTTCACATAAAATTCTGATATAGGAATAAGTCACATCATTATATAATTGCCTCTCTCCTTATTCTATAATGATGTGCCCAATTCTTTAACACATAGTCAATAAATATGATTCATATCAAAATTATCATATGTCAGAAAACAGACAAAAGAAAAAGAAAGAAGGGGTGTAACGGAAACTATTATTTGCGTCACCCTTCCATAAATATTTAACCGTTTATAACAAATCCCCCCAAAAAGAAAAAGGAAATTAAAAAAACATCCCCAATCTTTTCATCACTAGTAGGTGCAGTGTGGTCGGGGCCAAGGTCTCCCCGTCTCTCATTTTTCCCGCATAATTTCTGAAGAAAAATCACTCTTTCTTTCGCTCAAAAGCCCTAATCACAACTTCAACAAAGGTATGATCCCTTTTTTATCCACCATTTTTTATTTTTCTAGTTTTCGATTTTCCCTCCACCATGAACCCTAGCTAAAGCTATGTGAAAAATCATTGGCAATTTATAAGTTGGTGGAATCAGTTTTTTTTTATTGAAGCTGCTTGCATGTTTAATTTAGGTTTTGATGGATACATTTGTTCTGAATTTTTTAAGTTTTGGGGGTGATGAATTGCTGTTTCTGGAGTAGCTCAAATTTTGATGGAATTGGTTGTTGATTTGAGTTGTGATGTGTTGTTTTCAATGGAGGAGGATTGGATCTTTGTGGTTTTTGCAATTGAGGGCCAATTCATTGGTTGCGTGTTAGGTTTGATGTGGTGGTTGTGGCTCTGAAACCCTAGCTTTCCTTTTTGTTTGTTATTTATTTATGTGAAAAATCAGTGGTACTTTATAAGTAGGTGGTTTGGTTGAATCAATTATTTTTTTGGGGATAGAATGGCATGTTTAATTTGGGGTTTTGATGGATACATTTGTCTGATTTTTTTTGGAGTTTTGGCCGGTGAATTTGATGTTTCTGGGAAAGGTCAAGTTGATTTGGTTGTAAATATTTTGGATGGAATTTTTTGTTAATTGAGTTGAGAGGTGTATGTTTAATGTATGGGAATTAAATTTTGTGTTGTTTTTGCAATTCAAGGCTAATTCGGTGGTTGCATGTTGGGTGTGAGGAGAAATTGGGGTTAGGGTTGATATGGTGGGCGTGGCTGATGGCTCTGAAATCCTACATTTCCTTTCTGTTTGTTCTATATCTATGTGAAAAATATGTGGTAATTTATAAATAGGTGGAATTAGTTTTGTTTGTTGGAATTGCATGTTTTATTTGAGGTTTGATGGATACATTTGTTCTGATTTTAAGTTTTGGGCGGTGAATTGTTGTTTCTGGGACAGCTCAAATTGCTTTTTGGCTTTAAAATTTTGATGGAATTGTTTATTAATTGGGTTATGAGTGTTACGTTTAATGGATGAGAATGAATTTTTTTTTGTGGTTGGCATTCAGGCCCAATTCAGTGGTTGCATTTGGTTTGACGAGAAATTGGGGCTAGGGTTGATGCGGTGGCTGTGGATTTGAAACCCTAGGGTTCAAGGGGATGGAAGGAGAAGAGAGAAGCAAGGTTGGTTCGAAGAGAAGGACGAAGCGAGTTGAGGTTGGTTTTGATTCTGGTGATGAGCCAATTGGGTCTTTTTTGAAGTTGAAAAACAAAAGAAACATTAAGAAGAATAAGTCGGGTTCAGATGACAGTGGAGATAAGGGCAGCAAAGGAGTTCCGGAAGTGGAGGATGAGGATTTGGTTGGCATGGATGACACATTGGCGAGTTTTAAAAAAAATCTGAGGGTTCCTAAGAAGCTGAGTTCAGTGGTTGTAAAGGATTTAGGAAGCAATGTAATAGTAATGTCTGATCAGTCTCTGAATGAACGGGCAGGAAATGGAGGTTTGGCTACGAAGGTATCAAATAAAGTACTTGTAGATGGTGATGGTGATAACAAGGGCACTCTTGAAAAAGGGTTAGAAGTGGTGGCTAGAAGGAAGAGAAAGACATCTGGGGTTACTTCAGCAGTAAAGAATATAGGCACTGACTTTGAGCCAGATAATATTAGGAGGGATCATCAAAGATCTGGGGGGGATTCCTCAGATCATGTGAAAGAGCTTGATTTAGGGTCAGGAGAAGATTCTCTTAAGTGTTTAGATGATGGTTTAGAAGATTCATTATCTGCCTTTTTCCGCAAGGCACAATCTGGTTTCATTAGAAGCGCACGTAGTTCTTTGAGATCAAAACCCGAAAAGGAAACTCAAATTTCTTCTGATGCGGCAAATAAAATATCTAATGATGTTTCCGAAAATATTCTGCTTGAATCCACTAAGAAGTCTCAATGTGTGTTAAAGTTGCTCGATGATCTAGCTGATTTGGAGGATGTGTATCAGGCATCTGATAGAGATAACGCCAGCTCAATTGTGATGTGTGACAAGACTGATAATACCTTGCAAAGGAAGTTTTCAGATACAAATTCAAGGCCAGAGCTTAATTCTGGTCCACTAGTTACTCATGAAACTTTGAAATCTGGCAAGGATTTTGCTTCAGAAGTCTTGGTTGACAGTCATTTCGACGAAGGTGTGTCATTAAGAATCCCCAGTAATAATCTGAATTTAAGGTCAAATTTTATTTTAGCGAATCATGGGAAGGAGGCAGACCAGAAAATATGTACTTTGGTTGGTGAAGAAGTTCCGCAGGTTCATTCAGATTATGGCTCACCAAGTAGGGAACTTGAGGATAGATCTCCTTGCACATACAGGCATGTAAGTGGAATCACAGAGCCATCGACATCTCCAATTGAAGACTCATCCACTTTGAAAGTAAACATAAGAGTTGCAGAAGATTCACGTGATGGGCTTGATTCCGAGAGGTCTGTGGAAGATTCTGTTCATGCCGAGATGGTTCAATCATTGTCTTATCCTGTTGCACTGAAGAAGGAACTTCCTTCTGATCACTGTAATCCTCCGGATAAAGATGTTGGCAATCGTATCGAAGAGATGTCTATTGCTCTGATTCTTTCGAGAAAGGAATATGCTCCAGTGCTAGAGGGCAGTTCGTCTCCAGTATCAGCTTGCAAATCTAGCAAATATGAAGTTGGTATCCGTGTCAATGCCCAGGACAAGTCTGTAAGGCACAGTGATAAGCCTGATAATAATAATAATAAATCTCCAACTCTCAATGATTCAACAATAATTCATAAGTGTAATTCAACTTCTAACCAAAATGACCCTTTTTACCGCACGTCCAAAGATGCATGTCATTCAGGTTACGACTGTCTCTCAGGGGATGAAGGGGCAAAGACAGCATCTTCTCCATCTGACATGCAAGACTTCAACGAGAGTTCTGGAGAAGCCACCCAAATATTGCCTGATTCTGAGAATAAGACTAATGGGTTATCAGCTGTTCAGCGTCGCATGGTTAAAAAACGTAGGCATGGAGATATGGCATATGAAGGAGATGCTGATTGGGATGTCTTTATACAGGAACATGAGTTTCTTCTCAGTCGTCAGCTTGGAGATAGTGACCTGTTATCTAAAACAAGAGAAAAGTCCCTCTCTTCTGTGTCAAATACTGAAAATGGACGAGCGGCAGCCATAGCAGCTGGGCTTAAAGCTCGTGCTATTGGTCCAGTTGAAAGAATCAAGTTTAAGGAGATATTAAGGCGCAAAGGTGGACTACAGGAATACCTAGAATGCAGGTTTTACTCATATCTTCGAATGACCTTATTTTCACAATATATTCCTTACTTATCACTGGTGTTCTAGGCTTTGTAGCTTATTTTATCATCCATCTTCCTGTTGAAATTGTGACTGCAAGATATGATTCTTGAACTACATGTTTTCTGTTCACCAGGACCCAACCCTGCTTGTTGGTGTACCACGTAGTGTCCATCCTAAGGTGTTAGAATCCCCCGTCCTCCACTCCCGCGGGTGTATGTGTGTCTTTTTTTTGGTTGGTTAATTACAGGACTTTTGCCATAGCTATTTTTGGGACTTCTAGGAATAAGTCAAATAGGTTTCCACCCATGTCGTCCTGCTCTTCAACAATAGCAACAACAATAGCATAACCCATTAAGTCCCCAATAATTGGGGGTATGGGCGGGGATGGACGGGATACCGACCTAACCTTTGTCAAACAAAGTGGTTGATCCCAGGATACCACTGAAACAGATGTATTGGAGACTAACCTAACCTTTGGCAACAAGTGCACAAAGTGGTTGCTCATATAATACACATGTAACAATGGTCCCCTATGCCGTCGCGTTTGCTACAGAATCATGCCCTCAAATCAAAGCCGAAAGGCATCAGAGAAGGCAGACCCAAGAACCATTTTGATTTATGTGCACATCACCATGTCGTCCTGCTCTTATAAAGTAAAAATAATTTTGTTTCATCTGGCCATAGTTTGTCTCACATCAATATCAAACTAGTTCTGGTGTCTACTAATCTAATTTTTTCCTATGAGTATCTATGATCTTATAATACTATATTTTCCTAGAACAGTTGTGTTTATCATTGTTGTTTATGAATATGCCCATATACATACTCTCTTATGATCGAAAATAAAACTGTAGTATAATCTGTGAGAATCAGGATGACCTTTTTGCAGCAATACCATTGAGAGCGTTACGCGTGGATTGTGGGTCCTTTTAAAAGCTCGGACACTTTCCATTCGACCCGTGTCTTTTCTTGCTTTGAATGCCGACTGGCTGAGTTAGTTATTAGTGGTTTCTTGAGTGGTCTCCTGGTTTTCTGACTTTCTTCCTATTCATGAATGACACGTCTTCTACATTTGTCTTCCTCCTGTTTTTCTATTCTGACACTGTTGATTTCCTTGACATGGTTATGCCAGTGATTGTCTTTGATGCTATTCCTTTTCAGTTTCTGGCCCACTCTAGCTCTAATTACTTATTTTTTGCTGATTTAGAGGACTAGACAAATTTTCGGCGCTCTTTTTTTGCTGCCCATATGTTAACCCATCCCCGTGTCGGTCCCCATTCCCCCAAGCCGACAAAAAATAGGGAAAAGTTTTAGTTTGGTCACTTATAGCTGATACTGTTTCAGGATCTAGCATCCAAATTGAGTAATTACTTGTTCCGTTATGTAAAAACTTGAATTTTGAAACTCATATTCGATTCCACACAACTCCATTCGGTTTTGTCTTGGAGCGTAGATCCATTTAAAATTTTCCCTTTTCTGAATAATATCCGTTGTGGAGCCTACGTATAAAAATAAAGACAGTAAAAGGAAAATATCCTCAACTTTCTGTAAGGGAGGAAAAATAGTAAAAAGGCTTGGCATACAACCTTTGCGGCAAATGCTTGTTTCCCTCAAACCCAAAAATTAATATTTACTTACTACGGTGTGTTGCCATTGCCATTCACAGTCATTACTTCTTGCTATAATTTCTTAACCTTGAATAGGGAACAAAAGCAGTTTTAGTACCGGAAGATTGTTGATGTGCTCAAATTTTCCATTTGATGACTTGTAAAACCTTTGACCTAGGACATTATCCGTGCGAAGGAATACATCTGGAGATATCTCTAATGACTAAAATCAGAAATGGTATACTTGCTACATGTGAAGGCTTTGGTGTGTTTTGCTTGTACGAATGTGTTATTTATGCAAGGATTCTTGGAATCTCTCTGGAAAGTGATATCCATTTACGCTATTCCCACTTTTCTCTGACAGATGGCTTACTTCAAACTATTTGTTTCTCAAGAATAATTGGACATCTTTTACAACTTTTCCATTCAAACCTTGATTCTTTGATGTGGTGCAGGAATTTTATTCTGAGTCTTTGGAACAAGGATGTGAGTCGCATTTTGCCTCTTTCAGACTGTGGAGTATCTGATAGTCCTTTGGTGGATGGATCACCACGTGCTTCTCTAGTTAGAGACATTTACACATTTCTTGATCGATGTGTAAGTTCAGGGATCCTAATTCTTGTCTAGATTTGATTGCTTTTTGGCTTGAAACGTTCCAGATTGCTTTCTTTTTATACTTGTTACTCTTAGCAGCATCATATATCAAACATTAGTAATGGTTTCTGATGCAATTTTTTGTAGTCTTGCTAATCATAAATGACTCTGTAACCGCTCATGAACAGGGTTACATAAATTTTGGTGTTGCTTCTGAAAAGGCAGAAAATGGTGGTTCACATAGCTTAAAACTTCTGAAGGAGGAAAAGTTTGTCGAAAGATCAGGGGCTCCTCTTTCTGATGCCAATGATGGAGTGTCTTTTATCCTTGGGAGGGTTAAAAACGCTGAGAATTGTTCGCAGGAAAATCCTGAAATTGTAGATGGTAAAAAACAGTTGGCGAGGGACAAGTTGGATGATAGATTTGACTGTCTCCAGGCTGATAATGATAATATTCAGACCGGACCTGACAGATTAAATGCTGGTAATAATGAGGAAAATGGTTCTGCTGATGCAAAAGTTCCTGGCGAAGTGGTCCAGTTTGACAGTTTGGGTTCAAATACTTCTAGTAAGGATGAAAATGGCAGGATGTCTGTCTCAAAGCCAGATACAATTCCTCTCTACGGTGCTCAGGTTGGCCGCACGGTTCCTCTTGTAGCCTCAGAAGATCCAAAAGATTTTTCAAATCTTCAATCCACTTCATTGGGTGATAGGATTCATGCAAGGCTATGCGACTCCGATGCCAGAAAGAGAATCATTGTAGTAGGAGCTGGTCCTGCTGGCTTAACTGCAGCAAGGCACTTGCAGCGTCAAGGATTTCACGTGACTGTTCTTGAGAGTAGGAGTAGAATAGGGGGCCGGGTTTTTACGGATCGTTCGTCTCTTTCTGTTCCTGTGGATCTCGGTGCCAGCATTATTACTGGTGTTGAGGCCGATGTGGCTACCGAAAGAAGAGCCGATCCTTCTTCATTGGTTTGTGCCCAGTTGGGTCTTGAGTTGACCGTCTTGAACAGTGACTGTCCTCTTTATGATACAGTAACTGGCCAGAAAGTTCCATCTGATCTTGATGAAGCATTAGAAGCAGAATATAATAGCCTCCTTGATGACATGCTACTGTTAGTTGATCAAAAGAGGGAACATGCAGAGAGAATGTCTCTTGAAGATGGTTTGAAATATGCCCTGAAAATGCGCCGTAGACCTCGTCCTGGAAGAAACTTTGTGAGTAGTGAAGGTGTTTCTGTAGATGAAAATGTTCCTGAGGAACAAAGTTACAAATCGGAGATCTTGAGTCCTTTTGAGAGGAGGGTCATGAATTGGCATTTTGCCAATTTGGAGTATGGATGTGCTGCATTACTTAAACAAGTCTCTCTTCCTTACTGGAACCAGGATGATGTCTATGGAGGGTTTGGTGGAGCTCATTGTATGATTAAAGGTGGGTATAGTGCTGTTGTCGAGTCCCTGGCAGAAGGACTTAACATCCACTTAAACCATGTTGTTACTGAGATTTCATATTGTGCAGAAGATGAAACAGGCAATGATGACCAGTATAAGAAAGTCAAAGTTTCCACAATAAATGGCAGGGAGTTTTCTGGCGATGCTGTCCTGATAACAGTGCCTTTGGGGTGCTTGAAAGCAGAAACTATCAAGTTTTCTCCGTCTTTGCCCCATTGGAAGTCTTCGTCAATCCAGCGGCTTGGTTTTGGAGTTCTTAATAAAGTAGTTATGGAGTTTCCTGAAGTCTTTTGGGATGATTCAATTGACTACTTCGGTGCTACGGCTGAAGAAACAAACCAGAGGGGTTGGTGCTTTATGTTTTGGAATGTCAAGAAAACCGTTGGGGCCCCTGTTCTTATAGCATTAGTTGTCGGTAAAGCTGCTATTGATGGTCAGAGCATGAGTTCTTCTGATCATGTAAATCATGCATTAGTGGTTCTCCGTAAGCTTTTTGGGGAGGCTGCTGTTCCCGATCCAGTTGCATCAGTGGTGACTGACTGGGGTAGAGATGCTTACAGCTATGGAGCTTATTCCTATGTGGCTGTGGGATCATCCGGGGAGGACTATGATTTGTTGGGTAGGCCTGTCAAGAACTGTTTGTTTTTTGCCGGTGAAGCTACTTGTAAGGAGCATCCTGACACTGTTGGTGGTGCAATGATGAGTGGGCTCCGGGAGGCTGTGCGTATTATCGACATATTGACTACAGGTACTGATTACACTGCAGAAGTAGAGGTCTTGGAGGCTGCAAAGAGATGTTCGGATGTTGAGAGGAGTGAAATAGGGGAGATCATTAAGAGACTTGATGATATAAAGCTTTCGAATGTTCTGTACTCTTCGGATCAGACCCATATTATGACTAGGGAGAGCCTCCTGAAAGATATGTTTTGTAATACAAAAACCACGGCAGGAAGGCTGCATGTGGTGAAAGAGTTGTTGAAGCTTCCTGTTCAAATCTTGAAATCCTTTGCTGGAACCAGAGAAGGGCTCAGCATACTGAACTCGTGGATGCTGGTATGTACTTTCTACAGTTTTTTGCTTTCATGCTTTGGAAGTGATCTTTATATCATAGATGTTATTTAACAACTAATATTTGCTTCTCTATTTGATCATGGAAAATAGGACTCAATGGGGAAGGATGGGACTCAACTTCTGCGCCATTGTGTTCGTCTACTTGTACGTGTTTCAACTGATTTGCTTGCAATCCGTCTATCAGGTAACAAATTTCATGTCCCTTTTACTTTTCTTGCACCACCTTCTTTCCATTCATTTTCTTTTTAATTTATATTTATTTCTATATTCAAGTTTTATTCCTATCCATCCCTCGCCCATACCCCCAATTATTGGGGACTTAATGGGTTATGTTACTGTTGTTGTGTATTCCAGTTTTATCTACTTTCATTGCCATTTTGATATAGGAATTGGAAAGACTGTTAAAGAAAAAGTATGTGTTCACACTAGCCGTGATATCCGTGCCATTGCAAGCCAGCTTGTTAGTGTATGGATTGAAATATTCCGCAAAGAGAAGGCTTCTAATGGAGGGCTGAAGTTACTGAGGCAGCCAATTGCTGTTGATTCATCAAAGAGTAAGTGTCTTCAAGCATCAGGAAGACCACCTCTGCGCACAAATCAATTATTTGCAGACAACAGAGGGAGTATAAAAGTTTCTTCGTCTAGAAACCATTTACCTTCGAGTAGTAACATGAAAAAGGTAAATGTTTCCAAGGCAGCCAGATTTGAAACAAGATCCGACTCTAAACTTGAAGTTAGATCATCAAGTTCTCAAGGTTCAGAAGGAAGGCAAAATGCAATTGCAGAATTTCCCATGACTGAAGAGGAAAAAGCTGCTTTTGCTGCCGCAGAAGCAGCCCGTGCTGCAGCTGTTGCTGCTGCTGAGGTTTGTTTGCCATTCTACCATTTTGTATCACATGAGACTGTTACCTTCATTGTTTTAATTTCTTTAGCCTTTACATGATCATATTGGATGCTTATTTACAAATATTATGCAAGAAATTCTTTTGAGGGGTTTGAGAGGGGTGTTGATGTTTAGAGGTGGTTTCATGTTTAGTTAAGGTGTCACTGGTTAAACATAGTTTCCAGTTGCACATATGCTTCAACCTGGTGCTACATATGGAGACAAATCCTTGCCTGGTTAAGCCTGTTTTCTAGTTATTGCAGGAATCTATTTTCTCATTTTCAATTATATTATGTTCTAGATTTTAATGTATTGCCAATTGGCGGACAAATGGGTAGTATATACATAGTCCTTCACCATTATTACAGTCTAATTTTTGTGGACAATCATCTATCTAATAGAAATTAAGTATGTTTTTGTGAATCTAGTGTGCCACGAGTCAATGTGCATCTGTCTATGCTCCTTCACACTCTATTTCACTTTGAATTGTATGCATTTGTGCTATACTATAAATTGGTGAGATCTGTTTGTTGCTCCATGCTTGTTTAGTGTTCTGATGTGCAAGTCTAATTGGACAGATTGCAACATTTATGAAATGTATGATCTTCAGGGTTTCTACGAAGTTTAGGTATTGGGTCGTTCCGAATTCGTGTTCTTTTTGGTTTTTGTTTATAATCACGACATAGTATGTGCATATGTGTGTATGGTGAGTGCATAAAAGAGAAAAAAGAAAATGAGACTACATCTTAAATACTAGAGTGCTTGCTATTTTTACATTTTCTAGTGGAAATATCGGCTGCCTTATTGTTTCTATCATAGTAGGTAGTTCTTTTGTTTGCTCTTTGTTCTTCTGTTTTTCTCGGGTGGGGGGTTGGATGATTCAATTGTGAATCATTTACTGCTCATTACTCTCTGCACTACTCTTCAACATTCAATTCGGGAGTCGGACTCTTTAGAACTTAAGCATGTGCTGAATTGCAGGCATATGATGCTTCTGGTATCAGGAGTAAGACATCTCTGCAGCTTCCCAAGATACCTTCTTTTCACAAATTTGCTCGACGTGAACAGTATGCACGTCTGGATGAATCCGATGTAAAAAGGAATTGGTCTGGTGGTGCATATGGAAAACAAGATTGTTTATCAGAAATAGATTCTAGGAACTGCAGAGTGAGGGATTGGTCTGTTGATTTCTCTGCTGCTTGTGTCAATCTTGACACTTCCAAAATGTCAGTTGATAATCGTTCACAACAGGGTCAATCGAATGAGATTGCATGCCAGTTAAACTTCAGAGAGCACTCTGGAGAAAGTGTGGCTGTTGACAGCAATCTATTCACAAAAGCATGGGTTGATAGTGCAGGCAGTGAAGGAATTAAAGATTACAGTGCCATTGACAGATGGCAATGCCAGGCAGCAGCTGCTAATTCTGATTTCTTCAATCAGTCAATGCATTCAATAGACGAGGAGGATTCAAACATGAGCTCGAAGTTACCCAATTGGAAGCATGAAGCCAGGGCGAATGAAAGCTCGGCTTCACATGTTACTATGCATAAGGAGTTAGTGAGTGATCAACCTAGAGGTCCAGACCGTATTAAACAGGCGGTTGTTGACTATGTTGCTTCTCTTCTCATGCCTCTGTATAAAGCAAGGAAAATTGACAAAGATGGTTACAAATCAATAATGAAAAAAACTGCCACCAAGGTTAGTGTCATCTTTGCTTTCTGTTGATCTCATTCTCTTCTTACTGTGAGTATTCACATAAGAGCAGGTGCACACTGCTACTTTGCCTAGTCATTCCTTGTTATTTAGATAAGCCAAATTGCTACTTCTTAGGTTTAAAATAGAGGGTTCCATTTGACCACTGCTGTTAAACTATATATTAAGTTTTTCGTCAGAGCTGCTTATCTTTTGAATCTTATATTATTAAATGAACTTTCAGGTCATGGAACAGACAACTGATGCTGAGAAAGCAATGGCTGTATTTCAATTTCTTGATTTCAAACGCAAAAACAAGGTGATACCTTTATTCCTACAATGAAACCCCTATACTGTTTTTTCTAGCCTGACATAGCATTCTGGGTAATGTTGGACTTTAAGCAATTTATGTCCCCTTCTGGAATCTTGTCGGAACTTAGCCTACTGTGCTAGCATTTCCAGCACGTTATGGTGTTGTCGAGTTTTCCATATGAAAGTTTTCTTTTCCTTTCAAACACTGACTTTCTCCTTTCTTCAGTTTGAAAAGTGGGTTGTTTTAGGTCCTCTTCTTCCTATTTAATTTCCCTTCATTTTCTTCTTTTCTCTTATTTAGAATATGATATTTGGTACTTCTTCTTCTTCTTTGTTATTGTCATTATCGTTGTTGTCTGTGTTGGTGTTATTCTTATTAGTATTCTGTATATTTTTCTTTCTCATTATGCAGATTCGAGCATTTGTGGACACGTTAATTGAAAGACACATGGCAATGAAGGCAGCCCCAAATCCTGATGACCGCTGGAAGTAACTGTTCAAAGTTATTTGGTGGCTCTTGCTCTATTTGGAGACTGCATGGTTGTTCCCTGTTTTATCCAGCTTCCATTTTATTTCTGAGATGAAAGAGAGCTGTTTCGGGTTCACCATGCTGGTTAAAATTCCTTCGCCAAACAACCAATAATTCTGTGGATACCTTGTAACATGAAGCTCTGGATGAACATATTGTTCTTATTAGCGTCTGTCTAGTTACTTCTGATGGTGGGCCTTTCTATTAGCCTCTTCTGAAAGTTTCAAGGATTATGCAATTTCTAGCAAGATGTAGATATATGGCATGATATTTCAGGATGGTGAAGGCCTCCTGCAATGAAGTTTTGGAATTGGTGCATGCAAGTGTTGTGTATACTCTCATCCTCATGATAGGCATCAGTCTTGTTCAAGATTGATCTAATTATATTTAGGATCTATTCATTACTATTGACAGCTGTATCATTTTAGGTAGAAATTGAAGACCCCTATAATTTTCAATTCAGGGATTCTCGTAGACAAGAATGACATGTTTTCCTTTTCTTTTTTTTTTTGGCTTTTACTTTTAGCAATTTGTACAGCAGAATTGTTTTAATGGAAACCGGCATAGACTTTTTCTCCTCCCTATTTCCTAGTAGTTTTCTCTCTTCTTACTTGTTTTTAAGTTTTGCGAGGATGTGGCCTTATTTTTTCTTTGTTTCACGTGGGTTGTTAGCATGTTTGATGTTACCCTTTTACTTAGAACTGCAAAAGCAATTAGGTATCATATGGAAGATGTATTGCAAACCCATTGTTAGCATGTTTGATGTTATCCTTTTACTTAGAACTGCAAAAGCAATTAGATCATATGACAGATGTATTGCAATGGTTTTTTTTACCGTTCATCTTTGGTCATAAATAGAGTAAATAAAATTTGGAGAAGATGAAAGGGGAATGGGAAGGTAACTATAGAAATATGGTCCACAGAGGTAATATTGTGTTTGATGATGTAAATGTTTGACTACAAGATGAACAGTAGCTTGCTTATTCTGTTCACATTCATAAATTACTTGCCAAATTTGTTTCACAAGGATGTTGGTTATGAAAGAAAATCCAGTAATTGATCCCATCTTTTTGTGCATTTATGCTAACGGTCATTTTTGAACTTTTGTTTTACAGCTGTTACCTAAATTTCACTTGGATGTTTTCTGATGTCACAGGTAGGATACAATTCTGGGCTGTTGATCTGGGCCATGCAGTTCTCAGTCTGTGTCCTTGAGATTTTGTGCGAATCTTCGTCAGTATTTTTTCGTGCATAAATTTATATTCCGGCCATGGTATCTTTTACCTTTCCCCCTATTTTTGATAGTGTTCCTCTTTAATCAAGGAGTTAGATGGCCCTATTATTTGCTATAGTATTCATTGGTATGATAATTCTTATTTTGTCTTTCTCTGGAGAGTAAAAATGGTATGTGTTTATTACAAATTATGTCTGAGACCCTCATTTTAGACATTAATTTCTCATATGTCAGCAACCACTCCTCTGCTTTCTTAGTTTACAAATGACATTTTTTTCTTTTTTTTAAGTTTATGCAAGAACTTTTTAGGACTCCTTTTTTAGATACCTTGAAGTCTATCTCATAACGTCAGACAATGCTGATGTGGGACTCTATGTGAACCATGTTTTACCTCTTGGAAATCTCTTGGGAGTTTTTAAGTGCTTGTCATACTTTATTCTTGTCCTTACGACGGTGTTGGAAATTCATAGAATCTACATGATACAATACAATTTGGTTTGTTTAGTAAATCTATATTTATTGCTTTGCCCTGGTTATTTTAAGAAAAAAGAAAAAGTGAGAGTATAGGAGTATAGGTGGTTTGTTCTTTCTTAATTGCATTCATCTTCTGGTGCTAATCTTTAAGAATCGGCGATTGGATTGCATGAGACCTAAGCGAATATGAGCCTTAACTTGGAATGCTAATTTTTTTTATACAGGGGAATGGGGGATGGGATCCGAACCCGGGGTACTAGTCCCGGTAGGTGGACACCTCACTAACTGGGCTGGCCCCCGATCCATATCTTGGAATGTTATATAGATGGTTTTGCTGATGGCACAACATTAATAGTCTGTATCATGGTGGCTAATTTGCCAGGTCAGTGGACTTGTGAATTTATTCTAAGAATACAATGGACTAATTTATATTGTTTGAGATTTTCCTATTTGCTTGTGACGTATGAATTTTTCTGTGTCTGATTGAGTTAGTGTTGAAGTCTTATTTTGGAATGTTATGGATGGTTTTGCAAATGGGACAGCATAAATTTAACAATCTTTACTACGGTGTAAAGTCTTCTCAAAATACACTGGACTAATATTGTTTGGTATTTTTCTATTTCCTTGTGAAGTCGGAAGTTTTCCTTGTCCGGTTGAGTGTGCTGTTTAGTCTTTTTGGAATGTTATATACTGGTTATGCTGATGGGGCAACATTTATTAGTCTGTATCATGGGGGCTGACTTGCCAGGTCAGCGTGGAGAATTTCTTCTGAAAAATACAATGGACCACTTATATTGTTTGATATTTTCCTATTTCCTTGTGAAGTATGAAGCTTTCCTTCTCTGATCGAGTGAGATGTTTGATTGACTTTTTATGAATGATGAAAGGCTAGAAATCCATTATTCATCTGCCACATTAAAGAAATGCGGTCATGCTGTTATGGAAGTTCTGTTATGTCTATTAATTTCTGTCTTGTGAAAGTGGAAATACAGGTGAAAATGTTGTTGATTCTTCCAGCCCTTGAAGCTACCATGTATGTGGTCCCTTGAAGCTGCTACTTTCCAAGTGGAAGTTGATGCCGGGCATCAGTCCAGACGTTTACCTTGGTACCCTGGTTACACAGCAGTTTGTTGGACTCGTGTTTTATTCATTTGGGGTGCACGGAAAGAGAGGGGAGAAGGGGGTTGTGTGGGGGGGGGGGGGGGTAGAGGGGATGTTAGGCACCCTAGTGTAATTAATTTCTCCATTTCCCCTTCTTGTGAGTAGGTTTATGCCGCATGTTCTCCTAGAGTGATATAGGCATTGTGGCTCTCCAGGACTTGTTTTAATCTACGTACATAACATTTATATTTCTTGGATGTGTAAATGTCAAAAGTGCAGTTGTGAACACAATGTGTTCCATGTTCTCGACCTCCTTAGTTGTGTATTTGGATTGAGTTTTTGTTTGTGATTTTTTACTGTGAAAATGAAGCATTTGTGAAAGAAGGTGTTGAAATGAAAGGAATCCAATGTTGGTACTATCTTGTATTTTGGAATTTGAAGAACAGTTTGGTCACCTTGATTTTCCAGGTTTTGATATTGTCCACTTTTAGGTTTCGGTTTCCGGCCTCCGGCAGATATGTTATCCTCCCCGAAAAGGAAAACCTATGGAAATGGTTGAACCTTTTAGGCATATTGACCAACCATTTCAAGGTATAAAAGAAAGGCCAAATGTGTCTCTTTCAAAATTAGAGTTTGAGGGAATTGGATACTCTTTAGCGCAGCTATTTTTTTCCAGTGCAAGTTGGACAGTAGAGATACTATCACTTTGTGGTAGAGTTTTAGTAGATTCTGAATTGGCAGAATCTTCACTAGCTGAATTGCCACTGAGATTTCTCCTATGTAGCGGAGAGGAGTCCAACTCGAATTTGAATTTGTTGAGTCATGGATTTACTTACAAAATATAAAGAAAAATAAATAGAAAACGAAGATAACTACTTTTCTATCTCTCTTTACAAACCAAATAGCCCTTCGGTATAGAGGAAAACTCTATTGGGAGTTATGCATTGGAAAGAAAGGTCCAACGATAGAAACGGATTAGATTAATAGTGAATTGTAAAAATGGACGCTAATATTGATTGGGTCTTGAACTTTATTTTAACAGAAAAAGGGGAAGAACATAGATAGCCCTTCGGTAATTTAAAGAGTCGTGACTGGTGAAGCGAGAACTATTAAAATAGGTGTGAGAGGGGTATGTATGTAATTACAGCCAATTCCACCAACTCATAGAGTAGATGTTCCTTCCTCTTTCACATAAGAACAATCTTCCATATCAGTTTTCAGTTTTGATGCGGAACATATATTTTTTCGAATATTTGGTAATTGGTGTTGTGACAATGTTCTTAACTACTGAATATTTTATCAATGGATGCGTTTTGCATTGTACAAACCAACACTATTCAATATTGGAGTCGAGTCTCAAACTCTATTATTTATTTCTACTTAATTCAAAAGCGCGGCCCCCACTGATTGGGACAGTCGCGAGCAAAGAAAAGGGCCGGGTTTCACCCCAAAACCAATCTTACTATCCTCTCCGTCAGCTCGTGAAAGAAATAAAAATAATCTCTCAGATCCCTTCGCTCAATCATCCTTCTACATCCACCACAGATCCAATCTCAAAAAATGTCTTCAAGCTTCAGCGGCGATGAAACGGCACCGTTCTTCGGCTTCCTCGGCGCCGCCGCCGCCCTAGTCTTCTCCTGTAACTTTTCCCATTTTCTCCGATCAATCAATTTCTTCCTTTCTCGTCTAGATCTAGGTTTACGATTGTTAAATTGATTATCAATTTGACAAGATTTTTCGGTTTTACAGGCATGGGAGCAGCGTACGGAACGGCAAAGAGTGGAGTAGGAGTGGCATCTATGGGTGTGATGAGGCCTGAACTGGTGATGAAATCAATTGTTCCGGTGGTTATGGCTGGAGTTTTGGGGATTTACGGTTTAATTATTGCTGTTATCATCAGTACTGGAATTAACCCTAAGACTAAGGCTTATTATCTCTTTGACGGTTATGCTCACCTCTCTTCCGGTCTTGCTTGTGGTCTCGCTGGTCTCTCTGCTGGTATGGCTATTGGAATCGTCGGAGATGCTGGTGTTAGGTATAAATCTACTTCTAGCATATCATAATAATCTCGTTTTGTGTATTTATTATTTAATAGTATTTGTTTTTGGATTACTGCGGTCATTCCCAGGATTCATGAAGCTTACTGTCGTTTTATTTTTATAATCTAGCTTCCTAGAAGCTAACTGATCTGTGCAAATGTGTTATGTGAACTTTTTTATGCATTTTTCTGATCCTTGAATTTTATCTACTTGTATGCTGAACGCTGGTGATAAAATCTACTTCTAGCATCATAATAATCTCGTTTTTGTTTATTTATTATTATTTGTTTTTTGGGTTACTGCGATCATTATCAGGATTTGCGAAGCTTACTGTTGTTTTATTTTTTTGAATCTAGCTTACTGTTGTTTAATTTTAAGAAACTAGCTTCCTAGAAGCTAATTGATCTGTGTTGTTTTATTTTTTCTGATCCTTTTCTTTTATAGACTTGCATTTTGGATGTTTTTGTTGGAGTTGGAGTTGGAGTTGGAGTTCCTAGTGGAAAAAAGGAATTAGGATAGCTTGATTGTTTAAATTATTACTGGTTTATTCTATAAATTCTGGTGATTGTTATGGTACTTTACTGTGATTTGGTATTAGATTTGAAATTGGCTAATATTGGAAGAGATTTTTAACATTTTTTCGAATTCTCTTGCATGATTGAACCTGTAAAATTTAAAATTAAGTTTACTAAGACTTTTTTTTTGGCATTTAGGTTACTTCTGAATTCAATACTAGGTAACTGCTAGTTAGACCTTGGATGTTCATATTATGGTTGTAAGGATGAGAGCACCTTTCGTATAGGTTCTCAGTTGAGAACAGCCTTTAGTTAAGCTTTTGATTCAAGGTTGGCTAATATTTTGAAAGATTTCAACAGTTTCCGAATTCTCTTGCATGATTGCACCTGTAACAGTTCAGATTTAAGTTTACTAAGGCTTTTTTGAATTTAGATTACTTCTGATATTAATACTAGGTAACTGCTTCTTAGGTTTGTCAACAACCTTAAATTCTCCCTCACCAGAGGAGGAGAATTTTTATTGCCCCACGTAGCGGAGGGTGTCGAACCCTGGACCTCTTGGTCACGGGTAGAGGCTTGCCCCACTGGGCTACGGCCTCCTTTGACGCTTCTTAGGTCTTCAATGTTCATATTGTTGTTGGAAGGATGAAAGCGCCTTTCTTTTAGGTTCTCAGTTGATGGAGTTGTTTAGAACAGCTTTTAGTATAGCTTTAGATGCTAGCAATTGCTACCTTGCCTGTTTTCAAAACCTAGATGAAATCATCTTTGTCCCGGAAATTAGTTCGTTCTTTAGTCTTGCTTTTTGTGCTTTTTTTTGTCACTCTTTTCCTGTAAACCTTCTACTTTCATGTTTGCAAGTTTTATATTTTTGTGATTCGCACCTCTCTCAAAATTTGGAAAAATTGGACTGAGTGAATTACTGGTCTTTCCATGTCTTCACATTGAAATGGTCCAAGTCTTTGTGCTGTAGGATTGATTATGTTCTCCATCTACTTCAGCATTTTGCTTACCTTTGTAACAGCTTGAATTGATAAGCAATCAGCTCTTGTTTATATGCTTTGTTTCTGAGTGCATCATGTCTTACACTGTTTCTGTTCTTTACAGGGCCAACGCACAACAGCCAAAGCTTTTTGTTGGTATGATTCTTATTCTTATTTTCGCTGAAGCTCTGGCACTTTATGGCCTTATTGTTGGCATCATCCTCTCTTCTCGAGCTGGACAATCAAGAGCAGATTAGAGAAGAAGCATATTTAGTGCTATTTTGTTAATGTTTAATTGTATTCTTTGTTAGAGATGGTAACTGATAATTTTCTCATTCCAAACCTTTATACGTTCAGCGCCATCAACTCAAAAGATTGTTTTGATTTTAGCATGTAGATCTAGAATTTCTTTTTTCCTCTGAATAAGACGCGGTGAAGCATGTTGAGAACCATTGTAAAACTGTTGTCTAAACTGGATGCTTTAATTTTTTATTTCCATCCCAAATGAGGGACAGGTATTCTTACTTGTTTGTCTAATAACCTTTCCTCTTCGTTTCCTTTTTATTACAAATTCCTTGCCATATTGTTGTTTTACAATTCATATGTATAATGTCAGAGTTGTTTATAATTCCCTGCACTTCTTTCCCAAAGATCACCATTCTATTTATAGGATTCTTTCTCATTTTCAATTTTCGTTACATACCCCTACGACCCTACTACAGTTGTAGTTTGCAGGGAAAATTCAATCCTAATAGCGCTTTTGTGGACTGACCCCACAATTCTCTCACATTAATTGGACGAGACTTACCTACCTATGTAGACTCTGTTCAATTCATGTTAGGGGATGTGGGCCAGTGCTACAAGGACGGTCCTAAAATTGAGTTACTCAGTTTGCAGTGAAGGTCATGTTGGAGTAGAAAGCTGGCAAAACTGACCACATCATTATAAAGTTGTCTCTCTTTTCATTATGAGTTGATGTGGTCAGTTCTGAACCGCAGGATTCAATGAACCTGTTTCATATTAGAATTATTCAATTTTAATTCACTCATCCCAGTATATACTTTCTCTGAAACTTGATGTGTAGAGGAGGGGGTTTATTTTAGATGTAGAATATCCAAAATGCCTACGAAAATTTTAAAATGGACGCGGTTAAAATTTTGACTTAACTGTTGATTAGCGAAAAATTGGACGGAATAACCTTATAATACTTGCGTAAATATAGTAAGGATATTATAACACAAAAATAATCTTTAGGGACTTTATATACCAATGATAAACAGTTTAAGAACGAGATACTGTGTTCGGCTATTATAATTTTTCTCAAACCTGCATTTTTTTGTAGATTAGCATTCAAGTATAATTTAACTAATTCAATTAGGATCTACTCTAAATAAATTTGATAATCTAACATGAAGTTATTAATTAAATAAAAAATTGTGCTAGATAAATTTAATAATCCGAAATAAAATTACTTCCTAATTTATTCGAATCTTAGACAAATCTATTAGGAATTAAAAAAAAAGAGTAAATCCAGTTCAACCGAGTTTTGAATTCCTGATTGAGCTATGGAAACCAAAAAGCGATCCACCAAACGGTCAAAGCCCCGGGCTACCTATCCAAATAATGGACACCAGATCCCACACGTGTCCATTTCCAGCGCACACAACTTTAAAATTTTCATTTATTTTTGTATGTACGGCTGAAACCTCTCTTTTTTGTGTTCACTGTCAATAATAACAAATTCTTTTATCAAAAACACTTTTTTAAGAGATAATTGGTTGTATATAAAATACGTTTTATTTTTATATACAGTAATTAAATTTCTGACCAAATAATTAAAAGGCGAAATAAATTATCACAACGTCACACCTACTCGAACCTAGAAGTAGCAGGCTAGCATAGCAGCCCATCTCTGAATACCATTCCCCTTATTCATAAAAAAAAGGAAACAATTGGCATCATCGGTGACGTGGACAGGCCGCGTGATCGAACTTTCTCCATTCATTTTTCTTTCAAAAGACCGGTAGAATATTGACTCTGGAAGGCACCAAGAACCTGAGGCCGCAAGGAAGCTCACATCCAATATATATACATATAAATCTCAATCCAACTCGTCAAATAGTTGGGACTGATTTCTTCTCCTCTATAAATATAATCTGTGAGCAACTTATTTAATTCAAAGAAAAGCAATTCAAATCGCATGAGATTGAATCCTAGGTCTTTTTTGGTATTTTTCCTTTTGTTAACCAGATTGAAGCCTAGGTCATTGTTGTCAAGCTCAACAAGTTCTATTTATTTTTCAACGATGTCGGAAGAACTGGCTGCTCCGGCCACCGCCGCCGCCGTCGCTGAAACTGCCGCTGCTACGTCGACGTGCAAGAAGAAATCTCTTTGGCCTTCTCTTCTTCGTTGGATACCTACCTCAACCGATCATATTATTGCCGCCGAGAAACGTCTCCTCTCGATCGTCAAGTAATAATTTAATTTTGTCTCTGAATTCTCTAATTTCATTGCGTTCACATTAGTAACTTATGTGCTATTTGGATAATTCGATTTTTGTCTCCAATTGTATTATTCTGGAAGAAGCAACTTCTGTCATCAAATGTTTGGAAATGCTTAATTAGTTGTTGCAGCTTGTTGTGCTTTTATATGTCAATTAAAGGAAAATAGTGTGTTGCTAGATATATACATATAAACTACGATTACTTAAGTATGGTTAGACTTGTCAAATTTGATTGTTAATTTGGATAATTTGATGAGTTTTGTCTCCAATTTTCTTATTCTAGAAGAAGCAACTACTGTTATCAAATGTTTGGAAATGCTCAATTAGTTGTTGTTGCAGATTGTTGTATTTTTATATGTCAATAGAAGGATTTGTTAGAAGGTTCGGATCATCTGTAACACTCTAATTATGTAAACTTTCATTCATATATATATATATATATATATATATATATATATATATATATATATATATATATCCTAAACTAAAAGCCATAAACCTTAGGTTTGAACAAGATCATAACTAGGATTGTTACAGAAATGTGTTGTAGAGAGGATCCAGTGTGCTTGCTAGATATATCTTAACTACGATTACTTAAGTATGATTACACTTTCCAATTTAGATTGCTACAGTTGTGAATTTGTCGATTTTCTTACTTGTTATTTTGATTATCTGTAATTATGTTGGCTTAAGCAATTTCATTGCTAATATGACATATTTTTGTGGATAAATTTCAAATCAGGACTCCTTATACTGTAGAACAGGTCAATATAGGATCTCGTCCACCTGGGTGTAAAGTCAGGTGGTTCCGTTCACAGAGCGATGAACCAAGATTTATCAACACCGTTACCTTTGACAGTAAAGAAGGTTCCCCCACTCTTGTTATGGTTCACGGATATGCCGCTTCCCAAGGATTCTTCTTTCGGAATTTCGATGCTCTTACCAGTCATTTTAAAGTAATTGCTATTGATCAGCTTGGGTGAGTTTCCTGTCTCTTATTTGCCAGGTTTTGGTACTTTTCTCTTTTGTTCTTTTAGGTTAGAGTTAAGGGAGTGGGAAATGTGTATCAATATCTGATTACCACCTTTTAATGCAGTTGGGGTGGATCTAGCAGGCCTGACTTCACATGCAAGAGTACTGAAGGTTAGTTGTTTATTTGGTGGTGCATTGTTAGAATCTGGTTACCATCTTAGCTTTATTCAATTATTCAAAGACATCATGATTATGTATGCATGTTTACTGATAATTCCTTCCTGTGATGACTTGTCATGGTTACTGATGGATGGCTGAATTTTTTTATTTATGAGATGGCGGTTTCCTTCTGAATGTGTTGCTGTATGGTTACTGAATTTCTGTTTATATTTATGCTATTATTGGCACTGCAGAAACAGAGAGTTGGTTTATCGATTCATTTGAGGAATGGCGCAAAGCCAAGAACCTCAGTAACTTTATTTTGCTTGGTCATTCTTTTGGAGGCTACATTACTGCCAAATATGCTCTTAAGGTATTTGTTCATTTTTCTTCGAGGTATTTGCATCCTTCCCAAAATTTTAATTTTTGATATCAAATTTTCTCTGTGTTGTCAGCATCCTGAACACGTTCAGCAATTGATTTTAGTTGGACCTGCTGGATTCACTCCAGAAGCAGATTATCAAAGCGAATTCTTAACTAAGTTTAGGACAACTTGGAAAGGAGTCATAATGAATCATCTATGGGAGTCTAACTTCACCCCACAGAAGGTTATAAGGTGATTAGGCGATCCATTATTTTTTCTTCAGTTGTCGTTTCTATTTTCTAAATATGCATGTTATTTTTTGGCATTTCTTTTCATCTTTTTATTATCATTATTATTATTTTTTATTTATTATTATTATTATTATTATTATTATTATTGTTGTTGTTGTTGTTGTTGTTGTTGTTGTTCTATGGCTTTATACAGCAGTAGTTTTAGCTCCATGCACATAGGAACCGCATATTTTTCATCTATTTGTTTGACACAGGCACCTAGTACATGCATGTTACTCGGATGATTTGCTTGCTTTTTTGGAGGAAGAAATTATATGATTTGATCTTGAATATGCAGGGGTTTAGGTCCTTGGGGTCCAGGGTTAGTTCGCAAGTATACTAGTGCTCGTTTTGGTTCATATTCTCAGGGAACTGGTTTGACAGAGGAGGAATCAAGACTTCTTACTGGTAGCTTACGGAAAATTATTTTTCGTTTCTGGTGCATTGTTAAAAGTATCTTATACTGACTGATTTCATAATATCTTTGATGCAAGATTATGTCTACCATACTTTAGCTGCCAAAGCTAGTGGAGAGCTCTGCTTGAAGTATATTTTCTCCTTTGGTGCATTTGCTCGGAGTCCTCTTGTACAACGGTGAGATACATCATTTTTTTCGTGTTTACAGAATCTTACAAGTAAACACAATGAGTTCATCTAACTCTATATTTCTTTTATCCTAAATTCTCAAATGAATCTATGCATACATTTACAGAATTACACATCATATGCGCCTTGAAAGTCTGCCCCCAATTTTTTCGTATTTTTTTCCCCGCAGCAAACATAGGAACAAGAATATGTAGCAACTATAGAAAATGTGAACAAAAACTTTAGTTCTTTTGTATAATTGGTCTGGCTTGCACTCATTATCTTGCGTTTTTCTGCCATTAAAGTAAGGCCTCCTAGGACCTATACATTTGGACTAAGCTCTCTTGTAAAAGATCCCGTTCCCGTACAACCTGAACACCTTAAAGAGGCCTAAACCTTAACTATTGTCACTGCTACTGATGCGGAATATTGGTTTGGGATCACATAGAAATTTTGGTATCATGAACAAAAGTGATGGATGATATGGAAGATATATTAGGCGGGCTGATTGTAGGTAGCACCTACAGGTTGCAGTGCTCTGGAATTCCTTTCTTTTTTTCCCTTCTTTTATGGGGAAAAAGATTTCCGTGTACTTATTATTTTCCCACTCATTCGTCTTTTCTCGGTTGCAGTGCATCGGAGTGGAAAGTGCCAACAGCCTTCATCTATGGTTTCGAGGACTGGATGAACTATCAAGGAGCACAAGAAGCTCGGAAGAATATGAATGTTCCGTGTGAAATTATACGGGTTCCTCAGGTCTTTTCCTCTCCTTGCACGCTATGTTTAATTAGTCTAGGTGTATGAAAGTACCGTCATACATTGTTTCTCTATATCGCTTCTCTGGTGTTTCGGAGATTTTTATCTTCCTCTGATAATATTACGATTGTTCTTGTTTCTTCACAGGGTGGCCATTTTGTGTTCATAGATAACCCTGCCGGCTTCCACTCAGCTGTTCTCTATGCTTGCCGGAAGCATTTGTCCCCTAACCCCGACAGCGAGTCTCTACCCGAAGGCCTCACTACTGCTTGAAGGAAGAGTTCTATGTTATGTTATTTACTCATTATATTCGCAGTCGGTGTGAATAGTATCTCATTCTCTCGGCAGTACCTATGCAGAATGCACCCACTGTTGTATCATTAATAAGATTATTTTTTTTATTTTTTTAGAGATAAGCTTAAACCAGATAATGATATGTCTTGTATTATTAAATAAATTTACATTTTACTTTCCTTTACATCTACTCTTTAATCTAGGACTTATGTATGATATACCGATTTACAGGCTCTTTATAATAGTGTACAAATTTGGCAAGAGACTGGTATTTTTCTTCTTTACTTTGTGCATTCATACTCGCTTGCTGGTGCATTTGGATTTTATTTCACTACTAAAATTTTGTTATTTCTTCATTACTGTGCTAACTAATTTGCTCTTTGGTGACAGATGAGATGTTAATGATTCGGGAATGATCAATCATATACATGTTAATGATTTGACAGCCCAAACTGATACAGCATAGTGTTGATGGAATATCTATCCTAATAGGTCCTTGGCGTCCAGACTTATAGCTAGTTACTGAGTTTGGTGTATGTTTGGCTCTTCTTTATAAGGAGGTTGGTTCTTCGCCTATAAAGGGTAAGAGCAGTTAAATTATTAGCCTAGGACACTGGATCCCATCACGTGACTGAGGCTTTAACAATTGAACAAACTGTGTCGTCTTCTCCCTTCACAAGGTTTAAACAGTTCAATTCTAGAACAGCTTTAGAGGGCCCATTACTCTGTTTACCCTTTACTGTTCCATTTCTCTCTCTGTACTTTGCTGTGCTATTGCAGTGAAAATCATCATTTAACCATCAACCACAAACCACTGCTGCAACCATGACGAGCATCACATGCAAAGGAAATTTACATTTATAACCAAGGTACATTCTTAAATGAAGGTCTTAATAATCCCATTCTTTCACTCCGAAGGAGATACTGTATTTGCTGCTTTACTATACAAGGCATGTACATGCATTTCACAGCTAACCTCACTATTGCGGAATGTTTAACCTGTCCTCCGCACTGTGCAGATTCAATCAAATTGGTCGGATTACTCGATCTGACGATTATAGTCATAATAGTTATTTAGAATTTAAAAATAACTATTTTAATTTTATCCTCTGACGTTCGAAATTGAATCCACACCATTCGGAAGAAACACTCCTCCCCACCTTAACCGAGTCACACTATTGTCATTTCTGTCGTATTCATAGCTAGAGTACTATGATGGAAGTACACTTAGAAAATTGGCAATTTTATTACGGACTATATCATGTCCTTACATACGGACATAGATAATTGAGAGAAACTCTTTTACCATACGCTGACATGATTAAATTCTGGATCATAATGTATATTTGAACATGTCCATAATATATTATTTCAGAGAATTTTATGGTGTATTTGGACAAGATTTATTCGAAAGACAAACAAAAACTTTATGTATTAATATTACTTTTTCCCGCACAATCAATTCATCAAAGTATAGAACATAATTTTATCCAATCACATTTCGTAATGGTGCTTTTATTAGTAGTAGTTTAATCATCCATCCCAAGAAGAGAAGAGAAATGTGAATTAAATATAATTGTTAGATAAAAAAATTTAGATGAAATAAGGATCAAAGAGTATAAAATTAAAATGATAGTTAGAATTTAATGTGTAATTATGCTTTCTTGATCCAAATTTGATCTCAAATTTTTTATCCAATAATCCCTACCCTAAATATAATTAGCCTATTAGTATTCCTTGGCTCTCCTTATCCGGAGACCCTTCACATCCGGGGTAGGAAGCCATAATTTACCTGTACAGAAAATTAAAAATTATTTAATTATGTATATATTGAATATTTTTTGTCGTGTATAATAATTAGATAAAAAAATCAATTGTTTAAATTTTTTTGAGCGAATACATGTTGCCATTTTTATAACATTTTTTGTGTAAGATAAGTATTACATGACTTGGGATAAATATTCAAATTTTATAAGGATATAAGACCAATAAAAAAATATGCAATATTTGTGGACAAATATTTCTGTTGTATAAAAATGTAAAACCTATCAAAAGTATGCAACATTTATGACGTTGTATTCAATATATGTTAACACTTTTGATGTTCATACTATCAGGGACGAAGCTAAGAATTTGGCGTTGGGGGCAAAAATTGCAACATTATGCCAAACTGCATATAAAAATTGCAAAAAAAAAATGTTAAAGGGTGAATTTGATAAAATATTTTGAACTATATATAAAATTTATTATATTTAGTAATATTTTTAAAAATCTCAGGGCGATTGTCACCGCTCCTCTTATCTTCGTCCCTGCATAAGCTGAGACGATAATTTACTGCTTAAAAACCTATGCAACAAAACAATCGAACTTGAAGTGATGTATGCTTTTAGGAAAACGATATGGCTATAGGGACCCAACCTTGCTGGTCAACAACGTACAATTTCCGTAAATTCCGATCCCCGCTTACTGTTTGGACCGTTCAGAATTTTAAACAAATGCAATTACTCTATCAAAGATATATATATATAAAGTTGTATGGGGAGTCCAATATCTTAATTAGCGGTGAGATTAATATGGACGCATGTCATCTGTATAGTTTTATTCTTAATTACTAAATTAAGATTTTACTTTACCGGATAATTGTGATATGAACCAAGTTCATTGGACATTGCAGTCCAAAACTGATTACATTATTATAAAATTGTCTCTCTTTTTTATTCTTTGATGATGTGGCCAGTTCTGCACCACAAGATCCACATGTGCATATGCACTGACGATATCGAATTTTCCTTAACTTAAAGCTCTGGATTATGACACTAGGAAATGAAAAGTAATCCCTTCAAGGGGGGTAAGTCTGGCATGGGACGGGACCCGATGGGGACCGCGCACTCCTCTCACATAAAATTAAAGCAGGGGACCCGACATAGGGTGAGGTCCCCTGCGAGTCATTAGCAAAGTCGTTCGGTGGGTCCCTCCATCTTTTATGTGAGAGGAGTGCACGGGTTCAGTTGGGGACCGTTCCACCCCAGATTTTTCCCCTTCAAGGGGACTCAAACTTTGGTCTTTCAGCTTAAAAAAAGACCCTGCTCCTAGTGCACTAGTATTAGTGAGGCGCCCCGATTCGCCCCAAATTCTAGGGTTGAATTTGACTTTTTTTTCTTCTTTCTTTCTACTCCCTCCATTCCCTATTAATTGTTGTTTAGGAGATATCTAGGTATCCAAATTAATTGTCGTTTAAGGTTCTTTTATTAGTTGTCAACAATTTATTCAATTATACCCTCAATATTTTTCTTTCTTTTCTTTATGACGTAGAAGTGAGAGAGAGGGAGGGTGGGGTAATATTGGAAGTTTAGGTGGAAATGACAACTTCCTTAATTTTCTCAAATTGTCTAAAGAGTCTTATATTTAGAAATGGAGGGAGTAGTATTTAAATACACCTGAGGGTGCTATGGTGAAACTTCAACCCGGATCGGTGTGGAATAGGTATATACTACGCATGTGTAAAATTATAAAATAATAATAATAATAAGTGTTCTCAAGAGATTGATCACTTCTCCTTAAATAATTTCAATTTTTAAAAAAAATTAAGAATAATTATCGCGAAGAACAACTATTTTTCCTAGCATTTCAAGGATATCCACATGTACAAACAAATATAAAAAAAAATTATATATCTGATTCAACTTAGATGTAGCTATTAAAACTTCATCATATTTTTGCATTTAAAGTTACTATCATATACACGAACTAAAAAATCTTTACCATCAAATTTATATTTAATAATCATACTCTAGAGAAAAATCAAATTCCTCTCTCCCTCTCTCTACTTCTATAAAGAGGACAAAATCCAATAGTCACCTTCTTCAATAATCGCTTTTTCACAATTATGAATTAATCTGATAAAAGTTTTTTGTTTTTTTGTTTGTTCTGCTGCACAGGCACTGCTAGACAGTAACGGCTACTTTTATGAAAGTGTGTAGTAAAGCAGCTGTATAATAAGTCATGTGGCATTCCTCGTTTTAAGCGCAAAATATATTAGAAAAACCCATACCCCCTTTTGGCGGGAATCTGTTATATTTTATTATTTTTGTTGGTCCACCCTGGAAATTCACCTGAAAAATGACTTTTAAACTCACTCCCACTTCCCTCCACGAGGAAATGGAATGAGGAAAAAGCAGTCAAAGCCCCAAAGCTAGTGCAACAAATTTTTTTTTAAATATCGGTGTCCGAACATTACATGATTAATCCTGATTAATTTAATTGTGATCTAATAGACATAGTGACATATTAATAGAAAATCTACAATTTCGCAACATAAATCGCTTTTAAAATATCTTGAATCCACGATCTTATCTTGAATAAATCTTAAAGTACCGCAGACTAACTAAGCTAGCATCACTTTACAGGGTCCAAACATTATTTAGTTTCATTAATCCTGTTAAAATATAGAAAACTTAATATAAATTCTTTATATAAATTCTTTGACCAACTTAATATAAATTCTTTATAGTACCATTGTGGCTCATCGCATTAAATAGAGTCGAACTTCTAATATTTAGTACAATTTGATTAAATGATTTCAGGTGCGCAAAAGACTAAATGATCAGAAATCTAATATTGCTAATAAAGATTAAAACAAGAATGGGATATTCATTGAAATGAATCAAGTGATTCCAATTTCGAATAAAAAATTAAACACAAAAAAAATTGCAATTACAATGGAGAAGGAAGAGCAGTAGGATCAGCAGAGGAAGGGATTTCAGGGCCAACACGGCAACCTTCAAGCATGAAAACAACATCAGTCATGGATGGCCTTTCAAGAGGATCTGGCATTGTACAAAGTAATCCAACTTTAACTCCCAACAAGAACTCTTCCCATTCTGATGATTCAGGATCAAGTTCAAGCAACCCCGGCTCGAGCAATTCCGGAATTTGTCCAGTTTGTAATTGCCTCTTAACCCATTTAACAATGTTCTCATCATCATCATCTTGGTTGAACATTACTGGTTTTCTTCCTGTTAGTATTTCCAGTAAAACAATTCCGAAGCTGTAAACATCGGCTTCTTTTGTTGGTAAGCCAGTTAATACGACTTCTGGTGAAACGTATCCAAGAGTTCCAATTGGGGTGGCTGATGAGGATGCTGCTTCTGGTCCTGGAGTTGCTATGGTTAGCTTATCTAACCCAAAATCAGATAAATGCGCCTCAAAATCGGCATCAAATAAGACGTTTTGGGGCTTGATATCACCATGGACTAATGAGACCGAATGCAGGTATGATAATCCCCGTGCAATGCCAAGAGCAATCAAATGTCGCATTGGCCAATTGAGTACATGTCCATCTTGATGCAAAGCTTCTTGAAGCAATGTGGCTAAGTTTCCATTAGGCATGTAATCGTAGACAAGAAGGCGAACATCTGATGGAGGGCCGGGATAGTATCCACGAAGAACTGTTAAATTCCGGTGTTTCACTTTACCAAGGGATTCAGCTTCCTTACGGAATGTGTTTTCTGGAATGGATGCATCAGGAAGACGACGAATTGCAAGAACCATTCCATCTCCATAAGTAGCCTTGAATAAGAGTCCATATTTTCCCCTACTTAACACATTTTCCTCATCGAATTGCCTTGTTGCTTCCAATGTCTCTGCATACGTGATCTTATTATTGAACATTACTAGTTTTGGCCCTCCATTTTCACCGCTTCCACGACCTCTTTCTGATTTTGGACTAGGAGTCCGCTTCTTTTCTCCGGCTGCTCCTGCTTTTATCTTCTTTCGCCACCATAAAAGACTGTATAAGTAAAAGCAACAGCAGCTGAAGATAATCAATCCTCCTACTGCAGCCACAAGTATGAATAAGATCAATCTTTTCCTTTTCCGCCTTGCAACTCTTCCACATACTGTGTTCGAAGGCCTACCACATAGCTTTCCATTCATTGCAAACACCGAAGTATCATTAAACCGAGAAGCTAGAGACGCCGGGATCTCTCCTTCAAGATTGTTACGCGAAAGATTCAAGCGCTTCAAGCCATTGATATTAGAAAGACTTTCTGGAATCTCACCAGACAAGTTGTTTGAAGACAAGTTTAGTGAAGTTAAATTCGATAACTTCGATAATGAATCAGGTATATGACCTGAAATATGATTTGAATCCAATGACAATATGGATAGAGAAGAACAATCAGAAATCTCAGATGGGATTTCACCAGTTAGACTATTCTGACCCAAATCAAGCTTCTTCAAATGAGATAAATGCGAAAAATCATCAGGAATTGAACCCAAAAACTGATTACCTCGGAGTTCCAAGAATTCAAGATTAGAACAATTGCTCAACTCAGCTGGAATCGAGCCACTAACATTATTGTTAGCCAAAGAAAGAACGATCAATGATGTAAGAAAACCATAAGATACTGGTATTGCACCTGAGAAAGAATTCCTCGAAAGATTCAGATATTGCAAGCTTGACAAGCTACTAAACCCTTCAGGAACATCTCCAGAGAATGAATTTTCTTGTAAAGCAACAATTTGCAAGTTTGGCAAACCAAAAAGATCCAAAGGCAATTCCCCTTCAAGATTTTGTTTACTCAAATCAAGAATACTCAACCTCAACAAACTCCCTATACTTGCCGGAAAACCCCCCGAAAATCGACAATTACTCATGTTTAGAACTACTAACCCCTTCAAATCCCCAATATCACTAGGAAATTCACCTGAAAAATCATTACTACTCAAGTTCAAACTTCTCAAATTGGTTAGTCCCATTAGCTCTTTAGGCAAAGGCCCCTTCAAATCATTATTGCTCAAATCCAAAGACTCTAGCTGGTTAAGACGACCAATACTAACCGGAATCTCGCCACTGAAACCATTTTTTCCCAATGATAACACCTTTAAGCCCTTTATTTCCCCCAAGAACTCCGGGATCAAACTAGAAAACCGATTCCCAGCTAAATCAAGAACTCTCAATAACTCCAACCTTGTAATACCATCCGGAATTCCACCTGATAAAGAATTATTTGCCATCCTAAACTCCTCCAAATTTACCAAATTCCCAATACTATTTGGCAAAACCCCAGACATTAAATTCCCCGAAAAATCCAGGATTTTAAGTGATGACGCGTTGACCAACCAAACAGGAAACACACCATTTATCTGATTCCCGTGAAGATTTAAAACCTCAGTAACACTTGATGAGCACAATAATAATGCATCATTATTATTATAGTAAAAAGAAGACGAATTCTGGAAACCCGTGAATGCATTAAAACTCAAGTCAATGATTCTTACTGAGTGAGAACTACAAACTAATGATGTGGGGACATCACCACGAAGTTGATTGTTTCCTAGTGAAATCACCTGTATTTTCTGCAATAAGCCGATGGACGCTGGAATGAGTCCTTGAAGATCATTATCTCCCGCGGAAAATTGGATTAAACTCGAACAGTTTGAAATCGAAGAAGGAATCGTTCCGTAAAGCTTATTCGAGTCTAACCAGAGGTACTCAAGGTTTGATAAGCTTCCGATGGTCACCGGAATACCACCGGAGAATCGATTGAAGGAGAGATTTACGAGCTGGAGTTGAGCGGATGCCGAGAAATTCTCCGGTATGTTGCCGGAGAAGGAGTTGGAGGAGATGTCGAGGATTCGCATACTCGCCGGAATTCCGCCTGAAAAACTACCGGAGAGGAAATTGTGAGCGACATTGAGGACTTGTAGGTTAGTGAGGTTGGAGATTTCCGGCGGGAGGTTGCCGGAGAGAGAGTTGTACTGGAGGTAGACGGCGCGGAGGAGGTGGCACTGAGCCAGAGAAGGAGGAATGGAGGAATTGAAGTTGTTGGAATGGAGGCTTAACCTACGCAGCTGGCGTAAGTTAGCAAGTGACTCAGTGAGTCGGCCACCAAGTTGAAGACGAGGTAGGCGGAGTTCACGAACTTGGTTCTGGAAACAACTAATGCCACGCCAGTCACAAGGAGCGAAAGGTGTGGATGAATCCCAACCGTCCATTATTCCTAATGGATCATAAAGATTTAGTTTGAAGGATAATAAAGCTTGAATTTCTGTTTCCGTTAGATTGTTATTACCTGAAATTACATAAAAGGGTTTATTAATGCATAGTGTTAAAACCACCACTGTGGTGAAGGAAAGAAGAAAAGAAGCCATTGACATGAGAACATATATGATAGTGGTGGTGGTGTTCCGGTGGTTGGTGGTGGAGAAAGGAAGATGGGTTTATGGGTTATGGGGTTTATGAGTGGGTTTATTAGAGACGTTGGGGAAGTGGAAATGGGGAGCGTAAGAGAAGAGCAGAGATGGTCTGGGGAATAGTATGATTGAGAGGGCCGCCAAGTTTTTGTGGTTTTTTGGCTAGTGGTTTTGGGGCTCTCTCTTCTGCTCTTCTGTTATGTTTCCCTCCTCCGGAAAAGCTTTTAAAACCTTGATTATAATAGGAGAGCTGAGCTGGTCACACATGTGATTCTTAAGAGTTTTATTAGGCAATATTGTTGACTCGAGATATATTGCGAAGTGGCTAATTTTATAATATTGTAAATTTTTTTGCTAATAGATTATAGTGTGTATTTGACCCTAATTGTGTTAATCACTTCATAATCTGGTCACCAAATAAACAAGAAAAACTTTTAAAAGGAAACGACTCATAATGACCTTTTTTAAGTTAGTTAGGCAAAAATTGACAATTCTCGATAAGAGTTTTCTTAGCATCATCATGAACCATCGTAATGTATTTTTAATTAATTAACTTGATTCCTTTCATCTGTAACAGTTTTGAGTTGGTTATTTGATGATGGAGAAAGCACATGATGGATACGTTCATAGTTAGTTGCTCGATCATCATGTGATGACTAACTATCATCGCAAGGAGCAGATCGAACAAAATTCACTATCCATTGTTGAGTTTGGAGCTGAAATCTTACTTTACTGCTCAACACTTATAGTCAACTCTTTATCTAATTTGTTTTGTGCGAGATTTTCCTAATTTGAGTTACCTTCTTGTGTAATTTGCACACTATTGTACGTGACGAAATGATATAGTACTTACCTTTAGATTGAAATTATAAATACTATTATTATTATTTTTTAAAAGGAGGGGGAGGGAGAGTGATGAGCATTGTTATATGGTTTACATCATTAACTCAACCCCTTACAAAAGGGTTAGGTGGTGTGACTTATGTAGTATTAACATGGGATGCGGTTTGCATCATTAACTCATGTAGTAAATGGTTTGTCAATGAGACATTGGTATAGTGGCGAAAATTGAAATCCCATGACGTAGATGTTATGAATTCGAAATTCTTTTCCCCATTTCTTGAATCCTCTTATTTCTTATAATAAATAGGTCATTTTTTTCCAATAAATAAAAAAAAACAAAAAAAACATGGGATGGCATGCTCACTCTTTTTGGGTGATTGGTAATTATTATACATTTGCTCTTTTGAGAATTTCTTGTCTACTTTTCTCTTTTAGCAATTACTACTTCACAACTAATTCCATCTCCTACCACTCTTGACAATATATATATATATATATATATATAGTATCTCTCCCTGATTTTATGGCCTGATACCCCTCACCTTTATGTCATGACCTAAATAAAGTCCAGTAAGTAGCCTAAGGGAGATTCCTCCCTGTTTGAGTTGGATAGTCACTCTAGCTCACACCTTTTAACAATCCATGGTAGGGAATGATAATGATCGAAAGAAGTCGGTGTAGTTGGATAGTGTTTTCAGTATCACAATAAGTAAAATTTTATATACGTGACTAACATCTCTTCTAATAAACAATTAACCATTTATAAAATCAAGATAATTTTTAAAATTGACTGAGATTAAAATTCTTACAAATTTGATTTTGTAATAAAATATTGTACAATGTCAGGTGTGGTTAAGAGGGTGATCGACCTCACATGTCCTCCAAAAAATTGGGGGACACTATTTTTATGCTAGTTATATATATTGTTTAGGATGCGTGTTTGTATTTTGTTGAAGAATAATAATAAAAATTGTAATTATTTGAGATTTTTTTGTTGTTGACAACTATCAGTAAATATTGTTAATTTTTTTGGACAAACTATCCCACTCTATTTATAGGTAAAAGTTAAAAAACGTGAAATAGGATTATATTTCTTCTTGATATTGATGGAAATTATTTGAATGTGGAGTTTAAGTTACTTAGACAAATCATGCCTAATGAAAATATGGGACCTATTGATATTTTTATATTATTGAAGCGTGTAGGATTTTTTCCTAACGCAATAATTGTATACGGAATTTTGTTGACTATTCCGGTTACTGTTGCATCTACATAAATGAGCTTTTCAAAATTGAAGTTGTTGAAGTCATACATGCGTTCTACAATGTCCACTCTATTTATAGGTAAAAGTTCAAAAACGTGAAATATGTTATCTTTCTTCTTGATATTGATGGAAATGATTTGAATGTGGAGCTTAAGTTACTTAGACAAACCATGCCTAATGAAAATATGAGACCTATTGATATTTTTATATTATTGAAGCGTGTAGGGTTTTTTCCTAACGCAATAATTGTATACAGAATTTTGTTGACTATTTCGTTTACTGTTGCATCTACAGAAATGAGCTTTTCAAAATTGAAATTATTGAAATCATACATGCGTTTTACAATGTCTCAGGAAAGACTTAATGGATTAACGACGATAGCAGTTGATGATTTTGCTTCAAAAAAAACTAAAAGGATCACTATGTTTAAGTGAAGAAAATTTATCAGTATTTATATTTTTAAAATTATGTTTACAAATTTTTTGTACATTTGGGAAAACAAAAATTATAATACAATTGTAATAATTTCTTTTGTTATATTTATATCAAAATCAATTTTCTCCGATTATATACAGTTTCATTTTAGAATTTAGCAAACAACCTCCAAATTTTTTAAAACACCCCTGACAAATGCGTACATTTTAGCTATTAGAGACTCCTCTATCTTGGTTGCTGCCGCTGGGTGGCACGTCATGGTGAAACTGACCTTGTTTCACCCTCAATTTATGGCTTTCTTTAGATTGAAACTGCAGAGCTCAGTCTTTTTCTTTTTTTTTTTGGTCAGAGCTCAGTCGTTTTCTTTGCTGGCTAGCATTCATCACTTTTTCAAACTAAGTTAATGTGACTCTGAATTTTGTAGTACAATGTACACAATTAATATTGTCACATATGAAGATTAGTTTAAACTCATAAATTTAGTTTGTTTTAATAATGTTGTTTCACATGTGATAAGTTCATTAATGTACTATTGAAAATTCAAATCGACGTGACATCCAACGGAATCGTAAGACAAAAAATAGTCTGTCCACATTCTTTATTACGTTATCTATCTCATCAATAAGAGATTGTTATGTCTTAATTTTTCCACTAGACTTCCACTATTTTTTTGTAGGTTATAATTTTTTTAATTAAAAAATGACAATTTTTTTTTATTGATAGAACGGGAAATGGAACACCGTATAAGGATCAGACGATTCTTACCGATTATGGAAAAAAAATCGTTGTCCCCATTTTGTGTACCGTTCCCTGTCCCCCACGAATAGATGTTTGTCACGTGTTCACTTTTCCCAGTTCAACTATTTTTTTTAATTAAAAAATTAATACATTTCAATTTCTTATTAGTGAGAATATGAAATTGAACACCAAACGGAGAGACACAATATTCCTAGCCCTTTATTATCTCTGTCTTCTTTTCTAAAGGTAAAAACATTAAACAATAATGATTGTTGGATCAAAAAATTTGAATCAAACAAGGATCAAAGAGTATAAAATGAAAATGATTATTAGAATATAATGTGATATTATGCCTTATTAATCTAAATTTAATCCCAATTTTTTTATCAAATAATCACTACCTAATATTAAATATGATATTGACCACCAAATATGGGGTGAAAGTTGGTCGAAATTTGTATCCAATGCTAATATTCTATTCAAATATTTCTGTTTAATTCTCTTTAAAACCTACATATTGGATCATTGCAATCTATATATGCTCTCTAAATCCGTAAAAGATACTACTACTACATGAATAGAGGAGAACTATAAAGTGCTTGAACATAATGTCATCATATACACAGTTACGAAGACAAGATCAGGCCGGGTGACAGTCGTCTCCTGAGATTTCTAAAAATACTATAAATGTAGTAAATTTTATTTAGGGGTGAACCGTTGGAATGGATCTTGATTTATTTCTCCCTTACATAAATCTAGTGACCTTACTGGTAGGCATAAATCACGTTTGTATAAGTGGATTATAATTAAATTTAGGGTAATAAACGCTCACGCCCCCTAAACTATTTCATTTTTTTGGTTTTTGACCCTCAACTAAAAACGGTTAAGTTTTACCCCCTAAACTATTTCGGTTTTTTGTTTTTGACCTTCCATCCATATTCTCCGTTACATTATAACGGAAGTCCAAAAAATGGGGGCATTTTTGGGCAATCTGTATAAGATCCTAAAATTTTTTTTTTTATAAAAAAAAACCTATTATTTTGACGAGAAAGAAGAAGTCGCCGGTGAGAACAGTGACAGAAGAAGGAAGCCGGGTACCACTCCTCTTCTCCAACCACCAACTGTAAATTTCAACCGCTATTTTTTTTAAAAGGCCATTTTTTCCCTTAAATTTAATTCTATTTATTATGAATGATATGATTTTCCCAAAATGCCCCCATTTTTTGGACTTCTGTTATGATGTAATCGAAAATATGGATGGAAGGTCAAGAACCAAAAACCGAAATAGTTTAGGGGGTAAAACTTGACCGTTTTTAGTTGAGGGTCAAAAATAAAAAAACGGAATAATTTAGGAAGCGTCAGCACTTTTAACCCTTAAATTTATATGAAAAAAGGATGAGCGAGGACGAGAATGTATTACAATCGGTTCAAAATTAATCAACGGTAACGGAGTGAAAGCTGAAAAGTCCGGAGATGTACTCGAATAGAATATGATTTAAGGACCAATTAGCAAATTTTTTTTTTTTTTCTTTTTGTGTAAAATAAAAGAAGTGGCTACCGTGGAAATGAAAAGAATCTCCACCGAGATAGAGCCATCTCCAGCCCAGTAGAGTATAGAGTAAGGGTTTTAGCTCACTTCCCAGAGTTCAAAACCTCATTCAAAAAGGGTATGGAAGTCTTTACACACCTGAAATTCGGCATCGCCGGCACTCAGCCACCACTGATAACACCACCACCGCGTACCACCACGAGAAAGCTCCTGAAACTCAATGCCCTAAGCGGCGGCGGCAGCACTACTAACACTAATAGTACCTTCTCCGTCACCAGTAAATGGGCGGACCGTCTCCTCCCCGATTTCCAATTCCTCCCTACCTCCAATTCCGATAATTCTGCCGAAAATCTCGGAAATTCCACGGCCACTCTTGCTCCGCCATTTACGACTCCTCCGCTTCCTTCAACGGAGCGGCATTTTTCAATGCCGATTGATTTTTATAGAATCCTTGGAGCGGAGGCGCATTTCCTTGGTGATGGAATCAGAAGAGCTTATGAAGATAAGGTTTCGAAAACGCATTATGGATATAGTCAAGATGCTCTTGTTAGCCGTAGGCAGATTTTGCAAGCTGCTTGTGATACTCTTGCTAACCCTAGCTCGAGAAGAGAGTATAATCAAGGACTTGCTGATGATGAATTTGATACCATTCTTACTCAAGTCCCCTGGGAGAAGGTAATAGCTCAGATATTTTATTTGATACTATTCCTATTGTTCAGTTTCATTAGGCATTATATGTGCTTCTTAATTGTTTTTTATGATTTAATGCAAGTTTTATTGATGGTCTTAGCAATAGTAGATAATTTGGGATGAAAATGGTTGAATTATCATTTTATTGGTTAACTTACTTGCTCTATACGTACGTGTGTACGCTTGTTAATCCAGAACCTGAGGAAACGTATGCTCCAAAATACTACCTTGTTTAATCTATTGGACTGTCTTTATTGTTATTGAGGTCTCAATTGAGGGGGAAACGTTTTGTACCCCCTCGGAAGACAAGCTATTAAAGAATCCATGTGTATGTCTGTGCTTGTGTCTCTAGGATCTTTGGTCTGGCATTTCTTATTCTCTCTGTTCAAAATGGAAAGTTGTTAGGAAACTATATTCACTTCTTACATGTCTGTAAGTTGTTTCTCATGTTTGCTAAGAAAGGTCGTAGGGGAGATAGAAATTCTTGGTTTATCTATTGGATATTAAAACTAGATGTCATGATTGATATTTTTGGTTAATACAGGTTCCAGGAGCATTAAGCGTTCTGCAAGAGGCAGGGGAGACTGAGGTCGTACTTCAAATTGGTGAGAGTTTACTGAAAGAGAGGTTGCCCAAGTCCTTCAAGCAAGATGTAGTGCTGGCAATGTCACTTGCTTATGTTGATTTGTCAAGGGATGCTATGGCGCTATCACCTCCAGACTTTATTAGAGGCTGTGAACTGCTAGAGAGGGCATTGAAGTTATTGCAGGTAAAAACTAGATGACCTCCAAGTATTATCCTGCTCAAGTCATTCTTATTCCTGAAAGAAAGTAACTTTCTGATGTTTGATACTTGGAAACTAGCTATCATCCTGTATTTAGCATTTTGAATATGAATTACAGAGGATACAAATCACAAGTTCTTACAAGTTGCTAGGATTCGTTTTATTCCAGTTCTTTCGATGAGGGAGTGAAATTGACTAGTGGCGACAGCATAAGGGTTATCCAGCTTATATATTTAATTCCAGAGTAAAGTTATGAATGTGAGAGTACTAGTTAATATTCATTTTAAATTTTTTAGCTGTGTTATCTTGACCTTTCTAGTTCGTGCACGTATTCCACCTCTGAAGTTTCTCTGTCTTTAGACTTTGCATTTGACCTAATGCAGGAAGAAGGAGCTAGCAACCTCGCACCAGATTTGCAGTCACAGATTGATGAGACATTGGAAGAAATCAATCCACGCTGTGTCCTTGAACTCCTTGCTTTGCCACTTGATGAGGATTATCACGCAAAAAGAGTAGAGGGTCTTCAAGGTCTGCGCAATATCTTATGGGCTGTTGGAGGAGGAGGAGCTTCTGCCATTGCTGGCGGATTTACTCGTGAGGATTTCATGAACGAGGCATTCCTAAATATGACAGCAGCAGAACAGGTATTTGTTTCAATTTCTAGATGAAAATACTGTGGCAAGATTGTCCTCTCCGTATTTCTTTCTGATTAACATTTTGATTGTTTGTTTATAAGGTTGATCTGTTTGCTGCAACACCAAGTAATATTCCTGCAGAAAGTTTTGAAGTCTATGGTGTGGCACTTGCACTAGTAGCTCAGGCTTTTGTGGGTAAAAAACCTCATCTCATTCGAGATGCTGACAACCTGTTCCAGCAACTTCAGCAGACCAAGGTTACTGCTCTTGGAAATTCCACAATGGTCTATACCATCAGAGAAACCCGTGAAATAGATTTTGCATTGGAAAGGGGCCTCTGTTCACTTCTCCTTGGAGAGGTTGATGAATGTCGCTCATGGTTGGGGCTGGACTCAGAGAGCTCTCCTTATAGAGATCCATCTATTGTTAACTTTGTACTTGAACACTCCAAGGATGACCATGAGAATGATAATCTGCCTGGACTTTGTAAGCTATTGGAGACATGGCTAATGGAGGTGGTATTGCCCAGATTTATAGATACCCAAGGTATAATGTTCAAACTTGGAGATTATTATGATGATCCAACGGTCTTGAGATATTTAGAGAGGCTGGAGGGAGTTGGTGGTTCACCCTTGGCTGCTGCAGCAGCGATAGCAAAAATTGGGGCCGAAGCTACTGCTGTGCTTGATAGTGTGAAGGTCAGTGCAATTCAAGCCTTGAGGAAAGTTTTCCCTCTTGGTCATAGTGAAGGGAGTACGAAAATCAATGATGAGTATGAGATAGGAAATTCTGAACTAGCAGAAAAAAGTGGTGAGCCACTGAGCTCAAGTAACCGAGATGATTCAGCCGATCCTCTGGGAGATCCTGGGCATGATGAACTACATGAGCAGGAAATGATTACTGGAAAAATAAAGGACTTAAGCGTGAAGATCATGTGTGGAGGAGTTGTTGTTGGATTGCTTACTTTGTTTGGGTTAAGGTTTTTTCCATTTAGAAGAAATGATTCAACAATTCTTCGCAAAGATGTTGGTTCAGCAATTGCATCTGATGTCATCAATGTGGGTATGATCCAGTCATTCATTCACCCCCAAAAAATTATTCTTGTAAAGTAAAATATACAATGACATCCTTGTTCCTTCATAACCAGTGGTTTACAGAAACAAACCAAAAGTTCTTGAAGTGTATCGCAACTACAAACCTCCTGCCAATAACAATGATTGCCTATGCCTTGGATCAGGATCTAATGAATAAAGATACACATAGCATATCCGATCTGCACGATTCTAAAATGCTAACTCCTTCCATCTCCCAATCACATTCATATTTACCAAATCCTTTGAAATGTCGTGTTCTCTTTCTGTACTTCCTGATATCCTTTCAGACACATTTCACACTTAGTTCTGAGCTTGATCAACCACTCCAGAAAATTTCTTGAGTTTCAAGTAAACTAAGATTCACACAGATCTAGTTTCTCACGTAAAGCCTTTTATTGTCCAATTTCTGCATCTTGATTTTTTACCTTCTGTTGATAATGTTTCTGTTCCTGGTATTCCTATAGGCAGCATGATAGATGAAAAAGCTGCAGAAATTACTAAAATGGATGCGAGGTTTGCAGAAAATCTAGTTCGAAAATGGCAGAATATCAAGTCCTTGGCTCTTGGGCCTGATCATTGTCTGGGGAAATTATCAGAGGTAAATGATACTTATGTTCTTTGTTGTTGATTTAACTTATTGCAACATTAATATCTATTGATAGTTTGAACCTTGAGTTGCGTTGACTGAATAAGGAAAAGTAACTTATGGGAGAAAGTATAAGTTGTTCTTATAATAATGTGTACCCTTATGCGCTTTGTTCTTTCTAATCTTTTTGCCCTGAAGTAACTCAATGCATTTGATGGCATGCATACTTAAATGCTACTGCATATGTTTCATTTCTGATTGGTTGTGCTCCAACAGATGAATAGATCTTTGCCAGTGTTGTCAATCCCAAATAGCGTCGCGTAGCGGCCGACCGTAAAAACGCTATAGCGGATGGCGGTAGCGGCGCTATTTGAAATTTAATATAAATAATTAAGAAAAATTCAAGACAACAAGGAAAACAAAATCATTAAAACCAAGATAAAAAACATAACCTAAGTCATTTAATCCAAGATAAAAACATAACCAAAGCCTCTAAATTCAAGAAATCCCCAATTTACCCACAAGTTTTTTATTATTGTAAAGGGAAATAATGGATTTTTATGCTCTTATCCAAATAGAGCCGCTATTCCCGCTATTTTAGCCGCTATTCCCGCAACACTTATGCGCTCCGCTCTGGATGGGTCTGTAGCGGCATATGGCTGCTCCGCTCCGCTATCCCGCTATTGATAACACTGATCTTTGCTTTCTTTAGTGTTGCATGAGATCAGTATATCTGGTTCAGAGTAGTCTTAACTCATAAGAACTGGCACATTGCTGGGGATGTTTCACTTACTATAAGATGAATTTTATGATTGAGATTTCTGAAGCTGAAGCTTTTACTTTCCTACATTTTTCTGACCTGAGAAACTTGAAATCTCAGGTCTTGGACGGTCAGATGCTGCAAATCTGGAGTGACCGGGCAGCAGAAATTGCACAGCGTGGTTGGTTTTGGGACTATTCGTTATTGAACCTTACCATTGACAGTGTGACTGTTTCCCTCGATGGGCGGCGTGCAATTGTAGAAACAACTCTGGAGGAGATGGCACGAGTAACTGATCCAGCCCATCCAGAATGCAATGATTCAGACAGTTCAACCTACACAATGAGATACGAGATGTCCTTTGCACAATCAGGCTGGAAAATTACCGGAGGTGCTGTCTTGAAATCATGATCTGAGTGTGTACAGTGATGAGTTTTCTATGTAAATGTAATCCATGTTCCAGGTTTTTCTGATAGTTTACTTGGATGTAAAAACTTGTGATTCAGAAACTAGAAAGGGATCAGCATTTGGCTGGTCTTGTGTGAATAAGTCTCCAAATCATATCGGATAATTTACTGTTTGGAGTTTGGAAACCTCTCTCTCTCTCTCTTAACTTTGCCCCTTAAGTTATTTCGATGGCAATGCATTGTCAATAGAAACATATGGTTAATTACACTACACCATCAAAAGAATAAAGAATTACTTCCATGAATGTTTTTGGCATTGACAAGTTACTTTTGCTAGTAATTCCTTCATGTTTTTGTACAAAAGCTTGGCCTCATTACCATTTCAGATGCTAAAATTTGTCACTCTATACAGGGGAGATGCCAGATCAGTGATCAGAGAATGGTTAAGTTAAACATCTCCAACGATACAATTGAGAATATTTACTCCCAGATATATACAATATACATCCACATCATATTAGATTTAGGTTATGTTGAGAAGACTACCATTTTGTTCAGAGAAGATTGGTCTTTTCCTCGGACAATGTCCTAAACTATAGATGGAAATCTGGGTTTCCAGCAGTAGTAGTAGGAGCTAACATTGATTGATGGTGAAGCTTAGTCCAACCATCTCCTCTAGAGCCTGGCCTTTATTTAATCCAACCAATATGGCCACAAGTTCTGCACTCTCTTTAATGTGTTCCATGTCTTTTGTGTCTCTCCATAGCAGTCGTGAGAGTTGGAGCCTCCTTTGCTTTGTCTTCAATCCGATGCCCCACTTCTCAAACAGGGCTGTTCTTTGCTTTGATGACAGCTTCTTCAGCATTAGCTTGCTTAGCTTATGTCTCTCACGATCAATTGCCCTTGTGCTGTTTTTACAACTCGAGTAAGTATCATACATGTGAAATTGAGTGTTTATGGGATGAATATCTTGATCTACACTTACCTTGAAGATTGTTGAGAACCCCTGGAAGTTCTGAGAAAGGATAACCGTCTAAGCTCAACCTCCATATAAATGGAGTCTGATCGATCTCCTTTGAAAAGCAGGAAAAAAGAGCTTCTATGAACCAGTGGAATGTTGCAATCTTGCCAAAGTTGAATTATTTCTATTCTTTGCCTCTCAAATTCAACAGACCAATCAGGAGGGGCTGCTTGAGAATCATGTTCTTTCTCCAAAGCATTATCTGAATCGTTCTCCATTTTCTTTGGAACTTTCTCCAAAGCATTATCTGAAACTTTCTCCATTTTCTCTGGAACCTTCTCCAGAGCATTATCTGAAACTTTCTCCATTTTCTTTGGAGTTTCATCTTGTACCGTGACCTTGATAGTCTTTTCATCTGTGGACTCCTTTTCAATAGACTTCTCTAAACTTGCATCTGGCTCCACCTCCGGTAGCTTCTTGTCATTACTTTCTTCGACTGTAAGGAAGTCTTTCTCAAGTTCACTTGACAGCGTCTTCTCCTCTTCTTCAACAATCTGAGTTTGAGCTCTGGGTGATATAGGCGATGTCATTTTGATATCTTTACAATTTTCATCAAAGCTGCTTGAGTTTGACATTCTTGTCTCTAAAGAAACAGCTGGTTGTTCGATAGACTGAGAATCAGCATGATGATCCATATTCTTTTCAACATGATATTCCTGCACCTCTTTGGCTTTTAGCTCAAATTTTTTGTCGTCGTTAACTATTTCAACATTGCCTAAATCCCGATCTCCCATTTCAGGGGATGACACTGAGTCAGGTTTCAGATTCCTCATGCTCACTTCAGTTTCAAAGTCAATACATTGAACCTCTTTGCAGTTCTCTTCAGAACTCGGATCAGTTCTCTGAGCTATCTTCTCCCAATCCTTAGTTGGATCAGGACCAAGGTACTTCTCCATTAACATTCTTGGAGAGGTGTCGTCAGTGAGAAATTGTTCTTCAGATGGCTCAGGAGACAGGTCCTCATGGTTCGTAAAATTCAGAACCTCGTTCCTGTCAGAAAAATGAGATACACTGGAGTTGGACATATCTAAACGACTAGGATCAATTATCTCTGATACTTCTGATGCCGCATATTCTTCAAACGATGAAGATTTCAAACGAGATCCTGAAAATCTGCTAACTTCATCCTGTAATGGACAGAAGAAAAACAGGGTTTTCAGAATACTATCTAGTTTAATGACAAGTTCCATAGTTGGAAACAAATTATTACCCAGGACCCTCTTTGAACATGACATTCTGAACCGGATTGCATCAAATCCTGAAGACGAGAATGAGCTTGATCGCGTTGCTGAATTAGCTCACGGATCTCTCTATCCATCTGCAAAGTAAGATACTTATATGAAACATACATGTATAGGCAGACACCAGATATTAGCCTAATTGAAAATTAAGGTGGCTTCGTGTATTATGTTTCCTACTTGAATGTTCAGTAGACTCATCTCCATCTAGGAAGTTGCAATGCTAATTTAAGCTAGTTAGGAGCACGGAACTCAAGACACGTCGGATCTAAATAAGTATTGCCTTGAGCATCTGTAATTTACTATTTTGAATACTAGTTTCAACTAGTCCATCAGTAGCTAGGCGGCCAGCCAACTTCAAATTTACATGCTTTGACAAGTAATATAAAGATCAACTCAATGAGGTCTTGTTTCCAAGAATATCAACATTTATTAGGACCTCAAACACAGAGTTACCAAAGCATCTGATATTCTCAAGCACAATAAGCTTAGAATTATGACTCTAAAGTATAGGATAAGTTTTCTCTAATGCGATAAAATTAATGAACATTAGCCAATGACCATCTGAAATTTCCTAAAATAGGATCAGACACCTAAAAGCATTTTAGATCATTTGAGTTAGTATATCCAAAGTGTTTCATCAAACCTGAGAAGGTTATACTTCATATCTCAATCCTTTACAAATGGATCCTGTTCCAAAATTTCATTATCTTGCTGCTTGACTATGTTTTCAGGCCTTTTATGTATCTCAGATTTTCCTTTTCTAAGTGATGTGAGTATGCATTACTGAAACAATATTTCATTGTTCTTTGTTGAAAGTCTATTTTCGGAGCCTACAATATACTGGAATATTGTGGAAATATATTTATGGAAAATTATGCACTTACCATTGCTTACCTTTTCAATGAGCAGTTCTTTCTCTTTTAGTGAATCAGACGAGGCAGAAAGGGATGTTATATTCTTCAATTGGTTCTCTAGTCTTGCTAGTTCTTTCTGCAGTTGCTTCACTAATGCCTTCTCTGACATAACTACATTAACTTGTGCATTGGTGCTGACTTGTTTGGCACAACTTGCAAATAAGAGAGTATTTCTAGATTGCTCCACATGACTATGTGCAGGACTCATTGTGCAAATGATAGCAGTTCTAGCATTGCCTCCGAGGGAGTTTTGCAAAATCCTCGTAAGCTTAGAATCTCTATATGGAACATGTCCATTTCTTCCTTTGCTGCATTCAAGCAAGATGATTAATGATTAATATTCCTATGTCCACATTCTTACACCGTTAGCTGACCAAAAAAGAAACAAAGCCTCCCAGAGGATGCAAAATGCTGCATGTAACAGTTAGGAACAATGTTTTAACATGGAAGAACATGACGAAAAGATATTTAGTTTGTTTGTGGAGTTATCTAAGGTGGAAGAAGAAAAAAAAGAGCCTAAAAGAGATTCAACCTCAACTTGCGAATAACTGTTCCAAGGGCTAGTAAACTGCGATTTATGTGGCCTCCTTCTTTTAATCTTGTACCTGCTGATAAGGTTTGGGAAGCCCGTTCACTTCCTGCTAGATCAACAAAATGCTGTTTCACAGAAGAGAAAGATCATAAAAAATCAGGATTTTGTGATTGCTTGACATCTCTTACAGTGAATGACGACATCAGAATTTATTCGAGAGCATAAATGCGAAAATGATAAGGAAAGCCATACCACTGTAGCAGAGAGGGTGCTTGCATTCTGATAACTTTTACATTCGCGAGCAGAGCTGTCAACCGTCTACAGAATAGATCTTAGTTATTAGTACCATTAATATCCGACTTTTTTTTTCTTTTGCCTCAGTGCTACTTTGAGAACTAAGAGACGTACCAATCGCAAAATCTGATGAGATCTGGAGCTCAATTCATTCATAGAGGTCTCTCCAATACTTCTCTCAGCTGCAAGAACACTCCCAGGGTAGGAAATAAGCTGTTGAGAACTGATAATTATATGGTAATCTGGTTGAAGCAGCAGTAGATGAAATTTTTACCTTCGCAGACTGACAACAACTCCTCAAGATGGCTCCAGTTCCTCAAGGTGACTTCTGTAAGTTTTTCGACGACAGTTCCTCTCTATAGGATCAAGAAAATAGAATCACCAAGATATAAATGTACATTTCCTTTTCCTGCCTCTTCTAAAAAGGTATTCTAACTTTTAATCCAGAAAATATTTACCTCAGGATCATCAAGAAGTCTTAAAGGAGTAGAATCTCCACTCAGGAGGTCTCTTACAGCTTCATTGTAAATCTCCATAGCAGAAAACTTCAAAACGAATTCTCTGGCGGGATTCTACAATGCCGAAACATTCTAAATTGTTAACCAAGTCCAGATGAAATTTTGAAACAACTACTTCCAAAACCAAATAATATAAATTTGGACAAGTAAATACCTTGTTTATGTAGTTAAATATATCTGACATTGTGTGTTCAGTAATTCCGGTCATGGTGTACGTCTTTCCACTGCTTGTCTGCCCATATGCAAAAATACTTGCTGGAGAAGCATTTTGTTGGATTAACTTGGATGCAATATTGGGATATCATAAAGGTATACTAATCCGAAGATGTAAGAAATACTCACAGTTAACACCATTCATAACTGAAAGAGCAACACCTTTAGCTGCTTCCTCGTACACCTGCTTCGTGGAGCTTTCACCCCCGAATACTCTGTCTATCAATCCGCGGCATTCATGGAAGAATGAAGTCAGGTTAGAATCATGGTTCTGCAAAATACAAATTGTCAAAAAAGAAAAGTATTTTTCCTTACCAAAAGAATAGGCAGTAGGATTATTCTTGAATAAAATGGTGGTGCTGTTAATGCATTCCCAATCGAGGGCGTCATTACACGCGACTTCTCTCTCATTCAAAGGCCTCAACCTAACCGAAACAAGGATCTTCTCTTCAGGTGCATCTGACAACTGAGCATCAGATGATTCATCCCCAGCATCTAAACCCATATCTGCTCCGTATTAACCCTGCCTTATCAAATGCACTTGAAGAGAGAATCAACAAAACTATGTACAACGACAACCAGAATCCTCGGTATGTTCCTCCCCTACTGTAAAGGAGAGGAACTGATTTTCAAGCTCTTTACCACTCTTTGAAAGCAAAACCCCTGCAATCCTCTTTTCTGCAAGAAAGGAATCAAAAGACAGAATTCCTTTTACATTTCACCTCATTGTAGGATAATAGAATACTTCAACATGGATCATAAGCTTTATACCTTGAAAACTAAATTGATATTAGAACCCTCAAACAATTTTCGAGCTTTACAGCTCTAAAAAAATGAAATGGGGTCTGATAATTTGAGCTCCTAACTCTGTATAAAGAACAATGGAACCATTAAAAACTCAATAATTTTGCAATGCCAAATCAATATATAAACCACACAAACATATACAACAATACAAATGCACTAAGAAGATTGTACAATGTCTTATTCTTATACATAGACGGAACTACGGGGACGGGGCAACTGCACCCCCTCCCCCGGCCCCCAAGATTTTGAAAACACAGTATTTTTCTCTAATAACTATCATAATTTTGGGAGATGTCATTAAAAATATAGTTTTCTTATGTAAAATTTGAACTTTACCCCCCACAAATTTGAAGTTCCTGACTCCGTCTATGTTCTTATAATCAAAACAACAAACACAATGCGTGCAAGAAATATTAACAAAAAAATATTCTACCCCGTAAGAAAAAATCGTAATCCCACAAAGATATGAACAAATTAACCACAGCAAATCAATCAATTTTATAAGATTACCTCCGTAGGTAAAGATTTGGAGCTCCTTTCGAATGAAAGGAACTAACGCGAAACAAATTGACCCCAACAAGAAATTCTCAGAGGAGGGAAGGGAGGGACCGGTGGTGGAGGAGAGAGGAATTCGGAATTGGGGTAAGGAAAGAAAGAATGAGAGCTAAAAGAACGCTTAAATGGAGAGTTTTTGAGAATTGAGAATGAAATTCGCTCAAGATTTTTTTACAACAATTTTTGTTCAAATGGATTGATCACAACGTACGAACACTCTTGCCTTCGGATTGACATGAGAAAGACCAGACAGGATATGTACGGACCGTTGGAATTACCCGCCACCGCCAACCAACTAACTAAACTGATTTCATAACGGTACGGATTAGAACAGTTGTTTTCTTTTTAATAGGTGTAAAAAGAAAAATTCTGATATAGACATGTAGCTCTAGTGGGGGACGCTAGGCCAAACTGGTCACAATCAACCACATCCCACTCTTTTCGATTAAAAAACAATAAAAATGCCTCAAACAATGCTGCCAAAAGGGGAATATTTTTATTATTTTAATCAAAAGCGTGATGTGGTGAATGTGGGACTCAAGTGATCCATGTCCCACTTGGTAGGCCTGGTCCATGACAGAATTGATCGTGTAAAAATATGAGAAATAAACCCCTAAATTAACAATCCACACTTTTTTAGTCCGTCTCAAATTATTTGTTCTCCTCCACAGGGACGATTCTAGGGAGCGGGGTGGCAGTCGCCCCCCGAGATTTTTAAAAATACTACTAGATATAGTACATTTTATATGTAGTTTGGAATATTTAATCAAGTTCGCCCCAATTTTTTTTTGTTGGCAGTTTTTATACGTAATTCAACATATTGTTGCAGTTTTTAGCTCACAACAGGCAATTTTTGGCTTCGCCCCTGCTCCTCCAAAATAAAGTATTGCCTCCATTCCTAAATATAAGACTTTTATTACATATTGCGAAAATTAAAAAAACAAAAATTAAGATGTTTTTTAATTAAAATGTCAATAATACTCTCTTAAATAGAATTAGTGGTATGCAAGTCACATTTAATAGTGGTATGCAAGTCATACTATATTGGTATTTTAATTACAAAAATATCTTAATTTTCGTAAAATGTAATGAAATTCTTATATTTAAGAATGGATGGAGTACCTATTTATGTCAAAAAAAATCATTTTTACTCTTACATCCCCATCTCGCTCCTTGTTAACTAAAATTAGCACCTTCTAATATAAGTCAAGAGATGATTGGCTGGTTGAAGATGATTAATTAAGGACAATTTAGAATTCTATTCATGCTTTATCATCTAATTCATCAAAACATTAATTCATGTGTATTTGTTAAAAAAGATAAATAATTTAAGACATATGATAGTAGTTAACTTGTGAGAGAGAATAGTAATAAATTTAATGACTTCGAGTTCAGTCCAACTAATAAAATATAAGGTTATTCCTTATAATTCAACAATCCATATAATAGTTAATAACTATTTTTAAACAGTTACTTCAAAATAATTATCATCTGTGCGCTAAGTTAAACAATGCAATATAATAATGTACTTATAACTAAAGTTGTAAACGAAGAGAAATCTTCGAGTTTTCAACTCCAAACTTGCGAGTTTTGAAGATTTTTAGATAGGATGTATAAGGAAAATTTTGAACTATGCCAATAAATAAAATTTTAGTATAGTAACAACTTCAAGCATTTCCGACATGATAATCTATTATTGAATTTGGAATATAATCCTTCAATCCAATATTTTACTCCCTCTATTCCCATTTAATTATCGTTTAGCAGATATAGATATATTCAAATTAATTATCATTTACATATTTTTTTATTAGAGTGTCAACAATTTATTCCAATTATACTCTTTTTTCAGCATGTGTTAATAGATTAATTTAATCAATACTTCTTTATCACAAGCACCTCCACTGCGCTCCTAGAGCCTTCAGTGGAAGAATTAATCGCGAGATAATGTCTCTCAATAGATTAAAGAGTCCTAAAAGTGTCGCCTATACATAGAGGAATAACCGGGTCACACATAAATGCGTGATGGAATAAAAACTTGACCCGCCTCTACGAGGGATCTTCCACGAGTAAGAACCTACGACTATGGGATAGTGTTTTACCTTATATTGATGCTAGAATGGCTGAAACGCTTTCAGCGGTATGTTGTCACTGACGGAACACCACAATGCGAGGCTCAGTTTCTCCCAATATCCACTCGATCTTAGGGGATGGTCTTCTCTGCTTGGTGCTAGCCAACGCCTTGTAGAAGCTTTGAAGACACTCTTCAATGGAGTATGTATTTCGGGACCTTATCGGGGAAGAATAAGATACGGGATTTCTAACTTCTTTCCTATTAGCAAAAAGCTAGAAAACAAGTCTAGAAATCTATCTTTTCTTTTCTCTCTAAAACTCACTTTTCTCTCTTCTCTCTAAGCTTCAAAAGTGGAGAAAAACTGATTAGCATGAATGGGAAAAATCAGTATTTTTTCCCTTAGTCTATCAGGGAGAGTGGGGAGAGATAAAAGGGAAAGTGGGAGATCATGGAGGAAACCACTCATCCCACTTTCTCCACTCCTTTAACCTCTAGATAAGAGACATATGAGCTGAAAATATGTGTCCAATTTTCCATCCATAAGGTCGGTCCAAAAGCGGGTCGGTCGGCCCGATCATATTGGTCGGCCCTAACCCGATTAAGGGCCCAATCAATCCCGGCCCGGCCCCGATCGAATTGGCGCACCTTAGATTAAATGTACTCGACAAGCCCGATCCGGTTGATCTATGAGTGCGACCCGAGAGGTATCTATGGCGTTGGCAGTGACATCATATGTCACGAGGTAATGAGAGGTATCTAGCAACGCATCATTACCCCCAATTCATAAATATCCGGTGATTTATCATAATCACAACATTTGACACTTTGTAGTTAAATCCTTTTGTCCTTGATATCTAGATTGAACACAAGTCATGGAAAAAAGTCACACTTGTATTGTCGATCTTTTAGTTTCTTGATTCGCGAGTAGACTAATCAAATGACAACAATATCTCATACTTGATTCATTTGTTCATGGCCATGAATTAGTCGAGACTCCATCAAGGGGCCCCGAGATATCGCTCTGCTATATAGGAGGGACAAATCCCTTTCTGCATCCCGCTCATCACGAACAAGATTCGTGATATACCCAATAAATGCCTTTATTGCTCACCCGATTACGGATAGCGTTTAACATTATCAAAGCATTACACTAGCCATGCAAGAACTCTTGTGAGACCTCAAGTCGAAGGATCTCATATACAACCCGAGTCAAAAATTTTGAGAAACACAGTTGACTATTATATAACAACCCGTGGTGTGTTTCTCATGTCGAGTGCTGTCGGTATAATGATTCTCTAATCATATATACCTATGTGACGATCCGATATCTTATATCAATCACTTTGCACATACTAGTCTTGCGCATTATTATTGTCCTCGAAGATTCCATAATAATGTTCGACTAGGGGACGTTTGAGAATAGTATCTCATAACAATTATAAATACTATTCTAAGGACATATTATTTATTTATGTTGTTAAGAACGCAGAAACATAATGAATAATACTGGAATTAATTGCCTTTTATTCATCAAAATGAAAATTACATTAAATACGGTACAATAATCTCCCACTTGCACTAAAGACCCAAATTACAATAAATGGTCTTTAGGGCATACTAATGATTTGTCTCTAAAGATCGAGTCCTCCGGATATCGGATACCCGTGGAGCTAGTGTGACGATCATGCTTTGCTGCTGCTGACGGTGGCTTCATCGGTGGATCGGCGACATTGTCTGCAGAGTCTACTCTACATATATGCACATCACCTCTCTCTATAATCTCGCGGATTAGGTGAAATCGCCGTAGTACATGTTTGGACCTCCGGTGAGATCTAGGTTTCTTAGATTGGGGAAATAGCCCCATTGTTGTCACAATAGAGGTCTATCGGGTTCGCAATACTAGGAACCACATCGAGTCGGAAATAAATTTCTGATCCAAAGCGCCTCCTTCATGCTGCTTCACAAGCTGCTATGTACTCGACCTCTGTCGTAGAATCTGCGATGGTTGATTGCTTTGAAGCTGCGCCCTGACTCACAGCACCTCCATTCAAGTTAAACACATATCCCGATTGCGATCGGAAATCATCTCTGTCGGTTTGGAAACTAGCATCGGTGTAACCACTTACAGCGAGCTCATCCAGCCCTCCATAAATCAAGAATGTATCCTTAGTCCTTCGTAAGTACTTGAGGATATTCTTGGCGAGATCGATGGCGTTCACAGTAATTAGGCTAGTATCCGCTCGTAATGCTTAAAGCGAAAGCGAGACATGCAGGGCGAGTACATATCATGGCGTACATGATGGATCCTATAGCGAAGCATAAGGAATCTCTTTCATGCGTTCTAATTTGGCGGGCGTTTTAGAACACTTGTTCCTTGACGAAACGATTACCATGTGCCATAGGACAAAGTCCTTTCTTAGACTCTTGCATGCTAAACCGCTTTAGCACCTTGTCTATATATGTACTCGACTTAGGGCCAGTGAGTCTCACTGGATCTATCTCTATAGATCTTGACTCCCCGAGAATATAGTCAGCCGCTCTAAGTCTTTCATAGAGAAACACGTACTCAACCAAGCCTTTACAGACTTTAAGGTTGGTATGTCATTTCCAATGAGTAGTATGTCATCTACATACAAAACCGGGGAATACAATTGAGCTCCCACTAACCTTTTTTGTAAACACAAGGCTCATCCTCATTTCTAATGAAGCCAAACTCACGGACGGCATCATTAAAGCGGATGTTCGGCTTGAGAAGCTCTGCTTGAGTCCATAAATGGATCTCTGAAGCTTACATACTTTTCCGGCATTCTCGGAGTGACAAAACCTTGAGCTGTGTCATATACACATCCTCATCAAGTTTTCCATTAAGGAAAGCGGTTTTGACATCCATTTGCGGATTTACGTAGTCATAGTAAGGCTGCGATAGCAAGCAAAATCCGAATGGACTTGAACATAACTACGAGGGAAAAGGTCTCATCATAGTCAATACCATGAATTTGTTTGAAACCTTTCGCGACCGATCGCCCGCTTATGCGTTTGTACATTCACTTCCATGTCGGTTTTAATCTTAAAAAACCCATTTGCACCCTATGGGAGTTACCCGCTTCGGGTGGATCAGCAAGATCCGGACTTGGTTAGTGTACATGGAGTCCATTTCGAGATCTCGTGGCTTCAAGCCATTTCTCGAGAATCCGGGCTATTAATTGCTGTTTGTAGGTTGAAGGTTCATCGTGATCCACAAACATAACATCACCATGTTACTATTATGAAAAATCCAAATTTTTACGGAGGTGGACTGACGAACTCTACCGGACTCACGCAATTCTTGTGTTTCTTGAGTGAGTCTTGTTGCACTAGCTTTGTTTGTGGCTTTCTTTGCACAACAACTTGTGGAGTCTGTTCAATTTCCATCTCATCATTAGTGCTAGTTTGAGAGTCGGAACTTGAGAAAGTTCTACACTACTCCCACTTGTGTTTCTAGAAACAAATTCTTTTTCTAGAAAGACTCCGTGCGAGCAACAAACACTTTGTTCTCGTTAGGGATATAAAAGTAGTATCCTTTAGTTTCCTTTAGGATAACCTACAAATATGCACTTTTCAGATTTTGGAGCTGAGCTTATCGGAAGGTGGCGTTTTACAAGCGCTTCACGACCCCCAAATCTCGAGGAAAGACAAAGCTGGGGACGCTTTCCAGTCCATAGCTTTCGTATGGTGTCTTTGCAGCTGATTTAGATGGAGCAGCGGTTAAGTGTTAAAGATGCTTGTCTCTAGTGCGTGTCCCCAAAAGGAATTGGGCGAGGCTCGTGTGACTCATCATAGAGCGAACCATATCTAATAAGGTTACTGTTCCTCGCTTTCGAGATACACCATTCCATTGTGGAGTAGTTTGGAGGAGAAAGTTGTGAAAGCGATTCCACAAGCTTTTAGATAGTCACGGAATTCTTGACTCAAGTATTCTCCTCCTCGATCGGATCGAAGAACCTTAATACTCTTGCCAAGTTGGTTTTCTACTTCAAGTTTAAACTCTTTAAACTTAGCAAATGCTTCGGATTTGTGTTTCATCAAGAACACATATCCATACCTACTGAAGTCATCAGTAAAGGTAATGAAGTAGAGGTAACCACCCCTTGCATGTATATTAAAAGGGCCACATACATCACTATGTATTAATCCTAATAAAGCATCGGCTCTCTCACCTAGCTTAGTGAAAGGTGATCTTTGTCATCTTACCCAACAAACAAGATTCGCATCGATCATAAGACTCGAAGTCAAATGATTCCAATGACCCGTCTTTATGGAGTTTGGATATGCGATCTTCGTTTATGTGGCCTAGCGACAATGCCCAGGTATGTCGGATTAGAATCATTAGTTTTAATCCTTTTGGTATTTATATTTAAGATTGGCATATCAAGATCTAAAACATATAGACCATTAATCAAAGAGGCGCTTGCATAAAACATATTATCCAGAAATAACGACAATCGTTGGTTTTTGATCGAAATCTCAAAACCGTTCTTGTCCAAACAAGAAAGCTGAAATAATATTTTTAATTAAACTAGGTACATAGAAAGCGAGTTTTCTAAACCCAAAACAAGCCCACGAAGGCAAAGTAAAAAGTACTAAAGTCCCTACGGTAGAACTGACCGTGCTCAGTTGCCTACTCGTAGTTCCACTTCACCCTTTGCCAACTCTCTGCTCCTTTGCGGTCCACTGCACATTAGTACAAATGTGAGAACCACATCCGGTATCAAATACCCCAAGTAGTTGTATTTAAATTGATATCAATCATATTAATATCTATAACATAAATACAGAGCAGTAGCAACAATTGCTTTCTCCTTTTCCGACGCTTTTTCCCTGCAAGATAGCTTTTGCGGTTCCTTTTCGAGTGACCCTTCTCACCACAATGATGACGAGATAGAGTCCTTGGCTACACCGCCCTTAGGTTTCGAGTGCATTGTTGAAAGTGGTTTGCTTGCCCTTGGGCTTACGCTTTCGGTTTGCCTTTGGGTTTCGCAAAACCTTTGCCTTTGCCACTTTTGCACCATCGGTATGGTGTTGGGCTTGGACTTGCCTATTTCCTTCTCGGCGAGTCCTTAGCATATTCAACAACTCGAGGCAATGGCTTGTCAATTTCATTCATGTGATAATTGAGAATGAATTGATTTGAATGACTCGAGCAGCGATTGCAAGATCAAATCGGTCGGCGACTCTTGTCCCCCGAAAGAAATCCCGAGCTTTTTCAAGGTTACGAACATAACCTATCATCTTAAGAACGTGAGTTCCCTCTGGCATTCCCTCGGACATTTTTGCCCTTTGAAAGAGATTTGATACATCGAATCTCTCTGGCGTGCTTGCCCCTGATATAGTTGCTTCGGGTGAGCCGGCATCTCATAAGCCCCCATGTCCTCATGTTGCTTCGAAGCTCGAGTTCATGGTGACAAGCATGAGGCTAGACACATCTAAAGCATCACTAACATGCTTCGATAGCGAGTCCTTTCGGCGGCCGTAGCACGAGCCTGCAGTATAGCGAGGAATAAGTATGTTCCCGGGACATACGACTTTCTTTCATGCTTGAGAGCGATTCTCAAGTTCTGAACCCGATCGAGGAAGTTAACTCCCTCTAATTTGTCCTTCTCAAGGGACGAGACGCGATGATAGTGTTTGGTTTGAATTTGCCATTTTCTACAACAAAATATATATGCAAAGTAAGTACCGATTTAAAAATCATTATTAGGTCTTTATCTTTTTAATGATTTCTCCCACTATTTTCTTCGAGTGAATAACCCTCAATATCAACTCGGAAAGTTCGTTAACTTTCTAGCGGGCCAAGATCCATATTTCACCTCGTTACGAGTCGGCTTTGGTGATCGCCCAAAACTTAGTTATTTAGGTAGGCAACGTTTGCCAATTACATCAAATTATGTAATTCTTGGTTAGTTGAGTGAATAACATTTATTCAAGCGTATCATTATACACTTTTCTCAACTCTTTTGCCTCTAGATCCTCAATCCATCTATTGAGATAATCTAGTTAACTAGGACCCTAAGTTTTAGCCGGCGGATATCACAACTTATCCTTCGCGCCTCACTAGGATAGACACGTATGCACGGCTTTGGCATGTCCCATACTAATGTCGATCTAGGCCTTGGCGAGGGCCAAACTTAGGAAGGCACTAATTAATATTTTAAATGAGGGATTTCGTTTTTAACAATCTCACTGAGAAAAGCATAAATAAAACAGGTTTATGCTTATATACTTATGCATCGATACATAAAATAAAATGCAATAGTAATCGCCATATCCTATTCGGTTTTCAAGCCAATGGAAAAACCGTGAAATCAATCTAAGGGTGTAAAATGAAAAAAACATCTATTCTACACCGTCTTGACCTTCGAGTTGGTTGCCTCCAAATCTTCATCATCTCAGTTTGTACCTTCTCCTAATCTAGAATTACAAAATTTCTAAGGAAACCTCGAGTTACATTCGAGGAGATATAATGAGAATAAAATTACAACTTTTTGAATGATAAAATAGGCACGATACGCGGGATCGTATTATAAAATAAAACCAACGGGGGTAAAGGCGACTACTATGCATCATGCTCAATTAACATAACATTTTATGGAAAAAGCAGAGCAAGCGACAAACAAATGAACATTTCATATTGTCTCGGGTTTGGTCGATCGAGTCGAGGGTCTTGATCGACCGAAGACCAACTCGGATCGATCGAAGACCAACTCGGTTGATCCGAACAAGTATCATTTAGCTCTTGTCTTGCCTCGGTCGATCGAAGCGAGTCTCGGTCGACCGAAGTGTCTAGAATCGAGAGTTTTTCCGACTTTTGAATGACTTCAAAAGCGGAAATTCTCAACAGATATACATACATAAAAAGGCTGGAAAAGCATGTCATACATGATTTACAACATTTCTAGTATCCTAAGGCATGCATAACATAGATTCATAATATATATTTAAACACTATAACACATAAAGTCTATAGGGTACTCGTGAGTGGCTCCGATACCACTTTGTTAGAGGAATAACCGGGTCACACATAAATGCGCGAGCGGAATAAAACTTGACCCGCCTCTACGAGGATCTTCCACGAGTAAGAACCTACGACTATGGGATAGTGTTTTTACCTTATATTGATGCTAGAATGGCTGAAACGCTTTCAGCGGTATGTTGTCACGAGACGGAACACCACAATGCGAGCTCAGTTTCTCCCGATATCCACTCGATCTTAGGGGATGGTCTTCTACTTGCTTGGTGCTAGCCAACGCCTTGTAGAAGCTTTGAAGACACTCTTCAATGGAGTATGTATTTCAGACCTTATCGGGAAGAATAAGATACGGGATTTCTAACTTCTTTCCTATTAGCAAAAAGCTAGAAAACAAGTCTAGAAATCTATCTTTTCTTTTCTCTCTAAAACTCACTTTTCTCTCTTCTCTCTAAGCTTCAAAAGCTGGAGAAAAACTGATTAGCATGAATGGGAAAAATCAGTATTTTTCCCTTAGTCTATCAAGAGAGAGTGGGGAGAGATAAAGGGGAAAGTGGGAGATCATGGAGGAAACCACTCCTCCACTTTCTCCACTCCTTTAACCTCTAGATAAGAGACATATGAGCTGAAAATATGTGTCCAATTTTCCATCCATAAGGTCGGTCCAAAACGGGTCGGTCGGCCCAATCATATTGGTCGGCCCAACCCGATTAAGGGCCCAATCCAATCCCGGCCCGGCCCAATCGAATTGGCGCACCTTAGATTAAATGTACTCCAACAATTTCAACTCACTTGACAAAATTCAAACCCCTATAATATTACTATTAAAAAAAAAAAAAAAAATCTCTGATTAATTTATGGGAAATGCATTAGAGTAACATTGGTTTAGTATAATGGTCATGACATGCCATGCAAAAAAGTGAGAGCAACATTTTTGGCCAAACGTGGCACTCTCCCAGAAGCGCCTTGCCACGTCAGTCCCACTTCCGTTCTGGGGGGAGGACGGAAGTGGGCCTCAACCTCCAGTAGAACTTGGTTGTGGCTTCAATAATCAATAATCAATACTACAACATTTGGCCACTTATCAATTATCATATTAGTAAGATTGGTTGTGGCTTCATTATTTTTTTTTATTATTATGAATGTTGTGGCTTCAAAACTTATTTAATATTATATTTAATTTTTAATATAAGTCGTTTAATACATATAGCGAAAATTAAGGAAACAAATAAATAAAGTATCTTGTTAGATAAAATATCAATATTACTTTATTAAATAAGACTCATATACCACTAATTATATTTAAGAGATTAATATTAATATTTTGATTAAAAAACACTTTATTTTTTATTTAATTAATTTCCGTAACATTGCAAAACGATTGATAGTAAGAATGAACGTAGTATGTTCTTTCCAAAAAGGAAAAATAAGAATCTCTTATCCATTAGACAAGAAATTATAAATATGATTTGAACACTATAAAAAACATCTAAATATTTCTAATATAGTTCCATTTATAATTTTTTCTAAAAAAAGATATGGGTGAAAATCACCTGTACCGGTGTATGTACACATTTCTGTATTAAAAAGATTTAATTTATGCAATATTATTATTTGGTACCCTAGTTGTGGTTCACCCTACGTGAGATAGATGCCCGCTTTGATACTATTATATAGGCTTGAAGTTTTGTTTTTGTAACTTAACAGATTGTATAAAGAGTATCCAGTTATCTTATAGGAATTGCATACGAAATTATAAATATCAAGTCCATTTACAATTCTATGTACATCTATTTCTAAATAGTGTATTAACTGTGATTATATAATTCATCATTTGTATATATAATTAGAAAAAATATTCACATGACGAATTTTGAGTGATTAAATACATAAATGTGTACATACACCGGTACATGCGATGTTTACCCATATCTTTTTAAAAAAAATTATAAATGGAACTATATTAGAAATATTTAGATGTTTTTTATAGTGTTCAAATCATATTTATAATTTCTTATCCAATGGATAAGCGATTCTTATTTTTCCTTTTTGGAAAGAACATACTACGTTCATTCTTACTATCAATCGTTTTGCAATGTTGTGGAAATTAATTAAATAAAAAATAAAGTGTTTTTTAATCAAAATATTAATATTAATATCTTAAATATAATTAGTGGTATATGAGTCTTATTTAATAGAGTAATATTGATATTTTATCTAACAAGATACTTTATTTATTTGTTTCCTTAATTTTCGCTACATAAACGACTTATATTAAAAATTGCATATAATATTAAATAAGTTTTGAAGCCACAACATTCATAATAAAATAATAATAATAATGAAGCCACAACCAATCTTACTAATATGATAATTGATAAGTGGCCAAATGTTGTAGTATTGATTATTGAAGCCACAACCAAGTTCTACTGGAGGTTGAGGTCCCCTTCCGTTCTGGACTGATGTGGCAAGGCGCGTCCGTTCTGACAAAAAATGTTGCTCCCACTTTTTTGCATGCCATGTCATGACCATTATACTAAACTAATGTTACTCTAATGCATTTCCCTTAATTTATCACTTAGTTGTGTCTGAACGCTAATAGACTACTCCCTCCATTCCATATTATAAAGTCGTTTAGAATATGTAGCGATTATTAGGGGTGTTCATGGTTCGGTTTTATATATTTTTCAAACCAAACCGAAATATTCGGTTTGGAAATTTTGAAACCAATCCAAACCATTTAAAATCTCAAACCGATGCATTCGGTTTGGTTTGGTTTGGTTTGGATTGGTTTGGTTGCTCGGTTTTGCGAGACACAAAAATATTGATTATAAAATTTTAAAAAAAAACTTTATTTAATTAATTAGTTGCTAAAAATATTTTTAAAAAAATATGCCTATTATTTTCTCAACGTAAACACAATAAAGAAAACATAAATTCTTGGTCTTGATCCTTGCACTTCAAACAAATTACTTCAAAATCATCCTACAAGAAAAAAGAAAAACACAAAAATTACATAATTATTAGTTCAAAATAGTGAAATACAATAAAATATTTTGGTAAATCTAAAATCGCATACCAAATGATGACTTTTTAATCTCTTGGTTTAACACTTGAAAAACTTGCACTTGAAAATTCTAGAATGAGATACAAAAGTTAGCAATTATACTAGAAATCATTTTAAGGAAAAATATATTTTATTGCAAAAAAGTCCTTTAATATATATTATATTGTATATTGTATATATTCGGTTTGGTTCGGTTTGGTTTAAATTTTTTTTAAACCAAACCAAAAATTCAGTTTTAATTTAGCTCAAACCGAAACCAGTTCAATGCACCGCTCGAACCGAAAATTCGGTGTGGACTGGTTTGGATCGGTTTGGATTGATCGGTTTCGCTTTTTCTTGAACACCCCTAGCGATTATTAAGAAAATTAAACAAATTACTTTATTAGTCAAAATATCAATATTATTCTCTTAAATAAAATTAGCGTTATACAAGTAATATTTTAAGAGAGTAATATTGATATTTTGACTAATAAAGTACTTTGCTTTTTTTTTTCTTTAATTTTTATTTGGTGTGCTTGGATAAGGTTTGGTTTGGGTTTGGGTTTGGTTTGGTCTCACTTTTGGCGGGAAATGCTCAAAATTTGGCCTCTAAAATAGGTGGGAGAAATTCAAATTCAATTTTTTTTTTCTTCAAATAATCGTCCAATTTCAAATTTTGGTCTCAAAAATTTGGAATTTGAACATTTCCCGGCAATTTTAGAGGCCAAAATTTAGAATTGAACGATTATTTGAAGAAAAAAAATTTAAATTTGAATTGCTCCCGCCTATTTTAGAGTCCAAATTTTGAGCATTTCTCTCCAAAAGTGAGACCAAACCAAAACCAAACCCAAACCCAAACCCAAACCAAACCTTGTCCAAGCAAATGATTTATATTATGGAATAGAGGTATTACTATTCTTGAAAAGATAACAGTCGTCATGATCACCGGAATCCCCATTCAACAACCTGATAATCAATGGACACAATTTTTACTCTTAAGTAATAATTTGCCCTACTAATTAACAGTAGCATATACTAATTCAGAAAGAAAAAAAAGTCTACAACTTCATTCCATTACCAAATGGTTTTTCCTCTAAAAGTGAAAATGTCTTCAATACCAATTAAGAATGATAATCAACCTCTTCACAACACTGTTAGTTATAATTCAATCAATTATTACTCCTACCGACTTAAATTATTATATTTAAGAATATTCACTGCATTGTCTCAAACTATATATGTATTTTCTAGTAAACTCTCTAATAATTTTTCTAATACACTAATGATATCATTACACATGAATTGACGTGATTGGTTCAAGTCACTAAATTCACTCTGAACCAATATTATTAATACACATACACAATTTAATCTTAAGACTGTCATTGTGACTGATCACACAACTCCTTACATGAACTGTGTGGTGCTTATCTGCAGATGTGGGGTACGCTCAATTCATGTGGGAATGTGATACCAATCTCACAAGTACGATGTTAGGATTGAGTGACTCATACACATAGAGTAATAATGCTGTTATACTAACAAGGCAATGAAAGTGTAGCAAAAGATAATGAGTCCTAAAAAAACTAAAAAAACGCAAAAAATAAAAGATAAGGAAAAGACAGTAGTAGTCTTCTCGAGGTCGAACCAGCTTATGGCGATCAACCTTCAAGACCGTTCCTTGTGTTATTGTCACGAGTCCCACTAACTAAGGATAAATATTTATTTATACATTATGAAATGTAATGTAACATGAAATATTACGGAAATCTAAAGATTTGTATAGTATAAAAAAAATTGTTCAAAAAATTTGTCGATTACCTTTTTTTCTAGTTCAGTTGTGGGTTAAAAAGAACGTTTAAACTAATAATTGAGTGATGAGACATTTATAAGTTGCAATTTTATATGTGAGGATCAAAATATTTATGTGAAAAATAAGGCATTTCATCAATTAAATAACTGATTAATGCTTGCCATGTAATCGAAAAAAACAAAAAGATTAATGGTTGAACTTGAAGTATTTAGAAAGGAAAATGATTGCAAGTCTTCATATGGTGTGAAACAGGTATATTTGTTCCTCACGGCTAAAATTTCAGATTTGTATTTAACGATTAAAATAACGGTTGAAGAGAGTGAACAATTTTATGTGTTTTTAAGCACAAATACCTTCTAAAATAAAATTAGCTCAACTGCTAAAATATGTTCAATACGTATAGATAAACAATCTTAATGATTACACTGCTCTGTTGTTAGAGTCAAGTAGATAAGTTGAATTGCGACATTAAACCTATTAGAGTTGCCAATATTTAGAGAGGAAAAACAATAGGAAAATAAAAAAAAGGTGTTACCCTTGTGCTTCTGTTCTCTGCCCCCACCCCTTACATCATCACAACCACAAAAATGAAAAATTCTAATATAAGACCGGTCTGATAGGACTTACTTTACAATTTGATGGTCAGATGGCTCTTGGAAGGGTTTTATATGAGCATCATTTGTTTAACTAGGCCTTAGTGAGTTTCAAGAGGGCCTGTGAGTTGCAGCCAACTGACGTCAGACCGCATTTTCGAGCTGGTAATTGTTTATATGTGCTGGGAAGGCATGGAGAAGCGAAAGCAGAGTTCTTGCAGGCACTGGAGGCAGCAGAGGCTGGGGGGAATCAGTGGGCTTATTTGCTTCCTCAGATACATGTGAATTTGGGAATAGCTCTCGAAGGGGAAGGTATGGTTCTTAGTGCTTGTGAACATTACTGAGAGGCTGCTATTCTGTGTCCTACTCATTTTAGGGCTTTGAAACTTTTGGGTAGTGCATTATTTGGAGTAGGTGAGTATAAGGCTGTTGTTAAAGCTTTAGAAGAGGCTATTTACATGAAGAATGATTATGTTGATGCACATTGTGATCTGGCCTCTGCTTTACATGCTATGGGTGATGATGAGAGTGCCATCAAGGAGTTTCAGAAAGCTATTGATTTGAGACCCGGTCATGTGGATGCCTTATACAATCTCGGTGGGCTTTACATTGACATGGGAGTTCTGGCTGTATGGCCGAATCACTGGAAGGCACAACTTAACAAGGCAGTATCTTTGTTGGGAGCTGGTGAAACTGAGGAAGCTAAGAAAGCTTTAAAAATGACTAATATGGTTGAGTTGCATGACGCAATTGCACACTTGAAGCAGCTGCAGAAGAGGAGGTCGAGGGGGAACTGGAATGGTATTGGGGAGGAAGCTTATTTGACCGTAGAGCCCTCAAAATTCAAGACTATTGGTGAGAAGACTACATTAAGGCCTGAACTAGCCAATGCCCTTGATATTAGGGCTTTTCAGAGGATTACAAGACTGAATCGATGTGATGTCGAGCTCATCAAAAAGCAAATGAATGAAAACGATGTACCAGTGTCCTACTCTGGCTCTGGTTTGCCTGAGAAGTCAAAACGCAAGGCTTCACAAGAGGAGATTTTGCGCAAGTTACTTAACTTTTTGAAACCTGAAACTTTTGTAGGGGCTGTTAAAGCTATAACCCAGAAAATCCTCTCTGTTTTGGATGAATCAGAATCGGGAAGGGTGGATTTAGGCTTGTTTTTTGCTGTTGTTGCCCCATTATGTGGAGGTCCGCCAGATAGGAGGAAGCGGGTTGCATATGATGCACTTTTGTGGAGACCTGTGAATGAAGGCAAAACACGGATAAGGAAAAGTGATGCTCAAAGATATATCAAATTGTTGAGGGCCATCTATCTTCCTTCACACGGGGTTAGTGAAATGCTGGAGATCCATGGAGAAACCGACACATCAATGGTTTCCTTGTAATGTTTGATGATCCAGATTGGGGTTTCGGGGATCATGTCTACTCTGTTGAAGCTAGAGTTTGGGGACAGAAATCGTCATGGTAGCCATATTTGTGCCATTTGCCAATATCCAATAATTGGGTCCCGCTTCAAAGAGATGATGAAATCACACTTCAGTCTATGTAGTCAATGTTACAGTGAAGTAAAAGTTCCTCCTAACTGCAAGCAAGAAGAATATAGATTTAAAGAATATGGTAGTGAAGCCGAAGCAGTGAAAGATAAATGCTCATGGTTTGGATTGCATTCTGAAAGTTCATCCCCGGCAGTTCCAAGCTAGGCAACAAGTGCTACATTTTGGTTGAGCCTTGCAATTCGACAAAAATAATTTGCTCCAGAGGTTGTGAATGCCTATTTTACTAGCTGTTTTAGATCGCAAAGCCTATGTTCTACAGTTGATAGCGTAATAGAAAGAGTTGGATATGATTATTAATGCAAAATTTGTTCTTCGTGCCTATTTCTTCATGCTTTGAATTCTCGACTTCATTCTTTGGAATTCAGAATTGTGGGAAAATCAGCGACTGAGGATGGATGATAAAGAACTCGGTTGATTTAACAATTCTTTAAGCAAGATGGACCTTTTTGGTTGATTACTGTGGAATCTGGTTCCTTATTGGCAAATGGATTAGAGAAAAAAAATCTCAAAACCAGAAATCGTAACAGGAAAAGATTAATAAGATCCATGTTCTCTCACGAACATGGTAACGGGTTAAGTTATCTATTAGAAGGAGAAAGTCATATCCAGAAGATGCGTGCAGAAAGCCAGTTATCGCAAATCCAGAAGGTGGAGCTACCATTTACAAGTCTTCCCCCTGCTCTTGCCTGCTTTTGTATATATCTTTCTTCCATATACTGAATTTTTGGAAGCATTAATTGTGAAATTTCTTCAGATTGGTGAAACTGTGAATGTGGATCTGGGTCTATGATGGTAAAGCAATGGAGGACAAAATCTACTGATGGTTTTGTTTTCGGTTCTAGGTTTGTATTCATGATCATGGTTATTAGCAACTTTTAATATAGTTTTGTGTTCTGGGATTCAAAGTTTACTGATACAAAGACCGGCATCCTGTCCTGCAACTGGGTCATCGTTCGTTCTTATGTCCTTGTGCTGTTGCCTGGCAAGTAACCTCTATAGGCTCTTAGGGGAAGTAGACACTGCAAATGCATTCACTTCTATCTTGTTTGGTTTGGTAAGTGGGAACAAAAGTAAATATTAATATTTCTTTTTTTACATAATTATATGATAAATTGCGATAATTTATCCTTTATGCATGAGATTGTAACCTAGGATTGATCAATTTTAAACAAAAAGTTATAAGTTAATGATTATGAACTAAGGAGAACAGACTTTCAGACCGTTAATCAACAGTTAAATAACAAACTTTCGTTAAATATACATCTTAATACCGTTAGTCAACAGCTTAAATAACAAACTTTCGTAATGACCATTATACTTCTCACTTATAATTAGTAATGATATTATTATGTGCGATGGTGTAATGTTTAATCAATTTTAACATTCCTTTCAGTAAAGTGATTAGTAAAACTATGATAATAATTATGCTTATGCATTGAATGAGAGGTTAAATTAACTATCGACTTAAACTGATACGAGAAATAATGTTATTGTCAGTTATAAGTGAGAGGCATAATAGTTAATTTAAATGTATAATTAGCGAAAATTTATTACTTATAGGACCCAAATGATCTTTTTCCTGAAATAAAAGGGGAAAAAAAGTAAAAAGAAAACATTCCGTCGCCGGGACTTGAACCCGGGTCTCTCGGGTGAGAGCCGAGTATCCTAACCAACTAGACTACGACGGATTATGATTATCAAAGCAATAATATAAGGTAAAAGACAATAATGAGAAGGTAAATTTTGAAGTAAGAGGGAACAGCCGAAGTGAACATATAATAAGACATAAGTTAAGTTATATATATATTTTTTTTGATGAAAAGTTAAGTTATATACTACTGCACGTATTATCCGGCCACAAAATATCAAAGTGCATCCGCAAAAGTCCAAACGCCGTCAAACGGTGCTCGTCGACGGCGACGTTGTTCTCGAAGCTTTAGATCACAGGTTCGTTTCATCATCTGATATGCTGAATCAGTAAATTTCTTAAATATTCCTTTTACTGTTTGAATTCCCTTTACCTTTTCTCCTGTTGCCTTTCTCTCGCTCGTCAATTTTGTTGAGATTTGGTGTTTTCTTCGGCGAATTACTGTTTCTGGTGTTTTATTTGATTCATATGGATCATTGTGCTGAAATAATTCAAGATTTGTAGGTTTTTAATTGCATTTATCGTTGTTAAATGTTTGAATTGGAACAGACGTGTTTGAATCGGATTTTTTTTTGAATGAACTGATGAATTTGAAGAGTAGTGATTATCGCTTAGTAATCTCATGTCTATGCCATGGTTATTTGAGCAATTTCATCGATTGGTGATGTACCGTTCCGTTAAGTGTCTGTATTCCTATTGTTTTGTATTACATTTATGGCTGTCAAATGTTTGAATTCGACACAGACATTTTTTTAATCGAAACAATTGAGTGAACTGATGAATTTTGGCTGAAAAGTAGCTATTCTCGCATAGTAATCTCATGTCTATCCCATGGTTATTTGAGCATTTTCATCGAGCGATGGTGATGTACTGTTGCGTTGAGTGTCTGTATTGCTATTGATAGTTCTTTCATATCAAAATTACAATTTCTGATGTATTAGTTTCTCGTTCTCTCCGTGAATGAATTACTTTGATTATACTTCATTGATTGATTGTTGATGTACTGTCGCATCGAGTGTCTATATTCCTATTGGTAGTCCTTTCATATCAAATAGAAGATTACATTTTCTATTGGATTAGTTTCTTTTTCTCTTTGTTAATGAATTAGTTTGATTATACTACTTCGTTCTTTTGTATATCCATTGATTTTTCTGTTTCTGGTATATGCTAGATGGAAGGAATTCTTTGGTTTTGGAAACTTTTTGTCACACACTTCAACAAAAACACGACTGCTGATGGTAAATATGACTCCCATAATGAAGTGTGATTAGGATAAAGTACAGTAATTCCTGGGCTTTTGGTAGTGTATTACCATAGATAACTTTTTCGAACTTGAATTTTGGAGATTTTGATAACTTGTAACGTGGGAGGTTGGAGAGCTTAATAACTTCATTCTCTAGACTCTAGAAGCTCCTGAACCAATAAGGTGAAATTTGCAATACTTCAACAGAGCAAATTTAATCTATAGTACTGTTTACGTGCTCTGACAGAGAAAGGCATCTTGTACAATTGTCACTGGCCGTATTCTTCAGTAGGTATTTGACTGAAAGTTTCCCAAAAGGCAGAGTTGATGGCCTGGGTTGAAAGAAGATTTACATGAAATATGAACTTGGGGAGGATGCCTTCTCGCATCTGTTTTGTGTGGTTGACATGATGTGATGACGTGGGTCTTTGTTGGCATTGCATATTACTAGTTTTCTTAGTAGATTGCAAGAGCTTTGTGTGTTTGCATGAAAGAGATCTAATGCAGAATCTGTTTGTTCTGAAGATTGTCAAGAAATTTGTGACTATAAGGGTTTTACATGGTGTGGGATGTGAGACTTGCTCCCGGTCGGTTCTGTTGAATGAAGTTGTACTCACATGTTAATGTATGATTGTTGGTTAAAGAACGATAGGCGTTTGGAGTGGGTTAATGGAGATTGTTTGGTTTATGGTTGTTCAACAGGGACGTTGCAGGGAATTGGTGGTGTGTTGGTGGATTGCAGTTAAGGAGAAGGTATAAAAATGACTTCACACAACAGGAGATGGAGTAGAAGCCGAAGCAGAAGCAGGAGCCCACGAGTTCATAGGATTCGTTCTGAAGTTGCTGCTTATCGTGGTCCTCCTTATAGGAGAGAGTCACGTCAGGGTCTCAGGTTACTTTTGTTTCTGATAGAATTTCCTTCTAATATGGTTTGATATGTAAATAAAACTGTAAAGACCAGATGCATCTTTTATCACACTCCATGCCTTTTCTCCGTCAATCTTCTTGACCAACGGGCTCAAGATTCAAAAATTTATGCATTGAACTTCATGTTTGCATTTAGGTGCGGCCTTTTTTCCTGAACACAATAATTGTCACCTTCTATCCATCTTTTATACCATCAGACTCTTGAAGTTCTTGCTGCAATGTTCTTGGTATTCTTCTTTTGCTTGTCTCAGTTTGCTTTACTCATAGTTTCACTATCTACCTTTTAGTGCAGAAACAGTTTGATCATTTTGTTGCACAGTTTATCTTTTACATCTTCTATTAGTTTGTTGCCATTGGATAATTGTTGGATCATGGATGTATTTTCTGAAATTTCCATCTGGAATTTACTTAAAAGATTCTGTTAGCTTCTTCTGTAGCCATATTTATCTGCTTCTTACACTTTTATTGGCAAGGAAAATGTCTGGTAATTGGTTACTTGGGAGTTTTAAAAAAATATTCTCTTATCAACGCAGTAACTTTTTTAGTATCCATTATGATAGATAATTTCCCACGCCTTGGGAACTTCAACTCATGCTAGTCTTGCTTGCATTATTCAAGGCATCAATTGGGGTCTACTATTACTATATTGCTTCATATTAGAAGCATAACATTGTGTTATGAATTGCCGATTTCATGTTCCCTACTGGTTAATGATTGATGTTTCTCTAGCATCCCTATATGGTCCAAGCAATGAGCTTTTTTCAAATAACCATAAAAGTAACTGGATCTTTGATAATACATACATGCTATTTGCTATGTGGTGGTAACGGTGGGGAATAATGTTCACATCCTTCCTTGTTTGATAAGTTTGAAGTTGATTTTGATTGATTCAACATTTTTCTTGTAATTAACTTGTATAAAACATAATCTTGAATAGACAAATATTTTCTTGATATTTAAAATGATTTCCTTGATAAAGCAACTTTGTAGTCTAATGAAGAGAGAATTATCTTGTAAATTGTTAATGTTTGCATGCTCCTATTCCTGATACTTTTTGTGTGACAATTTTGCAGTCAAAGTGGCTCATGCAACAACTGTAAGCGGCCTGGTCACTTTGCTAGGGGATTGCCCTAATGTAGCTGTCTGTAACAACTGTGGTCTTCCTGGGTAGAGTTACTTTGCATTGACTCCACATTTATTCAATCCACTTTACATATGTAATATATACCAAAATGATATGTTATGAATGCTGCTGATCGTCTTAATTCTTATTGTAGCCACCTTGCATCAGAGTGTACTTCCAAGACTCTCTGTTGGAATTGCCGTGAACCAGGCCACACAGCAAGCAATTGTACCAATGAGGGTATCTGCCATTCATGTGGTAAGGCTGGTCATCGTGCTAGAGACTGCCCAAATCCTGATCTACCTCCCGGTGATACAAGGTTGTGCAATAATTGCTATAAGCAAGGCCACCTCGCAGCAGATTGCACAAACGAAAAGGCATGCAAAAACTGCAGACAGACAGGCCATATTGCCCGGGAATGTCAGAATGTCCCTGTTTGCAACTTGTGCAACATAGCTGGGCATCTAGCCAGGCAGTGCCCAAAGAGTGATTTTCAAGAAACGAGGGTTAGTTTTGGGCGCTATGGTGGTGGTTTACCACCTATCGTATGCCTAAACTGCAACCAGGCCGGCCATATGAGCAGGGATTGCATGGATATACTCATCTGTCACAATTGCGGTGGTCGGGGACACATGGCATTCCAGTGTCCTTCTGGTAGAATGATGGACCGATTCCCTCGTAGGTAATAGACTAGTGTGTTTTGAAGAAACAAGACAGGGATTTAATATCACGACGGACATCAACTTTTTGAGTTCTGGTTTGGCAGGATTTAGATAATATCTTTTGCAGCTGGTTGGTTCAGGCAACTTTTAGCCAATTTTACTTATTGAGTTGTCTTTCAATTCCAAATTTGACGTTGGTTGCTTAACTTTGTTAGATGATTTCTTGAATTGCTATTTTTATTTTTTTAATATATTACACTGTCAAATTCCTTGGTGCAAATACTGCACTGCAGAGACATCTCAGATGCTATAGCACATGTTACGTTATGGTTCTAATGTTATGGAAAAAGTGGATGTAATAACCTCCTTTCCCATAAAAATGCAATCCAAAATTGTACAACAAAAAGTTGAAATAAATTGCATATCATGATGCTAAAAGTACCATCCATCATTATATTAAAGAGGCATGGTTAGTTTCTGTGTGATATATATTAGTCATTCATTGGTAAACTAATGGTACTTTTGTTCTAAAATGTCTTAAAATAAATATATGTTTCTAAAACAAATAGAGTTTTATAGATTTAATTTCAAGAGATGCCATTATATGGTAACTTGTATATGATGGATTTAGCAAAAAAAAACTTGTATATGATGGAATATTATTCTAAAATATTTGAGATTTAAAAGACAAAGGAATATAAGACTATCGTGATCATCATGTTAGATTCAAATCGGAAAAAATATATATATGAGTTTTTTATTTTATTGAACCAAAGTATATATATATATATATATATATATATATATATATATATATATATATATATATTTATTTTTTTTATTAGTGTATATGGAGACAGTTATCATCATAGGTATAATGAATGCAACCAACACATTGAGAAGTTTAAATATAAAAATAATTGATCCCTTTTGATAGCTTCCCATACACGAGGAGTGGTGAATATCATAATGTAGATTGGCAAACGTTATGATGGTCACTCAAACAAGCAAGAACATGCTTAAGATGAGGCCCATATATATGATATAGTAGGTATTAAGCCCACGCGTTGCGTGGGTTGCTATATATAAAATTTTATTTTTTACATAATTAAATATTAGTGATTTTTTACCCAAAAAAGTTAAATTTATGCATATGGATTCAATAATTTTTTTAATGGTTTGTGAAATATGATATAGAATTGAACTGAGAAGTTTTAATATGATATTGAAAACAAATACACATCTTTATTGCTATTTGTATGAGTTCAAAAAATTTATAAACTGCATTAATTTATAGGGGTGTTCATAAAAAATCGAAACCGACCAAACCAATCCAAACTGAATTTTCGGTTTAAGCTATGCATTGGATTGGTTTCAGTTTGGACTAAATTAAAACCGAACTTTCGGTTTGGTTAAATTTTTTTATAATCCAAACCGAATATATATATATATATATATATATATATATATATATATATATATATATAGGGGTGTTCAAGAAAAACAAACCGACCAATCCAAACCGATCCAAACCGAATTTTCGGTTTGAGCGGTGCATTGGACTGGTTTCGGTTTGAGCTAAATTAAAATCGAATTTTTGGTTTGGTTTAAAAAAAATTATAAACCAAACCGAACCAAACCGAATATATATAATATATAATATAATATATATTTGGACTTTTTTGCAATAAAATATATTTCTCCTTAAAATGATTTCTAGTATAATTGCTAACTTTTGTATCTCATTCTAGAATTTTCAAGTGCAAGTTATTCAAGTGTTAAACCAAGAGATTAAAAAGTCATCATTTGGTATGCGATTTTAGATTTACCAAAAGATTTTATTGTATTTCACTATTTTGAACTAATAATTATATAATTTTTGTGTTTTTCTTATTTCTTGTAGGATGATTTTGAAGTAATTTGTTTGAAGTGTAGGGATTAAGACTAAGAATTTATGTTTTATTATTTTGTTTTCTTTATTGTGTTTACCTTGAAAAAATAATAGGCATATTTTTTTTAAAAATATTTTTTTGCAACTAACTAATTAAATAAATTTTTTTTAAACTTTATAATCAATATTTTTGTGTCTCGCAAAACCGAGCAACCAAACCAATCCAAACCAAACAAACCAAACCGAATGCATCGGATTGAGATTTTAAATGTTTGGATTGGTTTCAAAAATTTTCAAACCGAATATTTCGGTTTGGTTTGAAAAAATATATAAAACCGAACCAAACCGAACCATGAACACCCCTAATATATATATATATTAAAGAACTCTTTTGTAATAAAATATATTTAACTTCTTATTTATACTATGACAAGCAAACTCTTAAAGTGCTAAAGTAAGATATTGAAAAGTCATATGTTATGTGTGGTTTTTTATTCACCTGAAGTTTTTGTTTTACTTTGAAACTAATAATTATGTAATTTTTGTATTTTTTGCTTTTTTCTCGTAGGATAATTTTTCAGTAATTTGTTTGAAATTCAAGAATCAAGATCAAGAATTTATGTTTCATTAATTTGTTTATTTTTTTTTGTTGTGTTTAACTTGTGAAAAACAATAGACATATTTCTTTATATTTTTAGTAGCTAGATAATTATACAAAAAAATTATTTTATTTTTACTTTATATTGAAGTTCAAGAATCAAGAAATTATGTTTCATTGTTTTGTTTTGATTGTGTTTAAATGTCAAACCAATAGTCTTATTTCTTTATATTTTTAGCAGCTAAATAATTATATAAAAAAATATTTAATTTTTACTTTATAATCAATATATTTTGAATGGTTTGGATTGGTTTCAAAATTTTAAAACCGAATATTTCGGGTTGGTTTAAAAAATGTGTAAAACCGAACTAACCCGAACCATGTATACCCCTATTAATTTATACTAATTGTGCAATTTTATTTTTCTTTGTTTGAAATGTGTTTTCAGAAATCTTTAAGTCACTAATTTGATGTGATCGAAATATTGTTGGAACTACATTTCATATATACTTTTTTATATTCATCTTCTGATCGAATCATGATTAAATATCAATTTATTCATCTAAATTAAGACATTGCTAATCCAAACAAAGAAAAGAGCAAAATAGCAAAAAAAAATGTGGATAAAACTACATTTATATGAAAAATCTACATTATACTGATAAGTTAAATTATTTTCCAAAAAATAAAGAATTACACCATTTGTTTGGCTGTAACAATTGGATCACAATGATTTTTTTTATTTTTTTTTAAAATGAAAATGAAGATTTACATGAATAAAAAAAATATATATAAAAATAAAACTACAAAACCTTGACCACTCTTTTTCTCCTTTTAGCTATCATCGACCTCCTCCTCCTCCTTTTGCTTTTTTTCTTTCCCTACCCTTATCACTGCTCGCTTTTTCACGCATGTTCCACCATTTCTCCTCTTTTTATTCCCCTTTCATCATGGATTGACTTTGCGTCCAACTAATTTGTCTTCTCTTCTCTTCCATGAAGTTAACAATATCTGAAAAAATCAACAAACAAAGAAAGCAAATATTAGGCTCTTCAAAAAGTTAAAAGAAAAAAAAGAAAAATTTGTAGTTTAGAGCATGTCCCGTAAATTATAAAGATTATGGAAATGAGGGATTTTATAATGGCTAGAGATGACAATTGAAGAGTCTTTTTTTTTTTGATGAATAATGTGAACTTGAAGAGTTTTGGGAGTTAAATATGTTGGTTCATATTCCTTTTTTTTTTCTTCTTTTTTTATGAATAAGGGGAACTTGAAAAGTGTAAGGAGTTAAGTATATTGGTTCATATTCCCTTTTTATGAAGATAGGGAACTTAAAGAGTCTTGGGAGTTAAATATGTTGGTTCATGTTCCCCATTTTTTATTTTTGTTTTGGGTCTTGTGTCGCTTCACATTTTTTATTTTATTTATTTTAAAAGCATTGTTTATATTATCTATTTTTCGCCCATTCTAAAACGATGAATTCTTGTTATAAATATGTGATTAAGATATTTGTATAAACTTAGTACATAATTCCAGATCTCTTGATATATTTCTACCAGTTGAGTAGTAGTGAAATTTTAAACTACACTACATTAGTTTAAACTACACTACATTAGTTTATTGTTTTATCTATGATTCATTTTGTTGTTAATTATTATTAGTTATATAATGAGGTTTCTTTATATATATATATATATATATATATATATATATACATTTTCTAGCAAAACTTTTAGAATTCCTAACAATTGAAAACTGTTGAACTTTTTGATTTAAAAAAACAATTAAACATTTTTATTTAAAAAAAGTCATTCAACTTTTTTATTTAAAAAGAAAAAACAATAAATAAATATAAATAAAAGTTACAAAACTCTTCTACTTCATTCATTAATATAACTAATGAACTTTATAAATATGTAGTTATAGCCATTAGCTATAGAAATCTTCTCAAGTTTTTATCTCCATAACAACTTAAAATTAGAGTTGAAGATTATAGCTCATGGAAAAATAATGTCAAAGAGTAAATTAATGATAAAGTTGCCACATGGAAGTTTCTAATTGGTTCACATACCCACAAAATGCCACATGCCACATGCCACATCATGAAGCTTCTACCTCAACTTTTTCCTAACTTTATGATCTACTTGTGATCAACAATTCGGATTTCTACCAAAAAAAGTAAATATTTTTATATACTATGATGTTGTTTGTTACTTTCTCTCTGTTTCAAATTGAATATTCACGTTTAATTTGTTGAAGAATTAAGAAGACTATTTTGACGAGTTACAATAATATTTACAATAATATTATGTTATAGAATTCAGGGAGAATATTGTAAATTCATTTCGAGACAAACTAAAATAGAAAGTGTACATTAATTTACGACGGAGTGAGCATTATTTTTTTATGGTCTATAGTAACTCAATAATAGAGTATGGGTTATATATTATGTTGGACACTAATTTCTACCAAATCGACTAAAGTATAATTCAACGAATTAATTGAAACAAATGTGTCTGTACACCAGTATAAATAAAGGGATTTAAAATTGAAAAGGTCAAAAAACTATGGACTAAGATGCAATTAAAACTGGGAAACAAAATCTCAAAAGCCCCAAATTGTTCCTTCCGACACATATTTGAAAGAACAGTGGCTGTGTTTTGTTTCTGTCTCTTCTGCTTCTCTTCGTTTCTCCGTTTAATATCTGAGATGCAGATGCAGATGCAGATGCAGAGCTTTTGAATATAAAAGAAAGGAAAAGGAGGAAATGGAAGCAATAAGGAAACAAGCTACCAAGCTCAGAGAACAGGTTGCTAGACAGCAACAGGTTGCCCTAATCTTCTTTTATGTTTTAAACTTGGAATTCCAAAAGCCAAGTTTGTTCCTTTTCAAGTTGTGTTGTTATGGCACATTATGGAAAGTAGTAATATTTTTTATTTTTCGTTTTTATTCTTTGAAATTGAGTCTTTAGATGTCATTCTTGTGTTTCTTTTCGTGTCAAATTGAATGTCCACGTTGACTTTCATAAAATTAAGTAGAGTAGTTTGACATATGTTACGGCATACTTATAAGAGGACCCCACATGTTAGTAGAACTTAAAATTGATCCATTTGAAGGAAGTGGACATTGAGTTTGACACAAACTAAAATAGAAAGTAAATATTCAATTTGGAGCGAGGGAGTACAAGTTATTTGAGTTGTATAATGCTGTTGAGGGGTCTTTTACTCAGCTGGTGTTCTATGGGCATTTGTGTTTTTTGATCAAGTTGCTCTCTTTTTTAATCCCATTACCTGGAATAAGGAATTGAGAGTTAGTATAGAAGGGTTAAAGCATTGGAGGGAGATCTTTGAGATTATATATAGGACTCAGTGTTCCATTGCCATAAACAAATTGCCTGTTTGAATGGAGTTATGTTAAAAAGAGCAAACTTTGGAGTTAGGATGATGCACTTGTTCAAAAGACTAGTTGGCGGACAAGAAAATAACATAAGATTTGAATGAACTAATGAGATTACGATATCGCAGCTCCTATCTGGTGATGAACCTTAAATCTGTTTTGCAGTTTTATATATATCTTGTCTTGGTTCCCGTATAGTGATGATAACTACAACAGTTAAAGTGAACTTGCTTTTGTTTTTAAATGAACATTATGAGAATGAAAACTCAGAGAAGCTTGTTTGACGCGAACTTTTGCTTATTTTCCATATTTTCACTAGGCTGTCTTTAAACAATTTGCTGGTGGGCTTGGGGGTACAGAGAATGCTGCAACTGACGATGGTGAATTGCAACAGCATCAAAAGCTTGAGAAGCTTTACATCTCTACTCGTGCTGGAAAGGTAAGTCACTGCCATTTTATTTGTTCACCCCTCTAATATTTCATTCTTTATTACCATATTTATTATTTTCCTGTTTACCAGCACTTTCAAAGAGATATTATCCGAGGTGTGGAAGGTTACATGGTAACTGGATCCAAGCAAGTTGAAATTGGTAAGTTGCAAAATCTTATTTACTGTGCGTGGTATTTGGTGATTGTTTATTGTCAATACTTATTGTCATTTTTTTCACCCTATTTTTGCAGGTACCAAGTTGTCAGAAGATAGTAGAAAATATGGTGCTGAAAACACATGTACAAGTGGAGCTGCATTAGCTAAAGCTGCACTGAGCTATAGTAGGGCACGCGCTCAAATAGAAAAGGAACGTGGAAATTTGTTGAAATCCCTAGGCACACAGGTTTGATTAGTTTTTCCCCTGCTACATGTTCTGTGCAGAATTAGCAACTTCTCTTTTATAAGGATCATAAAGTTTTTATATAAGTTGTTATCTGCTTTATGAACTTTAGTCCAGCTGAATTTAGATCCATGGTTTAGTAAGTTTACTGTGAAACTTATTTCAAGCTGAACTCAAGGATTTTGAACATTCATTATTTGAGTTGCTCTTTTTAATCTCGTTGCGTGCTGTGCAACTACTCAAGATTGGTCCTTTTTTAAGCAATTCCTTAATGTACTAAGAACAAACTTGAGCAACTATTGAACTGTTTCATCTGGAGATGAACCCTGAAACTTTTGTGTTTTTATCTTTTATTCATTTCTTTTGAATGATTGTGTCCAGCCTACTTTCTTTTGAATGATTGTATCCAGCCTACTTTAGTGATTTTCTTCCAATTGATCTTTTTGGGTTACGAAAAGTGAATGTTGGAAACCTTGTGCTTACTCAACCTAATTTGCTGTTGTATTGTGCATTCAGCTATAAATTCCTTTTTATAATTTTGTTTTATATGCCTTTATAGTGACTTTTCTTTCCCCTTTACTTTATACATGGATTAGCTTCTAATTGTGCAATATTTTTGTTGGTCAAACTAAAACTAGGTTGCTGAGCCATTGAGAGCAATGGTAGCGGGAGCTCCTTTAGAGGATGCTCGACATCTTGCTCAACGCTATGATAGAGTAAGACAGGAAGTCGAAGCTCAGGTGAGATTTGATTAAAATCAGACATGATTAGATATTCCAAAATCTAGCTTCATTATATCGGTCTGTGAGTTCTAATGTATTTGTACTTGATGACTTATTGTGGTCTGAATTCTACTACTGCAACTGACTCTGGATCATTTCTTTTAATTATCGTTTTTCATCGGATTACTTCCATTTTTCTTGACCTAGACAGGTTATTGAGGTTTCCAGACGGCAAGCTAAAGTGAGGGAAACAAATGGCAATCCTGATACGATAGCCAAGCTGGAAGCTTCTGAAACAAAGCTTGAAGATCTAAGGTCGAACATGACTACATTGGGTAAAGAAGCTGCTGCCGCAATGGCTGCTGTGGAAAGTCAACAACAAAGATTGACTCTCCAGCGACTTATAACTATGGTAACATCTTATATTTAGTTCCGGTATTTGTTTATGAATAATGGCATTAGCAACTTGTCATTTTGTATATTATTCTCGAATGAAGGTTGAAGCAGAGCGCAATTATCATCAGCAAATTCTACAGATACTTGATCAACTTGAAGCAGAGGTATGAACTTTCTTGTAAGGTCCTTTTAGCTGTAATGTCAAGGGATTTCAGATGTTTGTACCTAGTTGGATTTATATTCAGGCATTAGCGATTACAGCATGAGAGTGGCTGACAATATTAGTATTTTAAGGACAGATGGTATCAGAACGTCAACGCGTTGAAGCTTCTCCAAGTCCAGCTACTGATACTACCATGCCTCCTCCTCCATCATATGAAGAAGTTAACGATGTATTTACTTCTCAGATGTATGATGGATCAACAGATGTCATGGGTTACTTCCTGGGAGAGGTTAATATAATCCTTAATAATATAATCCCAGTGTTCTACCTTTTTCTTTTTTTTCTCTTTTGGTGTTTCTTAACTTTTATTGTTGGTTATTTGTTTTCTTTTTGTAGGCAGTACATTCGTATCTGGCTGAGTCTGATGTGGAGTTGACGTTGTCAGTGGGTGACTACGTAGTTGTTCGGAAGGTCTTAATCAGATACCTTTATCATCTCCTTAAATATACTTTTAAGCCTTTTGCTTTTGATTACATGATATAACAATGTTACAAGTTGCTGTCGTTATTTGACTCAATAGTAGGTAGCCGATATTTCTTATACCCCATTCTGCAATATTGCGCTACTTAAGCTATGTGTCTTTTCTGCATTTCAAGATAGTCTGTTTTGGTCCTCTTTTTGCAGGTATCCAACAACGGATGGGCCGAAGGTGAATGCAAAGGAAAGGCAGGTTGGTTTCCTTTCGGATATGTAGAAAGAAGAGATCGTGTTCTTGCAAGCAAGGTGGCCGAAGTCTTTTGAGCCTTAGATCGTCTGTAGTTTTCTGTGTTAGCTAGAATTTACCGTTCATATCAGTATTCTGAACATTTGTAATCCTACCCTGCATTGAAACACAGCTTCATGACATACTTTGGACAGACAGACAAACAAAACAACTTTTGTTCCAAAATTGTTGGATAGTGTTTAGATTTCCAGAATGCGTTTAATTACCTTTGGATCCCTATATAATTCTTAACATTTTAGTTCATTTTTCTAGCATAGTAAAGGTGTGTTTGGTCCATTAAACCCTCCACTGGGAATCTGTCTGGTCTATTTAGATAATGTTTCGTTTTATTTTCTATTTAGATAGTGTCCAGACAAAATACGAATAGACTCTGATCTTATCATAATTGAGTTACTATAACAAGTGGATGTGTCTCAACTTTGACCAGTTTTATCTTGGTCCTGGAGCAAATTATCATAATTTTAAAATTTGCTTTCGAACCAAAAAGAACAATACACGTAGGTACAAGATTACTAACAAGTGTATGAGTCTCAAGTTTGAGTAGTTTTTATCTTGATCCAGTAGCAAGTTATCATTATTCTAAAACTTACTCCCTGAACTAATGAATGCAATACATGTTACAATTACTCATTAATTGGGGCAAGTTTTAGGGATGATAAATTGCTCTAGATAAAGATAATTTTGTAGATTGGTAGCGTTTTTTAAACATACCGGCCGATTGCAAAGAAAACGTGCTCAAAGCCAATTCTAAAACGACAAAAGCGTATTCAAACTTCAGCAGAGGTCGGTTTGGACGATACTTCGAAAAATAAAGCAAAATTTTTTTGCTTTCAATTGCGGCTTCTCTTTTGAATGCATTTACCCACATTACATACTTTTTTGTTAGACAATAAGGCTAAATTGGGAAAATAACATCAGCTTTTAGGAGCATTATGGACATTTTAATGCTCCAACAACTTTTCCATCCAAAATGGGTACCTAATTGTCATGGGTTTAAGATTAGGTACTTAATTGTCAGATCCCTAGAAATTGGGATACCTAAATGGATTTAACCATTTAAGATATAAACCAAGTACTTAAATTAATTTAATTGATAATGTACTAGTTTAGCTGGTCACACTTGCAAACCCTCTAGGATAGCTTGTCTTAGGGCAAGATCTGGAGTTTGAGACATCTTGAAAATAACTATTGTCGTAGAGTTGCAATATTTTCTACAGCAAACCACATTATATATTCGATTTCAATAATTTTAGTCAGTTCAAATACTCAGATAATGGTCATAAAAAACAAACCAAGTACTTAATAATTATTAGTTACCTAACACTGCCTGCTAGTAATCACTGATGTATATACAATGAATATGTATGATGTGTTGATAGAGCTAATTAAAATTGGTTAAGAGGGCAGGGAACTTCAGACATTCATTGATAACCAAATTCATGTCTGTACTGAAAGGGGAAATTTTCTTGGTGGGCCTGAAAATGCAATGGAGAACTACACCAAAGGAAATGTTTGACAATCCTTCCTTTCATTACAAAGGACTTCCCTTTTCTGACAAGAGACAATCACGCAATTGCTAATATTCCATCTCACTTATCAGGGACGAAAGCAGGCTCCGAAATTTTTAAAAATACTAATAGGTATAATAAATTTTATACGTAGTTTAGAATATTTTATCAGTTTCGCTTCCCCAATTTTTTTTATCAGTAGTACTTTTATTATCAATAGTAACTTTATATATATATATATATATATATATATATATATATGTTGCTAGTTTATAATGTTTTATTCATCGTGTATAATGCAAATTTCTTTCGAGGCTAAGAGATTACAGAGAAACTACAACAAGTAGAAAAAATTGATTATATAAAGGAGCATGGCCGTATATAGGGAATAAGAAGGCCTTAACATATTTTTTCAAGAGACCTAATTTGATAATTATTTATTCTATTCTCTTAGCCATTTTTGTAGTAGAATCAGTTTGGTAATTAAAATGCTCTAACATTTTACTCTCAATAAAAAAGTATAAATAAATTGTTACTTTATTAAAAAAAATCATAAAACAATAGAATATGAATTGCTAAAAGAACAAAAGATACTTAGATAGTTAAAATTTTCTTTTACAGAGAAAAATAATGTAGTTGACCTTTAAATCAAAAGAGCAAATTTGTTTTTCTTTTTCAAGAGAAGAATGGCATTATGCGGTTTCAAAGAAGAATGGCATTATGCAAATTTTTCTTTATGCAACCCTATTATAACTTTTGTGACATTATAAAGAAGAGAACAAAAGTTTTTTCATTCTTCCATTTAGGTCACTAAAAAACTTTGATCAAAATGGCAGAATAAAAAAACTTTAGTGACCAAAATGGCAGACCGAAAAAACTTTAGTGATGAAATAAGTAAAAAAAAAATTAGTGACCAAAATGGCAGACCGAAAAATTTTTAGTGATGAAATAAGTTAAAAAATTTGAATTTTGACCAAAGTGGCTAGACGAAAATATGTTGATGATCAAAGTGGCTAATAATTTTTACAGGAAGTATCACCAAGAATCCAGCTTGCATTTTGAGAGCTATAAGAACCAAAAATTGAGCAAAGATAGGGAATGGACAGAGACCATACAACCAATAATTCTTGGGAGGGCCATGAAAAGCATTTTGTAAAGTATTGAAATTGACATTTTATGGTTGGGGAGGTGGTATGGACTCAATATTTATGGGGTATCATAAAAAAACAAATGTTTCTTTAAAAAAAAATGAAATAAAATAAGAATTTGGCATTTATACTGAAAACTATAGCCCCCATTTCATCCAAAGAAGGAATTTTATGAATTGGACAAAACAATAGAAGACCCATCAAAATTGGCCAGCCTGTATTTCTTATCTTATGAATAAAATAATGTATCATAATCATAAATAAATATATGACTGTATATATCAGAATTTTTCACAAACCCCCTTAATACTCCTCTTGTGTACATGTTACGATCTTAATCATAAATATTTCATCTAAGGTGTCCCTATCCTAAAGTGAGGGCGAGACCCTGCTCCACGACTACGTGAGATCGCGGCTCGATCACTCTCTCCCTACGTGAGCAAGCTTTCCAAAATCTCCTTTTCTAGGGCTACCATCATCCTCCTGTGAGGCATCTCTCTCCTCTACATGGGGCAATCGCGCAGTCGGACTTAATCATAAATATTTCCTAGTTTCTGCAATGTCTCACTCTCATGGTCTCACAAGCCCTATTTTTATTATCGTCCCCTCCCCAAAAAGCAAAAGAGCATTGTGCTTTTCTATTGATATAATTTTTTTTTTAATTTTATTTTAAAAAAAAAGACGATTTGTGGTTTTCTAACTATCACTTCCTTTAATAAAATATAATATAGTTTCCCTTAAACACATGAAATATCTTGAATCTTCTACCGGCAAACATGTGATACGTGATCACATTTGTCTGTCTTAGCAACCATAAATGTTTCTTTTGAATTATGAATTAAATCAAAAAATTATAGTCTATCATCATATAAAAAATATTTTCTAATCAATTAAGTTACTTTCTTGTCATAACAGACTAGCAACGCATAAATAGTGAGCTGAAACTAGCTCAAATGGTGAGCCTTTATTCATGTCATCCACAAAAGATATTTACAACACAATAAAGAACCTTACAATTTAGCAAGTACAAGTAGAAAACAAGCATAGGACAGGAAAACAACATCGTTAATTGCATCCTTAGCATAGATATTAAGGTAATAGAGAAAATGAAGAAAGTGTTGTGAAAATGGCATAGTGACCAAAAGGGTCTAAAATACATTAGGGGACGAGAATGTAAATCAAACTCAGAACTTAACTTTATTATGCTCTAATCAATTTTCTAGGTAAGAGATAAAAAGGAGATTGATTCTTGATTCCTAATACTAATTGATCTCTACCATAAAGTTCTATATCTCTTGGAAGCGGAAGTGGAAGGTGGTGGAGGATTGATCTGTGGAACAGCAAAAGAATTGTCTTCTTTCCACATTCTACTAGACTTGTTGTCTTTGGATTCTTTGAAGCTGATTTGCTGCCCACCAAAACCCATAATATTGTTTAAATTAGTAGCTTGAGGCACCCAAATTCCAGTACTTTCAGTTGAGAACGAACTTAGGTTGCTGCTCTCTAGATCGCCTTCCCATAATTGCATCATATCATTGTCTCCACCACTCTACAATTAATCAAGAAAAAAAATAAATATACCACTTTATATCAGTAATGATGAATTAGGAAATTCTTGGATTCGGTTATACCAAGTGGCATTATCTCGAAAAAATTGTATTCTAAACCCGACTTGTTAATCCTGACTTTCACAATGAAATACCTCTTAATCAACACGTATGAATACAATCTTTAATCTTTCATTTAATGATACAAAGATCAGAGAAAAAGTGAATAGCTAGCTAGCGTTGAGAATTCGCTTTCATTTAGTTAAATAGTTATTCAACACCAGCTATTCACCTCACACGTTAGATCAACAATGCATCAACGCGTGTTGGTCAAAGTAGTGTTCATTACTGAATCCAAAAATGTAGGACTAGTGCCTAAAACTTGCAGTTATGCGTGAGTTCAAAACTAATGAGTCAGATTTATAATACAATTTCTCTGGATCTCGAATCTGAAATCAATAGAAAAAGGGAAGAAAAAAAAAAGGAAGGATAAAATGCAAACCTTACAGAAACCACCAGAGGGATCAAGAAAATCTTCAATATGCCATCCGGGTACCATTTCCAAGTATTCAGATATGCTACTTGTCGGAACATTATTTGCACCATTAATCATTTGACCATTTGTAGCCTCGTAAACATAATTAGTACTACTGCTACTACGTTGGTTGTTAAGATTCTTGGAAACAGAATTTGAAGAAGCCCTTTTTGTTGATTTGTTTTGACTTTGAGAAGATTGAAGATTTGGAACTCCATCACAAATATTATTATTCTTCAGAGACTTAGCAGAATTAGATGATGATGAAGAATAAAGTGAAGAATTTGCAGAAAGCTTCACACCCGTTAGAAGAAATCGGTTGTGTTTTTGAGTATGTTCATTTGCTTTATGGATTGGAATATCACACTCTCTGCATAAAATTGCTCGATCTTGTTGACAAAACAAGAACGCCCTCCTTTCCTGTATCAGATCAGATGGTAGCTTAATTAGTCAGAAGCGCGATACATAAGTTGTTAAGAACTTAATCAGATTACAAAGAAAAAAATCAAGATCAAGATTTTGATTAATTAAGACGTGACAAAGTTGATAGTTCAATTAGTCAGAAGCACGATAACTCTTAACATCACAAAATCGTCTGGGGCATAAAATATCATGCCACGTACCCACAACACGACACATGGTTCTGGCAGCACCCAATACCACCTACTTAAACCCGCTAAGCCAAAAAAAATATGCCCAAGATGATAGCGGATATTTAGACTCGTTCTTATATACCGGTCAAATATTTCATTATTATCCTATATGAGACTGAAATTTAAATAAAACTTAGTAGATATATATAGGACATGGCAATACAGTAGCTCAATTGGTTAGAAGTACTGTGATAACTTACCTGACAGATGTCACAGAGAGGGACTTGTTTAGCGGTAGGTTGGAGGAGAGAGAAGCGTTGGTGTTTCCCGGCGAGTTTATTAGCGTGGTGGACACGGTGGTCACAGGAGTTGCAAAGTGTAGCTTCATCTGCTACACAAAACACTGATGCTTCGTCTTTATCGCATACGTCACACTGGATCTTCATCCGATCGGCTAGATTTTTTCTGAGTTCTTCTTTATCAATTTGTAATAAAAGAGAGAAATTTATAAATGGAAGGAAAAAATAAAGCTTTCTCAGAGGAGAAGAAATTTGAGAAGAGCGTTGAAGTTTGGAACTTGAGAAAGAGAGAGGATGACAGTATTTTTATATCAATACTATGCTATAATTAGATATAATGAATAAAAAAAATTAGAATATTGACCATACTATAAGGGGAAGGGTAAAGAAATATAAATTAGGAAAAAGTTGGTTGCGGGCCTGTGGATGAATCTAAATGGTTATATTGATTAGAGTACTTGAGGGAGTGGGAGATGGGTACCCCGCTGTTGGCTTATTCCAGCTTATCACCACCAACATGGTCCAATTCTTGTGTGCCCGTAGTCTTGAAACGCGACACATAATTTTGACAGTATTTACAATCACTTATTTTGGCAAATAAATTCGTTATGCCAAAAGATATAATTTGAGATGATAGTAAGTATTTAGACTCATACTTACATACCAATCAAACATTGAATTCTTATCCATATGAGACTGATGTTTACAATTCTGGTCGGATCTTTTGTTCCGCTCTGTCACATTTTTGTCGGCAAAACCGCCCGTTTCGTCCTAAAAGTAGTTTCTAAGAGCAGTTAAGGTCCTAAATGATTATTTTTCTCTTTTAATATCCTATACGTATTTACGTACTGCCATTAAGGTCTTTCCGTCCAAATTTCCGTCTAAATACCGTCAAGTCAGTCATTTGCCTCACATGTGAGGCATTTTTTTAAGGGTATTTCAGACATTTCAACATATTTCTCTCAAGAAAAATTTAGGTACTCAATTGTTAAATAAAATAAACAATGAATACTCAATTTAAATTAACTAATATAAACTCATCCCCTCCCCCCCTACATTTTCCTCCGCCCCCTACATTTTCCTCCGCCCCCTACCCTTCCCCCTATATATGTCCCCTATATATGTATTTGATTGAGTTTGTTTTTGAATTTTTTATTAAATTTTGTAAAAGTAAAGTATTTGTAAAAGATAAAGTATTGATTAAAGTGAAAATTGTATACTAAAATGTTATTCATTGTTTAATTCTTGAATGCATGAAATATCTTATCTTTCCACGGTCTCTCTACACCATCTCATCTGTAATATAAGCACGGATACTATGAAAAATGAAAATGGTAATTTCTTAAAAAAATATAATAATATCAATATAGAAATATCAAAGTCGTAATCTATTAACACAAGTTAAAAATGTTACGTTAACTGTAATAACCTTCCTTGACACTATAAAAAAATAAAAATAATAAAATTTGAGATGCCATTTTTTTTAGATGGTGGTGAAAATTTTGTTTTGGATCGCGGAATATTTTGGAGGTCCACGTGACATGTTTCGTTGGAAAGTGTAACATGACAAGGTTAAATGGAGTAGTAGATGGTTTCTGGCAAAAGATCAAAATCCTCTGTCCCGGCCTTTAAGATCGTTTGGTCAAAAGCCTCAATATTTCACATAGATTTCCCATCATCCCGTGTTTATATATCATATTTTTCGCCGGATTTTTGTCGGCGGCGGTCTGGTCGGGGTGAAATAGAATTATTTAGAGAGAGAAAAAAAAAATGAAGGAAAATAAAGAGTGGGTGTGAACAACTACTTGGATTGGGTTTGGCTTGGGATTGGTTTGGGTTTTGGTCTCAAACCCAGACCAAACTAACTTTGGATTGAGGCTGGGATTGAGACTGGGGATGATTTAACACTTCAGATATCAATCTCAGACTCAATCCAAAGCTGGTTTGGGTCTGGGTTTGAAAACAAAACCCAAACCAATCCCAAGTCAAACCCAATCCAAGTAGACTTTCGAGGATGGGTCGCTCATATTTTCTTTTTCCACTAACTTTTTATATAGATTTCCCACTAATTTTTTTTTCTGTACAAAAGGGTGTGTTTTATTGGATTTCGACCCACTGTCATACTCGGTTAAAATTTATGAGGGGATCATCTCTATTACTGATCCTCCGACATAGATTTCCCACTCTCATCCATTAACAACTTATATTTTTTTTTTGAAAATAAATATGTATTAATCACCAGTGTGAGAAAAATAAATTTTCATAGCGAAAAGCATAGTCCTCAAAGCATGTACACCTTTGTTAACTAATAATGCATGCCAAAGCAGCGACCACAAATATCCCCCAACAGTAGCCTCTTCCGCTCTCCTTGAACATTAAAAATCAAAGAATAGAAAAGAAAAAAATATATATTTTCTTCTTTTTTCCTTCTTCTAGGAAAAGTTGTATACAAGTGTTTTCAGAATTAACCCTAAGTAAAATGTAAAAACAGTCGCTTTTAAATAATTTAAAGCATAGCCTATACGCTTCAGAAAAAAAAATATGCTTTGATTGGATTGATTTGGACTTATTTTAAAAATGAAAAGTTTTATCCCTTTGGTAAAAAAGTTAATTATATGGACCAATCTATCTTTCACAATAATGAAGGCCACAATAATTAAAAGTATATGTGGGAGATGGATATGAGACATACATAACATTTGACGATAAATGCACACAGTGGCTATTCTCCTAATATCATTGAAACAGATGGATTGAAAAACTGATCTAACATTTGACAACGAATGCACAAAATAATTGCTCATATAATACTACTGAAACAATAGTCATTTATATCGTCACGTTTGTTAAGGAATCATACTCTCAAATCAAAGCAAAAAAAATAAAATAAGAAAAAGCATATCCAAGAACCATTTTGATCTATGTACACATTATTATACTTATTTCAATCAGTATTTAGAGCAATTATGTGCACTAATTTTACAATAGTGGAAGACATAAAAAAAAACATTTTGCCTATTATAGTAAAACACTACTAAGTACTAATATCTCCACCATATTGATAAAAACAAATAAATAAGTACCAAATACAAATACACTCCCTTCAAAAAGGAAAATCTTTTTAATTAAACTTTTCTTAATTAATCTGTCTTATGGCTGGATCTTTGCAAAAAATTAGTGCTGTTACCTCAATCAATGTGTCGAGAAAAATAATTAAATTAGAGCATAGGGTTCGTTGTCTTTACTAATATATAGATATATAGATGGTACTATATGCTTTACTTGGCCCTGTCATCATATATAAACTAATGTTAGTGTCACTTTTTGATGAATCGTGTCACTTTTATACATATGGTATATTTTCCATCCCAAGTTCCTACATCTTCTTTCCTTCTTTTGCTTCAACCAAAAATAAAACACAGTCTCTTCTCTCTCTCCTTTTTTTCTCTTTTCTTCCTCTTGAAGTTTCTTCCTTTCTTAATTTCCATGGCTAAATGGTTGGATCTAGCCATTCTCCACCCTTTTTTGATGTCCTCACCCCTACTTTTGGTCACAAACATCGATGGACCTTCCGCGTTTTTCATCAAGATTCAAAATTTAGGGGACGAGATCTTTTGTCAATCTTCTTATATCGACTAGTTGGTGGTAAATTATAGATACCCAGTTCTGTTCTGGGCCCTTTCTTGAGTTTTCACCTCTTTTCTAGGCGATTCTTTAGATCGTTGATAAGCCCATGTTCTTCTGAATCGCTGTCTATGAAAGAGGTTGAAACCAAGTGCTTGCCTCCGGGGTTCGAAAATGGCGATGAAGATACTGCGGAGAAGACTATCTTTTGTTTGTTTGTTAAATTAGTAGTTTTAGTTGCTTCCCACCTTTTGGGGTGTGGGTTATTATCCGTTACTTTGTGTAATTTTTTTTTCTGTCATGTTTGTCTTTCTTCTTTCCTCAACTCTTCTCTTTTGTTGCATTAGAGAAAGAGTTTGGGAATTTTTCAGGTTGTAATGGCCCCGCCCATTTTATTATTAATGGATAATCCTTTATTCATCGAAAAAAAAATATTTTCCAATCAAAAGAGACGTGTCAATTTGTGAATAGTTGATGGATATCGATGCCAAAAAAAAAAAAAAAAACTGTTGATTTTTTTCCCTTGAGCCAAATTAAAAAGTCTTATTACCACACTGAATTCTAATTTGTAGTATTCTCAAAAAGAAATTTTCAATCATCCCAAAATTCAATTACTTCTAAACTTATTTTGTGAAGCTAATTATTTCAAACTTATATATTATGAATTCGAAGAGTTTATTAAAAATTATTTATTTGATAATAAATTATGTGTTCAGCAGGCGGATAAGCAAGCACAACTAGAAAAGAAAACGTGGCCACGTCTCTCTCCGCACCAGGTGAAGGCATGGGCCGCTTTTAAAAGCGGGGAAATGGGAACCAACTACGATAATGAATAGAAAATCGGGTAGCTATAAATTGGGTGAAAATCGTCTATACCCGTATATATTCTCATGTTTGTATTCAACTATTCACAATTCGTCATGTTGATATTTCTTCTAATTATATATACACATGGTGAATTGTGAGTAGTTGGACACATGAATGAGTATATACACAGTACAGACGATTATTTGCCCTATAAATTATAAGGCGAGGAAATAGTGAGTTTTGGAGTGGAGTGGCCAGATTTATGAGATAAAATAAAATGAAAGAATCCGACATTAAAAGTCGAGCATAACAAAGAATATAAGAAAGTACAGAATTGAAAATTTGCAATATAAGTAGACATTACGAATTTACTGCATTCAACAGATTACTGATAAAAAAGAAGAGAGCTATATCTCGAATGGCCGCCTATTTAGGGTCAAACCATAAACAGTGGCTTTTGTCCCTTAGCTTCAGCAGTCCGTTTAGGATACCGAATACTAACAAGATTTTATCGCATCTCCATATGTAAACAGTAATCTTACCACGTGAATCATAGCTAATTTAAATGCTTTGTTTTATTTTTTATTTTCTAATCTTCGACTTGCTTTGACTGTACTTTTATTAGTGTGTCATCCTCCAATATCCCCTTATTTTTCTTACCCAATCACTTCTCGACCTTGTTTTCAAGTATGGTACAACAATTAAGTTGTTTGATAAGGAAGTAAATACAAACGAGAGAAATTAGAAGCAGCTCGTTCTAGATTGAACAAATTGAAATTTTACTTCCGAAAGTTGAATCACATTTACTAAGTAAAGGTGACCCTCGCCTGCTCTTTTGTGAATCGAACGTTCAAACTAACTATAAAAGTTAGTACAGGCGATTTATATCAATAAATTGTTGCTCAGAAAAGAAGGGAGTTTAAGCCGTTTCGAAGCTTTCAAATGAAATGGACCTAAACTCGGCTAGTATATTGACTCGTGGAATAATTGAAGGGTGGGCAATACTCCCTCCATTCCTAAATATAAGACTCTTTAGACAATTTGAAAAAATTAAGGAAGTTGTCATTTTAACCTAAACTTCCAATATTATCCCCCACCCTCCCTCTCTCTCACTTCTTTGTCATAAAGAAAGGAAAATATTGAGGGTATAATTGGAATAAATTGTTGATAACTAATAAAACAACCTTAAACGACAATTAATTTGGATACCTAGATATCTTCTAAACGACAATTAATAGGGAATGGAGGGAGTACTATATTAAGAAGATAAGCAGAAACTCTTACAAACTTAAACTCACCTATAAAAAGATGTTGCCGCAAATGAAGAAATGCCAGCTAAAGCTAGAAGACAAATAACACTTTTTGGTACAAATATTTTCATGATGTAATATGCTTCATGGAGAATCTTTCTATTAACTTTAATCTTGAAGATTATATCCATTTCACACTATAAATTTCAAGTAATTCCATCATTTCAGACAAGAAAGATCTTGGAAATTATGCGAATTCATTTAATCTTGCATATTCCTTCTCTATCAACAATATATATATATATATATATATATATATATATATATATATATATATATATATATATATAATGGATAGAGAAGACTCCCATTCTAGTAACTAATAAGTAATAACTTGCAAAATCGTAATTAAGAGATTTAAGAATGATGATATTCGAATTAATTGAAGACAAAAAATGACTCAGCTATTCATAGAATGGAAGTATAGATCTATCTCCCCATTCCTAATTTATTGAGTCAATCCATAATCTTTGGATGTTTAGAGGACATTCCAAACTTAACATGATTTTAGAATCGTTTATCTAATAAGGGAATGCAATATCTCAATCGATAAAAGTACTTTGTACTGAAATCAACAAAATCTCAAAATATATGGTCATTGGGAGAAAGCACCATTCCCTTCCATCCTCCAAAACATATTATAGACGAATCACAGCGTATTTCTAATAATTTTTATTTTTATTAAAAGGGATTAACCCTAGAGATAAGCATGCACTGGGCAGGAAGATAATAAAGAGATGGACCCTAGAAATAAGCTTGCACTAGGCAGGAGAGAGAGCTGCATGAAGCAGGGGTGGAACCCACGACCCGTGAGAGAATAACCTCAGCCCATGCCTTATTTCTAATAAACTAGAGAAGCTTTGAAATAAGATAATCACATAAGCTAAGACGATTGAATAATGTGAGAATTCATGTGCTATAGTGGTCCTCAGCCCATGCCTTATTTCTAATAAACTAGAGAAGCTTTGAAATAAGATAATCACATAAGCTAAGACGATTGAATAATGTGAGAATTCATGTGCTATAGTGGTCCAGAGAGGCCATATAATAGAGCCCAGTTGAGAATAACAACCCACATGGAAATATACGCATAATAATGGGGTATTGTAGTTAAGTGTCCCCCAGGTTGGTCACATTTCATCCTAGTGGTCCAATCTGCCCATATTGTAACCTCTCTCCCTTCTCCCCAGTTCCAAAGCTATTCTTCCGATTTTACCTTTGCACCCCCAAGGGTACGATGAGAAGAGAAGAGAATAGAAAATAAAGCTATGGTAGTGCGAAAGTAATAATATAAAGATATGGTAGGACAAGGTTTCTATTCAAAATTCAATAAAAACTAGTTTCACATCTTTTCTTATAGACAATTAACCTTTTATGGAATACATGGAAAAAACCTCAAATAGATACTCTATCCAATCCCTCTCTTAATCTTATCGATCTCTTCAAAGTTCAGTCTTTCTCTCGAGTTTCTTAAAAAGTTGCTGATGGCTTCTTGAGTTTTGTCCTAAAATTATTGCTTGTAGCTTTGTATACTTGACAAAAGTACTACTACTAAACTGTAACTTAATATAATCTAGGACATTGTTTATATTTGCAATAAAATTCAGGAGAGGTGGGTATAAATTTTACAGGTAAGATATGTGGGGAGACGTTGGAGTGTGATTGATAAAGAAGCTATAGGGAACATGCACTTTGTACTAGAAAGTTGTTCCTGAGATTATTAAAAAAGAAAAAGTACAATTGAATACCGGTTGAGTGGCATTGAGGTTTGCAATTGGGCCTAATGCAGACTAATCTTCCGACAACCATGCCGGCCCACCAACCCTTCAGCCCATTATTTTATATTTTTACAACTTTTTTTGGCTTGTATTTAATATAATATATAAATAATGCACAGGCTTCTGTAGCCTCCAGATGATATGCCAGTTGATATGCTAGTTAGAGGGAAAATAAATAGAACCAAATTAATCATAAAACTGATTGTATTTTACCCTAAATTTTGTACAGAACTAAAAGAGCGATTACAGAAAGTGAAAAAAAAAAAAAAATTCTAACTAAAGGAGAAGAAAAACGTATCTGGAAGGAGCCGTAGATCGAAAAATGGTTTGGCACCTTTCAGATTACAGCTTGTTTCAACAGCTAACATAGCCTTCATCCCCAATATTATCAAGGTACTGCTTTATGCATGTACTGCTCGTCTCAAATAAGAATGGAAGTCCACGTACCTGCAAGTTCCTCGATTATGTTACACGTCTCAAGGGTGCATGTAGTGCTAGAGTTCAGAGTATTGAAGATGCATTTCAGGAAAGAAAGAGCTAATCTATGCTAGCAATGTTTTCACGTCAATAGTCATAGACTCATAATAGTCGCAATCTTATCAATCTAACATGCATATAGTGATCAGATCTCTATAAAAAAAATTGCATAAAAAATTGGATGCAACTTATGCTTCAATCACAACCGTTAGAGTTTTGAATAAGAGATTATCAAGGATGGGTTTATCATGATAAAGTTGTGTGTAAGAAATCAAGCTTTTCTTTACACTGTACCAAGGTATGTGCATTGAACAAGATTACAACCCGTCAACCCCACAACAATAATGCATGGAAAAGTATCAAGATGATAAAAAATTGTTTCCGTTTGCAAAAGAAGAAGTATACCTCAATTAAACACCCTGAAACAAGTCCAACATTTTCCCTGGGGTTGACTTCTTTTCCATTTACGTAAATTGAAAATTTTCCATGATTTGTCAAATGGAAAGAGCCGGCGTTACCCATCTTTATAGTTGCCTAATCAGCAGCAGGTAGAAGGAAAAATACAGAGTAACCGTCAACACTAAAAACACAGATAAAGAAATCATCTAATAGGCAACACAATAAAGCAACTATTTTTGAGGCCTTGAACTTTTGGTGACATCCTAAATTAATGAGGACAAAGAAATCAAGCATTGACATGTTAGAACCCAGAATCACTCCAAGTCAGAGGACCAGTAAAGAGAAGTGGTAGTGAAAATCAGAGGTGAAATTATACCTGCCGTCGAGAAATTTTGTTAGGATGACCTTCCATTCCCAAGTCAATATCAACTTCAAAATTTTCAGTTGGTCTCCCCAGTAAAACCTAGATACCAAATATAAAATTAAACTAGAAATAGGAAGCATAAAAAAGATAAAATTATGCACGTGGTCAATATTAACAAAGAACATCCTCAAGTAAATGTCAATTAGTCGTCTCTAGATAAACAAAGACCTTCAAACTTCATGTTCTATTCATAATATCCTACTATTATTTTTTAATATTATATGTCAAGACAAACTAAATAATTATTTTCATATTTCCAAATTGTTATTTTTTTCTTAATACCGTGAGAAAGAACAAACTTGTAGTAAATATTTATTACCAACCTGAAATCGAAGATGTTAGTATCTCAGGATCTAGGCTATCTTCGAGCAAAAACCCTAAAAAATGTTAGTGTTTTAAGATCTAGGCTATCTTCGAGCAAAACCCTAAAAAATGTTAGTGTTTTAAGATTTAGGCTATCTTCGTGCAAAAGACCAATCTCCAGCATGAAATATACCAATACTATTGTTCTTCGAAACAATTATTTGAAACAACTGATTGGATCTTTTCTGAACCTCAACCCCAATTTAACATCCAACAGTCAAGAGTTCCTTGAACTAGGTTGCATTTGGAATGGCTTTTTGTTTCAGAATTTGTCTCGGACATTGAAAAAGTGAATTTTTTGTGAGAGAGATGTGGGGCCCAAACTGAGAAATTTGTATTGGAGAATGCGTAAGATGCACAAATGCACTGACCACATTTTTGACACGAGTACATCTTCTTGTTAGCAAAGAAGAAAAATGCGCTATCAATCCTATCATTATTATTATTACTATGATGCATAATATTTTGGCATTGTTATTACTACTTACATCTTCCAGTCAAAAGTACGAGTGAGTACTGAAGTTTTACTTTTTTTTTCTTTTTTTCCTCTGTCATGGCTTTTATTTCAGGTAATATTATTAGAAATAAGTTTGAAACACTAAATGACAAGCAACTTTCATCCATCAATATATCTTGTTTTTTATCCAGTTTGTTCCTTGCTTCTGGGAGAGCGAAGTAGAGAGGAGGCAGAAAGCTCGGAAAGTGAGTGATTAAGTCTCTATACCTCAGTCTTCTTTATAAAATGCTTTGCGCGCCGGCCATATAGAACTGCAAATGCTCCCTGAGCTGAAAGTGCTCTCTGCAAATGCGCATCAGCAGCCTGCTCTAGCCGAATTATTGTTCTCCTAGAGTCTTCATGCTTGTACCTTAAGACTGAAAAATAACACAATTGAACCAATTGTACATTATAGTTTTCCAGACATAAAGAATGTTAGTCATAAAAGAACAAACATTACAAGCAGTTTCCCTTGAAAAATGGGCTACACGGGCTAACATAAAGCACCGAGAATCTGAAAACTTAACGGATATGAACTGAAAAACAAAATATTTCTGCTACTCTGCAGCTTCTTGATGGAGAGTTTACCAAATTCAACTGTTTATGAAGACCAATAGTATCACAGAAATCCAGTTAAACTTTGTGAAACTCAAATATAAAAATAGCAAACTGAGGTCAAATGTGCAGGTCTTTCAACAAAAAGCGGGAATATGATTCATCAGACATTCAAAATAATACAGGGGAATGGAGAACTACCTTCTGAGCTGCAATACAAATCCTGGTCATCAGGGCTCAAATCCATATCAAGGATCTGCAAAAGGTAATTAAGCAGGGACTTCATGTTGGGCCAATTACTATATCTGAAACAAATTAGGCTACAAGATAAGGACAATTTACCATTGCTTCAACATCAGAAAAATAAGGTACATCGTCGTTATTGTCATCACTATCACAAAAGAGCTCCTCCTGATCTGACGCAGTTGGAACTGCAATTGCCTCTTCAGCTGTCTCTTCAACAGAGAAGAATTCTCCATTTAAGGCTTCATGGTCTTGAATCTTGGGGTTACCATCTACATTCTGCTTGCTACCCGCAGCATTTTTCTGAAACCTTAAATGGGGATCTGAAGCTTGAGCAAGTTTCTGTATATGAGATTCATTAGGGTTACTATTAAGGTGTTTTGGTTGTTCAATTTTTGTGACCAGTTCTTTCCCAGACCCAGGAACTATACTCTTGTTACTGCAATATGATGAGTTAACCAAAGCAGGACTTTCAGAGGTAGTCACCTTTCTCAGTGCCACATGCTGGGTATCACTGTTAAGTGGAGGTACAAATGTTTCCCGCCGGTCATCTATTTGACGTGGTGAATCCCTTCCCAGTTGAAATAATGACCCTTTCATCCTTGAAGGAACATGTAATTGCAAATAATTACTTTTTCCACTCTCCACGTGGGCCCTATCAGTAGGCTTTTGACTGTTTGAGAACTCATTGACAGATGAGGGCATAGGATAATAAGATTCCTGAAATTTAGTATCGGTGGTTTCAGAAATAGACATCGAGGACAATCGAATGGGAAGGAAAACATCATCATTGTTAGGAATCTCAGGATCCTCAATGTTCAACGTGCAGCAAATAACTCCATTGCGTAACTCAGGAAATGCAGGATTCACCCTTAGTGCAGATGATAGCTTCTGAGCCTCTGAATTCCAAACAATATGTTGATCATCACAATGGTTCCCCGGGTCACCTGACTCTCCAGGATGTGCAGCACCAGGAGAATCACTAAGGTGTTCATGAGGGACAACTGCAACCTCAGATATCCTGACTTCTGCAACATCATTCTTGCCAGGAGATTCCAGCAAAATTGAGCTGAAGTTTTCTATGTAACACTCATCAATCAAGTCCTTCCCCTCAGCATCCACGAAAAGCAAATCATCCTCGGTGAAAAAATTGAGCAAAGTATTTGATATTTCTGCAAAGTACTCCTCAGAGTTTGGCACTGAATCTTTCACGCCATCGACCGTGATTTGACCTTGCAGCTCGGATTGTGAGTTCACAGAGCTGTATCCTGGTATACTTGGGCCGTTTGCATCAAAATCATCCGGGATTAAAATGTCATTCCCAGCGTGGCCCTCCGTCTCCCCAAGAACATCAGCCAGTGTATGAGGAGATAAAAACTCATCTGAACTCCAAGCTGGCATCTCGGGAATGGGAGAAGAACCAAAGACACAATCTGAAGTTGATGAGTTAAAGACCTTGCTTTCAAACCCAGAAGAAGCGTCCACCCCTGTATCAATAATTTCCTCAAAAACAGGTAAGGATTGTATATCTAAATCCATGTCATCAAATAAGTCACAGGTTTGCAATTCTTTATATTGGTCAAAATCCGTGACTAAGGGATGATGCATAATACCAATATTTGATTCTTGATTTGCAAAAAACTCTGAATCTTCAACCCCAAGAAAATAATCAGCACATAAAGGCTCGTCATGTTTTCCAGCATCAATAAAACTTGGTACACCTAGAGAACCGATATCTACTGAGTCAAAAGGTTCACTGCAAATTCTTTTACGCATAGCAGAATAACATTTGCGAACACTTCCTGTTTTTCTTTTCCCCGGAATACATTTTGCATCTTTATTAAATTTTGCATTTGAAGCAGAACGCTCAAAGTCAATCATGTGCACTGATGCCTCCGCAGAAATAACTGAATTATAAAGGAGAGAATGCCAGCGATCTTGAAGTTCTTGAACAGTAAACATTTGTGAAAATCGAACTGCACCTTTAGCTAGGGATTCCAAAGAAGCACCGGCCTACAATAAAAGAGGAGAAAATGGAAATAAGCATCCACAAGACAAAATTTCATCATGGAGCCAAATACAATATCTGTAACTACTGTAGGAGTGATCTTATTCGAGCATGTGGAAGTGCTAACTTAAATTTTGTGGCTTCTGCTAATATACTAACAGCTAATTACAGTAACATTTGCCAAGAAAAATGCTTCCCTGTTATCTTATGCTCATTTTTAAGTCTCTAAAAAACAATAAAACCAGATTACTCTAAGATCGAACTTTAGATAAATTTTGATTAGATGAATAAACAACAAAATGTAATGCTTCTCTCAAACACACACTTCATCTGATGAAAACTTTCCACCCAGCCACTAATTGTCAAAATATGAGCAATGAAATAATAATCACATATATTCACTTATTTCAACACTTGAACAAATACAATGTCGAAATGTTAAGGTACCTTATAGCAATGTTAAAGACTTAATTTTTAACCACCAATCAACAACGACACAACAAAAACTTCAATTTTATTGGCATGTCTAAACAATCAAAGGTAAAATCTGAATAAACCAATTTTCTCTGTTCTGAATGCCAAAATCACTCTAACCAGTAGTATTACTTGAACTACTTTACTATACTCTTCACTAGAATAACTCCAATTTCACTTTCTTCAACCTAAAAGATTTATATTTCAAATAAATTCCTATTTACATTCAGTAGGGCAAAAATAAATCCACAAGAGACAAAAACAACGTGAGCATAAACACTGCATGCAACAGAATAAAACTGCATTCTTCAATTCCTAATCTTATTCCACCTTAAATAATTCATAAAATTAAGACCTAAAAAATCAGTTTAACACCAGAACACAACAGCAAAATTCAGTTAAAAATAAAATAAACATAATAAGAATCGTCAAATACTGAAAGGTAACAATAAATCTCGCCGAAAAATCAAACAAAAACATAAGGAAGAATCAATTTTGAAGAACAATACCCCAAAAAAATGAATTACAAAAAAAACAAGTCGCCGAAAATTTCTAAAAATAACAAATAAAAAAAAGTAAAAAAACAGTATTTATAAGGTTTCTCTTAGTGTTTACCTCGACGGCGTTTTTTAGCAAAAGATCATCTTGGGGAAGCCATTGATAAACCGAAGGAGGCAGAGCTCCCATGTTTGAAACCTCCAAAACAGAGAACAGCTCTCGGCGCCGCTTTCTCTTTCTCTTTCACCACCTTCTTCACTCTTTTTATACTCTCCAGAGAGACGATAAAGAAGGGAACTTTAAAAGAATATTTTATTATTTTAAAAGACCACTTTCATATAAGTCAAAAATGCCAATTCACACGAAAAATAATTGATTTTTATCCTACTTATATTACATTTATTAATTTGTATATAAATTTTAAACTTACCCACTAACCAAAAATTTTAAATTGGTTTGTATATAAGTTTAAATTTTTCCATTTCCGGTGGTAGACTTGGACCTACTTTTTTTTTTTTTTTTTTTAAGGAAACTTGGACTTGTGAACTCCTAAAAGGAAAGAAATGGTGTATTATTCTTTTTGGGAAATACCATAAACGAAAAAATATTTTTTGGAAAAAGGGAAAATAGAAAATAAGGATGGATTACAGTAGGGTAGGGAGGGGAATTAGTGTCCAACTCGTAGTTAATGAGATCACAACAAAAAAAATAAATAAATGAAAGAGATCTTTTGTTTTAAACCTGTGTCTTTTTTTCTTATTTATAATTGGTTTCGAGTTGGGACCATAATTTTTTATTACTATAAAAAAGTTATTCTTATATAGAGTATTACTGTAACTTAAAAAATGGTGGAACTCGTAAGAAAGGTAGCACATTTGTCAAAATATTATTAGTGGAAAATGAAATAAGACACAAATATGGGACAAAAAATATTTTTTTCCAAAAAAAATGAAGGAAAAAACAGGAGGTATAACTCATTAATTGTGACTGATCTCACCTCCCACACATAAATATACACTCTCAACTCTACTGAAATAAGTAGGGTCAATACTATATTTTTGTGTGTAGAAAGTAGAATCAGTCCATTCCACCCCTAGTTGTCCCCAGGGAAGGAAATACAAAAGTTAGTAACTAATTGACTAGGATATCTAACATAAAAACAGTAATTATTTTCCTGTATATTTCTAAAATTGAAACAGATTATTGAGAAAAAAACATGGTAAGAGGAATATTTTTTTTTTTTTAGCAAAATATGGGATCCATTTTATTGTCAAAGGGAATAAATCAATCAGTACAAAACGCACGAACCTGCAGCATAGCTGCCCCAGCAGTCACCTAGACTAAACCAAAGACAACTGTAAAGAAACTACAACTCATATGCACGTAAATCCGAACTACTTAGACTACGTTCCCGCCATGATTTCATCCATTCAAGGCTTCGTTCCTTGATCATCCGAGCCACCGAGACGCGTCCGGGACGGCACAGCCATCCTCCTCATGAATTTGTTTATTCCGCCAATACCAAATCGAGCTCACCGCCTCCCGAAACAAAGACCCCCAGTCTACACGATCCACACCTGGGATCCTATTCTTACAATCCTCCTGCAAATTCCCATCAACCCATCTCCGGGCCGACACCTCCGACCAGAATTGGCCGGTGTCCCTGTTTACGTTCATAAAAAGGAAAAAAAGTTACTTACAATAAATATAATACTTATGTTCTTTTGTTAAAAATGAAAATAAATATGTGTTATGATGCGTGTATTTCATAATTAATGTGTGTCGTATTGTATTTATTATGATTTAAATTGGTAATGTAGAGTGGAAAACGTATGTTTGTCGCTCCTCTCCTATTTTTATTTGTATTTAGAAAATATATTGTAAAATATTACGAAACTAAAACTTTGATATTAAGTGTAAGAATTTGTAGAGAAGTTTTGGACCAAAAAATTAGTGGAGATTGTGTTCGACTCCTTTACTCTTCATTGCCAACTAAATGAGAGAAGTCACTCGCTACTAAAAGACGCACTATATTCATAGTTACGAAGATATATTATGTTAGTGCCGTTCTTCCCCGAAGGTGGGGGATTCGGTATAGAAAACAATACTCTCTCCGAGATCACATGTCCCCGTTGAAAAATAATTTTTTAAATTAAATATGGTGTATTTTTACTCTATTTAAATAATATGTTCATAAGTGAACCCGCACAAATAAGATAAATCCTCGAGTGACATGACTGATCTCAAGTCCTGGATTCGCCACTAGACTATAGTGCATTGGCAAAATATTAGATAGACAAACCTTAAAACTTAAGAAAACATGAGTTTGTGAATCCAATGAACATATTAATGACCTTAAAAAACATGGTACAAATGTAGCAGCATATCATCCGGGGGAGAGCTAGCTACTCGAGCAAATGAAACGTTGTAAGATCAGACCCTCCACTGTGAAGGTTAGGCTGGTTAGGTTGAAGGCGTAAGGCCAGTATACGAGGCGTTCCATTTGGAAATCCAAGCATAGAATTGTAGTCTCCTCCATTGTCCACTAAGCCATAATGTGGGTCTTCTTGCCTAGCATCCTAACATTTTTTATCACCAAAAAAAATCAAAATGTACCCATTAGCTTACCCCGTCGGATTTAGATATAACAGGCTTGGAGAAGGGGCGAAATACGGGCTTTTATTTGTGAAAATGGAGAACTTACCAATTCAAGAAGGAGATGTCTGTGTATTTCTTCAACATTCCTTAGCTGCAACAATAAGGGATACCCAATCTTGAGGAGAAAAAAAAGAAAAGGGAAGTGTGTGTGTGTGTGTGGGGCTTTTGATAAGATTAGACATTCTAGCTATAGTACCTTTTTCTTGTGAGTCTCAATCTGATTGCCAATCACCTTAAACTGTTATGAAGAAAGTGTCAATGAAAAAGCAGTCATAGTAAAGAAACAAGATTTCAAAGCATCCTCCAAAGGAAATGGCAAGATAATTAACAGCTAGAGTCAAGGTGTGAAAGAACAGCCATATAGAGTTTAGTAATATAATATTCATGACTTAATTATATAGAGTTTAGTTCTAAGTTTTAAATGCAATGCATACTACTTTTGCAATATCCAGAATTCTTCATAGGAACAAACTTTTGATAAATAATATTCCACATTCCGCTTCACAATATAAGATTGTTTGATAATTTTTCATAGATAAAAAAAAAATGAAAATAAGTTGCATTTTCCCTATTATATCATTTACACTCCCTACCCCAACCTCCCAAGAATGATCCTTAAAATTTGCAAAAAGTCAAATATTTTAAAAAGGGATAAAATAGTTAAAAGGTCTTATATTGTAAAAATGGGGGAGTACAGTGACAGACTTATTACCCTCTTGAAGGCCTTGTCTCCAAATTTTTAAATCCCACATTTTTCTATTGTGGATTTATCTTTATACCCTTATATTCTGGTATAAAAATTTGTTTTGGCCACCTCATAAAGTTTCAATTTTTTCCTATTGAAACCCCTCAAAGATGGCCCATTGGTTTACTTCCTGAATTCACCTGAGAGAGTAATATCTTGTTATGTAGTAATGGTAGTAACAAATCCATGTTCATTTCCTAGCTACCAAAAGTTAATATACTGCTAGCATAGATTGAAGCCTATTTAATTCAGTACCATTGCATTAGTCTAATTCTTTAAGGAGTGGTTAATGTGGAGTTTTCAAATAGCAGACCTAGTCAAATTTCAGTAAGGACTACATATGACCATCTACTGTAGATTCTGTCCAAATAGTAACACAAATAGTACTCCCTCCTTCCATTCTTTAATATAATTCGTTTAGTATATGTAGCGACAATTACGTTGTTAGTCAAAATATCAATATTACTCTCTTAAATAAGACTTGTATACCACTAAATCTATTTCAGAGAGTAATATTGATATTTTGACTAACAAAATACTTTGTATTTTGCTTCTTTAATTTTCGAAAAAGTTATAAACGACTTAGATTATAGAATGGATGTAGTAGTGTTATATCAAAAGAATCAAACACCAGAAAATGAAATGGTTATTTTTTTCTTTCTTTTTCTGACTGGATTATGAATTGGTTTTCAGCAAGAAATGATTAAAATTTAAAACCCTAGATTAATAAACAGAACAAAAATAATCAACCTTCCTTTCTCGAATTGCCCTGAGAGAATTATCCACCTCTTCGCTAAGATTTCCTAGCTGCTCATAGTTCAGTTCATTTAGACACTCCCCCATCCTCTGCCTGTGAAAACAAGAAACATTTCCTTTATTAAAAAATTTCAAACACAGTACTCTCTTCATACCTTAATATTAAGTCGTTTAGCATATATATCGAAAATTAAGAAAGTAAAAAATAAAGTACTTTATTAATCAAAATATTAATTTTACTATTTTAAATAGGATTTGTAAACCACTAATTATATTTAAGAGGGTAATATTGATATTTTGACTTACAAATTACCTTATTTTTTTACTTCCTTAATTTTCACTACATGTCACAACCTACTTATGTTAAGTAATTGAGGTAGTATTATTAAGCTAAAGAAAAAATAAATAAATCAAGAATTAGCTTACAAAGGGACCAAATGAAATTTACCTGATCTCCTTACGAAGATTACTGTTTACATCCTTTACCTTCCTCAATTGTTCTTGCATTTTCTGTACCATAATAATAATAATAATAATTCATGCAACAAACAAAAACTCAGAATAGTACATTTTGGGATCAGAAATTAGAAATATGAATAACCTCGTAGTGGGAGTTCCAAAGATCAACTCCTAAAGCCTTCTGGTACTGATCAATCAACTGCTTGGTACTGAAAAAATATTTAAAATATCATGTAAATATGAAGAAAAATCCCCAAATTAAAGGGGGAAACTTTGTAAGTATAAGAAAAAGAGAAATTAAGAGTACTTAGTAGAGGGGCTGATGTATTCATGGAGTTTCTGAGTAGTAGAGAGCATAATAATGGAAACTTTAGCATCACAAAGAACAGTAAGTTCATGGGCTTTCTTGAAGAGCCCATTTCTTCTCTTAGAGTAAGTGACTTGTCTGTTGGTTTGGTTCTCTATTCTCTTGATCTGGATCTTCCCACGAGCCATTTTTCTTTCTGTAAAAGTTAGCCCTTTTGTGTATAAAGGATTTAAAGATTATCCAGAGTTACTATAATTTGTTTGAGGAAAAACAAGAGATTGAAGGGAGAGGAGAGGAGGAGGAAGGATTATTAGGACCATAGGGTTACTATAAAAGGAAAGAATTGCCAATTGCTTGAAAGGTGTTGGCAGAAGTTGACATAAGTTTTTAAGAATCAATCACTTCTTAGTTATCAGTCACCACCAATGACCCCTTCCACTGTTCCCAACCCCCATCCTCCCTGAAAAAAAAATTGTTTTATCCTTATACTGTGTCTCGTTTTCTGTTTCATTAATAAGAAATTACAATAGTTTAATATTTTTCCCGAGGGTTCCATTATTTTTGTTAGTTTATAGTTTTTTTTAATTAAAAAAATTAACACATGTCAATTTCTTATTGATGAGAAATGGAACGGACACTGAATGAGAATAGACGATTCTTACTGCTCCCTTACCTTCCTTGACTTTGGCTCCAGTGCGGACATGTGTTGTTCCGCAAGAATAGATATTCAGAATCGTCAAATCAAAATGGCCAGGTAAAACGTACGATTTCATCTGTACGTTTAAAAAATCTCACTTGTAATTAATTTAATTTGGATGACTTACCAACACTTGCCAGAATAACTGGTAATGTAGTGTGGCATTCGAGTGCAAGTTGTGAAGTCGAATCTCCTCCCCCAATTTTTTTTTTAAAATTTTTTTTGGATGAGTGAATTTATTTTGTATCACATAACATTTGTGCACATCAACATCATCTTTAACTAATCAAAAGTCCCTTAGCCCGGTGAGGTAAGGGTCTGCCCATGACCAAGAGGTCGTGGGTTCGATACCCTCCATATACATTGGGCAAGCTTTAATTGTCTCCCTTTTTAGGACTATCTTCTCCTCTTGTGAAGTGTTTCTCTTATCTCTTTATGAGGCAACCGCTCATCCGAGCTTCAAAAAAAAATCATCTTTAACTATATGAAGTACTGATATTCTCAACTATTAAATAAAAAAATTAACTATTAAATAAGTATCCTAGTTAAAAAAAAACGTTTGTTGTTGCGTACCGGATCCGAATAGATCCCTCCACCCTGACGAATTATGGAGACTATTCACTGGTATCTGGGACCCACTGAATAGCTTTCCCTTCCGTCCTTTTACCGTCAATGACAACTCACATCTTGTGTACTTCGCATTGATATTTTTATTTTTAATATTTTAAAGATGAATACTTGCTTTCTTTGTTTCTTTGGTTGCTGTTTTGAATTTTCATGCCACTGTACATTACTTAACGGGGAGTTGAAGAAATCAATTGTAGAAAAAAAATTGGAAATGAATGTCATAGTTCACATCAAGTTTGTGAAAAATGAAGAGGTGAAATCGGTTCAACGCATTTAATATTTTTTTAAGAAAGATTATATGTATAAATAACTGAATCTCACGTTCATAACTTTGATCCCTAAAAATGAAAATTCTCATAGGTTGAACACTTTAGGTCAATTTCCCTTTGATTCGGAAGAGGCATCCAGGATAATGGGATGCATTGAGGACTTTTGTTCATGGTCTGGTCAATGCATAAACACATAAATTGCATTAGAGAACTTTCTAGTATTTCAAGTAATGAAGATAAATTAAATATGATCATTATTTTCCACAATATGTTTCGAATTTGGACCATATTCACTGTAGTTTTAGCCTGATTCGACGATAATATTATTAATGTGTCTAAATTGTTAGCTCAAAAATGTTTATTGGATAGAAATGTTCAGAATAAAGTCTTTGAAAATAGTTGTTGAATAGTTAGTAATAGCATTTTACTCTAAAAGTTTAGACTAGAAACAGAAAAGTTAAATAGTTAATGGAAATTAAAGTACTATTTCATTTGGATAGGAAGTATAAGCAGTGGACTTAAAAAATATAAAAAACATATTCTTCTGAGGCTACTAAGCAGATTTTACCACCAATTGTATAAGAAAATTGGAAATGAGTGTTCGAGTTTGATATCAGGTTAGAACGCTCGTAAATCTCTTACTCCATCTAAAGAAAAATAAAGATCACTTAGTTTCATGAAAGTTTTTAAACTCTTTTATCGAATTAATTATATTGCGTCTGAATACGATATGATGATTCGAACTCGTAATATAGTTAACTTCTTGAAATCAAATGTAAGATCAAATGCCTTAGAAATTGTACAAGAATTTGAAAGTCCATATACTACTCGAGAAGACTTTGGGTTGGGCTGTTACGATGTACCATTCAAGTTATAAGATAATTTTTGGCAGCATTTATAAGCCCATAATATTGATGCAATGTCTTTTTTCACATCCGAGTAACTTAACAAAAACCCAATACTATTTTAGACCGCATTTATTATAAGATAATTCTGATATGGACCAGGTCTATTGGATCTCGTTGTACATAATTGACCACATCACTATAAAATGAGGATAGAGACAATTCTGTAGTGATATGACTAATTTTGGACCACATAGTATATATGGACCTGATCCATATAAAAAAAAAATCCTTATACTTAACCATGCCTTTAAAGGATTAAAGTTTCTTCAAAAAAAAAAAAAAAATGGATTAAAGAATTTTACGGATTTGATATATTTTCCATATAATTTCTTAATGCAAGGATATTGAAGTAATAGTAATACGTGTCATAGGAATTATCATTATTTCTTTGTTTAAATGTTGAAATTAAATTATATGTCACTAGTTTTTTTTTTAAGTTAATTTACAAATGAGTTAAATTAAGTTGCTCATGAACCGTTGTGAGTTGAGAAAATTGGCTCACATGAGATATAACTGAACTGTGAACTAAGCACAGTTTAAGTGCACCAACAACAAAGCCTTAATCCCAAATAATTGGGGTCGGGTATGTGAATCAATATAGGACTTCTGTGGTTATTCGCATGAATATATTCCCTCTATTTTCTTATATCAAACACCATACTCTAATGCAAGTCTAACAAAACCATATCATTGTTAATGACTTCGGTCCAATCCTTCTTCGACTTCCCCCACCTCGTACAGCCTCATGCCTCCATCCTTAAAGTTTTTGAATTGGAGTGTCACTCAGTCTTATTTTTTTTGTGTCCAAACCATCGCAAACAATTTTTCCTCATTTTTTATTCAATAAGTACAACTCTTATTTTCTTTCGAATAATCTCATTTCTCACTATATCATTTATATTATGCTCACGCATCCATCGCTCATTTCCTACTCCTATAATTTCGGTGTAGTATACAGTACACATGGATAATTAGGGCCGATGATTAACTAGGCCCAGTGTATTATAGCATAGTACATTATCCATACCAGACTAACAAACTGGTGGACATTGGGCCATTATATTAAATAAAGCCTACCAATCTAAAACTCGCTCATAAACGGTTAATCCATTAATTCGTCTCCCACGTATCTGAAACGGATGGGTATATCCTACTTACCATCGGACCTTCATGACCCGAGTCAAATCTTGAGTCAGAGTCAGAGATAGCAATGGCAAGTGGGTTAACTCGACGAGTTCGGGGCGAGTCGGTGAACAGTGGCGGGGTGAGGCGGGGCGGGGTTGACCAGTCAACGGGGCGAGGCGGGTTGGGTCCAAAAATGAAAATGACAAACCCACCTCGCCCCGTTTGGAAAACCCATCAAAAGTGGGCCGAGTCACGGGTTAACCCGGTGGGTTGGGCGGGTTAGGCGAGTTTGGCGGGTTGGACGGGTTAAGTGGGTTGGGTGTTTTTTTTAATTTTTTTTTGGTAAAAATAAATATAGATAAAAGTCATACCGGTTTTATTTATAACAAAATAACACTTACATATGAGGGGGACTTAGATGAAAACAACATAATAAAACAAACATTACAATTTAAAATGAAAAGTACAATAAAAATTACAATTATAGGGGATTTGAGTGAGTATTTATAGGGGTTGGGGTAATATGGGTTAAATGGGTTGGGTGGGGTAATATGGGTTTAAATGGTGCGGGTTTAAATGGGTTGGGGAAACGGGGCGGGGCGGGTTGTGGGTTTTTGACTGGGCGAGGCGGGCTGGGTCGATTTTTCTTGGATGTACAACCCACCCCGCCTCGTTTGTAAAACCCACTTAACCCGTGGGTCATAACGGGTTTAGGCGGGTCCAAATGTGGGCCGAGTTAAACGGGTCGAGGCGGGGCGGGGCGGGTCGCGGGTGGGCCAAACCCACTTGCCATTGCTAGTCAGAGACGCATAGACACGATAATGAGAAACTTTATTATAGGTAGTTAATAACTTATAAAGTGTACACAAGTACCATTTAGCCAATAAAATGTAGAGAAATATATTGTTATTGGACCAGTAAAATACATTAGTAGGTCAATAAAATAATTGATTTAGACATTTGTCTACATCTTATTGGTTACATGAGTATTTATTTATATTTTTATAAGTTGCTAACTACCTATAATAAATTTCTCCATGTTTAGCAATTTTATATATGAAGAGTTAAATTCATTTTAGTACCTTAAACTTTGGAGATCAGATGATTGAGTACTTTATTTTAGGTCCATGATAGCGAGCTATCGATTTTCGGTGAAATTGGTAAATTTGGATGGAAAGGTTGTTGAAGAATTAAAATATCCGTATGCTTAAAACTTATGTTTTTTTTTTTCTAATTTAGCCTCGATTTCTAAATGTTAACAAATTCAGCTCCAAACCCATGGAGAATTTTTCTGTCTTTTTGAATTTTTACCTTTTTTTTTTATTGACATCAAATGTCAATTGCTATCAGTAATTGCAAGATTTTTTTTATTTTTTTTATTAAAAGTAAAAAAGGGAATCGGATAGCCCAAGTGGTAAAGCTATCCGAACACGGGCCAGAGGTCCCGTGTTCGATTCTCGTATCTCCCCTTTATTGGGGTAATAATCTCCTTCTCTGGTGAGGCGTCCTCCTCCTCCTTTGGTGAGGCAATACCCTCCCCAGGCATGGAGCGTGCTTTAATCGGTTTTTCTAGGGTACTCTCCGCTCTCTCCCCTCGAGGGCAAGCCCTTTCGGACTTTAAAAAAAAAAAAAAAAAGTAAAAAAAATAACTGTAAAATATCATCTATTTCTTATAAACAAGAATCGAACTTTAAATTATTACCTATAAATTCAACTTAAATTAATGTTGTAAAACAGTGAGTAGTAAGCACGTGATTAGGGCGTATCTGTGCGCCATAATATGGCCGATAACGGCTGGCTGCGAAACCAATAATCAAATCATATGCTTAAAGATTAAAAATATACCTATATTCACCTACATAAATCAACATCCATCCACGATTCATATAATATTAACATAATAATATATTATTGATGTAAATAACTAATAATACTTGATTATTTGTTGATACCTCTAAACCCTATGGATGTTATATAATGTTGATCACATGGAGGGTCTAAATGGGACCCATAAATAAGTTGACTAGGGACCCATCATTCTGATGAATAGGATGTGGACCATTTTCTCTCTCAGCCCTTCTTTCTTTAGTCATTGACACGTTCTCTCAACTATAATGCTGGACAACAAGAGCTGTTCAGTAAATGATGAGGGTAATTTTATTTCACAATATTTGTTAAAATTGTTTTAATATGTGCTAAAAAAGGTAAAAAAAAAAAATTCCAATCATTAAGTGTTTTAATTCGATAATTTATAAACGTTAAGTATACATTAAATTTTGACTATTCAACATAATAGTCGGACTGCATTGACATTCACTAGTCATTACTACTGCTTACTACACTTTTTTTTTTAATATTAATGTCTAGAGATTATATTAAACTAATCTAATTAAAACATAGATAATGCTTTGATTTATCTAAGAAGTATTTCTATAGAATATGTTACATTTATCATTTCTTAATATCAGACAAAAGTCGATTTTTCAACATTTTTGGTATGATTGGATTGAGTACTCTTAGTCTGAAATTCCTAATTTAAGTCTCAGTTTAGTCTCAAATTCAAATCAAAATTTTCATGTATTAGTTTTTGAGATTTTATTTAAAGACTCAATTTAAATAGAGTTTCGGTCTCAATTTAAGTCTTAAACACAAATCAATGTCCTAAATCTTAATATCTCACCTTCAAAATTGGTTTTCTTGTCAAATCAATGTAACTCATGAAATCCTACATTACCTAAACTGAAAAAAAGGTAAACTTAGTTTGATGGCGCTGAAAATTGACTTGGCTAATGCCTACGATAGAGTCGAATGACTTTTGGTCATTAAAATTCTTAATATGCTTGATTTTTGTGAGAAATTTATTGATCTTATTCGTGTGTTTTTTTTTTTTTTTAGTTTCTAATTTTTAGTATTGATCGGTGATTTTCTTATAGTTTCTTTAAAGTTTCTCAGGGTTTGAGATAGGGAGACCCCATGTCCTCTCATCTTTATTATTTTCTTTGATTTATTGTCGCGAATATTATCTAGAGGTGAATTGGATGAGAATATCCACGTTATCAAGGTGAGTAGGACAAATTTTGTTATTTCGCATTTAATGTTCGATGATAACCTCACAATTTTTTTTTTTTTTTTTTTTGATCACCTCACCCAAAAAAAAACCTCACAATTTTTTCCACAATATGTTTCGAATTTGGACCATATTCACTGTAGTTTTAGTCTGATTCGATGATAATATTAGTACTGTGTCTAAATTGTTAACTCAAAAATGTTTATTGGATAAAAATGTTCTGAATAAAGTCTTTGAAAATAGTTGTTGAATAGTTAGTAATAGCATTTTACTCTAAAAGTTTAGACTAGAAACAGAAAAGTTAAATAGTTAATGGAAATTAATTAAAGTGCTATTTCATTTGGATAGGACAGGGAGAGTATAACCAGTGGACTTAAAAAAATATAAAAAACATATTCTTCTGAGGCTACTAAGCAGATTTTACTACCAATTGTATAAGAAAATTGGAAATGAGTGTTCGAGTTTGATATCAGGTTAGAACGCTCGTAAATCTCTTACTCCATCTAAAGAAAAATAAAGATCACTTATAGTTTCATGAAGTTTTTAAACTCTTTTATCGAATTAATTATATTGCGTCTGAATACGATATGATGATTCGAACTCGTAATATAGTTAACTTCTTGAAATCAAATGTAAGATCAAATGCCTTAGAAATTGTACAAGAATTTGAAAGTCCATATACTACTCGAGAAGACTTTGGGTTGGGCTGTAACGATATACTACCATTCAAGTTACAAGATAATTTTTGGCAGCATTTATAAGCCCATAATATTCATGCAATGTCTTTTCACATCCGAGTAACTTAACAAAAACCCAATACTATTTTAGGCCGCATTTATTATAGGATATGGACCAGGTCTATTGGATCTTATTGTACAGAATTAACCACATCACTATAAAATGAGGATAGAGACAATTCTGTAGTGATATGACTAATTTTGGACCACATGGTATATATGGACCTGATCCATATAAAAAAAATCCTTATACTTAACCATGCCTTTAAAGGATTAAAGTTTCTTCAAAAAAAAAAAAAATGGATTAAAGAATTTTACGGATTTGATATATTTTCCATATAATTTCTTAATGCAAGGATATTGAAGTAATAGTAATACGTGTCATAGGAATTATCATTATTTCTTTGTTTAAATGTTGAAATTAAATTATATGTCACTAGTTTTTTTTTAAGTTAATTTACAAATGAGTTAAATTAAGTTGCTCATGAACCGTTGTGAGTTGAGAAAATTGGCTCACATGAGATATAACTGAACTATGAACTAAGCACAGTTTAAGTGCAACAACAACAAAGCCTTAATCCCAAATAATTGGGGTCGGGTATGTGAATCAATATAGGACTTCTGTGGTTGTTCGCATGAATATATTCCCTCTATTTTCTTATATCAAACTCCATACTCTAATCCAAGTCTAACAAAACCATATCATTGTTAATGACTTCGGTCCAATCCTTCTTCGACTTCCCCCACCTCGTACAGCCTCATGCCTCTATCCTTAAAGTTTTTGAATTGGAGCGTCACTCAGTCTTATTTTTTTTGTGTCCAAACCACCGCAAACAATTTTCCCTCATTTTTTATTCAATAGGTACAACTCTTATTTTCTTTCAAATAATCTCATTTCTCACTATATCATTTATATTATTTATATTATGCTCACACATCCATCGCTCATTTCCTACTCCTATAATTTCGGTGTAATATACAGTACACATGGATAATTAGGGCCGATGATTAACTAGGCCCAGTGTATTAGAGCATAGTACATTATCCATACCTGACTAACAAACTGGTGGACATTGGGCCATTATATTAAATAAAGCCTACCAATCTAAAACTCGGCTCATAAACGGTTAATCCATTAATTCGTCTCCCACGTATCTGAAACGGATGGGTATATCCTACTTACCATCGGACCTTCATGACCCGAGTAAAATCTTGAGTCAGAGTCAGAGACGCATAGACACGATAATGAGAAACTTTATTATAGGTAGTTAATAACTTATAAAGTGTATACAAGTACCATTTAGCCAATAAAATGTAGAGAAATATATTGTTAGTGCACCAGTAAAATACATTAGTAGGTCAATAAAATAATTGATTTAGACATTTGTCTACATCTTATTGGTTACATGAGTATTTATTTATATTTTTATAAGTTACTACCTATAATAAATTTCTCCACGTTTAGCAATTTTATATATGAAGAGTTAAATTTATTTAAGTACCTTAAACTTTGGAGATCAGATGATTGAGTACTTTATTTTAGGTCCATGATAGCGAGCTATCGATTTTCGGTGAAATTGGTAAATTTGGATGGAAAGGTTGTTGAAGAATTAAAATATCCGTATGCTTAAAACTTATGTTTTTTTTTTTCTAATTTAGCCACGATTTCTAAATGTTAACAAATTCAGCTCCAAACCCATGGAGAATTTTTCTGTCTTTTTGAATTTTTACCTTTTTTTTTTTTTATTGACATCAAATGTCAATTGCTATCAGTAATTGCAAGATTTTTTTTTTTATTATTAAAAGTAAAAAAGAAAATCGGGTAGCCCAAGTGGTAAAGCTACCCGAACACGGGAGGTCCCGTGTTCGATTCTCGTATCTCCCCTTTATTGGGAAAATAATCTCCTCCTCTGTTGAGGCGTCCTCCTCCTCCTCGGGTGAGGCAATACCCTCCCCAGGCATGGAGCGTGCTTTAATCGGTCTTTCTAGGGTACTCTCCGCTCTCTTCCCTCGAGAGCAACGCCCTTTCGGACTTCAAAAAAAAAAAAAGTAAAAAAAAATAACTGTAAAATATCATCTATTTCTTATAAACAAGAATCGAACTTTAAATTATTACCTATAAATTCAACTTAAATTAATGTTGTAAAAGAGTGAGTAGTAAGCACGTGATTAGGGCGTATCTGTGCGCCACAATATGGCCGATAACGGCTGGCTGCGAAACCAATAATCAAATCATATGCTTAAAGATTAAAAATATACCTATATTCACCTACATAAATCAACATCCATCCACGATTCATATAATATTAACATAATAATATATTATTGATGTAAATAACTAATAATACTTGATTATTTGTTGATACCTCTAAACCCTATGGATGTTATATAATGTTGATCACATGGAGGGTCTAAATGGGACCCATAAATAAGTTGACTAGGGACCCATCATTCTGATGAATAGGATGTGGACCATTTTCTCTCCCAGCCCTTCTTTCTTTAGTCATTGACACGTTCTCAACTATAACGCTGGACAACAAGAGGTGTTCAGTAAATGATGAGGGTAATTTTATTTCACAATATTTGTTTTAATATGTGCTATAAAAAGGTTAAAAAAAAATTATCAATCATTAAATATTTTAATTCGATAATTTATAAACGTTAAGTATATATTAAATTTTAAATTTTGACTATTCAACATAATAGTCGGACTGCATTGACACTCACTAGTCAGTACTACTGCTTACTACATAGATAATGCTTTGATTTATCTAAGAAGTATTTCTATAGAATATGTTACATTTATCATTTCTTAATATCAGACAAAGTCGATTTTTCAACATTTAGGGTATGATTGGATTGAGTACTCTTAGTCTGAAACTCCTAATTTAAGTCTCAGTCTAGTCTCAAACTTAAATTAAAATTTTCATGTAATAGTTTTTGAGGTTTCATTTAAAGACTCAATTTAAATAGAGTTCTGGTCTCAATTTAATTCTTAAACACAAATCAAGTTAAATCCAAATGCACCATTAATTAAAAATTCTTAACTTTTCACATTGAAATAATATCTCATTCTAAAATAAAAAAATCAGTACCTCTAATTAGCACTACCCTTCTTTACTTAACAAAACTGTTTTAGGCGTTCAATATCCGTACTATCGTGACTTGTGAAAAAACTTTCCACTTATAGATAGAGTACAGTAGATGATTAATCAAAACGCAATGCATACCAGTAAACTCTCAATCCTTTTATAAAGCACTGTGCAATAGCAACACCTCAACACCTTAAAAACCACGAATCCGTACCTTAAAAAGTCTCATATGTTTACATATAGTAGTACTCCATGTAATTTTAAAATCAAACATATTACTTAGCAAAAAAAAATCAAACATAATAAAATGCATATTCTATTTCCCTCATATTTACTTTTATGGTCACAATAATGTTATGATAATGCAATCGCTACATTTGCATTAGCTTAGTCAAAATTTTAAGAATAAAAAGTGTGGAGTATAAGACATGAAAGACTCTTATATTTAAGAGATTTTTATTAAAGCTACGGGGAAATCTAGAACCTAGAATAAAAAATAATAAGAGATTTTTATTATAGTAAACTTTAAAAGGATGAAAAATGTGAGATGCAATACATACAAAGAAAATTCAGGGGAAATAATTTCATTTTTATAAAAAAAAATTAACATAGAGCAAATAACTATTTCTGGCATAAAAGTATTTTCGTGTGCTAATTTTGCTACAAATAATTTTTTGGTGTCTTTTCTACTGTCATAAATATTTTTTCGGCACTTTTTGTGCCACAAAAAAAATTCCGCGTGCTATAAGTTCCATGATGCGACCTATCAAATTCAGATTCGACCTGACCCGACCATTAACCCGATAATCTCTTCTCCAACGCATTCTAATTCAGAAGGTAAAATTTACAAATCATCCAATTCCGTTTAATGGTCGGGTTGGGCCGAGTCCGAGATGAATATGTCGTATTATGGCACTTATAACACGGAAAATTTCTTTTGTGACAGAAAAGACACAGAAAAATAATATGTGGCCAAAATAGCACACAAATTACTTTTGTGGCAGAAAAAACACTGAAAAACAATTTGTTACGGAAATAGCACACGCTAGTACTGTCAAACGGATCGAAAGCCCGTGGACCGGTCCGTAATCCACACCAAATGGATTGGGTATGGACTTGAAAATAAAAGTCCATTTAAATGCGGGTATTTTGGGTCCGGATCCGTTTGGATCTGGACTTCGCGGACCGGACCCGGGCTAGTCCTGAAAAATTAAAATATAAAACGGACCCGGACTTTGCGGACCGAATCCGAACTCATCATCGGATCAGTCCAATATATATAATTTCTTTTATTTTTTATATATCAACATCAAAAGATTCAAAATTTTCCAACCCAAATCTATTCAAAATCCAAACCCCCTACTCTCTCAACTCCAGCCGGCATTCACCTATATCTAACTTTCGTCTCTTTCGTCGAACAGTTCTAATCGACTCGATTGGAAATCGATTCATTGTTGATGGGTACAACAGTTCAATGGGGTTTGTATCTAAATTTTGTCATTTACTAGATACATGGATGCTGAATTTAATTGGGATGTATACTTGTATTGAGTTGCTATTTTATTGTACCTTGATATGATGAATTTTTCATTGTTGACTTTAGATCGGTCCGTAGTTTATTGAGATGCAACATACTAGCTATTTTTAATTTACTAGTTTAATTAAAAAAGGTAAAAAAAAAATAATAAAGTCCCCGGACCGACCCAGTAATCCGCGGACTATAAGCGGAATGAGTATGAACTTATCATTTTGAGGTCCGCAAAAAAATGAAGTAAGTCCGATCCTATCCGTTTAGGGTGAGTCTGTTGCGAATTTGGATTGGACCGGACCGGTCCATTTTACAGTGCTACACGAAATTATTTTTATGACAAAAATAGCTATTTACTCTAAAAGATATTATTATAAAAAATACTATAGGCAATCTGAAGGGATTCATGGGCGGAAACTCGTTCCAAACACCCATGGATTCTCCCTTGAAGGATCCGCTCATATGAAACAATTCGAAAAAGCATCAAGAAAAACTTACGTTTTGGATTCAAGAAGCTACTTCTTGAATGGAGGATGACGTTTCTTGGATCGGATGTTGTTACCGATTGATCTCCCTTTGCGGAAAGTCCCTCTACCGGTATCCACGCGACGAAACAGGCAGCGATTGCTAGCTCTTCGTCTTTTCTGATTTTCGGGAATTAGAGAGAAAAATGAGAGGCTGAAACTGAAATCTAATTTCAGAGACTTGGTAATATTTCGGCTGAAAAATCATGATCTAGGGTTTCGGCCAAGAGATCATTATATAGGGTGTGAGAGTTTGTTCCCATAACCAACTCTCACATCCTGAACTCCTCTCGGCAGTGGGAGTCTCTAACTCCCACGTCCCCTGAGACTTTACTGCGGTAGTGGGAGTCCTTATCGGATAATAACTCCCACGTAATTCCAGGCTATAGGTAAAATACCAAAATTGCCGCTATCTCTAATTCAAATAATAAACACTTTATTATTTTCAGAAAGACAAATGTCGATACTAATGAACTGCAGACACATTCTAGATTCATTTGAATGCGGACATAAAGCTCGTTAGCTCGTCTATGCGTGTGACCCACAGTAGGTTCATCTCACAATGGCAATGAAAACACACTTAGTAGTAGTATGTGTTCATAAATCATGAGCGGTCCCTAGCGAGGACATTGTGACTACCCAAAGTGAATGAATATACAACTGAACCTAATATCAATCCACTATTTAATCCCTTTGTCTCGCGATATCCTAATTAAGCATAAGGCGTGGTGGTCGTCACCCTTATTAAGCTTAGTTGTATTTATGCTCGATCTCCGGGTAGATCTGTTTCGACAAATAGCATTTGATAACCACTTTATCAAATACATTTGAGCACTGGCCATGCATTTAAATGATCTTTTCCTATCGAGGGGCTCATGGATATCTCTCTAATAATAGAGAGGGACAAATTCCTTACTAATGTCTCTCACATTCAAGCTATGATAGGACACTACATCCGATCATCGGTCGTATTGATTACTCATTACAAGTAACGTCCGATCGAGTCAAAACGTGGCTCCATTCATACTAGAATCAATGAAGACATAAGGTCTAAGGATTCTAAAATAGTATTGAGGAAGTAAATACTTATGACTTAAGACCATGAAGTATTACTTCTCTGACGGATCACGTCCAATACAATGTATCCCTATATATTGCATCTATGATGTGATTTGTATCCATTACACATGATCAGTAAAACAAGATCATCAATCAACAATCATACTAGTTTTATTTCATAGTAATTAAGCATTACATAAAACTGGGGATTTTTAGAATAATAATTACATAAGCTAATGAGTTTTACTATCAAATCACACATTTGATAATCAAAAGCAAAATTAACTATTCAATTACATGCTCAAAAGATAACAAAACGTACAACATGTGCTAATGGTCTTAGGGCACTACTAACACAATCGCCACCCCCAAAACCCTTTAGCAGGGAGTCAGTGACGGACCCACCCATACCAGACGTGGCCTTGCCCCCTCCCAAAAATTTCTAGATTAATACATTTTACTATGTAAATTATTTTTAGAGTAGTGTTAGGTAGTTAGAATATAAGCAATCAATTGTCTATAATTGATTATAATTTGGGATAAAAATATAAAATAAGGTGAAATTCTTTATAAAAATAGGGAATTAAGAGTATTTTATAACCTATTATAGCATAAATTTAAAAAAATTTAACGTATTTTTTGAAAAACAGTGGGTCAATTATATTTTATAACCCAATAGCCTTGAGGCATTAATCATGTCCCTTATTTTTATGTGTCATAACTCTATTAAATTTTTGTTTCGGACTCTCTCAAAAACTTTATTATAATGGATCTCTAACTTCACATTTTGGGTCCACACTACCCTGTAGATGTGTCCTTGATTAAAGTGTGGACCTAGACAATGTTATGAAAAAAAGTATTACTCTAAATAATGAAATATAAATGTTTTTGGAAGATTTTGGAACAAAAAGAATAGCTGGGAACAAAAAAGATATTGGAGTTGAGGTGGATGTTGGGATTTACTTGAGCTAATTTTTTGGTGATGAGTAAACATCAAACAATAAATTAAGGGATAGTTATGGGAGTGATTGTGACTTGGTGCCCTCCAAACTCGAAGAACAAGAATAAGTACAGCAGAAGAAGAAGGCCATGTTTCCCACCATCAATTACTACTATTTACTCCTCTCCATCATTCATAAGACTACAATTCCATATTTACAGTCTCTATAAATGCAGTCCGGCTCCTATGCGGAGCAGTCAAAGTTCCGCACGTGTGGACCACGTTGAGGGCAGTTGATTTCATTTTTCAAATAGATTGATTGTTGCGATTTAAAAGAGAGTTAAAAGAGTACATATGTAATTTCATAAATAAATAATAATAAAAAAATGAACACACAACCGTCACATTGGTTGGAGTTACCGAGGTGAGAGAAAATGGCAGAAAAGACAAAAATGCACATTTCTACACGAACACATATTTTTGTGCAATGAACACATGTTCTTGTATATTGTGAACACATATTTTTGTGCAGTGAACATATGTTTTTGTGCAGTGAAACACATATTCTTGATATTAAACACATGTTTTTGTTCTGTAAACACATGTTCTTGATTAGTGAACACATGCTCTGTTATTCTGAACACTTCAATTTGAAATGGGAGATATTTACGGAATCCTCATTTATTTTCTTCCAATTAAAAGTAAGGAAAGAGAAAAAAAGGGAATTTAAAATTTCGTTTTTCGCCAAAAAAAAGAGCTCAAAGTTTATCCCTAAATACCCTTTACTTTGATACAGCCGTTGGATCAAAAGTACAAAATCCAATGACTGATAGCTTGACCCGCATATATTGAACAATTCTTGTTCAGCATAGGAGCCGGAGTGCTATAAATGACGAACGATTAATGCTATGTAGTATTATCCTATGACTATGAGTTTGATATGATTGAGTCATAGTTTGAGATTTTTAGCCTCATATAGTTTCAAATTTAAATAAAATTCTCATGATTAATGTTTGAGATTTCATTCACAGATTCAATACAAAGAGAGTTTGAATTTCATTTTGAGTTTGAATCTCAAAACAAACTCAATCCAGCTTTGGATATTTAGGTTTAGAAGTATAAATCATTTTGGGACTATGTAAATAAATTAAGATTTCTGAAAACATGATATTCTTTATTTAAGTATATATTACCCTCTTTTTCTGTCATGTTTTTTCCCTCAATATTCAAAGCAACATCTAGTTACTTGCATTGGGATGGAATTTTAAAATTTTTTATTATCAATTAATCTCTTCTCATAAATAATTCAATTTTTATATAGATAAAAATACAAATTCAAATTGTTAGTAACAAATTATTTAATTACATTTTGTTTGTCAACGAAATACTATTCAAACTCTTAAACAGTGAACATAGACAGTAGTATAAAAAGCGTTAAATTTTCATAAACACAGAAAAATAACTTATATTGTGCTGTGAAAAAAAAACTATATTCTACATTTTTGAAGGGGAAGGTATTTTTTTTTTTTTGAAACCCAACTGGGCGTACACTCCAAGAGGGGAGAGAGTAGCACCTCATAAGAGGAGGAAGAGATAACCCTAAAAAGAGAGACGATTTAAAAGCATACCCCATGCATACCCCATGGTCGGGGAGGGTATTAAACCCACGACTTTAAGATCGTGAATAGACCGTTGCTCCACTGGGATAAGAACCTTGTGATGGGGAAGGTATAATAATAATAAAATTACTTTAAAAAATTAAAAGTTGAAAAAAGGAAGGAAATAAAGTAAAGTAGAGCCTGAATTAATAATGGGGTTGCGGGGGTTAATAAAACGCAGTAGAAAGATGCCGCGGACACGGGGAGTCTGCTACTTTCTGAAATCTGAATGAATTACTTAGGTGAGGAGAGTCAATGGGGGGAGAGAGCGCAGGGCTCGAGATAAAAGAATGCAGAGACACAATTATTGGGATACTCCCACATTTCCATTCATCCCTCACTTCTTTCTTTTCCATTTTTACTTTAGTGGGTCGTTTACTAGCACTGTTATGTTACCGTATAGTCCATTCGATTTAAAATATAAATTTTTATAAAAATTATATATTTATTAACTAATTTATCTCTACATTATTTTCTCTCATATTTTTATTAGATATACAGTTTTTATACAACTCTTTAGTTATTCTGATTAATATCTTAATTTATATTAAAACTTCTAAAATCACTTATATTTTGAATCGGATGAAGTATGTAAGATTAGATTCTTGCTAAATACATGGATTTTAATTCTGGTATATATGCAGCTTGTGCAAACTCTTACTCCATCCGTCCTAAATTATTTGTCTATTTTACATTTTGTACGGGAATTAAAGTTTAGTCAAATTCGATGGTACGATATGGTAAAATGTCAAATATGACTATATTTAATTTTATTCTACTTTCTTGTCTCTCCATTCTAACATTCAATGTATGAGGTATATGATTGGAAAAATCGTCATTAATGAACTATTTTTTAGAAATTGGACGGTTAATATCTGACAGATTAAAAAAGAAATGTGCACAAATAGTTTGGGACGGAGGGAATACTAAAGTGTATCTCATTTATTTAAATCATGCACTAACTCTGAAAATAGAAAGGTAAAAACACTCTTATTAGATTGAAGTTTTTTTACATCAGATTTATATTTTTTGTCTCAGATTATTTTTAAACTAAGGGGGTGTATTCAATCCGGATTTTAAAAGATTTTAACTGATTTTCAAAAGTTTATGGATTATGCTGACTTTATGAATTGTTTTAACTCCATGCAGAGTCTATCACATTCTATTAGATTGATTTATCAGGATTTCTTTTGATTTATAAAGTCTATAGATTATTTGAATAACACCAAGAAATAAAGAAAATACTGATCCAGTGGTATATTATACAGATCCAGCGGTGTTGAATATCCAAAGTCAACATATGTTTATCAATCCTTTTTTTTTAATTAAATCATTTTTTTTAAAAAAATTTTAAAAAGTTTGGCGATTGTCTTTGATTTTTTTTTAGATCACGTAACTGCGGTTTTTTTTTGATTTATTTGTTCAAGATTTGTATAATTACTTACTGTTATTTTTTTCTTTAGTTTAATTAAGATATGTTTTGTGATGCGTTTTGTTTCAACTCTTTTTTTCCTTTGATTTTCTATTTAAGAGGAAATGAAATCTATGTTTGAAAATAGAAATTTGTTGTTAAATAAAGAAGAAATTGTTTGCTTTCTTTAATTTCTATTTGAAGATGATTAAGAAGAAAATTGTTTGGATATTATGACAATAAATCATGTTTTTGGGAAATAAACAATTCATATTGAGTTTTCTAACGATGTTAAAAAAAATCTCATTTTTTTTTAGTTTGGATATTTCTTATAATTTTAAAGAAATGAGATCACTAAAAAAAATTGTAATCAAATCCTACATATGCTACCACTGCTGCAAGACCTCTTCTTCCCCGAGCCGCCGATAGGCCAGTGAAAGCCTTTCGTCCGCAGCATCTAACTGAGCTGACCCGCCTTAGTTTGCCTATACCCTCCCTACCTTGGAATGAGAGAGAGAATCAAAAGCCGTTCATGATATCTACATTCAACTGTGCCCCGGAGACACGGTCGAAGCACGCCCACTCAGTGGGTTTCTTTCACGACATGCTCTAGCTGCCTTATCAGGGACTGCAGTTGCTGCTTGTAAGGATCACTTGGATTGCTAACCCAAGGCGCCATCCATCCGGTCATCAAACTCTTCGACTAATAAAGGCAGGGTGGACGAAGTGGCCGAGAACTCCGATGAAAAGAAAAAAGAAGGCGTTAAATTTAATTTTAATATTAATGAGAGAAAATCAAAATCTTAAGGAATTAGAAGAGATTTCACAATACACATTTAAGCCTAGGAAATCCATCAAAATCTTACCTTTAATGAAATCTATAGAGTTTTGAATGCCTCTAGATTTTAATGGATTTTTTAAAATCTAAATTGAATACCTCTAGAATTTAATGAACTTTTTAAAATCTAAATTGAATACCTCTAGACTTTCAAAATCCTTAAAAATCCTATAGATTCTACATTGAATACACTCCCCTAAATCAATTTTTTTAGGGAACTAGTTCTTGAAATTTTATATGTAATAAGACTTAATTCAAAGAAAAAAATTGAACTCGATCTAAAATTTAAATTAGATTCGATCCAAATAAATTGGTCAATAATTTTCTTCTCTATAACGTGCTCCATTCAACCCCCTATCACCACCAATTAATTGATTTTACATGTCCTCACTCTTTCCTCTAGTATTTCTTTTCAATCAGTCCAATTGCACCATCCATCAAATTTCTTTTCTCTCAGCACATTTTATGGAATGTCCGTATATCCCCTAAATTTTCTCCCTGAAAGAGTGGGAATAAAAAAGAGCCTAAAAATTTCAATAAACATTCATTTTTTTTAAGTCCGATTGGGCGGTTGTCCCATATAGGGGAGAGAGAACTATCTCAGACGAGGAGGAGATAACCCTAGAATTAAAGAAGATTAAAGATTGCCGTACACAGGCGGTGAGTATCGAACCCACGACCTGGCAGTCGCCTGCACCACTGTAGTAGGACACCTTTGATTCAATAAACATTCATAGTGATAATTTGTACTATATTAAACAATATTCTTTTTTAAAAAATAAAACTTATTTGAATAAAAATATGTTTGTAACCAAATTATATTGGTTACATAGACGTTTTGAATTATTTATAAAAAGTTTGATGAAATTTTAAATTTAATTTGGAGACAATTTTGTCCGATAAGCCTTAAATCACTCTTAATTATACATAAACAAATTTTAAGTTCAACTTAATACGATCTATCTGATGAATAATACGATTAATCTCTTAGTGTACAAGAATAAAGATGAGGTTGAAACATTTACATTCAATTATGATTCAATTCTCTAACATATAAATTTTTTAATCAAAGGTTCTTTAGCCCAGTGGGGCAAAAGCCTGTCCACGATCTTGACGTCGTGGGTTCGATACCCTCCCATACATGGGTAAACTTTAATTGTCTCCCTTTTTAGGCTCTCTTTTCCTCTTGTGAGGTATTCTCTCCCCTATGGGGCAACTGCCCAACCGGGCTTCAAAAAAAAATAACATATAAAATTTTCCGTACGCTTTCAGATAATTAACTGCGTGGAAAAAAAAAGAAAAAGGAAAAAAAAAGGGTGTTGAAACTTTAGATAATTTGCGTGACTGAGAGTCAGCAAAACCCTAGTAGTAGTAGTAGTAGTAATAGTAGAAGAAAATTAGATCGTGAAATTCAGCAAATAAACTGACAAATCCTCAGGAACGAGGTAAATGAAAGATTATTACTATTAGACATGACAAAAGTTTAGTTTGGCTTTAGCAGATTTAATTTTTATAATGACAAGTTAATCATAAGAATGTCACGCTCAAATGGATTCGAGCCTAAAGCTACAACCATGGCTAATACAAACTTTCTATAAATAAATTACTGTTACCACTACTAATACTCAAATGCAGTAGGTCTTTTTTTTTCTTCCTAAAGCACCACTAATAGGTCTTTTATTTACTGTTACCATACCTTTGATCTTCTTTAATTTGTCCAAAAATTAACTCATCCAGGGATCATTTTTTTTTTTTATTATTATTATAGAAGAAATGGGAGTTATATATTGTTCATTTCCGAGAAAAGAAACATGATACATGAGGTACCAAAATGTGGTAAGAAGAAAAAGATGGATACTTTTCGATACGATTTCATCTATTGAAGACAATTTAACTCTAATCAATTGCTTATTCTGTCAAGGGTTAGGAACTACTACTTTTTTATCGTCCACTTTCTTATTCCGCCAATACTACATTGTTGCAATTGTCTCAGAGAAAAGATATATACTCTACCTTTTTATAATACTCAACTTATATTGAATTGTTAAATTTATTCTATTCAAATTTCAATGAGATTAATCTGAGTCAATAATCGGACACCGATCAACTAAAATTAAGTTACTACTAAAGTCATGTAAAAAAGAAAGAATTACAAAGATTTCACAAAACAACCCTTTAATTACCTTTTGGCTTTCATCAACCCAAAAAAAAAATGAAAAAGAAAAAAAGGGAGGGAGAAAGTGAGAAAGTAAGAAATTTCCAGAACCAAGTAATGAAAATAAAGAAGTCGTTGGATTCTCGGGGCTCAGAGTAGAACTGGGAAGCTAATCATGCAACCGTTTACCTCATAATATAATATAAGAATAATTAACCGAAATATAATTACTGTGCCGCTAGAAAGTTAAAGAGAGAAAGAAAAGGGGTTCAAATAGTTAAAAGAAAAACCTCGGGCCCCTAAAAATTTATTATTATTGATTGAATTACAACAACAAATTGACACCTCCCCCAAAAAAAAAGGGAATTACGGCAAAAAATTATAGTGTTTCTCACGTTTCTTTCCCATTTTATTTTGTTTTCGGGCATCTTCATAAAATTATTCACAATTTTTATCATTTCAAATTATAAATAAAGTTAAACGATCTTAATTTAGTTGGTCACATCTTTACTTCATCAGAGATTGTTTATAGTAAAATAACGAGTTTGAAACATTTTGTGAGTGACTAATGTTTTAGTTTTTAAAAATTTTTTTTATCACTAGACAATAGTGAGTGACAATAGATCGCTATTTCGATATTCTTATCACAAAAACTTTATAAAAACAATAAATTGGTCCATACTGGAAAAAAATTCAAATATGTATTTGCTTGAGAATTAAGAGGATTTATGTAATTAGATGGGTCCCCTATAATGTTATAAAACTTGCGTGGTTGCTGCCGGGCATGAGGTTCTAAACGGATTATGTTGGGTCAAGGCCTGGGGGTCTAAGTACGGCTATGAATTTGGATTTGGGCCGCCATTGGTTCGTACCCTATTAAATAATTGGAAAAAATTAAATTAAATTATGGCCACTGATTAAGGAAACTGACGTCTTAGAAAATAATTCTAATAATATAAGGTCGGGGGCCATGGCTATACTATATAGTCTTTGTCCCGTGACATTGAAATGAGATTATCATAAGTCACGAGGAAATTTGTCGGTATGGAAGGAAGTTGCAGTTTAAACTTTAAAGGGTAGGGGTCCTTTGGCCAGTCCTAGTCCGGTCAATTGGGTACTTAGGCTCAATTTGAATAAGATTTTGGTTTGAGTTTCTAAATTTTTGCGGGAGAATCTCAAATTTTGACTCTAAAATTGGCGGAAAAAGTTTAAATTCAATTTTTTTTTCTAAATAATCGTTCGAGCTCAAATTTTGGCCTCAAAAAATTGGAATTTAAATTTCTCCAGCCAATTTTAGAGGTCAAAATTTGAGCTTCTCCCGCAAAAATTTAGAAACTCTCAAACCCAAATCCAAACCCAAAACCTTCTCCAAGTTGAGTCTTACGGAGAATTAGAGTCTATTTTTAATGGATAGACAATTATATTTCTTTTTCCTTATGTAACGTCTGATATTTCTTAAAAAAATTCTGTTTTCCATTGAAAATAAAGTATACAAAAGATGATTTGGAATAGCAATTATGTGCACTAATTCAAAAATACTCTTCAATAAGATCACTAGGATTGCATGCCAAGTTTGGAATAAATCTATCATTTCAAATTAGCTCTTGAAAAGAATTCATTAGAATCAATTTTGTGAAAGTAAAAGTGAAAATCAAACCTTTTTGAAGGACTCGAGACAAACACTTATAAAGATACAAAATAAAATAAAATTGTAAACTATACTCAATTTGATGAACGTAATGTTCTTCTGCCGTTCTTCATTACCTCACTTGATAAGACCAACTAATTTAATCACATTCTTAACTTAATTAGTCACGACAAATGTTCCCTATTAAATCTCGCGAGTAATTAAAAAATATAAAGGAAAATACTTTTTGATTAAAATTGTCTAAAAAACTCAAATCCCCAAGTGAATTTCTAAAATAGTCAATGAATGAATTATAATAATATTACGAATTATTTTAAAATTTGTCACAATTTAAACAAGAGTTAATCACTATTTATGCCCATTCAACTATTTTGAAAAGCAAGTTATGCCCTTTTTGATTTTACGTGCCCTTTATACCCTCAACTATTTACGGGGTGCTAAAAATACCCAAAATGGGCGGAATCCGGCGAGTCAAGGCGGCCTTGCACATGTGTGGTCCACATGGTCGAAATTGCAGGGGCAAAATTGTCCATAAATTCCCCCACTTCATCTTCTTCCCCAATCACCTTCCTCAACACCTTCTTCCAAAATCCCAAAATAGGTCTTCAAGAAATACTAATTTTGGACCTCCATTATTAACAAATTCGAAGCAATGGGGCTCTTGAGATATTTTTGTTTGATTGGTATTTTTATGGAAAATTTTGAATCTTTTTTAGTTTTAGGAGATGAGTTTCTTTCTAATTTTATTTTGAAGCAAATGGGTTCCCAATAAAGCTTATTATATAGATGAATTGAAGAGAAGTTAGGGAAGAAGTTGAATTGAAGAAGGGGATTGGTGAAGAGGTGTTGAAGAAGGGGTTTGGGTTTGAAGAAGATGAAGTTGGTGAATTTTGACGATTTTGCCCCTGCAATTTCGACCATGTGGACCACACATGTGCAAGCCCGCCTTGACTCGCCGGATTCCGCCCATTTTGGGTATTTTTAGCACCCCGTAAATAGTTGAGGGTATAAAGGGCACGTAAAATCAAAAAGGGGCATAACTTGCTTTTCAAAATAGTTGAATGGGCATAAATAGTGCTTTCCTCTTTAAACAATTTATCCAATTAATTTTAATCACCTGTTACTAAATAAAAAAGAAACAAGAAAAAGCAATTGCAAGCCTCATTGGACGATGCTGGTTTCCAACATCTTTTGTGGGGCATAGGGTTCATAGGCATTCGAATCAATATTTTGTACCAACCTCTTTTGATTCCAATTTCTATATAAAATCATCATTTGAGTGCATTTCGACAAGGTTTTTATTCGAAATTTAAAAAATAATTCTTGCTTTAACTTCTATTTATACTCTCAAACAATTCATCACGTACGAAATTATTCCAAAACAAAATTTCAAAGAGAAACTTCATCAAACTACATCCTTAAATATTACTACCTCTATTAAATAATATAAGTCGTTTAAAACATTTAGCGTAATATAAGTATACAAAAAATAAGGTATTTTATTAGTTAAAATATCAATATTACTCTCTTAATTCTTTTTAAGAGAGTAATATTGGTATTCTGCATTATTAATCTTCGCTACATGTCTTAAACGACTTATATTATGGAGTATCATACAATTTGATCGAATTTCTTGCTTGTAATTTATTATTAAAATTCACTTTTGTGTTGCAAGAAAGTTATTTATTCAAATATGATACTCTTTGTTTTCCTGGTTCATACATAAGATAATGCCTAACCTATGATTTAGCAAAAAGAAAAGGGAAAAAAAAATGCCTAACCTATGATCTCGAATACACTAGTTTATGAGAAACTTGTTTACATAAAGCGAAGCAAATTAACCCCGATCTCTGTGGCAACTAGTTGAAGTTGTTATATTCTTTATCGTTTAAGATTATTTGATTTCTTCGGTGAACATCGACTCAAGTGGAATTCTTTTAATGATAGGGCTCTGTGAACAGTAGACACCGGTGACCTCGGGTGAACCAAAATAAAAAAGAGAAGCAATTTTTTTGAATATATATATATCTATCTTGTATGCCCTTTACAAAGACACTATTCTTATGCCCCCCTTATAAACAATATAAACAGTTTTTAATGTGCTAAATACTAGAAGTATTAATTGATCCATGCATATCCATAAAAAAAAAAAATAAAAAAAATTGATCCATGCATTATTGATGTCGGTGTATATACTTTACTTCGGTCCTCTACATGTTACATCAGTTCTGTTACCTTCACCAACTTCAGTTGTGGTGAAGTGAATGTGAGCTCATTCTCCCCTAAAAATAACCAGGGTTCGAACTGCGATTATAGTATTTGTATGAAGTTTTTTATGCTGGGAAGATCGCCCTTTTTTTCGATCTCTGCAGTACCCAAATCAGATTATTCAAGCCTATCAGACTTGAACACTGGATGGAAAAAAAAAATTGTTACCCTTGATAAGGGTTGACCTCTAAATAGAGTACTAAGGTTGAATATTTCCATTAACTCCCCCCCGGCCCCCCTTTGCTCTTGCTCCAACCAAGGTTGAACAAAAAAAATTAAATATATATTGAATATTTTTGTAGTTAGATAAAAAAATTTGATTATTCAGATTATTTTAGAGCGAATAATATGTGTAATTTTGTAACACATATTATGTAAAATTAGTGTTAAATTTATTAGAATATGTGTTAATTACAAGAGAATACTGCTAAAATAAAATGCGCTAATTGTCTAAAAGTCTGTAACATATGAAAAAAATATTAAGTATATACTCTAATTAAAATATTCAGAGAACACAAATTAAAATTTGTTGTTGATTGAAAAAAAATAAATTTAATTTTCTCTTAGTTTTTTAAAGTGATAGATAATAAAAATTTGATAAAATATATATAAACGACATATAATTGGTACGGAGGAAGTACTAAATTTTTGATATTTTGTACTATAGCCTCCGCGGCAGTCCATCTCTTTTCTCTAAACAAATTTTAATGGATAAATATAAACAAAGATCAATGTATAATAAGTCAATCTTAAAAATGATTACTCAAAGAATTATAGTGGAACTCGAGGTGTTAGTTTCACCAGTATTATTTTTTGCATGAAATCAAGGTCTATCGTGAATTGTATTTTCATCCAAAATACAGTAACAAATAAATAAATAAATACATAAAAGATGTTTTTTAAACCTTCTTTTTCCACTCTTAGCCCCGGTTTTATAAGTTATTAGAAGTATAATAAATCCACTAAAGTTGGAAGAAATTGAAAAATTTCTACTTAAATAAGTCCAAGTACACGATCTCGCCAAAAAATTGTAATTAATCCTTGCAAAGTGCGAAATTCATTTTTCAAGACTCCTCTAAAACAATTTTCCTCCTAATCTACAGATAAGTAAAAAAAATAATGGGTGTGCTTGGATTGGGGTTGGTTTGGGTTTGGTCTGGTTTGAGATTTAAACCCAGACCCAAACCAGTTTTGGATCACCCAAATCAGCTTTGGATTGAGTCTGGATCCAAAACTGGTTTGAGTCTCAAACCAGGCCAAATTCAAATCAGACCCAATCTAAGCACACCCAATATTTTTTTGAATAATAGCTCAGTGAAAAATCTGGCAACAAATTACGACAATACGTTTAATAGTGATAGGTGATGTACATGTACATTATAATAACTTATATTGAAATATATTTCGCAATTTTGAAATTTCACTCGCCAAAGAACAAGGACTCAGATCCTTTTCGATGAGTTGGAAAAACCTAATTACTTTTTGTTTTGGTTTTTCTTTAATACTCCCTCCATTCCCTATTAATTATCGTTTAGGAGATATCTAGGTATCCAAATTAATTGTCGTTTAAGGTTGTTTTATTAGTTGTCAACAATTTATTCCAATTATACCCTCAATATTTTCCTTTCTTTGTGACAAAGAAGTGAGAGAGAGGGAGGGTGGGGGATAATATTGGAAGTTTAGGTGAAAATGACAACTTCCTTAATTTTCTCAAATTGTCTAAAGAGTCTTATATTTAGGAATGGAGGGAGTAGTTTTTTACTTGAAATTTGTGAGATTGGAAACATTATTTACACCTAAAATTCTAAGAATGCATGAAAGAATTTGTAGGTTTTATAATTGGAGCCCTATCATCATCAAAGTTACCTAATCATAGTCCATTGATTGGTCTTTGAAGGAAGAAGAATTAGTAAAGTTACCATAATATACTGTTTCCTCATTTGGTAGATTGATTTTTGTCTTCAATTGTGAAATCAATAGTAAATGTAAATCCATCTTATCTTAATTATATATAGAGAGGGAGGAACGGTCAGAAAAGAAAGTTGAGCGTGTTTTCCGGTGCAAGGACAAATAACCCAAAAGCTGATTGCTATACCACGTGGATAAACATAAACCGTCCAATCATTAAATCAACGGCTATGATTCAATCTTTGTTGATTTATTGCAAACTGCAAAACAACTGTTGAACCAAGTGGTAAAAAAAATTCTGCTCCCATTCGTAGAGTCTATGACTAGCTAGTAGTACTAATAGTGGTTTTTCCTACACAAAAAGTGATATTCATGCCCACAGTTCCTCATCTCTCGATTCTACAAAAATTGTGGAGAATGTAAGTCAAAGTAACCCAGCGACTCGATTGATGAGAGACTTTGTCTTAGCGTACCGCAAGAAGCCACTCTCACATTGAAGGGTTAAAACTTCCGCACCGCGACTATTAAGATTCGAATTTACGCCTCCTACTCAATCTGCTACCCAACCAACTAGTGGTTCTTAATTGTGTGTCTATGTGAGAGAGAAAGAGGAGAGAGAGAGAGAGAGGAGACCTATGGAGCTGTTGCTGTCTTAAATTGAGGTTGCAGGTGGCCATGGCGGCGTTTGCAGGGGCTGTGACTTTAATGTTATTACAAACAGAGACAGAGAATTCAAGTGAGAGGGAAAGAATGATCTTCCTTACCCTAAAAAAATTCCTTATTTTATCCATTTTTCTCTCTTAATTGTATACAAGATCAATTCGTATCCTTGTCTATTTTTACCGTATGAGATTAATTCGATTTGTTCAATAATTTTTTTTTATTAGATTTCCAATATTTTTTTCTATACATTACACTTGAATCCAACAATAATAATAAAGTTTTAATCCAAAATAATTAGGGATTATTAGTGGGATAGAGATATCGGAATAAATATTTTGTTAACTATCCTTAGCTCGAATCAAGAATTATATTCCTCACTCTAAAGAAAAAAGTTATACTTTCATTTTTTTTACGAGGTCAATTGGTATTCTTTTCTATTTTGCAGTGTGCAACTAATCCGATTTTTTCAATTGTTGGAGAAGAAAAAAAAAAGATTTTCACCTCATATTTTGTCTTTTTTTAGAAATAAAAAAGTGGTTATTCCTTTAAAACAGAGTCTTCTTCATTCAAAAAGCTTAAATTCAAATTCTTATTTTGAACAAAAAAGAAATTATTACCAAAACAAAGAATGCTGAATTTAAATCTACTATTTCGTGTAAAAAATATTGTACCAACAATTTAGTCTTTTTAGAATCGAAATCAAGAACTTGTTTTAAAGAAATTAAGCTCATTTTTTTATTCTTAAAAAAAAATTGCAAAAAAAAACCCCACAAAACACACACACTATGAGTGGGTCAGAATTGTAAGTATAGTAGTAGAAGAAAGAGGTAGAAGAAAGAAAGACTTGTACTTGCTGCCACAAAAAAACAACCGCACCAAAAGCACCATATCCCTTGAGGAAAACTGACTAGAAACCCCCATAGCCATAGAGATCTTGATGGTTCCATAGCAAAAAACTTTTGCCTCTAGGTTTTTTTTTAAAATTTGCTATGGATATGTTTTTTTCTACTAGGATCAGAAAATGTCTGGGTTTTTCTCTCTAGGTGGTAATTATAAAGATAATCAAGAACAACAACCAGATCAACAACAAGATAACTCTACTACTAATAATAATAATAATAGTTTGTATTTGTTCAAGAACAATAACGAAGAGATCTACAACAAGGGTTTTGAGCTATGGCAACAGTACTATCAACTCCATCATCATCAACATCAAAGAGGACAACAACAACATCAATTGCAAGACGTTGAATTTTCAGTGGGTCCCAGTAGGGATACTACTGATGATAGATCTGGAGGGTTTAGGTTGATGAGGCCAGGAGGAGGAGGAGGAGGTAGTAGTAGTAGCGGCGGCGGCGGTATGAATTGCCAAGATTGTGGGAACCAAGCTAAGAAAGATTGTTCACATCTTAGGTGTAGAACTTGTTGTAAGAGCCGAGGGTTTCATTGTACAACTCACGTTAAGAGTACTTGGGTAAGAATTCCGACATGACCTGTTTAATTCTTCTAGTGAGACTGTCGAAATAATATTTTTATTTTATTTTTTTTCAGGTTCCAGCTTCCAAGAGGCGGGAGAGACAACAACAACTGGCGACGATACAACATCAGCAGCAACAAGAGTTGAGCTTACAACAAAGAGGAGAGAATTCGAAAAGGCTAAGAGAAAATCCTAACCCTTCTTTGGTTTGCACTCGTTTTCCTACCTCCACGTCAGGTAACGTTGTAATCTTCAATACAAACAAAATTATCTAATTAATTGAAATTAAAAATTAATAAGCCATCACCATATAATCTTTTCTTGTGATTCATCATGTCAACTTTTCATTCTTTTGGGCAATTTTTTCCTCCATCTTTTTTTATCAACACTATTTCAAAGTAAACTTGATAGTGACAAAGCTGATGCCCTTATGACGTAAAAATCATGAGTTCGAATCACCTTTCCTCTCTTGAATTTCTCATATTTTTTGTAATAAATAAGTCTCTCCCCAATAAATAAATTTTTTTTTAAAAAAAAACTTGACAGTGGAAACTATTTTTGCTTGAAAAGAATGTTCAACATTTTGGTTAGTACGATTTTATCCGTCTAAAATTGAATGTACATTTTCTTAAAAAGAAATTTATAACATACAAAGTTATTTTCTTTAACATGGGAAAAAAAGAATTGTCTAATTTGTTTAAAAAGGATCATGTACTAACATTTTGGTTGATTGTATTGACTAGGGTTAGAGGTGGGAGGACATTTTCCGGCAGAAGTGAGTTCACCAGCGGTATTTAGGTGCGTAAGAGTGAGTGCAATGGATGATGCAGAAGAGCAGTACGCATATCAAACAGCTGTTAATATAAGTGGTCACGTTTTCAAGGGAATTCTCTACGATCAAGGCCTTGAAACTCGCTACTCTGGTGGTGGTGAGAGTTCCTCGGGCGGCGGCGGCGGCGGATCAGGTTATCAACAACCACTTAATTTAATTTCTTCTACCACCGCGGCTACTACTAGCAACCACCCTGGTATTACAATGATTGATCCTTCTGTATATCCAACTCCTCTCAACGCTTTCATGGCCGGTACGCAATTCTTTCCACCACCAAGATCTTAATTAAGCTCGTCCAAGATATCCTCTCTATTATTAACATAAATTAGTCTTATTTCTCACCCCCCCTTGAACAATGTAGGAAATTTATGAAAATGAGAAACAATGTGTAACCATGAAGGTTGGATATTGGTAGTATTTTTAATTGAATTTCCATTATGATTTCTTTCTTTTTTATTTATTTTTGTTTGTAGTATTATTCTTTTTTTGAAGTTGCATGGTTTTGTTCCCACTCTTCTAAATTATGACTTGGATATACTCGATCATTAAGCTATTATAATATTACCCGAGTGGCTATATTATTCTTGAATTCTATGTGTTAATTTTTTTTTGAGGTTGGTTTTTTTGTGACACATTGTGATGTGTGTCATAGTCATATTCTACGGGTCGTTTCTTCCTTCCTCATTTTTTTGGCGATTAACGTTTCTTCCTTCCTTCATTTCTTTTATAAGTTACTATTTTATGTCTCATTTTGAGGTTGCTTTCTCCTTTGGTTTTGAACTCGAAGCTGCTTTTTCCTTTTTCTCCGTTTTCTTGCTGGATAAAATTGGGACTATATTGCACAGATTTCGTGTTTGTTTCAATATTAAATTTATATATACTCATCATAACTTCACTAAAAATGCTAAAAACTTGATCTTGTTTGACAAAATTGTAGTATAACTAAATAAAAAAGATGAAAATAAAACGGGTACCACGGTCCCTTTGGGTCATTTGTCCGAGTTATATCACAGTTTGTAGATGACTATCACGTATTTCACTTTTTCCTTAAAAGTTTAATTTTCTTTTGTATGTTATAGATGTTTAAAAATAATAATAAAAGTATACACATAGCGTTTCTTAATAGTCATGTCAAGAATGGGACACAGACTGAGTTAGAAAATCCGAACCCCTTTGAAAGTCTTCCATGCAATGGCAAATGGCAGTTTGCCATTTCGCATCCCTTCTCTCACACACACATAGAAAGATAGATATAGATACATTATACATATAAAAGTTTATGTAACTCCATTAATGAAGAAATAAAACCCAGTAAAAGAAAAGTAATTGAAGAGACATGCATGGATGTGATTCATAGAGAAAATAAAAGAGAGCTTTCTAATAAGGTTTTAATGTGGAGTTCTTGAAGATGATGAGAATGATTATTGTTCATAGTTAATGGTGGCCATTAATGTAGATATAGATGTGGAAAGTAGGTTAATGTACGCATGATGATATTTGCTTGTTTAAGATTAAAGGTGCCCTTCTATGGGGGATTGATAATATATAGCTGCTAGATTTGGTAACTAACGTAAAGAAACCTAAAAATGAATAAACTTTCCAAGATTCTGAAATTTATGTCCCCATACCAAAGTACTTTCGGATTAGGACAATTCATTCTTAACGGATTTCCTCAGTCCCCCCCACCTCTTCATTACTTCCCTTTCTTACATCTCTTCTCTTTTATCTTTTCTAAGTCTTTTGAATTGATTTTTGGTCTGAGAATTTTTGTCTCGTGATTTGAAAAACTGAGAATTTTGTGTTGAAAAATGTCAAGAAAGTATACACAAATGCACAAAGATAGAAAGTGGAAGCACGATCCCCCACCCCTACCTCATCCTTCCATACACTTCGAAATTTCTATTAGTTTTACATTTCTATAAGTGGGATTTTTTTAGAGTTTCTGTTAGATATGTATAAGGTTTTCTTATAGATTTGTTTTGACCTCGTAAAATGTGAAATTTTGGTTTAAGTCAACTTGTTTTGAGTTACGTAAAAATTAAATTATTTGCAAGTGAAAATGATGATTACTACTAGTATTTTTTTTTCTTCATCAGGCTTTAAATAAAAATAAACATTTTCAAAATGCATTGGTCTTTTTTATGCCTTATAGAAAACCCTGTATGCATGATGAATTTTAGTTTGCTTTAGTTCTCAAAAGCTATTAAAAATCATAGTATATGTCCAAAGGTCATTCATCTTAATGTGCACAAAATAACAAGTCAAATTCATAAAAGTTGCCATATTACAAGTTATGACGTAGAGGTCATGAATCCCTTCCACGCTTCTTGAATCTCTCATTTTTTGTAATAGATAGGTCCCCTCACCTAATAAAAAAAATAAAAAATAAAAAAATATTGCAAGTTATGAAATAGATTAATTGTGATATATATTTATTTAGTTTATAATAATCTTCGGAATATAGCTATAACTTATCAGTCAGTGGTATTTATAACTTGAACATTTGAGTCAATGTATATATGAATGAAATGTACCGACACAAGTTTGCTCAATTTGTAAGAATTTGATCCGTCCTTACAAAAGTCAAGTATTCAAATCTCGCTACCGACGTGAGAGCAGTTTTGATGAGCGATCTGTGAGTACCTTGTAAGCGACCTATGGTCCCGAGGGTCTGTTTTGACCCCTGTTTATGACCGGAGTGGAATCCATCCAAGCTGTTTTCTACCAAAAAAATATATGCATGAAATGTCATTATCTGAAAACATTGATGTCTACATTGCCTTGATTTTGTGTGAACATGTTTCAACAGGAAGTTAGTAGTTATAACTACCTCAATATAGCTGCAAATCTAGACCTTCACTTAAGAGGTTTGTGATTTTTGTATCCCCTCTCCTTACCCTAGTGGACCATGAGACTGGAAACACTAGTGATGACTAGTTTTCTGCAAGGCAACACTTGCCGAGATTAAGAAGTTAAATTATACGTCTGAGATTGGATAGAGTTTCAATTTTTGAATAAATATCTTGAATTCCGTAAAAAAAATTAATTGTTTATGAAATGAGATACGTAATAATATCTGAAATTTGAAATGCTATTCAAATGACATTTCATTTTCTTGCCAAATGCTTATTACTGAAATGCTACTTCATGTTTACTGACTTTTCATAGATAATATGAACATGGGGTCTTATGAAGCTGTCTCTTCAATTATAACACATTAAAAGGTCATATGTTTTTAACATCTATTAGATTTCATTCTTGAGTACCACTTATGAAGTATATTTATTACTACTATAGTCTTATCCCTTTCCTGAAAGGACTATTATTTCCCTTATGTCCGACGGAAGATTTGCAATAACATCACCCCCGTCTCGAATAATGTTGAAGCAATGTACTATTATCAAAGTTAGGCCAATAAAGTATAAATTAAAAAAATATTTCAAAATATATAACGCTTTTCAAATTTTCAAAAACGAAGAAAACAACATTAGCTATCATTTTTCATCATCTATTTGATCTATATTTTAATAGATTAATATTATATTAGATAATAATAATAACATTTAAACTAAAAAGACATCAAAAAAATTTCAAGAAAATACACACATATGTATATAGGTAACAAAAAATTGGGGCCTCTTTGAAGACCCTGTTCGTAGAACACTTTAGGCACCCATGTAGCCGGGCCTGAATAACATTCATACATATATAATGGGGGACGTACTCATGTATGTTTTTAATTTATTTGCTCAACCACTTACAATTCATCATATTTATATACAATCTAAAAGAAATATCCACGTGACGAATTCTAAGTAGTTGGAGATATGAATATGAACATACCCGGATACAAACGATTTTCACCCTAATGGGACATCTTCCAACGATGTAATAACCATGTATATACCTATACATTTGAGCTGCAAAATTCTTGTTGGCCGGCCCATTTTCATGCAGGAATCCCTCTATTGCTTCTGAGATCTCTGTGTCCAAAGTACACTAATTAATCTTAACACTCCCAGTTTCAGGAGAGAATGCCCCCACCATCACATGTTAGGACAATTGAAAGAACATTTCTATTACCTAATGCACTATGAGTTTCCTTTGTATATCTAGTTTAGGAAAGACATCTTTATATATAACACTATTCAAAGTTTTTAAAAGGAAAAGAAAGAAAGAGGATAATCTTGATCAAGAATCAATTTCTTTTGTTGAACAAAGATTTTACCTTACCTTTTTCATTGCTAGTATCTTTCAGCACTATTGTTTTCTTTTGTGGATGGATCTCCTTTTTTTTTTTTTTTTTTGGCATGTTTATGTTTTACAAGTGATGGCTGATTCTTGGGAGTTTTTACTCATTTTCGCTACTTAAAACACTAACAGAGACTTCCAAAATAATTTAGAAGGTATATTTTCAACTCTAATTTCCATGTTAGGATAGCAGCTAGATAGAGAGCGACTATCAACATACAATATCTCCGCCATCTAGGCGGATCAAAGATGTGTACTTATTTAGTTATTATATTTTGAGGGGGTTACAATAAAAGAATTTTGGAACATTCACGGCCAAATAATTTTTTTTAAAAGAGTGAGTATATATAAAAAAGATTACATAGTAAAATTATATTGATTTCAAAATTCTGGGACCCTCTGCTCTTTGCATTGAAAAATTAACTATTGGAGAAATCAAACTCTACTTCATAGTTTTCACATTCACTTATTTTCCGAATGTATTTGTGATTTGAAAGTAGATATTGTTGTCCCCTTTCCTGTGTTCATTTTCAAAACGAGAATCCTTAATTTGATGCTTGAAATATTAGTTTTCAACAAACTATTGAAATCTTTGATTAACCCTTCGGGACTCCATCACATCTTCGCACCACCAACTTGACCTCTTCATGTACCAGAAAGTCCATGTATTTTCAGCCCGATCGTGCAATATCAAACAAATGCTTAAATCAAGCAAAGCAAATCCAATACAAGGCCCTTAATTTTAAGAATTATTATATCTTCACTAATAAATATAATTTTTACATCTTCAATCATACTTATTTTTTTATAAATAAAATACAAAATTACAATAGGAGGATAAGACTTGAGGTTACAAATACCATCAATAAGAGTAACATATAATAATGAATAAGTCTTCAACAAGTTTCGGAATAGAACTAATTATGAGTATAATAGAAAACAATACTTCTTATTTTCTTTTAAAATCTTATTTGTTCAAGAAGTTTCGTGTTATAATAAGAAGCTGCATATGTTCATTCTCAGTGAATAATGTGCGCGAGAAAACTAATTTGATATATAAAGAAAAAAAGGGTTGCATGGAGTCTGAAAGCCGAATTTGCTGTGAAGAGGACGACTTATCTGATGTGGGTCACATAGTGTCACTTGTCAAGGAAGAGCTCCGAGATTTTCCGTTTTATAGTATTAAGCATGTGCGTCGTAATGGTAACATTGTTGCGCATTTGTTAACGCGTTATGATACCACGTTGGAAGGTACATTTAAGTTCGTTAAAGGTGTACCTGAACAATGTATTTCTGCTGTTGAATAAACACATATTTTCCCTAAAAAAAAAAAGGTTACTTTTTACATGAAATGGTGAAAGAAAAACTAGAAGAAACGAGGGAAATTGTCAGAGAATTATTAGAAATTAGATTGATAGAGTAGGGAAAATATTAGGAGAGTAGGATGAAGCCACAGCGGGAAGGTCGCGTGCTCTTTTGCCATTGTAATAAAACTGCTAAAAAAAAGTGGTCCACAAAAATTCAACTTTTTATTCCATAGAAAAGCAAAATATTGCTCTTCTTGATTGTATCATTCCACTAAGATTCCTAATTCCCTTTTTTCATCTCTTATGTCAAATTGTGATAATTGTTGTCATGGCCATTGAAGAAGCTTTCAAGAAGAAAGAAGGATCTTCTCTTCCTCACTAAAGATCTCAATTCTTACATGTGGAAGATATGAATATTGATTAGTTTTTTCCATGAGTATTTCTATGTATTTGGATTAGTTATTTTTAAAAAGAAATTTGTCTACAAAAAATTATAAAACTGAATCACTTTTTAAAAAAGTACATATAGTTCGACTACTTTTATCTTGGTCCGAGAGCAAGTTATCGTTATGCTAAAATTTGATCTCAGACCAACTAGTGCAAATGCAATACATGTAGCTAAAAAAACCAACTCACTGGAGTGAGAATTAGTCTGTTTTGCCTTTTTTGACCCGTGTATACTGCATTCAGTGATATCAAGTTTTAAAATATTCTTTCTCAACATGAGAAACTTTTTTTTTCTCCCTAGTCGGCTAGGGTCCCTCCACCTAAGGTTCTAAAACTAGGGTTTTGCCTACTTTGCCACCACGATTCCCTTCCTCCTTCCAGATTCTATATTTCCCCTTCCTTGAAACTTACGATTAGTATCCCTGTTGTGACCTAACGAAGCTATCATGGCGCAGGACTTGGCCATGCAGTTGGAATCCATCACTCTTACTGAAGAAGAGTATGAGGCCATTGATCTTGCGGCCACGGATTTGAGTACTGGATTAGTGGACTGCAAGCGCAATCTTTTTATCGTACATGAGTACGGAGCCATCAATCATATGGGATTTAAATCAACAATGGCTCGTGCTTGGCGATGTGGGGATTTTCATATCCAGGGTTTGGACAATGGGTTTTATCAATTCTTTTTCGGTACCGACGAGGCTATTGACTTTGTGCTGAACAATGGGCCTTGGAGTTTCGATAATCACGTGTGATTCTTCGGCCATGGAAAACCGAATTATATCCCCAATCACAAAGATTTCAAAGTCGAATATTATTTTATCCATGTGGGTATTGCGTATAGACTTTTGGAAAGCTTAGAGGTTGTAGCAAGAGTGGCCAAGGGGTTTGTACATTGTAAAGAGATGTAGGTTTGTGTTACGGTCGGAGGTTCTCCTTAGGGTTTTGGTTGACCTCACGAAGGTATTACGTCGTTACGTAAAGCTCCGCATGCATGGGGGGACTGAATGTCTTCTTCAGATTCATTACGAGAGGCTTCCCAAATTATGGTTCTGTTGTGGGATTCTCGGACACCGCCATAAGATGTGCTCGGTGCGGCCACCGGAGATAACATATATAGGGAATTTGCCTTCTGGGATTAATCTTGGAGGTGTTTTTTAGGTCTATTTTGAAGTCATAGTCAGCCATTCAGACCCGGCTGCTTACTTAGGCTCACTTGCAGTGGTCACCAAGGAGACACCACTAGTTTCAGAGGGCATGACACAGTCTCCGATCACCGTCAAAGACTCACGAGGAATGGTGCAAATGGTCAAACGACCTCTTGATATGGACGAGGAAAACACTAGACCTCGGAGCTTCCAGAGGTACAAGCCGACATATGTGGCTCCCAATAATGTGGGTACTGGACCGAAAGATAGCAACACGGAAACTGCACATGTTCATGAACCAACGGTGGGGATCGCTGAGCATCCCCACCGATATCAATGAATACCTTAGCTTGGAATTGCCGAGGTTTGGGGAGTTCTCGCACAATTCGTGATCTGAGCAGTCTGGTTAGGGCTGTAAACCCCAATGTACTTTTTCTTTCAGAAACTATAATTTTTAGTTTAGATATAGCTGCTGTTCGTATTAAATTAGGTTATCGTAATGGATTTTATGTTGATCGTGTAAACCGCAGTGGCGGTCTTGCTTTGCTTTGGAATTCTGATATTAATATTACACTTCTTAGTTACTCGCCTGGTCACATTGATACTTTTGTTACTGAAGATGATGGTTTTGTTTGGCGCTTAACTGGTTTTTATGGTAATCCAAAGCATGAACTTAGGCACGAATCATGGACTTTACTAAAAGCGGTTATCACAGTTACAAAGTTTTCCTTGTCTTGTGTTGGGTGACTTTAATGAGATTTTATACAACCATGAAAAAACTGGCATAGTGCAAAAACCTCAGGGCCAGATTGACCGCTTCCGTGAGGCCCTAGAAGTCTCTGACCTCCATGATCTTGGATACTCGGGACTGAAATTTACTTGGAACAATAGAAGGACGGAACCCACACGGTGTATGAGATGTTGGACCGGGTGTTGGTTAATGATACTTGGAAAGAAAAATTCAAAATGGCTCAACTTTATGTATTGTCTCATGAGGGGTCGGACCACTTACCAATCTTGGTAACCTCCCAAATGATGGAAAAAATGCGATTGTATCGCGGGGAAAAATTGAAAATGTTTGAACCCCTTTGGCTTCGACATTCTGATTGTGGAAAAATATGGGAAGATCAATGGTCTTCAATGGATACAGCCATTCCGGCTAGGGATGGCAATGGGGCAAATCGGGGCGGGTATCTCAATTACCAGCCCTGCCCCGCCATTTTGAACTTATGCCCCGCCCCGCCCCATTTATTATTATTTTTTTAATTTTTTAGATCTATTTTGCCAAAACTGGGATCCATGTATATCCTGAGTTGCAGAAAACTTCAAATCTAAGCCATTCCAACCCCCTCAACCTATAAACCATACCATATTCAGTGAATTAAAATTTTCACAATGAGAAGAAATTCATTAATCATTAATCAGTAAAATTGAGAAGAAATTCATAATCATTAAGTAGAAGAAACCCAGATTCATGGTAATGGAATTCTCTTCTGCCTTGATCTTTATGGGTTTTAATGGAATTCTCATAACAAATTCATGGTAAATTAACCTTAACCTTCCATTTTTCTTCTTATTTTTCAAAGTTTCAAACAAAGATCACTAAAATCAAATATGTTTCTTCTTCTTTTTTCAAAGATTCAAAAACAAAAATCAAACCTTTTTCTGCGATTGGGGTGTTCCTTCTGTTAAAAAAAAAGAAAAGAGAAGAAGAAGAAGAGAGGGGGAAAAGAAAAATGAAGAAGAATTCTCTAGAAAAGAGAAGAAGAAGCTTCAGTGTGAGAGAAAGAGAAGAAGAAAAGAGAATGAAGGGGTGGGGCGGGGCGGGGCTGGGTAGGTAGTCACATATGAGAGAATTAGGATTTAGGGTTAGTATTTAGTATATATGATATGATGGGGTCAGAGTTTGGATGGGATGGGATCAGAGTCAGGGTGGGTGGGTAGTAATATGAGAGGGTTATTATTTAGTATATATGATAGGATGGGCTGGGCTGTGTGGGATGGACTGGGCTGGGGCCTGGGTTAATATTATATATGATATGCGGGGCGGGGCGGGGCGAACACAAATACCATGCCCCGATCTGCCCCGTTCTCTCTACGGGGCGAGGCGGGGCTGCCCCAAAAAACATCGGGGCAGGTCGGGTCGACGGGTCACGGGTCAAATTGCCATCCCTAACTCCGGCCAAAGTCACTCGGCGAGTGGTTGAAGCTCGCAAAGCACTACAATGTTGGGTGTCTGAAAATTTTTAGAGGCTTAGCCAAACAAATCTCGGAGGTATAGGGCAGATTACTTATGATGCGCACACTTGGTTCTTTGATTTTTTGGAGGATAAAAATGACCCGTTTGGGGACGTTGCTTGATGATTAATAAATGTACTGGAAAGCTCGTTCTCTGGTGTATTGGCTCATGAAGGGGGACAAAAACACCAAGTTTTTCCACCACAAGGCAAGCAGTAGGAGGGGGCGTAACATTATTCATCATCTTGAACGATCAGATTGAATGATCTCGACTAATGATGCCGAAATCCAAGATATAGCTCTTGCTTACTTTAAAGCCATTTTCACCACCAGTAGGGAGTGCGAATCACTGGCACTTGGCACTTGGCACTGGCACTTGACCCATCCTTATTTAAAAAAACTTTTGACCCTGCGGCGAAGACCCTTCTTGAGCAACACTATACTTCGGCGGGCATCACAAAGGCCCTTAAAGAAATGCCAGGTATGAAATCTCCTGGTCCGGATGGAATGCATGCATGTTTTCTTCATAAGATGTGGCATATATGTGGTGATAGTATTACTAAAATGGTTTTGAGAATTTTAAATAATGGTGATGATCTGGAGGCCCTCAATTATACGTACATCGTTCGTGTTCCTAAAGTTAAATCCCCCACTCGTATGACTGAATACCGACCCATCAGCTTGTGTAACGATTCTTTATAAGTTTGTTTCTAAAACAATGGTAAATAAGTTGAAGCTAGTTATGAGGTGTGTCATAGATGAAGCTCAAAGTGCTTTTCTCAAATGGAGGTTAATAACTGATAATGCGATTGTAGCATTCGAAGTCTTTCATAACTTGCAGGTTAAAGCTAAGAGGGTGCCTGAGATGGCTCTCAAGCTTGACATGAGCAAAGCATTTGACCGCGTAGAATGGGATTATTTGGAGGCAGTCATGGAGATTCTTCAATTTCCACAACAACTGATCCGCACCATTATGTCATGTATTAGGACAGTTCGATTTTCCATCCTCATCAATGGACAACCATCCGCGATTTTCCGGCCCAGTCATGGTATCCGCCAAGGCTATCCACTATCCCCATTTTTGTTCATCCTGTGTTCAGAGGGCTTATCGGCATTGATTCGGCGTGCTCAGGAGATTGGGTCTTTAAATGGAGTGTGTATTAGCAGTTTGGGGCCAGAGGTATCTCATTTACTTTTTGTTGATGATAGTATTCTTTTTGCACAAGATACTATGCAAAATGTTGGTTCGATTCAGGATATCTTATATGAATATGAGTACCATTCGGGTTAATTTATTAACCGAAATAAATCCTCTATTTATTTTGGCAAAAATACTGACATGGCTTTAAGGGAAACTGTTTTATTGCAACTTGGGGTCATGGAAGATGATGGGAAAGTCAAATATCTTGGGATGCTCTATGTTATTGGTCGATCGAAGAATAAAACTTGGAAATCATGGAAAACAATTTGTAGGCCTAAGTCCTGTAGGCGGGTTGGGACTGCGGGATTTGGAAGCTTTTAATCTCGCTTTGCTGGCAAAGCAATCTTGGTGCATTGTACACAACCCTCGTAGCTTGGTTAGTCGAGTTCTTAAAGCAAAATATTACCCCGACAACAAATTTCATACATGCTCATGGTTGGTGCACAATCCTCATACATATGGTGAAGCATCATGGATGGTCAATATCTCTTGCATGTGGGCTTAAAATGGCGGGTAGGTAATGGGCGGAGTATCCGTGTGTGGAAAGACAGGTGGTTCGCCACCCCTCCAAGCTTTCGGATTACTACGCCGCGTCCGCCTTACCCAACAGACCTTTATGTTTCCCAGCTGATTGACGAGCCGAGGGGATGTTGGAAGGAGGACGTGATCAACCAGATTTTTAATACTTATGATCAACAAAATATTAAATCTCTTCCCCTATGTAATTCTTGGCCGAATGATAGACTAACTTGGGCTTATCATAAATCTGGAAGCTACACTGTCAAAACTGGATATAAGGCACTAATGGATTACTTGTATAGCTCTGAAGTAGGTGTTGGAACATCCTCTGATGTTGCTATTTGTACCTTTTGGAAATCTGTTTGGTAATTATAAGTGCCTCCGAAGCTTAAGATTTTCATATGGCGTTGTTGTCATGGAATCCTCCAAACCAATGTTAATATGTCTAAGCGAATTGCGAACAAAAGTCAGATTTTCTCACGGTGCAACTCTGCTCCTGAAACAGATCGACATCTCTTTTTTGATTGTCCATTCTCGGTTTCAGTTTGAGATTGTATGGATGGGTATGGGGGATGGAGAAGGCGCCATGTGGCAAGCCTCCTAGACTTTTTTATGGTTGTTTCCAACAGTTGGAGTCTCGAGCGCGGAGTACATTGGTATACTTCTTTTGGTTCCTCTGGCTGCGCCAAAATTCACACGTGTTCCAAGAGCGGATCACCAAGGAGGGGGAGATAGTTCGGCAAATACACGCCTCTGTGGAGGAGTATTATTCTTTGGTTGAGCAGCAATTAACACGACAACTCTCGGTGACAAGGGACCAGATGTGGGTTCCGCCGGGGAGGTTGAGTACAAACTGAATTGTGATGCCTCTTGGACGCCTATGGCAGCTGGGGCAGGAACTGTGATCTGGAATTGCCGTGATGAAGTACTTGGAAGCATGTCGAAGCCGTTGAGACCTATGGTATTCCCGCTCCAGGCCTAGCTTGTTGCTGTCTTGGTAGGTGTCCGGTTTGCGCGGGATTTTGTCAACACCCACCTGATTGTGGAAACATATTCCATGGAAATAGTAAGTCGGCTATGTTGTGACGATGATGATCTCTCTGATGTTGGTCACATTGTAGCCCTTGTGAAAAATGAATTGTTAGTCTTTCCTTCATTTCATGTTCGCCATGTTCGGCGCAGTAACAATGTTGTTGCTCACTTACTCGCTCGCTATGGTACCTCGTTGGTATTTGTACACTTGTGAAGAGTGCTCCAACCTTTTGTATTCATGCTGTTTTATCATATATTGAATAAAACTGCATTTTCTCTCCAAAAAAAACTTTTAAAATATTAATAATTTACTTCCGAAGCAAGATAAAACTTCTCGTATAGTTGAAAGTGAAAGTTTTGTGTAGTTGAAAGTGAGAGAAGACTGTCTCCATAATGGACTTAAAATATGTATTTGGGCCGTCGTATCCTTAATGGACTAGAATTCATACGAACCCAATTATCTTTCTTGGCGGGGTAAACTTTAAGACCAAGCAGCAAACAAAGACGAGAATCACACACATATATTTTTAACGCGGGAATCAAGCGAAAGCAACGTCTGTTTCTCTATTCGCGTAGATCTGACTTCTTGAGGCCTCATAAATCAATATAAGAATATATAATAATAGAAAGGCGGAATCAATACAGAATTTGAAAAGTAATTATAATCATCTTCTTCGCTGTATTGATCGCCTGCGTGATTCTCCCTCCGACCAGTTACTGTAATCGGAGGGATCAAAGGAAGGAATAAAAAAATCGCGTTGCGTGCGATTGAATATTCGTTTCTTTGTATAATTTGTGTATATTTATAAATTTAATTTATTTCAAATGTCGAACGGAGGAGGTTGTTGGCCGACGATGGATCTCCTGCGATCGGAACAGATGCAATTGGCGCAGTTAATTATTCCAATAGAGTCCGCTCATTATACAATATCATATCTCGGTGACCTAGCACTTTTTCAATTTAAAGACGTAAGTATTTTGATTCCCAACATTATTACTTTTTTGTGTGGAATTTATGTAGTAATTATAATTCATGTTTGTTAATTTTACATTACATTAATTAGCTGAAAATCGATGCTCTTTTGTAATTGTTTTGTGGCGAATGAGAATGTTTTTTTTTAAAATTTTAATTACAGTGATGACGTTTAAAGTTCTGTTCTTATGTGCGAAATTGCATTTTGAGCTGTGCCAACTGGGCAATCATATGCTAATTTATGTAGTAATAATTATAATTCATGTTTGTTACATTACATCAATTAGCTGAAAAGTAATGCTGGTTGAAGTTGTGGCCATTGAGACTGTTTAATGCGAAATTGCATTTTTCGCTGTGGCAACTGACAATCATATGCTAATTTTGTATTACGCGGAATATTTGTTTGTTTGTTCTGCAAAATTTTGATTGATTTGCAGTTTTTCCAGTAGACATTTTTGTGGACATATTGTTCTATGCTTATGTGCAAATTTCCATTTTGAGCTGTGGAAACTGGCAATCATATGCTAATTCTGAATTACGCAGCATATTTGTTTATTTGTTCTGAAATTTTTTAGTTGATTTGAAGTTTTTTGTGCCAGTAGACATTTTTGTGGACCTATTAGTCTATGGTACAATGTAAAATTATTTACTTTAAACGGTGGTTTGTCGTAATCTGTTGTTTCTTAGAAACTGACTCTGAAGTTCTTGTAACTATGTATTGTCCTCGTGTCTAATTATTGGACTACATGTGTAACATATTGTTGTTTTAAAGAAAATAGATATTTTTTACTATAGTAACAATGAGAGTCAGATTGTGGAAAGGCATGTGTAAGTGTAATAAATTGGCGGTATTATTTGATTAAAGGAAGTTCTTGTTGGTATAAATTGTGCTCATGACTAATTTTTGGACTACGTGTTTAAAATATTGCCGCTTTATAGAAAATTATCTTTTTTACTCTAGTAACAATGGTAGTGAGATTGTGGCAAGTCATGATGAGGTGTAATAAGTTGGCGGTATTAATTGATTACAATTGGTTGGTTGTTATAGGAAGATATTGTAACATGTGCAGAATTTTACAGGGATTCAGTTTTCAGCTGAGGATGAGAGATTAATGGTGTCATAAAGTTAGAAATAGCAGTTTCCAAATTGCATGTCCCTGGCATTTGATATAGACAATTAGGAAAAAAATCACTGTAGGTTAGCCAAACGTGTAAAAACTTACCCAAAAAACAAAGCTGTTTTTGATTATTTGTCTGTAGTATCATTTCGAATATTTTCCAGGTAGTAATGATCACCCATGTTCTGGAGGAACAATGCTACTAGGTCTCGGTCCTATTTAAAGAAATATTTTCTCTTCTTTTTCCTTTCTGTTGTTCTGTTTTCCGTTTGATAGGGATTAGAAGTTTCCTAAGCCTCATTTTGACGATGTCATCTAATTTTCATCCTGAATTTTAAAACCTAAATTTTCTCTGATGTTTTCATCTTTTTCCTTATTGTATTTATGTTGTAACCTTCTTTTATTTTCTCTTACCAGCTAAATACTGGAAAGAGCCCTTTCCAGAGAACATACGCTGCTCAGGTTTGTCGCATTTTACTGTTTTGAGAATTTTACTGGAATTATGTATTTATCTTGTTTAAGTGTAAATTTATCGGCAGCTGATAAAATAAAAATAAATTTCAATTTTTCTTGAATTTTTTGTTTAATTGATGCAAGTAATGAGTTTTAACAGTGTGACTAATCAGTAGAGGTTGAGTCAGCTTATTGATCTAATTTTGTAAGTATAAGATGATAACTTCTTCCTATCCAACTCAAATATGGACTGTGAAGTGAATAACACCCGTTCTGGTGAAGAATCTCTTGACACTAGACTACTTGTTTGCTGGAAATTTTTCTGTAAGTGGAAAAGAAGTGTTGCATGTTGTCATAATCTTTTAATTTCTCCATCCATTCCAAAACAAATGGTTTCATCTCTCATTGCGTGGTGGTTTCTAAAATAATATTAACATTCCAAATGTGAAAATTCGGATTACTGGCCTCGACTTTTCTTTTTTCTTTGGGAGGATTTACTGCCCTCAATTATAAACCTGGTTTGGAGTTAGTGAACCAAGCATATCAAGTAAAGCTATTGTTTGAGTGTTAATTAACAAGATACCCCATGCAAATGCCACTTGTTTGATTTGAATTTATGATTATGCAATTTGCAGTCTCAGACACTAAAGAACGAAAAGTTGTTTGAAGGTCAAACTCTTCCTTTAAATTTTGGTCCAATCAAATGAATCCATTCTTTTGGGACTAGAGGGAGTATTTATGATGTATTCACTAGAAATTTATTTCCTCCTATATTCAAGTGAAACTGTATGTTGTCCAAAGACTCTAGTCCAATGATGCAATCTCTTCTTGTTACTTTGTGGGTGCATGTTGACCTCAGTACTTTCTCTAGTAACTTACAGTAGCAAACTACCATGCAGATTAAAAGATGTGGAGAGATGGCGCGCAAGCTCCGGTTTTTTAAAGAACAGATGATAAAGGCAGGATTTACACCTTCATTGAGGTCTAACTTTGGTACTGGTGTCAATTTGGATGAGTTAGAGGTGAGTTTAATTTGATTTCCTTGTCTATGGCACTATTATAATCATTATGGAGTGCCATTATAACACAACCATTGGCAACAGCAATATCTTTTTCCCCTTTATGGCCTTGACTTTTGCCTGTTTCTCAATGTGATGATAGGTCAAGCTTGGTGAGCTTGAAGAGGAGTTAGTAGAGATGAGTGGAAACAGTAAAAGGTTACAACGATCTTATAACGAACTTGTAGAATATAAGTTGGTGTTGCAGAAGGTAAGACGTTGTTGTAGCCACAGCTCTTCATGACTTCTGATTTACTTGTTTCACCAACCTTTGACACAATAGTGTGAATTTTCTCAATTCAGGCTGGTGAATTTTTCCATTCAGCACAAAGCAGTGCTACAGCCCATCATCAAGAAGTTGAGGTTCAAGTTCTTAGAGAGGGATCAATTAATAGTCCTCTATTACGCGAGCAAGTACTTTTCTGTTACTTATCTAAAAAAAAGTACTTATGTGGTTTAACATTGTATCATTCTACTCAAGCTCAAGCTAAAATTTGCGGTCTTTGACTTGATATTTATCTTTTCTATTGAGTAGGAAATGCTCACGGATCCATCAAAACAAGTTAACCTGGGATTTATAAGTGGTCTTGTAATGAGAGAAAGATCAATGGCTTTTGAAAGAATTTTATTTCGTGCAACTCGTGGAAATGTATTTCTGAAGCATGTGGTGGTCGAAGATCCTGTTATAGATCCCGTATCAGGAGATGAGGTCAGTCCTAGAACCAATTACAATATCTGATTATGGGTTTGCTGGTGGATGCGTTGATTACTGTAATGCATTCTCTCTCTCTCTCTCTCTCTCTCTCCTATGAGTACTTATTCTGCACAGTTTGTATAATTTTTCTTTGATTTCTTCTAGAGCTGCAACAAAAAGATACCTCTATGTGGTCTTGTATTTTGGAGATCCCTGCTAACTCACTATTAAGCTCTCTTTCTTCTTTCTCCAAATATTTTTGCAATTATATTTTATTTCATTTCCGATATGATTCCTATGTGCTAACTTTGAAAAATCAAACTGAAGGAGGTGCTATTTTCAGGTTGAGAAAGATGTATTTGTCATTTTCTACTCGGGAGAAAGAGCAAAGACCAAATTATTGAAAATATGTGATGCATTTGGTGCCAATCGTTACCCATTCACAGATGATATAGGCAAACAATACCAGATGATAAACGAGGTATGCCTTTTGGTGATAGAAAACTTTGTTAAATTTCCCTTTAAAATTAGAGTATATGAACTATACTGCTTCCCCCTTTTTCAATCAGTGTTATCAATCCCGGATAGCGGCGTGGAGCGGCCGACCCCGAAAACGCTATAGCGGGATAGCGGATAGCGGGAGCGGCGCTATTTGGAATTCTATGCAAATAATTAAAAATGTATATTCAAGATGACAAGAAAACCAAAGTCCATGAGAAGCACTTGCAGATGAAGATATAACCTGATTTGAACCAGAAGATGTCACGTTGGATTGAGAAGTTTATAATAGAGTGGCCGGTGACTGGGTCGCCGGTGGAGAAAATAGATGAAGGAGATGAAAATATATGAGAAGAGTAGCAGAAGGTTTTGCAGCGTTCAATAGTTGAGAAGAAAAAGGAGCAGAAGGTTTTTAAATTGTTTTAAGCGGTTGTAGTTTAGGGTTTTTTGAGTTTGTTATTACCATTTTGCCCCTATTTTAAAAAGACTTTTCAATAATGATCCAAATAGCGCCGCTATTTCCGCTATTTGAGCCGCAATCATCCGCACCCAAAATCTGCAACGCTACTCAAGACTCATAGCGGGCAAAGGCCGCTCCGCTATCGCGCTATGGGCCGCTATCCCGCTGCAATTGACAACACTGATTTCAATTTCTCTGCAAATTTAGTTTACTTCAGTTGTACATCTTTATAAGCGCAAAAGTAACATCATTTGCTTCTGTCTATATTTATGGAACATTAGTTTTCCATTGGAGGTCCTAAAATTTATTATTGTAATATCAAGGTATCTGCCAAACTTTCAGAACTGAAGACTACAATAGATGCTGGACTGCATCACCAAGCTACTCTATTACAAGCTATCAGTTATGATTTTGAGCAATGGAACCTTTTGGTTAGTTTTGATTCAAAATGTACTTGGCGAAATGCTTTTTTCTCCAATATAATAGGAACTAATGTTTATTCAGTCTATATTTGAAATGTATGCTCACGAACTGCATTGCTGTCATCTTGCAAAGGTCAAGAAGGAGAAAGCCGTTTATCACGTTTTGAATATGCTCAACCTGGATGTGACCAAAAGTTGCCTTGTTGGAGAAGGCTGGTGCCCTATTTCCACAACAGATCAGGTGGCATCTTTTTTACTTGTACTATCTTCAAAGTTAAACTTTGATATCTTAGCAATTTTCATGACACAAATTTTCAGCTGTTACTGATGAACTTATGATCCACTTTCCAGATCCAAAAGACACTGCAGCGAGCAACCCTGGATAGCAACTCGCAAATTGGTGCTATTTTCAATGTCCTGCAAACCAAGGAATCACCACCTACATATTTCCGCACAAACAAATTTACTTCTGCTTTCCAAGAAATTGTCGATGCATATGGGTGAGTGACACAAAAACTGTTTATTGCTAGGTGTATGTGAGATCAAATCTGAATTTCATATCATTAAGGATGTTTATTTTGTCTTTTGGGGATACAAAGATGTCTTACTCTAATTTTATCACCGTGTGGTTAGTTGAAAAGACTAATCTAATATAAAACATACAAGGTCCTATGGTTCTGGCATATTTCTAGCACCTTCTAGATGTGCTGAGAATGTTGTCACCTCCACTATGTGCATTGCGCATTTGCATTTCACTTGACTGATTGCCTTTTGTAGTTCTGTAAGTTCTAAGGAGTCAATTTCTACTGTTGTTGCAGAGTGGCCAAGTATCAGGAAGCAAATCCAGGGGTTTTTACAATTGTAACATTTCCCTTTCTATTTGCTGTCATGTTCGGAGATTGGGGCCATGGCATATGTTTGTTTCTTGCAACAATATACCTGATATTCAGAGAGAAGAAATTATCCAACCAGGTAATGTTTGTCTAGTTTCTGAAAGTTGAAGTTTCAGTTTTTATCCCGTATTGATATTCTCTGAGCCATGTTTCCAGCATTCATTACTCTGTGCCTCTATCGTTAAATTCTTGTTACCCTATAAATATGATTGTCAAATTCATGCATTTATTTTGTTAAATTCTTGTTACCCTATAAATATGATTGTCTCATTCATGCATTTTTTTTTATATTTTTCTTATGCTTATATTGTTTGTACCTGTTTTATTTCTTCATTTATCTTTGTGATTTGTAATGCAAATTAAAGTAACCAAATGGATAGATATCCACTGAAGTATTATAGGAAATTATTGTCAAGCAACGAGCTCATATTTTTCGCAATCTCCAAAAAAACTGTCTTGCCAAATATTTTAGCTTTTTAAATCTATCACTACCATTTATGGCCTAGAAGAACTCCAAGGGTTTGACGCACAAATACACTCGCTACTTTCAAAAATAATAATATGCATGTCTAACATTTGTAATCGAAGAGGAGAAGCATCGGCATGCTCTCTGTTCGTGTAGGTGAACATGAACGCAAGTTCTTTATTTTGGTTAAAACGGGATCTTTGTATTTCAACCGTGTGGAAAACATGAAAGCAAGTTCTGTTGCTTTGAATTATGTCTAGAAGATTTTCCCACAATTTTTCCGCTTATCTGGGATAGGGGATATTATGTTCCTACCATACTTCATGCTGCAGCTAATAATTGTCAATTATGGGAGGTACTGAACTTTATCTTAGGCATATTATTTTTCTTCTCTTAAATTGTGGCCTGATTTGGTTATTATATATGATTTTTCAACAACAGAAGCTTGGAGATATTATGGAGATGGCTTTTGGTGGCCGCTATGTTATCATCATGATGGCACTTTTCTCAATATACACTGGATTTATTTATAATGAATTTTTCTCTGTTCCTTTTGAACTATTTGGGCGTTCTGCTTATGGTTGCCGGGATTCTTCCTGCGGGTATTGATTTAGTACCTTTTGTTAAAAACAAAAAGTTCACCAATTATACAATCTTTGAACTCATTTATCATTCCAGGGATGCTTCTACGTTGGGCTTGGTTATGGTGCGTGATACCTACCCATTTGGGGTTGATCCTAAATGGCATGGTAGCCGCAGCGAGTTACCATTTCTCAACTCATTAAAGATGAAGATGTCAATTTTAATTGGTGTGGCTCAAATGAATCTTGGAATAGTTTTGAGCTATTTCAATGCAAAATTCTTTGGAAATGAAATAAATATCTGGTAAGCACAGATTTCCGACTATTCAGTGGTGTATTCTCTTTAGATTTGCTCATTCCATCGGTTGGCTGAGATTAGATTTCCCCTTTTTGTACTATCTTTCAAGAAATGATTTATACTTAATGACTTGCTCACTTCTTCACTTATTGCAGGTACCAGTTTGTTCCCCAGATGATATTTTTAAACTGTCTATTTGGCTATCTTTCACTTCTCATAATTGTTAAATGGTGCACTGGTTCTCAAGCTGATCTTTATCATGTGATGATATATATGTTCTTGAGTCCTCTTGAAGCTTTGGGTGATAATCAGCTCTTTGTTGGCCAGGGATTCATCCAGGTTTTAATTTTTCTTGAAAAAAATCCTCTGAATAGATTCATGTCAGATGCAAGAGGTTTTGGTTATGATTCCAAGTATTCTTACTTTTTGATTGTCAGATTCTTTTCTTATTGCTTGCACTCGTAGCTGTGCCATGGATGTTGATCCCAAAGCCACTACTTCTAAAGAAGCAGCATGAGGAAGTATGTTATTATGCATGTAGATTAAAGTCATTCCTATCCTACCTTTTTGTCTTTTTTTTCTAAAAAAATAAAAATAATGCTCTTACAGAGACATAGAGGTCGATCCTACGAACCACTTCACAGTGTCGAGGGCTCATTCGAAATGGAGACACATAGCGATTCACATGGTCACGAAGAATTTGAGTTCAGTGAAATCTTTGTGCATCAACTCATCCATACCATAGAGTTTGTACTTGGAGCTGTATCTAACACAGCTTCATATCTACGTTTATGGGCACTCAGGTATGAGCTTCATGCTTGGATTGAATGATTTTCTTAATTGCTTAAATTCTTCCACTGCCTGGATTTCAGGTTATGTACTAAACCATGTCTAAGAGGGAAGAAAAGAAGAGCAAGTACCCTTGGTTCACCCCTAATTGGGAATATATGCCTTAATAGCTAATAATATTTCATGATCTATTACCCTAAAAGAAAAATACACTTGCACACCACTTGAGTTTACTTTTTCCTCTCTCTTTTCTTCCTTATCCATGGAGTCAGTGACTTGCATGGTTTTTTTTTATCTACCTGGAGGATATCTGTAGCTAGATCTTTATAAATAACTGCAATTGAAATGTCTGTTATGTATACCATACGAGTTTTTGGGACATTTCAGTTTTTTGTTCTCTTCTTATCAATGAGCACCATAGTGATATTAACTGGATGGTTATTGCTTTTGCAGTCTAGCACATTCAGAACTTTCGAGTGTATTTTATGAGAAAGTTTTACTACTTGCTTGGGGGTATGATTTTTTCTTTTCTTTTTTTTTTATTGGTTCCATTCTCCCATATTCAGCAATACATTAACTAAACATCGGTCTATATTGCATCAGGTTTAACAATGCTATTATCCTTGCCATTGGCATAATCGTGTTCATATTTGCAACTGTTGGTGTGCTGCTCGTGATGGAAACACTTAGTGCATTCCTGCATGCCTTGAGGCTTCATTGGGTTGAGTTTCAGAACAAATTCTATGAGGGAGATGGTTACAAGTTTTCTCCATTTTCATTTACATCAGTTGGCGAGGATGATGAATGAAACTTCTCCAGCTAGAAGTTAGTTCCAAGTTTGAGAATATTTTTTGTAAGATTTGAACATAGTTTTAGGAACTTCTTGGGGTTTGATGGGTTTAATTTTGTACCCCCAAATTAGTCCCTTCTCGATGTAGATTATATTCGTCATCAATGAACTTGTGGCATTGTATTCAGACTTCTCTAACGTTGTTGCAGTAAAGCCGAGCAAGTGTTTATTGAGTGAATGAAAATATCCAAATTCCAGTAGACTAGTCTCGAGTTAATTCTTCCTAGAATAATTAACGAGAAATAAGCACAAACCCATGTTAAACAGCATAGTATTGATAGAAGAAAACACCAAAAGATCGCATATATAAATAGTTCAGTAGATCCCAATTTACAGAAGACAAATATGCATATCCCACATACTAAAGAGCTGGTACAATACCGATCATCTTTAAAACATGACTGAAATATTTTCTATTCATATTTACATAATAATATTTAGAATGAACCACGGAGTTTTAAGTGTGAATGGCAGCCACAGACGAGACCATGGAATCGACCCCACAAATGTCGCGACCTCTGCAGATCTTGTAGTACCCATGCTCTCCCCAGTTTTCGCCCCAAGAGTTCTTTATGATCCAGAACGGCTTCTCCTTAAATCGGATGGGTGCATATCCAGCTGAACCGTATCCAACTAAAAGCACTCCATGATCCAAGTGCTTTCCGCAAATGTATGGGCAAGAAACCCCTCCAATATATGTCTGCATCCATGCTGCATTGATCCCAACTGCAATTGAACAAGACAAAGAAAATCAGTTTCTCCGACCTCTTATTTTTTTTCCATATTTTTTTTCTCAAGATTAGATTTGCATACCTGAAAGAGGGCCATGCTTCACCAGGTTTGCAGCAATTTGATCTTCGTCAAGGGAAACAACACTGAAGTTGGCTACCTTTGCAGCGATCTTGCTTGAATCGAATTGGCATTTCCCATCAGTACCCTTGTAAGGATAATCTTCCTCTTTTTCAACTCCACCAGATTTCAGTATGTACTCAAATGCATTGTTCATCAGTCCACCATTACACCCTGAATCACACGAATTTTGCTGCTCTGGGTCACACTGCACAGCAAAATGAAATGAGTAACTAAAAAAACGAAGAATTCTGATCAAACATTACGTATTAACTAACCATTGAAACTTCACAAGCTCATATTAAACTTCGACATCAAATTTTACTACCATTCCCCTTTGTTGCTGCTCTCAAGTTAACTATACTGGATGAAACTTGACCACCAAAGTTGCAAACTTTTCAAGAGATTTCAGATTAAAGTAATCCAACAATACTGAAATTTGTATGATTTAAAACTTACCTTAGTTGCACATGCACACTACAACCTTATTAATTACTATAACCATTGAATCATAATCCATTTAATATAAAGCTATATCAGAAATAGAAAGCTTATATACTAAAGTCTAAGAAATTTATCAGTTAACAATGAATCTATCTACCTTATCCAGTAACATTATTAATAACTATAAATGCTCACTTCCCAAGCCTTAACAACAAAATAACTATAAATGAAAGTCAACTAATCAGAAAAAACAACCCAAAACCAGCTTCCTTAAATATTACTCCCTACATTCTATAATATAAGTTTTTGAAGACATGTAGCGAAAATGAAGGGAAAAAAATGTATCATGTTAGTCAAAATATTAATATTACTATCTTAAATAGAATTAGTGGTATACAATTCATATTTAAGAGAAAAATAGTGATATTTTGACAAACAAAATATCTTATTATTTACTTGAGAAAAGCTCTCTGTATATACCTAAACAATTTTTGCTTTTCTATTTTTGTTACTAAACTTTTATTTTAGTTTTTTTATGTACATAAACTATTTTCGAACTATTATTTTTGTCAAATTAGTGTAAAACTGGTGGTTTCCTACCACTTTTAATCACTTGTTCTGCGCATGTCACTAGTGGTAAATATTTAAATTAACAAAAATACCCTTAAGACTGGTAAACATGTACAGATCACTTATTCAAAAGTGGCTGAAAATCACTAATTTTCACTAATTTGACAAAATTAGTAGTTCGAAAAAGAATTATGTACAGAAAGAGTTAAAATAAAAGTTTACTGACTAAAAGAGATATAGGGAGGTTTTCTCTTTTTTACCCTTAATTTAGCGCATGTCTTAAACCACTTATATTATGGAATGAAGATATTACAATCAGTAAAAATCTACAAAATTGAAAGACAAGAACCAACAAAACCATGCAAAAGGAACCAAAATTAATCAGTTTATCAGCTAATTATTATTCTTCTTTAATTGTAAAGGGGAAAGGAAACTCATATATTATATATATACCTCATGATCACAATCCACAAGCTGCTGTTCACTGAGGCTAACTAGCTCTCCAGTCGCCAAGAAGTGGGCCCCTTCCAATGCCCCTGTTGTACTAAACGACCAGCACGATCCACACGAACCCTATCATCAAACCCATCAATCAATAAATAAATATTGAAAATCTGATATTTTTCAATATCATATAAAAATAAAGAACCTGATTCTTGACGCCGGTTACAGCACCATGTTCACGCCAATCAAAGTCAGCGGGAAGATCGGAAGTGGGCAACATGGGAGCTTTATTAGCATCAGCAGGAAGCCTAAGATGGCGGCGCTTCTGTTTGTGAAGTCCGAGGTAATTCTTTAGGAACTCGGAAGGAGTAAGGTCAGAAAATTTAGTCACCCCATGTTCAGCAGATGGATCAAGGATCTGATTCCGCTTTGCACGGACCATATTAGCCTTAAAAACAGATAATCTATAATCATGCTCTTCCTGGGAAGCATAGTTTTTGCCGTATTTAGATTTAAACAGTGAAAAATGATGCTCTGCGTGTAAAAGGGGATTGTTTTCCTCAGATGATACTACTTGCCTGATCAATTGATCATCTTGGTTGATAATTTCTGATTCTTGGATTGAAGAAAATGCAGAGGAAAAGAGGGTCAACGATAGAATAAAGAACAGAGAGAAGGAAGCCATTGAAGAGGAGTGTGAAGAAGGGAAAGTGAAGATACTGTTTTTTTTTCTTGTTTGGGGAATATATAATTTGTTTTTATGCAATTGGGCTTTGGATGATAGATTAAGTGGGAATTCAACGATTGAAAGAGTAACACGTATCCATATGTGATATGGCTTTGAGGATTCTCTCTTTTTCTATTTTCTTTGTAGGGTAAATATTTGATATGATATTTATTATTGGATAAAAAATATATGATTAAACATGAATCAAAAGGCATACATATATATAAAATTTTAATTATGATTTTCATTTTATATTTTTTTAGGGTGTGTTTGTTTCCATTGAATTGGAGTTTTGGAAAAAGATGAAAAATATTTTCGTGCTAAATGAAAAAAAAATTCCTTTGGCTCAAATAGCTTAAAATTCATATGATTAAAAATGACTCAATTTTTTTTGATGAAAAATGACGAAAATACTTTGACGCAAAATGACGAAAATTCCCTTAATGCAAAAAAATAAAAAACGCTCCCATTACAAAAAAAATATGAGAAAATGCCACTTGTACAAAATGACAAAATTAACTTTGAATAAAATGAAAAAAAATTCTCTCCAAAAAAATGAAAAAATTAGTATTATAAAAAATTTGTTTACTTGAAATGTCTAAAATATTATCGATGTAAAATGACGAAAATATAGTTGTTGGAAAATAATAAAAATGTCATTCATACCAAATGATAAAGAATAACCATGATGAAAAAGAAAAAATTAGCACTCGTTTTAAAAAAAAATGAAAATTTTACAATAAGGGTATTTTTGTTATTTTGGAAAATGAGAATTTTCTCCATTCTAAACTAGTGGGAAATGTTATTTTCTTTATTTTCATTAGAGTATTTTTCATTTTATTTTTAATCATGTGATTTTTTGGTGTCTCAAACAAATAAATTAAAATTAGAATTGAATTATATATCAATTACGTAGTTTTACCAAACAAAAGAATTCAATTATTTGGAATTGGAATTTCTTAGTATTCCAATTCTTGGAATTCTATAGAATTGGAAAACGTTAAAATTCCAATTTCTTTTAATTCTATGAAATTTTATAGAATTGGTATTTCAATTCCAAAACCAATTCCCAGAATAAAACACATTATCCAACATTTATTCCCCTATTTGACATTCAACTAGTATACGTGTTTTGTTTTATGGTCCATCACAATTTAGAATTAACTGCAGAATGAGTATTCTCATTCTACACTCAATTCGACGGTTAATGAACAATATATTTTTGGATGAAGTGAATTGTTGCTGAGTTATTACAAAAATATCTATTTTGGTTTTATTTAAAACGTCAATCATCAAAATAAAGGAAGGACTTTCGCCATTGTCAATTTTGTCAAGCAGATAACGTCAGCATTGGAATTCGAAAATTCCAGAGAAAACAGATAAGATAATGGAAAATTCTGATATAGATCTGGGCTATATGTGGGGTTGTGGATCACTTGATCCAGAATTAACCACATCACCTCTTTTGATTAAAAAAAAAATTGTATAAGGCCCCACCTGTTTTTATTATTTTAATCAAAACTGTGATGTGGCTGAATGTGGACCACTTGGTGACCCAAGTCCACGACAGAATGCTTCTAAGATAATAGCTTCAAGGGCCAAGAAAATGCTCCCGGCTCCTATGCGGAACAGCTTTTGTTCCGTACGGTGCGGGACACGCTCCCAGCCGTCGGATTAGATTTTTTAACGGTACAGATCTGGAGAGAGAGAAAAAATTTATTTATTATTTTTTATGTCAGCCGTAACTTTTCTCTTTCCAGATCTGAATTGTTCAAAATCTCATCCGACGACCCAGTGCTGTTCCATGACAGAGACTGGATCGAAAATGCTGTCCAGCTCCCTATGCTGAACAGTTTTGTTCAGATCGGCGCGAGACACGCTCCCAGGAGCCGGACTGCAAGAAAATTGGGATTTTCTTTGGTTGGGATGCTAATTATTGTCGTTTTCGCTTATATTTAAAACTTGGAGCAATAGCCTTATTTGGCACTTGCCAATACGCAATAGATTGATATTCTTTTGTTTTCTCTTAATACTACTTAGCTACTTAATTGAAAAATAAATAATAATAAAAACTTTCGTTACAATATAGCTAGGCCACAAAAGAATATTTTCAAAAGAGTATTATAGTCTCAATAAAAAAAAATTGATGAACGGGTGGGTGTTTACCCTAAAGGTCATAATGAATTCGTAATAATCTTATTTTCTACTCCCTCCATTCCCAATTAATTGTCGTTTAGGAGATATCTAGGTATCCAAATTAATTGTCGTTTAAGGTTGTTTTATTAGTTGTCAACAATTTATTCCAATTATACCCTCAACATTTTCCTTTCTTTATGACAAAGAAGTGAGAGAGAGGGAGGGTGGGGGATAATATTGGAAGTTTAGGTGAAAATAACAACTTCCTTAATTTTCTCAACTTGTCTAAAGAGTCTTATATTTAGGAATGGAGGGAGTAATTATGTGTGAAAAAAACTCTATATTTTTCCACGACTAAAAAAAAAAATTTAGGTGAAAGAATTTGATGCAACTCCCTATTTCAAGGGTGAAAATCCCCTATTCCCGTGTTTGTCCCAAACTAATCAAAATTTACTATATAACTATTTCTTTCAATTATATATACACATGGTGAATTGTGATTAGTTAGTGATAGGAATAAAGATATACACGGAAACATAAGGTTTTTTTGCCCTATTTCAAGGGCCTTTTTTTTTTTTTTTTGTAATTCATCATTCATAACATTATATACGAATTGGTTTATATTCATCATTCATAAACCTTAGAATTCCATTTTTTTGTAATTCTATGGAATTTTATAGAATTGATATTTCAATTCCAAAATCAATTCCAAGAAACAAACACAACCTTATCCAATATTTATTCCCCTATTTGCCTTTCAACTAGTATACTGTTTTGTTTTATGGTCCATCACAATTTAGAATTAACTATAGAACGAGTATTGTCATTCTACACTCGATTTGACGGTTAATGAATAATATATTTTTTGATGAAATGAACTGTTGTTGAGTTATTAGAAAAATATCTATTTAATTTTATTTAAAACCTCAATCATCAAAATAAAGGAAGGACTTTCGCCATTGTCAATTTTGTCAAGCAGATAACGTCAGCATTGGAATATCGGAACTTCCAGAGAAACAGATAAGATAATTGCTTCAGTGGCCAAGAAAATTGGGATTTTCATTGTTGGGATACTAATTATTGTCATTTTCGCTTATATTTAAAACTTGGAGCAATAGCCTTATTTGGCACTTGCCAACACGCAATAGATTGATATTCTTTTGTTTTCTCTTAATACTACTTAGCTACTTAATTGAAAAATAAATAATAATAAAAACTTTCATTACAATATAGCTAGTCCACAAAAGAATATTTTCAGAAGAGTATTATAGTCTCAATATATAAAGAAAAAACAAAAATTAGGTATGTAAAAAGAATATATTTTAGGAAGATGAGAATTTTTTTCTTACAGTATTGTTATTCTATGAGAAATATTTTCACCACAATTAATAATAAGGATTCACAAGTTATGAATGCATTTATTGTTTATACAAAATAGAAGGAAAAGATTGTAATGATATAGGTAAACTTCAAGGAGATAAATGTAATTAACTCTAGTGTTTTAGATTATTAACAGCACATGATCCCTTCCCTTCGTAGAAGATCGTTTTTTTTTTTGCTTTTAATTGGGAAAATATCTGAATGGTTGATTGTGCGTTGCTTGACTACTATATGCATTGTTTGTTGTGCATTCGTTTTACATGTTATTTTCAGGGTCACGCAAAAAATATTTTAAGAAATAAATTCATGTGATCAATGTTGGATAGTAATAAAGTATTTAGAAATACATGTATGTATGGGTGGAAATGAGTTAAATTGAAAGTTTGATCTAAGGATAAACTTTAGTCTTAACTCACACTAAATTAGTCTACACTTTCATACTCAAACTCATATTCGATGTGAAACTTTAATTTTCTCATTTCAAATTTCATTTAAACTACAAATATTTTTGAAAAAATACGATGACTTATAATATGAGTTTAATATCCAATTTATACAAAATAAATCAAGAGATTTTACTAGTACAATGACATATAATAGAATTTTATACCTTTCTACTAATTATACTATGTAAATACTCCGGTAAAAAAAGCTTAACAAAATATAAAATTAAACCAATGTAAACCAACAAAAGTCTAGCTACCAAATATTATCATCCTTATTATTAAGTCTCAAAAGTCTTCTTGTATAACCAATTTGATTTTTGTGGCATGTTTTTCCACCTGAAAAGATAAAAATATATTATTGTAAAAAAAAAGGTATTTTGTAGATTAACAATTAATTATCATCAGTAATAAACGACAAGTAGTAATATACTTTGAGTTTCTCTTAATGGCATAAGTGACTCGAGCCAATTTCCTTTACAACTCAATGTTTGAACTGTTTTCAGGCAAAAAAGCTCGATATGAATCAATAACTCTTCCACTTTGAGAAGATGAGAAGATTATGGGTTTGCTTGGATTGGGTTTTGTTTGGGTTTGGTTTGGGATTTGGTCTCAAACCTAGTCCCAAACTAGTTTGGGATTGAGTTTGGGTTTGAGTTTGGGTTTGGGTTTTGGGCAGGGAAAGGCTAAAAAACGCAGTGAACTATTCAAATTCAAATTTTTTTCTTCAAATAATTGTTAAATTCAAAATTTTTTAAACTCTTAAATTAGCTGGGAAATGTTCAAATTCTAAATTTGTGAAGTCATAATTTGAATTTGGACGATTATTTCAAAAAAAATTTGAATTTGAATTGTTCCCCACCGCTTTTTAGCTCTTTTCCGCCCAAACCCAAACTCAAACTCAAACCCAAACTCAATCTAAAGTTCGGCTTTGGGATTAGGTTTGAGACCAAATCCCAAACCAAACCCAAACCAAACCCAATCCAAGTAAGCCCTATAAGAGATTTTTAGGGTTGTCTTTATTTATTTGATGTGCGGCTACTTTTTTAAAGGGTATGTGAGGCTATTTTTGTTATATATATATGGTCAGCTAATGAGTTAAATGAGTCGAACTCTATTAGTTCAAACTTGACTCATATTTAGATGAGCAAAAATTTTTGACTTATGTATCGCTCATATAGCTCATGAGCTGAGCTCGTCGAACAAAATATCGAATCGAATCGTAAATTACTTACGAGCCGGTGAAAGTGATGATAACATAATGGGTTTCTTTGCATTGTTATCAACTTTATTTTTGTCTTGGCCACCAAAACAAAATTAAAAAGAATTTTATGTACAAAATTATGTAAGAGTATTGCTAGATGGCTTAAATTTAATTAATTAAATTTGGAGCAAAATTGTAAATAATCCGTTTAATTTTTTATACCAACATGGGTAAATCTTCTTTAATTTGAAGTTTTAGCACTTAAAAATTTTCCATTACGTAAATAAGCACTAAATGCATCACACGTGGATTATTCCAAGTCAGCCCCCACTGTAAATTCACACGTGTTTTAGCCAATAAATAAAAAATAAAAAAAAGTTGGTCTAAAACAATAATTATTCAAATATAAAAGTCCAAATAACTATAAAGTAGATCATTTAGGATTTGTTTGTAATTTAATAATTGTATAAGACTTTATGTGCTAATACTTTAATTGCACCTTAGTCCTAAGTATATAAACTCCCCTAAGAGAGAGAACCCTAACCCTATTCTCATTTCTCTTCTGCCATTTTCCTTCTCCAGCGGCGCCTCACCTCTCCTCTTTGCCGATCCGCGACTTACCGCAGCCGCCGCTGCTTTCTTCTCCCCTTCTTCCTCCCTTTCCTCTCTTCTCTCTTCCGCCACTTCCGATTCCTTTCTTCCTTCCTCTTTCTTTTTCTCTTTTTTCTCCTCTCTTCTCCTTCCCTCCTCCTCGCCTCTCTTCTCTTCTCTCTTCCGCCGCGGTTCCTCCATCTCCGCCGCTGTTTCCTCTTCGGCCGGTCGCATCTCTCCGGTTAGTTTTCTATTTTCCTTTTTCTTTAATTAGTTTTCTTATTATCCTTAAATTTTATTCTGTTTTTATTTAATTCTTACTTTTGGAGTTTCTGTTTCAGGTAGTTTATTTTCTCCGGCCGGTCGTATTCCTCCGGCGAAGGTAAGCTTTTATTTTTCTTCATTTTTTTCTTCTTAATTTAAAAAATACTAATATGCCCTTGTCTTTAATCATAGTGCATAATCATAGTGCAATTCTTTTCATCGCTCCCCGCATAATCATAGTGCAATTCTTTCTTATAGTGGTATCTTGTATATTGGCGCTTTATTAATTGGATTAAAATCTTAATAGCGCGTTGATCAATCCACCGAGAATTCATCTAATGACAAAATTTATAATGATTTTATGATTAAATATTTGAAATTGTGGACTGCCACTTCCACTAATTCGATTTAGGTATGTAGCTCAGAAGCTATTAGCCCAATTCGTGTCTAGCCCGAGCCTTTTTAGGGGTGTCTTTGCTTGGACTAGGAGTGCATGTTTAGTATATGCCCAAATAAATCTGATCCAGTAGTGAACCGAATTTTTCAATTGAATTTAGGTAAATTTGGAGCAATTCTTTTTCTTTTCCCCCCATTTTTTACTGGTAATGGAATGTAATCTTAACAACGATTTAATCTCTCTTAATAAAGAAAATGATTTTGATCAACACGCAGGTAGGATTCGAATTCTAAGTTTTTTGTTGAGAGATATCAGTTCCCTACATAAATCATAATGTAATTTGACTAAAAAAAATCCACAAAATTAAAATTAAATTGTAATTTGGCATTGCAAATTGAACCGAGAATCTAGTACACGCCGCTAAAAAGTAGCTCGGATCCTCTTGAGATATTTTCACTTTAAAAAAAAAAAAGTATATGGTGTTATAAAGTAAACTTATTCGAAGTGCATGATTTTTAATGAATCTTATTTGATTCACAACCCTTGATTTGGGAAAGCTCTTGTGTGGACCGGTCTCAATAGGACATGATTCACACCTGAGATTCTCACATAATTTGAGGTAGGTTCCCCCTGTAGAGTAGGCCCCGTCTCAATTCAGGTGGATTCTGTATCAAATTACATGAGTGGGGTGTGAGCCATGTCCCATTGAGACCGGTCCATGCTAGATTTTCCCCTTGTTTTGAGTTATATTTTTCTCTAGTTAGAATTGATATGCATTAAGAACTCCCAAATTACAACCCAAAACTAACTCTTAAGCCCATTTTTTAGAAAGAAATCAGAACTAGCACTTGATCCAATTTCATTGCCCGAAATCAGAACTTACAAAATGTCCAAGGGATCAAAACCAAGAAGCTCAATGACATTTTAACCAGAAAAATATTGAACTAGAAATTGTAGAAGCCCAAATGACAATTGGGCCACTTCAAAAATTAGCGTATGCCATTATATGTAACGAACACACGGTATTCTTTAGTAAAAAGTGAAAGAATAGTTCGCTTTGTGTTCATTGCGTAGCTGCGTGCCTTTCAAGCTTCGTGTATGGTCCATTTTATAATGCTCTCCGGTCTACACATTGTTGCTTAGTCGATGTGGGATTATGCTTCAGCCTCCATTTTCTCTAGCCTATAAACACATGCAAAGTTTCAAAATCCACTCTTTCAGTTGTTATTTCAATTGTTATTTTTCGTTTTGCATTTGATTCAACAAGATTGTTAGTTAGAGAAACATCAGGTTTTGGGATTATTAAGACTTGAGTCTTTGTTACCGACAAAAGAGTGTAAAGGAAAGAGGTTGTAATATAGTTGGTTTGCAAATTCGTCTTACTTTTCATCTAAAAAACAATACACATGCAAGGTAAGATTAAAAATTCGAGTCATCATTGGTGTAACTTTAAATTGTTTTATTTGGCAGAGGTCTGTGCACGTACTCTAACCAAATTAATCGGGTCAAATACTAAATTATCAAAACAAAAAAAAACCAAAATAAAAAGAGAAGGAAAGAAAGATGATGTATCCACAGTTGTTGAAAAATTTATTATTTAGCAAGATAAAAAATGATGCCACACAAAGTAAGACTAGGCTCCTATAGTTTATAATAGAGAGCAAAATTCTATTTCCTCCTACACTCTCTTCTCCCCTTAAATTCACAATAAAGAGACCAGAAATATATAGAGAGCGCATAACCTTATTTCACTCTCTCTCCACCATTGCAACGTAGAGTTTACTATTAGTATCTTTTACTGACTTCAAAGTTAGAGTCCAGAATTATATACGGGGTTTTATGTGTGGTGCTAATGGTCATGAGCGGTGTTTGTTTGACAAACACTAGTTTTTTCAAAAGGAATCCCGGTCTACAATTTAAACTAATTCTGATAGGTAGTTTTTTATCGGTTGTGGTAGCCTATTCAATGGCTTTCTTGACCTGTCTAATAAAATCTACAAAAACAATTTGGAAAATTTTCAAAAAATGCTTGATATTTGCTGTATTTTCAAGTGTATTTTATTTGACATTCAGAGTTGGGTTCTTGAGGTTAAGGAGGAGGGTTGAACTGTGATTGAAAACAAAGTACAATTAATAGCAGAAAAAAATAGTTCTTTAATACATGTGGAGGAAATAGGATTCTATATGTTGTATTTGCAGGGAGAAGAGTGTGTAGGAGGAAATAGAATTCTGCTCTCTATATTATAAACTATAGGAGCCTAGTGAACGAGGATTCGGAATCTTACTTTGTGTGGCATCTTTTTTTCTTGCTAAATAATAAATTTTTCATTAATCACAAAATAATTGAAGTCATTAAAATCAAAAAATAATAATTTTAACAGACAAAAACTATACTCAAGAAAACTTGGTTGGTTAGGAAATAGTAATATAAATACATAATTTTTTTTTCGCAACATTTTCTCCGTAATCTTTGAACCACAGAGACAGGAGAACATCACTTGCAACATTTTTCGTAGGTATCGACAATTTATAGGACCATGGGCGTATCAACTGTCATACAAATTATTTCAGGAAGATGTAGAAATATAAAGGGTCCAGATTAAATTCGGGTTAAAATAGTCCTCCTAAAAAAGTAGAAAATAGGTTGAGTGACATTTTTTTTTTTTTTTTTACGGTTAAGAAAAAAGTTAAATAGCAAATATTTGACATGAAAATAGAATTATATAAACTGAGATAGGTGGGAGAGATGCTGCATACAGATACCTATACACAGACACAACTCACAAGGGCCTCACGCGGGTTTTTGACCAGTCCGGTTTCATTGCGGAATACTTTTAAGTAATTTTTGTCGGATTAAAAATTGGACGATTGAAATCATTTTACTTAAAATATTATTAATAATAAGTATTTTAAACAAATTGATATCAGCCGTCCGATACTTAATTCGACGGTTATTAATTATTTTGTACGGTGCAAAATATTTTGTGTTCCGCATTGTAGTTTTAGCGGTTTTTTGCATAACCTTCCTTTTGGCTATATCCTCGGCGTGATCACGTCTAGGGTTTCAGAAAATGTTGTCCAGAGTTCTTTCATATGTGGATCTTAAGTTGTTTCGAACTTTCGATCCGGCTACGGTAGATTATTGATTTTTATTTTATAGGTATGGATTAAATTTTAGTAGCTGAATAAATTGATTTAATTATTTTTTTTTAGAATGAATACATGTATTTAATGATACTTATTTTAAGAATATATGTTTTTAAATTTTAAAAATAAAAATTGTACTTATTTTCTTTTTAATTTTTCCAATAAAATATATGTTGCTGGCATAAATTGAATAAATTATTGACACGTAATAAAAGACATATAAATGGGAATGGAGGGAGTACTTAATACCTAATTTCATTAGAGGGTTAAAACAAATTCAAAGATGATAAAAAACAAAAGAATCTGATGAGGTGGACGTAAAAGACATGAAACCACGGCAGACATGAAATCGCCAGTGTATTGGTCGTGGAAATGAATTTTGCAAAATCAAATATTTAATTGCTTTCTGATATTGCATAACTGCTAGGAAAGATTTGTATTCAAAATTAACATGCCAACAAAAATAAATTTAAATCACAATATTTATTTTGTTATTGGTCCTTTTCATTCCGTTGTTGATTATTTGGATTTTGTTTCAAGTGCATGTTTCTAGTTATTATTTTTAGCAAGCATTATTATTGCACGCAGAACTCTTCAACATTAGACTATAATTCGCGAGGTTAGAGACCGATATAGAACTAAAAGATTGAGAGAGAGAGGAGAAAGTACAATGTCTATAAGGAAATTTGCACCAAAAAAAAAAGTTATAGAAAATTTACCTTTTTAAAAATGTTTGGAGGCGGGTGTCATTCTCGCTCTTTAGCGTGAGATTAACATTTGTATCTCTTTCTTTTTCTTTTGGTATCGACAGACCTTCAATTTGTACCTTTGCACGGGCGCGCACGAGGTTCTCACATGGGGCATAATATTAGTTATACAATTTAAACCCTTATAAAGTGAATTTCACTTCCATAGACTTGCCATTAAATAATATAAGTCGTTTATAACATTTAGCAGTAATTGAGTATTTAAAAAATAAGATACTTTGTTAGTTAAAATATCAATATTACTCTCTTAAATTGGACTAGTATACCACTAATTATTCTTGAGGGAGTAATATTGATATTTTGATAATAAAAAAAACACATTGTTCTTTGCTTCATAAATTTTCACTAGATGTTCTAAATAACTTATATTATGGAATGAAGGGGTATCATACAATTTGATTGAATTTCTTACTTGTAATTTATCATTAAAATCCCTTTTTTGTTGCAAGGAAGTTATTTATTCCAATATGATACTCTCTTTTTGTTCTGGTTCATACATAAGATAATGCCTAACCTATGATTTAGCAAAAAGAAAAGGAAAAAAATGCCTAACCTATGATCTCGAATACACTAGTTTATAAAAAACTTGCTTACATAAATCGAAGCAAATTAAAATTTTGAATGTAGAGCTATCTTTGTATGCCCTTTAAATAGACACTATTTTTATACCCCTTGTAAACAATATAAGAGAAAATCGCTATATATGTACACTAACTATTTCTATATTTTTCTTTAAATATCAAAAATTTAAAATTAATCCCTAAATATACATGAACTTGTTACGGGTCTTCTCTGTTTGTCAAATTAACAATTCAGGTGGTAAATCCAGCTTAAATAGTCATGTGCAAGATTCGGAGAGCATGGACGGAATTGTCAAAATATTTGTTGGATATCTCCCAACATTAAAAGGCTAGAACTTGGGTTAATCTTCATCCTATTTTCCATAAATTCCTTTCAAATTAGGAATGAATTAGATGCCTTCTTCAAGTTAAAAACTTCAAGATTCTTTAAAACATCCAATAATCAACCCAATTTATGCCTTGGAAATATTAGCTGCACTTCAGCACCGAAACAAATACCATTCTTGGAAGGAGAAATTTCTTGAAGTTTTTAAGGTTGAAGAAGACATCTAATTCAATTCTAATATGAAGGGAAATTCGGAACATATACTACATCAGAACATATACTACATCAGATGAAGAAGATGGAGAGATTATTCAAAATGAGTTGAACAAAATGCACTTTAAGATGAAGAACAATGTAGAATTTATGGAAAATAGTATGAAGAAGATGAAGATTAACCCAAGTTCTAGACTTTTTATTTTGTGGGATATCGAACATTTTTGTTTGGAATATTTTGCCCTCAGAGCCATGTGCGCATGGCTACTTTAACCGGATTTGTCAAGTGATTTGTTAATTTGACAAACAGAGTAGATCCGTAACAAGTTCATGTATATTTAGGGTTTAATTTTATATTTGTACTTATATAAAAGTATAAATAGTTGATTCATGCCACTATTATAAACAATATAAAGACTATATCTATAGTAAGTATTAATTGATACATGGATTATTGATGCCGGTGTATATACTTGACTTCGTTCCTTTATATGTTACATCAGTTCTGTTACCCTCGATAAGGGTTGACCTCTTAATAGAGCACTATATTTCCACTTGTCCTAAAAACAAGGAAGTAAAGTTTTAGGATTTGGGGTGAAAATTCTCAGTTTCTGTGTATGTCCCTATTCCTGTCTGCAACCAATCAGAATTTACAATATAAACATTTATTTTAATTGTATATATATACATGATGAATTGTGATTGATTGGGGATAGAAATGAAAATATACACAGAGATAAAATGATATTTTGTCTAGGATCTGAGACTCAATCTTTTGGATGACCGTTATGTTCTGGTTTTTCTTTAGATTTTCTGACTTGAAATTTGTGAAACCTTGTTTACACCTAAAATTTTAAGAATGTATGAAAGAATTTGTAGGTTTTGTAATTGGAGCCCTATAATGAATCATCATCAAAGTTACCTAATCATAGTCCATTTTTTTTTTTAGTGTCAGCACCTTAATTTTCTCATAGAGAATTTTATTTGCTTCACGTAGGAGACAGGTGCCGAACTTGGGACCTCCTGATCGCAGGTCAAGACTTGCCCCGCTGGGGGCTACGAGCTTCTTGACACCTAATCATAGTCCATTGATTGGTCTTTGAAGGAAGAAGAATTAGTAAAGTTACCATAACATACTGTAAAATTTTATGATTTTATGTTTTCTTGAAGTTGCCTTTTCTTTTTCGAGATGTTTCTTGGACACTATACACAATACGATATATTTTTTACGTAATTCTTTACAATACGCTCAATAATCTTTGTTGGTGCTCGTGTGTCAAATCAAACAAATAAAAACCTTATACATGCTCAAGTACTACAACCGGGCACATATAACTTATCATGAATTCCAGTCAAGTTCTCTAATAGATAGATCTTAATGACTTGTCCCGCTAACTCATTCACTAATTCTGAATTGCCCAATGTGCCTTAGATTTCAATATTTCTCTCATTCAAACCTCACATTTCCTCGATGAGGGGTTAAGGTATAAATATTATATTTCTAATTGAAAAAATTAACTTTCTTAAGATAATGGTACCTTTCGTTACAATAGCTAGGCCATAGAGAATATTTTCAGAAGAGTATTATAGTCTCAATATATAAAAGAAACCAAGAATTAGGTATGTAAAAATGATATATTTTAGGAAGATGAGAAACTTTTTCCAAGTGTGTCGTTGTTTAATGAGAAATATTTTCACCGCAATTAATAGTAAAGACTCACAAGTTACAAATTTATAAATGACATATATGTATTTCTTATTTATACAAAATAGAAGGAAAAGATTGTAATGATATAGGCAAACTTCAAGGAGATAAATGTAATTAACTCTAGTTTTTTTAGATTATTAACAACAAATGATCCGTTCGTAGAAGATCGTTTTTTTTTGGCCTTTTAATTGGGCGTTGCTTGACTATATGCATTGTTGTACATTTTTTTTACATGTTATTTTCAGGACCATTCTGATATGGACGCGGTCCATTGAATCATACGGTTTAGAATTGACCGCGTCACTACATAATTGGCTCTCTCCTCATTCTGCAACCATGTGCCTAATTTTGAACCACATGATCCATGCGGAACAGGTCCATATCAGATATTTCCTATTTTCAGGGTCATGCAAAAAATATTTTAAGAAATAAATTTATGTTATCAATGTTGGATAGTAATACCTTTCCCTCTTCTTTTCTTTCTCTTTTTTCTCTCTTCTTCTTCTTCTTAAAATTTTCTTCATTTTTTTTAGCTTTCATGGCTAGATCCAACCAAAAGTTCCGACTGAGCTTTTGGTTGGATCTAGTCATCCTTCTTTCACTTTTTGTGTCTTCATCCCCTTCTTTAACCGTAAATCGTGATAAAATTTTTTCAAGGCATTATTATTTAAAATTCAAGACTCGGATTCAAGAACTACTTCAAATCTTTCTAGATCTGGAGTTTCTCTCTAAACTCGGAGTTGTTCTGGGACCTTTCTCAATTTTTTCATCTTTCCGAGACAATCTATGGGACGGTTGATACGCCCATGGTCTCGTAAATTGTTGATTTCTAAGAAAGGTGTTGAAACTGAGTTTGCAACCGTTGTTCCAGGATCTTGGAGAAGCTGCTGCAAATTTTTTTATCATGTATTTATTTTTTCTACTATTTTTTGTGTTGTTTACCTAGGTCGGGGTGTGTATTTTTATCTGTTATCATAGTGTCTACACCATTGTATAACTTTTATTTTTCTTGTATTTTCGTTTTATCTTTTGATTGTAATAACCTTGGCTATTTTATGATTAATAAGTAAATTCTTATTTAGCAAAAAAAAAATGTTGGATAGTAATAAAATATCTAGAAATATCTGTATAATAACATAATGTGTTTCTTTGCATTGTTATCAACTTTATTTTTGTTGTGGTCACTAAAACAAAACTAAAAAAGAATTTTATGTACAATTATGTAAGTGTTTTGCTATGTGGCTAAAATTTATTTAATTAATTGGTTAAATTAGAGGCAAAATTATAAATAATTCGTTGAATTTTTTATGCTAACAATGGTAAATAGTGTTTAATTTGAAGTTTTAGTCAATTTTAATTTTAACCATTAATTAATTTCCATTATGTAAATAAGCACTAAATGCATCACACGTGGATTATTCCAGGTCAGCCCCCACTGTAAATTCATACGTGTTTTAGCCAATAAATAAAAAAAAAAAAGTTAGCCTAATGAGGGCAATATCTTAAAAAGAATTGCACTATACTTAAGTTTTAGTAGTAACGGTCTTATTATTCATAATCAGTTTTGATTCTCTTTTGTTGGAGAAATATGTTAACATGGATTGGATTATGAATCTCGTACCTGTTATGTTGGCGAAATTCGAATGGCTTTGAACCCAAAAAATAAATAAAAAGGGACTGTTTTCCGTCACTGGACAACAAGCGACTCAACTGATAGAATCATGAGAAATCAGATTCCTCAGAGATCGAGGGAAGCAAGAAAAAAAAAAATAAGAGGAGAGAAGCGAAGTAGCAAATAAGAGCAATATTTCAGAATAATAATAATAATAAATAATACATTTTATATGGACCGGTCTTTGATAATGTACGGGTCTGGTATTATTTTTCTTAAAAATTTGAGAATATAAGGACAAGTTGATGGGGAAAGTGGAAAAAAAAGGGAAAAAGTAAATTATCAAAGATCATCCATTGAGTATTATCCCTTTATGTTTTCTTTATGTGAAATCTTTTTTAAGCTTATAAATTGGAAATTAAGGTACACACTTTTCCTTCGAGATAAAAAAACAGAAGCTTAAAAGATAATGCCATTTTCTTTTATGCCACCATCTTCAAATTATATTCTTTTTCCATGTGATGTACAACCGTCAGGACGAAGTTAGGAAATTAGTGTTGGAGGCGAAAACTGCAACAGTATGCCGAACTATATATAAAAACTGCAAAAAAAATATTGGGAGTGCGAATTTGATAAAATATTCTGAACTACATATAAAATTTACTATATCTATTAATATATTTAGAAATCTCGGGGGCAACTGTCATCCCCACCCAGTGGCGGAGCCACTAAGGGGCAGCCTCCAAGAATTTTCAATTTTTTTTATATACTAGGTATATATATCCAACGGTTCACAATAAAATAGATTTTTTTCTACAACGGCCCCCCAAGAATTTTTAATTTTTAATTTTTCCTACTACGGTCCCCCATAAACTTCAATCCTGACTCCGTCACTGTCCCCACCCCCTCTATCTTCATTCCTAACTACCATAGTACTATACACTTTTTTTGTTAGGAAGAAAAATACACACACACACACACACACATATATATATATATATATATATATATATATATATATATATATATATATTCATTACCATCAAACGATGTTAGGGATTAAATATTAATAGAGAAAGTTAGGAAATTCTCTAACCCATAAACATACATTTGAACAACTTGTTAAGAAATATGTATAAAATATTTTGGAATCGATCGTCACTTTCTGCCACAGCTGATTCCTAGACAATGGTCTATTGAGGTGGAACCTCGGATAGTAGAGCACTAACGAACGAGTCGTATTAATTACCTTTGACAGAAAAAATAGATATTGAAATGAATATGTGTAAAAAATTATAATACTGTCAAACCTCTATATAAGAATACTCTATATAAGAATAAACTCCTTATAATAATAATAAATAATGGTCCCAACTCGGGACCAGATATAAATAAAAATAAACTCTACATTGTAATATTCCATGTTTTTTTTAGGACCCTCCTTAAAAAATTTACCTCCATATAGTAATAAAATAACATTAAATTTTAAATATATTTATATATCTATATAAAACATCCACAATTATTTAACAATTTTACATTAAACTTAAGATGATATGAAATATTTGTCTAAAATTGTCTGTGACAATGACTTAATTTTTTGGGTTAATATCGCATCCTTAAACTTGCGCGTTCATAGTAACTCGTCATCGGCACTATCTGTTTGAATTTTGCAGTGCTTGAAGCAGTTTTCAATTGTATGTGGCTTCACTAGTACTGTTAAACGGGCCGGCCCACGGTGGGGAGGGGCGGGACGGTCCGCGGGCTTCGGCCCACTTTGACAGCACTAGGCTTCACATCTATAAACCATGTATAGTAGTTGCCTAAATATTGTGTAGTATCGTGTAATTGGTATTTAACTAATATAGTGTAGGAACACATGTTTTTAAAATATAAGGAACACATTTCTAAGTGTCAGTATAATTTATATTAGTTACTTTTAAACAAATATAATTTTTATATGTAAGCCTCTATTTAAGAATAACCTCTCAATAGTAATATTTTTGTCCAGTCCCAATAGTATTATTGTATAGAGGTTTTACTGTAATACTATAAAATTGATATGAATCCAAGTTTATTTTCTGATATACAAAGCCAATTACTCGATAATTAGCACTTAAAAAGGTGGGTCCATGCTGCTGGTTAATCTTTATACTGCACGTTTTTAATTAATTTGTCTATAAATTTAACAACAAACACTCTCTGTCATGAGAGTGGCTGTCCCAGTGGGGGAGCACTCAACCGGGGATCGTGAGATCTCAGATTCAACACTCCCCTCCTCTTCCCCTTCCCCTCCCCCGAAAAAAAAGAAAAAAAAACACTCTCAATTGCAAATCTGTTATGGAGTTGGGTCCAATTGAGTGGACCCCAGCACCAGCAGGAAGAAAGGCTTGAAGATTCTCCCGTACGAACAAAATCTAATTTTAGCTGTCAGCCAATGTACTGTGTGACCAAGAAAGAGGTTGAGCTCAGCTTATGGCAATCAAGTTCCCAGTCCGACTACTATGCAAAACAACCTTTAATCTGCACGTGCGAGATATGGATCCGACCGTTGATTCAAATTTATTTTGAATTGACGACTATGATTTAAATGATAGTTAAAAAGGCAGATAAGTAATTTAATAAATAATTTTTAAAAAAAGAGTCCACAAACAGTCTCATCAGTATTTCTATCTCCAGTGTATCTAATAAGTCAAAAGTGTCGCATTTTCACATTCTTCATCAAAACCCTATTCTTCTTCCTCATCTTCCATATCAATTATTTCTCTATGGTTCTTCTTCAATGTGTGCAACTTTGTAACAAAATCAAAATCATCTTAAAGCCTTACTCATCCGAAGGATTACATCTTCTTCATTTTAAAATATTTCAGAATCAGAATCTGTTATCCCTTCTAAAAAACCTGTCAAATTCGATTTTCTCTATACAATAGAGAAAATTATTGCCATTAACGGAGATTTAATGTGTAATAGCGGCATTCAACATGAAAAAATCAAACTTTTTTAAAAAATCTTAATTTTGGGTTTCCCCCAAATAAAACTTTCGGGTCTTCATGAAGATTGGTTAAAATTTAAAATCAAGAACTATGATGCATCTGAAATATGTATAAATCTTTCAGATGGAAGAAAAATAACAATTTCAAGTGTTCACTCCCGAAGAATGAATATTTTGGATTTCAATTATGTTTATTGTGGTAATAGACTGTACTTTTTTGGTTGTTTAATGTTTGTGTTTTTTGGCCATTTTATGAATTATGTAGTGTTTTGAAAAATAGACAAGTTGATAATTCTAAAACAGGTGTTCACAATTAAAAAAACAGTTGTTCACACTCAAAGAATATTTGTTCAACCTAATAAAACAGGTATACATTACAAAAAAATAAGAGATCAAACAATTAAAACAAGTGTTCGAAGACTTAAAAATACGTTGCTTATCATAGAACATGTGTATTGAACAACTGAATTTGCCAAAAAAATAACTAGTCTAATGCTTACGGTGTTCAACACCAACAAGATGCATATTTAAGATATATAATGATCAAAGTCTGAGATGAATGTTTTCTTCATCTAGGTAGGAAGTGCCTTCTGCCTCTTTTACTCGCTGCCTAATATGCTTGACCCTTACCTGCTGCATTTTTAACTAAGCAACTCTCTTTAACCTCTTACTTGACTTGTTTGTATCGCTCCTCCTTTTCAGCTCTAGCCGGGGTGGTGAAACTCCATTTTCACCATCAGGGTGTAATATCTAAATTCAAAATAGATAAAAAAAAAAAAAAAAAGTTAAGGTAAATTGGTAATGTAACATCATTAATCCCTTAACTTTTAGTCATAAATTGTTTACCCTTCTTGCTTGATACATCGAACACCTGTTTTTTTTACAGAACTGGTGTTCTGTCGAAAAAACTTCAGATATTAGGAATAAATAATATGAGAAACAACAATGTCATTTATAAAACAAAATAAAAAAAACTCACAATTTTCTGATTCATCACAAAGAACAATCATTTACTTCAATATTTTAGCTGTCTTAGTATCATCATTATCGCTCTCGACCTGTCATAATCGATAAAAAAAGTGATTCAATTGCTGATATGGGTAACGGATGTCCAAAGTTAAGAACTACTTACTGAAATCATACTGGATGGGCATTTTCGTTTGCCAGGTCTTCAAATAAACCATTATCTTGAAGCGAAATTATGTGGCCATTGCAGAGACACTCTTCTTATCAAGAAAATCTTTGAATCTTTTCTTGATGTGGCCATCTTCTTCATTTTTAAAGATTACATCATCCTAAAGCCTTACCAACTTGTCAAGAAAATCTTTGAATCTTTTCCATTCAACGCTATTTGCATATTCTTCCACCGTTACTTTATAATTTTCCATTGAATAAAATAAAAAAAGAAGACGAAAGAGAGAAGAAGAAACATGATGAACAAGTGAGAGAAGGAAAGAGATGAAAATGAAGAAATTTTAGGGATCTGAAATTATCTTCTACCAAATTAAAGTAAAAGAGAGAGAGAGAGAGAGAGAGAGAGAGAGAGAGAGAGAGGGATTTGGAATTTCATTTTCCCGCCTAAAATGACAGCCAAACAAATTTATCCTTTAATACCCCTGCAGTACAGCCAGCCGTTGGATCAAAAGTACAAGATCCAACGGTTGACAGTTTGGCTCGCATATACTGAACACTCCCTGTTCAGCATAGGAGCCGAAGTGTCAAGTTCCACCCTGGTTTGGCCATTGTGCCCCAACCCGTTCATGCCACTTGTCTTTTCTCATTTTTAAAAAAAATCATTTAGCTGTTTGGGACAGTTTGTAAGCGAATCACTCATGTTATAATGATACTTTAGCTTGTGCCCATCTTGTTAAAAAAAATTGTGAGATTAGTCCTTCCTTGTTAATAGTTAAACTTTATGGGGCAAAGCTGAACCCCATTGATCATACAAAGTCAGAATATCAAGTACTCTAAGAGAAAAAAATTATCTTTCAAAACATATTGAACTTATATATGTAGTGAAACATAAGTGTTAGTAAGCAAACTCTTAATACATGTCAAAGTGAGCAATTATGAAACAGTTATGGGTCAAGCTTTCGCCCAATATAAGTTATAAGTAAGAAACTTCATGTTAAAGAACGAAAGGTAAATTTTATATAATTTTTGAAAGGCATAATGTAAATTTTGTTATTAATGTTTTTTTTTAAAAAAATATTTGAGAGATACGAATGGAGTTTTCGAAATATTAGGAGAGCTAGTTTTGTTCTTGCCCAGATCGGTCTTATAAAAATATCAAATGTTTTAACAAAAAAAGTTATTTTTCCAAGCATTATAAACTTATATATGCAGGAAAAATATAAGTGTTATTCAAATCTTTTAGAATTTAGATTAAATGTTTATTTTTTTATAGAGAGTATACATTTAATTATCAACCGGAATCTTGATCATTTCGTCCGAGCCAAAATTATACCACTACTAGTCTTCTTTCAAACAAGGCTGTCAGAAGACACTTTTGGAGATCAAAAGGTTACCTAGTCATTCCATATTCTTCTTGGGACATATTTTTTCACTTTTTAATTTTTTCGAAGTTATAGAATGATGATGGTCTCAATTGGGAGAAATTTTATTTTGAAAGGTTAGAAAATTTAAAATTTTATATTCAAACTAATTAATACAATACACGTATGTCAAAAAGTCAATTTTTTTTCCTACGTGCATTGTATTTATTGGCTTGAATGTAAATTTTAAACTTACTCACCTAATAGGATAAAACTTCTCATCAATTGAGGGGGGACACTATGTTTCTTAAAGCAAGGGAGTAATATCAAAGCACAAACCCACAGATGGGATAGTAACTTTAAACTTTAAACAAGAGTGGGAAAATGTTTAGTGGAAACACCTCATTAGGTTTCTTAATACAACGATTGATTAAGATACCTTATTACTTCTCCTAATACATTGTTTAATATATTAACACTTGTTAAATAATGTGATTAGTCAAAATTTATAATGCACTTTGATCTAATAATATTATTATATGTAAAATTTCATTGGTATATTAAATAATGTATCGACTTCGCATTATCTTCAATACCAAAAGTTAACATGCACCAATACAATGTATTAAAATAAGACCTTAAAAAGAGGGATTCTTTCTGTTTAGTGCCTTTCCTTTTTATACTCTGATTTTCCACCGATGAAAGTGGTCGATATTTTCTTTTTATTCGTCCCCATTAAAATCCAATGTGGATCCTTGCAAAATAGACCTCAAACAAAATTTCTTAGATTCAAACAAAATTGTTTGGTCGAATGATCTTTATAATTAAAATAAGATATACTACTTTGTACATTCATTATCAAATGTTATGTCAGTTTTTAATTTATCTGTTTTAGTGGTATTCTGAGAACACTTATTTTATATATTTATTGTCAAATATTATGTGTTATCCTATCCATCACTACTCATACTCGTTTGCAACTACTTTGTATATTTTTTGTCAAATGTTAGATCTTTTCCCATCCATTCCTGCTCATACTCCTAATTACTGGAGATTTAATGAGTTATGTAATTGATGTTGTGTATGATTAAGTAAGAATCACATCTCTTCACGAGCATTGTTTGGTGAATGATAATAAATTTTTCTAATATTTTCTTTTAATTTATTCTTTTCACTCTAAAGAAAAAACCAATTGGAGTCTATGGCTGGATCTTAATTGATTTGTCTACAAATTCAATTACATATTTGTTTCCCTGCTGGACCAATTGTATGATGAATGGGCGAGGGAGACAAAAACTTGTGGTACTTGTACGGTCAAAGGAAAGTAAATTATGGAGATTCAATTCTAGTATTCAAATAGTTTCTTGAGATTGGAATCTATATGCAATTGCCCTCTTCCTTGTTGATCCGTATGTATCTTGGGTTTGACCTGATTAGTTGGCTGTAAATGGATGGTATGGTCGGTTAGTAATTTTTTTTACAATTCTATAAAATTAGTCGCCTTAAAAATATCTTAATTTTGCAATTTTACTCTTAACAAGTTCTGATAGACCGAATGTATGACTAGTTAGTATACCATCACTTGGGTCATTTTCCTTCCTTCTAAACCAAATACTGTAGACAAAAAAAAAAAAAAAAAAGAATAGACAGGAAGGAAATGTTATAAAAGATCAGAAGGGTTTGTGGGGTCGGAGGTGGGGTTTCAGGTTTCAGGACCTCATGGAACCGCATGGCGTGAGTGCCCACCTTCACCCCTCGTGCGCGCTATCTATCGATGGGGGCTTACCACCAAATGATCCCTCTCCTCTAATCATCATTAATCCTATGGCCCCAAACACAACCCCCTAAGATAAGTGGAGGAAACCAAAATTCAAAAGCATTATGGTTTTAACCTTTAAATATTTTTTTTTTTGATGAACGGGTGGGTGTTTACCCTAAAGGTCATAATGAATTCATAATAATCTTATTTTCTAATTCTGTGTGAAAAAAATACTCTATTTTTCCGCGACTAATAAAAAAAATTTAGGTGAAAGAATTTGACGCAACTCCCTATTTCAAGGGTGAAAATCCTCTATTCCCGTGTTTGTCCCAAACTAATCAAAATTTACTATATAACTATTTCTTTCAATTATATATACACATGGTGAAGAAATATTTTAAGAAATAAATTCATGTGATCAATGTTGGATTGTAATAAAATATTTAGAAATAAATGTATGCATGGGTGAAAATGAGTTGTGTTGAGCTGGTCTAAGGATAACTCAGTCTCAACTCACACTAAATTTGTCTACCTAATAGATCAACTCATATTTGATGTGAGCTAATTTTCTCAGCTCAGCTCATCTCATTTATTACCAAATATTTTTGAAAAAATACGATGACTTATAATATGAGTTTAATATCCAATTTATACAAAATAAATCAAGAGATTTTACTAGCACAATTACATATAATAGAAGTTTATATCTTTTTACTAATTATACTATGTAAATACTCCGATAAAAAAAGCTTAATAAGATATAAAATTAAACCAATGTAAACCAATAAAAATCTAGCTACCAAATATTATAATCCTTATTAATAAGTCTCAAAAATCTTCTTATATAACCAATTTGATTTTTGTGGCATGTTTTTCCACCTGAAAAAATAAAAATATATTAATGTCATAAAAAGGTATTTTGTAGATTAACAATTAATTATCATCAATAATAAACGACAAGTAGTAATATACTTTGAGTTTCTCTTAATGTCATAAGTGACTCGAGCCAATCTCCTTCACAGCTTAATGCTAGAACTGTTTTCAGGCAAATAAACTTGATATGAATAAATAACTCTTCCACTTTGAGAAGATGAGAAGATTATAAGAGATTTTTAGGGTTGTCTTTATTTTTTTGATGTGCGGCTACTTTTTTAAAGGGTATGTGAGGCTATTATATATATATATATATATTAAGTCAGCTCATGAGTTAAATGAGTCAAACTCTATCTAGTTCAAAATCGACTTATATTTTAGATGAGCAAAAAAATTCAGCTTATGTAACGCTCATTTAGCTAATGAGCTGAGCTCGTCAAACAAAATATCGAATCAAATCGTGAGCTACTCACGGTGAAAGTGATGATAACATAATGTGTTTCTTTGCTTTGTTATCATCTTTATAAGTGTTTTAGCCAATAAATACAAAAATAAAAAAAAGTTGGTCTAAAACAATAATTATTGTACATATAAAATTCTACATCCTGCTAGTTAGTAAAACAATAATTATTCCACCGTAAATTCACCACTACAACTATCCTCCAAATTTGCGTGAGTTGTAGCATGAAGTGGAATGTCATCAACACTTGAAGCACAAATTCCTTCAGAGAGTTCTAAAACCTCACCAGAAGCAGCTTCAAGTACTGCTACATTGCAAATGGTACAAAGCTGGCCTTCATGGGATGGGAGAAAAAATGATATACATAAAGGGCATATTACTTTTTGTTCTCCATCTTCATTGTATATAGGCGTAAATGTTGCTGCACAAATCTTCATTCCCTTGGTTAAGTCATACCTCAACTGCCAGGCGTCGTCTCTCTCCCTAGAAGAAGAAGCCTGCACTAGTATTTGATTAGCTGCATCAACTTGGTTACCAGCATTTGGCTTGGTTTCTAAGAGTCGGCCAGCAAAATGTGCTGCAGTTTTGAAATTCCCAGCTTCAGAAGAAATTATCATAGCATTAAACAACATGAGTCTCTTGTGATAAAGAGAAAGACCAACTAGGCAGGTGGAGTAAGCTGCCAGCTCCAATCGACGAACAAGATTTTCCTCTTTCAATTCTCTCATCTCAAGTTGCATTTTTGACACCATAATATATTGAGGTACACTGACTCGACACAGTCTAAGATACATTGCCTCTTGCGCTGACTCCTCCAAAGTCAAAGGTATCTTAAGCATTATATCTTGAAAAAGATGGAGAGCATCAGCAATTTTTTCAGCTGTGAAGAGCTTCAAAGCTTGCTTAAGCTTCTTATCCAGTGCCCTGACCGTTAAAAACAACTGCAGGGCAATCCACAGCATCACTTGAGGAATCATCAATCCATTTCCACCGTCCATTAATTGCCACGGGAATTGCAGGTGCCGACGAAAGTCCAGGCAAGTATGTTTCACTGCCTAGGTGAAGATCCATAAAATTTGATCTGAGGAGAGAAAAATTTATCACCCCATATTGCTCTTCGAGAAAACACACAGTATTGTCAAAATCACCAGCGGCTGCATGATGAGGAGGAGTACATCTATCATTGACCCAAGTCTGGATTGGAGGTATAGCACAACTTGGTGGGGTAATTTCAGAACAAAATTCATCAGCTACATTCTTCTGAATGCCATTACCCTCAGAGATCTCTCCTTTAACAGCTGAGACAGGCCAGTCTCCTCCGCCTAGTATGGGGGTTGGAGGTATTAAAAGAGAAGCCGTCCCCTCGGGCAAAGAAGGAATATGACCTCTCATCTTTGCTGCAAGATTCTCAGCAACATCATCAAGTCCATGGAGTGATGCTGTGATGTATGCAAGTGGTAAATTACCAGATTTCTGCAAAATTTTAACACGTTCTTCAATGGCACCCAGGTATAAGCTATAGTGGAACTGACCAACGATATCATTCTTAACTTGAGCATCTATCATCATGTTTGACAACTTTCCCAAATTACCTGTTACCAAATAAAGAAAGGACAGTCTTTCAAAGTCCTTTGAACACCGGTATGCATATTCAGCAAGTTCAATATTACCCTGATGTAGGGCCTGCACCCCTAACCTTCGCCAATGCTCCTTATCATCAATCTCTTTAGCAGAGGCAGCAGCCTCTTTAATGTTGCCACTTTCAAGGGCCAACCTAAAACGAGTCCGTTCATCTTTCACAATATGCAGAGCAATTCCAGGAGGGCACTTTTGCTGCAAATATGCAACCGCTGCTTGCCGATGAAGATCTGGGTTCTTAAACATTTCCTCAACAAAGTCGTATCTCTTTGTTAGCAAAGATAGCTTGAAAACATATTCAGTTGTATCAATAACAATTGTAAAAATTTTTACCCTCTCGATCAATGCAGAAGACTGTGTACCCATAAATTTTGGTTATGTACAATGGTGCTTCCAGTGCTTGGATGACTCCAATGTCCCCATCAGGAAGGCAGTACTTCATGTGGGTAAGGGTAGTGTACACAAGGACACCACTGTCATCCCAAGCAGCACTCTTGACGTGAGTTCTTTCGTGAAGTAGGCAACAAGGCATAAGTTCCTTATCTGCCGTGACTATTGAATGTTTGCCCAACAAGGCAACTCTTTCCATGTCACTTGACCAAACAACATACCTAATGGAAGAGCTCCGAAGTTCCCCAAGAACAACCTGATGCTGCAAATCAAACATTACAAGTCTATCCTCAGCCCCGCAGAGCAATTTCCCACTGCCGGCATAATGTATGACATCTGTCGCAATGGGAAGAAAAATCCTCTTTACAGTCTCATTATAAAGATTCTTGATCAAAACTTGATTGCTGCTCTTCTTGAGCACTGTGAACCTATTCTGGCCTACAAAAACTGCTGATGCTCCGCTGCCTCTCTCTTTTTGTTGAAAGGAAATGTCATTGTTGCAACCATCCATATTTAGAGGATAGAGTTCATAAAAGTCCATGTCCGTAGAAGAACAGATTAAGGCAGCCCTTTCTGTGGGTTCACATGAAAGAGTTCGGCAGAGTTGGGTTGAGCTGTTGGGACCACTCTTGCAAATTGGGAATAACTGCATATCTTCCCCAGTCAAATAGTAGAATACATGCAGAAATCGGTCTTTGACATAAAGCAGAAAATCTTTGCTCACAGCAAAAGCTGGACGTTCCCTCTCCAACTTGAAAACGATAATACCATTCTCATGACCAGCTCCAAACAAATTTAACTTACAGTGAGACACAAGGATCAAGAATCTGCCATATTCCCTACATAAGGTTCGAATACAGGTCCTGTCAGTAGCCTGCCACACTCGAATTGTCTTATCTTCTGAACTCGAGACAATGATGTCCTGTTGTACATGAAAAATGACGCAGGAAACGCCACTCAAGTGCCCTTGCAATGTGTCCACTTCCGAAGCCTCTGTGTCTGAGAGCATTATTATGTAGTTAAACTTTGTATCACCAAAGGAAAACGAAAAGAAGATTTACAATTCAGCAAAAGAAAAAAAACAACAAAGAGCATCTGAAATTCCAAAAAAAAAAGATAAAGGATTGCAATAAGGAAAGCTAACATTTTCTGTCATCAATAGTTTAAGATATACTTAGTGAAGCTAAAAAAATCAAGCAATCCAACTCCTGCTCCAAGACTTGAAATCTAAATATAGCTAATGTGAGAAATCAGATCGTTTTGATAAGATCAGATTATCATGAAGACTACAAATAACAATTCGTTTTCCGAAGGAAAGCATGAAATAGTGACACAGAGTCCACAAGAATTTTAGTTATAAATGGAACAAAAGAACATATGCAGGGAATCGAAATCAAACAAGCTTAAAGATTAAACAAAAGATCACCAAGCTTCTGAACAAGAATTACGAAATGCAGTTCCTTAAGTGGATTGGTATTTCACTACCATGTGACTTTGGCAACTATCGGACAACAAAGGGAATACCTGCCATCAAAGCCCTACAAAGCACAAACAATTTGAAGAAATAGTACGAGACAAACGGTCAAGGTGAAGTGTATACTGTATCCTAGTAGACAGTATAGGCATAATTTAGTAGTCCAAGCAAACAACTACCAGAAAAATATACAGCCTGAAAACCTCTCACAACCACTTATTCTTTTTAGAAAAGCAAACCACATATCGTATGTTCTCACTAATCTTCTTACAACAAAAACAGAATGGAACAATAAACTATCTACATGGCTAACTCATATCGAAATATAACATCATAACGGATAACTTAGTATTAATAAGAAGACATGTTATAACCTTCCTCTACTTTCTAAGTTCTATAAGAAATATGATCTTTTTTTATCAACTCACTAATAGTTACAAGTTCCTTTTGTCCCCAAAAGACAACTAGGACTTATAACTGCAGTTTTACAGCTCAGACAAACTTACGTATCCCTAACAAAGAATGAAGAGAAATTGTTGTGTGTACCATTCATCTGCCAGATTTTCACTCGGTGATCATTTGCACCAGAAATAATTAATGGGAGATTGGGATGGAATGAGGCCCAGTTCACTCCTTGATCATGGCCTTGCAGGACGTACTTTTGAACAGCTTCAGTCTCACCTGATAGAGGAGAGCTATCAACTTGAGAAACTGATTTCTTACTTAGAGAAGCGATATCCCAAACTTGCACAGTATGATCCATGGAGGCTGATACAACTAAGTCTTTGTTAGGATGAAAAGATGCACAGGTCACACGGTGATTGTGCCCCCTCAAGACGGAAATACAAGTGTGATATTCCCAGTTCCATATTCTAACCTCCATATCATCACCAGCACTCAGAATCCAGGGGTACGTGTGATGAAATTGAACGGTATTTATGCAACCAAGATGCCCGAGAAGAGTAAATAAACACCTATGCGATTCGTGACTCCAGACCTTTATCGTGCAATCATCTCCTGTAACAACAATAGCATAACCCATTAAGTCCGGGTATGGGTAGGGATGGAAAGGAGACAGGCCTAACCTTTGCCAATAAATGCACAAAGTGGCTGATCTCAGAATACTATTGAAACAGATTTATTGGAGACGAAACTAACCTTTGTTAGTTTAGTACTGTGTATGAACAAAAATTTCTACAATTAGTGTGTGTTACAGAGAGTTACATAGAAGATCTGAACCAGAATTCTCAATAAAAATGCCACTCCAAATACACAAAATCAAAACTTTTATTTTTAATAGAAAAATAAAGTTCAAATTTGTATACCTCCGGAGACAAAAATTGGCTCAGAATTGGGGAAATCAACAGAGCGAACAGAGCCTTTGTGTTCTCCGGCAAAGCGGTAAATCAGAACACCGATTCGATAGTCCCAGAGTTCAATTGCACCGCTGAGAAGGCTAGCCAAGATCCATGTTCCCTCCTTTTGAAAGCTTAGCCCAGTAACCCTACTATCAGTCTTCATCTCCAACTTGATCATCATATTCTCGCCTTAAAAAAACCTTCAAATAATTACGGGGCCTTCCCTCTCCCTGCCAAACCAGTCCTTTTTTAGTTCTTACACCTATATGCCAAATTTCATGTAAACGGAGACGAATGTCATGATCAGTATGAGAAAAGGGGTGCAAGATGAATAAATAAAAGGGAGGGAAATATTAGCCTTTCAAATCTCTTTTATCTTTTAACCAAGTGTTGTCGTTTTAGGCCAAAACGACACAATTCCAATTAGGGTTAACTTTATCAATTGGTAATCAAATTGGGGAAATGGAGTTTTCTTCTGGTGGTGTTGGACTTCTCTCATTCGAAGAGAGGGGATATTCACTAAGGACTGTTGATGGACGGCCATGGTGTAGAACCCGACACCCGAGTGAAGAGAAGGAAAGATAATAAAATAAAATAAATAGATTTTATTTTGATTTATTTAGAGGATCAATCAATTAAGATACATATTTTATTTGATTGAGAGACTTTATTTTGATTTACCTAGATGCATCAATTAAGTTGGCAAAATAGTCTATTCGTCCTTTTCGTATTTCTACATTGTCATTAACATTCTCTTCGTTTTATTTTAACTTTTAAGTTCCTAACCGATGTTACGACGTGCCAATAAAAGACATCCGTCCATTTTTCCGTCAATTTTCTATTTGTCCAGTCATATGGTTAACACATAATTACTTATTAAGAATATTTCAGACATTTCAACATATTTCCAAATGAAAATGTTGAGTACTCAATTATTAAAAAAAAATTATGAATACTCAATTTAAATTAAAAAAATAAAATCTTGTTATTGATCCCGTATCAGGAGATAAGGTCAGTCCTAGAACCAATTACAATATCTGATTATGGGTTTGCTGGTGGATGCGTTGATTACTGAAATGCATTCTCTCTCTCTCTCTCTCTCTCCTATGAGTACTTATTCTGCACAGTTTGTATAATTTTTCTTTGATTTCTTCTAGAGTTGCAACAAAAAGATACCTCTAGGTGGTCCTGTATTTGGAGATCCCTGCTAACTCACTATTAAGCTCTCTTTCTTCTTTCTGCAATTATATTTTATTTCATTTCCGATATGATTCCTATGTGCTAACTTTGAAAAATCAAACTTCGAAGGTGCTATTTTCAGGTTGAGAAAGATGTATTTGTCATTTTCTACTCGGGAGAAAGAGCAAAGACCAAATTATTGAAAATATGTGATGCATTTGGTGCCAATCGTTACCCATTCACAGATGATATAGGCAAACAATACCAGATGATAAACGAGGTATGCCTTTTGGTGATAGAAAACTTTGTTAAATTTCACTTTAAAATTAGAGTATATGAACTATACTGCTTCCCCCTATTTCAATCTGTGTTATCAATACCGGATAGGGTGCGGCCGACCCCGAAAACGCTATAGTGGGATCGCGGGAGCGGCGCTATTTGGAATTCTATGCAAATAATTAAAAATGTATATTCAAGATGACAAGAAAACCAAAGTCCATGAGAAGTACTTGCAGATGAAGATATATTCAGATTTGAACTAGAAGATGTCATGTTGGATTGAGATGAAGTTTTAAAAAAATAAAAAATAATAGAGTGGCCGGCGACTGGAGAAAATAGATGATGGAGATAAGAATATATGAGATGAGTAGCAGAAGTTTTTTATTTATTTATTTATTTATTTTTTTTGCAGCGTTCAATAGATGAGGAGAAAAAGGAGCAGAGGGTTTTTTTGAGTTTGTTATTAACATTTCCCCCTATTTTAAAAAGACTTTTCAATGATAATCCAAATAGCGCCGCTATTTGAGCTGCAATAGCGGCCGGAATCATCCGCACCCAAAATCCGCAACGCTATTCAAGACTCATAGCGGGCAAAGGCCGCTCCGCTATCCCGCCGGAATTGACAACACTGATTTCAATTTCTCTGCATATTTAGTTTACTTCAGTTGTACATCTTTATAAGCGCAAAAGTAACATCATTTGCTTCTGTCTATATTTATGGAACATTAGTTTTCCAGGAGAAGAGGGAGAGAGAGGGTGTAGGAGGAAATAAGGGTTTGCACTCTCTCTCTCTCTCTCTCTATTGTATTGTATTTGCAGTGGGGAGAGAGAGTGTGGGAAGAAATAGAGTTATGCTCTCTCTTGGGAGAAGAGGCAAAAATCGTATGAAGTATCAATAAGGATGCAAGCTTTTTTTTGCTGAATAATGCAGGCTGCTTTATTATTGCACGCAGAACACTTCAACCTTAGACTATAATTCGCGAGGTTAGAGACAGATACAAAATTAAGAGATTGAGAGAGAGTACAATGCAGTATTTCGATACAACATTATGAAAAAGTCTACTAGTCCTCCACCCATGATCAGTGTGGCGACGACCACTTTATACAAACCAAACTAGATAAATAATAATCCACCAATAATAATAATAATAAATGTGGAACGCGAGGCTTAGACAAAGTAGAGCTGATGTGGGGAGTCTTATCTTTGATGTTCACCTTACCTTATACTACTAGTAAGTGAACTAAAATGGAAACGGTCTATCACCTTTATTTGCGTGCTAGGAAAATTTGAAATTTAAATTAGTTATTAGGACTCTGCCGCTATTAAGGGGTTCCGGATGGTTCCCGGCACATAGCCTTACAAAATTAAGGTTTTCAAATATTATGTTAGCCACACACACATATATCTTTGGTATGTTTCATTATCATCGTTTTCACTGAAGTTACAGAGGGGGAAGAGTTAAAAACAGAAAAATAACTGAGTTAAAATAATAATAAAACTGATTTTTCTTTTTGTGTTTTTATCTCAAAAGTAACCCTTACAAAGAACCCGATTATATCCCATTTCATAGCAGTAGCAACATTACGAATCAATTCATTACCATCATTGTTTCCTTTAAAATAAATAAATAATTTCAAAAATTTATCAAAATAATAATAAAACTGATTTTTCTTTTATTTTTTTTAACTCAAAAGTAACCCTTAACAGGAACCCGATTATAACCTCATCCCAAAGCAACAAAAACATTACGAATCAACTCATTTCCATCATTGTTTCCTTTAAAATAAACAAACAAATAAATTATTTCAAAATTTTATTAAAATAAATAATAAAACTGATTTTTCTTTTTCTTTTTTTAACTCAAGAGTAACCCTTACGAGGCACTACAGAACATTGACAAAGACAGACCCATCCATCCGATTTCTTTCCACCCAATTGACCACCGCTTATGTCACTCCAGGGTTTCGAACATTCACAGCCTCTTCCCCCTTCGGTAACTTCAGTGAAAATGATGACAATGAAACATACCAAAAATATAATAAGTGCATCCGTGTAACTTTTCCGAAATAACTTCCATCTATGTGGAAGGTTAAATCGAGTAAAATTTTATACAGTGGTAGGAAAATGATTGGATAACCAGTAGCTCTTCCCATACACACTGCACACACGGAGTAGATGAAGGTGAAAAATGTGGGATAAATGTCCACAAATATTAAATTACTAGTATTTTCAGTTGTTAATTCAAATTTGTTTTCAGTCAAACTTCGCCCTCCTTCTTAACCTCAGGAGTGCTAATTCTGAATGTCAAATAGAGAACAGTTGAAGATAGAGCAGATAATAAACATTCTTTTAAAAATTGTCCAAATTATGCTTTTCGAAAGGTCAACTCAAAAATGAGTTTTTAACAGACTGGTCAAGAAAGCCATTAAAAAGGCTCCCTCTACCGACAAGATGATTCCGATCAGAATTCTTTCAAATTCTATCCCGGGATATGTTTTGAAATAACTTGTTTTTGATAAACAAATCTCTCCCATTGCCATAAGCAACACACATAAACCCCCATAAATTACTCTAGACTCAAACTTTGAAGTCATGATCACAAGTTACTAATGGTGAACTCGTCTTTGAAGTGGGGAGAAGAAGAAGAGAGAGAGGGAAATAGGGTTCTGCTCTCTCTATTGTGTTGTTTTTTAGTGGGGAGCAGAAGAAAAAGGGAGATAGAGGGAAATATGGGTTATGCTCTCTCTATTGTGTTGTTTTGCAGTGGGGAGCAGAAGAAGAAGAAGGGAGATAGAGGGAAATATGGTTTCTGCTCTCTCTATTGTGTTGTATTTCTAGTGGGTAGAAGAGGGGAGAGAGGGTGTAGGAGGAAATAAGGGTTTGCTCCCTCTCTCTCTATTGTGTTGTATTTGCAGTGGGGAGAGAGAGTGTTGGAAGAAATAGAGTTATGCTCTCTCTTGGGAGAAGAGTCAAAAATCGTACGGAGGATCAATGAGTTCAAACATTTATTAAAATAATAATAAAACTGATTTTTATTTTCATTTTTTAACTCAAAAGTAACTCTTACGAGGCACTACGGAAAATCCTCTCCCACCCGATCATCCACCGCCACTTTTTCCCCATCGTTTTCGGTCCATTCAACCCCAATTATGACAATTATACAGGCAAAAGACACCAGAGTTGTATCACTGTAACTTGTCCCAAAATAACTTGCAGCTAGGTGCAAGGTTAAATCCAATAAGATGTCGTACAGTGGTAGGAAAAAGCCTGGGTATCCAGTAGCCCTTCCCATGCACACTGCAGACAGAGAGTATAAGAGAGTTGAAAATAGGGTACTAATGTCAACAAATATTAAATAGCTATTTTTTTCAGCTATTAATCCTACTTTGTTTTCAGTTTGGCCCTCTTCCTTACCCTCAGAGATGCCAACTCAAGGTAAAAAAAATACTGTTGAAGATACAAAAAATATCAAGCATTTTTTTAAAAATTTTCGAATTGTTTTTGGTGGCTTTATCACACTGTTGAAGAAAGCCATTGAATAGGCTACCACAATTGATAAAAAGCTACCTATCAAAATTAATTTAAATTCTAAACTGGGATTCTTTATGAAAAATTTAGCCTTTGTCAAACAAACACCACCCATTAACATTAGAATCACACATAAACTACTGTACAGAATTCTAGACTCTAACTGTTTTGAAGCCATTAGAATGCTGAACTCTTCGGAGAAGAGAGTGTAGGAGTTGAGGAAATAGGGTTATGCTATTGTATTTGCGTGGAGAAGAAGGGGGAGACAGTTATCTTTTTTGAGTTGTATTTGTAGTGGAGAAGAGGGGAGAAGAGAGTGTAGGAGGAAAATCGGCAAAAATCGTACGGTTCTGTAGGCATCAGGTTGCTTTTTACTGTTCATAGGGTTGCATGATAAGATGCCTTTATTTAATGCTCAAGTAAAAAACAATAAAAAAAAAAAAATACGCAGTCTACATCAATCAGAAAGAAAATTACAAACTATAGGAGCCTAGTGAAAGAAAGATGTTCCCGGCTCCTATGCGGGACGCCATTTTGTTCCACACATGCAGAACACGTTCTCAGCCATCGGATGAGATTTTTTAACGGCTCAGATCTGGAGAGAAGATTTTTTATTTTTTAAGTCAGCTGCAACTTTGCTCTCTCCAGATCTGGACCGTTAAAAATATCATCTGACGGCTGAAATTGTTCCGCACACCCGAAACTTTGGGCCTTCCGCATAGGAGTCGGACTGAAGAAATATGATTCAAAAAATAGAATTATACAAACTGAGATAGGTGGGAGATATGCTGCATACGGATACCAAGACCCCCGACACTAGGGCCCCACTTAGCGGGTTTTTGACCAGTCCGGTTCCAGTGTGGAAAACTCTAAGTAATTTTTATCGATTAAAAATTGAACGGTTAAAATTATTTTGCCAAAAATATTATTAATAATAAGTATTTTAAACAAATTAATATCAATCGTTCGATACTTAATTTTTATTTTTTTATTAATAATCCCCCTGAAATGACACGAGAAACTTTAATTTTTTATTTGTAAATTTTTCACAACGGTAACTAATATAGATTCATTTTTGCACAAAAAAAATATTATTCTCTCTCTTTTATTCATATATACTTATACTAATGTAAAATAACATAATTGTGATATGTATATTTATTAAGAAATAGAATAAATTTTACTATCTCTATTTTAATTAATAGCCTTTCTCTCTCTAAGAGTGGAAAATCCTCCGCCTTCTCTCTAGAGATTGGTTTCCATATCCGGTTTCTCTTGAAGCTTTGTGACTGTTAATTTATCTTTTAGATTGTGTGTGGACTTTTCATTTCCTTTTCTTACTCTTTTATTTTCTTTATCTCTTATATCTGTTGTCTTTATCTTTTATCTTATTTCGTGTTCTTTTTTTTTTTTTCATTTTGTCTTCTTCCTTGTGCTTTGTGTGTCTTTACAGTCATTTATGGCTGCTATCTCTCCTTTACTGGTGTCAAATTCTGTTACTATAAATGACAGATTCTGAGAATATTATTGTGGTCAAGATTTTGTCAGGAAAAAAACAAAATAACAAAGCTTTTATTGCTACGATGACAGAGTCTTGGAATGTTCCAAATAAGGTTAATATTTCTCAAATAGAAGACAATATGTTCCAATGCTCCTTTAAAGAAAATAAGGATATGGTTAGAATTATTAAAATGGCTCCTTGGACTTTTAGAGGGGCTCATTTGGTTATCAAGAAATGGGATTCTAAAGTAACAATATCAGAGCTAAAATTCTCCCATTCTCCTTTCTGGATACAAATTCACAACTTACCTCCAGACAAGATGAATCTTCAAAATGCTATTTCGATTGGAAATTTTGTGGGTGAGTATCTAGATACTGATATGGGAAATGGTTTTGGAGGCCTGTGGAGAAGATTTTTAAGGGTGAGAGTGAATATTGATGTGGAGTCTCCTTTAAAAACTGGGTTCCAGATGCCTAAAGAAGATGGCTCAGGAGAGAGAAAAGTAGATTTTAGGTATGAAAGATTGGCGGATTTCTGTTACTCGTGTGGTAGGATTGGTCATGTTCAGTTGTTATGTGATTTAATAGCTCCGACGGGAAAAGAAAAAGAGGTTCAGAAAGTGGAATTTGGTGATTCTATTAGAGCTGTTAGCAAAGAAAATAAATATCAGCAATGGAATCCTCTAAAAGTGGAACAGAGCTCAAAGGATACTGAAGATGGCGGAAATGGAGGTTTGAAGGTAGTTGGAAAGAGACATGATGAGGAGATGGAGGAGGAGGAACTAGCTGAAGTGGCGTTTGTACGGATGAACTCGGGGAACAGTGAGATCTCACATCAGCCGAATTCTGTCACTCAAAGAAGGGTAAGTGATGTTGGACTGTCAAATCTGATGCAGACCCATATAAATTACCCGACTCAAATGGATACGGTAGGAAATTTGGGCCTCCAGTATGATAAGGCCAAACATATTGATGTGGGAATACCTGGTAGTAGTGTAGACCAATTGATAGCTCCTATTTCTGTCCATACCATAGCCCAAAAACCAAATTCAACTTCCCTCTTTAAAATAACCCAAAAACCTTCTAGTCTCAATCAAAAGCCTATTCTTAATTTTGCCTCAGAGAGTACAGGTCCAGCCCAACCAAATAAAAGACTTTGTCCTTTTCCAAACCCAGAAACATCTAAACAGAACAAAATCGATACTGCAAATTCCAAATACCCAAATAACCATATTCAACCCTTTATACCCGGGCTCTTTCTTTCGGATATTTCAAATTCACTTCTCAAATTTCATATTTCGGAAATACAAACAAATAATCCAGAGAATAGCACAGATATTTCTTCAAAATCTGGTATCCAGAGAGAGAATCCATTGGTGGAGGAACCTATTTCTGATAGTGAGGTTTGTGAAGATGGGTATTCTGCGATTGAAGTAGTAAAAGAGATGGAGGAAGACGAATTGGGGCAGGGAAACAAGTTTGTGGAAGAGGAAAGAATTGTATTAATTAAAAGAAAATTCCGAAAGGTAAAATCAGAAGCTAGAAGAGGTCCTAGTAAGAATTATTTTAGGGAGATGGTTACAAATCAAGAAGGCGAAATTGAATCTCAAGTAACAGAAGCAGGGGATATTGATGAATCTGGAACTGAGGAACTGAAAGGTTTGAAGCTGAAAGCGGGCCACCAGTTGGCTCATGGAGGTATATGATTACAATTGCTTGGAATTGCCGGGGAATATCCCGTTCCTCGGTTTCCAGGATTTTAAGGGATAGATTCGTAAGTACAAACCTGCTTGTCTTTTTTTGTCTGAGCTTAAATGTTCTTGCCCAAATAAAATATCTGCTATTATTGCTGCTGTTGGTTTTCAATCCCATTGCATTGTGCCTTCTGTGGGGAGGGGAGGGGGTATGATTCTTTGTTGGAGGAATAATGTGAAGATTGATGTTATTATTTCTAATAGATATTTGATTAACGTGCTAGTAAATTCCCATCCTCCTTCAAAAACTTGGCAAATGACTTGTGTTTATGGACCTCCAAATTCCCATGGAAAAAAATATTTTTGGGACTGTTTAAGGGATGTGAGTAATGCTTATGATGGCCCATGGGTTATTTTAGGTGATTTCAATTCTGTTACTGCTCAGAAAGATAAAATGGGGGGAAGGCCTGTGGTGAATGGTAAAAGTGGGAATCTGGCAGATGTGTTAGAAGATATGGGGATGATTGATGCTGGGTTCATTGGTTCACCTTTTACTTGGAATAATAAAAGAGTGGGTAGAGCTAATATTAGGGAAAGGTTAGATAGGGGGGTTATGAATTCTCATTGGAGAGGCCTTTTTCCCAAGGCTGTTATTACCCATTTTCCTGCTCTTATTTCTGATCATAATCCTCTGTTATTAGACACTACTCCTAATACTAAAAAAGGCCCTCGACCATTTAGGTTTGAAACAATGTGGGTCAGGGATCCTGTCTCTCATATTGTCATCAAAGAAGCCTGGGATACTTTCATTCCAGGCCCTCATCATCTGCATTTAGGCCTCAAGCTTGAGTGTACAAAATTTGCTTTGAAAAAATGGAACAGGTATTCTTATGGTAATCTCTACATTTCCATTGAGAAAGTCAAGTCTGAGATAAATTTTCTTCAAAATATGTATCAGTCCACACATAATCTAGAACTTGAATATGCTAAACAGAGTGAACTAGATGAACTGTTGATAAGGGAAGAACTCCTCTGGAGGGACAAGGCAAACACTCAAGGTATGGAGGAAGGTGATGCAAATTCTAAATTTTTCCATTTATCCACTATCATTAGGAGAAGTTCAAATTGGATTGATCATCTTCAGCTGGAGGATCATTCCTGGGAAACAAATTGGGAAAATATTGGTTTGCTCTTTGAACAATATTTTTCCAATTTGTTTACAAAAACTTCTCCTAATTTTCCTTCTTTATTTGAGAACTTGATTACCTCTACTATCACTTGTGATGAGAATGATATTCTATGTTCTATTCCAATTGAGGAGCATATCAAGGAGGTTGTTTTTAATATGTCAATGGGAACTAGTCCTGGTCCGGATGGTATGTCAGTAGCTTTCTATAAATCTTATTGGTCTATTGTCAAGAAAGAGATTGTTTATACCATCCAACATTTCTTCCAGACTGGTGTCTTGGAAAATAGAGCAAACAAAACTTTTCTGGCTCTCATTCCAAAAAAAGAATGTGCTGACAAGGTTGAGATGTTTAGACCTATTGCTTTGTGTAATGTAAGCTACAAGATTATTTCAAAAATCCTAGCTGATAGGTTGAAACCTTTGCTTGACTCTTTAATTTCTCCTTCCCAGTCAGCTTTTGTACCAAACAGAGTGATTTCTGATAATACTATCATTTGCCAAGAGGTGATGCATTACATGAATAGGAAGAGAGGGAAAAAGGGTTGTATGGCTTTGAAGATAGACATGTCAAAGGCTTATGATAGGGTGGAATGGGATGTTTTGTTTAACATTTTACACAGGCATGGTTTTAGTATTAGATTTGTTAATTTAATTAGAGCTTGTGTATCCTCTGTCTCCTTTGCTGTGTTAATTAATGGATCTGCTTTTGGTTGTGTAAATCTTTCTAGGGGAATCAGACAGGGTGATCCTATATCCCCATCCCTTTTTGTCTTATTTATTGACCTGTTATCTAGAGTCATTACTACTGCAGAAAACAGAGGAATGCTGCATGGAATCAAAATATCAAGAACAAGTCCACCAGTTTCTCATCTATTATATGCTGATGACTTGGTTGTCTTTTGTAAGGCAAATAAAGAAGAGGCTGCAAATGTTAAGAATGTGATTGGGAAATTCTGTACGTGGACTGGGCAAAGTATTAATGAGACCAAGTCAATGATTCATTTCAGCAGGAATGTGGATAAGGAAGATAGAGAGAGTATTTGTGGACTGCTGAAAATGAAGGAGTGTGACCATAATACTAAACATCTTGGTATGCCTTTTTGCAAAACATCATCAAAGAAGAAGGCATTTCAGGAGATTGTGGATAGAATTTCAGGGAGATTGGCAGGTTGAAAAATGAGGTGTCTATCCCAGGCTGGCAGAGGTGTACTGATAAAATCTGTTCTTCAAACTATACCTGTCTATGCAATGCAGACTGTGGGCTTGCCAAAATCTACATGTCAAGAAATAGATGGGAAATGCAGGAGATTCTGGTGGGGCTACAAAGAGGATAAGGCTAGACATTTGTATCTAAAGTCTTGGGAAAACCTATGTATGCCAAAATCTTCTGGAGGACTGGGATTTAGAAGAGTACAAGACATCAATCATGCCCTAAATACAAAACTTGCTTGGAAAATGCTTACTGAAACTGATAAACCTTGGGTGATTCAATGTCAAACAAAATATCTTGGGGGGAACAACATTCTCATGGCTCAAAGTTTTAAAGGAGTGGCTTCATGGGTGTGGCAGTCCATTTGGAAGTGTAGGGACACTTTGAAGAAGGGTGCTTGTTATAAAATTGGTTCATATCCTATGCAAAAAATTTGGGAAGATCCTTGGATACCTAGTATCCAAGGATATACACCAACTCACGGTGATAGAGGTTTTGGGAGGCAACATCCGGGTTCACCAATTGATTAGGCCGAGTCGAGCGAGATGGGATGAGGGAAAAAATTAAGGACCTTTTTTGATGAAGTTCATTGGATCAGCTATACTCGAGAATTCAAATTCCAAATAATTTGGAACCAAGTACCATGGTGTGGGCTCCCTCCAAGTCGTGGAGCTTCCGTAGATGTCAGCTTACAAGAAGAACAAGCATGGAGATACATAACAAATTCTCAAACAGCAAAAGAGGTATGGAAAAAAATTTGGAAGTCAAACCTGCATCCGAGGCATAAACATTTACTGTGGAGAATATTATCAAACATTATGCCTACAAAAGTCAGATTAGGACAGTTAATAGATGTGGGAGAACAAAATTGCCTTATTTGTGGTGGTTACAGTGAGGATGTTAGCCATGTTTTTCTGAAGTGTCACTTGAGCAAATTGATTTGGCTAATATCCAAATGGAATATTAATATAGAAGATTTTCAGGACTGGGGGATAGCTTCCTGGATAGAACATATTTTATGGCCTGAAAAGATGAGAGGGTTAAACAGGGAGGACTATGAGGAATTCACTCATTTTGCAGTAATAGGAATGGAGCAAATCTGGAAAGAAAGGAACTTAATACTATTTACTGGCAAAGCTAGAAATTGGGAGTCCATTGGGGAAGAAGTGAGGGAATTGACAAAGGCTTACAACCTGGCTGGTAAAAGAAGAATTTTAAAAATTAAAACAAATCATGTGAAGCAAACAAACTGGATAAGGCCTCCGAAAAATTGGAAGAAAATCAACTTTGATGCATCTTACAAGGAAGGGAAATATACAGCAGCTATTTTGGTCAGAAATGAAGAGGGGTCTGTATGCTATGCTAGAGTAGAATCAGGATTGGTGCCTGATGTCTTCACTGCTGAAGCCAAATGAGCCCTTCTTGCAATCAATTCTGCAAGGGAAAAACATTGGAACAAAGTTCTCTTTGAGGGGGATGCAGCAAATATGATTTTCACCTTGAGAGGCCAAAAGGGGAATGAGGAATGGCAAGGTAAAAGTACTACAGATTTGTGTAGGAATAGATTGAATGGTATAGGAGAATGGATGGTAAATCCTATTCCTAGAAATTGTAATAGGGCAGCCCATAATCTAGCAAAATGGGGGAAATTAAACAATAGGAAAGGTCATATTCCTCTGTTAAATTTACCACCTGAAATATGGTGTGATGAACAAACTTGTGGTGTTTTGTTTGATATTCTTCCTGATGGGGAAGGTAACATAAATAAAGACTAAGTTGATTGCATAAAAAAAAAAGAATAAATTTTACTATAAGACTAAAGAATAAATGAATAAAGTAAAAATAAGAGACAAAATATAGTGAAAGAAATTTTCTTATAATCTCATATTACATATTTGCATCCATTAAAATAACTTTTGAAATTTCGGATATTTCTCATATTACATAGTCACAACGTCTAAAAACACACGGATATTTCTCTCCCAAAAGTTGACTTCATTTTATTGGTTGATCGTCCGTTTAGCCAAAAAGTTTGGAAATTTATTTCACCCTGACTATGCATCATGTTGGTGGTCTCTCAAGATTATAGTGATTCTGAACTGGTGGCAGCTATCGTAATACTTTGCTGGGTCGTGCCAATAGAATGTTTTGGCCTATTCATCATCCTATTGACTTGTTTAAAATTAATGTTGTTGGAGAGTAGTCTGATGGGTGCAATTAGAGTAAGGTTTTATTGTGCGTGGTGATCATAATAGTGAAGCCATAACTTCTATGAAAATCATACCAATATAACATTTAGCGTTGCACGTCTAGAAATAGAAGTAGTATTTCCTTTCTTGGCTTTGCGGTATGATCTAGGTTCATACTCTTTCCTTCTTTCTTGAAACAATTGCTTTGCTTTAGTTCAATGTATCAATACACAATGGTTATTAATACCAATGTTTTGTCGATTTTCATATTATACACAATGCCATTAGAATGTTGAACTCTTCCTTGAGGGAGAAGAGAGTGAAGTAGGAAATAGGGTTCTGCTACTGTATTTGCGTGGAGAAGAGGGGGGAGACAGTTATCTTTATTGAGTTGTATTTGTAGTGTTGTGTATTTGCGTGGAGAAGAGGGAAAAGAGAGTGCAGGAGGAAAATCGGAAAAAATCGTACGGTTCTAGTAGGCATCAGGGTGCTTTTTACTGTTCATAGGGTTGCATGATAAGATGCCTTTATTTAATGCCCAAGTAAAAAACAATAAATAAAAAATACGCAGTCTACAACAATCAGAAAGAAAATTACAAACTATAGGAGCCTAGTGAAAGAAAGATGTTCCCGGCTCCTATGCGAGACGCCATTTTGTTCCACACATGCGGAACACGTTCTCAGCCATCGGATGAGATTTTTTAACGGCTCAGATCTGGAGAGAAGTTTTTTTATTTTTTCACTCCCTTACCAGTAACCCGATTATATCCCCATCCCATAGCAGCAGAAACATTACGAACAAACTCATTCCAATCATTGTCTGCTTTCAAATAAATAAATAATTTCAAAATTTTATTAAAATAATAATAAAACAGAATTTTCTTTTACCTTTTTAACTCAAAAGTAACCCTTACCAGGAACCCGATTATATCCCCATCCCATAGCAACAGCACCATTACGAAGAAATTCATTCAAATCATTGTCTGCTTTCAAATAAATAAATAATTTCAAAATTTTATTAAAATAATAATAAAACAGAATTTTCTTTTATCTTTTTAACTCAAAAGTAACCCTTACCAGGAACCCGATTATATCCCATCCCATCCCATAGCAAGCAGCACCATTACGAAGAAATTCATTCAAATCATTGTCTTCTTTCAAATAAATAAATAATTTCAAAATTTTATTAAAATAATAATAAAACAGATTTTTCTTTTACCTTTTTAACTCAAAAGTAACCCTTACCAGGAACCCGATTATATCCCATCCCATAGCAGCAACACCATTACGAATAAACTCATTTCAATCATTGTCTGCTTTGAAATAATTAAATAAAGACTACAGGAACATTGACAAAGACAGACTCATCCATCCGATTTCTTTCCACCCCATTGACCACCTCTTCTGTCACTCCAGGATTTCGAACATTCACATTCACAGCCTCTTCCCCCATTCGGTAACTTCAGTGAAAATGATGACAATGAAACATACCAAAAATATAATAAGTGCATCCGTGTAACTTTTCCGAAATATTAAATTACTAGTATTTTCAGTTGTTAATTCAATTTTGTTTTCAGTCAAACTTCGCCCCTCCTTCTTAACCTCAGGAGTGCTAATTCTGAATGTCAAATAGAAAACAGTTGAAGATAGAGCAAATATTAAACATTCTTTTAAAAATTGTCCAAATTATACTTTTCGAAAGGTCAACTCAAAAATGAGTTTTTAACAGACCGGTCAAGAAAGCCATTAAAAAGGCTCCCTCTACCGACAAGATGTTTTCAATCAGAATTCTTTCAAATTCTATCCCGGGATTTGTTTTGAAATAACTTGTTTTTGATAAAACAAATCCCTCCCCATTGCCATAAGCAACACACATAAACCCCCATAAATTACTCTGGACTCAAACTTTGAAGTCATGATCACAAGTTACTAATGGTGAACTCGTCTTTGAAGTGGGGAGAAGAAGAAGGGAGAGAGGGAAATAAGGTTCTGCTATCTCTATTGTGTTGTTTTTTAGTGGGGAGCGGAAGAAGAAAAAGGGAGATAGAGGGAAATATGGGTTATCTAGTGGGGAGAAGAGGGGAGAGAGGGTGTAGAAGGATATAGGGGTTTGCTCTCTCTCTCTCTCTCTCTCTCTCTATTGTGTTGTATTTGCAGTGGGGGAGAGAGAGTGTAGGAAGAAATAGAGTTATGCTCTCTCTTGGGATAAGAGGCAAAAATCGTACGGAGGATTAATAAGGATGCAAGCTTTTTTTTGCTGAATAATGCAGTGCTGCTTTATTATTGCACGTAGAACACTTCAACTTTAGACTATAATTCGCGAGGTTAGGGGCAGATACAAAATTAAGAGATTGAGAGAGAGAGAGAGTACAATGTAGTATTTTGATAGGGATGCAGTATGCTTCATTGTTTTTTGCTGAATAATGCAAGCTGCTTTATTATCGCACGCAGAACGCTTCAACCTTAGACTATAATTCGTGAGGTTAGAAAATTTACTTTTTCAAAATTGTTTGGAGGTGGGTGTAATTCTCGCTCTTTAGCATGAGTTTAACATTTGTATCTCTTTTTTTTTTTCGCATCTCTACTTATTAAAGTATTGTTTTTTTAAGATAAAGTTCTCAACAACAAAGGCTATGATGATCTTTACACTACTGTTTTTGTACCATAGAAGTATAACGAGTCACTACGGAAAATTCTCTTCCACCCGATTATTTCCCCTCGCATAGCAGCAGCAACTTCACCAATCACATTGACTCCTTTCAAATAAACAAATAAATAAATAATTTCAAAAATTTATTAAAATAATAATAAAACTGATATTTATTTTCCTTTTTTTAACTCAAGAGTAACCCTTTCGAGGCACTACAGGAAAATCCTCTCCCACCCAATTATTTCCACCTCGCGTAGCAGCAGCAATATCACAAATCTCATTATTTTCTCCTTTCAAATAAACAAATAATTTCAAAAATATATTAAAATAATAATAAAATTGATTTTTATTTTTATTTTTTTACTCAAAAGTAACCCTGTCGAGACACTACAGGAACATCCTCTCGCGCCCGATTATTTCCCCCCGCGCATAGCAGCAGATAACATCACCAATCTCAATATTGCCTCCTTTCAAATAAACAAATAAATAAATAATTTCAAAAATTTATTAAATTAGTAATAAAACTGATTTTTATTTTCCTTTTTTTTAACTCAAGAGTAACTCTTACGAGGCATTACAGGAACATCCTCTCCCACCCGATTATTTTCCCCCTCGCATAGCAGCAGAAACATCACTAATCTCATTATTGCCTCCTTTCGAAAAACAAACAAATAAATAATTTCAAACATTTATTAAAATAATAATAAAACTTATTTTTATTTTCCTTTTTTTAACTTAAAAGTAATCCAGACGAGGCACTACAGGAATATCCTTTCGCAACCGATTATTTCCCCGCACATAGCTGCAGTAAAATCACCAATTTCAAATTGCCTCCTTTCAAATAAACAAACAAATAAATAATTTAAAAAAATTAATAAAAAATAGTAAAACTGATATTTATTTTCCTTTTTTTTAACTCAAAAGTAACTCTTACCGGGAACATTGACAGACTGTTCCACCCGATTACTTCCATTGGCCACCACTTCTATCAGTTCAGGGTTTCGAACATTTACATTCACAGCCTCTTTCCCCCACCTCTTCTGTCATTTCAAACCCAATGATGACAAGAAAACAGGACAAAAATAAAAGAAGTGAATCAGACTAATTTAATCAAGTAATGCAGTGGTAGGAAAAAGCTTGGGTAACCAACCGCTCTTCCCATACACACTGTACCAATAGAGTAGATGAGGGTGAAAAATGTGGTACTAATGTCCACAAATATTAAATAACTAGTTTCTTCAGCTATTAATTCTACTTTGTATTCTGTCAAAGTTCGTCCCTCCTTCTTAGCCTCAGGATTGCCAATTCTGTAGGTCAAATAGAAAACAGTTGAAGATACAACAATTAATGAAGTTTTTTTTTAAAATTTTCCAAATTTTACTTTTCGTTTTTGGAGGTTTTATCAGACTGGTCAAGAAAGCCATTGAAAAGGCTACTCCAACCGACAAAAAACTTTCTATAAGAATTAGTTTAAATTCTAGACCAGGATTCCTTTTGAAAAAATTAGTTTTCGACAAACAAATCTCACCCATGAACATAAGCATCCCACATAAACCCCCAGACATAACTTTGTAGTCTAACTTTGAAGTCATCACCAATCCCATCGTTGTTTACTTTCAAATAAACAAATAAACAAATAATTTCAAAAATTTATTAAAGTAATAACAAATCGGATTTTTCTTTTTCTTTTTTAAAGAAATAGTAACACTTTCAAGGCACTTGAGGTTATCGAACCTCGACCGTTATTTCCCCTCGCATAGCAGCACTGCTGCCTCTAGAAGCAAAATCATCAACCAACTCAATCTCATAATTGACTTCTTTCAAATAAACAAACAAACAAATAATTTCAAAAATTTATTAAAATAATAAAAATTTGATTTTTATTTTCCTTTTTTTAACTCAAAAAGTAACCCTTACGAGGCACTACGGAAAATCCTCTCCCACCCAATTATTTCCTCTCGCATAGCAGCAACAACTTCACCAATCTCTTTGCCTCCTTTCAAATAAACATAAATAAGTTCAAAATTTTATTAAAATAATAATAAAACTGATTTTTATTTTCCTTTTTTTAAACTCAAAAGTAACCCTTACGAGGCACTATGGAAAATCCTCTCCCACCCGATTATTTCCCATCGCATAGCAGCAACAACTTTCCATTCACATTGCCTCATTTCAAATAAACAAATAAATAAATAAGTTCAAAAATTTATTAAAATAATAATAAAACTGATTTTTATTTTCCTTTTTTTTAACTCAAAAGTAACCCTTACGAGGCACTACAGTAAAATCCTCTCCCACCCGATTATTTCCACCTCACGTAGCAGCAGCAACATCACCAATCTCATTATTGCCTCATTTCAAATAAACAAACAAATAAATAAATAATTTCAAAAATTTATTAAAATAATAATAAAACTGATTTTTATTTTTCTTTTTTTTAACTCAAGAGTAACCCCTTATGAGAAACTACAGGAACATCCTCTCCCACCCGATTATTTTCCCCTCGCATAGCAGCAATATCACCAATCTTATTATTGCCTCCTTTCAAATAAACAAACAAATAAATAATTTCAAATTATTATTGCCTCCTTTCAAATAAACAAACAAATAAATAATTTCAAAAAATTATTAAAATAATGATAAAATTGATTTTAACTCAAAAGTAACGCTTACAAGGCACTACATAAACATCCATTCCCACCCTGATTATTTCACCCTCGCATTGCAGCAGAAACATCACCAATCTCATCATTGCCTTTTTTCAAATAAACCAACAAATAAATAATTTCAAAAATTTATTAAAATAATAATAAAATTGATTTTTATTTATTAACTCAAAAGAGTAACCCTTACGAGGTAGTACAAGAACATTATCTCCCACCCGATTATTTCTCCCTCGCAAAGCAGCAACATCACTAATCTCATCATTGCCTCCTTTCAAATAAACAAACAAATAAATAATTTTTATAAATTTATTAAAATTATAATAAAATTGATTTTTATTTTCCTTTTTTTAACTCAAGAGTAACCCTTACGAGGCACTACAGGAAATCTTCTCCCACCATATTATTTTCCCCTCGCATAGCAGCAGCAACATCACCAATCTCATTGTCTCCTTTCGAATAAACAAATAAATAAATAATTTCAAAAATTGAACACTTGATATTTTTTAGGACGTGCCAAATCCTTACCAATTGAGTCAACTTGTGTTGGTGAGGGGGACACTATGTTTCTTACAGCAAGGGAGTAATATCAAAGCACAAACCCACAGATGGGATAGTAACTTAAAACTTTAAACAAGAGTGGAAACACCTCATTAGGTTTCTTAATACAAGGATTAATTAAGATACCTTATTACATCTCCTAATACATTGTTTAATATATTAACACTTGTTAAATAATATAATTAGTCAAAGTTTATAATGCACTTTGATGTAATAATGCTATTATATGTAAAATTTTAATTAGTATATTAAATAATGTATCATATGACTTCGCATTATCTTCAATACCAAAAGTTACTTGATTAACATGCACTATTACAATAAACACCCTTTTCACCATTTTTTTCATTTATTGTCCTAAAAGAAGACCTTAAAAACAGGGATTCTTTCTGTTTAGTGCCTTTTCTATTTATACTCTGATTTTCCACCGATGAAAGTGGTCGATATTTTCTTTTTTATTCGTCCCCTTGAAAATCCAATGTGGATCCTTGCAAAATAGACCGCAAACAAAATTTCTTAGATTCAAACAAAATTGTTTGGTCGAATGGTCTTTATAATTAAAATAAGATATACTACTTTGTGCATTCATTATCAAATGTTATGTCAGTTTTTAATTTATCTGTTTTAGTGGTATTACGAGAACAATTACTTTGTACATTTATTGTCAAATATTATGTGTTCTCCTATCCATCACTACTCATACTCTTTTGCCACTACTTTGTACATTTATTATTAAATGTTAGATATTCTACAATCCATTTCTGCTCATACTCCTAATGAGTTATGTTATTGATGTTGTAAATGATTAAGTAAGAATCACATCTCTTCACGAGCATTGTTTGGTGAATGATAATAAAATTTTCTCATATTTTCTTTTAATTTATTCTTTTCACTCTAAAGAAAAACCAATTGGAGTCTATAGCTGGATCTTAATTGATTTGTCTACAAATTCAATTACATATTTGTTTCCCTGCTGGACCAATTGTATGATGAATGGGGTGAGGGAGACAAAAACTTGTGGTACTTGTACGGTCAAAGGAAAGTAAATTATGGAGATTCAATTATTATAGTATTCAAATAGTTTCTTGAGATTATGATCTATATGCATTTCCCCTCTTCGTTGTTGATCCGTATGTATATTGGTCTTTGACCTGATTATTTTGGCTGTGATCAAATAGATGTTATGATCGGTTAGTAAATTTTTTTTACAATTCTGTAATTTTAGTTACCTTCAAAACATTTTAAATTCGCAATCTTACTCTTAACAAGTCCTGACAGATCGCATGTATGACTAGTTAATATAAGATCATTTTCATTCCTTCTAAACCAAATACTGTAGGCAAGAAAAAAAAGAATAGACAGGAAGGAAATGTTATAAAAGATCAGAAGGGTTTGTAGGGTGGGAGGTGGGGTTTCAGGTTTCAGGACCTCATGGAACCGCATGGCGTGAGTGCCCACCTTCACCCCTCGTGCGCGCTATCTATCGATGGGGGCTTACCACCAAATTATCCCTCTCTTCTAATATCATCATTAATTCCATGGCCCCAAACACAACCCCCTAAGATAAGAGGAGGAAACCAAAAAAAAAAATAAAAATCTGTTTCTAGGGTCTAGACCAAGGAAAAAAAGAGAAAGAAAAGTCTTCAAATATTGTGTAGGGTGAAAAAATAAGCAATTTTACTTGTATTAAATAAGGTTCTAAAAGTCAAATTTCGTTCCAAATAAGTCCCTTTTGTTCAATTCAAAATTCAAAAGCATTATGGGTTTAACCTTTTTGCCCCGACTAATCAAACGTTTTTTTAGGTGAAAGAATTTGATGCAACTCCCTATTTCTTTTTATTTTTGAACGCCCGAGGGCGGAACCCCAAAGAGGAGAGAACCAACCGCAAAGTGAAGAAGAACACCTCATAAGAGTAGAAGAGTACCCTAGAAGGGAGACAATTAAAGCTTACCCCATGCTTGGGGAGGGTATCGAACCCGGGATCTCTCGATCACGGGCCGACCAATGCCTCACTGAGCTATTGGACCTTTTGATATGCAACTCCCTATTTCAAGGGCTTTTTTTTTTGCAATTCATCATTCATAACATTATATACGAATGTTGTTTCATTTTATAAATTAGGAGCTAAAAGGAGAATTAAATTAAAAAACTTTCACCTAATAAATGTTATTTTTTATACAATTGAGCAATTACTTTATAATATGAATACAAGATATACATAAATGGATTCATCAAAGATATACATAAATGGAGAGAGTACAATACAATTGATCATTCTTGAACAACAAACACATAATTTTACAACCTAACATAAATAGTTTCTCCTAACGAAACGAGAAACAAGAGAACCACTTTGCATCAGTCCAAAACAGAACCAATTAAGAACAAACGCACGAAAATATTTTCCTCTCCCCTTTACTTTTTTATTTCACTAGTGCGATTGGGGTTGTCTTGTTACCATAAGATGAAAGAAGAATGTGGGAGACAAGTCAACCCAAAAACATTTCTTTTGAAGGCTTACTACTAACAGTTGACATATTGTCATTTGGTTTTCATTCTGATATGAACCCTAATTCAATGTAATATATAGTTCAGATTCATCAACATCATAAGAGTTAATTTTTGTGTTGATGTAGATAAATCCGCACTACATGATCCATATTAAAATTCTTTTATCATTTAAGGTCCTCTTTTGTGGGCCCATATATTTATTCAAAAAATAACAATTTATCTTTCAATTTAATCCCTTTTCCAACTATATTTATATCTTCCTAACTCTACCCTAATCTCCCCACACCTCAAGTATTTTTTTTAACTCTTTTAAGTCTAGTTCTCTAAAATGGCAGATACGAGTGGTTCAGAAAGTATGGCTAAGAGGATGTGTTCAATACCAGAGAAGCTTCAGCTTCATTTGGCCATGTTGGCCTTGCAATTTGGATATGCTGGTTTCCATGTGGTCTCTAGGGCTGCCCTTAATATGGGGATTAGCAAGATTGTTTTCCCAGTTTATCGGAACATTCTTGCTTTGCTTCTTCTCTTACCCTTTGCCTATTTTCTTGAGAAGTAAGTTTATATTAGATTAGGGTTGTCCTAAGTTTTTTTTGTTAATTACATGATCATTTAACAATACCAGTTAAGAGAATAATTTTTTAATTTAACATGCCGTTTTCTTCATTTCTTGATCAGGAAAGAGAGGCCACCTCTAACTTGGTCCTTCGTGCTTCAATTCTTCCTCATGGCTATCGTCGGGTATGATTACTGGATATGAAATTAAACGTTTACATTTTCTATTTATTTTAAGTATAACCCTAATAGTATACAAGACTAATATATTCTTTTTTATTGTTTTATTTTTTAAAATAGAATAACTGCAAACCAAGGATTTTACTTGTTGGGGTTGGAAAATACATCGCCAACTTTTGCCTCTGCCATTCAAAATTCGGTTCCAGCCATTACATTTCTCATGGCTGCACTTCTCAGGTATATATGTGTACATTTCTTTTATTCGGTCTGTAATAATAAAGTGTACATCCAATTCTAAACGGAGAGAGTAATATTAATCAATTAAATCAGATATCTCGGTCTAAGATTGAACGATCAGATATCTATACAAAATGAACAAAAAAGTTAACTAATATTTTATCTTATAAATAAATAATCTTTCAGGATAGAACAAGTGAGGATAGATCGAAAAGACGGCATAGGAAAGGTGGTGGGGACACTACTTTGTGTTGCTGGAGCTTCCGTTATAACGTTGTACCAAGGTCCGGTCATATATAGTCCAGCTCCACCACTACATAGACCATCAACGGCGTTACTTGCTAATTTGGGTGATGGTAACGACAAGAACTGGACATTGGGCTGTGTCTTTTTAATTGGACACTGTTTATCATGGTCCGGTTGGCTAGTGTTACAGAAACCGGTTCTTAAGAAGTATCCGGCCCGGCTTTCTTTCACTTCCTATCAGTGTTTCTTTGGTATAATTCAGTTCTTGATTATAGCACTCTTTTTGGAAAGAGATTCTCAGGCTTGGCTTATTCACTCTGGTGGGGAGCTTTTCAGTGTTTTCTATGCGGTAAGTTTGAATCAAAAATCTTTTACTTTTACTTTTTTACTTGCTCATTTTCACTTGGTTCTTTTACCCCCAAAAATAAATAAATAAATTGCATGGCTTATAGAGATGCTCTAAGAGAAGAGGGCAAAAGTAGGTCATCTTCTCTTACAAACATTCAAATTTTTTATTCACTGTTTTTACTTACGTAAATAGTGGACTAGTAGAACAATAGGTCACGTATAAGGTGCAATTATTTATATAATAGTGTGCTATTCTTTTTATCTCAAATTGATTGTCTACTTTCATATTATTTTGTATAAAAAAGTAAACATTTGACAGTATATTTTTAAGAGTTTTATTAAAATTAATAAAGTTACAAATTTTTGTTTTGATTTATTAGATTCAAAGACCAAAAAAATCATCTTGATATTCTAAAACATAATTAATTTTCTTTTGAGTTAGTAAAGCAAGAATAAGATTGAAAATACCAATTAATATTTTCTTTATTTGTCATTACACCTTTTGGAGTGACTTCCTAGTAACATCAACGAATCCAAAACCGAAGTCAAGAATTTGCTGTTACGTCTTCTTACTAGATGGGGTTATCATGTCCCCAAAGTTGCATGAAAATTTCATGTGGTTAGTTAAAGACTTTTTTTTTAGAAGGGAAATTATAAGTAGGGAAATTATAAGTGGGAGGTGGGACTATATAGGGTAAGAAAGAAAATGAAATGACAGCAACAAAACTTGATGAGCAATTAATTTGTTATGTTGTTCTCAAAGCAGCCCAAGAATTTTTAATTTTTTTTATATACTACGTATATATATTCAACGGTTCAGAATAGAATATATTTTTTCTACTACGCCCCCCAAGAATTTTTAATTTTTTCTACTACGATCCCCCTAAACTTCAATCTTACCTCCGCCACTGTCTCGAAGCATAACTCAATGTAAGGCTTATCTATAATAATTGTCATGTCAGTCTTTTTCTTTTTCTATCCACATAGTGAAAGTTTGATTACTGCTAAATGTATAACATTGTACATCAGATCTTGTGTAGTAGTGATGTATAAGTAGCTTGTAATAGACTCCTACTAAAACACGTCCACTGTGATTTAAATCATTCAACTCCTATCATCCTTTTTAATTAGTGTGTTATGTTTGTGCATGGAAATTGCAGGGAGTGGTAGCATCTGGGATTGCATTTGCTGTACAGATATGGTGCATTGACAGGGGTGGCCCCGTCTTTGTGGCGGTGTATCAACCTGTTCAGACTCTTGTTGTCGCTATTATGGCATCCGTTGCTTTGGGAGAGCAATTCTACTTGGGAGGGTATGATAGTCTTTCTCTCTTAATTCTTTCTCTATCCATCTCTTGCACGAGTGAAAATCGTCTGTCCCGTTATGCCTCTATTCATATACCAAACCAATCGAAATTTGCTATGTAGACATATTTTTCAATTATATACACATGACGAATTGTGATTGATTGAATAAAAGAATGGAAACATACACGGAGACATATGATTTTTTGCCCTCTCGCACACGCTTACTTACACACTATTGATCAAACGCTTCTCAATTATGCATTCTTATGACACCCATGGCATGTCCCAGGTTAGGTAATGATTTTATGTCTCATCGTCTCAAATTTTACTCAAGAATCTCTCATGCATCAGCTATTATATTACAAACACTAATAATAACGGACAGTCTCCTATTTCAAAAATGACATTTAATTTCAAGTTGTAGGTTTGTATCTCTTCTTATAAATAGCTCATCACTTTTACAAATACATGATAAACTTTTAAAAATCAAACGCCAATCTAAAAAGAAATTGTAAATACAAAAATTTAGCATGCATATACTATTACAAATAATAATTGATTGTATTTCGTTTTAGAAAAGAAAAAAAAAAATTAGATTGATCACATTCTCACACTTGTAGCCAATCTAGAGTTCAGAGAGTGGTGGTCGTCCTTCACCATATCCAAATTTTCTATGGGTTTTTTTCCTAATAAATGTTGCATTTTATTCTCCTCGAATTTTTTTATATAAAAGTTTACTAAATATATGCAGTATGTATTACATCCCCAACTATCGTCTAGGCTCTAGATCAGTTCTTGCTTGTATCTAATCCCATAAATAATTTAATTTTTCGAAGTATAAAATAATTTATTTTTAGATCAAACATTACCGAATCTATCCTATTTGAGAAGGAAGTAACGACAATGGTGGTGATTTGGTAAATCAAATTTGTATAGGATAATTGGAGCTGTATTGATCATAGCGGGGTTATATTTGGTACTCTGGGGAAAGAACGAAGAGCAGAAGTTTGCAATGCTGCATAAGCCGGCCATTCAGCCACCGACCGACCACGGCCGAGCCACCAGCAACCATATCAAGTCGTCATCATTGGCTCAGCCCCTGCTCACTCAGTCAACGGAAAATGTTTGACCAGCAAAAAACCAGACTTTTTTAACCATAGTTTTTGCTGGAAAAAAAAGAAAAAATAAAAATTGCTATGCTATATGTTAATTAAGGCAAAAAATCCTCTGTCCCCGTATGTGTTCCCGTGTGTGTCCCCAACCAATCACAATTTACCCTGTGTATATATAATTGAAAAAAATGTTTATATAGTAAATTCTAATTGGTTGATGACAGGATTAGAGACAAGAATGGGACAGACGATTTTCACCCATATATTAAGAAGGCTTGCAGTGTGTATGATTTTTTATTTTATTTTTTTTTGTTTTGGATCAGTAGTATTTTATTTTGTTGAGAAGCCTTTTCTTTCAGTAGGCGGAGGAAAGTGGCTTAAAAAGAAGAGAGGTTAAAGGGTAGAATGTGATGATGATTAACATCTTTGATGTTAGGGGGGAAGGGATGATCTCATGCGCATGATAAATCCCATATGGTTTTATAATTCTATATGTTAATTTCGAATTTTTCAATTTTATGATGGTTGTATTATGAGAAAAGATACGCACATTATGAAGTAGTTTAATTTTTTCAATTTAAAATAGTCTGTTATTACATGAAATTTTCAGTCACATTCTTTGTAAAGTGCTATCCATGAAGGCAAAAAATCGTCTGTACCCGTTTCATGTCTCCTTTTGTCACGTGTATATTTTTTCCTTGCGGGTTCCACTATTTATTTTAGGTTATAATTTTTTAATTAAAAATTTAATACATGTTATTTTCTAATTGGGACAGGGAAGGGGACACGGGGACAGAGGAATCCTAGCCATCTATGATTGCTAGTTTTATTCATACTTAAAATTTATCTTGTTTGATTTAAAAAATAATAATAATTAGGGTGTTACAAAGAATTCAAACCGATATGTTACTTATATATTTCTTATGTCCCAAATTATCTATTTACATTTCCATTTTAATCTGTTTTAAATTAACGGTTCACTTTTCAAATAAATGGCTCATTAATGTTGATTTTTTTTTTAATTCTACTACTTAGATTAAATGTTAGAGAGAAAAGAAGGTAAAATTAAATATGGTTATATACGACATTTTACTATATTTTATGATAGAATTTTTTATGAAACATTAATTTCGTGCAAAAATATAAAGAGAACAAAAATTTGGAACTGAGAAAATGTATATTTAGAACTATACATTTAGAGGAACTATACTACACCATCTTTTTTTTTTTTTTTTGATGAATATACTATACTACACCATCTTGATTAATTATGATTAGGTCCCACGAAAATTGCACGCTTTGAATCCAAGTACTGATGGATAAAGATGGAAGGACAGGTCAATGTTCAATGTAAAATCACCTACCCAACTCATTTGCTGAATTGGTTGGTATGGGGTGGACATAGTTATTAAAAAACATTATGTGAAAATTGCTCCTCAACAGATTTTTCTTTGAATGATGAGGTCGATGGCAGGTCAGGTATATATTTTAAAGACATTATTATTAATATTAAGCAGGGAAAGGCACATAAACACCTTTAGTCCATTTTAAAATAGACAAACAACATGATGCCCTAGGCAATTTAATGGATACACGTCTATCCATAGTAGGCCTAATGATGGAATTCCTTTAGAGAAATATTGCAAACCGTTGAAATACGAAGTTCCACGTCGGGTGTTTAAGGAATATTTAAATAATTTATAAATTCATGAGTTAATATCCCTTATTATCAATTGATTTTGAGAGGATATGCAGGCTCATGAGTTAATTTTCACACAAACTCATAATTGTTTTTCTTTCTCTCAAATATAATAATTTTCATTTTTTTTTAAAACAAAAAGGATCAAGGGAGTATATTTGCCTCAAAGGCAATTATATGATTCAAACCCGAGACTTTAATATAGATAAGTGGTAGCAATTGTGAACCAAATTACTTATCTCAAAACTGAGAATTGTTTTTAGTGGAGCATTTGACTTGGATCTTACTAGTTTATTGAAATCCTAAAAAGGTACTTTAGGAGTGGAATAATTACTCAAAGTCATATAAATTTTAAATATATTTATAAGATAGCCAATATAAAATCTTTTAACACATTAAGATTTTCCATTAAAAAACAAAATTTATATTACATATATCATAATTATAGTATGAATTTATTCGATGTATTCGAAATCACTGAGACTAAGAAAATTGATCATCTTAATATGTGTATATCTTGTTTCTTATAGAATAAACGAAATGAGAGACAAATCATTAACAACTTTTGTATCAAGTTACACAATAAAAGGATGGTAATCCCAGCCAATACGGGTGAAAATCCTCTGTCCCCATCCGTGTATGTCCCCGTGTCCCTAACCAATCAGAATTTACTATATAAATATTTATTTCAATTATATATACACATAGTGAATTGTGATTGATTGGGGACACATGGACATACACAAAAGGGGACAGAGGATTTTTTGCCAGCCAATACCCAGTAAAAATAATTAACACGACTTTTATTCAAATTATCTAGTAGCCACCCTTTCTCTATGCCCCGGTTCTCGCCTCAATAATTTTCACAATCGCCATGCACTCAGCCAGCTTTCGATCCCTTCAGTAGCCTCCAACGACGAATTTAGAAATATAATTTATTGGGGTCATTTGATATACACAACAATTCACTAGAATCATTTATACATTTATTATTTAAATTGAGTAAAATATATCATATATAATTTTAAAAAAAAATCTTTTTTTCACTGACCCCAGTGACAGGCTATTGGATCCGTCACTGGTAGCCTCAATAGTAAAAGAATTTTAGGACAAGTTGTCCTATCCTGCATAAGTAAACACTTCTACCGTCCCAAGTCTAGTTGTCTTGCATATAGTTACTCCCTCATTCTTAAATATAAAACTCTTTAGACAATTTTAAAAAAGTAAAGAACTTGTCATTTTTCATCAAAAGTTTCTATATTACCTCTCTCTCACTTCTATAGCATAAGAAAATAAAGGAAAAAATATAGATAGCAGATGCGGCAAATAAAAGAAATGTCGAGGGTATAATTAGAATAAATTGTTGACAATTAATGAAAGAACATTAAATGACAATTAATTTGGATACCTATAAATCTCCTAAATGATAATTAAGTGAGAATGGAGGGAGTATTAAATAGTCCGATTTTCCATAAAAAAAATTAATAAAATAATATTGACCATGTCTACAATTTTTCCCCCTAATTATATATGGATACCGCATTAGTAGATCCTGAGGGTGACATGGTTAAAAGGATAAGGGATTAATCAATTTTTTAGCATTTTAGCATCCCGGTTGATAAACACTTCACGCTTTTCAAAAGCAACTTTCTCACTTGACAAACGCTTTTTTCTTAAGGCCAATGAAGCACAGTTCGAGAAGTTACTGTCTATCGTTGACCTCTATATAACTAGTGACAAAATTCAACACTATATACTCTTCTTTTCTCATAATTCAAATTAATATATGCCCTTCCAAAAAGAAAAGATAAGATTTGTCATTATAACATGTATCATGGTATGTTAATGTATTCAAATGTATCGGATTTACATTAAGGTTAAGGAAACTTATCCCAACATTTATGTCATGTTTCTTATAGAATAAATAAAGGGAGACGTTACTAGCACTCCAATCCCTTATATTTCTCTCATGATGGACAACAATGCCTTCTTATCCATTCATTTAAGCCATCAATTTAGCCTTTTACTATTCTACAATCTTTTAAAATAATAATTATTTCACTATATAATATGGGTGATGATAATAATGCCAGAGTACAAATCATTGTGCAAGAGCAATTTATGTGTGTGTGACAAAACTAACCCTCTAACATATAAATTAAATATTTCTACTCTATTTCCTATTTTCTTTTACCTCCTAATTTTTTTCATATTTCCAATCTTTTCTCTCATCACCATTAAATTTTTTATTTTTTTTAATTTTTTCTCTGCCCCTCCATTCCTTCTCTATCCCCAACTCATGAAACTTTTATCTATCTCCATCTTCATGTATTTTGAAGGGTCAAACTCTACACCTCATCTTTCTTTGCACTATTATTTTTTTATGTACTACTGATATCAATTTTTTAACTTCTCTTTTGCGCCCTCCTATTTTATCCACTGCTCAATCTTCTTTTATTGATCATCGAAAATTGAATGAGACAGAAGAGACGACATCTCTGAATGGGGCAACAGAGAAACAAATGATTATAGCATAAAATGACTATAGCCAATACTAAGAAAGTATCTATCCTTTAACATCTCTATTGTGTGCCAAATCTGAGCAAATTGATATTATCCTAAATTAAGTTTCAATGTAATTATGATCAAACTGTTTTTTTATTGTAAAAAAAATGGAACGGATTAAATGGAAAAAATGTATAATGATTAGATGATTAAATTAATTTTTTTATTGTAAAAAATAGAGAAGGAACGGATGAGAGAGAATAAAAAATAAAAAAGAATTATGTGGAGGATAAGAGAGAAAAAAAAAGGGGATAGATTTTTATTGCATATCTATTATTATCACTATTCTAAGAATTAGATAGATTTTTATTTCATATATCATAAGACGGAATCAAGAAAAATTAGACGACAGAAGCTCTCTGCGCGCTAGGGTTTTCTCTAGCCGCAATGAGATTCTCTCTCCTCGTGACAGTAATTTCTCTGGTAAAATATCCGGCATACTATTCTTATGAATAAGAACACATAGAATTTCATAGTGGCTCTACTAATATGGACTCCCATGTGTTCTCCATTAATAGTAGCAACACAACAAACTCTTTCTCTTACACCACCATATCTCCCAATCAGATCGGCCATCTTATCGCCGGAGATGGATACCGAGGAGCCGTAGATTCAATACACTTAATGTATCAAAATATATACGAAGCTTTTCCATATTTCAATCGGATTCGAGGATTGAATCCAAAAATTGTAATGGTAATTAAGCAAGAGGCGAAAATGGAGATGATTGAATATTCAGAGGCTCACATCCACGCTGGAATATTATATCTTCTCGAGAGCAGATGTTTTGGGGTAGACGGACTAGTTTCGCAAATTATAAACTTTTGAGGACTTTTCATGTTATTTGTGTAATTTCTGGTCCACCTAGAATTAATGAAGCAAATACATAATTCTTTAGGAAATTTTTCTATAATTTGTGCAACTCATTGTCCACAAAGAACTAATACTGCAATTTTAAAACTAGTGGTTGCATGTCTAGTTGGGAAGCAAAAGTTTGACATTGATTACAAGGCGGAGGTCGCATATCGGCCCTGGCAAGGTTCATGAGATGTCTGATCTGAAATTGGCTGGGACTTAACAATTCCTTCACAATTCAAAACTTTGTGCGCTTTAAAATTGCGCACAACTCTAGTAGTATTTACTTTTCATAGTAAAGTCGCTTGCCGGTCTCATGATTAATATCATGATAATATTAGGCTTTTTTACTTATCTTAAATTAGGTTTTATTTCAAGTTTTTTTTTGTAAGCAATCAATGGGGGCGATCGTCTCAAACTTGGAAAAGCATCCCTCAAGATAGAGCTTTGGTGCAACATGGTTTTGAATGGAGGATTGTGAGCGGACGTTCTGTTCGTATCTGGTGTGGTCGCTGGCAACTATATTTTACGCGGTTTTCAGCTGATCTCCCCTCCTATTTTCATGTGTTATGAAAGTTTGTAGTCAATAACTCTAGCAATTGTGGAAGGCTTCCGGTTTGCACGTGACCTCGGTTTTACTTTTGCTTTTGCTTTTTTAGTAGAGTATGTTTACGGTCATAGAACATTGTAACTCTTGGCACCTATACGGTCATAGAACATTGTAACTCTTGGCACCTATACTCTAGTTTTTTTCATCCCCTGGTCATGTATTGTTCTGGCTCTTTGGCTAGCTAGACTGTTCTTAATGCTTTATGCCTCAGTTCAAAGGGTAGGAGATCCTTCAGAATTCCACCTCCCTCATGTAACTGCTGATACCAATTAATGATATTATTTCCCTTTCAAAAAAAAAAAAATAATAATAAGAGAGAAGGTTGGGGAAGAGGAGAGAAAATAGGAAAGAGATTTGAAATTTTTAATTGATATGCTAGAGGGGTAGTTTTGTCACATACATATAATTTGCTCTGGCATGAGGATTTGTGCTCTTGCATTATCACTACCCATATAATATATAAACTTTTATAAACTACTGAAGTAACTATTTTTTCTTTAAAATTATAATTTTTATTTACATGTTTTTTTGTTGTTTGTAAGAATGTTTGTATTTTACTTGTTAGCTTGAATAATTTTTCAAAAAAATATTAATAAAGATGTGATATAATTTGAAATTTTACGATTTGTGTTGGCAAACAAATGTTTGAATTAACTTAGTTGTAAAATCATTCAAGTAAAATTATAATAAATATTGAACTTATTACAAACAAATATTATTATATTTTACATTTAATATTTATTTTAAGACTAAATTCCTAAAAAAATAAGATTTTTGAAAGAAATTAACAAAATATAGAAAGATAAATTTGGGAGTAAATATTTTAAATAATAGTCTTTTTTTTTTTATTTCTCTTCAAAAAGTATTTTTCTATTTCAATATGAGTACTTGAGTAGTACAACAATATTTTTATCGATGTAGAACACTAGTAATTAAAAATTGGAAAATGATTTACTCCAAGAATTTTGGGGATAGAAACCCTAAATCCTCAAATTGAGGGTGTTAAATGACTATCTCACCCCCTGCTGGTATAAGGGATTCACCCAACTATAAGGGCAAAACGGTCCGAAAAACTATTTTAGTCAATCTTTTAGCCAATAATTCTAGTAGCCTAGCAAGGTCCTTCAAAATTATGTGCTAGTAATTAAAAATTATGTGATCACAAGGTCCATAACCCAGTGGGGAGATGGCCTGTCGATACCCAACTCACACAAAAGGAAGGATTTAATTTCCTATTCTTGGTTCCTCTTGTGTGGGTTATTATACTCCCCTTCTTGGGGCACTTGCTAGTCGGACTTTTACTACTCCCCTCATGGGACACCCGCTCAGCCGGGCTTCTACTTCTCCCCTCACGGGGGCTTCTACTACTCCCCTCATGGGGCACCCACTCAGCCGGGCTTCTTTCCGCCCTACATGGACTCCTCCTCTGGTGAGGTCCAATAAAAAAAAATGTAAAAAAAAAAAATTAAAAATTATGTGAGGACATCATTATCCATCGTGACAAAAATAGGAGTAGAGTGCTAAAAAAAAAATTGAAGTATCAATAGTACCTCCCATAAAAACAATAATAGAAAATGAAATGTAGAATTACCTACAAAACAAAATAACAAAGTTTACAAATTAATGCATAAAACAAGGCAAATAATTAAAAATATAATTCAATCTCTAATGTTTTTTGGTAAGAACATTCAAAAAGCCATGCTACGTAAATCCCCGTTATCACTTCCTCTTCTATCTTCACCGGCCATCACAACTGTGGACTCATCTCTTACACTTCCCTTAGTACCATTTCTACCCTTATACCACATTGCCACAGCTAAATACACCAAGAAATTCACTCCATTAATCCCAGTCAATACCCAGTAAAAATAATCGAGTCGACTTTTATTCAAATTATCCTGAAGCCACCCTTTTTTCACTCCACCAGTCCTCGCCTCAATAATTTTCACAATCGCCGTGCTGAGCCAGCTTCCGATCCCAATCTCACTCAAAAACATCGCGCTACTAAGACTCCGGGTCCCATCCGTAGCCTCGTCATAGAAGAATTCAAGTTGTCCTACATACGTAAACACTTCTGCACTTCCAATAAGAAAAAACTGCGGGAAAAGCCAAAATACGGTTAGACTTGACGGATCCGAGTGGGTCCGACGCTTTCTTTCAACAATTGCAGCCGAAGCTAAGGCAAAGATCGATATAAAGAGGCCAATGCCCATGCGTTGAAGAGACGTGATGCCACGGCGATGGCCGGTTTTTGTACGGAGGAATGGTACGATGAATTTTTCGTAGATAGGGACGAGAAGTAAGGCGTTTATGGCTGCGAATACGGGTATGGATCCGGCTGGGATTTTGAAATTCGGGCCGAGGTTTCGGTTCATTATGGTGGCTTGACTTATAAAAAAGGTTGATAATTGGGCAAATGAGATGGATAGTGCTATGGTTGATGCCCATATTGGGAGGACTCTTATGAAGGATTTAAATTCTTCGACTTGAGTTATAGTGCATAGTTTCCATCTATTTTTTGTGTTGCTTTCGGGGTCCGTTACAACCGCTGCTTTATCTAAGAATTTGTATTGTTCAGTATGACGAAGTTTTCGTGCACCACAAATTTCAGACTCTCTAGTTTGAACCTCGTAAAGCTCAGTTCCGCGAATAACACGAACCCCAGTAAAATGATTCCTAATCGAAACAACCATAACTTGAAAAAATCTAGTAAAAGCACTTCCCATTGGCTTCTGGTACCGATACTTGGTAAATCCAGTAGCCAAAATGATGATAGAAAAAAACATAGCCACGGACGGAACGGCAAAACCCCAAGTCCAACCTTTTTCTTGTTGAATATAAACCATAAGTGTAATTCCCAAAAGTGCACCCATATTTATAGCAAAGAAAAACCAGTTGAAAAATGAATATTTCTTTTGAGCTTCTTTTTCATCAGATTCATCGAATTGATCAGCTCCGAATGAAGAAACACATGGCTTGATTCCACCTGTTCCTAGTGCTATTAGATATATTGCACCATAAAGAAACCATGTTTGGCCATCGGTTGCTGGTGGGCATGGTCTTTTGGTACATTTTGGAGGTCTTAAGCTGTCTATTGAGGCTGACATTGTTAATAGCACCATCCCCTGCCACATCAAAAACTTTATGCTGGGTACGAACTCTTCTATAAAAATATATAGTAATGAATAATGTAATACTCCCTCCGTTTTAAATTAAATATTTATATTTGACCTGTACAACAATTAAGAAGAGTAATATGACAATGGATAACTTACCAGAATATCATTAAATATAATTAGCTCATATATTAGTGGAGCTCACCTCCGAAGTTAATTATGAAAGATGAGAAAAAATAGGTACATTTGAAGAAATAACCTTCATTTTGGAACAAACTAAAACTGAAGGTGAATTTTTCAATTTGAGATATAGAAAATATATATTTATGTATATTATTCCACATGCAAAAGAAACAGAAAATAATGATCTTTTTCAAAATTTTGTTTTTATGAAAATTTAAAATTTTGAGGATGATCAGCACCCTCCCTTTTAAATTTTGCCTATGATAATAAAATCAATTAGGGAGGAAATGTATTTGTCATTATGATGTGCCAACAGTGTTGAGAGCATGATTTGTAGACCTCACAACATTATGGTCAACTATATATTGACAGTTATTACTACGTCGAAATAAAAATATCACATACTGATAATATATATAAACCATTTAGTAATTTCACAGATTTCATATGTGAGAGTATTATAATAGTCGTACTAATATATATATATATATATATATATATTAAAAGCACATACGCTGCGGTATTAAGAACGTGTATGGTAGACCTCACATCAATATAGGCAACTATTGACAGTTATTACTCTGTCGAAATGAACATACCACATGTTGACAATATATATAAACTCACTCATAAATCGTTAATAATTTAACAGATTTTGTATGTGAGAGTATTATAGTAGTCCTACTAATATTACTCGATATATATTAATCAAAATTGTTGGTGTTAGCTTTACCACTTGATAAACGCAAGAGAAAATGATGATGGTTAAGAATCGTCCCAAGTAAGCATCGGCCAAGAATGCTCCGACTAGAGTAAGAACATAAGCAGCTCCGATCCAATCAGTGACATGAGTCACTGCGTCAGGTAGAGATTGATGCATCTCAAATACTAGATAAGCAACCATATTAACCGCGACCGCAAAAAATGCCAGCCTCTCAGCCACCTCGTTCACTGCAGTATACCCATAAAATTATCACACATGAAATAACAAATAATTGGATCAGAGTTTGTTGAAATTATTAAATCAAACTTATTATTATTTAGGAGAATATTTAATTTTGGTAATTACTAGTTTTATTTTAATAGGTTTCTTTAGTAGTATCCTAGTCAAATTATATTTCTTATATATCTTAGAAATTCTAGGAGGGTTTTGACTACTATAAATAGGAGAGTTGTTTACGTATTTTATGTGGCTTTGAGTATGGTCTGGAGTAGAATTGTGATGTGGATTATTGATGCTTATGAATTTGAGAGTTGATGCATAGAATATTGTTTGTTCCTCTCCGTAGTATTTGTGAGATTTGATATCTTTGTATTCGTACTCCAGACACTCACCACCAAATTATTTATTGAATATATATATATATATATATATATATATATATATATATATATATATATATGTGTGTGTGTGTGTGTGTGTGTGTGTGTGTGTATGTGTTTCCACATTAATAAAATTTCTACAGAGTTCATTTATGTGTTTGGACAGATGATATAACTCAACGTGTAATAATATTGTTAGTATATTAGACAATGTACTACTCTCTCTATTCCTATTTAATTGTCGTTTAGGAGATGTATATGTATCCAAATTAATTGTCGTTTAAGGTTCTTTTATTATTTGTAAACAATTTATTTCAATTATACCCTCGACATTTCTTTTATTTGCGGCCTCTACCATCCCTATTTCCCCCTTCTTTTCTGATGCTATAGAAGTGAGAGAGGGGTAATATTGGAATTTTCGGTGAAAATGACAAATTTATTAATTTTCTAAAATTGTTTAAAGAGTCTTATATTTTGGAATGGAGGGAGTAGAAGATTTAGAGTAAGTGAAGCTAATTTGGAAATAACCTATGATGAATGGTGAAGCCTTCCATCCTCCTGTTCTTTGTTTATCGGCTATTCTTCTTTTGTAGTCAACGCATCCATTGGTCACTAAAGCCGATGATTCTTCCGCTTCCTATTAATTTCCAAAAAAAATATTTTGTAAAATTAAATGGAAAAAAAATAATCAAGATATTCAAACATGTCTCGTAAGCTATTAAAAATAGTAAATTCACCTCGGCTTCGTGCTTGGTTTGTTCAATAAATCCTTCCAAGGATGCCGATTTAGAACTAGGCAAACCAGCTAACTCTACGCTTTTATCCATGGATATGGTTGCGTTTAGACTCTATTTTGATCAGCTTTGAAGTCTTGAAGTATATAGAGATTAATTTGGGTATTAAAAATAGTGCTTAATGTTTGGTTTATCTTTTCGTCTTTTATAATTAATGGTAAGACTATGGTTCTAAGGTGAGTGTACATTAGGCATGTGGCTAATACATAATCAGTTGACCATTTCTGGATCCATGTGAAAGTGACACATAATTGTCGTTTCCGGACGGCAATTGGAAGGCACAACTATGAAGGATCCCAAAAGCCGACCAATTTTTTTTACCTAAGAAATGTTCAAATTCTAAGAAAGAAAATTATATTCGGCAAAGATGGGTATAATTTATCTCAAGAAAGGAAATCAAATTAATTTTCAATTAAAGAGGCCAATTGCCCAGTGGGGCATTGGCCGGCCCGTGACCGAGAGGTCCCGGATTCGATACCCTCCGCCGGCGTTGCGGTAAGCTTTATTCTACCTTATCTAGGGTGTTCTATCTCCCCATTGTGGGGCTGTAATCTCCCCAATATGGGGCAATCGCCCATCGTGACATAAAAAAAATTAATTAATTTTCAGATTATTTAAAAAGTTTCTTTGCAATTTTTTTTTTTGTTCGTCACGAAGTGTCCTAATTGACTTCGACATTTGAGAGATCATATCAGACTAATTTTCGTTCACACCAGATAGCCCCACGAAAGGGTAAATTGTTGACCAAAATGGTTGCTCAATACGTGAGCGGAAATGGAACCCCCTAATCTCTCTTAAACAACCAACTTTGGGTCTTTTCAAGAGAGAATTTATCAAAGTGTTTTTTATTTTCTCTCCTTATCTGGGCCGCTAAAGCCCAACTAGTCCAACAGGCCCTATGTTTCTTTAAACAATGGGTCGAGATAAATAAAATTATCAGCCCAAAGTCTGTGGACACCATGACCAAATAGTCCAAATTTTCTCCACCCCAAAAGGGTCAAAAGGAAGAGCAGCTACTCAGCTACCGTACATGAGATTGACCGTTTTGACTAGCAGTTTGGAAAGTCAAACATCCACAAGCATATTCGAATCATCTCTGATTTCTCAGCTGATTCGATATTAACTAGTGGTTTTTCTTGTGCACAAAAGGCGTTATCCACGTCCAAAGGTCCCACACTACAGTACGATAGAGAATTTGAAGAATGTAAATTAAGGTGATTCAGCGGCCCGCTAACCACAACATGTGATTTTTCTATGTATAAAACCAATAGTAACACTGAATATTTTCTAATATTAATCGTTAATAATATAAAAATTAATACTCCCTTTATTTATGTACTTATTCCATTTCATGATATAAGTCGTGGATCATATTATGAAAAGAGTGTGTGTATAATGTATATATTGTTTGTGTACAATAGTGACTTATAATAATTGATTACACAGTTGTACTATAATAATGGATTCAAATTATGTGTTGGATCAATTATTGGTTGCCATTCTTGTGAAACATGAGCTCAACTCCATTACAAATCTGGCCTCGTCTTGTTAGTGTAAAAAATACTATTCGTGAAAAGGAAACATTCAGCAACTGAACCATGAATCCCTCTCTAGCTCCTAGCCTCCATCCAACCTGTCCATTACCCAGCTACATTCACAAACTTCAAAATGCATACTTCCAAAGACTATCACCATTCTTTTCCTCAACTAATCCATAAATTTGAACTCGAGAAATCTTCTACCTCAATATTACACTACTAACCTTTTAGCTCAAAACCAATCATAAAAAAAATCACAAATTTACCAAGTAATTAACCATTATCTCATAACTAATCACATTCTGTTGAATTACTGTTATGAAATAAGTTTCAAAACTTAAAAAATTATTATCAAAAATATTATTTCAAATATTTTGTAACTCCCAATATTCAAACATTCATTTAAATCATTTGCAACTCCCATTTTAATTGTAATAAATTTCTCATTGATGTTAATGATTTGTAACTCCTAAAATCTTAATAGCATAATGATTGATTAAAGACTATGTTACTACTATAAAATGAGAAATTATTTCATCATCTATGTATGCGCATGTAATCTTTTACTATAGCCAAAATATGAGTAATTCAACTCAATGTTTTCAAGAAGGTCCCTATATTTTATATTACTTATTCATGTCCAATTCTTTGACTTCTTTAATCCTTATAGTCCGAGTCCTCCATGTTAGCATCACTATCTTGTCAATTTTATATTTGGGCAACTAGATTGGATTAGTTCATGAGAAGTCTTCCAGTGAACGTGCTTCATTGAGGGAGACTAAGAAAATGGGTTTTATCTTGGAAATTTGTGATCGACCGCTATCACCCGCACGTAGGGAGGTCTTCACATCTTTAGATTGTTAGAAATATTTTATATAAATAAATAATAAATCATTAAATCAGAATAATAATTTACAGAAATATAAAATAGAAATGGGATAAAGAAATCAAGCCTTAAATAATTTAATAATTACTAATATCAGATTGAAGTAGAGTTCAAGGGAGATTTTATGGTAAATTGATTTTGAAATACATTGATGCATACTTTGGTGTGATGGCATAATAATGTTACTGCCTGGAAATTCTTGAGAATTGACTGAATAATAATATCTTTAGATAATGAAGATGTTTGCTTTCCCATGTGAAATTTGTTGTTTTGTGAGAAAAAAGAAGACATGAGTCTTGCACATTTTCTAAGAACAAATTGATTTCTTTAACTTGTTGTTTCTCAAGAAGAAATAAAATTTCTCTTTAATGAGGCTTGGTTTAAAGCTTAAAACAAAAAACTTTGTTAATATTTCTTTGATTAACCTAAATTTGAGAAAATAACAAAGAATTAAAGTTTCTAATCAATATTTTATGTGGTGAATGAATTGATCTTTATAATATTATTGCAGCAGATTGTATTGTCATGATTATTGATCTTATTAGTGGAAAAAATACATCAGTATGTAAAAAGGTTCCTTACTTATCAACTAAAAAGTAATATGCTTTGGGCCATTTGTAACTACTCATACGTATTTTGTATTTTTTTTTGGATTCTTTGTTCTTTCTTTGAGAGCACAGAATACATAGTGTTGTGTTTTGATGGCGTTTTATTATGATATACTTGGTATATAATTGTGTGACATGTAATTTAGTACAATATATGATCTTGAATTTACTTGCTTTACATTTGGAGCATTTGCTTACTTGTCTAAAATTACTAGGATAGTGAAATGGAAAATACAAAGATGCTCAGGGTTTGGAAAACTTGCCTTGATAAATCTGAAACATAAATTTAACGAGCCTAATTAAATGCAAATAAGAAATAGTGATTTACCATCAAAGACATAAGCTTGAATCGCTGCTTGATGTTGCTTGAGTTTATAAAATGCATCTGTCGCTTTATCGGTCAAGGCGCGATATTGTTAGTAATTAGAAACAATATTGAGTTAAAACAAATATGAATTAAGCTTTTTTGGTGAATAAGGAAAATGATAGTTTTTGAAGTTGTTCTTTGGAAAATAGAGGATATCTTTTACACCGTTAGCGTATTAATAAATATTTTCCTATACATTAAGAAGTCGAGTACGTTTAAGTTCAATTTCTCACGTTAAGGAAGAAATAGTATTTACATTGATTTCCTAGAATGTGGGGGTCTTTAGAGAAATTTTTTTAAATATGAAATTTTGGCATATAAAGATGCTATGTTGAAAATAACTCTAAGGTCGTAGAGAATCTCTTAGAGGAATAATTATTAGCATCTAAGTTTGATTTTCTTGAAGTGTGGAGTAGTTGAGAAAGTAGTGATACCAAAATCGAAGTTGAGGAATATAAATTAAAAATTACTCATGCAAATGTGAATATATATGGTTGGTATCGTACTGTGAATAAATGTTTTATCTTAAGAATATTAAGATAATAAAATTGTGGATGAATTAATTATTGGAGAATTTGAAATTATATTTTTGAGGAAATACTTAATTATTAGACTATTTAGTGATGAAATTCATATATGTGGTAATATTTCTTTTTGCTAATGGTCTAATATATAGAGAAATTAAGAGAAGGAACATAGTGATGGATAGATGTTTGGAGACCATTTTTAAACTTATTTTAAGGTATTTTTGATGTCCATAGGAAGAGACTATTAGTGGTGAATATTTATGTAAGTGGATAGTCAAGTAAAGGTTAAAATTTGAAAGTTGTATATACTGGGACTACTTTGTTTTTTGGAGATATATGAAACTACTAATATTTTAAGTTTTAATGAATTAGAGCATAAAAATGTAAGTTATTGAAGTCTTTTGTATTGCTCAAATGAAATTATAAGCAATGACATGCTAAGTTTGATAAGGTTATCCTTTGATAGTGGAGAATTGCTCATTTCATTTCTAGGAATAAAGTTTTGTAGAGTTCAAATAAGATATCAATATATTTTATTTTTTGCGAATATGTGAAGAAGACTTTCAAGGATAAATATATGGGTCTTAAATAATATGTTACCTTAGATTATGTTATACGTAGATTTTTAAGAAAATATTTCAAGTTCCGAGTTTGTATGGATTGATTTCTTATATGAAGATTTAGAAGAATAAAAATTATATGGAACAACTCGAAAAGTTTAAGGTTAATAGATGATATATTAAGCCTACAAGATGCTAAAATCTTCATATAGAGATTAGAACAAGTGTTGAAGATATGATATGAAAAGTTTGATGAAGTTATTCTTTGACTAAGGAGAATCACATATTCTAGGAATGGAATTGAGTAGACTGCAAGAGAGAATATTTTTAGATAAATTGCTTTGGAGAAAATATGGAGAAATATTGGATTCTTGATATTGGAGTCATAGTCTATCCAAAGAAAAAATAGAACGTGTAGCTCCTTTGATTATAACTTTTAAATAGTTATTAATACTACTAGTGGTGATATTTCTTACACTATGAGTAGTGATACTATTTTCATAATTCGAGATAAGTTATATGGAATGATTGAAGAAGTACTCAAGTGTATATAGAGAATTCTTAACATAGTTGGAGGATAAAGAGATGTCAAACACTCAAGGAACTCGAATCTATTATTAAATTTATTTTTTTACATCAAGTAGAGTAACAAACTTTGTATTCCTTGAAGTACTAATGTCTTTGTAGCTTAAATGACACTAACTATGGTTGTAAAAATTTATATGTTGAATTTTTCAAATATATTTATTATTTATCATTCTCTTACTTGATGAATTGATGAGCAGATATATAGTCGAGTACAAAGTATAGCAAACTCTAATCGGAGAAAGCAGCTGCAGGTGAGCTTCATGAAGCAAAAGAGAAATGAGTTGATACTTTGTGAAAGTATCACCCTGAGAAAATTATGAAACATAAATTATTGAAACGCCTACTGAGAAAAGGGTTAGGTGAATCATCGAGGGGATGGGTTTAAGCCCACAGGGAGTCACCTCCCGGGAGTAACCCTAACCTTTGTGAGTGGTGATCCCGTGGAGAAGGTTCAATGGGTAGAAACAACCCGTCTTTGCGTGACTCATTATATAGCATCAAATATTAGGAGATTGTGCATGACACAACTCCTTTCTATCCCTAAGGTGAGATGCTATGAAGTGTGATGTTAAAAATGAGATTTAACCCTTAATGAGACCGATGCAGATATTTTTGCAGGGTAGAGTCACACATACTCCTGGAATACTAACCTAAATGAGAGTTGCCGTGAAGTCGTGGCTATGAGTTTGGGCAATCCCTAGAGACTCTCACGGGAATCAAGATTAGAGCGCATGGCCATTAACAGCGCTACCCGCATATTGAACTAAATATTCGATCAATACAATGTGTTTAACTAGCAGAAGTTTGTCCAAAAGACATAATTCAAGACGTGGTCCATTATTGTTCTCTTAAACTAAGTCTATTAACACTAAGTATAGGTTCAAGTCCGGAAGACACCCCTACCTATTGCATAGTATAACGTTGCCCAAATATTTATTTTTGAAATTTTAAAACTTTGTGGGAATAAATTATTTTCTGAAGTTTTTAATCCTTATGGCGGAAATTTTTTTAAAGGTAAACCTTTGTGGGGGAATAATTTGTTTTGAAGCATGTGTGGTGTTGTTATAAAATTAAATTTTATACTTCACTAAAAGTTTTTGAAGTGTTAAATCTTGTGGAGGACATTTATTTTGAAGGTCAATTTTATGCGGGAAATTTTTTGTTTTGAAAATTAGACCTTTTGTGGCACTGCTATAAAATAAAATTTTATTCTTCAAATTTATTATAAAGATGTTTCTTGAAATTTAAAACTTGTGGGGGAAAATTATTTTTTGAAGTTTTAAAACTTGTGGGGGACTGTTATGAAATAAGTTTCAAAACTTAAAAAATTATTATCAAAAAAATTATTTCAAATATTTTGTAACTCCCAATATTCAAACATTCATTTAAATCATTTGCAACTCCCATTTTAATTGTAATAAATTTCTCATTGATGTTAATGATTTGTAACTCCTAAAATCTTAATAGCATAATGATTGATTAAAGACTATGTTACTACTATAAAATGAGAAATTATTTCATCATCTATGTATGCCGTAGTAATCTTTTTACTATAGCCAAAATATGAGTAATTCAACTCAATGTTTTCAAGAAGGTCCCTATATTTTATATTACTTATTCATGTCCCAATTCTTTGACTTCTTTAATCCTTATAGTCAGGTCCTCCAGTGTTAGCATCACTATCTTGTCAATTTTATATTTGGGCAACTAGATTGGATTAGTTCATGAGAAGTCTTCCAGGTGAACGTGCTTTCATTGAGGGAGACTAAGAAAATGGGTTTTATCTTGGAGTGTGATCGACCGCTATCACCCGCACGTAGGGAGAGTCTTCACATCTTTAGGACAGTGATTTTGTCACAACTCCCAGGCTTGATTTCTTTATCCCATTTCTATTTTATATTTCTGTAAATTATTATTCTGATTTAATGATTTATTATTTATTTATATAAAATATTTCTAACAATTACAACAACAGACAAATCTCTTATCTCAGCATTATACTTTATACCTGAAAATCAAACATAAAAATCCCAACTTTATCATGTAATATATCGTTATCTCCGAAATTAATCACATTTTCTTATATTATGATCGCAAAATAGAGTAAAAATAGGCTGCAAATAACTATAATCTATCAACATTTACAAATTCATAAGAGTACCATATAGAACAAGTATAAATAATTAAGTTACACCCCAAAAATCTAAAATAAAAAACCTCAAAAAAAATTCCCATATGAACACGTGGACTTTTGTTTATCTATTTGGAAAAGATATGTATGAATGGATAATAGAAAGGAGAGGAGGGAGGTGGAAGTTGGAGATTTTGTTCAAGGGGTTTGAGGATTGTAGTAATCAATTGTTACACGTGGACTTTTGTTTATCTATTTGGAAAAGATATGTATGAATGGATAATAGACAGGAGAGGAGGGAGGAGGAAGTTGGAGATTTTGTTCGAGGGGTTTGAGGATTGTTGTAATCAATTGTTACACGTGGACTTTTGTTTATTTAAGCTTGTGATGCACGTGCTACCTCATTTTGGGCCGTCGTCCCCCTGTATGGCTGTATCCATGAAGCTCCGCCACTGGTTTTATGATAAGGAACATAAATATCCAGACTGGTGAATATAAATATCCAGACTTGTTACAGCAAGAAGTAAGTTGGTCTTTTCTGATAATCGAGTTTGAACTGAGAAAATGGGTTTCAAGTTGTTTGGATTTGCTGGATTCTATTTCTTGATTTTGTTAGGCTTTTTCTTTAATTGTGTTATTAAACTATCTGAAGGTGGAACAAGTAGTAAATATGTAAGAAACAAAGATTGGTGCAAAGCTATGCCCCTGGACAGTGATGTCTTCAAAGTTCCCCCTGGTTATAATGCCCCTCAGCAGGTAAATTTCTACTCTCTTTTGGTCTTTTAATCTTCTTTCTCATTCAAAACTGATGTTTTTTCCTTAGATTATCTATATTTAGCTGTGTTCTTGAACTTATTACCCCTGCTTCTCCCTTGTTTTGTGTCAAATACTGAACAAATCTTGCTTTCTTAGGTTTGTAAAATCCTTAATTAACTTGCACTAGGTGATCATAAACTTATACTCACTTTGTTTCAAAATATAAGTCTTTTTTAGCGATTTTTGCATAGATTAAGATAGTGGAAAATAATGGTTATTTCTCCGATCAATTCTTAAACTTTGCAAAGGCCAAATATTTAGGGAAGAGATACCATGCAGGGACAGAGCTAGAAACCTCACGGGGGAGGGCAAGGGCAAAATGTAACTATTACAAAATTCTTGGGGCATGAGATGAGTTGTGTTAATAACCTTTCTAATTTTTTTCAAATTTTATAAGGGTAATAATGCAGTTTTCAAAGTCTTGGGCGTAGGTGCCACCCCGCCCCTAGATCCGTCCTTTGTAATATGGATAAAGACCTTATATTGTGAAACGAAGGGAGTAATTAGCAGTGAAAGTGCAGGTTCCTGGTTGGTCAGAATCTTGCAAGGGATTGACAATCTAATCTAGTTTTCTGAAATACCTATTGGTTAGAAAGATGTAAGAAGAAGAGAGAAAATGATCTAATTTAGATGCCGAAAATTGTCCATTTTTTGCAAGTTCTTTAGTACATTAGCAAATGTGCTTGCTGAAAGTATTAATGAGAACTCTTTGTAGGTACATATAACTCAAGGAGATTATGAGGGGAAGGCTGTGATTGTCTCTTGGATAACTGCTGATAAAGAAGGATCAAGTACAGTTCGATACTTTGCTGAGAATAGCAAATGGATTAGTTCTGCTGAAGGGACTGTCGTCACCTACAAGTTCTACAACTACACATCTGGCTATATTCATCACTGCACCTTATCAAATTTGGAGGTATATAAGCTCTTTGATGCAAGTATATTATATATATGCTTAATCGCGTTCTAAATTTTCGGTTGCAGTATGATACTAAATACTACTACCGAGTAGGCATGCGGAACACAACTCGACAGTTTTGGTTCGTAACACCTCCTAAAGTTGGGCCTGATGTTCCTTATACATTTGGTCTAATAGGTAAAATTGTTTTTATAGATTATTCCATTTTACTTCTACTTTTATGTTGAAATAGAAAATGTTTTTTTCCTAGATACCACCATGAAGATGACTTTTACATTTGTACTCGTTCTTTATTTTCTCGGTGATCTGACTAACTCACTTCAGCTTCTATCCTGCGTAAATTCTCTTAGAACATCACATTTAATTTGATGCTCGCATATGCACACGTCTTTGATGATGTTATCCTTGGACGTTTTCTCTATATGCCGCTTCTATATTACCAATGCACCAGCAATGGCCAAGTTTTTTCTAGGAAAAGCAAGAAACTTAACACTAACTAAGGAATTCTTTCGCGGACTGATAGAAGTTTTGGTGATCATTTATAACATTTTCAAAGTTATATTTCAGGTAAGCTTACCGGGAAGAATGGAAATAGACACCAAAATAAATAATAGGAATTTGATCATTTTATTTGTGAACTCACCACAATACTATGATAAACAGGGGATCTTGGGCAGACTTATGACTCGAATACCACGCTGAATCATTATGAGATGGATCCAGCAGGAGGGAAGACTGTGCTATATGTTGGAGACCTTTCATATGCCGATGATCATCCGCATCATAACAACACTAGATGGGACACATGGGGAAGGTTTGTTGAGAGAAGTGCTGCGTATCAGCCATGGATTTGGACTGCAGGCAATCACGAAATCGATTTTGCTCCTGAACTTGTACGCCTTCTATTATTAAAATGCATTTCCTTTATTTGTTCAGCTGAATCAACAGATTGTTATCGTTATTTTTTTTTAGTTCTTGAATCCTTTTGGCAACTCTGCTAAGAGTTTGCAATTTGTTACAGGGTGAACCAAAACCTTTCAAGCCTTATACACATCGGTATTTTGTTCCGTATAGAGCCTCAAGCAGTACATCTCCTCTTTGGTACTCCATTAAGAGAGCTTCCGCACACATAATTGTCATGTCTTCTTACTCAGCTTACGGTGAGAATTTGATTCTGATTTCCGCAAAAGATATTAAATTGATTCCCTCAGAGGTGGTTTTGTTAGTAATTAGTGCAAGTAATTTGCATGTGGTTTATAGGTGCATACACACCTCAATACATATGGATTACTAATGAGTTTACTAAAGTAAACCGAAGTGAGACGCCCTGGCTCATTGTACTCATGCATTCTCCAATGTATAATAGCTATGGCAATCATTTCATGGAAGGGGAAACTGTGCGAGTCTTGTATGAACCGTTGTTTGTGAAGTACAAGGTTGATGTCGTCTTTGCTGGCCACGTTCATGCCTATGAACGATCAGTAAGTTCCTGTTATTGTATCCAATTCACTATTTCTTTTGCTGCCACTTGCACATTTTGATGTGAAATATTTTTATCACAGGAACGTATATCAAACATAGGGTACGATATTGTAAACAGAAACTGCACTCCAGTTAACGATAGCTTCGCGCCTGTTTATATAACAATTGGAGATGGAGGAAATTGCGAGGGATTAGCCACTAAGTACGTTTTAACTTATAAAACACATTTTTTTCTTTTAAATGTTGTCTGAACTTGTAAGAAGAATACGATCTCATTGTGTTCGTGTGTTGTAGTATGACGGAACCACAACCGAAGTATTCGGCATTTAGGGAATCCAGTTTTGGTCATGGCATTTTTGACATAAAGAACAGGACTCATTCCTATTTCACTTGGAATCGAAATCAAGATGCATTTGCAGTGAAAGCTGACTCTTTCTGGTTTCTTAATAGAGTGTGGAAATTTATTGGAGAAGAAGAAGAACCATCTGTTGCTGTACTATAAATATTTTTATTGACTACAATAGTTATATGATAGTAGTATTTACCAAGTGTAGTACATAAATTATGATCCTCATATAATTTGAAAAAATAAATACCTAATTAAATAAAATTTCTGCCCCTGCAAAGAATGGGTTCTTAAATAAAATTTAAGCACGATTCAATAAATTTATGATAATTCATATAACAAATGTTATGATATGTTGTGTTGTTTCTTTAATGATTTTTCTATAACTTTTTGGGTAAAAAGCGTTCACGCTAAACTATTCCTTTTTTTTTTTTTACCCTCAACTAAAAAGGGTCAAATTTTACCCCTAAACTATTTCGGTTTTTTATTTTTGACCATCCATCCATATTCTCCGTTACATCATAACGGAAGTCCAAAAAATGGGGGCATTTTTGGGCAATCTGTATAAGATCCTAAAAATTTTGTTTTTATATTAAAAAAAAAATCTATTATTCTGACGAGAAAGAAGAAGTCACCGGTGAGAACAGTGACAGAAAAAGTCGGAAACCGGGTACCACTCCTCTTCTCCAACCACCAACTGTAAATTCCAACCTCTAAAAAAAATTTAAAAGGCCCTTTTTTCCCTTAAATTTAATTCTATTTATTATGAATGATATGATTTTCCCAAAATGCCCCCATTTTTTGGACTTCCGTTATGATGTAACGGAAAATATGGATGGAAGGTCAAAAACCAAAAACCGAAATAGTTTAGGGGGTAAAACTTGACCGTTTTTAGTTGAGAGTCAAAAAAGGGAATAGCTTAGGGGGGCTTTTACCCTAAATTTTTTATTGTTATTGTATCAATATTTAGATGTAGTATTTTAGTTTAGTTTATCTTCGTTATAGAAGTTAAGAAAAACTGGAATTTACACTCGCTCGTGACGTTAGACTGTGTTATATACGGTGGCTCAGTATTATTACGTTTTTTTCCGAAACAACGTAAAAGACTCTTAGGTCCAACACTTGTTGGATCCATTTCAACGTAAATGCCCAGTTAAAAAATTTGAACATTTAATATTTTCTTTTGATAATTGGGCATATGTCTAGTAACTAAACACCGATCTATAGTACTACAGAAAATTCGATAAGAAGTATCTAGAAAATAATGTCATCGTTGAGACCTTGACACAGAACTACATACCATAAATGGAATTCTGGTCGGCAATTACTAGCAAAGAAGACCAAAGCATTATAACAGGGTTATCCAGACTATAATGCTGCCGTTGAAACCTTGACACAAAACTGTAGACCAAAAACAATTCTGATCGGGAATTACTAGCGAAGAAGGATAAAAAAAACGCTTACAGCAACTCATATGTGTAGATGTTCTAGGAAAATTTGATCTCAATAGACACCAATAAAATGATTTACTGATAATTATTGGTTGTTATTTTTTTATTAATTATATCTCTCATTTGTTTAATCTTTTAAATTTTGTTAATTCAACTATCTAAAAAAAATTGTTAATTGTTTTCAATATAAGCGGTCAATTCTTAGCTTTATACTACTGATAAAAGTTACAATATACCATAAATTAACTTAACGTCCTTTGTTTTTTGGCATGTGAGGATTATAGGAAAACATTTATAAAATCATTTCATACTTGGGTTTCTCTTTTCACTTATGTTATTTAGTTTTCGGGGTGTGAGGGGAAAAATAATAACCCTGCTTTTACTTATTTAATTTTGGGTAAAAAATGTTCACACTCCTAAACTTTTCTCGATTTTGATTTTTGACCATGAATTAAAAAACGCAAAGTCCTTAACCCTGAACTTTTATGGAGTGTTAACGTTTCCTTTTCCATCCAATTCCACAGTTAAATCTAACGGAATAGCAACATGTGACTCTCACATTACTTAACTCATGAACATTTTGAAAAAAAATAGGCAATGACCTAAAAAAAATTCAAAATGGGATAAGAAAAATGAGCCAAAAATTTTTCTCATATTTTTTTGGTAAACCTATTTTATTAAGAATTTCTCAATTTTTTTTCAAATAACGTGAGAATGGACCAAATATATATTACTAGTAGTATGTTATATTTTTTTTGACAGAAGAGGACAATATATTTTTCTTTAAGAAGAAAATGTCATGACAAATATTTTTCTTATCCCATTTCGATTTTTTTAAGTCATTATCTATTTTTTCTTAAAATACCCCTAACTAAGTCATGTGAGAGTCACATGTAGTCACATGTTGCTATTCCGTTAGATTTAACGGTGGAATTGGATAGAAAGGGAAACATTAACACTCCATAAAAGTTCAGGGTTAAGAATTTTGCGTTTTTTAGTTCAGGATCAAAAACCAAAATCGAAAAAAGTTTAGGGGGGTGTGAGCACCTTTTACCCTTTAATTTTAGACATATTAGGAAAATAATCATTTGAAGAAGAATATGAGCTTTACTATAAACATATAAAATGATTATATCTTAACATGATTATACGATATTTGCCAAGGGTAGATGTAATACATAAATTTGGGTATTCGTATAATTTGAAGAAAAAAATCTAATTAAATAAAATTTATGCTTGTGCAAAGTATGTGGTCATAAATAAAATTTATGCACTATTCTTAAACAAAACTACGAACCTAAAAATGAATTATAATCACAAATTACTAGAAAATAAGAAAAAAACATTCTATCAAAGTTATCCAGATAACCCTGTCGTTGAAACCTTGACACCAAAACTACGGACCAAAAATGAATTAGACACACAAATGAAGAAACATAAAAACAATGTGCTAACCCTGGGCTCTTGGGCAGCTGGTTGGAGCTGCTTAACTTGGCGCCGTTGACGAATGTTAGATTCCGCTGATAGAATTCGACTCTTACGGGATTTCTCGCGGCTGAGAGCGCCGTTTAAAAGCAGTATGTGTTAGGCTCTCCCCCGTTGAGCGGTATGTGCTAGGCTCTCCCCCGTTTAATTTGGGTATGAATTTGAGGTTCACACCAAGTCAAATATAAGGCAGACTCAATCCAATCACACATGTAAAATCCTTACTAATTGAACGACTTGGTTACGTGGATAAGTTCAGTTCAGTATATGTTGTGTAAAAGGGGCATCACTCTTCTCCCTCCCTGGAAATTCCACCACGGTTCTAGTGCAGAACGAGAAAAGTTTCGCACGTGTGAAATTTTTTTTGTCCGTTGAATTAAATTTTTTACTGTTAAAATTAATTTTAAAAAATCTGTTCTGATTTGAAAACACCTGTTCGCGCGAACACTGCTTTTTTTTAACTAAAAACACATGTTTTGAGCTGTTCCGTGTATATTAAAAAAACATGTTCCGCATAGGAGCCGGACTGTGGAAGTTCACACGTGGATTGTTTAAATTCCCCATAAATTAATAAAAAAAAATAGATTTTTTTGATATGGACCAGGTCCACATGAATTATGTGGTTCAGAACTGGCCACATCACTATATAATTATCTATCTCCTTATTCTGTAATGATGTGACCAATTCTGAACCATATGTTTAATGGACCTTATTCATAGCAGAATTATCCTAAAAATATAGGTGGTGGAAAGAAGGAGGTGAGGTGGTGAGAGTTGGAAGTTTGGGTTGCATTCAATGATGAAGAGTTCCATCATTTTAAGGAAAACTTGAAGAAATTGGATTTGTATTTTGACCACAAACATACAAAACCCTCGAGCTGTTTTCTATGCTCCCAAATTCACAAACGATTTCATCATCCTAACAACTTTGCTCAGAGATTTTATCTTGCTGGGCTCTGCTTTTGTTCAATGATTGCGATTTGGTTCCTCTCATTTCTGTTAATATGTGTTGATACAATCTTAAGTTTTTAATTAATTTAGTATTATTTTCCTTTGATAATATAAGTTGTTTAAAACATACTCCCTTTATTCTCATTTAATTATCGTTTATGAGATATATATGTATCTAAATTAATTATCATTAAATGTTTTTTATTATGTGTCAACAATTTATTTTAATTATACCTTCAACATATTTTATATTGAAAAAGTGAAAGAAATGGAGGGAGGGGGGGTAATAATAAAGCTTTTACCTAATAAAGCTTTTACCCTATAACTTATATAATTCAACTTCGTTCGGAGGTCATTGTTTTCCTTTAGACTACTTATTAATTATGGATCATTTTAGTTTGATAATTTTAACTTATTTTGTTCAACTTTATTTAAAAATCACCTTATTAATATGATATGGATCGTGTGTGAATGAATATGTATATAAGATATAATATGATATCATATCATATATATTATGTAATGAAAGAGAAACATCAGTCGAACTCGAAATATATAATCGCAGATTGTAAGTTCTAAATCAATTACATTACCTTTCCTTGACGGCAAATTGGTCGTTTTTGTCCCTAAACAATTTATTACTCAGGTATAAGGTCCTTACCGAATTTTTCTGTACATTAAAATCCTCAAACAATTTACGATTGGTGTTTAAGGTCCTTCTGTCTAAAAAATTGTTAGTCAACTGTTAATTTAATTTTTTTACTGGGTCAACGGAAATATATTAGGGGTATAATTGGCATATCAACGAAAATTGTTCCTCTTCTGCCTCCCTCTTTCCTCCATCATCGCCGTCTGCTACCTCATCTTCTCCGGCGACAGGTACGATTTCTTTTCTCTTTTTCTTTTAATTCTTGGTGTGCGGTGGATGTTGGTGGTGGCTGACGGTGAAACGGTGGAGAATAGCCAACCCCACTACCAAAATACACTCCCAAGGTGGCCCACAAACAATATAACCATGCGGCTCCAAAGCAAAATAAGATCAAAATGCATAATTTGTTATCTTCTTTAAGAAGACCAGCGATGAACTTCCAAGAACATCCAAGAAATCCGAAAATTCTCCCATCTCCGATCATGGATTTTCTTAGATATAGATGTTCTCCAAGCTCCCAATAGACCAAAGATGTCAAAATAAATCCCGATCCGTACCCAAAACAATGGTTACCAAAGAAATGTATTTATGGTGTTTGAAGAAACCCACCATAAATACACTGTCTTTACTTCCCAAAGAACCCAAAATGAGCCGCAGAACTATTTCAGAAGCATGAAAAACCCGGCAAAAATCTGAACTACAAAAATCTGAAACGGCATTAATAAAAAATTCACTTTTTGGACACGGTTGAGGAAGAACCCAGTTGAAGAATAAAGATGTCAACTTTACCTTCACACTTTTGCTTCTCACTGTATACCAATAACTTCAAGCAAAAATAAAGACCCAAAAATCCCCCTAATTCGTAAAGCACCAAAGACAAAATTCCCAGAAGCAAACGGTTGAAGAAAACAGCAACCCAAAGCCACAAAAATCGAACCTTTTGATCCACTAAATTCAAAGAGGAGAAATTTAAATGGATAAAAGGAAGCTTCTACCTCTAATAGTCACCAAAATGATATAATAAACAGCCAAAAAAATACACAGAAGCCAAGGATATAAGAATTAAGAAGAAAAAAGCTACGGTTTTCAAGCCATATTTGCAACCTTTTTCGTCCAATTTTTGATAAGAGGTAAGGGTGCAAAGTACCATATTACCCCTCAAGTTTTTATTTTGACTCCATTTTTATTTTTGAAAATCAAGTTGACCGTCACTTTTTAGACAGAAGGACCTTACACACCAATCGTAAATTGTTTGAGGATTTTAATGTACAGAAAAATTCGGTAAGGACCTTATACCTGAGTAATAAATTGTTTAGGGACAAAAACGACCAATTTGCCTTCCTTGACTTTCCCTTAAACATGGTGGGCAAAATAGAAAAGTAACCAGGAAGAAAGCGGAAAGTTGTGAGATCCTCTAAACCCCTCATGTAAATGAAAAGCCAGCAAAAGTACACTTAACATCAAAGAGTATTAGAGGTGAGATCATAACTAATGAAACCATCCAACCTCCCGGTTACAGGAGGAATAATAAAGCAAAAAAAAAAAGGAAAAAAGAAGCCAATATGACTTCATGATCATAAATATATAACATAAAGTTCAATTTCTGGGAATCGTTTCCCTAGTGTGCTCATGGATATGTGTCTAGAGTAAATACATACAAATTAGTCTACCAAAATCCTCAACCTCTATCCAGAACTCTTCTTGCTCTCTCCTTAAAAACCCTTCCCTCCGACCGGATTTGAATATCCCATTTGCTTTATCGGAATATGTGGAATTGAATGTCTCAATTATAAATTTAGCTAAATTTTCAATTGTATCCCAAATTAAAAGACAATTCTCAAATTTTAGTCCAAATCAAAATGAGACATTTAAATCTGGACGGAGAGAGTAATAAATACTGCTTTCTTCAGAAATCCAAGATGATTAGCTAATCGCAATAATTGCAGCAATGCAGGAAAAAAAAACATGTACACATAGGCTCATTTCCAGCTTGACTAGGCTGAGAACAGAGCTGAGGTATACAAACTCTTATTTAATATGAAGCCAATCTTCCAGCTTTCTTCAGTCATCATCAAATCTGTCATGATGTTGAAGACATTTCCAAAGCCTCATTGTTCTGGTGTCGGCAATGACGTAACGCCGCTCTTATCTCCGTTAACAATTCGTTAACCTTTATATACCTTTCCTGCAAGCCATAACACGACCACTTTGATACCGCAGCTTTAGCTCTAGGAAACTAAGATACCGAAGAGCAAGGGACGAAGCAAGGAATTTGGTGTTGGGGGCGAAACTAGTAAAAAAATTCCAAAATTCTTGGGGGCAATAAAAAAGGCAAAAAAAAATTTTTGGGGGGGCGAAATTGATAAAATTTTCCAAAATACACATAAAATTTCAATAAATAGTAGTATTTTTAAAAATCTCGGGAGGGCGTCGGCCCTCTCCCGCCCCCTGTAATCGTCCCTGGTGTTGGGGAACGAAACTGCAACAGTATGTTGAACTACAGAGTTCGAGTGATAAAAACGGCAAAAAAAATCTTTTGGGGGGCAAAAAAAAGGTAAAAAAATTCTTGAGGGGCGAAACTGATAAAATTTTTCAAAATACACATAAAATTTCGATAAATTGTAGTATTTTTAAAAAATTTGGGGGCGGCCACGGAGAGCTCAATGTCCTTAAATCAATTGCAACTTTTCGTCTAATGAAGCACAAACAATTCATCAATATTCGAGAAATCCTTTGGAATAAAAGAAAAGGAAACGTGTATCAGCAAGATCTTCATGCCTACAAAAAGTACAACAACATTAGTCCCCTTTTTTTTATTCCCTTTTTCTCTCTCTTCCCCTGCTCTCCCCCTGCTGCTGCTGGTGGCCAGATTTGGCCAGTGATGGCTCCGGCCAATGGTCAAATCTTGGTCCTTTTGTTCCGTTTATATTGCTCTATTTTGTACTACGAATCATATGAAACCTTTTTCGAAGCTTTTTTTCTTTAAGATTCAAGACACAGTGGTTAGATGAGTATCAGATCTTCAAAGATCTAGATTTTTTTTCTATTTTCCTAGGAGGATTTGTTCAACCCGGACTAGATCTGGGCCATTTATCAACTTTTTACATCTTCCCGAGGCAATTTGTAGGACGGTTGATACGCCCATGGTCCTATAAATTGTCGACCCGTAAGGAAGATGTTGAAAGTGATATTCTCCTGTCCATGTGGATCAAGGATTGCGATGAAGATGCTTTGAATGAGAAGATTACGTATTTGTTTAGTTGGCTAGTTTTTATAGTTGTTTTTCCTAACCATCCAAATTTTCTTGATTGTGTCTTTTGTCTGTTATCGTGATTTTTAAATCATTGTATAACTTTTACTTTCTGTATTTTCAGATTTTCCTTTGATTGTAATGGTTTCGGCTATTTGTGATTAATGGAAACTAAATTTATTCAAAAAAAAAAAAATATATATCTTCATGCCTACTACTTGTGAGGCTATGTGAAAGTTTCAACACATAGTTCAAGTTTTTAGCAACCTTAAATTCTCCCTCACCAGAGGAGTAGAATTTTTATTGCCCCACGTAGGGAGAGGGTGTCGAACCCGTGACCGAGACCCTCTAGGCTACGGCCTCCTTGACAACACATAGTTCAAGTTGTTTACGCGTAAATTGGATTTTAGACACTAAAGAGTGATTATTAAGTAGTTCGAATCAAATTCAAATCGTATTTTTAGATTCAGCCTCAGAGAGAGTCAAACGCATTTGGCTACAGTGCTGATTAAGGGGATTTTCAGAATGTTCAGCACTGCTTGATAGCCGTTGGATCTGAGCCTTTTAGATCTAGTGTCCATCAAACAATCTGCTGTCAAAGGACGCGCGCCACATTGGATCTGCTTTTAAAATCCCCTTTTCCCATGCCAAAATTCTGTTTGTGATCGAATTCCCATAATTTTCTCCTCCCAAACTTCGATTTTTGCCCAAATATCTCAGAATCATCCATCATATTCGGCATCATGTTTATCATGTCGCGTGCCAAATTTGAAGCTTCTAGATTTTAAAAAAAATCCCCAAAATTATCACAAATTCCTTAATTTTCTCCACCAAAGACCATGAAAATATTATTGCAAATTTCATCAAAATAAAAAATAAAAGAGAAAAAAAAGTTTTTCTTGAAGACAAAGGAAGCAGACAAGGTTTATATGATTCTAAACTTGTAAATCAATTCATTCCACTTGTATAATCTTAATTATAATATTTTAAATTATAGACTGGTTATAACTATTATGAATTGTCTTATAGCTATTATATGCAAACCTAATAGCTATTATGCATTTGTCTTATAGCTATTATATGTCGTGTTAATAGTTAGTACGGATTTATTTTATAGCTATTACTGTTCTTAGATTTTATGAACTTGAATTTAAAGGGAGTTTATGATGATAATATCAATTACCTTAGCAGATTTCTGTGAGATTCTGAATCTGTAATCTCATTGTTAAATCCACTCTTACAACTGTTAGAAAAACATCTAATATCTTTTAGGATATATAATATCTACCACGATTCTCACCATCTTCTATAACTGTAAAAAAAACTTACCAACAGAAAATGAATAATAAACAGTGATGGATGAAGGTTAAAATAGACAGTAATGGAGCTCGGCTATGGATTAATGGAGAGTTATGATTGAAGTTATTGGATTACAGTTATGGAAGATGGTGAGAATCATGGTAGCTGGTTTCAAAATGAAATTTAAGATTGAAAAAGAAAAAAAGAAGATAAGAAAGAAAGAGGAAGAAGAAGAGAACGATGATGGATTTTGTTCGGGTGAGTCTGGCATGGGATGGTCCTCCCATGTGACCGGCCCTACACTCTCTCTCACATAAAATCATTCATGACCCACCTGCATTGTAGGTCCCGCCTGCATTTATGTCTCATATGTCCCATTGGGACCGTCCCATACAAGAATTTTCCATTTTGTTCTTAGCAACTTTGATCTAGTGTAACAACCATAATTTTTATTAAATGAGACGCGCATTTTTATAGGCCGTTGAATTTGAAGCTCCTCAATCAGATGATTATTAGGCTGTTCAACGGATGCTGAACACCGGGTCAAGCCGGGTCGGAGTCAAACCATGTACTGCCATGCCAGTAGCTTACAAGCCAGGTTTGATTATCAGATAGTTTGGGCTGACAGATCTAAGCCCAACTTTACTCGGCCCTTTCAAATTAATATTTTTTTTCTTTTCTTACAAATTAATTTAGCTTAATAAGTACTTGTATTGTATCAGCTCAAAAAAAAAAAAAGTACTTGTATTATATACAATATCCGTCCAATTTCCACGTTTGATTTTCATCATAATGAATAAGAGTAATTTGATTAAAAACGAATTATCCTAATATCCTTATTTATTCATACTGATGGTAGTGTAATATATATATATATATAAAAGTTAGTGGAACTTACATTATTTAAGGAGGTTAGTTGTGTAAGTTAAGGGAGAAAGTATATCAATTTTGAGAAAATACATATTCATTCCGTGACAAATTAAAATAGAAATATGACATTCAATTTGGGAGTGAGAGAATATATATATTTTTTTGTGGATTCTTAAAAAAATATTTCTTATTAGCACTTCCTAGGCCTAAGAAGAGGAAAAAAATTATTATTTACTAAATACTTGCCTCTTTCCTTGCCACATTAGTAGATTATTGTCACATGATCTTTTTTTTTTTTCTTTTTTTTCTGTGGGTTTGACCATTTACTATGTCTCAACTCTTGTCCTATGCTATGTTTCCCATATGTAGATATTTGTTTGCATAATATATATATATATATTTGTTAAATATCGTATTTTTTTCTTCCATGATTATTTTTAGATTTTAAATTTTTTTAAAAGAAAAATTGACACTTAACACCTTCTTATTAGCGATACATTCTATTATTGTTATCGCCATTGTAATTTTGGTATAGTGTATAAAAGATTTACATTATAATTAATTTTCCAAGCAATTATCAATGTAGTAAATACTATGTGATATCTTGTCTTGTATATAAAGGAATATTATGAAGTCCAGGGTGAGACTAGATTGAATTTTATCTTGAAAGAATAATAATCAAGAAATGTAAAAAATCTCCTTAATAAGGGGGAATATGTACCAAAAATCCCAATAGACAAATTTGTCTACTTCAAAATTCCTAAAGTTATTTATTTGGATTGAAGCTACAAAAGCATTTCGGAAGCATCTGTACCCGTGCACATGACAAATTGTATGTAATTGAGTATAAAAATAGAGATATACACGAGTGCAACCGATTATTTGTTTGATTTAGGTTCTGATCTGCTTCATGAGGTGGCTATTTTGGGATCCTGCCAGATTATACAGATCAATCAATATTTTCGAGTTATAAACCCGAATCCAGAGAAATACACATCAAAATATATTCATATACAAAGTTTATACACCACAGTACTATACTGTATAACTCCAAATCCAGAGAAATACACATCATAATATTACTCATATATAAAGTTTATACACGACACTACTATCTATACTAGACAACGTCTACAACACTACAGTTTCCAGCACATTAATAATATTTCTTAATTATCTACACAACACTTATTATACATATACATATAATAATAATAATAATAATCTATAACAAGGATATATATATATATATATATTTATTTACTGGTAAATATATATGATTGATTTAAAGGTAGAAAATGCCAGAATCAGCTACAGCCTCCTGAAATGAAGTACTTGCTTGTGCCTCTTCCCATAATGACGAATCATCAATTACCGGCAGATCAAAATTAAAATTCCCAAATATACCCTTCAATGCAGATTCTTCTTTGACCCCACCACTAATATTGTACTCTTGATCTTTCTGATCCTCTGCAGTAGCCACAGGAGGATATCCAACATCACCACAAATATCACTGACAGCTGCCGGTTTGTCATCATAGAACATTATATTATCCTGTTGATCATGACCGGCTGACATAAATGGTGGCATCATCATCCGAGGTGGAATAATCTGATGGTGGTGAGGTCTACCGTAAAGGTGAGGAAGATTTAACTTAGCTTGAGCACCAAAAAGCTTACTTGCGGCTGCATCATAAGCAATGGCGGCTTCATAAGAAGTTTGGAAAGTTCCAAGCCAAAGACGAGAGCCTCGATTAGGCTCTCTTATTTCAGCGACCCATTTGCCCCAAGTTCTTTGACGGACACCTTTGTAAGTGCAAGAAGAGTTTTCTGGACCGCCTTTACCTCTCATGCAGCCTTTTCTTGAAATTGCTTGGGATGGTTTTTTGGCCCGACTGGAAGAAGAAGAAGAAGAAGGACCACCAGCTACATTCATGGTTATTATGATCAGATGGAGTTTTGTTTGAGTTGAGGATGTAAGATAGAGTGAGTATATATAGTGGTTTAGGAGAAGGATGGATAGAGTTTAATAATATACGTGTCTGCACACATGCGTTGGCAGTGCTACTTGGCAAGACCAAATTGTTTCTTAGTGTTGCCTACTTCTATTGCAATTTATTAGACACTGTTTGGATCATGCATGGGAAGTTTTTTTTGCAAAGGATTTTGGTATAGTAAATATTGAGGATGGATTTGCTAAATTCGTTTTAATTGGGGATGAATTTGTTAAATTCGTCATGGATTGAAGTGAACAGACATATCGAATTCTTTTCACGTCAGTTCATAACGGATTTGGCAAATCTATCCCCAATTAAGGACGAATATGCCAAAAAGTTTTTTCTAAATATTTTGAATGTCATGGTTAGCCCATTATACAATTTGTGGGCTAATTTAAGGCGAAACTCTTAATTAGTTTTACCTTTAGAATTATACTCTCTTTGATTTGGAAATTAACGTTCCCTTCCCTATTTATTTTGTATAAAAATGAGATATTTAATTTTGGATAGAGAACGTAATAACTAACAACAACCTTTCTTTAAAAAGAGGAGGACCTTTTAGATATTGGTCACTTAGTTGAATTGATTAAGGAAGAAATCTCATTCTTTCCGGTTGTTAGTGTTCAACATATCTGTAGGAATGATAATATTGTTACTCACTTGTTAGCTCAGTTTGGTACAATGTTAGAGTCTGTTCGTACGTTTGTTGAAAGTGTACCAAATTCTTGTGTACCTGCAGGTTTTTGCGGATATTGAATAAACTATTTTTACCCTAAAAAAAAAAAAAAGTGGACGGTAATAGAAAAAAAATCAATTTTATTGATCTTTTTGTACGGAACTGGATTATCTTTATTCCAAGATGTTTATATCTTAAACAAAAATAAAATTATCGGAACAAATAATTTCTCTCTTTTTTCACTCATGTGCTAGAGGGGTCTGAAAACACGATATTCAAAGTTACTATTGATACTGAATCCATAATTATATGTAAAATTCTGATATGGACTTGCTTCATGTGGACTTTGTGGCGCAGAACTGACCACACCATCACAAAATGAGGAGAGAGACAATTTTGTGATGATGTGATCAGTTCTGCACCGTAAAGTCCAATGAACCTAATCCATATCAGAATTATCCTAATTATATAGCATTTAGTGATGTAGGCGTAGTTGAAACTTACTAAAGCTCATACTTATATATCATTCAATAATGTGATACGAGGTATTACACTAGAATTCACCGTGACCCTACCTAGATAGGCCATAGAATCCTCATTATAGGGGCTCACTAGTACCATCATTAATGTAACGTCTCGCATTTGCGAATTCGAGAACACGACTTATAAATCTAATTATGTCTACGAGTAATTGTTTGGTGGGTATCCTTGTTATGTCAACATGAATATGATCTTAAAGTGACTATAAATATTTAAACATGCTTATATATCGAGTAACTTTTTTCACATTGTAAAATGAGTATCTCATTACCTATTCAAGTATCATAATAACTCAAATATCTCCTTTCATTTCTCTCTTAGATTACTCTCATTTTCTTGCCCTCAATCCAAACACAGGTGGGTTTACTTGGATTGGGTTTGGTTTGGGATTGGTTTGGGTTTTGGTCTCAAACCCAATCCCAAACCAGCTTTGGATTGAGTCTGGGTTTGAGTTTGGGTTTGGGTTTGGGCGGGAGAGGCTAAAAAACAGGCGGGAACTATTCAAATTCAAATTTTTTTCTTCAAATAATTGTTAAATTCAAAATTTTTAGCTCTTAAATTAGCGGGAAATGTTCAAATTCCAAATTTGTGAAGCCAAAATTTGAAATTGGACGATTATTTGAAAAAAAAATTGAATTTGAATTGTTCCCGCCTGTTTTTTAGCCTTTCCCGCCCAAACTCAAACCCAAACTCAAACCTAGACTCAATCCAAAGCTGGTTTGGGATTGAGTTTGAGACCAAAACCCAAACCAATCCCAAGCCAAACCCAATCCAAGTAAACCCAGTATATCGAGTACTGGATTTCTACTATCACTTGTACACAAATACTAGCTAATGTGAGGTGGAATAAATGTAAGATTACTCAAATCACCTGGCAGCATTTGATTCTTTGAGGGAGAAAAAGAAAAGGAGGAATCTCGAGTCTTTGAGAGCTTCGGGAACATTCTGATATGGACCAGGCCAGGGGTAGGGCCCTGATCCACTTGGCTGAGAAAGCGCCACGTCACTCCCTCTCTGCAAAAATTCATCTCTCAGTCACAGTTAAAATACAAAAAAGATAATCATAATATGGACACAATTAAAAATAAAAAAAATTCTCTCTCCTCATTTTATAGTGATGTGACAAGTTTGTACAAACTTTTAATTGTGTCCATATCAGGATTATCTTTTTTGTATTTTAATCATAATCGAGAGATGAAAATTAAGAGAGGGGTGACGTGGCGCTTTTCAGTCAAATGGGACTAGGGCCTCTACCCCTAGCTCAGTCCCATATCGAATTTTCCCTTTGGGAGTCCTAGGATAGGAATAGGATATACATCACGTGCGAGAAAATTTTCTTCCAAGGTATTTTAATAGTTGACCTGATTAATTTGATAGAAATTGTGTAAGAATCTATATCAAATAAATTAATACTTCTTCCGATTTAAAATATAAGTATTTTTTGCAGTTATTTTTTGTTATAAAATATAAGTATTCTTACAAAAATATGCATTTATTATCTAATTTACATCTACATCATTTTCTCTTTATGTACACTTTGGTCAAAATGTGTAGTTCACATGTAACTTTCTATTAATTTCTTTGTTTTTTGGAGTATTAATTAGGGGATAGTTTAGCTATTTTGATTAGTATCTTGATTTGTATAAAAACTGATAAAAAAGCTTATTTTGAATCGGAGTGAATATAAAATTACACTTACAGTGACTCAAACTCTCGATAATGTCCTAAACCTATTTAAGAGAGGAAAGTGAGGTAAGTGACAAACCAATTGCTACAACCTCGTCTTACATCACGCGTGGGCATTTTTCTTTGTTCGTGCGGCAATTTTTAGCATCATTAAGATGTCATTTAATTCGGAAATTAAGATGAATTCGGCTTCCATCACTATTACGGGCAAAAAATTCCTTTAAGACTACATACTACTTATTTATAAGGGTTCTTACAAATTATCTACTATTACCATCTTTAAGTCTGCAATGGAATTCCGTTACCCAACTTTTATGCAAATATGCAAAATTAATATTAACTTAGTCAACTAATGTTGATTAGGTGGATACGTTCAGTTCATTGTATGTTGTGCAAAGGGGGCTTCACTCTTCTCCTCTCCTAGAACTCAGCATTGAATTCCTAAGTGGGCCTTTTAAGTTAATAAAAATATAGGAAGATGGTGGAAGGAGGTGGTGAGGGTTGGAAATTTGGGTTACATTCAATGATGGGCAGTGCCATTATTTTAAGGAAAACGTGAAGAAATATGATTTGTATTGACCACAAACATACAAAAAACTCAAGCTGTTCTTCTTCTCCCAAAATCCAAATGATTTCGTCACCCAAAATTTTTGCATACCACAAAATATTCAATTTCAATTTGGTTAAAGCTTACAAAAATAATGTAATTATAAATATTTTATATATAAAATATTAATTTTCTAATTTTTTAAAAAAATACCTATAAAAATTGGTTGTAAATTCTATCGTTTCTTTTCTTTTTCTCAAACCTTATTTTTTGTTATTTTTTTTAGTATTGCTACAGGAATCAAGCTCATTGTATTTATACTATTCTTACTACATGATTTATATTTTTTTGCTAATATAAATTTAGCTTATAAAACTCGTGAATTTAGCTCGAACTCACATTAAAATGTGATGAGCGTGAACTAGATGTTTATGAGCTTTTCCGAGTTGAGCGTGAGTTAAGCTTTCCAAATTTTATGAACTATGTCAAACTCGACTCACATAACTCCATTGACATGCCTAATTCTCACTAACTTATCAAAGAGATCAATGAATTATCAAAGAGATGGAACGGGAAAAAAAAACCACTGATTAAAATGGTATTGCCTTTTTAAAAAAATTCCCCCGTTTAAAACTTTATAAAAATAAAATAAAAAACTAGTATAAGGTTTCATCACCAGTTAAAGAAAAGATGAAGGTACAAGAAGGTGATAATAAAGTTGCATGGTACACCTAAATTTTTACCCTGAAAGAAGAAGAACTATATATCATTTGAACAAGAAAACTAAGCAAGACAAAGCAGCCATCATTACTACATTTTCGCGGTCGAGTTATAAACCAGAACACGGATGGCAGCTTCAGCCAGAGAGCGCGCGGCTGCATATGATACATTTGCCTGATGCTGATAGATACGCACACCAAACACCAATGCAGACAATTCCTTTTGAAGTTTTGGCCACTAGCTCTTGAGAAAGTCCTTAAGCGAAAAGGGTCGTGAATCCTGTAATTGATTTCAATATATACGTACTATAAGAGTGAATTCCCAAATAAATTGTTAAAACCTTATAGAATCCTTCAAAATCTTTGAAGTGCGAGGCTACGGTACTTTCCAAATCCAAGCTTAGTTCGAGAGTATCATGAAGGGTATGTTCTATAGGGCAGAGGCAAATTGACAGTAAAGGAACGGAAACATAAAAAAAGTACTCATGGAACAAGGAGGAATATGTAATCTTTTGTTCTCTCTTCCCATTTGATATATATATTTTGAGGATAATGAATGCAACTGGACTATATAATTGATGAATATAAAGAAGGCAAGGAAGCGGGATCAAACCTTGCCAGTCTCTTGACTTAAGTATTGCCTAGCAACCGTTGTTTGCTGTATTATCCTTTCTAAAGATGAATAACTCGGCAAGTTGGAATGAGCTGAAATCATCACAAGACAAGCAATCCAAAGATCAACACGTGAAAATTGACCGGGAATAACTTAAGATTTTCTTTTGCAATTAGATGGGAAAAAATTCAATATTGACAGAAACAGGTTATAGGATAAGAAACCTACCCAAGATTGCTCTGTTTAGACTGTCTGCAACTTGTTGCCGGTGCTCAAGGCTTAGTAAATGAAACATGGGTGATTTTTCCGGCTCTTCATAAGCCAGCAAAGCCATGAAATCCTGAACCAACAATCAATTTTGTTATTATCTGAATAAAGTCCTTTGGATTGAAGATTAAAGCCTAAGATGTTCGTGCTAGATGAAGAAAGAACCTACTTCAAGCTTTTCAACATACTTCTGCACCTTCCCAAAAGGCGTCAATTTAGATTGAGCAAATTCCAGAGCTTCTGTGCTGCCACAGGAATAAATTTTAGTCAATAAAGTTCCTGGCGCTAATTCCAAAAGAACAGAATCACCCTGCTTACCATTCCCTTGAGCGAACAAGTCCTACAAAATGAAGGCTTAAAATATCAAAATGCAGATCCTTATTTTGCTCCAACAATTCGGGTGCAAGCTCAACTGTCAATTCAATGGCCTTCAGAGCATTTCCCTCCAGTGCGAAATCAAAAATTTCTGTAAACCAATATAAAAATCACCGCTATCACCAACACCAATAAGACAATTTTAGAAATATATCCTTAAAAGTTGGAAAGGGCCAAAGGCCATATATCTTGGGATTGGGAAGAGATGGAAAAGCTAAAAGGCTTTGTATTATGAATCAAAGGGAGTATTATGAAACTTAACGGTGCACTTGTACATGCTAAACAAGTATAGTTGCTACGTGTGGTCTCAAACTCAATAGTGACCGAATAGATCAAAGTTATTTAGCCAAAACTTAAGCCAGGTATTTGGCCAAAAACTTAAGCCACTCGCAAGCCATTAGGTAACAAAAATGCCCATATATATGAGCATTGCAATAGCAGTGTCAAATTGTCAGATAACCATCTATAATGGATTTTTCTGCTTGGAAAAGAAATCAGAAGTAAATGAGGAAACTACACCTAGTGCTTATCCAACAAAACGAGATTAGGTCGATTTGGCGAATATGTCGAATTCCGTGGCTGTAGAGAAGCAGGGTTGCACACCACAAATCTGTCTCTATACATAAGAAACTAAGGGAAGAAATGAACGCTTACGTTTTCTTTTCTCCATGTCTTCGAGGCAAACAGGAGACTGCTTCATCCCAGTAGAAGCAAGAAATGCCTCAACTGTGCCTTTGAAACAATTATGGACGAGATAGGATAGGATAATGTTGTGAACATCACTGTCATTTACAGCCTGTCAAAGAAGTACAAAAGGAAGGCATTATCACAAATATTCTTCATAAAACATGCTGAATGATGAATTCTTCTGATCTTTTTACCATATAGAAGGAAAACAGACATAAATCAAAGTCCGTAGAGTGGATGAAAATATTTTAGGCCAATGGAGTAGTCTGCATCTTCCATTGGAACTTTGCTTCGACTAACATGTGATATCAAGGTAAAGTAGCAGACAGATGCCCCCCAAAATACGTCAGCAAGTATTCAACATAAATTAGGTATCCAACAATAATAAGTTAAAAACAAGTTGCAATCCGATGTTTGTCTAATACCGGATCAAGCATAGTGTTCTGTTTCTTCATATCTCAGAATTAATTATTATAAGGGAGAGGGGTAATCAAGTGAAGTCTCCAAACTACAAAAACAAGAACCCACCAAAGACTGGACAACAACATAAATCTCTGCAAGTGGAGAAAAAAATCAACTAACATCAACAAGCTTCACAAAATTCTTCAGATCTATTAATAGTGAGAGAAACGAGATCAACTAAATATCACTTATATTAATAGAGTGGGAAAAAAATCATGAATTATATTTTTGGTTCTTAGTTCCAATCATCCCAGAATTGCAGACATAAATGAATTTAATGGGCAATCTAGTAAACACTTAATGAAAATGTACTTCATAAAACACCCTTGAAAATAAGCAGGAGTCAAAAAACAGAAATTTCCAGGAAGACTTAAGATTTTTTCACGTTCTTGCAGTTTAGTCATCTAGATAACAAAGTCAATAAACAAAAACAACAATATATCTCAATTTCATGTGTTAAAAGTCCAGAAACTATAAATATGGTATTTCAGCTATGATTGCAGCTATTGCTTGGATTATGGCCAATATTCCTAACCATGTGCAAGCGGAGTATAGAGAATGTGAAACTCTTCAGCACATTACCAGGTCCTAACTAAACCCAATTATGTCCAAACAATATTTTCCATGTATCCGATGTACCAATGATAAAATTAATGGTTAATAAACAATGTCGTTGGATAATATACAAATACACTTTCTAATATTTTAGTATAGAAAACTTCATGATGTATCATTGATTGTGGAAAAATAAGGATACATTTTATATCAAATAATGAACTGCAACTCAAAGAAGGATATGATAAGAAAGTTTCAGATTACAGGCCGGCATTTAAGTTTCAAGGGACAAACAGGAAAACCAATCTCCAGCAGATACAAAATCAAAGTACAGTTCCATATGCATCAATCACATGCCTTTCACATCTACCTCGTCTAGTCGAGATCCGCTAAGAGAAAGGGAACCCATATGCAATTGTAGTTTATATACATCTCGCTTCCATTCATCATCCATTCAGAGGAAAGATTCTTGAATAAAAGGCTAAGATACGCTCTTGGCCCTAGCACTTGTGTCGCCGAACTGAGTCGTACAACAACTAAATTGAGGGATTCCCCTTGGATCAATTCCGCACCTTATGATAAAAGGAGATTCGGAGAGGCGAAAAGTGCAGATTGGGGGAGTAGATAAAATTCCCTTCTAGGGTTTCTGAAGGTGTAATCTATGCAGCAAAAGGGACCCAATACTTCAACTAGAGGAGCGAACAGTTGATTTACCAAATCCGGCCCAGTATCACGTTTTCCAGGTCCGAAGGGATCCAATCCAGTGCCCAACTACCGACTCCTACCGGAGTTGTGTTATCGGAGCTAAGCCAGGAATGGCCTCCACAACGTTTACAGTTAGAGAGGTCCTCTTTAATAAATTAAGAAAAGATGTTCACAGGGGCTAGAAAGACTCGGTAATAGGAATTTAGACCACTTACGTGTTGGTAAATGAAAACCGCCTTGACAGAACCGACTACAGAAGAGACTTTTTTCAATATTAACCCGGTTCATCGACTAGCATGACTGCCAAGAAGAGGGAGAAAGACATAATAACATACGGGATTGACCCTTAGAGGAGTAGTGTAACGGCATGCCTTAAGGTAACGAGTGACTTTTAGGAAAGAAAAAGGACGGTTACTTTACTACTATATTAGTAATAATTTAGCTAATTTCTAGGGAATTAGCCAAAATGTGATCTATCTCTTTCTTTGTACGAATCTGATCTTGACTTTATTTATCAATTAAAGGTAAGTAGACGCGTGACCAAATCGTATACTCTAATAAGGGCTAAAGGAAAAGCTTCGGGAACTATTTCTATGCGGTATCAACCAAAAATCGAACAAACATATCAAGAAATCTGACACGTAGCAGCCAGAACTATGCTCAAAACCCTAAACTGGTGTACCACCTACTTAGTCACTAATGAACGTCAACTAATCAAGAAAGTCATATTTTCATTGGCGTAATCATGCATTGGTAGTGATCTTCATACAGTTAACTGCAACAAGAACCACTTATTTCCATCAAAAAGTGGAATTCGTTCGTGCCACCTACTTAGTCACTCAATGACCGTCAACTAATCAAGAAATTCCTAATTTTTTTGGCGTACTTATGAATGCATTGGTAGTGATCTTCATGTAGTTAACTGCAACAAGAACCACTTGTTTACATCAACAAAAGTGGAATTCTTTCCCATACTCTTAGGGCAAAAACTCTGCTTAACATGCCAAAATGAGAAAGCAAATTCCTTCAGAAACCTTTGTTCATTCAATGTACATAGAGGAACCATAAAGGCTAACACAGAAACCCCAAACCTCAACAAGTTCTGAAATTCATTCATCACCAATAAATTGCTACAAAAAATTCCTATAAAGAATTCCACAGAAACCCCAAAAATCAACAAGTTCAGAACTTTATTCATCACCAATAAATTGCTGTAACAATTGCTCAAATGGACTATGAAATTATTTTAATACACACATACACATCTACAAAAAGTCAAATCAAAACCAAGAAAGTCAAACATCAAAAATCAAACCAACAACCTTAAAGAACAAAAATTGAGGAAAACCAAAAAAAAACCAATTCAACTCTTAATCTACAAACTAAAGAAAACCCAAAAATAAAAATCAAATCTTACTAAATTCTCATATTGCCTCGGATCAATATCCATGTTCTGACCGACCATGTTTTTGTTATCTGCAGAATTACGTAACTGTTTGAAAGAAGAAAGAGAAAAGGGTTAGTTTTTTTTAGGCTTTGTAAATCGCAAAAGACTTTGAGCACCTTCTTTCTCCTTGTTCTTGCTGCTGAGAACAGTGAAGTCTAGAGAAAGATCGATCTTTTGTTTGTGGGCAGAGGAAGGAAGGGAGGGACACTGTTTATATTTTGCCCCCTTTCTTCCCTTTGGCTTTTAAGCATGTGCTCTATATTTGTGCTTCATCACTTAGAGCTAAATAAGCATATGACGTGGAACATATGTTTTTTTTCCTTTTAATTATTGATAAATAATTTGGTGATCGAATCTCTTTTCTGATCGGACGAATACATATTCTTCAAATATAATTCATGAATATACAGAAAAACATGTATTCTCAAAATATTAAATTAAAATTCAACGACTGAAATAATATTCACACATACATCATCCAAAATGCATTTTGCCAAAACACCTGACATAAATTTTCTTTCTTCTTTTAGATTTATTTAGGGAAATCAGCCTATTTAGGCCCCCCAAAAATTTTGTTTCGCCTGTATAGTCCTTAATGTTTAATTTTAGCCTATTTAGTCCCCAAAATTTTTTATTTTGTCCGTATAGTCCCTAATGTTTATTTCAGTCTATTAAGTCCCTCATAAAATTTTTATTTCGCCTTTATAGTCCCTAATTGTTTAATTTCATTTTGTAAAGTCCCTTACCTATTAGAGTAATAGAATTTGGGGTTTCCTTTTTATAACCTTTTTTATACTGATTTTTTGTATTTTGTAAATTTTATATATTGAAACTGAAAATTATTCCCCCGCTCATTAAGTACGTAGATGACATGAATTTGGGGATGCCCATTCCGCCGCAGAAGAGGTGGTGGAACCTCTATATGCAGTCCGTAAATAGATAAGGGACTTTACAGGCTAAAATTAAACATTGGGGACTATACGAGCTAAACAAAAATTTATGGGGGACTAAATAAGCTGAAATTAAATTAGAGAGTATACGGGCTAAACAAAAATTATTGGGGGACTAAATAGGCTAATTTCCCATTTATTTAACATCTTGAACATCTTAGGAGTAGATTGTTAGGAATATATTGATTTGAATTTTCATTCATCATTAAAAAAAAACATCACTATTAAAAAAAACACATTTTGAAGGGAAAAAAAGCAAAACATTACTACAAATAAAATTAGGTTTATTGTAGTTTATAATCCCTAAGTTAAAGGAATTGTATTTTCATATATTGATCAAGTTCAAAGACGATTGACCAACTCTTTATGAAGTAATCCGTCGTTAAATGGTTATAAAAACGGCCAACCAGTCATTTATTTATCATAGAAAATTACATGATTATTTATGCCATTACTCAAATCTAAGAGTAGTAATGTGATACCCGTAAATCGTAATTGACAAGTATGTTTAGTATGTAAACATGTGTCTAAATTTTATTATCACCTTATATATTTATTTTAACATAATAAAAAAGTTACCAAATCGATAATAATGATAAAATCATAAATTATATTTCAGACCGTATGAAACTTCAATCCCTTATGAGATAGAAATAAAAGTTTTGATTCATATATGAGTATTTACCAATAAGTGTTTGTTTCACATAAGGATATCCATTTATATAGCAAAAAATATTGCCAAATAAGTGATAGAAATTGTTATCGCGCTTCGGGTGTAGTGGAGCGTGACAGATCGGCAGACACCTGACAAGTACACTGCATTCAACGGTGAAAGATGAACCACATAGGCACGTTAGTTTGGCTTTGACAAATTGATAAATATGATTGGTGCACCTTCCAGAAATAAATCCTTATTATATTTCCTTCTGTACACAGTACACTTGTGTCTGTGCCACTGGTCTCCTTCACATCCCCCACTCCCCTCCCCAAGAAGCTAGAGACTCCATTTATACACAAAGCCCCTAGTATTTCTCAACAACTTCCTTGACTTCCCCGAAACTTCGGAGAATTTTACAAAAATCAAGAAAAGACACTGTTTTTCTGTCTATCTCTCTACAAATGAATTGGCCATGGAACTTCTTGACCCTTTTTTTGGTATTTCAAGTAGTACCCATTTGCTCATCTTCAATCACATCCAATCTATTCGAAAATTGGTGTAAAGAATATGGAAAAACATACAGTTGTGAGCAAGAAAAGCAGTTAAAACTCAGAATCTTTGAAGAAAACTATGATTTCATAACTCAACATAACAGTTTGGGTAGTAATTCTAGTTATAGTCTTTCCCTTAATGCCTTTGCTGATCTCACACATCATGAGTTTAAAGCCAAGTACTTGGGTGGTCTTTCTTCTTCTGCTAATGATCTGATTCGATTGAAGAATCTTGGGTTGTCCCCATCTGGAGAATCTGGGGTTGTTGGGAATAATGATGTTCCTTCATCTTTGGATTGGAGGAAGAATGGAGCTGTCACTAATGTCAAAGACCAGGGTAGTTGTGGTATGTGGGCTTCTCATTATTCTATATGAATGTTCTTGTTTATTACTCGCTTTGTTCCATAAAATAAGTGGTTTAGGATACGTAGTGAAAATTAAGAAAAAATAAGTAATATATTTGTTAGATATAGCTTGTATAACACTAATTCTATTTAAGAGAGTACTATTGATATTTTGATTTTTAAAAAATCATATTTTTTTTGTTCCTTAATTTTTGCCACATGTCCAAAACGACTTATATTATGGACTTATATATTATGGAATGGAGAGTAGTAGTATTAAGATGCTGTTGGGTTTTTTCTGCTTCTTTAAAATTGTGTTTTAGCTATGTTTTTGTTAATGATTGATGATCTGCTAGGAATCTTAAATTTGTGTGCTTTTCTCCTTAATCTTTGTATGTTAAAGTGACACTTTCTTGTTGAATGATATTTGCTTAAATCAGCCTGTAAATTTGGTGTTTTTTAACCTTTCAAAGTAGTAAAATTTGCTAAAAGTAGTGATATCACACTGACCAGGTTCAATTTAGTGCATAGTTCATATACTTCAAAATGTAATCTTTTAACATTTTTTGCCTTTTTCATTATACTTTTTTTGGTACCGGTATTCATGCATTAGGACTGACTAATTCAGTTGGGATCTTAATGGTACTTTGGCCCACCCAACTGAAATTCCTGCAAACTTGCATATATTATCGTTTTTTCCTGCAGTAGGTAGGATTCAAACTCTCAATCTTGAGTTAGTTTGTGTAGAAAAGCTTATGCATATAATGATCAAGTTCAAGTGAACTCTCAACCTTGAGTTGTCTTAGTTTGTGTAGAAAAGCTTATGCATATAATGCTCAAGTTCATGTGGGTTCTGAAAGTTGGCATTGCATTGCAGCAGAGGTAAATTTCGAAGAAAGTGTTTTCGAGTCTGGAGATTCCACAAAAGTAAATATATTTTCATAGTTATGTAATAAACTCAGGATCTACTTACTTGGACTCCACCAATACCATGTTTAACCTTTACAATTTTGTTCTGACATGATGATAATCAAATCCTGATTTCTTGAGTTCAAATTTACCAATTGCATCATAAAACAGGAAGAATTAAACTCAGTGCTTACCACATACTGCTTCTATGTTTATTGTTTAGGTGCATGTTGGGCATTCTCAGCAACGGGTGCCATGGAGGGCGTTAATAAGATTGCTACTGGATCACTTATCAGCTTGTCCGAACAAGAGTTAATCGATTGTGATAGATCTTATAACAGTGGCTGTGGTGGTGGACTAATGGACTATGCATATCAGTTTGTTGTTAAGAATAAAGGCATTGACACTGAGCAGGATTACCCCTTTCAAGCCCACGACGGAACATGCAATAGAAACAAGGTACTTAATCCATTGATTCATCCCCGCTCATACTCCCTATTATCGGGGACTTAAGGGTGTATGTTACTATTATTGTTACTGGCTACATCATGAACTAGTTATTTATTGGTTTATATTGCAGTTGAAAAGACATGTTGTGACTATTGATGGTTATAAAGACGTGTCTCCGAATAATGAGAAAGAGCTTCTGCAAGCTGTTGCTACACAACCTGTTAGTGTTGGTATATGTGGTAGTGAAAGAGCATTTCAGTTGTACTCCAAGGTTCGCGTTCCTCTAGCTATTTCCTTATCTTGTCTGATTCCGAAGTAAGGTAAAAATGTTAAATCTTTCTGATTCAATCGATAATCTATGCTGCAGGGTATTTTTACAGGACCATGCTCGACTAATCTTGATCATGCTGTACTTATCGTGGGCTATGATTCACAAGATGGAGTAGATTATTGGATTCTGAAGAACTCATGGGGAAAGAGTTGGGGTATAAATGGCTATATGCATATGGCAAGAAACGATGGCAATTCAGAAGGGGTCTGTGGGATTAACATGCTGGCTTCTTATCCGGTTAAAACTAGCCCCAACCCTCCACCGGCTCCTCCTCCAGGTCCTGTTAAATGTAGTCTTTTCTCCTCTTGCCCTGGAGGTGAAACCTGCTGTTGCACTTGGAAGCTTCTCGGGTTATGCTTTACGTGGAGCTGCTGTGAGTTGGAGTCTGCAGTTTGCTGCAAAGATCATCGCCATTGTTGCCCTCGCGATTATCCAATCTGTGATACACAAAGAAATCAGTGTCTCAAGGTACGTGTATAATCATCGTCTTCTATTTCTTGCAGATATCTCTAGCAGATTACTTATCAAAATTCCATTGCAGAAATCCATCTGTCTTTGTTTTCTCGTATAATATCTTAGTTTCTCCATATTCATATTTTGCAGAAAACTGGCAATTCTACATTGGTTAAGCAGCTTCGAAACAAAGGCCTTTTGGAGGAGTTAGGTAACTGGAATTCCTTTATTCAGAAATGGAATTTGTGAGAGTTATATATACTTCTATATAAGTTATATGTACCCCCAGAAAGCAAACAAGCTTGCTTGGTATTGTTTGTTTGTGTACAATAGTGACTTATAATAATTGATTACACAGTTGTACTATAATAATGGATTCAAATTATGTGTTGGATCAATTATTAGTTGCCATTCTTGTGAAACATAGACAGATGAAATACAGTAGCTTCATTGGCAAAGCACGTAAAACATCAGCTCAGCTTCATTACAAATCTGGCCTCGTCTTGTTAGTGTAAAAAAATACTATTCCAAGAGTGAAAAGGAAACATTCAGCAACTGAACCATTAATCAATCCCTCTCTAGCTCCTAGCCTCCATCCAACCTGTCCATTACCCAGCTACATTCACAAACTTCAAAATGCATACTTCCAAAGACTATCACCATTCTTTTCCTCAACTAATCCATAAATTTGAACTCGAGAAATCTTCTACCTCAATATTACACTACTAACCTTTTAGCTCAAAACCAATCATAAAAAAAATCACAAATTTACCAAGTAATTAACCATTATCTCATAACTAATCACATTCTGTTGAATTACAACAACAGACAAATCTCTTATCTCAGCATTATACTTTATACCTGAAAATCAAACATAAAAATCCCAACTTTATCATGTAATATACCATTATCTCCGAAATTAATCACATTTTCTTATATTGTGGTCGCAAAATAGAGTAAAAATAGGCTGCAAATAACTATAATCTATCAACATTTACAAATTCATAAGAGTACCATATAGAACAAGTATAAATAAGTAAGTTACACCCCAAAAAACTAAAATAAAAAACCTCAAAAAAAATTCCCATATGATCACGATGATATAAAGGTACTGCTTGGCTCGATGGTCTAAGCATTTGCTTGTTATCTGCTGGGTTACGGATTTCGAACCCAGAAACAACTTCTTTATGGTGTGTTGATGTGAGAGTCTTGTACACTGAGTATGACTTTTATTGATTATGATGATGATGGAAAAACATCCTTAACAGCAGAGGCAGCAGACAAGTAATTCAAAGTATTCCTTAAAGTCTCCTTCTCCCTCTTCAATCTTACTGCCGTATCTTCCAATTCCAACAATGCTTGTTGCTCTTTAGGTGCCCCTTCAAATGTACTTCCGACAAAAAAAGAAAAGGGTGTCGGAAACAAATTCCTCCTCAAATCTTGGACTTCTTTTTCAGGTGTCCCATTTACCCTATTTGATAATCTAATAACATCTTTCATATATGTCTCAACTTCATTAGCTAATACATCCAAATCCTCTTCTCCGCCATTTGCGGAAGGACGGTCTTCAAGCCACGTCACCTCTGCAACCAAATAGGGTCGGGTACGGAGTAGTTTCGTGACCCGGAATCTTTCTTGACCTTTACAGATTAAAAAGAATCTGTCATCTACAAGACGTTCATGTTTCACGACTTCTCCAACGCAGCCTACCTCTGCAGTGCCGTTGGTGGCATCGGTGTAAATTACGCCGAATCGGAGGTCAGTTTGGAGAAGAGTATGCATCATCATACGGTACCTAAATTCGAAGATCTGTAAAGGGAGGATTGCGCCGGGGAAGAGAACAAGAGGAAGAGGGAAAAGGGGGAGTTCTAGGACGTCGTTTGATTTTGGTGGGTTGGTGTTATGGTGTTTTTCTGAGAATGAAGAGGCGGAGCATCTTAGAGATGTGAGGTTTCGCCGCCGTGGACGGCGGAGGAGTGTTGGTGGTTGGAAGGAGGAAAGGAAAGAAAAGGGTTTAAAATGTGGGTTTAAATGGGATTTTTGAGAGATTAGTAATGAAGAAGTGGGTGCTTGTAAGATTTGAGGTAAAGCCATTAGAAGAGGGAAAAGAGAGTTCTTGATCAGATTTGAGAAGGGTTTTTTTTTCAGAAAAAGAAGAATGCCATTGAAGAATGATTAGGAGAAGGAATTTTTTTGCTGATTGGCATTTAATTTTTGGGGATTTCTGAAGAAGACGTAGTGAGTGAGTGAGGAGTGTGGTTTGTAATTCTCACTGCTTGAGGGCATAATGGGGTTTTACTCATGTACATAATAAATATCAACCGTCTTATGGGTTGGAATGCTAAATAGAAAAAAAAATTTATTCTCATACTAAAAATAAGTGTTTATTTTTTTTTGATTGTGAAATTAAAATTTTTGATAATTAAAATTTTGTTATGTACGTGTAAATAAATTAGAAGTGGAATGAATTTGTATTGGGAGTTTTGATGATGATTGGGATGAAATTGTGGGAATGTTGAGGGGTGGATTTGGTAAAGATATGTATGAATGGATGGATAATAGAAAGGAGAGGAGGGAGGAGGAAGTTGGAGATTTTGTTCAAGGGGTTTGAGGATTGTGGTAATCAATTGTTACACGTGGACTTTTGTTTTTATCTGAGCTTGTGAGGCACGTGATACCTCATTTCTAGCTTCTATTTTTTTTATATCGACATCATTATTGAATGTCTCAATTATTTTATTGGAATATCTGAAATTAAATATTTTATTTTAAACTTTAATTAAAATTTTAATGCAACTTTTCAATTTTATACCAAGTTAAAAATAATTTGAAAATTTTAACTAAAGTTAAAGTGAGACATTTAGATGTGGACTTTAGGAGATATATATATATATATTCAAATTAATTGTCATTTGCATATTTTTTATTAATGTCAACAATTTATTTAATTATACTCTCAACATATGTTTTATTGAAAAAGTAAAAGAGAAGGAGGAAGGGGTATTATTAAAATTGTGGTGAATTTTTTTTTATTTATTTGAGTTTCTTAATTTTTTTAAAGTGTCATAAACGTGTTTATAGAAGGGAGGGAGTACTATTCAACTATACTCCAAGCTCAACTAAGACATAATCCTCTTTCACCTATAACTTGCACAGATGGGTCCATGGAATTGATACTTCTTTTTTTGCTAAGTTCCTTATGAAGAAAAAATATACTCCCTCCGTCTTAAATTATTTGTTCATCTTCTATTTTGAACGAGAATTAAGATTTTATCAAATTTTATAATAGAATTTAGTAAAATGTCAAATATGACCCTATTTAATATGACTCAATTTAATTCTACATTCTTTTTTCTATATATTCTTCTCTCTATAGCATTCAATGTAACGGGTAAAGATTGAAAAAAATTTTTTAATTAATGAACCCTTTGTTTAGAAAGTGCATAGTTAATTTGGGATATATTAAAAAAGAAATGTGGATAGATAATTTGGGATGGAGGGAGTAATAAAAATCAAGATGCAATTATAATAAATCTAATTACTATTCTCTTTCAAAACTTTATAAAAAAATAATAATTATTGCAAAGTGTAATCCAGTATTTGATTCATAATCATAAAATAATTTAGTTGATAAGTGTCTTGGTGGAGTGCTGTACTCTATTCTGCTTCTTCCCATATCCTAAATCCTAAATCCTAATTATTGGAATAGAGTTTCGCAAGGATAGAGGAAAAGTAGAATCCAAAAAGACTAAGGAATACAAGTAAACGGGCCACTGTTGAAGCCCAAATTCTTGCTCTGGACCAATAAGGAAATGGGCTTTGAGATGAATCTTTTTAATTCGAATTTGCAAAGAGCTTAGGGAAAGTAAAATCTTAATGCTCGTTTTGGAAATATGATTTTTTACAAAGCTTGGGCTTGGCCTTCATTTGAGGTTCATATTTTATGGATTGTGAGGAGTGTATTCAATCTAGATTTTATGGAGTTTTAAAATTTATAGGTATTCAATTTATATTTTAAAAAGTCCATTAAAATCTAAAAGTATTTAATTTAGATTTTAAAAAGTCTATTAAAATTTAGATGTATTCAATTTAGATTATAAATTATCTGTTGGAATATGTTGGTATTTCAAGACTCTATAGATTCTCATAGATTTCATTAAATGGAGGATTTTGATGGTTTTCTTAGGCTTGAATGTGTATTGAGAAATCTCTTATTTTCTCTCAAGATTTTGATTTTCTTTCATTAATATTAAAATTAAATGTCTTTGATAATTTTATCTTAGATTAAATTTTTTTAGTGATTCCATTTCTTTAAAATTAAAAGAAAAATAAAGAAATATCCAAACTCAAAAAAATAAGGAAATTTTTCATACCATTAGAAAATTAAATTTGAAATGTTTATTTCCCAAAACAATATATATTGTCATAATATCCAAACAATTTTTTTCCTGATCATCTTCAAACAGAAATTAAAGAAAGCAAACAATTCATTTTCTATCTAACCACAAATTTCTCTTTTCCAAACATGCATTTCATTTCCCTGAAAGAGAAAATCAAAGGGAAAAAAAATTCAACCAAAACCCATCACAATACATATCTTAATTAAGCCAAAGAAAAAAATATCAGTAAGTAAAGTATACAAACTTTGAACAAATAAATAAAAAAAGATAGCAGTTACGTGATCTCCAAAAAAATTAAAGAGTCATCACCAAATTTTTTAAAAAAAAATTAACCAAATGATTTGATTCAAAAATAAAAAAGATTGATAAACATATGTTGATTTTGACAATTCAACACCGCTGGATCTGTATAATACACCACTATATCAGTATTTTCTTTATTTTTGGGTGTTATTCGAATAATCTATAGACTTTATAAATCAAAAGAAATCATGATGAATCAATTTAATAGAATCTGCGTAGAGTCGGCATATAGTTAAAATAATCCATAGAGTCAGCAGAATCTCTAAACTTTTAAAAATCAGTTAAAATCTTTTAAAATTTGGAACCTTTTAGTGTATTTGAATTGGTGTTTTATTTCAGACTTGTCTCGAGTATAAAAATTTTTTTTTTTTGCTAGAGAGATGTGCTTTCGGTATTAACTAGAAAATGTGTGCACAAATGCAAACGTAATGTAAATCTGTGAGACCCGCCCCAGGAAAAGAAAAAGAAAAAGAAATTAAAAGTTGTCATTATCTAGGAATTTTAATCAACTAAGGATATAATATAATTTATTATTTGAATTTTAGAGAATAAATAAGTTTGAATTTTATTTGATAGGAAATTATCTAGAATTTTAGGGAGGAATTATAGTGAAACTCTACTCCTTTATATCAGACTCTTATTAAAAGCAATAAGAAGTCTTTGTAAAAATCTCCCTACTTAAAAAAAAAGAAAAAAGAAAAAAAGAAATTAAAGAAGACTAGTATGATTGGCTTGGAAGTCGATCCCAATAATAATAATAATAAATATTACAAAAGACAAAAGAGGAGGATATTCATATAGTACTAGTAAAAGAGAAGAAGAGGAATATTGCATGAAGCTGGGAAAAGGATTTCGTTCAGGCGACGAGGTCCATGGCCGGTAGGAGCGAGTCAAATGTCATCTTCACCCCTCAATTTCAATGTGTTTTTAATATTTTTGAGCCTCAACCTGTAAATATTACTTATTTATTAGCATCCGTCTCTCCTTCTGCCATGTATATATCATTTTTTCTGTCGGTCTATTATTATTATTATTATAGTTTTCTTGTCCTGGTTAATCATCAAAATATATTCGAGTTGGTCCGAGTGAAATGTTTCAAACATTCATAAAACAAAATCTCAAGTGTGATCCTTTTAAAAGGATGTCATAATACTTCTATGTTGAAATACAAAACAAACATGTATATCGTGAAAATAAAAAATGAAATATGACAGTTCCGCGTTCATTTCTGGGTGTTCCCACAGGCCACATTGTCCATGTTTTGTGTGAAAGGAACATACAATGACATCCAGCCACACGTCATATTTTTGTGGTAATAGGTGTAACGTTTATGATTTTTTTGTCACCAATTAAAAATATGTAATAAGAACCCCGTAAATTCTTTGCTTTCACATTCATGCTACATTTTAAAAGAAAATTCTTTTTTATGTCTTAAATTTTCTCTATTGAATTATCTATTTTTACAAAATCTAAAATAAAGATTCTAAGATAAAAATATATATAAAGATACATCAAATTTTAATTATAAAATGTGCTTGTAATAGTATTTTTTTTTCCTTAACTCTGCCACTTAATCTATATTATTACATGAGGTTAAATTATTTGAAGAATTGTGTCATACTATTACTCTTCTTACCACCTACCATTATTTTGAGTGTAACTCTCTAATATGTGAAAATATTGATTTATTCTAAGTTTAAAATATGAAGAATTTTTTTTGTCAAGACCGAGGGTGTCCACCGCCGACAGCATTGACTAATTCCCTCGCCACTGGGAGCATTCCGAAGAGGTAATCAAACTCCCGACCTCATAGTTAAGAGACTAGGCGAGCTACTATCACGCCATACATTCAGTGACGGATCCAGGATTTAGGGACAGTGGGGTCATTTATCTAGAGACGGAGCCAAAAAATAAACTAAAATTTTTCTATACAAAATTCAACGTTTCTGAAAATGCTGGAGGAGACGTCCACAGTTTTGGAGGGAGAACGCCCCTGCGATATTTTTAAAAAAATCACTTTTTTCTATAATATTTTTTTTTCTCCAATAAACTATTTCTATTTTTAGTAGAAACCTTAAATTATAATATTTCTATCAATAAACTACTTTTCTATGACGGTTTTGAAAAATTAACAAAGACTGTGATTTTAGACTAAAACTAAAACGAGAAGGAATGAAGTGAATGGACAAAAATACCTATAACTTCGTTGAAAATTAGTTAGCAAATACAAATATTTTTGAACGAATTTCTCAAAAAAAATGTCACAATATGTATGAGATAAGTAAAAAATTTGAAGAGAAAAATTATAAAGAAAGCGATTGAATTTACACGACAATCAAGAGAATTATATCACTACGTCATTGTCTTCTGCGTTTGTTTGAGTATGAAGTCACCATATTTTATAACAGGGTTATTAATTTAATAATATAGATATAATTATTATATAAATATATAATTAGAAGTAATATAAAAAAATCAGGGGAGTCATGGGACCCAAGACAGCTGCATCCGCCCCTGCATACATCAGAAAGAAAAGATGAATGATGCAAGGCATGACTCATGTGCCAAAATATATCCACTAGTGTTCCTTTTCTTTTCGAAGGAATATATCCAGTTTCCACTAATGCTAAAAATAGGGAAAAGATATCGCAAGGGTAGTTCAGTTGGTTCGAGGTGTTACATTGTGTATAAGGGCACAGATTCGAATGTAAGTTGTTTGTGTGAAAGTTTCAACCCTCTAATGTGGGGGTGACTTCTTGCGGTGGGCTAAGACAAGGCCTCCTACCAATAGAATAGCTGGGTCATTTTGATTTACATCCTCCACAATGTCTGCTCGGATCGGATGGTGGAGACCCTGGGGGCGTGGGTATCGTCTTTTTGTGTACAAAAAATAGGAAAAGATACTTCCTTACTTTTGACATTTCATTTGGCAAATTCGTAATTAGCTTTTCTTGTGAATATTCCTCTACTTCAATTAGGTTACAGCATCTTCAATGTTAGCATAAAATTTGGGGCACCTTTTGTGAGGTTTAAAATGTTATAAATTTTGAAAGAAAGCTAACTAAATATATGTCTATTATTATTTAATTAGTAGATTAACACAATACGAGTTTACTGTGAACTAGATCTACATTCGCCTGGCAAAACCATCAAATGCCTGATGGAGATGTTTTTAGAGTGATGATGCGTATTTCTTTTAGCATTTACTAATTTATTATCTGTTGTTATTATATAAGTTGAATTAAATAACTACATTTGAAAAAGGATAACAACTATGTTCCAATGAAATTTTAATTGAAAAATAACTGTTTTCTACCATTGAAATTAGATCATAGGTGTTTTTTTTTTGGCTAGAATAGATCATAGGTGTTGACAACCATACATTAGCACTTTGTAACAAATCCACGTGTCCCGCAATAGATTTGTGGTCAGGATTCACAATTGTACATAAATTAGAGGAAAAAATCGGTTGTCCCCGTTATGTATCCCTTTTGTGTCCCACGAATAAATATTTATCACGTGTATATTTTTTTTTGTGAATTTTACTATTTTTTGTAGGTTATAATTTTTTAATTAAAAACTTAATATATGTCATTTTTGTATTGATGGGAAAGAAAAAAGGACACCGAACAGGGACAAAGGATTCTTAGCCATAAATTAGGGCAAATAATCATCTCCATCCTTATATATATATGTCTAACACTCACAATTTACTATGTGTATATGATTAAAAAAAATATACACACAATCAATTTTAAATGGTTAAACAGAAAAATAAAGACATATACAAGCGCATAGACGATTTTCAACCATAATTATCCTCGATGCTATTCCCGCTAATTAATTGATTAATCCGCGTGGTCCCTCATGGTTTCTCCTATATAAAGCCCCCAAAAGCAGCCTCATTTGCTGCATTCCCCAAACGTTACAGCTTTATCAATCAATCAAGAAAGAAAACAAAAATCAAAATTCTCGTTTTAATCCTTTGGATTTTTGAGTGAAAATGGCTGCTTCTTCAGAAGAGGGACAAGTCATCGGCTGCCACACCGTTGATGAGTGGAAAGCCCACTTCCAGAAGGGTGTCGAATCCAAGAAACTGGTATAGTAAATTTCTTTATGGTTTTATGGGAGTAATTTTTAATTTTTTAACTTTGTATTTATGATGAAGAATTGGCTTTTAATTGATTGATTTCAGTTTGTCTAATTGTTTTGGGAGATGGGTTCTGTTGCGATTTGACTTTTGTTGATTTTTAGGTTACTTTGGATGCTATGATTATATATACTCTGATTTAGGGTTCTTTCATAGCTCATGTTTTGTTTGTGTTTATGTTTTTTTGTTCTGTTTCTTGGGTATTGATTTTCACATTTCCGCTCATAAAGTTTCAATCTTTGTTGCTGGTTTCATTAATTTTCACTTAATTTGTGCTGGTATTTTGTTGTGAGGAAGTTGGTTTTTATTTTGTTCATCTGTTGGTTCCAAGTCCTAATAAATTGCTAGTTATTTATGGGTTTGAGATTGTACTCGTTCGAAATTAGGACATGAATTCTACTTCTTGAATGTTCTAATTGCTAAAAGAACCAGGTATTGCTGACCAAGACTATATTTGTATCTCGTGCACCCTTAACATTGTAGGAATAGAGCAATTTAGGCCACATATAGGCATTTATTTCTTCATCGTTTCCTTGGACGTTTGTGAATCTATTTGACCAGAGATGTTGATGCTTGAGGTTCTTCAATGCCGGTCTAGGAGTTTATGGAGCTTCCCTTCCACCAACTGTGTTCAGCTTTGATTGGTTATATTAGTTTATAAAACTTCTGGCCGTCTGTCCTGTTGGTATTTCTTTTGCCTGATCCATTAACTGGTGAACAATTTTGCTGCACATTTTAGTCTTTTGGTTGCCTCTACTGTTATAGTAGAACATTATTCATGGTCTAACAAATGTATTAAACATTTCGTTTAGGTTGTGGTCGACTTCACTGCTTCATGGTGTCCACCTTGCCGTTTCATATCCCCAGTTCTGGCGGAGATCGCCAAAAAGATGACTCATGTCATATTTCTCAAAGTGGATGTTGATGAGCTGAAGGTGGATCTCTTATTTTAGTCAAAACTCTGATTATTGTCTTGTTCATACTCAGCAGAGTTGAGATTACATATCTTCTTTCTTTGCTAAATATCTCTTGTATTTGCAGGAGGTTGCTGAGGAATGGGAAGTGGAAGCTATGCCGACCTTTATCTTCTTGAAGGACGGAAAACAGGTGCACAAGGTTGTGGGTGCAGTGAAGGATGAGCTGCAGCAAGCCATCGTCAAACATGCCGCAAGTAGTTCCGCTTGAGTTTCCAAGTTCTAGTTAATGCTTTCCTACCTAGCTATTGTAATCTGGATAATTTTCTAATTTCGAAGTTGTGGTTTGTATAATATATATATATATATATATATATATATATATATATATATATATATATATATATATATATATATATATTTGTGTGTTACTTTAAATTTGCTGGTTTATATCAAACTTATGAAGTGATTATCGGTTTCCTACAAAAGTAAATAATCTACTTTCTGCTACTAGTTTTTACTCCCATCTGTTTTCTTGGTTTTGGATTCTTTTCAGTGTAGTTACCATTCAGTGTAAATTTTTTTTGATCAAATAATGTAAATATATAGATCAAAATGGAGAACTATAAAAATAGTTCACCGTGGGTTACAAGATGTTCGCGAACAATCCATTACGATCCCTTCGCTTTAGTACATGCTTGTGTCAAGATATCAAGTGTGTTCGATCGTCCACACTTTCTTCCTAAGAGTATACTTGCACCTGTTACCATTCAGTGTAAATTAGACGATACATAAAATGTTAATCGGTAATATGGTTCCACTACCACTCAGGGATGATACCCGAGATTTTTAAAAATACTACTAGATATAGTAACCATTCAGTAATTTTTATGTGTAGTTCAATTTTTTTTTTATCAAATTCACCCCCAAAGATTTTTTTTTGCAGTTTTTCGCCCCAAAATAAAATTTCTGGCTGCGTCCTGGCTCCACTAAGATTCAATAGCTAACTCGACCTTCTGACATGGTCTCTTAGTTGAGATTTTTTCAATGTTTGTAAGTACTAAAGAGAAGTGGAACTTGTTGTTTTCCTCAAAACTTGAAAAGTGCTTAATAGTTGATGCAAGCGAGGAAGTTGAAATGGCAAAATTTTGAAGTGGCAACTATTTTTGTTGCCAAAAGCTTATTCCTTTACATCTCTAGCTCAATTACTTATTCCTCATTCCTCATCCCTGCCCTTCTACACAAGATCTTAAAGAGCAACAAGAACCTGGGCATGAACCCTATTGTACATAATTGTCATGTGAATTCTTCTAAATTATGTGAGGGATTCTAATAGTTTGCCTAGTTTTTGTCGATCATTTTGTCTTGAATTCGATCAAGTAGTTCTGGAAACCGAGGCTGAGCAATTCGCTTCTACAAATAATCTCTTCAATTGGTTCGGACAAGGGTCAGTACCAAAGTAGCTGTTGGACACTGTAATTTTGCAACTTTCTCGTCCTAAGCACATCTGCAAGACAATAACATGTTTTACAAAGACATCAGCATAAATGAGGACTTTTTTATTTGTATTCGCGCTAAAATAAGTGAGGATTTTGTAGTTCTTGCCTTCTCCATGATGCCGTGGGAGCTTTCTGCATGACAAGTACCCTGCTGAAAACTACCACATTTTCCAGATGGTGTTCCGAAACTTGCAAAACTTATAGCAGAAATAGACTCTCCACTCCCACAGTGAAGGTGAACCTTGGTCTGGTGAAGCATTGTTGCTTCGCCAGTGCTCTCCTCGACATGCCAATTCGCGACTCTCGGATGGTGCTCGTGTGCATCAGCACAAACACTTGAAGTTGTTCTTTTGGCTAACGCAATCTTTGATGCATCTCCTCCTAGTTCTTCAAAAAGTACCAACAAATTTTGTGTTGGTTTCAGCCAAGATCTCGGCACATGGTACCTGAAAGATGAGATTGGATCAGGTTTATGTTTCAGGCTTTTGTAAAAGCTGGATTATTTGCGAGAGGTTATGCGGGTCACGCGAGAAGGGGATGTCGATCACAGAATGTTACCATCGTTGTGTTGGATGACCACATCCAAGTTGACATTTTGGAGCGCGAAATGTCCCTGAATAGCTGCAGAGGCCACAGTCTCCATTTGCTTTAGCTGTCCAGTATCGTCCAATACTTTGGCCATTGATCCATACTTGACCTTTGCCCATGCTTTTCATGTCAAGGGCCAAAGGCTCATTCCCCTCTGGAGCATCAATATAAGCCTGCAAATTTTAAAATCGCGCTTCATACTTTTTGCAACTTATAATACAATAAAGATTTAGCATGGATGTTCGATCTTACCTTGTACCATCGCAAAGGTTGCTGACCTTGAGTGATTAATGATCCCCGAACCCATTCAACAGAGGAAGCTCCACTCTGAGAGACTAAATTCATGGATTCCCCTTTCAGACCAACCTATTGAACGCAAAACAAATTTTGATAATTATCTACCAAAGAATGACGAAAAAAATATAAAAAATCATGCATTTGAAATACCTTGTAAGCCCATGTTTGCCATGACAAGTCCTTATCACCATGATCAAGACCATGAAGCACGACTGGCCCCAGTATTCCCAAGCTCCAAGTCTCGAAATGAATCCCATTGTTCTTCGCAATGATAAAATTATTCAATATTCAGTAACTGGAATGGATGGATTTACATATCAAGAAAAGCAAATGATCTCGTTACTTACTGGTAATCCAACAGCTATACTAAGTAGGGAAATCCTGTTGGTTCCCGCAAGCAAGTTTACCGGTCCATTGAATGTGATTTTCATGTTTTCCCTGGTACCATAGGCTGATCCTGTTGTAAATGGAATTTTAGCTCGTATCAATGGACGGTGTCATTCACATTTTTGGTTAATAACAATACCAACAAAGCAATCTAAAATCATACCAGCTAAATATCCATTGATGAATATGTGTAGTGCATGGCCTCTTGAATGCACAGCCAGAGTTGGCTTTTGTCCTCCTCGGAGAGATGATTCTGTTGGATTAATGTCAATGCTGGATCAAAGAAGCTTCTAGATTAGTTACGGGGCTATAATAAGAAGCTTTCAGATTAGTTTCAATGGACAATTTGGGTAGGGCTACCTAGTCATGTACCACAGATAATCACTGCTATCTCGGGTGACATTTAACTGCTCAAGAAGTCCAACAGCTCTGATTGTCGAACTTCCTTGCATGGAGGATATATCTTCCCCATAAGTACCCCAAGAATGCGGTTGTTTATTGGTAGGTGTCATTTTCATACGCGAGGTTTGAGTTCCGACCTTCACAAACACAAATGACCTGAATTAGCAAAACGAGAGTACCAGCACTAAGAATATGAGAGTTAAAAGCCTGAATGACTCACTTTTGCAGTATTAAAGACGACGTTTTTACAGTCGGGAAGTATGCTAATGGACCAAGGTGAAAGATTGTAATGCATGTTATTGAATACGACTCGTACTGCAGATGTGCTATTATAGTTTGCAAGAAAGGCTGCACAACTTCCTCTTCCATTAGAGAATACACGAGCCTGAAACAACGAGTATGATTCGATAACAACTTAAAAATACTGATGAAATTGAAATAGATTGCTGCTTGTATAAAATTAAAAAGAAAAAATCGTATGAGTAAAGACCTCCTGAGACGAGCTTCCTAAAGGCGTAACAGTAGGATCTGAAGACACTAAAGCTCTTTCACATAGTTTAATAGCACTATGGAGCTCCTTCAAGTGACCATATTTTGGTTCTCTAAGCAGACCTAGAGAAAAAATGCTCATATTGTAGATAGAAGTTAGAACTTACATTAGAATAGATGACGCAAATTAGATCATCTCGGAAAAAAAATTGAATTTGACAAAATGAATTAGTGTAAATGTTTCATAAACATGTATATTGTGAATCCAAGTTCATTTCTTACCATACTCATCAATTGGAGCATCATAGTCGTAGCTGGTTGTAACGAAAGGGCCACCAGCAGTGCGACCAAAATTGGTTCCACCATGGAACTGTCAAAAGTAAGAGTTAATACCCGTTATTTAAGGTTCAAGTCCATGTCACATAGTAAATAAGCTACCTGTGTCACTTACCATGTAATAATTAATAAAAGAGCCACCCCTTTGTATGAAACGAGCAACTGCAAATGCCAAATCCTGAACTGGACGCTGACGAATTGTCCCACCAAATTCTGTGAACCTTTAAAGGCAGGATAAGAAGGAACGAGAGTTTAGGACAATTTCTAGTACAATTTTATTCGATAAGAAATAAAAATTTACCAGCCACTCCAAGCTTCCGTCCACAGGATCGGTTTGAAAGGTTTATTGGGAGTAAAGTTGTCACAGTAAAAACCATTGCACGTATTAATCTGTTAAAAATGGTTCAAAAATAAGAAATCAAGAATGAACATCCTTTTACAAGATTTACAAGGTTGATAAAATAACTTACTACTGGATCAGGTGCATCATCTTCTTTGCACATAACCCATGGAACTCCGGTATCTAATCCAACAGCCATTTTCGCTGCCCAGTTCACGTATGCTTGACCTGCTGCTCCAAGTTTTTTCGCTTGAGCTCCATACTCATTCTCAATCTACATAAAAAAAAAGCAAAAAAAAAGAAAGACCATATCATGAATTAGAATGCTGTTCTTGCTATTTTACATGTTCATTACAGTTAACGCAACACTTTTGACTTGAAAAAATAGGTCCAGGTCCAGGGTCGATAGTCCCGTTTAAAAAAGGAAAAAGAAGTATGTATGAATAAGCTCTATATATATACCTGAGAAAGGATTATGGGACCTCCTTGGGACTGGAATAGAGCTTCACTCTTCATCATCCCAACAATTTTCTGGGTGAACTTTTGCATTGCCACCTTTACCACAAGGGAATAAAAGCACTATATTAGGAGATATCCTAGAATCTAATGCATATCAATTTATTAACAGATTCTGGCCATTCCAAGCACATTTGATTTGACAAATATACACTTTGGAGACGCAGAAAAACAAAAGTTTAGCAGGTTATTTCTGTAATTTTATCGAACACGCGATTAATTAATTTCAACCAAGAATGTGATAAAATGTGGATTGCTCTAGCTGATATATACCTTAAAGGGCTCATTATCTGTTCTAAAACTGATTCCAGGAACATACTTCAACCACACAGGAAATCCTCTGCATTAGATCAAGAAGAACCATGGATAAATATATTGAACTAAGGATAAAATCAAGAATACAAAAAAAAAAAACAGTTATTTTGATATTAACTATATAAGGTAAGGTAATCAAAATGAAGTAAAATACATTTCTTTCTTGATTTTCAATAATAACTTACTAAACAAGCATTAACACAATAATAATCAAATTTGATAGTAGGAAATATGATAAATTACCCGAAGTTCCATTCGGCACAAACATAAGGTCCAATGCGTAAATGAGCATAAAGTCCAGCCTTTTTAACTGTCTTTATGAAGCGTACAAGATCATATCTTCCCTCAAAGTTATACTACAAAGATTCAATAACAAAATAGTAGGAAAAAAAATTAGAAAAGTATTGATAATAAGAAAAGCATACAAAATTAAACATAAAAACAAAAAAAAGACTCTCACATTGCCAGGGGAAGGCTCATGGATATTCCAAAATACATATGTATCAATAACATCCAAACCAGCATTTTTAGCCTTCATTATTAGATTTTCCCACATCTGCAAGATACAAGAATGTCATTACAAATTATAAACCTCATGAACATTTTATATATCAGGCATTATTGACCGACTAATCCGTTTAGTATGGAGAGGGCACTTTGCAAACATGTGACTATTGTCACTCACTGAACTAGACGGGAGTCGAACTACCAACCTCATGAACATGATAATTTGAATTCCTTATAAATTTACAAACTTTAACACAAATAAAATCTAAAACAAAAAAACAAAAATGGGAAAATGGGAAAGAGAAATCAATAAACAGAATTGGAGAAAAGTTACATCAGGGGTACTTCTGGGATAATGAATGGATCCAGAGAGGAGGATTCTTCTTTGCCCATTAATGATAATAGCTCTCTTATCATAGCTAACACTGCAATGGATCTTCATTAACAAGAAAATGCTGAAGATTAAAAAGAAAATGAATTTGGAAACTAAGTTAGTTGCCATTTTCATTTCTTTTCAAGAAAATCCCACAAATTTTCTTGAATTTTCAACAACTCTTCTGCATATCTGGAGAGTGGACTTGGATGGAAGTTTAAAAAGATGACAACTTTGGGCCAGCAAAAACGGTGGAAGAAGAATGTGTGGAAGTACAAGGTGAGAACACTTGTGATATGTTACTAAATGCTACTCTGCATTTTTTGCTGACAGCCAAATTGGTAGTAGTAAACAAGTAGAAGTAGAATTATGTTTGAATTAACCAATGATTCTAGCTTAACTAATCACACTTGTAATAGATCGATTAAAGTAAGGTCACAAATTTAAGAAATTTTAAAAATACTAATGTCGCAATATTGTACGATTTTCAAATTAGTCGTATCAAATATTGACAATGTTAACCGAACAAAGAAAAAGAATGCTACTTAGATTCTTCTTCTTCATTTTGCCAGACTCTTATTTAAGCACAGTTTGTTGAGAGTTGATATAAAATAATGCAACTTTTGGACTTCAGATCACGAGAAGAAGATTTCACTGATTAAACTATTGGGTTATGGAGAAAGGAATTTGAAAGAAATGATAAAATAAACGAGAGGAATATTTTGAACAACTTTCATTTCATTAACTTTTTGTGCCAGCTTGGAAGCTGTCACTTCACGTTTTGTTGTGGCCCCAAAAGTTATTAGAGTAAAAGCTTAGGGGCCACAACTGAAAATTCCTTAAAATTACATTTGGACCGAGTTTTGGGGAAATTTATTTCTTAAGACAGTACCCATCAATGCAGTCAAACTCGAATTTTTACATAGGATCGGAAGGGTGTGTTGAAGGATCGTAAAATCGTAATTCGGATCGTAGATCCTACTTAATTTTATGGATGATTTCATGTATACTCTACTCCCAAGTCCCACCATTTTGATTTTTGTCCAAGAGTTTGTGTAAATCGTAATGACATAGTGTGCATACGGAGGGAAGGAGTTATACATGTACAATTGCAAATGAATTTCAAAATTGATATCATAGCATCTACTACATACGAGTATATGAAGTATATAAACGAATTGTATAACATTTTTTAATACGTCAAAACTTTTACCATAATTTTGTTTCAATGAACTAACGATTACATTTCATTCCCTTAATTTTTCGAAAGTTACTATAATACAATTTCGTATAATTCTCCCCAATATACAAAATCTAGTTTTGCCAACTGCAAAAATTGGTAAAGATGTATGGGGCTTTTACTCAATTAATGTGAAACTACAGACATTGGACTGTTTGCTGTCTTAGAACAATATTCGGATCTCTGTCTTAAATTGAAATATTTCCATCCTGGTTGTTCAAGAATCATTAAACTATAAACTTTCAGCATTTCAAATTCAAATGATGTAGTATAAGCTTTTGCAGAGATAATTAACTTTAGCTTTGTTTTCGACTCCCCGGGGTGACATCTAGCTGGAACTATTGTGTGATCTTCACTAAGTCCAAGAAAAATAAGTCAGCTAAATTCATTTTATAATTGAAAATGGTCAAACTAATGGTTATTAAATAAGTTTGCAATAATGACTTCCATATTAAATCTATTCATTAGAAAGAAAATAAATAAGATATCCACATTTGGATGTATGTGGATTGTTTTTTTTTTTTTTTCGAAGTCCGACTGGACGGTTGTATCATGTAAGGGAGAAAGATGGCTTACAGGAAGAGGATGTTAGACTTATAAAGGAAGATTTTAAAGTTTAGCCTGACGTAGGAGGAGAGTATCGAATCCGCGATCTCAGGGTCGTGGGGAGATGTCCACCCCACTAGAATAGGACACCTTAAATTATGTGGATTGTGTTTAGGTTTGATTTTTTTTTCCTTCTTTCGAGTTTCATTAAAATGTCCCTTTTGTGTGAGAGAAAAATATCGAACGCCAATGTTTTGATGGACTTTAGTTTTTATTGCATTTGTGGTGCGGCTCTTAAAATTTTATTTTACGTCTTTCGAATTTGTCACATAGTAGTTAGTTTTTAGCGAGTTTTGTTAAGATCGAGATTAATACCTCTCTTTCTTTTTTTCTTTTTCTTTTTTGAAACCCAACAGGGTGCGAACTTCATTAAGGATAATTCATACGATCAGAAACGATCGCAGACATTACATCAGGTGGAAATTGACGATTCCATAACATAGAGGGAAAGCTATGACCATGACGAGCTAAACAATGTGCAGCCATATTTCCTCCACGCTTAACAAATAGACAAGCTACTGAATCAAATAACGGAAAAAAAGACTTCACATGGCCAATTAAATGGCCAAAGTCTGAGAGGTCTTCATCTCTAGCATTGAGACGAGCAGTAACATCCAAGCAATCACATTCCAAAGAGAAAGAGCGAAGTTCCAAATGCAAAGCACCATTTTGATGCCTTCAATAAGAGCCGGGATTTCCGAATGAACTGGATCGATGCAATGGACAAGTTGTCCGCAGTAGCAAGCGATGGAATACCCAAGTGATCGCGAGCTATACATCCATATGCCGCAAGACCATTTTTCCATGATCCATCAGTGTTGATCTTAATTAAAAGTGCCGAGCTTTGGGGACCGAGATAGAGGGATGAAATTGCAAAGTCGGGGATGTAATAGATGTATTTTGATGTAGTCGCTTGAATTCCTCAAACGCAGCTATGGCTTCTCTCGTGAACCACCGTTGGAGGTCGCTTTTACTCTCAAATACAAAGGCATTCCTCTCTTTCCAAATGTACCAAGCTAGATGAGCGAATACCATTGCATCCTCCACCGTAAGATTTTGTAAAATAAAATGGAGAATAGCTTTAAAGGAGCCGAGACGTAACCTCAACCAAATAGAACTTCTATCCCAAATAGACCAAACACTCATCGCAAATGAGCAATAGATTAGACAATGCACTCGCCGTTTCCTTCTGGGTTCCTTACAGTGAGATACATTCCAGTCGAAATAGAAATGCGCTTGGATAAAGGAAGGGCGCTTGGTAATCCCTCCATGGAAGCCCTCCACGTAAAATGCAAGAGCCGAGGCGGGATGGAAATACCCCCAAAGTGCCTTCCAATAACCTCGCTCCGAAGCCCCCGAAGATGATTCCGCTTGATCAGCCAACCGCGCCGATCGACCCATAGCAGCTCAAAGAGTCCGATTTAACCGTGTAACATCCACTCTTGTCAAAATGCTGCACCATGCGGTCGGGCCCCCCGAACCTCACCCGGAGGAATGGTTCGAATTGCCTCGACTTCATGAGGCGTAAAACTCTCTTCAATCAATTCATAATTCCAACGACGAGGGGAAGATAACATAAGGTCACTTACCCGAGCAATGGGAGGGAGGTGTTCATTGAAGATGGAAGGCCGAAAGGAGAGAGGGAGTGGAATCCAAGGATCTTGCCAAACCTTAACATCATGGCCGCTCCCTACTCTCCACCGCGTACTAAGCCAAGAAGTTCCCTCCCTTTTAAAAAGTCCCTCGCCATACAAGAGAAGGGACGAGCCCCCCCTTCCCGCATCAAGAAAGTCGCCATTGCGAAAATATTTTGCTCGAAGAATGCGAGCTAGAGGGAATCCGGCTTCGAATAATCCGCCATCCCTCGCTATGAGAAGTGCAAGATTAAACCCGGGTGCATGTCGCGAGTCCTAGACCGCCCGCGACTTTGGTGCACAAAGTTTATCCCAAGAAATCCAATGTATTCCCTTATCGCCATTTCCTTTGCTCCAAATAAATTGCTCGATCATGACCATAATTTCATCAAGGATGGCCCGAGTGATATAAAAACTCGCATAATATATGTCTGAATAGCTTGAATAACTCGATTTGATAAGAACTTCTTTACCCACGGAGATAAGAATTTTTTCCTTCCAACCGTGAAGCTTCTTCCATACCCGATCTTTAATAAATGAAAACACCTCCCTCTTGTTACGACTCAATCATAAAAGGAAGACCTAAATAGGTCCCTTTGCCTTGGCCGAGACTGACACCCAAGGTATCGCAAAGGGAAGCCGAAAGAATAGGATCAAATCCCTTACTAAAAAACATCGATCGACTTCTCAAAATTTATAGACCGCCTCGAATAGCTTTCATAGTCTAGTAATATACTTCGAATAATGAAGCATTCTCTAAGGTTCCATCCAAAAAGAGTAGTGAATCATCGGCGAAAAAAAAGATGCGATAGCGACTGGACTGAAAGTCCGAATTTGATACCCGCGATGAGGGAATCTGCTTCAGCCTTCCGGAGCATGGCTGATAGGCCTTCCGCACACATGATAAATAAAAAAGGGGACAAGGGATCGCCCTGGCGAAGGCCGCGAGTTGGGACAATCGATTGTGACGGCTTGCCATTAATAAGAACTCTATATGTGACCGAACGCACACATGTCATGATCAAGTGAATGAACCTAGGTGGAAACCGCATAGATTCCATCATAAGTTCTAAATATCGCCATTCAACCCTATCGAAGGCCTTCCGCATATCCAGCTTGAGAGCACAATGATGATTCGCTCCAATGGAGCCAACCTGCATACTATGAAAGGCCTCAAAGGCCGCAATTGAATTATCCGTTATAAGTCTGCATTTAAGAAAGGCACTTTGAGATGGGTCAATAACGGACGGAAGAGCAAGCTTCAAACGATTTACCAATATTCTCGAGATCAATTTATAGACAGAATTACATAAACTGATTGGGCGAAATTCAGTCATGCGCATAGGGGACTTGACTTTAGGAATTAAGACAATGAAGGTATTGTTGAGACCCGCTATATCACGATCACCATTAAGGAAGCCAAGAATAAAATTAGAAACATCAGGACCAAAAGTAGACCAATATTTTTTTAGAAAAAATAGTATGCATACCATCCGGCCCCCGGGGGCCTTCTTTGCGGGAGTTGCTTCAAAGCCGTGAGAATTTCATCCATGGTGAATGGCTCGGCTAAGCCCAAGGCAGCCACCTCCTCAAGCTCACAGATGGGAAGTCCATCATGTGACAAAGGTGCAGAATTGTTACTAGAATAAATTTCTTTGAAATAAAGGCATGCAATATCAGCCAAGTCTTGCTCCTTATCACAGATTGCTCCTGAAGCCGCTTGGAGCCTTTCAATGTAATTCCGAGTTCGGCGAGAAGTAGCCTTATGGTGGAAGTAGGTGGTGTTGCGATCCCCTTGTGTTAACCAATCCGCCCGAGACCGTTGCCTCCAAAATTCATCCACATGTGATAACAAGGAATTGAGTTCCCGCCTAAGACGTTGATCTTCTAAGACGGAAAAGTGGGGTGATTCCCAAAGTGCCGATAATTCATCTTGTTTATTTTTTATACTTTTCTCCAAAATCCCAAACTTCTTAGAACCCCACCTACGCAACTTGTCCCGAACTCGTGTTATCTCAACAAAGAGCTCACTCCCATTTCGGATCAGTGGTTGATGCCAAGAATTATCAATAATGGCTGTGCACTCCTCATCATGAATCCAAAAGGGATCAAAACGCTAGAAAAGAATACCATTTCTTCTTTTGGAAAGTCGTTGATGTGATCAAAATAGGGAGATGATCCGAGTGTGAAGCCGATAAGTGCCTGATAACAGATTTCGGAAATAACCGCCTCCACTCCATATTTGCTAAACCCCGATCCAGCCGCTCCCGGACCAAGTTACCCCCACGACCATTACTCCAGGTGTATTGCGGACCTATGAATCCCAAGTCCACCAGATCACAATCATTAACCACATTTCGAAATGCTGCAATAAGTCTCGGGCTGCGATCATTTAGACCCTCTTTTTCAGATGGCGATAAGAGTTCATTAAAATCACCAGCACACAACCAGGGAAGCTGAAGCAGAGAATGAAGACGACGAAGGAGAGTCCATGAATGGTGACGTTGTTCGTGATACGGGTTACCATAGAAGCCCGTGAACCGCCAACTCTGACCCATTCCATCCCCAATACGAACATCAATATGACCACTAGAATAACTGAGCAAATTAACAGATATAACATCAGTAGACCAAAGTAAAGCTAGTCCACCCCCCAAACCACATCTATCAACAATAATGCCAGCTGAATAACCAAGAGAAGTGCGAATATAATTCATAGAAGAACTTGCAAGTTTCGTTTCCATAAGAAAAATTAAAACGGGCTTATAAACCTGAATTAGGTGTTTTAAATTACGAATCGCGCGATGCTTCCTAGGCCCCTAGCAATTCCAACAAAGAATACTCATTGAATTTGGCAGGGACTGCACTACGGCAATCACCAACATAACAATACAATAATAAAATAAAATAAAAAACAGAGGACTTAGCTTTCCTTGAAGGGAAACTGTGAGCAGAACCATCAACAACATCAGGCATAAACTCGTCAACCCTTCGATCGAAATACCCACCAGTCTCGAAGGAGCAACAACGAATCGGACAGGTAGAACCAGTAGAAAGACACCTTAAAGAGGGAGATGGGATGCTTTGGTTGTTTATTGGACCAGTCTCGAAGGAGCAACAACGAATCAGACGGAAAGAACCAGTAGAAATCCACAGCAAAACCCTAAAGAGGGAGAGAGGACACCCTAAAGAGGGAGAGAGAAAACCCTAAAGAGGGAGCAGAGTTATCTACCTCCCTTTCTTTGATAAGGCGGATCTTGTTCGATGGTTGGATGAAGACTTTTCAATGTCGTGACGTAAAGAGTATGGTATAGTAAAACCTCTATACAGTAATACTCTTGGGACTGGATAAAAATATTATTATTGGGAGGTTATTCTTAAATAGAGGCTTACATATAAAAATTATATTTTTTTTAAAAGTAACTAATATAAATTATACGACACTTAGAAATGTGTTCCTTATATTTTAAAAACATGTGTTTCTACACTATATTAGTTAAATACCAATTACACGATACTACACAATATTTAGGCAACTACTATACATGACTTATAGATGTGAAGCCACATACAATTGAAAACTGCTTCAAGCACTGCAAAATTCGAACAGATAGTGCTGATGACGAGTTACTACTGAACGCGCAAGTTTAAGGATGCGATATTAACCCAACAAATTAAGTCATTGTCACAGACAATTTTAGACAAATATTTCATATCATCTTAAGTTTAATGTAAAATTGTTAAATAATTATGAATGTTTTATATAGATATATAAATATATTTAAAATTTAATGTTATTTTATTACTATATGAGGTAAATTTCTTAAGGAGGGTCCTAAAAAAACATGGAATATTACAATGTAGAGTTTATTCTTATTTATAACTGGTCCCAAGTTGGGACCATCATTTTTTATTATTATAAAGAGTTTATTCTTATATAGAGTATTCTTATATAGAGGTTTGACTGTAGTTTGGATTAGAATCTCATTTTTTCGAGAAACTTTTAATCTTTTGTAAGATGGCGAAACCAGATCTTTCATGAACATGGTTCAACTATCACTCCACAAGTGTCTTGAATTTATCTGAACTATAGTTATGAATCTTATGAATGCACCAACTACAACTAAGTTGCCTCATGTATTATCAATTGTTAATATAAAGATTCATTTTTAAACTAAGAAAATGATATTATCACATTTAAAATAATATTATTAGATTAAAGTAAATTTATAGGTTCGGACTAATCACATTACACATCATATAATAATATCATATTCATTAATGTACTAGATAATGTATTAGAAGATACTCTCATAATTCTATATAGATTCGTTAGGAGGATATTTCATAGAGATTAAGGAAACAAAAATTAAAGTACCAATACTACCTAAAATAACTTATATAATGAAATGAAAGTAGCATTGTCAAATCCGAATTCGGATTTCAACGGTTAATTACTACTCCCTCCATTCCTAAATTAAATATAAGACGTTTATGACACTTTGAAAAAAATTAAGGAACTGTAGCAAACAGTAATCTTTCCATTATAATTACAACAATACCCATTCTTTTCTCCACCCCTTTCACTTTTTTCAATAAAAGATATGTTGAAGGTATAATTAAAATAAATTAATGACACTTAATAAAAGACATGTAAATAGTAATAATTAATATATATATATATATATATATATGTGTGTGTGTGTGTGTGTGTGTTCTAACAACAATTAAATAGGAATGAAAGGGAGTATTATATCGGTTTCCGCCACATGACAAGTTGCAGCTTACCAAGTTAGAAATTTGAAGCAACCGGACACCGTTAATCCGCCGTTTGTCCCTCTCTCTTACACGTTTCTGGAGACTCTGACTCTGCTGTATATATACGTAACGTCTACGTTAGTGCATGTCTCTTACTCTGCTTGCTTCATTTCTAAGTGCTCTTCATTTCAACAATTCCCACACAATTCAACTTCAACCAATCATCTTAAGAATCAGAAAATCAGAAAAATAACCAATAGTCTTTTTGACCTTAATGATGAAAAAGTGTGGGTTCTATCCGGTCTCGTCTTGAATAATAATGAGGTCTCTGTGCTAACTATCATAATTAAGCCTCTTAATTTTTTTTAAAAAATATAAATTATAAAAAAATGTCAAAATATAATTATAAACTCAAGTTTAAAGAGTGTGAACAATCATAATATTTAGTGGAGATATAGTGATTTTTAAAAAAATATGTTATGTGATTTTTTTTTTTAAAAATTGGGACCCTATAAAATGAGAGGTTCGGTTCTGTATAACACATTGGGCATGTACAGAGACGGGCCTGGTTCTATCGTTATCAAATAGACATCCTTGATATGGTTACCACGTGAAGAAGTGAGACCGAAACTATTAGAAACTGTCCTCGTAATTTGATATTGACTAGACAAACTAAATTCTCCAGACAACAAATGATTTATTGATTAAAATCATAAATTATTTTATTTGTCCAACTTCTACCACCATTTTACCAAACAAAAGAGTTTCATTTTTTGTTTTTAAAAGAAAATTTTGATATGGACTCGATTTATATCTTTACACATAATTGTTGTCGTTCATAGTTATCACTAAAAATAAAAAATGAAAAAAAAATTTATTTTTTGCCCAACCTCTTCTCTCACGAACATTACCTTCACATTCAATGAGGTAGAAATTTTCAAATAAAATCAATTCAAAAACACCTTAAATAATAGTACTATTTTTTTTGCCAATATTTCATGTTAAGAAAAGAGAAAATGTAATAAAATTCTTCCGTGCTAGACTTTTGTCAGCCCAAATTGAGTAAGGAAGATTGGGTATAGAATTGTTCATAGTCTGTTATTTGGGCCAACTTGGCCCATCATTTATTGTAATACTCAAATCAGTTGTGGAACATTTCCGGCCCAATAAGCCCAATTTATTCTGTAGATTGCTGACATGTCAAATTTCCATTTGTTGAACAAACTCTCTCAGCAGAAAAACCGACTACAGACAATCTACTTCCATTTTCTGTGGCTCAGTGGATAGGCTTTTCCACTTCCATCGTCCCAAACAGAACTCTGAAACTCACTCTCCATTGGAGAGTGTAACTATTCCCTGCAAATCAATATCCCCCCAAGTTTCTTGAATTCCCATTAACCCCCCCCCCAAAACCAGATTTTCCTTCGAAAATGGCCCAAAATCTACAAACCCAAGTATCACAGACGCTCACTTAAGCTACCTCTGCAAAAATGGACGCCTAAATGAAGCAATAGAATCTCTCAATTCCATAGGTTCATCGGTGAGTCCCAAGACCTTTTCTTGCTTAATTCAATATTGTATTGATTCTCAATCTATTCACTTAGGCCGAAAGCTTCATAAATGCATGAAGTTTTTGCTAAAAGATTTGGACCCTTTTACTGAAACCAAGTTATTGGGAATGTATACTAAATGTGGGTCTCTTAAATATGCCTATAAGGTGTTTGATGAAATGCGTGAGAGGAATTTGTACTCGTGGTCAGCAATTATTGGTGCTTGTTCTAGGGAGAGAAGATGGGATGAAGTAGTTGAGCTGTTTTATTTGATGATGATGGAGGATGGGATTGTTCCTGATGAGTAATTGTTTCCTAAGATATTGCAGGCTTGTAGTAATTGTGGGGATATGGAAACTGGTAGATTGATTCATGCCTTAGTGATAAAACGTGGGATGGATTTTGAAATTCGTGTGAATAATGCAATTTTGGGTGTGTATGCTAAATGTAGATGTTTAGATTTGACAAAGAGATTTTTTTTATAATATGAAGGTGAGGGATGTAGTTTCTTGGAATTCCATTATAACTGGATACTGTCGAAAGGGTGATATTTATGAGGGATAATTCTGATATAGACCAGGCCCATTGGACCATGTGGTACAGAATTGACCACATTACAGAATGAAGAGATAGGCAATTCTGTGATGACGTGGCTAATTCTGGACCACAAGGTCCATATCAGAAAAATCCATTTATGAGGCACGGAGATTCTCTGAGTTAATGCTCAAAGAAGGGGTTGCGCCTGGTTTGGTGACCTGGAGTATATTGATATCGAGTTTTAATCAGTCAGGAAAATGTGATGTGGCTATCGAAATGATGAAGGAGATGGAAGATTATGGGATATTGCCTGATGTTTTTACTTGGACTTCTATGATTTCAGGGTTCGTGCACGGTAATCATATCATTCAGGCCTTTGAATATTTTGGTAAAATACTTTCTTCTGAGTTTCAGCCTAATGATGTTACACTTATCAGTTTGATCTCTGCTTGCGCCTATCTTAAAGATTTAAGGAAGGGCGGAGCACTACATGCATACGGGTTAAAGGAAGAATTTGGTAAAGATTTGCTGGTGGGAAATTCTTTAATTGATATGTATTAAGTGTTTAAAGACTGAGACTGCACAGCAGATCTTTGATATGATGTCAGCAAAAGATGTCTATACTTGGAACTCCATTATTGCTGGATACTGCCAAGCTGGATACTGTGGCAAAGCCGATGATCTCTTCAGAAAAATGCAGGATCATGGTGTGCTGCCAAATGTTATCACATGGAATGCAATGATTATGGGTTACATGCAAAAGGGAGATGAGGATCAGGCCATGGATCTTTTCCAAAGAATGGAGAAGGATGGAGGGGTTATGCCGGACACCGCATCTTGGAATTCCCTAATTGCTGGCTATTTGCGAAATGGAAAGAAAGATAAAGCATTGGGAATGTCCAGACAGATGCAATTTTTGGATATGAAACCGAATACATTTACCATTTTGAGTACTTTACCTGCTTGTGCTAATCTGATTTCAGCAAAGAAGGTAAAAGAGATCCATTGTTGTGTATTGCGCAGGAATTTGGAGTCTGACTTATCTGTTATGAATTCTCTTATAGACACCTATGTTAAATCAGGGTATATAAGTTATTCAAGAGCCATATTCGACTCAATGCCGTCCAAGAATGTCATCACCTGGAACGCATTGATTACCGGTTATGTTTTACATGGCTGTTCAAGTAATGCAATTGAGCTATTTGAGCTAATAAGAAAATCAGGATGTCCACCAAATAGAGGTACGTTCGTGAGTATGATATCGGCATACAGTTTAGCTAAAAAAGATGACTTGGGAAAACGTACTTTGATTAGCATGGCTGAAGAATACCATATTACACCATGTTCAGACCACTGTGTAGCCATGGTAAACTTATTTGGTCGTTCTGGTGATTTCATTAACAAAATGAACATTGAATCTAATTCTTCTGTCTGGTCTGCCTTACTAACTGCCTCTAATGTTCATGGAAATGGTACATTGCCTGTCTATTCAGGCGAAAAGTTACTTTGAACTTGAACCAGAAAATGCTTTGATTCATAGACTGGTCTTGCAACTGTATGCAGTATATGGGACATCTGAGGATTCTTATAGACTGAAAAGACCTAGACAAAGAAGGGATTCTAAAGAGTCCATTGATTTGAGCTGCATTGAAGACAAAACAAGGTGCACACTTTTGTTGGTGGTCACCATGAGCATAACTTGAAGGTATTGGATTCTCTGATTGAAAACGTGGGTGGCAGTACCAAAGGATACTCTAATCGCTATTTGTTTTGAGGAAGAGGGAAACGAAGAAACTAGTTGGATTCATAGTGAAAAACTTGCATTTGCTTTTGCCCTCACCAAATCTTCAGTGATTGTGAAAAGCATTAGAATGTGTGATGATTGCCATAAAACTGCCAAACTTATTTCTAATACATACGGCTGTCAAATATACGTTAAGGATTCAAAGTGCTTGCACCATTTCAAAGATGGACATTGTTCATGTGGCGATTATTGGTAGTTTAGAATGACAACAAGAATTATCCTGGTTTCGCTTTTTGTTTGCAAGGAAATTACGGACGGCCTTGCATGGAAGTAATGAGGTACTCCTACAGAAACAGATACCAAGTAACTGTATTTGTTCACTTGTATGCTGATTCTTTTTTGTATATAGATTAACGTAGGTTTTTTTAGAAGCTTGGATAAAGCAATTGTAAATTAGAGAAGGGCATATGATACATATAATATGAATCTTAGGGCTGCATGCCAAGTTTTGATTGACTTCCCAAAATGTACAAATACATCATACAATCTTGTAAAATGGTCAAATTGGTGTAAATGAATTATGCGTTTTTAATTAAGATGTTTTAGCATTATGAGTCTGACTTGAATAATTCACATTTAAGTGATTTTAGGTTAATTCTCTTTTTCCTTTGCCTTCTTGGCTACCAGGGAAAAAAAAAGAGGCATCATTGTCTTTTTGCAGTGACGAAACTTAGCAGTACAAGAAGAGGATTGATTCTGAAGTTTTAAAATTAATATTATACCGTATGTAATTCGTTCGGAAATTGTAGAAATTGATTTTCTAAACGTGAGAATCCATATCTAATCTACTGGAAGGAGGAATACTTCTTCTTTTCTACCATAAGATATGGGATCCGAAAGCAGGATAGGTTCTCCATCGTTAATAGTAGTACCGAGTCAATGGGATGTGTAAACAGGACAGATTCTTTTCATGTGATGGAAATCAAGATTACAAAAAAAGCTACCATCTCTGGAAATGGAATTGAACGTCGGTTAACCCCTTTTAAGGAATTTGATTCATATCTGTATTGCAATTGCGCTAATTGGAATAGCTTTTGGGATAAAGGGCAGAGCATTTTTGCCTTTTGTAGTATTTTCCATTATCAGACATCTGTACTTTTGCCTGTAGCTTTTGTAAATGGGACAAGGATCTTTGTCGATGTGCCTTTCAATTTCTGGGAATCAAATTCTCTTCTTTTGGATGCTTTCCTTCCAAAGTGGATTCTGGAATTCTTAGTGGTGGATCTGCAGCTGGTGCTCACAAAATGTGCAATAACTCATCCTCCTTGGCCTTTATATATTTCCACCCATTTCTTCCTGGAACATGACAAACTGCATCCATCTCAAGCGAATTGATCTTCTCGGGTCTTCTATTGCCTGTCTTTAGCTGCCGGCTAGAGAATGGTAAGTAACAATAAATTATTCAAATGTGTTTCTCATATGCCTATTAAATATGTTGTCCATTAGTGTCTAATATATTTACATTGCTGCAATAATCTAATATCTGCAGGAAGGTGGAAAGAACTGCATATCAGTTGGTCCGTGGGGTGGTCAAGGTGGACATAGCTGGGATGATGGACTGTTCTCAACTGTAAGGCAACTGGAGATAACGCATGGTTCAGGAATTGACTCCATCAAGGTTCAATATGACATGAATGGTACCCCTGAGTGGTCAGAAAAGCACGGTGGCAGTGGAGGGGGTAAAGTTGATACGGTTAGCTTCTCAAAACTGTTTGAGCTGTCGGTAGCTCTCTCCCTACCACTTTTCATATTCTTTATTTAGCCCTGTTCATCTTTCGTTATGGATTACGATTTAGTTCACTCCACGGATTGGCTTTAGATGTTTAATCAGTGTTCATTGCAAACAAATGCTTGACATTGTTGTACAAAATTTGCAGGTAAAGCTGGATTATCCAGATGAGTTTCTAACTTCGATTCATGGAACTTATGGTAGCATGCAAGAATGGGGGACGCTCTTCGTTCGGTCACTTACATTTCAAAGCAACAAAAGAACATACGGACCATATGGTGTTGAACAGGGGACTTATTTCTCGTTTCCAACAACTCAAGGAAAAATTGTTGGCTTTCATGGAAAGTGCGGCTGGTATTTGGATGCCATTGGAGTTCATTTGCAGCCTCTGAGTAAATCAAATCCTCAAAATTCCTTAGTTCATACAGAGCGTAGTGTCGTTCACGGGGCAGAAAGATATGAATACTCTATGATACAAGGAAATATTGGTAAGAACTATGATCTAATTGTTGCTGTTAGGCAAAAGGGAGATTTCAGAGGCAACCCAGATTCTTTGTCGAGGCAATCCAGTGATTTTCTATCAGATATTATCTCAAAGCAAAGTTCTAATTCTAGCGAGGCCAGTCGTAAAGAATTCAAGAACAAGGTAATAGATGGAGAATTCATAAGAAATTTAGATATGTATTTTCTTGTGATCATGTTCCCAAACTAAATACAAAATCATTGCAGATAGTCGATGTTCCTGCCACTATTGAGAGAGTTCCCTCTAAAACTGCCCAAGGTGTTGTGACATATGGTCCTTGGGGTGGCCAGGGAGGTACTGTTTTTGATGATGGAATCTATGACGGAATAAGGGAAATTTATTTGTCACGTAATGTGGCAATCGTTTCAATAAGAGTTTGCTATGACAGGCATGGACAACCGGAATGGGGAAGCAAAAATGGAGGAACCGGTTCCTACAAATCTGATAAGGTAATTAAAATCTTAAATGGTATTTAAAAATTATTCCCTGTTTGGTTGACTTGTGATTGAAAGCAGTGTGAATATTTTCAGATAGTCATCAACTATCCAACCGAAATCTTGACACACATAACGGGCTACTATGCACCAGCAATGACTGTAGGGCCTACTGTGATCAGGTCCCTGACTTTCCATACCACAAAGGGGAAATATGGCCCCTATGGAGATGAACTTGGACAACCATTTTCGACCAGACTGAAAGATGGATCAATTGTTGGCATTCATGGAAGAAAAGGGCTGTTTCTTGATGCAATTGGCGTTCATGTACTTGAAGGCAATGTCATCCCTGCAACGTCAAACGCCACCCCATCTCACCCCGTGAATCAAAATGGTGTTCATGCACTTGAAGGCAAAGTCATCGCTGCAAAATCAAAAGCCGCCCCATCTCACATCGTGAATCAAAGTGGTGTTCATGCACTTGAAGGCAAAGTCATCGCTGCAAAATCAAACGCAGCTCCATCTCACATCATGAATCAAAGTGGTGTTCATGCACTTGAAGGCAAAGTCATCGCTGCAAAATCAAACGCTGCCCCATCTCACATCGTGAATCAAAGTGGTGTTCATGCACTTGAAGGCAAAGTCATTGCTGCAAAATCAAACGCCGCCCCATCTCACCCCGTGAATCAAAATCTGGTGGCCACCAATCAAGCTGATAGTAGTTCACAATGGTCTTTCAAACTTGGAAAGAAGGGACTGATGGAGGAGGTAATCCACCATAAAAAGACATACAAGCATCTAAATTATCATTTCCAAATGTTTAATGGGAAAAGGATGAAACTCATTTTCTTTGAAAACCCTTTTTCAGGCTGTCCAAAAGATAGTGAAAGATCCAACACCATACGGAACAGGACCATGGGGCGGTGAAGGTGGAAAGCCATGGGATGATGGAGTATTTACTGGGATCAAACAGATTATCCTAAACAGAACAGATGCCATTTGCAGTATAGAGATAGAGTATGACCGAAATGGACAATCTGTTTGGTCAGTTAAACACGGAGGAACCACCACCGGAGAAGCAGCAAACCGGGTTAGATATATTGTACTAGTTTCAACTATTTAAACAAGAAATCATTCTTGCAACCTTTTTTTCTTTCGATTAACACATGTTATTACCCTTGTTGTTTTAACAGGTAAAACTAGAGTATCCTCATGAAGTACTAACTTGTATTAGTGGATATTATGGTCCTCTCAAGAAAGACCAGGGAACTAAGGTTCTAAAATCATTAACTTTCCATACCAGCAGGAGGAAGATAGGTCCTTATGGGGAGGAATTGGGACAGTTTTTCACTTCGGCAACGACGGAAGGTAAGGTTGTGGGATTCCATGGGAGGAGTGGAATGTACATGGATGCCATTGGAGTACATATGCAACATTGGCTGGGGAATAATCAGAGATCTAAACCATTTTCTCTCAGGAAGATGTTTTACTGAGTTTGAGTTTTGAATTCTCGTCACAGTTTCTTTGTTTCAATAAGGGTAAATAATTGAAGGATGGTCTGTCACCCCAAGTCTTTGACATGTATGTCACCCCAAGTCTTTGACATGTATGAACTCCAACAAACTTATATACATATATAAGGGAGAAATGCTGTTCTATGTTCAATTCTTTGAATCATGTGTTGGTCAACTCATCAATAAATAAATAAATAAATAAGAGATCTAATGTCTAAGACTGAGACCTATGACGTAGATATCATGATTTCGAATCACCTCCCCGCTTCTTGGATCCCCTATTTTCTTGTAATAAATAGATTCCCTCCCCGATAAAAAAAAATAAAAAAATAAAAGAGAGTTTAGGCCATCATCATCTAATGATCAATATTTTAATCTTAACTCATGAATAATTAGGTACTCATGAGTTTAGACCATCAATATCATGATCAAAATATTAATCTTATGAATATGGTAAATTAACTACCGGGACAAATGTTAAGGTAAGAGTATTTCAAGAAGCAAAATGACAACCATGGAGAGTAAATTAAAAGAATATTATTAATATTCTAAATAATAAATTAATACTTACTAATTCATAATTTGAAATGCCTTATGTACAAACGTATAGCGATATCGCTATACAGTCATGATCATCAAGCTGCTCACTAATACTATAATTGGACGATCACGATTCATTATCAATCGTCACCAAGAAGACAAGATTGGATTAGAAGAAGGTCTATTATTATAATTATTAAAAATACGTTGGCCGGTGGCTAAAATATGCCTTGGATCAAATTCCAATTTTCTGCTGTAAAATAAAGTCCATTTATCATCAAAGTGGTCCTTCCATTGTTGATGTGTTTGATAATGAGGAAGATATTGTTTGACGTTAATTCCTTGGTCATTACAGAATCTTAGGATCCGTTTGTTCTGATTGCTTATGTATTCCACTGTCTGTGTCTCATCACCATTATCCAATGCTGACCTTAGCAATGCTACCAAATAAAATACTTCCTCTTTTGGTGTTACCACTGAGCTCCTCTCATCCCACCTACAAATATCCAAATTTTCCATTTTCCATCACTCACTTCACGAAGATTCAATCATACGACCGTTCTTTTGAGATTGGTCTTACAGCTTCCTCAAATGAATTGAGCGGGCCTAATTGCATATGAACTCCGCTCAATTCATATGAGAAATTTGTAAAGTTAGTCTCATAAGGACGAATCTAAGATTGAGTAACCCCATCTTCACATGCTATACATATTAAAATACAGTAAAATAATATTCAATAAAAATTTCTCAAGTACGAATCAAAGACCTAGTTATTCTACCGAAACTTATATTGTGGGATAGAGGGATTGCCATATTTATGTTGTTTCAATATTTTTTGTCCTCGTGCAATAGAATTCATTAAATTCTAGGGTAAAAAGCGTTGATGCCCCATAAACTATTCCCTTTTTTAGTTTTTGACCCTCAACTAAAAAGGGTCAAGTTTTACCCCTAAACTATTTCAGTTTTTGGTTTTTGTCTCCGTTACATCATAACGGAAATCCAAAAAATGGGGACATTTTGGGAAAATCATATCATTCATAATAAATAGAATTAAATTTAAGGGGAAAAAGGGTCTTTTAAGATTTTTTTTAGGTGGAATTTACAATTGGTGGTTGGAGAAGATGAGTGGTACCTGACTTCCGGCTTCTTCTGTCACTGTTCTCACTGGCGACTTCTTCTTTCTCGTCAGAATAATAGATTTTTTTTTTTATAAAAACAAAAATTTTAGGATCTTATACAGATTGCCCAAAAATGCCCCCCTTTTTTTGGACTTCGTTATGAAGTAACGGAGAATATGGATAGAAGGTCAAAAACCAAAAACCGAAATAGTTTAGGGGGTAAAACTTGACTCTTTTTAGTTGAGGGTCAAAAATCAAAAAAGGGAATAGTTTAGGGGGCGTGGGCGCTTTTTACCCTAAATTCTATTGCATGAGCTACAACCAACCGAGTAATTTTATCTTGGTATGCTACTAAGTTTTAAAACTTACATCCAAACCAATCAATATAGTACACGTAGGAAAGAGAATTGAACTTATATCAATTTTCTTTCATACGTGTACTGTACTCATTGGTTTGGATGTAATTTATAAACTTAGTAGTTTACCAAGATAAAAATTTTCCAACCAAAGACGTGGCAAAGAATGTTATAAAGAAATCGGAGTGACCTAAAATAAAGGGGAAATGAGTAATAAATTCAGATACATAGTACGAGGACAATTCGAAATTAAGACCACAGGAGTACTAATAGGAAGGACCACCAGCTCCTTTTTGTCCCTTTCGATCATTTAAGTACGGGGTATGGCGTGGGATCAACACTGTACTAGGTAAGCGGTAAAAGGAAGGATTATCTTTTTGGCTAAAATCGGGTGGGGTGAGTAGGGACGAAGCCAGAAATTTAGTATTGGGGGACGAAATTGGTAAAAAAAAATTAAAATTCTTGAAGGCGATAAAAAAGGCAAAAAAAAATTTTTGGGGGGGCGAAATTGATAAAAATTTCCAAATTTTTCGAAAATACACATAAAATTTCGATAAATAGTAGTATTTTTAAAAATTTCGGGGGCGGCTTCGTCCCAAGGGGTGAGCCTTTTTCCCTGGTTTCGGGGAAGGAAAATGATTTACTCCTAGAATTTTGGGGATAGAAACCCTAAACCCCCAAATTGAGGGTGTTAAATGACTATCTTACCCCTTACTGGTATAAGGGATTCACCCAACTATAAGGGCAAAAAGGTCCGAAAAACTATTTTAGTCAATCTTTTAGCTAATAATTCTAGTAGCCTAGCAAGGTCCGGGAGGGAAAATGTTTCATGTATGTTACAATTGTTTAAAATTTGTTATGTGTACTACTTCCTCCATTTTTAAATACAAGACTTTTATTATATGTATATCACTAATTTTATTTAAGAGAATAATATTGATATTTTAATTTTAAAAATATCTTAATTTTCGCTTTTTTAATTTTGCGTAACATGTAATTAAAGTCTTATATTTATGAATGGAGGTAGTAATAGGCAAGCTTTTTTGGCATTATTATAATCGTTAGGTCCACTTCGCAAGATCAGCTGACATGAAGATCTTAGACCTTGGCCCATTTCCATTGTCGGATTCCTTGTTTCCTTCCGGTTAAGAATTTTACGAATAAAAAAATTAAAAAAGTTCATGTCGTCCTAGATCCTAGCTGGCTGCTACATCATTGGACGCATATGCTAAGGCATCGTGCTTGCATGGAAGCCACGTGTCAAGGTTTTGCCTGCCACTCATTATGAGTCAAGGCAGTGAAAGACGATGGTAACTTGGAAAATTTTAATATATTATCGGTCTGGTGGGACTGTCTTCACAGCTTTCTGATATAAGTTGTGACGTGACCTACTTTACGGATAGGCATCATTTTAACTCATGTGAGAGGGGCCGTAGGCCAATGCCCACAATGCCAAATCCATACTAAAGTGACCCGTTCATATCATTCTTCCTTATCCGAAAAGGAACTTGCTTTACAATTACGACAACCTAAATACTACATAGTACCTTTGATTAGTACATAGTATTATATTATAAAAGGAAATTAATTATACTTTAATCAATACTTTATACTAATGAAGGATGATTTCATCATACTAATGAAGGATGGAAACATGAAGAAAAGAAGAAAAAGAATGTGCAGTAGATTAAGAATTAAGAACTTACTTGTTTTTGTTCATGGGGTATATCAAGATCGGACCACTGCTCTTATTTCCCAAAATGCCCTTGAAAACCCCTCTATCAAAGTCTGCTATTCTTGATTTTGGTACAAAGAGATTAAGCCATGGGTGTGGAACTTCCCATAAACCCTTGGAACGAAGCTTTAACTCGGCCTTGTGAACCCGGTCCAAGAAATCAACATAAGGTAGGTCTGTTGTAAACATTGAAGTTGGAATATAGTTCAGTCTCTTCGTAAGGGCATCAACCACCTGTAAAAGAACAGTTAATTTATTAAACAAATGGTTTATGAAAAGTAACTAAAATAATTAACTAAAAGAAATAATAATCAAAGTACAAAAAAGGCAGTTATAAAACAGTCCCTTTTGTCAGAACATATGAACTTTAGTTACATGCAACTCCAATTAGAAAATATATAATATAATCAGCTAGAGATAATTTGGATAGATTCCAGTGGTAGAATGTTCCAATCCTTAACAAGAACAGAAACATAACTTGTTCTTCCAAATAAGTGACAAATTTTATTAAATATTTTCGCATGTTGTTTTAATTTTTCATATACGTGACTATCAAACTATTATCTAATAAGTAATTTTAATGTTTTACTTTAATTCCGAGGCATAAGATTTCTTAAAGGGATATATTTACGGTAGATAACAACTTTGTAGATCTATAATTTTTTTTTCTGGCTTTTCCTTTCCATATTCACATGCAGACATAGCCGGACGCAGGAGTCGAAATCTAGTGGTGCAAATCGAAATCTGATGGTGCAAATCTGGGGGCGAAACTGATAAAATTCTTGGAGGGACAATAAAAAGGGCAAAAAATATATTTTGGTGGTGCAATTGCACCACTTTGCCGTGCATAGATCCGGCGCTGCATGCAGATCGCACATAGCATTATTATTATGATTATTATTATTTAGTAAAGTAAATATGTATGATATGCTTTATTAGTATTAAAAATTAATTACCTGATCGATAGTATCAGCATCTGATTCTCTGTAATTTTTTGTGATTTCCAAGCAGTACAAGACACCACCATTACCATTAATGGATGAGATTTTCACTGGATTACTCGGTGAAAAGAAAGAAGATCTCCAATTGTTGATCAGACCTTCGTCAACAATTACGAAACCTTCGACGTAATCGAACTTTTGGGTCTCTGGTTTTTCATGCAATGAGATTAGATACTCTTGGTCCGCTGTAAAAGCTGAAAAATTCGAATACAACACCCGTATCCACCTCACCTGCCAATACCGAAAAGAAAAATGGAAATAGACCATGTTAGAGGCAGAAAAATGATACGCCAACAACATTGCAAAGTTTAGAACATACTCCCTCAAAAATCATAAATATAAGACTTTTATTACATGTTGCAAAAATTAAGAAAACAAAAATTACGATGTTTTTTAATCAAAATACTAGTATTATTCTCTAAAATAATACTTGTATATCACTAATTTTATTTAAGAAAATAATATTGATATTTTGATTATAAAAACATGTTAATTTATACTTCCTTAATTTTCACAATAAAATGGAGGTAGTAATAGATAATATACTAGAAAATGTAATTGTAAGTGTTTTCAATACTGTTCCCATCTATAGTAATTTTATTGACAATGTAATAGAAAATGTTCTTGAAGTTTTGGGACGTCCATTTGAATGTGGTTGCAAAGTAGAAAATGACCCTATCGTCATTTAAAGTACTTGTATTGAGTCTCAAACTGATATTTTAGTCTCAGTCTCAAATTCAACTCAGATTCAAGATAATTTAATGTTTCAAGTTTCATTTTCAATTTCAATTTAAAAATAGTTTGACTGAACTAAACTCAAACCATACTCAATCGAAATATATACTTAGATTTAGATTATGATACACTTGATTCCTTTTCAGGCCTTGTCATTGACACTAAGAAGATTTGGCAACGTTATGTGCCCCCACCCATAGCTTAAAAAAAAATAATAGATAATCTAAGTAAAGCAGATAGAATTAACTTTCTGAATCGAAAAAACAAATACAGATTAAAAGAAAAATTATTTGATTTATTACCTTCTGAGGAGTTGGTTCGAGAGCGATTCTAGCCCTAGTGATGATTCCAAATTGTCCTAAACCTCCAAGGACAGCATGGAACAGTTCTGAATTATGGTCCTCAGAACATGTCATTAACTCACCTTTTCCTGCAGTTAATAATACAAAAATATCAATCAATCAACAGTGATTAGTAAAAATAATTACAAAATTAGTGACAAAGTCAACAATGATGACGTCCAATTAAGACATTAAATGAAGGGTAGATTATGAACAAAAACAAAACATCCCATGTGATAATATGCCTCACTAAATATCAACAAATTTAATTAGTTCTGTTAAAGTGAAAAGGGATTAGAAGACAAGAAGAAAAAAAATCAATTTCCTTTTCAGCCAACAGGTTCCATAGTTACGGTTTAGGATCCCCTCATTTCTAACTCATTCCCTGTCCTATCTATTAAATATTCCTTCCATTATCATTTAATTGTCGTTTATGAGATATATATGCATCTAAATTAATTGTCATTTACATATTTTTTATTAGGTGTCAACAATTTATTCCAGTTATACCCTCAATATATCTTTTATTGGAAAAGTGAAAGAGAAGGAGGAAAAGAGGGGTATTATTGGAATTGTGGTGAAAAGATTATTATTTGTTTGAATTCCTTAATTTTTTCAAAGTGTAATAAACGTCTTATATTGAGGAATGGAGGAATTATTATCAAATGTCATACTTTCTTGTTAATATTTCGCCATTCAAAGATATAATTTTAAAAAAAAGATAAATAAACACCTTACCGGAAATTAGACACAACATGGAATACAAGATCCATTCCACATACATATTACTAGTATTTTTTGGGCAAAAAATCCTCTATCCCTGTGTGTGTCCCTAACCAATCATAATTCAGCATGTATATATATAATTGAAAAAAATGTTTATATAGTAAATTCTGATTGGTTGGGGACATGATTAGTGATAGGAATGGGGACAGGGATTTTCACCCTATTTTTTGGACATCAAATTAAATTGATATCGAACTATGAGAGAAGAAAATCTTTTTGTTTTTTGTTTTTTCATAGTTCACTTAATATTTTAAATTATAAATAACATTCTACTGCTAGACAATCAATTGACAATTTAAAAAAAAAGTCGCGAACTTCTCAAACTAATTTCTTTCTTGAATTTCAAAATCAACATATACGAAGAAAGAGAATGAGTTGTAGCGAGATGTAATAAACAAACAAAACAATGAAAAAAATAATATTATTGTATATAGTTAACAATTATTTTCGATTTAAAATAATATGTTTCGGGGAAAAAAAAACGAACCTGTAACGACATCAAGTTCATAGACATTGCTAATTTGAGGACCATGATTGAAAGCTTGCCCACTAATACCGGCATTGGAGAGCGTACCACCCACTGAAAGGTACAAGTAATCCGTCCACGATTTCGGTGCGAGTCCATACTCTAATGTGGACCTCAACACATCTATCCAAAGCTCTCCACCCCATACATCCACGTACTTATACTTCTCTGAAACTCTCGGCCGCCCTACTCCAACCTTCTTTCCATCCTCACCACTCATTTGAATAACGACTCCGTTCTTCGTGGTCGCTTGACCGTTGATAGAATGTCCGTGACCTCTAGCTGACACGGTAAACCCGTGCGCCGACTCGTACGCCACTTTGACTAGCCGCGAAACATCCGCAGCCGATTCCGGGTTAAGAACCGCCCACGGCTCCGTTCTCTGCAAGCCGCCGAAATCAACAGAAGCCGTTTCGACTTCGTGTGGATCGACGCTGAGCTGTCCTTCAACTCGGAAGCGTTGAAGCTCCGTCGAGTCTAACGTTAATCCGACCGTCACTATTAACCGACATATCGCAAACGTCGTTAAGAGAAACTTTGTCGCCATAGCTATAATCTTTATCGTAGAATCTGGTCTTATGCTTGGAAATATATAGGAGGAATCGAAGAATAAGAGATATGGCTTAGGTCTAACGTAAGCCGAATGACGCTTTAAAGATTTAGTAGTACGCGAACATGCAGAGCACAGATTCTCTTCTATCTCTCTAAGCTTGTAAATTAGGTTATGAACTTTGCATGATTCTGTAAGAGAAAAAAAAGGTCGTCCCGAGTTGTAAGAAGAAAAAGTGGACAAGATTTGTATGTCTAGGATATGAGGCGCAGGTTGTGCATTTATAGGACAAAGCGCCGAGGGAGGAGAGATCCGGTTACAATATTCATTCTCACTTCTTGTAAAACGGCGAAAAATAGTGGCGTTTTCTTTTTATCCCAATAACTCACAATTTAAAGAATGACATTTGAAAAAGTAAAATTTGAACGATATTCATTCACGTTTTAAATTCTGAGATGTTATAATATACATATAGACATCGATTAGGGAAAGACAATTTTTTCTCTTTTAATACATAGAGATATAATTTGGACAATTAATTTTTTATTCAATGTAAAAGAATAAATACTCACCTACTCTGAAGGAAGATTCTGATTGGTCTAAGTTAATGTTATATGAACAAAATTTCTTTATAGTCCAGAATTTGACATTGACTATAAATAATTTGAACAAAATTTTCTACCTTCTATGCCTACGAGATAAATTTTAAACCACAAAATTCACTAATAATAAAATTTTTTTAATTTAAATATTTTTTCACATTTTAATATTTAACTATTAAGAAACTGATCCGAATTACTAATAATCCACAAAAGGATGCTGAGAAAACAAGCTTTTTCGTGAGGGAGAGGTGATGAGAAGAGGGAGTTAACGACGCGAGGGGGTGTGTGGTTAGACACGTGTCGAAGAATAAGGGCCACATCAGTGGAGTCAGGAGAGGAAGTGGAACCACTTATGGATACGGGAGAATCTATGTGGGGACAGGAGCAAGAGAGCGTTCACGTGGCTGCTTAGACCGGACGATGGATGAAAAGGAGTTGTGTAATGTAATGCATCGCAGCAAATAAAGTTTCTCTCGTCTCTCTTATTCCTCTCGGTTTTGTTTCAGCTTTTTTCTTTTTACAAATATTGAATATATATATATATATATATTCATTTATTTTGTCTATAGAGTTTAATCTATTTCTTTATTTCTATGTTGGGAAACTGATGGGAATGGGTCAGACTAGTTTCACATTAATTGATTGGAGCATACATATATGCTTCCGCCTAACTTATATTAGAGCACTGTGAAACCAGTTCCACAATAGTGTCATTATCAGGGGAAACCATGTTGGCGATGATTAACACTCATAATAATGAAAGAAAATCGGGGCATAGATTGCCTTCCTGTACTTTTCTATATTTGATTAATCATTTTATTCCAGTTTCCTAATAAGGTTACTACGCATAATGCTTATAGGCATATAGTTGGCCTCATACACACAAATTGGCAGCTCATTGCTTGACGCCACCATGTCCTCGATGGATACAATTTGATTTGTACAAACCATTTAAACATTTTCAAATTCACCATTTAAACAAATTAATCTTTGAGCATGCTAACATTTTCATTAATAAGTTTGTTGATGACATATTAATGGGGGGGTCGACATCGGGCTAGTTTGGGTCCTACCTACCTTAATGCTCACCGGAAAGAAATGAACTAAATAATTATATATATGGATTTTGACTTCAGCTGTTACTGAACTATTTCGTTTTAACATTGTTAGCCATTAAGCTTTAATTGCAGTGTAAAGAATTCTTTAATATTTTTCGCGTGAAATTCGGTTAATTTTAACATGTGTTATACACATGTTCAATAAATTAAGATAAAATAGTCTTTTATATTTCCTAAAAATAAAATGAATATTTTTTAAATTTTCATCTTCTTCGTCCTTCGAACCTTCCCCAACAAAGCCTTCGCGGCCTTGGTTTTTATCAATTTTTATAACCAATACTTGTAGTCAAATCACTATATTTTTTATCCAACAAGGATTTTAACTTATGTAAAGGAATGAGCCACCAAACATTTTCTCACTTTAATAATCATATTTTTTTTGTGCTGTTTATTTAATAAATTAAATAACAAGTGGGGATGGGAGCAGAGGGCTCCAATTGACGTTGGATTTTCAAGCAATTTGTGCTGTGTATTTGTTACATCAGTCAAATGAATGATTATAATGTGATTCATATGTCATTTTTTAATACGTAACTGCTTGTTTCTTTCCCTAAAATTATAATACCCCACTTCCAACTTCTCGAACCTTGTTCAGTATTTTGAATTTAATGTGTAACAGTCTTAATTTATTCTGATATTTTTAAACGTTACAATTATTTGTAAGAATGCTTCCTGGGAAGATAATCTTTGTAGGATAGGTAATTTTGTCATGGATTTCGTGGTTTAAAATTGTTTACATATCATATTTTGAAAATCGAACCAATCAACGTCCTATACATTCAAAGTCATCTCTTACAATGGAATTTCCACCTAAAAAAAAAAAAAATTATCAAGGAAATTTCCAGCAAGATGGGAAGTTTCAGGCATATGGGGCTCAAAGAAGAAACTTGGCCTAAGGAATTTCTGTTAGTTTTCCTCATGGAATATCATATATCCGTGTTTCTTGATCATAAAGAGATTTAATTTTCAATCTGATATCATTTCATAGGATTCTAGAGGTTTTATAAATGGTGAAGGGCAGAAGAATGATTAATGCAGATTATCTATCTGATAATAGTATTTGATCCTCTAGTACTGAAGATTCTGTTATTTTAGGATCATAATAACTTCCAGTATGAATATAATAACTTTCGATAATTGTCAAATTTTTATTTATAAATTGCACTGGAATAATCCTCCCGTAATTTTAAGTAGTTGATAAGATTATTACAACACATTTAGTTATGTTCTACAAGCGAGTTTGAAATTTTAGTTAGAACTATATGGGTATTCCCTTTCACTTTGGTTGATAGGGATTTATTCGACAAGAGGTCCTATTAATAAATAAATAAAAATATACAAGGAGGACTCAAGTCTCTTTGGATGCAGATTAAACTACAAGTGGGCACCAAATGTTGCTTTTATGCTGGCTAATGTCATTTTAATATTCTACTCCTCCAAAAGCTATATCTTAATTGGAACCTCTAAAGTCCAAATCAAAATTATGAGCACAATAATAGTAGTTGATTATTTGATTTCGCATATTTGGAAAGATCAACTCTGATTTTATTCTTATCTCATCTACATATGTCGTATTTGTTTTTAGTAGAACTTATATTACTAGAAGGACAGATACATGAAATGGAATAAACATCGCATTGTATGAATATTCAACTAATACTTTCTGATTCGATAAAAATATTTTACTAATTAAGTAACTGTGTTGTCCATAGGGTTAAGTGTATCCTTTAAAGGGGTTATTTCTTTTGTTCGTTTGATGAAATTAATTTTCTTTTGCCGACCAAATGGAAGAAATTGCTACAAAGTTTCTCCAAAGAAAAAGTGATAGAAATTAATTAGAGTTTTACTATGAAATTGCATGCAGCTTTCACTTTCTGTCTTTTTCCTTTCTTTCTCCAAGACTTTCTTCCTTTGGTCACCTTTTTCTTCATAAAAAAAACAACAAAAATAAGGTCAAGCAAATGTGAGATTCTAAAATTGTTCTTGATTGGTTTTTTTTTTCCACTCCAATCAAATTCTCACTGTTAATATCATTATAGCTGAAGTCCTAATCAAAACCATAAAACAAAACACACAAATACAAAATTGACAGAGGAAAGTGGGGCCTTATATGACTTTTCACTTTCTTTCACTTTGGCATTTATCCAATTAATTAGGTAACTCCTAAATAGTAACTTTCATATTCTAATACTCCCCCTTAAGTTGAAGTGTGATCTCGAGAACACCCAACTTGCTAATCAGATAATTAAATTGCCTTTGACTCAAAGCTTTGATTAACACCTCGGCGAGTTGTTCCTTTGTTCCCACATGACAATTAACAAGTGTTACATCTTGAATTTTTTCTCAAACTAAATGACAATCGATCTCGATATGCTTAGTTCTTTCATTGAAGACTGGATTGGCTGCGATGTGTACGGGGACAATTAGAGCCCACTTGGACACTATGAGCCCACACATCCCGCCTAAGAGCCCGCTCTGATACCAAGAAGGGCGGCAAGCCTTCAAATTGACCCCCACCTCGATGTGAGGGGAAGTGTTGAAATATAAATTCCCACATCGAGTGACTAAGGAAGATCCAAACAACTTATAAACTAATGGGTTAACACCTCTCATTGCAAATTGATTTTGAAAGGATATGGAGGCCCATGGACTAATTTTCATAGGGAGCTTCCATACTTCCCCCTCTATACATAAGATTTAAACTAGAAATCTTTTTAAATGACACAAAAAATTTCTCAGCTCAATCGAACTCATGTTGGTTGAGTAGATTGAATTTTAGTACTCTCTATTTTTTAACAGAGGTATTTTAACCTCTTCAACTCTTCTACAAATTATGTCCTTTACAACTTTTAAGTTGTTATTATAATATTTCCCTCACGATAGAGAGAGTATTCTTTAGAATAAACTAAATTATTTAAGGGAATAATGATAAAAAATATATTATTTTTTTCTTTTTAGTATTATACTTCATTCCTTAATATAAAATTCTTAGGACATTAGAGAAAATTAAGGGAAAAAATATGTACTTTGTTGGTCAAATACGAATATCACTATCTTAAATAAGACTTTTATACCACTAATTCTATTTAAGATAGTAATATTGATATTTGGATTAAAAATACATTTTAACATTTGCTTCTTTAATTTGCGTTACATTCTCTGAAAATCTTATATTAAGGAATGGGGAGTGATAATGCCAGAGCAAGAATCATCCTGCAAGAGCGATTTACGTGCATTTGACAAAATTACCCCTTTAACATAATAACTAAATCTTTTAATTATTTTTTCTATTTTCTCTTCCAATATTTTCTCTCTATTCCTGGCATGATCTTTTTCTGTCCCCTAGATTCTTTCCTTATTTCTTCTCTCAATCTCTCGTGATTTTTGTTTCTACATCTGTTGTTTTTTTTTTCTTTTTTTCCTCTCTCTCTCTCTCTCTCTGTTTTTTTTTTTTCATTTTTTTCTTCTCTCCATCTCCAAGTGATTTTGTTTTCTTCTTTGTTTTTTTATTATTTTTTCTTCTCTCAATTTCCTCATTTTCTTGGATTGAATCATTCAACAACAATATAAAATCGAAAACTCAATAAAAATAATAAAATTTACCTCTTTTACCGAAAGTAGTTAAAAATTATCAGGACACACACACACACACACACACACACACACATATATATATATATATATATATATATATAAATTCAAAGTTAGACAAAAGAGCAAGAAGAGATAATGAAAAAGAAGAATGGAGAAGAAAACAAAATCACTTGGAGATGGAGAAAAGAAAAAAACGAGAAAAAAACAACAGAGAGAGGAAAAAACGAAAAAAACAACATATATGAAAACACAAATCATATGAAAATAGAGAGATTGAGAAAAAAAATAAGGAAAGAATCTAGGGGAGAGAGAAAGATTAGGCCAGGATATAGAGAAAATATTGGGAGAGAAAATAAAAAATAATAATTAAAAGATTTAGTTAATATGTTAGAGGGGTAATTTTGTCAAATACACGTAAATCGCTCTTGCAGGAGGATTTTTGCTCTGGCATTATCACTACCCTTAAGGAATGAATGTAATATTAAACTAGATTTATTAAAAAGGAAGGAAGTATAATTTTCAATAACGTCAAATAATTATCTATATCCGTATATGCTTCCATTAATGTACCAAACCACTCACAATTTGACATGTGTATATATAATTGAGAGAAATGTCTACTCTAGATGATTGGGTATAAAATAAGAATATATACCGATACAGACAATTTTCACTCTTCCATAACCAAATTGCAAAGCAACAAGCAACATGGACCCAACTGGCACTTCATAGAGAAGGGAAATGATAAAGAGCTAAGCGAAATTGGCTAAAAATTCAAATTAAACACTATTCACCTCTGTTGGTATAAGAGATTCACTCACTCATTTACCATTTTGCCACCAATTTAGCCAATTAATTGTCTAAATTTTAGCTCCCTATCAATACTCTATAGAGAAAGCCGCGAAAATGCAAGAAGGGGAGGGAATGACTAATTTCATGCCTATAGTCAGGGACGGATGCAGGTAAGTGACCCCACTGAATTTTTTTTTTTTTTTTGTAATTAATTTTTTTTACTTCTAATTATATAAGTTATATAATAATTAGATCTATGTTATTAAATTAGTGACCCACTATAAACTTTGGTGACTTTATACTCAAACAATATCAAATGCAGAAAGCGATGACTTGACTGTCACGTGGGTCCAATCGCTTTCTTTATAATTTTTCTATTTATTTGAAATCTTTTTAATTTTTTTTTCTAAACTTTTACTTGTCTTACTCATAATGCGACATTTTTTTAGAAATTCACTCAAAAATATTTGTATTTACTAACTAATTTTCACCGGAGTTATATATATTTTTGTCCCTTCATTTCATTCCCTCCCCTTTTAGTTTTAGTCTAAAATCATCGCGTTTGTTAATTTGTCAAAACCGTCATAGAAAAGTAGTTCATTGATAGAAATATTATAATTTAAGATTTTTACTTAAAATAGAAAAAAATTATTGAAAAAATCTTATAGAAAATGTTACTTTTTAAAAATATTGCAGTAGTGGTCTCCCTCCAAAACTGTGGACGGTCTTCCTCTAACATTTTCAGAAACGTCTAATTTTTTATAGAAAATTTTAATTTTAATTTTTGGCTTCGTCTCTAAACAAATGACCTCACTACCCCTATATCCTGGATCCGCCACTGCCTATAGTGAGATCTTGTAAATAAATATTTGCATGGAATCTGGAATACTTGAGCCACTAATGAAACTTTCTCTCATCCTCTTATGTTCAAGAGCTTCCCATATATCTAATATTTTTCCAGCAAGATCATACCCTTCTTTTTATGAAGTTCACTATCATTTCCCTATAATAAAATATTACTCTGCTCTTTTTATAATATAATAGAAGTTCTTCAACGACAGTTTAACATAGATTAAAGAAATGAGGGATAGGAGAGATTTTTACAATTATACTCTTAAATAATTTAGTTTATTTGTAAACACTAATCTCTCATCTCTCTGTATAGTAAGGGTAATTTTAAGAATATATATTTTAAAAATAGAAAATTAACATATATTTAAAATATATGAAAACTAAAAAGACCGATATTATTAAACATAGGGAGTGATTTTTTTTAATCTAAACTTTTATCACTAACCTCCTTAATTTGAAGCTTATTTTAGAGCAACACATTTTCAACTATTTCAAATAAAAATAAAAGATCTTCATTTTGGATTGTAGTTGGTTTGAACGAAGTAATGTATTTATTATATAAATCTTACTTTGTCAGTTAAAAAGATATTTCGTGGATTTCAATATTTTTATATTTGGAAATGGATCCAAATTGTGGAAATTTTAGTCCAATTCAACTTTCAACAAATTTTAGAATATATCAAGCTCCATGAACATAAAGTTCCACCATTAACTCCCTTAATAACTTCCTTGATTTTAGAAAATTCAATTCTACTAACACACGATGTGATCACCACTCATTCCCTAATTAACATGAGTAAAATTTTGTATAAGTTAAGATATTAACTTTTATTGAAGACAAATGGTGTTTTAAAATTTTGTATAAGTTAAGATATTAACTTTTATTGAAGACAAATGGTGTTCTAAATTTTTGTATAAGTTAAAATAAAGGGTAGTGATAATGTCAGAGCAAGAATCCTCCTGCAAGAGCGATTTACGTTCATGTGACAAAATTATCCCTCTAACATATTAACTAAATCTTTTAATTATTTTTTCTATTTTCTATCCTAATATTTTCTCTCTATCTTGGCCTGATCTTCCTCTCTTCCCTAGCTTCTTTCCTTATTTTTCTCTCAATCTCTCGTGATTTTTGTTTCTATATCTATTTTTTTTTCGTGTTCCCTCTCTCTCTCTCTCTTTTCGTTTTTTTTTTCTTCTTTCCATCTCCAAGTGATTTTGTTTTCTTCTCTGTTTTTTATTATTTTTTCTTCTCTCAATTTCCTCACTGAATAGACCATTTTCTTGGATTGAATCATTCAACGACAATATAAAATCGAAAGCTCAATAAAAATAATAAAATTTACCTCTTTTACTGAAAGTAGTTGAAAATTATCTACGTATATATATATATATATATATATATATATATATATATATATATATATATATATATATATATATAAAGTTAGACAAAAGAGAAAGAAGAGATACTGAAAGAGAAGAAAACAAAATCACTTGGAGATGGAGAGAAGAAAAAAAGGGAAAAAAAACAGAGAGGAAAAAATTAAAAAAACAACAGATATAGAAACAAAAAACATATGAAAATAGAGGGATTGAAGGAAAGAATCTATGGGAGAGAGAAAGATCAGGTCAGGATAGAGAGAAAATAAAAAAAATAATTAAAAGATTTAGTTAATATGTTAGAGGGGTAATTTTGTCACATGCACGTAAATCGCTCTTGTAGGAGGATTCTTACTCTGACATTATCACTACCCTAAAATAAAATATTCGAATTTAGATGAAAATAAGTATATATGTAATAAATTCTAACTCGACTTAGTATTTTGGCCAATTAGTGTATTTAGTCCTGAAATAATTTTCGTTTGGCAAAGTTGATCCCTAAAGATTGTTTGCAACTTTTTTGATCCTCAATCAAGTTATGGGCCAGGAATTGGTTTTTTTGACTCTTTTTTTTTAAATATTGAATGTTAGTTAACAAGTGATGTGGGCAAAATTGGAACTTCACATTTTTTTAGATAATTAATATCATATGAACTTAATTGTAAAAATACTTAAAAATAAATACCTAATTGTAAAAATAAAACTAAAGAACCTCCTCCCTCCACCTCCTTCTTCTCCAGCCCCTCCTCCCTCCACCGCCGCCGCCTCCTTTTTCTCCAGCCCCTCTTCCTCCCTCATCCTCCTTCTTCTCCAGCCGCCTCCCCTCCTCTCTCCTCCTCCGCCTCCTCCCTTCTCCCCCCGCCACCGCCTCCCTCCTCCCTCTTCCTTCTTCTCAAGCCGCCTCCTCCCTCCTCCTCCTTCTTCTTCTCCAGCAGCCTTCTCCCTTCTCTCTCCGCCGCCTCCTCCCTCATCCTCCTTCTCCAGCCGCCTCCTCCCTCATCTCTCATCCCTTCTTCTCCCTCCTTGCCTCATCTTCCGCCTTCTCCTTCATTGGCCGGAATTGTGCAAGTGATATTGGCTGGATATTGACCGGAATTGTGAATGATGGTTTTATTTTTTAGTTTTATAATTATGTATTTATATTTCATTATATTTACAAATGAGTACAAATGATATTAGTTATCTAAAAAATATGTGAAATTCCTATTATACCCATGTACAATTGACTAACAAATACAAAGGGACCTAAAAAGATGCAAACAATCGTTAAGGACCAACCTTGCCAAGCGAAAATTGTTTGAGGATCTAAAAAGCTGCAAACAATCATTAGGGACCAAACTTGCCAAGCAAAAATTATTTCAGGACTAAATACGACCATTTGACCTAGTATTTTACATAAAAGACGGACCAAATTTAAGTTTTTAGGAGTCTTGTTATGATAGGTATACACAACAAAAACAACATGAATGAGCAAAATATTACTACCTCCATCAGACATTCATTATATTTTGCGAAAATTAAGAAGGTAAAAATTAAAATATTTTTGTAATCAAAATATCAATGTAACTCTCTTAAATAAAATTAGTGATATACAAATATTATTTAAGAGAGTAATATTAGTATTTTGATTACAAAAAATATTGTAACTTTTGTTTTTTTAATTTCCACAACAAATAATGAAAGTTTTATATTTAGGAACGGAACGGAAGGAGTATGATAAACCACGAATTTCTAAATGTAGATGTTACAGATGATGTGTTCTTCATTTGTTTGAAACAGTGAACGCGAGTTGGAAGGTATTTTGATTTGCTATATGGCTTATCGTTGACGAGAGTTCGATTCTTACAGTGGATATTGACTTTCGTGAGATTTTTTCGCGGTTGTAGGGCTCCGTGTATAAGAGCACTATTAGTCAAACTCTCCCCCGCTAGCAATCACTCTACACGTCAACTGCAAATTGAGCCCGAATTAGTCACCACGTTGTTGGTGGATAAGGATGCCCCTCGGGTTAACCAAAATTTTTGTTGATAAGACAAATCCAAAGACAGCCAACCAACTTTGTGCAGCTTTGACATTATTAAGTTTATAAGACAAACAACGTACGACTACACACGTGGTTTCATTTATGCTTTGTTCCCAATTTATGGGCCATACTCTTAAAAATGACCTGAAATGCCAGCATGGATATGACTCAAAGTATTCCTATTTGGCAAATTCAGGACTCGTTGATCTTCAAAATGATTCATCTTTTGGAAGGAAGAAGATTTTTGGCATTCATATTTTTCCTTTTTGTCGCATGTTTTGATTTATTTCCACATCTAGAAAATCTGTCATGAGATTTTTATGTTCTTATCATATTGACTTGACGCAAAATTGTCTCTGAAATAATGAAAAAGTTAAACCTAATAAATTTAAATTTTCGATCACGATTTTTGTCTTAATACGTCAAAATTTCATTGTTGTGTTGTAGAAAAGTCACTTTTTGCAATTTGAGATGCACAACCACAAACTCTTTTTGTCGTTTTTTTTTTAGATTAAGAAGAGATATTGTTATAATTTGTTTTGCTAACTTTCAGAGTTAGATACAACATAATATTAGTATCATGCCACTTTTATCAAGTATTCATGTTTTTAGCCACCTTACAATAGGAGTTTTTGATAATGCAATAATATACATTAAACTCAAATTTTTGCAGCCATATAAACGTTGTATCTTTAACCAATCAAATTATTAGGTAATTCAAAAGAAGTCTCTCCGCCTTATAATGACCATTTTTAGTGTCCTTTTCTAGATTATTGTTAAATTTCTACACCTTTCCTTTCTTCATTAGTTTTCATTCTTTTTTTGTCCATATGATTACCATTTGATGAACAATTAGTGATCATTTTAAGTTGGAGTATATATGGACCCTCAACAAATATAAGTCAAGATTTTGATTACCTCATCATAAATTTCCTTTACGAGTTCTTTGCATTCCCATGAAGTTTTCTTCAATGTGTAAAAATCATGATCTTGACTAATTTTGCATTACATAGAGCTGCATTTTTGTTTTTTTCTTCTTCGTGATCGTACCAGAGGCGGATCCAAGGGGTGGTCAAAGTATGCCAGGACCACCCAAGATCAAAGAAACAAGTTTAATTTTCACCCTAAATTTCAATCATAAATTGTCTAATATGCAACGAAATTTGTAGGTTCCCCCTAAATTGTTGAGAGACCACCCTAAATTTCAATCCTGGATCCGCCCCTGATCGTACCATACTTTAATTTCATACCAACCCCTCGGGCGGGCAATAAAGAGAGAGAAAACAAAAACATGTAGAAAGCTATAGTTGATTTGGTATTTCTTGCATTCACAAAGTAAAAGGTCTTCCTTAGTTGAGTGAAATTATTTTTTATCTACCCAAAAAAATACACATATATATAGTCTTCCCGTACCCGACGAAAACAAGTTTGTTGAAGCCATGATAGAAATGGAAAATTTTTCCTCCATATTTACACTGGATTATTATTTTATTGCAATTAGCCTCATTTTTCTATGCACCTTCCTCCATGGCTCTGGCTAAGTTAAAATGGATATCTCTTTGACAATAAATGCCTAGCTCATTCTTATGACATATAATTTTCTCTTACTTATCCATATTGAATTGACAATCACAAGTTGATGAAGCATTCAGGCCTGTCTGGGTCCAAGGTGATCGACCGAACATGTTTTATAAAATTGGGGGTCAAATTTTTTGTTAACTATATATACATATGTATGTATTTTTTTTTAAAGTTTGACAGTATTTATATTTTTAATATTATATTTAAAAAATTTGAGTATATTTTGGAGAACAATTATTATGATACGATTGTAATGATTTTTTTTTTGGTTGTTTTTACATTAAAAGTTTCTTTCATTTAATAGATGAAGAAAAATCACGACTACGGTTGTTTGTTTTGATTTTGGAAATTCGAAGATCGTATTATATTTTGACACTTTTATAATTTAAACTTTTAAAAAAAGAAAAATTAAATGCCCTAACTTTAATAAGCTAGTAAAGTGCATCAATATTATTCGAAACGTCCCTGAAAGGATTGCTAATGGTAATGATTGATACCTCAAAACTTAGAGATCTTTGAGCTTAGACTCCACTCCCCACTTCTTATGTTGCGATAATTTCTAATAATAAAAAGAAAATTGAGGAGCACAAAAGGAACATGTATGAGAGTATACTTGGGAAGTAATTTAAAATCCATCATTTGCACTAATTTTTCAGCTGGCCTATTTGCAGCTACCAAGCAGCACATGCATACTATCCACCAGAGTGGCTTGAAAAGGAAAGTAGTATATATATTATATAAATTAGCCAAATAATATGATTTGGCTAACATTATTCAGTCATTTTCTATCCTATAGTTGCTTGCCATGTGCACCATTTTTCTCAACTAATACTTGATGAAAGAAATAATATTTCTATGGATAAGCCTAAATTAAAAAGTATAAGATATATCATCTCAAAAGAAAACAATTTTATAATCATGAACCTTTTTTTTTTAGTTTTGGTCATTGATTAGGTAAGTGAATAATAATACACATTAAAATGTACTATAAAACCAGGATATGGTCCAAATCTTGAATAAAGAAAGGATCAGACAAGCATGAACTAAATTCCTACATACCATTTCATGACAATTTTTTTGTCCATATAATCAGTTCTTATGGCATGTGATGGCGGCGGCCAGAAACATTGTTCATTCGCCTAACCATTCACATGTACCGACTTTCTCACATTATTGAGGGTTTGGTTCTTATAAGATACAAAATACAGAGTTTAATGATAGAACTCGAAATGGAATTGAATAGAGTTTTAGTTTGTGTTTTATAAAATGAATTAATTGCTCGTGAGAGAAAAAAAAACACGAGTTAGAGTAAGAGAATTTCATGTTTCAGGGGTCACTTTGACATAAATCCAGTCTTATGGGACTGGTCCCATAACCCTTTCACAACCCGAAAATATTAACATAGTAAAACTACATTTTCTATTTATTTATTTATTTTTAAGTTTGACCGTCAAAATCGACCTCCCTAAAGAACTTAACAAGCCATTAGTTGCCGGCTCATCCAACTAGAAAGTGTTAACCTATTGGTGGCATTCTAAAACTGCTTGGGTCAATTGGATAAGGCACGCTGAGACTTAAGGTACCAACTAAATAATACATGTCGAAGCTTGAAGTAACATTAATAGCAAGCTCTTTTCAACTATGTGAGTATCCTAGTCCAACCTTGATTTTTATTTTTTTTAAATATTTTATTAAGTAGGAAAAATTGTCAAACAGGTCGCTATGCATATTGAAATTTTACTGCACTTATTAATTCCTAAACTTTATGACCTTTTCCTAAATAAATAAAAAAAAGAAAAAGAAATCGTTGAATTAAACTCACTTATCTAGTTCTCAATAATTTGCAAGTTTTCCATGTGAGTTTTCCGTTGCTGTTCATGGCATTGGGCCTCGGTTCTCGTAGTCAGAACGTCATTGGGTCCACAGATAAAATCCCCTGCCTCTCGTGCATCTCTACACCTTTCTTCTAATGGGCTTTATAGCAATGATTGGCCCATTTCAAGAAGTGCAAGTTAGACTAGCCCTATTATGTTTTTGGGTCTCAAACTCTAGACCTCAAGTGTCAAGCTATAAGTACTAACTAGGTCAATTCAAGTACGAAGCCAGGATTTTGGTGTTAAGCGTGAAACTATAATAGTATATCGAACTACATATAAAAATTGTAAAAAAAAATATTGAAGGACGAATATGATAAAATATTCTGAACTATATATAAAATTTACTATATCTAATAGTATATTTAGAAATCTCAGGGCGACTGCTACCCACCCCCTGGGTCAATTTGCAGAGGTTTTTCAATCGTGTCAACCAATCATAATGGAAAGTCCTGCCCTTTTCATTATCTCTCACATTCTTTGATATAAAATTCTTACTGACATTTTCTTTCACATATGATTTTCATTTTTTTAAACGAAGGATTTTGAATATATTATTTTCTTATATTTTACTTATAATTTCTTTTTGATTTCTTTAAAAAAAATTGACCAAAAAATTACTGGTGTCGTATATTATAATTTGGCCATAAACTTCTAATCATGTATCCTGTTCAAAACGATAAAAAGTTTATTCAAAGTTGAGCATCCGATTCTTGCATAATGCGTTGACTTGGCTTGTTTATTCTTTTTGGATTTATCATGTCTGGTTGTATTCCTATGATTTTGGACAAGGAATAGTAAAGAATTTTCTTTCTTGCTTTGATTGCTTTTTTTATTTTTTTGCGTGTTACTTGTTTATTACTTTTACATGTAAGAAGGCTAATAAATACCTTTGTCTTTTTTTTTAGAATAACTAACGTTAAAAGTTTATTCCATTAAAATTTGATAGGTCCATATTAAATATCATTTGAGTTTAAACTTGAAAGATCAAAATATTTATTAAGAAGCAAAATACAAAATTTCCATCTCGGATTTATGATTATGGTTTCTCTTTTCTATTATCGTACAAAATATGAAATATATAAATAATTATTCTTTAGATAGTGAAAAAACTCAAAAAAGAATTAGTGATGGGGTTTAAAGCCGTGTCAAAAACTAGTTTGGTTCGTTTATGATCAGTTATTCCATCAACATCAGTCACTTAATTTAGCAATTCAACAATCAAAATTAGTCCAATGTTGATTCACTAGCGAAATTAAAATGAAAAATTCGAAATCATATATTTTCAAACAAAAAAAAGAAAAAAAGGAAAAAAAGTGATGGGGTTAAAGTAAGGCCACAGAGTGTGAGAGTGAGCAAAGCAGGCAATAAACATCCGAAACTCACGTGAAGAACCTAGAAGGACAAGCCACGTGTCTATCCATTCACGTGGGACCCGCATTGAGAATCCACCAAGTTCCACCACGCCTCCTATGCTGAACAAGTTAAATTCAGTACGTGCGGGCCATGATCTGAGCCGTTGATTTCATTTTTCAAATGGATCGACGGCTGTCATTTAAAAGAGAGTTAAAAGGGTTCATATGTAATTTTACAAATAAATAATAATAATAACAATAAAAAATAACACGCAACCGTCACATCGATTGGGTTACCGAAGAAAGAGAAAAGTTGCGGCTGAAAAGTCAAAGGTACATTTCTACTAGAACACATGTTCTTCGTTAGAGAACACATGTTCTTGTATATTGTGAACACATGTTTTTATTAGTGAACACATGTTCTTGATTATTGAACACATGTTTTTTAAAAATTCGTTTTCCCGCCAAAAATATCTTCTCCCAGTTAAAAGTAAGAAAGAGAAAAAATAGCTCAAAGTTTATCCCTAAAATACCCTTTTTTGATACAGCCGTTGGATCAAAAAGTACAAAATCCAACGACTGACAACTTATCCCGCACGTACAGAATTTAGACTGTTCAGCATAGGAGCCGGACTGACCAAGTTCGCCATGGCCCCGTTCCAAAATCCCTACCCTCTACCTCTACCTCTACCTCTACCTCTACCTTAACCGTTTTGCCCAATCACAATAAAAAAATAAAGAGTCAATTGCATTTTAGTAGTCATATGTTAGAGGCTAGGAGCATTTTAGTCCCAATAATTTAAAAATGAGCACTATTAATTTCAAGACAGTTAATCAATAGTTAAAGTGGTCAAAAACTGTTAAATTGGTTTAAAATGGACCAATATGTCCTCACTTGTAATTAAAAATGACATTATTATTCACGTCTGTATAAGTATTAAATAAATAATAGCATTACCAATGAGGCATTGATCTAATGGCTAAGGTCTCATGATGTATAAGTCACGAGTTCAAATCTCATACCCGTTTCTTAAATCCCCTATTTCTTATAATAAATATGTTTCCTCCCTAATAAATAAATAAAATTTAAAATAAATAAATAAATTCTAACATTCCTTCCAAGGATTGTCTATAATATATACATTTTACGCAAAAAATAAAAATAAAAAATTATTAACAAACTTATACAAATGTCTGAAGTATATAATTAATTACATTATCATTTATAAGCGAGACAGACACATATTAATCATTTACATATATATTTAAAAAAGGTTAACGATTTTAACTTGACGACTAATTGTGTTGGTCTATCATTTTATAAAAAATGTAGACTAAAATGTTACTACTCACTAACCTAAGTGTACTAAAATGCAATTAACCCAAAGATAAAATTTCACCATTAACCCCACCACCTTGGCTCAGGTGCTCGAACAAGAAAATTCAGATATATACTGGGACACGTCTTTATCAGCCAATCGGGATTTTGTACTTTTGTATTGTTTGATCCAACGATTGTATAAAAAAATAGGGGTATTTTTAGAGATAAACTTTGAGCTCTCTTTTTTCTTTTTTACTTGTAACTCGGGTGTTCAATAATCAAGAACACGCGCTCAATAATAAAAAAACGTGCGTTCTATAATAGTAGTAACATGTGTTTATCGACCGAGAACGCATGTTCAATAATCAAGAACATGCGTTCACTAATAAAAAAATGTGCGTTCTCTAATAAAAAAATGTGTTTATCGACAGAGAACGCGCGTTCTCCGAGAAGAACGTGAGTTCTCGCGAGAGAACGTGCGTCTCTAATAAAAACATACGTGAACGCGTGTGTTCTCTACATGTAGACATGCGTTCTTTTTCACCCGCAACTTTTCTCTCTCTCTCGTAACTCCACCTTTTTAACTTTTCACATGCAACTTTTCTCTCTCCTCTAATAAAATTACATATGTATCCCTTTTAGCTTTTCTCTCTCTCTAATAAATCTCAACCATTGATCCTTTTTAAAAAATGAAATCAATCTAGCCCATATCAGTGTCTCCGCACGTATCGAATTAAAGCGCGTTCAAAGACGTGAGATCTGGACTGTAACCCCACAAAAAGTCACACCCACACACCCACACTACACAGCAGCAGACCCTTCTCTTTCTCTCTCAATCATAGACTTTTTCTTCTTCTTCTTCTTCTTCTGCAGAGAAAACATTATTCTCAGAAAACCGCCATGGCCACTCCTTCCCCTTCTTCTCGCAAGGTATTTTCTAATTAAGCTTCTTCATACTTTTCTTTTTTATTTTTTATTTTTTTAATTCGAGAGATTTATATTTTTTTGTGTTTTGATTAAATTGAATTATAATGAGAATAATAGGCATTGAGCAAGATCGCATGCAATCGGCTACAGAAAGAGCTGGTGGAGTGGCAAGTGAATCCACCATCTGGATTTAAGCACAAAGTTACTGATAATTTGCAAAGGTTTTGCCTTTTTCTCCATCTGAGGATTTGTTTATTTATAGTACTGACTAATTGTGATATTTATTTATTTTTAAAATGGAGTATAGGTGGGTAATTGAGTTGAATGGTGCGCCGGGGACTTTGTATGCCGGTGAGACTTACCAGCTTCAGGTTGATTTTCCTGAGCATTATCCTATGGAAGCTCCTCAGGTCTAATTCAATTATTATTTATTTACTTAATTCCATTCGTTTTCGAATAATTACTATTTATTTTCATACTCTCTCCATTCCATAATATAAGTTGTCAGTACATGTAAAGAAAATTAAGGAAGAAATAAATATGTTGTTTTTTAATCAAAATATCAATATTACTCTTTTAAATAGGATTAGTGATATTGATATTTTGACTAATAAAATACCTTGCTTTTTGCTTTCCTAATTTTCGCTACATGTCCTAAACGACTTATATTATGGATTGGAGGTAGTATGAAATTGTGGTGGATGTGGCTGAAGAGCCCACTCATGTAACTTATTTGAAAGGTTAAAGAACTTTTTAATTTCAATATAATGAAATAGATTTTGGTTTCTAACCAAAGACTGGTGCTTTTTGCTGTTTCGATGAGCTGTTGGTGTAGATGGTGGTTTATATTGTAGCTTATGTCCTTAATTATTCTTGTTATTGATGTGTTTTTTCACCGGCTTTCAGGTTATTTTTATACCTCCTGCTCCGCTTCATCCCCATATCTATAGCAATGGGCATATTTGTCTAGGTTTGTTACTGGTCTCTCCTTTCTTTTTTCCTCTTGAAAGTTTGTTAGACGTTTCATTTCTACATAATTTATTGTTTATGGACGTGTTTAGTTGTCACGTTGCTTCACTCTTTATCTATTTATTGACAAGAGAACAGTGATTTATCCTCGTGTTTTTAATTGTCGAAATGCTTTGTTACTGTATTGATTTCCCGCGACATATCAGGGGCACTAGAGACTGAAATTTTGAAGCTATTAATTGGAAATTTTAATGTGTGATCCTCCGTAATTTTGGTTCATAATTTTGTATGATTGGCTACACAATTTCAACTTTTGCTTGCGTAAAATTTGTGATTATATGGCTTCAAAAAGTTACTGGTGTTTCTTGGATATACCTGACGTCTTGTCTTGTGTTGCGTTGGACATTGCCGAAGAATGGGAGTTTTGCTTATTTGAAATCAGGATCGACCATTTATCTAAATTTAGTAAATTTTCTTGAAAGATACCTATTTGGAATCCCTGGTTGTAGGAAACGAACTAAAAGAAATATTTTGTAGCCTTTTTTGTTAGGTGATGATTTCAGACATGCAAAAAGGAAGTAAACATCACTACAGGGGGGAAGCTTTTGCTTACTATCTGACGTAGGAAATGATTTAGTTGAAGTAACCTTCGTCATCCTGCCCCTTTTTTTCACGTGTGCACGTGAAAATATAGAATACTTAAAGACATATAAAGAAGTTTGTGCTTCTTTTTTATCTGCAACCGTGGGATATCTGGAACTTTTTGTACTCATCAGTAATGAGATATGTTATTAGGTGTCGGGTACAGACGTTGGGTACATGTATGTATTTAGGTGTCAATTATTTAAACATCTAAAATAAATTATACGGGGACACTTTCCCAAATTTGGACAAGGGTACAGGAATACATAAATAAATTTCAACCATCTCCCATTATTCTCTCCCCATCGTCTTCTCCCTCTCCCTAACACTAATTTCTTCTCTTCCTCCTCCTAACAAATTTGCAGTCAATACAGATTCATCACCAGCCAATTTCATACCTTGTTTGACTCCTATACCCCTCTCTATTCCATCTTCCCTTCACTTATTGCTTGAATTTTGTTCAACCTCCTTCATCCGCCCAAACTCCAATCTCCGATCGTCGTAGATTCGATTTCACAACGACAACAACAATGGGTGTCCCAACGATGGCGGTGATGAGCTTTCAAGAGTTGGTCAAAGTACTCATTTGCAGTTGACCATGTCAGGTACGTATTCCATACCCATACCAACGTCGTGTCGTGTGGACACCGGTACAGCACGGCTAAATGGAGAGTCCGAGTAACATAGGTAATTAGAAGGCTAAATTTTTTCTGGAAAATAAGGCAAGATTACATTAGCTCCATGGAACCGTCATTGGAGTTTCCGTAGTGTTTCAACAATACATCATTAAGCATCTCTAAGTTTGGCCTTTTAGGTAGTGGGATTTCTACACAATGTCCCAACACGGCCTTTTGGCCTCTGTCTGACATGACTGTAAACTGAAATGTAGATACAATAGCTGTGCTTGGTAGTTGGGTTACCAGTAGTTACCGGGTCTCTGATTCATTTTGTCGGCCATTTAGCGCAGTTTGCTCTTGTATCTAAAGAATTGTAAATGTGGTTAAACTGATGGGTGAACAAGTCGATAGCTTATTTGCATGTTGATCTGAAAAGGGAACTATCTGCGTGATTCTATATGCTATATTTGTTATTTTCTAACATTTCTTATAGTTTTCACCTTATATTTGTCTTCTATGCAATAACAATCTCATCCTGGTACTTCTGTACCTTTTTGTGGTGGTTTTTGGTGGAAGCCAATAACTGTTTTTTCCAACCTGAATCTATTTTCAACCCTGTTTGCTTCAGCGTTGATTTTTTTTGTTTTTTTTATGGTCTGTTTATCTTCAGACATTCTATATGACTCGTGGTCCCCAGCGATGACTGTGAGTTCCATCTGCATCAGTATTCTTTCCATGTTATCAAGCTCGCCCGCAAAGGTTTGTTTTATTAAACTCACTCTGGTGTCCGAGTGCCCATGATGCTCATAGGCTAGTAACGCCTTGTTTTGCTATTTAATTCGCGAGTCCTACTGGGTTTTTCTTTTGCAGCAACGTCCTGCGGACAATGATCGCTATGTGAAGAATTGTAGGAATGGTAGATCACCAAAGGAGACAAGGTGGTGGTTCCATGATGACAAAGTGTAAGAAACCCGATATTTTACTGGTTGCTACAATGGCCTAGTTTGGAAACTAGGAGGAGGGTTGAGAGGTAAAAAAACACAAAAAGAAAAAAAAAGAAAAGAAAAAAGATAAGGTTGGAGGAGGAACCCACCATTTGAATGCCCTAAGAGCTGGTTTTAGGGCAGTAAAAATAGAAGATGTGAATGCTGCTGTAAGGTGGCAATCTTTGATGTATAGTGATCATATATATGAGTGGACCTGAAGTCCAAGTACAACTCATGCAGTTTTTTTCTCTCCTTATTTCTCCAGAAAAAGTACTTAATCCATAAATGTCTTCAAAATTTGTGAGAAAAATATGTGGGATCAAAGCAATTTTTTTTGTTCTGAAGCAAATATTATTATTGTTATTATATGCATGTTCATGTATTATTGTGAGATTAATTCAGTTGGAATTTGATTGGAAGGACATGTTAACAGAATTTGTGTAGATATGCGATAAATGTTGTTCCACCTGTACTAGACCAGGGGTAGAATTTCTAGCTATTTGGTTATGAGAATTCATCTCTTATCAGTCGCGTAAGTTCTCGTCATTTTTCCAACTAAATTTAATGAACCTTAAGTGGGTTATGAGTATACGCAAATAGAGCCAAATAATTTTTATGTAAAAAGGTGGACTAGGACTCATTACGTTCAAAAGTGGAGTTAAAATTAATTTTTTTTAATATCAAAGGTCGATTAGACTCATTCAGATGGTTCCAAGTATAAATGGATTATCCTTTGCCTATGGAGAAATTTATCTTGATTAGTGAGTGAGTTTAAAATTTATATTTAGACCAATAAATAGAATACAAGTAAGATAAAAAGTCAATTCTCTTGCCTGTGAATTTGACATTTTTTGCCTACGTGTTATTATATTTATTGATTTAGATGTAAATTTTAAATTATTCACTAACTAAGATAAAACTACTCGCGTATTACCAATTCATATTATATTATTCTCTCTCTTTGTTAATTTTAATACCATCGTGCCCTCGTGTATGTGAATAGAATTATGAGATAAAAACAAAACTGTAGATCGCCATTGACACGGTAACTAAGGATTTTCTAGACATAATTTAAGGAGGTTTGGCGGGTAAATTGTCGTATTAGCTGGGGCGGGTGGAAGGATTTGAGTGTATACGTGTCAACGAAAGAGACATCTTGTCCATATCTTTTGTCATCCAGAAGAAGGAATTATTATTAAAAATATGAAGAATTTTTGTTCTTTGTATAAATGCCGATTTACGCGCTTAATATACCGTTGGCAGCCGCCAATGCGTGTAAGATTCGTCAGATTAAAAAAAAAGGTAAAAATCATTTCACAAATTATCAGCAACCACGTGTCACCCTTCAAACGTGTGAGTTTGCCACTCCTACCTTCCCCTACCTAATCTCTACTTTCTTCTTCCTCCTCTTGTCCAGCTAAGTACTTTGTCTACAGTCCACACAATGCTCAAAGTTACAATCTTTTTCTTTTTTCAACTTTATTTATTACATAAAACTCGAGATTTATTATTTAACCTAAGAAATATGGCCGTTACAAGAAATTAAAGGTATAATCTTCTTTTATTTTCTTTTTAATTTTTTATATAAAATTAGAGATTTATTATTTTAAGTTAGAAATACAAGCATTACTAGAAGTTAAAGTTACAATTTTTTTTCTTCTTTCCAACTCTTTTATGTAGAATTCAAAAGCTAAAGTTGCAATCTTTAAGTTAAACCCACTTACCATCTTGTTCTTGATCATCATTATATGTAGAGTTCTATAGTTACAACAACAGCTAAAGATTACCTACAAGTTTCAACTAATATTGAAAAGGGCCAAGAGTTTAGGTCCACCAACTGGTTGTTAAGGGTTCAAGAACCCTAACTATCAAGCTAACACTTAAAAAAATTGTTTCAATACAACCCTTGAATGTCAATGTCTGATTCTTTAATAAGAAAAAAAAACAAATGAAACTTATAGGGAAGTCTTTTGTCCCCACCTGAGAAAGGTTGGAATGATTCTAAAGAAATATATATTATTTTATTCTAGAATGGAAGGTTGAAGCTTTTTTATTATTATCAGTGTTTTGCTTTCTGTTTAATTATTATTGTTGTTGGCCTTTTGAATAATAGTATTTTTTTTTAATAGTTGGTGTCATTGTTCAATGATAAGGAGGGGGTTGGTGTGGTTAGGATCTTTTGGATTAGTTTTTGTCTCTGTTTAATTGATTTGTGATTTCTTTCACTCTTTTGCTTCTCTGTCTGCTCCCCCAATTGAGGGCACCACAACTTTGATCATTTTTTTTCTTCTTTCTCCAAGGTAATTAATCTATTCTTCTTCCCTTTTCATTTCTTGTTTCTAAAAGTATATTCATAAACTTGATGATGTTTCTAATATGGGTTTAGATTTTGCTTGCCTAGCTTTATGGTGATGATGATCAATATGTCTAAAGGATTATTCATTTAAACACCTAATTAATGGTTTTGCCTTTCACACAGTGGGGTTGTTCTTTCTTATTTGTTAGGGATTTTTATGGTTTGCTGGAAAAATAACAACTGTTAATATAAAGTATAACAATGTTAACTACAATTTTAATGGCTGTTAATAAAATTAACCAACAACAATAAGTCCCAAAACAATTGTTACATTAGCTGATTACTTCTGTTTTGCATCAACAGCTTCCAATTATTATTGAAGCACTGGTGATGTTTTGTGTTTCATGTGAAGAGCAAGAAGAAGATGTCTACCTATTTTTCCAATCTAAACAATCAAGGAGATGTTACGCAGACTCAGTATTTACTAGATTCAAAGCTCACTCGCTATCAATCATCACATCTTCCTCACAACATGATGTATATGAATCCATCTTCCGCTGCTGGATCCCATCCCGAGTTCTTTCCTGCTGTAAGTTCGATGCCAGAACATAGTTACGTTGAAGCCCAATCAGTTGATAGCAGAGAAGAGATGCTCTTCATGGCTCCATCAGGACACCCTATGATTATGCAACCAATGGATAGGCAGCAATTTGATGTTGCAGCCAGTTATTCAGACAGAAACGCAGCGGCGTTGGTGGATCAACAACTCCATATTCAAAATTCTGATCTGAATCTTCAGCATCAAGAATTATCTCTCAGCTTGGGCAATCAAATGCCCTCATATCATAATCCCTATACGAACTCGGGTGTTTCTTCTCTAATGAATGCTCAAGTTGAGCATTCAGATGAACACGCCTCTCAAAGCGGTGAACTTAAAAAGGGTGAATATTTCTCGTTTGATTTAGCTGGACGGTCTAATAATGGCATCAAAAATTGGATCTTTATACAACCCTCAACCCTCCATAAGCCCAAAGGAAATGAACTCTGATTCAAAACTGCACGAGGGAACAGTTGTTGGGGGAATGATCTATAACTACAAGTATCTCAAGGGAGTTCAGGAATTACTTGATGAAATAGTAAATCTTCATCAAGATCTGAAGCAGAGAGAAAAATGCCACGAGTTCCAGTCGTTTGATCATGGTGCTTCTGAAGAGGCCAAATTGAAGTCTTCTGATCCTAAGAAATCAGATGATCTTTCGCCTGCTGAACGAAATGACCTTCAGAACAAGATGACAAAACTTTTGCCAATGTTGGATGAGGTAAGGCCGAAATCTTCTGAAGTTTTATTCCTGAAACTCCTTTTTCACGTAGCTATCCTGTAAGATGTGGTTCTTCTGAGAGTTTTGTTTGGGATCGAAAGAAATGGAGAGAATGCATCCATGTGGATGACCTTACGTGATTCTTTCTTTGGTTCATGTAGCCGACCCCAATCTTTTGGGATTAAGGTTTGGTTGTTGTTGTTGTGTATCCTGTAAGATGTGATTGGAAATTCTTGCTACAATTTTTGTGATCCTTCGGTGCTAATTACTGGGATGTTTAATTTCCATACTCTAAAATGGCTTGTTAGTAAAGAAAAAAAGGTGTGTTCAATAATGGCGAATATAGAAAGTGAAAATTCTTAATTTAATGGAGTTCATATGTTATCTGAATTCTAAACTACTACATATGATTCATGAACAAGTTGATTAATCTTTTGTTCTATAACTTGCTTACTCTAGGTGGATAGGAGATATAGGCAATATTACCAGCAGATGCAAGCTGTGGCATCTTCTTTTGAGATGGTGGCTGGCAGCGGGGCTGCTAGACGTTATACTGCACTTGCTCTTAGGACAATTTCCCGCCAATTTCGCTGTTTGCGTGATGCTATCAAGAAGCAGATTCAAGTTGTGCAGCAAAACTTAGGGGAAAAGGGAAGTCAAGGTGTAGGATTCTCACGTCTCCGCCTTGTAGACCAGCAACTGAGGCAACAAAGAAACCTTCAACAGTTTGGCGTGCTGAGACAACCTTGGAGGCCACAAAGAGGCTTGCCCGAAAATGCTGTCTCTATCCTTCGTGCCTGGCTATTTGAACATTTCCTTAATCCGTATGTTTTCTTTCTTTTATCTTATGCTGTAGACCCTTTATCCGTGAAATCAATATCACGGCTTCTAATTGTTATCCGTCTTCATTTTGTGTGCTTTTTTTTTTTGTTCCAGTTATCCTAAAGATTCGGAGAAAATTATGCTAGCGAGACAGACAGGCTTGTCTAGAGGCCAGGTATGTATTTTATGTTCTGAAAAATGTGCCTCTTCCTCTCCTTATTATGATTCATCAAAATGAATTGCAAAGTTAGTAAACGTAGTTATGGATCAAGAAGGCCATTAGATCCTTGTTTTATCTGCGATAAGATTACTAAAGTTTGATTTTTGGTGGCAAAACTGGTTGCCTACCACGCTTTAGGATTAATAGTTAACGAATGCCTTCTAGTGGAAAGCAATCAGTTTTTGAGTAGTGTCCTCATGATCTTATTACCCTCTTGGATCAGGTTACAAACTGGTTTATAAATGCACGAGTACGTCTCTGGAAACCGATGATTGAAGAAATATACAAAGAAGAGTTTGGTGACATAGAAGGGGACGCTAAATCTTCAGAACTTGCACAAGCAGTAGCAAGATTGAAGTCAGAATCTGAGGATGCAGGGGAAGAATTCCATGAAAGTCCAATATCTGCTACTGCTGATGGTAGCCAACTGAGAAAATCTAACGAGTTGAGGAGGGCCGATGTTATTTCCGACCTTGAAGCGAATGCTTACACAACAAAATTGAGCTTTCAAGATGGTTCTTATGTATCTAATCAGGCTGATGACCGAAGCTCGGTTAAGCCTTATGATTTTTCGATGTTAGGTGGGACTGCAGGAACTCAAGTATCACTGGCTTTAGGTTTGCAGCATTCTGAAACTGATGGAACATCTGCTTCTGTGGATATTGATAAAACAGATTATTACTGTTTAGATGCCTTAAACCAACAAGACAGGTTTTCGAACCCACATTTGTTGTCTGATTTTGTTGTATAAGAAACTATTTGCACCATTTTTTTGTCAAAATTAAGGAATCTGCAGGCAGAGAATGGAAATTCAGGAGAGAGATCCTTGGGGTTTCTGCCTTGGAGAAATGGATTACTATACATGTAAATATTCTCAAAGATAATCTCTTTGTACTATAGCAAAGAATTTGTATAGAAAGATACACATTGTATTCTCTCTACTTTTTTTTTGGCAATAAATTTGTATAAGGTTTATAGTATACTTATTAATCGGGTCGAATACTGGAATGCCGTTTAAAAAAAAAAAATCCCATAAAGCATAATGTCACTGTTCACGGGTAACAAGAAGGAACCAGTATTTACTTGGTTCATCTTTTATTCATTCATCAGCTGTCAGTATGGCAATAAAAAAAAATTGTTAGTTTATGGTGCACATTTACCCTTGAAAGATTGTCATTGCCAGTGATCTTTCAACATCCTTTTTGAATTTACATGATTCTTATAAAGGCTATAATAGATATTCTACATATTTCACAAAAAGACAATCTTAAAACTGCGAGTGTGCAAAAGACACTGTTTTTTTTTTTCTTTCTCTTTTTGCTGATTTAAAAAATACAACTCCTTTTAGTTTTCCTTTTTAGTGTCCCAAAGAAACGTAACAGTATGCATTAAAGCTGAAACCGGTTGATTCTTTTGCTGCCTGCAGTTTAGAGAATGAAGAAGCCAGGAGGAGAGGGGTTTTGGGGACCACGTATTTCCCCGGTCCGGATCCTATTTGGAACATACAAAATTCAGTACATGCGGAATGCCTCATAACAGGTGTCTTTAAACATAAAAATAGGACAACTGTCTTTAAAAAACACGTGTTGTAAAATCATGACAGATGTCCGTTTTAAATCAATATTTACCGTAAAAAATTCAATGTAACGGACGAGGGTAAGTCCCGCACGTGCGGAACTTACCCCGTTCTGCACTGGGGACGCAACCGTATTTCCCTCTAAAAAAGTTAACATCTATTTTTTTCAGCACGAGTTAATGCATTTTCAGTGGTTAACTCAGTTGGTAAATTTCCTATTTCCTCATAAAAGGTCATATGATCGAATATCACTGTCGACGTGAAGATAATGTTAGTAAGTGATTTGTAAAAAAATTTGTAAGCGACTTATGATGTCCAGGGCATACCCTGACTCAGTTGGTGATTGAAGTCGAGCCCACCTAAATTTAATTTTAAAAATACAAAAAGAAAAATAATTAAATAAGTTCGATATGAAGGTCAAGTGATTAAATAGGTGGATAATAATTCAAAATATGGTGGATAACTAATTTTTACGGTTAAATAAAAAATGAAATGTCGAAATTGCATCAAAATTTGCTGAGAAAAATATGTCTAACACCATAACTAAATTCTTTTGCTGCCTGTGTTCTACCTTACCTAGGAGGGAAGAACCATATATTTTTCCCATCATTTTAAATAATTTTTTTTGGTGTCCGGTATTTAAATCAACTAATTTAGTTGAAGCCAAATAAGCATCTTGACTTATTTTGTAGAAAATTTTGTAATTCTCAAACATTGCCAAGGTAAGTTTGACTTTTAAGTAAGATTGACCAGTTAAGCTAATATCACTAACTTGTTTTTTTCAATATTGGTGACTAGATCTGATCGAATTTTTGCAAACATGTGACATACATCTCTTCTCTGCCCTAGACATGAATCAATTTTTTTTAATATTTGGTTAGGAGGCCTTATCACCTACACATAGAATAAGGTTTCATAGGCCTTTTCCCCATCCTTTTCAGAAATATCACTTGGGCTAATGTCTATACATGCATGTAGGTATTATAGATTCAGCTGCTTATATCCACCAAAACATACACATACAGAAAGAACAAAGCAAGGGAATCTTTCCTTTCTTTCTTGAATGAAACCTTTGTCCTCTTTGAAGTATATAGGTTTGTTCTCACTATTCACATTTCTTTCTGAAAAATCTTCAAGTTTTAGCTAGTGATTATGGTTTCAGAAGATTCTCCTTCAAATCCCAATTCAAGTATTTTGCACCAATTCATAATCTCAAACACTATCAATGCTAGTCATCATCAAAACCAATTTGTTAATCAACATTTTGATCCTTATGCTACTGATTGTACTTATCAATCTCTTGGTTCAGTTTCTGGACTTCAAATTCCCCGGTCTGCCAATATTTTTCATCCTCCTCAGATGACTGATCATGAATCTGATATAGGCCATACACATTTCATGGACCTTCTTGGTTCTTCAAATGAGCCTAATTACCATGCTCAGAGGCTTTCATTATCTTTAGGTGCTTGCACTTTGGTTCCTCCTGTTCAAGAAAGGCAAAGATCATTGAATTCAACTTTGATCAATCATTCCTATGAATGCATGAACAATGGTTACCCTTTTGGTGGAAATGTTTTAAACTCGCCTAATCGTTCGTGTTCGACCTCTTATAATGGGACAGAATTTATTGCTGTTACCATTGGAAATTCCAAATATTTGAAACCTACTCAGTCACTTCTTGATGAAATGGTTAAGGTTAGTGGGAAGCCTATTGATTTAGGTAATGAAAAATATGGCAAGAGATTATCGAATAGCAGCAAAAAAGGATCTTTAAAACTTCGGTCTGAATTAACTATGGAGTTTCCCAATGATGAAGTTTTCATGGACAAACATGAATTAGGAGCTAAACTTTTAAAGCTCATTGCTTTATTGGAAGAGGCGAGGCCTCCTAAACTAAGCATTTTAAGGGTTCTTTGTTTTGTTTGATGAAACTTTTATGTTCTTGTAATACCTTATGCTTTTGTTTCTTGATTTTCAGGTGGAAAGAAGATATGAGCAATACTATAATCATATGGATGAATTAGTCTCATCATTTGAGTCGATAGCCGGGTTAGGAACTGGAAAATCTTACTGCTCTAACACTTCAAGCCATGTCTAGACATTTTTGCACCTTAAAGGATGCAATTTTATCTCAAATTTGTACTACAAAGCAGAAGATTTCACCAGACATGCCTAAAATTAGTGCAGGAATCCCACAACTTAGTCTATTTGATCGCGGAAACAGACAGAATCGAACGTCTTTACAACAACTTGAGCTACTCCAAAGCTCAAGACAAGCTTGGAGACCAATTAGAGGATTGCCAGAGACTTCTGTTACAATTCTCCGGTCTTGGCTTTTCGAACACTTTTTACATCCGTAAGAACATCCCTTTTTGATGAATTTAATGATGTTTTTATTTCTGACATTTTGATGATTAATGAATCTTGTTTGTTTGTTTGGCAGTTATCCAGATGATTCGGAGAAACTAATGTTGGCATCACAAACTGGCCTAACAAAGAATCAAGTAAAATTCTTCTTTAACTTAGCAGAAAAGGAGTGTGAATTAGTGGTTATGATGCTTTGATCCAATTTGGTTCTAGTGTAGAAACCATGTCGGTATCGCGCTGACATTTCTCGACAATCTGGTTTGTTTGATCAGACACCGAAATTAATTGTTTCGGAATTGTTGTTCTTCCACAACCGTTGTTCTTCCACAACGGTTGTTCAAGAATAGTTGAGCAGTTGTGGAGGAACAGGAGTTTAGGAACTCGGTCGTCTAATCAAACGACTTGACGGTCAATATCTGTACTCGACAAAAAGTACTGTTATCACCTTCTTGCATTGACTTGGGAGTAGGTTTCGCATTTCTTGATTGTTTTTTTCCCCCAAGGTTTCTAATTGGTTTATAAATGCTCGGGTTCGATTATGGAAGCCAATGATTGAAGAAATGTACAAGGAAGAGTTTGCAGAATCTTCTAGTGAATCAAATCCATCTTTAATGATGCCAGAAGGCTTTGCAGATTCTGCAGAGGACTAAGCTAAAAGATGGGGGAAATTGGCTCAATGTTACTTTTTGACCAAATGTAATATTTTTGGAAAATCCCTTATATAAAATGAAAGCGTAAATCGGGATCTTCCCTAAATTTCTTGTGACGCGAGTCTTCTGCATTAGGTACCACCTTATATCAAATGAAAGGATTATTAGCATTGCCAACGTTTGTAAGATCAAAGTTCTACTCGGTTCTAAATTCTAAACAGAGTCAATGCTGGATGAATCTCAGTCAAACGGAGAAATTGGTAGGAAAGTGTTGGAGAATTTGGTTTTATTAAAGAATTAAAATATAATTAAAGTGTTATGAGGACATTTTTGAGTCAATATTATTATATGTTACACAACTCGATTTTGAATGTTATTGAGATTATCACGAAGTGGGTTAAGCAAACTTCGTGATAATTTATAAAATGTGAGAAAATCAATTGTGAATGATAAATTGGTAGAAAGTGGGGATTGAAATGTGGTAACTGAATGTTAAATCCATATCCCACATAAGTTGCCTTATGCTGCCTCCGTTCTTAAATAATTGATACATTCCACATGTTCACACGGATCAAGAAAATGATTGAAAGATAATAATTATATAAAAAAAAATTTAAATTATCCCTAATTAAAATATGATTTGGCGTGTACTGCTCGGGGTGACAAATTTAATGCTCATCACTGCTCCAACCGAAATTTGGAATCTCCACTCCAACACATCCCCAATCGAGAAAAAAATCATTATTTTATTTTTTCCCTAAACTTTTAAAGAGTACGGGTTTTCATTTTTTAATATAAATAAATAAATAAAATGAATAAACATATTTTGTTCAATAATAAAAAAATTTCAAATATATAAAGTTATGCCAAATTAGGATCGAAGGTTGTGGTGGTGACATTTGGCATTCTATAGATTTGTGGTCCATTGAAAAGCTTACATTGTCAGCATGGACTACTCTCTCAGATGCAATGCCCCATTATCTAATACTCCCTCCATATCTAAATAGGTTTAACATTTGAGTTTTTTCACAAAAGATTAAGAATTTGACAAAGTCAATACAAATTGAAACAAAATAATTTTTGTACCCTTAATTTATTATATTAATGAGTAATTATCAATTTTTCACAACGGCGGAAGTAGGAGCATACCTTTACCCATAATCTTTATCAGCCGACTAATATATTTTATTTTCATTCCTGACCCATCCCCACCCCAATTTTCAAATCCTGAATATATCAATTTGATGTATTGACAAAGTATGTTAGGAGAACTAGATCCTCTTATCAATAGTTTGGAGAACCCACAGGTTCCTCCTATAACACATTCTCTATGACATTAATATATAATCCATATTTTTCCTTTAAAAAAAAATAGGCAAATTGGTCATTATTGTCCCTAAACAATTTACTACTCAGATGTAAGATCCCAAAATATTAATTATGTACATTAAAATCCTCAAACAATTTACGATTGGTGTGTAAGGTCCTTCCATCTAAAAAGTGACGGGTCAACATAATTTTTGAAAAAAAAAAACAAGTCAATGCAAATATTTGTGGGGGTAAAATTGGTATTGTGCTTTTAGTTGCCCATTTCCTCCTTCTCAGATGCCAACCACCCACTCATCCCTTTCTTCCTTCCTTCTTCCCCGATGAAACTGCTGCTGTCTAGAAAAATTTGATTGAAAAATTAATCAAACTTGCAGCTAAAATGGAGAAAATTGAAAGAAAAAAAGGCGAACAATCCGGAACACAGAAAACGCATAGCAAATTTCCACTTTCTCTCTATCAATTTGAGGAGTAAAAAAAAAACTTATTATCCAAAAACAGAAACAATACCTTGGATGAATCTTTTTCCAAACTTAACTATGATACTTGATGAATCCAAGGAAATAAAGCAGATCTGAAATTAGCGGCTTCTTAGGGGCACCGATAATGGTGTCCGATGTGGCCTAGAACTCAAGAGAGGTGACCGGAGATGAAAGAAGGTGCTGGAGCGGGGTGGGGGTAAATTTTTCATGGTGGTGAGTTGATGGGGAAGGGAGTGTTGAAGAAGAGAAGAGAAAAACAACAGTTGTAGATGAGTGGATTTGGAGTTGAGGGGACTGCTGATCGGCGGTGGTGGTTCGCCGGATGTGAAGAAGAAAACCAGCCAGATAAACAAGGAGAGATGATGGGGTGGTGGGTTTTGGGGGGGGTATGGAGTGGAGTATTCTAATTATGATATACCAATTATGCCCTTCAAGTATTTTTGTTGACTAGATTAAAATTTTGAATTCACGGTTGACTAACATTTTTATTGACGGTAGGATCTTACACACCAATCGTAAATTGTTTGAGGATTTTAATGTACAGAATTAATGTTTTGGGACCTTACATCTGGGTAGTAAATTGTTTAGGGACAATAATGACCAATTTGCCAAAAAAATATGACGAGTGAATTGTCATCCCAGTATAATAGGGGTGAAAATCCTCTGTCACGATCTCGTCACCTCATCTCGTCCCCAAATTGCAGCCCAATCAAAAATTTACTTATATAAATAGCTTTTCCAATTATATATACATGCAGTGGATTGTGATTGCACTGGGGACGAGGATGGGGGACGAGAATTTGGGGACAGAGGATTATTTGCCGTATAATAGAGCTTCATTTTACAATATTATCCCCTAAAAAAAATAAAAATAAATATCTTGAGTTTTCAAATTGCGTATAAAAACAGACTTACAGACCGTGTAAATTATATGAGTCTCTTGGCTTGTAGTTTTTTTTCCCTCTTTAGTGGCCAGAAAAAAGTTCACTTTTGCAAGTGCAAGATAGATATATGATGAGCTTATGCTTTTGCTCAATTCCAACTCCCCAATCAAGTTTCCGATGGCTAATTCCCAGCCCCATCCGCCCAATTCAACTTCAATTCACTCTCAGAAAGCCCCCACATTACACTCTTCCCAGTAAGCATAATTATAATTATGTTAGGGCTCTTCAAGATGATGATGATGATGGAATCGCTATTCTTTCTCTTGACGAAAATTTCCCAATCCCAAACCAACCTGTAATTGAGACCCAAGAAAAAGAAGAGCTTGCCGGAATTGAAAATGGAGTTGCGGATGCTGTAATAGAAGAAAAAGCTCAAAACTTTCCCAGAAGAGTTGAGAGAAAGAAGAAGCAAGTTGAGGAGGATGATCCTGATAATAGGTTCAAGCTACGGAATGGACGAGAGGTAGCTTTTTCCTTAAATACCCTTTTGGAAATATTATTATCTTTTTTGAAATATACTACTCTCTCTGTTTGAAATTATCTGTGGCTTGTACATACTTTTGATTCCCAGTTATGTCTCTTACAAAAATCAAGAGAAGAGTGCATGTTAATTTTACAAATTTAACCTCAGTCTAGTTGTAATAAAATGCTTAAGAGTCAAACATGGAGTTACCAAGGACAATATTGTCTACTCCCTCCCTTCCAAATCACTTGTCACTAAACTCACATTCCCACAGATTAAGAAAGTGGTTAGTTAAGTTAGTTTTTTTTAAACAAACGATCAAAAAACCATCTTGAAATTTTGAATGCATGTTGTGTTTGTTGAATAATAAATGGAGCGTAAAGTTTGAAAAAAATGAATAAATGTTATCTTGAATTCATGAATTGACAAGTAATTTGGGACAAGAAAATTTGAGTTTTGTGACAAGGAATATGGGACTGAGGGAGTAGTTATCAGTGAATCTAGATACTCCAATCATTTTCTTTATCCGAGTGCACAGTTTTGAAGTGACAGTTAATTTCAAATGGAGGGAGTATATATCTTTTTGGTTTAGATAGTCTTAGACAGTGGGAAATTAACTAACTTTTGCAGTTATTGTCATTAGTGGTGACTACATCGTAATGCTGTTTGATTTGTTTCTGTGTTTTGATTGATTCTAAGAAATTTAACTGAAATGGTGGTGGGAATTTGTAGGTTTTTGAAGAAAAGGCATATCTGGTTGGTGTTGCTAGGAAAGGTGATAGTGAGGATTCTTTTGGTATAGAGGAATCACTCAAGGAACTTGCCCAGCTAGCTGACACTGCTGGTCTCTTAGTAGTAGGTTCCACTGTTCAAAAGTGAGTTTTTTTCTTTTCTTTTTAAATTTATTCCAATAATATGAAATTCTGTGACTATACTATTGTTTTATGAATTATAAAATTGTTATAAGCTTGTAAGAATTCCCTTGCATCAACTTGCCGTTTCACTTGAAGTTGAAGTTCAATTATGATCCTTCATGGTGTCAAACCCCCGTGCAAATGAAGCTCTTGATATGGTGACTATTTGATAAATCGTATGCAAATATGTTATTGCTCTTCCTTGGAATTTTCTTGTGTTTATTGCATTAAATTTCTTTTTTTTTCCCTGAGCAAACAAATGAAATTTCCGGAACTGATATTTTATTGTTTAATGGTGCAGACTTTCCAATCCCAATCCGCGAACATATATAGGATCCGGGAAGGTTGGAGAAATCAAGAGTGCAGTTCAAGCATTTGATGTTGAGACCGTGATATTTGATGATGAACTTTCACCAGGGTTGGTCCAAAAAATTTCACTTAATTTTCCATTTTCTCTATGATAAGGGTTTCGATCTGGAGAGATCCCCTTTGCTGCAGCTTTGATAGGACATGCAGCATTATATCCTTGTGTTTTGTTAAAGAAAATTTCCTTTTCTGCTTTTGAATGTTGTGGCAGATGTGAATACAAATATACTTCTATATTTATCCTTCGTCATGCCTCATTTTTTCATATCTAATCTATTCTGGATCCTGAGTATGAAATTTTTAGATATATGAAGCTGTCTTGTTCTTGTTCAATCATCAATCTAGGCAGTTGCGTAATCTGGAAAAGGTTTTTGGTGGAGATGTCAGAGTATGTGATCGGACAGCCCTCATCCTGGATATTTTTAACCAGCGGGCAGCAACCCGTGAAGCTTCTTTACAGGCAAATTTTTAACTTGGTTTAAAATTTAAATTAATGTAAAAATAAATTTATAAATGTCTAATTCTTAAAAAAACAATTTCTTTCAGGTTTCATTGGCCCAAATGGAATACCAGCTGCCACGATTAACAAGAATGTGGACACATCTGGAGCGGCAAGCTGGAGGCCAGGTGAAAGGTATGGGTGAGAAGCAAATAGAAGTGGACAAGCGAATATTGAGAACTCAAGTAAGCAGCTAGCTTCTGCAGTTGTGCATGCAAAATTGTAGATGTATTATTTATATTAATAGTTTTCAGTGCGTGCACATGTGTATTTGCAGTTAACAACATAACATTTTGGCTTCTATGTGATTGGGATTGCTTTCTAGGGTTACTATTGTTTGCCTTGTCCTACATTTTGACGTCTTTTTGCATGTGATTGATGTATCTTCAGGTCATATTCCCAAGTGTGTATGATGTATAATTGATTTATCCACTTGAGGTCCATGGTTAAAGCTTCAGGCACTTTCTATGTTGGTGCACCGATCAGTTCACCTCTAGGGGAATAGATAACTCTTTCAATTGCATTTCAACCATGCTCATACATGACGCATATCAATTGATTGCTTTTTTCTTGTTAAGATTCATCTTATTTTCCTTGTCAAATGGACAGATTGGTATCCTCAAAAAAGAGCTGGAATCAGTCAGAAAACATCGTAAGCAGTACAGGAATCAGCGGACCTCTGTTCCTGTCCCTGTTGTATCTTTGGTGGGGAATTGTTGAATACTTTTCTTATGAGGCCTTTCTACAATGATGACATAAATAATTAATGATATTATTTTCATCCTTTAGGTTGGGTATACAAATGCTGGAAAGAGTACACTTTTAAATCAACTAACAGGAGCTAATGTTTTTGCTGAGGACAAATTGTTTGCCACGCTTGATCCTACTACGAGAAGAGTACAGGTTAAGTATACTGGACGAAACTTGAAGGTGTTTCACATATCAATTGTTTTGAGTTTGAATATACTATGATAAACATCATACACTTGGTATAATATGAAAAGGGGTTTTATCAGCTATCGTTGCTGTGAATCTATTTCCCTCTAATGTGTTTTTTATTCATGAAATCATTGCTGCTTTGTCCAGATGAAAAATGGGAAAGAGTTTCTCCTTACGGACACCGTCGGGTTTATCCAAAAATTACCCACTACATTGGTGAGTGCTGCGGACCTGAAGTTCATTACTTTAAATAAATCTATTAATGACTTTCCTTTATTCTTGAGGTTTTAGCATTTTTCTGACTATAGATAATGTCTTAGTTTCAATTAACAAAGCTTCTTTGCTGTAGGTTGCTGCCTTTAGGGCAACCCTAGAAGAAATTTCAGAATCCTCACTTCTGGTGCATGTTGTGGATATTAGGTATATTTATAACTCAGAATGTATCTTCATATGATGATTTTTTGGATTCTTATCATAAATCCCACTTTTTCAGCCATCCACTTGCCGAGCAACAAATAGAGGCTGTTGAAAATGTTCTTGTAGAACTTGATTCAACATCAATTCCAAAGTTGATGGTCTGGAACAAGGTACTGACGGTCTCTATTTGTAATTTGTATTATCCTTGTTTTCTCTTGCTGATCATTAGTCAGAGATCTCGTGCAGTTGTTCTAGAATGGAAGCTTTTGTTCAATTCCTTTGATCTCATATTGCACCCTCACTGGCTGAGACTAATCACACTTGCAAAATTCATAGCTCACTAAGAAGAAAGATTAATGACATGTTAGATTTTCATTTATTTCACCAATTAAGTGTAAAAATATATGCAGTTGTCATGTATCTCTTTTGGTTTCCATTCTTAAATCTTCATTTTTGAGGGAATATTTGTCATTTTTGGACATATTAAAAAAATAAAGGATTCACATGGATCTTTTTTTTTCCCACTAAATAACGATTCACGTGATTTTCTATATGCTTTAGGGTAATTGCAATATGAACTAGCAAATATCTTTATCAGGTTGATAAAGCTGACAATCCTGAAAAAGTTAGACTTGAAGCTGAGACAAGAGAAGACGTGATATGCATATCTGCTTTAACTGGTGAAGGATTAGATGATTTCTGCAATGCTGTTCAAGAAAAGCTGAAGGTTAGTGTCAATTCTTGTCTCCTTAAACAACAGCGAAGAATTTTCATTAGTTAGAGAAGGGGGTCCTCCATAGTCTTTAGGTTGACCTTCACTAGGAAACATTTTACTTTGATAGGACACGATGGTGTGGATTGAAGCTTTAATTCCATTTGACAAAGGGGAACTCCTCAGTACCCTCCATCACGTTGGAATCGTTGAGAGAACTGTAAGTTTTTGTTTTTGTTTTTGTTTTTATTTATAACCGTATATTGTTCTTGCAACTATTTTACCAAGCTCTTGATACCCTTTTTGTGTCCCCGCAACAGGAATACGTTGAGAATGGCACATTGGTGAGAGCTCATGTTCCTCTCCGATACGCAAGGCTTCTTACCCCGATGAGGCAAACTTGTGTATCATGATTCTCAGTTGCTCCTAAAGAAAGTTCAACTTTCTGGTTCTTCCAAGACCAGCCTATGAATTTCTGGACAAGTTTGATTCAAGCTATAGAGAAAATGCCAGACAAACACCTATTTGTCCAGGGGCTCAAAGAAACATATCCTATAGATCATCATCCATCCTTCTTTCAAAAAGAAAGATAGTTGTGCCATACATTCTGTGCAATATCCTTTCTTTGCCGATAAATCTTGTAAATATAGCAACCAATATTGATCTTTAGCACAATTGGTTCAAATCTGATTGTTGTATGCATCTTTTTGGACTAGTTTTGATAGAAATCCTGCAATTTAACTTGGTTCTCTTTACTTTTTGGAACTGCTTTGCAGATTTGGGGTGCAAAAGTTAGTTTTTCCAATTGTTGCGGCCGATTAGTACACCATAGTATACAAATTGCACTTAATAGTGTAAATTTATATCATATACGATATATGGTACACTATCAGCATATATGGATTTAGAATATTTTCCGGTGTATATGTATTTTATAGACTAAAAAAATACATTAAATATGTTACATAATACAACGTACACAATGTGTTCTACATTTTTACTATAAAATACACTCAGTACATTGTATGTTGGACAATCGGCTGCAATTGTTGAAAACCAACTGTTGCGGGTCCGAATCCCAGAACTCGCTTACTGAATCAGAACTGGTAATGAAGAGTTGGTGCCAACAATTGACATCGTGGCTGACATGCTATGCATGATATTGTTGTATGGAGCAGGTAAAACCGAAACATAAACCACTGTCTGAAAATTTCAAACTTCCATTTCTGGTTCTTTCATGTCCTTTGATCAAAAAAAGTTTAAGAAATCTTCGAGTTGAGATTATCCAATTATACATTACTAGAGGATTTGGTAAGAGAGTGGTTGATTTGATTATAGAAGGCAATCTTGATCCTCATGTTATAAATAGTTTATCTTAGTGAAGCCAATGTCACAAAATCATTAAAACAAAAAACCAACTTTCTAGCCTTTTATCTACTATAATGCCTTCTCTTGGGTTTGCTTTTAGCTTCTTTCTAATGGCTTCTCTGTTTCTGATTCAGTTGCAAGCTTTCCCTGGTTCCGGGTTTCGCCCGGGATACTCTGCTCTTTTTCCTGAATTCTATGATTTCTCATGCCCTCAAGCTAATGAAATTGTCATGTCTGTTCTTGAGAAGGCCATATCAGAAGATCCTAGGATGGCTGCCTCTTTGCTTAGGCTCCACTTCCATGACTGCTTTGTTCAGGTATATTCTGCTTCCGTTTTTATATACAAAATGAATAAGAAAGTGAACGTTTTTTGTTTTTTACTGCTTACAGGGCTGCGATGCATCGATTCTGTTAGACAATAGTGCCAGGGTAGTGAGTGAGAAGAATGCTGGACCAAACAAGAACTCCCTCAGAGGATTCGAAGCGATTGATGAAATCAAAGCTAAACTAGAACAAGTATGTCCTCACACAGTCTCCTGTGCGGACATTCTGGCCCTTGCTGCACGAGATTCAATTGTACTTGTAAGCAACTCGAAAACCTTAAAACAATCAAAATGCAATCTCCTGCTCCTTTTGAATTTAACCATCCAAGAACGTTAGTTGTATCTTATAAGAAATGCTTATTGTGCAACAGAGCGGCGGACCACACTGGGAGGTTCCACTAGGGAGGAAAGACTCAAAAACTGCAAGCCTTAAGGTAGCAAATCGCAACATTCCGGCACCAAATTCCACCATCCAAAACCTTATTACCTCCTTCAACCGCCAAGGTCTCAACGAGGAAGATCTTGTTGCTCTTTCTGGTAAGTTTCTTTCATCCCGTCGAGGAATCCTAACACAATTGGCGTAGTCCTTTCTGATCCGGAACCCTTTTAGACCATTCTTGGAAATAGATTTCAACAGAATTTCGGTTTAGAACCAAACGCAAGATTTTAAATTTGGCTCCCACATCCTCTCTAACAGACAATTAATTTCTTACGAAACTAAAACACAATCCGATCTCACCCTATTGCAGGAGGGCACAGCATAGGAGTAGCAAGATGTGTGACATTCAGGCAAAGGCTATACAATCAAAATGGGAACGATAGACCAGATGAAACAATAGAAAAGAATTACTACACTGGTCTGAAATCAGTTTGTCCTAAAACTGGAGGAGACAATAACATTTCACCTTTGGACATTGCATCTCCTGTTCGATTCGACAACACATATTTCAAGCTAATTATGTTAGGGAAAGGACTTCTTACTTCGGATCAAGTTCTTGTTACAGGAAAAGTGTCCAAAACCATGGAACTAGTCAAATCCTATGCTCAAGATGAAGCCCTTTTCTTCCATAAGTTTGCTAATTCCATGGTTAAGATGGGGAATATTAGTCCTCTTCTTGGTTCTCATGGTGAAGTTAGGAACAACTGTCGAAGAATCAACTGAATTTTGCAATTTTATTTAAACAGCTTTTTTCGGATTTATGTATGTTCTTGATTTCATCATCATCATCAAGTGTTTGTAGTGCGTGTTTGTAATGGTGTTATAAAAACAATTCTTACCTAACGCTCGTTCTTTTGCATGGTCACGCACTCCTTAATTGTGTAAGATTCGTTCTAAAGAAAAAAGAAGAAAAATGGTTAGATAATAAAAAACAGTTTGATTCTAATGTTGATAAACTTGTCTTCAATACTGTATTTAATCAATATTAAACACTATGTTCGTCGTTCGATCAAACGAGTGTGACAAATTGGTAAGCAATGGAATCAAAATGATCGAATTATTATGTATGCGAGAATGTGAGTATGTCTCGTGTTGATCTTGCTCAATTCCTCATTTGTAATGGCAAATTGGTCATTTCCTGGCCCTTTTAACGGCGTTAACTGAAATTAAGCCCGTGTTTTTACCAATTTGCCCCGGAATCGACAAAACAAAAAAAACTCCATGCTCAGATCTCTCACCATCACTCTATAGCTCCTCATTTCCACTGATCCACAATCTGCTTCAAAAAACCCTAATTTTCATGAAGTCAAACAAACTTTGAATGTGTAAATAGATAATTCATATGCGGATTAGTATGGTTAACAAACATTCAACAGTTGGATTGAAGAAATGGCCTTTGATAGTTGCGATTTTTCTTACTCTTTCCACTCTAATTGTTTTATTAATCAGAGCTTCTCATGATTCTTGCAATAATTATGGAGACAATTCAATTACCAATCGAATTTCCATAGCCTCCGCGGAGGAGGAGATCGAAGCTGAAGAAAATCCTCTTAGTTTCATGAAATCTAAGCTCGTTCTCTTAGTTTCCCACGAACTCTCTCTTTCTGGTACTACTTTTACTTACTTTTTAGCTTTTTTTGTTCTTAAATTTGTTGTCTTTGATTGTGATCCGAAATTTTGAGTAATCGAACTAGATAAATGTATAAACTTCGCGATGTTATTGATTGAATTGAATAGATTTTATCTTTTTTTGTTCGTAGATTTGTTGTCTTTGATAGTGATTGGAAACTTCGTGCAATCAACTCGATAAATGTGTATTTTTTGGAATATTATTGATTGATTGAATAGCTTTATCGAGCTTTTCGAGCTGAAGAGGTAATAAAAATCAACTAGATAAATGTGCAGCTGAAGAGGTGCTAAAACTTGTTGCCTTAGATAGTGATTGGAGATGTGCAGCATCAACTAGATAAATGTGTAATTTTTGGAATGTTATCAAGCTTTTCGAGCTGAAGTGGTACTAAAAATCGAGAATGTTACTTTCAGGTGAACCTTTATTGCTAATGGAGCTAGCTTTTCTTTTGGCAATTTTGGTGGTAAATTTTGTTGTCTTTGATAGTAATTGGAAATGTACAGAAATCGACTAGATAAATGTGTAATTTTTTGGAAAAGTATGATTGAATTGAATAGCTTTTTTAATTGAGATTTTAGAGCTCAAGAGGTACTAAAAATGAAGAATGTTGCTTTTAGGTGGACCTTTATTGCTAATGGAGCTAGCTTTCTTGCTGAGACAAGTTGATACAGAAGTTGTTTGGATTACGAATCAGAAGCCTGTTGAACCAGATGAAGTGATTTACAGTTTAGAACAGAAGATGCTGGAAAAAGAAGTGAAGGTAGTACAAGTTTTTCAATGAATGTCTAGCTTTGGCTGCATTTTTACGACTTGAGTGCTTAATTGGTTCTCTGTTGCTTAAACCTCACTGATGTGCTATTCAATTTCTTTAATTTTCAGGTGTTTTCAGCAAGGGGGCAGGAGGCTATAGATACAGCTCTTAAAACTGATATGATCATTTTAAATACTGCAGTTGCTGGGAAGTGGCTCGATGCTGTTCTTAAGGAAAATGTCTCTCGTGTTCTTCCTAAGGTTTTGTGGTGGATTCATGAAATGCGAGGGCATTATTTTAAACTGGAATATGTGAAGCACCTCCCTTATGTTGCAGGTGCCATGATTGACTCACATGCAACTGCAGAGTACTGGAGTAATAGGACCCGTGAACGTCTTGGGTAATTCTATTATTTTTCGTAACACCTGGTGGTAGCTCATCAGTTGCGTAAAGATAAATACATATATAGACTTGCGCTGAATTAAAGTGGTCTCTTTCCATTGAATGAGTGAAACTTATGTAAATAAGAATAGCAGTGAAAATTGAAATCAGGATTCACCTAAATCTAGTATTCCATAGTATATTACCTCTATAATACTGACTGTTTATTTTTCCAACACCCAATGCTATAGGATTAAAATGCCTGAAACCTATGTTGTACACCTCGGGAATAGCAATGACTTTATGAAGGTGGCTGAAGACGGTGTAGCAAGAAATATCCTTCGCGAGTTTGTCAGGGAATCACTAGGAGCGCGGAAAGAAGATCTAATATTTGCTGCTATTAATAGTAAGCTTTCTTGTTATCATATTGCTGACTTGATCTAATCTCTTGCATTTCTTTTCGTTTCACCCCTGAAGATGATAAGTGAATTTAAAACCTGCACTGAAATCTTAAACCATCATGTTTTTCCAACATAGTCCATCTCTAGAGGTAATATTCCCTTTTGTCCTGTTATCTAATCACAGCCCATAGTTTGCACATCTCATTTGAAAATTGAAAATAAACTTGGCCTGTCACTGCAGATTCCCAAGTATCTTTGCTAGTACACCTATCGAATTTATCGTGATTATTAGAAACTTTTAGTTAGAAAACTACACTCTCCTTATCTTTTTTACAAATTCTTTCTGAGGAAAGTGTTAGTTATGTATTATTTCTTGGCTGCGGTGGCTGTGTGTCTGATATTGTTTATTCTAGTTTCAACTAGTTAATTATAGTTCCTCTGGGTTTATGCCTGTTAAGTGGTAAATGTTATACAATCAGGTGTTTCTCGTGGGAAAGGTCAAGATCTTTTCCTCCGGGCTTTTTATCAAAGTCTGCAACTTATCCAGGAGAGAAAACTGCAAGTGCCATCCATTCATGCAGTTATAGTTGGGAGTGACATGAATGCACAGACCAAATTCGAAACAGAGCTTCGTCAGTTCGTGGCGGAGAAAAAACTTCAAGGCCTTGTTCATTTTGTCAATAAAACCCTAACAGTACCCCCTTACCTTGCTTCTATTGACGTTCTTGTTCAGAACTCTCAGGTACTTTTGCTGATTTATTTACCTCACCTCTTACATGGAATTAACGTTGCAGTGTTTCTGATCCCATTTTTATTTTGTGATGCATCTACCAATTCTTATTAATACAAACAATCGCATACATTTGTTGATGTATTTGTTTGTTAGTTTAATGAGCTCCGATCTACATGTCTTTTTTTAATATAGGCCCGGGGAGAGTGCTTTGGGAGAATAAGTATTGAAGCTATGGCTTTTCAGCTACCTGTATTGGTGAGCCTCTCTTACTCTCGCAATCTCTCTCTGTCCCTGATAAAGAAGAGGAAAATTTAGTGTTCAAATTATACTTCTGCCTAAAGTATTGTGACTGATATGTGGTGGAACGTCATATTTATCCATTTTTTATCGTTTACATGTGATATTTTTTTATTAACCTGTATCAGGGCACAGCTGCTGGGGGCACAACGGAGATTGTGGTTAATGGAACAACCGGGTGGCTGCATCCGGCTGGAAAAGAGGGGGTAACCCCTCTTGCAGAGAACATTATCAAGCTAGCTACAGATGCTGAGATGAGACTCATAATGGGAAAGAAGGGATATGAAAGGGTAAAAGAAACTTTTCTTGAAAAGCACATGTCGCATAAAATAGCGAATGTTCTAAAGGATGTACTGCAGAAATCAAAGAATAGTGTGTAAACTCTCTCTCCAAATCATAAATTAGATAGAAAGGGAAGATTACAGTGGACGCTTTTGCCATCCCAGAGTTTAATAACTTCTTAGTTCTTTCAATTCTTTCCTCTTCTGTGATATAGAAGCTAGAAATTTTCCTTGTAAACTTGGCCAAATTGTAGTGAACCTTCCTTGCAATCTTGAAGAGCCAGAAAGCACTCACCAGTTGTAGTCTATCTATTGTGTTCTCACTAAATAATGGGCTTTAGTCGTCAATAGATGACTCACTTGGGCCACTGATTGTGAAATTGGGCCGCTTGGTTCTATTCAAGCCGTAAATACAGAACTCCATTAATTGAGATGACAAAATGGTACTAATACAAAGGTTTATTTCCATAAAATTCATTTCTTGAGAAAACAAACATATATATTATAATTGAGTTGAGAAATTCCCTATTAGTAGCCATTATTTATTTACGTATTTCTCTAAATAGACTTATCTTTTTATTAGACTATTTATAACCAAATCTTTTTACGGGTCACTATAAATGTCCAATTAGTGAATCCGGCCACTTTTCAGGCCAAAAATAACATGTGACTTGCACACGCTCTCGGAGTGAAGGAAAAAATTGTCCAATTTTTTTTCCACCACTGATCTTCCTTCTTCCTCTCATCTTCATCATCAACCCACCCCTTCTCCTCCTCCACCACCGCCCTCCACCCTCCACAACCACCCACCTCATATTTTTTGGAGTTCCAAAAATTCATCTTCACTGTGATGGTTGCAACCATAAAGTCAAGAAAATCTTGAAAAGGATTGATGGTACAATTCTTTTACTTCCATAGATTTCTCCAATAAATTAACTAAAATTAGTAATTTTTAACATTGGTAAATGAAATCTAATTCCTAAATTCCTTCAAATTTAATCTCAATTTCTACTATTGTGATTGGTACATTTCAAGACTCAATTTTTATTTTATCTCATTTCATGAATTTGCTTCAACAAATTAACCCCAAAAGTGCTAACTAAATCTCAAATTTAATCTCAATTTCTGCTATTGTGAATTGTGATTGGGTTGATGATGAAGATGAGAAGGAGAAGGAAGCACGAATAGGTATTTGACATGTGTATATATTTCTCTTGTGGGTTTCACTATTTCTTTTAGGTTATAATTTTTTAATTAAAAATTTAATACATGTCATTTTCTTATTGGTGTGACAGAGAATTCCTAACTGTTAGATAGCAACCTTCAACACACCCTCATCTCTCTTGAGCTGTTGTATCGCTAATGAGTAGGTTTCATAAAGTTGGTCTCACATATTTATGATAAAGTTACGAATTTAAATTATTTGAAAAATTAATTTTATATTAAATTATTACAAACAGGCATTTACTAAATTAGTCGAGTTAATACTTAAATATCGATCTAACAGTTGATGTTTCACACGGATCTTTTCCTGAAAACACGTAAAGCACTTGAAAGATCATCCTCTCAAATCCAATCATATCATTTTTCTTTTTAAAGGGCAAAAAACCTTCCATTAATTGCATGATAATAACCCATCATTTACAACGACAACCATTTTTTCCATAATGATACCCATCATTTACAATGGTGACAATACTCACTTCCTTCCACTTGCTCATCATATAAACTTTTCACAGGTTATTACATTCTCAATCACCTCCATTCCCTTTACCTCAAATACTAATAAGTCTAAATAACAACAATAATAATAGTAATAATTAATTAATTAACCAATGAGACAACCACCATCGTCTATCCCCCTCTCTTGGGCCTCTGATCCACTCATCATGAAACTAGGCAACAAAACACTGACCACTAGATTGATCAATTCACTTGCGATATTGTGTCACATCTTCTGTCCCATTTCCACTATATGACAGAAAAATATAAGACACAAATATGGGACAATAAGAACTGTTCCGTAATCAATCAATACTGAAAAATATCAGCAGCAGAAGCCATGATTGGCTGCTGATTCAGATACATCAAATTCCATGGATTGTTCAGGAAACTTTCATGGTTTGCTTGAAGAGGAATCTCCATCTGAGTGGTCTGATGACTTAAATCAAACATGCCGCCGCCAGCATTAACATTGTTATTGGAGTTGTTCATATAATTAATAATCTCATTCAAAGACTCCAATCTCTGACTTAATTCCATCATTTGAGCCCTCAAAACAGAATTTTCAGCCTCAACATTCAAGAAATGCTGTGTTGTTGTGTTCATGCTGGTCAAGATCTCATTATTATCTTTCCTCAATTGACCAACTTGAGCCATCAATTCATCAAGATGCTTCTGTTTTCTCATCCTTGATCTCCTTGCTGATTCCCTATTTGATTGCATTCTCTTTCTTTTCCTTTGATCCATCAAAAGTTTCAGATCTGATCCTTCTTCAGATCCAGAGTTTGGATTAGACCCTGATGAATTTCCACTAGAAGATGCCATTGTGATCAAGAAATTTCACCAATTTTTTTTTTTAGCCTTATTAGAAATAAATAAAGACACAGAAACCCGCAGGAAGGGATTAGTCACTGCTACCAGCAACAACAACAAAGACACAGAAACTCAAAATGCTAATAATGTTTTTATTTCAAGAAAAGATAGGAATATTATAGCTACTAAGGATTATATATTATGGACCAAGATGTGAAGAGAAAGTTGTTCATGAAAAAACATAAAACCAGTAGAGGAAGACAACAGAGAAAGATTGAACAAGATGGGTTCTACGCCTTAATGAGGAATTTATCATCAACCCCTCACGGAGGATTTCACTGAGTACTGGAGACATTAGTCTCAAATATTAACAAGAAATTATGCAGCATCAAGTTTAGCAGAGATTAAGGATGTCCCCTTTAAGCCTTGCCAGCTGCTTTTTTTTGTTGCTGTCAAGATTCAATCTTTATCAAAATCAAGAACTCAAGAACAGAGCCCAGATAGATCAAAGACTAATAATGATCAAAGGGGGTGTTAATCTTTGCTAATTGAATCAATCAAAGAAATCAAGAACAAGATTTGAGAAAAAAAAGGGACAGAATAGCAGTAGAGTAATAATAATTAAAGAAGGTAGGGAAGGTGTAAAAGGGAGGTAAGGGAAAGAGAAGAGGGAGAGGTTTTTTTATAGGAAAGAGGGTTGGATTTATAGAATGGAAAAGTGGGCAAGAAAATGAAAGGAAATAGAAAATTAATTGGAGAGATCAATAATTAAATGAATGATGAATAGAAAAAGGGAAATGGAGAAAATGAAGGGTGGTAGGCTTTGGTATCTCCTATGGGAGTGGTTGAAGTTGAAGTTGAAGTTGAAGTTGAAGTTGAAGGTTGAAGAGAGGCGGGTGCGTAAACAACGTTTTATCCGCACGTTTAAAATACATTTTAATCATCGAATAAGTCTATTCAATAATGAGATTATTTTCATTAAATAAATATTTATTCTGCATTTGCAATACGGTTTATGATAACTAAATAATTAAGATAGTGTCTCACATGTATATAAAACAGTATACAAAACAGTTATTTTGCATTGAATTCGGATTAAGGGTCTACTTCGATTGGGTTTGGCTTGGGATTGGTTTGGGATTTGATCTCAAAATGGGTGGGAAAATACAAATTTTGACTTAAAAAATTGGCGGGAGAATTTCAAATTCAAATTATTTTCTCCCGTCAATTTTCTTTCAAAAATTTCAATTTCAACGAATATTTGAATGAAAAAAATTTGAATTTGAAATCCTCCCACCAATTTTCTAAGTCAAAAATTGTATTTTCCCACTCATTTTGAGACCAAATCCCAAACCAATCCCAAGCCAAATCCAATCCAAGCAGACCCTAAAAAAGGAGAGAAAAAAAAAAATATTCTTATAGGGTAGAGACGAAATTTCTACAACCGTCCAATTCAGAATCAGAGGTTTACAGCTGTATAGAGAGAAAGACAACAAAATATATGAAATCAATGCACATATCATCTCTCCTTGTTTTCACCTCCTCTTTGTCCACCCAAATCCCAGTCCGGTTTCTATGCGGAACAGTCATTTTTTTGCACTTGCAGAACAACTGAAGCCGTCGGATGAGATTTTAAACGGGTCAGATCTGGAGAGAAAAAAATTACGGCTGACTTAAAAAATAATAAAAAAAATTTTCTCTCTTCAAATCTGAACCGTTAAAAAATCTCATCCGACGTCTGAAATGATATCTCGTATGTGCGGGACATTTGGCCGTCCCGCATAGGAGCCGTGAGCCCCAAATCCTACTACTGTTATTTTATTTTGTACGGAAAGTCGTTTTACCGTTTTTTTTTCTTTCTACATTTTCTTTTGAATTTTCTATTAAATGATATAGAAAATTATTTGATCAGAACCTATTATTTCAAACTAAAAATATTGTACTATGTCAGCCATTAAGCAATGTCATTCACTACTAACTTGACTTTATTGTGGAAAATTCTGATATAGACCTGGCAACCATTTGGTTATGGACCACTTGGTACAGAATTAACCATATTACCTCTTTTGATTAAAAAAAATAAAAAATTCTCATAAGGCCCCACCTGTTTTTATTATTTTAATTAAAACTGTGATGTGACTGATTCTGGACCAAGTGGTCCATAACCAAGTGGTAGGCCAGGTCCATACCAGAATTATTCCTTTATTGTTGGAGCAAGTGAAAAGAAATTTAGTGCACTTTTAAGGAAGGATTTTATTATGAGTATTTCATCTGTAAATAGTTTAACAATAGGCGAACCGAATAAATTTTGAATTCAGTTACGTTGTAAAAAAATAATTCCTTCACTTATTGGTCAATGTTCAAAATGTAGATCGTGTGCTTACGTCTCAAATAATTTTTTTTTTTTTTTTTTTACTTTAGATTTCACATTTTATCGCAAAAATAAATAATTTTTACGATTTTTAAGAAAGAAAAAAAAACTGAAATGAAAATCCAAATAAATACACTCGTAAGTACTTTTTCATAGTTTAATGATTTCTACTTATGCAAAGGGAACATTTTTTTTTTCTTTTTTATTTATTAATTGGACCTCACTAGAGGAGGAGCCCATGTAGGGAAGATAGAAGCCCGGCTGAACGGGTGCCCCGTAAGGGGAGTATAAGAACCCATACAAGAGGAACGAAGAATATAAAATTAAATTATTCCTTTGTGTGAGTTGGGTATCGAACCCACAACCAAGAGGTTGTGGACAGGTCATCTCCCCATTGAGCTATGAACCTTGCGATATGCGAAGGGAACATGTGAAGGAAACAGTAACAGACATGTAGAAGCATTTTAATTAAGTAGCATAGTGTTTTATTAATTGAATAACTGCCTTAAATACTTTAATGATTGAACTTTATATGCACTCCGAATGATTATAATTAAAACTCCCTCCAATCTAATATAAGTTGTTTATTACATATAGCAAAAATCTTAAAATACATGATACTTTATTAATTAAAATATCAATATTACTCTCTTAAATACAATTTGTATACCATTAATTTTATTTTAAGAGAATAATATTAATATTTTGATTAAAAAATATCTTTTTTTATTTTATTTTAATACATTTATTAAACAACTTATATTATGGATGGGCGGTTGCCCCATAAGGGAAGAGAAGCGTCTCACAAGAGAAGAAGATAGCCCTAGAAAGAGAGACAATTAAAGATTGCCCCATTACATGGGGAGGGTATCCACAACCTCATGATTGTGGGCAGACCTTTTCCCACTGGGCTAAAGAACATTTTTTTATCGGTAAAAGAATATTTAATAAGATGCTCTTGGGGGACCTAGATTAATAAAGAAATAATGGCTGTTGCTTACACATTACCCTATTTCACCACCATTCTTTTATTGTTTTCTGAAAGCTCCTTTTCTCCTTGATAATGAATTAAAACTAGGATGAAATATCCAACTCCCTACTTATATAATTAGCTCAAGTCAAATTATAACAGGAGTTACTACTTGATTAGGCACACCATCGTTGAATATGTAAATAAAATATCTACACTTTTTTATCATTTACTATTTCTTTAGATATCTTTTTATCAATTGTGAATTAAATACTCACATTTATTATCAAATGATAATCTCAGTATCAAATGGCGTTCGTTGTAACGAGAGAAATTATTCTCCGGAACTACACGTCCAAAATTCGATAATCAAGAATACTAGCTAATTATGACAGGTTTTATTACTCGGTCATCAAAGTGTCCTCTAAATCCGAATAAAAAACGCTATAGTCTTGTGGCGTTATATAGCAATCTGATGTTTGAATATAAGGTGTATAAACCTGAACCTCAGAAGAATGATTGACTAGCTGCTACTCCACCAAATTCTCGATTTTTTTGGAGAATAAATCTTTTTCTTTTGAAAGAAACTAATGTCCCCCCCCTCCCTCTTCCTTCCTTACCACACAAAAAGAAAAGAAAAAAGAAAAGAGGAGAATAGACAACACGAAATGGGGCATCATACAGTGGGTGCACCACCACCTGGAAGAAAGAAAAAAAAAGAACTATTTGTACTACTACTCACGTTCTCCGTTTTATTTTATTTCTTGGATCAGAATTCTCATATGCCCCTCTTAAAAAAAAAAAAAAATTCTCTTATGGTATCACATACTTTATTGTCTTTCCCCCCCTAAATATATACCTTATTTTAAAAAAAATAAAGAAAGACAAGACAATAACATACCTTATTGTCTTTCCTTATTTATTTAATTTTTTTTTTTCAAAAAAAAAAATAGAACTAATACTTATTTGGATCCATCCTGATTGCAAAGTTTTTCTTTTGTCATATTCTTCCTACACTTATGAAGAACTGTAAAAATATCGTAACATATGTGCAATGAGACAATGACATTTTTTTTTGACGCCACGATGGGCGATTGCCCCATATTGGGGAGAGAGAACACCCTAGATAAGATAGAATAAAGCTTACCGCACGCACGGTATCGAACCTGTGACCTCTCGGTCACGTGCCGACCAATATCCCACTGGGCTATTGGCCTCTTCGATGACAATGACATTTATAGAGAAAAAATCAAGAAGCAAATAGAAGTCTTCATTTCCTTTTTTTTCTTTTCTTTTCCTTTTCCATCGTCCCTTTCAATTTTAACATTATGATTGATTTATGCTTAGTTTGCACATTACTCTATCCTTAATTGTAATTTAATGATGTATACAACCAAACAATTGAAAATTGTTGAATTTATTGAATTTAAGCTAAACAACTTGAAATAAGATACGTGTAGTGCATTCTTTAATTAGTGAAAATATGAGGTCCTCCATAAAAAATATTGTTCGTTAATATAAAGCCCTTTTCTTTTAATTAACCACAAAAGACAGAATAATTGCTCGTTCTAGCAACTTGCAAATTTTCTTTTGTGGGTAATCGGATTCCGAATTATGAACTCTATCAATATATATGCACTAGAATTTAAGAAATTCTTTCGATTGGAGAAGAAAAATTCCTACCATCATCATAAATGCAACACGTTCTTCATTAGCCAGCTAAGTATTTTCACTATTGATTTTTTTTATTTTATTTTTGTCTTTAAAGATCTTAGCTCACAAGGGAAAAGAAAAAGTGAATTTGCGTTAAGATGACTACCAAACTCGAGAATGTAAGAATACTAAAGAGAGATTCTTGATTTGATTAACACATTATTCTGGTTTGATAATTTTATACTTTTGTTTCAAATTGAATGTTAACATTAATCAAAAGTTATTGAAAAACTAGTTTCGAAGGTCAAATCAGAAAGAGAAAGCTCGAGTGATTTAATATTAGAGTATTTACGAACTTAAAAGGAACACTCTTTTTTATATTTCCTTAATCATATATTCTTTATTAATTAAGACACATTATTGACTTATATATTTGAAGTTTAATTATACATGCCAAGAAAGCAATTGAATTAGATTTATTTTAATTTGAATGATAAGTTGTAGTCTTTAGCCTAGTGCCAACCGCATCATCCATCCTTTTTTTCTTTTCTTTTCACAAAAATGTACATCCTTCCACAATGAAAAGAACGCGAATAATAACATTAGTTGCATTAATCTTTTACCCTAAAAGTTAAAAAGATTAGTTGCGGTAGAAATATTCTTAGGAATATACTTGTCCTAATCAAGGAAAAGTGGCATCATGATGTCTACAAATTACTAAAGGAGATGCCCTACTTCTAATGCTCCTTTAATTTGTGCCATTTCTTTAACTCAAACAAATAAAAGGTGTTGTGGCCCAATGGGGCAGGCGCCCACCCACGACCTTCGTTACCCTCCGTCGGCGTGCGATATGATTTAATCTCCCTTATCTAGGGGGTCTCTCTCTCTCTCCGCTCATGGGGCTTCGCCCATCGTGACGTAAAAAAAAAAAAAAAAAGATTGTCTTTTTATTTGAGAATTTTTATCTTGAAAATTGAAAAAAATAAATTATTTATGTTAAAATTTGTGTAACCTAAAGTGAGAATTTATATGTTAAAGATTATGCAGAAGTAGCGCGCAAATAATTTGTTCTTTTAAAAAAGCAAATATGCTCTTTACTCCACATAATATACCTGTCTATCTAAAAAACTGTTTGTCAGCTTAATAAGTATAGACATTCCTAATTTGTGTCTCGCATCCTCTATGCATTATTTTTCTTGCTTTTGAATTAAATGAGAAAGTGAATGTTTATTTACGAACAAAAAGAGGATATATAGTGGTGGACAACGCAGAAATAAAAGAAGATTTTTTTTAAAAGAAAAATACACTAGCAAAGGCTGACAAAGATGGATTTTATTTGAATACACTTTGGTTATAATTGGTTGACTATTTCTTTTTTATTTTAAATACCATATGTCTAACAAAAAAGAAAAGAAAAATCGTATCTTTAAAGCATGAAAGTCCCCCGTCAACTTTCGTTGGAAAAAGGAGAAAATTGTTGTTCCCTTGTACGTTCCTATTTTTGTACTCAATTAATCATAATTTAAATTTTCTATGTGGATATTTTTTTCAATTATATATACACATATCGAATTGTGATTGGTTGGGGATACATGAATTGGAATATATATACGGGGACGGATGATTTTTTGCCGTTGGAAAAAGCAGTCCGAATCTTATGCCGAAAGCCTTTTTTTCAGTATGTGCGGAGCGCCTCATGACAACTGTCCCCAAGGCACAAAAAAACAGGACATGTGTATTTAAAAACAGGACAGATGAACATGTGTTAATTTTAAATCAATCTTGAACGTCAAAATTTTTATCCAACGGGCAAAATTAAATTCCACACGTAATAAAAAAAAAGACGTTATGCATTGTAGTCTCAGGCTGGAAAGAGGGACCCTTCAGCATTTGATGGCAGTTTTTAGACGGTTGGCATTTTATGGTCCACTCATTACAACATTCTAATTTTAGATTTTTTTTACTTGTATATCTTAAACAAAAATGAGTAAACTACATATAAGGGCGAAAAGGTATAATTAATATGTTTGACTCGAATACTGGTATTTTTTTTATATCACCTCTCTCATATTATATATTGATCCAACTAAGTAAGTTGGCGATTTAGAATTAGTTTGGGCAATGCAGCAGAATCAATTTAAGATTTTATTACTTGATTATACCGAGATTTTAGTTGTCACAAAAGACTAGTAAATATAAAAATGAGAAAAAAGGTAACAGACAAAGTGTGCAGTAATGCATGTGAGATGAGAGCCAAATACCATAAACTTTTGATTAATTTATTTCTGAGACAGTAATGCACACAAACCCCACATTAATGCCATTAGCTAAAGTAGTCCAAATTCAATTGTACCAAGGACTTGACTTTGGGAGCTTATAATTTTGATGAAACCTTATAATTTCATGCAAAATCTAGAGCAGAACATGCAACTGTTTGATTTCTTTTATTTAATTTCAATAATGAGATCTTAATTAATCTGTACAGGTTGGAAAATTTATTTTAATTAAATTTTCATTCATTCAACTATAATTCGATGATTGAATATCTGCATACCGAAAGATAAATGCGTTGGAGTCGATGACTTTTGTTTCTTTTTCTCTTTTAGTTGTTGAAGAGAGAATCTACAATTATTTGAATCGATCGATGTCTAGCAATTATAATTTTGTAAACTCAACACAAGTTCACCATATCCATGAGATGACAAAACCCTAATTTATTGAATTAAGAGGACTTATGTACAATCTTTATTAGTATAAATGTAATGGTGGAGGGCCACTAGATAACTTTCTTTTAGATGTTCGTTTTCCCTCTCCTCCTAAATAGTCTTGCAAGAAAAAGTCAAGAGTCTCTAGTTTTTTTTGGTTGAACTTTGTGTGATAGCTTATATTTATGATTCTATGAAATTAAGACTGGCTTATCATGTATATATATAGTCAAGGTCCAAAATAAAAAATAATAAAAACACCGTCACGCTTTACATCTCTCCATTTTTTTAATTTTGTTTCATCAAGAAATTTGTATGTATTTTCCTGTTTGTTTCTCTTAGTTAATATTCTTCCTTAATATCATTACTGGGATTCAACTACTTTGTGTTGAGAGGACAAATTATATCAAAATTTATACAAAGACTATATAGAGGGAAAAAAAAATCAATAATCTATCAAAAGACTATATAAAAAAAAAAAAACTTTAAATAAATTTGAGTGTAAAACTTGAACTTTTCAGAATTGTTTTCCTATTATAGAATACATAATATCAAAATATTGTGGTGTTGGTGGTGTAGGGTGGGGGGAGGTTAGGCATGTGCACAAAAACAAGAAAGGCTGTAAGTCGGTTAGTAGGGCCGGGCCGGAAAACGGAAAAAGGACCAACTTGCAAAGATAAAAAGCGGTGTCTATAGCTGAGAAAGCGGGAGGTTAGAGGTGAAAATTCTCTGTGCACATCTCTATCCCCAACCAATCAAAATTTATTATATAAATATTTTTTTTAATTATATATACACAGGGTAATTGTGATTGACTGAAAAAAAAGGAAGTGGACAGAAATGAGGACAAAGAATTTTTTGCCAGGGGAGGGGTGACTTTGTGTAACTGTGAATTGGAATCCATATATGGACCAAAAACTAAAACTTTTACTTTGTGTCTATTTGCCCAGAATTTTGCCTTAAATAAATTATAACCATGGTAGGGGAAAAATGGATAATGCCCACTTTGTAGTTACTTCAGTCGACCTCCTAGCTTTGCCCTTAACGCTCTTAGCATTCATGTCTTCGCTAGCCCAAATAATATTTCGAGTTGACAATGAATATCCAAACCCAATTCATATGCTACCATTCTCTTAGGTATTCCAAATGGCACCACGGTTTTAGTGCAAATAATATTTTGTTTCGCACGATGCGTAATACGTATTAGTCCCCAGATTAAAATATTTGACTACTAAGATCACTTGATTTTCAACCTCTGTTGTCCGACGGCTACATGTGCGTTTTGCACGGTATGAATTGTTTCGTGTTCTGCACCTGAGCCGGACAGTTTCAATGGGCGAAGTGCGTCCCACCACTTTTTTTTTTTTTTTTTTACTGGTGGTAGATAGGGTGAGCAAATTCAGTTTTTACCGAATTACCGACAGAATTAGAATTCAATTCGGCAATTTTGTGTGAATTCGGTAATTCAGATACATTCGAATTCGATTTGGTCGAAAATGAGACGAAATAAGGTGGGCTATTATTGACGGAATTAATTTTTTTTAATAATTTTACTATATAGTGAATATATAAAGTAAATAGACTTTAAAAACTATCATTTTGGCGATTTTTCTATTATTTTTTCGTGTAAATATGATTTAATCAAACGACGACGAATTGATTGCTTCTATTATTTATTGTGGAATTTATTGTGTTATTTTGATTTTGAATTTGTCTTGGTATTCAATTAAGTTTCTTGTGAAGTCAGTCAATTTGAATCCGGTAATTCTAAATCTGAATCCAAATTAAGACGATTTTTTAAATTTTAAAAAATAGAATTTCTATTTGGATTGGGTTTGGGTTTGAGACTCAAACCTATATCTAGGTTTGGGTTTTGGCGGGAGAGACTAAAAAGTGGGCGGAAAATATTAAAATTCAATTTTTTTTTCTTCAAATAATCGTAAAAATTCATATTTTGGCCTCTAAAATTGGCGGGAGATGTTCAAATTCCAAATTTTTGAGAAAAAATTTGGAATTGACCGAATATTTGAAAAAAAAATTTGAATTTGAATATTTTCCGTCCACTTTTTAGTCTCTCCCGCCAAAATTCAAACCTAGATCTAAGTTTGGGTCTCAAACCCAAACCCCAAATTGTGAATTTAAATTCAGTGAGCATTCCAGTGGTAAATAGGGAGCAGCCAGGCATAAAGTAAAAAGCAACCATATAGGTCAATCAAAATAGGGTCCCCAAACCCTATAATCTTTTTAAATAGAGTGAGTCATGAATGAGCGAAAGTACGCCTACTAGCCTTTAACTGTTACTTAGCCCCCAAAAAAAAACCTTTAATTGTTCCTTGGTATCATGCATGTTCTTGTATCTTTCTTCAGCTCCAAGGTGACCACTTTGGATTTGCCTTTTTTCATGTAAATATTTTTTCAAACTTTATGAAATTTCACATTTTCGGACAACTTTAACGCACGACAAATTTGAACCCCCATTACATTAATTTATTACATGAGAACGTCAAAATTCTACTCACTTCCCACCCGTAAAATGCAGAAATGTATGTACATGTATATTGAGCACGAAGTATACATCTTCACAGGGCCGTCTCACAAATAATAGGGGCCCTGTACTAAATATAAAATGAGACCCCTTTTAATAACAATAAAAACAAAGTAATCATATAAAATATAAAAATCAAGAATTTACAAATTTTTTTTGTATCTGTTTGTATCCTTGGCAAAGAAAAATTTCGTCTGTTTGTATCCTTACCAAGAATTTTCTGGTCTGTTTGACTGTTTGTATCCTTTGCAAAAAAAAAAAAATATTATTTTTTTTAAAAGTGGGAGCCCTGTACAATAAACCTATTTGCACTATGCTAAAGCCGGCCCTGCATCTTCATGCTACTGGAGGCTAGAAATATTCTGTCATGTTTGGTGTCTCATTCTTTATTCTATTAATAAAAAATTAATATGTGTTAATTTTTTAATTAAAAAATTATAACATATAATAAATACCAGAACCCGTAGAAAAAAAAACACGTTGCAAAATTATTTGTGGGATAGGGAACATAATACAGAAGGAGAGAGAGGATTTTTTTTGCCACTACTAGAATGGTCTCAAAGCTAGTAGCCGCCAATTCCGAAAAATAGTACTCCCTCCATTCCTTATTAATTGTCATTTAAGAGATATCTAGGTATCCAAATTAATTTTCGTTTAAGGTTCTTTTATTAGTTGTCAACAATTTATTTCAATTATACCCTCAACATTTTCCTTTCTTTTCTTTATGATGTATTAGTGAGAGAGAGGGAAAGTGGGGTAATATTGGAAGTTTAGGTGAAAATGACAACTTTCTTAATTTTCTCAAATTGTCTAAAGAGTCTTATATTTAGGAATGGAGGGAGTAAGAAACTTAGGGAGAAAAATATTTAGGAAACCTAACTTGGAAAGAAAAAAAAAAAAAAAAGACTAGAAAATTTAAAAGGTCAATCCTTATAAAGTAATTTTCGAAAATGTTTGAGATAACTATGATCTCAATCGCGAGAAGCCCAAGCGTGGGTATAAGACGACTAACTGTGCTAAAAAAATTGTTCAACAAATCTACATTTGCATGTATAAACATAAGAGAAATTATGTGAAACTGTGGTCTAGATTTATTAAGTTCAGCCCACCACTAATTTCACCCCTCAATCTCCCTTCGTTTCCGCCATCTTCGTAGTACTTACTACTTAGGACGAAGACAGGGGAGGGGCAGTCGCCCCGATATTTTTAAAAATACTATTAGATATAGTAAATTTTATATATAGTTCGAAATATTTTATCTGTTTTGCCCTTCAAAATTTTTTTTTTTTTTGCCATTTTTATATATTGTTCGACATACTGTTGCAGTTTCGTTATCAACGCCAAATTCCTGACTTCTTCCCTTGTAATACTAGTAAAAGTTACGGAAAGAATGAAAGAAAATATAAGCACCGATAAAGAGAGAGGATAGTTGAATAAAACTTAAAAGCAATGGTAAATGAGAGGCTTTAGGAATAAAAGAAACAGAAAGCAAAATGGCTGCAGTCTACAACTAAGAAGTACAATATTGACCATTCTGGTTATGGGTTGGTGCCTAATTAATATTATTCCCTCCTCCGATTGAATTATATTTTTTTATTTAAAATAAATAAATAAACAAACATAACATTAGGGACATAAACAATATTTTGATTAATTTAGTTTATTATTTAAGATTTGATTTTTCTGCAGCCGCAAAACAGAAACAAGTGTGGTACCTTTTCAGCTATTTTGTCCGGTTAATCATCTTTAAATCTTTAAACTAAAGGACAAAGGATTTTGACTGAAGATATGGAGTTCATCCCCTATAGGCCATAACTCCAAAATATTTAATCAATAGTTTGAGAAAACAGTGGGAACTGTCACGGGTCGCAAGTTTCCACACTTGAGACGCCCGCGATGCCGAGTTCGTTCGTGACAGAACCCATCTCGGATATATTTCATTATCAAATTCTCCAACCATTTTAATTAGGTACGTTCTGCAATTAAGACAGGTGATATTCTAGAAGCTGCTGAATAAACTTTCACAAGGTACATAGTCTAATGGGGTTAGAAAAATCACCGTATTGTCATTTGTTAATTTTTTTTTTTTTATTAAAATTTATATAACGTAAAAGAAATGATAGAATTTAAAGAAAAAAATAAATAAATATGCGACAATCATTTATTGGTGATAGGAAATGAAACCGAAATTATATTCCATAGTTAACTCAAATGCTTGGAAGCTTCATAAGAACTTGTTTTGCCCCTTGGCCTTTTAAAAGTAAAGTAAACCGCCCCTTGGGAAGAACTGGCGGCAAAGAGGAATATAGTATAGTAATTACAAGGCTGACCATATATTAATCTCTAATTCTGAATTGAAAACTCACTTTTTTTTTATTTGTAAATGAATGCAAAGATAGAATTCATATAAGGTCTTTTTAGATATTGCAACGTAACTTAAAAAGGGAGAGACGAGTAAATTATATAATTATACTCTTAAATGCCAACTATTAACCTATCTTTTTTTTCTTCTTTCTATTACACAATATGGTTAAAATTTAGAAAAATACAATATTATAGATAGACGTAAAGAAGTTAAAAAGACTTTACGCGCAAGTTCACTTTTACTATATTAGCAGCATAAATAAATGGGCTAACAACATTCAGGATGAAACAGAAATTTGTCGTTGGGGTAAAAACTGTAAATGCATATCGAACTATATATAAAAATTGTAAAAAAAAAAAAAAAAATTATTGGAGCCGAATTTGATAAAAATATTCCGACCTATACCTGACAACATTTGGGGAGCATTTTGGACCTGGATCGGCTATTTGGGCCTTTCTTAATTAGGCGGTTCGCCCTCCTAAGGACTATAAGATTCCCTTGAATTGGCCAACAGGGAGAGATGTGATATGGAGTGGGAATGTTAAATTATCCAAAGACCAATTCCTTTCATCTGGTAGCATGACGAAGAGGTAATAATTCCTGTTGGTACTCAAATTTCGCACTTAATTTCCTTACTCTGCAAGAAAAATATCAGCCACTTGGACAGTTTTCGTTTGTGCTCGATGGTTTAAACGTAAAGAATAAAATCTAAATAATAGAAGCAAACAGTGGCTGCATTCTTCCAACATGTTATCTTAGAATTTAACTTTTCGCAACTTCTCCAGGCTGATGTTGGTTGAAGAAAATCAAATTACTTTTCACTCAGACGATGGAATGATTGTTGGTGGTGTGAAAGATTACTCACGCTCAATTGCAGATATGATTGGATTGGGAAGTGATACAGAATTCCTTCAAGCTGGTGTAAGTATATTGCCTCTTTGTTCATACGTTTACGAGCTACTATTTCCTTACTCTTTTTCTTGTAGAGTGTCATTTGTTAGTAAATAAGTTTGTATACTGTTGCTATTGGGGTATATCTATACATGTACCCTATATGTCTGTGTGTATTTACAATCCTTATGTTTATGATTCTCTTTTGCTAAAATTGCAGGTTCGCACTGTTCTTGATATTGGCTGTGGTTTTGGAAGCTTTGGGGCCCATTTGTTATCTCTTAAGTTAATGCCGGTCTGTATGGCAGCTTATGAGTCGACAGGTAGCCAAGTTCAGTTAGCCCTTGAGCGAGGTCTTCCAGCAGTGATTGCCAACTTCGTCTCCAGAGAGCTTCCATTCCCATCATTATCATATGACATGGTTCACTGTGCACAGTGTGGTATTGTTTGGGATAGGAAAGGTAATTTGAATCCATGATTTCGGACTCCATAACCACTAACTCATCACGATTTTCTTCATGCATGGCTTAATTTTGGCCTATATATATATATATATATATATATATATGAGGATTATATAGGCCAAAATTTTTGGCCTATATATACTTAGGATATGAGGATTTTTGTATTTAAAATATACTGGTAAAACGGGCATGCTCTTGAATGCACTTAGCCTAAGCATCAACAAGGAAAGCGGAAATCAGCCTTGCTGTTCCTATCTCTCTTTTTATTTATTTGCATGTCTTTTATTAATATTTAGACACAGAACCTTGTGCATGATTATCCTAGTGGACCTTCATACTAACAAGGACTTCCCTCGAATCAGATGGACTATTTCTTATTGAAGTTGATCGTGCCCTTAAACCCGGAGGTTACTTTGTTATGACTTTACCTACCGGTGGGCAGCAAGGAACCTCCACAAACCCAAAGAAAGGAATCACGTCAAATCCAATCGAAGAATTTGCTCAGAGAATTTGTTGGAATTTGTTGGCACAGCAAGAAGAAACTTTTATCTGGCAGAAAACCGCAGATTCTGCATGTTACACCTCCAGGTGTGGACAGTAATGTTTCTGATAGAACTGATTTGAGAAGTATCATACCATTTTGTAATTACTTTTCCCTTTTTCAATTATTGTAACAATCCTCTTTCCCCTTATCTTTCATTTTTTCTCTTTATTTACTTCCCAGTTTTTTCCTTTCATAGTATAATTCACTTTTCTTGTTCAAAATATTTCTCGACTCTTAATTGCAGCAGGCGGGATGCAATACCTCTTTGTAAAGGAGAAGATTACGAATCATATTATCAGCCACTGAGACACTGTATAAGTGGAAGCACCAGCAAGCGCTGGAATCCCATTCAGAACAGATCGGCCTCTCTAACTGCAACTGAACTTAGACTCCATGGAAAGTATTCTTTTATTTCAATATTAATTTGTTATTTTACGTCATTTTAGTAGTCCGTTATCGAATTTCCCGCTTTCTTGTTCTGCTCGAAACTTTTCCATTCAAGTTCTGGCATGTTCGAGCTATTAATACATCTAAATTTTACAGGTGTTCATCCTGAAGATTTTTTCGAAGATTTGGAGTTTCCAGAAATCTGTTTTAGCAAACTATTGGTCCCTGCTCACTCCTTTGATCTTCTCTGACCACCCAAAGAGGATAGCCGAAGAAGAACCAGCACCTCCATATAATATGATTCGGAATGTGATGGACTTGAATGCTCATTACGGTGGTATGAATGTTGCGTTACTGGAATCTGGGAAATCAGTGTGGGTAATGAATGTTGTGCCTGTTGGAGTACGCAATACATTGCCTCTCATAATGGATCAAGGTTTCGCAGGTGTCTTGCATGACTGGTAAGATATTTGTTTAATCTCCATGAAAATCTATGCGTTTTTGGTTTCTTTAAAATTCAAATTCATTTTCGAGTGGAGTCATAAGTATCTTAGAGAATAATGTTCCTTTCGAAGGGAGGAATCCACTGGCCTAAGCTCTTTTGCAGTGTCTTTATGTCGATACCAGAAAAAGCAGCATAATCTTCTATATTTGTTCACAAAATATTATTCAAAATTGTTGGTTTTGAGCTTTTCCCAAATCAGACTACATTTTAACAAGAAGATATTGGAATATTGGAATTTTTTCTAGGATTCCGGTAGGAAAGGATAGCGATAGCGATTGGGGCGTTGACTAATGATAAGGGTAGTATGGTCGTTTAATTAAACATTGCAATATCACCAGTCCGACTCCTATGCGGAATAGGTTTTTTCAGTATGTGCGTAATATTTTTTTGCCTTGAAAACAGGACATTTTCTCTCTCTTAAAAACAGATGTTCGGAGAACAGGTGTTTTTTAAAAAAAAGTGTTTTTTTTAAAATCAATCTCAGCCGTCAAAATTTTAATCCAACGGATGAGAATCCGTTCCGCACAACATTTCTCGTTCCGCACTGGAGCCATGGTGCAATATCACTAGTCCTCCAACAACAATAATTTTAGTTATTTTTTTTTTCTTATATATAAAAATAATATACTAAGAGCATGCATTCCCTGAAGGCAGTTTACTAGCAAAGGTTGCTAAATTTATTTTAACCTCGCCAACCCTGAATATATTGAAGCGAAATCACTCATTGAAGGACTCCAGCTTGGAATGCCTCGAGGATATCAATCGTGCTTCATAGAAAGTGACAGTTAAATTCTGGTCAATCGGATCCATCAGTTAGAAGAGATGTTTTCCACAATAGGGCACATTGTTAGTTAAATTAAAAACTTAAAGGGGAATAATATAGACAAATTATTGTTTTCCCATAGATCATGTAATACTCTCAAAGGGAGTTTGGCAAAATATGCAATAAGTACTAAATCCTCATTTTAATGTTTGGAGACCTTCCGAAATATCTCATATCACATGTAATATCTGATATCATGATATAAGATTTTTTTTGTTAAAAAAACATGCATTCTTTTAGTAAATACTATACCAAAAGATTATAGAAGATTAGTATTTCTCAATCCAAAAGTAAAGAACCGCGATGTTTTTTTTCATCTTATGTCATAGGTAATCATATAATTGTGACCTAAAGAAAAGTGGCAAAGTCAGGGGTTTGGCCCAGTAGGGCGACTTCCTGGCTAGGGATCGCGATGCTGAAAGTAACTCCTAGCTCAAATAGCTCCTAAGTTACTCCCCGCAAGCTTTTCTCTTTAGTCACAATCTCGGGACAAGAAGATAGCAACACTTAAAAAGCGAAAAGCGAACACTTGCGCCAAAAACTCGGCTTTTCTCATTAAAATATAACATCATTACAAGTATGAAAATTTACATCAAAAGAGTTCAAAACGACGAGGGAGAGAGTCGCTTGAATGCCTAATACAAATGCTAGAAGTTTGGTTTTTGCTTGTTTGTTGAAATTTTTGTTCCCCCCTATCTTTGGCTTACCAATGGGCATACAGGCCAGCATAGAGCGTTAGGTGGCTATTACCTCATTGAAATGGACTTTCGAAAGGTGCTAACATTGTGATGGCCTTACTTTTCTCTGGGTCTATGCCGGATAGATTGGGCCTTGAAGCAAGCAATACCAACTAGCTGGCCCACCCAAAAAAGAGAAGAGAAGTGATTACAGTTCAATTGGTTTTATTTATTTATTTTTAATGGCTTATTGTACGGATCCGAGTCTTTCCAAAGAGGGGAAACTCAGATTACCAGTCTACCGAAAAGAGAGAGTGCGTGGGTGGGTGGGTGGGTGGGTGGGGGGGGGGGGGGTGTTGGAATAAACGTGTAATTTATGAATTCATTTTTTTCCGGTCCTCATGCGGATGAAAAAGAAAGTAGGTTACTCCCTCTATTCTCATCTAATTATCGTTTATGAGATATATATGTATATAAATTAATTGTCATTTATGTTCTTTTTATTAGTTGTTACAATTTATTCTAATTATACCTTCAACATATTTTCTATTAAAAAAGTGAAAGAGGGGGAGGGAGGGTATTATTGGAATTGTGGTGGAAAGGTTGCTATTTGTTTGAGTTCCTTAATTTTTTCCAAAGTGTCTCAAACGTCCTATATTGAGGAATGAAGAGAGTATTTTTTAAGTGATAGACGTTTAATTGGATCCATAATCTTCGTAAAAAAGAAAGAGAAAAAACAAATTTGCAATATGGGAGAAAAATAATTTTACACCTACTATTTAGAGGAAAAAAATAAAGATAAGATTGCATTATTTTTATTAATAATCATAAAGCAGAGAAGCAGAAGATCCTTGTTTGACCCCCTTTTTCCCTACTAAAATTGTGAAGCTTTATGAGCATTAGCTTAAGATAATTCAAATGATTAGCTTATCAAAAGAATGTGGAGAATCAAAGCATATCATAATAATATAAGACTTTAATTAGATGTTGCGAAAATTATTGAAAAAAAAGTAAGATAATTTTTTAATCAAAATATTAATATTACTCTATTGAATAAAATTAATGGTATACAAGTCATATTTAAGAGAATAATACCAAAGTATTTTATTCTTTTGTTTCCTTAATTTTCGCAACATATAATGAAAGTCTTATATTAAGTAATAGAGGGAGTATATTTAAAATAAAACAATCGTCAAAATGGATGAAATTGGTAGGAACTTGATTCTGTCTGGAAATGATGGGCTGCTTCTTCTTTCTTTTCTTTTTTTTTGGGTGGAATCTTTAGATCTTTTGGGATTCTAATAAACCGCCCCATCAATCGCTTCAAAACAAATTAGATTCCGGAACCCTAAATTTATCAAAGAATACTAAAATATAATTCCACTTTTTAGTCCATATATAAGTATCATTATTCGGTTATATTCCTTGTGAATATATTCACCACCTTCCCTTTCTTTGCTAAATATATATACATCAAGGATTCTTTTTATTTCATTTTTTCATGAAACGAGTCAACTCAACAAATGAATTCTGCATGAAACTCAAAACTGAACTATCATGATCAATTGAAATTTTGATATTTAAGTGTCATGAAAGGAAATCTCATGACTGAATTAACAAAAAAATATAAAGTGTAACACTTTGGTATTTTTTATTTTAAATTCCCATCTTTGGAAATTCAAAAGAGTTATTTAGCATAGTTTAGCCTAAAACAAATGACAAATGGATCAGCTCAAATTGTTTTACTTGGATTCTAAGGGTTTGTTCACGGTAAAATTGCAGGTTGAGTCATCAAGGACAGATCCAGAGAAAGTGGGTGGGGTGCCCACCCCATAATATTTAAAATTGTAATTTTTGACCTTTATTAAAATTTGAAATTTTAAAAATAGTATTAGCTATTAAGAAAAATTACATTTCTCCTTACAAGTATTATGTAACATTTAGTTCTGGCACCCTGACCTCCAATGCCAAGTTTCGTCCTTGCGAGTTAATGAGAAAGCCGCTTAATGTCGCATTATCAGATTTATCATGTATACACCACAATCAGATTACTCGGGTTAATATCTGGATCATCGTTCTAGCCCTAGAACATATATTTAAGATATGATTTCTGCAAAGACTTAAAATGTTAAATCCAACATCGAAATCTATAATAGATTTGCATGGGTTAGGGTTCATCATATTTTGGTCTAACATTAGGGCTCATTGCATATCATAGTGCCTCTCTGGCACTTTATAATCTAGTCCCCTAACCTCCAAGTAGAAAACATCAGGTACCACAGTAATATCAATTATTGTATTACGACTAAGCTGTAATTTGTACTTTTTTTCTTCTATTTTTTCACAGTCTATATTTTTGTCACATAGTTAATTATTTTTATTCTTGGAAATATTAGCTCATCTTGTTCCTGGTTGTAATTATGATGTAGCACCATGGAATGGAACCAATTATTGCTCACTTATATGATTCATATTAGAGAGTATCCTCCATCCATTTCACAATATAAGACATTTTTGTTATTTTCGCAGAAATAAGAGATATACAAATATAAGTAATATTCTATTATACCTAGGACTAATTTCAATAACATATATAAAACAAAAAGGATGAACTATATTTCTATAACCATAATATATTTCTATTATATTATATGTCGTATACTATACTAATTAAAAAGAAATCATTACAAAAAATAAAATGCAGAATACGTTATAAAGAATGTTATAAGTTATTCAGAATAGAGTAACATCACGTATTGCGTTCAAGCTTGTTACTTAATTATTAGACTATGGAAGAAGTTGTCTTGTTTTTTTCCCTCCCCCTTTTTCGTACAAAATAAAAGAGCAGAGGATTAGAACCGTTAATTGAAGGTGTTTTCATGTAGAAAGCAGCAGTACTTCAATTAGAAAATGACAATTGGAATTTGGAATTACACCAAAATAGTCAAAACATTTCTAGATATCCCTTTCGTAGTTAATGTGACATTATTAGCAGGTGACTTTGATAGTGTTACCTCGGGCATTTAAGCACAAAAATTTAATTAAATGGGTGAGAGAAAACAAATAGACATTGTCACTTTCAAAATCGCATAAGAATATTTATTTTCTAATCAATTTTGTGATGACAAGATATTAATTTAATTGATAAAAAATTACAGGTTGGGGTAGGGGAAAAGGTAAATTAACCTGCTTTGAGTAATGAACTTGCTAACTAAATATAGTCATGAGTATCGAAAAGCTAAGACTAAGAAGTAAGAAGACTATGCTCTTTTCTTTAGATTATTTTATTCTTCTCTAAATTATTATTTTTTTAGTTCGAAATTAAATATTTATTTGTATTTAAAATAAATAAAAAAATAAAGTTCAATTGAAGTTTGGGACGGAGGGAGTATTAATACTGTGCAACTTGTCATTATGTAGCCTAATTTTGTGCTTTTCACATTTGGATGTGCACTAGTTTAGCTTGCCAGTACCATCTTTATCATATGCTCCCTTGGTCAACTTTTTGATGGGCATTTGATTATTGCATCAAAAATTTGGGATCAAATTTGGATCAAGAAGGCATAATGCCACATTAAATTCTAACCATCATTTTTATTTTATACTCTTTGATCTTTGTTTGATCCAAAAAATTTGATCCAAGAATCATTATTGTTTGGCTCAATCCAATGTTTTCTAAAGAAATACTAGAAACAAACCATCTAATGGTGAAGCTTATCCTTTCCCTTTTTAAGGTAAAAATGGGTTAGACTGGTCTATTAATTTTGGTTTCACACGCCCACTCACAATGTGTTAATTATGCATTTACATATAGGTCACAATGAGTAAATTTTGCGAGTAAATATGAAACAGAATCTCCTTCATTTATCTCCACACTTATTGTTAACGAGTTATTGAAACTATATTATTTGCATTTAAGATATAGTAACAGAGTTTTTTTTTCAAAATCAACTCAACTAGTGTTCGCATAATTTAGTTTATACTCAAGAGAAAATTTGGTCCAGACATGTTACCTTCAAGGTAATAATTTATGTTAAAATATTTTTATGAGATTGTGAAGTCTCGAGTACTCACAAGAGACGTATAGATCGAAAAGAGACAAAATATTCCCCGGTCTTTTTTTTTTGGGCCGTAGGGCAAGTGAATGTATAGACAAAGTGCTGCATTTCATATATTCTTTTCATACAAAGGTAATGTACATTCAACTTTATAGATAGAAAGTAATGAATATGCACACTTGTAATATTATTCTAGTAAATGTACCCACTATAGTCATGAGTGCAATCTATATATATATATATATATATATATATATATATATATATATTCGGACATTCACCTGATTAATTTGTGAATTCATATAAATATAGTTGCTAGTCGTTGAAGTGATATGAAGTTGCCCAAAATTACTTAAACTTAAAACTTTGCGTTGAATATACCTGTATAGATTTAAATACGGAAAACTGCAACTAAATTTTACACGTATATCGTCAAGTATATATGGTAAATTTTACAAACAAGGAATGTCAATCCATTTAACTTTTTTGTTTTGGTAAATTTTTAAAAAAATGGTAATTCTTGATAAAGTACTACTCATGTCAATACTACATCTCCAATTCCATATCCAACCATAGATCTTTAAATTCCCCCATTGCCCCCCCATTATTCTTTACAAAGCTCTCTTCTTCTTCTTCTCTGGTTCTTCATCATCAATCATGTTAAGATCTCCAGAACTTCCTGATTGTTTCTATTTGGACAAACCAGTTTTAATTAAACCATGTAATCCAACTCCAAATCACTCCCTTTATCTATCAAATCTTGATGATCAAAAGTTCTTGAGATTCTCAATCAAGTATCTTTATCTATTCAAGAAACCAATAAATAGAGATAGCCTTAAAGCTTCTCTATCAAGGGTTCTTGTTGATTATTATCCATTGGCTGGGAGATTAAAAAATAGCCAAGAAAATGATCTGAAACTGGAGATTGAATGCAATGGTGAAGGTGCTGTTTTTGCTGAAGCTTTCATGGATTTAACTGCTGAGGATTTTGTTAAAGTTTTCGATTATCCGAATCGAACTTGGAGGAAGCTTATGTATAAGGTTGATGCTCCTAGTTTCTTGGAGATTCCTCCTCTAGTAATTCAGGTTTGATTTTTGTTATTATTTTTCAGTTTTCTCCTCTTTTCTGGTTTTTTTTTTAAATTATTTGAGCAGTCCTCTGGAAAGTCACCAAGAAACAGAATTTTTGAGACACTGTTTTTGTTTTTTCTCCAAAACAAGATCATGTTTTTTTATTGTTTTATTTAAATTTTTTTTTAACCATATCATTTTCTTGGATTGCTCAATTTATAATGATGCAATTCATTTTGCTGTTACAAAAACTGGATTAGAAATCTTGTGTCCCTTTCGATGTCCCATTTTCTATTTCACTAATAAAAAATTAACATGTGTTAATTTTATAATTAAAAAATATAATCTAAAAGAAATACTGAAACCTTAAGGAAAAAGTTAACACGTGACAAATATTTATTCAGTTGTACAAAAAACGAGACATAAAATGATGATAAAAAAATTATGTTTACCCAAAAACTGTATCATAAACTTGACTCATCCCTTCTTTATTCATACTTTTTTTACAATTGTAGAATATGTAGGGGTGTTTTGCAAGGAAGGGGTGTGGCTAAATAAGATAACTTTCTTTCAGAATTATTTCAATGAGTCATGACTCATCTCTTACACTGAAAAATTTATTATTGGTCCAACTTGCATTTGTAGGGTCCACACTACGCATAGAGGGTGTACTTGGATAAGGTTTGGTTTGAGTTTGGTCTCACTTTTGGCCTCTAAATTTGGCAGGAGAAAATCAAATTCAATTTTTTTTCTAAATATTCGTTGAAATTCAAATTTTAGAGGCCAAAATATCCAAGTACACCCAGAATCAAAATTGATTGTTTAAGTATATTAGGTGAATCAAAACTCAATAAAATAATTCTAAAAAAAAGTTTTTCCCTAGAGTGACGGAATCATAATATTGATTTTAGGATCGCGAGAATCTACATCGGAGGTTTGGAAATCTAGTATGTGTAGAACCAATTTTGAAAAATACGTTCCTCTTAGATTCGTCTATAGAGTCGAGATTTAGGACTAATAGGTTAGGTTTATGATACAATTTTGTGTGTTTTGTTCTTTTAGGATTAATTCATTATAGTTTAAATATATATTCTTTGACTTTATTTATTACCAAATGTAGAGTGGTATAAATAAATGTGATTTTTTTTATATATAGACCTGTTCCATATGGATCATGTGCTTCAAAATTGGCCACATCAATGCAGAATGAGTAGAGAGACAATTCTGTAATGATATAACCAATTCTATACCATATGATCTAATAGAATAGGTCCACAATAAAATTAACCAATAAATGTTTGCAAGAGAAATGTTGCAAGTGAAGTTTCTCTTTCAATCAAACATCTAGAGAGATGATGTTTCAAAGACAACACGTGGAGCAGTTCTTTTAGCCACTAAACATTCTTTCCCTTCTTCTCCCCACCCGTTTGATGCAAGTTGTTTTGCTTAATTCTTTTTAACACAAAATCTCTATTGAATGGTAGGGTCACTTCTGTCCTTTTTGTTGTTTTGTCCAATGGATCCTAGAGGGTATGCTTGGACAATGTTTGAGTTTGGGTTTAGATTTGGGTTTGGTTTGGTTTCACTTTTGGTGGGAAATGCTCAAAATTTGGCTTCTAAAATAGGCGGGGGAAATTCAAATTTAAATTTTTTTTCAAATAATCGTCCAATTTCAAATTTTGACCTCAAAAATTTGGAATTTGAACATTTCCCGACAATTTTAGAGGCCAAAATTTGGAATTGAACGATTATTTGAAGAAAAAAAATTGAATTTGAATTGCTTCCACCTATTTTAGAGGCCAAATTTTGAGCATTTCCCGCCAAAAGTGAGACCAAACCAAACCCAAACCCAAACCAAACATTGTCCAAGCACACCCACTGAATCAATTTGAATCTATAATAAAGTTGTCATTAACCAAAATATCTTTAATATTCATAGGACCATAACCAGCCATATTATCATCATACTTTCAAGATTTGCTGGTCTTAAATCCTTAATGTTCATTTCATTAAAAAAAAAAAATCATTAATGCTCATTGATGTCTTTTGCTAGTGGCTGATGTTGTGCGTATCGGTTAAGGTCGGGAGTGAGTAAGTCTTGTGCCCCTCTTGAATCAATTGTGGACAGTTGAATCGAATAACTATTTTAATTTGACGATTCAAATAAAAAATAACTATTTACGTTTCAAAATGACTTTGACCTAAATAGCTATTTTAATTTGGGCCGGATCATTAATTTGACGGTCTATAGATGATTCCGTAGGTACATAGAATTTAACCCCCTCCACACAATCACCATTTCGGAGTTGTGGTGTATTCCTTCCTCAAGATGGAATGAAATTTTACTTTTCTATACTTAATGAATAAAATGTTAATAGGTATTTCTAATGTTGTGTTCTGAGTATGTGTTAATTTAGATAAATTAGATTATATATGATAATTTAAGTATATTAAAATTTTATCAGAAATTGGACCATGGTCCCTGGGGAGAATAAGAAACTTATCCTATCGAAATGTAGTATTACTATATATAATAATTTAAGTCATATTAATATGTGTTCGGAGAATGCATTAAAAGAAACACAATGTTAATTTGGTAAAAGTAATAACTTGAGTTCGAAATCCTTTTTCTTGCATCAAATTTCGAAAATTGGATAAATTTCTAACTTCTATTCATATTGGAAAATTCTGATATGAAGCAGGTTCATATGAATTCTCCAGAACTATTTGCATCATTATAAAGTTGTCTCTCTCCTTATTCTATGGTGATGAGGCCAGTTCTGAACCTCTCAAGGTCCAATGTACCTAGTTCATATTAGATTAACCATTCCTATTATAAATGTTATGATGACTTCTTTCTCGAAGTGATATTATTAAATGATTTTGTCTAACGTGTACTCCAAAGTACGCGTTAATTCAGACAAAGTAATATACAACTTAAATTACTAATATTCATGTTTCAAAATGCTTGGTAATAAGGAAAAGTTGGCCCCCCATCAAAATAATTATTTTGGATAAGGGAATTGTTCAATTTGTGTACTAGTTATATGATCGCGCTCCATCATAGACAAAGGACCCACAAATAAGTTGACCCTACATTTCCGAGAGTCTTGATATTGGCTTCCTCTCTTTTGTTCCTTTCATGGCTTGGTTGGTGAGCTTTTGTGATGTCTTAATCTTTTCTTGTATTTACAAAACTACCCCTAAACTCAATTTGCGTAATTTTAAGGCACCATTGTTTTTTTTTTCCATTACAAAAAAATACCATTGCTTTTTCATCTCAAGGCACGTTTGGATTAAGAGGATTGAGAGGAGAGGAGAGGAGAGGAGAGAAGAGGAAATGAGTGAAATATTATAGAAAGAAGAGGAAATAGTTTGAAGAAAATGATCTAGTGGATAGATATTGGGAAAGACATGAGAGAAACAATTACTTTATATAATTGTTATTATTTTATGTAATATAAATATTTTGATAATTTAGTCAATACAAAATGTTCATTTAAGCTAGTTTTCTTTCCTTCCGTTTCCGTCCAATTTTGGACATAAAGCATACTGAATTTTTTTAACTAAAGTTATTCACTCATATTCCTTTCTTTTCCATTATAAAAAAATCATTCCAAACACCAAAAATTGAATTCATCCCTCTCTTCTCCTCTCGTTTTCCTCAATCCAACTGACCCAAAATTGTAATTGACGCTTCTCAGCCCGACTACTATGCTTATAGGTCTTTTTAAGTAGATAATTATAGGATTCAGACTGTTGAATTAATTTTACGACAATTTAAATTAAAAGCAGACACACAAGCATTTTATTTAGAAATAGTGGTTGTAAACTCACTTTTAATCAAAGTCGATCGAAAATTAATCTAAAAACACAAATCTTAAATCTTATAAGTATCTATATTATAAAAAAGACATAAGCATATTAGCAAAATTCGATCAAGTAACAATATCTCTTTTTTAATTTGATGTTTTTCTTTTTTTCAGGTAACGAATCTCCGATGTGGGGCAATGATTCTCTGCACCTCAATCAACCACTGTTTATGTGATGGAATTGGCACATCACAGTTCTTACATGCTTGGGCCCACCTCACCAGAAATTATGTTACCGAATTACCTATCGTACCCTTTCATTTTCGCCACGTGTTTAAATCCCGTAATCCCCCACAAGTATCTTTTTCTCATCCAACATTCACCAAATCCCAGCCCTTACGATGACATTCCCCAGAAACCCCTCAACATTTCTCAATATTTACAGTCTCTGCCACTAGTCCCAGCATCAATAACATTTGCAGCCAATCACATTCTTCACCTCAAAAGACAGTGCGTACCCTCGCTAAAATGTACCAGCTTTGAAGCCCTAGCATCTCACACGTGGCGATGCTGGGTTAAATCACTTGATTTTTTACTGCCTTCTGCCAAAGTAAAACTTCTTTTCTCCGTCAGTGTAAGAAAAACATTTACCCCGGAACTTCCACAAGGTTATTATGGGAACGGATTCGTGCTAGCGTGCGCTGAAGGCAGGGTTAAAAATGTGGTAGCTGATAACTTGCACGGAGGGGTAAAAATGGTACAAAATGCCAAGTCAGCATTGAGTGAGGATTATGTGAAGTCTATAATTGATCACTTGGAGGATAAAACAGTAAAAACAGACCTTTCATGCAGCATGGTAATATCCCAATGGTCTAAATTAGGTTTGGAAGATTTGGATTTTGGAGAAGGAAGGCCTTTGCAAATGGGACCTCTAACTAGCGATATTTACTGCCTGTTTTTACCGGTGATCGGTGACTCAGATTCCGTTCGAGTTCTGGTGTCATTACCGGAGAGCATGGTTAGCAAGTTTGAGTATTACATGACAGAGCATCATGATGAAGAAGTGTTCAAGAAGGGTGGATTTTGACCTCATAATTTCGGTTGTTTAATTTAGGAAAAATGGCTTTAATTGTACTTTATTTTCGCTCTTCGCATTATATCCATTAACTTTGTTTTCACTTTTTTTTTTAAATATCCGCAAACTATTTTTAGTTAGCTCTCTAAATTTATCTTTAGTAATACAGTTGGAAGTTTTGGGTGAAAGACGAGTATTTTTCTTATTGAAAACTGCGTAACAATTGTTTTGAGTATCCACAATAGATATTCTAAGGGTGAAAATCGTCTATATCCATTTTTGTCCCTAATCCTGTCCCCAATCAATCAGAATTTGCTATATAATTATTTTTTTCAATTATATATATACAGTGTGAATTGTGATTGGTCGGGGACACACACGGAGACACACCCGGGGACAGAGGATTTTTTGCCTATTCTAAGTATTGCTAAAAGTTGTTCTAAGTACCCGTAATAGGGGTGAAAATCCCCTGTCCCCATTCCTCTCTCCATCCTTGTCCCCAACCAATCAGAATTTACTATATAAATATTTTTTCCAATTATATATACACAGGGTGAATTGTGATTGGCTGGGGACAGGGATGGGGATAGGAACGGGGACAGAGGATTTTTTGCCCCGTAATAGGCTGGGACGAAACCAAAAATTATCTGTTGAGAGGCGAAAAACTGCAACAGTATGCCAAACTATATATAAAAATTGCAAAAAAAAAAAAAAATATATATATATATATATATATATATATATATATATATATATATATATATATATATATATATATATATATATATATATATATATGTGGGGGCGAACTTGATCAAATATTCTAAACTACATATAAAATTTACTATATCTAATATTATTTTTAAAAATAGAATCGTCCCTGGTAATAGGAGGTTTAGATATTCATAACATATGTTATATATGGCAAAAAAATCCTCTCTCCCCGTTCCTATCCCCAACAAATCACAATTCATCATGTGTATATATAATTGGAAAAAATGTTTATATAGTAAATTCTAATTGGTTGGGGGACGAGGATTTTCACCCGTTATATATTCATCATCAATTCTATTGCCAAATTGTCGTTTCCACCAATTTTCTATAACCGCTATAGAGAAAATACTCTTCTTTCTCTTTAACACTCAACATCTAAAGGATTTTTAACACAATTTCAGCTAGCTTCGAAAAGACTACGTATCGTAATAACTACTTGGAACAACTTCAGCTATCTGTGACAACCTTACTATGTATATTTGTTTGTCCATTTTCGGTAAAAAAAACTATGTATAACTGTAATTTTTTTTTTTAAAACCTAAAAACCATTGTAAAAGCACCTCGAGTTACACATACACACATGTAGGCATCTATATATTATTGCTACTGGGCTAAAAAGAGTAGTATATTAGATTAGCAAGATGATGAATTAGTAATTAATTAACACTAGTTACACAAACACTTTGTACTTGCACCCACTAATACTTAGAGCAAAACAATCATGAAATATCCAGTCATTTTCACATTGAACAAGAGACACCCAAAATGAACATCATTTTCAGGGATTGATTATGTGTGTACTTGGAGTGAGTCTGGTTTGAGTTTGAAACTCAAATTGATACTCAAACTTTTTTTGGATAGAGTTAGTAAATGAAACCTCAAGAACTAAATTATAGTGAATTTGATTTGAATTTGATATTAGTCTTAGACTGAGACCAATAATCTCAAATCTGAGACACAATCTAATAATACCCCGAAATATGACCATATCATGATAATTTATACTTGGTACTAGATTGAGCTTGGGTTGCAAACTCCATCTTTGAAAAGAAAAAAAAAGTGCTTCTTATCTTAGTTGTTCTAACTGAGATAATGCTAATTATAATAAAATAGTACCTTTTTTTTGAGTAAATATAAAACAGTACTAATTACAAAGCACCAACTTTTCTATTCTTCTTTATATTATTCCCTTTGTTCCACCCTAATCCCACTGGCTAAATTTTTTTATTTTTTATTAAGTAAATCAATTCGGGGTTTAAAGGTTTTAAATATATTATCCATTACGCGGAATAGAGAAACTCTGCATTATTTATTACTCCCTCCATTCCCTATTAATTGTCGTTTAGGAGATATCTAGGTATCCAAATTAATTGTCGTTTAAGGTTCTTTTATTAGTTGTCAACAATTTATTTCAATTATACCCTCAACATTTTCCTTTCTTTTCTTTATGATGTATTAGTGAGACAGAGGGGAGGTAGGGTAATATTGGAAATTTAGGTGAAAATGACAACTTCCTTAATTTTCTAAAATTGTCTAAAGAGTCTTATATTTAGGAATGGAGGGAGTATTATTATTATTATTATTATTTTTTTTAGCCTCATAGAAGGAGGAGGTGAACGCCCTAGGAAGGGAGAATTATTTGACCCCATGTAAAGGGAGAGTGTCGAACCCACGACCTCACTATCGTGGGCAGAGGCAGTCCTACTGGACTGTGGCACTCTTGACAAACTCTGCATTATAAATAGTGATTCTAGCAGTGGAATTTTACAATTGAATCAACAAATTAATCTTGTGTTGGCCTCTTTCAATCTGATAGGCTTTCATATTGTTTTGATCTCCTAAACTACAAATCAAATACTTGATATATAAATTATTATTTCAAAACAAAAAATCTGTGATGAAGTCTACCAAGGAAAATAATGATCACAATAAATAAAAAATTAGATTAATTACATCAAAGCCCATTAACTTGACCAAAGAAAATGTAAGATAATGATTAAGGAGATTTCAGAAAGTTGTTTTGCTGATATATTTATTAATTAACAATGTGCTTAACATCCTATCTAAATCTTTGATTAAGTTATTTTTTTTAGTGAAAAATGATTATAAGTTTTTATAGAATCTCCACTACAAACTACACTAGGCCACTAGGGCTTCTTTATAGAACCACACGAAAGTTATTCTCCAAATTTAAAAGATCCCAAACGTGATGGGGCTTTCTGCTTTGACACTTGTATTCACAAATTTCCAATAAGATTTTCTAAGCAGAATTGTGCTCACGGCTCCTATGTGGGACGGCCAAATGTCCCGCACATGCAGGACATCATCCCAGACGTCGGATGAGATTTTTTAACGGTCCAAATTTGGAGAGAGAAAAGTTTTTTTTATTATTTTTTAAGTCAGCCGTAACTTTTCTCTCTCCAGATCTGACCCGGTCAAAATCTTATCCGACGGCTCCAGTTGTTTCGCAGGTGCGAAAAAAAGAATGTTCCGCATAGGAACCGAACTGCAGAATTGTACACATTTCAAATCTGAGATTCTCCTTGCGTTCCGCAAAAATGAACTACTTGTGAGAAGAGATGTACAATTAATTTTAAAATTTGGGATAAAAGATGTTTTCTAAATGCACTATTCCTTATCACATTAATACTATTAAACTCTCGTATAATATATTTTTTTATCTTAAAAAATTTAGCACCCCAAACAAAAATATGAAACTTTAAAAAAAAGTGTGACATATGTCAACTTTTATGAATCAATATATTTTTATAAAAAGTGTGTCATGTCTACGAAAAAACGAAAAAAAACTTTTATTATATAACTTTTATAAAAAAACGAAAACAATATGTTTAAAGAAAAAGCGAGACATATTGTTTTCGTTTTTTCCTTTTCTTTTGTTGTTATGATATTATTAAGAAAAGGTTCAACTCTAACGGTCTTCATCACCTCGTTTTTAAGGTTGGGTAAAAAATATTAATTAGAATAAGCCTCATTAAGATTCACCACAAGTTTCCTATTATCTATCTTTACACAAATAATTCGATTTTTGCCTTTAGTAAAAAATCAAACCCCACCTTATAAGAGAATGAGAGAGACTGTTACTTTAACACTTGTAGTAAGCAGGCATGATATTGGCATTATTATTTGTACAAGTGCATGTGTAACAAAAGAGGTTGGATTATATAGAGTTAGAGTGTAAATGAATCAGAACCGATCACATCTCAAAGTAAATAATGGAAGCTGATAAAGAATCTTTAGATAAAAAAGCGTTCTAAGCTCCGACAATCAAAGTAAGAATGCGCAAAACAATAATAAATTTTTAAATAAATTCGTGTAGACTAAATTTGATTATGTAAATCACACGACCTCAAGAGATACAAAGATCTCAATCAACTATAGACATGAATACTAAATGAATAACAAACGACTATTCGATCAAATAATTGATAACGTCTACTAATCAAAGCGTACTTTTAAAAAACCGCTAATGATTCCCGCAAAAATCTTTTGATAGAATTAATATCTCACCAAAATACAATATCATCATCACTTAAAACACTGCCCTTTATATACGGATAAATTCGCAACCAAACCCTAAGAATCCATGTATGATTAACTAACTTGTTTTCGATCTTATCCTTATGGATTAAGAAACATAATTAATAAAATAAGATGAAAGCTGGTAAAATAAGCTTAAAGTCCAACTAAACCAAATTAAATGGGCTACATGTCCTTTATTAAAGCCCAACTAAAACTACTAAAACATAATAAAACGTGGAAAGTTTAAACTGGACAGCAAGTCCAGAATTCCGCCTAAAAACTGGACAACATGCGCGACACTTTGCAGACGATTTTAGGACTCCAAAATGATATTTTCTAAACTTGTGATTTCATTAAAGTTGTAGATCTGTCTCTTAGATTTCCAATACATCTTGAATCAGTTTCATTGGATTCCCTACATCATAAGTTATACCTATTATACCAAATTGTCTTCAAAACTGATTTTGACTTTGATCAACTCCTCTTTGAACATAGTGTAAACGCAGATTGATTCTTTTCAAAAGAGGTGATTTTAAATTTGACTAATCTTCTACTTTAAAGGCGTAAAGATTAGTTAGTTTATTGGGTGGAGGTTGTGTCATCTTTGAATGTACCCAATTTCTGTAAAAAATTTTAGCATAAACTAATTAATTAGTCATTAGTTACTAAACAAAAACAAATCATCCAAACTTTTTGATGGATTTTGTCGTTGACTTTTTTCAATAATATAATTTGGAATCACATAAAACTAACATTTTTTTGTTGCACCTCCGACTTTTTGGTTTATGACTATAATAATATGTCTCCATATGCCAAGTAATCACTTACAATATCAAAGATAGAGGAAAAAGGCTATGGTTATTTAGAGTTGAATGTAAAAGGAAAATTTTATTACTCACTCAATCCCAAAATATCTCTTCATATTTTCTTTTTAATCTGTCCAAATTATTTGTCCACTCTCTCAATAAAGGGCTCATTGATGGGAATCGGGTAGCCCAAGTGGTAAGGCTACCCGGCCACGGGACGGAGGTCCCGTGGTCGATTCTCGTATCTCCCCTTATGGGGCAATAAAATTCTCCTCCTTGTGAAGCTAAGTTCCCTCCCCGGCTTGGGACATGCTACAATCTCTTTATCTAGGGTATTCTTCGCTCTTTCCCTTCGGGGGCAATCGCTTTCGGGCCTCAAAAAAATAAAGGGCTCATTAATGATGATTATTCCAATCCTACCACTTACATTAAATATTGGAGAGAGGAGAATAAATATAGAAAAGAAGACATAATTAAATTGTGAGTAACATTACATAGATTTATGTTTGACATTTTATCATATCCCACTATAAAATTTGATGAAACATTAATTCCCGTGCAAAATAAAAAGTGGCCAGATAATTTAGTACGGAGAGAGTATGTATTCAATTCATATTTTCACACCTAGATTTTCGAATTCAAAATTTATCATTTTGGGATAAAAATTAAGAGAAATTATCTTTCACTTTATCGTATAATGACATGATGAATTCTTCACCACAAAAAGTCAATGACAGAATTACTCTCACAAAAATGATACTTAAATGCGTCCTAAGAATGGTGCTGTTGATTCTTGCCAAATTAACCCTGCATCTTTTATCACAAATAATTTATCTTTTTAATTTAAAAAAAAATCTAAATACACTCTTAATTATGTTGTTTTTGGTGAAATTCGTTGTTATGTTTTCTTTCTTCTAGTATATTTTGTGATGTGCACTGCACATTAATTATGAATTTTATGATGTCCAAACTTGAAAAAGAATGAAGGTGGAAGATTTAAATAAAAAAAAAAGAGGTGGGCGATTTGGTGGGCTTAATACAACTTGACAATTGAGGGCCTGCTAAGTCCATTAAAGAGTGGACTTTGGGCTTTTCATTAAAGAGTGGAGTGTAAAATCTCATGAATGGGTCTCAAAAGTACAAATTATTGGGCTTAGTTCAATTTGATAACCTAGTCCATGTTACATTTAAAATGGACAAAAGAAGTCCCAAGTTTTCCCCAACTAAAACCTAATATAAAAATCACAGTTAAATTTGTAATCTAGACAAATTTCAAGGAGGGTAAATGTAATTAAACCTAAATTTTAAATAATTCTGGGTTACAAAATAATAAATACTTTTTTTTTAAATGAATAGCATTAATAGGCTTTTGATAATTCTGTTTTTGATTATCATCATTTCGCCCATTCCAAAAGGAGAATAGAAATGAAAAGAAAAAAAGATCAATGTTTTATTTTTCTTGCAAAATGTAAATTTTAACTTTTATATCAAGTAACACTCGCTTGTTTAGTGGATTTGCAATTAATATATCTTTGTTTAAAAAATAAAAAATAAAAAATAAAAAACCTTCACTAAAAAATGTAAAAGTATAGACAATTAATTGAAATGCACTTTCTCATAATGATATACTACTATTTACTATTCAAGTTTAGTTTCAATGTAAAATCTTTTATAATTTTGTTTCTAATACAGTTTTTTAATTGAGAAAACCTCCATTGTATAAAAAACAAAATCCAAAAAAATCTTAATTAGTTTGATTTTTTTTTGTTTGCTTATAGAGTAATGAACCCAACTTAGCTAATTTCAATAGCCGCATCTAATTATTGTAGAAACTTTAAGACTACATAAACCCTTCTATCAAGAAACGAGAGTCTTTACAAAGACAAATTATTAAATACTTGAAGGTGCTCCTGAATGATTTACGGAAGGTCAATGAATTTTTACTTTGCAAAATTTCATAAACATTCTCATACTTTCTTAAAATTCTGTTTCGGTCCCTCTTAAAAATTGGAAATGGGCACAGTAGAACGGAACGGAATCAAAATGTTGAACACCAAGAAACAAAAATTGGTTCCAATGAACAGAGGAACTCACTCAATCAAGACTCAAGAAACTCAGACCAGGTGATGACTGATGAGTGAGTAGCAATTTTGAACCTTAAAAAACAGACAAAAATATTACTACAGGTTTACAACTACTCTTTTTTAGTCAACCTTCGGCAGACCAACCTTGAATTACCAAAAGACAATTTCTTTCATTAAATTTCATCTTCCCAACAGTAAAATTTGTCCAAACCTCTTCAATTCTAGAAGCTTTTCCCAATCCCCCTCTTACCCTCTTCTTCTGCAGCTTCTGGGGTTCCTTCCCTTTTTCCTCCATCAAGAAAAACCCAGAATTCTTGATTCAGGTTTGTTCTTTTTCTACTATTGTTTTGAGTTTTTTATTTATTATTATTATTTTTTTGTGTTTTGGCAATTGGGTTTTGTTGGGGGCTTTCCAATTTTTTTGAATCTTGCCCAAAAGTAAGTTCTTTGCTTCTTATTTGCTAATTTTACATGTTTCAATTTCTGGGAATTCTGTAATTTTTTGTTTGTGATGATGAATCAGGGGATTGTTTATGTTTATGTATGTAACCTTCCTATTCTTGATTAGAAAAAAAAAAATATACCTTCCGATTCAATTACTTATTAGGTTATGTTTAAATTGAATTGAATGCCCCATTGTAAATTTTTTTATTTTTTTTAATTTATTTATTGGGGGCAGAGGGAACCTATCTATTATAAGAAATAAGGAGATTCAAGAAGCGGGAGGGGATTCGAACTCATGGCCTCTACGTAACTGAGGCCTCAACCTTGTAAAATGGGCATTTAATTTGGGACTGAGGGACTAGTTTGCATGCTTGCCTTCCTTGCCTCTGTGCATTGGGGAGAGTTGGTCATTAGGGTTATGTGCATTATTTGAGTTCTCGATAACTGTATTCGAAAACTGTGCTTCAAGGCTAACAAGTCCATTATATAGTATATCAATTTGGGGGAACTATTCAAAGTTATCATTTTTTTGTGATGAGTGTCCTTTTCTATATTACGAATACCAGTTACATTGCTTAACTTCTTGACAGTTTTATTTGTTGCTTGTTAATGAATCTTGTATTTATACACCCCTGAAATTTGTTTTCTTACAAGCGAATGAAATTTACAAATTTCAAGGATTTTACTTATGTGCAGTTTTTGTGCTATTTTCTTTTTGGCTTTTTTTTGCTTTTGCTGCTACTCACAGTTAAAATTGATATAGATAATCGGAAGCGGCCATCTTTTCTCTCCTTTGCTGCGACTGACAAGGGTGGGGAGAGCATGGCAGGACGCCTGCCAGAGATTCCTTCTTATAAAGGAAGTGCAATAAATTCTACTGGTACTCGCATTCCCGTGGAGACTCAGCCTTCCATACGCAAGTTTTTCAGTAAAAAGGAAATTGAGGATGATTCTCCATCAAGGAAGGATGGGATCACACTTGAGGGAGAATCACACATCAGGAAATTGTACTGTTCATATCTGCAAGAGCTTGGTATGGAGTTCAAAGTGTAAGCTTCAATTTCTCTTGATGGTTAGAAATAGTGGATGAGACTTCTGATTGGAGTGTTGTTATGTGTCATAGAAATGCTTTAGTTTCTATCTCAAGTTTTCTTTGAGTTAGCTTGGTTATTATGCCTCACTTCTTTCGTTTGGGCACCACCCTTCACCTTCTTTCAGATGAAGGATGATACTTTGTTTCTCCTCCTCCTTGCTTCCCGTCCTTTTGTACCTTTTCATGAAACGTATTTTCATGAGGGCCTGACTTGGACGAGTCTGTCATTGGATTCCGCCATTAGCCCACCCCACATTCTCTTATTAAATAAATAGTAATTATCTGCTCAGTTTTTTAGTTCTAATGTTGTCTTGTTGCATCAGGTATAAATCTATACAAATATTTAAACAATACAGTTGACTCTTTTGTATACCACTGACTCGTGTCTTATATTGTTGGAAAACCTTGAGTTGCTGTATACAGACTTTCCATGTCCTTCCTGTGCTTCTCTTTCTGGAACTATGTGATACTAATTTGAAGCAATCTATGCCAAAGATGAAAACGTTGTCCCCATTTTTCAGGCCCCAGTTAACCATTGCGACTGCAACAATGTTCTGCCATCGGTTCTATATGTGCCAGTCTCATGCAAAAAATCATTGGCAGGTACAAAGCTAGATATTCTATTAACTTGTTTGTTACTGTTATATTTCTTGACCTTGTCTTCTATTCATTAAGGTCAAATCATCATTCTTATTAAGGATACATGACCGTTCTTAGTTCCTTGAGAAAGTAACATAAGTGTTGTCAACTGAAAAAGAAGCAAGGAACATATTGAACATGCAATGCGAAATGTTAGAAACAATGAGATTCCAAGTCTTTCCATTGTATTTACACCACGTACATTGTAAATGAAGAGTTTTAAACGATTTCTTGCTTTAATTATGAGATTTCTGTTCATATATAACTCATGCATGAAAAGCCAATGCCGAAGTTTGGGTTCATAACTACAAGGACGCCATTAAACTGTTAATATAAGATTTGCAAAAACTTAGTATAAAACTTTTGACGTGGCAGCAAATTACATCTCATGATTATCACTATACTCTTCTGATTGGGGTAATCTTTGTTTTTTTTGGGCAGACTGTTGCAACTGCAAGCATGTTCCTCGCTTGTAAAGTGGAAGATACACCGCGTTGGCTTAGTGATTTTGTTGTTGTGGCATATAAGCTAATGTATAAATGGGATCCTCTTGCATCACAAAGAATCAAAGAGAAGGTATGTCAGCATTTAATGTTTAATTTTTTTGTGTAGCATATTTTCTGGCGACAGATGTTAAAGATCCTTGTTTTCTTGTATTTATATTTCCAGGAACTTTATGATAAGCAAAAAGAATTAATTTTGCATGGGGAAAGACTTCTGTTGGCTACTATAGCATTTGATTTCAATGTCGACCACCCATACAAACCACTTGTTGTAGCTCTAAAGAAGTTGGATATTTCACACAAGGAGGTGGTTAAAGTGGCATGGAATTTTGTCAATGATTGGTAAATATAGTATAGGCCTTTCTTCTAGATGATAAGTTGCATCTTTGGAAAATGCTAACCTTTTTTGGTCCAATGGACCTATAGGCTCCACACAACATTGTGCTTGGAATACAAACCCCACTATATTGCAGCTGGTTCTTTGTTCCTTGCTGCAAAACTGCAGAAGGTGAAATTGCCTACAAAGGAGAATGCATGGTGGATGCAGTTTGATGTTTCACCCAAACAACTAGAAGGTTTGTTTTATGTCTATGTCTATGTTTGTCTGAAGCCTTTAGCGTTCAACTCATGATCTAAAGTCTGGTGTCTCAACTGCCAAAAAATGCATTTCATTATGGTTTTGCTTCCAAGTCTAAATATCAATTTTCTGCATTAATTTTTGGTTATTACTTATGAATTTTATTTGGATTCATTGGCCCTTCTAATAGTCTTTAAAGAAATAAGTTGTGGTTTAAACAAGTAAGACAGTTTTCATATTAAAAGATTGTCTGTTTGTTGAAGTTAGTGTAAAATTATAAATCTCGTTCCTTTTGCATTGCTTCACTTTTTTCTTTTCTGTTATAAATTTTTTTAAGATTATAAATCTCTCGTCAATAGTCAGAACTGGAGTAGTGTGTAGATCATGTTCGGCTTCCTTTTATGGCGAGTTTAAAGATGGCTTAGCATTAATTATCTAATGTTTTATTCAAAAGATGATGTATGGATGGCCACATTTTCTCTTATTCAGATTTTATCTCAAAGCTTGACCTGTCAGTTAATTCTTGGTTTGGATAATATGATTCTCCTGCTCTGAAATGCATCACTTCGATTCTTGTTATTTATCTATGCTATAATTGGAAGTTGATAAATGAACGGAGGGTTTAATGCACCAGAATTTTGAACCCATCAGTAGTCGATCTCTGCTATAAATCCTAATATTGTTTCCATTCCTGCCTGCTTTCTTCAACCATCAACACCTAAAACAAAATATATTTCCTAGACAATGTTAGAACTTTGGAGCTCATCTTTATTTGGTTTCGAAATTACAGAGGTCATTCAGCGGATGTATAAGATACTGGCTGAGAATCAGAAACAAGTATCGCAACCTGTTGGCTCCAGGAGTACTGTGTCCAAATCCACAGACAGGAAACCAGATCTCAGTAGCCCAGAATCATGCATAAGCATAACAAGTGGCTCAGCTCAAGATTCCAGTAATGTGGCACGATTAAAGGTTGGAGAAGATGATGGAATTGTGTTGTCAATCTGTAGCAAGAGAAAAGAATGCTCTGATGTCCTGGATAATGCCAAAGAAACCGAGCATTGTCAGGCAAGCGATGCTGGTAGTGCAAACAGTGCTGTTGAGGATGGTGGTCTTGAGTCTAAAGTGGCAGATTCTGCTGAGAACATAAGTTGTGAGATTGTTTCTATTGAAGCTAGCTACAGCAAATTAGACGTGCATGGAATTAGGGAGAAAATGAAAAAAAGAAAATTGGATAAACAAAGAGAAATGAAGCTAGTTGGTGCAGTGGATCATGACATAGAGAGTGAAATAGATCTTGAGCCGAAAGTGCTAGATTCTGATCTGAACAGAGGTCGTGAGGTTGTTTCTACTGAAGCTAGCTACAGCAAAAATAGATGTACAGGGAATTAGAGAGAGAATAAAAAAAAGGAAATTAGATAAACAAAGAGAAATGAAGCTAGTTGGTGCAGTGGATCATGACATAGACAATGAGGCTTGGATTGAGAAGGAGCTTGAAAAGTGGAATAGACTGCCTAGAGAAGCTACAATAATCTTGACATGCTATAAAGACGAAGAATTAGTAAAGTCATGGATGAGACTGCATCTTAAGAAACCCGTAGCAGGAGATGCTTTCATCGATGTCTTTTTTGTCAAGTCCTGCAACTTAAATAAATTCTTGTATTCCCTCGTGGAGAATGCAGTTCAAGGAAAGGGTCTACACCGTTATTTGTTGTTATAGACCTGGATCAGGCATCATAATTCATATATGTAGAGCTTTTCATGTAGTAATTTGGGTGACCAATTTTGATGTAAAGTTTAATTTTCTAATTAAGGCTTCCCAAACTCTTTTTTCATGTTAGGGGAATTGACTTTTCTGTACCCCTTAGTCACGTGTACAAGTATATATGCAATGCAATATTCATTTCAGTGGGGGAACTCAGAATAATTTCTCCTATGAAATTTTGGGTTATTGATTAACCTTTATGTTTTTTTTTTAATGTTGCATGTGATGCAGGTAAATTTATGCTGAAAATGCATGGATATGATTCCTAAATTCTTGTCAATGAACAGGAACCTGAAGCCAAAAAAGGGAAGACAATCACAATTGTGTGAACTGACCTCAGCTAAATGTATCTGAGAAAAACTGCACCCCATTAGAGAAGGCTTTGTTGAAAAGCTGTCGATGATGTGCACGAAGACTGAAGTCGTCTAAGGTTATAGTTTTGCTGCATTGTTTGTTTTGTAACTTTTGTTTTGATGCGGGAGTCTTTTGCACTGGGTACGGTCTTTTTATTGTTTGCTTTGTAACTTTTGTTTAATCAATCTGTCTGTCTTGTCAGAAAGACAAAGATCTCATTTGGGTTGCAGAGACAAGATAGGAGCACTCTTCTGTGAATAGATGCCTTCAAGATAAACACGACCGTGGTTCTGTTCAAGACTCCTTTATTTTTAAGTATGCTCCATAGACTCTTTTTGCTTTTACTTTTTAATTGATATGAACTAGCTGATTTCGATATATTACATGGGATGTTTGCTTTCCTAGGAAACCCTTCTCAAATTTAGATGCGAATATGATGCAAAATTGGTAGCTTTAGATTTCTTTCTGTATTCTGCTTCACATCTCTGAATATAGTTAGTGTTTAAGGTATGGCTGTTTACTGTTACTGGAGTCGGTATAATTAGCTCTAGACAAGGGAACTATGCAGCAAAGAGTATTGTTTGTGAACGTGCTTTTGTCGCAGTCATTATCCGGAAATCTCTTTTGACTGCTTTTTGCATAATGTTAAAACTCTTGCTTCATTGGGTGTTCTTTTTCGTAATCTTAATGCTGAAAGCAAGAAAGATTGTCTAGTATCTATTTGCTTATGTGGCAATCATATCCTATAGAACTAGAAAGGCAACTCTTTATCATGAAAGACATTGCTGAAACACGTTATAATCTTTCCGTTTTTAAAGTTTAAGAAAAGTAACAAAGATGAAAGAGTTCAAATGAAACTAATCTTTCATCTACAGAAATTGATTAGATTACTGATCTATTGAAAATATCTTTTCCGGCAGACTGATATCTGGAGGATTCTGGTTTTTAGGACAACTTAGGATGGTTTCTGCATATTTAGTGAAGCATATAATTTGTCTTTCCTTAAAAGAGACCAACTTTCATAAATTTATTTATTTCCTTTTCACTTTCCTACTTATTTTCCTCTATTACTATATATATCTAAGCAATGACTCTTGAAAAGCTTACTAGGCCATGATTCAATGGTCCATCATGGATTACAGAAGTCTCATGCTTGTTTCCCCAGCAAATTCTACTTTAAAGTTCCTTGGACCAAAAAAAAAAAAGAAAAAGAAATAAAAGGTGAACAAAGAAAAAAAAAACAATTTAAAGTTCCTTTTCAATCTTGTACACAAAAGAGGTGGTGCCTAGTTAAGAATTGGCTGCTTTCTTTGGTTGCCCCTCAAAATCTTTCTTTTTGAACAAGAAAGATAAATATGATCCCTTCCCCCCCTTTTTTTCTACTTTGAAATGAGTGAATCATTAAAGACCATACTTTTGTTCACCATGGATATGACATCTTTGATTAGTTTGATAAGAGAGATGGTAGCACTCTTGTAAGGCAAAATCAACTGCAATGCCTGATTTCCCCTCCCACAAGAGATATGTGTGAGAAGTCAAAACAAAATACGAGCATGCGCCTAGCATGATGGTTCTTTTCCTCGGCTCATACGAACAATTTTTCAGCCGTCGGATCAAATGTTTTGACATATTGAAAATATAAAATAGCTTCTTCTTTTTTTTTCCTTTCCAAAAGATAGTTATTTTCCTAGTGAAAACAGACGTTTAAAGAAGCAGTAGGTGATCTTCCACCGTTGAATCAAACATTGACGGCCGTGATTCATTAGCACGGTTACGAGGAATAGGGCCCTCAACACCATAATCGCGTCACTTGTGTCACTTTGGGAATCCATTTTAGCAAAAGTGAGGGATGATTGTAAGTAGTTGATTGTGAGTACTCTCAGATAAATCACGCTCCCGGGGTCTGTGGAAACAGGTCGTGACATTGTCTAAATGCTAGAGGAGGCCATTGCCTTTCCCATGGAATCTGATAAAGCAATATTATAAGCACTTGAATGATACCATTGTAATGCTGTGATATCCTTTTCTTGGTTTCTTGGTTGAGTGGTTGCCTTTTTGCAGTTAAAATTTTGAGTAAGTCAATTCAGGAGGAGCGTATAGAAGAGATTCACATTGATATATGTAACTAAGTAGAGCCCACTTGCCAGATACTACCTCCATTCCACAATATAAATAGTTTTAAGACATTTTCATTGAGATTAAAAAAAAAATTAAATTAATTTTTAAGTCAAAAGTACAAAAATAAAACATGGGAAAATACAAAATTATCTAAAATGACTTGTACAAGTCCTAATTAAAAAAACTTTTATATTCTTCGACCTCAATGCAATTCTCTTCTTCTCAGGTGCCTTTTAGGTCCTTCAACTTTAGACCTCCTTTTAAGGGTTTTGCTAAGTTTAAGTGACCTAAACGTAATAAACTTCGACGCAAGTTTTAAGGGTCAAATAATTCCTTTCTCACCTTAATCAAGCCATGTATATCTCAGTGTAAGAAGTGATCATATGTCAGGAGCGACAAGTTTGTAGGAATTCCTTTTAAGTTGACCAAAATGCCCTCCACCAGATTCCAACCATATTAGTCGGACCAAAAGTGTCTGATATCAGTATAATAAAGGGAATTTTTTTTTGGGGGGGCTAGTTTGTAGTTATAGGAATTAACAAAATATAACATATGATGCCAATGAGACATTTGTCTAGTGTCCAAGGCTGAGGTCTCATGATGTAGATGTCATGAATTCTAATGGATGATAGGTCCCTTTCCCCCAATAAATAAATAAATAAATAAACTTAAAAAAAACTATAACATATGATCATAGGCTTCTTGAAGTAGGTTTGAACCCTCTATAAATATACATATACCTAATTGAGCTCATAGAATAATTAAAGATCATTTTATATGTATTTTAGTATCTTTATAAATTCATTCCCAGCCTGCAAGAAGAACCTTCCAGACTAATAAGAAAGACAAGGTACCGATACATGTATAAATAGGCAGACAAATAGTATATATATCAAGATAAAGTTCATTAAAATTTAAATTAAGTGATCTTGATGGACCCCTAAAGTTATCAAATGATATCAATTACTAGCTTACCTTTAGAGTACATATGTACCATAGGTTTCTCTCCTTTTTAAAAAAACAAAATTGCTATAGTGTTTTAGTCACTTTAAACTAGACTATAAGGCAGGGAGGAAGTCAGGAATTTGGTGTTGGTGGGGCGAAATTGCAATAGTATGTAGAACTACAGAGCTCAAGTGATAAAAATGGCAAAAAAATTCTTGGGGGCAAAAAAAAATTCTTGGGGGGTGAAACTAATAAAATTTTCCAAAATACATATAAAATTTCGATAAATAGTAGTATTTTTAAAAATCTGTATTTGTAACAAATGAATGTGTAGCAGGGAATTTTAAATATTCACTGCTTTTTTTTCAAGAAAATGAAAGGCTGGATTTACTTTTTGGATCAACAGGATTGTATATTACCATAATGTACATTGGCTCCTCCTAGTAAAGGATAATGGCATTTGATAATGAATTTCCTCAATAATTAGGTACTTTGGTAGGGACCACAAACTACTTAACAAATTTTTTGCCTGTTTTTTGGGGTCAAAATACAGCTCATTCAAATTTAAAGGGAAATTCCTTCTTTTCTTCCAAGTGTAATATATGTTATAGGCACTTGGCAAAAAGCCATACTTTGAATTTTCTGTTACAGTTTATGTCTCATTCTTTGCTTCGCTATTAGTAAGCCTCCATCCAGGCTTTTTTTTTAAAATTTAAAAAATGTGGAACCATAAAGAGTAAGTGTCTCACATAACAATACTTTATGAATGAGACAGGAGACGAGATAGGAAATGAAGCAGATATAAACTTTAAACAAATTAGAAGTAAAAAAAATTCAAGAAACTGATTTTTTCCCCTCAAGAAAAGGTATATAAGCACATGATTCTAACAGTAGCAACTAAGATACTGCAGAATAAGTATGTAGATGATCAGTAAATGTTCCTCAAGAATCTATAAGATACCATATTAAACTTTAAAACATTATACTATATAATGAGACATTCAAACAGTGACGGATCCAGAAAAAAATTTCATTGGGGTCATTTAATATACATAATAATTGACTGCGGTTATTTATACATTTATTATCTAAATGGAGTAAAATATATCATATATAATTAAAAAAATCACTGGGGTCATTTGATATATACAATAATTCACAGTGGTCATTTATACATTTATTATCTAAATGGAGTAAAATACATCATATATAATTAAAAAATATTATGTGGATCCGTCGCTGCATTCAAACCCTACTTCTAATTCACTTTGAAAGAATCTTGAAAGTTTGAGAAGCTGAAATGTTGTAAATCAAACCAATATTCTGACTCATAAAAACAGCTTTTTGTGAAATCAAATTTTGGAAGATAGTGAAGACTAAGAAGTATGGAAAGGTAACAATCAAGAAATAAAGAAGATTAGCTTTCAACATAAAATATAAAAATGTTTATGTAATGCATTCTGGTCTGTCTTCTTAAGATTAGAAAATTATAAATACAAGGTGTAGGCTTTGTGGGCATGCTGAAAGTGAGGGTAAAGTAGGAAAAGTAGGAAAGGGAAAGAAAAGGGCATAAAGTAAAGGCAAAGTTGCCCATACCCTGAGCTCACATTCTCCCATCCAACTTTTCATTGGATTTGAACTTTTGTGGCTCTTCATTGTATTATTGTATTATAGCTTTTGTTATAATTTTATAGTAACCGCTATCTAAGTATTTAACACGATTAATTTGTTCGACTAATTATGTTGAGATTGAATAAGTGTTATGGCATACTGACTGGTGCAATATTAACTCGAAAATATATTGAACCTGGGACGTTGTCTTGGGCAAACCCCTGGAAGTCACAATTGTGACTATCTGAACTTGGATCACTTGACAACTTTTGTTATAGTTAATCATGCTTAATTATATTCTTTATTATACTTTTAGTTCTTATAATTCTTGATCAGATTAAGATATGTGCATTTATTATATACTCAAGAAGCAAACAAAATCATCAAGAAAAGTAACTTTGCCCACCCGGCTTTTCGTGCTCTTCTCTTTACTTTGTTTTTTTTAGTATTTTTAATCAAGTTCTAACAGACACCCTTTTAGTAATTTTGTATAAATCAATTGATCATTATAATCCTTGAAATGGCAATGAGATACATTTTTACCTCTATTTCTTTGTATATATGGAGATTGAATTTCTTAGTCCTAATTAATATTTATTTAAAACAAAATGATAAAAATACTATTGCAAACATAAATAGTTTTCTTAAATTATAATTTCATGAAAAACTGACCGAAAAGGGTAATTAGAGAGTAGAACCGGTTTAATAAATTCGGTTTTACATTTACTATAAAAAATTAGTCGGCACTGAAATAGTCAAGTTGACTTGAGATGAGATGAGACAAAATTCATTGAACCAGTCCCATCCCATTTTTCTCAAGAAGGGTGTATTTACCCGCTGTCAAAATGGGCATATGCCCGCGGGTATGCCTGCCCCTTGAGATTAATGGACGGGTATGGTGCTATGAATTCCATCTCCATTTAAATGTGGGTATCCAAGGGCATACTCGTGTGGGTAACGGGCCTTGCGGGTATGAGCATGTTGCAACCGGGCATGGCCGCTTACTTTTTTTTTTTAAAATTAATTTTGGACATGTATTAATAAAATTCTGCAGTCTTCTCCAAACTGAACAAGAGTCATATATCTGCACTATCTTCTTGGTTCTTATCAAATATTAGAGTTTGCTTCCTCCTAGAAATGTACAAGCTCAAATATATGTACGCAATTGGATTCACGGTTTCATCTATGAAAGTAACTAAATTATGTTCTAATTTATCATTTATCATTTATCATTTACCATTTATAATGTTTTAACTTCTTAAGGTATGTGTTTTATATGTGAAGATGATGAGAATGAATCAAATAATACTTCTAGTTTTCAAGATCTACATCAATAGATGAAGGATATTAAAAAAAAATATCTATTTTTTGTTGCTTTGACTTCAACAATATTTTTATTAATTTTTGATAGGTGATCTTGAATTATTCTTGAAATTTTGGACTTTGATTTGATTATTATTTTTAACTATTTTGGATATTGTGGAATTTGATTTGATTGTTCTTGAACTATTTTGGATTTTTATTTCCCATATACATGATTGTAAACTATAAGTGAATGAGAAAGAACTACATTTTGTTGATTTTTTCGAATTTGAACTATTTATTTTTCAAAAAAAAAAAAAGAAATTAATAAAAGGGTCGCGAGCATGCCCATCCATTGGCGGAGCCAGGGGGCACAGTTTTTTCCAAAAAAAAACACCTCGTCCCGTGAACATTTTGAATCACTTTACGATTTAAAATTAGATTTTTTAATTCGTGAATTATAGGAATGACACCACTTATATCTTAACAATTTTGGTTAAAATTATAACGAACTTAAGTGTGTAAAAGACTATAATATTTATAAGATTTCATCAAAAAGTTCATAATTACTAATAAATTATAATATAAGATTTTATCAACAAAAAAAAATAGTCTACAAGTTATAGTCTTATAGACTACAAGTGTCTTTTGAAAATGAGGCAAATTTATGGGATTCAAGATTTAAGTTGAAATTTTTTTATATTAATTACGGTTCATTAGACTATGTGGTTTGGACCATGTGATCAATATTTGTTCACATTAATAATAAGCCCTCCATGTTTCCTCCAACTTCATCTCTAATACCCCTAATATTTCTAAATGGCCTTTTATTTTGGTCTAATCATACAAAAAAGGTCTTTGGGGCCTTTTTATTCAAGCTTGTTCTTTTTGGATTCAACAATCAAACATGATATATATTTTAATTTCCATAGTAAATATTTATTTTTTCTTCTCGAGAGTCCTTCTCTTTGATGTGCCATGCACGTTAATGCCAATGAAAACTTTGTAGCTTTGCCATTTTTTTTTTAAGCCAGAGGACTTGGAGGTTTATGAAGCACTGATCAGTAGAGTGAAAATGGTGAACAAAATGTGAATAACTCAAGTCTATAAGATTTCATAAAAAAAAATTTTTTGGCTCCGCCAATGTTTATATGCTTTTATGAATTTATTTTGTCAATGTTAATTGTGCCCCCCCCCCCCACAAAGAAAATTTTCTGGCTCCGCCACTGTGCTCATCTGCCCACAGACATTCGGCAGAGGGGTACGAGCATATCCCTTTTGATGGCCCATTAAAAAAGCGGGCATACCCGCCCATCTCCATTTAAGGTATGCCCATGATGTGGCTGGGACGGGACGAGCAGACAGGCATACCCGTTTTGACAGTAATACTTATACCCCTCATATATCACAAATTTTATGTATTGGGAGGGGCTACATGATTTTTGTTTCTGCTTTGCCACTAGTACATACTGTTCCAGAAAATACATAGAATGTGTATGTATCTTTTCCAAAATATTGTTATTAAATTGCGCATGCCAAGACATCTTTTCCTTTTGCTTCTGTAAGAAGTGTTGCTGGGGTCTTTTTCCAAGGATATTCTTGTACATTATAACAATTCTAAAATCGTTCTTTTTCTAATTGCAACTGGTTTTTAGGACTTGTGTAATAGATCATTCTTACATAATTTATTGCAAGTTTTGCATCTAAATGCACATGTATAAGTAAGGGTCCGTATTGAATTGTGATTGAGAATTCATTGCACAATTCCTAAAAAAGAATTTCCTTCTTCCTCACCAAGAGCTCTTGTGACCTTCCATTCTCATTTATCTATCGCTTTAAAACAATGCACTCGAATTAAGAAAATGATTGAGATACATTAATTTAAAGATATATAGACACTTTTAACTTTAAATTAATACATTTATGTGGGACAATTCAAATTAGTTGTTGACTGGATTAATTAAAGACAATGGTAAGTTTGGAAAAATATATATTTAATACTCTCTTGGTTTCATAAAATGATAAATAATTAAAAAATTGATAAAATATATCTAGGTGACAGATAATTGGAAACGGAGGGAGTATTGTTTTTGGTGAACTTTGTTGTAGAAATTGACGAGAGACGTAATAAGCCACCAAAAGGTAAAAAGTCAAACATATCTTGAATAATTATACTATAAGACTTTCATTATATATTACGAAAATTAAGGAAGAAAAAATTAATATATTTTTTAAATCAAAATATCAATATTACTCTCTTAAATAAAATTAGTGGTATATAAGTCATATTTAAGAGAATAATATTTGTATTTCAACTAACAAAGTATCTTGTTTTTTACTTCCTTAATTTTTGCAACATGTAATAAAGTTTTATATTAAGAAATGGAGGGAGTATTATATTGCTCCTCAGCTGTGATTCCTAACTGAGATGTGTAAGAAGTATGTATTATATAATAATATGAATTTAAATATTTATGATCATTTTGAAATATTTATTTTAGCGTGACAAAGACAGTTATTATTTATCAACTACTAAATAATAAATATTGCTAGATTTATAAGTCGTACTTTCGAAATTGTGAGCACTGAGCGATGCACCAACTCTCAAATTCTTGTGCACAAAAAAGGCATTATCCACTCCCAAAGGACCCTCACTCTCCAGTTCAATAAAAAGTTTGGAGGATGTAAATTAATGTGACCGAGCGGCCCGACCAAGCGTGAAGACGTTCACCAACTCTCAAATCTACAACCAACACCGCACGCTCACCATATGTAACCAACACTGCACGTTCACAATATGTAATGCCTGTTTGATGATTAAGGGTGAATTTGAATAGATTTTTTATTTGAGTGAAAATTTAATTTGTTTTTTTAAATTTTTGTGAGGTTTAGATTGATTTTTGTAAGAAATTTTGTGGTGCCCACAATAGGAAAAAAAGGTCGGAAGAATTTTAAATAAAAATCTTAACCAAATTGTCACTAAATCTTTTGGTCTCTGGTCCCTTATTATCATCTTCATTAGTTAACCTTTTCTTTCCTTGTGCACAAAAATGCGTTATTCACGCACACATGATTCCCACTCTCCAGTCCGATAAAGAATTTTGAATATGTAAATTAATGTGACTCAGCAGTCCGATCAGGTGGGAGGACTTGTCTTAGCTCACCACAAAAAGTCACTCCCACATTAGAATGTTGAAACTTTCACACTGCGACTGTCAAAATTCTATCATACGTCCTTCTACTCAATCTACCACTCCAAAGGCCGAAACGAAATGGGTTACCCTTGCGGACAACCTTTTCTTTCCTGAGTTGGCAAGAAGCTGCTGTTGCAAGATGTATGCAAATCCTTATATGTTTTCTGTATCTTGTTTTTGAAGCTTGCTTTATGCTGCTCTCAGTCCATGAACAAATGCTGAGCTTAAAGAATATATATATATATATATATATATATATATATATATATATATATATATATATATATATATATATATATATATATATATATATATATATTCTTCATCAGCAAAAAGAAAAAAGAAAAAAATCAAAACGTTTTTGCGACCAACGTCGCTGATAGCTTGCTTTATGTACACTATATATTGTCCGCTAAACTTGATATGAAACCGTTCTTAAAAGTGACGCTACATCTGAAAATGATGATCATTAAACCTATTTAAAGTTTGTCTTTTCATAGGCCAAAGAAAAAAATGAACAGAGACTCTTTGCAACTGCAAAGTTGAAAGCCTTCACCTCGTCTACTGTCTCAAAACGAAGTATACAATTTTAAGTTTATAAACCACATTTTTTTTTCTCATATTAAGAAAAAACTATCCAACTACATCTATAGTGTCGGAAATCATGGACAGGGCTTGGCTTCCGCTCTAGTGCAGAACAAGTTTGTTCCACACGTGTGCAACAAAGAGGTCGACAAAAAAAATTTACACTAAGAAGAGTTTTATAACACTTATTCTGATTTTTATAATTTTTTTCATACGTACGTAACAAATATATATTATGCACCGAAGTTTTCGGATTGACTGGAAGGATCTAAACAGCTTATCAAGAAAACCTAAAGAGAGAAAATGATGATGGCATGGAAAGGTAAAATTGACATCATTATTTTGACGCAGTACTTGTCCTTATATCGCGTGGCCTGTAATTCTTGTCTTTGTACATACAAACACTGAAATACATACATATATATGGATACAGTACAAGCAGAGGATATAAGGTTATGGCCTTTTCACTGGTCCCTCCAATTATTTATGAATGTTTTTTCGTACTACCTCTCCATTCCTAAATATATATAAGACTTTCATTACATCTTTTGAAAATTAAGAAAGCAAAAATTAAGATATTTTTGTAATAAAAATATCAATATTATTCTCTTAAATAGTATTTAAAAGAGTAATATTGATATTTTATAACTATTTAAAAGAGTAATATTGATATTTTAGTTATAAAAATATCTTAATTTTTAGTTTTTTAATTTTCAAAAGATGTAATGAAAATCTTGTATATAGGAATGGAGGGAGTAAGATTTTGTTCATTCTTCTTTGGGACTATCTATTCTACCTTGTCTGAACAAAGTTTGGCAATGTTTGAGTTTCTTGTACATACATACAACATGGGAGAAAGAGATATTGTTTTTATTACTTCCTCTATTATTATTTAATATAAGACTTTCAAGATACGTGACGAAAATTAAGAGAAAAAAAAGAAAGGTATTTTGTCAGTCAAAATACTAATATTACTCTCCTAAACAGAAATTGTATACCGCTGATTATATTTAAGAGAGTAATATTAATATTTTGATTAAAAACATCTTAATTGTTCCTTACACATATCCGTAAAGTCTTATATTAATGAGTGGAGGTAGTATTATATAAGTCAGAGAGAATAATCTGATGAGACCAGTTACCCATTAATGCACTACACATATGGACTTAGATGTTTTTTTTCTGCAGAAAATTATAATATGATCAAGCAGTAATGAATATGTATGGTAAAAGAAGGAAAGAAATTAGGTCGAGGAGTTTAATATCCGCCTAGAAGTCGGATTCTGATAATCCGATTTGGACAAAAAAGTTATCCACAAAAATTTCAGAGATACGTTTGAAATTTATACCAAAATTATGGTCAATCGGATAAAAAAAAATTCTTAATATTCAGACATTTTATATCCCCACAAATCACGTCTGCTAAAGTTAAGGCCCCATGCAGGCTTCGATTGCTCTCTTGACCTTCTCAAGTTATAGTACACTGTACACCCCTTATCTCTTAATTGTACCCCGGCATGCCACACATGTCTTTGGAGAGATAACACTAAGATGATCTTAATATGTTTATTAAACAACCTTAACTACCTCAAACTCTAACATTAAAGAATCTGGAAGTGGTGAAGAAATTCTTACAAAGGATCTGATCAGCTGCTTAATTAGTTGTTTCTAGACATAATTAGCAAGCATTAGCAGCAAAGAAAAGTAATTCGACATATTTGAGCTACGTACTTCCAACTATTTCGTATAGTAACATTTGTATGTTTAGTAGTGAAGTTTGCTCCTCTTTAGTGTTGTATATCTTATGGTTGGAAGATTCCGCCACTTTATAATAGAGTCTGACTTTCAAGTTAAAAATTATAGAAACTTTCAATAATTAGTAAAAATCTCTCCTATTTTGCTGTATTGTAAGATCCTCCCATAATTTTAAGCAGGGACGATTCCGTGATTTTTTAAAATTCTAATAGATATAGTAATTTTTATATGTAGTTTAGAATTTTTTTATCAAATTTGCCCCCCAAATTTTATTTTATTTTTACAGTTTTTATAGATAAGTCAACATACTTTTACAATTTTTTGCCTCCAAAATACAATTTCTAACTTCTTCCTGATTTTAACTAGCGGGAGGCAAGCCGTAAGCCAAAACCAATTTTTATGGTTATGGTTCTTCATTTTCTTATGAACAATTCATTCATACTAAAAGGGTTCGGATCTCGTGATATTTTAATTACGGAAATTTTCAATCATATAACTTAAATTAAAATGGGTAAACCTTATGGGTCAATTCACTACAACAAAAAATGTATATTGCGACGTTTGTCATATCTCGTAATAAGGTTAAAAAAAAGGTCGATATAGATCTATAGCAACATTTATTACAAATGTTGCGTAAACGTCGCATTTTCCTGTGTTTTTTACGATATTTGTTACAACCGTCTGTACCTATCTATTACGACGTTTGTTGCATCATTTAAAAGTGTATCAAAAAAAGTATATTTTTGCCGACATTTGTAAATAATCGCAACAAGTCGCCTATTTTAACGTTTCACATAGTTATTCCGATATTTTTAAATAGTCGTAACAAAATAACTATTCCAACATTCATAAATTTTGAAACCAAACTGGTCAAGCCAAGCCAAGCTGAGTCCGTCGAGTCTAGCCACTTCGAATGATGTATAATAAAATTTCTCCCTACTCAAAGAGATGACAATTGAACCCGCAACCTCCTGCATGTATGTGGTGCAATGGGCTGCTAACCTAAATGATCATTTGTTATTTGTTTCTCCTCCTATTATATTTATTATACTGGAATTTTGGATTTTGTACCTTTACTTATTTTAATTTCTCTTTGTGTTTTTTATTTTTTTATTAATCCAATTAAAATTAATACACTCTTATTAAAATTTTAATAATTAAACGTCTTTAATTTTTCTTTAAAAAATATATTTCAAAAATATAATCTCTGTATTTGTGTTTTGTCTGAAAATGTCACAAGATCTAACGACATAATATATAAATGTCGCTATATGAGTCACAAAACGTAACAATTTATAATAACATGTATTGTAAATGTCACTAACTAACGTCAAATTGTTGGTCAGAATAGAAATTACTATAACCATCGTTATGAAACGTCGTATAAAATCCAAATATAGCGACATTTGTATATAAAATGACACATATTTAATGACATTGTATATAAATGTCGTTATATGAGTCGCAAAATTTAACAATTTATAATAACATATAATGTATACCTCGCTAACTAACATCATAATGTCGATTTTATCAATAATTATTATAACCCACACTATGAAACATCGTATAAAATTGAAATATAGTGATGTTTGTCTGAAAAAACACAAGATCTAACGACATAGTGTATAAATGTCGCTATATGAGTCACAAAAAGTAAGAATTTATAATAACATTTAATTTCAATGTTGTTAAACAACAGCAAAACGTCGGTATAAATAACAATTACTACAACCGTCACTTTGAAACTTGGTATAAAGTTCAAATATAGCGACGTTTTCAAAAAAGTGTTGCTTTAACTTATTTTTTTTGTTTTAAGGGATGTTTGAAAAAAAACGTTGGTACAAAAACATCGCAAAATACTGTTTTTGTTGTAGTGATTGATAAACTTTAGGTGAGAACCTAACTATAATTAAGAATGTCACAGGGAGTATCATAGAGAATCCTGTGTGATACTAAAACACACAAATTTTTTAGGGTTTATGAGATAACTATTTACTACTTAAGAAGTCAAGAGGTCCATAGCCCAGTGAGGCTATAGCCTGCCCACGACCGTGAAGTCGAATGTTCGACACCTCTCTCCTACATGGGGCAAATAAATACACCCTTCCTAGAGCGGTCCTCCCTCCTTTGGTGAGGCTAAAATTACTACTCCCTCCAAATCTAAATACTCCTAACATTTGGACTTTTCAATTTTATCCAAAATACTTCTAACATTTAGAATATCAATAGATAATAAAGATTTTTTTTTTCAATATTACCCTTATACGTCACTCCAAATTCCGTTGAAGTCAAATTGTGTACTCCAATAAGTGATGAATAGAATTTGTATGTTTCCAATAAGTGTGATAACTAAGAGGAAATTATAAAATTGATAATTACTCTTTGATAGGATAAATAAAGGGTAGAATAGACATTTTGTTTCAATTTTGATTGACTTCAATAATTTCTTAATCTTAGTGAAAAGTCCAAATGTCAGGAGTATTTAGATATGGAGGGAGTACTTAAGAACTATAAATAATTTGCACTTTATTAAGGATAATAATAATGGGCCAGAACAGACACAAGAAGTAGATTTTTTTTTTTCTTATCTAAAATAGAATAATTAAAATTTGCCCCTCTTGTTGGAACAAAATTACTAATAACTCCCCATTGAGAGGACCACAAAAAGGATATTCAGCAAGGAAAGGCAATACAAAGGAGCCAGCCCAAAGATAGCTATGGCATATTATACCCTCTGATCTGAGTCTGGTTCTTTTCTGTGAAGGAATACAACTATAAAGACTTAGAAAAGAACATGTGGTTATGAGAGAGAAGTCTGGAGAAGGCCAGGCGCGGGCGAAGAAGGCATCATCATCATCATTCCTCTTCTCAGCCTTGGGATCGAAGGAAAGCCTCAGCCTTTTTCTTCATAATCATCATCACTCCTCTTCCCTTTGTAATCATCCTTCTGTTATTGCAGCATAGTTCTCAGACAATTTTTTATTTATTTTGTGAAGAAGGTGCAAAAAGTTGTCTGAAAAAAGTGAAAAAAGGAAAAAATAATAAGAGTTTTGATGAGAATTTAAGAAATATAGAGATAGATTATATATATTGAAGTTCTCTTTTCTTCTTTCTATCTTTTCAAGACTACTTTGATGAAAGAGTAAAGATGAAACTTTGTTAAAAAGCAAAACAATATGGTATTGTGGGATTGTTGGGTGTCACCTAGAGCTTTGAGCTTAGTACTATAATTAAATTTTATAATTATTATTCTCATTCTTGGGATTTTCAAGTGCTTTTTTAAAAAAAAAATATTTATCATTCTTCTCTCTCATAATGGAATCTACAAAACATTCTCTCCAAGATCAATATCAGTTTCTTCTTCCTTCTTCTTCTACATTAGTAGAAGAGTCTTCTAGCTATGCTGCTACTGATGTTACTACTACTGGATTAAGCTCTCATTTCTGCTGGACCCCAAATAATAACAACTTGTAAGTGTCTATCTTTAATTAATTTCTCGTCTCTATATGTAAATAATAGTAATAAATCGGGATAATTAAACTTTGCTTTAGTTATTAAATGATTCTACTTTGACTCCTTAACTATATACAATTATGATTTATCCGTTGAACTTGGAATCATTTAATGATCTCTTTTTCATCTACTTTTGTTGATTTGATTTGTGTGTCAATCAAAAAGCTAGCAAGCGCTCTCGCAAACTCTTTTGAGTTTCAAATTTCAAACTCTAGTACTATTCATAAAAAGAAAAGTTCAAGAAAAAATAAAAAAAACATCCAAACACAAAAAAAAAAAAAAAATGCTTGGCTTTCATGATTGAGAATAGGTGATGCGTATTAAATTCTGCTAAATTTGACTATTCGTGATGTTTGCAGTTTTTTCTAACACTAGGGTTTTGATTAGGGTTTCTTGGAGAGTATAATATTTATATGAGGTTTAAATTCTTTCATAATGGCTTTTTATAGGAATTCTGGGACCTTGGGTTCATATGCTAATGCAAGTGGAGCTCTAATGAACTCAAGAAATTCTAGGCTGCAGCAAAATGACATTCTAGTCCCTTCATCCGACGCCTCGATGACTAGTCAAGACTTGAATTTCGACTGGTTCAACAATAATCCATCTTCTCATGACTTGCATCACTCTCAGATTAAACAAGAACTTTCAGGATCTTACTCAAAATTCAGTGATATGATTAGTAGCAGCCAATCATCATCTATAATGGAGGAGGAAGGAGATATAAATGACATTAATGTCAAACTTCTACTTAGGACTCTTTCTCCTGGAGGAGGTCAAAGTAGTAATTGTACTATTCCTGAAGATTTCTACTACAGTAGTTCTTCTCCTCAGATGAGAACTGGGAGCTTCAGCCAAATCTATCCTACTGTAAATGTTTCGAGCTTCCGGCAGTTGGGGAATTCATCATCAAGAAATTTTGATATGAATTTGCAAGCTTTGGATCTTTTAAATTCTTCAAGATTTGGTGGGAGTCTTAGCCAGTCATTTCAAGATCAACTTGGCCTAATTTCTGGAAATGGTTTTTCTAATTATGGCCTTGATAATTATATGAAGCAACCAATTCAAAGACCATTGAACTCTAGCAATATTGTGAGTACATACTCCTTTTTTTTTCCAGTCTGAAATTGAATGTCAATTTCCTATTCGTGTTTTGCATTAGAAAATGAAAATTCATTTTTAAATGGAGAGATTAATTAATTTACTTAACTATGCAAGTAAAAAGGCCTGCTACTTGAAAATTTCTAGCTAGTGCTAGAAAATATTTTGAAATTTAATGTCTATTTTTTCTATATATTAGATCAATTTTTATCTACCCATGTTTTTAGTGCAAATGCAATCAGCATCCATCAGAATATTCCAAGTAATAAGCTATCGTCCCTGTGTGGAATCTGTATATTCTAATACATCTTTCAGTACATTATTTATATATCAATGAAATTAACACGTACGGAGCAATGCGATTAGTTCAATCCCGTGAATTCTCTTTCAGCCAAATATGTTGCTAGATTTGGAGCAATTTTATTGGTGTATTAGACGATGTAATAGAATATTTGAAGCCGTGATTATGAATATAATGAACTATGTGTATTGAATCGGCAAGTTTTGCAATTAGGAATTTAAGCATGAAAATAGAACCTATCATCAGATTTCAACTACTGTTGGACAGTTGTATTTCATTAGTAAGTTGAAAAGCTACAAATCTTTTTCTTTGTCGAGTAAAATGCTACCTAAAGGAGAGCTATCTCTTTTTCTTTTTGGTATTAAAGGATATTTCAGCTTTATACACTTGCATGCATCTTTCTTCTTTCCTTTTCTTTTAAGAACAATTATTTCCTTTCCTTTTTGTTGGTTATTTATGAGTTGAAACTAAACATGATTCTAATTAATTTATCACTGCTAATTTTCACTTAAAAAAGATTGTGATTAGGGTACGGAATGTGAGACCTATATATTGTTATGAGTCAAAAGTACTGCGCTAATTAAACTAGTCTCGCTTGACTAACTAACTTTTACTTCTTTCATCTGAAGATGACATCTTTCAGCAGTAGTCGAGTTGCAGAATTGAAAAGATCTGACGTCGTATTAGAACCAAAAGCATCCCAAGCTGTAGCCAAGAGATCAAGAATGGAGTCTCGATCTTCTTGCCCACCCTTTAAGGTATTGCTTGAACACACCAAATTTTAATTTTTTTATACCATTTATAACCTTGTTGTGAATTAATCTTGTATTACAATCAGGTCAGGAAAGAGAAGTTAGGAGATAGAATTTCAGCTCTTCAACAGTTAGTAGCACCCTTTGGCAAGGTACTACTCTTATTCCATGAATATATATATACCACTTAGATTGTCTCACTTTGGTTATGTTAAGCTTGATAATCAACAGATAAGTGTAGCTATATTTCATTATTTCTAGGTTTTTTATCCTGGTAAGTTGTCATAGTCTCATCCTTAATTTTTTGAACTATGAGTCATAAACTGTATAGCTTGAACGATAAATTTCAATATATAATTGCATGATCGATACAGTTTTTTGATTTCTTTCTTTTCCATTTATTTCTAAAAGTTACTTCCTCCATTCGCATTTAATTGTCGTTTAGGAGATATATATGTATCCAAAATAATTGTCATTTACATGTCTTTTATTAGGTGTCAACAATTTATTCCAATTATACTCTCAACATATCTTTTATTGGAAAAGTGAAAGAGATGGAGAAAGAAAGGGGTATTATTAGAATTGTAGTGGAAAAAGTATTATTTGTTTGAATTCCTTAATTTTTTCAAAATGTCCTATATTGAGCAAAGTATCATAAATGTCCTATATTGAGGAATAGAGGGAGTACTGATTTTCTTGGATATACTATAATTTAAGGTTGCATCCATACCTTTATCTTAGAGTACACTTACATTATGGTTGCTTGGTTTTGAATCAAATTTAGTACAGTTTATTTGTTTAAAATTAATTAAAATTCTCACGTGGAATGGGGAATATTTCAGACAGACACAGCATCCGTACTAATGGAGGCTATCGGGTACATCAAATTCCTTCAAAGCCAAGTTGAGGTACTTCTTCTTCTTGCATTTCCTCGTCTTTAATTAATCTTCATATACTACTCTTAACCGCAACCATATTATACAAGTCCTATTTCACCTGAATAAAAATTTAAAATGGAGATATACACACATATATACAACGAGAAACTATGTACATACGTACATAATATATTTGATAATTAAATTAAATTAGATTCTTGCACTATTTATGTACATATTCAAGATTAGTCGTACGTCCTTATCTGGATTATCTTTATCTTGCAAAACCGATCTACTAGTTTCAAACCTACTGTTTCATTAGGTGATTGTTATACTGTCACGGGCAGATCTCAGGGTAGGACTAGTGGTCGCCCCAATATTTTTAAAACACGAGAATATTCAGTAAGAAAATTTTATTTAGTGAAAGTTTCTTGCAAATACTACATTCCGCCACGATTTCTTTTTGCTTATTTGAAATTTATGAGAACATATTATGTATTTATGCAATTTACTCCTCAACTTATAAGTTTATGATCTACCCTGATTATTTCCATATTTAAGTTTGGGTTCATGAATTTTTGCAGACTTTAAGTGTTCCATACCTAAAGTCTTCATGTAACAAGTCACAAAGAGCAGCTCATAAACAAGGGGTAACATATAAGAACTTTTTCAACACTTTCGTTACCTTTTTTTCCCTTTTTTTTTTTTTTAATTGTAAAAATTTCTCAAAGCCATTTAAAAATGATTTCTGGAAATCAGGGTTCGGCAGAAAATGGAAGCCATGAAGAAAGAAAACGAGATCTGAAAAGCCGAGGTTTATGTCTGGTGCCATTATCATGCCTGTCTTATATGACTGATAGCGGCGGAGCTGTATGGCCACCACCTAACTTCGGCGGAGGAACTTAACATAAAAGCCATTAATTTGGTTTTGCAGTCTTCTAATTAACTAATGATTTTCCCATTAGTTTTTTTTTAAATTATGTCTAAACATGTGGTTGATGTCCTAAAGTTTGGAGCATGATTTAATGGATTAAACTTGGTCCATTCTCGAAAGTGCTTAAAGATTCGAGAATGGACCAAGTTTGATCCATTAAACAACCAGCTAGGTTTTCTTTGATCCAATTTTTTTGTAAGAAAAAACTAGTCAAAGATGATCTGTGTGGATTATTTATAATGAAACGTCCAAGTTTTTTTTTGTTCACATTGTATGTCTTCTAAGGAAAATATAGTGACCAACACAAGTTGGGCTCGGTTAGTAAAGGGAGTTAGCGACGTCCCTTACAGGTCGAGTGTTCAATTCTCACTTTGTCGACGTGAGAGTCGTGTTGGTGGGTAATCTGTAAAGTACTCTCGTAAGCGACATATGGTCCCCTGGGTCCCGCTTCGACCAGTGGTGGCGACCGGAGCCGAACCCACCCGAACTTTTTCTGACCAAAAAAAAAAAAAGAAAAGGAAAATACAGTGTTTTTTTTTTTTCTTGACGTAGAAAATGTAGCGTTTGTGTATTGAAATTCTAGAAGCCTCAATATTAAATACTAATCAGGAAGACATCTTAATTAATTCAATAACAACTTTGCTTAGTTTATAATTTAATGATTATATATTTAATTCAATAAGTCACACTATTAAAAATCAAACTCTAATAATTTAAAATTAATAAAAAAAATGATAATAGTAACATACATAGAGAACTTCACATCTTCTAATAGATTAATAATATTGATATCATTAGTATATGTTTTCATTCATAGTTGACGCATTGTTTATATTTATATTAATATTATTGTCTAAACAATGTTGTCTCAATATGCTAATCCCTCAATTCCATAATAAAAGTTGTTTAGAAAATGTAGTGTAAAAAGTAAGTTACTTTATTACTTAAAATATCAATATTACTCTTTTAAATAGGATTTGTTTTTTTCTTTTTGAATAAAATTTTAAATAGGATTTGTATATCACCAATTCTATTTAAAAAAGTAATATTGATATTTTGACTAATAAAATACCTTTTATTCTTCCTTAATTTTTGTTGAATATCCTAATCGAGTTATATTATGGAATGATGGTAGTATTTTTCTTGTTCTAACTATTTTTTTACTGTATCAAGTTTTCAAAAGATATAAGTTTGTAATATCTTTGCTCTCTAGCTCCGAAAACTTCGAATTTCTCCCTAGATTTCTAAGGCTTTTACGCTGCCGTTTGTGCGCGTTTCTTCTAAGCCGGACGATGGGCTCCAGCCCTTGCCGGTTTTCTTACTCTGAAATCACTGTTGCTAACCAGATACACTGGTTCTTGCAATAATCCTTGGCGTATTACACTAGGATTGGAAACACAGGAGACGGAAACTTTTTTTTCTTTTTTTATTTCTAAATTATATAGCAAAAGGGAAGTTTTGGGCTTGGATGGACAGAATTTCTGGTCACGGATGGACCGAGAATTGGAAAATGTGAGGTTTTCGATATCGCCGGCTATGGTATCCAGTCGGCGTTTTGGTTCGATTTGGCCGGGTAGGACTCCTCGGATTACGGGAAGCCTGGAAATTATGGGATTGCAGGGAGCGGTGTTCGTTTCTGGCAGGAATTTTGTTTTTGGTGGTGGATTAATGATGACGGAGGAGAAGGGTAGCGGACGGCGGAACAGTGGGTTTACTTATTGGGAGTCCGGCTGGAGGCGGCATGAGATTATGTGGGATGCGGCGTTGGTGGAAAAAGAATGGGAGGATATGGCCATGAGTTTGGATGGGCTAATTACTCAATCTGGGCCAGTGATACATTATGGGGCTGCAAGCTCTAATGGGCTGTTTGAAGGGGCTGGACTAAATAAGGCCCAAGTTGATGCTACTGGGCTAGGCGCGAAAGCAGGCCTGACCAAGGCCAAAAATGATTTCTCTACTGGATTTGGCTCTGGATTGAGCCCAGTTGTTGGCTGGACTTTAAATAAATTTTTGTTTTACCAGGGTAAGGCGGAGACCACAAGTCGGTCCGAGCCAAAGTCCATGAGTTGCTTAATTGAGAATCGTCCCGAACTTAGCAACTCCTGGCGATTCAAGACTTAATATGCTTTAGTATGGCGCACAAATCCATTAGTTTTTTTATTTTTAATAAATACGCCGCATGTCGGCCTCATGATTAATATCATGATAGTGTTAGGTTTTTTTTTCATGTTTTAAGTTAGGATTTATTTCTATTTTTTTTTAAGCAATCGATATGGGCGACCGTCTCAAATTTGGAGAAGCACCCATCACGATAGAGTTTTATTGCAACATGGCTTCGAATGGAGGATCGTGAGCGGACATTCTGTTCGTATTTGGCGTGGTCGCTGACCAACTACTCTACGCGATTTTCAGCTGATATCCCCTCCTAATTTTACGTGTTTTGAAAGATTGCAGACAAGAACTCTGGAGTTTGTGGAAGGCCTTTGGTTTGTGCGTGATCTCGATTTTGCTATTGCTTTTTTGGTTGTAATGCTTGGTTATCCGGTCATAGAATTTTGTACTATAGGGCACTTATTCTCTAGATTTTTCTATGACCGTGATGCCTCATTTCAAAGGGTAGGGGATCCATTGGAATTCCACTCCCTCGTGTAGTTCCTAATATCTATTAATGATATTATTTTCTTTTCAAAAAAAAAGTTTTCAAAAGACAAGAATATCATATTATTAAAAAAAACCATATATTATATTTTTTTTTGAAGCCCAACTGGGCGGTTGGCCCATGTAGGGGAGAGAGATGCCTCACAGGAGGAGGATTTTAGCCCTAGAAAGGAAGATTTTAAAGCTTGCCTCACGTAGGAGGAGGGTGATCTCACGGTCGTAGGTAAGTGCCCGCCCCACTGGGTTAGGACACCTTAGATCATATATTATTTGATACAACTAAATTTCTTGTACGTCTTTTCCCTTTTCTACCGAAAAATACAGAATTCTTTTACGTCTAAAATATTACTACTGTCTTTGTTTTAAATTGTTTTTAAGAGATGGACATCTAATTTGGAGATGATGAAATATTAAATTATTGAAAAAATGAAGGTGCAATTATCTATGATTGTAGTGAGGGGGGAGAAGTTTTGTCTGTTTATATGATCCGTTGATCCAGCGAATAAGATTCTAGGATCTTAAAATTGGGCCCACCCAATTTTGCATAGGAAGTCCTCTAAGTTAAGGAAAATTACAATGCAGGAATCGGAGTCTTTGACGAGTCTAAGACCATAAACTCGGCAGTTGGTAATGGAAATATGCAACGTGGCACACATCTAGAGAGAGATCTCATGCTTCGAACGCCTACAGTGCGGCTATGTCAGTGGGATTGGTGCGGCTTACCCCATCCAAACAAACAAACCTTCATTTTTCCTGAAAGGTCGGAAATGCCCTTTCAGATTTTGGTGCGAGAAGAAATTTAGATTTTAGAAATATCACCAAAAGTTGTAAACGTGAAAGAAATAATATTTAAAATTTCAAAGAAACAATGTAGTTTTATCTTGGTCACTCCTTAACATAATATCATATTATATTAAGGAGTGACCAAGATATTATCATTCAATGTATAAATTAATGACTCTAGAATGAATGCAACACATGTTAGTAAAATAAAATTAGCTGATAAGAAAGAGATTTGACATGAATTGATTTCTTCTATCACGTGTATGGTCCTCATTAGAAAATGATTAACATGTAAAATGATGATATTAATTTATAAAGAAAATCGATGAAGGGATATCGAGTTTTTGCAAGACACGGTACCATACTAGAAATATAAAAAAAAACTGAAATATTAACCCTTTAAATTAGCAATCTAACTAATACTTGTAAAGTAAATTGATTACGAGATGATTGTTAACATGTTAAAATCATATAACGATAAAGGTTTGTTGATATTGTTTGTGATTAAAAATTCTTAGGTCATATATGCAATATTTACACGTTTTTCAAAAAAATATTAACTTAATTTATGCACTTGATTAAATATGAAAATAGTGTAATTATACTTTTTCACTTTCAATAACACCAGCGAAACAATAATTGCATTAATCTGAATCAATAAATTCATAAATATTCTAAGAAGTCGGAGGGCTAGATTTGCCATTTACAGTATGTCCCACCGAAGGAATGAAAGACGGGTGAAAATCATCTCGTAAACATCCAGTATGTGTCTCAAAGTGTCCCCTAAATCAATCGTAATTTATTATATAAATATTTGTTTTAAATTATATATATATATATATATATACGTAGTGAATTGTGATTGATTGAGACTGTGAACATACATCTGAAACGAGCGACGAGAGGATTATTTGCCATGAAAGACGTTAACGGGTAAAGATAGTGTCAAACATCATGATCATCCTCAACTGTGATCTGGCATGGAGGATTCATGATTTAAAACTCTTTTGATTTTTTTCGCCCGTTCAATTAAATATCTCAACAAACTGAATGAGAGGGTCTTTTTTTTTGAAGCCCCGCAGATGAGCTTACTTTTGCCCCCAATAAACCAGGCCCCTGTTTTGGAAGATTATGATTCTGATGGCTTGTATGACGGGCTGCCCTCCATTGGGCCGGCTGAATTTGGCCCAAAACCAGCTGACATTAAAGATTTGGACCTAGCTGGTTCAGCCCAAATTTTGGCAGATGTTCCTAATATTGAGCCAGCAACGCCGGGGTCTTTCTTTGGCAGTCTAGATAATGATGACATGCTTTGGACTAATGGGGATGAAATTTTTTTCGAGGATCTTGACTCCCCGAATTGGAAACACAAGTCCGGTTCTGCTATTTCCAACTCGAAAAATAATGATGCTAAAACGGGGGCTCCTGCCGTCAAACAGGGTAAAGTGGAGCCCTCCAATGGGGCCCACCAATATTCATGAATATTTTGTCTTGGAACTGTCGGGGACTTCAAAATTCCCGTACAGTTAGTGAACTTTTGCGCCTATGTAATGCGCATAACCCAGCTATTATTTTTTTGTCTGAGACAAAATCTTTGTCTCGCTCTTTAGAATTTGTTCGATGTAAGTTAGGATTTCCTTTTTTCCTTCCAGTTAATCGCCAAGGTCTTAGTGGCGGACTTTGTCTTTTTTGGAATAATTCAATAAAGCTGGATATTTTGTCTTACTCTATTGGCCACATTGATGCTTGTGTTATTTCTATTGAGAACAATTTAAAATGGCGATTTACAAGCTTCATGGAAACCCCGAAACCCGAACTAAGGCCCCGATCCCTGGCAATTACTCAAGAGGCTAAGTTTCTATTAATACGCTTCCTCGGCTCTGTATGGGCGATTTTAATGAAATCATAAATCAAGAGGAAAAAACTGGTTTCTACCCTAGAAGTCAGAGACAAATGGACCTCTTTAAAGACGGCATAAATGGTAGTAATTTATGTGACTTGGGTTTTTTTGGTAGCCCCTATACTTGGTGTAATTTTAGAGAGGGAACCGGTGAAGTCTTTGTTCGCCTTGATAGGGGCTTAGCCACCCCAACCTGGCGGACCCTTTTTCCCAATCTAGCAATTCAGCACCTTTCCACTAAGGATAGCAACCATCTCCCAATACTTCTTGGAGTTCCTCCACGCCGTAAAAGACGGAAAAGAAATAACCTCAAACCGCGTCCCCCGCGTTTTGAACCTTTATGGTTCAAAGAACCGGCTTTCCTTGACTTTGCTCACCAATCATGGGAACCTCCTAGTATAATTTATGTCCCACATATGAGTCAAGCTCTAGGAAATTTTCGTACAGATTTGCTAGAGTAGAGCTCTAAAGTTGTTGGTGACTTGGAAAAGAAACTAAATGACAAGCAAAAGGAATTGGGCGCTATTCAAAAACGGCGCGGCCTTCCTCATTATTCCCTTTCAGAGGAATTAATAATATCTAAATAATTGGAGAAAATCCAAGACCATAATGCTATTGGAAGGCGTGGAGTAGAGCAACTTGGCTATCAGAAGGAGATCGAAATACTTCCTATTTCCATAATAAAGCCTCACAACGGAAGGAAAAAAATTATATTGAGGAAATAGTTGCTCCCGATGGTAGTCTAAAAGTTGATGAAGATGATATTGAAGAAGTAGCGGTGGATTATTTCCAATCCTTATTCTCAGCTAAATTAGATGGAGCAAGTCTCGCCCCTGGACTTCTATCTAGTCAGCTAGATAGCAGGGATATTGCGATGCTCGACCGGCCTTTCACACAAACAGAGGTCGTTAAAGCGCTGAAGCACATGCATCCAAAAACTTTGGCATATTCTAGGCGACTCTGTTACAAAGGTTGTTTTGCAAGTTTTAAATTGTGAAGCTGACGTTTCTGCAGTCAATTCTACTCACATAGCCTTAATTCCGAAAATAAAGAAACCCATTTCTATGGTCCATTTCCGGCCAATAAGTCTTTGCAATGTTTTATATAAGCTCATCTCAAAAGCCTTACTAATCGTCTTAAATTGGTAATGAACTCTATAATTGATGAAGCACAAAGTGCTTTTTTGAAAAATAGACTAATTACTGATAATGCGATAATTGGTTTTGAGGCTTTTCATAGCTTACAAACTGTACGGCCAAATGGGGCCCATCATCTAGCTCTTAAGCTAGATATGAGTAAGGCTTTCGATAGAGTCGAATGGAATTATCTAGAATCTGTCATGACCTGCATGAACTTTCCACCAAAGTTTCTTTCTCTTGTGATGAATTGTGTTAGAACAGTTCGCTACTCAATTTTACTAAACGAAATTCCAACCAAGACTTTCACGCCTACTCGAGGTATCCGGCAAGGTGACCCTCTTTCTCCTTTTCTATTTCTCATATGTACTGTGGGATTATCCCCTTTAATTCGTGCATCTGAAGAGCGGGGCTCTCTATCTGGTTTTCACTTTAGCAACAGTGTCTCTGTTACACACTTATTGTTTGTTGATGACTCCCTCTTTTTCTCACAAGCTAGTGAACCTTGCTTAAATTGACTAAAAGAGGTTTTTAAGATCTATGAGGCTTGTTCTGGACAAATGATCAACTATGAAAAGTCCAACTTATTCTATAGTAAAGAGACTCCCTCTGAAATAAAAACTCTTGCCTTTTCTATCCTCAACATCCCTGAGGGAGATGGGAAGGGGAAATATCTGGGAGTTCCTTATATAACAGGACGGTCTAAAAAAGAGGTGTTTCAATTTGTGGTAGATAAAATTTGGAAGAAACTCAGCTGTTGGAAAGAGAAAATTTTATCCTTTGCAGCTCGAGTGGTACTCATAAAATCAGTGATTCAGGCTATTCCCACATATGTTATGTCATGTTTTGTCCTCCCCCAATACTACATAGACGCCATGACAAGTATGACCCGCAATTTTTTGTGGGGGAGTGATGAGACGCATAGAAAGATATGCTGGAGGGCCTGGCATGAACTGTGCAAGCCAAAATCTTAAGGGGGCCTTGGACTTAGGGATCTAGCAGCTTTTAATCGTGCCCTAGTTGCTAAGCAAAGCTGGCGTATTTTACGCCAACCTCTCTCTCTCTCTCTATGTACTAGAGTACTAAGGGCAAAATACTTTCCATTAGAAAAGTTTTTAGATGTTTCACTGAAAGGTATGACTTCTCTTGTTTGGCAAGGTATCTTGAAAGGTCGAGAGCTACTTAAGGAAGGCTTGAAATGGCGGATAGGGGATGGCACTCGGGGTCGACTTTTGGTATGACAAAGTGGCTACCTACTCCGCATAGTTTCAAACTTCAAGCTCCGACCAACATGTCCTTTTCGGGAAGGAATAATGTCGAGTATCCTACTTTATTGATTTCCAAAGCAAAAGTTGGAATGAGCAACTACTCCGGTGCTACCTATCTGCGTATGAGGTAGAAGAGGTTTTGAAGGTGCCCTTATGCAGCACCTGGCCGATGGATCGCCTTGTATGGGCCTACGGGAACATTGGGCACTACACTGTTAAATCTGGATATCACCTAAAAATGGACATAGATCAAGGCAAAAGAATTTTGCCTTCAACTTCGAGTGGTTGCCCGCTGAGGACTTGGGACAAGATTTGGAAACTACCTATTGCGCCTAAGCTGCAGGTTTTTCTCTGGAAAATTTACCAGCGCATTCTCCCCACTAACTTGGCTTTGTCCCGAAGAATTCGCTCTTTTGGGTCTCAATGCCAATTATGTCAGGGTGAATCTGAAACCATCTTACACGCACTATTCACTTGCCCGGTGGCCATGGATGTTTGGGATCAGACTACTTTCAATATAGCCACTATCACGTCAAAGGATACATTTTCCTCCTGTCTTATCCCTATCTTATGGGAAAAGGAGGAAGTTGTAACTCCCTTTGTTTATATCGCATGGAACATCTAGTGCAATAGGAATAAATTTATTTTTGAAGGTAAGATGAATCCGCCTCAAGAAATTGCTAACATTGCAATGGCTTGCGCAGTAGAGTTTAACAGCATTTATGCCTCTTCTATCGGCCAAGGCCCAGGCCATGGCCCGGAAATTCTACCTACTCAGGACCAGATTCGGTACATGCTTAAAGGGAAGGCAAAACTATTTGTTATTGATAACCCTGGCCAAGCTCCAAGAATTTTAGCTAACAAGCCAACCGGTCCTAAGATTTGGAAACCTCCGGACCACAGTCTGTTTAAACTAAACGTTGATGGCTCATGGCTGGACGGCGAAGGTGGTATCGGTGCACTTATTCGAAACCATGAAGGAGCCTTCATAGCTGGGTTTACCAAATATCTCAACACATCGCCAAATCCCGAGCATGCGGAAGCTTTGGCACTCCTCGAGGGAATTAAATTTGTTGCTTCAAATGGTTACCACATTGATCTAGTGAAAGCGATTGCAAAGCACTAGTCACCCGCATACACGATGAAGAAGAAGATTTGTCGTCCATAGGTCTCTTCGTTATTCTCATTAAAGAAATATGGGGGGGTTAGGCTAGCCGATATATCATATGTTCATAGATTGTGTAATTCGATGCTGCGATGTATTGGCTAAATACGCTATGCGGTCAAAGACCTCGTCTCAATGGTTTGGAGGTCCTCCGGAGTTTCTCCTACCACAAATTATTGCTGATATTTAATAATATCCAGTTTTTCTGTTAAAAAAAAAAAAAGATGAGTGTACACCCCAAAGGGGAGAGTAGCACCTCATAAGAGAAGGAGAAGATAACCCTAGAAAGGAAGATAATTTAAAGCATGCTCCATGCGCGAGAAGGGTATCGAACCCACGACCTCAAGATAGTAGGTAAACTGTTGCCCCACTAGGGCTAAGGACTTTGTGATGAATGAGAGGGTTTTAGTAGTTGATGTGGTGGAATAGTTTCGATATAGATAAGATTTATTTGATCCTTGTGGGCAAAAATGCCTATTTGATCCTAAATGTATTTTGAGTTTGAGGTTTTAGTCTCATGTTTTATTTTATCTTTTAAGATGCAGTATGTATTTACGACCTGCCGTTATTATCATTCTGTCCCATTTTCTGTGAACAATCCGTCAAAATTGTCATATGGTCAAAGCGTGCCTTTTTACTCAGGGTCATTTTAGTCATTTCAACATACTTTCTACAATAAAAACTTATATACTCAATTGTTAAACAAAATAACAATGGATACTCAATTTAATTTATCCAAAAAAGTAAATCTCTAAACCCTTCATCTTCCTCCGCCCCTCACCACCGTCAACCACCACCACCTGCAACAATCACCATTTCCTAGGGCTTCTTTCACCTTCAAAAATTGAAGTTCATGAATTCCCCTAACCCTTTTCATCTTCATCCCCTTCATCAAACTTACCCCCTTCACCTTCATCTTCCTCCTCTCACCACCGCTAATCACCACTTTCAACACCATCTTTGAACATAAACCAAATTCAATCTCAAACTTCGAAACGTGAATGCTATTTGAAGCCAAGAAATTAAAATGAAATGCCTGCACTGATTCAACACTTGAACCAATCAAATGATATGTCTACAACTTTATATTCAATGAAAATAAAAACCCAACAAACAAAAAAAACAAAAAATTCAAACAACTCCACTACCTCAAATTTGTAGTGTTATAATTGGTGAAACTTTTTAGCTTGTATATTTAGCAAAGTAGTGTTATAAGGAAATAAATTTATCAAATTTCATCATTTTTGAACAAAAAAGAATTTCTAATATGGATTTGAATTTATAAAGATGGAGAGAAATGAATGGGTTTAGGGAATTTCTTTGGTTGATTTAAATTGGGTTTCCATGGTGGTTAATTAAAATTGGCTATTCATGGTTTTTTTTTGTTGTAGGAGGTAGTGGTGGTGGTGATGGAGAATGGTGGGGTGGTGGATGAAGATGAATGAGTAGAAGATGAGCTTATGAATTGGGTATTCATATTTAATTTTTTTTAACAATTGAGTACCCAATTTTTTTTGTGAGAATTGGGTTGAAATGTCTGAAATACCCTTAAAAAGTGCCTGCATGTGAGACACGTGATTGACTTGACGAGACTTTCATAGAAAATGGGACGAAATAATAATAACAGCAAGTCGTAAATACATACTGAATTTTAAAAGATAAAATAAAATATACGGGACTAAAACCTTCAAACTCAAAATATATTTATGACCAAATAGGCGTTTTTTCCGATCCTTTTGTTAAGTTACAAATTTAAAGTTAAGTTACAAATTTGAAATATTTTTAAATAATTAATATTACAAATTTAGTATAATTTTTTATTAATATAATATTTATTATATCTTAAATGAATTAATCACGTCAAAAATTCGAATAACATAAACTAGAACAGTAAAACAACTTTTGGTCAACTCTCACTCCCAACGCTATTATAATTGGGTTTGAGTTTGAATTTGGTATGGTCTGAGACTGAGACACAAATAAATACCCAAGACAACTTTGCATTGCGTCTGAAAATTAAATTTGAGTTTTGAAAAACTCAACCCAACATTTCAAATTTAAACTCAATCCATTCACACACTATACTTCAAGCAAAGAAAAGAATCTCTTATCTACTTAAAATTATTAATTCTCTTTTCTCCTCCTCTTCTTCTTTTCTGGTTTATCCTCTCTTTTTTTCCTTTCTGTGGGTTCATATCTTTTGATCATTTTCTGTACTTCTTCCCCTTTTGGATCCTTGTTCTTGTTACCTCAATCTTTGATCGGACCATTTTAATTTGGAGAAGAACTGTTTAGAGAACAAGTGTGTACTGAAAGATTTCTTGAGGATTGTTAAAGATCGGGAGTTTCTTCTCTTAGTGATCTTCAGGTCTGGATTTTGATTTTTATACTGAAAGATTCAAACTTTTTCTTAGTTCTTATATGGGTTTTGAATTATATACTGGAAAAGTTATGAAATTGTTGTTGATGGGGCACCTGAATTTACTTATGGGTCAGTTATTTTGCTGTTTAGAATTCAATTTGACTACTATTTCAGCTCAATTTATGTATAAAGTAACAATATTTTTTCTTTTAACTGTAATCGAGAATTCAGGTTGAATTTAACTTGATCAAAGAGTAATCAGATGAGAGTTAGGAAGGGCTTGAATTGAGATAAAGATGGGAAATTGTTGACCCTTAATTCCAAGCTTCTTTCTCTGAATAATTGGATTAAAGATGCTGATTGTAGAAGAATATTGTTGATCATGAACTTTAAGGACTATCAAATGATATTCAGCTATCTATGAATTTCAGCTAACTAGCCTTTGCATGCTCTTGTTTTCATTTCTTGTTTCATGTGACTGATTAGGGATCTAATGATCTATCTGGTTAGTGGTTCGGCTAATGTGCCTATAGGCACTTTTTAAGTACATACTTAAGAATGTGGGCCGTTGGATCATTTTCTCTAGTGTTAGTTTGTGAACTACTGGTTATGATCTTCTAATATATGTAGATATAAAAGTATATTGACAGCTGAAGGCTATTCAACCTTCAAGATATTAGTCAATTCGATCAATTCGAAAACTGGTGTCCTTGTTTACCAGCATTGCATTAAGGTTATAAGTTCACCTCCTTTTGTGATGCTGGAGCTTTTTTTTTCTGTTTTTTTTCTCTTCATAAGGATAACAAGCACTTGTCTACCAGTAATCACGAATGATCAAAATGTTTTTTCCGGGTTGCTTTTGATAAAAGAATGTAATATATTTCATTCCTGATGCAGTGAAGATGGGTTCGTTGCAAGGGCCAGTCGTTTGTCCTGTTGTGTGTGCAAAACAAACTGGACCATGCAGTGTGCCTCTCTACATGCCTTCAGTTAAGGCTGCAAATCTAGTTAGAAGCGCGTTTTGGGGGCTTAAAGGCATTAATGTGGCTGACGTGGCTCATCAAAAGCATGCACGACCAAACAAGGCAATCAGATGTACTTTCAGTTCGTCATCAAATGGCAATGGTAGCATGGCTGGAAATTCCAACGAGAGCGATGCAGATTATGTGAATTCAAGTGTGGTAGAAGCTGGTGGGCTACTCTTATTTTCCTTATATATCGTTTAATTGTTTCATGTTTGATTCACATTATATCAGTAAAACTAGCCGTTCTGAAACTAGAAAGTTAGCTACTTCGGTAGATTTTGAAATGAACATTTGGGTATTCTGGAAAAAACAAAGAATCACATGACAAGTTATGGTGTCTTTTTGTTGCAATGGAGAGAATAAAACGAAGATCTTTCACCTTTTCTTATACTTGTAAAAGCAAGTCGCCGTTTCATATTGTATACCGGCAGTCTAGAATAGCAATTTTGAACCTTATATTGTTCTCTTCTATATTTTTCTTATGGTAAAATCTCTTGAAAAAAGAGAATTCTGATCTTGATTTATTATTGTTTTTGTCTCCGCTTTTCGTTGTTTCTGGGGATGATCTATATTCCATAAAGTCACCTGTGGCGTTAATATAACATCCCATATTCATATACTATCAGTGGTTGCCTTAATTTGATTCATTTGAGCAGTTTCACGTATATATCTGCTTCATTTGATATGCCTATTTTTCTTGGTTATGTTGTCTTTTTAAAATATTTTCCACAGTCGAGGTGAAGAGTGGTCCAGATGGTTTCATGATCAAGATGAGAGATGGTAGGCATTTGAGATGTGTGCATAACAATCCTCAAAATGGGCATCTGCCGGATTATTCTCCACATCCTGCAATTGTACTAAAGATGGAAGATGGGACCGGTCTACTTCTTCCCATAATTGTTCGTAAGTGATTCAAGCTCATCACTTTGAGAGTGCTTTCATTCTCAAGGAGTTCAATCGTATTTTTTTTATTTTTACTGGCTTTTCCTCTAACCGTTTTGATCTCTATGCCAGTGGAGATGCCTAGTGTACTGCTCATGGCAGCTATTCGAAATGTCCAGATTGTAAGTCTATATTCTTGTTTTGTAGTCTGTTAATTTCATTGAGTTTACTTAATTGGCTTGTGAATGACAAAATAGTGGTTTGATCCAGGCTAGGCCCACCATGTATCAAGTGGTGAAGGAGATGATTGAGAAGATGGGTTATGCAGTAAGTTTATATTTTATAACCATATGCAAGTTCGATTGGTTGCTCTTACTATTGCACAGATTTATCCAACTTTTTGTTGTTCGTATTCAGGTGAAACTTGTGCGCGTGACTAAAAGAGTGCATGAGGCATATTTTGCTCAGTTAATTCTAACTAAGGTATCCGTGTTTGGTTAAACTATCGTTAAGTTCATTACTGTTAAGCAAGTTTTTTTTTCTTTCTATTTCATAATATATCTATGATATTTTCAGTTGGATAATGAAGCAGACAGTATTAGCTTTGACCTCCGGCCTTCAGATGCCATTAACATTGCAGTTAGATGCAAGGTAATTTCACCTATGGAAATCTTTGATATCTTTTTCCGTATAGTACTAGGATCATGATCATTGTAGATACCGCGTTTGATTTAAATGATAATTCCATTATTTGTGGCACTAATTTTTAATTCATTGTATGAGGATGAATAAATGTTAAGACTGCTTGCTTTGCTGTACTATTTTGAGTTTTATTTTTAAAAATCAATGACAACTGTGCTTTTTTTTTTTTTTTTTTTTATAGCTACACACTCGTGAACAATACTTGTTCATTTTATGCAAAATTTATCTCATTTCACTCCATAGTCGTCAGTGTCGGACGCAACTTTAAAGACAAGAGTGACACAATCAATATTAACAAAACAAATTTATAGTGCCTTTACACACTTAAACTTGTTAAAATTTTAACCAAAATTGTTAAGATATATGTAGTGTTATTCCTATAATTTACGAGTTACAAAATCTAATTTTAAATCGAAAACTAACTCAAAATGGGTATACTAAAAAATGCTTACGGAATGAGGTGTTACAAAAACAATATATTACATTCTTCCTGCTTTACGTAATCACAAACGGTAACCCTAAGCATGCTCTGTTAACGTGAATCTAGTAGCTTCTTAAACATGTAGATCAGAAATGTAGCGTCCATATTGTTGGCTATATTGTTAAGAGGAACCATCTTATATGCGTTGGGTGGTTCGATTTTTGGTCTTATAGGTCCCAATTCAAGTCAACAAATACTTGGCATACAGTGACGGTATGAGAGTGCTTGAATCTGCAAAGCCAACAGTGCAGAGCACAGCTACAGACGGCTTGCTGTGTACAGTACTGGACAGGTAAATTTTGTATTCCTTATTGCTTGGCCATTATGGACAGAGTTCCAACTTCTTTTCTGGATCCAGACCTACTGGTCAAGCATGCATTGAAACAAAGGAGTTTAATCTTGTTCGCAACATGCTGATCGCTGCAGTTGAGGAACGCTACAGAGATGCAGGTATGGTCCCTGATGATTCTGTCTTTTCTCTTGAACGGACATCACTTGAGCAATTTATTTTAGCGAAGCAATTGATTCCAGAGCCTTGCAAATTGCCATTATTATTGTAGAACACTTTTTCGGTGTTAATGAAATCAATTGAGTTCTCATTATTTTCGTTGTATTCTTCAGCTCAGTGGAGGGATAAGCTTACTCAACTTCGTTCCAAAAGGAACTGGACATAATAGGTAAACACAGCCAATGCAAATGTCTACTTAATTGTGTGAGTGCGTACGAACGCATAATTTAACTCAATTCATCTTCTTAATTAAAGATTTTTAGCTTCAAGATTTGGCGGCATGCTCCAGATGTTCGGGAGGATGATATATGTATATAAAGACTCATTTATCAAAGCTGATGAAACTCTTATCCTCTGTTTCGGTCACCATGTCCGCCTGTTTCTCAACTATATATATGTGTAGAAATGTCTGTGAATATTTGTATAGATTAAACTGTAATGGCCATGATGAGTTCTGTAAAACTTTAGTCATTTCTGGTTCTCATCTGGGTTTATGCTCCTTTTAAGCTCATGCTTCTCTTTGTATGTTCCTTCATCTTCTGTATGTTACAAACTCTGTTGTAAGGCAATAAATAGTTTCTTTTGGCTTATATCATCTTTACTAATATGGACTAACAAATGCACATTTACACGGTAATAGAATTCCTTGGCTTTTGTTGACAATGCATGGTAGTAGTTTCAGGGAGACCAGTTGCCACTAGCTCCAATGGCCAATGCCACATTCGACAAAATTCATAAAAGATAAAGAGTTCTTGTTTAGCAACAGGGGCATCAAATAGTTCCACATTAACTTCCTTCTACTCCACACTACGATCCCTTGCCCACACAAAATCTACATTCATGTTAATGGTTCTATTCAAGTGGGAAATGCAAATCAAGTTATTGCATCTTCTGTCTGTGCCTCACTTGCAACAATGCCACATTCGACAAATGCTCTTTCCACTATACAAGTTTGTTCTAAAAGCATGCATGATAACATTCAGAGTGCAACATATTCAGTTCCTGGAATTCATCTCATTAGACATGGTCAGTTACAACAAGAAGCTAAGTTCAAAAAATTTGGAGGCTGACAATCAAATATGAATGATACAAGTAAAATTATGGAAGATTACAAACATGTGAGTATAGTTGCCGACTGAATTTTGATTAATACTCTATATCCTTCTCCTCCTCCACTACAGCATGTAATTTCCTCAGCCCAAAGTTATCTACTGTCCAGCTGTGTGAAAAATTAGCCATGTAGGGGTGGAGAAGTCTGATCTGTATCTGTCAGCATAGGTCTTCACTTAATCTCTGATCTCTCGGAAACTAAAGTAAACAATCGCTTGGATCAGATATGTATACCAATGATGATTCTGGAGCAGAATTCCACTTACAGAAACAAAATCAGAGTAGAAACAAGGGCAAATATGCAGTTAAATAAGTGCATTCCAAGAACATTCACCATTTCATGTAGAAAGTCGGGAAATTCAGATTTTAAAAGGCAGAGCACGCAGAAGCACAAAAAAATAAAAAAGGGTGTCCCATTTCTACCGGAAAAAGTTATGAATAAAAGAAGGGTCAGAGTTTCATCTGAAAAAAATAACTCTATGGCCGTGTTTACCTAGAGACCACTATGCTCATTGATAAAAGAAAGAGATTGCTAGAGGATCCACAATGAAATATTCCAAATATGTGGTTCAATTTGCCACAAGGTAGGAAGATGCTTTAAGTTGGGAATCACAAACTCAAATAGCAAAAAGAGGGGTCACAACCTAAATAACACAAATAATCATCCACAAAGAAGCAGCAACAAAGACAAATGAATATAGAACAAACTTATACAATATCTGAAAAACTGATACTCGAAACGTAGTAAACGGACCCAAATTACCTGCAGCATGTTTAGTATGAGGATCATGTTTTACTGAACTCTCTTTGTCTGAACACAAATTTTCTGCAGTACATACACCTGTTTTGAGACAAGGCTCTGGTTTTACCATCTCAGTGTAGAACTGAACAATCTCCTGGTCTAATTCATAGTAGTACTCCATTTTCGTCAACGGTTTCATGTCCAGGTCAACAAAAGAAACCTGAATGATATGAAAATGCATGAGCTACCAAGAATGATAATACAAATTCAGGTTGCAGAAATTAGAGAAAAGTATCATTTGCATTGTTGGCATAACAAGCCATTAAGCTATCCGGAAATGGCAAAACATTTTCGATATAACACACATCTTGAAATTTCAAAACCGATTAGGAAGTAAAAACCATGGCATCTATGCAATCTTCAGCATTGATATTCATAAAAATAACATCACCAAACTGATTTAATTAGGACACAAAAGAAAAAAAAGTTCCTCAAAAAATATGAGGTGAAACGAGAAAGTGACTCCAATCTAGCTTACCAAAAACAGAGGGGAAAAAAAAAGCAATTTACTGTTTTAGCAGCCACAGGCATAGAATAGAGTAAAGAGACAAAAGATGTTTACCTTGTAGTCAAAAGTTTGATTGGTTGATTTCAGGGCGAGAACATCATATGGAGAAGAACCGACATCCCTTTTTTCTCTGGGTCGAAAACTGAGCATCATACTCAAGTCCTTTGCAGTTGCAGCTATCAAATAGTCTTTTACAACTTTCAAGCTTTCTTCCAGTGGTTTGGAATGCAAATTAGTATATCTATTTGAAAGTTTATTTTCATCTATATTTCTACACAAAATACAAGGCTGAGAAACAATGTCATAATATAAATGGATTGCGCCTTCAATGTCAATACTATCAAGCTTCTGGACATCAAGAAGCCGATCTAGTAACTCTGACCCAGAAAGTGCCTCAGTGACAAGCTCCAGAAAGCACTCCGTTCGAACCCCATCTTCTGCTCCAATGATGCACTTCAGTGCATCTTCAAAATCTTGCCCAACCACTTGATTAGTACTTTTAGCACCACCACCCAAGCCACCAAATATAAGTGAACCGTTCAAGAAAACTCTGAAATTGTTCTGTGGGGTTCTATAGAGTGCCTTTATGGCTTTGTGCAACCTATCTTTAGATCCAGCGAACAAATCTAGTGGATCATATTCACTTGTTTCGGATATCTGGTACCAAAGAAGAAGACATACATAAATCTCGTGGTAGTTATGGGGAATGCTTATTGCAATAGCATTAGATATGAGATTTTAAGCTCCGGAAGAGAAAAAAGGCAAGCTATGGTTTGGAATGAAGCAATGTTATTTGGAACTTCACTAAATATCTGCATCACCTCAAAATAAGAATGGAAAAACTGTGAGTCTGTGACACTAACCTTTCCTTCATGCAACTTTAGAGCCTGGTGCATCTTAAAACGGGTCACGCTTCTTTTAATGGCATTTCTTTCCTTCATGTATTTTGAGTCTGGCAGAAATCCACATTTGGGCTGCTTGAGAAATAAGTACAAGTATAGGAAAGTCTTTTTGAGTAACATCAAGAAGGTTAATATCATCAAAAGCAGAAAGTTTGGTAGAATGGAAAATATTGAATCACCTTGATCTCAACACACAGACAGAATTCCTTTTCAAGTGAGACTGAGGAAATCAACAGCATTTAATCAGCACAAATAAAACATTGACACCATGAAATAAAATAAAGAGCAAATCACTCTTTTTAGACCTCAACAATTTATGCTTTTCAGTTTTTAAACTTAAAGTTTTATTTTATTCAGGTATGGATTTCAACAATTTACGATTAGCTCATTATAGATTTTTTTTAAAATTCCGACAAAAAAGTCACCTGAAAGCAAAACGTGATCGTTTTGCACAAGGGCAAAATTGTCCTTACACCTTTCTCTCCACCTCCTTCATCAGTCACCACCTCCCTCTCCACCACCACCACCTTCTCCTCCTCCTCCTCCTCCTCCTTCCCCCTCCGCCATCACCACCATCATCTCCTCCTCCTTACCCTTACCCTTCTCCGCCATCACCACCACATCCCTCTCCACCATCACCATTTGCTCCACCTCTTCCTCCTTCCCCTCCTCCTCCATCACCATCTCCTTATTCTTCCCAAAAATCAGCCACCAAATCACCATCACCATCACCGTCTCCATCTCCTCCACCACCGCCCTTTGTACACTCCCCACCTCCTCCAACTTATTCACCCCTCCACCACCTCTTCCTGCTTCCCCTCCTCTTCCACCACCATCTCCTTCTTCTTCCCAAAAATCAGCCACCAAATCACCATCACCATCTCCATCTCCACCACCGCCCTTTGTACACTCTCCACCTCCTCCAACTTATTCACCCCTTCACCACCACTTTGTATAGAATCCCCTCCTCCTCCACCATGATTTTCTTCTCTTTTTATTTTCGAATTTAATGTTTAATTCTTTGGAATGGGTTTTGGAATGGGTTTTGAAATGGGTTTTGATTTAATGCCCTTTGTCCAAGTTTTGATTTAAAGTTTGAAATGAGTTTTGATAATGGAGGAGATGATGGTGGTGATGGCGGATGGGGGGAAGGAGGAGGTGGTGATGGTGGGCAGAGAGGAGATGGTAATTGCGGGTGAAGGGGAGGAGGAGGAAGTGGTGGTACAATGTGTAAGGACAATTTTGCCCTTGTGCAAAACGACCACGTTTTGCTTTCAAGTGACTTTTTGTCGGAATTTTTAAAAAAATCTATAATGAGCTAATCGTAAATTGTTGAGATCCATACCTGAACAAAATAAAACTTTATGTCTAAAAATCGAAAAGTATAAATTGTTGAGGTCTAAAAAGAGTCATTTGCTCTAAAATAAATAATAAAGAAATAAAACATTTTTCGATATGATTATGAGCAAATGCATTAAATTCATAACAAACAAAAAAAACTCCAAAATCTGTGCAAGCGTTTAAATATATCCACAATGTCCAAAAATACAAAAAGAAGAAATAGAAATAAGCAAAATAGTACAACACTAAACCCCTCAGTCCATCTCAATTTGTAGATATTATCACCTCTTTCACATTCTTGCAAATTTTGAATCATTAGAAAATAAAGCTTTGCAAATCCTTCTCCCCTTTTATCACCAGGTATATGTTAAAAGGATATATTTATCTGTATGCATATATACCATATGTTATACTAGGGACTGAAACAGTAAGCTATCTTTCAAAAACATTTGAGAGTAAGTACCACGTGGGAAAACTGAATGATCAGATATCAGAAGAACACAATCGCACAGGAGATTGACCTTGGCAGCACTAACCCGCCAAGCCGGACGTTGAGAAAGAACTTTCTTCTCAACTGCCTCAAAGAATTCCCTGGACACGTGTATACGCATCTGCAAAGTTGAGGGATACAGTTACAAGATGCGAGTAGGATATCTGGAGGAAGAAAATCTGATGTATGCACATATGCATTAATCTGCTATAAAATAAATTTGCCAGAAAACAATTTACTGTTGAGAACGGTATCAGTTCCAAGATCTTAGTTCTCCAACAGAAGAATGTTACAATGTGAAACCTGACTTGTGGAAACAGCATGAAGCTTATGGATCAAGAATGATGAATCCCAAGCACCGAAAAACAAATGAACCGCTTAATTATCATGTAATTTTAATGTCATCCTACACTAATACTCTAGTTAGTTAAATAGGGAACTAAAAAGTGGCTCCAGAGGTGTGGACCAACAATAATCAGAAAGAAACCAAAGAAAGTGAATCATCACGCCTACTTTATACCAAAGGCAATTAGAATGACAAACATAATGGATGGTGCTTGAGATTATGATGATAGGTCATAGTTTACATGGTAAACCGAGGAGAATTGAACAACAAAATGAAATTCCTGTAGAAGCTAAACATACCCCAGGATCAACATGCTCAGGACCCAACAACCGGGACATTATATGCTTCACATACAGATGCTCTGCAATTTCCCTTGTTGGTGCTGATATGAGCTGTTCTGTTTCTCTCCACAAGAGGCATTCATGCAACGTTAAAGCTGAATGGCCATCCTCCCTAGGAGATCCATTTTTTGAAGTCTTCTGTATCCTTAACACTTTTCCAATCTGGTACACCAAATAAAATTGGTAATGAGCTATTAAAAGAAAAACGATTAAAAAAATTAATCATGAACTCTCGGTCAACAGAGGTCAGACTTCCAAATTCTGAAAATGATAAGAATGATATCATCCTAGAATTGGAAGGGAAATTCCCCTGCTTGTGCAAAACATTTCGCTCCCATAATATTGCATACATAAACTAAATACCTCATTTTCAATACAAATTTAATCAAGTAACCAAATCTTACAAGCAGAAGTTAAACATTTTTCCGTAACTTTCGTTGGCAGTAACAGTAGCACATAAGAGTTTAAGATCCCCAAATTCACAAAAGGGGAAGTGCATGAAAAGTTCATAACTTTAATTAGTAGTTTTCCACCACTGCAATTACTTATACAAGATATAATTTTGCAACTAGAATTACTTCAAACAAATAACAAAATTGCGAAGAAATTACAAAAATTCCTATAAAAAACGTACAAAATTAGGAGAGTTTCCAGAATAAGAGAGAACAAGATTAACAGCTCCTTCTCCTCTATAACACCAATCACTCGCGTCCTTTGCCTTCAATACCACCGCCATCAGCTGCACTTATTCAAAATTAAAACAAAATTTTCAGAATTTCATTATCTATACAAATGCGAAATGCGTATTAAAAATATTATACCTTCGGATTCAAGTTCGAGAAGCAAAAGCAAGAAGGAGATGGCACAGTGAGACAAAATTAGGTATTCAGAGCGACGGCCTAAACCCTAGCTTATTCACTGAATTCTCCGGTGAAATTGCAGAGATCAGGCCGCCGGACACGTCACCGACGAGTGATCGAGCTGTAAAAGTTGCTAATTCGTTAGTGCCGTACTTGAGTGACTTTCCAGCCGTTTATCGTATGCTCTCTGGAATATCTTCATTAAGGACACGTGGCTTTTTATGAGGTATGCTCTTTTGCCCCATTTAATGAAATATAAAAAAAGATGATCCCAGTGTGTAAATGATCTATCTCGTACATGTCTTCATATATTTACTCACCATTCAAAAAAAATTATTTGGATATTTTTTCAATTATATAAACATACGACAAATTGTGAATGATTCGGTATAAGAATAAAAATATACACTAGTACAGACGATTTTCTACCTTAATCTAAGCTCCACCTCCTTATTTTTAAAGGTCAGTGAGTGATTAAAAATCGCAGAATGTGTATAGTAAAAATTTGATACAATTGTCTATACAATGCTACCACATAAAGAATCCATCACATACATTTGTCAAGAATTGAATTCTATAAATAAAAGTAAAATTACCACAACAACACTTGCTGGTAGATTGATTGTATGCTATACCCAAAGACCTTTTGATAAATATCTACTAGGTAAGTTTTAAGTTTTGGTTTGGATTAACAAACAATCCAAATATAGTCTTAGATTTTCTAATAATTAAAAGTTAAGAGATTAATTATTATCTGGTATAGAAGAGAGGCCATTTGTCGCATGCTTGAAAAATAAAAAATTTCGAATCAATTAAAATATTATGCAATTTTTAATCGAAATAGTAAATTCAATAATGTGAGAATAGAGGTATATTTGATGAAAATAAAAAGGGTAGAAGAATTGGGGAAAATTTTCTGTAATTTTCTCATTGAAAGGAAAGAGCTGGAGAGCTCATTTATATACATAATTATGAAAGTGGGTAAACCGCTCCTAATGAGCTGTAATCACAATAAAAAGGGAAAGGAAAAATATTAATTAAACTACGGGGGCCAAATTAATGGACCCAACTAGGGATGGCAATTTGATCCGTGATCTGTTGACCCGCTCTGATCCAACGTCTTTTGGAGCAGATCCGATCTGCCCCGTATAGAATACGGAGCAGATCTGCTCCGATCCGAGGACGGGGCAAATCAAATTTGGTATTTGTGTCTGCTCCGATCCGATCCGCCCCGATCCGCCCCGTTTTGCCCCATATATATTAAATTATTATAATATTGTTATTATTATGCTTAATTATGTTTAATTTTCATTTTAATATAATATTTGTACTTGTTTAAAAATTGATTTAGCATAAAATTTATTAATTATACTTGTTGGAGGCTTTTTTTTTATGAATTTTAAAAAAAAAATAATGATTTTTATGGTAAAATTAATGATTTTTTTAAAAAAAAAATAGGACTGAACGGATCGGATCGGAGCGGATCAGATCAGCCCCGTGCGGAGCGGATCGCGGATCATAAAATTTTGATCCGGAGCGGATCACGGATCGGATCGGATCGGAATTTGGATAATGCGGAGCGGATCGGATCAGACAGATATCCGATCCGATCTGCCCCATTGCCATCCCTAGACCCAACTAACTATTCAGTCCATTCTTATTTATTTACAAATTGAACCCAAACTTTCTAAACAATATAACATAGCCCACTACCCTAATAATTCTAGTCCTAGATGAATGAGTTTGAGTGTACTTAAATAATTGTTCAAACTACCAACACAAGATTTGGCACGTCCTTACAAATGTTAAGTGTTCAATTTTCGCTGCCGGCGTGAGAGTTTTGTTGGTGGGCGATCTGTAAGTACCTTTGTAACCGACCTATGGTCCCTTAGGCCCCCTAACCCGTGGTGGTGATCGGAGCCGAATCCATCCAAAAAATTTCTTAAAAAAAAAATAATTCTTAAAACTCCGCTAATTGTATGGATTAGCTTTTACTAATCGGGACAAATATTTTATTTTGATAATTTAAGGTAGATGAACTTAATTTTTTTGTATACACTGACATTTAAGATCAAACCTTATGGCCATCTTGCACCCTCTTATAAAACTGCAAAAAAATCATCCGTCTCTATGTAAGTTTTCATTCTTGTACCCAACTAATTACAATGACAATGTATATGTAATTGAAAAAAATGTACACATAACAAATTCTGATTGGTTGAGTAGATGAATAGGGACAGACGATTTTCACCACTGATAAACCATAGACCCAAAACTAAGGCTATTTGGCCAAAGAAAAGGAGAAAATCATGTATATGGATGCATATATAAGAGAATGATATTCTTAAAATTGGAAAACTAAACTAAAAATTTTTCCAAGATAAATATGAAGAGCCATAATACTAAACTTTTTCCATGGGAAGATAAGTGTACAAAAAACAATGTGGCACCGTTGGTGACAGGAATTTTTGTCATCACCAAGTTAACACAATCTCAATTATCATGTTAATTTGATTACTTAATTTCGACAGTTGTTTTTAAACAATTAAAATAAATCGATAGTTATTTTTAAATAATTATTTTTTAATAATAATAAACTATTTTCTAATTATAAGATTAAAAAAATTACGACTGTATCAACTGACACTACATACAAAATTAACCTAGGCACTCCAATCTCAGCTTGTGCAAATTGTAGAACATGTGAGAAATACACATATGGTTTTCAACTTGGAGTGTAGCTCATCAAATTCGAACCAAAATTGTGGTACAAGATTAACAGAACATGCAATGTGGGCCGAAATTGCTGTTTGGGTAGCTATGGAAGTCAATGAATTTTGAATAATTGTTACAAGAAACATTGGACAATTATAGAAGAATATACCTTAAAGACAGTCGATCAATTCATATTATTCATGTTCTAGGTTCTCTGTCTTCATTTCTGTCATGGCATACACGATTTCTGTCATGGATACATATCGAGGCCTTATACTAATTATTAAAGTTATACTTCTAATTGTTTTTAAAAAAGTATAAATTATAAAAAAAAATGTCACAACATAATTTGACAAATGAGGAAATAATTTGACATTTCACATATAAGGAACAGAAAATGAGGAATATTTTTTACTTTACGAGTAAAGATAATTTGACAAAAAAGTTTAAAATTCATGAAAAACTAGTGTTCAAGAATCATAGATCCAGTGATTGAGGTTGTCACTTCTCTAGCCGGGATAATGATAAAGACAGACTAACTTGAGTCTGAGATGCTGGGGTCAAGCAACTGTTACTTAGGAAATGTTTTTTTAATTTTTTTTAATGGGGCGTGAATCTATTACTAAAAATTGGAGAATTTTAAAAAACTGTGAGGAAATTCAAACTCATGATCTTTGAGTTATAAGGCATCAGTCTTTTTCACTGGACCACCAATGTCTCATTGACGTTACTTAGGACACATTAATCACCGCGGAGGAACAAATTAAAAAGACTCTTAGGAACAAAAAGTTATGCAAAAATGAAGAAAACAACATTTCATTTGGGGACCATATTGTTGGTACCAATAATCCAAAGTTTGTCTCTTCCTTTCTTTCAAACTACCAAACATCATTTTGGCCTACTATATGTAGCCCGGCTCCGATGGAGAACATGTTTTTTTTCACTATGTGCAAAATATTTTTTTGCCTTAAAAACATCTGTTTTTTATTTAAAAACAGATGTTCAGAGAACATGTGTTTTAAAAAAAAAATACGTGTTTTTTTAAATAAATCTAAGCCGTCAAATTTTTTATCCAATGAATGAGAATCTGTTTCGTACATAAGAAACATTTGTCGTTCCGCACTAAACCCGTGGTGTACTAAATGATCCACATGTCTCTGAATAGTACCCCAGTAATAATTGCCAACGTTTTTTTGTTAAGAAAGATCCTCGTGAACTTTTTTGTGGGGGAAATCAGCCTATTTAGTCCCCCAGAAATTTTTGTTTCGCCCATATAGTTCCTAATGTTTAATTTCAGCATGTAAAGTCTCTTATCTATTTACGGACTGCATATAGAGGTTCCACCACCTCTCCTGCGGCGGAATCATGGCAGCCCCAAATTCATGTCATCCACGTGCTGAATGAGCGGGGGCATAATGGTTAGTTTCAATCTATAAAATTTACAAAATACAAAAAAATCAGTATAAAAAATGTTATAAAAGGAAACCCCAAATTATATTGCCCTAATTTGGAGGAACCCATTTGCCCTAAGTCCGCTGCAGAAGAGGTGGTGGAACCTCTATATACATCTCGTAAATAGATAAGGGACTTTACATGCTGAAATTAAATATTGAGGACTATACAGGTTAGACGAAAATTTTTAGGGGACTAAATATGCTGAAATTAAACATTAGGGACTATAAGGGCAAAACGAAAATTTTTGGGAGACTAAATAGGCTGAAATTAAACATTAGGGACTATATGGGCGAAACAAAAATTTATGGGAGACTAAATAAGCTGATTTCCTTTTTTGTGGGTTCAATAATTGCAATGAAAATTTTAAATTTGTGAAGAAGAAAATTATGTATTTATTTAGCTTATGAGTTTACTGTTTTTCTAATCATTTAGGATTTTTGAGGTGGAATTTTATTTAGGACAATGCTAGCCTCTTCAAATCGATTGACTAAAAATTAACTCAAAATTATTTTCGGATAATTGTGCTCTTTTCAACCGTAAATGACCTTCCCTTTTTCAAAAAAAAATCAAAAATAAAAAAATCAAGCCTATAAATGACCTACCCTTTTCATGTTTAATGCTCCAAGATGACTTTTCCAAGCTAATTTAATGCACCATCTTCTTTATTTTTTTTTCATTTGTTCATCATCTTCTCACTCCATGTTCTTCCATCTCAGATTCACCAAGAACAAGTTACTATAGCATTTTCAAAAAATTGCAGGAAATTACTGTTCATCTCGATTTCTTGTATTTTTTCACTTTGTCACCATTCATCATACTAAAAAGAAAGTTATGCATTTTGTTCCAAATTAATCTGCAATTAACAAATGGTTTCTTTATTAGCAGCCCAAGTTGGTCTGCTCTGAATTTTTTTTACCATTCTCCACATCCACCACCACTAATAAAATAATCAATATCATGAACTTCGGGGAAAATGCTCAAATCTTTGGGGTTAAAGCTGGTATTTTTTCTAAGCTACTGAGAGTGAGTTTATGCTTACTGGAAGGAATTAATGCATGAAAATTTTTTTTTGTGTGTGTTAATATGTGAGCTGGTCATTTTAATCCATTTAATATAAAAAATATTTGGACTTAGAATGATTTTGATACCACTGTGAGTGGGGTTTTCTTTGTCCGTTTTGAAAATCCTCTCTCCTAGTATAGTATGATTGAGAACATATCGGGATTTATTTCTTCATTTTTCGTATCCACTTTGTGGGGAGAACTGAGGTATCTAAAAGTTTTCTGCATCGAACAACATTGGAATTTTGAGTTTTTGGTGTTCTTGGTGAAGTTATTGTTGTTGAAGATGAAAAAGTATGCTTTTGATCCATCTCCAGCTTCAGCAATTTGGTGTCCATAAGGAAAAAAAAAATATGAAAAATTTAGCTTATAAATAAGTCTACCCTATACATAATACTCCTAGATAATTTTTTTTGAAGTAAAAATTAATACTATACCTGAAAAAGTACAAACACTAATGACTCCTAACTACATTTTTCAACCCAGTTACAGCGTGAAACACCAAATATTTCGCATCGTGCGAAATATTTTGTGACCGTCAGATCAAGAATCGGACGGCTGGGATCATTTGACTTTACACTTTCATGATAAGTATTCGGACCCAAATGATCTCTGCCGTTAGTTTCTTGATCCAGCTATCAATAAATATTTCACACGGTAGGGAACATTTGGTGTTCCGCACTGTAGCTGTATTGGCATTTTCCATCCTTTTTTTTCACGACTTCTTACACCAAACGTCACTATCACACTTTCAGTACATATTTATTCACCAATTGCACGTAAAATCCATATATATTTTGTTAACTGCTTACCCGAAGTCCCTCTAGGGTTGTGAATTGATTACCCTAAAGTCCCTATAAAATATTATTTTGATCCCAAATTTATTTTTTTTAACAAATTGACCCCAACAACAATTTTTATAATTTATAAATTGAACCATTTTTCTAAGGTATATTTTTTAAATTTACAAATTTACCCTAAATTTTTTATTTTATAGCCAAATTAAAATTAGTGTTTGTTAGAACACTAAGTATTATAACACTTAGTCTAAAACATTATGTGTTCTGAAATTATTAACACAAAATTCTATAACAATGATTAGATTACTTTTTTGTATATAATTAGGATTTGTGTTTGTTATAACACAATTACTTATAAAACACCGGTAAAAATGAAAAACGAATATATGCAATAGAAATAATGATCCTCAATATACTAAGTATTGTAGAGTTACTTAATTAAACACCTATTATGATAACATTACTTGTTAATATATAACGTTTGGGATATGAAGAACGAATCACAACACTATAACATTATGTAGATTAATGTTTTTGTTAGAACATGTAGTCACTTATAGAGTTAATTAAACATTATGTAGATTTAATTACTTGTTAACATATAACACATGTTAAATGAAGAACGAATCTAAATACTATAATGATTACTAGATTACTTATTAATATAAAATTAGAATTAGTTGTTGTTAGAACGCAAAGTATTAGAACATATAGTCTTATAAAACACAGCTTAAAATAAAAATGAATATAATTACTATAACAATGATACTTAATATACTAAGTAATGTATAGTTACTTAAACAAATGTAATAATCTATTTACAACGATTTTATAGTAGTAATAATCTATAAACAGTCGTTGTTATTATCATTATAATATTAAATAATTTAACTATTAACATTATAATATTACTTAAGTAAGATTTGAATGACTTATACTATTAATTAATTTTTTCTAATACTACTTAAATATGTTAATAATAATAATGTACCGTACAGAATAATTATTCCCTGCAACATAAATTGAAAGACAAATGGAGTTATTGTTCATCGTCTTCTCCAACAAACCCAGATCCTATGGGAGATAAAATGGTGGGGCTTTTGTCAACAGAAGCCCCAAATCCAAATCTTTGAGGTGATAAAACTGTTGGGGTTTCATGACTATTGTTATTTTCAAATAGAACATCATCATTTGCCTTCTTGTCATCATTAACATCACCCAAAGCAACCCTTTTCTTTCCGAGATCCATACAAGATTTAGCAGCCGATGCCTTGCTATATCGTAGCTGAGCAAGAGCTTCTTGCCTCAGATACTTGTTCGAACTCTTTATGCGCCTTTTCTATCTGGCTGACCTTGTTTCCCTATCTTTTGGAGAAACTTTCCCCATAGTCGAGTTTAACCGGAGTTACTGTTTACCGGAGCCGTTTAATAATAGTTATTGTTCATAGTATTCTTCAAAAAAAAATTCTGGACAACTACTCCTTTAGCATTTATAGAGATTGAAAGTTGGAATAAGGGGAGTGATAAATGTTTTTTTGTTATTGATTGATGTAGTATAATATGTTGTATAAGTAGACTAGAGCATTTTAAAAATAGAAAAACTAAATTTAATTTTAAAAAAGCCCAAAAGGATATGATAGTCATTTTAAACGCTTAATTTGGGAATTTAGCCAATCTAGTCGATGTTTTTGAGGAGGTAGGCATTTTCCTTTTACTTATTCTTTCGAGTGAAGTGTTAAAATCAATTATGTTGTTGACATTCATTAACATATTTCTTTAAATGTGTAGGTCATAGTAGTACTATAAGAATTCGATGAAAACTCTACCTTAATCTCTTGATTCACGTTTCTAAATACACACGTGTAAAATGCACCATTTCAAAATTAAAAAATAAATAATAAAAATGTGTATAAATTAATTCACAGTCACTTTCGGATTCTCCAACACCACAAATTTCCATGTACCATCTCACCCGTGCCCCCCCGCCCCCCCCCCAAACTTGGATATATATATATATATAGCCATAGCAGCATAACCACATAACTAATTCATTTCGAAATGGAATTCATTCAAGTTCTTCATATGAATGGCGGAGAAGGAGAAACCAGCTATGCCAAAAATTCTGTCGTGCAGGTTCGACAATATATGCTAGCAGTTTAATTTTCTCCATCTAGAATTAAATATTCACGTTTATATTCATTTTGTTAAAAAAATAAATTAAACATATAGTCATATTTAAGTATTTAACCAGTAGCAGACCTATAGGATGGAGGTAACGCTGTCTCACAAGATTTTGAAAATTATATGTTTTATTATTAAAAAGAACACTAAAATATTACATCTCGCTTTCCAAAATTATGAAAAATAATTTATACTACCTCATTTCCTAATTAATTGATACATTTCACTTTTTTAGATGTTACAAATTATTTGATACATTTCAAAATTTGATAAACATTTGGCATGTTTCTTCCAATTTTATCCTTAGTCAAATTTATTTAATTGTTTAGCGTTTCCAATAATTTCACAATTATCCATCCACATCAAATCATACTTTAATTACGGGTAATTTAGACATTTTTTTTTGTAATGATTGACTTCTAATCATTTCATTGGTCTGTGTAAAAAGGTGAAATATATTAATTAATTAGGAACGGATATAGTATATAGCTTGCCCTCAACAGAAAATTACTGGATCCGTGTGTTGCGAGTAATTTTTATTTTTTTTTATATATTTTATTATTGATTTTACTTGCAGAGGAAGATAATGAGTTTTGAGAAATCAGTTATTGAGGAAGCTGTTGGAGACATATTATGCAAGCAATTCCCAGAATCTATGGGCATAGCAGACCTTGGCTGCTCATCTGGACCCAACACTTTAATGTTAATAACCGAGGTTATTGACGAAGTATATAATACTTGTCTTAGAATCGGAAAATGTGTGCCTGAATTAAGTGTTTGTCTGAATGATCTTCCCTTTAATGACTTCAATAACATTTTCATGTCATTACCTGAGTTTCATAAAAAGCTGGAAAAGGAGAAAGGAAAAGGGTTTAACAACTCTTGTTTCGTATCGGGCGTACCAGGATCTTTCTATGGGAGATTGTTTTCCAGAAAGAGTATGCACTTCATTCACTCTTCTTCAAGTCTTCATTGGCTCTCTCAGGTACTTTTTGGTTTTTTCTTTCTTTTGAAGTTGTCAGGGTTAAGCGAGTGTCGTCTCGAAACAATATTGAAGCCTATATAAATTATAAAAGTGTCAAAACATAATTTTCTTATATTTCCCTAATTATTTCCGTATCCATATACTCGTGTCCGAATTTTAAAAAGCGTTCTCGTATCTTTACTTTTAGAGGTATAAACACATAACACTTGGATATGTACTTGCATCTGACACTCGTACCCGAATCCAAATAACATAGATTTTAAGTGATTTTTAAAATTTTGAGACCCTCAAAATAAGATGTCTGGTTCTGCATGTCACTTTGAACATTCTAAGAGTCGGGCCTGGGTTAAGTCTCCGTAGGGATGACTATTTTGATCTGACCAGCTGCCCCTCCCCGACCTGACCTATGCCATTTGGGGTAGATCTGACCCGCCGCGAAGTGAAAACGGGGCAGATCGGGGTTGGATCTCCTATAATATTCGCCCCACCCCATCCATATTATAGTATTATTAATTGTGTTTATATGGATGTTATTCATGCAAAATTCTCCTCTTTAAGTTATGATTTCCTTAATTCCCCCCCCCCAAGAAGAATGGTTATTACTAGATTAAGTTTTTTAAAAAATGTTGCAAGTTTTATCTCAATTTTTGTATGCAATATGTGATTTTTTTTAAAAAAAACATTAAAAAAAAAGTTAAACAGGGTGACCCAATCTGCATGGGTCAGGGCGCGGGCGAAGATTCTTGACCCGCGGTGAATCACGAGGCAGGACGGGATGATATTTCAGTTCTGCCGAACAGATTTGGGTATTGAAATATCCGCCCTGTCTACCCCATTACTATCCTCCGTCTGCTAGGTTATGAATAAAAAACTTGACTGCTAGACTATTGTCGAAACTTAACCACTCATTCATGGATCACGACCATTTGATTCAGGACCATTTGACGCCCCATTCATGGATCAGGACCATTTCACGCCCCATTCATGGATCACGACCATTTCACGAGTCCTCATTAATTCAAACTCCGGATCCTCTTTTAAACACTCTTATAATTTTTTTAATTATAATTTTTTAATCTTTAAGTTTATCGATTAGAGTTTAAATTATATAAATGTATACAGAAAATTCAAACCGCTCATTGATTGGGATTAAGGGAGGCTCAAACGTTTTGGGGGGCCCTGTGCTAAATTTTAAATTAAGGCCTTATATAACCTTAAAAAAAAAATTGGGGCTTTGAGTTTTTTGCTATATATACTTAGCAAAAAATTAGGGGCCCCAAGTTTTTTTTTAAAAAAAATTGAGGCCCCAAATTTTTAGAGGCCCTGTGCGGTCGATCACTTTGAACTCCATGTTAGCCGCCAGTGATTGAGACCATTTGATCTTACATGTTGTAATTATATCAAGTAGTGGTCTTTCATTCATAAAGATAAACCAGGAAAAAGATGGCGCGCAGTATCGTTGAAAACACATCTAATTAAGACATCTCTACGCACTGGCACAATGAGTATTCGGACAACCTTGTTTGGATTATTGAGCTATAATGTCCGTCTTCTTAAATCATCCATCAAGTACGTAGCTTTTAAGATTGAAGAATCAGGTTCGTTTTAACCCGCATGTGAATCGATGGGGGTATACAGGATACTAAAGTTTATTGCAGTAACGATATTTTGTCTTATTATGTGTTTCGTTCCCTTTCCATAAAAAAAGTTGTCATGTGTCTGTTTTTAATTAAAAGACTTATAACTTAAGTGGAACCTTAAGGGGGAGTGAACATGTGAGAATCGTCTATTAGTGGGATTGAGGATGAGAAAGAAATTCATGACAGAATTTCTTTTTCACTCGGTAAGGATCTTATGTACCCATTTTTTGCCTCATTCTATTAGTAATCTTAAGAGAAAGTTAATATGGGATAATCTTCTATTAGTAAAAAAAAAAGGATTGAAACAGGAATTCGAGACAAATAATTTTTTTTTCCAAATTTGTTGGGATGCTGTGAATTCAACATAAAACGAAGTATTTTTAATCCAAGTAAAGGCCCTCGTACTTTTTCAATGTAGTGATCAACTTTGTAACTATGAACAGGTTCCTCCTTCTCTGGATAGCGAGGCAAACATACCCTTAAACAAAGGAAAGCTTTACATATCTAAAACCAGCCCAGTCAGCGTCAGGAAGGCGTACCATTCCCAGTTTCAGAAAGATTTTACATTATTTCTAAAGTCACGTTCGGAGGAAATGGTCTCCGGTGGCCGGATGGTCATTTCATTCTTGGGCCGGAGCTCCGATGATCCCTCCACTCCAGACAGTTGTTACCAGTGGGAACTATTAGCCCAAGCTTTAACCAGTATGGTTTCTGAGGTAATAATACTATTCACCAAAAGGTCCATAATAAAAATTTCAACTATCTTGTAGTATACTTCTTCTATTCGAAATTGAATATCTTATTTGACTTGACACACAAATTTAAATGAACATTTGATCTTAATCAAAGTTATAATCTTACGTTTGTTAGAAAAGAAAATTAGTGGTAAGATGTTACTTGAGTTCAATTCGTGTAAATCAATAAAGTTAATGATTACTAGTGGAATCATATCTTTGTAGAGTTATAATCTCTTCAAATTAGAGAAGCGCAACTCACACGGTAATACGCTTCACTTCCAACCGGTAGGTCGAGGGTTCAAGTCATGCTGAAAGAGAAGTGGGGAACCACTTTCGATCCTCCTTTAAAAAAAATTAGAGATTTAAGGGTAGAAATTTAGATAAAAAATAATATTACCATAAATTTTATTGAAAAGTAAGTCAAAATGACTATTATGCCTCATTTGAAAAGCAAAATATATAGCTCCCCTTAGAGAGAGAGAGAAAAAAAACATTCTCTTAGAAAATATCTCTTGAAAAAGAAAAATATATGCATTTGACCAAATTTGAATTTTTTACGCAATTAACAAGTACTTTGAGACAACAAAAATAAAAAATTTAACTAATATTTTGAAACGGAAAGAGTATTACTTTAATAAAGTGAAGATTCCATTTGAAACATCATAAAAAAAAATGTAGAGAATTAATTTTATATCTGGTTGGAAGTTTCTTATAAACCACATGTTGTTCCCCTATTACAAAATAAAAAAAATAGAAACTATATTTTGTAATTTGAATTAAATCCTGAACGAGACAGTAGTCAATTATTTGCCCTTAAACTCAATGTGCTGTCAATTTACTTGCCTAATTACTTTTAATTCTCCGACACCACATATACACATTATAATTGCAGGGTGATCATATTCTAGAGGACAAAATAAATTCTTTCAATGCCCCATACTATGCTCCATCAATGGAGGAAGTGAAAAATGCAGTTGAAGAAGAAGGTTCTCTTATCATTAATCGTTTCGAAGCATCCGAAATAGAGTGGGATGTGGGTTTCCAACCCGATTCTACAATATTTGATAAAAAACAAGAGGGAAAATTAATGAAAAATGCATCAAGGGGTCAAAAAGTAGCAATGACCATTAGGGCAGTGGTTGAATCAATGTTGGAAGGTCATTTTGGGAAAGAGAATATAAATATGGATGAACTGTTTGTAAAATATGCAGAATTGGTTGATGAATACAGTTCCAAGTCTAGACTTGTTTATATCAACTTCGTCATGTCATTCACTAGAATGAGTGCGTGACAAAAAAGACAGATGTACCATCGTTGAAGAAAAGACTGGCGTAGTTGGTAATTACAATAAAGAAAGATGTCCCGTTATTTGCATTATTGTAGTGGGTCTATGTATCCACCCACCCTATAAATGACTTTTTAACACCCCCCTTCCCATAAATTTTTTTTCTTCCTCTCTCTCCTCTCTCTCTCCCTATTAAATTCTCCCAACCTTTTATCTCTCAAAAACTTTCTCGCCTCAGGTCTGCAGCCAAACTGGACCACCGTTCACCGGATTCCGGCCAAATTTTTTTTTTTTTTTTTTGGTTTTTCGAACTTATTGGATTAGATCCACCACAAAATATCAATTTCAAAAAGTTTGGAGGCAAAAAAAAATTCCAACAAGATTCCGGCAAAATGGACTCTGACGATTGTGGCTATTTAGAAGACGTTGATTTTGAGATAAATAATAATAATTATTATATTGTGTTTTTTGTTGTTAGTAAATTTTTTTGGGTAAAAATACATGTTTAAACTGATAAAATGCGCAAAAAATAGTCCGAAACTGAGAAAATAGCACCGAAAAACATACTGGGAAAAAGTCTTTGGGAAAACCGTTTGTAAAAACGCAGGCGATTTTAGGGAAAACCGTGTGTAAAAATGCAGGCGGTTTTTGGGAAAACCGTGTGTAAAAACGCAGGCGGGTTCCGTGTGTAAAAACGCAGGCGGGTTTAGGGAAAACCGCGTGTAAAAACCCAGGCGGTTTAGGGAAAACCGCGTGAAAATTCATACTTTTTTTAAATAAAAGTTTTCATCAATTACAATTTAAGTCATCAATTACAATTGTACAATTATGAATTTTCAGGCGGTTTTCCCTAAAACCACCTGCGTTTTTACACGCGGTTTTCCCTAAACCCGCCTGCGTTTTTACACACGGTTTTCCCATAAACCGCCTGCGTGTTTACACGCGACTTTTTCTCGAGATGTTTTTTCTGCTATTTTCTCGCTTTGACTATTTTTTTCGCATTTTATCAGTTTAAACATGTATTTTTACCCAAAAAAATTTACTAACAACAAAAAACACAATATAATAATTATTATTATTTATCTCAAAATCAACGTCTTCTAAATAGCCACAATCGTCGGAGTCCATTTTGCCGGAATCTTGTCGGAATTTTTTTTTGCCTCCAAACTTTTTGAAATTGATATTTTGTGGTGGATCTAATCCAATAAGTTCGAAAAACCAAAAAAAAAAAAATAATAAAATTTTGGCGGAATCCGGTGAAAGGTGGTCCGGCAGGGGCGGTGGCAGAAGAATTTTTTTTTGGAGAGAAGTTAGAGAAATCTAAGAGGGAGAGAGAAATAGGAGAGAGAAAAATAAAAATTTATGGGGAATGGGGGGTGTTAAAAAGGCAAGGTGGGGGTGCCCAAATAGTGGGCATGTTATTGTAGCTAGCTATTTATTTTTTAATTTTCTTGATCATTGTTTGAGAAAAAATTGTTTAATAAGATCAATGTTTTATTTCAAGGAAAATTCTTATATGGACTGGGTCCATGTGACTACGTGTGCTCAGATTTCGCGCACATCCCCGCAGAATGAGGGAGAGAAGAAATGCAGCTGATGCGCACAAATCTGAACTGCATTAGTCTGAGTGGACCCGATCCATATCAGAAGTGTTCTTATTTCAAACAAGAAGAAGAGAAGAGATTAATGTTTTATTTGACTGTTGAATCATGCAATTATATAGAGAATCAAACTGGTAAAACTTCATTCTTCTATAGCAGTGCTTGAAGCGTGATTAAAATTTTTAAGTTGAAAAACATAAGATCCTTGAAAGAAAAGAAGATAAATTATTAAGATGATTCTCTTGAATATATATATATATATATATATATATATATATATATATATATATATATATATATATATATATATATTTTTTTTTAAATTTATTGAAATTAAAATCGCAAAAAGTTATACATAGAGGGGACATAACCTTACCTTGAATATTAGGTGAAAACAAATCCACTACTTCATCGGACTAAAGTTCATAAAATGCGTGAAATTCCAAAGGAAACAATCTCAATTGCCAAAACTAATGTCTTTTAAAGTGTTTATGCCTAGTCTCCATGTGATGTTTTGTAGGGGCTTTTGTGATTTTTTTTTCTATCCTTACGTGAGCGGATCGGAGTAAAATCATCGTACTCATCTTCCAGTTGAGTATCCTCCAAATCGTCTAAAGGCCCCATGTTTAGGACCTCGATATTTTCTAATTCAAGCAATGCACTTTCCTCTTGCGATGTTGTTTCAACATGTCCTTTTAAGGTGGTCGCTTTAATGCGCTTATTAAAATTTCGAAAACTTGCAAATAATGCGTGACGATCTGAAAAGGATGGAGCCGTTGGTGCATTTAGTTTGATAGTTAAAAAAGTTTCGGGCAGCAAATCCTTTATTATAGGATGGACCGGTGCTGATTTTTGAAGCACCGTCAGCGACTATGAGCTCAATACGAGCCCCAAATTTACCAAAGTAAACTCATTAGAAAGGCTACCTGCAGATGGGCCGATCTTTACCAGAGCATTCTCATTAGAAATGCTCTTGTGAGCTGGGCTGTAGCTCTCTACGGGTGGGCTAGTCTTTGCCCCAATTAAGTCTGGGTCCTGATTGGGTGGGTCTAAACCGCACCGGCAGATTCTAATGTTTGCGGCGTATTCGGATTTTCCGAATCAAGGAGATCGTGGGAATCCTGGGAATCAATCAGAATCAGATCCTGGGAATCAATCAAAGGTCCAATAGCCCAGTAGGCATTGGCCGGCCCGTGACCGAGAGGTCCCGAGTTCGATACACTCTCCAAGTACATGGGGTAAACTTTAATTGTCTCCCTTTTCCTCTTTGTGGTTGGTTCTCTACCTTTTGAGGTTCCGCCCCAGGCGTTAAAAAAAAATAAAAATCAGATCGTGTTTGTTGGGATATTGAGGATCAAGAAATCTGGATCCTCTCCCAACTGCTCAAGCGGTTCCGAGGGCCTTCGCCGTCCTAACAGCCCAGTCCCCGTCACCGGTTCAGTCACCTGCGTAACCGGAGGATCCTCCTCCATCAGCAGCGCAACCGGCGGATCCTCATCCATCAGCAAATCCTCTCCCAACTGCTCAAGCAGTTCAGAGGGCTTTGCCGCCGCTAGCAGCGTCGTCCCCTTCTCCGTCTCAGTCCCCGGCGAATTCCCCCATTGAATCTACCTTCTCCACTTCAAGTGCATTCTCCAAATCGCTGGCCATTTTGGTCTCCGCATCGCCGGCCAAAAGTTCATCTTCCTCCAGTTCCACAATTAATGTATCCCCCCCGCCTCCTTGTCTTTAAGAGTTTCATCCAAATTAGAATTACTTGGTCCAGACTGATCTAATTTCAGGGCTGATACAGTTTCTATAGGCGAGAGGCTTTTCGCCACCGCCTTGCCTCTTTCCTGATATTCTTCCGCCACCACAACCGTCTCCTTACGCGGTGGTGCTCCACCATTCATCCCCGGGAAACTCACCACTACCCCTGATTTAAGAAACTTCAAAGCAGCCTCTGAATTCTTCATCAAACCAGGCACAATATTCGAATTTTTCTGATTAGAGTTTTTTAACTTGATGCCAGCCCTAGCGGGTTGCCCAATTGCCTCCACCCTAGTGACATCAGTCATTTTCTCACCAAATTCCACTGCCGTGTTACTCTTGCAAATCAGATTCTTGTGACCAACTTTCCAACATATTGAGCAGTAATCTGGTAGGTTCTCGTAATCAATCGGCTTCCAAAATCCTTTTTCAGACCTCGAGTGACGATCCAAACACGATTTACTTCATCAAATCGACTTTCACACACATTCGCGCAACACTTGGTCGCATGACATTAGCTGTTGGCTCATTTAACACTAACGGTGTCCCCGCCGCTGATGCTAGTGAAAAAAGATAGGATTTTTGGAATAGATAATTGGTACCCCTCAAAACGGATCCAAACAGGAACAATAGGGGATTCCACCATAGGATCAAAGTCGTATGACCATTTGAAAACCCGCATTCTCGTGCCCCCAACCATCCATACCAATTTCCGCCAAAAGCGGGAATAGTCTTCTTCATGATCAAATATGATGATAACATGACGCGATTCGAGCATTCCTATCCAATATGCTCCCTTAAATTGAAGTCGCTGAAAATCCTTACGTAAAGTTTCAATCGGAGGCCCTCTCCAAGAAAACTTCCCTACCAAGAATCGTTTCCATGGTGATTCCAAGACAACCAACTCGGCTTCCTCGATCAAAAGCGAAGGTTCGCCTTTAAACGAGTCGAGGGGCTTAACTGATAGTGATTTCGCAGGCCGGGCGTTAGAATGGAGATCGGAGAAAGATTTCTTTGGCCAAACTCCAAACCCAGCGCCGGCTCAGTCATGGGCTAGTATAGCCGCATAGGGGCTAGTCGGCTAGAGAGAATAAGTTTCTTCGTTGAATTCTTGAATATTTAATAATAGCAAGCGATTGTTAAAGGGTGCAAGAACTACTTGGTTCTAAAATACCATATTATGATGCTATTGAAACATTTATGTATCTTGCAAATAATTCTTATCCTGATTTTTTCATTTGTAGGAAATTCGATTGCAAGATAAAGTTCTTCTACTTGAAGACATTTTGAAATAAAAAATATCCATTGATATCTCCAAAAGAAAAATAATCTCCGGTTATTTTATTTAGATGAGTCATAGACAAAAATTATTAATGTTTTATTTGGCCGATGATGAAAGGGCTCATAACTTACATGTACGATTCATATAAATAGTGGGGCTTTGATTAATGTAAAGATACTTATGAAATAATACGAGAAACATTTATACCATCTTTTATCTACTTTTTTTTTAGTTCGTATTGTAATTTTGTGGTAAAATTTATTCTAAAATTTCATCCATTTATAACAATTAACTTATTAGTCGGATTATACTTTATGGCCGCCATGTGATTATTTAGAAATAGTCAACATCGTTACTTTTTACTTGTCTTATTGATTATTTTTGCTTAATCAAGTGGGAGATGATAGACAAAGATTCAAGATTTTTTTTAATTTTAAAAAAGGGCACTTTTTCGAGATTAATAAGTGGTGGTCCTATTCATGTGATGTGTATGATGGAAGATTTTGCTACAAATACTAGTAATTGCCATCAACTTCTATTGTACCATTTGTTGATGATGTCAAGTTATGCAAAAAGTTTTCAAATGAGGAAACTATGAATAATTGAGAGTAAGCAAATTGAGAATAATTGAGAGCTGAGCTTTGCAAAGCTTGAGCTTAGCTGATTTGTTTTTTGAACAATTAACCAAACTTGTCACAAACGGTTCATGAAAATTTGACTAGTTTGAAATCCTAATTTAAACCAAGAGAAAATGGCTACGAATCCTCTGTCTCTATTCGGTGTCCCCTTCCCTATCTCACCAATAAAAAAATGACATTATTAAATTTTTAATTAAAAAATTATAACCTAAAAGAAATAGTGAAACCCACAGGAGAAAAATATACAGGTGAAAAATATATATTCGTGGGGACACATAAAGGGACACATAACGGAGACAAACGATTTTTTGCCTGAGAAAATGGTGGTGGAGTCGAATTTGAACCGGTTACTCTTGAGAATTCTTTTCCTAGTAATATAAAAAGTGAATTGATTTGTGGAGTAAAAAAAGTAGAATCCAAATGAAAATAAATAGGAAAGCATAACGCAAAAAAGTTCTACTTTCTTGAATGGAGAAATGATGATATTGATATATTATTGTTATTATTATTATTATGGGAATGCGTTGTTTTGGAGGAGAAACAACGTGCTCCTCATTTGTCCTTATAAAATCTAGTCTATACAAATGAACTTATTTCGGTGCATATTCATGTGCAACAACGTTGTTGCATTTCCAGCTAAAAAAACCATATGTAATTGTGATGTTTTGATGATCACATTTGAAACTGTCTTCCAAGGCAATATTATTTGACCAATTACATATTTGGAGAGGGGCCTATGTAGAATGAATCATATGATGATGCATGAAAAATCAAGAATTTGTTATTGAATATTTATGTATAGTAAAGATGCATATTTTGCAGCACAAAACCCTAAGAACCGACCCGAATATGGACACAAAAATCCCCCTAAATCTAGGACAAGAAGGACACCATCTTTGACAACTTCAAGCATTTATATGTTCTTCTCATGTTATATATGGCTTTCGCCTATTTAAAACTATCTCAAGTTGCAAAGTAATGGCTATTGTTGGATCGAGGTAGTTCACGTTAGTAGAAGTATTAGTACAGAGCTTTAATATAAGAAGATGGACATTGGATCATATAATACTTCAGTGCGAAATCATATTGAATTTTCCTACAAGGTAATTCAAGTGCACCAAACTAATCAAGAACGTTAGTTGAATTAGAATATGATATTCTTTTCCTTCTCATATTGAATAATATTTTTTTTTAAGATTTGACAAGGTTCTTTCAGATAATTTATTCATACTTGAGCTAGATATAGATATGGATAATCTTAATGATTTGCAACAATAAACAAATACTTAAAAGGCTTTTGATTGGTGGCAAGACAGCCATGCAAGGCAGTTGAGCTGTCCAACTCTTATTTTTAGCCAAACAAGTGGGCAAAAAAATGCATGTTCCTGTATATGTCTCCATACTGTTCTTTAACCACTCGCAATTCGCTACACGTATATAAAATTGGAAAAAATTTACACATAACGAAGTTTGTGTTAGAAATCACCAACTATCTCTCTCCCTTGATCTAGAAGCTTCAAGAAATGGAGAGATAAAATCTCCTAGAGAGCAAGCTCTAGAAAGTTCTAGAATTGATCCATAAGTTCATTCCTAGAAAAGAAGTTCTAGAATGATCTATGAGGGAAGACATGGGAACACACTAGAGAAAATGAGAAGGTTAGCTTCTAGACTATTCTAGGTTAAATGCCTAGTTGGTAGAATACTCTAGATGGTTAGAGACTAATCTAACCAACTAGTATAAATAGGATATGTGTAGTAAACATTTGCAAGAAAGTAAGAGCAAGTAAGAGCAAGTACTCCAAAGCAAGAGTCAACTTTGAGAGTGAAGCAAAGTTGTGAGCTTGAGAGCTAAGTGAGCTCATGTACATAAGTATGAGTGTTAGGTGGCTTTGTGTAGTGTAAATTCAATTGAAATATAAAAGTGTTTATCAATTGAATTCTCTACAAGTGGTATTTGAGCTAATACTCAATCAGTAGTATTAGATCAAAATACTTAACAAGTGGTATCGGGAGCAGGTCGTCAGGGGACCGTAGTAGAGATCGTCGATCGATAGTCGCGCTTACGAGGAGACTGCTCGAAGTAAACGGTCGAGGACCTAATTCGACATTGACGAGTCAGAGATCAAGGTACGAGGAAACTCTGTCGGAGCACAATCAGGGATTGTGAAGTCGTTGGTCGGGGATCAAACTTACTTGGTTAGAGTGCAGGGCATCACCAAGTCACAATGACGGAGTTCAGTAAATACCAAAGACAGATCGAAAAACTTAGCGATGACAACTACCATGACCGGAGTATATGTCTCAAGTTCTACTTGAGAGGACAAGGCTTGTGGGATATGATCGACGGCAACCGGACAACGCCACCCTACGAAGGAAATATCGCGGAGTACAAGAAGTGGGATGCCAATGCCAGTAAGGGCTTTATCTATCCTAGTCTTAACCGTAGAGAAAAGATTTTTGGACAAAATTAAGGACGCTAAAACTCCCAAAGAAGCTTGGGATATATTGGCAGAGTGCTTTGCAAAGGCAAATGACTCCAAGTCGCAGAGACTCGAGAATGGGTTGATGAGTCTCTCACAGAGGCGATATGACAAAGAAGTCGAGTTCTTTGACAAAGTTAAATCTTTGTCCGAAAAAAATTACAAAGCTAGACCCTCTTCATCCCAGCTCGATGAGACACGGATGAGAAGGATTATAGTGCGGGGGCTTCGACAAGAATTTAATCCAATTATAGCAAAGAAACTCGTGGATGGGCCAAACAACCCACTCTTAATGAGTTGGAATACATGTTGGCAGACGAAGAAGCTCTCAATAAGCAAAAGGTTAGAGCTTCAAATAAGGATGATGAGAGAGCCCTCTTTATCAAAAGAGGACACTTTAAAGGGAAGAAAATTCCAGAAGAAACGAAGAATGAAGGAAGGAATAGCTTGAAACCCGAAGGACGCCCTGGAAGAAGGTCCCAACAAGTGCGAGGTCGACCAAAAGTTAGCAACGGTCACATGAATCAACGACGAGATTACGTGGTGCTACAACTGCGGGAAGAAAGGACACTTCGCCCGAGATTGCTGGCACAAGCAAGAGAAAGGTAACACTGCCGTTTCAAAACAAGTCGAAGGCAGATCTGATCCGCTCCGCCCAGTCCTGCTTTTTTTTTTAAAAAAAAAAATCATTAATTTTACCATAAAAATCATTAATTTTTTTTTTTAAAATTCATAAAAATAGGAAAAATTCTGATATAGATCTGGGCTATATGTGGGGTTGTAGACCACTTGGTCCACAATCAACCACATCACCTCATTTGATTAAAAAACAAAAAAAATGCCTCATAAGGCCCATAAAAAGGGGAGTGTTTTTATTATTTTAATCAAAATTGTGATTTGGCTGAATGTGGACCAAGTGGTCCACCATTTGGTGGCCCAGGTCCACAATAGAACTGATCTAAAAATAGAGCCTCCAACAAGTATAATTAATAAATTTTATACTAAATCAATTTTCAAACAAGTACAAATAGTATATTAAAATGAAAATTAAACATAATTAGGCCTAATAATAACAATATTATAATAATATAATATATATGGGGCAAAACGGGGCGGAGCGGGGAGGAGCAAACATAAATACCAAATCCGATTTGCCCTGCTTATGGGCGGAGCGAGATCTCGCTCCGCTTTTCTATACTGGGGCAGAGCGAATCTGCTCCAAAAGACGTTGGGGCAGAGCGGATCACGGATCAAATTGCCATCCCTACATTTATCCACTCTAATAAGTGGCTCGATTCTTATAAACAACACATTTATCCACTCTAATTAATGTGAGATTCTCAGCAAAAATTAAATCTATTATCAAAGAAAAAAATTATTTTAACTAATGGAACTGTTATGTATTGCTTCAAATCCAAAAATTAATGGACATAAAATGCTACTACCTGGTTTCCGACAATATAGTAAAGTAGTGGAATTTGCACTAAATTTTCTTTATTCTTCCTCGGGTTGCCGTCTTTTTTTTCCTAATGTATTTTGCAGTTTTTTAGCTTTCTCCAGAAGAATTAATTTAATTATAATATCAGCAATTATCACCCAACCTTTATTTTTTATTTTTCTTAAAAAAATGATTTCTACTTTCGTCTTCCTGCTTTTTCTTTTTTTTTCATAGAGAAAAATTTATCTCATCAAAGTGAAAGATAATAAAAGTAGGATCTTTTTTTTTTTTTGCTAAATCTAATAAAAGTAGGATTACCAATGCCAAACCTTACCATTATTATACCTGAAAAAGATGGTAAACCTGGCAGGTAGGGAACCTTTTAGGTAGCAAAACATTCACATCTCTCTAAATAAGGTTCTCTTTTTTTTTTTATTGTTGGTGATGTTGACTTATCCCTTTAAGCACTTGCAAGTTATACTAACCCTATAAAAATATAAACTTTAGTCTTCTTTATTGACTTCAGCAAATTAGGATGGCATATACTCTCATCACATTAACTTATCTTGAAGGTGTAGTAGACAGTATATTAAAATATATGTTAAAATATTGAAAGTAAGATGATGCTGGTTGAGATTATTATTTGTTTATAAGTTATGATTGACCATTAACATAAGTTAGGATCGTGCAACTTGAATTTATTTATCTTTACTTAAATTTATAAATAAAATTCATGCCTTTTGAAGTATAAATTTTAGTAGTAACTAATTCGTAGAAAATATTGTGAATCCTTTGAAAATCAAATGTGATGAGGAAAAGAATATAAATAATGTGCTATTAATGTCAAGCCAATTGACGAGCAGAATATTATTATTTATAATCTAGAAGAAGATATTTGAAGGGAAAAAATATATAAAATGGAGCGACATAGATTTCATACTAAGGTAGAGACATAATACCAAAAAATTATTATCTATCGCTGATAGAGCAACTTGCCAGTATCCTTTTTCTCTCTGTCTGTACTTTTGTGTTAATATAGTACTCAATCTATTTTCATAATATAAGTCATTTAGACTATATAGCAAACTATCGAAGAGGCCAATAGTCTAGTGAGACATTGGCTGGCCTGTGACCGAGAGGTTCCGGATTCGATACCCTCCGCCTGCGTGCGGTAAGCTTTATTCTATCTTATTTAGGGTGTTACCTCTCCCCAATGTGGGGCTGTTCTCTCTCCCCAATGTGGGGCAATCGCCCATCGTGGTATACAAATTGGTGGTATACAAATTTTATTTAAGAGAATAATATTGATATTTTGACTAACAAAGTATCTTATTTTTTGCTTAATTTTCACTACATGTCTTAAACGACTTATTGTGAAACCCCCATCCAGATGGGATAACTCTGAAAGTTCTGACTGATATATAAGTATGGGTCAAGTATATAATCTTGGGTGTTAACACGGGACGTGACACTTATATTATAAAATATAGGAAGTACAAGTTATGAATATTATATATACTAGTATGTAGATTTTCTTTTGTCTAAAAAATTATCACATCAACATTCATTTTCTCTGTAGTTTCCAGGAAAATTAGAACGAAAGCAACACAAGTAGTCATAAATTTATTCCAAAAGAAAGAAAGAAAAATTACGTCCTCCAAATTTGAGAAATTTCTAAAGTTCAATGGATAATACGTCCTCCAAACATGGAGACCAATATTGTTAACCAATGAGATGAATAGAGATCAATAAACACAAAAATAATTGGGGCATAGGGGTCCTAATTATGAGACAAATAAGTTAAAATTTTGAGTTTCTTTTCTGTTTAAAAGATGAGTGGAATGATCATTCAGTATATTTTTTATTTTATTTTCTGTTTTGTCCTTTGATCATACAAATATCTCACCCTGGGGTTGATTCCACCTCCATACAAATTACGTTTGCAATGTCTAAGTCTTTTTTTTAAGGAAAATATCTGAACTAAGCTTTTTCAACATGGCATATAGGAAGAAGTTGAACACGAAACTTTATTTTAACAACAATATATAGCTTGGTTAATCAAGATTATGCATTTCAACTATAAATTGATATGACAACTAAATTTTTTTATCAGGTGAACATTTATTTTATACGAGCAATGATATTTATATAAAGATACGAAAAAAATAAATATTTTTAACTGTTGCGCACGAAATCAAAAGTGATCAAGTGTATGATCATGCAGTGCAGAATATAGAATTGGTCCTTGGTGCATTTGATATTGAAACGGACCAAAACCTCTTGACAACTGTACGGATTAGAAGGGGTGGCATTGTAATCCGGACCCAAAAAATGATATTATTGTAGTTAGGGCAACTCCACAGTAGGAGAAGCAATAGAATAGTTGCAAGACAACGTTAGGCAGCTGGTGTATTCTTGTGCATAAATAGTTGTTACTTACGTTCACTGGGCTTTTACTCTCCAGTTCAATTGAGAATTTGGTGGAGGTAAATAAAGGTGACTCAGCGGTCCGTCTAGGTGGGAGGACTTGTCTTAACCTACCACAAGAAGCCACCCCCACATTGAAAAATTAAAACTTTCACATTGCGGCTGCCAAAATTCGATCTTGCGTCATTTTGCAGGATTTACTACCTCTAAATCAAGTGGGCTGTCTTGCATACAAGCTGGTGTATTCTAATACAATAATACACCTTTATTCACTATCCTATTTCGGAACAAAACAAAACAAACAAGCAACAAAAGTTATAGGCGTGTGCTGTGTACTAAAATAAACAGAAATATGTCAACTTTCCCCAACTCTTTCACTTTCTATTCAGTGCGAAATAGATATTTGTATAAAGATAATATCTCGATTGTTAAGTTTTAGTTTAATGGTCGAAAACGATAGTTCTTCCACACAATTATAAACATTATCTGCTAGAAAAGAATAAGTATCCATCTAACTAAAAAAATTCAACCAACAAATCAAACCAAGTAATGGTTGAGATGTGTTATGTTCTATCTAAAATCCTTCTCTTTAGTTAGATCAATTGTAACATTTTTTATATCACTTTTTGTAATAATTAACTGTAAAAATCTTTATTTTATCTATTTTAAATGAAACAACATCAATCCTACTGCTCTAAGTATTAACTAACTTGTAAATGATTATCACATAACAATCTTTTATTTATTTGAAGTTATAAATTTTTTAATACAATAAATTAACACGTGACCATTTTTTATTAGTAAAATAGAAAACAAAAAAAAAATTGACAGAAGATCCACCCTGCCATCCCACCCCTGGATGAGGGGCCCCTCCTGGTTCTCTTTCTAGTTTTTTAGCATTTCTTTTGTTGCTAAATTGCACACAAGTGGTTAAGAAATAAGCCACTAGATCTGTAGTTTAGACTTTAGACCCCATCAATCAATAAAAATCTTCACTGAGGTAAAAAGCACAATACAATCAAGAAACTGATCTGTCATCACTAGAAAGAATAATTATTCTGCTTCTAGTTGCTCATTGCCAAACAGTTCATGATCTGACTCCTCCCGAACACCATATGAAGACTATATATAAGTTGTTTAAGAGACGTTAATTTTATACCCCTTCGATATTTCTTGACCAAGCGGGATTCCCTTATCTCCGCTACCTATAGTTGATGTAGGCGGATTTACCTACTGTTTTTTTCTGCGTCACTAGTCCACTGTGACTCTATTCCACATACCACTTATTTGTAATTTTTTTGGCTTATCCCTTTCAATAAAAGATTCGCAGTTTATTAAAAAAAAAAAAAAAAACAGTTCAAGATCTTGCCTACTAAGCAGTGTATGGATACTTTTTCAAATTTTGAAATAAAATTTCTAATATATAACATTATTTCAATCTTGTTCAAAGATATTTGAATAAAGTTTGGATTTCGAATTTTCGTTTAAAATTTTGTAAAATTTTAGTTATTTACAAATTAAAATATTCGGTTCATTCTTATGTGTAAATATGGAAGGCTATATATCGCGATTGAAATGGAAAATTTTAATATGTATCTGATTTATATGGACTTTTGTAGTCCATAATTAATAATTGATAATAGAAGTTTCTAACGCGTGTTTGAGGCACATATTAATAATTGATAATAGATTAAATTGTTGTATATAGTAGTTTATGATTCCTATTCCCCTAAGGTTTTCATTTTTTATAGGATTTTAGATTTTGTATACTTAAATTATAATATATACAGTTTATTTTATCTAAATTAACGCATATTCCGAGACACACATTAAAGAGGCATCTGATAATAAATAATTAAAAATATATATTTATCTCCTTAGATGAAGAAATGAACCTGATTCAAGATAGAAATATTCAATGGAAATAGTGAAAATAATAGTAGAGAAATAAACAATTTATTGCAGATCATAATTACATATATATGTCTTTCTTTTCATTTCTTTTTTTTCTCCTGTTATTTTTCTACAAACAATAATAATATAGGAATATTGAAAGGTTTTAAATTTTGTTAGTGCAGCGGCAAACCTGAATTATGTGCATAATGGAAACAAAGAAAATGCAGCAACTTCTATGGTCATGCTTTTAAGCTTTCCCAATTGACCTTTCCGTTTTGTATTTGTGTGAATTTTTCTAATTAAAAAATATTTTTTTTTGAGAAAACTAAAAAGAAATTGCATTAAGGTAATGACCTATAATTTATCTATGGGTTCTTTGTGGCAAAAAATCATCTGTCCCCGTTCCTATCCCTATTCCTGTCCCCATCCAATCACAATTCACTATTTCCACCAGTTCCTATCCCCATCCCGTTTCTATCCCCATCCATGTCCCCATCCAATCACAAATGTATATATAATTGAAAAAAATATTTATATAATAAATTCTAATTGGTTGAGGAGAAGAATGGGAATAAGAATGAAGAGAGGGAATTTTCACCCGTTCTTTATGGCGGCGGCGAAGTTATGGACGTAAAGAAAGAGAATAACATACATTGGTTGCCTTTCAATAAGGATGTTAGTAAAGGGAGGAGGTCGTGGACACACCGAATTCCATGTAACACTTCTTATGGCACTTTTTTTTTGTAACATTTTTAATTATATTTTTATTCACAATTAGAGTTATCTTGTTTAGAGTAATTGAGAAAGTCATTCAATTTCAAAATATAAACTTTTTTCCCCCTTTGAAATGGATCTTTATTCATAAAGAATGTATTTACAAAGATGGGGTATGAGCACCCACAACTTCTCCAGAATATGTGTATTATTTGATTGGATCTAATGATTTTTAATTTCAAACTAGTTTCAAACCAAAATCAATTTCTAAATTACTCAATACTTGAGATTTTTATTTCTAAACTCAATCGAAAAGGAGTTTGAATATAATTTTAATTAATATTGGACACTACAAAAATAGTTACTATTGGTACCAATTTTTCTTCTTTGGCTATCATGTATATCAAAGATAATACAAATTCATTAATTTGAGGGGTATATTTTTTGAGAATACTGAAACTAAAATTCTTGAGTATGTAACTAAGAAAAGGAATGCAGCAAAACATTTCAGTGGGTCATGGTCAACTTGAAAGTTGAAACATTCTTTAATCTGTAGTTGTCATCGAGGATTCATCTAACCCCTTATTAATATATTCGCTCTCTCATCTAAAACGGGGACTCATCTAGTCATCATTCTTAATTTATAAATTCTCTGTAGTATTTTACTTAACCATACCTCCTTTTAATTGTAATATCTCTTAGAATATTTATCCAGTATTAAAACTTCAAATAGTCTTTCATTATTAAGAGCTAATCTCATATTAATTTACAAGAACATAATATAAAGCCATAAATTATTAAAGTAATGTCCGCTAATTTCAGAGATATAGAAGCAGACCAGACAAGCTAGTTCTGTACATAGATATCCACGTGGCACTGGAAAGTTACACCAAAACAATAACCGCGGCCAGTAACTTTTCTTCTGGTAGCAAACTAAAAATGTTAATCTACGCTTTCCAGTAATTTCTGCTGCTTTAGGAACTCGGGAGTCTTCATTCTTCTAATGAAATTATCAACTGTGAGATTAAAATCTTCATTACTCAGATTGTCCATGGAGTCAAATGACGTCATCACGTCCTTCTTCGCTCTCGGCCTCTCCGTCTCCGATCTCTGGAGTTGTCGACGTGGATTTCCGGAAATATCGCTCCTCAGCTTCGCCGATTGCGTCCTTTGGACCTTCTCAATCTGTTTTGTCGCGTTCTCAATTGCCGTTACCAAAATGTCGTCGCATTGCTCCGTCTTCCCATCCTCTGACCGAACGCAGACGGCGATCTGCTTCTTTTCCACAACGCCGTCTCCGTCGAGAGAAGCGGAAGCACCGGTCGTCTCCTTTGTCTCCGATGAAATTTTGAAATTTGCGTCCGAGACTGAAACTTTCGGTTGTTGAGCCGCCTGGCTGTGACGTAAATAATCTTCGTAGATATCGCCGGAGTCGGAGGATTTCTGATTTTCGCCGTCGTTTTCTCGGCAGAGAACGACAACAGCGACTATAATTGCGTTTCCGATGAGGAAAACGACGCGAGGCTTGAAAACATATCCGGAAATTTCTAACAAGAGGTTACCGGAAACTCTCAAAGCCATCGGAAGCTTTGTAGACGACCAGGAGATCAAAATTAGAGCCACGAACACTTCCACAAACTGCAAAACCTTCGTAAATTTTCGAAATCGATTATACCTAGCAATCGCCTTCGCCTTCTCAAATTTCACGTTATCAAACACCGATTCCATTTTTCCGAAGAAATCGCTTTCGAATTGAAGAAAATTGTGCTAATGTTTATCTAACTTCTTCGTCTAATTAAACAGTTAGGGATTTGCGACGAGGAGGAGGATTTAAAAATCGAAATTGGAGAAGGAAAATAATATTCAAAAGGAAATGAGAAGAAGATATATGCAGGAATGCATAAAATTTTAGTAGATACAGAGAGTATTGTATGCATAGAAACACACACTTAGTAGATACAGATAATATTGGACGGTTTGGTCTTTTAGAGTGAATATATCTTTTTTAAGTTTCTGTTTTTGCTTCTGAAAAGATTTTGATGGTTTGGATGAAGGAAAGTTTGTGTGGCAAGGTACGAATTTATAGGCGTAGCTTACCGACGTACTGTAGTGATACGGCAAAAAATCCTTTGTCCCGTTCCTCTCCCTATTCCTATCTTCAGTCAATCACAATTTACATTGTGTATATATAATGGAAAAAATATTTATATAGTAAATTCTGATTGGTTGGGGACAGGGATGGAGAAAGAGGATTTTCACCCGATACATATATTTCCATTTCTTTAAAAAAAAATTAGGGTGATGATAATGCCAGAGCACAAATCCTCCTGCAAGAGCAATTTATGTGTATGTGACAAAATTAACCCTCTAGCATATCAATTAAATATTTCTACTATATTTCCTATTTTCTTTCACCTCCTAATTTCTCTCATCTTTCCAATCTTTTCTCTTATCACCATTTAATTCTTTATTTTTTTCTCTCTCCATCTCCATTCCTTCTCTATCCCCAACTCATGAAACTTTTCTCTATCTCCATCTTCATGTATTTTGAAGGGTCAAACTCTACATCCTCATCTTTCTTTACACTATTATTTTTCGATGTACTACTGATATCATTTTTTTAACTTCTCTTTTGTGCCCTCCTATTTTAAATCTTCTTTTGTTGATCATCGAAAATTGCATGAGACAAAAGAGACGACAGCTCTAAATGGGGTAACAGAGAAAAAAATGATTATAGCATAAAATGACTATAGCCAATACTAAGAAAGTATCTATCCTTTAACATCTCTATTGTGTGTCAAATCTGAGCAAATTGATATTATCCTAAATTAAGTTTCAATGTAATTATAATCAAATTGGTTTTTTTTATTGTAAAAAAAAATGGAACGGATTAAAGGGAAAACATGTATAAAATTAGGTTTCAATGTAATTATGATCAAAATTGGTTTTTTTTTATTGTATAAAAAAATGGAACGGATTAAATGGAAAAAATGTATAATGATTGGATGATTAAATTAATTTTTTTATTGTAAAAAATATAGAAGGAACGGATGAGAGAGAATAAAAAATAAAAAAGAATTATGTGGAGGATAAGAAAGAAGATTGGGGAAGAGGAGAGAAATTAGGATGGGAGAAAATAAGAAAGAGATTTTGAAATTTTTAATTGATATGCTAGAGGGATAATTTTGTCATATACATATAATTTGCTCTAGCAGGAGGATTTGTGCTCTTCCATTATCACTACCAAAAAATTAGTGGCAGTTATCCAGTAAAATTAAGTAAATATGTATATCATACTAAAATCCTACAAATCTATAAAAGAGAGCTCATATATTTTTTTTATAAATTTTTTTTTAAAAAAAATCGTGCTGAATCAAAATTAATTTCACGTATGCAGCATAAATCTCCACCGTCAAATCTAAATTTGACAATTGAGATTTTCTGAGGAACACACTTGTTCTTCTCTATTTGAAAATGTTCTTAAGAAAGATCATCTTCTTTTTCAATAAAATATTAGTTATTGGATGCGAAATCTTTTTGTTAAAAATTTGTTCTGTACGTACGGGACAAAAACGCATTCAACACTTTTAGAAATTTTTGATATGGAAATTGGAAAAAATAAATAATAGGTGAAAGCAAATTAAACGTCAAAATGTATAAAAAACTAAAGACCAGAACTAGTTGTATGGTACAAAGATAAGGACATGCGTAGTGGTGGTAGGAGGACCAAAGACCTTATAATTAAAAATTAAATAGTAAGAAAAAATAAATTTCAAGTTGAAGGTGTTCTGTTAGAAGTAATCTTTATTGCATAAACAAACTTTTAATACATTTTATGTTTTTTCGGCTAGGAATCATATGTCCCCATTCGGTATCCCGTCTCTCTCCCACCAATAAGAAAATGACATGTATTAAAATTTTAATTAAAAAATTATAACCTAAAAAAAATAGTGGAACCTACAGGGAAGAAAATATACACGTGACAAATATCTATTCGTGGGGACACATAAGGGGACAAATATTTAATTAAAAAATTATAACCTAAAAGAAATAGTGGAATCCACAGAGAAAAAATATAAACGTGACAAATATCTATTCGTGAGAACATATAAGAGGACACAGAACGGGGACAAACGATTTTTTGCCTGCTTTTTCCATTGTTTTAATTATTATTATTTTGTAGATATTCTTGATATTCAAATAATTGTGTTGTTACTTAGTAAAAAAAAATGTGTAGTTTCCTCCTGGTTATTCATGAAAAGCATAGGTAAATTTGTGCGGCCATGTAGGTCAAAAGTTAGGATGTTGAATGTCGATGACTATTTCATCAATGTCGATGACTGTTTTTTTAGCACGTAATGATGCATTGTTGTTGCTAAAACAATTCAATATGACTAGTAAATTTTAAATAGATAAATAATTATTCAAACTAAGTAAATTGTTATATAAACTAAGTGATTACATTTTTTTTAAAATTCATTGAATCGAAATTATACGACCAATATATACTTAGAAAGTGAGTATCAAATCGGGCAAATCGAATCTAGTGAAAAACATATGTTTTTTTTGTATATACAAGACACATGTTCATCCGTCAATTTTTTATCTAATAATTGATAATACATGTTTTTTGTAAAATTTTAGACATTATTACACATCCAAAATAGATATTTATTTGTTCTGTTACCAAATCAACTTATCTGATTGATGAAAAGTATTCTACATATATATTTAGATAGAACATCCGTTCTTCATTTTATTCAAAATCTCGAACCGATTTGGTAAGGCCGGGGATTGTGGTGGCAGGAGGCGATCCGAAATCATGACAAACAAGTTATTTAGCAAAAAAGGACAGGGAAATGAGGAACTGGTTGGGTTAAACCTGCAAAATGCAGAGCAAGTGGCAGTTGCAGATTGAACTTAACCAGCGACCGAGCCAGCAGCCAGGCAGAGGCAGAAAGGGGAGCAGGATCGACCAAGCCCACTCGTGGATTGGTACGTACGGGTTTAGTTTTTGGGCAGCTTTTTTGTTAGCAAAGGGAGGACGGTTTTGTCTTTGTTAGTGGGGAGTGGGTTGTGTCGTGATTATAGTGCAAAACGTAAAAAATATCAGTATTTATTTAAACATTTAGGCAGGTATTATACGATTTTATACAAGTACTGCATTTTTATTTAACAAATGTATCTGTTTGATTTTTTTTTTCGTAAGAGGTAGAGGAAGACCAACGGAAACTTGTAAGGAATTGATGAAAAGATATATGAATTTGCAAGATTTAAATGGGAGTTTTGTTTTGAATCGAAAGAAATTGAGAGAATGCATACATGTAGATGATCTTACGTAATTCTTTTTTGTTTCATGTAGATGACCCCCAAATCTTTTGGATTAAGGCTTAGTTGTTGTTGAATATCTAAGGTATGTAACATTTATCTTGTGTAACAAATATCTTGAAAACCACAACAAGTATCCCAATAAAATTTGAACCGTTAAATTTTTTATCAGGCGACACAAAACAACAAAAAATATTTAATATATACTGAATTTTAACCCTTACACCGAGTAGGTCGATGCTGTTACAGCCAATAGGCATCATCGCCTTGTTTTCTGGGCTTAACTTTAGATTTTTTTTTTCATGTTGGTCCTTCTATTATTTTTGCTATAATCTTCCATTAAATTAAAATTAATTATCCCAATTAATCAACTATTTTTCTTCCATAAGGTTGGGGTGCATGACAGTACCTCAGTAGGCAGTTGGGGTGTGCCTAGGTTTGCCAATTCGTGCGGCCCGTGACAGTTCCCTGCCTTTGAAAAAAAAAATACATCTTGTCATTTCAAAGTTACAAAGAAACACTTGCTTAGGGTATAGGAATCATATGTTCCACTGCCGAATCTAATAATTGAGTAGAAGAAAACATGTATAATGGAACATAATCTTAAAGAAGAAAAAAGAAATAATTATTCCCTTTATCCTGTTCCTTTTAGTCATCTCCAAGTTTCCACCTTGGTCACTATCAAAGAAACAAATGTTAGATTTTCTATGGCTAATATTTTGTTTCTTATTAGGTGTATCGTTAATCTCACTAAAACCATCGATTTTCTTTTATAGGAAGGAAGAGAGACAATTGTTCTCTTACTTTTTTTTTAAATTTAAATGTAGTAGTCTTATGCACTGAGTACTACTTTTTTATTCTAGAGAATACTAGAAAAAAAATCTTACGCCTACCTTCACTTATTTGATCAAAGCGGATAATTTCCCTTCTATAAATTTTACTCTCAAAATCCCTAGTTTTTTATTCATCTTGTATAAAAGATGAATTGTGATACCTCGTCCTACATGTAATAAGTTAGAGAAGATTGTATGTTTACGTAATTATAGACGTAAATCCTCATCTCAAACTTGATATACATTCTGACATAACGAAGATATTTATCAAATAAGTAATCGTGAATGTCATGTTCATGAATTAGACTTCAAACCTAGTGGGGACGATATTTGTTTGGATAAATTCTTGTGCAAAAAATGGCGTTACCTACGCCCACAGGGTCCCCACTCTACAATCCGATAGAGAATTTGGAGGATGTAAATCAAGGTGATCTAGCGGCCAGACCAGGTAGGAGGACTTGTCTTATCCCACCACAAAAAGCTACCCCCACATTGAAGGTTTGAAACTTCCACACTACAGGCTGCCAAGATTCAATCATGCGTCCTTGTGCACAATCTACCACCTTAGAACCAACTGGGCTGGCCTTGAGGACATTTGGATAAATTCTTGTGTACGTGAGGAGTTGAATTAGCAAATGCATGGGAAAGTCATGATTTGTAGTTGGAAATTTGAAAGAAAGAAAAGAAGCTAGGACTAAAGCTAAAGTGAAGTATTATTACAAGACTTTTCCTTAGGGACAAGACAAACCATATGAACTCGTGTGGACATGGCTCATTCTCTCTAGATTATCATCATCCTTTTAACCTTCTTCTTTCAAAAATATTCTCATGACATGAGAACTTTAACCCCCCGTGTTCTTACTCATTCTTACCTTTCGGCAAAAACCAAAAGTGAATAAAAAGAGAGAGACAAATTTAGCAGTTTGGATTTAGTACGGAAGGCGAGCACGGTACAAAACACTGTTCATGAAAATTAAATTGAATATCATGAACAATTATTCACCGCACAAAAAAAAATTGTCTTTTATTACTTATTGTATTTCGTATGGTGCAAAAAAATATACGTTCCAAATTTAATCTGTATCATAGATAGAAAGAGAAGTTGACTCTGGATTTGGTGGTTCCAAACTAATTGTACCAAAAATAAACACGACTTAGAGTCTTGAACACTAAGGAAAGAAATGGTGAAGTGTTTGACGCGTTAAAAAGGTTCTTAATATGTGAAGGGCAGTGGTTTACCTTTACCCTTTGACGCCCAACTACCGTTACTACACTTTTTCAACCATTCATTTGCTTTACTTTGTTGATAGTGCAAAATTTATTGCCGACCCATAATTCACGACATTCCTGTAATCTTGGGTGACATTCTTTCTCAATATGAATATCTATTTTTTTTATATAAAATGTTTAAAAAAAAATTGAATATTTCTGAAAAGAGAGTAAAATTTATATATATAAAAAGTTATGGTGCTTAGGGTTATTTTGTTCAATGCGTGTACTAAATTTTTAAATAGATAAAAAAAACTATTCAAACTAAGTAAATAATAATTTCTCAAATATTAAATTGAAACTCAACAATCGAACTTGCGTAAACATGTGCTGAGAGAAATAAATTTCAACATGTAACCTGATCATAAAATTTTATCAAGTACGCCTTATAATCGGACCTGGCTCTATACATGCCCAATGTGCCATACATAATCGGGCCTCTCATTTTATGGACCCAAAATTTAAAAAAAAACACTTAACATATAATAAAAAAAATCCACTATATCTTCGATTTCGCTTCAAAGAGTGTTAGAATGATGACCCTTTTAAAATAAAGATCAATATTATGATTGTTGCACTCTTGAAACTTAGTCTATAATTATGTTTTGACATTTTTTTTATAATTTATATATTTTTTTAAAATTTGAGGGGTCTAACTTTGATAATTAGTACTCCCTCCATTTCCTATTAATTGTCGTTTAGGAGATATCTAGGTATCCAAATTAATTGTCGTTTAAGATTCTTTTATTAGTTGTCAACAATTTATTCCAATTATACCCTCAATATTTTCCTTTCTTTTATTTATGACGTAGAAGTGAGAGAGAGGGAGGGTGGGGTAATATTGGGAGTTTAGGTGGAAATGACAACTTCCTTAATTTTCTCAAATTGTCTAAAGAGTCTTATATTTAGGAATGGAGGGAGTAATGATCTTAGTATTGTTCGAAACGACCTGGTTATAATGCAATTGGTTAAACCTAAAAATCACTTGAATTTCACATTTTTCTTTAAACTTTTACGTAATCTCAAACAAAAATTTCAAATAAAAAAACAATTCAAAATACATCCTTAATCAATGAGCAACTTATGAAGTAATAATTGTCTTAAGATATCTATTCTTGATCTTGAAATTGTCAAAAAGAGAAGTGAAAAAGCAAATCCTTTTTGGGTGAATAAAGGAGTTGGATAAAAAGAACCATTAATCTTGCTTATCTTTCTTTTTACAAAATTTAATTAGGGTAACCATTAAATAAACATATTCAAGGTGAAAAATAGTCAAGACTTTCGGCAGCAATCATGAAACAGTGATTGGAAAATTCGGTAAAGGTGGATAATAAGTGGCTGAAACTACGGTTATTTTCACTTTTTGCTTAAAAAGAATAACCCATTCAAAAAGGGGGAAAAAAATCATACGTCCACATTACGTGTCTCATTTCTTATTCTCACAAATAAATAATTACTATGTATTTACTTTTTTTTATTTTATGAGTTTTACTATTTTTTTTAAATTATAAATATTTTAATTAAAAAATTAAAACATGTCAATTTATTAGTAGTGTGGACAAAGAATGAGATACAAAACGTGACAGAAAATTCCAACCGTTAAAAAAGGGATGAAAATTGTATGTCCCCGTATATGTTCATATTCCTATACTCAAAAAATAAAAATTCGCTATGTGAACTTTTTTTCTAATTATATATACACATGATAAATTGTGACTGATTGGGTAGATGAAGAGGGACAAGTGATTTTTTTTTTGTTTTTGGCCCCAAAAGGGTCCCCAACCAACAAAAAGTTGGTAACGTGTCTCAAGGGTTTATTTAAAGGAACAACCATCATCCAAAAATAATCCAATCATGGACCTTTTCAAATTTCCCCAGCATTTCTAGAGATCCCTTTTTATCTTAATCATATGCTTCTTGAAATCATTTTGCTTCCCACTTTTCTTGCCCTGTGGGTAGGCCACTGGATCCCAATTCCCTTTTAATGCAATCCTTAATTTAGTGCAATGGGAACATTTTAACCGACTTGACAGATTTTGTAAATATGCGATAATTGTCGTTAGTTTACACTAGATAAGAGTTGAATTTGTAACCAGTCTCAACTCTTACTACTATCAGAGAGCCTCATTGGCAAACCCAATTATTTTTAGATTATCAACGGTCAAAATTGAATAATTATAATGCAAGAACAAAATTTAATGATGACAAGCTGATTAGATTAGATTAGATTGCTTTGGTAAACAAAGTAGAAAATCACGATCAGTAGGGAATGGAGAAGAAGAAGAGGCAGTCTTTTCTTGACACCTCAACAGAGAAAGTGAAAAAGTATAGGAAAAAGCAAAACCATGGGAGGATCAATTCAAGATATAATTGTCGGATTAATGGAACACAAATTAATTTTGTTTAAACTAATCAATTATCCCCGGACTACAATTCAAATCTCTTTTAGTAGTATTTTGACTTTCAATGTTCTCTCAGTGTGAGTACAACGTAAAGAGTTCTAAGAGTCGGATCCTTCTTCAAGTAAGAGTTAAACTCTACTACATTATAAACAGCAGAATTCGAATTAGTCTCAAAATTTGAAAATGCGGGGTAAAAATAACTATCAATTCTATTATTGCACCTAGCTTTTGATTTTTTTTAGTGAAAATAGCATGCTTGTGGTGATCCCTTTTAGATATTTTCATCCACATTAATTTAACCAAAAGAAAAGTAAATTAAACCCCACTTCTTTACTTTCATTCATAAAGAACAGTCATTGAGGTGAGAGTTATTTTCTCAAAAAAAAAAAAATCTTTTTCCTTTTTTGTGGGAAAATACAGTTAAAACCCCAAGAAACTAGTGAAAAGGATGAAAAGAAAAGGAGAAAATCACATTTTTTTTCATAACCTATGGCTCAGGCAATTCCTTTTATCTATCTAGACTAGAAGTAACTTTTCCTGTGAAGTGTTTCGAAACTCTATAAAAGAATGGGGAAAAGGGTTTTATTTGTTGAAATTGTGAACTTTTGAGTCCAAAAAATAGTGGATGATCATATGTATCTTGAGATGATGATAATTAAAAGCTTTAGGTAGTTTGAAGAAAATTAAAGTGCAGTAGTTGACACCTTGGCATGCTTCTCCACAGAAAGGCGGGGTGGACCGGACCTATCTGTCTTGATTTCACGTCTCACTCACAATATTTGCTCAGCACAATTTACATGTGCGTGTAATAGAAGTTGTGAATTAGGTGTGATTTTTTTTCTTCATCCATAAATAAATAACTGTTAAACTCTTATATCCAAGATTAGTAGTCACGAATATTGTAATTTAGTGATCCAATAAAAATATAATTTTAGAAAAAACTATGCAATACGGACTAATTACGAATTAGTCTCACTGAAATTGAAAATAGCACATTCATGGCAAAAAGGATGAGTATCTTTGTGAATTCTTACAGGGTAAGAAACTGTGTCTATCAAACATGACATTTGAAAGTTCCATTTCTTATTGGCTCCAATTAAAGTTTATACCAATATTCTGTTTTTGTTTTCTTTAGAGGAAGTAATATTCTTCCACCGTATATCTGTATCTATAATAATGTTGTTCACAATCGTGGCAATTCTTCATTCTTTTGTTATTTATTTTTTTCTATGATTTCGATGTTTTTGGATTTCAGCAGAAAAATCACTCCCCCCAACTACTTGTTTTTTTTGCTTTTCTCATTTCACATTTTACCCGAAACTCAAAGCTTAAACTTTAGCCAAAGAAAATCGTCGACAACCTAACAAGGCATCCAAGTTTCCGTGGTGCGGAAATAGACCATGCAAAAGGTCAAAAAATGCTAGTGAGTTGACATCAGACAAATTAGGTACTTCAAGTTTAAATTTACAATAATTTAAGGTATGTATTGGATGGAATCATAAAATTTCAAAAAAGAAAAAAAAAACTCTTAGATTATTTTTTCCAAGGATAAAATATATTATTTTCAAATTTTAGGAAGTGAATGTCACTTCGTGCCCCCTTTAACTTCGCCATTGTAATTAGCACATCACTTTCGGTTTGAAAGTATAAGTCGACATTCATCCCTTATAATAAAAGGAAAAAAAGTCAAAGAGGCCGCAGTCCATTGGGGCAAGCCTCGACTCCGAGAGGTCCCGAGTTCGACACCCTCCCCGTACATGAGGCAAGCTTAAAATGTCTTCCTTTCTAGGGCTATCTCATTCTCATTTGAGGCAGTTCTCTCTTCTCTTCATGGGGCAATCGCCTAGTCGGGCTTCAAGAAAAGGGAAGAAAAAAAAAAAAAAAAAAACCGAAGGGAGTAGATAAACTATTCCAACATCATATCTGGCACCATTTCCTCCTCCAAGTCCTGTTTATCACTTAAAATCTTTTCCAGACCACTTAAATTCTAATAGAATTTCGTAGATGTACGTACTCTGCATTTTTTAATTATTTTTTGTGACAAAGTTTCTTCCATGAGGGGAATGACCTTATTACAATCTCGAATGCACATTAGGAAACAACATAATATTAAAGAAAATCTCCAATAAATTTGTATAACAAAGTTCATTGCATGATCAATTAGATTATCTAATAGGATTTTACATTTGTATATAAGTTGACAATTTGTGTTTTTTCTCATTAACAATTTTTTAGCTTTGTTTGAATTTTCATCCACCATTGATCTTGCCCCATTTCGCGATATCCTGGAGCCTAGCATACATTTTCCTGATCTTGTTAAGCTTTTGTGATTGCTGAGTGATTAAGCTGGCTGTTGAAGGGCTTTCACTCAAGATAATCTCATAGCCATCGCGAAGAGAATCCATCCCTTCCATTAGCAGTTGCCAAAAAAGGCCACCCGCAGCTGTGCCTCCACCACTGGCTGAGGAATAAATTGCGGAATAAACGGTATCAAACAACAAATCTCTCCCTTGCATGCTAAAACCAGGCAATTTAGATGATTTTCCAAATTCAGTGAAAAGAAGTGGCTTGTGAAGGACGTTTTGTGCATCTTCGATGTGAATATTGAGCCAGTTTCTCAAAAATGAAAGTTGGGAATCCTCACTCTCGTTAATCAACCTGCAAAGGATAGTAACATTAGTATATTTTAGTTTGTTGAAGAATTGTTGCTCTCCGAAAATTCTATCTTAAGCCTGACATATTAGTACTATCCCAACATACCTTCCTTGCATGTTTTTGTTGACCCTACTTGCAGTAGGGCCGTAAGTAAAAATGAATAAAATTGCAGCTATGAGGAAACGTGGACGAAGACTAATAGGCCAGACATAGGATAGAGATTTTCGTTACTATGGTGTGCTAGGAATTTTATCGTATATTACCATTCATCCGGGTAGGAATGAACTGTGGCAAAATCAATGTCGGCAATTTGATTATTTCCTATGAAATCTGTTCCTACTTGGAAATTTGGATTGTTCTGCTGCCTCTGAGTGTTTGATTGCCCATAAAACCCTTCAAGTCCTGCTGCCAAGAGGTGATTATTTTCTACGGACTTCAAGTAGGAAGCCATCTCCATAATCCAAGACTAAGAAACAAATAAAGCTTTAGGACGTTGTAGATAAATGATAACAAAAATATGGCCACTAGAGCAAGAATGATCATTCAATTAATGTAATTTAAGAGGGAAAAAATGAGTAGTGAAACGTCCGTGACCTGCATGGTTTTTCCAGAGGGGTCAGTGGTGCACCTTGGCTCATTCATGAGTTCCCATGCCATTATTGTTGGATCATCCTTGTACGCTGCTCCCGTGATGCTGTTTTCCCTTGTTAGAACTGCCTGTTCCATCATCCAACGCTAATAGTATTACTATATATAGTCTTTGGACTGTATTCTTTTTTTGAATTAAACATAAAAATTCAAAGTTATTTTTACTCGACAAATAAAATCAAACATTGTCCGACTTCATGTTCACTATTTGTTAATTTCAATTGCTAAGACGCTTAAGCGACGCTTGAAAGTCCAGACAACTAGTTACTTTGGTGGATTCTCTCCCTTCAAAAATTGAGTTAATGTCATGCGAATCTATTGCTAACATATCATTGGTAAAACTAATTACTAAACAAATTGTTTCATAGTTCTACATAACCAAAGATGGCATGAAAATCAAAACCAATTTCATACAATATACTGACCTTGATATGATTTTTATAGTAGCCTTTGACAACATCATTGGAGAAGAAATCGTCAGCAGAAGTCAAGTTATGCCCCTCACTCCTAGCCCAGTTTACATACTGCTTCTTTCCTCCAAAATCTTCGTAGTTATTTACCAAACTCAGAATTAGCTTTATTCCAAACTTCCTCGCTTCTGAGATAACATAATCCAATCCCTTCAAAGAAAAACCACAAAATAAACAATAGCAGATTGTTAAAACATGTACACGAGAAACTAGAACAATATAATTCGTAGTCTAGTTCGATAGTACTTCGTCTCTGAAAGAAAAAATAGAAAGATTTAAGGCTCGCGACTCATATTTTTTCCTCATAAACGATTCAACTTTTATTAAAATTCAAGATGTTCCGTTTCAAAATTAAATCAAGCACTGGTCAACTAGATCACCTTAAAACTCAATGGCGGATCTAAGGGCCCCTAATATGTTTTTCAAAAAGCCAAATTTTCTATCGAAAAATATATCTTGCCTTCTAGAAATTAAAAAATTTACTACATTACCCCTCAACAACGTAGAATTTCTGGATCCGTAAACTCACCCGAAACATCTGTTCATTGTAGGAACCAGGAGAATATTGTAAAGGAAAATATCCTCCATCACTGAAAGCCCAAGTTCTTGTAATGGAAAGTTCATGGTTTGCTGCTTCTTGAAAGGCAGAAGAAACTTTTTCTCTAAGACTTTGGTTAGAGCCAAAATGCATTAACCAGTAAGCATTGAACCCATTTGCATAAAATGGACTACCATTCAATAAAAAATTTACTCCTTCAATTTTGATGAACCCTTCATCAGCTGAATTAACATGAAGAGAAATTATTGTCATTATCAAGAAAATGAAAAAGAAAATAAGAACCCATTGCTTCTTCATCTTCAACTATGAAATCAATTATGTCTTTAGACCACAAAAGCAAGAGTTTTATAAAGTTCACGATCTTTTTTTTGTCGAGACTAAGGGTGTCCATTGCCAACAGTAGTGGCTAATTCCCTTCGCCGCAGGTGTTTTCAGTAAGAGGTAAATGGTTGGCTATAAAATGTGCTCCATATAAAGCTCACTATCACATGAACTCTTTACCTGGTTGATGATTTGTAGGATGATGGAGCAACCCTCCGGATAGCATTTTCTAACTAATTGAGCTACTTTCTTATTACACGTTATGTATAATTATACTAAATATAGAAGTTTTCGATGACAGTGAGAAAAAAAATACACAATATTGTAATAGGAATCATATTTTTTAGTTATTATTATTGATCATGTATTATTATTCTACATAAACATAAATAAAACAACAATGAGATGCTCTTTATCAGGAATTAAAATTTTGTATCGAAATTTTAACTAAATTAAGAAATAAAACATTCAAATCCCAACAAAGAGAGTATTCTTTTTCTTTTTTTCTTTTTCTTTTAGGGGAGGAAGGAGGAGGGTGGTAAATTGTAGAGATCCATATCAAGCCCGTGAAGTTACAGCGGGGCTTGACTTTCAGTCTTTCATCTTTTCAAGTTCTTCCAAACTTTACCATTCTTCATCCTTTTCTTATTGCATATTATTGATTCCCTAATAATTAGCATGGTCTTAACAAGACAGGCTAATCAATTACAAACACTAAATTTCACAACAAGATATTGCAAAGAGAACGATAATATATTGCATATTTACAAAAACAATTACTAGACGGATCAACTACTACCACTAAAATCTCAATCGGAATAGAATACTTTTGGCATTAAAGACATATTGTAATAATTCTCATATAGTGTTGTATTGCCCCTTCAATTGTTGTGATTCCTAACTAATGTATACACATTCTGAAAATTATTTGAGTGCAGAAATCAGCACATGCTAACCATTACTCTGTGATTTCACCACAAGGAGGAAAAATATAAAAGAAGGAAAATAAATAGGTTTTTAAAAATAAAAAGTAAAAAGGAAAGGCGTGAATGATGGATTAGTGTGAAGTTTGGGTGCTTAATTAGAAATTGAGAATTACTTTATTTTGGAGAGAGAAGTAGTCCTTTCATTATATGTTGAGAAAATTAAGAAAGCAAAAAATCAAGATATTTTGTTAGGCAAAATATCAATATTACTCTCTTAATCGTACTTGTATACTATTAATTATATTTAAGAAAATAATAATGATGTTTTGATTAAAAAAAACATTCTAATTTTTTTTCTATAATTTTCGCTACATGTTCTGAAAGACTACGTCAAGGAATGAAGGTAGTAATTACTCCCTCTATTCTTATTTATCTATCGCTTTAAGACAGTGCACTCAAATTAAGAAAATGATTAGGATATACTCCCTCCATTCCTCAATATAGGTCGTTTAGGACACTTTGCAAAAAATTAAGAAACTCAAACAAACAATAATCTTTCCACCACAATTCCAATAATATCCCTTCCTTCCTCATTCTCTTTCATTTTTCCAATAAAAGATATGTTGGGGGTTATAATTGGAATAAATTATTGACACTTAATAAAAGACATGTAAATGATAATTAATTTGGATACATATATATCTCTTAAACGACAATTAAATGGGAATTGATGGTGTATTAATTTAAAGATAGATATATATTTTTATCCTTCAATTAATATTTTGAGACAATTAAAATGAGTTGTTGATTGAATTAATTAAAAAAAATAAGGGTAAGTTTAGAAAAAATACATGTAATACTCTCTTGGTTAAAATGACAGATAATTGAGAATGGAGGGAGTGGTAAATAACCGGCATAAAATTGTCTGTCCGAAATTCTATCTACTTCCTTGTCCCATCACTAAAAATGCGACACATGTATAGTCATTTCATAATACAACCACCTCCTGTATTTAGTACTGTCAAAGTGGGCCCAAGTCCGCGGACCGGTCCGCCCAGCCACTGGCCGGACCAGGTATGGACTTAGGAAATATTGATCCCCAAAAATGCGGGCCCGTGGCACGGGCTTTTTTTTTATAAAAAAAAAATACAGAAAAAAGTAGACATATTATATATAATATTTTTTGGAAAAGTATATATATTATATATAATATGGTATATATTAACATATTTCCTACTCGCTTGATGGTAAAAAAAAAAAAAAGTATACATATTATATATAATATGGTATATATTAACATATTATCATGGTGTTTACACCATTGTATAACTTTTATTTTTCTTCTAATTGCGTTTTATCTTTTGATTATAATGGCCTTGACTATTTTATGATTAATGGGTAAATATTTATTTAACAAAAAAAAAAAAAAAATTGAGTGGCCCGCGGGCTTTGTGCGGTACGGGTATGGGCATGTGTTTCAATGATCCGCAAAAAATAGGCCCGCCCCATTTCACAGTACTACCTGTATTACAACATGTTTCTAATTTCTTTCTCTTCTTACCTTTTATTCTCTAAATGGGATATGTGACATATTTTTAATGGTGGGACAGATAAGGGTCGACGATTTTCTCCCTAAATAACCAAACAAACCAATTGTCTCCGTCCTCGAATTATTAGCCATTTTTGTCCCCAAAGAAGTTGCGCTTAGCCAGTTTCATCCTTTATCTTTTTTTTTAACTTTTCACATCCCCAATGTATTTTCAAACAGCCACTTTCATCCTTTTTAACTTTTCACATCCCCAATGTATTTTCAAACAGCCATTTTCATCCCCAATGTATTTTCAAACATCCACTTTCATCCCCAATATATTTTCAAACAGCCACTTTAAAAAGGATGAAAGTGGCTGTTTGAAAAGACATTGGGGATGAAAGTGGCTGTTTGAAAATACATTGGGGATGTGAAAAGTTAAAAAGGATGAAAGTGGCTGTTTGAAAATACATTGGGGATGTGAAAAGTTAAAAAAAAAAGATAAAGGATGAAACTGGTTAATCGCAACTTCTTTGGGGACAAAAATGGCTAATAATTCTCTCCGTCCTCTATAACCAAGCAGAAGTCTGCAGCAATCCGCCGCCGACAAAGAGAACAACAATGGCTGCTAATGTCATTTTCACTCAGTTTCCTGCTATTTTTTCTACCACAAAGGATCCAACTGTCCCTGTTCTATCATCATCACCCTCTTCTCTCTCTCTCCAATTTTCTGGTATTTCTCCTGAAACAACTTCATCAATTAGACGACGAATCTCCTGCCAAGCCAATTCCTCTGCTGCTGTCTCCTCAAAAACTTCGCCATCTGTCAATGGAAAAGGTCGAATCCCATTTGTTAATCTTTATAAAGATTGTATATTTTTGAAGAATTGAGTCATATGTCAATCCCTTTTGTTAATCTTTATCAAAATTGGTGTGTTTAACTTGTTTTGAGATTTATTTGTTTACTTTGAGGTTCTTATAAAGGTCAAAATCTTTTTATTGTGGTAGTTGTGTATTTGATTTGACTTATTTGTTTGAGAATTTCTGGCTCCTATTAAAAAGTAAATTGTTCGTGAGAGGAGACGTGGGACTCGAAATGATAATTTTGTGTTAGAGAATTCTAACTTCAATTGCTGGTTGGCATCTTTTTCATCCTTTTTTTTTCCCCTGCTTTTAGTAGGCATATAAAATTTGCTTTCTTACTATGTGAATTTTTGCTAACAATTTAAGTTTAGATTAAGAGTACTTCAAATGTTAATTTGTGAACCTTGTGTGGCTTCATCTTAGTTAGCAATGTGTTTGTTTGTTGGATGTATGATGAAATGCGATTTTTTGTTTATCTCAAATGAATCAGATATTAAATTTGTCTTGGGACATATGCCTTGGCTATATTCAGGTAATGCAAAGTTCAAAAACATGTTAGAATTCTGTGAAATAATGTTGATTTCGTTAATTTGGTGTAATGAAATTTCTCAACAAATATGGTATGGTTATCTAGTTCTCATTTCAAAGCAGCGAAGTTTTGTCTCTTTTGTACATTGCAAAAGCTTTCTGCATTTGTACTCAGCAGTATACCTGTTCATCTTTATAGATGTTAGAGCAATCTTGAAATGAAAATCAAACTTGTACAAACTCATTTTGTTCAGTATTCGCTGAGTCTGACTGGTGGTATCCATGAAGCAGAATTTTTTATGTGGGAGATTTATGTAATGACTGTATCTGACTTTGATCCTTTAATGTTCTCATATGCCAGCTAGTAAAGGCCTGAAGGACTTTTTGCACATTAATGATTTTGATAAAGCGACTATTCTGAAGATTTTGGAGCGAGCCCAAGAGGTGAAGGCACTGATAAAATCGGGAGAGAAGGCTTATCTCCCATTTCAAGGTAAAACTATGGCAATGATTTTCGCCAAGCCGTCCATGAGAACAAGAGTTTCATTCGAGACAGGGTTTCACTTGCTTGGAGGGCATGCTATTTACTTAGGACCAAATGACATCCAGATGGGTAAGCGAGAGGAAACCCGGGATGTTGCTCGCGTTTTATCTCGCTATAATGATATCATTATGGCTCGTGTCTTTGCTCATCAGGTATGCTGGTGAGTTTTAAAGATTTATTCCTTTAAAAATCAACAAACATGAAAGTTAAGCCTATTGTAAGCACTTGTCAACTAATACATCCAACCGGCCAAGTTAAAAGGTACAAGGAAAAGTCTCATTTGATTTTCAATGATTCTTGCATATGCTTCTTTAACTCTCAACATCTTTTGTTTTAAAAGAACAGATAACTCACACATCAAATTAGAGGCATTCGGGGTCACCATGTTATAATTGTTCTTGGATTGTTTTTCTCCAGCAATGTTATTCATAGTTTTAGAATAGTATTTTTCCCTCCCGTGTTAATGTAGAAGTGCCCGTCAGTGAAATCTACAGCAGGAAATAAGAATCTTGCAGGAATCTTGTCTCTTCTTTCTTTTGGAAGTTACCTTTTCTCCAATGTGAAAAAAAAAAGAGCAAGTATAAAATAAAATTGATTGCTGGTTAATTTCACTGAAACAATAAGTCGAAAAGGTTTGGGACATTTGGTCAAAGTTATACTCCTAACAAGAGGAGCAAATTCCTAACCCATAGCTGATGATGCCAAGTATTTTGATAGGTTTGTGCAATATGGTTAGATAGAAGATCCTAATGTCTAATTTCTCACACCAACTCTCAATGACTGATAAGAGAAATCTCATTTGATTTTCAATGATTCTTGCATATGCTTCTTTAACTCTCAACATCTTTTGTTTTAAAAGAACAGATAACTCACACATCAAATTAGAGGCATTCGGGGTCACCATGTTATAATTGTTCTTGGATTGTTTTTCTCCAGCAATGTTATTCATAGTTTTAGAATAGTATTTTTCCCTCCCGTGTTAATGTAGAAGTGCCCGTCAGTGAAATCTACAGCAGGAAATAAGAATCTTGCAGGAATCTTGTCTCTTCTTTCTTTTGGAAGTTACCTTTTCTCCAATGTGAAAAAAAAAGAGCAAGTATAAAATAAAATTGATTGCTGGTTAATTTCACTGAAACAATAAGTCGAAAAGGTTTGGGACATTTGGTCAAAGTTATACTCCTAACAAGAGGAGCAAATTCCTAACCCATAGCTGATGATGCCAAGTATTTTGATAGGTTTGTGCAATATGGTTAGATAGAAGATCCTAATGTCTAATTTCGCACACCAACTCTCAATGACTGATAAGAGAAATGAAGCTCACTAGTAAAGCTTGTTCCGTTTAAGAATCTTTTATCTTTCAATTACTTATGCATTACTTATTGTTCAAGTAAGGATTTTGCAAGCTCGTTGATTTTGTATATTTCTTCTGCTATTTGTATGATTTTCCCTATGTTATTCACATTGGTTCCAGGACATCCTTGATCTGGCTAAATACGCAACAGTTCCTGTGATCAACGGCTTGACTGACTACAACCATCCTTGTCAAATAATGGCTGATGCACTCACAATGATCGAACACATTGGTCATATAGAGGGTACTAAGGTGAACCCTCACTTTTGTGTCAATTAGGTTTTACTATAGTTTTCTGCTATAAAGTGTTTAAAGATCATCAATTTGATCGAGTAACTGAAATTGTCAGGTTGTTTATGTTGGAGACGGAAACAACATTGTGCATTCTTGGCTGCTATTGGCAGCAATTGTCCCGTTCCATTTTGTCTGTGCCTGTCCCAATGGCTTTGAGCCTGATGAGGAGACAATTAAGAAAGCACGTGAAGCTGGACTCAGCAAAATTGAGATAACCAACGATCCCAAAGAAGCTGTTATAGGAGCTGATGTGGTGTATACAGATGTTTGGGCCAGCATGGGGCAAAAAGAAGAAGCTGAATATCGCCGTAAGGTGTTTCAAGGATTCCAGGTATGAAGTCCTTGATCATTACCATCATGATTCTGCATATGTTTTATTTACTCACTAGTCACTATCGGCCTGCTATTATCATGAAACTTCCGTAGCATAATTGCAACTATTTTAACCTTAGGCCCTCGACACATCACAGCCTAATAGAATCAGACCCCAAAGACGATACCTAGATCTAAACTTTATTGGCATGGAAGGCCTAAGCATGACTGTTTAGAACATGAAGTCAAATTCCATCTTAGAGCTGTACCTAAGTTGGATGAGAATTTTCATGCTACTGCTTATTATTGTTACCAGTGCAATCATTTTTACTAGAAGGTTGGGTATTAAAGCTTTAGAGCGTGCATCTCTTCTCATGCCGACTTCATTGATGCCTCAGAATTTTTGGACGGTTTACTGTAAGCCACCAGCTTTGTATAATACTCCCTCCGTCCCAAATTGAATGTCCACTTTCCATTTTAGTTTGTCCCAAAATAAATGTCCATTTTCTTCAAATGGATGCATTTTAAATCCCATAATTAACCTCCTATATTTAAGGAGTCAAACTCCACTAATACATAGGTCCTCCTATAATTAAGGACATTGTTGTAACTTCCTCATAGTCAAACCACTTCTCTTAATTCTTATAAAAGTCAAATGTGGACATTCAAATTGGGACGTAGGGAGTATATTGCTATTTGGTAATGATGATAAAGATTAACCGGAGAACGGCTTGCATATGCATATGTTAGGGTGTGTTATTATTGTATCCATTCATTATATTTAATTTTATTTAGGAATTTTTTCCATGCTATGTTACTCTTCAGGACGCTTTTTGTTTTATGGGTAGAAATGTAAAGGAATATAACATACGGGTTCTCCATGGTGTTTGATTTTGATGTATAAACTTGCAGGTGAATGAAGAACTGATGAAAATAGCAGGGCCAAAAGCCTATTTCATGCACTGTCTACCAGCAGAAAGAGGTGTTGAGTGTACTGATGGTGTGATCGAAGCTCCAAACTCTATTGTGTTTCCCCAGGCTGAGAACCGTATGCACGCACAAAATGCAATCATGCTTCATGCACTCGGCCTTTGATCGGGTTCCATTTTTGCTTAGCTAGAGGCTTCTCTTTCACATTATGGGGTTCATCTTCTCTCCCTTTTTCCCTTGTTAGTTGTTGCATAATGCATTAGTCTCTAGCAATTGAAGCACAGATCATTAAGTTGTATCATGCATTCCAAATTTTCAGAATTTGCAACTTGTGGCTTTACTGTTTTCGTGCTTTGAGTTTAAGTATTGGATATCGAGATGACAATTGATCTGGCTGAACTAGGGATCCGGCCAAATTGGGGCGGGAAATCCCCTAGTTCAGTCTGGAATTAGGGCCGGCTTGGGGAGATTTTGTCCCTGCCATCGGGGCGGGCTGGGGACCTGGGTCACTTTTTCCCGTCTTTCCGCGCATGTCCTGGTTGTCTCCATTTGTATTTAATTGTCAAAGGTTGTTTCCATCCGGAAGGTTCTAGTTCAAGTTTGGGTATTTTGAGATTATTCACGTCGAAGGTATTTAATTGTCAAAGATTATTCATGCCAGTTGTTCCCAATTGTCTCCTTTTGCATTAAATATTATTTACTTTATTTATTATAATATTCTTATTATTATATATACTTATTTGAATAATTATATTTGTGGTTTCAATAAATAATATGGCAATGTTCCATATAGCATGTAATAACTTGTGGATGCAAATTGGTTTGTTGATGCGCAATGGATGGACATTTTGTAATTTGAAAACCATATTATAATGGGAAATGACATTATATTGAACAACATAATACAAATTTTAATAGGGAGATGATATTTGCAATTGAGTTTTAATTTGCAAGTGAGGAAACTAGTATGATGTTTTTTTTGGATGTTATTTAGTTTTACGAACTTAAATATCAATCCTAAAATATTTTTGGTTCTACATCCTCCATTCCAATAATAATTAAAAAAAAGAAGTATGTATAACAGTAGTACGGAAAAATTCTCTATGGGACGGTTCTTGTACCTGTGAGACATGAAGGCCTGCGGAATCTACACTGCAGGTGGGTCCTGTCTCAAATTATATGAAAGGAGTGTGGGGCTGTACCCACAAGGTCTGCCTCCCATGCCAGACCTTCCCCACTAGTACAGTTATTCTTTGTATAATGATAGAAAATAATAAGAACATCCTTTATTCATTTGTATGGTAATATTGTTAAACATTTGTTAGCTAGTTATAGTACCTGTTTTTGCAAATCAAGAGACTTGGAAATATTTTCTCTGAATGAAGTGGAGATAATTGTTATAGTTGTTGAATGAATGGTTGTGAAAATGATGGAGAATTCTTTCAATTTTGAATTGGATTACTAACTACTTAACAAAGTTATTTCAATGTATTTACATAATACTAACATATAATTATGTTGGGCAAATACAATTTTAGACCATTAGACTAGTCTACAATCCCCTGTATTTCTAAATTACCTTTCTTCTGAGTTGAACCTGTTCCATGCTGCCTGTAATGTGGGTGGCCATGTCAGAGAGAAAACTAATTAGAATCATAAGGTAAAACAAAATTAATCCAAGAAAACAAATTAAACAGCTCAAATTCAATAGGGGAAATGAGAAGCAACAAGATTTGGTTCCAGTCAGCCGACACAATCTCATTCTTCGAGTCAGTTTGATTCGACTGCCAAGTTTTTTTGTAAATAAGCAAATAGTTGCTCAAGATAGTTATCTGAGTTATTTCCCAACCGTGAATCGAAAAATCACCGGCCGAGATTGTGTTGGTAATGAAAAAAAATCTTGTCAGCACTGGAACCAACTCAAAAGAAGAAACATGCAACTGGAGAAAAGATGCAATGGCAAAAGTACCAATTTTCTTTTTCCTCAGAATATTGACAAAGTGGTAAGGTTTCTGGACAGGCAGGAAAATTATTATTAATTCTGATTTTTGCAAAATGATGGAAATTGAAGTTCACCTTGAGAAGATCAAAGACTTTTTCACATATGTATTTTTGCTGAATGCTTGCCCCCCTTTGCTGCAACTTATCAGGATGAACATAAAGAGTTGCCTTTCTGTAAGCTTTTTTTACAGCAGTAGTTGTTATAATCTCAGTCAGGGAAATCGGTTGCCAACCACTATGGGCTCCAAGGATCTGCAAATAGGAAAAGGAAGATATCAACGAGTGCTGAATGTATTGTAAGAATCAAAGATCATGCTGGGTGGAATCATGTAATTATCGCGCTCAACCATACATATTGCAGTGTAGAAAGCAGAGCGCGCAAGTTTCCCTCCTTCCCACTTGCCCATCTCTTAATATCTGCATCCAGCGTTTCAGCTAATCTCTGTAATTCAATAACAAATAAAGCACACGAGACAATGCAGAACAATAATACAAAAGCTTCAAATCTTGTAAGGAAGAACTATTACATTTCTCTCAGCTTGCTCCCTCTGAGCAAGAATATCGCGCATATTTTTCTCTGCAAGGGCCTTTGCCTGAAAAGCACATATCAAATGAAAACATGAGTACTACAATTCAGAAAGAAATACATAGTCCTGAAACATTATCAAATGTAAAAGGCGCATACTGCCCGTTCCATAATCCTCTGATGCCTCTCTAATCTTGCTTTACGTCTCTGAGCAGATTCACTATAGGTTCCTTCCAAATCCTGCAGAAAACACAATCAAGCTTTCGACATGCAACTAAAATCTCACATTTTGTGTAATGGATGCTAAAACTCAAATAGTACTAACCGAGGAAGAAAAGCTGTGCTTAAGTCCAGTATCTCTAGAACCGGTAGCAGATTTTCCGGCAACAACTTTTTCCACCTGCACTCTTGTATGACTGGTAGACTTTTGGGATAATGCTTTTTCCAAAGCACGCTCACGAGCCTCTGCAGTGGCCCTCTCTACTGCAGCACGTTCTGCTTTAAGTTTAGCTTCTTCTGTAGTAGCTCTATCTGTTGACACTTTAGTCCCAGCAGACACCTTCTCAAGCTTCTCACGTGCTCCAGCCATTGCTCTTTGTCGAACTTCTGCAGTGGCCTTCTCTACAGCCGTCCTTTCTGCCCGTTCTCGGGCTTCGGTAAATGCCCTCTCTCGTGCTTCACGGATTGCTCTTTCAACAGCAATTCTATCTTTCTCTCGTTCCCTCTCTCTTTGGTCAACTTCAATTTTTTTAACCAAGTCTTTTTCCCTCCCCACCTTTTGCATCCTCTCTCTATTTTCCTTCTCTTCCTTTACGGATGTCTTGCAAATGTTCCCCGCATGGTTTTCCGTACCTCGGTTGGCTCTCATCTCTGTATCAGTTTCTGAAGGTTCTTCACTCTCTTTGGTCTCACTAGATAATCGAGAACATTCTTGTTCCAACTGTTCCTCAACACAGTCCTTTTCTTTGTTATCTGCATCAGAGTTATGTTTTTCAACTTCTCTATCACTAGCAACGCTATTCTCCTTGCTATTTTCTGAATCATCTCCAGATTCATGAACCAAGTCATCCCCATTTTCAGGCCCTACGGAAAATTCAGATCCTTCATCACTTTCTTTAATTTCTTCTTGCCCATTCATCTCAGAAAATTCACAATCAGAAGTTTTCTCCCCAGCTGGTGGCTCCTCAGTGGCATTCGTTCCCTCAACAGCATGCTCATTGGTGGTCAAGTCAGTTCTTTTAAGCAGATTAGTGACTGTCGACAGTTCTTCATTGATGGGCGTATCGAAACCAAAATTCTTAATATTGTCATCAGAAGAAAGAGCCTCAGAGACATTTTCGATTACACTCACCAGAACATGTTCCCGAGAATATGTTTCGAACATTTCATTTTCCTTTAGCTGTGTTGCTGCTTCAACTGCCTGTTCTGCTTCTTCCTTTTCTTCTTCAAACTCCACGCTGCCACTCGTTCCTACGCTTTCTAGTTCTGTAAACTCTGTATGGTTATCATTCTCTTCTAAATCTGTAACTTCTACTTGCCTCGTCTGGTTACTGGTGTTATTCACTTCAGAATCCTCTGGAGCTCTACCTAAAAGGGTACTTTCACCACAACTACATGCGTTAAGATTCTCCTCATTTACAGCATCAGGAAATAAACCAGCCCTGGGATTTTCAACATTCTGGTCTGTTTCTTCTTTTGTAGTGTCACCTTCTTGGAGATGCAGATTCACTTCTATCTTCTCGCTTTCTATACTGTTATCATCACCTGCATCTCTAACAGCTGTACTTTCATGCTGATAGGTCCTCGTAGATCTTTGATCTATACCTTCACAGATAATTTCTTGCTCTGATATATTCTGATTTTCCACTCCATCGAGACAACACGTTGACCTCTGTTCATCAGTGTCTTGCTGACCGCCTTGCAACCTATTCCCTGAGAACTCTTTGTCTTTTGAGTCTTCCTGTTTCTTCTCACTACTTTCAGTGGCAGTGTCTTCTTTTGGCTCGTGTTCAACATCTTTTCGCATAGAAGAACCTTCCTGCCTTCTCCAATTATCTTTCTCATATAGTCTGCTCAAGTTTTCTTGCCACATAAGAACATCGTCAAGTTTTTTCCCCATTTCCAGTTTGAATGATTTCTCCTCTTCCTTCTTGATCTCCACTGTGTTACTCAATTCATTTGCTGGACGACAAATTTCCATTATTTCAGGCTCAAACCGTCTGTCATATGTTGTTTCTTCACAAACTTGCAATTTCATCTCACATTTTTCCTGTCGATGAGATCCCTTTTCCACTTCAGTTGCTTTTTTCTTTTGTGCATCCATCGTCAAGATTATGCCTCCTGTACCATGCACGGACTGGTCTGACACGGAACTTTCAAGATTCTTCTCCAAATCTGGCGCCTTTCCAAGAGCATCAAGCTTTCCATCAATATCTACTGGTTCAGCAGTATCCATCTCCAAGCTATCTTCAGCTGGTGCTGTCTCTTCAGTGTCATGCAAATGTTTACTTGTAGGCTGAAATATGGTATTTCTGTTATCTACCAACTGAGATGTGAAAGCTGCCATTTTGTTCTTTCCGGTGTTTAGTAGTTGCGTAAACCATGTACCAACTCTTTGTTCTTCAGTTACATCAGCGCTTTCCTTGTGCTTTGCGACATCTACTTCTCTATCAACAGAAACGTTCTCTCTACATGTGAAAGCTGAAGCAACTTCATTACTGCCTCTTGCATTTAGATGGGGAAATCCACCAAAAGCTAGTGCCTCTCTGTTTATGGTGTTAGGTGTTTCCTTCTTCCGAACACCACTCATGTCCTGAGTGTGCTTCATTTCCTCTCTATCTATAACCTTCAAGCTTCCAGTAGCACGTGATTTAGAATTTTTGGACGGAATCCTTTTTCCTTTCCATTATCTCCTTTGCGATTCTTATACTTTCTTGGGCCTGTTGTATGGCCTTTTTCAAAGCAGCTGCAGAAATAGCAGCAGTCGAATTTACATCAAGTTCCTCGTCAGAAGAAGAGCTTAAATAACCGTTGAAATCCTTCTCCGAAGCCTCAGCCTTGGAACCAAAACTTGAAGATTTTGCTCGCTTGGGATGCCCCTGGTAATCATCTAAATTGGCAGAAGAATTTGAAGGCATTGGCACTTTAGAGGGATATGACTTCAGGTCAAATTCGCCTGAGTGAAATAGTTTGCGCGCACTGAGATGAACTTCACCCCGACTACTGTTATCTTTTCCTTTGATGAGACCTTCAGACGCCTGTCTCTCAGGGAGCTGCCATTTGGCCCTCCTAGACTTTCCTTCACCTAGGTCACCACTTAAACTGCTGCTAGACTTTCCTTCACCTAGGCCACCACTTAAACTCCTGCTATGATTAGCATCACTTATTACTTGAGGGAATGGCTTATCATGTTTGTTCGTTTTTGGACGAGCAGCTTCATCGACAAAAAAAGTAAATCCAGGAACCGCATGGAGTTCAGCTATGTGGGTTGTTCCGTTGGAACCATCTTTGCTCGGTTGGCTGAATTTATGATAAGATACATTCATCTGTTTCCCACCATCAAGAGATTGATCAGATGCTTCAGAAGAGAACCCTCCATCGTATTCAGAGGAGTTCAAATGCTCTAATCCTTTCTTATCAGCTGGGGTCCTACAAAAGACTCAAGATTATGAAAATTAGGGAAACAGCTCGGATTAATTACACAACAGTAGCAAGTAATAAGATTCAAACTAAATGAGCTCAAACTAACTTCACTTCCAATCCCCAATATCAACAAGACAGCCTTCTTTTCCTTGTTCTACAAATTTCTAATTCTTAAATAACAATCAATACGTAGTCAAAACTATATGCTAAAAGTAATTTATTTTCTACAAGCAAGACACAAGAAGAAAATGAAAAATGAAGAGAGTAGTTAGCAATGGCCTTGAAGATTAAAACTTGATTAATTTTCTCAATTTCTTCTAACCTAAGAATTAAACTAATACTCCCTCCCATCCCCCAAATTGAAATCCCCTTTCCTACTCGACACCAAAAGTTTCCTACTTTGCACGGAAAATGGACATTCAATTCAATTTGGGACGGAAAGAGTAATTAAAAAAAGATGAGATTTGGCCCAACAACGTCAAGAACAGATAATTAAGGTCAAAATAAACTGAAGCAGCAGGAAAAAAAAAAGGAAAAATAAAGTCCTGACCTTGCTTTAACTTTGTCACATTTCTTAGCCTTTTTACTCCCTCCAAACAACTCCTCATAAGGCGGAACAGCCGTTATAGCCACGTCATCATCCTCCGCCGCAAAACTTCCAAAAATCTTTGAATAATCCAGCTTTGTATTGGAAGATAAGACATTATTACCTCCTTTATCCAGGTCAGAAAGATCAAGTACCGGAATCGAAGAAGACACTCACCTCCGGCCACCAAAAATCTCGCCGTAGTCCTCCACAACAACCGTAGCTCCTCCACCAAGCTTCTTGGATTTTGGAGCAGACGAGGCCAACAAAACGTCGTCGTAGGCATCTTTATTATTATTATTACTACCTGAAAATGACAAGCCATTACTACTACCACTATTACTACTATTAAGATTGGAAAGTTTTCTTCTGTGGTGAAAGAAAGGCCTAGTCAATGACTCCATTGAAGAGGAAATTAAGCTTATTATTCTTGCTTCTTTTTTTCCTCTTTGTTCTGGTGAATGTTTGTCTGCAGAGAAAGTGTTAATTCTGCAGTCAGACAAAGGAAGGAGGGAGAGAGAGAGAGAAAAGAAAGAGATTGAAATGCGTGATGTGTTTCACTGGATTTATTATAAGCACAAATTCTATAATATAAATCGTTCAACGTATATATTTGCATTTCACTAATTTTATTTAATAGAATAATATTTCATCTATCCCATTATTTTAGTTCAACTTTGGAATTCTTACTTTTTAATGGGGCATATTAATTGTTAGTTCTAAACCATTAAGAAGAAATTGTTTTCCTAAACTACCCTTGAATGTAATTTGTAGTGGGTTTTAAACTTTAAATTTTTAAAATGGGTGTGAGATTAAAATTGAAATTTTGAAGTTGAAATTTTTTTTCCTAAACTACCCTTGAGTGTAATTTGTAGTGGGTTTTAAACTTTAAATTTTCAAAATGAGTGTGAGATTAAAATTGAAATTTGAAGTTGAAATTAAAAATGTGGGAAAACTTTGAATTTCAAATTTCAATTTGAAATTTTGGGAAAAGCTATTTCATTTTCAAATTTCCTTCCTCTTCTTATTATAAACACATCACCAAATTTCCCACAATATTTTACAGCACCACCACCACAATAGTACTCTCACTCTCCTCTACAATTCCTCTCTTATCTCTCTCCACAATCTTACGGTACAAATTCTCAATAGTTCTCTCACTCTCCTCTAAAATTCTTTCTTATTTCTCTCCACATCTCTAAGCATGGAAACATCAAGAAGAAAAAAATTAACGAATCATCAACGTCAATCAATTTTTGAAGCTCTTCTCAAAGAAAGTGATTGTGGAAAATTAAGAAGATGTAGTGTTGATGTTGCTACTCAATTTTCTGTTTGTGCAAGAACCATTCGTCGAATTTGGCGTCAAACACTACCCAATATTGCAAACGGTTTTTTGGTCAATGTATCACATGGATTAACAAAACGAGTCGGTCGTAAGCGGATTCAAATTGATCCTACAATAATTTCAGCAATTCCTTTACGGCAACGCACTAATATTCGTGCGTTAGCAAAAGCCTCAAATATAGCCAAATCAACACTCCATAGAAGAATTAAAGAAGGCATCATGAGACCACATTCAAATGCTTTGAAACTGCCTTAACCGATGAAAATAAGAGGGCGAGGCTTCGATTCTCTCTATCAATGCTTGAAAAAAAAAATCTCTCCAACAAACCAATTTTCAAAAATATGTTCAAACTATCGTTTTTTAATTATCTTGAAATATTATCTTCTCCTGGAAGAAGAAGAGCCACTACGTAGTTGTAAAAGTAAGCGCTTCATCACAAAAGTTATGTTTCTAGCGGTGGTCGCTCGTCCAAGATTTAGTTATTCGGGTAATGAAGAATTCTCCGGAAAAATTGGAATTTTTCCATTTACGTTTCAAGAGGCCGCAAAACGCAATAGTAAAAATCGTCTTGCCGGTACGTTAGAGACAAAAGCAATATTATCGGTTACCAAAGATGTTGTCCGGTCATATTTAATTAACAAAGTTTTACCGGCATAATTTTTTAGGTGCGAAAAATAAATTTTGATCATAATATTTCCAAATTTTTTAGAAATAAAATAACAGTTTTTAAAATATTGCAGGGATGGGCGCTATCCTGCCCACTAACTCTGCAATAAGAATTGTATGTCCCTATTCTGAGTTTCGTTTCTCGTCTCATGGATTAGAAATTGTCATGTATTAATATTTTAATTAAAAATATTTATAATTTAAAAGAAAAAGTGAAACTCTAAAAAAAAAAATTAATATAAGACAATTTCTTATTAATAAAATAAGAAACGGGAGAGAGTAGACGATTTTTTAGCCCTAACTCCTTCCCTGCGCGGTAAGACCAATCAATTTCACAGCAATTGCACCTGAGAGAAAAGTATTGATGAACTACTTTTCAATAACATATTTGTATTTTTAAAATATCAAGTTCAAACTGATGAATCATTCCACAATTCCACTCTTGAAACATAACAAAAGTAGTATTATCATTCAACGCAGCCAAACTGTCATTCTCTCCAAATCATTATTTCTCATCATGTAGAGTGCAATAATCCAAAAAAAAAAGTCAATTTTTCCCTAATATGACGTTTCTTTATATCACCAGCAAGTAGGAAAAACAAAACTAATATGGCTCGATCAGTGGCGGATAAGGAGACATGAGGGACGACGTCACCCAACATTTTAAAAAACGATACATATTTTTGTCTCCCTCAACAATTTTGAAAAAAAAATACACTATATCTTTTTGCCACAAATCAAAAAATCCAAATTGCGTCCTGGCTCGACACGAGAGGCCGACTAATGATTTTTGTGGAATCGACAGATAAGTAAAACAGTCAAATCACTGTAATATTTTGTTCAATTTTTTGTGCACAAAAGATGTTACCCACCCCCAGATGCCTTTTGTTCAGTTTCTACCCTTTTTTCTTTAGTTTCTGCTGATGATGATCAATAAAACGATGCATTTTTTTTTCCTTTTAAAAAAAGAGGTGGTTTGATTGAATAATTAATGTGATACCTCCATTATTCAAGAATCTAATGCATGCGCTATTAAATAGAGAGGAATCATTATGATAGATTAAGATGCTCTTAATTAATACCTAAATCATTCAAAATAATGCATATACAACTATACAAGCTGGTTGCACTAATGGAGTTGGAGATTCCTATGGCATCATTTCATATGTATATGTGAAACATCTACTCGGTTTCCTTATAATAGACCATGGGAACATTTCCTAGAAGTTGCAAGAAGGATAATGGCTAGTGCTTGAAATAGTTCTATAATGTTTATTTCTTATGTACACAGTTAATGTACATATATGGATATACATTAATACAATTGTTGAGTTGCTAAGGATTTCAATTTTCTTACAAAGGTAATTTGATTGAATTTAATTCGCTGCCGATATAAAATTAATAAGAATCTTTATAAATGGCCTATGATGTTGATCCGCAGTGATAACAAGTTATACCTGCTCATACTTTTTTTGGATAAAAAATATATAATTTCTTACTCTATTTTAACTGTAAAATAAATATTTAATTTTAAACCAAATGATTATAAAATTAGAAGAAGACAACCAAATGACAAAAAAGAACAATCTTGGCGGTGTAAGCTTGAAATGGGTGGTATGAAACCTTTTTTAAGACTTTGGTGGGTCATATCATAGGATCTTCATGATCTAGGTTCATGTATAGAATAAAACATTTCATTAAAAAATAAAAATAAAAACATATATCAAAGCCATTACAGGCTACAGCTACAGCCACACCGGGACCAGATTTTTTTAATTAGGCTGACATTGAACACGACCCACCAAAGCATGGCAATATGGTCTTTTTAAGTGGATATTGATAAAAACAATTTTTTTTAAAAAAAAAGTATACGGTGGGGGTCCACGTCTTTTAATTATAAACTCAAAATTCAATTTATGAAGCATATTTCTTATCAGTCATATATCTAAAATACACACACAACGAAAAAATATTAATTTCTGTCATTTTAATTATTTTAAACAAACAAAGACAAAGAGAATAAATATTATCTTTTTGATTGTAATTACCTCGGTTATTTTATGATTAATGAATAATTTTATTCAGTAAAAAAAAAAAAAAAATAAAGTGTAGGTCCGGAGAACTGGGTCTGGGGCCCATTGTCCCCATTGCATGGTTCAAAGCCACTTTTTATCAGAAAAGAGTGTCTTTTCCTTGTGGCATTATTGGGTCCGAAAGAACACTTCCCTGGATTTTCTTTGTTGATCCTTTCATCAATTACAGTTTAATTGGGTTTTCAAAAACACATCATATCCTTGAAACAAAACGGAAACCAGTTATTTATCCGATTGATTTTAGTTTTTGAGATTTTATATTATGAGTTTGGTAAAAAAAAAAAACTACTTATTTTAGTGACGGTTGTGGAATATAAAGTGTAAGGGATCTTGTTATTACGCTTACGACTTCTTAAAATTTATTTTGGGTAATATTGTAAGTTCGAAACACCTATATCACAATTTACAGGATTGTTATAAGTAAATCTTTTGTCTTTGTCCGGATGACTTATTATCTTTCCTTAGCAAATACTCATATTTTTTTTTATGATCGGGATTTCTCAGGTCCACGTAAACACTTCTCAATACTCTGTTAAAACATATTTCATTTGCCGGCTCATCGGGCAAGGTTTTCCCAACTTTGACGTTTTTTATGGGCCTTGAAATTCTTAAAAGATTTATAAGATTTTATGTTAGTAAGTACTTATTAGATCTCAATTTAATTAGTATCGTTAAATAATCGGATATCGGTCATACAAAAAATAGAATGTGAAAATTTTGTAATTGAGAAAGAAATCCAAATACACATTCTAATAAACTGAAATTCCAAGCAGTATCAATTCTTCACTTTTTGTCCTCAGTAGTATAAGTTTTCTAACTTGGACATGCAAAATAATTCCAAACAAAGTACTCTCCCCATTCCTAAATATAATATTTTCATTACATGTTGCGAAAAGTAAAAATTACGATATTTTTGTAATCAAAATATCAATATTACTCTCTTAAATAATATTTGTATATCACTAATTTTATTTAAGAGAGTAAAATTTAATATTTTAATTTTTGATTTCTTAATTTTTACAATATGTAATGAAAGTCTTAATGTTAATGTTAGTATCATATAATTTCTTTCTTTTGCGATTGAATTACTTGTTTGACGGTTTATGCTAATTATTCACTATGATCATTTGACTCGTAATATTTTAACAGCAACATAAAATTATAAGTATCATACATTTTCCAAATGTTGTTTTATAAAAAAAAAATATTGAATTATTTATATAGAAACAAGATCAGACAACCTTAAGTGGAACCCTTGTAAGAGAGGATGAAAATCACATGCAAAAAAGAAAAGGATAAATTTGAGTAGGACATGATTGCAGAATAGACTTTTGGGAGAATCTTATGGAAAGAATTTATCAATTATGTCTTCAAAGAATTATAAGTAAGGATATCTAAAGCATAAAAAAAGAGATATGGGATGGGATTGGGATCATACTCTCTCTTTTCTTTTTTTTTAAGTCCGGATGGGTGGTTATCCTATAAGGGGAGAGAGAAGCGCCTTACAAGCAGTGACGGAGATAGGATTGAAGTTTAGGGGACCGTAGTAGAAAAAATTGAAAATTCTTGGGGAGGCCGTAGTATAAAAAAAATAAAAAATTTGCACCATTGAATATATACCTAGTATATAAAAAAATTAAAAATTCTTGGGGGGCCAGGCTCTTATGCTCCGCCAGTGCTCACAAGAGGAGAATTAAAACTTGCCTCATTGTATGAGGAGAGTATCGAAGTCGTGGGCCAGAGGCCCACTGGATTAAGGAACCTTTGATTCATATTCTCTTATAACTACTTTTGCTTTTCATTTCACTTTGCTTTTGCACCATAAACTAATGAAACTTTGCTTTTCTGGCTTTGGCAGCAGATCTTTATAAACTCCCACTCCTATATAGTTTTCTTCAATATACTCTTGTACGACTGTTAAGCACAATGTATATTCTCTCTCATTTCTTGTTTTATCCTCTTTCAATACAATGTATCTTTTGTTTTATATTTTCATGTCTCATGTCCCATTTATAAATAATTGACTAGTGACACAATTTCCTCCGAATTTCATTATTTTCTTTGGATTTTGAATTTTGTAAGAAGAAAAAGTAATACGTTATCACTTATTATTAGTAGAATGGGAATGTGACACAAAAATAGAATAGAAGATTTGAGATACGTCCATTTATTGTCAGATTCGACTTATCGTCGTTACTAAAATTGTGTTAAGTGCTTATATGTTTTCAGTGATATTTAAATTCTAATTAACCATATAGGATTGATCACACTCATTTATTAATCAAAGTCAAACTTCAACACTACATAGTAACAACAACCTTATTTAAATTATTTTGTCCGGTCAATCATCATAAATTAATTTTGTTGAGATCTAACAAAATTTGCAGTAAATTTTTTTTTAACCTCACAGAGGGAGGTGGCCTCACAGGAGGAGGAGCTCAAGAAGGGTGAAATTTATTAAGCCCACATAGAAGACGGATATCGAACCCGCATGCGCACTTGCGGTGCGTAGGGCGATCTTAAGCACCTGAGCTATGAACACTGATAAATTTGTAGTAATAAGTATGATAAAGACCGCTACTTAAAAAAAATATTAAAAACGATAAAGACAATCCAATTTTGGATGGGGGTGGGTGGTAGCTAGGGTAAACATGTGCCAAACCTAACCATTCCATTATAAATACTGTCATGAATATTTAAAGGATTTTTCTGATATAGATCGTGTCTATATGTGAACTTTGTTGTTTAGAATTAGTCACGTCATCACAAAATTGTTTCTCTCCTCATTTTATAGTGATGTAGTCAGTTCTAAATCAAATGGCCCAATGAACCTAATATATATCAAAACTATCCATAATTAAAATGATAAAGACAGTTAATGTCTCCATGAGTTTTGGGCTTAATCTAAGGATCCACTTAACGTTGATGGATACAATATGTATTCTTCAACGTCTATCAGAAGCCCATACTTAATTGGCCCATAATCAATCTTCGTCCGGAACTCGAGATCTACAATGTTATACTATCCTTATCTTTTTTTCTTTGAATAATAAATTTTTCATTAATCACAAAATAATCGAAACCATTACAATCAAAGAAAAATCTAAAAATATAAGAAAATAAGAATTATACAATGATTTAAAAAATCATGATAACATACAAAAAGCCACACCTAAAAAAACTTAGATGGTTAGGAAATACTAATATAAAACCTAGCAAGCTAAACAAATACAATGTTATACTATCCTCGCATCGCATGTACTATTTTTTTTCATTTTTTTTTTCAATCAAAGCCCCGCCATCCGGTTAAATAGGGTGAACCCCCCCCCCTACCTCCCACATTTAAATATATAGCTTGCTTCTTTTTTTTAAAAGTCGATCTCACTTTTGGTGGTCCGGCTATTAACTTTATAAGGTTTTTTTTTTTCTTATAAGAATATACTTATATAAAGATAGTCTTTTTCTCAAAAACTCAAATTAAAGTGAGCCTAGGCTGAACTCAATTTCGGCTTAGACCCAAACCTAAATTGTAAAACTCATGAGTTAATAGTAAAGATCCAAATCTAGATATGTCTTTGGTGAGTCTGTGTCTTTATTTATATTTTTAGACCCAATTGAATACAATTAACAGATCTACATGTAAGACTGTAATAATTTGGGTCTAAATTCTAAAACTAAATATTCAAATGCTAGAAAATGGACCGGTTTCATCTTCTATTTCCCCGTCTCGCCTCCTATGCTGAACAAAAAATGTTCAATATGTACGGGCCCGAATGTCGGCTGTTGGATCTTGAACTTTTGATCCAACGGCTGTATCAAAAGCAGGGGTATTTAGGGATAAAAGATGTGCTCAATTTTTTTTGGCGGGAAAACAAAATTTTAAATTCCCCTCATTTTCTCTTTCTTACTTTTAATTGGAAGAAGATAATTGAGGATTCCTAAAATATCTCTCATTTCAACTCTCCATTCTCATCTCTTTCCTTCTCTCAAAGCTTCTTTCACCATCTTTCATAATTTTTCAGTCCAATTTTCTTCATTTCTGAACCAATTTTCATCCGAATTTCTTCTTTTCTCATCCTATCAAATGGAAACAAGTGAAATAAATGTAGAAAAAAATGCAAGTAATGTTGAATGGGAAAGATTCAGAGATTTTCTTGAGAAGAACAGTGTCCCTTACGATGGCCAAACGAGTTCTCATCAAGATAATGGTTTATTTGGAGAGTTAGGCAAAAGGAAATTCCCAAACGAATAGGAAGAGGAAACAGTTATTCTTTGTGATAAAGAGGAAGATGGTGAGTTGTTTTATAAATGACACTGCTGAATCATGATGTTTCTTCCTGTTTTTTTTCCACCTCTTATATAAAGTTTACCATGAAATAGTCACAGTGTTAGAAGGGATTGATAGATGAACATTATAATCATAATGGACATACATTTGACAATACATAGCAAAATGCACACACCTGACAATACAGAGCAATATGGTAAGACATATAACTTGTTTTTATACAGTGAACACATGTTTTTTCCACTGAACACCGGTTTTGGTGCTTTGAACACATGTTCAGCCTATTTTGACAGTGAACACATATTTTTGTCTACTAAACACATGTGTTTGGTGCAATAAACACATGTTCAGCCTGTTTTGGAAGTGAACACATGTTTTTGTCTAATTAACACATGTTCACTTACAATGAACACATTTTCTGTTAACAAGAACACATGTTCTCTTACCAAGAACACATGTTCTCTTAACAAGAACACGTGATATGTTAAACAGGAACAAGTGTCCTGTTAACAAGAACAAGTGTTCTCCTAACAAGAACACATGTTCTATTACCATTAACACTTGGTTGATTGTGTGCAGTATCATCAGTCTATGGAGTATTTGTTAGATCCATGTCCTGCAAAAAACAGTGGTAGTAAACATGCATACCTTGTGTACAAAAAATGTTTATCTTTCTGGTACGATATCAAAGCTTGACGAGAGGATTGTTATGGTTGATCCAAAAGAAGCAATTGTAGAATGCACATGTCGATTGTTTGAAATACTAGGATTGAATTGCCGACATGCCCTTAGAGTTATGGAACTTCTAGGATCTTGCGGAGGAGTACACACAAAACTGAGAGTGTTGCCATCACACTACGTGATGAAAATGTGGATCAAAAAATGTGAAGAGTGGTGTAGACTTAGGCTGTTTCAGTGGTTGTAGCAAAGCACGGAAAGAATATAGCGAACATTATCAAGAATTGTGTGGAAATATGGTTTTACTGGTAACAACTGTATGTGGAAGTGATGTGGCACAATAAATAACAGCCATACCATTAGAAAGTGCATGTCTGCCGGAATCCTGTAAGTTCTTTGAGTTCCGGCAACCACTTTCGGATTGTAAAAAATAAGTGTTGCATGCACAAAATCACAAAGAAAGACTGCCCAGTTATAGTCTTTGCTATCTTTAAAAAGCATAGCATATCGCATTAACCTTTTCACTGTTGTTGGCAACAAACAAACCGCTCAATAAGTACAGTCCGTACAAGGTGACCCATCTCTCATGGGTCATATCTACTTATAATCTAAGTAAATCATATACTATTTCCTCATCTACATATCCCTTGTTCGAACATGGCATATCCAAAAATGTCTCAGCAAACCCCTTCACTTTTTCTATGGGGAATAAATTTTCAAGCTCTTTATGAGAAGGTACATGTTTAAGCCCCATAGGCACACCATATACCCTGTGCACGTCTTCTGCAGTTATGGTTAATGCATTGGCGTCTCCAAGTCCGATGCATCTTTCAGATGCATCATAGTGCTTAATGGCATGTTTCAGCCATTCTTCGTTTAAGCCAGAGAGTTTCAACTTCGTAAACCCCAAAAATCCGGCATTCTTCAAAAGATACAACTTTCTTACATTCCGTTCTCAATTTGCCATCAATATTTCATTTAAAGCTATGATATTCTATGTAGAATAGAAAAATTCCCATTTCTGTTTCTTTGTTGTGTCTGCAGAGGTAGATGATAAGTTGTCATCGTTTTAAAAGATTTTTGGAGAATAAGGAGAAACAAGATGAAGAATATGTGTTTTTGCAGAGGAGAATACGAGTTTTTGGTAAATAAATTAAAGGAAGAAGGATTAAGGAAGAAAAAAGAAGAAGAAGGTAGAAAGGCACCTTTTTGGCCTTTTCAGCGGTTTTCTCTCACCTTTGTAACCCAAACGAGGTGACGGTTGCGTGTTCCTTTTTTTTTTTATTTGTGAAATTACATATGTATCATTTTAATCCTCTTTTAAATCGCAGCCGTCGATCCATCTGAAAAACAAATCAACGGACTTAGGCGTGCCCCGCACGTGCGGAATATTGCCTGTTCAACACAGGAGCCGGACTGCTATTTCCCCAACCGGCAAAAAGAGATTAAAAGACTAAAATACCATTACTCTCTCTTCTCCTTGTCTTGAAGAAAAAGGCATAACAAAATAAGAATTCTCAGTTCTTCTTCTTTTTCTTCTCTACTAATAAACTAAAAAACTCGCAGAGAAATCTCCAAACCCAAAATCGTTGTCTTCCAAAATCATCAAATCCAATCTTCAAAGATGTTTCGTAACCAATACGATACAGATGTGACGACATGGTCACCAGCAGGGAGACTATTTCAGGTAGAATACGCCATGGAAGCCGTGAAGCAAGGTTCCGCCGCCATTGGACTGAGATCCAAGACTCATGTGGTTTTAGCTTCTGTTAATAAGTCCAATTCCGAGCTTTCTTCTCACCAGAAAAAGATCTTTAAGGTTGATGACCACATCGGAGTAGCCATCGCTGGTCTCACCGCCGACGGCCGTGTTCTCTCTCGCTATATGCGGTCGGAATGCATTAACTATAGTTATTTGTATGAGTCTCCGTTGCCTATTGGACGACTCGTTGTTCAGCTCGCTGATAAAGCTCAGGTCTTTTGATGAAAACCCTAATTTTAATTACTTTATTTCGTTGTTTTTAGTTTCCTTTGGGGGGGATATGTAGAGGGTTTGGGTATTAGGGTTCTCTTGTTGATGATTTTAGAGATTACATACAGAATTGGGAACTAAGATAATTACTTTTTGGTTGTTTTGTTATTTAACTCTTTCTTATTTTTTATTTTTTCAAATGTATGAAAAACTCTAACTTTGATTACGGCATTTTGTTGTTTTTGCTTTCCTATCTCGTTACAAGGCGGTGAATGTTTAAGGTGTAATCCTACGGCATTTAGTCATTTTAGTATGTGGAGTAAATTAGCACATTTGATTCACCATCGGCCGTCTTCTAATGTCTTTGTCATGGGACAGTGTTATGCTATATCATTTTTTTTTGGAACACACTGATGTCTCATGGTAGCAATGTTGTTGAAATTATTTAGTGATTGGTTATGCTTTAATATTGAACTTTAGCAAGTTTCAGAAATGCAACTTACACCTTCAACTTTTAAAGCCAAGTGTGAGGTCAATTTTGTCATCAATGTCTTGAACTCAATGCCTCCAATTTGGGAAGGGAAAAAGCCTTGAGGTGGAAAGGGATTAATATTCCTCTTAATTGAATTCCCATTCACTTTTCTATTCTAAACCAATACTACCCCCATTCCGAAATATAAGACTTTCATTACATGTTGCGAAAAATAAGGAAGCAAAAATTAAGATTTTTTTTAATCAAAATATCAACATTACTCTCTTAAATATAATTAGTGGTATACAAGTCATATTTAAGAGAGTAATATTGTTATTTTGATTACAAAAACATCTTAAATTTTTTCTTCCTTAATTTTCGCAACATGTAATGAAAGTCTTATATTTAGGAATGGAGGGAGTAATGTTTACTTACACTATTCATCTCTTTCCAAGAATCCAAATTGCACCCCCACCAAACCTAGGGTAAGTTCTGTAATGGACAAGTGTAATTTTAGTTGTTCGTGCCCAGATTTATGTTTTGGCTTCTTTATAGCTGGATGTTGCATTTGATACAGTGATCAGAGAACTCCTGGAAGATTTTAACCAACAATCTCAAAGTTCATAGTTAACCGTGTTGTGAAGTATGCAAGTGGTAGTATTTGTTTGCAAGTATAGGGAGATCAAGTTGAAGTTTACTCTTTTTTATTTAAGTTCATATTGTTTTTATTGAGATGATAGAGCTTTGTTGAATTACTTCTGGAGTTACTGTCATGATGGGAATTTTCTTTTAGTACTGAATCTCATGGATTTTGTATTTTTGTACTTGTTTATCTATTACAGTTACATGTCCATTGGGGCCTTTATTTATCAGAAATGATAGTGGCCGCTGATTGTATGTTGCATCATGCATAATTGCTAATTTTTATGGTTTTGAAATTTTCTGGGTAGCGATATTAAGCCTATTACTAGATGATAACCACCCGTGGTTTCATGTGGGGGTCTTAGGTTGACTTGGATGTTGGTTTGGCATCATAAAGAATATTTAGTTGGAACACCTCTCGTGTAGTGAAGACTCTTTCCTGTTTAGTGATAGAATCATATGGTGATTTCCTTTTCCATGTAATCTTGCTCTCTTCCCCCGATCTATGTATATATTGTCTATTTATTCTTGTTAGAGAAGTTCCTGCTTAGTGCTTACACTTTCACTGTCTTGAATTTTGGAGCCATTATTGCTGTTATTCTAGCACGACTAGGTTGCAAAATCTGTTGTGAAACTGCTAGTGGTTAAATGGAAATGTGTTGCTGCTAAAATTTGACTGTGCATAGTGTTTCTCCTTTATGTGAATGCCAATTTTCTCGTCTGTCCTTTCGCGGGATTTCCTGCTGCTTCTGCTGATACATCCTGTATGCATGCACCTTCTATCATTTTGATGCCATTTGCATTTTGTTCTTTCTCAAGATTTTCACATTTCTTTGCTGCACTTGGAGCATCTAAAAAATATTCTAGGGCATGAAAAGTTTTCCTTTCAAAATTACACTCCTTGAGCCTGCAGTAAGTTCTCTTAGATAAAATGTTTAGATCTTTGGGTGCATAAATTGTTACTTCAATATTTGATTCTTTGCATAATATGTTTCGGTTATTTGGTTTTGTAACATCTTTTTCAAGTATTTTTCTTTCAACTGCTGCAGCAGGAGCTGGAGTCCCTAAGGCATACTTTCTGAATCTGCCCCTTCTAAACCTTTCCTTTTTACTGTCATCCTGGTCCCAACTTTTGATCTTCGATTGGCATTGCAGGTTTGTACGCAGCGCTCCTGGAAACGGCCTTATGGTGTTGGGCTGTTAGTAGGTGGTTTGGATGAATCCGGAGCTCACCTGTATTACAACTGTCCAAGTGGTAATTACTTCGAGTATCAAGCATTTGCCATTGGGTCGCGTTCCCAAGCTGCAAAGACATACTTGGAGAGGAAGTTCGAGAATTTCCCAGAGTCTTCACGAGAAAATCTTTTAAAAGACGCCCTTTTTGCATTGAGGGAGACCTTACAAGGAGAAAAACTAACAAGCTCCAATTGCACAGTTACTGTGGTAGGAGTAGGTGAAGCATTCCATATATTGGACAAGGAAGCTGTGCAAGCACTAATCAATGAATTTGAGATAGCAGGCGAGGATGCTCCTGCTGCCCCTGAAGAAGGTCCTGGTGCAGAACCAGCTGCCGCCGATCAGGGGCCTGGAAATGAGGGTGCAGCCCCCATGGATATTTAACTTTTGTATTTGCTGCTAAAGAATGATGTTAGATGAGTTGGGAAAAATTGGATGTTTTACATTTGTTATGCAATCATCTTGTGAACCTTATATTAAATCTGGATGGTTTTCTTTCTTTCCTTTCAGATGCCAGTATCTGGATGGTTTTCTTTGTTGGACTACATAGAGTATTACCATGTTGTCTGCTCTCTTTATGTCTTAAAAGGCAATATTTGCATAAGATTATACTCCCTCCATTCCTAAGGCTCCACTTGGATTGGGTTTTGGTTTTGGATTTTGGTTTGGGTAGTGATAATGTCAGAGCAAGAATTCTCTTGCAAGAGCGATTTACGTGCATGTGACAAAATTACCCCTCTAACATATTAATTAAATATTTTAATTATTTTTTCTATTTTCTCCCTATCCTGGCCTGATCTTTCTCTCTCCCCTATATTCTTTTCTTATTTTTCTCTCAATCTCTCGTGATTTTTTTTTTTTTATATCTGTTTTTTTTTCGTTTTTTCCTCTCTGTGTTTTTTTTTTCATTTTTTTATTCTCTCCATCTCCAAGTGATTTTGTTTTCTTCTCTGTTTTTTATTATTTTTTCTTCTCTCAATTTCCTCACTGAATAGACCATTTTCTTGGATTGAATCATTCAACAACAATATAAAATTGAAAGCTCAATAAAAATAATAAAATTTACCTCTTTTACCGAAAGTAGTTGAAAATTATCCGGATATATATATATATATATATATATATATATATATATATATATATATATATATATATATATAAATTCAAAGTTAGACAAAAGAGCAAGAAAAGATCATGAAAGAGAAGAATAGAGAAGAAAACAAAATCACTTGGAGATAAAGTGAAGAAAAAAAAACAGAGAGGAAAAAACCAAAAAAACAACAGATATGGAAATAAAAATCATATGAAAATAGAGAGATTGAGAGAAAATAAGGAAATAATTTAGGGGAGAGAGAAAGATCATGTCAGGATAGAGAGAAAATATTGGGAGAGAATAGAAAAAATAATTTAAAGATTTAGTTAATATGTTAGAGGGGTAATTTTGTCACATGCACGTAAATCGCTCTTGCAGGAGGATTTTTGCTCTGGCATTATCACTACCCTTTTGGTTTTGGTTTTGAGTTTTGGCGGGAGCAATTCAAATTCAAATTTTTTTTCTTCAAATAATCGTTCAATTCCAAATTTTGGTCTTTAAAATTGGCGGGAGATGTTCAAATTCCAAATTTTTACCTCAAAAATTTGGAATTGGACGATTATTTGAAAAAAAAATTTAAATTTGAATTTCTCCCGCCAATTTTTTAGCTTCTTCCGTCAAAACTCAAACCCAAACCAAAACCCAGTCCAAGTTGAGGTCGTTTATGACACTTTAAAAAAATTAAGTAATTCAAACAAACAATAATTCCCCCCCCCCACAATTCCAATAATACCCCTTCATTCCTCACTTTCTTTCACTTTTTCAATAAAAGATATGTTGATGGTATAATTAGAATAAATTATAGACACCTACTAAAATGCATTTAAACGATAATTAATTTGAATACATATATATTTTCTAAACGACAATTAAATGAGAATGGAGGGAGTAGTATATGGCAAGTTTTTGTTAGCAGTTATTATCTCGCCTTCTTATAATCTAGTTCCCAAGATATTTGGAGTTCCCTCAGTGAAGAAAACTGCCTTGGCTTTTAAGTAGTATCTTCTTTCCAAATGACACTTCTGTTAAGGTCCCTGAGGATAGTTTTATACTAATTAATTGATACATTTCAGTTTTTTAGATATTCCAAATTAATTGATACATTTCAAAATTTGATAAATCAAAAGGAATGTGCTAGGCGGCTAAGACTTAGCTAATTGATTGGCTAAAAACCCAAATTGAAAAGTTAAAAAGTCTAATATACCCCTCTATCCATATATGAATATATTTGTTTTATTTATATTTTTAAATGTCTAAATGCCTATTATACCCCTATACCTATAACCTACTTAGCACCCTACACCCACATCATTATCATCATTGCTTCTATACTTTACATATGTAATTGTATTTTGTTTTATTTTATTTTGTTGAATAATTTGTTTGTGTTTAATGTTGTTCACTTCCTACATTTTTTAGAATTATCACATCCATGAACAAGATTAACACTTCATAAAATTGAGCTAAAACCAAACCTATGAACACATTAAAATGAGAATGAAACCATGTCTAAGAAACATCATATCTTTAAGATTAGCAAGACTTTATGAGTTAAAATCACCAAGAACTCAGAAAATATCACCAAAAAAACAACACATTTTTTCTGGAAATGAACTCTTAAAACGAGAATGAAATCATGGCTAAAAATCATATAAAAAACAACACATTTGTTTGCATAATAAGCATTCTTTTTGAAATTTAAAAGCAGAATATACATTTTCTGAAAAACTCTTGCAGATTAAATTAATTTATATTTCTGAAAACTTCTACAAAAATAAGTACAGTATTTATTCTGGAAATTTTTTGCAACATATGTTGAATATAAACATTAAGACTTTTTTGGAAAACATTTCAGATTGTGCTTGGTTATTATTACATTACCAAAAACTTTAGGAAAAATAATAATAAGGAAAATGCATTTAATTGATTACACAAAGATATTAACAAGAGAGAATACTTAATTAATAATTGCATTGATCATCATTCATACATATTACATGGTAAATGGAGATGGAAAATCCATTTAAACATCAAACAAAAGTACTAATAAAGTACCAAAAGTAGGCCGATAAAAGAAAAAAAAATATACAAACCTTCCGGAAAAAGAAAAAAAAAACATGATTGATGAAAAAAAAACATTACAATAAACGGGCTGAAAAGTCTTAGCTCCAAAACCTGAATCTTCACAACTTCATAACTTGACAATGGGCTAAAAATCCCAAAACTTCAAACTTTAAACTTCAAACTTGATAACTTCAAACTTGTCCTTGAAACACAACTTAAAAGAAACCACAACCAAGAGGCCGCCCGCCCCACTACCACCACCACCACAAAAACCGGCACCACAACCTAGAGTAGTGGTGGTCTTTGTTCTATGTTAGAGAGAGTTTAAAGAAGAAGAAAAAAAAAAATAGTGTAGTATATTTTACTCTTAGGGATTTGGCTCATAGGGGAAATCATTACTTTTGACAATGGGGAGTAGTAATGATGATATTGATAGTAGTCTAGGAAAATGCATCTACAATGTGTATTTGTTCCAGTCAAAGGCATTGGAAATGATGCAAGAAATCAATACTCCGATTTTATATATATATATTTGAAAACTAATTTTATATATTTAAACACTAATGTTTTAACTAGACTACTTCAAACAATAAATAATTGATTCTATGTTACCTAGCAAGAATATGAGTTGGTTAAATTGGTATGGACAATGTCTTCAAGTTATTGTTAATCCATAGTTCAAATCTCTCTACCAACCTATTTCATTTTGTTTTTTTAATATTTTTTTCGAAATTTAGTTGGTTAATTATATTTTTTTATAATTTAATTTTAATGACAATATTAGTTAGTTATATGAATGTTTAATATAACGTTTACAATATCGAATATTGTGTACTAATCGAACATACATTATAATGGATCGCAACATTCCTATATGTTTATAGTTTTAGTTATATGAATGTTTATGATAATGTTTCAACGTCTATTTAGTGTTATAATCAAACAATACTAATACACTATAGTGAATCGCAACAATCATATCAATATACTATTAGTTGTATGAATGTTTAACATAACGATTACAATGTCGAACATAGTGTACTAATGAAAAAAATACTAACTATAATGGATCACAACATTCCTATGTTTATATTATTAGTTATATTAGTGTTTGACATAACGTTTCCATCGTCGACTTAGTGTAATAATCAAACAATACTAATACACTATAATGAATCACAATATTTCTATCAATATAGTATTAGTTATATGAATGTTTAACATAACGTTTACAATATTGAACATTGTGTACTAATCAAACAATACTAATACATTATAATCCATTGTAATAAAAGTCAAAATTAGTAGTCCCTCCATTCCTAAATATAAGACTCTTTAGACAATTTGAGAAAATTAAGGAAGTTGTCATTTTCACCTAAACTTCCAATGTTATCCCCCACCCTCCCTCTCTCTCACTTCTTTGTCATAAAGAAAGGAAAATGTTGAGGGTATAATTAGAATAAATTGTTGACAACTAATAAAATAACCTTAAACGACAATTAATTTGGATACCTAGATGTCTCCTAAACGACAATTAATAGGGAATGGAGGGAGTATTTAATTGAAGTAATTATAGTGTAATCAAACTATATTATATTATATAGGGGTCCGATTGTAATTAAAAAAACTTAAAACAATGGTCTTAAAGAATCTTATTTCTAACATTTGGACCTAGTTGTAATTACTTTTAGGACTACAAGGGTTTTAATTTAGATATTTTAATGGACATAGGGTTGCAATTTTTACACATTTTCAACAGCCATGTCATCGATCCGGATTTACCCTAGAGGTTAATCTGGACCGTTGACAAAACTACATCCAACGGCCATTAAGTGTATTATTCCTACACAAAACCAACTCAATCTCTATCAATCCTTCTCACTCATTCATAAATTTTGGTGTTATGGAAGTGGGAAGAAGTAGGTAGTAAAATTTAAATGATTGTTGACTTTGACAACCTAGGAAATAGCAATGTAAGATTTTGTCCCTATTACAACTTTTTGGGTCTAGGTAGGCTGCACAAAAAATGACCACTATTATCTTTTTTTTTCCCGAATTGAAAAAAACACTTCAGGGGCATTATTGTTCCGTTGACCAATTTTGACCCAATTTAGCCAATTTTTAGTCAATTGAACTTAGCCAAAGATCATTTTCCAAATCAAAATTTGATAAAGCCTTCTTTATGCCAGTCTGCAAATATCATCTGTTTTCGAATCACTAAAAGAATCACCTAAAACTAACACGCATAATCTCCTTTGCCATCAGGAAATGAGCAATTTCCCATGCTCAGGGACCGGAAGTTGTTCCCTCTGCATTTGTCTGAACATCCACTCCCAGTTCTCGGGTGTTACTTCATCCCCGAGAGAACGAATCACAGACCCTCCACTACAGGATCCCATCCTGTATCTGTTGCCTTAACCTTCACCACAGCTGATAACGGACAACCTACACGATAAAAACAATGTAAGAAGAAATGAAGTAAAAGAAGACCAGACTCTTGAAGGGTAAACAATCCATACGTTGGCAAATGTGAAGTAGAACAAGAGCTCCAGAAAAGGGCAAATTAGGAAACAAGTGAATACAAAAGAAAATCCCATCTACTTCTCATACAATGCTAGAATTCAAAAGCAACGTTTAAGTCACAAACCTCTTTTCCACTTTTTGCAATGCATCCGTTTGCACCTAGTGTCACTACAGCCCATCGGCAATGTTTGGACAAGAACTCAAGTGCTGCCTCGTGGGTTGCACCTTGCTCACCCCTACAAGCACATTAAAGAGAAAAAAAATGAAGAAACAAAGACACCATCTATAAAAAAAAAGCTATGAAATGTTATTAGTTAATTGTATAGTCTAAATGATAAAGTTTTAGCCCCATATTTCCGAGTATTTTTCTGAAAAAAAATCTGATTAACAACAACCTCAGCAGTTCAATTGCTTCATCCTCATTGGCAAAGCACAGGTCTATGTTACCTGACTCTAATAACTGTAGAAGCTGGACCCTAAACTTCCGTACCATCCGGAGAAATGTACAGTAAGCAGGAAATCAAGATTCTTGCTAAATACGGATAGGAAAAAGACAGTGCAGCACCATAGAAGCATTATCATAAACTTAAGTGATGGTAGTTTAGCAAAGTTCTTCATGAGTGGGATATATAGTCTTCCATGTTGTAGGTATTTATGTCATACATCTGAAATGATATCAACATTCTACAACCAGATTCCAAGCCGGGGGCACGAAACAACAGAAACTGTCAATATTTTAGAGCAAATATTACCTCAAAACTGGCAACGTCCAGAGAAACGAAAAGACCTTCTTCTTTGGCAATCCGGACAGCCTCATGTATAATGTCTAAATTCAGTATGGCATATCTCACAACCAACCACTAAAAGAAAAGGAGAACATATTACTGAGAGATCCAAAATGCATTCTTCAAAAACTAGTAAAATAGAGGAATAGTCAGAAGACAAGAAATGTTTACAATTATTATGCCATTCATAAGAAAAAAGAATGGCTCCCAATACAAACTTTTATACTCCTAGCAATGAACATTATTTCAAGTGAAGGAAACATAAAATTTATAGTCAAACATGTTTTTTTTTTTTAATAACAAGACTAAATATCCTTTGTAGTAGGAATATCTTACCTTGGAACCTTTAAAATCTTCCTTGGTAAGTTCATTAGCCTGTCAAAGATCAATGCCTATGAGAAAACAAGAAAAGATACTCCTAACTAGTAGTAACAAGCAAACCTATTCATAAATCCCCAGCGCTTCCACAATCAACTCTGGTAAAGCAGAGCACACCTGAACTTTGACAGCACATGGTCTCATGGTTCGATTGCCCAATTCATCAACCAAGCAAATGCACTGTAAATTGGTTTACAGAGGTTCAGCACTGAATACTTTTGTCTGGAACTTAACCATCTACTAGATGGCTTTGCATAAGTGGCAATGTTTTCACCTGGGCAGTTAGTCCACTTTTCAACCTCAACCTAGAAAGATCATATTAGTAATGAATAAGCTGCCTTGTTCATCATCTCCACAAGCCCCAATTATCCCACAATTGACCCCGAAGCCAGCAGCTAGACCTCTAATGGTATTTGCAATGCTTCCACCAGCCATGGTTTTTTAAACAGATGAATTGTAGAGCGAAGAAAGTATATGCATATTTACCTCGCTCAAGATGTGCTTTAACTCTTCAGCAGCAACCTCATGATACAGAAAGAAAAAACACTTTAAACAGAAGAACTTGAATGTGAATGTTATATACCATTAACAAAGATCATCCTTGTACATACCATTCAATCCCCTGGAGTCAGAAGTCTCGGCTAGGCTTGGGGCAGAGGCGGGATCATTTCGTCATCAGGCTATTTTTTTTATTTATGTTTATTTTTAGTTAGTTTTGTTTTGATTAAGACCTTCTTTGAAGGTCGAAACTTTTATGGATATATTTAATTTTTATTAATTTATGTATCTTGACTATATTAATTTATGTATCTTGACCATGTCCACTCAAATGACTTGCAGCGCAGGCAGATTTGTGGGCATTTGCCTGTTTTGACAACACTAATTATAATAAAAGAGAGATAAAAAAGGATGAGGAGGTAATTAAGACGGGATAGGGGTAATAAATTTATAAACGTAAGAATAAAATGAAAAGAGGGGGAAAAATGCATAACATAAAATATATCACAGGAAACATCAATTATCTCAAGTATTCCCAAAGCAATTAGCAATAATCAATTTTGTTACACTCGTTAAGGCTTAAGAACTGACGAAGAAGATTGACTATTTCCATGATAAAAGTGTTGTCTTGAATCAAAGATGAATAACTAGCAGAGGGCAATTCAGCCAGCTTAGCACCACTCTTTGCGATCCAGACTCGATTCACAAAGAGTGTCAAACGCCGTTTAATATATATATCGTGATCCAATTTAGAAAAATCCAATTTCACGAAAGTATTATAAGCTATAATATACTTCAAATAAGCATCTACGAGAAGGTCCTTTTCATGAGTACTAATTTCACTGTTATTAAGAGACTTAATTTGATCAAGTGTAGAATCAAAAACAGCATTGCCTTTATCATGAAGTATGGTGCATAATCCAGTGGCACTGTTCTTTAGATCTTGTCTAGGATCATTGGTAATAGTAGCGAGGCAGGTTTTACCATGACTTGTTCTTTGACACCAGACATAAAAATCAGGGCTTTCATTTGGAGAAATTGCAACAACATTGTTGGACTTGGGGTTTAAGAAAAGTAATAAGGCAAGATAGAGCAATTGGATCAAGGTGATTTTGAAAGATGCCATGAGGAGACATACAAAACAGGCAATTTACACTCGTATATATTTATCTTCGTGAGAGAGGTTGGGTTAGTTTAGCATTAATTCTTACCGAAAATAAAATATTGAGAATTAATTACTTTTTCCCTTTTTTTGATGAATATTGTGCATTAATTAACAAAATTTTCTTTATAAGCAATAAGGCAATAATTTTGTGGGGGGTTGGGGGGAATTAATTATTAAATTTAATACTCTCTCTGTCTGATAATATCTTTTACTTGGATAAACTTCATTTGTTTCTAATAATATGTCACCTTAAAAAAAGTAAGAGAGTATTGAATGTATTTTTTTCTAATATTTCCTTATTTCTAAAGAGTATGTCAAACAGCTAAATTGTTATTCTTTTATTTACATTGATTTGGACCTAATTTCACATTCTTTAGTCGGTTTGAATAGGAAAAAAAGAAAAGAAAAGAAAAAGTCAGTTCCAAATCCTATGCAATAGACGATTTCCATGTTGGCCGTTACTTAGATTAGCGCCTATGACGTAGGGACCATTTTGGCACGATTAAACCAAATCAAGGAATGAAATTGACTCTTGATCACTTTCAGGGATGAAATTAAAAAATTATTCCATTTCCATGGATATTTTTTTGGTTATAGAATGAATGGAATTTTAGAATTATTTTCACCACAAAACAAAATATAAACTAAAGAGAAATTAGACAAACGACAAGAGATGGGAAAAAATCTTCTTATATTATTCCGCGGGTATATGAAGGGATGACAATTGGCCCAGTTAAAGTGGAGCTCCGATATGGCCCGACTCAGTTGGAGCGGGGATTTTCTAGTTTAAGGAGGATGCGGGAGTGGATGCGGGGATGAATTTTGCCCCCGCTATTGGGGACGGGGCTGGGGCGGGAGAGATGATATCCCAACCTCACCCTGACCCACCGCGATTTTCTATAATACTAAATACAGATCGAAAAACACATAAAATACCTTAAAATACAAAACAAATACGTTAAAATTAGAAAAACAACGAGAACTTTCAAACTCTTTGGAGACTCCTCAATCTTGTAAACCTTTAGGAACCCCAATGTTTTTTTGGAACAAACTATTATCTTTTTACATATTGTTATTTCGTTTAACATGTATTAAATATTTTTTGTTTAAAATTTTATGTTCAAATTTGCCAAATATGTATATATTTGGCAAATTTTCATCAAAAGTTCACTTAGTTTTACTAGTCAGAGCTAGCTGAAAGCCATGATTTGGAAAGAGGAAAAAATATTCGCTATTCCTCAGTTGGGGATGGCCCCCGCCGAATACGGGAATGGAATCCCCATCCATCCCAATGGCGGAGCTGGGCCGGAGATGGAGATCAAATGGAGAAGGCGGGATCGGGACTGGTCTCCATCCCCACCCGCCCCATTGCCATTCCTAGGTATATCTTTACATCAATCAAAACACTCTATTTATAGGGATGGAGAAGGTAAATTATAAAACATTTCATCAATAGATAGATTTGAGGACTCATCAATGATAAGATATATATTCCTTAAAATGCCTCCATCAATGGGGAGTTAGGGGATCTATGAAGTTGTCAAGAGGTCCATAGCGCAGTGGGGTTATGGCCTGGCCACGACCGTGAGGTCGAGGGTTCGACACCTCTTCCCTACATGGGTAAATAAATACTCTCTTCCTATGGCGATCCTCCTCCTCTTGTGAGGCTAAAAAAAAGAAATCTATGAAGTAAAAGGGATTATGGTATCCATAAGGACTCCGTATATTTTAATATTCCATAACATTTTCCATATAATAATTATTTATAAAAAAAAAGTAACCATCAATCACCCAACCGATGTTCCGCAAGTGATGCATAATAGACTTTCCGAGTAACAATAATCATTCCATTTAGTGGGTTGGGTGGGGGATGGGTTGCGTGGAAGGCGAATTTAAAGTCCAATTATAACATTTAGCTAAACTTACATACATCAATCCGGTTCCTATGCGGAACAGTCTTTTTTCCGCACCTGCAGAACAACTGAAACCGTCGGATGAGATTTTGAACGGGTCAGATTTGGAGAGAGAAAAATTACGACTGACTTAAAAAAAACGTTTCTCTCTCTAAATCTAGACTGTTAAAAAATCTCATCCGATATTTAGAATGATATCACGCATGTGCAGGACATTTGGCCGTCCCGCATAGGAGCCATGACCTACATATGAATACATGTGAAGGTTATTTGAACTTTATCCATAAAAAAAAATAAAAAAAAAGGTTATTTGAACTTACATCAGTCATAACATATATTTATGATAGCCCCATTTAATGTTTTCTTTTTCCTTTGAAAGATTTAGGATGCAATTAGTTGATGCTTATTTTCTCTCAACTTTTACAATCTTTAGAAACAAACTAAACCAAAATTCAAAAAAGTAAGTGTAAATCAATCCATTAATTCGATCTCATATTTCTACTTGCAGTATCTGTCAATCTTAAATGTAAATATAACTATTCGATCTCATATCTTTATTATATCATCCAATCTTACATGCAAATATAACTTTCACAGTTAAATATTATGAGTAGAACATATATTGTAACTGAAGTGTGAAACCAAGATCACTACAGCCCACCTCCCAATTGAGAACTAGATTTGGTGTTCCTGAACTCGGAATTCTTGGTAAATTCTCAGAGTCCAAACACACACCAATCTTTAATGAGCCCCAATTCGCTTGTTTTGTGAAGATTGCATAAAATGAAAAAAACCAAAATCGTCTAGTTTCTTGTTAGAGGCTGAAAAAGAGAAGAAATTTTTTTGAGAAACTTCAACATCTAAGATAGTAAATTCAGGCCAAGACGACAAAAACCAGTAAAGTCGATTCCTCACAAATCTGAAAACCGATCCATCACCAATAATATACATTTTTTAAAACCATAATAAAAGCAGAAAACACACATTCAACATAGGCAATTTTTTCTATTTTTTGTTCTTTCCAAACACATCTCTCCCTCAGTACAGAAGCTTCATTTTTATAACACATGAAAATGTTGTTATGCACCCACTCCGGTCTGTGGATTGGTCTTTGAAGGCATACTGGCAACATGAAACTGAGAAGCATACTTATATTTGGGGCCTTCTCCTTCAATAACTGGAGGTTCATTCAAAAATGCCCAGTTGCTGCTTATCCACCTTCAAGACAACATCAAATTAATTAAGACAAATAGTTACTCTCTCCCTTCCGTAATATAAGTCTTTAATGATATGTAACGAAATTACAAAACAAAAAAACAAGGTAATTACTCTCTTAAGAGAATAATATTTATAATTTGACTAAGTACATCCACTACATGTCCTAAACGATTTATATTATGGAAATGAGGTAGACTTGTTCAATTAATTATTACAAATTGGGAAAATTATATTATAAATAATTTAATTTACCATCCATTTTTCTGTATGAAACTTGCTCTATTTTCCATGTCCTCCTCCTCCTCCTCCTCCTCTGTGCTTGGAAGAGAATTTGATCTTTGATATCTTTTAGCTTCCTCAAATACTTGATTCTGAAAAGGAATTAAAAAAAAACATTCATATTAGTTCCAAACCATAAAGAATATATATATATATTCTAGTATATTCTCTAATAAATCATCAGACCTGAGAGCTAGGGGACAAAGAAGATAAATGTCTGAGATGTTCTTCCTCTTTCTGCTTTCTTGATCTCCAAAAGGAATCAATTTCTCCATTGGTCAACGAATTATTTCTCTTCAATTTCACTGAGTAATTCAATCACAAAATTAATATAAAATAAATAAATAAAAAGTGAACGTTCAATTTAAAACAGGTTAATTAAGTAAATGGACAGCAAAATAAAAAAAAGCATAGTGGGCATACCAACGTTAGGATCTTGACTATGAGAATCCCAACCTGCCATAAGAGAACCCATGATCTTGATCTTCTTCTTTGCTAAATTGACTGCTTACAACCTTCGAGCTGCTAAATCACAATTGTGGAATACTATGTAAAAAGAGCTTTGTGCTAATACAATTCCAGCACTAGGGAGGATCCTTTATATATAATAAGTAAACTTAGTACAAAAGTGGTTGTCATTAAAGTTGGTGGTGGGGTTCACCATTCCTTGATCTTATCTGTAGATACATTATAAAACTCTGATAAGTTGCTACTTTGGAGTAGGGACCGACGACACTACAAATTACTACGTACTGTATTTTTTTATTAAATGTTAGGAAAATTCTGATATGGACCAGAGCGAGGGTAGAGGCGCAGTCATTTAAACTTGAAATGCAGCGTCACTCTCTCTCTGCATTTAATCTCTCGATCACGGTTAAAATACTAAAAAAAGATAGTCACGATATGGATACGGTTAAAAGTAAAAAAATTATACAAACTTGTCAGCATCACTATAAAATGAGGAGAGAATTTTTTTTTACTTTTAATTGTGTCCCATATCAGAACTATCTTTTTTAGTATTTTAACTGTGATTTAAAAGATGAATTTTTGCGAGAGAGGGGTGACGTGCGCTTTCAGCTAGTGGGACTAGCAGCTCTACCTGCGCGCTAGTCATACTCGTAAATGTTCACGAATGTTATCGGTTGTAAATACGTGTTACGTTCTATATAATATGTATTTTTTCATATTAATACATGTTTAAATGTAATATTTTTTTTTTTTTGTGTAATAGGTGTTATAAGCAATATTTATTCTCTAAAAAATCTAAATTGTGAAATTTTTTTATTTAATAAAAAAAAAAATCTAGCCGCGCTGGGTTTGTGAGACGCAGCCGGTTTCCAGTGTTTTTAGTAGGTGAATATTCTAGGAGCCCATAGATTTTCATGCAATATTGACCCCATTCCCGTGACACAGAATTTATTTTTTATCATTTTTTTAATAGCTTTTTTATTTATTTTTTAGGAGTGACAGAGTATACTACTTTGTTATTTTAATTAAGGAAATGAAAATTATTAAAAAAAAAGAAATGAAACATTATTACTTAACAAATAAGGAAATGAAACGTTACGTATACGTGGCTGTCATCTCATATCGAGTCTTGTTTTTTAACCTATCTCATTTATCTTGACTAATGCTATATACAAATAATCTTCGGTCCCTATCTTATAAATATCTACATCTTATCCTTATTCATCAAAAAAAAAAAAATCTACATCTTATCCTCTTTGAAATATATATATTTTAAGAAATCCTCTTTGAAATATTGAGATAAAACTTGTTTTACAAAAAATTTCTAGTCTTTATTGTGAATTATTTTTTCTGTGCCTTGTAGACTATTGCACATAATGATGTTCATACATTAAAAATTGCAAAATTTTGAAATAGTTATTGTGTCTGATTGGATTGAGATTGATTTAAATTTAGTCTGATTTAATATAGTATAATTTAGACTCAATCAATCTTTATATTGAATCTAAAAATAAAATTTGAAGAATTAAAATATCTAAATAAACTCAAACAAAATTTAATCAGACTTGTTGTAAGGTATAAAAGCACATATTACTGAATGAGCACATATGACTGAATGAGTCAAAGTAGTTTCTCTCCTCTTTTTGGGTGCTCAAAAGATCAATTCTGTCATGGACCAGGCCTTCCAAGTGGACATGTACCACTTGGTCCACATTCAGCCACATCACAGTTTTGATTTAAATAATAAAAATATTTTCCCTTTTGGTGCATTGTTTGAGGCGTTTTTATTGTTTTTTAATCAAAAGAGAGGATGTGGTTGATCGTGGACCAAGTGATCTATGTCCCCACTTGTAGGCCAGATCTATATCAGAATTTTTTCTTTTTTACCACATGCAGTGTCTATTGAACTTTCAAAAGAAACAAGAGAGTACAATTGCGGGGAAGTCCTCCAGCCACAATACTCCCAAAAAAGAGGGATTATAAGCTACTATCTCCGTCCCAAAAATGGTTAATAACGTTTCAATTTTGAAACATCTCAAAATATTTGTCATATTTTAAAAATTAATATATTTATATTGTTATTTTTCAATTATATTTTTAATTTATTATTCAAATAATTATTAATAATAACTTTTAGTTATTAATTGACGAGTGTTTAAAACTTTTTTGATATATTAATTATTTTTAATTATTTTCTTAATTTTAATTAAAAATTCAGATGTGTCAAATAATTTAGAATGAATGTAGTGTTTTAGAACTATTTAGACCGACAAGAAAGAAAAAGAACTATTTAGACCGTAATGGCTGTTACTATCAATTTTTTGTCAAATTCGCCACTAGCTTTTGTCCACCTAGTGGCTCCGGTTAGAAAATATCTATAGCCACCTCCCCAATTATAAGGCTAGCGATATTGCCAAGGCAAAATCCCTCCTGCCAAGGCAAATTTTAATCAAATGACAATTATGCCCTATTCAGTTAACTACCACTCAATTCAAGGCCCATCAATTAAGAAGCATAAATATATTTTTATTAGTTCGGCTCATTTAAGGCAATTTTTCCTTTCTCCTATTTCTCTGTAAGTATGTTAAAATGAACCATTGAGACGTGCATATCCGATCTTGTTGACCATTCCCTGATCTCCTCCTCCTTCCAAATTAATAATCAAATTCTCTTCTATTGTCCCATTTTGACAACGGCAATGACAATATCAATGGGCCGATGGAGAAGAGGAGAAAAAAGAAAATGGAGAACTCAAAGAAATTCTATTGCCTTTTCATATATTTATTTATCATGAATAAATTAGGGAGGGAGAGAGGACAAGAAAGTATTTACATTCCTCGCAATTTCATACTTTTTTTCTTGTTTGCAATCCATATGAAAAACACACCACTTTAAATTACAGGTGAGACCTTGAGCGAAGTTCTAAGTACTGAAACCTAAAGTAAATAGTATGTCGATGAGTAGGATCATCTGAAAATCAAACTATGAATGGTGAACAAATAAGGTTAATTTTAATAAGGATCATGTGTTCTTGATTCATTCATATCAGGAAAAAAAATTATGTCAATGTTGATGAATCTGAATAATATGGTCCAATCAACCATAATTCATATAAAAAGTTTCAAATAAAATAAAGATGTTATCATGTCTTCTTAATTGACGGACCTTGAATTAAGGTAATTACATTTATTACCCAATTCACCATTTTGAGTGCTATTTAACAGAAAAGGGCATAATTGTCATTTGATTGAAATTTGCCTTGGCAGGAGGGATATTGCCTTGGCGATATCACTAGCCCAATTATAACATCAGAAAACGTTGTATATCTTATTATATTTTTATTTATTTTTCAGAAATACCTACAATGTATACGCACATGACCAATATCCTTTAGGGCTAATCGCAAAAATTGATAGAAATTTTAAAATTAATACTTCTACAAAATCAAATGTGTAAAAAGATCACAAAATTTAATTGAATTAATAAAACTAAAAAATCGATAATAAATTTGGGATGTGTGGCACTTTTTTCTTTTTTATCCAACGTTTTTAATATACACTGACTTAAGAACCGACTAGTAGATCAGTACTAAGCATGACAAAATATACTAGCAGATGTAAATATAGATAGAAAAAAATAAAATTGTCGTGATTTAACAAGTCAATGTTTGCTTACTTTTTGTATGCAACACTATTGCACTGCCCAACAAGTCCATAAAATATGAATTCATAACATTTGATCAAACGGACATTTCTACTTCCATCTCCAAAATTAACAAAATATTGCTAAAGAAACCCCTCATGACTAACCGTTTCATCATTCTTTAAAAGTGTTTCAAATATCAATATGCTTAATTAGAACTTAACAATATCCAAATTAATCTAGAGATTTTCTTGTGATTTGCATTTGCATTTTTAATCCAGCCTCTCCCTCCGATGATTTTCAGACTCAAATACGGCGCCGCTTCTGCTGCCGAAAGATTACGAGACCACTTAACCCTCCCATACCGTTTCGCACCATATCCATAGTTCCTATACTCCCCATAATACACGGTTCTGTAGACAAAATCGAATAAGAAACTTGTATAAATAAGGAGATATAATATTTTAAAATAAATTATATTTTAAAAAATGTTAAGAACAACTGTCACTTTACCACGTAGGACCCCAAAAAATCTACTCATTCCAATCAAAACCCAGGACTCGAAGTTTATATGGAAATAAAATCCTCTAAAGAACATATGAAAATCATGGAAGAAATAAAAATAATTTACTTATTTAATTGGTAGACAAAAGGAAAAAGTACTACCTCCATTACATAATATAAGTCGTTTAAAACATGTTTGTCAAAATATAAATATCAATATCTTAAATATAACATGCATACCACTAATTCTATTTAAAAGTGTAATATTAATATTTGAATTACTAAAATATATTAATATTTACTGCATGTTTAAAACGACTTATATTATGGAATGAATAGAAAGTATAAATAGAAATGACCCTTGTTTGGAAGGATGACCCCAATCATCCCATCCTTGAGGCAATATGACACTAGACATGAAGGTTTCAGCAAACACTACACGAGAGTAAGCACCCCATGGTCGTCCAAGTATGGCACTTTTTATTCCACTAATTTTGCAGCCCACAAAGAAAAAACCTGTATCTTCCTCATATGATTTCCTGCCTTGGGCAGTTATGGCCCCGCCTATTTCTGATATTGAATGCAGGTTGCAAGTCTGCATAACAAGAAAAAAATATCACAATTATCTTCGTCCAAAATAGCTAGAAATTTTATGTCAGGGGACGAAAATGTAAACTTTATTTGATTTGGGGTGACAAGAGATAAGTTTTATAAACTACTTTTTTAAAATTTTAAAATTTGATAAGAATAAAAGTATAGCATATAAAACTTTAGAGGTTGTTGGAATTCATTATGTACCTTAGAACATAATCTTATTGTAAATAATTTACTTTAAAAGGAAATAGAAAAGAATAATTGTCATGATCTATCTAACTTTGTGTTACCTCAAAAACAGAAGCTGCATTCCCAAATATGAAATCGGTATCTCCTTGGATATAACAGTCTTTATAATAATGTTTTCCAACATCGTCTAGTAATGTGTCCAGAAAAGATAAAATTACACACCCGAAAAAAGCCACCCTATCACCCGAAACCTGCAGTGCAACTGCTTTGTCTTTCGGACCATAATCGTTCTAAATTCATCAATAATAAAAAAAAATTGTTAAAAATATTTTACATAAAAGGGTTATAGAAAAATTATTCCATGATTACCTACCTTGATAGTGAGGAATCGACCGATAAAATCAGAAGCTAGAACGGCTAAAGTTGGAGACTTAAATATATTTCCGTGATCGTTCCACACTATAAGTGTTGTGCCTGCATAAACGAAGCTAGAAACCTTCATTCTTTAAATAATTCTCGATAAATTTTGTTACTAATCATTCTAAAATTTTACCTGGCTTGATGCCACTGAGTGTTATGAAGGGCTTGTTCGAGGGCACGGTAATTTTTTCTCTATAAACACCAGGCTTGATTAATATAAGCCAAGGCTTGGTGTTATTAGAGGGTACTGCATCAATGGCGGATTGTATAGTCCAATAATCTCCTTTTCCAGTTTGATCAACAACTTTTACGGTAAAATTGGATGTCGAAATGGTAGAAGGAGCAGTGAAAGAGAAGAATAATATGGAGAGGAAGATGAAGAGGTAAATTTTGTAACTGCCAACTATTCCCATTATAATTGTGACTTTGAAATTAACGAGGAGAATAATGGAGGTAGTAATAGTACTCCCTCCATTCCTAAATATAAGACTCTTTAGACAATTTGAGAAAATTAAGAAAATTGTCATTTTCACCTAAACTTCCAATATTATCCCCACCCTTCCTCTCTCTCACTTCTTTGTCATAAAGAAAGGAAAATGTTGAGGGTATAATTGGAATAAATTGTTGACAACTAATAAAACAACCTTAAACGACAATTAATTTGGATACCTAGATATCTCCTAAACGACAATTAATAAGGAATGGAGGGAGTAGTAACTAGTAATAACGGACTTTGTTATGAGAAATTTTAATTTTCTAAGACCTTGGAGAAACCGAGTGATTGAAGTTTTGAGACATTTTTCAAGTGGCTAAGATGAAAATCAGAGCGATTGAGTTTTTATGGTTAGACTGATAGAAAATAAGATATTTAAATAAAGAATTTCTGATCGAACGATGAAGATGAAGAAGAGAAGAAATTGGTTAAAAATTTGTTGGTTTTTTAAATGGAGCTAAAATGGTGAAATTGTGAGCAAAATCGAGAGGGAGAGGGAGAGAAGGGGTGGTTATGGGAACAAATCAAGGAGGTGATGATGAAGTCATTTGGAATAAATGTGGTTGTTATTTATGATATTATTATGGTAATTTTGTTTAAAAGAAACAACAAAATAGGTAGGTGATCAATCTAAACCCACCGATTTGGAATGATTTGAGTGAATTTTGTTAGATGAATTTGATAACTTTACACAAAAAAATTCACTTATAAAAAAAAAGTTACACGTAAAAAATATAAAGAATATCGAAAGATATTGTTGTAATTCTTTAGACAATACAGTTGGTTGCGAATTTTGAAATTAAACCCTATACAACACCTTAAACAATTGTATCCAGATTGAAGAGGTCAATAGCCCAGTGGGGCATTGGCCGGCCCGTGACCGAGTCCCGGGTTCGATACCCTCTGCCCGCGTGCAGTAAACTTTATTCTACCCTTATCTAGGGTGTTCTCTCTCCCTAATGTGGGGCAATCGCCCATCATGGCGTCAAAAGAAAAAAAAAAACAATTATATCCAGAATCCAGAATGAAACCCTTTGAAAGTGAAATTCACATTATGTAATTCTTATGGTTACTGCTTCCTTGGTTTCACAAAGATATGCCCATTTAATTTTTTTTATTATTATTATTTCATTTGTCCAAAATTATAGACATTTTCAGAAGAAGAATGGAATTTAAATCTACTCATGGACTTCTCCTTTGGACTGGCCCGTTGATCTAGATTGTGTATTGAGTTACGAGCCCATCTTAATCAACACTTGAACTATGAGCTCTAATATGGGCCATAACATGTAGTAAGTACGAGTCTTCAGTAAGCCCAAAGTAATAACTTTTGAAGAAAAGCCCAAAGGATTCTTATTCATAAAAAAGAAGAAGAAAGAAAAAGACTGGAATAAAATTGAATGAAAATCATTTTTCAGCTAGGATGACTTTCTATTCGGAATTGATTTTTAATCATCTTTAATTCCATTGATGGAAAGACAAAAGAATAATGAATGGATGATTCATTTTGTGTTTGGGAAGACTATTATACAATGCCAGAATGAAATGTCATTTAATACAATGATTTTTTTTTTTTTTTAGACCTCACAGGAGAAGGTGGAAATTATTTAGCCCCACGTAAGGGAAGGGTGTCGAACCCGTGACTTCACGGTCATGAGTAGAGGCCAGCCCCATTGGGCTATGGCACTCTTGACTATTATAATATGACTTAAATACCTTTCTAACATGTATTGATAATAAAATCAATTAATTGTACAATGTACAAATTTTTACTTGGAAAAATATCATATTAATACACCAAAGTGCATCAAATATATATTTCAATATTTAAACATAATTAATATACGAAGTTCAACATAATATAAAAAATATGTTTTGTATTAAAAGGAAATAAAAAAACTAACCAAAGAAATAAAAAATTGTTTATGTAATTATTAACTATAAAATTTTATTAAGAGAATAAAATATTTCTAAAAAAAATGAATAGATTATTATCTTATTCGAACAATATAATTAATTGAATAAAGAGTATAATGATAACTTTTCATCGATTGACGATAACAGATTCTCTTGGAAAGACAATTTCGTAGGTTTTGTGTGAAATTATCTTGCTCACTTCTCTCTGGGATGAGCGTTCACATGTAAAGATATTTCATACTTTAATTAGAGCCAACCAAATGCCGGAATAGAAGGAGTTAAAAAATTAATTTTCCTCGCGGAAGCTGAATATAAAATTCTTAATCCTCCTTAATGCTCCTTCCATACATTAGAATCATCAAAAGATAACAAAAAACAAAAAAAAAATATCAAGCAATTTACATTACCAGGTAAATAAAAAGAAACACTTACGATATGGGATGAAAGTCAATGCGGTCAGATTTGCGCGACATCACCTGGATGTGCGCAAATCTGCAGCCGCATGTCATCATACGTGAGCCGATCCATATCGAAATTTTTCAAATAAAAATCTGTAGATATTTAGCTGGGCCGCTGGTTCTGTGACTAATGATGAAGAATTGAAGAGTAGGGACCAGCATTATGGTGCTTGTCGTGGAACCACTCTCAATTGATTTGCTCTAAAATGTGGTCTAAATTCTTCTGTCCAGAAAATCATTGGGAAAGTTGGGGCATAAGCTGCCATTGCCAACCTCATACAACAAGTCCAAGATACCCATAAGAATTTCATATCAATTCTCCAACAACTCGGTTTTTTTGTTTTTTTTTTCACGAGACAAATCAATATTTGTATCTGTTTCACGGTTCAGATTAAATCAATCTACCATGTATTAACCTCCTTGCGAGAGAAGTATTTAGTAAAATTTTATTCATATATAAAACTTGAATTCGAAAATTTGTTTTATGCACGCGAAATTTCATTTTTATTTGTACCAACTCATATTACTACGAGCAAGCTCGTTTGAATATGTACTGTAAGTTCTAAACGATTGACTATTTTTATAATTTCTAAGACTAAGATAATGAATACGTGCTCCACGGATATCTTTGAATCAAAATTTAATTATATATCAAGAACAATGTTTACAACAAGAAATCAAATAATTTCAATTGGGTTTCACGTCTCATAACATTGGAGTTCTTGATTTATACTAGATGACATTCTAATAAAGCGATATTAAATCTTGTTAATGTCCATTTATCTTTTTTGGTAACTCATCACTTCTAAGTTCCTTTCTCCTTTTTCATTTCTTGGAATTATCTGCTCATAACCCTTATATTTGGAAGTTATATATAAACTTGTTCGTAAATCTTGTTGGAATTATTAAATCAATCTTATTATTTATTAGAATATTTAGTTTTGGTAATTACTAATTTTATTGTATTATATTTGTTTTAGTAATATTCTAGTCCGGTTATACTTTTTTAGATATCGTAGAGATTCTATTAGGTTTGACTCTTATATAAATAGGAGAGTTGTTTACGTATTGTTTGTGTTTTGGGTGTGGTCTGAAATAGATTTGTGGTGTGGTTAGTATTATAGATCTTTATGAATTTGAAAGTCGATGCATCGAATATTGTCCACCCCTCTTTGTAGTATTATTGTGAGATTTGATCTATGTGTTTTGTACTCTACCCACCCACCACCAAATATTTATTTAAATATGTGTTTCCGCATTAAAAAAATTCTACAAATCTCCCACTAAAGCAAATTAATCATTGTAATTCTAGTCCAAGATAACGTAACGACTTTAGTGCATAATATCAAAAATTTATTATATAATAAACATTTACTTTTAGACAACTGTTACATTCTATGTAAATTAGGTGTTCTTTCCGATTAACACATATTCTAAAATATGTAACATATATTTTACGCAATAAAGTGTTAAAAAAATAATAATACATGTTTGAACAAAAAATATGAACCGTCAAATTTTTAATCCGATATTTATTTAATAATATATATTGAATTTGTGGTATTCAACACCATATAACCGGACGGCCATGCACAAAGTTCATTCTCTTAAAACATCTTTTTCAATCATTGCACAATTATCAGTTTTTAACTATAGAAATGGATAGCCCTTCCCAAGGTCGTGGGTTCGATACCCTCTCGCACATGGGATATGCTTTAAATTGTCTCACTTTATAGTGTTATCTCTTAATCCTCTTGTGAGGTGCTACTCTCTCCCCTCATGAGGTGTACGCACAGTTGGACTTCAAAAAAAAAGAACTATAGAAATGGATCAAACTAATATCAAATTATAAACATTAACACGAATCAAGGGCGGATTCAAAGGTGGGATAGCAGTTTGTCCTCAACACTTTTTTGAAACGGTTCTTTTTTTACCACCCTTTTTGAAACGTTAATTTTTTATAATTTTTTTTTAAAAAAAAAAGTTGCATGTCCTCTCTCTTCTTTTTTATTTTTATTTTTTAAATAATATCTTCTTATATTTTACCTCTTAATATGAAATTTATAAATTTACTTCTAATACAAATAATAAAAACTAATAGGATGCACACGTGCACTTGCGACTCTAGTTGGCTACACATCTTTATCAAAATTATCGGTTATGTCGATAGAGAGTGACCCATACAATTTTATTTTTTAAAACAAACAAATTAAGGTATTAGGAGATAACAAGGTTTAGTTAGGAGAATAATAAACAATTCAAAAGTTCATAGTCCTACCTAATATCCAATCTGGATGACGCAGCTAAATCTAATGCTCTTGATAAATTCGATGAGATAAAATTTGTAAATATCCAAAGTGTAATAAAAAGTTTTACAATATAAAAAACTCCAATTACACTTCTCTTATTAAATAAAAAGAGAATTTAATAAATATTTAGAAGTCAAACAAGACAATCGTAATTTTTTTTTATAAGAACTACTAAGCTTTCTTAATTTATTGTGAGCTTCACAGAATATACCTCTAGATTTATTATTCATTGCTTCTCCCACCTACACAACCAAAAAAAAATCGCTTGGAAATTGTATGACTCAAGGGAAAATAAGATTTATAATTAGTGACAATCTTCCTATATATACATAAACAATTTTTTCTTTTCTTTTTATGTCAATAAATTTTTATTTTAACTCTTCATATACATAAATTATTTTCGAACTACTATTTTTGTCAAATTAGTGTAAAATTTATAGGTTTTAACCAGTTTTAAATACGTGTTCTGTACATGTTTGTCAGTCTTAAGGGTATTTTGTCAATTTAAGTCCTTAACACTAGGAATATGCGCATAACAAGTGATTAAAAGTGTCAGGAAGCCACCAGTTTTACACTAATTTTATAAAATTAATAGTTCGAAAATAGTTTATATACAGAAAGAGAGCTAAAATAAAAATTTACTGATAAAAAGAGAAAAATCAAAAAAATATTTGTGTATACATAGAGAGCTTTTCTCTTTATAATCATATAATTTTTTTTTCTTCCAAAAAGTAAGTAAAATGGATTGGGCCAAACGAATGAATTGATGTATAATTTGGCCCTCAAAGACCACCGGAGGCCCACACAATTGAATTTGGCCCATCAAATAGTTTACCCACATTTTTTATTATAAATAATTTACTTCTTCAATCTTTAATGCAAAAAATCTCAAAAATAAAATCAATTCAAATACAAAGATCCTACTAATTTTTTTTTTCTGAAGCCCAACTGGGAGTACACCCTAAGAGGGAAGAGAGTAACACCTCATAAGAGGAGGAAGAGATAACCTAGAAAGGGAGACAATTTAAAACATATCCCAAGCGCGAGGAGGGTATCGAACCCACGATATCAAGGTCGTGGGCAGGCCGTCGCCCCACTGGGCTAAGAACCTTGTGAGTAGACCAGAAAGTCACAAGATTTGGAGTCGCAACAGTTAAAAATTCATTAAATCCAATTTCTGTGTACAATTAGTTGTACACGGTATCAATAGTAAAGAGTTCACCATATAATATGGACAATTAGATATGGGACTCGATCACATCGGGACCATCGCGGTCAGATTTGCACCACGTCAGCTGCATTTCATCTCTCTCCTCATTACTGCGTTGATGTGATTAAATCTGAGCTAGCGTAGTCTACGTGAGCTCGATCCCATATCGAATTTTTCCATATAATATAGTACTACAATAACAATATATACATGTACCTTGTAAACCATTCAGTGATCGTTTTATCTATAGAATATTTATACATTATATGATGTTCTAACGTTCATGTACACTTATAAGCTAGTATATAATATATATTTTTACACTATTTAATTTATCGTACACTATAAAATATAGTAATCTGACTACAAAAGTTGAAAAATCCAATATTTGCAACTTCAAATTCAAAGTCTATGAACCTAACAAGATTTAGAAACTCTTGCAAACATAACTGGTGGTGTTTTCGGTGGTGCTCCCCATGACACGGTGGTTCAGGTTCTCACCTTCTCCTCTCCCAGCGGTTTTCTTTCACTATATTTCCACTGTCATTACCTTTTCACTTCCAAGGGACACTTTCGTCATTTCCCATCCACTCCCTCCTTTTGTTTTCTCCAAGACACCTCAAATGCTGCACTTCACTGATACTGTAATATACTTGTTTATTATACTCCAGCTAATATTCTTAATTAGAGTCATTTAAAATTTACAAGTTAGAGTTTAGATTACAGAAATTAAAATATCTATTATTAAAATGTTTTAGTGCACAGAGGATCCGAACCCCCTTTTTTTAGTACTACCAATTCTTTAATTTTTAGTAAATTTGTATAATTTCCTTAAACTTTGGGGATTTTGAGAAATTTGAGGTGGGGTTTGTGCTTTGTGTATGGGAGACATCGAAACGTGAATGAATGGCTTTGGCCATTGTGTCTTTAATTTAAATTTCTTGATTTCTTGATTTTTATAGGTATATATCAATGTGATTCACTTAATATCTAAAGGGGTTGTTTGGTTGTTGCGGAAATACTGCGGAAATGGGAAAAAGTTTTGAACTTTACCATTTTTCTACAGTTGTTTCCTTATTATGGTATTTGACTAAGTAAACATTATCAAGATTTTTGTGATTTTTTCTGTTATATTTGCAGCATTTTCTCAACAACTATTTGGGTTTTGATTTTTGGTTAATAAAATGGACAATTATTTGATGCTTCTTTTTTTGTGGGAAATTCTTTTTCTCTGCTTTTCTTTAGAGCATATTTAGTGAAAATTGCAAGTTATCTATGTTTTATCAGTACTTTTTTCACTGTTAATTTGAGGGGGGGAAAGTTACAAACTTGACTTCCCTGTTTTGATCTTTTGACAGGTTGAGGTGAAGATCAAAGATAAAGATTCAGAACTGATCTTCACATAGTGAAAAATTACCATTAGAATCACTATCTGGGCTGATCTTTAAAGGGTTCTGTGCCTTTGTTACTAATAATAGTCCCATTCTAGTGACTAGTAATTTTGATTTTGTTTGTGAAATTTCTATATAAAAGATCAGTTTGAAAGAATGTCTTTAAAGTCCATGCTTAGGGGGATGAGCTGTGGCTCAGAGAACAATTTAAGAAAGCAAAGTGAGAGAAAGAGTAGTGTGTTAGGTCGTGGAAGATCACATATAGCACCTGAAAGTTCACCATCATTTCCATATAATCCATGTTTGCAACAAAGCCAGTGGGCGAATTTGCCTACTGAATTACTTATTGACATTATCCGAAGAGTAGAGGCGAGGGAGACGTCGTGGCCTGCTAGAAAATATGTGGTGGCTTGTGCTTCTGTTTGCAAATCTTGGAGAGAAGTGACCAAAGTAGTTGTAAGGACTCCTGAACAATGTGGCTTGATCACTTTTCCCATGTCACTGAAACAGGTACGTTCATTTTTTTTTATTTCTTGATACAATCAAATACTTGTGGATCCTTTTATATTTTTTTGAAAGAAATTTTGATTGCTTTGAAGTTTGTTAATCTGCAAATGACAAGTTTTCTCTTCTTTTTTTCTCCGTTCGTCTTTCGCTATCGTTGTACTTCTATTAGCCTGGACCAAGAGATTATCCCATTCAGTGCTTTATCAGAAGAGAAAGAGCTACTTCAACTTTCCGGTTTTATCTTGGATTGGGTCCTGGTAACTTATTGTATCCTTGATTCCTTCTTTTCTTTTTAATTACTATGCCTTTGCAAGAGTGCTTCCGCCACTGCTCATTAATGCTTTATTTGCTTTTTATCTCCGACATGGAATTGATTTTTGGCTTCTTTCTTGTCTTGTACCTTTAATGTCTTCGATTTTGGCATGAAGTTTAGATTGACGATTATTATGTTGTAAACATGTTTTCTACTATCTGGTTTTGCTGCTGGCATTAACTTGGTTTTACCAATTTGAATGGCTGCAGCTGAGTTAGATATGATTCTGATTATTTCAACATAATTGCAGCACTTTCAGGGAATACTAGTAAACTGTTATTGGCGGCTAAAAAGGTCAGAAGAGCCACAAAGACACAGTTTTTGATATCATTCATTGCTGATGATTTTTCTCGAGCTAATGATAATTATGTTGGGAAACTAAGGTTGGACACTTGGTCTCTTCGCTCCCCCGAGTTTCTTATGTATATAACTTGTGCTTCGGTTGGTATAGGTCCAATTTTCTCGGCACCAAGTTTATAGTCTATGACTCTCAACCTCCAAGCAATGTTCTTGCTCATTCTAGTTGCCAATCGCATAAAAAGTTCTCTTCAAAGAAGGTAATGCCAAGTTTACCAGTTGGCAAGTACAATGTCGCGACTATATCTTATGAGCTCAATGTTCTTCGCACAAGAGGGCCAAGAAGAATGCAATGTACTATGCATAATATTCCCATCTCTGCAATTGAAGACAGGGGGAACTTCCCCTACTCCTGAAACATTTGTTTATTGGCCTGCTGAGAAATTTCCTCCCTCTTCAGCTTTAGAAGTTGGTGACCAAGAACTTAATTCCGCCAATCTTGCTGATCAACTAAAATCAATTCAAGGTGACAAGAATTCGCTTGTTTTGAGAAATAAATCTCCTCGATGGCACGAGCAGCTGCAATGCTGGTGCCTGAACTTTAAAGGACGTGTTACTGTGGCTTCTGTCAAGAACTTCCAGCTTGTTGCAGCTGTTGACCCATCACTGAATATTCCGACCGAGGAGCAAGAGAAAGTGATCCTACAATTTGGAAAGATTGGAAAAGACATCTTTACCATGGATTACCGATATCCCCTTTCTGCCTTCCAAGCATTTGCAATCTGTTTGAGCAGCTTTGACACTAAACCAGCATGTGAATGATGATGCCATGTTTGCTATTTTATACTTGGTTGTTTGTGTAAATAAGTTACAGAAAGCTCTTAGGTTTTAGCTTCTGTTATAAATTATTGGTATGTGCAAGATTTTAGCTTATGGCTGCCTGAAATATGTAAATTCAGCTTTCAATGTTCAATCTTTGAGTATAATAGATCTTAAGTAACATTTACATTGAAATGAATGCTCCTTTGCACTTTGGGCATCCTTCTATATGTTTTCTTTCATTTCATATAAAGCACGTGTTCATGAAACCTATAGGATAATTTTTACCCTTTTTATTCTGTGTATCGACAATAATATCATCAAATATTTATTATACATCAGGTGCTATTATGTGTGTAGGAGCTTTGCTTGTCAGAAAATGTCAACCTTTTTTCTCTTCACTCTTGTCTTTGCTGCCAACACGGCAACCATGACGCCGAGGCTTTGTAGAATTTTCTGGGTCAGAGTCACTTGATTCCATGAGAAGGCCTCTAAGGCATCTTCTTCTGACCATTGGTAGTTGATAAGTAACCTTCTGCGCATGGCTCGTGCTGAATGCTTTCTTTTCCGTGTCAGGGATCTCCGTTTCTGCAGTTGATGTCATCACTTTTGTTGGGAAACGGGAGTGAACCAGATGGACGCCAGGCTTTTTTTCTGTTATGGAACTATTGAACACAATTGAGTTGTTGATTCCCTGCACGTTGCTGTTTATAAATTCCTCTGCTGCCAGATCTTCAGTGTCCTGTGCATCCTCTGATTTTACCTTGGAACTTCCTTCTCCATCAGTGGTGGTTTCAGCACTTTCATCAGGGTTGAGCTTATATCCTCTGCGGATTGGGACTACTACTCCTCCCTTCATTGATTCAGTGCCTAGGTGCATTGTTGCTCCCCTGTTTTCACCGGTAAGGGTAATTACACCGACTGGTCTGTCAGTTACTGAATGCTTCGAGTCTCCGCCAGCCATCTTTTGGACAAGCTTAGAAATATCGCCCCAGATTTCTTTGTGCTTTGGAATATGTTCCCCATTGGTCGTGGCTAGTTTTTTATGCGACTCCACTGACGTGGTTTTGTTTCTCGGCTGGGCTAGCGTTTTTGTCTCTTTTCCATTTGAAGCGTGTGTTTCCTTCATCTCCTTTCTGTCTATATTCTGCTGATCTTGCTGCGATTGATACGTAAAGCCTGCTTGCTCTTTGGCCCCAGCCATACCTGGAACACTTCTGAGAAGGTAATGATCATTATCCCTTGCTTCCTTGTATGTCCTCTCCTTAATTTTTTGCATTATCTCCTTCACTTCTTTAGTTTCCTCTGGTTTTGAGTCCTCTGGAAAATTTTCAGGTCCCCTACTGCTGTTGCGAGCATCTGATTTCGGAGTGGGCGCAGATGTCTGGGGATCTCTAGTAGGACGGAAGGTGGTAGTTGTTCTCATCCCAAACTTCTCCAAAGGCTGCCGTGCTACCTCACTGGGTTCAGTGCTTGTCTCAAAGGGAGGTTTTTCCTGGGAGTCATAAACGTTTCCTGATTTTGTCTCCTCCTTTGGCTGAAATCTTTCTAAAGAGTGTTGTTCAGAGGATTTTTTTTCTTGCTCCAACAGAGAGGAGGGGTTTTCAGTGGAATTGGAAGAAGGCTGAAACCTTTCCGGGCTTAGTCTTGGCTCTCTTTTTGGTGGAGATGTGGACTGGGTGAGAGTGGCTGTTGTGAGTTGCCCTTGAGCACCTTTTCTAGATGGAGAAGTTGAGGGTGTTTGACCTGCTGAGCGAGATGCTATACGGGATTGGGGACTAGATGGCGTTTGTGGTGCTGGAGAGTTTGGGGCCCCTGTTCGAGACGGGGATGAGAGTGGTGATGTTGCTTGTGATTGAGAGGCTGCACGAAATGGAGTTGATAATTGAGAAGATCTGGATTGAGTTGTTAAACGAGATGGTGATGCTGACTGAGAAGGAACTCGGGACTGAGAAGTTATACGAGATGGCGATGTGGGCTGAGATTTGGTTCTTGATGCTTGAGGTTCAGGAAATGGAGTTTGTGGCGATATTGCACCTCGAGGCTTGAATGGTGGTGGCCTTTCAGGAGTTTTTGAATTAGCAGTTGCAATTGCAGCAGACTGCCTGGAGGGTTGGTTTTGAGCTGTCTCTGTATTTGGTGGGGTAGGGGTAGTCGACTGGCTGGGAGGTTCGTTTTGAGATGTTTGTGTATTTTCTGGGATGGAGGTCATGGTTGGAGTTGTTGAGGTAGGGATTGCAGCGTTGATGGACGGCGCAGGGGCTTCTTTTGATTGTGTAGTAGCGGTTTGAGCTATTTCTGTATTGGCCGGGGCAGGGGTAATAGTGGCAACAGATGGACCAGGAGCTCGAATTTCATCTTTTTGTGAAGCTGTGGACGAAGGAATTGCAGTAGTTGTGGACTGAATAAGAGCTTGGGCTTGTTTTGTTTGTGGAGATTGTGTTGGAGTTTCAGTATCAACCTTCTGAGGATTTGGAGTGGGGGTTTTGGTGGATGTTGATTGGGAATTTGGGGCGGGGTTTTCACTGGCAGTCGTTCTCTGAAATGGTGTTGGTGCAGGGGTGGTACTGGAAGTGGCTTGTGGAGGTAGTCGGGGTGCAACTGCTGGGCGGGGAGGGGGAGGGGGAGGTGGTGCAGATGGTAACCAAGGAAGACGAAAACGGAATGCTGGTCTTTGGTCTGCCATTGAGGGAGGGGTTCAAGAAAAAAACAAGGTTTTCAGGGTTATTGGAAGTTGGGTGGAGAAATGGCATTATATAGTTTTTCCATTTGATACCTTAGAAAGTTGTTAGAGAAGTAGATGATACCTTTTCTTCCCACTTTTCCTGCCTTGTCTGATAAATCTTAAATGGGGTTTTTGCCTTAACCAAGAGGTCTAAGCATCTCTTTTTCTTGGATCATCAACCAGATGTTCCTTTCTGGATCAAAAAAAACTATAATTGAACTGTAGCTGTCCATGTGATTCATGTGTTCCATTACATTCTAAAAAGGCAATTAGCAGTTGATCATCTGGATATGTGGAAATATAAATTCTGGAACAGTAGTAAGGTATGGAAGTGGTCTTTTTTATGTTATGTTTATTGCCACTAGAAGAACCTAAATAGAGATGGCATTTAATATTTTTGTTTCAAGTTTTATTACAGTTAAATCATTTACAAGAGAGAATGCGACTCATAAACTGAAATTTTGCAATTGTTTTGGAGAGGAATGTTGAACAAATTTTGTGAGGTCTCTTGCATCTCGTCCCCCCATTCTTAACTTCACTTCCGTGGATTATTAGATTGTTTCGATGTAAAGTTTTTTTTTTTTGATGAATAATACCTCAGCTTTCATTAATTAAATCAGAATTGACATCAGAACTTGGCAAAACACCTAAAGAGCTTTTATCTTGGTCTGAGCTTAAAGTGTTACAATTATGCCCATCAGTGAGGGGGAGAGGGTTTGGGGGGGAAATAACCTACAAAGTTATTATATTTGGCCCATCTCGTCAGATTATGTGCGAAAGTGTTGCAACTTCTTGGAACAAAGGTCATTTTCCACTTATCATGTATCTCCAAACACTGTCTTCGTCTTAAAGTAGATGATTTGCTCTGCCAACTTTCCAAACTCTGGTTTCCCAGAAATGCATGGATCGCAAAAAGAGCATCCCCTTCGATGATTAACTTTTGGCAAGCAATATCCTCACCTATTTCAAAGCAAAAATTTGCTGCTTCAGATTCAGCAACAAAAGGTGATATTTCCTCAGACTTTTTAGTCCAAGCTCCTAAAGTTCTACCTTCATCATTTGTCAATATGCAAGCAAAAAAGAAAGAGAATTACAGTCACAGTTGGCATCAAAGTTTATTTTACAAAAGTCTTGGGGGGTACATTCCAAATTAACCTATCTAATTTAGTTGAATTGCATCTCTTTAGTAGATTTGCCTTCCAGTATAAGGTAGCTCTATCTTCAATCAAGTTAGTAATGGACTGCCAATCAGGAATATCTTGATTGTGTAGCAATTTGTTTCTCATATACCAGATTATTTCCATTTGTACAACTGCAAAGTTCATAAATCTTTCTTTGTCAACCTGCAATAAAGGGAAACCATCATCAGTTTTATGTAGAATTTTTTAAATCCAATCATAGATATTCCAAAGTTTAAAAGGTTCAGTTTTAAAATTGCAATTAGAATTGAACCAAATGAATTTTGAAATGGGACAGTTTAAAAACAGATGATCAGCCGATTCAATATCAAAGTCACAAAAAGGACAATGATCTTCCCTTTTTAAAGATTGGTTGCAGTCTTTTACTGAAAGTAAGTTATTCAGACATTTTCACAAAAATCTATTTATGCCGCCCATGCATATTACAATCCCAAAGCAATTTCCATATCTGATCATTCATATTAGGACCAGCAAATTTATGTTCATTATTTAAAAGGTAAGCTGCAGTTGTATGCTTTGCAGATATACAAATATTAGATTGCTTTCAATGAACTACAGGGTACTTCCATAGGATCCATGCCCAAGTGACCCTTGCAATTGTCACCAAACATAGTCAACAAAACCACAATAGAGGCTGCATTTTTTCTTTAGTCAAGAAACCAATGAAACTGCAAAGATAACAAACTCAATGATTCAATACGAAATAAAATTCATTTGATTTGCAACCCTGTTGATTAAATATATCTGGAGAAAGTATTATCCAAAAATATCACTTACAACCAAAGACAAAATTTCAAAGTAACATTAACAAAAATCATCTTAAGAAAACATTCTAAGCCTCAGCAGGGGCAGCTTCCTCTGTTGGCATCAAAACTGCTTTGGCAGGTTGCTTTAAACCCAAGAAATCTGTGTATTCTTGGAAAGGAGACTTGTTGAAGCGAGTTTCCCTCCAGAAGTCTGGAGTAAGGAACCCGTAGGTCTTCAGCAAACATTCAAATGTGGCCTGCAAAAGGGGGAAGAAAAACTTTTAAAGTAGCAAATAAAAGAAAGTGAAATCAGTATAGAACTTGCATATTTACTGACAATCCACCTTGATCAAACCATCATCAGCTATTCTTCAGCGAGAGACTAGAATATCAAAACAAAATGATAGAACCGGGTGCATCGATACATAAATGCTTTACGGTGCTTTAACGACTACTTCATTTCTATAATTCTTCAGGAAAATATCTCCTAAACAACCATCAGTTATCCCATTATACGAGATTACTTGAAAAATGATAAATGCTAAAATCAGTTTTACGCCTATCGAAAATTATTTATGGTTCTTCAGCTCCCCTTGCAGGTTCATTGATAAGTAACCTCAAGTGAGTAAGGAAAGATAAGCACCCAAGTTTTCAAACCCTTTCTCAAGACCAGTTTCACATTTCAATTCAGAATCAATATTGCACGGAAAAGCTCAGGCAGAGAGGGAAGCAAATTATGGATGACTCTGGTGTTTCCGAGGCTCTATCCTAAAGTATTTTTGTGACCAAGTACTTCTTTCATTAGCTTAGAATGAACTAATCCTACATCAAAAGAAAAAAAAATGGAGCATAAAACATGGAACATGGAACATGGAACATGAACATGAACATCACAGTTTGGAGGTTATGAGCAAAATAAGTATTTTGTGAAGTAGTAATTAACTTGAACAATTGAGTAATATTTCATGTCCTATTCACTAATCGAGTAATATTTGAACTAATAGTTTTGGGATTCAACTATAAATCTTTTACAAAGTAAGTACAATAATGCTGTAAAGAAAGTACAATAATGCTGTATGATTCTTCAGGAAGTAATTAAGAGTTAAACAATCATAACATTAGTCAGCTTAATGTTTGGATCAGACTGACGTGCAAAGAGATGATCAGCAAAGCTGGCAGCCTAAGAATATTTATATCTTGTCATCATTTCCCAAACTCCAAAACTACACAAATACATACAAACACAAAAAAAACAAATTGCATTCATGTTCTATTCACTAATCAAGTAATATTTGAACTACAAATTTTGTGATGCAATTCCAAACATTTTGTAAAGAAAGTAAAATAATAGGACTCTCCGAGAAGTAATTAAAAGTTAGACAATCATCCACATTAGTCAACTTATAAAAACAAGCCATTCAATTGCACTTCACACTCAGTGCAACATTTCTAATTGTAATTATAGCATTTTAATTATATGAACAAAAACTGACATACTTAGTGTTCCGACCGGCTAATGAACATGCAATTAATCATAATATCATATCAAATCATGTTACCAACCTCCGGAATTAATTAATCAACACAAATATAGGAATTAGCAGCAACAAAATTAAAATTAAACCTTCACGAAATTGCCGAGGGTTTTAGTAGATCCACGAGAGGAAGTAAAGACATCATCAATCCCTGCAAACTGGAGCACCTTTTTCGGAACCCTAGCAGCAACAATTCCGGCACCTCTAGGAGCAGGCACCATTCTAACAGTAACGGAACCGCATTTGCCAGTTACTTTACACGGCACAGTATGAGGCTTCCCAATCTTATTGCCCCAGTAGCCTCTCCGTACAGGAATCACCGAAAGTTTCGCCAATATAATCGCTCCACGAATCGCAGTAGCAACTTCTTTAGAACACTTAACACCCAAACCGACGTGGCCGTTGCTATCTCCGACAACCACAAATGCCTTAAACCTAGTTCTCTGACCGGCACGTGTCTGTTTCTGAACAGGCATGATTTTCATGACCTCATCTTTTAGAGCTGGTCCGATCAAGGTATCGATGATTTGGTACTCTTTGATTGGAAGAGAGTGGAGATAGATCTGTTCTAGGGATTTGATTTTGCCGTCACGAACCAAACGGCCGAGCTTGGTTACTGGGACCCATTTCTCTTCCTCGGTGTCGCGGCGGCCACGACGGCCACCTCGGCCGCCTCTGCCTCCACGATCTCCTCCACGTCCACCACCGCGACCACCGAAACCTCTGCCGAAGCCTCCACGGTCTCCGCTTCCGCCTCTTTCAGCCATAGTTGATGGATGGATGGAGTTATGGTTTTGGATAAGTGTTTTATGTGTTGGCTGCTTCTGGGGAAGGAAAAAAAAAAAGGTATATAAGGGTGGAGAATTAGGGTTTGGAGATATTTTTAAGGGACGTTAGGGTTATTTTCACTAAGCCCCCTTGAACTTCCTCTCAATATTATAAATTCCTCATTAATTATTTAATTGAGCAATGTCCCCCCTTAATTTTATAAATAGTACTCCATTTCCACAATCAATCAATTATTATTTTGTTTAGTGTAAATGGATCTTGTAATAATCACCAAGAGAAATTACAGAGAGAACCAAAGTTCATGTTGCTACTTGCGCAACATTTGATAACTCATGTGAAATATTTTTTTAAATATACACTCTACTCTTTTTTTTTGAAGTCTAGCTGGGCGGTTGCCCCATGAAGGGGAGAGAGAACGGCCTCACAGGAGGAGGAGATTGCCCTAGAAAGGGAGACTTTTTAAGCTTGCCCCATGTATGGGGAGGGTGTCGAATTCGGAACCTCTCGGTCACGAGTCGAGATTTGCCCCACCAGCTGCGGGGAAGCCTCTTTGACAAATGGTATTCGACGTTTGTGGTGATTTCCTTATCTCTAAATTCTTGAAACTTTTTGTATACTTTGTCTGTCTTAAATTAGATTTTCGAAACTTACTTTTTCATGTTTCAGATTAATCATCTTCCTCTTATTTCAAGACAATTTATATTTAATGTATTTAAAATTTCTAACTTTTTTATTTTATTTCACTAAAAAAAAATACTAATCATTACTTGAAAGCGGTTCTTCTGCTCAGAAACGAAATGCAGTAGCATAATTTTCCGAAAAAAGAATTGGATAATTGAAAAAAAAAACGAACTTGCCGCTCCGCAAGTAAGGAGCTAGAGAACCCAGTGTGTTGTGGTGATGTCAGAATACAGACAGATTACGATCAAGAGGAATATTAAAAAAACAGACTTTTTTACTTTTCCGTAGTGTGGATACATTTATTCCGATAAATTGGTACTAGAAATAAAACTTCTCGAACTTGGTAGTGACTATAATGTGGATACATTTATTTTATTTTATTTTCAAGATTGCAAAAGGATACATTTATTTGTGCATTAAACACATTGGTAGTACATGATAATTAAAATCAAAGTGGTTACATTGAAAGCACTTTTAAAAGAGTGAACAAATTTACATGCAAATGGACTAACAAAATGCTCAGCTTAACCATAGTTGATAGGGTACTTGTCTCAAATCTCAGATACCCTCTATAGGGATATCTATCCATAGGAAGGAGCTTTCAGAAGAAGAAGCAGAGTCCTCTGTATAAAATATCAGCTGTCTACTTGATGCAGAAGCAGGAGTGGTCTGACTGAGAGCTATGTATTGTTCCCTCTTGAGCAGCGATGATGCCAGACAGCCCCTCCCATGTTTCAATGGTCGGGACATCTGGCCGCGTAGAAACCACTGGTGGGGTGGCTTCTGGTGCACCAGGGCTCGCAAATTTCTCCGGTTGAGCCATTGAGGTTCAAGACAAGTAAGAGTAAGGAGGGTAATATATAACTAACTTGTAGGAGTGGTCTGACTGAGAGCTATGTTTATTGTTCCCTCTTGAGCAGCGATGATGCCAGACAGCCCCTCCCATGGGAAATCTGGTAGCGTAGAAACCACTGGTGGGGTGGTTTCTGGTGCACCAGGGCTCGCAAATTTCTCCGGTTGAGCCATTGAGGTTCAAGACAAGTAAGAGCAAGGAGGGTAATATATAACTAACTTGTAGGAGTAAGTCCCTTGAGGTGTAGCATAAATAGTTTGCGATTTGATACCTTGGAATGTTACTTTAGAAGAACAAAAAAATGCGTTCCCAGAAACATATAGGAAGTTGCTTTAGATTCCTCGCTTATTTTGTCCGTAATTCTCTAAAAGTACTTCTCTTTCCTTCATAGAGATCTACCATCTTATTTTGATCTTTCTAAGTACATTAAAAGAAAAAAAGAAGCAACTTTATTCACATGGAAATACAAGAAGCAAAGTAACTAAGGGGACACCCCAAAAGTTGAGATTTGTAATCTTCCCTGACTTAGTTATTCAAGTAAAGAACACAAGAAGCAAGAATAACAAGGAAGGTTTCTCTATCAGCTATAAGCCATTAACAGTCATGAAACCTCCATCACCATCAAGCCTTCTGTCCCCTTTTTCTTTTACTTTTTTTTCAAGGTTCGTCTTGAACTACGAGTCAACTCAGACTATTACCTGAACGGCACAAAACAAGGTAATTATTGTCCATTGTTCTCATTGTACTGTCAAGAGTATTGCCACAAACAATTTCCCCAAGCCTCACCATCTTATGACTTGTATATGCCAAAATAACATGCTATTCTATTGCCAAACATTCTTCAAGCAATGCAACTCATGGCAGGTAAACCATTGTTCAAGTATCATATAACACAAGATAAACGGATCTTTAGGAATATGCAAGAACAATAAAAGCAACTTTTGTTTTATCCCATGAATAACTAGTCAATTTCTGATCCTAGATTCTAATATTTGTAAAGAACCACATACGGCATGTTCCAGTGATTGATGGAAAGATAGTTGGCATGATTTCAATTGTAGATGTTGTTCGAGCAGCAAATTGGAGACATGAAACGACTAAATGAATTCATTCGGGGTGAATACTACTAGAAAGTATGAAAATGTGAACCAATGTATTCATGCCATGAGCAAATATTGTAAAAAATCCTTCATTCAAATTCAAATATGTAAAGAGATTTTTTTTTAAATTTTATTAACGGGGCAAGGGGTGTCGAAACCATAACCTATTAATCCCAAACATAAGTGTTGCGCCAACTGCGGTAACCTTATTTTGACTAAATAAGTAAACAGACTCAACATAGCATCTAAATGAAAATATAATTCAGCTTTTACTATGTCAATAATCTATTCTAAACAATAAGTTCTGATTTTAAAGAAAATAAGAAAAGGAGATGGAATTTAGCTCAGACAAAAGAAGGTTCATTAGTTTTTTTTTTTTTTTTGGGTTTTCAGTATCTATCCGACAATATGAATGATTATATCCAAACTCGTAGGGATCCACTGGTCCAGTAGAAAAGGCCGTGGAACGCAGGACTCTGATCCTGAGTTTGATCCCCGCATCCCCCTCCCCAAAAAAAAAAAAAAAAAAATGATTATATCCAAACTCGACTTTATGATTGGCCGTAGCGTTACTACACAAGGGAAGAGTGACCATACTAAATCCGATCTCGGCCTCTTCACATAACCAAAACCCTACGCTCACCGCAAGGCCTATTAGTTTTGGGCCAAACTAAAATTGACCCAACCCCCAAAATATCAGTTTTTCTTAATACAATTTTACTTCGGCCCCGCCCCCATGCTTCGAATACAATTTCAATTTGGGCCCCCCAAAAGTTTTGACCAAAAATTTTGTAATAGTATATACTCTCTCCGTTTCTTTCTAGGTAGTTTAACATAGATTAAGGAAGTGAAGATAACAATTTAATTCACAATCGTTTCTTTACATCACAGCATTAGTACCAATAAGCACAATGCATTTCGAAAATTATGATCCTTATTTTCCAGACCAGCCAGAAGTAGACCTCTTTTTTTCCCATGTGAGCTAAACTCACACCCTTCAAGTCAAAACCAGCTTTCATATGGGCTGAATCCAAAGATGGTCGTGGCTGCTGCTTGACCCTAACAGATGAGCAGCTCAACCAATCAGTTCAGTTAATTTCTTCACAGCTTTTACTTCCATTACAAAGAGGTGACACTGTCCTCATCCTATGTCCTCCAGGCATTGGGCTCGTGGAGATCATTTTCGCGTCCCAACGAGCTGACCTTTTAGCTGTTCCCATTATCCTTCCTGAGTCCTGACCCTTCTTTCGCTAAAGATAATTACCACCATCTCATCAGAGCCATCTCCCAAACAAAGCCTAAAGCTGCCATAGCAAGTCATGGTTATATCGAACGTGTTAAACGTTACATTTCTTCGTCGTCATATTCTAATAAACAGTGGGGCCAGGATCAGTGGGACCGTCCCACTGTTTATTAGAATATGAATACGTAACTTGTCGTCTGATGATAAAGAGTATTTCTAACTAACTGAGATACCTTTTTGTCACGTTTATATCAGGTGATTCTTGTGTATTGACATCTCCGAATGCATTCATAACGAGGCTTCGGATATGGTTAGAGTTGATACTGGCACTCCTGTTCCATCTTTCACATTACCACTTGTAGTGAGGAGAGGGGAATTTCTCAAGGAACAGTTCCAGTAAACTTTGAGTACCATAAAAAACCTAATTATAATCAATGAGCCAATTTACAAGACAGCTATTGATGAATTTGTTCAAGTTTTTAGTCCCTATGGGTTGAACCCTTTAGCAATTTATCCATCTTATGGCTTAGCAGAGAACTGCACCTTTGTTTCAACAGCATGGAGTAGCAGCAGAATTACTAGTTTGCCCACCTATGGAAAGCTCTTACCTAGTGCAAGACTTGGGAAATTTTTTGATGGAATTAGGAAAAATGTGATGGAATAAGAAGGGATAGGGATTGGAGTAATGGTTCTTGTTAAAACAGGAAGTGTTCCAAAGACTGGTTCTGGAAAGATACAGAGATGGTTAGCTAAGGACAAATTGATAAAAGGAAACATGAATATCATAATGCCAATGCAGTTTGAAATTGAAGAACATGATCATGATCTGGGAATATTGCTTACTATGACAAATTATGCAATAAATCAAGGGGAAGAAGGCAGAATTAGTAAGAATGGGAAATGGAGGACTAAGAAGGTGGATGAAGATCAAGAGAATGAATGCCGTGGCGCCGCGGCGCACATTTATCTTTGCTGATCTCTTCCCTCTAGGAAAACTATCAATCTTGATCAATCATAAGTTGAAATTTGTGAGGGATCATGTATTTAGTGCGTAGGAATTAAACTAAGTTTGACTTTTATTGTTTTTAATTTCTTGATGGTAATTAGTTGCTGCTTAGTAGTGGTTGGTCAGCAGTTTTTTTTACTTAAGTTATTGTGTGGCTATATATACATATCAGAAGACTTTAGAAGCTTCAAGCCTTGAAGCTTCCTCCACTGCTCATTTGCCTATTTTTGTCTTTTGCTCTTCACAGCCGATTGATTTATTTCAAGATAGTTCTGATATGTATCAGGTTCATTTGATCATGTGGTACAAAACTGGCCACAAGAAATGAGGATTCAAGAAGCGGGGAGGAGGTTCGAACTTATGACATCTACGTCATGAGGCCTCAGCCTTGACCACTAGACCAATACCTCATTGACTTGTTTATTTATATTATTTTGAGATAATTTTAAAAGTCATTCAAATGCAATAAAAACAGTGTATCAAAGAGTTTGCTCCCTATGAGTAAACTTTCATAATTTTGCAGTGACAGCTAGTAGAATTATAAGATGTGTCATCGTACCATTATTTTTAAAGGTATATAAACATATGACACTTAGATATTTATTCGCATCTGAAGTCAGTATTCAAATCAAAATAACATAAATATTGGGTGTAATTGGACAAGGTTTTGAGTTTGAGTTTCTAAATTTTGGTGGGAGAAACTCAAATGTTGCCTCTAAAATTGACCGGAGAAATTAAAATTCCAATTTTTTTAGGCCAAAATTTGAATTTGAACGATTATTTGAAGAAAAAAATTTGATTTTAGAGGCCAAACTCAAACTAAAATCTTATTCAAGCACACACATTAAGTAATTTTAAAAGCCAATATTCACTTTGGAAATATCAGAATTATCCTTTTGATAATTGATGTGTTGTGAATAAAGGATGTGACGATTCGGTTCAATTTCCTTATCCAAAAGCTCCGTTAGGAAAGGTGGGAGCTGACCGAACATGATCCAATATTTAAGTCAGAAATAAGATCGGTAATCAAGTACTCAAATTTTGATATAGAAAATGTGGGTATTGTCCCTAACATGGTCCAATGCTTAAGTCACTAAGAGACCACTAATCTAATACTCAAAATTCAGTGTCAATGTAAAAAGTGTAACTTATTTATTGCGAAAAATTCAATTTTATAATTGTTATTATGAAATTGATCTCACAATTCTCTAAAATAAATTAGACGGAATTTAACTGTAGATGTGGGTTCGTCTCAATTAATTTGAGGGAGCTGTTATACAATGAAAGTCTTATGATTGAGTGACCTATTTATTGCGGTCTAGGAGGGTGGCTTAGGTGGCAACCCGCTTCGCCAAGAGTATTTAATCTGGTTCGACGTTGGCCTAACCCCTTGTCTCCCGTAAAAAAAAAAGTGACTTATTATATTACTAAAGAATATCGAAGAATGTTCTTTCAATATTCATAATAATTCTGCGATGAATTTGGTACAGTTCAATCAGAAGAAGTCTCTATATAAAAAAATTCTATGATTATGAGGACACTTGAAAACCATAAATCAACCCCTCCTCAAAATAAATCACTTCATCTCGAAGCACAGAGGAGAGGATCGGTAAAAATAGAGAGGGGGCAAAATTGATTTCTTCCACCAAAATTTCTCTATGTGCCAAAACTTGGTTGCAAAATCATCTTTGTATCCTCGGCTTTTATGCAATGGGCTTGAGGCTGGTTCTTCAGTCCGGCTCCTATGCGGAACAGTCAAAGTTTGCAGCGTCGCGAACAATCCCGACTTTCGGATGGGATTTTGAACGTTCCAGATCTGGAGAAAGAAAAGTTGCGGCTGACTTAAAAAATAAAAACTTTTCTCTCTCCAGACTTTTCTCTCTCCAGATTTAGACCGTTAAAAAATCTCATCCGATGGCTGGGCCTGGGAGCGTGTCTCGCACCGTAAAGAACAAAAGGTGTCTGCATAGGAGCCGGGAGCCTGGTTCTTACTCCATAAGCCCCATTTTAATTGTGGGTCCAATTAGTAGGATAATTGAGCTAATATACAGGGATGAAGACCAAGGTTGTCAATATCGTAAATTTGACTTGCAACGGAAAGGGTCTAAAAAATCGTAAACACGAGGATCGTAGCACGGATCGGAAGATCCGAAAAAATTATTAAAATAATATTTCATGATAAATTTATGTCAATAATACATCATTTTATTTGCGATTGAGCAAAAAAAAAATATAACAATACTTCAACGAGAAAAAATAAGAACATCAATAGAACTAACAAACTGAAATTAAATCACATATTAATCAGTGATAAACTTCGGAAGCAAACCAACAATTTATAAGGTCGTTTACTCCAACAAATTTCATAACAACAAGTGTATCTTTCTAATGTTTTAATCTAGTAAACCATTCAAGTAGTTATTATTATTTTCCTTTCAAAAAAAAAAAGGGCAAAATTGAATCGTGACGGATCGTACGATCTTTTACGATCCAACTCTGATGCGATTTTTAGTGCGATTTAACTCGATTTATACCATTTGGATCGTAAAATCGTACAATTTACGATCCAACTCGCGATTTTGACAACCTTGATGAAGACAGAGGGGGAGGGGTGGCAGTCGCCTTCAAAATTTCTAAAAATATTACTAGATATAGTAAATTTTATATGTAGTTCAGAATATTTTATCAAATTCATCCCCCTCCCCACATTTATTTTTAGTTTTGAAATTTTTATATGTAATTCGGCATACTTTGCAGTTTTTGCCCCCAACGCCAAATTCCTATTTTTGTCCCTGCCAATATAAATAACAAAAATCCTCATGAAAGATATTAGATAAATGTAACGTTAATATTTTCTTGTTCATAACCAAAGTTGGTTGGTTTAGCTGGTTCAACAGTTTTGCTTCTTAAAAGATGTCAAAAATTGATTCGTGACAAGACCAAATTTTTTTTGTTTTGTTTTTTGTGAAAGATAGATGTAACCGTTGATAATAACACGCATAGGATAAGAGACAAGGCAGAGATGGATTGAGTGTTATAAGAAGAAGACGAAAAAGGGCTAAGAGTGAGGAGTAAGAGTAGGGTCATAGAGGTTATAGCTTTATCCAGATTCCACGGCAATCTTGATTATTGCTTTCTATTGGTCAGAAGAAGCAATAAGCTAAGGAATAGTAAAACCTAACCCCCCATTTACATTACAGTTAACAGTAACAGAAGCAGAAACAGTAGAACAGAGTATGGAATGGTAAGAGAGAGAAAGAGCATCGATTGTATCACAGGAAAGGCAAAGACATTGCTTGGGGGAAAGCATGGTCTTTGCAGTGAGTTCTCAGAGAAGTCACACTGATTCATTAGCCTTAGCAACAAGACAATTACCTCTTCTGTGGACCATTTCTCTCTCTTTTTCCTCTTAAATTATTAGTCATATAAATCACTGTATTTTTTGTTTAAATCTTCTGTTATTATTATTAAAAGATTGCTATGTGTTTATTTTATAACTTAATGAAAATGGTACAACCCTATGAAAAAAGTAAAACATATAACAGTCACATATTAATAGAACAGTGGATAAGATAGACTCATCTCATCAAATTTTTCGAATTGCGTAAAAGTGAAAGTTTTATGAAAAAAATGTATGTGCTCACAAATATAAAATTTAGGTAGGCTTAATCCAAATGCACCCTAAGCTATTATATAGTTCGGAATTTCTTTTTTATTACTCTAGGAGTTGTATGGATAAGCCACCATTATAGTACACTCATGCAGTCCATAACTCCAAGATTTGCTGCACCTAAAAGAAGGTTATGTAAAAGAAAGAAAAATGGGCAACAAATCTAAGAAAGGAGGGTGGTGTTTATGTCACTGTTATAGTTTAGAACACACAAAAAATTAATATTTACTAAATATTTTTTAGTAGATATTAAAGATTTTTAGATCGGGAATTACATTCAATCTTGATTAATATTTGTCCTAAGACATATAATATTTTTTTTGCACAATATGTGTTAAAATGACAATAGCTGTTCAATTCAAGAAAATCTAAACCGTAAAGAATTGTATTCGTCAATTAAAAAATGTTAAGTACAATACTTAATTTTTTATATTCAACACCGTAACGGACCGGAAAGGCAAGGCAGAGCAGGGCAGTAAGAACAATAATGAAGGGGTGAGAAGGGATGGGACCGAGTGTGGCAGGGCGTGGGAGAGGAAGAACATGACGCTGTCGGTTGTTTTTATGTTCTCTTATTTTTTGTTTTATGCTTTTGGTAAAAAAAAAAATTTGGTGAGTTCGATTCGGATCACAACACGAGTCAAAGCAGACTTAAAGACCATACTGATCTCTTATTACTTCTTAGTCTCCATCACTCACTCACTATTCCTTTGTGTTTTCCACTTACTATATTTTCACCCTCTTTCTTCCCTTTGATCCTTACTTAGCTTCATCACAAGCAACCAATCTGTCTCTTGTTGCTTGCTTACTTGGCTGCTGGAACCACTCCAACACCAATCATATCTCTCCCCCACCCACCCCCACCCCCCACACCTCCTCTCTTCCTTTCCTTCTCCTTTTTTTTTCTTTAATTTCTCCCACAATTTAATTACCGTTAAATTCTGCTGAATTTGTCAGTTCGTGCTTCCTGTTTTTTTCTAACAAGACTAACTTCTCTATTCCTTGGTTGATGATGTTTAAGCTGGAACTGCTGCTGCTTCTCTTAAGGTATATATAGTCAGCCCCCCCCCCACCCCCCCCCCAACAAAAAAAAAAACCCAATATTATTGTTGTCTTTGTATTTTGTCAAAATGACATTTTTTTTTCTCTCACTATTCACCAATTTCTTTAGATCTTGGTAGTTCTGATCCAAGAAACTGTTGAACTTTTTAGTACATGGGTTATTGAGATTAGCAGCCAAAGCTGACAAACATTATTAAGATTATTTAGTTAAGCTAACTCTAGGCCAAACCCTTTTGAACAAATACTCATCCTTCCCAACAAGCTAGCTAGGTATCTCATTGATAATTAGACTTTGATTTGTTAGATATTTCAAGTTTTTTTTTGTTTTGTTTTTTTTAGTATTGCTAGTTAATTAGGGGAGGAGAAAGAGGGTTTAATTAATGGCACTAAGTGGTGAAGACAAGGAAATGAGATCAATGCCAGGCTCTTTAGGCTATGACTCACTTGAAACCCTAGACCATCATAGCCATCATCCTCCTCATATTCAAGGAGGAGGAGGCGGTGGTGAAGGACGAACCCTAATTAATTCAGGCGGATCTAAATCTAGAATCACCCCTACCCTCTTCTGTGCCACGAACAACTACTAGATACCGAGAATGCCTCAAAAACCACGCCGCCAGCACCGGCGGGAACATAACCGATGGCTGCGGAGAATTCATGCCTAGCGGAGAAGACGGAACCCTAGAATCCTTCGAATGCGCTGCTTGTCACTGCCACCGCAACTTCCACCGCAAAGAATATTCCGACAACGGCAGCGGAGCTCTGGTGGTACATCCACTTCATCTTACTCAGGCACTGCCGTCTCCGGTGGCGGTGCACAGCAACCACCACCACCACCACTGGACTACTACCATGGTACAGCCGATGAAAATGGGGTTTGGCGGCGGAGGAAGTGCAAGTGCGGCTACCGATTCTTCAAGTGAGGAGCTGAATTTCAATACTTATCAGTCCACGTCAGTTCCGCCGCCGCAATTTGTTTTGGCTAAGAAAAGGTTTAGAACTAAGTTTTCTCAGGATCAGAAGGAGAAGATGCTGTCTTTTGCTGAGAAGTTGGGATGGAGGATTCCTAGAGAAGATGATACTGAAGTTCAAAGATTCTGTGCTGAAGTTGGTGTTAAAAGACAAGTTTTTAAGGTTTGGATGCACAATAACAAGAATTCTTCATCTGCCAAAAAGGACTTGCCAGAATCATAATTTTCTTATTATCGGGGTAGGAGTGTCGAACTGGGATTTTGAGTCAGAAATGCTACTCTAATTAAAGAACCACTTCTTTGAAAGTCAAAGTCGAAATTATAATTTTGAGTCACAAGTATTGCGTTAATTTACTTGAGTAGCCAGATTTGGTAATGTGTTGTAGAAGCTATAATTGCATTTGTTGTATATGGTAGTAGAGCAAGGGAAATGAATTTCTGGCTTAAAATGTGAGTTTTAGTTACTGATTACCAAGAGGGAAGATATATTTTCATGTTTTACGAGGAGGATGGGGCATTATCTTTGTACTTTTACTTATTTTCTTCAAGTTCTTGGAAATTTCTAGCTGTAGCAAAACCCTTGGCTTTGGGTTGCATTTTTTTTTTTTTTTTTTTTTTGTGGTATAAATTTGGTTGCATATTTAATTTCTCTAGCTAGCAGAAACTTTTGGTTCATGTTTTTTTTTTAGTTTGGAGTTCTTGAATGTATGGATTCTTTGCTTGTTTTCACTTTAATTAATGATCTCTCACTCTCTCTTTGTTCTTCTTATGCTGAGTAATATTTCCTCTTTGAACTTGATGCAAGCAATGCCTGCACTGTGCAAACTTTATTCTCTAGCACAACATTTACTTTTCCTGCCCATCTCACTTTTAAGAATGACCAGCGTTCGAACTGCGATTATGACATTAATATTTAATTATTGATGGTAAGAGGATCACCTTTTTTTGGACATCTCTAACACCCGATTAATATTTGTTAAGTTTATCAGACTTGAACATTGTTGGTTGGAGGATTTTCTACATCCTCTGTTATTGTTATTTTCAACACTCTTTCCCCTTTTGTCAGCCACCTAGTGGCAGAGGATGCCCGTGGGACTACTTTTGTTAAGTCTTTTTCCGATATCTCTATCCATATCCAATATTTTGTTAGCCTTATAGTGGCAGTATATAGACAAGAGGTCTTATTAGATAGGTCTAATTGTAATATTTTTGTACCCTACCCCCGGGTTAGATTTCTTATTGTTTTTAATATATTTGCTAATTAACCAAAAAAAAAAACGTTCACTTTTCTTTTTATTTTGGATGGCAGGGGTAGGAGGAAATGACCTAATAAAGATTAGCAATGCTACAATCAAGAACGAAAAATTAAAAGATGGAAAACCCAAGGACCATCAGGTCGTTATCTCATATGACTTCTTGAATATTGGAGATGATAAAATAAAAATAAAAATGTAGATTGGTGAAATGTAAAAAAAAAAAAAAGAACTGGAATTTAGGAATATATTATATAATTCAAAGAAAAAGTTACAATAAAAAAAGAGATAGAATTTGTGATCCTAGGTACTCAAATTAAAGAGAGACGCTGCGATATCTTGGGGGAAACATAGTGCATGCAAATGTATTCATGTTTGCATGATCCTAGAAAGAAAGCTACTCAAAATTAAAATATTTATCACTGATCAACCATAACTACCAGGTCACTCTGGCATGGAGCCGCCTTTGTGGGACTGATTACACGTCCCTTCTCACATGAGTTTGGGAATGACCTACTAACTTATAAGATAGGCCCCACCCCAATGTGAGAGAGTTGTGGATCCAATCCCACAAAGACGGTTCTACCATAAAAAATTTCCATAACTACATGTCCACCCATCCAAGTCACTTCTCATTCCTTTAAAAAAGAAAGAAAGAAACCTGACGTAACTTATTCGACAATTTCTCTCCTTTTAATAAGTTAGAGGATCGAGCTCCACTGACTAATAGAGTTGTAACTTTGTCCCGCCTTTTTGTCGACTGATTCAATGCGAGTGAAGATTAGTCTGATATGATATCTTAAAAGTTGAAACCAGTTAGAAAATCTCGTGAGTCGTGACCAGATAAAAAAAAAAAAGAAAAAAGAAATATTTATTTGATTTGGCTTAATAGCATCCTCAATCCTTATTTTTCAAAAAATGATAAAGTCTGTCTCCATCTCATATTGAATTTTAAGTTTTCTATTCATTTTGTATAGAGTATTAGTGATGAATGATTATAAGCTCTACTTGGATTGCAACGTCATTACCGTAGTGATAATCTTACTCTTCTTGGGTGCATTTTTTATTATTGCAAGAGAAAATCGGATTCAGAGTTAAATTTTTGTAAAAGAATTGGATTTTTTTACTAACTGAAATGTATTGGATTTCTATTGCGCGGTTGAAGAAAATAAATTAAAATCAAAGAATATTAACGCATATTGCAAAAACTCTTCAATCACGCATTTGTATTTCATCTTATTTCACTAACACAAATTTTCACTCTATATTTATATATTCTTTTACAAATAATTTAAATTTTATTCATCAACAGAATTCTCAATAAAAAAAATCCAAATTGGCTCGTGAAAATTGGGTTTGTAAAATATGTTTAGAACAATAAAGGTCAAAAGAGTTGAAGCCAGTACTACTAGACTACTAGGAGAAGGTGGGATGGTGACGTTATAGTTTGAAAAGTCAAAGAGACAGGCAGGGTATTGATATTTTCCTTTACTTATTTACTGTTGTATGACTCGCGGTAAATAAATGAAGATACGTCATAACCCAGGAAGGCATGACGGGTGAATCTATGGTTTCTATTGACGGTAATTGTGATCTGACGGAAGTTGTAAGCAATTTAATGAGACCGATTGTACGGGCTTATCTTATATTTTTTTTTAGCACCGAGGCGATTGCTTTCTGAGGGTAAGAAAGCGGAGAATACCCTTAGATAGGGTAAGATTGAAAACATGCCCATGCACTGGGAGGGGAATTGCCTCACCAGGAGGAGAAAGATAACGCCTCACCGAGAGGAGGAGATATATTATCGCTCTATCATGCGGGAAGCGGAGTGTCGGGACTTGGGGACCTTGCGGTCCCAGCTCAAAAAGCCCTACCCACCTAGCCCAAACCTTTTGTTGACCTTATCTTACATTTAATGGTTACCCATTGCAACATGAAAACTTTTCAGATAGATTTGTTTAGATTTCAGTCCGAGATTCTTTATCTTGATTTATAATAATCTAAATTCAAATTAAATTTTTTATAATTTAATATTTTAGATTATATTCACATACTCAATAAAAAAAAATTAAATATCAATGTGAGTTTCATATTTAAACCAACCCCAATCAAAATACACCATCAATATCAATTCCATTTTTATTACCCCAATCTCTCAAACTAGTTGTTAAAAATTTACTCTTTTTTTTTGTTTTAAATTAGGTATTCTTTCATTAGTTTAAGACATTATTTATTTTGTTTTTCAATACTATTCAAATATTTATTAATTTAACAAATACAACATTTACTAGTTAGCTGCACTGTAGAATGCCATCACTAAGATGAGCTTCGAGGATTTAGAAAAACCAGGATTTGCCAAGAAACCGGTTTTACTTGCTTTTAGAGCAAGTGACAAGAATTGAAATGCTGGTGCTCTCTTTCTAGGGAGAAAGTACTTATCAGTGATACTCGGGAATTTTACATATATGAAATATGTGATTTATGTGTGTAATTGCATAATTATTTGATTTATAATTAATGTCATGATTAAATGCTATGTGTTAGATGACATTTTTCATGTGTTATATGTGTTACGTTTTATTTTAGTGTGCGAGAACATGTGAGTAATTAAAAGATGGAGAGGGACCTAATAATGTAATTTCCCTAAACATTAAACTCCTAAGTTGAGGGGTCATGGGGATGGAATATCAGTTACCTAAAAATTAAAAACAATCGATCGTGAGAGAAAAGAAGAGTGAGAATATTTGCCCATAACTTTGAGAAGACGATTGAGGAGGCTACAGACATATGTTTTCATCCCACAATATACCCATTCGAAGATAATCGAAAGGGCTTCGAGTGAGTATAGACGGAACGCAATTCGGTAATCGGAGCAGAAAGTTATCGCCCTGAAAGTGAATCTGCCAGGCTATATTTCGGGTTTGCTATTATTTTCATCTCCATGACGAGTAAGGACCCATCTCTCTTTTAATTTCTACTTTCTAGTTATTTATTATGGAATGATTAATTTCCCTTTTCAGTTGTAATAACTTAGAAATATTTCTCTTTTCAGTATATTGCTTCCGCTAGTGCATTTTGACTAATTATGGATTTACATAATGAATGTTATTATTTAGTAATCTCTTATTGTGGGCTTTGGTGCTTCATTATTCAATGAGGCACTGCCATGTCACCATTCCGATTACGGGTGTGACATTATCGGTTATTTGTATACTATCTCCAGGCTATACATGGATTGAGCCTAATATGAGTTTGGAACTCAAATTGAGATTCAAACTTTCTTTGAACTGAATTTGAGAATGAAACCTCACACACTAAATCTTGAAAAAATGGGTTTGATTTTGAAACTAATCTGAGTGAGAAATGAAATCTCAAACTAATACACCAATCAAATTAGATCCGACGTCTCTTTTCCTTTACAAAATGACTACAAAAATATGAGTATATAATTAGGGCTGTCACTTGGGCCTATTGGATCCATAATTTAGGATCCAGACCCAAACTCACTATTAAAAAATTTGAGTCCAAGTCTTACTACATTGGGTATAGACATTTTTAATTAAGGTCTGGACCCAACTATATTGAGTCTCAATGAGTCTGGGTCTACCCATAAACAAACCCTACAAAGTGATCAAGGCAATTTCTCTCAAGCCTTGTACATTCATTATGATCTGGAGATTTAAAAATGAAATCACGTTTTGCATAAAAAAAAAGGAAATCACGTTTTCTTCTCCATTCTTTTCCGATAAAAAAGAAGAAGGTAATTTTGATTTTTTTAATATTAATTTAAAATTGTATTAGGCTTTTTGACTTTTTGTTAAAAAAAAGTGGGGGATTTTGATTTTTAAAAAAAGTTTTTTTTTTTTTAGTCGGATTCAAGAAACTTCTTCGTCACAAGGATAATGAAGGGCTTGTCTTATCCCTGCTGTAAATGGGCGAGAAAAGAAATCTGTGGGAAAAATAATTTCTTGTTTGATATTTTAAAATAGGAAGCATATATATATATATATATACCTTTTGTCTAGGTGATAAAGAATGGTGGAGGAGGTGTGGAGCCCATCACCGGAAGGAGGTTGTTGTCATTGTTGTTTCTTATATTGTGAGATTAAAAATATCATGTTCTATTTTTTCTCTTATTTTCTGTTTTGTCAATAAAAACTTATAAAATGTTAGTTTTTTTTTTTTAAATTAAAAATTAAAAATTAAAAATAATGAATGGTGACATAAATTTCGGTATTCGATATTTGATTTTCATATAATTTCGAAATAATTTCGGTATTCGATATTTAGTTTTCATATAATTTTGATTCAATTTATTTTTCATAAAATATTATAAAAGTGAATCAAATACCGAAATTTTGTTTCGGAAAATCGAACCATATATCGAATGCACACCCCTATATAAAATAATATAATTTTTCTCCAAATAAATGCAAAAAAAAATTATATTTGAACAAAAGGCATAAAACAAGCCTAATGTGAGCCTAGCTCTTTTTTCTTTTTTTTTTAGATTAACCATATATCGAATACTCCCATTCTTCTTTCTTCTTTGCCAACTCTATCAAGAAGACAGAGCTTTAAGAATGGTGGAATGTGAGGGCATGAGGGGCCAGTATGGATCTCTTGTGTGTTTGTTGGATCTCTTGAGTCTATTGGGTCCAATATGGATCTTATTAGATTCATATTAGTTTTTCTTTTTTTTTTGTTGGACCCAAATCTATATAGGGATGTATCCAAAAAATATTGTTTTATATCTGATTTGACTCTAGTAAATGTGAGTCTAGATTTTGATTTTTTGGATCCCATTGACAGCCCCATATATAATGGTTGTTCTCGATTGCCAAGTATTTAGATTTACATACCGGAAGATATGAATCAGAGGAATGACTAAAGCTATACTCACCGAATATGGAATTTCGTAGTAAAAGAGATGAAAATAATTATAGTAACCTCATTTAAGAAGTGCGAGTTTCTCTTAAAAACATATTATTAACGTTACAGTTTGATCATTTTATAAGAATATTTGCTACACAAAGGGGATGTAGCTCAGATGGTAGAGCGCTCGCTTAGCATGCGAGAGGTACGGGGATCGATACCCCGCATCTCCATATTTCAGTTTTTTTTTCCAAGACACTTTGTGCAGAAAGTAATTTCATTGGTAATTTATGCAGATTGATTAAATAATGCTACAACTTAGAAACAGATTTCCACAGCTTTTGGAACATCTTCTAACATGTTAACAAGACACTCCTTCTTGTATTTGCAAAGTACAAATTACATAGTATTCTGTAATAACACTTGAACAGCTTAACATTAAGAAAAAAAAAGAAAACATCCAACGACGATTACAAACTTTTTTAATACTACTCTGCTTTTGAACAGAGATTTTCTTCCCCCCTCAATTTTCTTGAGGTTTTCTATTCATTGTAGCTTTAGATTCTTCATAAGCCTGTTTTACAAAAAACAAATTAATGAAGAACAATATAAGTAAAGCCAAATTTTTTTTTTGGGATTTTCAAGAACTTGTATGAGGTAGCATCATGATGAATAGTTTATTTGGATGTTTACTTTCGGCTAACAAGATTAGGATTTTGACATATAGCTAGAATTTGACTCTATCAAAATGTAAGATTTCTATGATCAAGAAAAAATGGGGAAGGGTGGGGCGGTCCATTAAGTTAAGTCTCACTTTCCTTTTTAAAAAGTTTAACCGGCTCTATTTACAGAAGTATGGTCGGTGTTTGTGAAGAAAAGAGGGTAATTGACTTGAAAGATTGAGTTGGTGGTTGGCCAACCTTAACCTCATTAGTACATAAGAGAATGCTTCTGTTTTAAAACAAAGTCTTGAATTGAGGTTATTGATGGGCTTGTTAAGGGAGAAATGTGAATATTTAGGACAAAATTATGTTGGAATCATGTGAAGATTCTTACTAAGAAAGGAATGGAAAAAAAAATTAAATTATTGTTTTTAATGAATAGAAGAGGTGGCCGTCCAATGAGTAGGACCATGTGCATGTGCCCCTACCCAAACAAGTAAGATTAAATTTCATGTGATTTTCTTTAGGAAACTTGAAAGGATTTACATAAATGGTAATAAAATATGTAGCAATTTTGTATCTATACATGCAAATTACATAGTCTAGAAATACTTGTTATCTGTTACTGTTTTGATTGGGAATAGGTTGTACATGTTAAATTTTGCTGAATTTAACTGATTCGGCTACTTTGAACTATTCTGGGGCAGTTTCACTAGAATCAAATAGCCATCAACATGATCAAGAACTTTGAGATTTCTTCAAATGTGGAATGCAGAGGGAGAATTTGTACATTACCTCTGCTCATTGGCATAGGCCATGGACCTGTAATTAGGCAAAGGAACTTGGTCTGATTCTATTTGCATGATATCTTTAACAAGAACCTGATAATGCCGTCTAACTTCCTCGGCGGATTTCCCCTCGACAGCTCTAGCTATGTTATACCAACGATCAGGGGTGTCCTTGTCATAGTAAGCCAAAGCTTCCTCGAACTGTTTGTTCTGCTCCGCGGTCCAGGAAGGACTGGAGCTGTTTCGCGAAGATGTCATCGAACTGGATGCCATTCTTCGCGTTCCTAGACTAAGTCAAGAAGAAGTTGATGGTATGGACAAGTATTGGGAAGTCTAGCAGCTCCTTATAAACTAGATGAGAAGGTGCTGATGCTGAGCAAGTTGGTGAATAATTTCTTCTTTTTGTGAGAGATACATGATAAAGATGTGATTCCTATGCTTGCTTATAAAGTGAGGTATCGTTCATTTGATTATTTATAACTAGATAATAAATTTTAAATTCAATTCACATTTTTCTCCCGTGATTATGACATAGAACCAATATAGATGAAAAGATGTCTCATTCATCTGACGATAATAGATTCTGAATTCGATTCAGAATCTCGTTCCCTGATTATGATGGAGGACCAATAAAGATATGAAAAAAAACTTTAAACTTCACGAGGGGAACGAGAGGTAATATTTTACATAATTCTTATAGGCAGATGTAATTTTATCAATAATCTTATTAAAATTTCAAAAATTTATAATGATAAAATACACAGATTTCAAAATTTTCAGAGAGCTGCGAGCACCACCTCTGCCCTCTCCTCCTGGATCCATCCCTAAATGAAGGAAAATAAGTGTTATTTATAATGCAATAATAAATGTTATTCATCAAAAAATAATATAAATTCTAAATTCAATTCACATACATTCTCATACAGATCATGGTGGAGGACTAATGTAGGGAAAGAGGGGGAGGAGGGAAGCTTTTTATTCTAAAATCTCGAAAAGTTATTTTCTTGTCTTTTATAACTAATATCATCAGCAAGTGGATTACTTGTGTTTTTATAAATAATATTAAACCAAATAATTTTATATTCGGAATGAGGCATATCCGAATACATAATAAATAATGAACCACAACATAAATGGACCAGCAAATATCTATTTGGAGGGGGTAATCTTCAAATATCTACCACTTTCTAACCACTATGATATCACATAATTATGATTCATAATATTTCTTTAGTAGATTTTTCTCTCTATTTCTTCTACAATTGTATATTGTAGACATGAGTTAATCAACGTTGCGTACCTAGTGATCATATAAATGCACATCGAGGTAGAGATGGGATGGGACTCTATCTTATCTTGAATTATCATTTTATATAATCCTCAAAATTAAAATTCTATATGAGTAGCAAATAATCGTCTGTATTCATTCTTGTGTACTAGCAATCACAATTCACCATGTGTATATATATTTTAAAAAAAATGATCACATGACAAATTTTTATTGGTTGAACATAAGAATATATACACAGACGGGTACAAACGACCTCTGCATGTCCCTCATTGTTGCCAATATGGGCATTTGAGATATAATTGCCAAAAAAAAAAAAAAAACTGTCTTTTTTCCCCCTTTATCTTGCCGACTCTCTGATGTGTATATCCGTGAATTATGCTTGTCATTGATTAATCTACTTGGAAAATGGTGTTTTATCAAGTTTTGAGTTCGATTTCTAACAGTTTGGTAGAAGTGTTTTTAAGATTCCAACAAATTAGTCCGATCATAAATGATACCTAGATAATGTTTTTGAAAGAAAAAAAAAACATTTAAAATAATTTGTCCAAGTGAAAATGACTTGTCCTGTTTTGACTTTAAAATGAAGTGTTTAGTGAGAATTTCAACAATAATCCATAAGAGAAAAAATGGAAAGAAGTGTTTTTCAGAATGGTGAGTGATGCTTCTAAATGGGACATTTGTTTATTGGATTCTTCTGATCTCTCTCTCTCTCTCTTATTTCAACAGATTAGAATCTGCTGCAGATTCTTCTTACCCTAACCTAAACCTTAGACTTTGGTTGCTTTGTTTTTGTTTTTGTTGCTTAAACTGGAATATGATTCCTTATCACATCACATACAAAAGCTTCTGACACAATTTTGGCAGTCCGGCTCCTATGCGGAATAGGGATTGTTCCACGTCTCAGTCGTCGGATGAGATTTTGAACGGTCCATATCTGGAGAGAGAAAAGTTGCGGCTGGACTTAAAATATTAAAAAAAAATTCTCTCCAGATCTAGACCGTTAAAAATCTCATCCGACGGCTGGTAGCTTATCCCGCACGTGCGAAACAAAAAACTATCCCGCACGTGCGAAACAAAAAACTATCCCGCATAGGAGCCAGGGAGCGAATTTTGGGAGCTCTAAAGAAAAAAGTGAGTAAATCAATCCTATGCCAGGCTTTTTTCCTTTTTCTCTCTCTTCTCTCTCTTCCCTCTTTCTTCCTGCGGCTTTCCTCCCCTACTGCTGGCCAGATTTGGCCATTGGCTCCGACCAATGTTCAAATCTTGGTCATTTTGTTCCGTTATTAATACTCTATTTTGTACCACGAATCATATGAAACCTTTTGCACGGTTTTTTTTTTCAAGATTCAAGACACAGATGTTAGATGAGTCTCAGATCTTCACAGATCTAGACTTTTTTTCTATGTTTCTAGGAGGATTTGTTCAACCCGGACTTGATCTGGGCCCTTTATCAACTTTCTACATCTTCCCGAGGCAATTTGTAGGGACGGTTGATACGCCCCGTAGTCCTATAAATTGTCGACTCCTGAGGAAGATGTTGAAAGTGATATTCTCCTGTCCCTGTGGTTCAAGAATGGCGATGAAGATGCTTTGAAGAAGAAGATTATGTATTTGTTTATTTGTCTAGTTTTTCTAGTTTTTTTCCTAACCATCCAAGTTTTCTTGGATGTGTCTTTTGTCTGTTATCGTGATTTTTTAAATCATTGTATAATTTTTACTTTCTGTACTTTCAGATTTTTTATTGATTGTAATGGCCTTGGCTATTTGTGATTAATGAAATCAGAATTTATTTAGGAAAAAAAAAAAGAGTAATAACACTAATAAGTAGTAGAGTAAATCACTATTTATGCCCCTTCAATTATTTTCAAAAGTAAGTTATATCTCTTTTGATTTTTATGTGCCATTAATATCCCTAACAATTTATGAGGTGACAAAAATACCCAATTATGGTGGATTCCGGTGAAACTCCCCGTTTTTTCACGTGTGACCCACACAGTCGAATTGTTAAAAGCAAATTCATCCATAAAAATACTGATGATCTTTATCTTCTTCCCCATCCCTCCCCCCACTCTTATTGTTACTGATTTTTGTGATGATTCCCTCCTCCCCCCACCCCCTCCACCCTTCTTCAATCGCATCTAACACCAACAAAAATCTTCCAGAACCAAAAAAAAACTAAAATTAGGTTTTTCTTCAAATAATCACCATTTTCCTTTCAGGATCTTGCTAGGCTACTAGAATTATTGACTAAAAGATTGACTAAAATAGTGTCTTTGGATCTTTTTACCCTTATAGTTGGGTGAATCCCTTATATCAACAGGGGTAAGATAGTCATTTAACACTCTCAATTTGGGGTTTAGGATTTCTATCCCAAAATTCTAATAGTAAAGCATTTTCCTTTCCATAAACTTGGCCACTCCCCCACCACTCTTTTTCACTCGCATCTAAAAAACATAAAACACCAAATTTTGTTCAAATTCAACCGCCCCCAATCTGCGGCTAACTAAATTTGTTGAGAATCAATGACCAATTTGCTTCATTTCCCACCTCCGGTAACCTAATCGCGTTCATTCATGACTTCGAATCGAATATCTGCTTGAAAATCATCAAATCAGACGGATCTAAGAGATGGCTACTATTTAAAAAACCACATCACATTCTCCGTTTCGTGGAGTCCGGCAGAGAAAAACGTGATCTTCACTTTGATTGGACCAATTTTTAAGACACCGAAATTAAACGTATGAATTTTTTTTTGGGATTGTTTTGGTGTTCTTTGATTTAAATGTAATCAATTTCCTGTAAGCTTCCATTTTCGGATTTGATACATGGATTTGAATGTAATGGACTAATGGGAATTGATGAAAAGAAATGGGGGAGGGTTCATGTTGATATTAATTTATGAGGGGATTGAGGAAGAAGATTAATTGATGATGGTGATTGAGGAAGAAGATGAAGAAGAATAATTTATGGACAATTTTGCTCCTACAACATCGGGCATGTGGGAGGCACATGTGCAGAGCTACAGTGGGTCGCCGAATTCCGTTATTTTTCGCACCACGTAAATTATTAAGAATATTAATGGCACACAAAAATTAAAAAGGGTATAACTTACTTTTGAAAATAATTGAAAGGGGTATAAATAGTAATTTACTCTAAGTAGTATCCATTTAAGGCCTCAAATATGTAACATTCATTTTCATGATGAGACGGGTCCAACTCTAGCCTTCCATGTTGAGAGTAAATTCCATGCCGCTATCTCAAAGATTGTTAAGGAATACTACATTCATTACGATAAATCGTTTATTACATATAGTGAAAATTAAGTAAAAAAATAAATAAAGTATTTTATTAGTTAAAATAGTAATATTACCCTCTTAAATAGAATTAGTGGTATATAAGTTATATTTAAGAGAGTAATATTAATATTTTAACTAAAAAAGTACATTGTTTTCCTGCTCTCTTACTTTTTCCTACATGTTATAAACGACTTATTTTATGGAATGAAAAAATATTTCATGGGTCACTCAATCCTAGTACCGTCTTATGGGCATGAGGTCAGTCCCACGATCGAATTTTTCGTATTTCATTAACCTAGGCTTAGTTTGTAGTTTTGAAGTTTACTGTGAATAAGAACACTTGAAGAATCACACAAAAATGGGAGCGCAAAGAGAATTCCCTTTATGACTAGTTGATATATATATATATATATATATATATATATATATATATATATATATATATATATATATATATATATATATATATATATATATATATATATTTGTGTTCCTTCCCACCCACATGAAGGTGGAGGGACCTTAAAATAGATGTAATATTCAGACAAAGTTGCGATAGGAATCTTCATTCTCTTCTTATATCAAGAATCCTTATCATCTCAAATCCAACCCTGCCTAGCTAGAACATGGACCATTGATATAGAGATATGCTACGTAAAGCTGGAAAACCACACTTTGCAAGAGAAGGGGAATCTTTGAAGAAAAAGAAGAAGAAGAGGGATTTCAATTTGGAACAAAGATCTCTCTGCCTCTAGTTGGCTGAATCAATATTCAGAAAAGAATAAAAAAGGCAGGAAGGATCTTTTGGTGATGAAATGTTCCAAAAGATGAGGAGATAAAAAAAAAAAATTAAACATGGAATCCCTCATAAAGGGGGTAAGTCTGGCATGAGGGCGGGCCCGATGGGGACCCTGCGCACTCTCTCTCACATAAAATTAGAGCAGGGATCCACTTACGAGGGTGAGGTCCCCGTGGTCGTTCATAGAATCGTTCAGGGTGAGTCGCTCCATCTTTTATGTGAGAGGGGAGTGCAGTGGGTCCCCATTTGGGACTAGTTCCACCCCAGATTTTTCCTCATAAAGGTCTCCACTCAAATGAGTCAAATTCTTTGCTAAGAGGATCTAGAATAGTAGGAGGTTTATGGTCTAATTATTTCATAAAATCAAGAAACTGTTAGGAGCACACTTAATGGATTATCAGAGACTTAAATTTCTATGATAGTTAAATGTTAATATTTATGCTGGAATATAAATGTACCGTGAATAGTTAGAGGATTCATTTTTTTAAAGTTTAATAAGCTAGGTATTGCATATAGGGTGATGCTATATGGCTCAAACTTAGTCAATATATTGGCTAAAATCCTCAAAAATCCCCAAATTGAATTTTTTAATACCAAATTTGCCCTTACTAATTTTTATGATCTTTTTTTTTGGGGCCTAATATTACATATAATATTAATTTAAAAAAAATCTCTCTCCAATCTCTGACCTACTACTGCAAAAACTTTCACCACTCCAAACATTGACCAACTCCATTAATTACTCACTTCATCTTGTAAACATCGACATCGACATCAACTCCAACTCCATGAAAATTCATGATTTACATTCAGTGAAATTAAATGTCCAATCTCACAACAATTTCACTGGTACTCCATGGATGAATATGGGAGGATTTCTGGAAAATTTAAGGTTTAAGTTGTTTAACAGTAAGATTAGCTGAAACAATACTTTCTTGTTATTAAAGTTAGTTTGGTAAATAAAAAAAATATGAATACATGAGATGATATAAACAAATACAAGAAACGATCAAGAAAGAGAATTCTAAAAGCATTCATTTCATTCACCACAAAAGATTACATGATTACATTCGATATGGCTATTGCTAATGGTACAAAAATCCATTAGCAAATGTTCAAAGCAGCGCATAGACTAAAAACAAAAAGACTACTTAATTAAGAGGGAAAAAAACAACATAGAATAAACTGCTGGGAAAAACCATGCAGTAGAGCAACCAAACCTGGCAACTACAAAAGAAAAACAGTTCTACAACTTTCTAACTGGGCAAAAAGCCCCCAAAAATAAAATCATCAGAATCCTCAGACCCACCTCCTCCAAGCCGCCGCCACCTGAACCTGCAAAAACAGCTAGAGCTCCTCTGAACCCTCCTAAAAGTGACCCTCATACCCCGTGGACCCGGAAGTGAGGCTAAGTTCTAGGTTTGGTGTAGTAGCCCTCCAGACTCTAACCCAGAATCAATAGTGATCGGAAATTCAGGAGTCCCTTCAAAAAGGGAAACAAAATTCTGAGTCTGAGATGGACGTGGAAGCAGAGGACATGATTGGGGACACTTATGGTGGGTGGTGGCGTCACAAGACCTGCAGGCGTACCGTGCAGAATAGGAGTTCTTGGAGTTGAAGAAAAACATGACGGCCACAACCTATTCCTGGGCAGAGCAGTTACAGACCATGAGTAGTTGAGTGCCTATGCTCTCTTTCATAAAATCCTGTTGGCGTTGATCAAATATTGGTTTCTTCGAATGCAGGCCCTGCAACGGCGGGCACCAAAATCTTCAGCGAACATTTCAAGTGACACTCTTAATTCTATCCTATCAGGGGTAATAGCAGTCTCATCGGCGGCAAAGTTAGGAGAAGGGGAAACCCTAGCTCTTTTGGATAAAGATGAAGCCATATTACTTTTCTTTTTTTAGCTAGAATAATTTTACTAAGTTTAACTTCTTTAGCCATGACTATTTATAGTCAGGCTTTTGAACCCAATTCAAACCAATCTCATAAGCAAGTATGATGACAGTTGACAATGAAACCCACCGTAATGATTACTTTTGGGGAAAATAAATAGAGTAACGTAGGAACCACAGAGACAGGAACTACTTCATCCTTACTCAAAATAATTAAATTGACATTCCCTTATCCGTTATTACTTGAACTCATAACAGCCTCACTCAAAACAATTAAATTGTCACTCCCTTCGCCGTTATTAGAACTCATATTTATCAAAAAAAATTGAAGAATATTATGGAACAAAGATTTGCAGAGTAAAAGAAGGAGAAAGAATTTTCTGCAGTACACAGTTAAAGAAGAAAGGGAAGAAAAAGATTTTGAAATGCTGAAGGAAAATGAGATTGCAGTGTAAAATTATACAAAGGGGTAGGTAGAAGTTTGTTGACTTTGATGTTCTAGTCATTACAAATGTCAGCCTTTATTTATTTATTTTTTATACAAGTGTCAGCTTTTGTGTAAGAGTGTAGAATAGGTATAGGCATTTTAGGGATTTATTTGACGTAATTGAATTAAAATAATAATTAAAATATTCTTTTAATTTTTTTTGAAAATTAAAAAGGCTCTAGGCATATTCGTTCGTTGATCAATGTTAACCGAATTTAATTGATTTTTAACTAATCGGACTTAGCTAATAATCATTTCCCTTGCAGTAAAATCAAGAAACTGTTAGATCGCCCCCATAAGCATGGTACAACAGTAATGTAGGAAGGTACTCGATGAATCATTAGAAACTTGAATATCCACGGTAGCTAAACGCCAATATTTATATTAATATTAAAATTTAGATATTCTGTCAAAATAAAAGTATAATAAAAAGATACTCCCTTCATTCTTAAATATAACACTATTTAAACAATTTTAGAAAATTAAAAAATTTGTTATTTTCACCGAAAGTTTCAATATTACCACTTTCTCACTTCTATAGTATAAGAAGAGAAAGGAAAAATAGGGATGGTAGGAGTGGTAAATAAAAGAAATGTCGAGGGTATAATTGAAATAAATTGTTGACAACTAATAAAAGAGCCTTAAATGATAATTAATTTGGATACCTATAAATCTCCTAAACGACAATTAAATGGGAATTGAGGGAGTATATGAGAATGGAGAGGATTCGAATTCACTACTGTTGAATGAAGTTCTTTTGGTGATGGCTACTGTTATGTTTAAATATGATACAAAAGTGTTAAGGGTGAATTGGGAATAGAGTTTGGTTTCAATCCAAATTGTCATGAATTGCATAACATGTTAATTGTTTATGAAAAATGTTAGTGAGTTTGGGTGAGCAAATTTGGTAAATACCGATTTACCGACCGAATTCGATTTGAATTCGGTAAATCGAATTCGGTAATTCGGACCAATTCGGTAATCGGATCATACAGATTGAAGTTTTCAATTCAATTCGAATTCGGTATATGGTTTTTAGTGAATTCGGTATTACAATTGAATTCAAAAAAAATATTTTAATAAATAATACTAAAATAAATACACTATAAATACTCTACTAAAATAAATACACTATAAATACTCTCCTAAATCCCTAGTTCTAACAAAAAATGTCACCCACACTAGATTACTCCCCTTTTTCTTCCTCTTTTTCTAAAAATTTCTTTTTTTTTCCTTCTCTAAAAGCCGAATCGGTAATTCGGTAAGCTGACCAATTCGAATTCACGATCGATAAATCGAATTCGGTAAATCGGAATTCGATTCGAAAAAGGTCGGTAATACATGTGAAATTCGAATTCGGTAAATCGGAATTCGATGCTCAGCCCTAAGTTTCGTAGTAAATTTTGTGTTTTTCTCTCATTCTTTTTCCTTTAGTGTAAATCTTGTGGTTGGAAATGTAACACTACAAAAGTATGCACAGTGCAACTGAACTGAATGGTGTGGTGTAGTCTATTTCTTCTTGAAAGTTACACCGAGGATAGAAAAAGACCTACAATAGCAACATAATAGTTTATCCAAAGTTATAAACTTTTTAACCCCGAGCTCCGGGGCAGTTGGTTGGAGATGTTTAAACTGACGCTGTTGACGAAGGTTCGATTCTCGCTGGTGGAATTCGACTCTTGCGGGATTTCTTGCGGCTGAGAGCGCCGTTTAAGAACAGTATGAGCAATGCTCTCCACCGTCGAGCGGTAACGCTGTGGGCCAACCGTGAGGCCGAGTCCGAATGTAGTCACCACGTTGTCGGTGGATATCTGATGCCCCAGACGGGTAGAACAAAAAAAAAAGTTATAAACTTTTATAAATAGATAAAGAACACGAATTATTTCATGATATTTGGGAGAAAAAAAAATAAAAAATATGTCTTATTGAGTGATTTTGTGCTCACATTTATATTCATTACCTGTAATATTATGTAGAATTTCTTTGGGGTTTTATTTTTTGGTAAACATTGTACTTCCTTTGATTCAACTGTGCAGAACCACACGTTGAGGGCCAGCCAAGCCAGATGGATACAAGGATATATATTTAAAAAATGATTAATTTTGATATGAATTATATGTTTAAATGGATCATGTGATACAAATTCATTCACATTAAAAATATAGATAAATCTGAATTATATGATTCATTAAATTGTAGTCTATACAGAATTTTCCTTAAAAATGGAAGATTCACCAAGTTTCGCATTTCAGATGAACCTTTAATCAGTCCAACAATTAATAAGGCAATCAATCACTTGTAGTAAATGTTTATTTTTAAGATATTGTCTGATAAAATACAGTCGATCTTATCCAATGAGTTGAACATTATACAGTATATAAGAGTAATATCTTAATGAGAACTTGAACAAACATCTATTATTAATCAAATTGTTGGTCTAGATTAGTGTATTCAATCTCAGCAACAGTAACTAATCCACTCGTTATAGGAGCTCTCCAAAGAAGTCAATGACTGACTATGAAATATTTCTGACCTTATGGTTAAAAGGCGTCGTGAATTACCATCACATCACACCTCATGATTAACTTATAAATTCTTTTGTTTTATATATAATCTTTTTGTATTGGGACATTATGGGTTCAATAATTATTATTTTTTTATAATGATTTTTTTTAAATATATTTATGTGAAAGTGTCTTTTTAAGTTATATTTACTTTAAAATTTTGCACAAATTCATCCAAAATAATTGAAACGACCATAATAAAATGGTGGGTATAAAAAATTTGAACTAATGTCGCAGGACGGATATTCAATTGAAGTAATTGTATAACATGCTTGACAAAGAGGGCAATTTAATTTTCAAAGAGCCGCGAAACAAAATTGTTGTCCCTTAGCCACTATTGTATGACTCATGTGGATCTGTTCTATTAGATTATTTGGTTCAAAATTGACTACATCACTACAGAATTGTATTAATCCTTATTAGTAAGTGATTTGGTCAATTCTGTATCACATAGTCCATGTGCACCAGGTGTATAACAGAAAAAAAAAATTATATTTTAAGGCAAAAAAGAAGGAAAAAAATCCAAATCCAGACAGTCCGAATCCTCCGACCCACGTTTAAACGATCAATTACATAAGTGAAACCACTTGGCCCAGCATTCGAATAGCATCAGCGTTTTGATTAAAATAATAAAAATATTCTCCCTTTTGGTGCATTGTTTGAGGCGTTTTTATTATTTTTTAATCAAAAGAGGGGATGTGATTGATTGTGAACTAAGTGGTATATTTCCCCACTTGTAGGACAGGTCTATATCAGAATTTTTCCGTTTAAACACATTACGCCACACGACATATTACCAAGTCTCCACCAAGTCTCTCTCGCTCATTACATTTCTCTATAGAGAAAAAAAAAGTTAATTGTCTTTTTTCTTCCTCAACTGCTATTCAATTCAAGTCTTTGCCTGTTTCTAGTTGCAGAATTAAACAATCAAACTAATTGAATTTCAGTTCTAATCGAAATTAAGAGAGATTCCTTATCTTTTTAATTGATTTTCTTGGGTTGAATCTTGAAAAATTGGGGGAAAAAACAATGAGTTTCAGAGAAGAAAGTGATGATGGAGGAAGGGCGGATCTAAGGAAGCCATTTTTACATACTGGGAGTTGGTATAGAATGGGGTCTCGTCAATCTAGTATGATGGGTTCTTCTGCTGCTATAAAGGATAGCTCTATTTCTGTTCTTGCTTGTGTTTTGATCGTTGCTTTGGGTCCTATCCAGTTCGGTTTCACTGTACTATTACTACCTTTAACTATCTCTCTATTTTACTCTTCTTTCTTTTACTTTACTTTCATTTTACCTGCCAATAATTTTAAGTTTGCTGGTAAAAGATTGAATCTTTTTGAATTTTCAAGCTTAGTCATTGTTAAGTAGAGAAGGTCGTGTCAAACACGATGGTCAAATGTTTATTTGTTATCCGCGATTCAAACACCTTAAACAGTCTTTCTATGAAAAATTAGGGTAAGGCTGCGTATATTTGAAACTTCGCAGGTCTTACGGATGCGGGGCTTGTGTACTGGATACAACATTTTTAATCATTGTTAAGTAGAGACCACATTTTGAGCTTGATCTCAACAAATTTAGCTAATTCTTGGATATGGGATAATCTTACATCTTTCTTTTATTGTTTCAATTTAGCTGCCAAGAACTCCAAATGTGCTCAAAGATGAATCTTTTTTGAGTGTTCAAGTTCAATCATTGTTTAGTAGAGTCCACAGTTGAGCTTGATCTTGACAATTTTTCTAATTCTTGGATATGGGATAAGCTTACATTTTTCTTTTTACTGTTTCAATTGGGACATTTCTTGTAGTTCATGAAGATGAGCATGTTTCTTGGGTTTGACTTGTGGTTTCTTGCTACTCTTTTTACCTTTCTTTCTTATAATTTAGTTTCATTTTAGCTGCCAAGACTTCCAAATGTGATAAAAGATTAATCTTTTTTGAATTTTGAAGTTCAATCAATGTCTAGCTGAGTGCACATATGAGCTTGATCTCAACAAATTTAACTAATTCTTGGATATGGGATAAGCTCACGTTTTTCTTTTATTGTTTCGATATGGATATTTCTTGTAATTCATGAAGATGTGCATGTTTCTTGGCTTTGACTTGTGGTTTCTTGCTACTCTTGAAGGTTGGTTATTCTTCACCTACACAGAGTGCTATTATTGAGGATCTCAACCTTACTGTGTCTGAGGTGAGTGGTAGTATTTTATTGAATTTCATCTGAATTTGTTAGATAACTGATACTAATTACAAGAATTTTGGGGCAGTTCTCTCTGTTCGGTTCCTTATGCAATGTGGGCGCCATGGTTGGGGCGATATGTAGTGGCCAGATAGCTGAGTACATTGGGCGAAAAGGGGTATAATTATTCTTCTTATTATCATGGCATACTATTTTGCTGTTTGCACAAGGTGATCTTCATTTTTTCCCTTGAATATGCAGTCTCTAATGATTGCTGCAATACCTAATATCATTGGGTGGCTTATGATTTCGTTCGCCAAAGTGAGTTTTTCCTGGTTTCCGTGTTTTAAGATCATTTTACATTTGATTTCTTGCTATACTTCCTACTTAATCCAGGTCATTTGGTTATGGTTATTTTGTTTAGGATGTGTCGTTTTTATACATGGGAAGGTTGCTGGAAGGCTTTGGTGTTGGCATAATCTCTTACGTGGTAATGAGCAAACTTTCTTATGGTTGTTTCTGATGAGAGCTGCCAGATGATGTTTAATTCTCTTCGCAACCTTGAGAATAGTTCTCTTTCTTTTTCTATGTTAGTAGGTGCCTGTTTATATAGCAGAGATAGCACCCCAAAACCTGAGAGGGGGCTTGGGTTCGGTGAACCAGGTTAGCTCAGTTTCTTTATTGTCTTGAATTTCTTTATTAAATACTTAATTGTTGAACAAAAACTTTTCTTTTCTAATGTAGCTTTCTGTGACAATTGGGATTATGCTGTCTTACTTGCTGGGACTTTTTGCCAATTGGAGATTGCTTGCCGTTCTAGGTAATTCTTTAGAAATCCTGTTAAGGTTTTCATGTAAGTTCCATCTTATCCATTCCATCTATGGTATGCAATCTGGATCAACGAAAGTTCTACGCTCTCCTACACAATTTTCACGAGGATATTTTTCTTCTTGGACACAATGAGAGGCAAGGTTCACTGCATTGTTACTTGTAACGGAAGACATAAAATCTGCCAAAGGACCTGGATAGAAAAAACGTTACATACTATAATCCAGGAAAAACCAATATCTTAAATCTTTAGGTTAAAATGTATATGCCTTGTGTGTATCAACTATTAGACAAATTGAACTGAGTCGTAATATATGTAGTTTCCCTTCAAATATAGATGAGTTGGGATACCAGAACAGAAACGAAGAAAAAAAAAAAATCTGCCTCTGCTACGGAGACTCTTTTTTCTTCTCCACTTACTAGTTAGCTGTACTGACTGTTTTAGGGTACAGAAATGATTTACCCTTTGAGGATGAAATTTGCTCTGTAATGGAAACTTTCCGTGGAGTTAAGTTCGATAATGAATATTCTTTTCTTATTTGAAGAAATAAGTTGAAGTTGTTGAAAACAATTTAATAAGGATTGTTTTGATGAATCAAGTGTTGTGTACGAAATTGCACCAAAATTAATATTGGCTCACTTGTGGCTTGCTTATTATGTTAGCTTCAGAAATTGATAAGCAGATAAGCAATATAAGTGGAATCTTTGTGTGTGTGTTTCTCAGCTTGTTTTTCAAGTTCTAATTCCTCAGATGATTTTCGAGAAAGTACTTAATAAAAAGCAAATGCATGTCTTGCATTATCCTGGCATTGACAAACCATATTAGAACTCTGGACTCAAGCTGAACTGAGCATGCAATTTAGCTACATTTTACTCTCATGCATCTAAACCTTGTATCTATTACATATATGTTCTGAGCAAAGTTGCCTTCGTTTGCCATCTGCAACAGGAATATTGCCTTGTTTAGTATTGATACCTGCTCTATTTTTCATCCCTGAGTCTCCTCGGTGGTTGGTGAGCGTTATTAAAGTGAATATTCTTCTGCTTTCTTTTTGAATGTGTAAATCAAGTAATTGAATACTCTTGCCATAAAACTCAGGCAAAGATGGGGATGACTGATGACTTTGAAGCTTCTTTGCAAGTTCTTCGGGGTTTTGATACGGACATTACACTTGAAGTAAATGAAATCAAGGTAAATCTTGATAGCTATATTTGAAATCTTGTACTTAAACAGTATGATGATTATATCTAGCAAGTAGCAATAGGTTATAGAAATATCTGTGATAGATCTTAAAGAATCAATATTTTTATACAAATGTATTTCTTAGAATAATTTTTCAATCTTGCAGAGGTCCGTAGCATCATCAACAAGCAGAAGATCAACTATCCGTTTTGCTGAGCTCAAACTGAAAAGATATTGGTTGCCCCTGATGGTACGCAACTAATGATTTATGAAAATTTCTGTACTTTTCTATGCTTTAGCAGTTCAATGTTGGGAGTATGATGCCCGAAAATGATTAGTTTTTCTCAAACTTCTGTCAATCTTTATGTGGCAGATAGGAATTGGATTACTGATGCTGCAACAACTAAGTGGGACGAACGGTGTTCTATTTTATTCCAGTAACATTTTCAAATCTGCTGGTATGTTGTTTCTTCTGTTACTGATTTTGACAGAAAAAAGTCGCAAGAGTAAAGATAGTGAAAATTTCTTAGGTGAATCCCTTCTTGAATACTCAATTTTGATTCAATAGTGCAATTAGTTATTTCCTCCTTTCCTTGCTCAATCAGCCCCTTTGCTTCTAGACTTTAGAGCCAAAAGTTTCTTCTTTCCTGCTTGGCTTTGACTCAGAATGGGGATCCAATGGAAGTGGTGAAATCATTATATTGTTTAAATATGTGTATCACTAATGCTTTGATTCCTTCCATTTCTCTAGACTACTTGATTACCCTAATAGTATAATTCTTTGACATGGTCGTAGATGTTTGATACAGCAGTAACTATTTTTAATAATTGCATGTCCTGGAAATGGGAGAAAGATAATAACTTTATAGGCAAGAAGGGAAACATGTGTTGGAATCGAGTTTGCTTTATTTTATTTTTTCTTTGGGAGTAGAAGTTTGCGTTATCATCATTAAAAGGAATTTTACTCGTGTATTTGTGAACTGACAGGAATTTCGTCTAGCAATGTCGCATCATTCGGAGTGGGTGCTGTCCAGGTAAACTTGAAGGATTTACTTCCGAGACTGTTTTCTTCTAAGAAACTTCCCAACACATTGCAGTTCCCTTCGTGTCACTCTTGTTTCTCCATGGAGGCCACTTATAAAAGTTGTTCATGCTTTTGGGGCGGGATGTAAACCTATTAAATTATGCTAAAGTATCTAAAATCCTTTTATATGATTTGGTTGCATTATGTAGGTTGTTGCCACAGGAATTGCTACATGGTTGGTGGACAAAACCGGGCGTAGGATTCTACTGATTGTGAGTATGACAAAAATTTATTTGTTTATATTGCTATTGCTTATCAGTTTACCTGATGAAAAGTGAACTAATTCCAGATCTCCTCCACTGGAATGGCTCTTAGTCTCCTGCTTGTTGCGGTTGCTTTCTTTATTAAGGTAGTTCTGCAATGAATTTGGAATAAATAAATAAATAAATACCGAACAGGCCTAGAACTCATGCATTTCTGCTATTCCTCCCATCTCGCTATCTATCTGATACCTTGCAACTTGATTCATTTACAGGGTTTTGTAGATAAGGATTCTTCCGTGTATGGCATATTGGGTATTCTCTCAGTGGTGGGCGTAGTGGTATGACATCTTATCAGTACAGAGCTTAATTATTATCCTTGAATTTATGTGCTCAAGTTTTTCTCTGTCCAACTCTAATCAACATTTTTTTTTGGTCAGTTGATGATCATTTCGTTTTCGCTTGGAATGGGACCCATCCCGTGGCTAATAATGTCCGAGGTACTCATTTCATCTTTCGTTAGATATTGGTTACTTCCTTTCAAATTTTCTATCTTAGATCGAGATATTCTTGAGCAAATGATCATGTGACATTGCTTGAGGCATTTAAACTTTCATTTGGGATCTCGCTTAAGAGATAAGAATATCTACTTTAGGCACAAACAGTACAATGGATATTCTGACTTTCTATATTTTGTGTATAACCCTGAGATAATGGTCCTACATGAACTCTAAGAGAATTCATAACATTCGACAACCATATTGGACACATTTTGCGCATAATTTTCCCCATTTGTGATGATGAGCCTAATGCTTAAAATAATATGGTTTTAGCGGTCTCACTCCATACCACACGGGAAAATGAAGTAGGTCTTAGATCACGAGTATTTCAACGCTTCTCAGGAATGTAGAGACTATTAGCTAAGAATGACCAAAATATTTATGCATATGAATTTGCCACATAACAATATATGACTTGTTTCTCCGTCTAAATTTTGTAGATCCTTCCAGTTAAAATCAAAAGTCTTGGTGGAAGTACAGCAACTTTATTGAACTGGCTTTGTTCTTGGATTGTTACGTTGACTGCACCCCTCCTATTGTCTTGGAGTTCCGGAGGTAAAGTTTTCCCATGCTCTCTTCCTCTCTCCGCCTCTCTTATGTTTTTCAACGAAACATTCTCCCTTCGTAGCATTCGGATATGTTGCATATCGCATATCTGTGAAGAGAGAAATAACTTTAAACTAATAGAGGAATTATGTACCCATTGACAGGAACCTTCATCATTTACATGGCCGTGAGCATCTTCACTGTTGTATTTGTATCAATATTCGTGCCAGAAACGAAAGGAAAAACCCTGGAAGAAATCCAGTTCTCTTTCAGATGAGCTTTTCATTCTCTTTCCTTTTTGTTCTTGCCTCTGTTGTTGTAATTGTTGTTGTTGTCTTCATATTCATTTTCTTAGTGTTCAAAATTGTTTTTTTGTATAAGAAATCTGTAAAAAAAATCCCTTCTTTTTTGGCCTTCTTCGCATATACAAAGTTTCTTGGAGCAAATACAGTTGCTTCTTCAGTGACATTGTAATTCCTTGGAATTGTATTCAAAGTGTGGAGGATAACAAGAAGAGAGTTTCACTGTATTTTTGTCTTTACGTACGAAAATTGTTCACTCTGTGAAGGAGAATTATTCTTTACAAGCGAGTTTTAATGTATTTTTACGTGCGAATAGAACACATATTCCTCAGTAGATACAAAATCTGAAGACCTTGATTTGCATTTTCTTGTTGAATTCATCATTAATGGGATTAATACTAGAAAAAAGAGAGCCATTGCCAATTGGAATTTACTTAAGTGTAGTACTTTCGGAATTTACAACCATACTCCGTTGGGAATTTCATCATTAGACTTTTTTGTACGGCAAAAAATCATCTGTTCTCATTTTGTGTCTCGTTTGTTATTCCATTAATAAAAAAAATAAAAATAAAAATTGATATATGTCTAATTCAATGTGTGGGAATGTCCATATTCACCTACTTGCTAAATTAGGTTTGACTAGTGGCTCGATCATATCATTGATGATCTGATTCTTCAGCTGATATAACTATAGTCTGTTGATTTTGTTACTTAATAAATTCGCTTGGCTAGGATTCAGAAAAAAGTAGAAAGGTGCATAATTATTTATTAGGTTTTTTGTTGCATCATTCAAATTCACTTGTAATTTGGGTTTTTATTCATTATATAGATGTTCGTTTTTAAATTAATTTTAACCTTCAAAATTTTAATTCAACGAAAAATGAAAAATATTATGTACATGTAAAATTATCACATTACGCATTGAAGCCTCGAAAAAAGTAGACATGCATCGCAGGCCAAAAAGCCCACTACTGGGGACACCGACAACTTTTTCAAGATTCAAAGAATAGTAAAGGCCCATTGGCCGTCAGCAAAAACAAAATTTTTAACTTCTAATCGATTTTCATCAAGTATGTTCTTCTACCTTCTCCATATTTTTTAAAATAAAGTGATGTTTTCGATTCAAGTTAATTTAGCAAAAGTATTCATTTTTTTTGGGGAAAAAAGTGGTGTTTTTATAACTTTATTTGATTTTCTTTATAAAATATAAACATATTTGAGAGAAATAATTTTTTTATGGAGTTTAATGTTAATTTTATTCAAGGATTTATAGGTAAAAGAATTTAATTTGAACTTATTTTCAACATATAATAGTAGGGACATTTATGTCATATAATATAAAATATTATTCCATTCTAACATTGAATAACACTTTTGCCAAACACATAAACGAAATCATCATTTCATTCTGACTTCACATTCCAAACAATGAAATGAAAATACGATTCCTTTCTCATTCTGGGTGGAAAGAGATTTCATTCCTTTCCATTCCAGCGTACCAAACGCGCTATAAAAGCGTGTTTGGTACGCTGGAATGGAAAGACTTTTCTAACTTCTCTTTCCATTCTAGCGTTTGGTTGGCCACTTTAAAGCAGGAAAGACCTTTCCACATGAATGCTCATTTCAGGAAGAAGTGGTAATGATCATTTCACTCCAACACTTACGGAATGACCTTTACAGGAGAAACTAGAATCAACAATTAATAAAAATTAACCATTATACCTTTTATTTAATTATTATAGTATTCAAATTAAACAAAAACTTATTCATTTTCTCCAGAAATATTTTATTCTCTTCACAAAACTTTTATATACGATAATTACATAAATATATATATATATATTTATTTATTTTGTTACTTTTTTATTTAATTTAACATAAAATATAGTTATTTTATATTATAGTCAACTTTATATTAATTATATTTTAATATTGAAATGTATGTTTGATACGCTTTAGTGTACACATAAGGTCGGAGCCAAAAACAATTCTTTACAGGGGCAAATTTTTATTGATTATTTATACAATATTTATAAGGAAATCTTACAAAAAATAAAAGTTTCTTATAAAAAAATTGTCATTTATGAAAATGTTGGGAATGGTCAACCCCTCCACTAAATCCGCCACTGTGTACAAATATGATTTTTCACCATTGAAAATTTATACGTTGTGCAATTAATTAGTTTTCTCGTAAACATATGTCAAAGGATATTTAAGTCATATTATATTAAATCACATTCCATTACAACATTAAATAATAGTTTTCCAAACACGTAAAAGGAATCTTCATTCCATTGTGACTTTATCTTCCAATCAATGTAATGGAAAGAGGTTTACAAAATTATTCCGGGTGAAAATGAATTGGTGATGAGTAGGATGTAAGTAGGCTCACAAGGCGCACCAAACACGTAAAAGGAATCTTCATTCCACTGATACCTACCAGTGCACAAGCAGCATGTAAGTAGGCTCACAAGGCGCACCAAAAATTTACATAATCTATTACCCAGGAATAAAGAAGTGAAGGCCTTTAAGGTTGGGTCTCAATCCTTTTTATAACGACAGAAAAATTTTGTGGATTAAACTATAGATTTTCCAAACTTCAGGGACAAGATTTTCCACAAAAAAAAAAAAAAAAAAAGAAGGTTTTTGAACCAAAAGGTCGTCGAATCTCTAGCCTTCAGTAAACGCAGAGAGGAAAGAAAGACGGTACATTTTCCAACAGTAGTCACTCTCCCAGAAACATGGAAGCTAACCCTAATCCTCAATTCAAGGTGAATTTTACCTTTCTAAGGAATTATGACTTCTAATGGAACATTTTCCGTGATTTTAATGAAAAAGTTTTGAGCTTTTTTGTTTTCCATGTGTTTTTTACCTTTGCATCTTGTATGAACTTTTATAGCTTATGATTTACTGTCTTTATTATTAACTTGAATATAAATTGAAGTAGACTTGCTGAGACAGTAATCTTTATGATATGATTCAGGTGATCTTGGGATCATCTTCTGTAGCTCGACGCAAAATTTTAGCTGATATGGGTTATGATTTCATTCCCATGGTATATTTCTCAACTTGTAACTATATTTTTTTGGTTGCCTACCGCCACCCACACCCCCGAACAAAAAAAAAGGGTTAGATGCTTATTTTTTTAAAGATTTATTTTTTTCGCTTGGGGATACAGGGTAAAGTGTTTGTTATTGTTAGTCTGCAGATATTGATGAGAAAGCCATTAGGAAAGAGAAGCCGGAAGAGTTGGTTTTGGCTCTTGCTGAGGCCAAGGTACATTGTCCCGTCCTTGGATAATTACTAACTACTTATGATGACTAGGACTATCTTCTTGGGAATACAGGTTATGAGAAACTTGAGAGCGCATACCTTTAAGTTATGCTATCCAATGCTGTAAATTTTGGAGTGTTTTGTTCAGTTGTATTTCTCGTTAGTGCTTGTGGGGGAGGTTTTAAAATGCATCCAATGGGCAATTGTATTGTACTCCAGTTTTACTTTCTTTATTTTTGTTTGAGGGGATCAAAGATGCGTCTTTTGTTGTCTTGTTTGTCTATTTGGATGGAATTTAGTTAAATGATTCTGTTGAATTGATTTAAATTATGTTGCGTCTCAGGCGGATGCTATCATTTTGAAACTTCAGACTATTGAAAACCAAGAGAAGGATGCCAAACCGTCAATCGTAATCACTGCAGACACAGTATGTGCTTATTGTTTCTCCAAACAATGCCTTTAGTCTGTGTGTGTTTTGAATACTCTAGCACTTCAGATGCTGCTTAATTTTGGGTCATGATTCTCATGATACTCCAAGCCTAGCTTTTCAAAAGTATAAATGCTTCTCATCGGTAGCTACTGATTCAGGACACCTTGATTCCTCCTTTTAAAATGAAATGCAGAAGAAGAGTGGTTGAATGATTAGAAAGTAACATAAGGTTTTAGCTTTGATTTTTTTTTTGTTGCTAACTTTACTTATCAACAAGAAAATTCGTAATACAACTTTTAGATATTGCTAGTGAAAGCACAATTATCCACACACAAAAAAATGAAGATGAAAAAGTAAAAGCTTTTCAAGAAAGGGTCAAAAGAGAAAGCACGTAATGGTTTCTACTGTTATAGATTTCCATTTGTTATTTTTCTGGCACCTTGTGCCCACTGTTGGAAATTATTTTAATTGTAGCCTTTATATTATTTACCTTTTGAGTTTAACAAAAAAAAAGTATATTTAGTTTTGCCTGTATTTTTCTTTTATAGCTGTTAAAGTACATTGCACCTTGTGATGCCTGTTCCGATCCTGAATGGCATCCTTAATCTGTTTGTGCTTGTATTGCATATTAGGGACTTACTCTAGTCTGATGGAACTTTTCATTAGGCAGAAGCGATTACATCAAAGCTACCTGTTGATCAATACAAGACAAAAGCTGAGCCAACAACACTTCTAATTACGTGTGACCAAGTATAACACATTTCCACCAAAACAAGTTATCCTAGTTTAGTTTTTTTATGTTCGACAATATTATGCCTTCTTTCTATGTGCGTTGATGTAAGCTTTTCCTTTTCCCTTTTAGTTTTTTCACTTGTTTCCAGCCTATTATGGACCTGTCAGCTGCTTGGATACGTATATGTTTTCTGCTTTAATGTTAAAATAATATATGAACTTTACTAATTACACATGTTTTTGTTTTCTCCGGATTGTAATATGATTGATTTTGTAAATTGCGCTTGAAGGTTAAGAACGTATATCGTCCTATGGTTGTTTAAGTCCTTTCTGTCGCAAAGAAAACATAAAAGGAGAAGGAATATGCTTGCCTTTCAACAGAATGTTGTCTGGATTATCTATAAATGGGACTAACCATCCACCAATCTACTAAATCACGCATTTAACAAGCAATAAGATCCATACGATACAACTTTTGAAATCACTTTTTGCCATCCTGTGGCCTATCTTTTTCTTCTCAAGTTAAAAGCCATTTTCATATCTTGGGAATTCTCAGACAGTTTTGATATAGGAGTCTCTTTGACAGCTTAGATGTTTTTAGTGCTAATGGCCCAAGTATACTTGCATTTATGGTTTCTAGTGGCGGTGTGCCTTTTTTTTAAAATTTCGGAAGGCCATCCTTCCTTCCTTTTTGTAAACTGGAATTTGTATTAATCTTACCACTAATTGAAGGTGGTGGTCTACGAAGGTGTAATCAAGGAAAAACCATCCAGCAAAGAAGAAGCACGCGAGTTCTTAAAAGGTTAGCTTGCATTTCTTTCAGTACCAAATTCAGCTCTGGTACTTCCAATAGTTCTGTCAGTCTTATCTTTGTAATATTGTAGGTTACTCTGGTGGACGGGCAGCAACTGTTAGTTCTGTTCTTGTTACTAACCTAAAATCAGGATTCAGAAGAGGAGAATGGGACAAAGTTGAGGTACTTTTTCGTTCCGCTTTCTTTTGTTATTGATTTTAGAGACAAATTGATATCACATTGTAAAATTATTCTTATTTGAACATTGGTTTGCATGTTCCCCGAGTCTTGTGAGTCCAGTCAGTCCAAACAGATATTACCACTCAGTTAAATGACATATCGAATCATTTTAAACCCTTTTTCAAATAATTCTCGCAGATTCATTTCCTAGAGATACCCGAGCAAGTTATTGACAGCCTGGTAAGAGATCATCGTTACAGTTGCTTTATATATATTCTCTTATTTCGGCAGTACTGAGTAACATGATCTTCGCTCCTTTCAGATTGAGGAGGGAAGTGTGCTAAATGTGGCTGGGGGCCTTATTATTGAACATCCATTGATCTTGCCATACGTTAAAGAAGTGGTAGGTTCCCCACAATCTCTAAATGATAGATCTATATATATCATAATACTCTCTTACTAATTTAACTTGGCATTAGAATCCTCCACATTCCTTAAGCTAAGCATAAAACACAATAGATATAAACGATAGATCCATATCGTTCCTTCCCCCCATAAACTAGCATTCGTTTTTCCTATGGCGATGTATGATAATCACTAAGCATGGTGAATGGTGGCTTTGGTTTTGACAGGTTGGGGCAACCGATAGCGTAATGGGACTCCCAAAAGCTCTCACAGAAAGACTCATACAGGAGGCTCTTAGTAATTTGTAGGATGATGAAATCTTAGTTTTGGACCAAGATAAATTACTAGTCTGATTTGAGATTATATGTTAGAGAGCATTCGAACCAAGGAAATTGGGTTATTTAAATTTAATATGGGGAGAATTTTTTTACACTTCTTTTTTTGCTTTGTTAACACCCTCAAACTCCTCACTTGCAAACTGTGGCCGGAAACGTAGCTATGGTCGGAAGCACATGAACATGGACGGAAACATGCTCGCAACCCACCATGTGACTGTGGAAGACCCCCTGACCGCATGCTCATGTGTCCGCGGAGCACCCCTCAATCACGTGTGTCAAGAACATGCAAAACATTCTTCAATCGCGTGCAAATCTGATGTGGATAGAAATTGGCCCAACCTTCTTCGATTTTCAAACCTAATTATTTGAGTTCATATGATAGAAATTTTGTAGAGAGGGAAATTATTTTTACCAGAATAAGGAAAAGGAAATGTGATGTGTTAATAGATCTCATGTTTAATTAAAAAGGAAAAATACACAATATTATCCTTCCCTTAATAATTTATATAAGTTAAAAAAAAATTTAAAACGATAAACTTCTTCCTTCCGGAAATTGGTGAAAAGCCCAACACAAACGAGCGAATCCTAGCCCAAGCCTCACTAATGGGAGCATCAGCAATTGAGAAGTAAGCGATTAGCCCATTGGTCGGTCTTTTAGGAATCCATGAACCAGGAACCACCCAACAACAATATTATTTGCGGTAATGATCTTTTATCTTACTCCCTCCATTCCCTATTAATTGTCGTTTAGGAGATATCTAGGTATCCAAATTAATTGTCGTTTAAAGTTGTTTTATTAGTTGTCAACAATTTATTCCAATTATACCCTCAACATTTTCCTTTCTTTTTGACATAGAAGTGAGAGAGAAGAGAGGGTGGGGATAATATTGGAAGTTTAGGTGAAAAATAACAACTTCCTTAATTTTCTCAAATTGTCTAAAGAGTCTTATATTTAGGAATGGAGGGAGTATTATCTTATTTGTCTAACTATAAACAATCAATAACCTAAAAATAATGATGGAAACCCTCAGAAAAAATGAACATGTGACAAATCATTTATTCATAAAATAGTAATAGAAATCTTCTATCTTCGTTAGGTGTCCCATTCCATATCTTACTAATAAAAAATTAACACTTAATTTTTTAATTAAAAAATTTATAACATAAGAGAAATAGTGAAACCCGTAAGGGAAAAGTGAACACGTGATAATCATCTATCCGTGGAGATAGTAAATGAGACACATAATTGGAACAGAAGATTTTTTACCATAAAATAGGGAATGAGACATTAATTCATGAGATATTTTTCCCTTGTTTGTTATCAATCCTTGGGTTTGTGTTTCTTTTTCCCTACCTGTGTCGTGTCTCACTCCATATTCTATAGTTCCACTATTCAAGATAAATAATTGACAAAAAGTTCCTACTTTATTATGTGATTTTTTTTTTTGATGTCACGATGGGCGATTGCCCCACATTGGGGAGAGAGAACAGCCTAGATGAGGGAGAATAAAACTTACTCGCACGCATGCGTAGGGTATTGAACCCGGGACCTCTCGATCACAGGGATCGGCCAATGCCCAACTAGACTATTGGCCTCTTCGATACTTTATTATGTGATGATATAGTAAATTCTATACAACAAAGTCCAATAACAATCCTTTGATTGCATAAAAATTAAAGTTTAGAAATTATTTATTGGTTATGATCTCACAATTTTCTCACATTTTTATGGTCCCGCTTTAGTATCACTCCCCATATTAAACCTCCATATTAAAGCCCTTTCAGTTTCTATTTTGAGGAGCTAAAAGCCCCCATTGTACATGCCCTAAGTAGTCATTTTAGTTTCCTTGGTAATTGTGAGATAATAATAGGGTCATGAGTTATGACTAATGAGTCAGGTTCATGACAAATTTATTGATTGATCATAATTATACACGTATTTTTACAGCCCTTACACATAAGGTCTTGAAAAAAATTTGTTGTAATTGTTAAAGTAACGCAAGTCCGTAACCAATAAATCAAATTTAGGATGTAGTTTCTGTTGCACAAATGCATGGCCTTCTTGCAGATGCTCATTTTTTGCTTTGTTTTTACGACATGGACAAAGAAGACAATTACTTTTAGATAACTTTTCGGCTCTTATAATTAAGTCAATTTAAGCACATGAATCAAACATTTTATGGAAGACAGATGGCAAAATATAAGACATAATTATAAGCTATTTTTATGATATATCTAGTTGTTTTTTTTATTTATTACATCGCCTTTCTTTTGGGGTAAAAAAGCAATGGTTGGCTTCTTTTTCATTCCTTCACTGAAGCTTCATATACTTCATCCTGCAAAAAAAAAAAAAACAAAAAAATCAAGAAATTAAAGTTTTGATATCTTTCATATCAACGCCACAAAAACCACAACTAATATATATATATAGCCAAATAAATTTTATGCGGCAAATACACAATGAGAAAAATCATTGACAATTTTCTTGGTCAATGGGATATAATCTAATTAATATACTATTGGCGAAATGAGAGAGTGGCAGGTCATAACAGTTTGTACCTTAAAATTTTAAAAATTACATTTTTCGGTTCCTGAAACAATTAAAACTTAAAAGAAGATTATATATATATATAGTTTACCTTTGATTTGGTAGGGTTTGACATTGGGAAGATTAAGATGTTTGTAGTTAGGCAAGGGGACATTGCCTGATTCAATTTGGTTGATATCTTCAACAAGCAATTCATAGTGCTTTTTCAAATCTTCAACAGTTTTGGTACCACCAAATGCTTTAGCCATATTCTGCCACCTGTCCGGCGTATCCTTGTCGTAGACGGCCAACAAATTCTCAAACAGCTTGTTTTGCTTAGCCGTCCACGTCGAATTTGAGGCCATTTTCACCTACAAAAAACAGTGCAGGGGAAGTGTTTGTTGTGAGTTCTCTGTGGAAAATAACAAGTCTATATATATAGCGTTGGAGGATAGAAATGGACAGGGGTGGGGGTGGGTGTGGGGGTGTGGGCCGGTGAGTAGGAGCTTTTCTTGCAGCCAGATATTGTCTTTCTTGTAAATCAGGGGATTTTTTGTTTAAAAAAACTACGTGGTTTTTGCTTCACTTGCCATATAAAGTCTTGGTTCTTGGTACTAAGATCATACCCAAAAAAAATCACAATCCAGACAAGGTTGTCTTTAATCATGAAAATTTGCACCCCCACCCCCACCCCCACCTACACTTTCACCTTTTATTTTTAAAGATGAACTACTATCTACCGTTCACGACTAATTTACTTCTGCTTTATTATTATTGAATCCATTAGGAGGGGCATGCGTGTCCAAAAGAGATTTTTTCTTACACAAACCTCTAACATGAAAGATTGGAAGGTGGACGGATACTACTTGATCGCACCTCCCTCTCATAAGGCGTATCTTAACATCTACATGGAGGGGAATATAGAATATAATGTGGAAGGGAAATGAAACCAGAATTATTGTTACATGTCCACCTCCCAATCACCCCTCTACAAACATTTTCCGTAAAGAAGATTGGGAAGTGAGATAGTTCTTCCCACAAAACTATGTTTGTCACTACTTGCAAAAGTAGGGTCGTTTATACACATCCAGATTGGATGTGCAAATTGTGAGAGGGAGGCCTATATTGTTACGTCCCGAGGCCGCATGCTCGAGAGCGCAATACATGGATCTGTTAGCACCCACAAACACATACTTAACAACCGAACTCGCTATGTCAAAATAGTTACCAGAGGTGATAATGAATGATTAGGTTCATGCTTATATATGTTAGAAATAAACAGCAATATTGAAAGAGAAAGCGAGATCGAAAACAATAAAAAAAGACACAAGCAATTGTTCACCGAATTTGTAAAAAAATTGACTACGTCTAGGGGCGCTACTAAGCTAAGATATTTTCTATGTTCGTTAGTACCTCAGACTGCATAACCTAATAATATACCAAATCAAACCTTTCAAACATATTTCATGTGAGATGAGGCTCACATATATGACTGCTCCAATTCCCATTTTCTCCTTGAGTGAAAAAAAAAAAAAAAAGCTTTCATGACAGGTTTTTTTTATTTCAATACACACAGATTTAAATTTGAAACATTGCTTAAAAAACACTAAATTCCTCTCACTCACTCAACAACATTTTATTTCTGCTTGCTAACTTGAGAGTAAAATGTAGAGTTCATCTCCAGTTGGCAAATTGGCTCTACGGTCCAAAAAAAATTTAACTTTGGTGATTTTTGTTCAAAATCTATTTTTTTACAAAACTAGGTATTAAAACAATTTATTTTTGGTGAGGTAGGTCCTTCCGTCCAAAATTCCTTCAATCAACTGTTAATTAAATTTTGAATCTGGTCAACTCTAAAACTATCAAGGGTATTTTTGAGATTTTACATTAAACCCCCAACCCCCAACCCGACCCCTCCCTTCACCCCCACCCTACCCTACCCCACCACGTGCTTTATCTTTCTCCTTCACCGTCTAAACCCCTCCCCGTAACCTACCCCCGAAACAGACCACCACTCACCACCCTCCCAGTGTGAGATACTCAATCTTTTATGTATTCAATTTACCACATAGTGAAATACTTTTTGGAGACTATCCCGTGGTTTTTCCCTCTGATTCAAAGAGGGTTTCCACGTTAAAAATTCTCGGTGTCTTTATTCTTCTTTTGTTCAGTTTTTACAATACTGTTATTCCGCTGCGCGCATATTAAACTCTGATTAATACCATTACAACTGGTATCAAAGCAAGGTTGCACTGACCTTGGTAGGGTGAACTGTTTCTGGTAAGGGATGAACACCTGTTTTTGTAACGGTTATACCTGTTTTGCGCTGTTTAATTTTTTTTCTCATTTGTTAGCTGATTAATTTGTGGTTATTGTAACTATTGGTTGTTTGTTTTTCTGAATTGACATTTCAGAAAGATGGTGGAAACCAGTACGAGAAGCATGTTGAAATTAAATTCATCGAATTACTCTATGTAAAGAACAATGATGGAAGATTACCTCAACTGCAAAGATCAATATGAGCTAATTGAAGGTGATGCAGCCAAACCGGAGAAGTTGTCAGAAGAAGAATGGGAAATGTTGAAAAAGAAAGCTCTCGACACTATACGCCAAAATGTCGATCTTTCTATTTTCAATAATGTCTCCAAAGAAACTGATCCACATGTTCTTTGGAAGAAGCTTGAAAACATGTACCAGAAAAAGAATGCATAGGGAAGAGTTTTCATTATGAGGAAACTAATGAAAATGAAGCTCAAAGAGGGACCGTCAGTAGCGGAGCATTTGAATGAATTTGATGGCCTGGTAATACAACTGTCAACGGCAGGATAAGTCATATATGATGACATGCAGATGATAATTCTTCTAGGATCTCTTCCCGAGTCCTGCAACCCCCTGGTGGTATATTTAACCAACTCAACACCTAATGGGAAGGTGACGTTGGAGACGGTGAAAAACAGATTGCACAACGAAGAAATTCGTTCAAAATATGCACATGAGAATGACGCATAGGCTCTTGTTATAGAAAATAGGAGTCGGAGTCAAAATCGGGAACATGACATCTAAGTCCAAAAGCAGAATCAAATGTTACAACTGCGCGGAACTTGGACACATGAAGAAGGATTGCAGACTTCTCAAAAGAAAGGAAAAGAAGCAGACAATCACGATGGTACTGCTGCAGTATCCACCGGCAATGATGAAGTCGGATTAATTGGAGAAGAAGACTGTTGTCATTTGGCTAAATCTGAAGTCGAATGGATCGTAGATTCTGGAGCCTCTTTTCATTGTGTTTCCAAGATGGAGTACTTTACAAGGTATGTTGCAGGGATTTCCGGATCCATCAAAATGGGAAAACAAAAGTACTTCCCAAATTGTTGGAATCAGGGATGTTCTTGTTTAAACAGAAATGGGCTGCACAGTAACACTCAGAAATGTGAGGCATGCTCCTGATCTAAGGATGAATCTACTCTCTTCAAGCACTATTAATAAAGAAGGGTATGAGAATTATATGGGCAAAGGTATATGGAAACTCACCAAATGATCATTGGTGGTAGTGAGAGGAAAATTGTGTTGCTCGCTGTACAAGACAAATATGAAGATTTGTCAAGGTCAACTGAATGCAGTTGAAGATGATGCTTCACCAGATTTATGACATAGAAGGTTGCCACACATGAGTGAGAAAAGGGTTGCAACTTTTGGCCAAACAGTCTCTCATTCCAATGGCCAAAAGTGAAACACTGAACCCTTGTGAACACTGTTTATACGAGAAGCATCACCGCGTCTCATTTCAGAGCAATTTGAGATGGAGGACAAAGAAGTTGGAGTTGATACACTCTGATGTTTGCGGTCTCATGGATGTAGAGTCAGTTGGAGGTAACAAATAATTTATTACATTTATTGATGATGTTACGAGAAAAACTTGGGTGTATTTGTTACGCTCAAAGGATGAAGTATTCAAATACTTCCAGCAATTTCATGCGATGGTGGAAAGAGAGACCGGATTACAGCTAAAATGTCTACGGAGTGACAATGGCGGAGAATACACATCCTGGGAGTTCAATGTGTATTGCAACAGCCATGGCGTAAGACATGAGAAGACAGTTCTTGGCACTCCGCAACAAAATGGAGTTGCAGAGAGAATGAACCGGACAATTGTCGAGAAGGTTCGATGTATGTTCAGAATGGCGAATCTATCAAAATCATTATGGGGAGAAGCTGTCAACACGGCGGTCTATCTAATAAACAGGTCACCGTCAGTTCATTTGCATTTTGAAATACCAGAGAAGGTTTGGATGGGAAAGGATGTAGGATACCATTACTTGAAATTATTTGGCTGCAAAGCTTTCATGCATGTCCCAAATGAACAGAGATCGAAACTCGGTGGTAAGGCAATTCCATGTATTCTTGTTGGATACGGTAATGAGGAATTTGGATATAGACTCTGGGGTCCAAAGTTGAAAAATACAGTCAGAAGCAGAGATGTAGTGTTCTTTGAACATGAAGGGATAAAAGACTTGAAGATAAGTCAAGAATCTAGGAGAGCTTCTGAGACAGATATTGGAAACCAAATGCCAATGGGTACTCTATTCAGAAGTGCCACTGAAGGAGAGGAAGCCAAAGATTCAGAACAAAAAGTGCCAAATGTAGATGAGAACAATCTACCAGAAGGTGCTGAGCAGGGGAGCAGACGCAAGAGGCGGAGTCATCACAACAGGTAGAACTTCAACTGAGGAGATTTACCATACCACTTAAGCCATCTACAAGATATCTTGAGAAAGATTATGTTCTGATTACTGATGAGGGGGAGCCGGAGAATTTTCAGGAAGTCCAGTCTTCAAATAACAAAGACTCATGGGTCAAAGATATGCAAGAAAAAATGAATTCCCTGCATCAGAACAGCACCTATGATTTGGTGGAACTTCCTAAAGGAAGGAGAGCACTCAAGAACAAATGGGTGTTCAACCTGAAGAAATACGGAGTCAAGTTGCTCAAAAACAAACCGCGGCTGGTGGTCAAAAGGTTTGCTCAAAAGCATGGGATTGACTTTGACGAGATTTTTTAACCAGTTGTGAAAATAAGTTCAATACGAGTAATACTGGGAATGGTGGCCAGTATGGATCTTGAACTAGAGCAACTTACTGTCGAGACAACATTTCTCCATGGTGATTGGAGGAGGAAATCTTCATGGAAAGCCAGAAGGATTCTTTGTCAAAGGGAATGAGCAGATGGTCTGCAAGTTGAACAAAAGTCTATATGGACTGAAGCAAGCTCCTCGACAGTGGTATACGAAATTTGACTCTTTCATGGCGAGTCATAAGTATACCAAAACTGACAGATTATTGTGTGTACATCAAGCAATTTTTCGGTGAGAAGTTCATTAACCTTTTGCTGTATGTAGATAACATGTTGATTGTAGGTCAAGACAAGCAAATGATCGAGCATTTGAAGGAGTTGTCTATGTCTTTCGACATGAAAAATCTAGGTCAAGCAAGATAAATTCTTGGAATGCAGATCCAGAGAGATAGGAAAGCCAGAAAACTCTAGTTATCTCAAGAAAATTATGTGGAGAGGGTCTTGCAGAGATTTGCTATGATGAATGCTAAACCAGTTAGTATACCATTGGCCAACCATTTCAAACTTAGCAAGAGAAGTTGTCTAACTACACCTGAAGGAAAGAAAGACATTCTAAAGTTTCTTATTCGTCTGCAGTTGTTAGTTTAATGCACGCAATGGTGTGTACCAGACCAGATATTGCTCATGCAATTGGAGTGGTTAGCAGATTTCTCTCAAATCCAGGAAAAGATCATTGGGAAGCTGTCAAATGGATCTTAAAGTACCTACGAGGTAGTTCTAAAATGTGTTTATATTTTGGAGGAGGAGAGCCTATTTTACAAGGCTATATAAATGCAGATATGGCTGGAGACCTAGATCGTAGGAAATCTACTTCAGGATACCTATTTACTTTTGCAGGAGGGGCTATCTCATGACAATCAAAATTGCGAAGTGTGTTGCCCTATCTATAATTGAAGTTGAGTACATTGCTGCTGCTGAAGCTAGAAGAGAGATTCTCTAGTTGAAGAGATTCCTTCAACAATTGGGAATGAAGCAGAATGGGTCCGAAATTTTCTATGATAGTCAAAGTGCTTTGGACTTGAGTAAGAATGCTATGTACCATTCACGTACAAAGCATATCGATATCAGATATCACTGGTTACGTGATGTTATGGAGGAAAAGCTGTTCAAGTTGAAGAAGATCCACACAGAGAAGAACGCTGATGATATGTTGATAAAGCATGTTCCTCGGGGAAAGTTCGAACTGTGTGTCGACATGGACTTCTTTTGACTGTTATTGGAGTAATTCCCCTATGTGAGTTGAAGGGGGAGATTCGTAGAGTTCAGCTCCATTTCTGGTCAAAGTCACTATTTGATGAATAGTGAAGTTGGTGATAGTTGAGATGGAGTAAAAGGCACTGGAGTCCGCCGCCTTCTTTTGCGGGATGTGATTGGTCAAAGGGGATGCCTATCTTTATTTACGGGCATTGTCTCCTCTTAAAACTCCTATAAATTGAGGCCATTGTTGAGGAGAAGAAATGCACCAGATGAGAGCTTCAATGCTCTGAGTGAAAAGTAGCAGAGAGTTGAGAGAATTCTTTGTGAGGTTACACCGGTTTTGAGTGTGGGAAAATTAGTATTCCTTTTGAGGGTACTGGAGTGGTAAAATTGTGAGGTACCGAAATTATACCCGAGGAGAGAAATATTGAGTGAGTATGAGATACTCAATATTTTCTGTATTCAATTTACCACATAGTGAAATACTTTTCGGAAACTGTCCCGTGATTTTTCCCTCTGACTCAAAGAGGTTTCCACGTTAAAAATTCTCGGTGTCTTTATTCTTATTCTGTTCAGTGTTTTACATTACTTTTATTACGCTGCGCATATTAAACTCTGATTAATACCCCAACATAAAATGCATCTAATCAAAGTGGGTCCAAACCAATACAATAAAGGCCGACTGGAGTCGAAAGTTCACGGGCACAACATGGTCCAGTAGTTCAATTTTTCATGTTTTTACTTACAGAGTTGTTGAAGCTGTGCATGGAAACTTAAGGCAACTTTCTGTGCTGTAAAATTTTCCATTTAAGGGAACATTGTTCAATGTGATAAAGTCTGTACTTTTTTCAGCTATATTCTGAATTATAAACAACGATCCAAAGAACCCTCAAACAAGTTGTAGCTGGCTGGCTCAATGATAAAATAGTACTACCAAAGCTGGGACTTGAAGTTCAGAGAAGTTGATGTGTAATCTCTGTCTATATTCTCATTTTCATCGATCTATTATGAAGATATTGTACTTTGAATTTTGTCTTTTGATTCTTTCTGGAAAAATATCTCTGGCCATAATTTGGTTAAGTACTACTCTTGATTTACTTGAAAAGTTGATGTTGATGCCTTCCATCTATAAGGCTCTTAGTAAATGTAATATTTAAGCTTCGTTTTCCAATACATACTTCTTTTTTTTAAAAAAAAATATTATTAGAAATGGTGGGAATATAAGAATCGGGGTGTGATTTTAACTGAAAACTTCTACATCTTGAAGGGTTGAGTGAGATTTTCCAATACAGATTTAGATGTAGATAATAATGTCATTGTTAGTTATAATTTAGAGATGTACTTGTCACTTTTATACCTATTTAACAACAAATTACTACTTTAATTGTTGACTAAGAGTATTGGAACTCTTAGGGGTACTTTTTGAGCATAGGGTGGACTAAAATAGAACTATTCCTTAACCTAGGAGTAGTAAAGCTGCAATATACTCCCTTTGTTGTCTACAAATAAGAATAAACTAGAAAATTCACATTGAAAGTCAAATGCAGACTAACACGTAAGGAGTGGAGGAACCATAACGTAAGAGCACCCACAAATTCGCTAAATTTATATTTAAGCAATTACTAATACTAGCAAATTGCGGTATCCAAGTCTTCTTTGTCATACCATATTAGGACCCACAAATTTGCTCCAATTAGGCAATTGTTAGTACTAGCAAGTTGTGGTATTCAAGTCTTCGTTGTCATACCTTATTTTTATTCTTACCAAGTAGAAATGATATTGACGATTTACTCGGAAACTATGTATAAATTTAATACTGGAAAGACCTTCATTTTAAGGTAATTTTTTTTTAAAGGTTTTAACGTACTAGTCAAACTTCAAACTGTATAACTTACCATGTATAGTTAAATTTTTCCTTATTTTTTTTCTTCCAATTTCTAATTGTATTTTGTTTTTCTTGTTTTTCTACTACCATTTTCTAGTGGGAGTTCCCAACATAATTTTTTCTGGCTAGTCGTCTCTTCCTTGATTCTAGGTAGGAAAATTGACAAATTTGATCCTGATTCTAATTGTATTTGGCCAGTTCGGTCCCAACTCTTTTATTATTGAAATTAGGATCCCTACACAATTTACATATTAAGGCAAATTGGTGAATTTATTCCCCAAACATAGTGACATTGGTGATTTTGGTCCCGTTCTAAATTTTTGTGTATTGCAATCCCCAAAAATATTATATTTGGTGGAGATAGTCCTTCCGTCAAGATCTATTACGGAAAAATGAATTTTGAATTATTTTTTAAAAGATAGATATATACCGAGGTTATTTTCGGTACTTCAAGCCAAAAAAATAACCCCGGGTTATTCCTGCCACATCGGCGCCGGAGAAAGAAAAGAAGAAAATCGAAAGTAGAAACGGACGGGGGAAGAGAGAGACCTCTGCGTAACCAACTAGATTACGAAGCTTCGATTTAAACTGAAGAATAAAATCGGAGACGCTTTAGTTGAAGAAGATTCCTCCCTGAACAGCATGTTTTGAATCGATTTTTGTTTCAATGTAGGCGCTCTACCATCAATCGCTTTCTATTCTCACTATGATTTCCTTCAAATTTTAGTGTTTCGAATACTGAAATCGGTGTAAGAGAATTATCGGCACCGGAGATTCCATTTTATGATGCTTTGTTGTTGTTGTTGTTGTTGTTGTTGTTGTCCTGAACTGAGAACGCGGATACGGACGTGGCTTCGTGATTATGATAAGATTCAGGGTATATTCAACATAGATTCTATAGGATTTTTAAGGAGTTTTAAAGGCCATGGTATTCAATTTGGATTTTAAAAATTCCAATGAAATTTAGAGGTATTCAATTTAGATTTTAAAAAGTCCATTAAAATCTAGAGATATTCAAAACTCTATAGATTCTCATAGATTTCATTAAAGGTAGGATTTTGATGAATTTCATAGGTTTAAGTGTGTATGGTGAAATCTCTTCTTTTTTCGCAAGATTTTTATTTTCTCTCATTAATATTAAATTTAAAATGTCTTTGATAATTTTATCTTAAATTACAATTTTTTTAGTAATCTCATTTCTATAAAATTATAAGAAAAACAAAGAAATATTTCAAACTACAAAAAAAAATGAGATTTTTTTAAAGATAGTTAGAAAACTCAATATGAAATGTTTATTTCCCAAAAAGAAGTCATAATATCCAAACAATTTTCTTCTTGATTATCTTCAAATAGAAATTAAAGAAAGCAAACAATTTATTCTCTATTTAACCACAAATTTCTATTTTTCAAACATGAATTTCATATTCCTGAAAGAGAAAATCAAAGAGAAAAAAAAGTTCAAACAAAACTTATCGCAAAACATATCTTAATTAAACCAAAGAAAAAAATATCAGGAAGTAAATTATACAAACCTTGAACAAATAAATCAAAAAAAGCACGATTCATGTGATCTAAAAAAAAATCAAAGACTATCGTCAAATTTTTTTAAATTTTTATCAAAATGATTTAATTCCAAAAAAAAAAAAGGATTGATAAACATATGTTGACTTTGGAAATTCAACACATTTGGATCTGTATAATACACCAATGAATCAGTCTTTTCTTTATTTTTTGGTGCTATTCAAATAATCTATAGACTTTATAAATCAAAAGAAATCTTTATAAATCAATCTAATAAAATCTAATAGAATCTGCGCAGACTCTGCATAGAGTTAAAACAATCCATAAAGTCAGCAGAATCCATAGACTTTTGAAAATCAGTTAAAATATTTTAAAATCCGGATTGAATACACCCCCTTCAATCTTTCGCAGTTATTCTCATCTATATTCAAGTATGTTTCTCCAGTTTTTTTCCGTAATTCTTTTGAACACTTCTGATATAATATGGACCGGGAATACGCACATGGTAATACATGTAAAGTAAATAAATTCAATTTAAAAAATAAATGAATCGTTCTAATAATTACTTAGCTACTGGGAATGCGCACAAGGTGAGACCTAGAAAAAAAAATGATGATGAAAAAAGAATGTGACTTATTTGGGTAGGTATAAAATATCGATCAATTAAGGAGACTACTCTAAGAATTTAAATTTATTTTATTATAAGGGTTATTTAATTTGTTGTTTCTAAAAGAATTATCCCATAATAAATAACAATACATGAGACATATTATAAATATAACATATAAACATATATGAATAGCTTCAATTGGGTTTAGATTTGATTAAGAAAATTTTCAAAAAAAATCGAAAGTTCGATTTTAATTTTACTCAAAAATGAAATCAATCTAATTCAACAATCAAATTGAAAATTCAGTTTAAAAATGTTTGAACTAGTTGGATTGGCCGATTTCAATTTTTTTCTCAACACCCCTATATATACCTGTGGAGTTTAGTCCAACGAAGTTCTTTCATTTGATGTGGCTCAATTTCAGCCCTGAGAATATATGCTCAAGAGATCATGAAGAATGTTATTTTCTGTCAACCTATGATAAGAAGTTAAACTTTACCTACTGAAGAAAAAAAAACTTGGAAAAAAAAAACTGGAAAAATAAATGTTGGGGGCGAATTTGATCAAATATTTCGAACTACATATAAAATTTACTATATCTGATAGGATTTTTAAAAATCTCGGGGGCGACTGCTCTCACCCGACCCTATCTTCATCCCTGACTCAGAAGGTAGCCAAATGCAAAAAGCATAGAAAATTGTATTCTATACCTGACTAATTGATCTTGATCCTACATCTTTCTTACATGTTTTCGAAAGTCCTACTTGTGCAAGTATGATTAATGAGTAAAAACTTTTGCATAGTAAAAGAATTGTGGGTACATGACTGATAGGTTAGGTTTAGTATACAGTTTCCCAGAAAGCAAGTAATTTCATCAGAGTAACTTACATAGTAATGAAAATGAATAACAACTTGGCAAAAAAATAATGATCTGCATTCAGAAGGGCACTCTCTAATTGTTGCAATTGTTCATATCTTTACATGAAATTATTCTTTTCTAAACAAGAAATATCACAAGTTATCAGCATTATAAGAAGGAAAAGTTTACAAATTCAGGAAAACATTTTAGTTAAAGGTTTCTTAATTAACTCACATTGATACATAATGCTACTGATATATTTGATTCATTATCATCCTTCCATCATTTAGAGCAAAAAAGGTTCCCAATTTAGAAGATGTCTTCCTTTCTATTTCTAAACATTTCTTGGTTTATCTTTTGAGATTCTTCAGGAAAATTGAATGATTTTGACTCAAGAAAATGAGGGTGAAGCAGGGACGAAGCCAAGACTTTGAGGGTTGGGAGTTTCAGTACGCCGAATTACATATAAAAACTGCAAAAAAAATTATTGGGGGCGAATTTGATCAAATATTCCGAACTATATATAAAATTTAATATATTTAATAAAAAATTTAAAAATCTCGGGGGCAACTGCCCACCCGCCCCTTGTCTTCGTCCCTAGAGAACCAACCATCTGATCATTAGCTTTGTGGAGATTATCTGACTAGACTATCCGACAAAAAAAAGAGCAGGATTTTCCAGGCTGGAATGAGAACAACTAGAAGAACATAAGATCCCCAGGCATCAGGGATAGTTTTCCAGAAGGGACCAAAGAAATGAATAGCAAGATTCAGCAGGGCCCGACTTCTTATATTCTCTCTTAAATTATGTGATCGGGTTAGTAATTGCGATAAATATAATGCAGAACTGGCCAAGGAAGGATAGCACAGTTGTTACATAGAAGCGTTGATTTATTTTGTCGAAAAAGATAGGAAAAATGGATTCTAATTTCATTATAATGATGTGTTTAACATCTGAAGTGGTCTACACATACAGAAAGCAGAAACAGCAGATCATAGTGGGTTCATTTAGGGTTATGGTGCGGTGTCGGCCCAACATATTTTTATGTTGGGGTGGATTGCCCCAGTAGAATAGTGTATTGGCCCAATAAAAGCTGGTATAATAAGTTATGGTAAAAGTATTGTGCCGCTTAACTCCTTCCAAATATAAATTTGTAAAATATGAAATATTAGATTATTTATAATCAAAATAAGGTCAATTTTTTTACTATTTTATAAGATATTAATGGGAGTTGAGATTTATTAGCATGTGCGAAAGAAAACTCTGTAGCACTTAGGAAGGATAAGCATTTGCATACCTGACAAAAGTTGACTAAAGACTCGATCAAAACTACAAAAAGTTAAAATTTAACTCAAGTAAAAAAGAATAATCCAAAATATTCATTTAAAAGAGAAAGCAGTGTTATGCGGCTCAAAATCAGCTAATTAATTGGATCAATTAAAGAGTAAAAGCGTGAAAGAACGCATAAAAATATTTCTACAAATTGGGAGCCATGAATATTTTGTTCTTGTATAGACTATTCCACCTTTGATTGATCCAATTTTGATCAAATAGCTTAAAGAAATTAGTTACTCTCTCCATTCCCTATTAATTGTCGTTTAGGAGATATCTAGGTATCCAAATTAATTACTCCCTCCATTCCCTATTAATTGTCGTTTAGGAGATATCTAGGTATCCAAATTAATTACTCCCTCCATTCCCTATTAATTGTCGTTTAGGAGATATCTATGTATCCAAATTAATTGTCGTTTAAGGTACTTTTATTAGTTGTCAACAATTTATTTCAATTATACCCTCAACATTTTCCTTTCTTTTCTTTATGATGTATTAGTGAGAGGGGGAAGGTGGAATAATATTGAAAGTTTAGGTGAAAATGACAACTTCCTTAATTTTCTCAAATTGTCTAAAGAGTTATATTTATGAATGGAGGGAGTATCGTTTAAGATTCTTTTATTAGTTGTCAACAATTTATTCCAATTATACCCTCAACATTTTTTCTTTCTTTATGACATAGAGGTGAGAGAGAGGGAGGGAGGGTGGGGGTAATATTAGAAGTTTAAGTGGAAATGACAACTTCCTTAATTTTCTCGAATTGTCTAAAGAGTCTTATATTTATGAATGGAGGGAGTAGTAAACAAACTGCTAATACCAAAACAAAATAACAAACTACCGGATTGCAGGCGCAGATGGTAGAAGATTGAAACACAAAACTCTCTCTCACACACACACACACATATATAATACTGGGAATCAAGAGATTATCAAAAGAGCAAATTTACATTATATTAATGCCCTTTAAATCGTACTGTGAACATTATAAGTCTGGAGATTAATATACAATTATTTGAGTTCATAATAAAAAAGTACACAAATACTTGTTCTTTCTGCAAAAGCTCCCAAACTGGAGGACCATTTTTTTACAAAGAAATAATATCAAATTCATGGGGCATGAAATCTTCACTTGGCCTGTAGTATTTGTCTGGTGAGTATAGGCTCAAATTTGTCACCTGGCTTGAATAGAGGCAGGCAAACCTCTCCACCTAAACATAGTCCCCCAATTTAGATCAAAGAAATTGTAATTTACTTTGCACAAACATAAATCGATAACGCGAATATTCTAACTAACCTGATGAGCAAAGCGAGAATTCTGATAACCAGTTTTCATCAGTTGTCCCCAGACTTTATGGAACTGAAAGTTTTTTGAGAACAGATGTGTCAGATGCCATGTACTTTCTACAATTAAAACATTGTGAGAGGTTACTTGAGTATGAAATTTTCTACCTTTTGATGGCTTTCTCGTTGAGTCTGTTGATGATTTAGCCTTACGCGCTCCCTTCCCATCTATGAAACAAAATCATGCATAAGAAATTGTATTGGACGTTTGACGGTACATGGAAATAGCACGAAAAAAAAGATTCAAAACGGTCATTCAAGTAATTGTAGAGCGTGGCAGAAGATATAAAATAAACCTGTAATTTTTCAAGCTCAGCGCAGACTTCATCCTTGTCACTATTTGAACAATCAACACTGAACCAGATGACAGAATCAAAGAATCAATTTAACAATTGAATAGTAATATGAAAAGTCGAGAATTAAAGATTGCAACATCTTTTGCTTGATAAATAACAAAAAGAAAAATATTTCAGACATATAATTATGTAACACACCATGGCCCCCATATAAAACTTATCAGAGCATATTTATGAAGCAAGCAAATACCACACTGGTTTATTTTAAGATCTTGTGAATACATTATGCTTCTTTTTATGGTTTTCATGTTTCCCTTCTTTCTTTTGGTTCAGTATTTTTTTTTGGTGGAAAGTGGTAGAAGGGAGGAAAATAAACTGGTTTGATGGGTGTAAATTATCACCAGAGGAGAAAATAGATGATAACCAGAAAAATGTTCATCTGACAACCAATTTGTCATAAAAGTATGAAATTTTCCAAAAAGGAGGATACTTACCTAAGGGACCACTTCAGATGATGAATTTTGTCTTCAATGTGATCACGATCACTCCTCAATAGCCGAAGTTGCTGCATAGAACGATTAATCATTAAGCCCTGAAGGAAGGAGAAACTAAAACAATATGAATATTAATAAACACTAAAATTTAGCAAGGATAATAAACCAAGAAATCAGATGGACACCCAATGAAAGCTTCTCATAATATTACGACCCCACCCCACACCACACCACAGAGGTTCTTTGGTGGTGTTAACAACAGTATTTTCGGTTAAGCTCATCACAATTTGAGTGTCACAATTTCTACTAAATTTCTATAACCTATGAATTCAGAAAATTGCAAACTTCTGTCTACTTGGGCAAATTGATGCTGGATAATAAGTCATGAGAGTAAATTGGCAACTGCATGCTCCAAGGAAGTAGGTTTAAGGAGAATGTTCTCCCCCCTCAAAATACTCCATTAACAGAAACAATTAAACTCAAAATAGTCGTCAAGGAAGAATGCTTCTTTTCTTTTTCTCGGAGAAGTAAGTGAGAGTTTCTCGACAATATTATATTGTAAACCATGATATTTCAGGAGTGTTGACTGTATGCATACCTTGCGCATATCCCTTATTTCCCAGAGAAGCTCAACCTCCTTCTCAAGCTCAGGAACAACAAGCATGGTTCTCCAGCCTGTTGAAACCGAAAAAATTGTAAACTCCAATCAAGCTCTAGGAGAAAAAACTGGTTACACTTGATGACAGCCATGTCAATAGAGTATGTATTGTACATTTTCAAATATAGAAAATCAATCTATTCCAGAATAGAGTTCTTATATTTTTGTCCTAAATTCATAGAGCAATAACACATAATAAAAGAAAGCCAGTAGGACTATAGAACATATACCCAAAACTTTTTTACTTCGAAGGATATCTCCATAGATGTGATCCCCCACGTAAAGTACCTAAAAGTACACAATTAAGATCTCAATTAATATTTAGTATAAACTAAATGTAGCTAATGAAACAACAATGCGATACTTTTGAACTCTAGTCCCTTGTGACATGAACATAGATCAACCATGTAAAAATAAATTATCTGATAAAACCAACTAAAAACAGCTCATATACAGTTAATTGCAATGACTTTAAGAAAGAGTATTTTGCTCTATACATCCACTTGCACTAATGAAAAGATAATCTCCTGGAAACACATAAACAATGTAAAGGTCGAAAAGGCTCTCAACCTAATAGATTGCTCAAATACCTGTGAGCTTGACTCAATGGAAAGTAACTTGTGAAGATGTCCAACATTTCCTCCCTGAAGAAAAAGTTCAGAATTTAAACCATCAGAACAAGGCGATGACAATAAGGAATCAAATTTCCTTTAATTGAAAGAAAAAAAATGTATTAAAGAGAAAAAGAAAACAAAATACGGGTTAAAAGGAAGAGTTGTGAAATACTCTTTTGATGTATTGACCAATTCAACACTATACATTTTGTAGAACATGGATCACCTGAAAAACTCTGCAGCCATTGTCCAGACCCTTTGCTGGCAGGCTTAAAGTACTTCCCACCTAAAAAGAGAAAATTAATATATAAATTAATATTGAACATTAAAACCCATAGGAGAAGGGATAATTTAAAATATTGGAAAAATTTGTCTACTAGTGCAGTTAATACTTAATACCATACGGAAAATACGAAAAAAGGAATAAATAGGCTAGAAAGACCGCAAATAAACAGATCCACCTTACCTGAGCCATGGGTGTACCATTGTCAGTATTAAGGAGCATTCCTGACTCGGGATCAACCTCAAAAAGATTTGTGCGATTCTCATCATGAAAAAATCCAGGTTTGGCACTGGATAAATTATATGAATTTTTATGTCATTTCCAATAATACGGAATCGGATAACCAATGACAAAAGAGAAGATAATTTAGAAACCTAGGTCCATTAAGTCAAGGAACCGATTCTATAGTAAAGCCACAACGTTACGAGTAATGTTATTCAATAATAAAACATAAAACCTGAATATTTTATTTAGTAAGTTGTGATCGGAAATTACTACATCCAAATGTACAAAAGCCCCTTCCTAGGTGGAGCAAACAGTACAAGACTGGCACTAGGTTCATCAGTTCATGTGAGAAGTAGAACACCTGCACTGTTTAACCTTCTTCTTTCCATTATTTTTATGGGGTTAAATTCTAAAACAGCCACATTTGAGAAAATGCAGTTAACCTTCAACTGCCGAAAGACCATTTCTCCTTCTGAAGTTAAATCGACTTTCCATGTTCTTACTCACACGGAATGTTATGTTATCTAAAAGGAGATCATAATATTATTATTCAGAGGGTAAATTATCTAAAGGAAATCATAATGGGAAGGAAAGAACCTGACCTGCCAGTGATAACCACATCAAAGTACTGAAGCCAGTCAAAATTTAATGCAGCGGGACCATTTCCACAAAGGAAGTTCATGACAATGTTTGTATAATCCCAAAGGCTGCACCAAACAAAATTCATGTCATCTTCCAAAGGAAGCTCATTTCAACATTTGAAAGGCCAACAGATGATTATGTTACATTAAGGTATTATAAAAGCATCCTCGCAAACAAATGTAAAGACTAACATTATTACCTGTTTGTCACCAAAAATGTTGCACGTCCAGAATCTCGAAGCATTTGGAGCATTGGAACAATTGCAGAGTCCTCATTGATATACCTAAGATGCAAATAGCACAAAGGGCAGAAACCTATGAGTTCAAATTCATTGACATTATATCAACCCTGCATTTCATGTAGCTCAGGGTTAAGAGGTAAAACAACAAATAAATAAATGATGAACGCGGTAGAATCTACTCGAAGGAACTCCACGGATTGTATAGCTACACTTGTCTTCTATGAACAAGAATAAACAAATAAATAAAAGGTCTGTGGTCCACTATTGCAATTTCAATCGCATCACACGCTGCTGACAGAAGAAATATAAATGAACTTATAATCTAATGCAATAAATATTTACTTTCATTAACCTCTAACAAATAGATAGGGATTATTTGCATGCAGAAGTGATGCCATGACAAATGCACATGTTCTCTGTCAGCGACAAAGGCCAGGCTAAATTCATCAAAAAAAGAGAGGAGGGGGAGATCATTAGCAGATAAAGTGATCATAATGTATTCGCTTGTTTATTCAACACAGATTAATCATTCTTGAAGGAGTTATTTTTACATCTAGCAGTACACGTGGCAGTCTGGAATAACAACCACCATATATTCGGTGAGGAAATAATCATTTCCAACCAGGCGAAAAAGTAGCGATGACTTCTAGGTAGCCGCATATGTGTGTCTGCAGACGTTAACAATAGGGACCCACATTCAACTTATTTTAACTAAATTCCCATAAATGCCACTGTTGGAAGTACTCTTTTGTGTATAAGTTCACAGCGTAACGGAAATTTATATCTTTAACAACTCGTGGCATATGTCCAAACATTTTAGAAAATCTCCAATCATTGACATCAGACTTCGTGATCACGAATGATTGGAGGCAGATTGTGACAAGGATTCCACGGCAGTTATCAGTTTGATTGGGAGTGCGCAAAGACCACCAATCATTTCAACGGTGGCTAGAATGTGCATTAATGCATTTTGCATGTGCAGGAAAAAAGGCCCAAGTGCAAGACAAACTTAGGAATATTAGATATACTACTTCTTGGATTTTGACTCTGAAAATGACTAAATATCAATCACTAGGGGACAAAAACGCTATTGTCACATTATACTTCCATTAGATTATACAATCACCGAGAGAATACAAAGAGAAATTCTTCCAAATACCTCTTGGGATCTTTAGCAACCATCTGCTTCAGAGTTCCATCACGGTGACATAAGTCCACTGCAGCTCTAACATCCTTGTATATACGAGAATAGCTGGCATTAAATAGGAAATTTATAGTCAGAAAAGGAATTGAAATACAAAACAAAGGTAAAGATAACTTAGGATGTACATTTAGTATACTCTTCTATTTTCTTTCAATTTAGAACATGATTGAAGTTCCATCACGGTCGTTCAGAATTAGAAAATGGAGAAAGTGAAATCAAAAGTAGGATAGGGCTCCACGTGGCACTCGTGTTAGTTTATTGCCGTCTCAAATGGACGAACTTTATTGTGCTTCTCTACGTATAGATTTTTATATATTTCTTTGCTTTTTCATCCCCCTTTCCCCATCCACACTCTCAAATTCATCTATGGTTTCCGTGGAATAGAAATGCTAGTGCACAAAAGGTTTTTTTTTCTGGACACATCTCAACTAGCTACCATATGCAGATATGTCCTTGTGATGTAGTGATTCAACATCCCTAGAGAAAATATGCTAAAAGCTAATTAGAACTCTACCCTTTCATGGTCATATACCAAAATAAAATACTACACCACACATAATCCATAATGACCAAGATATTTGTTAACCACACCCTTTCAGATACGTTAATTAGTTGGACTTAATACATAATATGCATTTTCCTCATCAAACTCTTTTAATGGTTAGATAACATTCACAAAGAAACATGTAGAAACAATTTTATTCCCTAAAGGTAAGATAATTATTAATATGCATATCCATCGTCAAATATAATGTTCACCGATATAAGTGATATCCGTAAACGTTAACCTCTTGATTTATCACGAAGAAACAGAGAAAATTATCAGATTGGAATGGAAATCATTAATAAAATGGTTTCCGGAAGCAAAATATTTCTAAAACATAAAGTTGTCTATTCTCGGAAACAATAGAGCATAAATGACAATTATTTTATCCCCAAATTACATAAAGGTACGTGATTCTCTAATTTAAAATCATTAATATTTGCCACTGCATGGATGTATCCTTCTTTTAATCACAAAAAGGAACAGATTGGTATTTAGAACTTTCAGTTGTTATGGTCTCAACACAGATTCTTTCTCCACTCATATATATCCTTGAGACTTGCATGAAATAACAATTTGGATTATTTATGGCCAGTACCTTTTACTTGGTAGAGTAAACAAATTAAGCATGATCAGATATACACTCGGGACTCAAAAATTACAAAGCAAGTGTATTCAATGAGGACAAAATTACAGGTTGAATGACTTGCACAATCTCAAGGAAACATTCATCCTCACAAGGTTAACTCAAGGTCATTATTCGTGACGAGTCGATCATTTGTAAATAGAAGAAAGATACAGGTGCAAATCAGATGTGAATTCATGACATATAGAGTCGGAATGTTTAAGCAATAAATCTTAAATGAGAGATCTTATTCAAGATGATTTTTTTTAAATGGAAAGAATAAACCCATTCCTAGTACAACCAACAGTAAACGCCAGCAGCGCATAAAAAAGAATTATGCATATGAGCAAGAAAATTATATAGTACCAAAACGATGAAGAGAATTAATGTGGAAAAAGATAAAGTGCAAAACGCTTCAAGATGTATGTACTTCCACTCGATAATCAGATAGTTAGGTCTTGTATGAAAAGTCCTTTCTCCAACCAAGCCAAGAGAGATAAACTCAGCATCAATATGAAGGGCTTAAAACACATTAAAAGATAACTCACTAATTTCTTAATAGCGAAAGAATCTGAATTACAATACAAGGTATCAATAAAATGAAAAACAGAAACAAAGATTCAGTTTCTTTATAATGTTTTAAGATGTCATAAATTTTTTATAACTCTCTTACTCTGTCGCTTCTGGAATCATTCCAGAATTATTATCCTTGAAGTCTACAAGCTGAGCAAATAGGTAGGCTTCAGCCAGTGAAAAAAGAGTATCAATCAAAGCATAGTATGGTTCATCAAATGAATCCCGTATCAAAGTACTCCCATATGTAACAACTTTGTCTTCCTTTGACATCTCTTTAAATCCATGGTAAGCTACTTTTACATATTTGTGCCTGTCCATCTGAAAAATGAACAATCAAGATGAAGAAGAAAACCTAAACGAATTCTTAAAGAAAATGAGATTCTCCATGGAGCAGAAAGAAATAATTATGATAAACCGGTCTTTTCAATGTATTGGTGACACAAACCTTCAGTATGTTGCCTCTTTTTTTGTCGAGGACTAAACCCCTGACCATGTATGTCCAGTCAAATGTCCACTTCAACAGCTAAAAGGAAACCAAAGTTTGGTTAAGAGCCAATTCAATTTGTTTCAGATTTGAAGAATTAAACTGGAATATTGTAGGAACCCCTTTTTGAAGTACATAAAACGCAAAATCTTTTCCAAACTAACTTTTCACTTTAAAAAGGAAAGGTAATAATTCGATAATATACATTATTAGCTTAGAAATATTCCTGAAAATGTGTGTAGTGAAAACAGGACAGAGTCTCTAACTATTCAGAGCAAGCCCAAAGACAAACCTCTTGAGGGTAGCCCAAATCATAGACTAGCTTTCTGACTGTGCCTTCATAAGCAAGAGACTCAAATGTTTCAGGTTTGTACTGTGCTAGAGTGTAATCCATGTCAAACCCAACAGCAACAATGTTCTTCATGTTCAAAGATCTATTGCAGAAGATCTGTTTCCCTATGTCAATTTCACAGCCCCCTTTGCTGGATGACCATATACAAAAATCCGGACCATGTCTGCTTTTAATTCCCTCGAAGTTTCCATTGGTACCAATGCCGTCCATTGTATTGCTAGTGCTGAACTGATTATGTCCTGTTAGTTTTGAACCAAAGAAACCAGGAGATTCATCAAAGATGTTGCGACAAAGTCTTTCACACTAAGTTACAGAAAAAGGCAAGCATGCATGATTTTACTTTGACTAGTCACTGGCTGTATTAATTTTATTGAAAGAAATTCCAAGAAAGAAGCAAACAAATACAGAGGTTTGACAAACATAGGTTTTTTATAATTGACAGATTTCATAATAACTAGAAGATTCGTAACACAATTCTGGAATTTATGTTGTACTTATTTCAGTACACGTTACTGAATATTGTATATTTTCTGCAACCGTTACATGCCCCCGTCATATAGGCATCAATTACACGTCTCAAAAAAAAAAACTTGGCTTGCAGGTTTGGTTTATTGTGGTTAGGTATCAACTAAAGTTCAAAACAATGAACTTATTCACTGGAAATCAGACTACAAATTTTCAATACAAGGGGACGCTCTTAAAGATACGAGGATCAACATAACAACTAAGTATGATAACTTGAGCTTCTATAATTTAATTAGAAATATAAAAGGAAAAAAACAAAAACAAAACAAAAAACACTATTACAAGAAGCACCAATGCCAACGCTTCATTGACAAACAAACAGCCAAAGGTTGAGACAGCATGAACCCAATTTCTAGCTTAAAACAGGAAACTTCAGGTGATCAGATAGATGACGTATTTGATTCCCCGAAACTCAAATTCCTAATGCCCAATGACTACCGGTGAAGTGACACTATTAAGTTGTACCCAAGATTCATTCACCATGGAACATCATAACCTCAAATTTAAACTCAAATACTAAGGACTGAAAGAAGCAAAGAGATGAATATTTCCTACAGCCATAATCTTAGCAGCTTACCTTCACTCATCATTGTCTATGAACAATTAGGCTGAGTTAGGTTCCAACTTGCAAGTCTATACTCCGACATATGCTCCAAGGAATACCTATAGTTCACCAAAGTTAATTTCCACTCTTTAGAATCAATCCCTCACATTAACAAGTTTTTCACTCTTAAACAAACCACCAACTGAATATCAGTAATTATAGCAAGCGAGAGTATATTCCTCATAACGAAAGTTATCAGCCACAATAAGCCTAATTCTCATTTGATTTGAATATATATATAAACAAGACAGCCAAGACCAAATCAAAGAAGGATGGATTATATCAAGAATTACCAATTTTTTAAGAATTTGAAGACCAAAATGCTAATTCTAAACACAAATAGTAAAAGGGAAGAGGGTTACTCGCTTATGGCTAAAACACGGGTAGCAAGACAAAGATTATGCCCCAATATAAGGGGCTTTTGAGAGGAAACATCATTTCCAATTGCAACTTGGTCTAGATCACACGAACTTTAAGCCAAACAAGAAAAGAAATCACAAAATTAAGACTTTGCTAAAAGAGTAAAGCCTGTCAGAAAAGGGGCCATGTCTGGGCACAATAGACTAAATGACTAATCAACCACTACATCCATAGTATACTATGTTAAGGGAAAAGAAAACAACTTTATTTCACCACTAATCAAAGAAATTGAAATCAATGTCACACAATTGCAGGATTTCCTGCTAGCAGGCTACAGTGCCTATTGCGGTGGGCTAAGACAAGGCCTCCCACCAATCGAACCGCTGGGTCACCTTGATTTACATCCTCCACAATACTTGTCAGATCGGGTGGTGGGAGCCCTGGGGGCGTGGGTATCGCCTTTTGTGTACAAGGCTACAGTGCCTATCCCATTACAAGGTTAAACATTTCGTATGTTTTAAGAAATTGAAATTACACTAAAACATTTCCCCCTGTTCTATCACTAAATTCCCAATTCAGCTTTAAACCCTAGAAGCAGAAAACAAAAAATAAATCCCCCATGCACTGTGGGGAAAAAAAATTAATGGTTAAAAAATTAAAAAATTGAATTAAAGTTCAAACCTTTAGACCAAAAAAATCTTCTCCTGATTGCAGAATGATGATCAAAGATTTTTGAAAATTGGAGAATTCTAGGAAAAGAAGAGAACTCAGGAGGCGGTGAGAAAAGGGAAAGGCAATAGAGAGAGAGGGAAACGGAAGGACGCTTAGGAATTCGCATCTTCAACTTAAATAAGCATTTCGATAATGATGATTCCGGAAGAACCCCAATCGATTGACAGATGGAATTGGATTCTCCAAATAGAGTATTAAAAATCCCCAATATCCTCAACCAAACTGCCTTTAAAGCTTCCTGTTCCTCCTCCTTCGATTGTCGAAATCTGATCACCAAAATACCTTATCCTCGTAATTGTAACTGAATTTGTTGCTGCTTTAGACATTAAAAGTCAAATAAAGCAGCCTTTTTAACCTAAAATCGTGTCTGTAACTTTGCATTTTTTTGGAATTTAGCTTCGGGATTTTGGTAAGAAAGTGGTATTGTATTATGTTTTCCTTATCAATACGGAATCGAATTCTCATTCCCAAAATCAGCAAAAAATAATATGAGTGGGTAATGGGAATTAAATACTGGGTAAGTATCGGTACTGACGCGTGCGCCGATGGTGGCGCTACGGTGGCGTAAAATTTTACTGGCGGTTTGTGGTGGCAGTTTTACTGTTCCAGTGCTCCTTAGCTGGAAGTAACTGAAAAACTGCCACGTGGGATGGAGGGAAGAGAAGGCGCGCTAAAATTCTGAAGATTGTAATTTTAACGGGAGTTTGGGGATACTATGGGGAATATATTTTTTCGGTTTTTCTTTTATTTTTTTTCCATCCTCGTGGTCGAAATATATTTGGACTTTAATCAAATGACAAAAACTTGTTTTCTGGACAATATTTAAATTTCAGGCGCTGGTTCTCTTTGCTTTTGGATAAAAACATGTGTTGAAATTTTGTACTTTCTATCCTTATATTAACACATTTATTTGTACTACGTAACATTTTATCTATAATTTTTAATTAATTATAGTCTTGTTAATATTTAGTGTTTATTTTATTTTTCTTAAAATATATAGAAAAAATTTATAATTAGAGTGTTACAAAGAGTATAACATATTGAATTACTTGGTAATGTGTAGGGAGATGTCTTTGCAGCGGAGACATCGGTTGTATTACTCGCTTAAGAAATACAATGGTATGATTTTTTCCAGATTCTGGTTGGTAACTGACTCGTTTATGTGACCGAATCCGTAAAACGAATGTAATTCTGTTAGGTAATGATAAGACTGTGACCAACTGTTACCAAATTTAATGAGAAATAATAAAAGTCTTTACCAGCCAAAATAACCGATAACCATATATAAGTAATACTCTTAAGAGTGTGTTTGGTATGCTGGAATGAAAAGGAATGGAATGACCTTTTCAGCTTATCTTTCCATTCCAGCGTTTGGTTGGTGAATTTAAAGTGTGAATGGTCTTTCCATAGGAATGCTCATTCTAGGAAGAAGTGGGAATGATCATTCCACTCCAAAATCTATGGAATTGCTTTTCCAGGAGAAGCTGGAATCTCCAATTAATGAAAAGTAACAATTATACCCTTTATATAATTATTATAGTGTTCAAATTAAACAACAACCTGTTCATTTTCTCCAAAAATATTTTATTATTTTGATTAAAACTTTATATACGATAATTACATAAATATTTTTTATTTATTGTGTTACTTTTTTCATTTAATTTAACATGAAATATATTTCGATAACCGATTACCGCACCGTGACAATATTCCAATATAAAATTCATAACAGATCGGTAATCGGTTCGATTTCGCCATTGATCTTTAAAGTATCGATGGCAAAATTGTCGGAAAAACCATACAGATGGCACTCCTACTTACCTTTTCGATGGCGAAAGATGTTGAGATTGACAAGCCCTAGTTTCTAGATAAAAGACAATGTGTTGTTTGTGATCCAAGCTATGAATGAAATTGCTCCTTTGTTTCAAGGAATTGCAACGCTGTTGCTCGTAATCTTGTAAGATGGGTCAAAAGAAAAATAACATTTTATTTTTTATTTAAAAACCCAATCAAATTGAAAGAGACAAAGGTAAGGTAACTTTCGAAATCGCAATGCGTCAGGCCAAGTGACAAAGCCCTTTCCTTCCTTTTCCTGTAACAATTAACAAAACGTGCAAAATGCTCTATTTTTTCCCTTGAAAAGCCTGCAGAATATGAAAACATGGTGGGCTTTTGCCAAATCACTATCTGTCTGTTTTTTCTTGTTTTTTATATTCGGGTATATAGTAGTATATGCTTAAAATATGTTCCCCCTGTTCTCAATTATTGGTCATTGTTGTGTCAACAATAATTCTAAAAGAATTTGTATTATTAACACAACCGCAAGAACGAAAATGGAATGGTAAAGGTAAATTAAGCTTCAATTGATCTGACTTAGGGTTCTTACAGAAATTTGGGGATAAAGGAGGAGGGGGTTTGAAAATATGAATATGGAAACATCCAAATATTCTGCTATTTATAGCCTACTTCTGGGTTGTGCCTGCTCAAGTCAAAACCCACCAACAACCCGCGAGATTTTATTTAATACAACTTCTAAAAGGTCTAAGGTCGAACACTCTCAGCAACACTTCAGAGTTAATATTTGAGCTGATGTAACAGTCATCTAGATGTATATTTTATCAATTTCTATTTATCTATTACTTTAATAAACTAATAGAGTATTAACATAAACGTCACTGTAATTATCTATCAGTTTCAATTAACATCTAATTTTAATTGTCTCAACATAAATTTATTAATTGAAAAGTAAAAGTGTCTATCTATCTTTAAATTAATATATTTTAATAATTTTTTTTGATTCGAGTGCACTATCTTTAAGTGAAAAATAAATGGGAACGGAGAGAATATATTATAGTGATGCATCGGATGCCCAGCAGAAGAGATGCAGTAGTCTAGCTGTGTGCATCAGATTATTTTTTTTAATGCTCTTCCGTTGGATAAAAATGTTCTGAAATCCAATAGTTGCAGTTGTGGTCAGGTTGGTAAGGAATAAGTAAATGGAAGGCTTCAAAAAAATACTAGTATGTTTATTACTAAATTAATTTCCTTATAAACAAGAAATTTAAGAAGTTTCAACATGACTTGATTGATATATTTGACGGAGGTTTTGTTGGGATTCTCTCAATATTGCACCTCGGTTGTGTTAGGAAACTAGGAAGGAGGAAAACCTTATAAATAAGGATCTTCTAGTTTAGTATTATGTGTGTGCCGCATTGGGCGCCACCAACTCAGATGGTGAGTTTCCTGAGTTTGGTTTGCGAGAGGGTTTGTAATTTTGTTCCGTCCAAAAATTACATAGTGAAAGTTTGTACCCTTCGGGGTCGTGGATGTAGGTCTGCGTTGAGACCGAACCCCGTTAAAAATATTGGTGTTCTTTCGTGTTATTTTATTTATTCTTCTTTTCTCTCCATATTATCCGCGTGTTTGCTTCCGCTGCCCCAACAGGTTTACCATCTACTAATTTTCAAAGTTTGAACATAAAAATAAAACAAAATAAAAGAAGTCAATTCAATCTCTTTCGAAAGTATGGGAATCGGGTAGCCCAAGTGGTAAGGCTACCCGACCAAGGGATGGAGGTCCCGTGGTCGATTCCCGTATCTCCCATTGTGGGGTAAATAAATTCTCCTCCTTGTGAGGCTAAATTCCCTCCCCAGGCATAGGGCATGCTACAATCTCCTTATCTAAGGTACTCTCCGCTCTTCCCCTTCGGGGGCAATCGCCTTCGGGCGTCCAAAAAAAAAAAAAAAATCTCTTTTGAAAGCGTACACTATTATTTTTCTTTGAAAAAAAGACAAAAATGTTCAAATACGTTATTTTTTAGTAATTTAACGATCTGAGTAAATTTTATTATTATAGAATTCATGTTTATCGTTTTATGATTTTTTTTAAAGAAAATTCTTTATTGAAAGTAAAATGTTAAAACGTCTTGAATATCAAAATTTGATAAATTATTTTACTCATACAATTTTTAGAAAAATGAGATAAATAATCATTAAATTATATCTCCTAATAAGTTTCGCCTAAGGCCTCTGATTCTCTATATACGGTTTTGTTGTGGTATATATAGTGGTTCCCTCTCCAAATATGATTGCAACAATTTTTTAGACTTAAACAATTGGGTTAATTCCGTTAAACTATCATGAGGTTTGCTGTGGTGCACTTTAGTTCAAAAGTTTTAAATAATGCACAAACAATTCGTTGACCGCTAGAATTTAGGATGTATGTTAAATTGATAGTAAATTACCCAAAAGACCCTATGTGTGATGGTATACTTGTCTTTCCATTTTTGCTCATGAAACCTTTTGAATGATGATAGAATATCAAGAATATCCTCACGTTGGAAGGAAAAATGTAACCCTCCTCCCACGTGTTGGTAGGAAAAACACATAGAGAAAGTGGTAAGTAAAAACAGCTGTCGTTTCTTTAAAGATACTTTGCACTATTTTTATTACCCAACTTATTAATTGTTATACAACTTTTTACTAGATGAGTAAAATATTGAAGATTAGGAAGCGAATATGTAATTTTATGAGAAAATGACAATTGCTCTCGGATAACTTTTCTTTGTCTAACTTTTTTACTAAGCACGTGGAAAACGCGACAATTGCTCTCGGATAACTTTTCTTTATCTAACTTTTTTAATAAGCACGTGGAAAACGCGTTGTAGTTTTTTACCAATATAAGGATAATCTCATCATTTTATCAGCATCTAGAAGGTTTCAAGGGCAAAATGTAACTACACCACTAAAGATATAAGCAATATGTACAACTCATTAAAAACCTAACCGCCATCCAAAATTATAACATTTAATGGAATGTTAATGTAGTATTTGCCACTTTTGAAGTAAAGTGCACCGCCTTTACAACTTCATGATAATTTATGCAATAAACCATAAACAATTTCATTATCTTTTCTTAAAGAAGATATAATTATAATTGAACACTCATCTTTCACATTCTTCAACATAAATCCGTTTATTTTGAATTTTACGATTCTTATAACGAACTATTCACTTTTACAATTATCGGCAAAAAATATTAAAAATGAATCCAAATACACCCTAAAGTTTACTTTTGTAAACTAACTTATCTCACACGATTTTGAAGATCATCTCTTTGGAATCGAATAGCCGAATAGGAAGGGGTGAAACCAACAAGGCTATTGTGAGCATTGAAACTTTACCATATGTGAAAATGTTTTGTTTTTGAGTTAACTATATATTTAGAGAATTATAAAAACAACAAATCAGAGTGGCGCAGCGGAAGCGTGGTGGGCCCATAACCCACAGGTCCCAGGATCGAAACCTGGCTCTGATAATTTAATAATTTTTTCACTAATATTTATTTATTTTGTCTGCATCTTTTTCCTCTTAATAAATTCACTTTTTCCTCTTAAAAACTCTTTTTTTTTTTTTTTGCAAAGCAGTTCTCAAAATTCAGTTCTATACCACTCCGACCCGAATTTCTCACCACCCAAAGTATCAATCCCTCCCTCCAATATGTTATCCCCGCCACCACTGGTTAGCTCTAAAAACATCTCCGCCACCATAGCCGCCCCGTTCCCGCCAAAACCTCCCAAATTACCAGTACCACCGCTCACTCATCCTCAACAGCACAAAACCATCACCATCTCTCGTCGGAATGCCGGCGTCTTACTCTCAATTCTAATCGTACCTCTCACTTCTCCGGCATCCGCACACTCTTTCGGAATCTGTACTCATATCTCTTTTCCTCCACTCTCATTTTCAGCTTAATACAATTTTTTTCTTCAATTACTGCATATTTTTTGTTTTTTTGTTAATGTGATATTTTTTTGCTTTGATTGATCAACTCAACTCAGCAGGACCAAAGGAGTGGCTGAAAGAGCAAAAGAAGAAGTCCTCCAAGTACATCTTGGCTCCTATCGATGCTTCGCGAAACATCCTGAATTATGCCCATCGTGTACTAAGTAACTCTCTATCTGAACCTCTAGCATCACATTGTATTTTTTTACAGTGGATCCTCAGTAACATTGTGTAATACTCCGTGTAACATTTCTAATTATAAAAAAAATTCATTCGTATATGTTAAAGTATACAATATAAATACTAAACTATAACGGCCAAACTTTAAACATTAAATAATATAATTGTAAATATTGAGCAGAGTGCTATATTGTGTGTATTCTTTGTTTTTCCTTTTATTGTGTGATTGGTTTGGATTCTTATTTTTATTTGTGTTTGGGGTAGCAAAAAGCGAATCGGAGTATGGGGAAAAGGACTTGGAAGAAGTTAAGAACTTGGTGAATTCTGCTGCCAGAGATTGTGTGGCTGAAGACAGGAACTCTTTTGTGGAATTCCAAGCTAAGACTGGAGTAGAGGTTGTTCTTTGTTTTTTTACCTTTTTGATATATACTTTAGGTGTTCAGTGTAAGATGTCCGGTAAAAACAAATTTTAACATGTTTAATGAACTTGGATTATAGTATATAATGTAGAATGTGACAAATTGTGAAAACAAGGTACTGCTGATTTACGATTTCTAGAAAATGATACGTGGATAATTAATTCCGACCTCTGAGAGAAGTCAACAATAGCAAGAAAAGACATAGGTAGGAGTAATTTTTTAGTTGTTCATCTCAAGCTAATACTATATAACTTTCAGGTCTGTACCTTCCGGTTGGTCGTTAACAATGCAGCTTCTTTGCTTGGTGATAAAGATCCCATAAAGCTAGAAGCTGAAGCCAAGCTTGCTGATCTCATAAGGTACGTCAAATAATACCACTGTAAGGGCAATTGGATTTTAACTTGTTATGTGGACCTTTGATATTAGTCGAACTGTCGAAGTAGATAAATTATAGATTTCTGGTTGAATGTTATATTGTGAGGGAGGGAGGGAGCATTCTTGGTGGCGTTCAGTTTTTCGACTATTGAAACTCAATGTAAATGTGCAAGAGTTAGACTAATCCATACTTTGTTGACTGATGTTTGGTTTTCGTACTAATTGCAGAGCTTTTGCTTCTCTAAGTGACATGGCAACTGAAATTAATATCCAGGTTGCTTCTGATAGGTATAGTGATGGATTTTCTAATTGCAAGCTTATGACTTTTCAAATGTTTAATGCTCTCTTCGGTATTGATTTATGGTTTGAATTCTTCACTGTGCTGCAGACAAAGAGTTGCAAATGCTCTTATGGATACATTATTCTCCCTCAACAACTTTGAGAAAGGGATCAAGGATTGCCTTGAAATTTGATTTCGGCATTGAACAGAGAAAGAAGTAGCTAGGAAGTTTTACAAGATGATTCAATAATCAGGAATGGAAAAGAGAGGAAGCTGAAGTAGGTCTCATGTTTGTATATTATACCACATATTGTTGTATTCCGTCTTTACTCTTTCATTTGCCATTTTCTTTTTTGTTGTATTAAATTCTTGAGTGGTAGTTTAATTGTTCTTTGCAAATATTTGATTCCTATGAGAATTTCAAAGGCCTTCTTGGTTTTGAGCGGATGATTTCGTCATTGCTTTTTTTCTCCTTAGACTGAGTTGAACTTGGTTGAGCCGGAGAAATTATTGTTGGTTAACGGATTGCTGTGGGTTTTTTCCCGCATTTCTTTCAAGATTGTTGTGTTACCAGAAACTTGCATAAGTTGAAAGATTCCTAAGAACTCTCTTGCTTTAAAGAGTGAATCCAGCAATCATTTTATGCAAAAGCTGGCTTCTAGTAATTAATCAGCCTCTTCACATAAACAATAGCAAGGTTAGACATATCCAGTTATACCTCCTCCCACATTTGTCCACTGAATGAAGAATAGAATTTTGAGTCTCTATAAATTTCCATTTGGATTAAAGAACTTCCACAAACTTGAACTCTATACCATTATGTTCTTTCTGAACTACAATCTATATTACCAAATCCCTAAATGATTGTTGCACAGGGGGGCACCTATTCACTGCCATAACCTGAAGCTGTGCATGTATACTCTCCTAAATTACAGTGACTTGATCCGAATTTATAGTTTGATCGGGTGAACCAGAAGCTTTTAGCAAGTATAAGCGACAGCATGGTGTTCCATCATCTGGGTGAGTTTGAAGAGATCTCGGCAAGCTGCGCAACTTGTTGAACAAGTTTCGCGGATCAGGCAACAAGCCAAAATCAGCATCTGGATCACCAATTTGGGACAACTTCACTTCAGAGAAACCAAGAGATGGCAGTAACTGGTCAGGCCAGTCACTGTAGAAATGGAAAAGGGAGGCGCACAATGTAGTTGATTGCTTGTTCATGAAATCAGCTAGAAGGACAGTTTGTGTTATAGTGCAACTATCTGCAATAATCTTGAGGACTTCCATGGCATTAGAGTGTGGGAGATAGTAGATGATACCCTCTAAAACCCAAACGGTATTCATCTTTGGTTCAAATCCCGATTTTTGAAGTTTTTCTAGCCAATCACTTTCACTTATATCAGCTGCTACTCTGCTTAATGATTTTGCTGTAACCACTGGGTGCTGATCTTCAGGTGTTGAACCTGCTGCTGCCTGCAGAAGAGTGGCTTTTGTTTGCAGAACGTCTGGAAAATCAACCTCAAAGACATGGCTTTCTTTCAAGCAACTCAGTCGATATGCTCTTGCATCCATTCCTGCAGGTAAGAACATGAATTTTGCTAAAAAAAAATCCGAGACTGGATGTCTATAATTCGCGTAGAAGTGTTAATGTAGGACCGAAGGAAATAGTACACATTCTAAACTCATAAGAAAATTAGGCCAGGAGAAGAAGATCGGCAGAAACTTATCTAAGCAATAGCTTTATTTTAAGCAGTGGAACAGATCTCCACGATCTGATAAACGGTTGCAATTACAATAGTGAAATTATCGTTAATCATTCATTTAAATTTAATCATCCCTACGTAGAGCGAGTAATGTAAGAAAAGGCAGCATAATGATGTGCTGTGAGTAGTAGTCAGAAAAGGATCACCTGCACCAAGAAGAACAATCTGTGCTGCTCCACCACCAAAAGAATTGAGAGCTTCTTCAATCTTTGAATCAAACCAGAGAGTACGAACAGCCATAATGACTCCAGAAATTTCTTTCGCATTGCTCATTCGATCTTTCTTGATCTTCTCGTGGAGGCTTCTGAGGCATGTCTCTCCTGCTAGCAACGCCGCTACTGGATCATGAATCACATGCTTCCATAATGCTCTACCAGCTGCCGTCTGACACGCCGAACGCCGCAGGGAATCCCATCCATTTTCTATGGAGGTATGGAGTTCCCTTACAGTTTCAGTAAATAACTGATGAGGTAGTTCTTGTTCTGGCCATGAATGCATATTCTCTTGATTCGACATAATTTTTTTGACAATGCTGGCTCTTTGTTTCAGTGGCTAATAGAAGAAGGGATAAGCGTGGAGATAAGCATTCACTATTTTATCTCTGGGAATACTGAAGATAAGGAAAGAGAGCCACACATAACCAACGTTTGAGAAGAGCAGAATCGTATCCAGCTTCTGTGCCTAAAGGAAAAATGAAGGTAATGAAAGAGTCCACGACTACCACCAATTCCTAGCCTTGGTCTTTGTCTTAGGGTCTTTCACCTTCTATACCTTTTTTCTTCATCAATTTTCAAAAAAGTAGCAGAAAATGGTTCCCACTTTTGCTTATATCATTATTATTATTATTACTATTATTATTATTATTATTATTTTTTGCAAGTACTAATTTGTTTTCTGCACATGGCAACTTCAGCTGATATTGGCATACTACACTTTAATAATACTACCCTGGTACAACTAGATATGTTTTTGGTGGCCAATATTCTTTTATCTTTTTTTTAGCCAGCTGCTTTTGGATTTGAGGAAGATTTGTTATCACAAATATATTGAGACGAGAGAGAGAATGTGATTCGAATTTAGAATTTATTTTCTGAAAAATGGTGGTTCTTATTGGACGTGTATATTCGATTCGACTTGGTGTGGCGTGACTTTTAACCTGTTAACCTCTGGGTCTTATATGTAGGGGATGAGTGTCGCTTATTAATCAGAGATGAATTTTGAAGATAATAGGAGAATTTAAGTAAAGAAGAGGGTACAATACAGCTATTTGTTATTGTTTCTTGGACCCATCTAAAAACACGTACGTTTGCGCTCGTTCGAGCATCAAATCATCTTCATTCCTCCATCCCCTCGCCCTTAGACTAACTAGTCTTCATCCCGGTCTAATAGATTCGGGTTTTCTTCCCATACTCATAAATATAGTATTGAACTGATTTCACCTCTTATTTTTCCCACTCAGAGAGAGTTGTGGCTCTCTTACTCTCAAGTATGTTTTGGGCTCAACTTCCTCTCGCACAAAATTTAGCTCAATTCCCTCTCACATAATTTGTCAAACCTGGGTATTTTCACTCTCTGTTCTGATACTTAAAGATAAATTTAAATCAGGGTTGACATTGTTTAGAAACAATAGATAATCGTCCTATGACATATTTTTCACAATTGATAAGCGGTTTATCTTCTATTCACCCAGTTCATATCTCATTTATTGAGGATTTAACAGGTTGTGTTATTATTGTTGAATAAGCGCAATGCATTTTTAATAAATACGGTAAAATTTTGACAAAATTGTCCTTGAAATATTTTTTAAATACTCCTAAGTCTTATTCAATCAAATTCACAATCGCAAAAACTATCTTCAAACTAAATAATAGGAATTGATGGAGGACTCAAAATTTCCGATCAACCGAAGGATATTAGCATAGCGATAAATCTTTTATTACTATTATTATTTTTTAATTTTGGACTATCAAAATCGGCGGTACTAAAAATTGAAGGAAGCGCTAGTTCACGGCCCATCAAATTCGAAAGTGTCAAGGTGGCACTTTAAGATTGGTTGGGGCGATTGAATAAGGCACACTGAGACATGAAGTGCCACCAATAGCAAGCCTTTTCTAATTGGGTGGGCCACCTCAGTCCAATCTTTCGTTTTTTATTGTTAAATTATTTTCTTTTTAATTAATTTTTTTAAGAAGGACCAAATTGTTAAATTCACCACTATACCTATTAAAAATGCAATGTATTTATTAATTCTTGAAAAAAAGTAGATGAACCCAGTCAAATGCACAGCGGTAGTGGTATACAGTCCAGACACATTCCACTATACTTCCCAATAGCAGTATTTAAAGAAGAATCTTTTTAAACTCGGTTAGGGCGATTCTTGGGAGAATCGCCTCACAGGAGGAGGAGATAGCCTTAAAAAGGAAGATATTTTAAGCTTGCCCCATGTATAGGGAGAGTGTCGAACTCGGGATCTTTCAGTCACGAGTCGAGGCTTGCCCCACTGGGCTGCGGACTCTAGTCAAAAGAATCCTTACAAACTAATAGTTGGCAAAAGCACCAAGATATTGCAAAATCAGTATAGTTGATGGGAGTATCTCATTATTCTTTCAGAATACGCACACGTGGACTTCAAGTTCAACTCTAACCAAACACTTGCAACAATAATTGAGTAAGCTTTAGGATATTGAATTAATTTTCATAAAAAAAAAAAAAAAGGATATTGAATTAATGTTTTTGTGGTAAAGGCTTTTGCAACCTCGTTCAATAGTTTTGATTCAGAAACCATACGTTTGATTTGATATTTGTTTTCCCTCCCCATAAGAAAACAATTTTTTAAAAAAAAAACTAGAGCAAAATACAATTTGTTGCTTATTTATAGTCTTAAAAAAATTAATGTAATTGGCTAATCACTTCCGATTATAAATGATACATCTTAAATTCTACAATTTCTATACTAATAATAATTTAAAAAAAAATATAACTTCACAATGCAGTTAAGAAACGCAGTTTAATTGATAAAACTGTATTCATTCTTTAGGACACGTTTTAAGATCTATACTAACCCGTGATCAGAAAATCCCATTTGGCCACTTAAAAGAAAAATTACTTAAAAGAGTTAATAACTATTTATAGTACTAAATTATTTACGAATTCTTTTTATGGTATTAAATTATTTTTTTATCTAAATATATCACTCATCTATTTGCGTTTAAAAAAATATATACACCCACCAAATTTTGGGTGTTTTCCGGCCAAGAAGATTGCACGTGACTTTCATGTGCAATTTTTTTAGGGGCGAAATCGGTATTTCACTATAACCTATTGATCAGTTGGTTAAAAATTCGACTCGTCCGTTTGCCCCTGACCTTTTACAATTTATGGGCGGGTCAAATTTTTAACTAACTGATCAATGGGTATAGTGAAGTACCAATTTTTCCCCTAAAACAATTGTGCGTGAAACTCACGTGCAATCTTTTGACTAGAAAACATCCCAAAATTTGGTGAGTGTTTATATTTTGATAAACCCAAATAGATAAGTGATATATTTAGATAAAAAAATAGTTTAGTAGTATAAAAAGAAATTCGTAAATAGTTTAGTGTCATAAATAGTTATTAACTCTTACTTAAAATTATGCTAGGACAAAATTTTGGGTGTGTTGTATCTCTTTCTTTTGGCACCCTTTTAAAAGCTAAAAGTAATTTTGGGGAAAAAATGGATGAGAACTCCAAGAGACGAGATTTGTTTTTTCTTTAAAATAAATAAGGGAAACCTCTATTCATACTCTATATTTATTTGCAAGTAAGCATATCCGGAAATATGACTGAAAACATATGAACGTGAACGAAAACATAGTTAAAAATATGTCCAGAACTCACAGCGTGCCCATGTGTCTGCGGAGCATTCCTCAACTAAGTGCCCGGGATATGGGAAGAACTTCTCAACCGCGTACGGAAATCGGCCACAATTCTTTAATTTTCATATCCAATTGTTCAAATTCAGATTATTCTTCCAAACGTTTGACCATGCGTAAGACATTCTGATATCATTGATCAACAATCAACGATCAAGATCACTGGAGAGACGCCATTTTGGAAGTAGGCGGCATCACAAAATCTTCCAACCAAGACAAACGAAACATCCCCCCAGCGGGTCCGATTACTAGGGCTATTCAAGAAAAACTGAAAAATTAAAAAAAATCAATTTTCTTGCTAAATAATAGTGTTAACATTTTGACTTTAAATTATTTTTTCCAAAATATATGTTAACATTTACAATATCAATGGAGATTTATTGAACTTTTTTCATTTTTGTCCCTTGTCTTACTCTTCTTCTAACTACAATTCCAATATCCAAGGAATAGTAAATTAGGATATACTACCTCCATTCCTAAATATAAGACTTTCATTACATGTTGCGAAAAATAAAGAAGCAAAAATTAAGATGTTTTTGTAATCAATATTACTCTCTTAAGCAGAATTAGTGGTATACAAGTCATATTTAAGAGAGTAGTATTGGTATTTTAATTACAAAAACATCTTAATTCTTACTTCTTTAATTTTTGCAACATGTAATGAAAGTTTTAAATTTAGGAATGGAGGGAGTATTAGTCTTTTGACTTTTATTCTTATTATTTTTAAGAATATCTTAATTTGTGTAAACAAATCTAAATGTTAACACTATTTTGATATGAATGGAGTATTTAACTTCTTATTTATATTCATGACAAACAAGTCTTTCAAGTGCTAAAGAAAGAGATTGAATAGTTATTGGTATGTGATTTTAGATTCGCCTGTAACTTTTTTTTTTTGCAATAATAATGATGTATTATTTTTTCTCTTTTTTCTTATAGGATGCTTTTTAAGTTTAAGAATTAAGACCAATAATGTATGTTTCATTATTTTGTTTTGTATTGTGTTTAACTTGTGAAAATAATAGACATATTCTTTATATTTTTAGCAACTAATTAATTATATAAATATTTTTTTGTTTTATTTTTACTTTGTACTTAATATATTTTGTATCTCACAAAAATCGAGCAACTAAACCAAACCAAACCAAACTGATACAAATCGAATGCATCAATTTGAATTTTTGAATGGTTTGGATTGATTTGAAAAATGTCAAACCAAATATTTCGTATTAGTTTGAAAATGTGTAAAACCAAACCATGAACACCCCTACCGGCTATTATGCTAAACATTAAAAAAAAACAGTATATATTGAATGTCTATTATTTTCATATAGGACAAAGTCACTACTTTTAAGTTAGAGGCAAAAAACTGTAACAGTAATCCGCACAAAAAATATTGGGGGCAAACTTTATCAAATATTTTGAACTACATATAAAATTTATTATATCTATTAGTATTTTAAAAAATATCGGGGGCGGTTGACCCGCTTCGGTCTTCGTCACTAACCGTCGGATAAAAATTTGAAGATTGAAATTAGTGTTTTTAATTTCTTGCAACACTTATTAAAATAATTTTAACGTATGTAATAAAATAAGCGATCTCACCCGTAGATGAATTGATCCGCCGGCTACTGAACACCCAGCTCCCTCCCTCACTAAAATCAAAGAGAATCAATCATAGCATTTAATTCCAACAAACTAGTAGTAGCTGCCCATTGGACAGAAACTCCAGTTCTTGATCAAATCGAAGCCGCCAATTTTGAACATCTTCACCAAAAAATAGGATCAAAATAAAGAATTCCAGAAAAAATTTCAAGATTTTATCGAAAACTAGTGTTGAAAAAAGTGGGAATTGCTTACAGATTTATTACTACAGAGGAAAAAACAAAGAAAATTGGGTGATACAGATGGCTCAAGATGATGTGAAGTGCTGTGGCTCAATGTTTTTCCTATATATAGCAGCAATTGTGGGATTAGTGACTTTTGCTGGGCTTATGGCTGGTCTTACTCTTGGACTCATGTCTCTTGGTCTTGTAGACCTTGAAGTTCTTAGCAAATCTGGAAGAACCCAAGATCGTATCCATGCTTGTGAGTAATCTATTACTCTCTTTAGATATTATTTGTGTAGATGGAGCTAGAAATTTCATATTGAGGGCGAAACTCAAATTTTCAGTACATTTCCTTACTAATCTTTCTGAAATTCTCAAATTTTGTTGGAACAAAAATACAATTTTCAAAATTTTGAGGCGCTAGAAGCTATTAGTATTAGTATGTAGACGGAGATAGAAACTTTATGTTGAGGGCGAAAGATAAAATCTTTTACATAGTTCTTAGGAGGGGTAGTGGTACATTTTGTTACTAATCATTCTGAAAGTTTCAAACTTTATTGTAGAAAAAAAATGAGATTTTAATTTTTTTGGGTGTGCCCTCCTTAGCTCTGTTCTTGGTTACATGTGTTGGATGTCTTTGATCTTGTGGGGTTTTTGGATTATGTAGTCTGTTGTTACATTAGCTTTGATTTTGTTTACAAATATTTCAGCTGGCCTGTTTTCATGAGTGAATTAATTGGGTGCATTTTGTTGTTACTGACTTACTGTTGAAACAATAAATTCAAGTTTTTGAAATCATCTGTTTTAATTTCTCTGGATTATTTGAGAATTAAATTCCAAGAAATTATCAGTAGCCATATTTGGGATTCTCTAAGTTGAAGGGCAAAAAACTTGTTTTATTTGTTTCACCATTTATTTGGGAGTCCAAATGTTGAAGGCAATGGGGATTTTAGTGGTTTAATTCCAGGGCATTTGCATGCTTGTGAGAACAAAATAGGATCATATAATTATTAGGTCATCAAAAGTTTGTCTCTTTCTATATGGTGTGGGAGTCTTGGAGGAGGGTTAATGATGCTTTTCCTTTTCCCCTTTGTTTCATAGTAAGGCTCTTAATGAATGAGGTTAAGCTGAAAACTAATTGGGAAGTAAAATATGTGTGTATGCTTAGTTAATGTGTCCCCAACTTAAAATGATTTGTTTTGGCAGCTAAAATACTTCCAGTGGTGAAAAATCAACACCTTTTGCTCTGTACACTGTTGATCGGCAACTCTTTAGCCATGGAGGTTTGTGAGGGAAAACGTCGTTTATTTTAGGAAGCAAACTGCAATTTCTATATCTGAAGCTAACTATGACTATTTTGATTATGTCTCACAGTCTCTTCCCATATTCTTGGACAAGCTGGTGCCTCCTTGGGCTGCAATTCTGATATCTGTGACTCTCATCCTCATGTTTGGAGAGGTTTATTCTAGTCACAAAAACTATTGTTATTTTGTCAACTGTCTTTGTGATGCTTAATTTTTGTAACTCTTCCCGTGCGTCGGTTATTTTATTACAGATACTGCCTCAAGCAATCTGTACGCGCTATGGACTGACTGTTGGGGCAATGGTGGCTCCATTTGTCCGGCTCCTTCTGTGGATATTCTTCCCCATAGCTTACCCAATCAGCAAGGTAATGTAAATGTGGTTACATGTTCATATATATCAGACAGTCTGTAATCTCTCTGGATATCATATTAACAAAACCCTAAGCTGGTTATCTTTTTTATCAACCTAATTATAGAAAATAGAGAAACAATTTAGGAAAATTCTCTACTCATTTAGTCGTTGTTTATGAAACAAAGTAATTAGGAATTGTGAATACTCAAGTTGTATTTCATATTGAACAAGTGTTACATATATATACACTCCTAGGAAAACCGAATATGAAAGTAAATAAAGAAAATAATCAATCTAATCAATCTAATCCCTATAATTGTGCATATACACCTATACAACATGCGCTAAATGTGCTAATATGTTGTAACACTCCCCCTCAAGGTGGATCATAGATGTTGATCATGCCCAACTTGCTACAAAGATAATTGACTCGAACTCCATTTAACGCCTTTGTGAGAAGGTCGCCAAATTGTTCTCCAGTCTTCACATAACCAGTAGGAATGAAACCAAACCTTTATTTTGTCACGTACAAAATGACAATCTAACTCAATATGTTTGGTCCGTTCATGAAAAACTGGATTAGAAGAAATGTGAAGAGCAGCTTGATTATCACAATACAACTTTGCAGGAATGGAAACTTTAAGGCCAATTTCAACCAAAAGGTGATATATCCACATAATTTCACACGCCGATTGTGACATAGCCCTATATTCTGATTTTGCACTAGAGCGAGAAACAACATTTTGTTTCTTACTCTTTCATGAAACCAAATTCCCTCCCACAAAGACACAATAACCTGTCGTAGATCTTCTAGTCATCTTACAGCCTGCCCAGTCAGAATCTGAAAAGCACTCAATACGAGAGTGGTTGTGATTTTTATATAATATACCTCGTCCAGGTGCTCCTTTCAAGTAACATAAAATATGTTCTAAAGCAGCCCAATGATGGACTGTTGGAGAAGATAAGAATTGACTTACAATACTAACCGAGTAAGCAATATTTGGACGAGTCACTGTAAGATAATTTAATTTCTCAACCAGTCTTCGATATCTTTCAGGGTCTTCAAATAATGCTCCATCTTTTGTGAGTTGAGAATTGGGAAGCATCGGAGCGCTGCATGGTTTTGCTCCCAATTTCCCTGTCTCTGTCAACAAATCAAGCACATATTTTCTTTGAGACAGGAATATGCATTGTTTACTCCTCATCACTTCAACACCCAGAAAGTACTTCAACATTCCTAAGTCCTTCGTCTGAAATTGAGTCTAAAGAAAGACTTAAGAGATGATATGCCCACACTGTCACTCCTTGTTATGATAATATCATCTACATAAACAACTAAGAGGATGATATCAGCACTAGACTTTTTGTAGAACACCGTGTGATCTGATATGCTCTTCAACATACCAAACACCTTAATCGCCTCACTAAATTTTCCAAACCAAGCCCGCAAACTTTGTTTTAAACCATACAGAGATTTCTGAAGATAGCAAACCTTCATTTTCATTTTTCCATGCTCCCTTTGAGCAACAAACCCAGGTGGTTGCTCCATATATACCTCTTCTCGAAGATCACCATGAAGAAAAGCATTCTTGATGTCTAACTGATGCAGGGGCCAATCATAGGTAGCTGCCAAAGAAATAAATAGTCGAACAGAGGTTAGTTTTGCAACAGGAGAAAAAGTATCTGAGTAATCAACTCCGTATATCTGAGCATATCCTTTAGCAACAAGCCGAGCTTTCAATCGTGAAATGGATCCATCAGGATTAGTTTTCACTGTAAATACCCATTTGCATCCAATAGCTTTCTTCCCTGCAGGTAAGTCCGTTAACTCCCAAGTACCATTCTCATTTAAGGCATCCATTTCCTCTATTATTGCACGACTCCAACCAGGATGACATAAAGCTTCATAGACAGATTTAGGGATAGTGATAGAATCAATGGAAGCGATAAAGGAACACGCAGAGTGTGATAAATGATCATAAGATACAAAAGTGGAAATAGGGTAAGTGCATTGACGTTTACCTTTTCGTTGCGCAATTGGAAGATCATCAGTTGACACAGGATCCGATGACGAAGTAGTTGGCTCCAGATGTGTGTCGGGAGGAGGTGGATGTCTAGAGTAGACTTTGAGAGGAGGTGGGGAAGAAACTTGTGTTGACTCAACAACGGGAGTTGGTTCAAGTGTGGATGTGGGAAGATAGACAATGACATGTTCAGATTCAGGTTCACAGTCAGGTGTTGATTCAGATACTGGCGGAATAGGGGTGATGGTATAAACTAACAAATCATCATCCTCCCCCTTACCAGTTGAAACGGAAGAAGAAAAGAAAGATGTGTCTTCTAGAAAGGTAACATCTCTGGAGACCATGTATTTGTCAAGACTTGGGCAAAAACACCTATACCCTTTTTTATGACGAGAGTATCCTAGGAAGACACACTTCAAGAACTTTGGGTCTAATTTAGTGACAGAGGGACAAACATCTCGTACAAAGCAAGTACTCCCAAAATTTTTAGGGTCAATGAGATATAATGACTTGGTTGGAAAAAGAGTATGAAAAGGAGTCTCACCTTGAAGAACTGATGAAGGCATACGATTAATTAGAAAACATGTTGTTGATACTGCATCAGCCCAAAAAGATTTAGGAACATTCATTTGAAACATAAGAGCTCTTGCAGTCTCAAGAAGATGCCTATTTTTACGTTCTGCTACCCCATTTTGAGATGGTGTATAGACACATGAAGTTTGGTGAATAATGCCATTTTGTGTCGTAAAGGTTTGAAAAGTTGTTGACAAATATTCTTTGCATTATCACTCCTTAATGTACGAATAGAGACATTGAATTGAGTTTTAATTTCAGCATGAAAGGCACAAAATATAGACAATAACTCGGAACGATTTTTCATCAAAAATAACCAAGTCATACGAGAATAGTCATCAACAAATGTAACAAAATACCTAAAACCAGGTTTGGATGGAATTGGACAAGGACCCCAAACATCAGAGTGAACTAACTCAAAAGAAGAATCGGCTCGTTTATTGACTCTAGGACTAGAACTAAGACGGTGATGTTTAGCAAATTGACACGACTCACAATCTAAAACAGATACCTTAGAATACTCGGGACAAAGTTTCTTGAGCAAAGGGAGAGATGGGTGGCCTAGTCGACAATATGCTTTAAAAGCAGAGGAAACACTGGAACACGCAAGCGATTGACATGTTGATTTGTCAAGTATGTAGAGTCCTCCAGACACATATCCTTTACCAATAATCTTCTTTGTCATAAGATCCTGAAACAAGCAATGATCAGGAAAAAACGAGACGAAACAGTTAAGAGTTCGAGTGATTTGGCTAACAGAAAACAAATTGAAAGAAAAATCTGGCAAATGTAAGACATTAGAGAGCGAAAGCTCAGGAGTTAATTTAACTGTGCCTGACCCAATCACACATGATGGAGAACCATCAGCTAGGGTTACATTTGTTGGGTTGTGAGATTGATATGTGGTGAAAGAGTTAGGATTGCCCGACATATGGTATGTTGCACCAGAATCAATGACAAATTTAGATGATGAGGAGATGAGACATGTATTTGAATTACCTGAATTGGCCATAGCAACAAAAATGGTGGATGAAGAACCGAAATTACCAAATCAAGCACGTATATGTGCTTTTGAGTCGCCAAGAAAGTCACAGCTGAAGTCCCAATGCTGATTTGAGTAATGGAATCCCGATGTTGAACAACTCTCAGCCCAAAGTAGAGAGATACTAAAACGAGACCTAAACCCAAATTTTGACAATACTTAGATTGACAATACTTAGATTGCCCCAAACGAGTATCTCACTCAAACCCTAATTCACTATTGCTCTGATACCATGAAACAAAGTAATTAGGAATTGTGAATACTCAAGTTGTGTTTCATATTGAACAAGTGTTACATATATATACAGTCCTAGGAAAACCGAATAGGAAAGTAAATAAAGAAAAGAATCAATCTAATCAATCTAATCCCTATAATTGTGCATATACACCTATACAACATGTGCTAATATGTTGTAACAGTTTGTATCTAACCATCTTTTACCAAGTCTTGGTTCTAGGTGCTCGATTGGATGTTGGGAAAGGGTCACGCTATCCTTTTACGTAGAGCCGAGTTAAAGACTTTCGTCGATTTTCATGGGAATGAGGTAAGTAAGCGTCAAGTTCTTCTGTTTTGCCTGCCCATTTTGTTATTTAGGAATGCAAGGACGCGTCTTGTTGCCATGGTGTATGTGGTGGTGAATTAGTTCTTGTTACTGTCTGGTGTGAAGAGCCTTACTTGTCAGGAAGAAAGACATGATCTCTTCTTAATTTCACAATTGTTATTTTTCTAGGCTGGAAAAGGAGGAGATTTGACTCATGATGAGACAACTATAATTGCTGGGGCACTTGAGATGACAGAGAAGAGAGCAAAAGATGCAATGACTCCTATATCGAAGGCATTTTCCCTTGATCTGGATGGAACTCTTACTTTGTAGGTTTATGTCTTGTTTGCTTAACTTTTTTTTTTTTTGCTAAGTTCTTGTTTGCTTAAACTTAAATGTAGTATTTTACTACTGGTTTTCATAGTCTCACCTATTTGTGCTTTCTCTTTCTCAGGGATAAATTGAATGCGATAATGACTATGGGGCATAGTAGAATTCCAGTTTATTATAAGGATCCAACAAATATAATTGGTCTCATATTGGTAAGTGCTTCTTCTTTTAGTTCAATAATATCTGCCATAGTTTCAATAATATCTGATGGGAATTTCTCTTTTTGCGCAGTTTAAAAGTATTTTCCTTGTCTCCATAATGTGTAGGTTAAAAATCTCCTAGCTGTTGATCCAGATGATTCAGTTCCTCTGAGGAAAATGATGATCAGAAAAATCCCTCGGTAAGGAGAAAGTATATCCTCTGCAAAGATGTAGTTGGATGGCTTTTCAACATTTATTTTTCTTCTACTGATAAAAACCAAAAAAGTCAGTTGTGTTCTGCTTCTAGCGTATGAAGTTAGTCTACCACTTGGTGGCATAACTACACATGGTAACACGTGCTTTTCTTATTTCCTAGGGTCTCGGAAAACATTCCTCTTTATGATATACTGAATGAATTTCAGAAGGGTCACAGCCACATTGCTGTCGTATGTAGAGATTTGAAAGAGACGAAAGGAGCACCAAAGAATACTGAAGGTGGAAGTTTCAATTTGTAATGATCTTACCTGATTTGACATCTCTCGGTTCCTGTCTTTCATTTACTCCTTTTCCTTCTTGTTCTTAAGTGATTTTCATGGTTATAGCAATTTGGATTTATATCTGGAACTTCATGGTTAATGCAAGAAAATTAGCCTCATCTATCTTATCTACTAAGTGTTATTTAGTCCAATAATTTTGTTGTCCAAATTGTTTGTAATATTAGATGAAGCGATATGTTTTTTGGCGTCTCTTATTCACTTTTATTATCAATTTGTGTTGAGGTTTGCTACTTGGTGATTGTTGACATGGGATCTGGGTATCTGATTGCAGGTAATGATGCAAGTGAATCTGACACCAACACAAACAAGCGAGACGGATATAAAGTGGTCAAGAGAAGTCCTCCGGGTACTCCTGCTTTCAAGAAGAGACATAGAGGTTGTTCATTTTGCATTTTGGATTTGGAGAATAATCCAATTCCCGAGTTCCCGCCTAATCAAGTTGTGCTTGGTGTTATTACCATGGAAGATGTCATTGAGGAGCTTCTTCAGGTACCCTTATTGAACCTGCCCTAAACTTCCTGTTTCTAGCTTCCTACCTTTAGTAATAACTGAATTGCATATAGAATAGAACATAACAACATTGAAGTTGTGATGTAGTTTGCTCTTGAAACTCCTTAGCGAGCCAAAGAGCAGAATTGACACGTTTTGGAAAAACTCTTTGTGCTTAGACGACTTCTGTTTAGATTCTAGTGCCATGTCAAATAGTCCGTTGATTAACTTGCGCTGCTCTTGACATCTTGCTTGACATTATACAAAATCTTTGTTTTTTTTTTCCAGGAGGAGATACTGGATGAAACCGATGAGTATGTAAACATTCACAACAAGTAAGCTCATAACTCTTTAATCTTTGAATTATGTGCTTCAAGATGCAAGTCCTCGGATAATTTAGAATTCTCTATCACACACAAGGATTTTGGATGAGTTGTTCTTGCACATCAGAAAAACCCTGAACTTTTAGCCTCCTTGGATGAAAGCGAAAATGTTAACAAATAGGGTGCTGCTATAACTCTAATATGAAAATCATTTTCTTGCAGGATAAAGATTAATATGAATGCTTCATATGAAAAGCTTCCTCTTCCAAGTCCAGCAGAGTCTTCGCGTGCACTTTCTGCCCCTGAAACTCAGCCAGTCTCGACCAGCATTTCATAGTAACAGCTCTGCGAAACATATGCAACTTTCTAATGCAAATCTATACAAAGGGTTTGATGTGGCAGCTCTTCGCTTCTTTCTTCAATATTTGTATACGAAAAAAGGTCTTGTCAAGTCTTAGGGAGAGATCATAGGCATCTTATACAGTAGTAAAATACTAAAATGTAATGAAATCTTTCGTAATCCGATTGTATTGCAAGATGGTTATATCAAGCTGTGTATCATTATTTTGAATTAATTATATAGTCTAAACTAGGTATTAAGCCCACGCGTTGCGTGGATTGCAATATATAAAGTTTTATTTTTTATATGATTAAATATTAGTGATTTTTTGTCAAAAAAAAAAGTTAAATTTATGCATATGAATCCAATAAAACTCTTAATGGTTTGTGAAATATGATATAGAATTGAAGTGAGAAGTTTTAATTTGATAGTGAAAACAAATACACATCTCTATTGCTATTTGTATGAGTTCAAAAAGAATTATAAATCGCATTAATTTATACTAATTTTTCAATATTATTTTTCTTTCTTTGAATTGTGTTTTCAGAAATCTTTAAATTGCTAATTTGATGTGATTGAAATATTGTTGGAATTACATTTCATATATACTTTTTTTTTTTTATATTCATCTTCTGATCGAATCATGATTAAATATCAATTTATTCATCTAAATTAAGACATTGCTAATCCGAAAAGAAAAGAGCAAAAAAAATGTGGGTAAAACAACATTTTTATGATAAATCTACATTGTGCTGATAAGTTAAATCATTTACCAAAAAATAAAGAATTACAACATTTGTTTGGCAATAACAATTGGATCACAATTAATTTTTTTTTAAAAGAAAATGAAAAAAAAAATTAGATTCACATGAATAAAAAAATATAAACAAAACAAAACTACGAAATTCTGACAACTCTTTTTCTCCTTTTAGCTATCATGGACCTCCTCCTTATCCTTTTGCTTTTTTTTTTCTTCTTCACATACCCTTATCACTGCTCGCCTTTTCACGCAGATTCCACCATTCCTCCTCTTTCATTCTCCTTTCATCATGGATCGACTTTGCGGCCAACCAATTTGTCTTCTCTTCCATGAAGGTAAATATATCGAAAAAAAATCAACAAACAAAGAAAGCAATATTAGGCTCTTCAAAAACGTTAAAAAAGAAAAAAGCAAAAAGCAAAATTTGTAGTTTAGAGCATATCCCGTAAATTATTAAGGTTATGGAAATGAGGGATTTTATAATGGCTAGAGATGACAATTGAAGAGTCATTTTTTTTTTTATTATGAATAATGTGAATTTGAAGAGTCTTAGAGTTAAGTATGTTGATTCATATTCCCTTTTTTATGAATAAGGGGAATTTGAAGAGTTTATGGAGTTAAGTGTGTTGGTTCATGTTCCCCCTGGGTCTTGTGTCGCTTCACAATCTTAAAAGTATCATTTATATTCTCTATTTTTGCCCATTCTAAAACGATGAATTCTTGTTATAAGCATGTGATTAAGACAACTAATGAACTAAATAAATATAATTACTATAATAAAAGTTACAAAACTCTTCTACTTCATCCATTAATATAACTAATGAAGTTTATAAATATGTAATTGTAGCCATTAGCTATAGAAATCTTAACTTTATAAATATGTAGTTATAGCCTTTAGCAATAGATTACAAACATTATAAATAATTATAATTCAAACTTTTGCAATTCCATATATCATTAATACATGAGTTATAATTTATAATTAACTCTTTTAGAATTTCCTTGCATGAATGAGAACTCCAAAAAGTCACTTGAAACATCATAACTAACGATAGTTTAAGTTTTTCCAATTCCAATTAACACTAATACATGTCTTTTAAAATTCCCTTACATGAATAAGAACTCCAAAAGTCACTTGAAACATCATAATTCATTATAATTCAAACTTTTCCAATTCCAATTAACATTAATACATGAGTTATATCATTAGTTGTATGTTATAATTAATACTCATTTATAGTTTGTGTGTATATATAAAACTAAAATTTTCTTATAGCTAAAATTATCTCAATAGCAATTTAAGACTTTAGCTAAAGTTATTAGCTAATGGAGCACAACATCTTTTGCATTTTAGAGAGCTTACATTGCCACATCTCACAATATGCCACATGTCATTTCCTCAAATTTCTACCTCAACTTGCCCTAACTTTATATATTATAGATTTGCATAAATTTTTTTATTTTTTTTTGCTAAGTAAAGATTTGCATAAAATTCCACCTTTGCAGATATCGTGGTTAACTTTCTCCTCTTGCAGTAGTTAAACTTCTAGTATATGTATGAAAGGGGTGTGATAAATGCTTATAGTAAACATCTTCTTTTTTTTGGTTTTTTTGGTTTTTTCCCTGTTAAATTGGACTAATTCACGTGTTAAGCAGTTTATTTAAAGTTAGAAAGAAAACCTTTGTATAATTGTATTTATGAAATCTTCGGAGTACTTGGCTAAGTAGAATAAGTTCATATTGAGGTGGTCAACCGTAGACAGCTTTAATTTTGACCTAGGCCAGGGATTGTGGCTGCCTTTTCCACTGGGGCAAGCCTGATTCCCTACAGCTTTAAATTACGATTAAGGTATTCTCTACAACTAAAAAGAGAATATGGATATTGACAGGTCTACTAAACAGGGACGAAGACAGAAATTTGGTGTGGGGGTAAAAACTACAACAGTATGTCGAACTACACATAAAAGCTGTAAAAAAAATGTTGGGGACGGATTTGATAAAATATTCCGAACTACATATAAAATTTACTATATCTAGTAGTATTTTTAGAAACCTCGGAGCGACTGTCACCCCCGCCCCCTGTCTTCGTCCCTGTCACTAAGTAGAATAGGATTATATTGATATCGTGAACCATCTAAACTTAGACAAATCGAGAAGATGAATCTATCTTTTTAATAGTGGTAAAAAATGAAACATTATCCTCAGATAAGATGATTATTGGAATGCAAGTTTGGTGTCGCCTTAGAACCCAAGGATGTACATATAGTAAGATCGATTTCGAATCACCTAAAAAGAAATATAATATTGCATGTTTAAATTTGTCCTACAAATATTTTAACCGAATTAATATATAAAATTCCGGATACCGGCTCAAAAAAGTAAGGTGATTATCAGCATTTCAAGCATCTTTGAATTTTGGAGCTTAGAAGTTCTCATTTGATCTTAACAGTCGTCGGATTGACCCAATTTCATCTCAACGGCCCAAATCCCGCCAACCTCAATAAAACGGATGTAATAATCCGCCGTATCTATGACGTTGAATTAACTAAATTAAGTAGGCAAATTGACTCTACGGATCCAAAAATAATTTAACTTTGGTGATTTTTGTCTAAAATATTTTTTTTTTACAAAACTAGGTATCAAAACAATTTATATTTGGTGAGGTAGGTCATTCCGTCAGTCAACTGTTAATTAAATTTTGAATCTGGTCAACCCTAAAATTATCAAGGGTATTTTTGAGATTTTACATTAACCCCCCAAAACCCCCTACCCGACCCCACCCCAACCAACCCCACCCTACCCCTTCTTCATCTTCCTCCTCCATCTCCATCTCCCCTCCCCGCCTAAGCCCTTCTCCTCCCCGTAAACCACCGCCGCTCCTCTCGCCGTTCTCTTCTTCTTCTCATCTCCTTCTTTCTTCACCGCCCCTGTGCCTTCTCAGTCGCCTCACCACCGCCCTATTTTATTTTTCTTTTCTCCTCCAGCCACCTATCCCCTCCCTCCACCATCATCTCCGGTCGGAGAAAAACAGAGGATGGCGAAAAAGACAATTGGTCACCATCACCTGAAAACAGAAGCATAAAAGTCAGAAAAAAAAAAAGAAGAAGAAAGGGGCAGAGAGGTCATCGTCGGAGAAAAACGATTTAGGATAAGGGGTCGGGTCCGGGGTAGGAGGGGTTTAATGTAAAATCTCAAAAATACCCTTGATAGTTTTGTTTGACCAAATTCAAATTTTAAATAAACGGTTGACTGATGAAATTTTGGACGGAAGGACTTCTCCGCCAAACACAAATTGTTTTTGGACCCTCTCCGCCAAAAAAATAGATTTTGGACAAAAATCAACAAAGTTAAATTATTTTTGGACCCTGTAGAGCCAATTTACCAATTAAGTACATATAAATATTTTTTAATAGTCCATTTACTTAGCCAACTTTTTTTTTAATAGTGTGATTAAAAATTTGACCGTTCAATTTTTTTAAAATTAAAAAACTGTTGTATTTTTTAGAATATCTATTGTGTAAAACACGTGTTACATATTTTATGACATGTGTTTGTTATAAAAGAACATCTATTATATACTCCCTCCATTCCCATTTAATTGTCGTTTAGGATATTTATAGGTATCCAAATTAATAGTCGTTTAAGGCTCTTTTATTAGTTGTCAACAATTTATTCCAATTATACCATCGACATTTCTTTTATTTGCCGCCTCTGCCATTCCTATTTTTTCCTTTCTTTTCTTATGCTATAGAAGTAAGAGAGAGGGGTAATATTGAAACTTTCGGTGAAAATGACAAATTTCTTTAATTTTTTAAAATTATCTAAAAGAGTCTTATATTTAGGAATGGAGGGAGTACAAATTTAGAATATACTTCCTCCATTCCTAAATATAAGACTCTCATTACATGTTACGGAAATTAAAGAAGTAAAAATTAAGATATTTTTGTAATTAAAATATTAATATTATTTTTTTAAATATGACTTGTATACCACTAATTCTATTTAAGATAATAATAATAATATTTTGATTATAAAATTTCTTAATTTTTTACTCATTAATTTTTGCAATATATAACGAAAGTATTAATCAAAGGTTCCTTAGCCTAGTGGGATAAGGACCTGTCCACTACCATGAGGTCGTGGTTCGATACCCTCCCTATGCAATGGGACAAACTTTAATTGTCTCTCTTTCTAGGGTTATCTTCTCCTCTTGTGAGGCGCTTCTCTCCCCTTATGGGGTAACCGCCCATCCGGGCTTAAAAAAAAGTATTATATTTAGGAATGGAGATAGTAACATTTATCTAAAATTCTATAATACCTTTTTTTTTTTTGCTGAATAAATTTAGTTTCCATTAATTACAATTAAAGGAAAATCTGAAAATATAGAAAGTAAAAGTTATACAATGATTTAAAAAATCACGATAACAGACAAAAGACCCACCCAAGAAAATTTGGATGGTTAGGAAAAACAACTAGAAAAACTAACCAACTAAACAAATGCATAATCTTCTCTTCAAAGCATCTTCATCGCAATACTTGATCCACAGGGATAGGAGAATATCACTTTCAACATCTTCCTTAGGGGTCGATAATTTATAGGACCATGGGCGTATCAATCGTCTTACAAATTGCCTCGAAAGTTGATAAAGGGCCCAGATCTCGTCCGGGTTGAACAAATCCTCCTAGAAACATAGAAAAAAGTCTAGATCTGTAAAGATCTGACACTCATCTAACCACTGTGTCTTGAATCTTGAAGAAAAAAACTCTGAAAAATATTTCATATGATTCGTAGTACAAAATAGAGTAATATAAATGAAACAAAATGATCAAGATTTGCCCAATGGTCAAATCTGGCCAGCAGCAGAGGGAGAAAAAAAACAGGAAGAGCAGGGGCTAAAAGAGAGAAGAGAGAGAAAAGGTGTTCCTTCTTTTTATTCTGCACTATATGCACAGTAATAATAATATCATCCGTTAGATATGACATTATTTTCATGATTGGCACTAGTTTGAAACTTTACTCTTCAGACATTACTTCTCCAGCTAGTCCTCCATTTTCATTTCTTTTGAATCCACTCCTTCATCTTCGATCCTTCCCTTTGTCCACTTCTTACAGTTTAAACTTTAACTGTTTCCCTGCCAAGAAATATTCTTGCTTGCCCTCATTAATACTCTTTTTCTTTCTTTATTTCTAAATTCATGCTTACTTTATTTATGAATTTTTGTGGGATGCAATTATTATTGATTATAAAGAAGAAGAATTATTAAAGATGGCAATTGCAAGATTTGGTCGAATAGCAAAACGCTCATACATATCATATGGGCTTTGTGTAAAGTTGACAGGGGTTGTGATTTTGGGTCTTTGTTTTGTATTTATTTGGTCTTTTCTTTCGCCTTCTTCATTTTCAGTTACAACTCAAAGGGAGACTTTTGATGATATTTCAGAACCCGTTTCTGCAAATGGAAAAAAGATTGATTCTTTTGGGGCTAATTCCAACAAGAAAGAGTCTTTTAAGTTCAAGAATAGTCATCAAGAAGGTAAAGAGGAAAAGAAAATTCTTGGTTTGAAAGAAAAAGAGAAGATGAAAAGGGTCAATGATGGGACTGTAAGTTTGAAATCTGGGAATTTGCACAAAGAGAATAAAAGGGATGTTGTTGATAAAGATCAAAATCAAGAAAAAAAGGGATCTGAGGATGATGAAGATTTGCAGGAAGAAAATCAAGAAGAGGAATCAGTGGATGGTGAGGGAAATGGAAATGAGGAGGCAGAAATGGAATCTGATTTGGCTAATGGGATTGATTTGGATCAAGAAGATTCAGTAGAGAAGCTAGAAGATGGTGAAAATGGGAGGTCTACTCAAAATAAAGTAATGGGTCCTTTATTTGATCGTAAAGCACATTATACTTGGAAACTATGTAGTTCAAGAAGCAAGCATAATTACATTCCTTGTATTGATATTGAAACTGCCTCTGGAAGAATGCCTAGTTATCGGCATCATGAGAGAAGTTGTCCTAAAAGTCCTTTTATGTGTCTTGTTCCACTTCCCCATGATGGTTATGAGACTCCAGTAAGGTGGCCTGATAGCAAAGAGAAGGTTTGTAGTTGTAATTCCAGCTTAATGTAGCTATGAGTTGATTGATTTTTTAATTTTTGTACTGTTTGCAGATATTGTATAAGAATGTAGCACATCCGAAGTTAGCTGCATTTATCAGGTCACGGAATTGGGTGATGGAAGTTGGAGAATATCTTACTTTTCCACAAAATGGAACGATATTGAAGGGCGGAATCCAACACTACTTGGACTTCATTGAAGAGGTAAGTGGCTGAAACCGGTTTTTATTGATAACTAAGTATTGCTGCTATTTTGTAGGTCTCTTGGTTATATATGTAATTAACTTCATTGTGAACAATCTGTGGAACTAACTAAATGCTCTTGAAAAGCTGTTTATGTTGGATATACTACTACTGGATAATGTGGGGAGCTGGGTATGCTCGCCCTTCGGTTCATATCCAAGTTATGTGTTTTTAGAGGAAACCCCAGCAAACCTAGGTTCTTAAATAAGAACACAAATCCATAGGCTATTTCATGTTAATGTCAAAGATATAGACTGCCTTACAATGCTTGAATAACATAGTTTATATAGACTAATCCTACCATCCTAAACTATTAAAGATCCTTGCTGCTTAAGAAAGTAGCTAATACGGAAACTAGCTAACAAAGAAACTAAATTATGCTAGGATCCTAAATTTTAATTAAACAGAAACTAAGTTGCAACAACTTCCTAAAAGGATTTATCCCTAAGCTCTTCCTGCATCACCGGACAATTTCTATATTACATCATCATAAATATCTGACTTTCAGAAGTATTAGTGACTGCTTATTTTTGCAAGTCGACATCGGTACTCTTTGATTGCAACGGCTACCGGAAGTATGCAAATTCAATTTTATCTTCTTGTGAAACGTGCGAATTTTTAGCAGTTGATGTAATTTGATGGGATTAACTAGATGGTTCCAGATATTGAATGGGGGAAAAATATTCGCGTAGTGCTGGACATTGGATGCAAAGATTCAAGTCTTGTGGCTTCTCTTCTTGATAAAAATGTTTTGACAGTCACACTTGGTCTGAAAGATGACCTAGTGGACCTTGCGCAACTTGCTCTTGAGCGTGGTTTCCCTGCAATAGTTAGCCCATTGGCCTTACGGCGGATTGCTTTTCCTAGTGGCGTTTTCGATGCAATTCATTGTGGTGAATGCGGTAGATCTTGGCATTCGAATGGTGTGTTTCTTTTATTATCCTTCTTCTACTTTTTCCACTGCATTTTGTTTACTTCTAGAAGTTCTGTCCAGTGGTTTAAATTTCTTGTATTTTCAGGAGGTAGGCTTCTTCTAGAGATGAACAGAATTTTGAGACCTGGAGGATATTTCATATTGTCTAGTAGACATGACAGTATTGAAAGTGAAGAAGGTTTGCTCTTATTCCTTGGAGGAACTTTCCTTTTTCATGGTTGTTTATAGATTTGTTATTGGTCCTTGTTATGTGGCAATACTTATCAAGATGGTCTGTAGGCGAAATCTAGAACTTCCTCCATTCTTGTAGCTACCAGTTTATACTTGGATGCATGATTTGTGTTCCTTCCATGAAGTTATCTTGGCGTGTCATGTACTTGAAAGTTTCTTGCGAAGTAATATCTTATTGATGTCGTTATGTCCGATTTGCAGCTATGTCCAAACTGACAGCATCTATTTGTTGGAATATCCTGGCTGATAAAATCGATGAAGTCAGCGATATAGGTGTCAAGATATATCAAAAGCCGGAATCTAATGACATATACGAATTGAGAAGAAAAAAGGTTCCTCTGTTATGCAAGCCAAATGAAAATCCAGATGCTGCATGGTAAGAAGGGAGAATTTCCTTGTAGAGTCTATTTATTATTACTCATGTTCTCCATTTGTCATGTTTTTTTCATTTGCTCTCATTCATTCGTATTTGTTAGTATCAATACTGGGATAAATGATTGTTTCTATCCATCTCATCGATGCTGTGATAGGTATGTCCCCTTGAAGACTTGCTTGCACGCTATCCCTTCTGCGATAGAACAACGTGGGACTGAGTGGCCGGAGGAATGGCCAAAAAGGCTTGAATCATTTCCTGACTGGATCAACAATCGAGAGAAATTGATTGCTGAGAGCAAGCACTGGAAGTCTATTGTAAACAGCTCCTATCTAACAGGTCTGGGCATTGACTGGTCAAATATCCGCAAAGTAATGGACATGAAAGCCATCCACGGAGGGTATGCAGATTAAGTCTCTAAATAAGATATATCTTGTTTTAAACTTGAAACTTCCCCACAACTTGCCCCGGGTCAAGATAATGTTCCGGAAGCATCAGCCTTCATTACACCAAAAAATCATTGTGCTGTTCCTTTGTTCTTCATCCTCTGATGTTATTCTTCATTTCTTACAGGTTTGCAGCCGCTCTTTCGCAACAAAATGTATGGGTTATGAATGTGGTACCTGTCCATGCACCTGATACACTTCCCATAATCTTTGAGCGCGGGCTTATTGGCGTATATCACGACTGGTGCGAGTCTTTTGGAACTTATCCACGATCATATGACCTCCTGCATGCTGATCATCTATTCTCTAGACTGAAAAACAGGTTCAAGTGATTTCTTTCTGCAATTCCTTCCTCCTTATCCATAACTGTTTCAAGTAATCAACTTATCTTCCAATGGATGTTCCTGATTCCCAAGAACTTTGTGTTTTGTAGATGTAAGCAACCTGTCGTTATCGTTGTTGAGATGGACAGAATTCTAAGACCTGGTGGTTGGGCAATCATACGCGACAAGGTTGAGATTCTTGATCCTCTTGAAAGAATATTGAGAAGTTTGCACTGGGAGATTCGTTTGACTTTCGCCCAGGAAAGAGAGGGTATTCTTTGTGCACAGAAAACCAACTGGAGACCATAAAGATGAGAAAAACACATACTTTCATAAGCCAAGAAGATGAGGAAAATTTGTTGCAACACTTGAGAAGCTTTATTTTGCTTCCAGGTAAAAAAAATATATATAGTGCTGACATGGTGTGAAAAAAAGATTATTTAGTCATTAGTTTGTACTATGTAGTTGGAAATTATATTATTCTTTTCATGATGTTTTGCCTTTTGTGGGAGAATATGAAATTTGCTGCATTTTTTACTTGCAGAATATTTGCAAAAACAATCATCCAACTTGTTTGAAATACTAAGTTCATTCATTCCAGAACATGTAACAAAAATTAAGAAAGTATGAAATGGAACAAGATGAAAGAGGTTAGCTCTCTCCTTCTTCCTCTAGAACTAGAAGAAAAAAAAACCCTCAAAATTCTAGAATCTTCTTCTTCTTCTTGATTTCCACCACCATGATTTCTTCCATCAGCTTCTTTTTCATTCTTCAGTTCATATTACAGCCTTTTCGCATATCTTTAGATGATATTAATCTATCTTCTTGAACAATTTAGGTGGCTTCTCGAAAACCATTCACTAGCAAGGATTACATGGCTCCTACACCATCTTGGGTGGTGTATGGCGCCGAGGAGGGTGGTTTTGGGGAAAGTCTGGCATGGGTCCAGTTTCACACTCCTCTCACATAATTTTAGACAGGATCCACCTCAGGTTCATGTCTCACAAGCAGGGACGAAGCCAGGAATTTGATGTTGGGGGGGCGAAACTGGTAAAAAAAATCAAAATTCTTGGGGGCGATAAAAAAGGCAAAAAAAATTATTGGGTGACGCAATTGATAAAATTTTTCAAAATACACATAAAATTTCGATAAATAGTAGTATTTTTAAAAATCTCGAGCCCCACCCCCCTGTAATCGTCCCTGCTCACAAGTACTCACAAGGATCACCTCATAGCAAATTTTTCCGTGGTTTTGATCCCCGAGCAAACTCGTTATAAAAAAGATCCTGTCATTTTATTTTTTTCCCTACTGAAGCCTATTGACTTCGTTAACCTTTTTTTTTTATGGCGATATTGTTGTTTCCATTTTCTTCTTTTTTCCCTTGTTTCTTTTTCAAGATTCACTCACAAACAGCAAAAAGAAAGACTCAACCGAACCGCCCCGTCCCACTTTTTGAAATGGCCGTGGCCATCATCTAAAGAACTTCACTGTAATAGAGATGTAAAAAAAAACCAAAACGATAGCAAGAGGTCGTTATGCAATTGGTTGGTATCTTGGATCACTTCTCATGTCTCAAAGAATGCTTAGAATAAAATCGAGAGTTCAAATTATGGTATGTAGATCTGACGAAAGCCTCTCTACGAATCCTTTCCTGGATACCAAAACAAAAACGATGTGGTGGAAAAAGCACCTACGAATATGATTATTTGGAGAGGCCTCCTCCCACTGTTCTCTTATATCTAGTTGCTGCTTCATAAAAAAAATAAAAATTCAATTGTCTCAATACATTCACTTACAGACAATCTAATTATTACAAAATTCAAATAAAATTCTACCAAGCATGACCAATATTTGAATTTCACTTTCCAATTTTTTTTCTACCATCTTCTTCAGAATTATGATTATCGTTAATCAGCTACTTTTTGTTGGTTTGCCTTTTCTCCTGGCTTTACTCCTTGTTGGCTCCCTCGTTTCAGATGTTCCTGTTGCAGCCTCTTCTTTCATGATCTTTGGCGGCTGCCCTTCTTCCTTAATTTCTTCAACATCACAATTACTAGTAATCTTAGCTTTCTTTGATTCTTCATCACTCTGCTCTTCTGCTTCACTGCTCTTCTCAACAACAATTTTCCTAGGCCTACCTCGTTTCCTCCTAGGACTAATAATAACCTGCTGCCCTTCTGCTGCTGCTTCCCTTGATGAAGATTCTGCTATTGCTACACACAACTCCTTTGTCTTTTTCACTCTCTTCTTTTTACCCATCAAATTACTCTTCTCTAAAATATTAAAAAAAACAAACAAACTTTTATTTTTCCTTGTCTAATTAATCAGTTCTCCTTTTTTCCCCTGTTTTATCTTCTGTTCTTCATCCTAAAGAACATGATGCAGAAAATATAAAAGCATACAACTTTGTTTGTAGCAGAAAATAGAGAGGGGAGATGAATGGAGAAAGAGAGAGGAGAGGGGGAGGAATTTGGGTATTGGCTAAGGGGCTAAGGCAAAGGCCAAATCTTTGTCTTATCTCATTTTCCACTAACCATGGTTAAGAAAAAAGAGAATCCACTTTTGTGGGCCCTTCCATTCCACCGTGGAGTTGAGACTACAAACAACTCATATGGTCAAAGGACAATATATATATATGGTTCTGTGGGGATTTTGGTGCCTGTACATCTGACGGGGCAAAAAATCGTATTTCCCATTCTATGTCCTGTTTTACAGTCCGGATCCTATTGAACATTTTTTATCCAGTATGAAAAACTTTAATATAGGTGTTTTTAAACATAAAAAATAAAATATGTATTGAACAAATCAGGATATTTTTTTGTTTTAAATTAATTTTAATCATCAAAATTTTAATCTGACAAACAAGATTAAATTTCACACGTACTGAAAAAAGGCGTTTCGCATTGAAACCTCCTATTTTATGTTTATTAATAAGAAATTGCTCTGTATTAATTTTTTTCTGGAGGGTTCTACTATTTCTTTTAGATAATAGTATTTTAATTGGAAATCAATTTCGTGAGACACAAAATAGAGATAGCCGATTCTTACCGTTTTTTAGAAGTGTCTCCATTAGTGGTGTCGTTTTTTCGTGGCACTTCTTAAATGCCAGGTAAATCAGTCTATTTAGTCCCCCGAATTTTTTTATTTCTCTCGTATAATTCCTTATGTTTAATTTCAGCATATTTAGTCCCCAAATTTTTTTCATTTCGCCCGTATAATCCCCCAATGTTTAATTTCAGCATGTAAAGTCACTTATCTATTTACGAGATGCGTATAGAGATTCCACCACCTCTTTTGGGGCGGAATCAGGGCAGTCCCAAATTCATGTCATCCATGTGTTTAATGAGAGGGGGTATAATGGTTAGTTTCAATCTATAAAATTTACAAAATATAAAAAATCAGTATAAAAAATGGTTATAAAAAGGAAACCCCAAATTCTATTGCCCTAATTTGGAGGAAGTCATTTGCCCTAAGTCCGCCGCAGAAGAGGTGGTGGAACATCTATATGCATCCCGTAAATAGATAAGGGACTTTACAGGCTGAAATTAAACATTGGGGACTATACATGCAAAAAGAATATTTTTGGGGGATGAAATAGGCTGAAATTAAACATTGAAAACTATACAGGCAAAACAAAAATTTCTGGGAAACTAAATAGGTTGATTTCCCTAAATGCTACAAACACATTGAAAAATATCATAAAATAATTTCAGTTTTTAAGTAAAAATATAAATAAATTTTATTTTGTTAAAAATTAAAAATATTAAATAGAAGAGGACAATTAACCACAACCCAGGGCTAGTTGCGTACCGCATACGGTTTTGTGTGGGGGTGAGCAGTGAACCCTTACTCAGTGTGTCGGACCACTAGGGAGTTGTGTCCGTTTCGCGGGTTAGGCGTGATGGTGGGGTACGATATTATATGGTGGTGGTAACTAATGAGTACGTGGTCCGCTAATATTGGCCCTTGGATGGACCTCCAGGATTAGCATGATTATCTGGCTCTCTGTTCGACTGTGGGCCGCGGCAATTTGCTTACGCGGGCCTTGTACATTAACCCACGGAATCACACGGGACTTTCATTTGTAACCCCAGTTAACTTCGTTAGACTTTTTTTTACCAACTCAGGGTCGTCTCGAACAATATTAAAATCATGTACTAGTTAATAAAAATATGATTCTAATATTTTTTAAAGTTAAATTTTAAAAAGTGTCATAATATATAATTTCGGATTTCCAAAATCAAAGAAAACAACAATAATGATGATTTTTTTCCATCTATTTGATCTAGTTTTTAATAGATTAACATTATGTTAATACTATTTTTTTTCATGTAATCTTTAAATAAAAAATAAAATAAATAAAATTTATACATTTACTTGATGATCCCAAATTCTAGAGAAAATACAAAAAAAATCAAATTTCTTCAACAAAATATACACGTGTATATATATGTAACAAAAAATTGGGCCCCAATTTTCAGAGACCCTGTTCCGTAGGGTACTTTAAGTCCCTTCAAAGCCGAGCCTGGACCAACTCAAGGAAAATTAGGTACGGTTTCACTTTCCAGACACAAATAACTCCTTCCGACCTCACTTATAAATGTAGATCTATATTAACAAGTAGGACCGAAAGGAATTATTTGTGTTTTGACAATGGAACCAACTCAATGGTCTGCCAGTTTCCCTAGTAGCGCCTAAGCTCGCTTTCTTTTTCCTTTTTTGTTTTTTTACACCAAGTATTTTTTGTACAACTGATCCGGTCGAAATCAGAAAACACTTTATTTGACTTACGAAAGATTTCTATAAATATATGACAATTGTTACTTTTAAATATTGAATTCATGAGCCGCAATTAGCTTCCTCCACCGAAACAAGGGAATCTAGGGGTGAATTAGTTCATGCTCTTAATTTTCCAACTTGCAACCTCTACCGGTTTTACATTCTTAAATTATTAAATAATCTCTCGCTAAGCAAATGTTGTGCTTGGAGTTTGGAACAAACGAACACAACTTGATATTCTCGTCTGAAAAGAGAAGAAGAATTGTATATATTGGGCCGCTAGATACTGCAAAAATAGGAAATGGGCTTCGTCAAAGTGACTAAAAGCCCACTTCATCTATTCTGATTAGTCACGCTAATCAACTGATTAAGAAAGATAGATCATGAGATTATCTTACTAATTATATATATATATATAGAGAGAGAGAGAGAGAGAGAAACATTGTTTTTTTTTTGTTAAAAAAAGTTTGGGTGGGTTCGAGCTTTCGAGTCGCCATGCGGGATCGACTTTAAAAAGATGCTTACGGATCACGCACTAGCACAGCTCTCACGTCGGCGGCGAGAAATTGAGCAACTGGCCTTTGATCGAGCGTATTAAATCGCTTACCAGTCGAGTCAATTTGTGTTGGTAGAGAGAGACATTGTTTGCTTCTTATCTCCACATCACTTTCATTAAATATAAGAAAGCAAACTTACGATATGGGATCAGAGTCACATTTGATTTATGCTGGTTCGATTTGGCATCGTCAGCTGCATTTCCTTCTCTCTCATCATTCTGCGAGAGATGTGGCAGAATCAACTACATGAAATCAGCGTGGGACTTCAGTCCATATCAGAATTTTCCATATAAGAAACCGACCTCCTCATCTTTAAACTATTACCTTTTTGGATAAGACAGAAACTAATGATCCCATGATCCAGGTTTCCCTCCCCATCCCCATCAACAATTTCTTCTCCCACCTTAACCACGTATATTATATTAAAATTTAATGTGTAAGTGGACGGAAGTTTCAATTAAAAACAAATCATCATATTTTAAAGTTTTTTTTAACATAAAACATTTTATATCATTAACCGATATCATATAGTACATTTGGTAGGAAAAATCCCGATGGGTCTCCAAATCATTGATTGGAAACTCTAAACATCATTGCATATTTTGCCAATCTATCAAAAGTATGATTACAAAATCTGTGTACAAAGACTAAATTGGCTATTCTACTCCCCAACAGAATTTGAATTTGACTAACAATATGACCTTATAGGGGAAAGATCCTCATCTAATTGATGGACTTGATTGACAAGTAATTGGCAATCACTTTCGATGGCGATGACATAGTGACCTTGAACTAGAGCAAATTGAATTCCTTGCAGGAGGGCCCTTGCTTCAGTGTATTCAGGACTGGGTGATTGAGAAATAAATTTTGTAGCTTCTGCTATAAATTTGCCTTCATGGTCTAGTATGATAATGCCCAGGCCTCCCTCATGATTAGACCAAGCTCCATCAACGTTGAGCTTTAGAAGACCCTCGTCAAGAGAGAGGGGGTTCCCATTTAAGGTCTGGCGGCTGCTTTACAGTTGTGAGGGTCTTTTTCTTTTCGGCTGGTGCAAACATATGTGATTTTCCCTTCAGCATGTATTTGATTTTTTTAAGAGTTTGGTATGGTTGGTGAATACTTGACGGCCCTATGGATGATGAGTAAATACTACTATATTTAGCATTATTGACTAGAGCGAGATTCACAACTTCCTCTGGTGGCCGTCTTGTGCCTTCAAAAACAGTTTTATTTCGGCTGCACCATATATGCCATGCAATGTATGAGAAATTAGTAGAGTATTGCTCGCTACCTGCCAGGTATAGAAAAGCTTTTTTTTTAAGCAGAGTTTGGATGTCGAAGCTAGTGTGACTCCATACTTCCAAAGCTGTTGGGCATAAAAAAAAATGTGCAGCAGTTTCAACCTCGTCTTGGCAGATAGGGCATTACGGTTTTATGGTATGCATCCGCTTTGACAAATTCTGACAAGTATGGAGTATCCCTTGGAAGATCTTCCAAATGAAAACTTGTAGTTTTGGGGGGATAGATAACTTCCAAATACCTTCCAGTGATCCTCAACCTTATTCTTTGAGTTTGAAGGAAAATCATGTTTCCTAGCACTAATATCGACTTGTAGGTGATATTCGAACTTGACAGAGTATAATCCATTTTTTTGTATATTCCCAGATAAAACGATCAGGTGGCCAAGTGTCACAGAGTGATACTTTAAGAATTTCATCCCTCTCATATGATGAGAAGAATTCATTAAGCATATCCATATCCCGTGTACCTTTTTGGTGATCAATGAGTCTAGAGACGACCATCATTTTTCGTGATAGGTTCATATCAGATGAGGCTATTAGTTTAAAGGTAATGGGGTGGTTAACCATTTGTTCCCCCAAACGTTGACCCATGAACCATCACCAATTATCCATTTTAATCCAGCTTGAAGAAGGTCCCTCAATTTTAGAATTCTTTGCCACACTATTGAGGTTCTCCCTCTAAGCGGAACTGTTAGGAATCTATCATAGAGGAAGTATTTTTCCTGTAGCACTCTGGAGCATAATGAAAATAGTTGATAAATAGTGCACCACCCTTGTTTAGCCACCAAAGATTTGTTGAAAGCTTCCAGGTCTCGAAATCCAAGCCCTCTTTGATCTTGTGGTTTGCAGAGTACAGTCCAAGCCCTCAAACAGATCTTTCTGTGGTTTTCAACTCCACCCATATGAAAGTTCTCACCATGCTTGTGATGGAATCTATTATAGATTTAGGTAAGATAAAGCAAGACATTACATATGTGGGAATTGTCTGAATTACGGATTTAATAAGCACTACTCGGAGCTGCAAAAGATAGTGTTTTTTCTTTCTAGCTGCTATACTTTTTCCAGACTTTGCCAACAACAAACTGAAAAACTTCATTTTTTGATCGTCCTGTCATGTAAGGCAACCCAAGGTATTTGCCTTTCCCACCCACCTCAGGAATTTGGAGGATAGAGAAAGCAAGTTCCTTAATATCATCGGGAGAATAGGTTGGACTTGTCATAGTTGATCATTGGGCAGAGCATACTTCATATGTTCTCAGTATCTCTTTTAGTCGCATTAGGCAAGATTCTTCCGCCTTGGCGAAAAAAGAGAATCGTCTGCAAATAACAAGTGCGTGACAGAAGCACCCATGCCAAATTGGTAGCCTGTGAAGAGCCCTCGTTCCTCCGCGGAGCGAACAAGTGCAGAGAGTCATGCTGTGCAAATGAGAAAAATGAAAGGGGATAAGGGATCTCCCTGCCTGATGCCCCTAGTTGGTGTGAAATATCTTGTTGGTACTCCGTTTAGCAAGATGGAGTAATTCACAATTCTGATACAATTCATTATTAGAGAGAGGAATACTGGGGAAAATTCATGCAAGTCATTACCATTTTCCAGATAGTTTCATTCAATTCTATTGAAAGCTGTGCTCATATCCAGTTTGAGGCTAACTGGTGGGAACCATTTGGTCGGATAGTTTGGAGGCTATGGAACACTTCAAAAGCAACATTAGCATTATCCGTTATGAGCATCTTTTTCAAAAAAACGCTCTGAGCTTCATAAATTAGGGAATTTATGACGAGTTTGAGTATGTTAATTAAGACTCTTGAGATGAGCTTATATAGGACATTGCACATACTGATATGCCAATTATTTATACAAGAGTACAATATTCGAGATGAGCTTATATACAAAAATATTGTACTTTGTATAATTAAATTATTTATATAAAAGAAATTTATTCAAACTTAAGCTATATCCATAGGAAGTCATCAATATTTTATGTTTTTATTCTTAAATCAGACTTGGCTCGATTGGACGGGCTAGCAGTGTTTTTTATATTGTGATACAGACATATCTACCTTATTATCATTACGAGATAAGGAATTAGATAAGTTTACGATGACGTGGACATATGGAGCAGGTTGATATGAGGTTTTGGTTGGGTGAAAATCGGCTACTTCTTCTTCTATTCCGAGGACTATTTGGAAGAGGTTATGGAATTCTAAACTACATCCGAGACACAAGCATCTTTTGTGGAGAATTTTAAGTGATATTGTGCCTTCAAAGTCTAGACTTGCATCTATTTTTTATGTTGGAAATATTTCATGTTTGTTATGTGGTGCTAATGATAGTGTGGATTAGCTTATTCATATTTTCCTTCAATGTCCTTTGTCTGTGTTGATTTGGTGGAGATCTCCTTGGAATATTAAAATTGATGCTCTTAGTTCCTTGTCTATGCTTCAATGGATTGAATGTATTCTTGATCCAATTTCGATGTTCCCTTTACAACAATCTGATATTACTATGTTTACTAGTTTTGCTATTGTGGTTATGGAGCAGGTATGGAAAGAGAGGAATTCCATCCATTTTGGTGCCTCACCTGGGAAATGGGATTCTATATTTGAAGCATGCATAAATTTGGCTAAAGAATATGATGAAGCTGCAACAAAGAGAGGGCTGAAAGTAAAAGCTGACTTGGTTAGGAATACATGGAGCCGGCCCCCACCCAATTGGAACAAGGTGAATTTTGATGCGGCTTTTGATGATGGTTCATATACTGTGGCTGCAATTTCTAGAGATGAAAATGGATGCTTTATTGCGGCTTCGGTGGATAAAGGATTGGCTCCAGATGCTTATACAGCTGAAGCTAAATGAGCTCTTTGTGCTATTAATTTGGGTGCTAAATTTAATCTTGATCATACTATATTTGAAGGGGATGCTTCTAATGTTATTTTCTCTCTTAAGGGGCATAAGGAAGCTATGGAATGGCAGGGTGGCTCTATTATTGATCAGTGTAGGCAGCTTATTGTTAATCATAATTGTAAATTTTTTTCAGTTCCTAGAATGTGTAACAAGTCTGCCCATAATCTGGCGAAATGGGCCAAAAACTCTTCTTTTGTTGGTAGTATTCCTCTTAGGTCTCTCCCTTGTGAGATTTTTTGTGACCAGGATTCAAGTATTTTTTTGGATGTATTGAATCCTGGGGAATGTAATGATTATTCTAGTAATGCATAGGTCGATTTTCATCAAAAATCGGCTGTCCCCCTTGAATGTCCCTATTCCTATATTCAACCAATCAAAATTTGCTATGTGAATATTTTTTTTAAATTATATATACACATGACGAATTGTGATTTTTTTGGGTACATGAATGATTTTTTTTTGCGGTCTGGTGTATGGGTAGGCATAAATATTGACGAACAAATAGAATATTCATCTGCTACGGATAGCTCCTCAGATATTTGTTCCATCTCCGGACTTTTCTATAAATAAATAAATCTATAACTCGTGCCATTATTTTTATAATGCTATACTCCCTCCATTTCTAAATATAAAACTTTCGTTACATGTTGCGATAATTAATGAAATATAAATTAAGATGTTTTTGTAATCAAAATACTAATATTATTCTCTAAAATAATATTTGTATATCACTAATTCTATTTAAGAGAGTAATATTGATATTTTGATTACAAAAATATCTTAATTTATTATTCCTTAATTTTCGTAACATATAATCACAAACTTATATTTAGTAATGGAGGTAGTACAATATACATACAATAAAGGGCCGTCTGAAAAAAGATTTATGTCGCTGTAATAAATTTTGGGCCACAAAGAATTTTAACAGACGAGATCAAAAAGCTCCTCACTTGGACCTTGATAGCGATTCAAGAACCCATTTCAGTCTTCAATTTTGGATACCCTTAATTTTGAGCTCTCTTGAATTTGTGGACTCAATATTTTTAAAGGTAAATTTGCAATTCTTGCATGCAAATTTAATTTATTTATTTTTGGTCTGTCTAAACAATTATTTTTCTGTTTTTTTTGCTTATTATCTGTTTCTGTTGGCATTTATTGGGATATCGTGGTTGTTTGGTTTCTTTCTTCTTCATTGTTTCAATATTTCTCTCCCTCTTCTCTCTAAGTTGGGAATTTGAGGGCTTTAATTAATTGCATTTCTTGATTGTTTTTTTTTGGGAATTGAAAGAAAGAACATGGGAGTTATATGAAAGGATTCTGCTTTATGATGCCTATTGTAATCTATGGAAGTCATGGTGGGTGTGTTTATTTATGGTTTATATGCTTTTAATTTTACTGGCATTTTGCTATTTTTACCCTAATTGTTGTAAAGATTATGGTGGATGATTTCTTGTTGCTTTGATCTTTCCTTTTTTAGAATAAATTTTTGATCTTTCTTGATTTGAGATATGTTGATGACTGGGAAATATAGTTATAGAGAGCAGGCAATTACTTTTTAAGCCCTCATGTTTTTAGTATGATTATGTCTACTTTCTTCCCCATATTAAGGAATTCTGTTCCTAAATTCAGGTTCTTTATTGTTACACAATCTTCAAATCTTTGTTTTTATTTATTTGTTATAAGATGCATAAAGATTTGTGATTTTCCTTTGTTGTGTTGTTTATAGTTTTGAGATGCATGAGTAGATCCTGAAAGTGGTGCTAGTCTTTATGGGGAGTTTCTTATCCCTCAAATGCTCACTCTTCTAAAGAATTTCGTATATGATTTCTAAATCAGCGAATATTCGTGTTTGTGTATTGAAACAGGGTTTTGCGGCCTATATATTGACTTCCTTCAGATCCTATGAATCTCCTTATATCAGCCGGGTTTGAAAGATTTTGGTGAGGATTGATTGAGCAAGCTCCTGAAGATGGAGAACAATCATACATCATTGAGCAATGGTAAACCAACTGATCCAGGGCTTCAGATTATTCGGCATCCATCTTACCATGGTAGCCGGAAATTGGCCTGGTTTGATATAAGAGTGTTTTATGTCAGAATCAGCAATTTTAGGGTTGATGATTCCACACCAGAGTGTCTCACCCTCAACCATATACCTCTGAACCCTGACACTCTTCTTGAAGTTAATGGTGCTAGATGTTCTATTTATTCAGAAGGAGAATCGTGCTTTCTTCGAAGGGACCGGGCAGATAAGAGAACTGAGGAAGCTACATTTGTGACCACTGATTGTATCAGGTTAACGGGGAGTGTCAAATTTGAGGTGTTCCACAAAGGAGATCTAATCATTTCTGGGATTTTAGAGATGTCTTGTAGTAATGGCTATACCGGGGAGTCCAAGAGCAATATCAAAAGATGGAGCATGAATTGTGATGCAGTGATGAGTCCTGGTTCAGGATTCTTTAAGGGCAAGCAAGGTATGGGTTCTGAGGCATTGTTGCCGACAATCGAAGTTTATGTTGCAGGATGCTTTTCAGGTTCTCCAATTATCTTAACAAAGTCATTACAGCTGAATCACCGAAAGAAGAAGAATAGAAAGGTGATGTTAGATTCAATTCCAGAGTATGAAACTGCAGAATCCCAGAATGATTTTGGATCTGGACCTGATCTGCAGGTACTTCCCTTTTTTCTTTTTCAAATAGAATATTCGTGAAATTTGGTGTATTTAATGTTTATTTTATTGATGCACAAAGTATTCCTGACATGTAGATGCTTTCCTTGCTGCTGAATTTCTTTGGCCCTACAGACTTTATTGCGTTGCATCATTTGTTATATGCAGTGGTTTGTTGATTTGATACTAACATTTCATGCAAATTCCAAATGTTTTGCTGTAAAGCCATTACCTATCACATATATTATGTGCTGTGACATTTCATTTTTTATGCGCAACACTTGAGTTAAGACGCATTGTGAAGATTCATCCAGACTTTGCAAAAAAATATAATCGGCGACATTCCTACTAATGTGCTGAAATGAATTTATGCATTTGATGGAACTGCGGCAGCAATCTATGATCTATCTGGATTTCTTGATAGTGAAATACCTTGTATTTTCCAAAGAGTCGTATTGATTCAATGATGCATGAGACATAGCAGGGCCACAAGGACCCCTTTTTGCAGTGTGACCTTATCCTATTGTTTGGAATTTCTCCTTTCTTCTTGGTTTCAAAGACCCCCATTTATGTTAAAATTTTGGATCTTGGACTGCCCAGAAGAATCCTTATCCTAAACATGCCATGAGGGTATGGGCAGGCACTTTTTTCCATGTTGGGCTGAATTTATCATTTGTTTCCTCTTCTGTTATCCATTCTATGCAAGAATCTGACATTACATGGCCTCAGCAGCAGCCAGCATGCACCTAGCAAGTAGGTTGGTGATCTTCAGTAGTGGGCCCCATGTCTTTTCCAAGCAGCTTCTGAGGACCAATTTGCTTCCCTTATATGTGCTCGTTTTTTCTTTTTAATAAATACATATTGTAGAATTCTCGTGCATAAAATTTACCATGCTAAAATTCTTAATAGAGTATAAAACAGTTCTTAAAGAATTAGGACTTTTCTGGACCTTCTTTAGTTAGCGGCATCTTAAAGTTGTTTGATTATGCTACCTCAGATCCGTCAAGGACTAGTTCTGGAAGTCCACATTTGTGTTTCGTTTCCTGGAGATTTGATTTTGGAAATTTCTTTCTCTTTCTCCATATTGAGTTTTCAAATGCATGCCCTTGGCCAATCACCAAAACATTTGCCACTAATTACATGGGTAAATCATGGAACGTGTTCAATCCTTCTAGTTGAGGTAACCTATATAAATATGCATGTAAAAGATGTGAGCATCATCACTTTTCTGGTGAAAGAAGTACCGTAAGTATGGGCTGGAGTAAGTTCAGATTAAAATATTTCAGAGTTTCCTGTTTTTTAGTTTTCCTTTTCAGATTCTTCCAAATGTATTTTGGAGAGAGATTATCGAGTTCAAAGCTTTAGTCTTTAAAATAAACTGCTTTGCACCTTTATTCATTTGCATCTCATATTCACAATTTTGTACAAGAAAAAAAAACATTTTTTCTCCCTTATCCAGTGCTTCCTAAAGTTCGATCGCTCTAATTTTATAGTTATCATTTTCTTTGATCTCAGTATTTGAATTTTGTATCTTCACAAAAGTGGCCCTAGACTTGTATTTTTGGCTGAAACTTGCTTTGAAACACCAATGCAGGTAGCAGAGTATACGGACTATAAGCTAGAATGTGAGGACGAGTACAATGATATGTACTGGAGAAGGCTAGAATATATGGATTATGAAGATGGAGAATTATCGTGGTTCAATGCTGGCGTGAGGGTTGGTGTTGGAATCAGCCTTGGCATTTGTTTAGGCGTTGGAATAGGAGTTGGTTTGCTTGTTCGTACTTACCAGTCCACAACCAGGAATTTCAGAAGGCGGCTTCTGTGATTTGTTATTCACATCTCCTTAATCCAAAGACTTAACAAACTTTTTAGGATGTTTTTCCTTGCACATTCTGCAAATGGAGTCTGTTTTTTCTTCCCCATAATGGTCACTCTTTCCTGTTTGTTATTTTATTTTCATCATGATTTTTACAGAGTTTCATTGTTGGGAAAGAGTGTAATAGGTAGATGAAACTGCATAGAGTGAAAGATTTTGGTGCAGACCAGATTAAATGTTTACTTTTGTAAATAAATTCTCTTTGCCACTTCTCTTCAACCTAGTACTTGTGTCCAAGACCTGGATATGTTTCTAGGGTGGGTCCACAGCTCATAAAATAAACACCTTATTGAATATATGAAAAATTCCCACATCATCTATTCCCTCTTTTCTTCCATGCAAAAGATAAAATAAGAATCCCACACGGAAGCCGAACGGAACACATGAGGAGAGAAGAACTACAACACAAGTGGACCCACCATATTCAGGTCATTGCTAACTGGTAGGAAAATATACACTCGTGTGTAAACTTCAACTCTCTTCATGACCCGATATAGGGACTTTGGGCGGAAGAGAGGGTTTCAACTGGTATTTTTTTTTAAAGATATTAAACTAGAAAATCTCACACGAAGAGATATGTGACATGTTCAATAAAGGGCAAAACTTGGTAAAGAAAGAGAGATGAACTTTAGCCTTCTGAATATGACTGTTTTCCTTGTCTGATTAAACCATTACTATTATCCAAGCGCTTATTGCAGCCTATCAAAGGAATAAGAGAAGACCTCTCTGCTCTATTTGTGATATTAATGTTTCAGATTAAAGTTAAAGAACAGAAAGTTCAGCTGGCTGGGGTAGCTATACCTTCTGGTGGCTCGGGTGCAATTTCAGCTCCGGAAAACCCATTCGGATACTTGTCAAAACCCCAAACCTTTGCAGCTTTTACATCATCTTGAACCATCTGCCTCGAGAACTCCTCATGATCGTATTGCAATGTAGCTTTTCCTCCAAACTCCGTTGGAAGATTATCCACATCGAAATATGACCTCATAAGTTCTACGCTATCTTTATTCTTTGGGTACACAAATTTCACTTTCTGAAATGTCTTGGAATCCAAAAAATATTTAACCACCTGGAAATGAAGACATCAAGAACATAGAACAAAAAAATAAGAAATTATTTTAAGGAGTGTACAATCTATTATTCTCGAATGATTCATGTCATACAGTTGGACAATCTAGAGAAATAATTTCATAATCACTGAAATTATGGTCATTAATGGCGAAAAGAAAATGAAGTTTTTGATGAAGTAAAAAAGCAAACCTTCCAAAATGCCTCAAAAATACGCGGGGGACTGTATAAAAATGCGACAGCTAGCCTCTCAGGGTAGTGGTTTTGTAATATATTAATAGTGTCTCGAGCAGATTTTATTGGCACGTTGTTGCTTAAAGACCAACTAGTGAAGTCTATTAACCAAACCATCTCTTCCTGACCTTCTGGAAGATTAAGGATAGCATTTTCAATTAGGTAGACCAAGTGTTTCATCTGGTTGTCTATTGATGTTGTATTCTGCAAAATATATAACAGTATTTCAGAACTCATTTTCTGACCATAAATATTCGGAATAAACATATTTCTCAAGTTTTCTTTACGACTTATCATCTGGAGACATTACCTGATTCCCTGGTCGGAAGATAAGAACTGTCCGTCCATGGCGGTCACGGAAATTTGCTCTGAACAACTTTCCTGTCTCGCCTTCAATAGCAATCTCGTGCTAACAAGTTCAATAATAATTGAAAAATATCAGTCTCAAGCATTAGGCAATTAAAGATGGTCTAAATACAAGTGAACGCCATAGGACTTGGCAAAAGACTTAGATATGAGCTCGTCCGCGAGCTTATAAATGAATAGTTGGAAGCGATTGGAATACATAGAATAAGATCTCCTTTACCCAGCGAATTTCTTCAGGCTTGAAAGTTGACCTCCACTTCAGTGATTCCTGCAACATCTTTTTTGCTTTATCTACATTCCAACTTCGGGCTTCTAAATATCTCCTTAGGCAAGCATCAGAGCAATATTGCAAGTCACGTCCTGATAAAGGACCTAGAGCAGCCTTAAGATCTTTGACCTGCAAGCAGCAATAAGCATTTGTGAGAGTTCATAACTGTTTTGGCGCAACAATAACAACATAATAGTATTAGGCTTAGTTATAAATCAGGCAGTTTTCCCGATCCAAATTATCAACTGCAGATAAATCAGGCAGGACAGAAGACCATACAGGAAAATTCATATCCAAACACAGCCAAGACTGTAACTATAATCCAAGTGATTTTAATCTGAAAATGAACAACTAAATGAAGCATTACTAATTCAAATAAGAAGACAAATTAAAATTTCATTCAATGCTAAACATTACCTTTTGTTGCTGCTCCTCAGGATCATGTTCATTGGGTGAATTTTTCTTCCAACGAAACATTGCTACCTCTACAGTGTCAATCATATAATTCTCATTCAGAATAAAAATATTAACTCTTTACAGGTAAACATAAACTCTGACACAAGACAGAAAAATATTCAAATAGCCCAACACATAAAAATATCGAGGTTAAATCTCGAAGCAGTTTACTATTATGGTAAATGAAATGAGGCAGATACATCTGTATAGGTGATAAGAAAGTAGACCAAGTCTTTGTAGCAAGAACTACAGACAGACACCTTGAAATCAACTTCTAAAAAAATAAAACTTTTTTCGGACGACGTATCTCTTCTTAATTTCATCTACCATCTAGCCTGATTATTTATTTCAATCATGAGCCCGTGCATGAATGGTAATTTTTTCCATTAATCTGAACAACGGTGGATGGAAGCGAATTCAGGAGGTAGAGCCAAGACAGAATTTGGTATGACGTAGGGAAATATTTAGCAGTTAGTTAGTCACATACTCTCTAGTCAAATTGCGTTATAATTGAAGAAAAAAGAATAGAAGACGAGAATAATTCTAGCTCAATCCCACAGTCCATGCATCATTCAACACCTTATCTAGGCAAGAATCCAGGATCTCCAGTCTTACAATGAAACTATTGCATACAAGAGACTTCCCCATTACTTGAACGAAGTTCGAAATTCAAAGTTCATTCTAACCCAGAAATTACTTGCAACAACCAAAACCAAAGCTAATACCAAGCCAAGTGAGGATGTACATCAGTTGACCCCTACTACAAAACTGTTTTATTAGTAGTTTCAGATTACATACCTAGGCTATAAAGTCTTGAACTTTATCCAATATGCCATACCATTTTTTTTAATTTTTTTAATTTTTTAGAATAAATGTGTCATACCTAGGAATGTACATAAGCCTCTTAATGGACAGACATCTATACATTCATGTTTGCCTAATGAGATGCGAAAACCGACCATTTTACACCAATTCTGAAAGCTATGATTTATAAATGGACTGCCAAGAATAAATAATTTAACCATACAACTTATTTCTGATTGGAAAGACAATCACAGACCCATACCCATTTGCCTGCTTAAGGTTAGAACATATAACAAGAAAAATATGATATAGGCATTTTTCAAATCATCTAAATTCCAAGATGAAATCTTTTCCATCATTCTGGTAACTTTTTCCACAATTGATTCAACCTTGGGCTCCTAAACCAATCAAACCGTTTAAAAGCCAACAAACATAGCAAAACCCCAACAAAGAAGATAATCAAATTCAATTCTCATTTCCACTCCAAGAAATAAACCCAACATCAAGATCCCATCTTTCCTAAAATCAATCCAATTTTAGACCCAGAAGAACAAGATAAAACAAAAGGCCAAACCCAGATAAGCCAAATTGATGAATTCTAAGCAAAACCCACCCAATTTTTTTTAGTAAAACTCGATGATCAATTTACATACCTACTCCCAACTGGTGATTAGAAAGAGGAAGATAGAAGGATTGGCGTTTCCTTTTCTGTTGTTTGAATTAAGTGTTCACGCAAATTGTTCCACAGGGATTTAGCTCATCTAATAAAGAGAGTAAATACTCACAGTATAGCTAGCAGTGACTGGAGAGTGGGTATTGCTATAAAGACCTTATATACGGAGTTTGGTACACCCATATTTAGGAGGTGAAATTTCTCTATGTTGCGAAATTGATATTCGATTTCTACGTGTATAATACATATATTTATGGTTTGATAAGTTAATACTACACTTAATTTTTTTCTCTTTTGAAAACAATTCTTATTTAAATATATATCATATGTCCCAAATTATGTCACTGAGCCAACACTTACATTAAGAAAATTGTTAGTTAATTGATAAAAAATAATGTTAAAAATTTTCCTTGTTAATTTTTTTCTATTAAATATTGTCTTAAATTTATTATTGACAAATGATTTGAGACAAGAAAATGTTAATTTTGTGACAAATAAATTATCATGGAGGTAGTATTTTAAAAAAAAATTAACAGTGATTTCCCCAAAAAAAATCTTAGCCATCAAATTTAACTCATCCAACAATTAACAGATACTCCGTATGTTAAGATAGAACACGTGTCAGCATAGTAACCATTTTATACTATCAGTTATGGTGTAGAATTCATCTTTACTCGCATTGTACTGGTAGATGTCAACCATTTGGTAATTTAATTAGATGGATGATATTAATTATTTATCTATAACTTAACCACTATTTTTAAATAATTGTTAAACAACAATTAATCTCGATCATCTCTCGATTTATTAATATTATACCAAATTAAAAGCCCTCACCTATTGTCTTAAGAGAAAAAGTAATATCATTAATCAAATATTACATAATAAGACCCATAAGCTTAATAACATGCATTAGCTCGGACTAATTTTAAACTATAATCCATATATACAAATCTCTAAGTCAAGCTTTCTTTTGCGAAATTTGATACTAAAATATCGCATCAACTCAAAATAATTAAAAAATATTAGGAAAACGTAAGCCGAAACTAATTCACTGTTAATAATAAATCATACTAGGATGGCAATTTGGCTATTATGTAGAACAATTGTTATTTTGTATGTGCGTAATATTTATTATTCTGTTGAAAACATTTAACTGATGAAATAAATAATTATTTTTTTAACAACTATTTTCTCTTTGAATCATCTTAAAATTTCCAACATTCTACTCAGTGGTGGAGATAGTAATTTATCATAGGGGGTGAATTTTTTAAAGGGGCGAAATACAACATTTATAAAAAAATATCACAAAAATAATTTTTTCCTATAGAAAATTCGTCGTTTCTGAAAATTTTGGGGACGGGGGCTCTGCCACTGATTCTACCAGTCTGGGAAAACCTGTTATGCACATGCAGTTTGATGCAAGTATGCACGCCCTTACTTTAGCTTGATTTGTGTATTCGAATGAAATGTTTGCTAGAGAGACAAGGAGCAATGACGGATTCAGGATTTAAGGACAGTGGAGTCACTTGTTTAGGGATGAAGTCAAAAAATAAACTAAATTTTTTTTATAGAAAATTCGACGTTTATGAAAATGTTGGAGGAGGCCTCCACAGTTTTAGAGGGAGAACGCCCATACGATATTTTAAAAAAAAATCACGTTTTCTATAAGATTTTTTTTTTCAATAAACTATTTCTATTTTTAGTAGAAACCTTAAAATATAATATTTCTATCAATATGAACTAATTTTCTATGACGATTTCTAAAAATTAACAAACACGATGATTTTAGACCAAAACTCAAAGGGGATGGAATGAAGTGAGAATGTACAAAAATACCTACAAATCTGTTGAAAATTAGTTAGTAAATAAAAATATTTTTGAACGGATTTCTCAAAAAAGATGTCACAATATGTGTGAGACAAGTAAAATTTTAGAAGAAAAAAAATTAAAAATATTTCAAATAAAGAAAAAATTTTTTATTAAGAAAGCGATTGGACTCACACGACAACCAAGATAATTAATCACCACGTCATTGCCTTCTGCGTTTGATATTATTTGAGTATGGGGTCACCAAATCTTATAACGGGTCACTAATTTAATAATATATATCTAATCATTATATAAGTATATAATTAGAAGTAAAAAAAAAAAAGAAAACTAAGCCTCTACATCCGTCACTCGAATTAATAGCCGTTTTAGTCCCCAACCTATTTGCGCTTAGCCTGATTTATCCTTTTTAGAAAAGTTTATCCTTTTTCATCCTTAATGAATTTAAGGGCAGCCATTTTCATCATTCCGTCCAAAACTTTTTAAAGAAAGGTTAAACTGGTGACGTGGCTTGACGGTGGAGAAATTCTCTCTCTTCTCCAAGGGCATTTATGGTATTTTGCATCTTCACCCTTAGTTGTTCTTCTCTTCAACCCACATTCTCTTCCATGGATGAAGATTCTTCTATCTCCTAGTAATTCTTCTTCATGTTTAGCTGTTCAATGCCCTCCTACAACTACTTTTAGGCCTAATAATACTAGTATTTCTTCTTGTTCTTCAATCCCCAAATGTTGAAATTTTGCATCCAAGACCAGTCCATTATCAGAACCATTGAATGTTGTTCATGGGAATTGGCATATGATTCCATTTCCACCAACCCCTTTTTGCCTCTTCCAAATTGTATGCCAAGATCACCACAAATTCAGCCACCATCCTCTTCATCATTGATGAATATTTCAACATGGATTTCATTATCACCTGTAATTAATTTTCAGATGGAGCCCCCCTTCAAACCAAAATATTTGTGCCAACAATTACGCACCTATGTGGCTGGACGAAGAGAATATTATTGGCATGAAGAGGCCATATCCTTTCTCAATGGAAACCCTTCCGGCCCCTGCTTTTCACTTCAAGTTCCCACTGTAAAATGTGATGGTTGGCCATTTCTCCATCTGGTTCTTGAAATGGCTTGTGTCCATGTCTCCAGTGGTGATTTCTTATGCTTTCATTGTATCAGGAACTTGAAAAATTCATTGTTCTGAGTGAAAAATATTTGTGAAGTAATTGAAAATTGAATGTGCATTTGTAAAAATGATTTGAAGATCTGCAATAAAATTATCAACTCTTTTCTCATAGTTGCCTCTTCCAATTGGGTTAGCTTTTTTTTTCTCCACATTTTTCATTTTTCATTTTCCCAGCATTTCAATGCTTTTTATGATATTTTTTTGTTTCCTGCATTTCAAATCTGATGAAAAATACGGCACTTTTTTTATTATTATTATTATATACATATAACCCTCTCAATCCATCCACCATATAATTGCCATACCATATTCTTAAAGGAACCCCAAAAGGGAAAAATCCATATCAATTAACACAAACCCCAAAAGGGTGAAAAAAAGAAGAAGAATCTTCATCCATGGAAGGGATGGTGGGTTGAAGAAGAAGAGCTAAGGGTGAAGATGCAAAATATCAGAAATGCCCTTGGAGGAAAGAGAATTTCTCCACCGTCAAGCCACGTCACCAGTTTAACCTTTTTTAAAAAAGTTTTGGACGGAAGGATGAAAATGGCTGTCCGTAAATTCATGAAGGATGAAAAAGGATAAACTTTTCTAAAAAGGATAAAACAGGCTAAGCGCAAATAGGTTGGGGACTAAAACGGCTATTAATTCTCCGTCACTGACAAGGTTTTAAATTCAATTTCACATTTGTCTTTTTTTTATAAGAGGATCTCCGTCCAATCTAACTGCATATTTAATACAGCTCAGCCGGGGATTTTCTTTATAATTATTAAATTTCTAAAGTTAAATATATTTTGTTGAATTGCATTTAAGGTGTGGACAAATAGAGGATAAAAACGTTTTGACTTATCTCTAATACTTAAAATACTAGTTGTGACTCCAATGTAATTTAGAAAGTGTAGATTTTACCCATTCATAGTTCATATTAGAAATAGTAATAAAGTGGACCTTGTTACCAATTGATAATCTCTATTATCTAATTTGCACGATGAAATTAATTGTAGCGAAGAGAATCATGTTATTATACTAGGGAAAATAATAGGAAAAAGGAAGTTAATCATATTATTATGATTTGGTTCTGCCACAAGAGAATCAGTAATCATGTTAATATTCATTTCCTTTTAGGGAAAGCAAAAGAGAATGTTCATTATGTTCCACACTTTGGGAAAAAATTAAAAAAATAACTTCAAACCCCACTAAATATCCATAATCATACGATAACCAAATATCTTCAATTTCTAATTTCTAAATATATCACGATTTATTTAGATTTATCATATATAATTGTAATTGTGCAAATATTATAACAAAATTTCATAATAAAAAGTAAATATAGATTAGATACATTTTTTTCTTTTTGAGGGAGGGGAAAGGAGAAAAGATGAACGAGCGTCTAGAGAGTGTCAATGGGTTTGGGTCGGTCCTAATTCGGTTCACACATCTCAACAAAATGTGAATGTTAGTTCAAATGAGTTGAGTGTGGCCGATCGTGAACTCAATATTCAAGCTCAAAATTTATGTAGAGTCGATCGTGAGGTTGACTCCGCTTAGCCCTATTAAGACTCGCACCCGAATAAGAATAATATAATTATAAATATTATATATATAATACTAGGTTTCTAATTTTTTATTTTTTTTAAATAAAGACCTATAAAAATTGTCTGGAAAACCCATCGTTTCTTTATGTCTACATTGTATGTGGATTCTTTAACATTTGTCATTGTTATGTGCTTATTTTTTATTATCTTGTTATTAGTTTATATTGCTACATTAATTAAGTATCATTGTATTATGTCATATATATATTCTTGTTAGGATTTTGTCTCATGGGTCATTGTATCCTATTATTATTTCTACAAGATTTTAAATTTTTCTGCTAATATAAATTTAGCTCATGAGCTCAACCCAACCCACATTAAAATATGAGTTGAGCGTAAACTCAAGGTTTATGAGCTTTTTCGGAATGAGCGTGAGCTGAACTTTCTAATTTTTATGTGAGTTGAGCGTGAGGTACGCCAAACTCGACTTATATGGCTCGATTGATAGCCCTATGTGCGCTCAATAAACATATAACTTCTTAAGCAGTGGCGGAGCTTCTAAGAGGCAGGAGGGGGCCACGACCCCATAAATTTTTTTAAAATTGCACATTAGTAAAGGAATATGTTTTTTTGTATAAATAAGTCCTTATAATATAAAATATCTTGGTTCCTTAAAAAATTGAAATTTCATAATAGTACTCTCTAAACATAGTTTCACCACTAATTTTCATATTTATTTTTTAAACCCGGCTGGGCGGTTGCCACATGAAAGGGAGATAGAAGTGCCTCACGAGAGGAGGAGAGAACCCTACAAAAGGGGAACTTTAAAGCATGCACCATGTATGGGGAGGGTATCGAACCCACGACTTCACGGTCGTGGGCAGGCCATAGCACTTGTGATCACCACTAACTTTCATAATAATGCTATTTATTACTCTTTTTGTATTTGAATGTACAATTTTCATTTTTTTTTCCAAAATTGAATATCAAATTTTCTAAAATAGAAATAATTTGGATTTGAACTTACAATAGTAGTCTTCCATTAAACTAATAGAATTAAAATTCACAAGTTTATTAGTCCTGCCAATTTCCGAAATTAAGGTGATTAAATTCTACTAACACATATTTCCCCCACTAACTTTATTAATTTCATTGATTAAACTTTATTAACACACTAATTTTTTTTAATTGAAAATGATAAGTTTGAAAATTAATTAAAGGGAAATTAGCCTGTTTAGTCCCCCAGGAATTTTCGGTTAGCTTGTATAGTCCCCAATGTTTAATTTCAGCCTAGTTAGTCCCCTAGGAATTTTTGTTCAGCCTGTAAAGTCCCCCAGGAATTTTCGTTCAGCTTGTAAAGTCCCTTACCTAGTCCCAGATTTTTTGTATTTTGTAAATTTTATAGATTGAAACTGACCATTATTCCCTCGCTCATTAAGCACGAGGATGACATGAATTTGGGGTTGTCTTGATTCCGCCGCAGAAGAGGCAGTGGAACCTCTATATGCAACCTGTAAATAGATAAGGGACTTTACAGGATGGCCAAAAATTTCTGGGGGACTTTACAGGCTGAAATTAAACATTGGGGACTTTACAGGCTAACCGAAAATTCTTGGGGGACTAAACAGGCTGATTTCCCTTAATTAAAATTCAAATTGTATTTATAATGAATTGTATATAGCAAACTCAAATTATACAATAGCGCTCCAAATACATAAAATTTTCTCTAAAAATATACATACATTTAATTCGCTAATAATTTTTTAAAACTTTCTCATGCTATTTTGAAGTGTGGTTCGTGGCACTAACATTTGCACGCTCGATTTTTCTTTATTTTTTAATTATTTTTTTTGTTAATTTTCTTCCTTAGTTTCTGTCTTTTTCGATGATATATATCGTTTAAATTCAGATATTTTAATAAAAATATATCATTTTACCTCAAATATATCATTTTACACCGTGATCAAATTTTAATTCGTCCCCCCAAAATTAAAATTCTTACTCCGCCACTGCTCTTAAGTAGATCGTAAAATATGTTTTTCCACATAAACTAATACCTTAACTTATAGATTATATCCATGATACAAAACTTCTTCTCCAATAAAAATAGTGTTGGAATATTTTTCTGATATTATGAAAAAAAATTGCTACTGGTTTTAAAATTATACCAGAATTGAATAAATTAAAACAGTGTAGAATAAGAAAACAGAAAACCAAAAACAGTACACTGTAATTTCCAAAAATAAATGCAGTACAGATACAGATACAGAAATAATATACAGATTTTCTACAACAGGAAAATAAAGGAAAAACCAGTAAGCAAACCCAAAAAATGTTACTGAATATTATTTAGATAGAATCCTGGACGAGACAGCAGTAAACCGCTTCCCCTTAAGTTTAATAGTTCTGCCGTTTACAGCTTCAGGCCTCTTAAACACTGAACTCTCAAGGTACAACGTCCAAACCTTCTATTTGTCTGAAACAAAAAACAGAACCTTCGAATCGTAGTGGTGCAGCAGAACTCTCAGAATGTTATGAAAAATGTAGGAAAAACTTATGCAGATGGAGAGAAGAGCAAAATCGAGTGTGTTTCTGACAGTGCAGTGGTCTGCCTTTTATAGGCTGTGAAACCCATATCTGTAACAGCTGAAGCATTACTCAGCCTTAATGGCCAACATAAATATTGACTGTTACAATAAGAGGTTTTATGTGAGGATTGAATACCGCGAATTTTGATCCGACATTTATCTACAGACCTTCCGTATGCAGCCCCCATTGCGAGCGCGCACGAAATTCTCACATGGGGCATAATATGAATAACACAATTTAAAATCATGTGGTCCACTTTTCCTTATAAAGTGATTTCCACTTCCATGAGTTTCTCATGTGGGATGTGGATTTAAAACCCAGTTACCACATTTTATTCACTCACTTTATACCAATTTATCATTCACACCATTAATTTATTTTCTCACATGTTATATATCCTCTCGAAACTTGCGCAACCCACTTCGTGATAATCTCAATAACATTCAAAATCGAGCGATATAACATATAATAATATTGGCTCAAAAATGTCCTCACAACACTTTGATTACACTTTAATTCCTTTAGAAAACTAATTTCTTCAACAAATAGTTAATCTTAACTAATGGTGAATAAATAAATTGTGACAATAAATACTTATTGTTAGATTGTATTCACACTCGTTTGGATGTACCACATTATAATTGTGGTGGCTACAAAAAGAAAGAAAAATGAAAAATGAAGTACCGAAAGATCATTCCTAAAGCTCTGAAGTCAATTTCTGTGTTTCCACAAACTTATTTTTTCCTACTCACTTTAGACTTCCCCAAACATAACAACCTCATAGGTAATGTTTTTGGGTTTTTGCTATGTTAAATGTTATGTTATGTTGTGTAACTATTTCTGAAGTAGTAACTGTTGTTTTTGCTTTCAAAGGCTGAGAGAAGGGCAAGGAGACCAAGCAAATGTGGGAATTGTCGTCAGGTGGGACATAACATAGCTACCTGTCCAATGCCTATACAAAACCCCTTGCTAAGACAGAAGCGTAACGGAGATTTTTGGAGCTACTAAATGGAATACTAGCTGGAGTTCTCCTTTTTGTTTTTGGTAATATATACCTTGTTCCAACTATGTAAATCATGTTAAACTATCTACTCTAAGAGTATGGACCTGTAATTTTTGTGGTACATGTTGGAAATAATGTTGATTATTTTGCCCATTTTATATATTATGGTAATTCCCATGTTGGAAACACTTATGTTAACTATATATTACAGATTTCATCTCTACTCAACATTCAATGTGTAACAATATATATATATATTTTTTTTTAGCCTCATAGGAGGAGGTGGACGCCCCATGAAGGGGGAGAATTATTTGGTCCCATGTAGGGAGAGGGGAGGGTGTCGAACCCGCGACCTCACTGTCGTGGGCAGAGGCCAGCCCCACTGGACTGTGGCACTCTTGACAATGTGTAACAATATACTTTGCTTTTGGACATCATTTGCATAACAAAAATTACTTGCATTTACTGTGCTTAAAACAGTACATACAATCCAACCATGACAAAAAAATAAATCTTACAATGCATCTCCATCATGAATTATCCATAAATTACATCAATTTTTTGCAGCAAAATAACCTAAACAAAACACTAAGACAATGACCAACAACTTGATAATCCACTATTGTTTAACCAATTTGACATCTTATTTTGCTATTTTCCTTCGGAGTCCTTCAATCACTCGACTCTCCTTCTCCTTGAATGCAATATCATCCATTCCACACGATTCAGATTTCACTCTCTACCTGCAATAATGGAATCGAATAGCTCAACTCGCCCATAAAATGAAATCAATTTTTTTTACAAACACTTCATAATTAAAAAATTAAAAAACCTTCAAACACTGGTGAATCAGAGACGGATCTAAATGGTGCCTAGGGACCTTGCCCCTACCCAATATTTTTAAAATCGGAGGTTTTTATCTATCTACCCGTCTCTATATATTTTACTTATAATTTTACTCTGTCCGCCCTAATTTGTTTTCAGAAATTTTACTCCTAGGACTGAATGTCTAGTGGTGAATGATAATACCAGATCAAATTTAGGCATAGAAAGAAAAGAGAAGCAAAATTTGATATAATACCATGCTCAATCTTTTCTTTCTTGATGATTAGACTATTAAGAAAGCAATAACAAGTCTCTTGAGAGGACACGTCCAAAGCAGATGCATATGTACCAAATACAACAAAAGGTAAAGAAAAAAAATAAAGGAACTATATTTTCTTGTTCCAAATCATTTGTCTTCACAAGAATTTAGGAAATCATCTTTCACTTTTTTCAATATTATCCGAACATTTATTAACTCAACAAACTCAAAATTCTTTGTTGTATTTAGGATTCCAAAGTCATTGACTAAAACCTAAACCAAATAAAAACTTCCTAAAACTAGGTAAAAGTTGATAAAAAACAGTACAAACGTTTTCAAATCCCTAAAACATGAAAGGAAAACAGCACAAATAATGATACTCCCTCCATTCATCAAAATATGACGTTAATGACATTATGAAAAAAATTAAAGAACTCAAACAAACAATAATATTTTCACCACAATTTCCAATAATACCCCTTCCACCCTCTCTTTAACTTTTCCAACAAAAGATATGTTGAAAGTATAATCGAAATAAATTATTGACATCTAATAAAAACATGTAAAATGACAATTAATTTCAATACACATGTAATATTTTCAAAGCTAATGCAACATGACATAGAGATCACGAGTTCGAATACATTCCCCCGCTTCTTGAATCCCTTCATTACTTGTAATAGACATATCCCCAATAAAATACTCCCTCCATCCCAAAATAAGGTTAACATTTGGATTATCAATGAGAATTTAATGAACTTTTATCATTTTTACCCTCTTTTTACTTTTTTTTTTTAATTACCCTCTTTTTACATTTAATGAGGATATATTAATCTTTTAGCTTTACCTTTTTATAGTTTTTAGAAATTTCTTAATTTATGTGAAATGGTCAAAATATTTTTATAGTTTTTAGGGATGGAGAGAGTAAAATAAACCAACAAGTAGGAATCAAAATATTTGGGTTGAAGCAAATAAATTTCTGAGTTGGATACGGAATAATAGTAAGTGGCGCACTAAAAAGCGCAAGGTCCAAAAAACAGTCACCTTATCTGACCACGATGCCCTTGTCGGAAGGCAAACAAAAGAAAAAACAATGCTCCCGGCTCCTATGCAGGACAGCTTGCGGGACAAACTACCAGCCGTCAAATGAGATTTTTTAACGGTCTAAATCTGAAAAGAATTTTTTTTTTTTTTTAATATTTTCAATCCAGAGCAACTTTTCTCTCTCCAGATCTGAGCCGTTCAAAATCTCATCCGACGACTGGTGCGGAACAATCCCTGTTCCGCATAGGAGCCGGACTGAAAAACAATGCTAAAAAATAAAGGGATCCAGGTGGACTCGAACCACCAACCTCTCAAATGGAATACTTGAGCGCTCTACCAAATTTGAGCTTATGGATCCATTCAAATCACAGAACAATTCCCAAACACTCACCATACATATGGCTCCGACTCCTATGCGTGACGCCTTTTGCTCTGTACGGTGCGAGACACGCTCCCAGTCGTCGAATGGACAGATAAAAAATTCCATTAGACGGCTGAAATTATTCCCCACGCGCGAAACTTTGACTGTTCCGCATAGAAGCCGAACTGATATGACATGACGCACCACACATTTACCAGAAGCCACAGGCTGACGTATGATAACCCTACCCACTTAGCATGACACAGTTTAAAACCACACGAACAACATTAATTACTTAATTTGATGGTGCCTGGCTTCATTACCCACTGAAGAGCGTGGAGACGCGTAAAAGAAAAGTATTGATTCCCATCTTCCCAAGGATCAAAGAAAAAGTTTTTTTTATACAAGACGGCCAACTTTAACCATCAACTTTGACCGTGCCTGGAAATACTTGACCAACTAAAGCGGGCGTGTACGTGTAACGAAAAGTTTTGCAAACGGTAACACGTTATTGTATAATAGTGTAAAGAAAAGTTCAAAACCTGCTGAAAACGATCCAGATCGTTGCTTCAAATTGGAAGGCAAAATGATAAGACAATAAAACCACACAAAACACCCTTTCCCCATCTCTATAATCGTTTTTCTAATAGCTGTTTATATTTCTGTCAGCTGTAAAGAGAACAGTAAAAACATCTACTCTAAAGCAGTACTAGTATATAGAGAAATGAAATCTCAAAATAGAAATCTGAAATTGAAGATGGGGATCCAAAAATTATGGAAAAAAGGGGAAAATATAGGAAAATTTCTTAAAAAATAGAGAGAAAATAATAGATGCATTAAGGGAGACACCCAAAAAATAGAGGATAAAGAGGAGAGACAAATGGAGGAATTAAAGGGATTAAAGGGTTTTTCCAAAATCAGAGGCACTTCGGTGTTGAACATCTTAAACGTCTCTCAACTTGGAGCCATCAGATTTCATCCAACAGCAAGAAACTGTTCAACGCAATAGCCAGGCCCACCTTCGGTGCCCACTAGCCAAAGATCAGCACCTGTAGAACAAGATCCGAACATGTCCCCAGATCGTATTTAGCAGGTGCTAAACTTTACAACATTCAGCAACTTAATACTATAAAATAAAATTTTCAAAAGGTATAAAAATACAAAAAATTAATTCTGAAACAATTACAACTCATTTCAGTTTTACAGCAGACTAGTGAAATAGAAAACTAATATTTAAACAGTGATCTCACAGTATTAACAATCAGCTGAAGCCACACAAAAAAACCCCCCAAAACACAAAACAATAGATCGTAAAAATAAGGCATATAACGCCACACCACATATCTAAATACAGAGTAAAATAAAAATCTGAAGGTAAAATAAACAATTAAGAAAACAAAAAGGCACCACAATACTAAAACTCACACATCTGACCTCATTATCAATTGCTGAACAAAGAAAGACCTCAAATGGATACAAATGCCAGTGGGAAGGATGGAACAAACTGCAATCAAGCCTCATCAAACCTGAATAGCCTCATGCTACCCATAAACAGAATACCAGCCAAACCAGACCATATTACAAATCCACAAAACTCAATCAGAAGAAATAAAGGACAATACTGTCCTAGAAAATTAATGGGATGCGGCAAATTTGTATAAATGCAACCAGAGAAGTAACAGACACATACTCGGAAAACTTTACACAATCTTGAGTTGCAGCATATCGAATCTTTAACACCGAAAGCAGAATATTCCTGCTGCTGTATCTAATTGAACAACAGGAAAGAGAATATTAGGACCAGAACAACGTCAATCCCTAAAAAATTTAAAAGCAACAGCAGCACCGAGAAACAAATTGTTTTTGAAAAGACCTCAAATTTACCATCAAGACTGTATATGCCATTGAAGAGAACAAGCGAACAACGCAGCAAATGAAAACAAGAACCTCAAACCGGCAAACAAGGAAAAATGACAGCAAGCAGCAACTCGTTGACAAAAGCCACAGCTCCACTCGTCCACAAAAGATGAGCAACAATGAAGAGGACAACTCAAACCTCCGAAAGTTGTTGCAGATAACCAGTAAATACAAGGATACAGTCGATACCAGTTTCTCCTGAAAGATATATTCCCAACTTCAAAGGAAACACTTCCAACCCTTTACAACAGCTTGAGACCAACAGTCTACAATTGCACTAATACAGTACAAATGAATAAAAGAATTGTTGAACTACATAAAAATTCTACACATATCAGATACAAGCTTCAACTACAAATACCTAGTAAACTATTCGACAAAGCAAAAAACCAAAAAGCAACAATAGCAATTGAATAAAAACAAACTTGTATGTATAGTTAGAAAAGAAACTTCGAAATGTTACTGAAAAACTAAGAGGCAGGGTGATACGCCCATGTTAGCTCTTGTACCAATGGGTAAAATTAATAACATTCAAGGTAGTGCTTAAAACATCCGGAGTACAAAACTGAACATTATTAATGTCTTTACAACTACCAATTGTGGTATTGCAAGTACATATGATAGTCGTTAAGAAGATTTGTTGAAACCATTGCCTCTTTGGAGTCGACCATTGCTACGTTACTTTCTTTATAATGCAATCGTTATTAATTAATTATGTTGACGAAATGCGTTGGCAAGATTAAATTGAATCGTGATTAAGCCTTCAAAGTAGTTGAATTGTATTCTAAAACAACACTAATGAGAAGCCCCATGCACACTGGAAGTTTAGTGGAACAAAACAGTTTCCGGACTATAAAGAATAATTTCCATTTGAGGATGATAAACAAGCGCATCAATTATATTAAAATTTTAGGTTTCAAATGGATAGAACATGTAGAAAACTTATTTGAATATGAAATTAAAGCTAGTCAGTAATTCTTAAAAGTTAAAACTAATGTATCATATGCATAGAATATCTTAAATATATATGAGAATATAACTTCGGCTTTATTATCTCAAATTTAACTTTCATATGAATCTGAAAATTAAAATGACTTAAATTTATGATTTCGTTAAGCATAGAGTATCTAAGATAATATGCATGAATATGACATTAATGCTTTATTTGAGACTTCTATTTTGAGTGTTAAAATCTGAGAATTGAATGATAAAAGCAGCCATGCGTGTACCTCTTTGAAGAGCCGAAAGTATCATTGATAATGGATTCATGAGATCAGTAGAGTTGAACTATGGCACATCATCGAAAAGGATCGAAGGGAGCTCCAAGATGGTTTAAGCGAGATATTCTCTAGGTAGACTACTCTGAATATCGAGTTTTGAAGCTTTGTATGGACAGGCGATATGTAGTAAAAACACGGGGAAAGGGGAAAGAGACGCCCACACCAGAGGGGAGAGTCGGTCAAATTCCCGTACCATCTCCCCTCTTAAATAAAACATTATTTTTTATTAGTCATTTTCGACCTGCCAAGCGAGCGCACCCGACATGGCAAAGGTCATGGACATAGGAGAACACTCATAGATCATTTTCCCTCTCATAGCACTCATCTGATACTTCCTATCAGCAAAAAAACTATCACAACATTACCTATGAAATATCAATAAGCATCAGATTGATATACCATCAGAAACGTTAACAACGCCTTGATTATAATGACCGACATCTAAAACGGATCATCCATCTCTACAAAAGGCCATACGCCTTAAAAAAGTCCTTCAAGATCTGAAAAATTCAACATCGAAAACTGAAAAATTCAACACCGAAAACTGAAAAAATAGTAAAATTAATGCTGAATGAATAATTATACCTAACACGACAAGGTTAATAAAAATTCGACCACATAAATAAACCGAAGTAGATCTGGCAACAAACTCACCATGAGGACCGTTGTGCGATTACATCTCAACCCGAAACCGATCAGAGGCATCATCATAATAATCAGAACTGAAAACAAGCGAATTACCGAATCAGCTAAAAGTAAAAGGTAAAAAACCGATCGAAATTAAGACAACGAACATACACCTACATATTCAGATCAAACAGTATCCAGATCTGTAATATCCTCGCCGAGGTCATAAATTGAAACGAAGAACAGATCGGGAAGAACTTGATCAACACCTCCTGCCGATTCCATAATCAAACTTTAGATCGTTCAACAATCTACTCAGATCTAAAAAATGGTCTAAAGAACAGATCAGGAAGAACTTCATCAAAAAATCCAGCCGATTCCATAATCAAACTCTAGATCGTTCAAAGATCTATTCAGATCTACAAAAATAATCTAAAGAACAGCAAGGAGGAACATATCTAATAAAAAAGGAACCGCCTTGAGAAAGTACGACGGGAGGCGGCGAGAGATGAAATTGGTACACAGAAAAAGAGGAGAATGGGGGATTATTTATTGAGAGAGACGTCTGATCGAACGGCTAGAAATGAATGATTGATTAGATATTTTAACGGCTGCCGTATGCACAAAAACGTATTTTTCGGTGGGGTTGACTAGCAATAGTGCAATGCTAATCATGCTGGCCTTTGAATCGAACGGCTGTGATTGGATTAACGGTGGGAAGGTTCTGGATGCCGTTCCTTGACTGCGATGGGATAACGTAAAACGTGGCTCAACGTGTTTCTCGCCCCTGCTAGGGTGTCAATATCTCGTTCACAAAAAAAATAAAATTAGAAAACTCAACACACGTTTAATTTTGAAAAATTCACAAAGACTAATGATATTGCCAAGACAAATATTCCTATATTAACATTTTTATCCTTTTAATTAATTGATTTCTTTCCATTATCCTCGTCTCTACCAATCTTATATCTTTTTTTCTTTCTTTTTTTAATAAAATATCAATCTTCTATCTCCTCTTCACTGTACTTTCGATAAAAAAAACCATTTGATTTTCTTCTATCCAAAATAGCAATACGAGAAAAAACTCTTCTTTGATAATTATTTTCCTACCTAGATTTGATTGGATTGAGTTTAGTTTGAGTTTAATCTAATTTGAGACTCAAACTCAAATTAACTAACTTTGAATTGAGTCTGAAAATAAAATTTAAATTATTAAATTATTTAAAATTTAGTATCGATTTGAGATTCATACTAAAATTTTAAATCCAAAACTAATACAATTACACTCTTAGTTTATCATACTGGATGGAAGAGATTGTGTCGATTATTCGAGAAAATAAAAGAAAAACAAGATGAAGATGGAAGAGGTTTGGACTATGAGAGAGGAGACGAAATGACCACTGACTAACGGCTTGGAGAGATGAGAGAAAAGTTTTTCATGATATATCTCGTAATTGATGATGATGAGGGTAGATGTGTCAATATAGGGATATTTACCTTGGCTGGAGGATAATTACCTTGGCAATATCGTTAGCCATTCACAAACTTTGAGTTCACGTTCAGATCAAATTTTAATGTGAACTCGCCATAAACTCATTAACTAAATTTATATTTAGTAACAAAAAACAAAAATCATGTAACAATTAGTATAATGTAATTAATCATGAGACTAAATCTTGACAATAATACAATTATATGTAATTGTTGTAGCAAAATAAACTAATAAAATAATATTCAAAGATCATATTTGAGAAAGAGAAAAGAAATGTTGGATATTGCAGTCATATATTATAGATATTTTTTTAATTAAAAATTTAGTATTATATATAATATATAATATTTATAATTATATTATTATTCTTATTTTTATTCGGGTGTGAGTTTTAACCGGGTTAAGCGGGATCACGTTCAACCTTGGTTCACATCAAATTCGAACTTGAATATTGAGCTCACACTCGAATCAATCTCACTTTTTTCGAGTTATGTGAACCTAGTTCAAACCGGCACAACCTCATTAACACCCCTACTCCTACCCACTAATTTTGAATTTTATTTTCGAGGACTTTATGTTAAGGGTAATTACAAATTAGTCACCCAAGGAAAACAATGTTTTGTGACAAACAAATGTTACATGTTCTTGTTGGATAACAAGATAATTTTTTTTTTTATAAATGGAGAATAGCCTGTTTGAGTTTATCTCAAAAAAATTGAGTCCTAGAAAGTTAGTGTATTTATTAAATACTTTCAATTCGAAATAATTTGTCCCCAAATTTGTTACCCTATGTTATTTTAATAAAAAAAAATACCTAATGAATGCTTAATTGACTCAATGAAGTGGCTGGATACAGGGTCTATTTGGATTGGGTTTAGCTTGAGATTGGTTTGGTTTGGTCTCACTTTTGGAGGGAAATTTGGCCAATTAAAATAGGCGGGAAAATTTAAATTTTTTTTTTCAAATAATCGTCCAAATCCAAATTTTGGCCTCAAAAATTTGGAATTTGAACATCTCCCGACAATTTTTCAATCAAAAATTTGGAATTGAAAGATTATTTGAAGAAAAAAATTTGAATTTGAATTTCTCCCGCCTATTTTAGAGGCCAAATTTCCCTCCAAAAGTGAGACCAAACCAAACCAATCTCAAGCCAAACCCAATCCAAATAGACCCACAGAAAAGTTCTACAGAAGAAAAGGAAAGATGAGAATAACAAAGTAGACAAAGAAAATGTTGTCAAAAAGAAAGGAGAATGCAAGGATCTTTTGATAAACAATGAGCTGCAGCCAAAGGCACGAGAAAGACGGAAAGTATCAGAAGACAATACATCAGAAAATACAGTTCAAACAGGAAAGAAAAATGCAGGCAGTCTCCTACAAAGCAAACAACAAAAATACCAAGATGGTCGTGAACAGAAGTCGCGGATGCTCAAGAAGTTTGACAATCTACAAGGAAACATAAAAAAGCAAGTACCACATCCACAGGAGAAGACCAATCGCATGAAAGTGAATGCAAGACAGAACAAGAAGAAGATTGATGTCACGCCCGGGTCCACAGCGCGACACATGGATCTAACAGCACGCACGAACATCTATTTGGCAACCGAACTCTCACTCTCCAGTTTCGCAGGAAATGCAACATCAGAAGGATGATAAAGTCAGCAGCAATAGAGTAGCAAAGGAAGAGAGTGAACCCCAGTCAAAAGGCGCAAAAGCAGGACTAACCGAGTTAAGTGAAACGGAAGGGAGCTCTCAACCTGCAAATGTGGTAGAACAGTTAAACAATGTAGATGAAGGCGTCACATTAGACAATTCTGATCAAAATGAATATCAAGGCCTAGAGGTTCCAAGGTCTCTAATTTCCAGTGACAGTGTAAGCTGGACTTCATAGCACTTCGGATATGCATTTATTGTTTCCTTTCAGGCAAACTAACCAATTTCTCAACAACGAAAGAAAGACACTAAAAATGCAGGAAATTTCCCCCCATTCCCATCCCGAATTTCATTTAGTTAAGTCCATTGGCTATGTTACGATAAAGTCATTCGATGATTTGATCAAACAACTTAGCAAAGACTTCGACGTGTTAACATTTTCTGGCGGAAAAGAAGGAAGGAATGCGATACAGCAGACTACCTGCACAAAATTACCAAAAAAATATATAAAAAAACTTATGCTTAATTAATTATACATTTTGTAAGAGTGAACCATAAAGGCAAAAAGCTTTTATATTTTCTTCATCATTTTGCATTTGAGAAAGTTGTCTCTTCCCGTGAGGGAAGCCATACGTTTAGAACTACTATACGTAATTGAGTTTGATGTTCAGTGTGACATCTGCCTGAGATCATGCATCCCGAATTTAATAGTCAAGAGAGCGTTAATTGTTGCATTCCTAGAAATTCTGTCATATTGGGCACATTGTCCTCCAAATTTTAACTGAATTAGTCAGAATCAAAATGCTTGGACACTTGTTTTAAAAAACCTTACTAGTTAAAATGGGTTAACAAATCAGTAGCAATACATACTTGTGTAATGATGATTTTTTTTTTTGTTACTTACATCTATAAAAGGGACTTTGCATGTTTTAAAAGGAATAAATTTAAATTGGATGTGGGTGAGAGTTTGATTAAATTAGGTCTAATTTGTGTTTGGTATGATTGAGACTCGAGCCATCTTCGGATCTAGTCTGAAAATGAAACCTTACCCATTAAATCATCTAGAATTTAAATCTAATGCTAATTTAAAACTATAGTGAAATTTCAAATTCAAACACAATCCAATCTATAAAACAACCTCATGGCAGGACTAGGAGGCTAGATTCTAGAATATCGGTTATGGTTCTCAACAAACTCGAGTACTTTGAGGGATTGTTCATCACTGACCATTTTTTTTTGTTTTGAGATTTGACATCCAAAAAAAAACCCCAAGAAGGAAGCTTTTTGTTAGTACTGAAGGAGCATCATAACAGGAAGAAGAAGAAGATTAGAATCGGAAATGGGAACGAGAGAGAGGGAAAGAGACCTAGAGCTATTGATACCAGTATCTACTAGTAATCACGCTGAAACCAAATTATTATCACCTCCAAAGCCTCCTTCTGCACCCTCTTCTATTCATCATTCTTCTCCCGGCAGAGAGGTCTCTATCTCGTTCAAATTATAGCCAATTATAGGGTTTTGGCATTGTTTTTTAAATTTAATTAATTTGTATTACATTTGTTTGTTAAAGAAATTGCAAATTATCTGCTAAAATTAGTTCATCAATATGGGTTGTGCTGATTCTTTTGATTTCTTGAATGCCAGGCATTTTCTAAAGTTGTACGTAGCTGGGCTTCAAAAAAGTTTATGTCAGGATGGTAATTTATTTATCTGATTCTCTCGGTTTTCTACTATCTCCATTCCATAATATAAGTCGTTTAGAGTACTCTGATTAGTCAAAATATTAATATTACTATATTAAATAGGACTTATATACCAATAATTCTATTTAAGAGAGTAATATTGATATTTTAATTTAAAAAACACCATAATTCTTGTTTCCTTAATTATGGAGGGAGTCAGTGACGGATCCAGAAAAAAATTTCACTGGGGGTCATTTAATATACACAATAATTGACTGCGGTTATTTATACATTTATTATCTAAATGGAGTAAAATATATCATATATAATTAAAAAAAATTACTGGGGTCATTTGATATATACAATAATTCACTGAGGTCATTTATACATTTATTATCTAAATGGAATAAAATACACCATTTGACCCCACTCAGCCTTCTTTGGATCCGTCGCTGGAGGGAGTATAATGATATAAGTTGGTGTGGCTATGGGGTTTCTTGATTATATATTCTTACTGAAAATTATCTCTGAATGCAGTGTAATTTTATTTCCAATAACAGTCACATTCTACATAACTCGAGGTTTCATTCATTTCCTCGACGTCTTCTCTCCAGTCTATGATCATCTTGGGATCAATGTTATGGGTAAGCAAATTCTTTACCCTTTTGCATTTCAACTGCTATGCTTCTTACAACTCTATAAATTGACTCATTGTTGATAACCACTGAAAGCACAAAACTCGAATATAGTTTACCTAGTTTCGTTTTCATATGTGCAATATGAAGATGGTTAAAGATGCCACTCTGTGTCCAAAAATTTGTTCTAGCAAAGTTGTCTGAAATTTCTTAGGCAGTAATGAAGTAAGTTATTTGAAGGGAAATTTATGTCGTGAGCTAACTTTCAAGACGTTGGAGATACGATCAAGTTAAAGGCCCGAACTCAATGTGGTAGCAAAACCATAAGAAATTAATCTGCATTTTACCTAAAGAAATTAATCGGTTAGAATCAAGGCGGTGTCAATTTTATTGCAGAATGAAGCATCTAGTCTAGAGCTGGTGGTTTTTCTTAAGTCGCGATTTTAACTGGTTTTTAATCACTCACCTTTGCAGGCCTTGGATTCATCACTTCTCTTATTTTCATCTTCCTAGTTGGTATTTTCATGTCCTCTTGGTTAGGAGGTTCTGTTCTTAGTCTCGGGGAATGGATTATAAAGAAAATGCCGTTGATAAGCTATATATATTCTGCATCAAAGCAGATAAGTGCAGCAATATCACCTGGTAAATATTTTTCATAAATTCGATTTCTTCTCTTTCGAAGTCCTTGTTATAAGCACTTCCTGATATCAATTCATTGAAATTTACAGATCAGACCTCTCATGCTTTCAAAGAAGTGGCCATCATAAGGCATCCAAGAATCGGAGAATATGCATTCGGATTCATCACTTCTAGTGTTATTCTTCGAAGAAATGGGATCGATGAAGAACTTTGTTGCGTTTATATACCTACTAATCATCTTTATCTTGGAGATATATTTCTTATTAATTCGAAAGATATTATGAGGCCGAATTTGTCTGTTCGAGAAGGAATTGGTAAATAAGCTCATTCAAGAACACTTTGTACATTCCCTTCAAAATATATTTTTTTATCCCTTTGATGGTTGTTCTGGCCTTCATTCGCAGAAATTGTGATCTCTGGTGGGACATCAGTGCCTAAAAAGATAACTGCCGTGGATACAGAAGCTATTCCAACCTCAAGAATTGGCATCTTCAATTCATAAGATTTCTGGAAGACTCGGAAAACGCCTCGGATCCTTTGTAACGCTTCCTGCACCACTGCTTCTTATAGCTTTTTTAGTGCTTGGGGTAGGATATAGTAATAAAAACTTTCATAATTAGTGTGTTATGGCAAGTGTTGCAGTGAGTTTTACAGAGGATCCGAAACGCTCTGAAAATGTGTCATGTAGCCTCTGCTAAATGCAGCAAAACCATGATTTTTAGATTTGACTGCTACAACAAAAGGATTGTAACAAAATCTGCACAAAGATCAGAACAAGATCACAGAAGTTATATTCATTTTCATAATAACTTTAGTTGGAGGTTTTCTGAATGCAAAAGATGTGAAAATAGCTTGTGGAGCTCTATATCCTTTCAAAACTAATTGATAATGAAAAGTGTTAACTCATGAATTTATAGGTTATTTGGATCTTTCTTATGCAGTTAATGTAGGACCTATATATTGCAACACTCACCTTAATGGTCCGCTCTATACCATAAACGATTTGGAGGAATTAATATATATTTCACTCTTACTGAACAAAGTACGTTACAAGAATATATATAAACATGATCAGGCCCGGCCATGAAGGGGCTCAAAGTGCCCTACGGAACAGGGCATCCGAAAATTGGGGGCTTCAATTTTTTGTTATTTATGTATACATATGTGTATTTTGTTGAATAAATTTTAGAATTCTTTTGTATTTTCTCCAGAATTTGGGATAATCAAGTTAAATGTATGGATTCTCATTTTTATATTTGTTCAAAAATTACATGAAAACAATAGTACTAAAATTTTATTTGCCCAATCTATTAAAAATTAGATGAAATAGATGAAGAAAAATCATTACTACCGCCGTTTGCTTTGGTTTTAAAAATTCAAAAATCATATTATATTTTGACATTTTTTATAATTTATACTTTAAAAAATAGGGGTATAACTTTGATAACTAGTACAGGACTTTCATATTATTCGAGACGGGCATGCATGTGATACTACGCTCTATTAGCTATATTAGGAAAATTTCAGGGCAGATTCTTTCTATACCATTGTCTAGACACTATCTTAAAGGGTCAAACGTGTAAATTTGATTTTGAACGCAAGGAAAATCCTTTCATGTTTCATGCCATCCCCTCTCTCCGAGGGGTGTGGTGTGGTTACTTTAAATCTATTAAATATATTAAATCTATAAAAGTGCCCCAAGTTTTGTTGAGTTTCAATTGGGTGCTTATTGACTTAGTTATGTCCATTGGGGTACCCAAATTAGGGTTTCATCCAAAAGAAAATAACGGTTATTTAAAATGTCACTTCTTTTTTTGGGTTGGGAAGTTAGTAGTCTGGGCCACAAAATCCTTTCATGTTTCATGCCATCCTCTCTCTTCGAGGGGTGTGGTGTGGTTACTTTAAATCTATTAAATCTATAAAAGTGCCCCAAGTTTTGTTGAGTTTCAATTGGGTGCTTATTGACTTAGTTATGTCCATTGGGGTACCCAAATTAGGGTTTCATCCAAAAGAAAATAACGGTTATTTAAAATGTCACTTTTTTTTTGGGTTGGGAGATTAGTAGTCTGGGCGCTATGACCCGGTGTCAAACTCAGGACCTCTCGGTCGTGAGCGAAGGAGAGCCCCCATTGGGCTACGACCTTCTTAACACTCTAAAATGTCACTTATTTCTTAAGAAATGACATACTTTTCAAAGAAGTGTAAGGTCCACATGGATTAAATTATCAAATGATTCGACGGTTGTTTAAGATATATCAACAAAATTAACTACGAGGATTAAATTGTCTTCTCAATGATTTGGAGATTCTACAATTTTTTATATATATATATATATATATATATATATATATATATATATATATATATATATTTAATTTCCTAATATCAATATATATGATTATCTTTTCTCTTGTAAAATTAGTAATTGAATTGTGAGAGAAATGATTGATCCGATGGTGGGGAAAAAAAACTATTAATAATTGGTTTACTTATAAAAATCAAAGAAAAAATTGTAATTTAATGTTCCATTAGTAGACAACTGTAATGGAAAAATATTATTGTAATTTAATTTTGATGGTTAAAGATATAGTTATATACAAATAGATTGAAAGAGATATCACAACATCCGTTATCGTCCAGCGGTTAGGATATCTGGCTTTCACCCAGGAGACCCGGGTTCGATTCCCGGTAACGGAAATTTTTTGTCCCCTTATATAGGCAAAATTGCAAAAATGGTCATACAACAATTTACGACTGGCAGCTTAGATACTTTATCTTTTTTTTCTTTTTTTTAGGTCACACAACAATTTACGACTTGCAAGTTAGGTCTTTCCGTCAGTTTTTCCGTCAGTCAACGGTTAGTCAACAATTTTTCAAAATTTTCATCGCAAAATTGATTCAAAACGAACACATGTCTTGATTTGTAAGACGTCTGTCATGTTTTGAAGGACACCTGTCCTGTTTTTTTGCCTCAAAACACCTGTCTTAAGGCGTTTTGCACGTACTGAAAAATTGAAAAATTGTTGACTAACCGTTGACTGACGGAAAAAGTGACGGAAGTACCTATGTTGCAAGTCGTAAATTGTTGTGTGATCTAAAAAAAAAGATAAAGTACCTAAGCTGCCAGTCGTAAATTGTTGTATGACTATTTTTGCGAATTTGCCCCTTATATATCCAAACTGATATTCAACGACGCCGTTCTCAAACTTTTACGTTATTTTCATTACCCTCAGAACCGTTGGCTCCACCTCATCTCGCGGATCACGCCAGATAAATGCTTCCCATTCTTCTCGAATCTCACACGTGACACTCTCTCTCTCTCACACACATAATCTCACGAGACTTTCTTCCTAAGCTTCCTTTTTCCTTAGCTTCACTGTTTCTTTTTACCATAGACATCATCGGACAAAACAAATACGATAAATCATCTTTCTTTTTTTTTTTTTTTTCTCGCAAATTCATTATCCAGGTATCTTTAATCCTTTCTTATTTTCTTTTTCCGTTTTGATTGTTTGTATTTCTTGGAAAGTTTCATTCTTTTCTTTAATATGTTGTGATAATTGGATTTCATATAGCTCATAAATTATTGTTATTAAGTATTTTTTTTTCGTTATATAAATGGTTTAAATGGAAAAACTATTGAAAAAGAATAAAATTTGATGAATGAGAAGTGGAGTGGAAATTTGATGAATGATGATGATTTTTTTTTCGGTGGTAATTTTTTTTTTTTTTTTTTTGTGGGTTAACAAGCTATAAAATTGATTTGAAATTCATGCAGACCCGGAAAATAATTTTCTAGGTGTCTTTAGGACAGTAGCCACAATTAAGAAAGGAAAAAGGAAGGTACTTTGTTAGTCAAAATATCAATAATCCTAACTTGTATACCACTAATTCTATATAAGAGTCTAATATCGATATTTTGATTATAAAATTACCTTATTTTTTTCTTTCTTAATTTCTGCTACATATCACTTATATTATGGTAGGGAGAGAGTACTATGTTTATACTTACTGGGATTTTGTTGTTTTCTTTAATATTGTGATAATCAGAGTGTTTTAGTTGATAATATATAGTTATTAAGTATTTATCCATCGCAAAAAAGATTGAAATTTGATGAATGGGGAGGGTGGAGGGTTGGAAGTTTAGTAATGTTAGAATGGAGGGATGAAATTTGATGATTTTGTTTTTTTTTCTGTGTTCTCTTTGTGGGATTACAAGCTATACAATTAATTTTGAAATTTGACGCAGATGGCTTCTTCTACTCTAATCTGTGATTCTCAACCATGGAAGGACTTGAAGGTAATCAAGACCCTGCCTTTTTACAAGTATGGGGCTTTTGTATTGGTAAAATGTCTTTTTTCTTAATGTTGATTGTAAATTTTATTACCAGGTCCATGTTGAGGATATGAGGAAAACACATTTGCGCGAATTGATGAGCGATACTGACCGCTGCAAATCAATGATGATGTATGATGTTTGGCTGTCCTTTATATCCTTTTTTCCGAATTTTTCCTGTGACCATTTGGAAAAAGTTTGTGGCATTTAATTATGGGTTTTTGTTATGTTTTTAAATGTTCATAGTGAGCATGATGGTATTTTGCTAGACTATTCAAGGCAACAAGCAACTCTTGAGACCATGGCCAAGCTTCTCAATTTAGCTGAGGTGAGTTTTTTTTGGCCATTTTATCTTCTGGGCAAATGGATTAGAGATTTATAGTTGACTTAAGATTTTTTGGGACAATTCAGACAGCACATCTCAAACAAAAGATTGACTGGATGATCAATGGGGAGAAGGTAAGTGTCAATTTTTTTTGTCAATGAGCACTTGAAATGCATTGGTCTTTCGATTAGATTTTGTTTCTTTGATATCCGTGGCTTGATAATGAAGCTTTTATCTCATACCTGAAAAAGGCCAATTTTGATGAATCCAGATCTTTATAGAAAAAGAAAATGCAAAACGAAGCCCTTTTTCTGTTTCTTTTTTTGGTAAAAAGAATTGTGCAATTAATCTTGTAAATAATCTTCAAAATTAGACAACATTATGAGTCAATGTTTAAGGTCAGGTTCTAAGATTGCTGGCTTCTTCAGATAAACACCACGGAGAATAGGTCTGTCCTTCACGTAGCACTTCGTGCTCCAAGAAATGCTGTCGTTAATAGTGATGGGAAGAACGTGGTTCCTGAAGTTTGGCAAGTTCTTGATAAGATCAAGGAGTTCTCCGATAGGGTCCGCAGTGGTGCTTGGGTAATCCACATTATCCACTTATGCTCTTATAGATATTTATGATGCTAGATGGTGGATAACATCTATGATGTTGTCAGGTTGGAGCCACTGGGAAACCACTGAAAGATGTTGTTTCTATTGGTATTGGTGGCAGCTTTTTAGGTCCCTTATTTGTGCATACTGCTCTTCAAACAGGTAAATAAGGCCCTGTGTGTTGGTATCGTTGTAATTTTTCTTTCATTCTTCTGTTCTTTTGTTTAAATATCCTTGAAGAGTCCATAACTCCTGGTAATAACAAATTTGATTATTTGAACAAACAGATCCAGAGGCTAGTGAATGCGCAAGAGGACGCCAGTTGCGATTGTAAGTATCGCATGAGTAAACTTTTCCCCCCATGTTTTGACTACTGACAAACAGAATTTAAGAAAGTAGTTTCTCTTAAAAGGCTCTTATCTTTTACCTTGTCACTGCCTTGAATTTGTAATTGTTCTTGATTAGTTACTGATGTTGTAGGTTTTGTCCTCTTATTTTGTTGGATTGAAGAAGACTTTCTTAGAAAGCTTACTTCTATATGCTCTAGACAGCACTGAAGTCTCAGTTTTCTTGGACTGCTGAAGTCTGTATGACGTAGAAATTTGATCATCATGAAGTTGTGCTTAAAACTTCGAAATCATGTTAACTTAAGCAAATGAATACAGAACAAATAGAGTAAACTTGCAAAAGCTGAATTCTTGTATGCTTGCTGCTTCAAATTTTTGTGTAAGTAAGAATGTGAAGGCTAATAGCTGAAGAGCAATTCCACATATGGCCCTTTATGTTTCTTGAACTTAAACATAATGATTGATCAATTTATATTCAGGTTGTATTTTGTTATATCATACACGAGCTCTACATGTGTGTATGGCAGGGCCTTGGAGGGCTTCTTTATAAATAGTTAACTGCTGCTTCTTTCAAGTTTCTGTTTGAATCTCTTTTCGTATTCTCCTGTAATTGTTTTAAATGGTGCCTGTTGCAGCCTTGCAAATGTGGATCCTATTGACATTGCTAAAAATATTGCAGGCTTAAACCCTGAAACCACTCTAGGTAAGTCACTTTTCTTCTTTTGTTAAATTTGTATAAGCATTGCTGTTAAGTTGATTTAAGCAAAGTTTTTTCTCTGTGTAGTTGTGGTGGTCTCAAAGACTTTTACAACAGCTGAGACTATGCTGAACGCTCGAACACTAAGAGAATGGATTTCATCTGCACTGGGGTAAGTGCAATTGCTGGCAATTAGTTTTGCAGCAGTGATAAGTTATTTACGTCTCTTCAGCCACCCTCACATGCAATGTGCCTCCTGAGATAATAGTTAGGCTACTGGTGCTTTGGTTTTATGATTTGACAAGCAGTCAGTAGTAATGATACAACCAGGACAGCAGATAATTATGCTTGTTAAGACTAAAATCAATCTAGAAAAGAGAAAGGGGCATCCTCTGCAAAATGCTTGTGCATGAGAAGTTTGAATCCAAATATTTCAAATCAAATGCGTTTGTTACTTTTATAGCTTTGAGCTATTAAAATTTTATTATCTTCAAGCTTCTTCCTATAGATTTGCCTTAACACACTTTGAACGGTCATTTCTAGGCCTCAAGCAGTTGCAAAGCACATGGTGGCTGTTAGCACAAATTTAACGGTGGGATAATCTTCCCAGCATTCCCTATCATTTATATTTTTCAGATAATTCCGAACAGCTGTATGAAAGATATGAGTTATGAGTTTCTTATTTCTTTACTCTTTAATTCAGCTTGTAGAAAAGTTTGGCATCGACCCAAATAATGCTTTTGCTTTCTGGGACTGGGTAGGAGGCCGATATAGTGGTAAGTGTCCTCAACCCTCAAGACAGATTTTGATGGTTGCTGCACATTCTTAGTGTTATCCACTCTTGCAGTTTGCAGTGCTGTTGGAGTCTTGCCTCTTTCTCTGCAGTATGGTTTCTCGATTGTTGAGAAGTACGCCAACTCCTCCCTGTTTCTTAGGCACTCACCAGCATTATTTGATGTAGTTGAATGTTGATATTCGTACAGTACTGGTTACTTTATTTTAAACTTTTACTAGAATATTTGACTGTTTCTTCTCGACTTTCCATTTTCATTATGTTTGTCTTTTGAGCTTTAGTTGATTAGGTAAGATACAAAGTAGAGTGTTGTCAAATGGCGCCGCTATGGCGTGGCGGTTTTTGCAGCCACCGATATATGCAATGGTGCCGCCATGGCGTATGACTTTTGAGTTATTTGTTTGATTCATGTTGTTTTTTTTGCTTACATTATGCAATGTTTTATACATATTTTGCATATTTTATTGTGTCCGCTATAACGTTATGGCATTTTTTTTGGCTTGCCGCCATGATCCCATCCGCGATTGACAACACTGATCCTTCCCTGGGAATATAACTCATTCTAAGAGCATTCACTTATTTCTGACTTCTAATCTTTAGAAATTTGTGTCATTATTTCATCGTATTGTCATAATCTGAAACTTGAAAGATCAAAGGAGATTCTGGTCCTTTTAATATCCAAGAAGGAATCTTCTTACTTTCTAGTGCCCAAATGTTGGAATGTAGTCTCCTGTTTCATTGTATTCTCTTATATTTTTTTAGGTTTTAGCTGGTTTTTTGACATTCCACATTTATTTTCATTCATAAAGGTTTCTGAAAGGAGCATCAAGTGTTGATCAGCATTTCAATTCAGCGCCATTTGAGAAGAATTTACCTGTACATACAATTGCCCTGTTTCCTTCCTCCCTTTTTGCTACTAATACTTATTGGATATCGAATATAATAACTAGTCCTTCGGCATCTATTTGTATTAGAACCTAATTTTCTTTTATGAATACACTTACTATTTCAGGTTCTGTTGGGATTGTTGAGTGTGTGGAACGTTTCATTTCTTGGTTATCCCGCAAGGGTGAGTAATATTTTTCTGCTAAATGATGAGTGTATTAAATAGCTGTTCTTTACTTAAAACTTCTCAACGACTGCTACGATGTAACACTGAAACATGTAATTCAGGCCATTTTACCTTATTGTCAAGCACTGGAGAAATTTGCACCCCATATTCAACAGGCATGCAACTAAAATTCCTATTTTTATTCTCTTAAAATTGACAGTAATGCTTGAGCACTTATTCCCTTGCATATTTATTCAGGTTAGCATGGAGAGTAACGGAAAAGGCGTATCAATTGATGGTGTGCCTCTACCCTATGGGACTGGTGAAATTGATTTTGGTGAACCAGGGACAAATGGTCAGCACAGCTTTTACCAATTAATTCATCAGGTAGCATCCTTGTTATAATCTACTTTCAGTTCATAGATGGAATCCGAGAGTTGCTATTAGTTTTTGTTATTTTTATTTTTTCTGAAATGCTTCTTCATGGAAACGTACAATAGTTCATTTTCTTGTTCTCCCTGTACTGATAGTTTGCTTATGGTTTGAATTATGGAGCTTTCGGCATTTACCAATACGTCAGAAGCTTAATTGTTCCTGAAAATTTCAGGGTCGTGTCGTTCCTTGTGATTTTATTGGGGTTGTCAAGAGTCAGCAACCTGTGTATCTTAAAGGTACCAATTCTTTTTCGGTTTTTCCATTATCATTCCTTTCAGAGTACACAAACGCACCTGCGATATTTCTTTTTCTTGTTGTTTGGAAATTTTGCCTTGCAGGTGAAGTGGTGAACAACCATGATGAGCTCATGTCAAACTTTTTTGCGCAGCCTGATGCCCTTGCGTACGGGAAGGTAAAAACTCTACTTTCCAAGTGTCGTTTCCGATTCTTGCTTGCGGTGCTTCCAAATTCTAGGAGTACTCTATTTCGATGATATTTGTGAGTTCATTTGAATTTTGACGTACGTAGGTCTTGCACTTTTTTATAAAAATGTGTATGCTTTTCTTTCTTGCAGACCCCAGAAGAGTTATTAAAGGAAAATGTTACTCAGCATCTGATTCCTCACAAGGTAATTCCCTTGCAATGTGTCTTATTCTTCATTTTTATTTCAATGCTTGTTCTTACCCTTCGTTTCTCTCTTGCAGACCTTTTCTGGCAATCGGCCTTCTCTGAGCATTCTACTTCCATCACTTACTGCTTACAACGTCGGACAGGTTTGAGATTCACTGATATTTAAGAAATTGCTTCGAACTTGTAACTAGTTAAGGGCTTACTGGACTGAACATGTCCAATGCTTGCCCCAAATACTTTCCTAGTGATTCTTTTTCTCCTCACAAAATCAGTAACTTCATTCATTTGTTTGGTTGTGTCCATTTTCAACTAACATAGATGGCAATGGACTGCAAAAGTTTGTGTTCTTCCTTGTCGATCAATATCTCTGCTATTCGTATTCCTAACATAGCCAGGTGTACTCTTTTTTAGTTACTCGCGATCTACGAGCACCGAGTCGCTGTCCAAGGCTTTGTGTGGGGTATCAATTCATTTGACCAGTGGGGAGTCGAACTGGGAAAGGTATGAATGCCTTCATGAAACTGTATCATTCCCTCAGCCTGCTAAATATGAAAGTGAGAATGAAAAAAAAAAATCAAAATAGAATATATTGAGGAACTTCTCTTGAACAGATCTACTTTTCACTCTTGCTGCTAGTGCACAACTCCCTGTTTATCTGTTTTCCAAATAGGAACATCCATCGCTCGCATTTCTAAGTTCTATAATATCTAAATTTACTCCCTTTTGTGAATGCAGTCGCTCGCTTCTCAAGTCAGAAAGCAACTTCATGCTTCTCGTAGGAAAGGAGAACAAGTTCAAGGCTTCAATTTCAGTACTACGACACTTCTCTCAAAATATCTTGAGGTAAACAAACATGCTGCTTTCATGAACTTGGTGTATCAAAAAGATTTCAAAAAAGATCAGAAAATATTCTTATTACTTTCCATTATATAAGTCATGAATATTCAATTCAGTGTTATACCTTTATGTTCTTGATTTCTTATCAACTTCAATGAAATTATTGATGTTGTCAGGCAAGTTCTAATGTTCCATCAGATCCTGCCACTGCTCTGCCAAAGATATAGTTGTCAATTATGTTGGTGACAAAATTTTGGTACTCAAGTTCAAGGCGCTAAGGTCGAACCATTGTACGTGACTTGGAGAAATAAACCTTGTCGAGTTTTACTTTTATCTCTTTCTATAACCATTAACCAAAATTTTCTTCTTTTTTTGATGGTTTGTTAGAGTTTTCTTGCAAAATGCTGTTATTTAACTCTTGAATATATCAGATACACTGTCACCCTATAAATAAAATACATGGATAGAAGTTTATACTTGCAGCAAAGTTCGAAAATAGAACAATACACATTTTTGTTTCTAAGTTAAAAAATATGCTGCATATTGTTCTTTTATTTTTTATGCTCGACTATTAGACCACATAGTGCCTGGATGTACATCCCATAAGTCCATAACTCATCCGCTTATTTTGTCAATTTAATTCATACTCCTGCGTCACAAAGTCTGCGTCTCCCAGTAATAGGGAGCGGATGAGTTATGGACTTATGGGATGTACATCCAGGCACTATGTGCTCGACTATTAGACCACATAGTGCCTGGATGTACATCCCATAAGTCCATAACTCATCCGCTCCTATTGTTGGAGGACGCAGACTTTAAAGGCAGGAGGGATGTAATTAAATTGACAAAATAAATTCATAGTCTTTTTACACGCTTAAACTTATTAAAATTTTAACCAAAATTGTTGAGATATATGTAGTGTTATTCTTATAATTTACGAGCCACAAAATCTAATTTCAAATAAAAAACTGACTCAAAATAATTACACTAAATACTACTTACGGAACGAGGTGTTACAAAAAATAAAGGTAAAACTATAAAATAAAATAAAAAAATTTGTGATGCCCCAGTGTAGGTCTGCCAATGATTAGACCTTTTGTATATAAATTAGGGGTGTCATTCGAGTTATGTGAGATGAGTTTGGTTTAGTTCAAGCTCAAGTCACATAAAAATTAAAAAACTCAACTTACGCTCAGCCCGGAAACGAGCTAAGCTCACGAGCCTCACGAAATGTGGAAAAAAGTGATTTAATTACATTGTTGGTGTCAAATCCAATTTCGGCAATCCCATTGAATTCTTTTACAATATTTCACTTTTTATTGTGATTCAAATTTACAAAAGAAAAAGAAAATATAAGTATATAATATTTTAATTAGTATTATTATATTTATATATACATATAATATTTTTATTATATTATTTTTATTCGGGTTCAAACTTTATACAGACTGAGCAGGGTTAAACTCACACTCAACTCAAATAAAATTCGAGATTTAATATTGAGTTTTTTGAGATGTGAGCTGAATTTGATCTGGCCCGGCCCAAACTCGTTGACACCCCTAATATAATTCATCCATCCAATCCGTTGCTACTATATGACCATTGTGTGCGAGTAAAAGACCTCTCAATAAAACCCCAAGCTCTGGGACGGCTGATTGGAGTTGCTTAAACTGACACCATTGACGAGCGTTCGATTCCTGCTAGTGAAATTCGATTCTTGCAAAATTTCCCGCGGTTGAGAGCGTCGTTTAAGAGCAATATGGGTTATGCTCTCCCCGTTAAGCAGTAACGCTGCAGGCCAACCGTGAGACCAAGTCCAAATGTAGTCACCACATTGTCGATAGATACCGGATGCCCCCAAACGGGTAGAACAAAAAAAAAAAAAAAGACCTCTCAACAAAACCTCTTTTTGTTCCAATTTGAATATCCACTTTTCTATTCATTTTGCATAACAAAAAAGACATTCAATTTAAAATACATGAGTTACTATTCTATGTTTTCCTTGTGGTTTCATTTATTTTCTTGAAAGAATCAGTCTTGATTAATCATATTTTAGAAGAGGGGAAATAACCTCTCTTGGCATTAATATTCCAGCACAAAGTTTTGACACAAGCAAGGTTCTTGTTCTACAACCTTAGAAACCCCAAAAATTAACAACCATCAGCCAGTAATAACAACCTACTACTACTGTAATAATACCACTAGAAAGCATTATATGATCACGATGGCAGAGCTTCAAACGCCAGTGGATCCGAACCCACCAGATCCTCTGACAGTTGCATCAAGATCATCAACTTCTTCGACTTGAGGAGTCAAAATTCTCTCAATTATCAGCTGGGCAATTCTGTCACCGGCCTTCACTTCGAAATCCACATCAGAATAGTTGAACAAAATCACTCCCACCGGACCCCTGTAGTCTGCATCGATCACTCCTGCTCCTACATCAATTGAGTGCTTCCATGCCAGCCCAGATCTTGGCGCTGTCAATCAAAATTTGATTACTAAACACGGTCCTCGAGTAAAGGATGATAATCTATTGTATGATTTTAACACAGAGCTCGGTAAAAGTAATATGGATAAAGAGAAAATTTACCGATACGTGCATAGGTTCCTTCCGGCACGGAAATGCTTAAATCGGTAGGAACCAACGCTTTACCTCTGGCTGGTACTTTTGTTTCAGCAGCACTGATACATCACAAACCAAAAATTGCACAACATTTTCAACATTTTTTTCAAATAGATTTATTTAGGGCCAAGTATAAAACTGCCGATAAACTGTTTGATAATATGCACGAGTAAATAAAGAGCCAATTACCTGGAGAGATCGTAACCAGCAGAAAAGGGAGAACCTCTTGAAGGCAAAATAGCTTTATCAGAAAGCTTCTTAACTCGGAAAAATGGGGCGGATGATGCTTTACAGATACCATTTTCATGGTCGGTTTTTTGGATTTTGGTGGTGGGTTCTTTGATCTCAGGGCAGTGATTGACTTCTTGGGCCATGGTGGAGAAGAAAGCAAGAGTTTTATTATGATGTTTGATGATGATACTGAAATTTGGGAGAAAATGGCGAATTTTGGGAGGGAATTGAAGAGATGTGTGTGGATTATATAGAGGGAAAATGCCCCTGAAATTGGAATTTGGCAAAATGGCGCCAATAATTCCCGCCATTTACATCCGGCTCATAAAGCTGTCTTCAAGTGAATCGTAGGGTTCGGTCCCATAGATATTAATACATGACCTTTTTTTTCATTTAGTTTTTTTATTTTTTGAAATATAAATCATATAATTAATTAATATAAGGAGGTATATGAGGGAGGTAGAATTTCGATGGATCTCATATCCTTTGAAATGAGAGATCAAACCTTAGAAACAGTCTAGCTCGCCAATGAGTTAGAATGTATTACATTATTTGCGGACAAAGAAAACATTAGAGAATATGTGTCAAGAGGACTGGTCATGTGGGGACTCAAAGTGCCCTACGGAACAGGGCCTACGAAAATTGGGGGCCCTAATTTTTTATTACACTATTCGTTCAGCTGAGATACGGCTTATAAATCGGGGCAAGTCCTATTGTCATAAACTACATATGTGTGTATTTTGTTGAAAAATTTTGAAAATTCTTTTATATTTTTTCAGAATTTGGGATCAAATGTTTGAATTATGTTTTTTATTTTTGTCAAAGATTACATGGAAAAAAATAGTATTAAAATTTTATTTGCTTAAAAAAATTTACACTTAGTTCATTTCTTTTTAGTTTTAAATGTTATTATTATATAATATAATGTTAATCTATTATTTGTTAATCTATTAAAAACTATATTAAATATATGAAATAAAAATCATGATTACTTTTGTTTGCTGAAACCCGTATTATATTTTTACAATTTTTTATAATTTGTACATTTTAAAAAAAAAATAGGGGTTTAACTGTAATAACTAGTATATGATATCAATGTTATTTGAGACGATCATGGTTAAGAGGTACAATGTTTTTTTACCATGTAAACATGCTCTATTAAAAAAGCAATAGCAAAATCAATATAACGTGCAAATCAGAAATTTTCCACAACTGTTATAATTCTAAATTATAAATTTTTATAACACATAAAAAAAAGTCAAGAGTTTTTTCATTTAGTTTATTGACAGATAAATTAACAGGGGGCAAAAAAAATCTAACAAGTGGTGGGGCCGTGGGGGATTGTAGCGCTAATCCGCTGATGGGAATTGAACCTGCAGTTGTCGGTAAGCATTCTCCCAACCACTGAATTTGAGTGATTGCCCGCGAAAAAAAATAAAGAAGTTGTTTTTCATTTTGTTCATGAGGAAAAAACTATCCAAATAAAAAGGAGTTGAGATGCTTTGTAATATATAACATTATTCGCAATAAGGCAATCAAACTCGCGATCCTACGTAGGATCGGAAGGCATATGAGGATCGTAGGATCGTAGCTCGAATCGCCGATCCTACTTACGTTAAAAAATTATTTGAAAATATATATGTACTCTTTGAAAAACATTTCAATCACAATTTTAAAATATAAAAGCACAATTTCTTTACCCAAATTACCTTAGTTGAAACTAAATTGAAAAACATAAATCATGTTCCGAAGTCCAAGCACAATACAAAAGTGTCTTAAAGGAAAAAAGATAATCAAATACTCAAAGCAAATCATTCAAGTTATTAGCAGCAACATCTGGGTCATCATCCTTCATGTTATCTCCATCTTGACCATTATTCGCGCCATTATCATCGTCATTAAGTTCATCATCAAGACTCGGAATTTCCAAATCATCTCTACTTGCACCACCAACACTGAATATAACAAATTAACAATCACCAACTTATGAAGCATGTAAAACCCGTAACTTTTGCATACGTGAATTTTGACGTGTAATTTATTTTTACATGACTTACTACGTATATGTAATTTATTTTGTATGGTTACGTGCTTACGTGTACATTTTATTGAGAGATTTTTCGCACACATATCGTAGTTGGAGGATTTAATCGCGATTCACTTAAATGAGTAATTCAATTAGACATTGATAGGAATTTATTTGGATTAGTAAAAAAATTAAATGAATTAAATAATAATAATTTGGATTTGGAATGAATAAAATGATAGAAAATGAAAAACTATATAAGGAGTTGGCTAGGACCAGGGGGCTTTTAAATAAAAAAATAAATAAATAAAGAAAAAGGCAAAGCAAAGCATCGTGGGTTTTGGGGTAGTGGTTTCTCGGGAAACGGGAAGGCCAACAAACAAAGAAGAAAGAGAAAAAAAACGGAGGCGGCTCTCCCCCTCTCCCTCGGCCGCACCACGATCCAGGTTCAGGTCGCGAGCAGCTCAAAAATCCGCAGCGTGCGGGGACACGATGAAAGTCATTGATTTCATTTTTTGAATGGATCAATGGCTATGATTTAAAAGAGGAGAGAGAAAAGTTAAAAGGGTACATATGTAATTTTATTAGAGGAGAGAGAAAAGTTGCGGCTGAAAAGTCAAAAAGGAGGAGAGAGAAAAATTGCGGCTGAAGGTACATTTCTACAAGAACACTTGTTCATGTTCGGTGAACACCTGTTCTTGTTCGGTGAACAGATGTTCTTGTTTTGTGAACACATTTTCTTGATGAGTGAACACATGTTCATGTTCGGTGAACAGATGTTCTCGTTCTGTGAACACATTTTCTTTCCGTGAACACATGTTCTTGATGAGAGAGAAAAGTTGCGGCTGGAAAAAAAGAGTCCTTAAATACCCTTACTTTAAAACAACTGTTGGATGAATCCAACGGCCCTCAACTTATCCCGCACCAGTCCGTACCAAAAAAATCCGCATAGGAGCCGTGGTCGCCGCACCAAACCAAGAAAAGAAGACAGCCATCTTTGGCCAATCTTTGTACAATCATGGCAGTAGACTGCCTCGGGATCCGTGCGCCAACACCAAAAGGCAGTAGGCTGCCATAAGAGTTCTTTTGAGCAATTAGATATTCTGTCCAGAACTTCGACGAGACGATTGAGGGAGCTATCGACCTTCGTTTTCGATCCAAAATATACCGATTCGAACATAATTGAATGACCTTCGAGTGAGCGCAGACGGATCGTGAATCGGAGGTTCCAGCAGAAAGTTATCGCCCCCAGAGTGAGCTGTCAGGATTGATTACGGATTTTCTGTGTCTTATCGCGTTTGTAAGAGGTGGGGACCCCTTTTCCACTGTTTATTACTGTTCTGAATTATTGATTGATGTTGGGTATTATTCTGATATATTTAATTATGTATTTATGTATATTTAATGCATAAATTGTTGGGTGATAAATGATTTCGCATTTGGTTCTTTGTTTGCCTAATTATATTCCTGTTTATAAATAAATTAAAGCATGTTGGATAATCTGAATGTTATATTGTTGTATAATCTGTTTTCCGTTACCAGTAATGTAATTGCTATATTCACATAAACTGATTATGTACTGTAACTGTACCGTCCAGTGACTGTTGGTAATCTGTTTTGTACTTGCTTAATTGGGTCTTAATTGGAGTCGTCTTATTCGGAGTCTTTGTTTCTGTCCTAATTGGTTTGGTCGATCGAGTCGTCGCCCCATTCGAGCTCTTGTTTATGAAAGGTCTGTAGCAGGATACGTCCCATTTACATATCGCTAGAACCTGGTGTTCGCGATATTTCTGTGTGGATTTCTGTGTGGATATGTGGACCCGGACCCTAGCGGGGAGAAACAAGTTAGGGCTGCTAACAGTAATTGTGGAGCTCATGTGTGGGCAATGACACAATGGACGTATTCTTTATTTTTTGGCCTCCAGCCGGGGGAAAGATCCAGCCGGTTTCTGTGTGGCCCTTCCTCAGTGGGTTATTACATGGGGGCTGTTAGCAGTGATTATGGGTCTGATTAGACAATTGAGCTTGACTGTGGGATTGTAGTGTCATAGCGATAACTATGTTCGTAACGTCTAAGTAAATTGTGTAATCGAGAATACTGTAGGGCAGACGTGCTTGATGTGGATTCGGTTGTGTGAAATGCTTAGACGTGAAGAGTATAGTTGTTTAGCTTATTTGTTGTTTTTCACTTGTTTGGTGTTTGTTCGTTTAATACTCGATTGTTTGATATAACTATCGGTTTGTAGTGCGTGAGTAGTATGGGATGCTCATGGCATGAATTCCGATCTGGGGTGTTAGATTTGATAAGTATTGGCGAACATTTGTTGGGTCTTGGTTTTTAGTCACTTAACTTGCATTTTGGGTTGAGTTTGTTTTAGTGCAAGATAGTACACTCGTGTACAAGTTTTGCACTTTTTTCCTGTTATGTACGGTTCTGATCCGATCTGATTCTGTTATGTTCTGTTTCAGGTTCTGAGTCTTTTAAGACTTGTGTAATGTCTTGTTCCGAGTATTTACCTTTCAAAGGGGTATTTTGGTAAACGGGCATTTGCCCTATCCATATATGTTTTCTCATATATACATTACTTTGTCTACTATATATATATATATATATATATATATATATATATATATATATATATATATTGCTATGGTTATTATCGTTTTTAGGTCCCCACTAAGCACCTAGAGCTCAGTCCCATCCAGCTTGTTGTTTGAGTTCCGAGATGTTGATTCTTCCTTTGGTGACTGGGTACTTGGGAAGTGGGTCTACGAAGAGTGATTCTAAATGGATTAGTTCACACGTGTTATTTCATTTATAGTTATTTATTTTGAAACTTGTAGTTCATTTTATCAGATGTAATATTTTTTTGAATAATGTTTCCTATAGCACATTTAGTACTATTTAGGAATTTCATAAATGAACTGCCTTAATTAGTATTCTCTGACTGTGGCTTAGGTGCTTCATTAACCAATGGGGCACTGCCATGTCATCACCCTGGTTACGGGGTGTGACAAAGCAGCAGAAAATTTGAACAGCAGAAAAATTGAACAGAAGAAAAATCCCAGAATTTGTATTTTAATGTCAGATTCAGAAAAATAGAATTTAAAGTATTTAGTATTTACCTTTAAGCGGAGAAGAAAGCAAGAGAATGCTCCAGATTGGATAGGCAGCTATGAATTATGATAGTAACTCAGATTTGCATACGTAAAATTTTCTATAGCTATGAACAACTATGAGATTGGATTCATTCAGGGTTAGGGATTTTGAGATTGGGAGGGATTTCTTCAGTGCTGCCGAAGACGATGCTATTTTATGTGCCCTTTTTTTTTTCTACAAATATAAAATAAAAGACCCGTTTTTTCGGGTTGGGTTTTATCTCAACCCGACCCGAAATAAAAAAATGAGCGACTCGATCCTACGAGTCTGAGTCCGATCCTACCGAGTTTACTCCGATCCTACATAGAATCTAACTCGGTCCACCCTTAAAACTCGTAGAATCGTACGATTCTACGAGTCGACTCGCGATTTTGACTGCCTTGGTTTCGCAATACTATAATTATTAAAAAAATTATTCATATATCTTAAATTTTAAAATATAAACCTTAAATTCTAAAAAATAAATTTAAATTTTAAAAAATACTCCCTCCATTCCTAAATATAAGACTTTCATTACATATTGCGCAAAGTAAAGAAGTAAAAATTAACATGTTTTTATAATTAAAATATTAATATTAATCTCTTAAATAGGACTTTTTTTTTAATGGAAGTAATGTAAATGATTTTTTTTTTTATTTATTTGACGCCCGAAGGCGATTGTCCCCGACGGGGAAGAGCGAAGAGTACCCTAGATGGAGAGATTGTAGCATGCCCCATGTCTGGGGAGGGAATTATAGCCTCATAAGGAGGAAAAATATTATTTGCCCCATTACGGGGAGAAGGTGTCGAACTTGGGACCTTCAGGTCCCAAGCCAGAGGCTGCCCCACTAGGCCAAACCCTTTGTTGACAATGTAAATGATTAAGAGTGAATAAAAACTGTAACTATGGCTAAATAAGAAAAACAATTAAACAAATGAGAATTGATAAATACATTACGGTTTTAATAGGTGCAATAATATGTTTCGCAATTTTAGTCTTCTTTACAACAACTTTTTTTAAACGATAAAAAAAAAAAACCACTAGGACTGGTAGGGGTATTAATGGTTCAGTTTTGTTTGCTTTTAAGTATTTTTTAAACCAAATCAAAATATTCGGTTTGACATTTTTTAAACCAATTCAAACCATTCAAAATTTCAAACCGATACATTCGGTTTGTTTGGTTGTTCGCTTTGTGTGAGATACAAAATATATTAATTATAAAATAAAAATTATTTATATAATTACTTAGTTGCTAAAAAATATAAAAAAAATATGTCTATAGTTTTCACAAGTTAAACACAATAAAAAAACAAAATAATGAAACATACATTCTCTATCTTAATTCTTAAACTTCAAAATCATCCTACAAGAAAAAAGAGCAAAAACAAAACAAAAATACATCATTATTATTACAAAATAAAACAAAAATTGAATGCGAATCTAAAATCACATACCAATAACTCCTCAATCTTTTACTTCCTTCAAATCCGAGTTGAACGAATCCTCATAGAAACATAGAAAGAAAGTCTAGATTTGTGAAGATTTGAGACATATTACTTCTTTGTCCTGAATCTTGAAGAAAAAATACTTTGAAAAAAATTTCATATGATTTATGGTACAAAATAGAAGTATAATACACGAAGAAAAGCAATTGTTCCGTTTACATTACTTCCTATTTTTTGAACATGTAAGCTTTTCTGCAGCTTTTAACTTATATTAAAATTTTAAAAACTATCATATTTACATTTACTCTTAATAAATCATGCTAATTATTTCCACTTACCTACTCTTCTATCATTTTATTAAAAAAAAAAACTACGCTTCGCGTTCTCCTCTTTTAATTTTGAAAGCAATTATCAAAATATAACATAGAAAATTATCAAAATCTCTTATATTTTGACAAGACAAAAGAGGGCTAAAACCCCCTTATATATTTTGGAAGGGAGAGAGTACTTTTTTTTGGACACCCTGAAGGGAAAGAGCGGAGAATACCCTAGATAGGGAGATTGTAGCATGCCCCAAGCCGGGGAGGGAACTTAGCCTCACAAGAGGAAAATTTATTACCCCACAAGGAGAGATATGGAAATCGACCACGGGACGGAGGCCGGGTAACCTTACCACTTGGGCTACCCGATTCTCGGGAGAGAGTACTTAGAGTGGGATAATATGCACAAATTGCTAAAATAATATTAATGTACAGCAAATTGAAAAATTGAACTGCAATTCAAATACACTGCAAAAGTTATGAATTATGATGCTCTGATTTTGTAATTAAATAACGGGTCTGATTGGATTGTGTCTCAATCTGAGATTAATGGTCTCAGTCTCATACTAGTCTCAAACCCAAATAAAAAATTTCATGATTTAATGTTTGAGATTTCATTACAAACTCAATCCACAGAGAATTTGGGTTTCAGCTTGAGTTTCAAGACCCAATCCACGTACGCCCAACAAGCCCAAATTTTGAAATTTCTATGGATGGTGCAGTGTTAACAACTGAAAAATCAAAATAAAGAACAGAAAAGCAAACACTTAAAATTTTGTTCAGAGTTGGAAGTTCAATTTTAGCTGCAAAAAATGCAGATTATGAATTAAGGTGTACCCAGAATCCGCTGAACATCTTAGTAATAGAAATAGAGGTTCATGAATCATGCACCAGAGAAGCCAAAAGAACCTTCATAAACGTGCCAAGAAGAAGCTGAACAGTATTCAATAGTCATAAGAAGCCGTTTGCTAGATATGAATATCGTAATCAGGCATGAAACAAATGTAAGAATCAGATTTCTAAGTCCCAGGTTGTTTCAGCACTCAACTTCGGTATCTTCTTTTCCTCTGCCAGATCGAATTTAGCTGAAATCTGGAAGCAAGAGTAATCAAATAAAAAATCTGTTGCAATAAAGATGAAAACTAACACATTACATATAACAGCATGTATCTAGTACAATCACTTTGACTAATATCAAATTCCGCCTGGTGGACACATTGTATAATCATAGTATTTCACCTTAGACAAACTAATTCGTAACATTGCCAAGAAAATTATATTGCCTGCAGCTAACCCTTAAAGAAAGATAACATCTCAGTAGTCATTGATCCATTGAAATTATGTCACTGTAAGAGGGAACAGCAAAGTTAATATTCTCCGACTGAGATAGCATCGATGGCAACATGCCTGTTCCAAGCACTTATCTTCCAGCCAGCAATTATATCATGGTAAGAGAGGAAGATCCTCGATTCCATTTCCATTGAAACTTCAAAGTACCGTAAGTAAGAGGAAGAGAAATATCATGCAGAGATCGTACTATAATATGCGCAAATGAAAAAATAGAATAACTTCACTTAACAAGGAAACTATGAGTTCTACATTTTAGCATTCGAATCAAGGTCTCCATGGTCGAGTTATCCCAATAGGAAACAACTTATAAATTATTCGTATCCAATGGAAAAACGAAAAAAAAAAACTTTTGCAGAAAAGAATAGTTAAAATAAGTCAATATCAACACATAAATTTGTACCAGAAAACAAGGAACCCAGAATAGACCACGTATATCCTTCAGGAAGCCCATATATGCTCTACCTCTGGCTCTGCATAAAAAAGTTCCAGACCTTGAATGCACTCATGTACTCATAAAACTTTAAAGGTCATGATTCACACCAAGGCCTTCACATTCACTTTCATACAAAGCATTCCTTCATCTTTGCCCACACAGAGGGAGGAATGGAGGAAAATCAATACATGGGCATGGGGCTAGTGGATTTAGGAATCAAAAGCAACTTGCAAAATATTGTTTGACTCCACAGTAACTTGCTGACATCAAAACCGAACCATTGAAAAGTACGTTAACTGGTTTGGCTGGAGTTGGAGGAATAGGCATTCAGATACATTTTCTTAAATTTCTTTTTAGTTTACACCTTTATAGTGGAGGGTGGAACGGAATAGAAGAAATCCAGTAACATTGAAATCCTTGTGCGTGTATAACCCTCTTACATGGGTGCCAAAAGACCCCGCAATTACGTCCTACTAATGATTAGAGTATGATTTTAACTTGAGGGGATTTAACAAACTAAATCGCTAATCACCAACTCCCACCTAAAATAAATGAAAGATAAAAAAAGAACAATAATTAAGAGTATAAACCTCTTCAAGCAAAGTGTTAGATCACTTTGCAATGGAGCCTTTTACAAGGCTCTAGGAACAGGCAAAAATTTGAACTGTCAAACCATTCAAGCAGGCATGTTCTGTGTTGAGAACAAAGAAAAGCAACAGGATTCGCGAGAGAGACTTATATCAAAAGGCTGTGTTGTACTAAATTCTCCCAGTTCAGAAAATCCTCATTCAGTAGGTATATGCAAAATTACAAACATATGTTCCAGCTCAAGCACTACTATTTACTGTAAAATATTCAACTCGATACTAATCATTCAAAAAACCAAATAACGAAGTAAATTTACCTTGAATGAGCCATTCAATTTGGATTTCCTTGACCACTCAAGTCCCAAATTATTATTGGAGGTCTGATAGGAAGCCCTTAATACATCATCGCCATAAACCCTCCGTGCCACTGCGAAATCCCATGAATTTTTGGCACAATCGTAACTGGGCTCAAAAGTGGTCAACCCACCATGTACATAAGTATACTTCAACTTGCAATTGTCTGAGCCCAGCATGTGGTTTGCCGATACCTTATTAGCAGAATCAAACACCAAAGTCCCATCCAGTATAGTCCGGTTATCACCCCTACTATGAATGTAAGTCAAATTCAATGGCTTCTGAGAAACTCTGATTGTATTCATAAATAGAAACCTGAAGTCCTACAAATCCATACAATTAACGCTTGAATTTGATGTGATTCTGGATGAGTTTATTGTAAAATAGACAAAGAAATTGAAGCACTCTAAACCTTAGTCGCGTAAAAGCTGTCCTAAAAATCTATTTTGTTATAATCAAAATGTCTCACTAGGATTTAAACAGGTTCTTCTCGAATAATCAGGTAAACAGGTTTTCTCGAATAATCCAGGTAAATAAACAACAACCACATAGCCTTAATCCCAAGTAATTGGGGTCGGCTACGTAAATCAAACTAAGAATTCCGTGTGGTAGTTAACATGAATACATACCCTCCATTTCTTTCTATCCAACACCATATTATCGTGTAAACCTAACAAATTCATAACACTCTTTATGACTTCGGCATAAAGCCTCCTCAGCTCACTGTACCTCTTACAACCTCGTGCCTCCACCCTTCAATTTTTCAAACCCGGGCGTCACTTGATCATTTATCTAATCCAGGTAAATAAAAACAGAAAATTAATCTAGAATAACTATAATTAAACAAGGTCAATCCAGTAAACAGAAGCTGCAAATTAATCTAGAATAAATTAACAGTATGTAGGTTTAGTTAATTTTGAATTTTTTTAATACCTTTTTGGGGACGTTATAGTCAATGATGAAGGATCCTGGTTTTTCAACAGCTAAAGCTAAACCTTCCATGCTAGGACCGTTGACGACGGTGGCATCGGTCATGGAAACCTTGAGCTTGAAGTCGCCGGCGTTGAAGGCGACGGTGGTGGCGGCGGCAGTTTTGTCAGCTTCATACTTGGCCTTGAAAGATGCCTTCATCATTTTTTTATTTATTATTTTTCTTTCGGCTTCTCCTCCCGACATTTGACTCCGGGAGAATCGATAAATTCGGAGTAGCTAAGCGGGGATAAGAAATGAGTGTCTGATGGGTTTTAAAAATGGTTCCGCCGCCTAGTTTTATGGTGCCGTCTTTTTCTTGGGCTCTTAACATCTAGTTTTTGCTCCCGGATCCTATGCGGGACAGCTTTGGTGCGGGATATGCGGGACACCATACCAGCCTTCGGATGCGATTTTTTAACGGCTCAGATCTGGAGAGAAAAGTTTTTTATTTTTTAGTCAGCAGCAACTTTTCTTTCTCCAGATCTGGGCCGTTCAAACTATAATCCGACGTCTGATATTGTTCCATAAGTACGGATTTTTCCATATTCCGCATAGGAGCCGGACTGCTTTTTTTTGCCCATCATCTATAGTTAGGTGAAGTCGTCTTTTTTCCTTCCTTTGATTTATTACTCTCTCCATATATCCTTTTTTATTTCATAATAGTTGTAAATTTTGTATTACTAATATATGTTTAATGTAATATTTTTATTATTATCTCTCATTAACTACTACTTTAGGGGTGAAGTGAGTTGAGTCGCCTCGTGAGTAGCTCACGATTCGATTCGATTCGATATTCGACTTTACGAGCCCAACTCATGAGCTAAAATATTAGTCAAACTTGAGCTATATAGAGTTCGACTCATTTGACTCATGAATTGGTTCAATATACATGTAACAAAATAGCCTCATACTCCAAAAAATAGTAATTGAACATATTCTCAAGAAAAATAAACTAAGAAAAACCCTAGAAATCTCTTATAATTTCCTCATCTTCTCAAAGTGAAAGAGTTATTGATTCAAAACGAGCTTTTTTTGCCTGAAAACAATTCTAGTATTAAGTTGTGAAGGAGATTGGTTCGAGTCACTTATGACGTTAAGAAGAAACCTGAAGCCTGTTACTACCTGTATTTTATTATTGATGATAATTAATTATTATTCTACAAAATAACTCTTTTATGACAATACTATATTTTTATATTTTCATATGGAAGAACATGCCACAAAAATTAAATTGCTTATATAAGAAAACTTTAGATATTTTTACTATTTATTAATATAGCCTAAAAAAATTGGTAGCTAGATTTTTGTTAGTTTACATTGGTTTAATTGTTAAGATTTTTTTTTGGGAGTCTTTACATACTATAATTAGTAGAGTTATAAAACTTCGATTATATATCATTGTGCTAAGAAAATCTCTTGATTTATTTTGTATAAGTTAGATATTAAACTCATATTACAAGTAACCGTATTTTTTCTAAAATATTTGTAGATAAATGAGTTGAGCTGAGTCAAGAAGGTCGTAGCCCAGTGGGGCTCCCCTTCGCTCACGACCGAGAGGTCCTGAGTTCGACATCGGGTCACAGCGCATAGACTACTAACCCCCTAACCAAAAAAATGAACTGAGCTGAGCTGCTCGTGAGCTATTGATGAGCTGAGTTGAGCTTGAGCTAATAAAATTAGCTCACATCAAATATGAGTTGAGCTATGAGCTGAACAAAATTAGTGCGAGCTGAGCCTGAGCTAGTCTTAGCTCAGCTCATTTCCACCGTCCATTGGCAAAAACGCCAATTTCGTCCTTAATGTATTTTCTAAGAGAGTTTAAGGTCCTATTTGATTAATTTTCACCATTTTCATCCTGTTCATTTTTACGACCTGCCATTAGAGTCCTTCCGTCCAATTTTCTGTCAAGATAACGTCAAATCAGGCATGTGCCTCACATTTTAAAAGTATTTCAGACATATCAAAATATTTTCTCACAAAAAAAATTAAGATACTCAATTGTTAAAAAAAATAACTATAAATACTTAATTTAAATTAACTAAAAATATATATATCTCTAAACCCTCACTCTTCCCCATCCTTCCATCTTCCTCCGCCCTCACCGCCACCGTCAACCACCACCACCTGCAACAACCACCATTTTTGCTAAAAAAAAAAACTCATTCCTCCACTCTATCTTTATCATCCTACACCCTTCTCCACCACCACCGCCAACACCCACATCACCACTTCCTCCCACCATGAACCACCAGCCCGTACCACCATCACACCGACACTCTCACAAAACACCACCAATTTTTTAGACCACCTATATACCATGAATTGGGTATTTCAAACTATATTTCTTCTTCAAATGGTGCAATTCAATCTATAGACATTTTTTTTGGGCTATGAAATGTGTAGAGCAACACCAACCCACTAAATATTTATATAAAAACAATCAAACAATCAAGAATCTAACAATTTGGCCTACTAAAATAAATAGTCTCGTGAAAGGCAAGAATGGCTGTTTCAGATGGAAAAATTATCTATGCCAACTAATGAAAGCAAAAGCTCAATGAAAACTCAAAAAAAGGACAAAATAATCCGACCTAAAATTGCAGTGAAACACCAATTTGAGATTTCTCTTACTCATAAATTGAATATTTACCTAATCAAGATAAAAAAAAAAAAAAAATCATTTAGCCTCATTTAAGAGCCTATCCCACTGTCATGGAAATTTGTTTTCTTGTTTCTTCAATGCCCAAGTTTTTTATACAAATTCTTGACAAATTAGACGAATTTCAATTTCTTTTATGGTATAATATTCCAAAAGTTTGATGGGTTTTTGTTTTTGTTTTGAATTGTGTTCTTTTTTCTCAATGTTCAAGATTCTTATTTCTTCTTCAAGCATAATTAATGGGTTAGGGGAATTCATGAACTTCAAATTTTAAAGGTGAAAGCAGCCATAGGAAATGATAGTTGTTGTAGGTGGTGATCCTGCTGGTTGACAATGGAGATGAAGGGTTTATATATTATATATATATATATATATATATATATTAGTTAATTTAAATTAAGTATTTATAGTTATTTTTTTTAACAATTAAGTACCCATAAATTTATTGTGAAAAAATATGTTGAAATGTCTGAAATACTTTTAAAATGTGCCTCACATGTGAGGCACGTGACTGACTTGACGTTATCTTGACAGAAAATTGGACGGAAGGAATGACAGGTAGTAAAACGAAAATGATGAAAATTAATCGAACATGACCTTAAACTCCCTTATAAAATACATTTATGACGAAATTGGCGTTTTTTCCTCCCTCCATTCCTCAATGTAGAACGTTTGAAAAACTTTGAAAAAATTAAGGAACTCAAACAAATAGTAATATTTCCACCACAATTCCAATAATACCCTCCCTCCCTCTCTTTCACTTTTCCAATAAAAGATATGTTGAGGGTATAATTGAATTAAATTGTTGACAACTAATAAAAAACATGTAAATGAGGATATATATATATATATATATATATATATATATATATATATATATACGTAAACGACAATTAAATGTGAATGGAGGGAGTATTATTTATAGTTCTAAGTGTTAAACTCAATCCTTCCAAATTCATAAAGAGGGGAAGATTGCATAAGTTTTATATATTGCAAATATGTTCACAAACTCACATCATTCTTGACACATTCATCGCGCTCAAGGTTGGACATCTGGAGCGTGAACATCAATGGACCCAGCGTCAGACTAGGTGGCTCTAATAATACCTTGTTAAAAATGAATTAGAGTCTAATTTAATCCCCCCAAAAAATTCGTCTAAATGGAGGATTGTTCAATCCTTATGAAGAACAAATACTAGTTAGTAAATGTGAGATTCCAACACCCCCCTTAATGCCCATGACAAGACATCGAAAGTGTAAATATCAATGAGGTCTAACATCAAATTATGTATCGCTGATACAATGTAAAAAAGAGACTTCTTATTTACAGGGAGGTCAATACCAGTGCAGATCTGCTTGCAAAAAAGGGCGCACTTTCGGTGGACTTTAATTTATTTTCTTATTTTGTTGAACCTCCCTTTATTAGCCAAGTATTGGCAAGGGATGCCCCTGGGGCTGTTTTAGAACGTTTAATTCCTGATGTAAACTCTTATTCTTTTCCTCCTTTTGATTAATATATTTCTCTATCTATTCCACAAAAAAAAAAAAAAAAAAAGAGACTTCAATACCATTTGGTTATGTTCCCTTTCCTTCTTTTTAGGGCCGCTATAGTATAAAAATACTTAGAACTATTATCTCCTTCGATCCACCATTGCACCCTAGATTTTGCAGCAAAGAAATATTTTCTTGGAAGAGTATCTCAGTAACTTCTTCTCGCAAATGTCGCTCAAGCAGCGCAACAAGTAGTTATTATTCCCTCAATCTTAAATGATCTGTCCATTTTGATTTTTCACACGAGAAATATGGTTTCATCAAATTCTATGGTGGAATATAGTAAAGGATAGTGATTATTGGATCAAAAAATTGGAATCAAATTTGGATCAAGAAAGTATAATGTCACATTAAATTTTAACAATCATTTACATTTTATACTTTTTTATCCTTGTTTGATCAAATTTTTTTGATCCAACAATCATGATTGTATAGTAAAATGTCAAATATGACCCTATTTAATACTACTCCAATTTAATTGTACCTCATATTATCTTTGTATTATTCTCTCTCCAATATTTAATGTAAGGGGGTAGAATTGAAAAATTCATTATTAATGAACATTTTATTTAGAGAGTGGACAGATAAATTGGATAGATTAAAAAGAAAAGGTGAATAGATAATTTGTGACGCAATGAGTGATATGTTATTTTTTGTGTGATAAATTGATGTGAACCATGTGATAAGTCTATATAAGCAATAGAAGAATACACTTATCTTCTTTAAAAAATGTAGATCTTAAATAAAAAAATTGTTTTTATCTTAGAAATATTTGTTATTGTTTCTAAAACCATTTAGAATATAAAATAAAAGATGTGAATGATTAATTTGTTAAATACGATTATCTAGGAAATCTAGATCAAATAAAAACTAAATGGTTGTTTAAAAAAAACTGCAATATTTATAATACGACAATGGATAACTATAGTTGGTAAAATAGGTCTTCTATATGACGTAGTAATAAAAGACGAGACACCAGATGACATTGGCTTCATAATTGGTTACTTGAGTTATACATGATTTATCTTCAACACAATATTCCAGAATCGGAGATGTTGCATTGCTCAACCAATAGCGTTCTGCAAAAGATGTTTTTTTTTTGGGAGAACTCACTTCTTGGTCTTCAACCCTCTCAGTCACTACGAACGCCCCGATCGGGGGTTAAATTATGCAAAAGATTTTTATTTTTTATTTTTTTTTGAAGCCCAGACGGACGTACACCCCTCTTTGGGGAGATTAGCACCTCACAAGAGGCGGTGGAGATAACCCTAGAAAGAGAGACAATTTAAAAGCATGTCCCATGACGGGGAGGGTATCGAACCCACGATCTCAAAGTCGTGGGCAGACCATTGCCCCACTGGACTAATGACCTTGTGATAAATTATGCAAAAGATAATCTTTTTTTTTATGCAAAAGAAATTCCGAACCATAGTATTTGTGCTCAATTGAAGTAATATTTGTGGCGTGGTAAAAGAGTAGTTTGTGCTAAAAAATATTCTACATTTATGAGTGAAAAGTTACGACTTTACATTTTGTTCCAGGAAAAATTGGCGCAACATTCACAATAAATTTTATTTTGGTAAGTTTAAAATTAGTAAATAAATACAATACACGTAAATAAAAAAATTAATTATTTTTTCTATGAATTTACACTTTTACCTACGTATATTGTATTAATTTACTTGAATATAAATTTTAAAATAATTCATTTACCAAGATAAAACTTCTCAACATTGACCACCAACCATTTACATTACCTCGTATTTGAAGATTTCAAAGTAAAAAACCCTAGTTTCCGCGCCAAACACAAATTTCGCGCCATATTTTGCTTACCAATTGGTACATTATTATACATCTCTTCGTTTTACCACACCTTAGCAACTCCGCTCTCCTCTATCCCCTTCTCCCCCCTGTCTTCCCTGGAAAACCTAGCTACAGTTAGATCTGTTCATCAGCTACTACAGGTATTTTTTAATATTTTTTTTTCTGATTTTTCTTTACATAATTTTTTGCAAGTTTTGCTTGCTTACTTAAAATGTTTTCTGATTTGATATATTTACTTCTATCATTTTCTGCATTTTATCGTTATGTTTTTAGTTTAATTAGCTTGGATTTATGCAAATAAATCACTAATGGGCGGCGGTCGCCCCCAGATTTTAATTTTTTTAAATATTTTTCTCATATAAATATCAGAACTTTTAGAGATTTCAGTAGAATTTGTAGCTTTCGCCACTTTAAGAATTATGTAAAATTTTAACTTCGCTCCCAACCTATCTATGAGTTGAAGCATGTTAAATTGTTTTCATCTGGAGGAGGGACGAGACTTTGGGATGCTGATTCTGTTTATGGTCTTTATCATCTGTATTGGTAGAGAAAGTTGAGACTTTTTGGACTCAGTGGATTTTCTTTTGGTGTTCGGGAATTTTTGTTTTATTACGGAAGCTTTCTAAGTTTAAGTTTTATACTGGGCTGGCAGTGATTTTGATGTATGTACGGAAAATAAAATTTAAATATTATATGAGGATATTATTGAATGATCTTTTTAAACTCAAAGAAATTGTCTCGAGTTATCTGCAAAGGAAAGTTGCTGGTGTTTAATTAATATATTTCACGGCTATGGTTGTTATGAGCTGATTGACCAGTGATAGATGTCGGGGGACGACAAATTATTTGAATTATCAGGGGGAGGGTGTGTGGAACACGAGACCTATTATTTCGAGCGCTGCGGCAACTGCCCTAGCTAGCCTTTCTTGACAAATGAACAAATGATATTACTTTCAATTTGTAGTTATGGGTGCCATTGAGTTAAAATTAATACTCATCAACTTGCGTGGGATTATTATATTGGTTAAGGTTCTTTCAGCCGTGATAATGTTTGCAAAGTGAATGCTCTACAAATGAACCTTTTTTCCCTCAAATTTTCAGGTAAACTTGGGCTGTTTTGGAACAAAATCTGGGCAAAGGAGGAGTTACAATTTCTTTGATTACCTAATTCGCTTCATAAACCATCAGATATTTCTCTGTCACTAGGGTGTCTTTATGAAATAAAAAGGTAAAAGGTGATTTTTGCAAATCATGGAGAAAAGGCGGTGTAGTAATCTACATTTCATCAATGCTATAAAAGGTAACTTGGTTACAAAGCTCCGCAATGTGGATACCTTTGGAAACCCAACTCTTGTGTTCAAAACAGTAAAAGAGATAATGAAAGCTGATGATTCCAAGAGATTGCAACCATCTACTTCACCGCGTGCACAGTGTTTAGACCAGAGGTTTAGCTGTGTGAGAGTCAAGATTGAAAGTAAAGGAAATGAATTTATTGGCCGTGGTGGATATGATGAAATGGGTAGCGATTCTGATGAGGATAATTCTGGAAAGATGACGCTGAAACAGCTAAAGGAAAAGTTCAAAACAAAGAAAAGGAAACAGTGTTCAAAATCAGAGCCCATTGGAGATGATTCTGATCTTAAAGAGTCCCTTAGTAGCTTCAAATTGAAGATTCCAACGGCTAATAAGAAGCGTGTCAAGGCTGCTTCTGGATCTCCTAAAGTTGAAAAAGTTATAAACTCTGAACAAAACCAAGATCCTCAGATTAAATGTCACAGGGAATTATCTTTGATTGACCATGTCAAAACAGAAGTTCCTGAATCTGTGATCAACGGATGCTTGCAGATAATTCCTTTTGTTGATTGCCAAAACAGTATGTTAAGGTTATGTGGAGAACAGTACCAAAGCTGCTGTTTTAATGAAGAATCCTATGACCATTTTGAGAACTTTGAACCTATCTCCATGCTTTTACCAAGCTGTGAAGATACTATGGACTTGGACAGTCGAGATGAAAGTTGCCGAGAATTCCAAGATTTACCTACATCTGAATGCGAGACTGAAGAAATTGAAGAACGCCCTTTGCTTATTGATTTTCCCACCAATGATGATAATTCATATATGAATAATGTCTCCATAAATCTTATACAAATTCATGAATTTGTAGAGCAGACAAGTCACAATCATGCATTCCCAGTTTCTGATATGGTCGTTGATGATCGTATTAGTGGTGAAGATCTTGATGATGGAACTGATTCATTGCTGTTTGTTGATGAAGTTAAGAAATATTTGGCTTCAGACCGACAAGTTGATGCTTCAAGCAATCCTCCCCGAAATATTTCGGAACCTAGAAATCATTTGTTTTTGTCGGAGGATAAATCAACCTTGGATGAGCTTGAACAAACTAGAATGTCCACTACTATTGGTGAAGAAATTCCAGAAATAAATTCACCTCCTGAGAATCAAAATTGTGATGACAGTGAAAAACTGTCAATCTCGGAGCGAGTGCAACCTCCTGAAAGGTTACTTTTGACAAGAAAGGTTGGGAACATTATTTTCCTTGGTGATTATTTTTACTGCTTTAGTCACTGAAGTAATTAAGTGCTTGGTTATGCAGGTGATGTCTCCAACTTCTCAAGAAAGGCTTTGCCTAGCTATGAGTTCTACAGAATCAGATATGAATCAAAGTAAGTTGCATATATCCAATTAACTTACAGAAGTAGGGCTTGATGAACAAAAGTAAGATCTGATAAATCAGGACATGTTAACTTTGTCACTGTCATGCTTAGAAATATTGCAAGTGTAAGATAAGTAGTTATAGTCTTTCCTTTACACATAAATTTTGGTTGCTACAATGCAGTATCTCAATCTGACTTTTTAGTTTTGCATGCTTACAACAAGATACACATTTTTTCTTCATCTACTATGCATTTTAAGTTCTGCAATGTGAAAAATGTGAAAAGATGGGCAGAGTTTGTGTTTATATATGCCTTAAATGTTACTGTGCTGAAGCACTTTGCAATTTTGAGTTGTTCTATCTGATGGTGTAATGAAATTACTAGCGCTTTTGGTTAATTTCTATGCTTTATCTCCTTTATTATACTTGTTTTTGGCTGAATCTTGATATGCAGTAATCTTTTTGCTTCTGCTTGGTCTTCTATATATTCAACAAGTTTTATGCTTCATTTTTTTTACTCTCTTTTCCTGGCTTTATTTCATTTCAGAGAGCAAGGACCATCCATGCCTTAGTAAACAAACTGAAAACAACACATTATTGGGATCAGATGTAAAGCAGGGTAATGTAGCTGGAAATCCAAAGGGATCTGGTGTAGTTGATCGAACTAAAGTGAGCCCAACTCGGATCCTGAAAAGATCAAAAATTTATAAAAGAAATTCTCCACCTAAAGGCAATGTTGAGGGTCCTCGTCTTTCTCGTTCATTACCTAATTTTAGCACAGGGAGTACTTCTCTTCAAGATTGTTCTAAGAGTGCTATTGCATTCTCGCAAAGGCAGATGCAAGACATTGAGTCTCTTGCAATGAAGCTTATGAGTGAGTTAAACTACATGAAGGACATTGTTGAAGAAAAGTTGCTATTTGAAGCATATCGCAATGTCTCCACAAAGAATGATGCAGATGAGGTATAAAAATTCCATAGATTTAGTGTTCTAGTCATTCTATGCTCTCAGGATCTTACCTGCTCCATTTACATTGTAGTATTAAACTAATATGCTTTATTTGATTGATATGAAAATTAAAAACATTCACATTTGTCATAACTCATAATCTCCTCATAGAGCAAATTACACCAGAAAAACAAACTAAACCAAGATATGCTTTTGTGTGTGTGTTGGGTTGTGGTTGATGTGGATATATGTGCTTATTGTCTTAATTGTGGATTATTGAACCCACGTCTCGTGTCTGGCTGTTGTTTGGTTGATAAAAGAACTAATGCTTACCAACTTGTCGATATATGTTTCTAAATGATGTGAGTTTTGCTTGTTTCCTTACTTGACCTGGATCTGGATAACGAATTCGTTGTTGGTTTCACCTCTCACATTACCGTACCGAGAAAATTACTGTTCCATGTTTTCAGTAGTTGGCGCTTAGATTATTTATATTTATAATTCTAATCAACTCTAGAAACATCCCCGTTGGTCTGCAGTTAAAAGGGTTCCAGTGTTTTGTCTATATTCTGAAGTCTACTATGAAGTCTACTATGAATTTTGATTCAGAACTAGGTTATAATTGCTTCTATTTGGGCATATATGTTGCTAGGAACTGATGCACATGCATTTATAAATTAGCAAGTTGACAATGTGTTTTAAGATATTCGTGTTATTAAGAAAAGGAAAAAACTGAACCTCTTGCTCTAATTAATTTTCTGATTAGGTGAAAAATGCCATAACAAATGCTGGGAAAGTTGAAGAAACTTCAAGGAAATGGTTGTCGATAATGGCAAGAGACTGCAATCGTTTCTGCAAACTCATGGTTAGTATCATTTGCCATATGCATATAAAAAAAATGTGATCACAATGTGCTATGGAATTGCTTGTTCTATGCTCCTTTTGAATTTTCTATTTTCTAATTAGAATTGTATATTTGTTTTTTTACTGCAGAGTTTGACACAGAAGAGTACTCCTCCTGCTCCTGCTCCTGCTCTTGCTACTGCTAATGGTGAGATCCCGAAGGAAAGGAGAAAAATTACCTTTGCAGATGAAGCCGGTGGAAAGCTTTGTCATATCAAGGTATTTGGGGATGAAATGACTTTGAAGTCTAATAATGAAAAGTAAAAAACTCTCAAACTATATGATTTCAGATTCTTACCCATTTTTTTTTCTTCAACTTGGCTCTTTGGATCGATGAGATTTCAATTATTTGTGGATATTTCTGTTGTAATTGTTTTTTCACTTGAAGCCTCTTGTACTATTGTATCGATATGTATTTGGTTATCTTTGATAGAACATTAACAAAAATGCCTCGAAAAAATGAAACAACTTGGTTTAACAAATCTTACATGGAATCTGGGATCAAATGAATTAATCAACTGTATATCATAATTTTTTTAGAAAGCTGAACTGATTCTACCTCTTGAAGTTCAAGCTCAAGTTCTTCCCATACTTGAGTAAAAGCTTCCACAATAACTCCATGATGTTCTCTTGTATTCAAAGACAGAAAAGACATCAATAGCTTCTCCAATTCCTCAGGTTCCGATATTTCTTTCTCTAATATCATTTCAATCATCGATTTCTTGAAATCTTCATAAGGGTCCGATGATTTCTTCATCACAGCATAGCTTTCGTTCACCTTCCCTTCCACCATACACGGCATCAGCTTCCCAAATACATTCTTTTTCTGATCGCCTCCATATCTCCGATCACTTGAACCATAACGTTTGAGTCTCCTTAGTTTGGCCTCTTTCTTCTTTCGTTTACTTCCATATGTGTGCTTCTCACTTGTGATAAGGTAACCAAAATCATAAGAAGGATCTAAACTTGAACAAGAGGAAAGTAGATTTTCACTTTCCTTTTCATTCTGCTGATAATAATCTTCACTACCAAACCAGTCATTGCTATCAGCTGATGAAAAACTCATGGTAAAACTGGTTGTTAAATCTTTGCTGCTGGAAGGATCAACAGGCCCCATAATTAAACTCTCATCAAGATCTTCTGATAAACAACCCGATGAACCAAATGATAAAACTTTGGAAAGATTACGTTTACTCAAAGGGTCAGTCGGGGTTGATGGTGGTGGTGCTGGTAACTTTGGGTATGCAATTTCAAATGTTTTAGGATTGGTAGCAGAAAATATGTGACTGGTAGCAGAAGGGCTGTTAGGCATAGAAGAAGGCTTCTTGGAACGACAGAAGCGAAGAGAAGGAAAGGAGATTCGAAGGTTGAAGCCTCTAGCCATAGCGTTTACAACCCTTTATCGCTTAGAGAACATTTAACAGGGAAGATGGTAGTATGTATATATTGGCCAAGATAATCAAGGCTGGCACGGCCGGCTGCTACTTTACAACTTCTACAAGTTTGCTGCTGACCATATCCAAGTGATGTTGAGACTTCAAAGATACAGTTAATTCCCCTTAGATCATTGAGGCCAACTTACCAAAACAAGCAAAGAAAAGGTCTCAATATGAAATAGACCCTTTAAGATCTCCTGTCACATATTATGCACACTGTTATTATTAAGTTGTCACGTGACAGTTTTTTCTTTTTAAAAATCTAAAATTTAAAAAAAAATATGGAATCCTATGAAGAAAAGAGCTTCACATGATAATTTGTATGAATATGATAGTGAATGAAAACGAATAATGGGATATACGATCCCAGACCGAAATGGACTTGTTAAGACTTGAGTTGCATACATGCTCATCTTGAAAAAGTAATCAGGTCGAGGTTTTGTATTTTTATGCTATGAGGTCAAGGAATTTAGCAGAATATGCTTATTACAAAAAGAAATACTTGTTTGCCCGTGTTTCTTGGAATCAATTGATCTTAGGCCGGAAGGACAGATGTTATATTATGGCGTACCACTAATAATCAGTTAATATGAGGGCTTTTGTGATATTTTCTTAAATATCATTACTGTCTTTATCACAAAGGTTTAAATATACCGTGTACATTTCAGTAATCCAATTTTACCGTGTACATTATTAAAAGTGATCGAAAATTGCCAATTTACATTAATTTAACAAAAGTAGTAGCTCAAAAATATTTTAGGAATTAAAAATTAAAATAAAAGTTTATTAACAAAAAAATGAAAAGTAAAAATAATTTATACAATAATTTTTTCTATTTCATTTTAAAATTCAACGCAAGTTTTTTTTTATAGAGCAGACTTATTCTTTCACAAATTTCCTGCAAAATTCTAAAATCGTTCAATACACACTTGTTTCAAAAACACTTATTCTTTCACAAGATTTTTTATACGATTTCAATAACACTTGTTTCGAAATAGTTATCATTTCGGTCTTAAAATTATGTAATTTGACTATTCAAATATGTTTTTATGGTGTTGACGAGAAAACACTATGAATTACACCAAAATAGAACCCCTCCCATAGTCCACATCTCACCATTTATCTTCTTCGTAGGGCCATGACAGAATATTTGAAACATAGTAATTGTATATGCCATGACCAATGCCCGCCAAAATCGTGCCCACACGACTGCTATGACCAAGAAAAAGAATATGTCCCTTCCCTCCTTCCATTTTTCCAAATCACTATTGATCCAATTTCACTTGCAGAAAATAGCCAAGAAGGCCTTCTTCCTGTGCAATCTTTTCTGTATAAACACAAAATTTCCCAGAGGATATATATATTAATCTTTGATTGGATTTATACGGTTAATCCTATGAGAAAATTGTGTCCGAATTTGGACAAGGAAGATGGGCTGGAAACGGTATTGGAAGTACCTATTCCTGAAGAAATGTTCAACAATATGGGCAGCAATTAAACCTTAAGATGGCATAATATGCGGAATTTAATGAAGGCTAAACGTGTTGATAAATCATCATCATCATCGCATTCTTCTTCCGCGGCGGGTTTGAGAAATGATCAGTTCATGTTGTTGTTGAAACTCGTTGGCTCCGCTCTTATTCCTTATCAGCTTCAATTTGACCGTCCTGTTAATTGGCCTATAAAGGATGGCTCCATTGTAAGCCCCGTTTTTCCATCTTTCTGTTGAAACAAATTAGGGGGGAAAAATAGTTTTTTCGGATATTTTACCTGACTAAACTGACATTAGTTGCTCCTAAATTCCTAATGTCTCGAGCTCGCGACCTTACCCGTGCAAGGTCTTCATGGGCTTGGCGCCATTTTTTTGTACAGGTATCGGATATTTGATCTGACTAAACTGACATTAGTTGCTCCTAATATGTCTCGAGCTTGCGACCAAGGTCTGAGGGTCGTAGGTGTAACTAGTTAAGATAGGATCACTCATAATAATGATTTGCAATTTATTTCGATTTCTTAGTTGTGTATTCTGGATTATGAACTTTCTGTTCCGGATTTTGTTATGGGAAACTGTAGAATTTCTTGGATATTTTATTAGTTCTGTAGCAATGCTTTAGGAAATTCAGTTGATTAAGAAACCTAATGCAAATAGATTATAAATTAGGTTACCTTTGGTCATTGGGAAGGGGTGAGGAATGGAAGTTTCTCAGGATCATGTTTGTTAAAATCTGAGAAGAGAATCTGGGATGCATTTCAATTTTGGTTATGAGATGCATCTTTTCTTAACAAATTTAGAAGTGAATTTTAGACTTTTTAGTACACTTAAAGTCAGTTACTTGCCTTTTGATGCAAGAGTGAGATGCTAGATGCATAAGATTGTCCATTGACAGTAAAGCTAGAACATATCTCTGAAAGTTTGTGTCCAAGGACTGAGGGATGAGAGAAAAGAAGATAGTAAAAGGCCTTCTTTCTATGCATTTTTCACTGTCGAGGATTTGTAAAAGAAGACACTGATTAATGGGAGGAAACTGGTGTGTTCATGATGCATTGCCGTCTCCTGGGGTGGGTGGGGGTATAATTCTCTTAGAACCATCATTGACATCAGACTCAGAGAAGCCAACAGCATAGGGATTAGTATCCATAATTAGCAGGTTATCACCCCCTTTCATGATTGCCCATATTTTCAAAGGCTACACAGTTTTTTTTTAATTTTTTTTTTTATGGTTTTAACATTAATATTTGCACGAAAACAGATAGATCAATCCCAGAATATTTTGATCTAAACAGTAGTAGGATAGAATTACGGGTTCTTCATTTAGGTTAATGAGCAGAAAAGTTGTAAAGCAACTATGCTAAATAATTTGCTTCTATGAACAGGAAGCTTCTACAGCAAAATATATTGTACACCAATATCTAGCAGCCACAGGAGGGTATGCTGCACATAATGCAACTAATAGCATGTATGCAGTGGGACAAGTGAAGATGGTCACCTACGACGTCCCTGAAAGTGGTCCAAAACCCAAAAGTGGTCAAAATCCCAATGCTAAACAAAGTAGTGAAGTTGGTGGATTTGTTCTATGGCAGAAGAACCCTGATCTATGGTACCTGGAATTGGTTGTTTCAGATTGTACTGTAAGTGCAGGCAGTGATGGGAAGGTGGCCTGGAGTCAATCATCCTCCAATTCAAATGCTTCCAAAGGTCCCCCGAGACCTCTTCGCAGGTTCTTTCAGGTACCCTAATTCTTTGATTAATATACTGAAAAATAAAATCTGAAAGGTCATGTCTGATCATGACTTACATACATGATGTAGCAACTTAAAGTCTGCCGTTCTTTCCTTCAGAACTTGCGATATGATCTTGTAGAAATGTAGTCTACCCAAACAAGCTTTCTACATCCTAACTATAACTTTGTGATGTAAAATAGGGGATGGACCCAAGATCGATAGCCAACTTGTTCTTAAATGCAGTTTGTATAGGAGAGAAAAACATTAATAATGAAGACTGTTTTTTGCTGAGGTTAGAGACAAGCTCGGAAGTCCTTAAGGCTCAAAGTACACCCAACACAGAGATAGTTCACCACACGATATGGGGCTACTTTAGCCAGCGGACAGGCCTTCTTATTCAATTCGAGGATACAAAGCTAGTAAGAATGAAGACTGCTAAAGGAGATGACAGTGTATTCTATGAAACATGTATGGAGTCTGTTCTTGAAGATTATAGATATGTCGAAGGCATTAGCATAGCACACGGTGGAAGAACACAATCAACGATTTACAGATACGGATCAAAAGCTAATAGAAAATGGAAGATCGAAGAAACATGGACGATTGAAGAGATCGATTACAATATAAACGGTTTGTCCATGGATTGTTTTCTGCCTCCTGCTGATGTAAAGAAAGAACAAGAGAATGAAGTACAAGGAATGAGATGATAATTTGACAAGGAGCCATACAAAATCTATCACTGGCATTAAAAATAAAAATAAAAAATCTTGTAAATAAGTATAGGAATTTGTATAACCACATTTTTTTCTTCATTGTTTAGTCAATATCATTTGAGAAAATCCAAAACAAGCAGCACTTCTCTCTGTTTTTTCAAGTAGTTTGTTGATTTTCCTTCTTATTGCTTCTCCATTAGGATTTTGGTACCACATTACCAAATTGAGCTCATTTTTATTTTTTTTATGCCACGATGGGCGATTGTCCAACATTGGGGAGAGAGAACAGCCCCACATTGGGGAGAGAGAACACCCTAAATAAGGTAAAATAAAGCTTACCGCACACAGGCGAAGGGTAACCTCTCGGTTATGGGCCGGCCAATGCCCCACTGGCTATTGGCCTCTTCGATTAAATTGAGCTCATTAAAGACAATTTCATGTGTATATTGTACTATGATCTCCACCCTCCTCTCCATTCCCGTCCCGCCCCTGTTCCGGCCTGAGTGACAAATATGATCCCATCCCAGCACGGGTATGTTTTGATAGTTTATTAATATCTTTGTTTTTCAGCGTGAATTTTTATTTTAAAGGTAGGATAGAATTAATAAAAAAATATATAATTTTATTTTTCAACAAAATAAATAAATAAATAAATTTTATTTAATAATAATATTTTATAAACATAAATTGGGCGGGTGGAGGGAGCGGGAACGGGGACATATTTCTCCCCATCCCCGCCCTTGTCTGATGTCTCTGGCCGCATAACAAATTTCAGCCCTATTCATGTTCCAATTCCTGCCTAAATCGGGTATTCCCCGCTCCAAATAGATCGAGAGCAGGCGGGGCCTGATGTCATATGGATAAATTGTCATCCCTAACTGTCATCCATATGTAACCTAAAGGGAAAAAGTGAAAAGATATGGAGTACCATATGTTTCCCAATTTCTTTTCGGTATCAACTTTCTTAATTTGCATAGCAACTTCGGAATGACGTTGCATTTGGATTTTGGACATTATTTTAAATCTTAAATTTCAAAATTAATCTTTTATATTTAATCATAATCAATTTAGCTTTTACGAAATTCAAGGTCAAATTTCAAATTTCAAATGAAAAATATTAACCAGTGCAAGAATAAGTGAAAATCTTCCCTGAAAGGAAATTTCATATTGTCACAATTTAATATGCTGAAGAATTTCCTCCATAAAAGATTGCTGAATTGTGCATTGTGTTATGGGGTAGGATTGGTGAATATCGCATGTGTCTGGGTGTCATTTGTTCAAAGTTGAATAGAATCTTCAATAGTGGACATTACGCGCAAATAACTTAAAAAAAAAAAGAAGAGAAGAGTAATAAAGCTATATCTAATAACCAACTACACAACAAATAAGAGTTTGTACTCATATTCTTATTAATGTGCTCATTCACTCACAATTCACCATGTGTATATATATAATTAGAAAAAATATCTACATGACGAATTCTGAGTAGTTGAACACAGAAATAAGAATATACACAGGTAATATAATTTTCACCCAACTACACCCCTATCTAAATGCATCTTTCAATTTCATGATTCCTTTTAATAACTCAAAACTTATAAAAATAAATTCTAGTCATTGTAATATAAATCAAGTAGTGCACCATAGTCAAAGAGGCCGCAGCCCATTGGGGCAACCCTCGACTAGTGACCTAGAGTTCCCGAGTTCGACACTCTCCCCATACATGGGGCAAGCTTAATATGTCTCCCTTTCTTGGACTTTCTCCTCCTCCTGTAAGGCAGTTCTCTCTCTCCTTCATGGGGCAATCGCCCAGTCGTGCTTCAAAAAAAAAAAAGTAGTGCACCATAAGGTTGATTAGGATTTTGTGTGACCAAATAAAAAGAGTACTACAAATTAAGTATAGACTCTAGAATGAATTTGATTACAATTACGAAAAATAAAATTTTCAAGAATCATCGACTTCGGTTGAAACTGGATAAAATCTAATTTGAAATCAAATTGTTTTAGTTGTATAAAAATTAAATTGATTATGAAAGTGTCTGAAAATATCTCATGAAGTGAAACTTTTAGGTTGATTTGAGATAAAAAAAAACCAATTCAATACTCTTTGCAAGGAAATATTTCTTTTTTTTTTTCCTTCTCAAAAGAAATAAAAAAAATTAATTATGTCTGCTCTAGTGAAGGAAGCTCCCGTTTGAAACTATGAATTCTGAAACTCGATACTCGAAGTAACAATTACTGTTATTCTTACGATTCTAATGGAATTAGTTTAGCGAAATATTTTTGAACTCTATTAAAAAATATAGGAATCGGGTAGTCCAAGTGGTAAAAGTTTCTGCCACTGTGAGACGGAGGTCCCCGTGGTCGATTCTCATATCTCCCTCTGTAGGGTAATAAATTCTCCTATTTGTGAGGCTAAGCTCCCTCCTCGGGCGTGAGGCGTCTACTAATCTCACTATCTGCAGTGCTCTCCCATTCTTTTCACTCGAAAGCAATCGCCTTCGGACGTCAAAAAAAAAAGAAAAAAAAAAGAACTCTATTAAAAAATAAAAACGAAAAAGGATTTTTTTTTTTTTTGATGAAATAAACGAAAAAGGATATGAAAAGGCAAAACCGGTGGTGGTAACATGTGAGTTGGACCAAAAGTCCACTAGCGAAAGCTAAGTCCAACCAAAGCTCCCGGCTCCTATGCGGAACAGCTTTTGTTCCGTACGGTGAGGGACACGCTCCTAACTGTCGGATGAGATTTTTTAACGGTGCAAATCTGGAGATAGAAAAGTTTTATTTTTATTATTTTTTAAATCAGCTGCACCTTTTCTCTCACAAGATCTGGACAGTTAAAAATCATATCCGACGGCTGAGATTGTTCAGCACGTGCGGAACTTTAACTGTTCCGCACAGGAGCCGGACTGCCAACCAAAGTCATATGCCTTTGCCCGCCGAAATCAAAGCACCCACCACATCCCTCAAACCCCACTTGCTATTAATGTAGGGTCTGCTTGGATTGTATTTGGTTTGAGTTTAGTCTGATTTGAAATTCAAATCAATTTTAGATTGAGTTTGAAAATAAAACTTTGAAGTATTAAACCCATTACAATTTATTTAGTGTTTGAGATTATTTTGAATTAAGATTAAAATCTCAAACTCAAACTAAAACTCAAACTAAAACTAATCACACCCGTATATTCTAACTCTAGCTCCACAACCGCAATGTGGTAAAGAAAATTCTCCTTGATTCAATCAGGTCGACGAGAGAATTATTCATTTGATTATAGTGTATGTAGCATTCTGTCTAGTACTGTGTAAATAGATATTAGCACCTCTCTTCATTTTTTTAATATAAGTGTTTAGTATATATAGCAAAAATTAAAGAAGAAAAAAATAAAATAATTTTTTAATTAAAATATTAATATCACTATCGTAAATTTGATTAGTGGTATACGAGTTATATTTTAAAAAGTAATACTAAAATTTTAATTAACAAAATACTTTACTTTTTTCATCTTTAATTTTCGTTACATATATTAAACGATTTATATTAAAAATAGAGGTAGTATTAATTTTTCTGATTAGAGACTCAAATTTTAGTTATTCTGACTCAATTATGCTTCAATAATTTCTTTAAGAATATGTATCCTAGCTCCTCCTCCTGTGGAGCAGTTCTCTCCTCTCTTTATTGGGCAACTGCCCAGCCGGATTTCAAAAAAAAAAAAAAATTGGTTTTTGTTTCTTTTTTAAACGTCAATTAAGTCTTATCTTCAGCATTCACACTTGAGCAGATGTAGCTGCTGATCACTATCTTGTCTTCACCAAATCGACGCGGCATTTATAGGATCATCATCATCAGACACTACCACTATTACTTACTACAGTACTACTCCAAAAATGGGTAGCTATAAATTCTGAAACCAAATCCCAAAGGAAAAGAAAGTGAAAGAAAACAAACTCTTTTGTTTGATTTTTCTTACTGATACCAGAGAATCAAGATTTTTGGGAAAAGAAAAGAAAAGATGAGAGATGAAGAAGCACAGATTGCAGCAGTCAAGAAAGAGAATTCAGATAATCGGATATTGGGTAAAGGGAAGTATAAATTATGGGTTTTGGCTGCTGTTCTTTTACTAGCGTTTTGGTCTATGTTCACTGGCTCTGTTACTCTCAAATGGTCCGACGGTAATCTTAGCAGTGTCTCCGATGGCTTCGAGATCCACAAGGACCTTGATATCTTGGTATAAAAAAAATCTTACTCTCTGTTTATTTTACTTGTATATTTGTGTTTCTGAGATTTTGATCTGGGTTATTGATAAGAAGAATTTAGCTGTTTTTGGTTTTGAATTTTCTGGGATTTTGGTCTTTGGAATGGGGGAATCAATTATTATTTATTATTAATAAAGTACTCCCCAAGATCGTAGTGCAGTCAGTTGCAGCTCGTCTAGCTTTCCTTCCCGAGATTTGCCTAAGTCAAAGCTCGAGAGTTGAAGTCACCTAGGATGGGTTTCATGTCCCTTTAACTGATGGATATCTGTGTGTTAATATCACCGAATTAGTTGGGTCTATAACTGGACACCTGTTAACCAAAAGTATTCCCTTTGTCTCAAATTAAATGTTCCAAATCAATTTTCACACAGACAAAGGGAATGGTTAGTTAGGTTAGTTTGTTGAGTCCAATGATAAAAAATACTAAAAAAAATCATCTTGAAACTTTGATACAAATAAATGTTGTTGTATTTGTTGAATTAATAAATGAGAGGGTAATATTGGGGGAAAAATGAACTAATGTTCCCTTGAATTTATGAAAGGAAACTAATTTGGGACGGAGGGAGTAATTAGTAAAGTTTATAGCTTTGTTTAGAATGTGTATATTATTTACAGTGATGATGATTTCTGTGGATTATATATGCTATAAATGGAAGCAACTTTAGTTAAGATAACAAGACCTCTACTAGAATCCTTGTCTGTGCTAGGAGAATTCCTAGTACTTTGATGAAGAATTGGAATTTCCTGAGGATTACATTTGTGTTTTTTCGGTTTTAGGCTTATTTTTTTCGATTAATACTATATGGTGATTGCAGGAAGTGGAGGAGAAAGAAAAGCTGGTGAAGCATATGTGGAATATATACACTCAGAGCAGGAGCATTAGGCTACCTACATTCTGGCAAGAAGCTTTCAAGGCAGCTTATGAGGATTTGAGTAGTGAAGTCCCTAAAGTCCGAAACACTGCTCTTTCAGAGATCGCGAAAATGTTCTTGGTTCGGTCTACTCTAATCAATGAACTTGAGCAACCTTCGGTCGATTCCAGCCTCAGTACTTAGGTACACTTTTATATCCTTTGTTTTATAAGTAGCTACTTGGATTACATTGTTTTTGTTTGAAAAAAGTCGTTTGTGGTGGATGGATGTGTTTCTCGGTGAAATCACTTGCTTTACGTTCTAGTTTTAGTGCTATCACTGAAAAGATCTTACTAGTAAAGAAGATTTTACTAAGCAAACTAATTGGCTTGAAACTAAAAGTACAATTAATATGGAGATTGGATAAGATATAGAAAAATGCCTTTGTACTAGAGTACAGTAGTTTTAAAGGAAGTATTCTAGCTATGCATTTGGATTACTTGTACATTGCAGTTCTTGCATCCTCTTTTGATGATGTTCAAATGCATTTAAGGTGATTTCTTTAGGTTTATTTTGATCTTATTAGTATTTCGTTTGTATGTCGGGATGTAAATGTAAGATAAACAGTCCATTTGCTGCTATCAAGGTAGATTTATCAAGTACGACCTCTTTAAGATCAGAAGATCTTGTTGCTTATGGCTTCTTGCTGCTGTCTTATGCATGCTTCCTTTTTTTAATTATTCCTATCTTTCATCGCCCGAGTAATTTTCTTCTTTGCATGATCAATCTCAATGCACCATTGATCAAGGTCTTTTTCTACTCTCTATTTGTTGGTGTGGTTATAGGTCTTTTTAAGACGGATATTTCTTTCTTTTTTATCTGAACTTTTATTACAGCTTTTCCTCATCTTCAAAATATTAAATTTCTTCCTGCTTCGGACAAATGCTTCTGCTGACATCAAATTAAAACTTATTCGTTTGACATTCTATATAACTATTTGCAGTCAGTCCAATGGGGCAAAATTGTGTTAACTCTCGAGATAAACTGCATTTACAAACGATTTGTATTCATAATCTAGGAAGGAGAAAGCGAAATTGCTTTTACAGAGGTGTTTCTACAAAGCCTCATGGAAGAGACTCCCCTGGTCCTAAGCTAGCTGCTGCACATCTTCAAGTGGCAGATTTTATGTAGATCAGTAGCATATTAAGTTTTTAATATCATCATCATAACAAAGTTATGGAGATGAATTTACTCAAAATAAGTATAAAATGTAAATGTTCTTTACTGTTGTTCCTTCTGTTTGGACTGGACCATGAATTGATGAACCAAAATACGTGTAATTGGACATCCTTAACCCTTTCTGTGATGGTACTATTTTCTAATACAAAATTCTCGCTTTGGTCATCACATTTCCTTTCACAAATAGTCCGCTTTTATGATTTCCTAAACAAGAATTCTCAAACAAAAAACTAATCCAAAAACACCAGATTATCTATGTACACATTTCCTTCGAGAAGCAGCCCGTGACAGTTGAAATTTTGAAACATAACCCGACCTAGCGACGAGGAAGAGGATTTTCCAATGAAGGAGATTCTTAATGAGTTAACCCTGCTAAAACTAATAGAGAATAAATTGTAGCAGTCAACAGCTCCTAATAATTAAACATAATTTGCTCATAGACTTGTAAATGATCTTCAACATAATTCAGAACTCAGAGTCTAGTTCTACAAAAAGATTATAGCACTAAAAAGCACAAGAGATCGTTCAAAAGCTCTAGCTTTTAAGGGAGAAATTAGAATTTATATTCGGAGTAAAGATGGCCTAGTTTAAATACCATGACAAAATTTGTTCTGAGCAGAAAACTTAAAACTGCTGCAGCTCTATAGGAAAGACAAAATACCTAAGGGGAGTACCATTTACATAAATCCTCCAGCAAAATGTATATATACATCTCTCTGACTACACTCAATCCTCCACTGTCTGAATCTCTCCCATCATGATTCTGTTGCTAACCACATTGAATCCCAGCACTGAAGGACTCACCTTCTTTCCCTTTTTACCCTTCTTCTTCCCTCCCCCTTTAGTCCCATCACTCTGGTCGGAGATCCCCAAACCAACAAGGTCGGAAGTCATATCTCCAGCACCTGACTTGAGGGTGGTCTTTCGATCATTCCGACTTTGGAAGGCCATATCAAGGACATCTGCTGGCAAGAAGTCTTTATAGTTCAAGAACTTGTCAATGAACTCATGATCCGGATCAAAAGAGCCCAGGTTCTCGATCAGAAGTATCTCAGCCTCGGCCCTAGATTGTTTCAAACAAAACTCCAGGAAACTTGTATCTGCAAAATTAGGAAAAGAAAGTTTGTCAGACCAGTATAAATTCATTAGCCATTACCAGAATACAGATTTTAAATCTTTAATGATGTGCCTATATGTTTGACAAATCGACTTGGGATCAATAGTCTAGAAACTTCATGATGCTATTACATACTGATCATACCCTTCGATTAGGAGTTCACTAGCCCTTCTATCCATCTTCTACATTCGATTTTTTCACATACCGAGCATTTTTTTTGCTTTTTGGGTCTTGGACAAGGAGGGTCCCCGCCGACAACAGTGACTAATTTCCTTCGGGGTAGAGAAGGTACAGGGTGGACCCCCCAACTAGGTCTTCTCCAAAGCGGGACTCAGTACCGTGCTGCTACTACTCTCTCTCTCTCTCTCTCTCTCTCTCTCTCTCTCTCTATTATATAAACAGAGGTCTCCATTCTATGTTAGAGTCTTCCCACTTTCTAAGTGGAAAAAGGAGACTGTTACTGGATGTATGAGTGTGTCATCTGGCAGATTGAGCGCTAGCCATTTGCCAACTATTCTAGGATTAACAACAGACAGGAAACCAAAGTCAAGAGCAGCAGTCGCTGAGCTCATACCTTTTGTTCCAACAAGTCTCGCGCACTCATCCTCGCACCATTCTCTGAAATCCATAGCTTCTGCTGAAATGAAAATTGCAATTTCAACTCATGGCCTCTAAATTGCAAATAAAAAAATACGTGCATAATCATACCTGAATCCTTTGTTGAGGAATTGTTCTTCCCTTTCAAGGATGACTGAGAAGTCATAGAAAATGAAGATGGATTTTCTGCTGGACGTCCTCCAGCAGACTTTTGTCTGCTTAGTGATGCTGCAGGAGTTGCTCTCACAGTAGTATTGCTTTTGCTTCCCCTTTGCCCTCCAAGTTGCGGGAACTCCGACCTGCAAAAGATGCATATACAATCTTAACACACTTTGTGGAGAAGCCTAAACATGACCTCGGATCAGAGGAAAAATGGAGTCCAACTCTTATTATCAATCCATTGGAAAGAATCATTTTCAAATATTTCCTTAGAACCCTGTGGATATATTATCCATTCCCTTTTATCAGTTGATATAGCATTTTCTCCACCATGTAACATCCAAAAATCCTTTGCAGTAGGCACAAGTACTACAAATCCTAGGGATGAACTAATATATTATTCATTTCACTTGAGAGAGATGCTACCAAGGCCTTCAACATTATGAATTTATGAAGCAATCAACAAGTCTATAATACCAGCAGTTAAATAAAGGTTTCAGATTAAGTAAATAGTACTGTATTAATTCAGCCTCCAGGAACTATAAGGTGAAAATTGAAATCTCTGTTGTAATACATGACCTGATGATGACTAAAAAAAATAAATTAAGTAACCATGTTTGACTAAAGCTAAGAGATAGCTAAAACAGCATTTAGAAAGATCATTGAGCATATTTTTCTAGAACAGGTAAAATTTGAAAGAACCTAACCACAGTGAACAGTGCATTCATTAGCTGACCAATGCAAGTGCATAAAACCAAATAGAAAAGGAGCTCGAATGAGTTTGAAGCAAAGCATAAGGAAGGTAGAGAATCATACATCTTTGCATCTTGCTTGGGTTTATCCAGTGGGCCCCAGAATAGATCATCATCCCCTTTATGCTTTGAAAGAGAAACTTGAGAATTGATTCGGATAGGAGATGCAGCCTTCGCTGGAGAAGTTGACCACGAAGGACCACCTCCCCTCTGAGATTGGCTTGGCGCAGATTTCTGAGGGGAAGGCACTGGGATATGCACCGAGGGACCCTTTTTCTCTTGTTCCTTTAAGATGTCCCTCAACGATGTGGGTTTCGGGACCTTCTCAGAGTCTGTAGACCATGCTGGCGCAGCGGTGGAAGAACTTGCCGACTCCCCTTTCCAGACAACAAAATCTCCCAGTGAAGGGCCTGAAGGGATTGCTGGCAAGACGTCCCTTTCTGGCTGCACCAAACGAGAACTTTTGCTTTTCTCAATAGGATTTGATGCCACTGCCACATCCGGTATAGTTACAGGCACTGAAACCTTGGCACTGACATTCTTAGATTTAGATTTTTTACGGTTCTTCTTAGTATCTTTAGCCTCAATGAAGTTGTCATCAACAGAATCGACCTGATTCAAGCTAGATATACTGTCTTGAACCTCCATCCTTTTCTCAGTTGACTTGGCAACAGCATTGTCCTCTAACAAATCACGCAATTGGCTCTTCGTATTCTTCTGATTGAGAGAGGTGTCTGACTTGCCAACATTTAAATCACTGCTGGGCACATCTTGCTTTATTTCCCTTAACGACTTGACATCTGAATTAGAAACAACACCTGCCCAAGGAGTCGAGACACTTAAGGAGCTCAGAGAGGCAGCTATATCAGGAGTTTCTTCTTGGGCTCTTCTCTGCTCTTCCTGTTGAATTTCCAATAATGACTTAGGCTTGAAGCCAGGAGCATGCTTCCAAGCTCGTTGTACGGTATGTGCTTGTGTGCTGTCAAACTGCGAGGCAGACCCAACTTGTCCTGATTCATCTTTTGAATTTTGACCATCATTTAAGGCAACAGAGGTAGTTAGTGAGTTTTGAGCATTCATTGTCTCAACTCTGTACTCTCTTTCTTCTTGGGCTGATGCTATTAGTAAATCTTCGGGGATAGATTGCCTATCAGATTTTGCTGCAGTAATATTTGAGCCTTCAACTTGGGATGGCCTCAAGTCCTGTGGCTTTGCCACTCCTTTTGCCGTATCAGAGGATTGAACCTTTGAAGACTTCTGCTTTTTCGACTTCTTATCCGATGATTTTCTAACCTCACGTGCTTCAACATTTTTCACTTCCTTCACTACAGACGACTCATTGTTGAAGTATTCTCCTTCACCTTGTGGCTCAAGAAGCCCTCCAGCAGATGGAATCTCAACTTGTTCTACCTCTTTGGCAGTAAGTAACTCATTTTCATTGCTTCCAGAGCCAGTTGGCGCATGAGCAATAGATTTTTCCAAATGTCCTCCATGTTGAAAACTTGGAACAGTCTCTGAGGTTGTTTTTGTAACCGGATCATTACATTGCACCAACTGCTCTACCGGATATCTATTCATCATCCCTAACTGTCCCAATGACTCTGTCATGGCTGCTGCCATTGAAGAACTTTTTTGTTCAACAGCATCAAGATGTGCCGACGGTGAATGGTCCAAGATCCTTTGTTGAACAGTATTACCAAACATTTGATGCGGCAAATGTAAGGAAGAGACTTCAGCACCAACAGTTTGCGGAACATCCTGAGGAACACTTTGGGGGAGAACAAAGTTTGAAACACGCTCATCTTGCAAATTGGTAGCCTGCATTGGTGAACCAATGGGGAACAGATTATGTGATGGCTGGAAATGAGGATGATCGACAGGAACATTTCTGGACAATCCAGCAGCTGGTAATTGCCCATAAGAGGGCTCAGCAAACCTCTGGTGAGGCCTGTTCTCAGAAATAACTTGAGAAAGCAATTGCTGTTGTTGGCGAAGTAGCTGTTGGTGTTCCTCCTGCTGCTTTTGCTGCTGCTTAAGCAGCAAAAACTTTTCCAGCAGTGAGACCTGATGAGATGAAGAAGCTGGTCCCTGCGATTGTAGCTGCAGTAGGTATTGTTGTTGCAGCAGACCCAACAGCTGGGGGTCTTGGGAGAGACCAGAAGAAAGCACCTTCTCAGGACTAAACATGCTGGAAGGATTATCCAGCACTTGACCGAGCATATTTGGTAAAGGTGGTGAATTCTGTGGTTGAAGCCTTTGTTGTTGCAATCCAAATGCAGACTGGGGTTGATAATTTTGTGCATGTTGCATGTCCAACTTATCCTGAAGCTGGTCTAGTCCTCCTTGAACTGGGAAATTTGACCAACCTCCAGCCCCATTATTGGCACCAGCAGTAGCTCGTTCGGGTCCTTGCAGAATGGACAACAAATCAACATTCTGAGAGGTTTCCAGTGAACGGGAATTGTCAGCAATTGAAGAAAGCAGCCTAGAGTGCGGCGACGGATAATCATGAATCATGTCCGACATTGGAGTAGATGCTGCTGCATCTCGCGCAGTCCAATATGGATGGGCACTTGGCAGAGATCTCTGCCTCTCTAGTGTCATCTTTTTTGCCAACAGATACAGATTATCTGCACCTTCAGCCCCTGAAGGAGGTACCTTGATGTTATTATTACTAAGATATCCTCTCATGCCTGCAACAAAAAAAAAAAAAATAGAATATTCCATTTCAGATTAAAAGAAGAAAAAGGTTAAAGCAATCACCCGTAAAAATAAAATTTTAAGAAAATAACCAGACAGAGAAGATTTTGTCAGGAAATGAACACCTTCAGGAGCAGAAATCTCAAGTGAGTTACTACTGTTATTGCCTGACATCAGCGACTCCAGAAACCTGTTTTCAGCCTCTGCTGCTGAATGTTTAAACCTTGGGTCATTCTTTACCAAGTCACCCTCAGTTGAACTTCCATGAAGCTTTCCAAAGTTGCTGAAGTTTAACCTGTTTGATGCATCAGTAACTTCGTTAGGCTTTGATGCGCCAAATCCAGGAGGTGGCCGAGCTTTGGCGCGCAAGTGAGGCATAACATCCCCCAGTACACGAAATGGTGTGTCAGGTGGTGCACCAGCCAATCGAACTAGCAAATCTATGCCAAAATATCCAGCTTCAAACCATCCAATAACATCACTACCGGCAAAAGGACCTTGAACCTCCCCTTGTGGATCTTTATAATAGAGAACCAGATCTTCAGGAGGCAACTGCGAAACTTTATGCATCTCTTGTTCCTTATCCAAGATAGCAGATGGATGATTGCTTTTCATGATAGGATTGTCACCAATTTGCCACTTCGACTGATCCACCAAACGCCTTTCCCATTCAGCATTCAAATCTCTCTGTGGCTCCGACCAGCCGATATCAGTTCCCTTTGAACTGCCATCAGCATTCATCTCTCTCCAATCATGAGAGACTGAGTTTGACCGCTCTACAAATGAAGATGACCGCCAGGGACCTCCATGAAGAACAGGAGAAGGTCCCTGTAAGATTGGTTCTCTGCTCATAGGCACACCATCACTCTTTCTGTAAGTGATGTCTTCTCTTGAAGCTGAAAGGAAAGAGCAGGGGGGAAGTTACCATTTGACCATAAAGAATCCAACATGATAATCTAAATGCAGTAATTTTCCCACAATAAAGTTTGCATGAAGGAGAACGTCTACTTGGTTTGGGGTTTTTTTTTTCCTTTTGAGGGGGGAGTGGGGGGCTAAATCATTTCTATCTGTTTGTTATTAATTAAGAAAACTATGAAGCATAATAATCATATACAATGTTCTCCCCTAGACACTCTAATTGCAAAATGGGTAGATAATGACTTGCTAATGTATCTTAGAATGTCCTCTAAGAAAAGGTGGAGAATCTAATATCAGATATCCAGATCAGTCATCTCCAAACCATGAATCATCTTTTCATTAGAATTGAGCTTCGAAATGGCTGTTCATCATGTACCTTCAGCCGACTTCTGGTCAGAAAATTTCTGATAATCCTGCATTTTGGCTCCATAAGAGTAATTAGGCTTCTCCTGCAATGTGCCTTCTGAATAATTTGAACCACCACTGTGGAGATTTTCGAAACTTTCATCCTTGGGATCATTAAGCAAATCATCTCTGCTACCTGCTCTCACAAAAAAATTATAACCATTATCCAAACACCAGATTTCAAGAACCATAACATATTTCTTTTGCTTTTTCCCTTTGGTTGAACTACATGAACAACTAACTATTTAGCAAACAGAGAGCTATTATTAGTTTAATCAAGTTAATACCAAGCTTGTTTCGTCTTGACTGTAGAAAATCAGTTGTGTTTCTACCCATAGAGCCTTCCTTGGTAATCTGAGGAGCTCCACTACTCAAGATATCACCTTTGTCAATTCCCTTCAAGATAACCTAATACCAAAAAAGTCAAAGAAGTAAATCCCCAGTAATCAGTGGACAACCCAGATTTTCTCAAAAAATAAATCATTACCAGCTCTTCAGGAGTAGGGGGACAAAATGCTAGGGGTTCTGCGGGCTCTTCTAGTGTAAGTGAAGGCACTGGCAGTATCCCACTTAAATATTTTTCAAATGATCTCGTGTCAGTCATCCTGTACACATCCAGCAATTTTGTCCTGTTGTATCTCAAAAGCAAGGGATCTGCATGGGCACTTTCAACTTTTTCTGGTCCAACAGAGTGCAGCTGAGAGGAAGCATTACTCATAGGGCTGACCCTTCCACGACCATAAGAGAACGTGTGCATAGTATTTTCCCCAAGCCCCCGACCATGGCCAAACACAGGGTCCTGCTTGTTTGGAGTTGAAACCTGGTTATAAGCAGGGTCCGCTCTTCCGCGACCATGCAAGTTTAACCTCCAAGGACGGTAATGATCCCCTTCCTTTTCATCCTTCCCATGATAAGAAAGATGCGGTGACCCTTTATCAAATACTTGGTCAGTATCTTTGACGGGTTCTGTCCACTTATCACGTAGGCTGTCTGCCTCCTTATCATCAGGCCCCCACCTTGTGTTCCACTTGCTCTCCCTGCTGTGATCGTGATTGGTTTCTCTATTTCCAGAATCTGCCCGTCTCTCAGTTGGGTTACGGCGTGCTTCTCCATAATGCCTTCCAGATGAGTCAGTCCAGCGATCCATTTTGCGAATATCGCCATGCTCTTTTTCACCCTCTCTCCATCGATCCCGGCGGATAGCCGAATTGGTATCTCTTTCTTCATCACGCCAGCGGTCACGACGACTGGATTCCATATCCAGCACAGATGGCCTGAAAACATCTTTTTTCTTATTACTGTTATCAAGCGCCTCCTCACCAATTCCTGGCGATTTCATGATATCCGAACGGCTGGCATAACCTGAATTAGACATGATATGGTTCTCCTACAACAGAAACAAAGGAGAATAATATTAACTGCAAGCACAGGGGTAGGACTTAGGAGATGACTTCAAATGACATCTTACACTATACTTAAGGGAAATATACTCCTTTTTGTGTGTCATCCATCAATTCAAGGAAAACAAAATAAGCCGGAAGTATATGGCCCAGTATTTAAGCAATAACTAACATACCCCAGCCATCCCACTCTTACTCTCCCCTAACTTCTGCAGAAGCCACTGCGGTGAAAGCGGAATGGGATTCTCAGATGCTTGCACGTCTACATAGAAGAAAAAAGACTATTAAACTACAAATATCAATATAGGTCAAATCAAAATATCATAGTAGTGAAAGCGGAATGGGATTCTAAAGAAAAAAAACTATTAAACTACAAATATGAATATAGGTCAAACCAAAGTATCATAATCTCACAAGAAAAGGGCAGTGATCTGCAAATACCTGGCAAGAAATTCAAATTATCAAGTATCATTAGCTAGCAACAAGCTATAGTAGAGCAAAGCTGAGAACATTCAACTCGGTACGGAAACTAAAAGATAAAACATGTAAGCTCTAGCAGTGAACAGATAGAAACATAATCACTGTATAGCAAAATTGTTTAATTCCTAATTTCACGTTCAGAAGCGACAACTGCACATGAATTTATAATAATTTTATCCTAAAGTACATCAAAAATTAAATCAGGTTCAAGGAAACTTATTAGAAGAGATATATATTGCTGAATAAATATGAGCATTAGACATTACAAAGCAGAAAAAAGGTGAAAGGTAAATAAACGAGTTTTGTTTCCAAATAAATAATAAAACCCCATAAACCTTGTATCGCTCCTATACACACATACCGTAATCAATTTTTAGGTTTATAAAAAAAAACTCCACACAAATCCAAAAAAATGCACATTGAACATTAATTAACGGGGAAATGGAGAAGAAAATAAACAAATAAAAAAAAAAACAGAAACCGCGTAAACACCAGGAAAAAATGAAAACTGGTAATAAACCTTTGGAGATCTGGATAGGACGATAATTGAGACCGGTCTTATCAGCCATGGATGATCGAAATGGGGGAAGAAGAAGAAGATAAAATTATATATAGATAGAAATAGAGAGCCCAAAGAAACCCTTTTTTTCTGCTGCTGCTGCTAAATTTTGATTGACTGCTGAATGAAGGTAAAGAGAGGGAGGTTTGGTGATGGGGGAAATATAAGGGCAAAGGGGGCAAAGGGAGGATAGCATCAAAAGATGGGTTTAGTTTATGGGTTAATTTCAGTTTTGTCCCTTAGGTTAGGTGTAGAAGCACTCAGTCCATAAAAATGTTACAAATTGAACACTTTTAATTTCACCGTAAAAAATCATATAATATGAAGGTTCTCTTTTGACTCCGCACGTTCGCACTTATCTAACAGTCGCCAAATATCTTGTTTTGTGACTATTATCATATGTAGAACGTGATACCATATGGTAGTCTAACTTTGATGTCCTTCACCATCAATCTTAAATTTTTTCTAAGTACTCTCGTTTCATCAGGTTTTCACTTCTCTCGCTATACTTCTCTGTATCTTCATTCATTAAGTCGTCCCATTTGCAAGACAATGACATTCTTTTAATGAAAGCTCTCTATATTTGGAAAATTTTGAATAATGTATAGTGTCATGAAAATGAGTTTCACGACTTTCGAGTCAATCTTGATTGACATTTGAAAATCCTAGTCATTTTGTTCCATGCTTAAAAAAGGATTAGGAAAAGAGGGACATAAATAAGTCAATACAAGCATAATGACAACAATCCCCTCAAGCTACATATTAACCTATAGAGTCACAAACAGCTCAGGTAAGTGATTATATATTTTATAGAGTAATACTCCATAAAAAATATATCAATATTGAACTTATAAAGAAAAAGATGCAGCTACTTCTTTCTTGTATACAAATTATTTTCATAGAGAAAATAAAAAAATCATGAAGGGTGAAATTTATTAAGCCAACCTCACGATCGTCGGACAGTACCAAGCTCCACTGAGCTATAAACACTTTTGATAAATAATATCATCATCTTAAACACTTATATATAATATTCTTTTTTTTGTATGCAAGGGAGAAGATGGGGGCATTTTTGTTCATTGCCTTCAATAATGATATAAATGATATGACTAAAATGCTCAATGTAAACTAAATTGCTTCTACCTCCTAAATTAGGGGGCTAAACTGCAATTAGTCTATTTATACCGAGTACACAAACGCTCACGTTAGCGAGAGCATCTGCTTGCTGATGATTAACATGAAATTACTTTCTCATGCCCTAAGATTGAGATTGAACTGCACAATTTTAACGAAATGACCATAAAGTCCTTATCTCGAATTTATTATGTGTCGATTGTGGAACAAATGATGTGGATGGTTGTGGTGGGCTCTGGTGGATGAGGATAATTTGATCATTTTCCCGTTGTTTCATTTTTGTATGATGGTGCGTCGTGCGCAGGTTAGGAAAATTATGTGCACATTCAGTCACATCACAGTTTTGATTAAAATAATAAAAATAGGTGGGACCTTATGAGAATTTTTTTTTTTTAATCAAAAGAGGTGATGTGGTTAATTCTGGACCAAGTGATCCATGACCAAGTGGCAGGCCAGATCCATATCAGAATTATTCTGCAGGTTAAGGTAGAGGGAGATAGCTACAGTAGGATTTATGACGTGGCTTTATTGTATTGGCTATTGGAGACTTAGGGTTCTGTTTCTGTTTATGTAGCCCTAGTTGATTACTGATGCTTAATGACATTTTTCGAATCACAAGGTTCTTAACTCAATGGGGCGATTGCCTCCCCACAATCTCAAGGTCCTTAGTCCTAGTGGGGCTACAGCTTACCCACAATCTTGAGGTAGTGGGTTCGATACCCTCCCCGCGCATGGGGTATAATTTAATTGTCTCTCTTTTTAGGGTTATCGCTTCCTCCTCTTAGGAGGTGCTACTCTCTCCCCTCTTGGGGTGTACGTCCAGTTGGGCTTAAAAAAATGACATTTTTCGAGATCACAAGGTCCTTAGCCCAGTGGGGCAACGGCCTGCCAAGGTCGTGGGTTCGATACCCTCCCCGCGCATGGGGCATGCTTTAAATTGTCTCCCTTTCTAGGGTTATCTCTTCCTCCTCTTGTGAGGTACTACTCTCCCCTTATAGGACATCCGCCCAGCTGGGCTTAAAAAAATGACATTTTTCGAGTAAAAGACGGTGTGTGGTTAAAAGAATTGTATTACTTCCTTCATTCCACAATAAAAGACTTTCAAGATATGTAGTTAAAATTAAAAAAAAATAAGGTACTTCTTAGTCAAAATATTAATATTATTTTTTAAAAAAAATACTTATATACCATTAATTCTGTTTAAAAAAAGTAATATTGATGTTTTGATTATTAAAACCTTTTAATTTTTACTTCATTAATTTCGTTGCATGTTATGAAAATATTATATTTACGAATGAAGGTAGTACTAAATTTACGGAAATGACCTTCAATATTTCAGGATGTTCGATAAGATGATAATTCTAATCTTAACCGAGCTTTTCCTCTCTTTTTGGTAAATGGTTTTCTTGTTTGATTTTCCTTTCAGATTTTGAAATATCTACCCTTTTCTTATTTTTCATTCACCCAAAAAAATGAAAAACCTCTCCTCTCTCACTATTTTATGCATACAATCCAATATATGATATACTATAAAGTGCTAAATAAGTAAGGGTGTATTTGGTTTGCAACTCCATCTAAATACAATTCTATTTTTTTTTTCATTTGTTTTATTGTAAATCTCATTTCTCTCTCATAAAAGTCCTATTATGAACGATATAATACTTAAAGAAAAAAGGAAAAATATCCGAGCTGAGTTGCAATCATTCTTAAAATTTCCCCTAAACTGTCGTGCATTTATACAAAATTTATGCAAGTACTGGACCAAATACGATAAAGGGTAATAACTCAATTTGAAAATATGAAATTTTGTATAAGGAGGGAGGATGTCAAATGATTTTAATTTATCTAGTAACGCTTCAAATTTATTTGGGTAAGATCACAACTTTAAAATATTTTAAAAGCGACTAATATTATAAAATTACAAAATTTCATGTCAACAAGTATGACTAGATATTTCATTTGTCCCACTTTAAATTTTTACATTTGACTTTCATACTCATTTGACCATGAGTAAATTACAAAAACATTCTTAAATATAAGAGGGAACCATAGGTTCATGGAGCTTGCATCCTTAGGAGGTTATTCATGGAAGTTTATGAGAAAAATACATTCACTTAAAAAATGAATTTTGTTAGAGAAAGAAAAAAAAAAGTAAACATTCAATCGATTACTATGGTCTATGGGTGACATTTACCATAAATAAAACAATGATTATAATGGGAATCGGGTAGCCCAAGTGGTAAGGCTATCCGGTCACGGGACGGAGATCCCGTGGTCGATTCCCGTATATCCCCTTATGGAGCCATAAAAATTCTCTTCCTTGTGAGGCTAAGTTCCCTCCCCGACTTGGGGCAAGCTACAATCTCCCTATCTAGGGTATTCTCCGCTCTTTTCCTTCGGGGGCAATCGCCTTCGGGCCTAAAAAAAAAAACAATGATTATCTACTTCTATTTTGATGAGAAAAGGTAGATATTGTAGAAAATCATTAGCAAATGTTTGTTACTTATACTTCTATGGCCAATAATATTGCCAAGGCAAAAAGCATCTTGCCAATGTAATTTGTGATGAAATGACAAAATTACCCTTATTATTAACCACTCAAATCCTTTATCCAATATCTATCTCAATCATTCCCTTTGTTTTCTCTCATCTGTCACACGCACCTCCCTTCATTTTCTCTCATCTGTCACAGATTCTCGTAATAATTTTCTAACATTTCCAGCACAAATTTCTTAATTTTAACTTCATATATTCTTTCAAAATAATTCATCTTTCATTTTCGAAACAAAAATTATCAAATTAAAAAAAAAAATAATCAATCCACAAACTTTTAATCGTTATTTTTACAAAACAAATAGGGTAAAGTTGCATTCAATCTGAAACAATTAAATAAGATCAATAATATAAAGATGATAAAAAGAGTGCAACAGATGAATTAACTCTTTACAAAGCTATCAAATTAACAGTTTCCAAATTTGTATTGCTTAATAAGTTACAACTCAATGAAGCACCTATATAAAAATTACGAAGAGATTGATGGATTTTAATTCCTTGACAACCATTAAACAAGCTAAAAAGCAACAATAATGATTGTTGATTTTTTTTTTTTTTTTGAGCGCCCGAAGGCGATTACCCCCGAAGGGGAAGAGCGGAGAATACCCTAGATAGGGAAGATTAAGCATGCCTACGCCTCTGTGGGAGGGAAGATAAGTCTCATGTAGGAGGAGAAATTATTTGCCCTCATTATGGGGAGATATAGGAATCGAACACGGGACCTCCGCCCCGTGTTCGGGTAGCCTTACCACTTGGGCTACCCGATTCCCATATGATTGTTGAATTTAAGAATATTGATCAAACATGAATCAAGAAGTATGATATGTCGGAATCAAACCATGAAATTACATTATTTTATACTCTTTGATTCATATTTGAAGCAATACTATGAATCCAATAATCACTACCCAAAAAGTAAGTAAGAATTAGCACAATGATCAACTAATAGAAACTGATACTTTCATAAGTTTTGCCATTTAGTGGATAAATGAGTCTCGAGACAACAAAACTGTGTTAATGGGTTTGCTTGGATTGGATTTAGTTTGGGTTGAGAGTCAAACTCGAACCCAAATCAGCTTTTGATTGAGTATGAGAATGAAATCCGAAGTATTAAATCACCTAAAATCTAGTTTGAGATTGAGACCAAAATCCATGGACGAAGCCAGAAATTGTATTTGGGGGTGGGGGAGGAGGGCAACTTGATAAAAAATTCCGAACTAAATATAAAATTACTATATATAGTTGTATTTTTTAAAATCTCGGGGGCGATTGCCTCCACCCCTAGAATCGTCCCTGCCAAAATCTCAAACGCAAATTAAAATCCAATCCGATCACATCTAATATATGAAAGAGCTGCAATAGTATCCCCTCCCCACATACATCAATTTAAATAAACTACAAGAACTCATATTTTTCAATGAAGACTTAAAATTTCCAAAATAGTTATATAAAGGGAAGAGAGGCGCGTATAGTTGAGGAGAGAGGAGAGAGAGGAGGGAATAAAGGGATTGATTAAAAAAAAATATTAGATAAACGATTTAATTGGTTAATAAGAAGGGTAATTTTGTCATTTCATCAAAAATTGCATTGGGAATATAGTTAGCCTTACCTTAAACATATGTTCCTAAAATTGTAAAAATCTAAAATTTATCTCAATCACAACTAAGGCCAGATTTGATGATTTATTATTATTATTATTTTAAATTTTATCTTCCATTTTAAATACAAATTGTTGTTTTTGTTTGGGACTTGGCGCCAATATTGTTAATCCCTCCCCCTTAAATTTTGAACTACTTCGCAAGGTTGCCGCCCAATCTTCATTTCATTTCATTCTCTCCCGCCCTTATTTCCTTCTCATACTCAGATCTGTCTATTCCATATACTCCAACTTCAAATATTTTGATTCTTTTATTACAATGCCTAGTACACTGTTTTGGTGAACTCGCTCATTGCAATTGCCGGCAGATGGATAGCTACGACGATTATCAGTCCTTTTCACCTCTTCCGGAACCACCATCGCCGGAAGTTCACCATCGGAAGCTCAAACGATTGAGGAAAAAATCAGTCGTCAAATCTCCAAGAAATATTCCCATGCCTGATCCAGTAGGTGTTTTTCTTCCCTTTCCCAGAGTTGATTTTGAAGAATTGGAAGCCGAAGAGGCTGCCGTAATCAAAACTCTAGATTCTATTTTCGATGATTCGAACGAATCTAGTGATTTGCTTCCCTTTCCGAGAGTTGATTTTGCAGCATTGGAAGCTGAAGAGGCTGTTATAACCAAAAAAACCCTAGATTCTATTTGTGATTCGAATGAATCTAGTGATCCGCTGCCTGATTCAGTAGATGATTTGCTTCCCTTTCCTAGAGTTGATTTTGCAGCCTTGGAAGCTGAAGAGGCTGCCATAACCAAAACCAAAACCCTAGATTCTATTTGTGATGATGATTCGAATGAATCGAGTGATCCCCTCCTCGATTCAGTAGATGATTTGCTGATTCCATTTCCGAGGGTTGATTTTGCTAAACTTGAAGCTGAAGAGGCTGCTATAGCTAGAAGATTGGATTCCCAAATTGATAACACGAATGAACCTAGTGATTCCCAGCCCGAATCAGCAGAAGATTTGCTTCCAATTTCCAGAGTCGATTTCGCAAAATTGGAAGCTGAAGAGGCTAAAGAAACAAAAGCGTTTCATGTTTCAAATGAGACGGAATCTGGATTTGGCGAAGATCAGAATGACACTGAAAATACTTTGCAATTTGGTGATGCTATGGAGAGAGGTCACAGAGAGACTAAGAGAGCCTTAGAATTTGATGACCTTGATAAGAGGAAAGAGAAGTTGAAGTCAGAGAGACCGGAGAAAAAAAGGATAATTGATGAGGAAGAAAACATGAAGAAAAAGAAAAAGACGAGAAATAACAGCGAAAATGTCAATGATTTAAAAGCCAAAACGCCAGCTCCAAACAAGAGGAAACAAGAGAAGGTCGCCCATATTTACCTATTAATTTATTTCATGATTTATTTCATTTAATATCCATTCTGCTTTCGGTAAAGTTTTTGTTGTTCATTTTTCGATGCAGGAAAGAAAAGCTTATCTTCAGCAACTTCATGCTGAATCACAGAGACTGTTGCGAGGTTGGCTTAAACAAATTTTAATATGGACTTAGCCTACTAATATTAATAGATTTGTATCTTTATTTATTTTGCAAAATTTGTCTCTTTAAGTAGTATTATCTCTACATATATTCAGAAACTCGAGATGCTGCATTCAAACCTGTACCAGTAGTGAGCAAACCTATATCCTCAATCTTGGAGAAGATTCGAAAGAGGAAACTTGAGGTGTCGAAAAAGTGGGTAAACTAAATGCTTTTTCTTATTACTTTCAGATGGGGATTGAAATAAACTTATTACTTCTTTTTGTGGCAGAATGATGAGTAGCAGTGCTTCTGTTGCTGAGAACAATGGTTATGCAAGAGATGATGTGCTGGATACTGAACAGGAGGATGCATCAGTAGAACAGAAACAAGATAACTCGACAAAAGCAGTTGAAGTAGGTAGTGATGTGAATCAAGTAGATACAAAGAGTGCAAGTTCTTTGGACGTGGATGATTCAAATGCTTCAAGCTACGATGAATTTCCTACCCGAATGGTGAGGAAACCTTGATCACGCTTTATTTTTGGCGAATAATTCAGGTTTCTAGTGTCCTGTTCTGCTGCATTAGATTCATCAAGTAGATGTATGGTAAAGCAAATTGTCCATTGTCAAAGTCAGTTTCTTGTAGTTACTTCTAAATATGCTAACTGCTCCCATGAAAAGCTTATAGAGGGATGCTACTTGTAGAGGGGTTAAGCAAAATGTCAATTTACTGAATACAGTATTTCACAGGGTTCAGAACATAACCAATAGAAACTTCTCTGTGGACACAAAAAGAATTATTTTGGTTTCAGCATTTAATTCTTCTTTTAGTTTATACCTCGATTAAAAAGATAACATCTAAGTTCTAACTATGGTCCTGCCACTCTTTCCGAAAAACAAGTAGTTTGGCAGAAGAAGCATTGTTCTTCTTTGGGGTCAACTGTACAAATTAATTTTATTTCCAGGCAAAGTAATGCTTTCTGTTGTTACGCAGGACTGTGATGAAAAACCAACACCTATATTTCGGCCTCCTATTGATGATACACAGGTGCTTATCATGTTTCTTTCCGGAAAGCAGGAGCTCTTTTCACTGAATTTATTTTACTTGGAAGATTTGAACTATATCTATGTGACAAATGTAGGATCTTTTCGGTGATTCACAAGCAACAGAGAAAGAAGCTGGCTGGCCTGTTGATGAGCTGGATAGTCGCGTGGAAGAATTTACACCGTCCATACTAGCTATGAACTTAAAATTTGATTCTGTCCCTTCCAATGATGAGTAAGTTGAAGCCACACACTTTCCTCCCGTGGTACTCTTGGGGAAACAAAAGGAGAAATAAAGAAAATTTGTCAAACTTTGGATGCATTCTTCAAAATTGCTTTTCCTTTTGTATATCCATATGATTCTTCTCTAATTTTAAAGTTTTATCAATATGCTAAACATGGATGTTGATAATTTTGATTGTTAGAACAATGAATTGTTGTCTTTTGCAGTTCTTCAGAAGAGGATAATGACAAGGAGAATGTAGAACCTCCCTCAGATAGACGTGAAGATGATTGTACTTCTCTGAGAGGTGATCCAGTTAAAGCTTTTGTTGATGAGGAAGCCGAGGAAGAAGATGATGGTGACAATGATAATTTGATATTTAAAGATGCTGAAGAATACGAGGATATGGAAGATTCCGAGGAACTTAATGATATAATAGCTACTGCATATGAAGAAAAGCCAGTCGATAATGAAATGCGCAATGACCTTCATCAAAAAATGGCTTGAACAGCAAGATGCTGCCGGGACTGACAATCTGATGCAAAGGTTAAAAGTCGGTTCAAAATTGAGGGAGACTACCCCTCTTGGTGAGGAAAAAGATGACAGTGAGGATGAAGAAGAAGAATACAAGGGTGTGGGTGAAGAGGATACAGAACTAAAATATCCTACTCGAATAAATTTGAAGAAAGCAAAAGAAATAATAGGTCAGATGTTTCTGGATAAAGATGATATATTTTTATCTGATGAAGATGAGGAAACCGAGAAGAAAATTGTTAAGAACCGCGTTCTCAGATCTGTGAGTTAGTTTTCCCTTTAATACATAAACACAACCAGTGCATACAGTCATGAGTATATTACACACTTAACACATCAATATACTACATATATTATAATGAACTAACATAAATACATGATAGCTACTGTATTTAGTTTATAATATATGTAGTATATTGATATGTTAAGTGTGTAATATACTACATATATTATAATGAACTTTTAAATCTCCTGTTTCAATAGTGACAATTTAATATGTAAGATTTAAAGTTCATTATAACTGATAGTCACTAATTGAAACAGGAAGGGAAGGCAGCAGTCGTCTCACCAGCTGACGATGAGAGTTCCAGAGAAGTGTTTGGTCTTGTAAAGAAGCTTAACATTGCTCCTGAAAGTAGGAAGAAAGCAAAAGCATCATGTAAGATCACTGGAATCTATGCACACCATAAACTAGGATATCAATTTATCAGTTCTAGTTGGTTTAGTCAAAATTATTTGATTCCGGCACTGTATAACATACAACTACGTTTCTTTTAGTAAATTTCGCTTCTTATTTCTACTGCTTTGCAGCATATTTTGACTCGGTACTGAAAGGAGGAGCTGGCAAGAGTTTTTCAAAGGTAAATCGTTAGAGTGAGAAGTACCTTTTCGTATATTTTCCTTTTTTTAGCAGCATAAGCTACTGTTTGATAAAGGGATTATGGACTTTCCGAAGCACTTATGGAACTGCATAACTGTGGTTCTAGAAATTGCATGTACTCATTCTATATCTATATGGGAATTTTTCATTGCTTTAAGTATGAAGTCTGTTTACTAACTCTAGTTTCCTGCTAAAAAATGTACAGTCATCTTTCCTTGGCCGATCCTCAAACCATCCAGTTCCATCATCCAATAGGAAAGGTTCAAACACTTTTCGATCTTTTATTTTTGGGCGTGATGACAGTAATAACCGGAGTTCAATTTCAACCTCAGATGAGCCTACAGATACAGTAAGTACATGAGCTATTACTAAAATTTCAGTTTCTTGTGTTTATCAAACTTTATCCTGCATTGTAACTTCATAGCATAACTGAATTTACTTCACTTACATCTTATAACTTTCGCAAATCTTTGCGTCCCATAATCACATTTTCTGTCATGAACATATTGTTATTTATGTATACTAGTCTAATGTTTTTAAAAGCATGTGTTACTCGAACCACATCTTGCCTTATTCATGATTGCATAGCAGTTTTCATAGTTTTTATTTATTTATTTAACATCGCAGATCTCAAAAGAAAACCAGCAGTTGAGGAGTGTAACAACCAAGTATACTTCCTCTCAGACCAAATTTAGCAGTAGTCAATACAGAAAAACTGGTGCAGAGACAGATTCTGGTACTTCTCTGTTGGAGATATTGAAGCGATCCTCGGAGCAACCTAGCGTTTCTATTCGCAAAGATCCAATTGACCTTACTCATGTCATGGATACTTTTAGACTTCCAAAGAAGCCAATGAAGATTCATGGAAGAAGCTAAAATGAAAGTCTACATTTATTTTTGGACAAATCAAGATAGGGACTGAACATTTAATTTGGGAGAGAGAGTATTTTTTTAAATAACTGTTCTTCTAAAATAACTCAAATTTTATATCAAATTAGCTTATAATATTTCGTTTATTTAATTGTTTTTCAAAAGCATTAAAGTAAACGAATTTTTATTCTAAATGCAATTATACAAGCGTTAAATAATTATTTTAAAATTTAATATTTATGTGCATTTCATAACAAAATAACACGGTATTTTGATCTAGATTAAAAGACAAATGGATACCTTTTCCCAAAAAAAAAAGAAGACAAATTGAGACATTCCTTAATAACATAAAAATTATCATTCTTGTAGCACGCTTTGTTAGAATTTCCGTAAAGGAAGTTGGATAACACTTGTATAAGTTGATATAAATGGCAAAAAATCTAACTTGATTAGTAAGGGCGGCTTTAAAATTTTCCTCACCAAAGTATACAGAGATGTTTGATCCACGATTGAAAGACAAAATTGCTTTTTCATGATATACTTTGTGCCATAATTAGTAAATTTTGTGGCTAAAAATGTAATAAAAAATCATAATTTATACAGAGTGAGGAAAACAAAATATTGAAATAGACATATATTATAGTAGATGTTTCATAAAATTTAATATTTATTTAAAGGAAAATAATTTACTCCTACAATTTTGGGGATAAAAACCCTAAACCCCCAAATTGAGGGTGTTAAATGATTATCTTACCCTCTTCCGGTATAAGGGATTCACCCAACTATAAGGGCAAAAAGGTCCAAAAAACTATTTTAGTCAATCTTTTAACAAATAATTCTAGTAGCCTAAGAAGGTCCTAAAAACCATCACATTTATTCAAAAACATATTTTATATGTACAGTAAGTTTAAGCACTATAGCGGTGAGCTATTATTTATCCCACCAAGGGCAAGCCGGCCATTCGGACAGCTCTCTAGTCCTCGAAAAATCCTCCGTTTGTTCTTACAGAGTCAACTTCCAGTGTAAAAAATCAGCTCTCCTTGATCTTCTCTGCATGATTCTGTTGCCCTAATCACATCTTATTTAAAGAACTTTACCAATCCAATCCCCACTGATTCACTGCTGTTAATATCCTTTTTATCAAACAAGATCAAGAAAGATTTTAAGATCTGGGACTTTTTATTTTATTTTATTTTTTCTTTCAAATACTATGGAAATGATGCAAGAGATTTGAACTGAAAATCTCACTGCTTTTTGCTCAATGGCTAGCTCCCAAAAAGGCAAGTTTTTCTTACTTTTAATACTTTATTATTTTCAGTCTATTTCTTTTGTTTTTGGAAACTCAAATTTAGCTGAAACTAAAAGTGAGTATATCAGTGAATATAAACCCAAAATTTCTGATGCTTTAGATTTAATAAATAAGCAACAAGTTCAGTTAGAAAAGTTGGAAAAATTAGTTAAGAATCTTACTGAGTTGGTATCTAGATTAGAATCCCAATTTCCAGATTACTCGAAGATTAAATCTTTGGTTGATAAAGAGCAAGAAATTGAAAGGGTTGTTGAAAAAGTTGAAGCTGATAAGAAAAAGGGAGATGGAGATCAGTTAATTGAGAAGAAGATTCTATGATGAAAATTTAGAGAGTAAGGTTAAAGATGGGGTGGAGAAAGTAGGGGGAGTATCGATATCAAAGTTCAGTTCATTTTGGTCTGAGAGGTTTCAATTTGTTTCAGCTATGAAATTGGGATCAAATCCTACTTGTATTAGTGTTTTGCCATTTACTGATTTTGAGGGTTTAGCCAAGTATGTTGCGGTCGGGGATGATCTGGGTAGGGTGTATTTGATATCTAGGAATGGAGATGTTCAAGTTGAATTTAACACAATGTCTAAGTCACCTGTTACTGCTGTATTATCATACTTATCAATCTATAAGAATGAGAGCATTCTTGTGACGGGGCATGAGAACGGTGCTATTTCGATGCATCGGGTTTGGGAGGAATCTAATGGGGATGAATGGGATTCGCTTCACATGGAAACTGTTGTGAAATTTGATAGATATAACGAAAGGGACAATGGGGCACCAATTACTATCTTGGAGGTGCATCATATTGGGCAGAAGAGGTATATCTTGTCTACGGATTTGAGTGGAACGATTATGGTTTTTCGGGAGAATGGGATGGTTTATGGCCAGCCAGTTGTGCCGGTTAGCAGGCCACTTGCTTTCTTGAAGCAGAGACTTTTGTTTCTCACGGAGACTGGTGCGGGTTCATTGGATTTGAGGACTATGAAGATTAGGGAATCTCCCTGTGAAGGTTTGAACAATTCCATGGTTGAAAGCTATGTTTTCGATGCCACAGAGCGGTCAAAAGCATATGGCTTTACAACGGAAGGAAATTTGATTCATGTGTTATTATTGGGCGATATAATGAACTTCAAATGCCGAATTAGATCCAGGAGGAAGTTTGATATGGGTGAGCCTCTAGCATTTCAGGCAATTAAAGGTTACTTGCTTGTTGCTAACCAGGATAAGATTTTTGTGTATAACGTGTCTTCTCAGCACTATGTTAGAGCCGGAGGGCCTAAGCTTATGTTCTCTGCCGAACTTAGTGGGATTTCAGCATCATTTGTAAGTCAAGAGCAGATGAATGCAAGTGAGGAAATGAAAGTACCAAGACCAATAATCGCAAGTGACCGAGAAAAGCTTGTCATTCTCAGTACCGGAGGTGGATTTCTTGGAATATATCGATCCAACCTTCCCGTTTTCAAGAATGAGTTTAACACAATGCAATGGACGAGCCCTATTTTGTTTTTCATCCTTTTCCTCTTCGGGGCCTGGCATTTTTTCGCCAACAAGAAGGAAGCTCTTACTTCATGGGGACCAGACGATCCTTTTACTTCCACATCAGTAACAAATGCAGCTCCATTAGGGACTGGAAATGGTTCAGCTGATAATAGATCTTTCATCGACTCTTCAAGAAATACTGATATAGTTGATCTTAGAGGTAATGGTGTACGAGGTCCTTCGAGAAGATATGCTTCTCCATCGCGATATCCCGGTGCATCAGCTAACCCCTACAGACCTCCTCCTCCTCCTCCTGCTGATGCAAATTCTATGTCTACTTCAGTTGTTGATCCCAATTTCAGAAATACACCAGAAATCAAATATAGAGGGCCAAATTTTTAAAGTACAGGATTTCCTAAAATAAGAGATTGATTATATGTAAGCAGTGCAGTTGGGGATAATAATAATAGTTGAAATTTGTAAAACAAAGTTGCTAATTTTAGTCTTTGTTGTTTCAAATTTTACTAGAAAGATCATCTGTGATTGCCCATAGTTACCACTTTGTACCAATTTTTTTTTTTTTTTTTTTGATGAAATGGAAAGTTTAATTGTGTTATGATACGTGACAATGTGACAGTTTATAAGTTTAATTATTTTCTTTTTTCCACTTGCACCGACCAATAGGAAAATTCCCTATGGGACGGTCCCTATGGGTACCTGTGAGATATGAAGGCCTGTGGGACCTACTCTGCAGGTGGGTCATGTCTCAAATTATGTGAGAGGAGTGTGGGGTCGTACCCACAAAGTCCGCCCCATGCCAGACCTACCCGACCAATAGGGTCACTCTCCCTTCTGGTGGACCGGGTATTTTTTACATTTTATTCTCTTTGGTAAGCAAGATCTTAGAATTAGAAAAATAAATAATAGCCAACCACAAGCCTCCAAATATAATGTATACATGTTTCTTTTGACTTCCAAGGGGCTCATGGAGAAGACTATCATGGGATTGGGATAATACATTCCATAGAGGACCTCAAAGATCAAAGAGATAATGTTCCATTTGTCTCATAATTGGCTATCCTAGCGCATAATGATTTTACTTGGTAGAGAAAAAAGAAAAAAATGCATAATGCTTTCTGAAATATCAAATTTTATTTGTTAAATTCTTTATAATTTTTCAAATAAATATGATAAAAGAATGTATAGAAAGTATTAGTACACTTTCCATTTTTTCTCTTTTTATTACAAGGGCGACTTGAAATTTTTTATTCCTTTTATTGTGCCTCGAATTTAAATCTTTGTATACTTTTGCATAATATATATTTTTTTCTTTTAACACAAAGAGCAAATGATGTGCATTATAAAGTTATCAATTGGTAAATGGAAAATAATTTATGGATCAAGAGGGATAATGAGGTAAAAGAACTACTGTCTCCATCCCATAATATAAATAATTTAGTATATATCGAAAATTAAGAAAATAAAAAGTAAGTTAATTTTTTTAGTTAAAATATCAATATTACTCTTCTAAAATCAAAATTAATGGTATACAAGTGCATGTTCAAGTGGTAAAAACTGAGACCTTTCATACATATTATGTTTTCGAATTTTATCTTTTATAAAAAAACATGTCTCAACTAGATATGTACCGAAGAGAGAATTTTTTTTTTAAGAGATAATCACTATTTATACCCATTATCTAACTTTGAAAAGCAAGTTATACCCTTTATCTTTTTTGTGTGCCATATATAGCCAATACAGTTTTATAGGTGCCATTTATACCCAAACAGGCGGAATCGGATGATAAGAGGACGAATCGGACAGCAGGATTTAGAGGCGTGAGTAAGCACCTCGGTGAAAGCCGATCTGCGTCTTCCTCAGTTGGAATGATTTCATCTCCGGCAAACCAGAGAGACGATTAATTGCTTCTACGGCAAGACGAAATCCTCATTTTGGGTATAAATGGCACCTCAAAAATTATACTGGCTATTTATGGCACGCAAAAAAGATAATGGGTATAACTTGCTTTTCAAAGTTAGATAATGGGTATAAATAGTGATTATCTCTTTTTTTTAAAGGGGAAATTGAGATATTTATTGAGCACTTTTTTCCCTAGTAACACAGTTGGCCTATAAGTATTGCTCAATTTCCGTAGGTTGGCCGTTGCCATGTCTTTTCCATGTATGACTTTTTCTTTTGTTCTCAGCAGCCACGCATCCAACACGATCACCCTTTCGAAAGTTCAAAACTGAAGCTCTCAATACTCTCACCAAAATTACTTTGGCAGCGCAGTTCAGGAAAAAAAATCCGAAACTCTCAGCATCTTTGTGTTCGCTCTGTTACTCTCTTATTCATCAATTTCCGTTACGAATTTGCAGAAATCCGATGAAATACACACAAAATTTGAGTTGATGTGAGCAAAAAAAAAGCTGTTAATTAGGTGGCGGAGGCGTGGACCTGAGTTTACGATTCGATCAATTTCGCTCTTCTTCAATCTTCATGCTCTTTATCAATTTCCTCTATTAATTTTCAGTTACGAATTTTTAGAATCCTATGAAATACACAATATTTGAGTTGATGTGAGAAAAAAGCTGTTAGTTAGGTGGCGGAGCTGAGTTTATGATGGCGGAGGCGAACCGGAACTCGGCGCTGGCGGAATCTGGAATTCCGACCGGTTTGAACCGGATTAAGACTCGGCGAGTGACGTCGAAGGAGAGGAGAAGTTCAAAAGCGGATGATTCTGAGAAGTTGGATGAGTCCCCTAATTCCTCGATGCCTCATGTGAAGCAGCAGAAGAACAGAACAATCGGTGCAGCACGTGCGAAGATCAATAGTACTAAAGAAGGTTTAAGCTGCTCTGCTTTTGGAATACATGCACAATGATAATTTGATTCATATATAAAAATATGCAGTTGTAGATTACTTATATAAGTACTTTATAGCAGAATTTTCTGAATTTATTCATTTGTGGAAATTAGAAAATGATTAAGTGTCTGATTCATTGTTCCTATTCTGTATTCACATGAATTGAAGGATTTATTTATATTTTGGTCTTCTTGTCATTTCGGATAGTAATATGATGCTCAGTTTTGCAATATCTGCAGTAGTGAGAAATATATATGTTGTTGGAATAAGTTTACTGTTTTGTCTATTATAATCGAATTTATTTAGTTCTTTTTTTTATCCTTAAAACTGATGAGGTAGAGTGTACTTATTATATATTTCCCAAGTAAGTGGATAATTTCCAGCACATAGACTATGGCCTGGTCAAGAGAATGAATTCCAGCTGGCTCTCAGCGGCTCACGGAGATAAACTTCGGATTCTACAAAACCAAGTTTAGAGCTGATACTTCACGGTATATGTACACAGAAAAATTAAAATGATATAACTGCAGTTCAGAAACAGATTAATTTTTGGTTCTTGATTTGAATATTTACTGCTTTGTGACCATGATAGACATATTCCTGAACAACTGAAAAAGGAGTAAAGAGACGGAAGAGATATCATGCACCTAAGTGTAATATAATGTTTGTAAGGTTGTGAAATTGGGTAGCAGGTTCATCTACTTGTTTAGGAGTGAAAAATCACCTTTCTTCTAATTTGAGAGTAACTCATATAATATACTATTTTCTTTTGCATAAATCTCAGAGTTACTTTTCATGTCAAGCCTTTATTCTGAATCCTTTTAGATTTTTGGAAACACTGAACTTTAATTCCTTTTGATTTTATGCCCGTGAGAACTTCGATTGGATAATCTGAACAATATTTGTCAATGCATTTTCCTTTTTGATGCTCCCAAGCCTCACTGTTCGTGTATTTATCTTCTGAAATTATTTGGATCTTAATCCAGTTAAGGATGATCCAAAATAGTTAATATGTATTGACCTTCTTATGTAACAGGACGCAGAGCAAAGAGGATAGCAAGATGGTTTACAACTCAACTTTCTAGGTATTCTAGTCAAGCTGCCGGTGAGGTCGAAACAGCCCAGGTACTTTTTGTGAATACAAGTTTTATAGAGGTTACTCTACATGATTGGAAACCTCCTACTCTTTTGGGTCCTTGCATTAACTCAATGAACCAAGCTTTTGGCTTGACAGTGTAGTGAATTTGAAGGCAAGGTGTTTGATGAGGGTCATACTGGGGAAGTACAGCAGTTAACGAGGCATTCAGTGACAAAACAAATTCAAGATGAAGGCACAAACAACCGCAAGTTGCCTTTGAAAAGCTTTTCGCATGAATTAGGTCCAAAAGGTGGCATTCCATCTGCCCAACCTCGGGCTCGTAGTTATAATGATTTGAAGGTAAAAGTAGCTGAGCAGCATAGATGAGCATCATGTGGCTGTGGATTTCTACATTTTCATCCACATGACACCACTTCCACCATTGGAAAAAAGTAAAAAAAATACCGTAACTACTTTAAACTTATGATTGTTGAGATGTTTCTTTCTCGTCTGTTCATTTTAGGAACTCCTCGGTTCACTGCGCTTAAGGTTCGCTGCTGCAAAAGAGATTGTTAATACAGAGCTCCATTGTTTTTCTAAGGAGTTGACAGAGGCTTTACATGAGAGTGATTCGTTGTCTGTAGATGGACGAAAAATGGCAGAGGAGCTTCTTGAACTTGCTCAACAGTGCATTGAAATGGACACTCACGAGTTTCGGACCAAGTGTGAAGAAATTGTTCAGGATTTAACTCTAAGGAGGCAGAAATGCCAAACAGGATTCTTAAAGTGGCTTTTGACCCGCATACTTTTCATATTGACAAGGTGCACAAGATTGGTGCACTTTGAGAAAGATACGGAGCCTGTTAATGGGAAGTCCTTGCATAAGTTTCAGGAGTGTTTAGAGAGCATCCCATGTATTGAAGTGAATTGGTTTGTCAATGAAGAGCTTGTTGGCCCCGAGGCAGGTTATGTTTCAAACCTCAGGAATGATCCCAGTTGCAAGCTGAATGAGGACAATCAGACATCTATTCTACCTCAAGCAACCCAGTGCAAGTCTGAAGAACCTTTTGAAGAGGGTGACAAACATCCTTCAAAGGATTTTATTACCAGAGGTTCACTATCTAAAAGTTCCCATTTTCTTCCCAAGTTTCAGCAATCTGATGTATTTGGTGGAGAATTGCATGGAGATTCCCCCAGCCGTTCTAGTCATAATTCAAATCAGGAGCAGGATCAGGTTGCAGGTGATTCAGATTCTGTCATATGTCGGATTTGTGAGGAACTTGTGCCAATTATTCACTTGGAGTCTCATTCCTATATATGTGCCTATGCGGATAAATGTGATTTAAAATCATTAGATGTAAATGAGCGTCTTGTAAGACTTGCAGAGTTACTGGAACAGCTAGTAGAGTCACGTAATTCGAGTGCTCACGCAACAGATGACAGCCCTGATCATAGGTTGCAGATGACAGATTCTGCTATGACTTCTGAAGGTGGTTCGCCAAAGTTAGGTGATTGGCGAAGTAGAGGGGTGGAAGAAATGTTTGAGGATCTTCATGAGATGGATACTGCTTGTTTAGAGGATTCCCCGGTAGCAGCATTCATCAACTTCAGATGCCATTTGGGTGGTAAGCACAATCTTTGTGGGCCTCCTTCAACCAGTGGGAGCATGACATCGGCATCATCAACAAATACTCCTCGAGGGGGGAATTTCGATCTTTTCTGGCTAGATCATAATGATCCATCTGACCTGGAAGATCTGAAACAGGTATCTTATGATATTTACTTGGTGCTGTATTCAATACTAATTCTTGGGGAAAAAATCGTTCAGATCTTTTCATTATGACAGCAAGAAAGGAATTGTTTTCTTTTTTTTTCTCTGTTTTGTGTTTCGAGGTTTAGTAATTTCTAGCGTCTGTTTCATTGTATAACTTTTCCTGGCATTTTTCCGATCAACGATTATCTTTCTATACTTCAAGTTCTAAAGTGCCATCGTATGTTGAAATAATTTTCTATATTCTAATATTTCAAATTTCCTTTTTCAGATGGCTGACCTTGCCGATATTGCTCGCTGTGTGGCAGGCACAGATCTTTCAGGTGAAGGGTCAAATGACTTTTTGCTTGCGTGCATGCAAGATTTACAGGATATATTGCAACACAGCAAGCTAAAAGCTCTTGTAGTAGATACATTCGGAAGCCGTATAGAAAGTCTTCTGAGGTATGTTCTGAGAGAAAAGTTTACAGAATTTTATTGCTACTGACCAATGCTATACTTTTACAGGGAGAAATTTGTACTTGCTTGCAATCTAGTGGGTTCGGAAAGTGATGTTCAACATCCAGAAATTCCAAAAATGCTGCTGGATAGTGCATCTCAGAGTAGTACACTATCAACACCCTCACATCCGTTGCATAAAGAGCGAACAAGCATCAATGATTTTGAGATAATAAAACCTATCAGTAGAGGTGCCTTTGGTAAAGTCTATCTAGCCCGAAAACGAACAACTGGGGATTTGTTTGCAATAAAGGTATGATTTAGGTTGTTTGAACTCCTCAAGTTCTATCCGTGCATGAGAAGATTATAGTTTAAGGTTACATGTGAAGATTATAGTTTAAGGTTACATTAAAGATTATAGTTTTTAAGGTTACATAAAGCAGTGCAATTGGGCTAGGTACTCAAACTACTAGAGATTTCTTATCTTTAACACTCTAGCCAGGTAATTTGTTGATCTCTACTTTTGCTCCAAAGACTTCTGGTGTTCGATTTCGAATGGGTGTTGTTCAATAGATATGCAAGGAATGGCGGCATGCAGCATAAATGGAGGGTTATGGAGTAGCCACATTTCTCTTTACAATTAAATAATCATGTCTGCATCTTTTTCAAAATGTTTGACCATAGTGCTTTGTCTGTCCAAACTTTTATTTCGCAAAGTTCATTGATTATATGACAAAAAGTGTTTTTTCTTTTTGCAACATATATAACCAGAAAACATATCTGAAATTGATATACGAGAACCCAATATTACACTACTTCACATTCCGTCTAAAATAGTTGATTTTGTATAGCTTTCACCTTGTCTTTTACAAAACGTTTACTTGTTTATGATACACCTTACAAGAAAGTCCAGAATTGTTGACAATTTTGAGATAACTTCAATGCTTGTCCAGGTGCTAAATAAAATGGATATGTTGCGGAAGAATGATATTGACCGTATTTTGGCTGAGCGTAACATCCTGATAACAGTACGGAACCCTTTTGTGGTAATGTTCCGCTAGCCTTTTATCTTCATGTTCAGTGTATGTAATTAAGCATTCTATTGGGTTAAGTTCTTGAACAGGTTTCACTCTTTTCTCATTGACGCTCCTCATTCTACTCGTGATGCCTCTTCCTATTGCTTGCTAATGCCGTCCTTTCTATTTTTATTAGTTTCTTGGTGTGGGCGCTTTGTGCTAAACTATTAATCTATTGGGAGGTGTTTATATAGTCAAATTTTAGAGAATGGAAGGTAATAGTATTTATGTCAGAAGTCTAAATTTTATCTTCTAACTGCAGGTCCGGTTTTACTACTCATTTAGCAGTAGGGACCACCTTTATTTGGTCATGGAATATCTCAACGGTGGAGATTTGTACTCTTTACTTCAGAAAATCGGTTGCATAGAGGAAGATGTAGCACGCACGTATATCTCAGAATTGGTAAGCAAGAAGTTACTGTGTAAACAAAATTTAGCGCTTCTCTGAAGTTGACTAAGCAGTATCCTGCTGATTTCAGGTTCTTGCTTTGGAATACCTTCATTCGCTCGGAATCGTACACCGTGATCTAAAACCTGACAATGTATTAATTGGGCAAGATGGGCATATCAAGGTTTGTGATAGAATTGATAAAACATACAAGGATAAATGTTGCAACAAATGGAGTTTTTCGGGATTCAAAATTATAGGGAGTTTTGGAAAACCTTCAAGTTTATAGTTCTAGAAAATCTATTTTATTCCTACAGTTATAAAGATCTCCAATAGACATGTCCTCTATGATGTAAATCACCAAACTCAGCTTTTGAAAGGGCTTAAAAACTCTTGGCCTCCATAATACTTCCCTTCCACTAGAGATATTAAGAACAACTGTTGTTCCAAAAACTTTCATCCTTCAAAATGTGAAACAGGGGGACTCATTTCATTTGGCATTAGTTAGGAAGTAGAAATGACGTATTCGGCTATCGTGTATCAAATGGTCTGTGTATTTGTGGCCATTCTTACCAGGGGTTTGAATGTAACTCTAAATCGACAACTTTTTTCCCAGCTCACAGATTTTGGGTTGTCAAAAATTGGCCTTATGAACAGCACGAGTGATCTGTCAGGATCTGAGATGAAAGAAACAACTCTTTCTGAGATTCACTGTAGCCAGAATCCAGATACTATGGATAGGGACCAGCGTTCAGCTGTTGGTACCCCAGACTACTTGGCTCCAGAGATTCTTCTGGGAACCCGGCACGGTCAGGCAACTAATTCTTCCTCTCTGTTTTCATATAGCAACAACAATCTCTACTCTAAGTCAAAGTTCTAAAACTAGAATTGGATGATATCTGCAGGTTATGCTGCAGATTGGTGGTCTGTGGGAATTATTCTATTTGAACTCATTACTGGATTTCCCCCATTCACTGCTGAGCTCCCAGAGGTAGTTTCTCATCCCCAAATGCCTTCTAAAATAGTGATGCCTGCATATGTTACTCTTGTTTAGACTAATCTCTGATTTTAATGACAGTTGATCTTCTTCTGGCTGGACAGGTAATTTTTGACAATATTCTTAACATGAATATCCCTTGGCCTTCAGTTCCGAGTGAGATGTCATCTGAAGCACAAGACTTGATTCACAGGTTAGCTTATGATCTTTCAATTAGCATATCGGATGTCGTTGTTTATCCTGTTTCAGAATAGAGAGCTAGACAGACGTTAAGGGTTTTGGAAATTGGTGTTATATCTTAGTGCAGATCCTTGATTAGTTATGATGCTAAAAGTAAAACACCACCTTTTAGTGTTGAAAATCAGTTTCCTGGTAATGAATTAACGACCTTATTTTTTCGGACGAGAACAATCACATAATAATTTGTCTTGGCTTGAAAGAACCAAGAACTTTGAAGTAGTGGAATCCTACAAGCTTACTCTAGCCCCATCTGTTTTCCAATTAGCAGATGTAGCAGAATATGGTATTCAAAATTCCCTCTTATACCAATGGATTTTCACATTTAAAATCTTATTTCGAGCCAGTGTTCTCCCCTTTGTTCTGTTTACTCAATCTGTTAAGAAGGAAAGAGAAGAAAACAGATCCATCTGAATTCCATTCCATGCTTGGTCGATTGCTAGTTTTCTTAATGGATTAATAATGAAGTCCATTTCTTGTTTTAATTTCAATAGTAAGGATGCACTATGATGGTGCTTGACACTTCATATGCTATACAAAACAAGTATTTCATACAAAAAGCTCAATAATTCATTTCCTACTTGTGTCGTAAATAATTATACTTTTGAATAAGCTAAACAGCCATCTCTATCAGCGTCTGCAAATGCATGATTCAACTATTATGTTATTGCTAGACTTAAACAAGGATATTAACTGTGGTAGCTGCTTATTGATGCCTTCCTTGAGTTCAGCGGTAATACAGGTGTTTATAACACAAAAATAAAGTATGAACGTAGTTTCTCTTTGATGAGTTGGTTCCTTATTTTACCAAAATGCTTCTTCGGATGCAACCTTGCTTTTAAGTGGTCAATCCTAAGAATTTATGAAGGCATTGAAATACTTACCTGCCATAGCTTCCAAAATAACCCCTTCTCCATTTCTTCATCTTTCTTTGTGCACAAGTGTCAAAGATTCATGATTTTGTTCTTTGTTAATCAAATATTGTAGGTTGCTTGACCATGATCCAGATCAGCGCCTTGGAGCAAAGGGAGCATCAGAGGTTTCATTTGCTAGTTTGACAAATTAATATTGTTTCTTCCTCTTGAACCTCTGAAGTATAAAATTTAACATTTGACACAATGGACATTGCTGTAGTCTTAACTTGCATCTAATGATATTCTTGGTCCCTGTGTAGGTAAAATTACATCCATTCTTCAGTGGAGTTGATTGGGACAATCTCACTTTACAGAAGGTAAGATGCAGTATAGGTGTAGTCTTGTTTTAACAGTTATGATTTTGAGGCAGTCATTACCTACTTGTGCTCACCAAAAAAAAAAACTTCTTGTGTTCGCAGAATTCATTGTTCTATGAGAAATCTTGTTTATAATGTCTGCTGTCAAGTATTTGTCTATGCACTAAAGTCTCGTCCTTCTTGCATCACAATTACCTTCCAGTATTACTGTGGATTTTAGAGGAATACTTCTAAAGACGATTTTACTAAAATTGAGGGAAAAATTCAAGGACCATTTTGAGACACCAAAAGAGTGTTAAGATATGATAATAAAATAAAATAAGATACGGTATTTTCTTCTATTGTTGATTATTGCAACCAAGTGTTGTCCACAGGCTGTCTTTGTGCCACAACCTGATAGCATCCATGACACAAGCTATTTTGTGCCAAGATATAACTCAACTGGTATACAAAACGAAAGGGAGTGTAGCGATTCTGTTTCTGATTCATCTGAATTATGCTCAGATACTGGTCTCGAGGTAAATTCATTATTCACGTCTTTACTTTTATTTATTGGAAGCTCACTGAAGTCTTTTACCATTATATATTAGTTGTAGTTTTTTCATCTACGCCATGCATGTATAGACTTACTAGAAGAGGATGAAACCTAATAGTCATGTATTTCATAATTTATTTTAATCATATATGGTCCTGTTGGTTCCCGCTTATTAGAAGAGGATATATACATTATGAATGAAACATGAAAAGTGAGCATCTTGATAGATGTGTTTTTGTAATCCCGGTTGAAATCTAAAGCTTGTTTATTTTGTACTTCCTATTTGTTCAGAAGATGGATGAATGTGGTGATCTCACTGAATTCAATTCTTCTTTCGACCTTTCGCTGATAAACTTTTCCTTTAAGGTAAGCCATTGAATGATGAATGATTGAGTGCTTTTTGTTAAGCATTTTGTTCAGTTGGACGCCTACTCACAGTGTTGTGTAGATACTAGTCTATCTAGGGAGAATGTCATTTCTTCATCAGTTTTATACGTCAGCATTAGTTTATTCAGCAAATTTTTGTAATCGTGTGGGTGGATATTTTGCAGAATTTGTCACAGCTGGCCTCCATCAATCATGATGTGCTTTTACAAGGAGGGAAACATTCATCAAAATGCAAAGATTGAGCGTCAATAAATTCCTCCGTTTGCTCTTATGTGATGCAATTTGGTGGAATGTTACCTATGGCCTTCTACATGTAATTGAATTGTCTTTCTATACAATATTGCCCAGTGCATATAAATAAATCATTGTCCTTTTCTATACAATATTCCGCAACTGGAGCAAGATTACCAATTTCAGCTTCTAGCAATTTACAACAGCATGCGAAAACTTGCTAAAGGCCAAGTTGCAGCTTGTATTATTATGCCAATAGAGCAAATGAAACATATGGACCTGAAACATCTATAACAGCAAATGTTGAGTTATATTACGTGTCCCTTTGAACAGCATGTTCATGCCAAATCAAACTCATTTAAGAACTCATTTAGTTAAATGACGAGGATCATATTGACTGATATGAGTATACTATACGCATAGCACAAGAACGTTGAAAAAATGAGCACAAGTTAACCTACAGTACTTTTCCTTCTCCTTTTGAATGTGGAGGACAAGTTCAAGCAATGCAAAAAGAACACAAAACATATTTTCGGCATAAAAAAGAAATGCGTTAGACTGGAATTGGGAGGCCCTTCTTTGCCATGCTATCAAGGACATCATTTAGAGCTTGGCAGAGTCCAACAATCTGTCAAAAATTAAGCTAATTGTTAGCTGATATATAGTTGTTAAACGTTAAAATATAGTTGCATCACATTAAAGGGAAGTGAAGAGGGGAAGGATGGGAAAGTTTTGGGTAGCACAATATCAAATCATCCATGTGTCAGCATTATGTATATGTTTATGATATGTATGAAAATAAAGCTAGTATCAGCTAGAAGCAAGGGCCACCATGAGGATGGAAATTACCTGTTGATCCCACTGTTGCAGTTCCTCAGAGTCATCCTCAAAATGTATCACCGCTTCAACCTGATATACGGGACTTCAAAATGAGTGACATAAATAATGTTTTACATCTCTATTTTCCTGTTGGAAAGTATGTAACGACTTGCCTAAAGTATGCAGATAAAAAAAAAGTGAATAGTGGTGACACGTGTTGAAGTAGTGGGTGAAACATTACCTGATCTATAGACCCCCTCATCCTGTCCTCAAGTATCATTCTTGAAGCTATTTTCTCAGCCTGCATAGAATTTGAACATCAGTTTAATCGAGGAATATTTTTTTTGCAAATCTACTTCTATTTCAGAATAAGTCCTACTCATGCACACGCATAACATAACAGTCGGATCATATCAAAGTTAGACGTCTATTATCCTGAAAAGTTCTAATTAACCCTCAGGATATCGAAGTACGAGGTCTATTATCTCGAAATTCTAATTAACAGTTCGAAGGAGACATACCTTGTGAGGAGCAATGCCCAGCAAAGTGCCCAACTCTTCAAAGCTGTTCCATATAAACAATAAAGCAAAAATCAGATAAGATCTAAACATAAAAGCATAAAAATTCAGGAAGCTCTTCAAACAGTCTACGTGTTTGTGTACGTGTGTAATATGTATATGCATATATTTCGTACCTTATATTCGTGTAAAGTTTGCTAGCACTCAAGAGATTATGCTCAATCATAGCACGATCAAGGACAGTAAAATTGTCAGGCAGAAATGCTTTCTGTACAAAGCATACAGATTACAGCTTCATTAGGGTACAGGTTTTTAAAACGTCAGAGGAGAACAAGCATTTTGAAAACAGAACAAACCTGATGTGGTTTCAGCTCTTCAGCAAAAGCATCAATTTCAGGTTTTCTCAGAATTCTCTCAAGATAAACCTAGAAAACCAATTATTGACATTAGACTAGAGCAGAAAACTCCTTAGCTTGCTAATTCAAAGCAATTATCCTGTGACTGTTTCCTTGCTGATCAAACCATAAAATAAGCCGGTAGCATATGCTTGAGTTTCTGTAGTATTTTTCATGGTCAAAAGAATGATGAGAGAGTACCTTCTGCAATATTGGATAAATCTTTAACTTAGAGCAGCGTTCATCCTGCAATAAATATTGGCATTTCAGCATAATTAACACTATATCCTAGGGAAAAGATTCTATCACTGGACTTTATAAAATTTTATAACCTCACTCTAGCCTAATTTTAGAAAGATCAAGAACTAATCAAGAAATTCTCATGAGAAACTAAAGCACGGAATTCAGACTGATAATCTCACATGTCATGAGACTCAACAAAATGTACATCCACCAACAGCCCTAGCACAAAGCCTTGATAATTGAGATGGAACAATAATATTTCAAGGTAAGGGTTTCTTTTATTTGCCTTGACAAGGGGAGCAGGGGGAATGTTATTTCGGGTAAGAACTTTAACCCCATTTTTCATTTTAAGAAGCAAAATGAGAATGCAGTTTTACATGGTCCCTTACCTTGTATAATGTGGCAAGAACACGAGAACGTTGAGGACCAGCAGCAGCTAAAATTGTGCATGTCACAGCAGCAGATAGAGCCTGCTCTAGTGCTTCTTCATCAATCTCCCTGTAACAGAGGAAGGATCCAAAATAATCAACATATAAATGCTCCTCTGAATGTATACTGTAAAAGAGTTGGGTCAAAGATAGAAAGAACACATTGACAACATAGACAATCACTAAAAGGCAAAACCTTGATAGATTCAGAGACAGAACCAGGTCGAGTTTTAATGGGCTAGCAATACGTATTCCATTTGGAAAATAGCAAGAACATGAGTTAAATGAGGCTCCTATCAGCCTTATCGTGCCACTCCTGTTAGTTACATGACCATATACTAAATTGCTAATGTTCGTGGAATTTTATATCCGGAAGGCAATACTTACTAACAGCTTAACCTTTAGATCTTGAATTGTATAACGGAACTTATATGCAACTCTTAACATCCAAGCATAGATTATAGCTCAGAAACCTGATTGCTTTTTTCCTTTTTCATAATGTAGTTTAAAAACTCTACAAGAAACACCACACGCCAAGGAAAAGAAGTTTCAGAGATATGTACAAATTCTGCACTATATCTAGTTATCTACAAATTTATAGGGGGTGCTTTTATTCTTTTTCTAGCAAAGACATACTCCTCTCCAATTTGGCGCTTCTCGATTTGGGAAATGTCATAATATCGTAGTGCAGCTTCCAGAAACTTCCTCTTCAAATCCAAAATACGAGCATAGCACACCTGGTACAATCACAAACAACATTTAAACATAGTTCATCTTTCAAATAGAAGACCTTCTCAACATCAAAAGGCTAACCTTGTACTGCAAATTCAATACTTCATGCTTACTATTGCTAACCAAAAATGAAGCTTTATTGATAAAGGCTTCGGCATTAGTAGAATCGTCATCCTGCCAATGAAAAGATTACAAGTTTAAAAATGAAAAAAGTAGTGCAAAATGCATCTCTTCTCTAAGATTTATATTTATGGATATACAAACTATAAGTTTATATAAGAATTGCTATTGGGTAAAGTAACTTTTATTTATTTTCAATTTCAGTTTTATACGAAAATTAGTTATGTCCTCTTTATATTCTTTCCAATACTGAGTTCAGTGCCCGTCCATTCCTATATCCTCAACAGGAAAGCAAGAAAGTGCCACACACCCATAAATATCCTTTTAAATAATAAATTTTAAAAATTTTAAACTCAAAGAAATAGAGAAAACATATATACCTCAAGGTAGAGACGAGCAATTTGGACGCATTTTGACATTCTGAATGTATCATCAATAACCCTGATAAGATAGGAGATAAACGCCAAATTAAAATTTCAAACTATTTGCAGAAGAAATGCCTTATTGCAACTTCGTGAAAATTCTATCACAATACCTCATTCCAGAGTCTAGATCAATGCCGCTGAGCATCTGTGCTGCTTTTGACCACTGTTGCTCAGACTCATATAATTCGGCAAGCTTCTCTCTAATTATCAGCACCTATTACCCATGCAAATGAGATTATTTAATAAATAGGATAACACAAAGTGCCAAAGTAAGTGCAAACCCATGCACTTTATCGATCATATACAACAGGAGTAGTGCAAAATCACAGACAAGTATGGCTTGCACTTTATGGATCATATACAACATATATCAGTGAAATGAAATAAAATAAGAGAAAACAGACGAGTAAAAGAGATGAAATTAACTTGAGAGAACTTTTATAATGTAAAATCACAGTTTATGGGTGGAAAATGCGTTACAACATAAAAATGGTAACAATGATTATAGAGGTTCAATGAAAGGCTAAGATAAAGATAAAAATAAATAATGAATGCTAACACTTCCATTTGAATCCGCACTGTGCAACAAACCATCAACCAAATTAAAACTACTCCACACGAGGAATGTTGAAAATTCAAGTGAAAAACACTTGAATATAAGACTCAATTTATAGACAATGCAAAGAAAAATTTATATTCACAACTTTGCTTATTATCTACACCACCTTACAAACACACTCAAGTTTTACTTGCACTCACAAATTGATGATTTCACACACTACTTTGGAGTACTTGTTTCACTCTATACAAAATGCTACCACACTTCTCCTATTTATACTAGTTGGTTAGATTAGTCTCTAACTATCTAGAATATTCTACTAATTAGTTGAAGCTTCCAAGAGAAGCTTATCTAATGATTATTCTAGAACTTGTATTCTAGGGGTAAATTTATCTATTTCTTGAAGCCTCTAGATATTGATTGTTATGAGCAAATTTCTTCATTACTCTTGAAGCTTCTAGAGAGTTGTTGATTCTCAGCAAGGAATAAGGAAAATATAGCATTGCTTCCAGGATAGTATTAGGAGAACAAACTATCCAACGGAAATAGTGGAGCGCATATTTCAGCCCTTAAAGAAAAAGGCTCCAAAGTCGGTTCCTGATACTCAAAAAGATAAAACCCTCTCACGTTTGATTGCAAGTCATATCAATGCTCACATGAACTCAAAGTGATTCCACTGTGTTATTTACTTCCAAACAATTGATTAATTGCATATTCAATAGACAACTGGAGCTATTGAATTACGACAATTATAAAATGAATAATTAAATGGTTGAGATGAAGAACAACATTAGGAGATAAAGATTTTATTTTCCCTGATTTCCTAATCTCACTCACCCTAATTCGCCATAATGTATCTACCAATCCTTCCTGGTTGTGAAGAGCAACAACAGCCACATTAAGTCATATCCTCAACTACTTCGTGAGTGAAAGGAAAGGTCATTTTCCTTGTATATACAATAGTTTTTTTCCCAAACACCTAAATAAATTTTAATATTTTCCACGGATATCCTTCCACATTAACTATCACATCTATCCAAATGTGATGAAAAGTATTTAGGCTTTCTTACGCCTAATTTCCTTGCAAACACCTAAATAAATAGGAGATACAATACGTAAGAGTAAAAGCATGATATAAGCAAATTTAATTCTCCACTATATAAGCATAGTTATCATGTGCAGCGTCTAACAATTAACTGTTCCTCAGACAATAAAAAAACAAAAGAAAAAACAGCAATTACGACTTTTGCGAAAATCCTTGAATCGAACCTGTTCCTCAAACGAGACAACTCGAGGCTGAATCTGATTGAGCGTATAATGTGCAATCTCCTTTTGAGCCTCCGCCTCCAATTTCCCAATATCTTGAGCAAAAGTTTGCAAAAGCTGCCTTGACACCACCAGTGGAACTTCATCGGACAATACTGCAAATTAACAGTTCAGTTAAATCAAAATAAAAACCCTAGGATTGCTAAAGCAGAGGCAGACATCGATAAAAAATAATGAAATCAGAGAGGAGTAGCTAATTACTGTGATCGATGAACTTTTTGGCTTGTACGATGTCATTCGAGGCGAGAACGGTGGTCAGAATATGCTTGTATTGCTCGATCTTTTGCCGCTGATCGCTAATGGCGGAGGCACTCGCGAAAGCAGACTCCATTGTTCTTCGGCTAACAGCTTAGGGTTTCTTCGTTCTCGGTGATGATAGAAACTCAACGCCGAGAACTGAGTCGATTCCTTTGAAGATGAGGACTAGATGGTTTACAAAGTAAAACTTTCAAGCTTCCAACTCCTAATTTTCAGCTTTATATGGTACGGTTCGGCGGTGACCGGGGTTTCACTTTTTCTGGTATTTGCCGTGTCGGCCCCTTATTGTTGTTAAATTTCCTTTTGGAATGAATTATTTATAAGTTGGCAAATTAGGTTGGCTCGAATTTATCGTGTCGTATGACTTTGAAGGTTTATATTATTATACTGAATTGATAAGATGCAATATTGAGTTTGGAAACCCGAATTAAAAAAAATTCGCTTGAATGGAATAATCTATTTTTGAGTTCAGTTCTAACTCATCAATCCTTGGTACTCATTTACTCTAACCGTTGACAACTATTTCGACATTGGTATGAAAATAAGCCCTAATCCATATTGGCGGTAGATAGCTGAAATTTCATTATCGATTTTGTCAGTGTATGAATATTATTGACACAAATTTATCATGAAATATTATTTAAATAATTTAATAAAATCTTCTGATTTATACTACGATCCTCGCGTTTACAAATTTTAGACCCCTTCCGTTTTGAATTAAAATTTCGATCTTGCCAACATTTCCAATTGATTGGAAGAATTAGCACAAGAAGGAAAGACGTTCTACAACCAGAGAGTCTACGACCCACTAAAAGATGCTATTTAGCCCAGATGGAGAATGCAAATTTTGCAACCAACCAACAAGTCAGCTACTAAAAGGCCCAAAGGATAAACCAAGAAGAATATGAGGGCCCATTGCTTCTGTTTTTTATTTTTTTGGTAATAACAATTGCTTCTGTCTTCACTTAGCACGTTTCCGTTTTTCTCGCGTGAATTGATTTAGCTGATTTCGCCGGCCCACCACAATCAGGTTTGCTCCTACGCCATCTCCACCCCGCCGCCGGTGCCGCCGCTACTGCTACTTTCTCTCCCATTGTTAGTTGCTCTCTGATAGCCATCTATAGAAATTCTCTTCTTCATCCTTTCTGATTTCTTGCACAACTTATATCGATACTTTCCTCGTTGCTTTAAAGGCAAGATTAAGATATTTCTCTGATTTTTTTAAAAATAATTATATTGTTGCATCAAAATCAGTGTTGAAAGTTCAAGAGATCTAAGTAGAATGATTAGGAATTACAGGAAAATGTTTTCTGAATTCTGAATCAAGTTGTCTATGGAATGGTTTCTAATTGCTCATTGATCTGTATATATATTGTATTTTTGCCTTTTCATCAACAGCAGATTGATTAATTGCATGATCTTTGTATCTTCAGGTAGCTATGAACTGGATTCAGCGCAAGATTTATCTTTATAATGTTACTTTTGGACTTTACATGTTGGATTGGTGGGAGCGTTATCTCTTCAGTATCCTTCCTTTGCAGATTCACTTTTAGGAATCTAATAATTTGTTTAACACTCACTTTAATTCTGAGAAATTCTATCATAGACGTGCTCGATTGGTCCTGGAACCACTCCTTCATCGCATATTTTTTGCTGCCCTACTTGCAGAAGTAGGACCAATGAGTTGCAATTGTGAGGACGGAGTGGGTCCAGGGAGCAAGTCTAGGATCGAGTTTCCCGTTTATACTTGAATATATTGTTCTGAATTGTAACAGTCTCAAAAGTTTCTCGTCTAGTTTTAAGATTGTCATTTATTGGTAATTCTTAATTCTGGTTTCTCCTTAACATCTGAAGATACACTGATTATTGTGTTGATGTGGTTTATGTTCTACAACAGCTCAAAGTATGTTACGGATTTCTGCAAAAGGTATCTTTGCTCTTCAATTTCTTGGACAATTTGTCATCTTTATTTGGTAGATATATTTCATTTTACTTGCAATTTTGTTGATATTGTTACCAGGGAGAAGTTCTTAAATTTAATAAGACTAGCAGATCATGAGACAATTGTTAATTACTGATTAGATTGATATATCTGCAAGATGTACTATTAGCCATTGAAACTAAATGCGTTGTTTAATATTGAAAAAGTATACCTTCCGCTGGATCTTTAGAAGTAATTTTGAGGAAGCAATAGAATATCACTCACTGGCCGTGCAATGATGTACTACATTGAATTGATTTAGAGAGTTGTCGTAACATATTATGTCTATTAGCTTATTATCAACTGACTTTCTTAGCTTCATGCAATATAATAAATTAGATTTACTCTCCTGAAGAAATATAAGTACCCCTTAAAATGAAATTCTGAAACCTAAAATATCTGAAATTAACTTTTGGATTCCTTGAATAAAGAATGTTGAAGATGTAGATTTCGCTGTAGATTTCATATACTTCAAATATACTGCCCTTTTTTCATTTGTTCAAGATATGCTTTTGTTTCTTTAATCTGTACAAGTGTTTCCTTGTTTTGTGGAAGCATTATAATCTGTTATATGTGTATTCTTTTGCCCTGCTGCACAACAATATCAGAGAGGTCGTGTTGTTACATAAACTATTCCTGCTAAAGCCTTGTTCTTTACTGACAAAATAATGTTTCAATTGCTGTATTGGGATGCAAGATTATGTACTATAAGTACTCAAAATGTGATCTCTCAGAGTAACAAATTCATTTGCTTAGCAGTCAGCACATAGGCCGTGGAAGAGTTTGAGCTATATGAAATGAAATATCTGAGAATGAAAGAACTGTGTCTATCTGGTGTATGAGACTGAAAGGACCTTGGTGGATTGGTACTTTTGTATCTTCATTCTAACAGCATCAGTGTGGAAAACTTGAAAGTATATTAGTAATTCACACGTATCAATCGTGCCTCTAGCGTTGTTGAACATGTTGGACACCCTGACGTTGATGGTTTTCTGGGGTTCAATTGAATAACAATGTTTTTGTCTGATATACAGGATAGGTTATAAATGGCTACTTTTTGGAGTATCAATACACGTTGTCTGTGAATTTCCTTCACATACTGTTGTTTTATGCACACCACAAATTAGGTTTTATCGGTCAAGTTAAAATTTCCGTTATTCGGTACTTGGTGAGATGGCTGTGCCTGGTTGTATATGGTATGAGTTGTTGGTTTTTACTTTGTAGTGAAGTCTGCTTCCTGTCCTAATTTAACTTAGTTTGGCAATTGATTCTTGGAAGTTAAATGTCATGTTCTTTGCTTTCTAATTCTTTATGTTTCCTCTTTTTCTGATTCCTAATCTTTGTAATTTCATTCCAGGCATCTATAACGAGCCTCGTTTACATTGCAACGTATCCAGGCGTTTGAGACTGACAAGTCATGCTTCATACTGTAGAGTTTCACGAATTCATCCGACTTTAGTTTCTGCAGTTACTTGTATTATTATTTGATCTTCCTCTGTATGTATTCTACATCAGTCTATTCTATTCTACTTGCGATTACTTTAGCTGTTATAAGAGCTGAGTGCCTTGAACCTTGTGTTATTCTGTACATTTTTCAATTGATTTTTTTTCCTTCTTCTTTTTTTCCCCAATTGATTGTTTGTAGTTGTGCCATGGGCGTGTATTTTGGGGACTTGTAAAAAAGAAAAGTATTTTGGGGTAGGGCTTATAAATGTATCATTGTCAACTTCTCTTTGGCTTTTTTCTTTTTTTTTCCCTAAAAAGAAAACCTCTTTCTTTTTAGCGGAATTCCCACCTTCACGTAATCGAAGGACTCGTGCTTAAAAGAAAAGGGCCCAGAGTGAAGAAGGATGATGGAAATGTAGCTATTTTGATGCCGTCCTGTAACATTTCCAATCAATACGTCATAGCACAACACTCTGTAACATTGAAATAATGGATGTACTTGTATTGAGCCTAGTTTTAGTTTGAATTTAAATTGAGACTCAAATTCTCTTTGTATTGAGTATGAGAATGAAATTTCAAGCGTTAATCTATAAAGAATTTAGTTTGAGATTGGTCACTGATAGCAGAAATCTTAGATTGTAACCAAATCCCATCATACTCATGTTTCCTCCATCTGAAACGTATTCTATCATATAATGGTGTCTGCATGTTTGTTTATTTTATAACTGCTTTCACTATTTTGTAGTCTTAGATGGAAAAGAATTATTTTGTACACTCTTGAACACGCTCCAATTTATGTAATGCGCGGAGAGGTTTTTAGGACATGCCATTCCTAAGGGAGTTTTTATTGGAGGACATAACATGTTTTTGTAAATAATCTTGAAAAACTCTGAGCAGATTAGCATTCATAGAGTTCATCGACATCAAATCACATTTCGTGGAAGTATCAAATGTAATAGTTGCAGAAAGTATGTATTTTGCACAAGATGATGTTGTAGGTTTTTTTTTTTCTTTCTAATTCCATATTTGAATCTAAGGTGTCCTAACCCAGTGGGGAAGGCACCTGCCCACGACCGTGAGGTCGCGGGTTCGATACCCTCCTTCTACGTGAGGCAAGCTTTAAAATCTTCCTTTCTAGGGCTATCATCCTCCTCATGTGAGGCATTTCTCTCTCCTACATGGGGCAACCGCCCAATAGGGCTTCAAAAAAAAATAATTCCATATTTGAAATTTTGCAGCAAAATTCCTATCTTTGATTAAAATTTTCCAATTCTACTTGTTTACTGGTCCCTCTATTTAATAGTAGAATTTTTTCTAGGTAATTTAACATTAATTAAGGAAGAGGGAGACAAGATGAATTTTTGCTATTGTACCTTGAGTTTAAACTACCAATCCATCTCGCTTTCTCTCTATTCTATAATAAGAGTAAGAGCTATTGTAGAAAAACATCATTAAAATTTTAAAAAAAATGACATCTATTTAAGGAAGGGTTGAAGAAGTTAAAAAGAATTATGTTAAGAATTGAAACGTGTATTGAGTGGCATTTTCCTTATATGGAGTATTTCCTTGAAAAAGTGGATTGACACTCTTGAATTATTACATTATGATTTTGATATCGATACCTATTTTTGTTCCATTTATTGTTAGTATGAGAAATGTTTGGTAATCACATTATCAAATGTGGCTAGTTTTGAAATTTGAATACAAAACTCTGCCATGTAACCCTAATGCTTCCCATTCAGATCTAGTTGTTGGTGACAAAACGTATACATTCTTTTGCCATGAAATGTATCCTTGACCAATCTAGTTTGTTTTAAATAAATAATGAAAATTCTCATGTTTACTTTATTGAATTATCCTGAATCTAAAACTATCATTTGCACATTTGACATGTATAAGTGAAATGTTTTTTTCCTTACATATAAGTGAAATGTTATACCTAAGATTATTCATAGTAAAAAATCTTCTGCTTTTTCTTCAAGAACTTCGGTAAATTTAATCAAAAGAAAACTTTCACACAGCCGCACATACAAAGTAACTCATTGAACTCTTTTAAGCTCACACTTTTTTGTATCTTCGATGTTTTCAGGTTGGAATAAGTCAAGTGATTCAATTGATGGGTTCTTTTGTACGAATGATTAGTTTTTTTACTTATTCTTTAAATAGACTTTTGATCCTTATTGTATCTGTTCGGCTGGTTAAAAATTTATTTCTACTGCATTTATTTCAAGATTGTCTTAATATTTAAGATTTCGGACATTAATATTTACTAAACAAGAGCATCTGGAGGCACGCGACACCTTTCGCGACCACAGTGATACCAACTGAAGGAAATTTTTTTATCTTTGTAGGCTACTAAGTTTATAAGTTACATTTAAACCAATGAGTGCAGTACACTTAGGAAAGAGAATTGATATAAGTTTAGTTCTCTTTCCTACGTGTACTGTATTGATTGGCTTGGATGTACGTTTTAAACTTAGTAGCCTATCAAGATAAAACTACTATCACTGAAGGGTTAGGTGTCGCAATGGAAATTTTTATGGCGGTGTGGAGTTCTTTTATTTTATTTTAATAGAAGACGCGAGCATTAGATTCGGGATGATATAATTTATGGTCCCTACTATGTACAGAGAACCTAACTAATAATAGCAGATAGGCCATAGCCAATGTCTTCTTTTTGAATAGTTCTGATATGTATCATTTTCGTTGGATTTTGTAATTCAGAATTGATTACGTTACTACAGAATGAGGAGAGAGACAATTATATAATAATGTGGCTAATTTTAAATCACGAGATCCAAATAGACCTGCTCCATATCAGAATTTTCCTTCTCTTTTTATGATAAGTCTTTAGGAAAATAAAATTATTGCTGGATATATTTGCTATGATGATTCATATTAGAATTTGTTGTCTTATGGGAATCAGAAAAGGCAAAAAGAAAAGGGAAACAAGAAGTTAATCAAACTGGTTATGATTAGAAGCTAAGCTCTAAGTAGTTATTATTCCTTTTCCACCTCTCTTACAGCTGTGATATCTTTGGAGTGAGACACGTCGGAAGTATAGAACTTCTCAATTATTTCCCTTTTCTAGTCAAAAGTTGAATAATTTAGCGATAATTAATAAATATTAATCTTAGGATTTGTCCAAATTACAAGACAATCCTCATCGTTTCATGAAACTACAAAATAAACCTTGCTAGTAACTTCTGTTAGTAAAGAAGGACTAAAACACCCATAAAAAATAATTAATGATTCAAGAAAAAATAATTAGCTATTTGCAATTCGTCACTGTAATTCAGCAAAAAAAAAAAAATATTCGACACTGTAATTTTATATTTCGGAGCATAAAAATAAAAATTTAGTTATGGAGGAAATTTACAGACTAATTATTTGTTCTCTTCCCTCTTGATAGTTTTGCTAAGTAATCCCTCTTGATAGTTTCTTGGTAGGAAACTACTTCTTAAAGGCTATCCAAGGAAAGAGGATCAATAGACTTGGGGGAACAAAAACGCAAGAATTTTAAAAGGTTAGTTTAAGATTTTTTGGTTACTCTTTTCCCTTAAAGAAAAAAGTTTTTTAGGTTATGTTATGTGAGTCAACGTCAGTTGACTAAACGGTAGGGGAAATGTGATATGTTTTTCAGTTTGAAGGTTAAATTTGTAGTTTCATTTAGGCAAATTGATGAAATCGATCCCCAAACATATTACGATTGGTGACTTGGGTCCTTGGACTTTTTTTTTTAATTTTAGATACTCAAAAAATTTGCGTGTTGGTGAAATGGGTCCTTATGTCCAAAATTTCTCTAATCAACAAAAATTCAAATTTCTTCTCAATAGTACATGTATATTTTCGGGGGTGAAAATCCTCTGTCCCCGTCCGTGTATGTCCCCGTGTCCCTAACCAATCAGAATTTACTATATAAATATTTGTTCAATTATATATACACATGGTGAATTGTGATTGGTTGGGGACACGGGGACATACATCAACGGGGACAGAGGATTTTTTGCCTATTTTCGGTATTCTCTACACTAACACACAACCCATATCTATACTCAAACTGCACAATCCCTTACCCATCCGCCCCACCCAGCAACCCATAACTCATTTCCTCTTCTTCAGCCTCCATTTCCTCTCTCCAAGCGTGCTTAAAATTTGTTTAACTTCATCTCAATCTGAAAGTCAAATTTGACAAATAATCAAAATATTTGATCAATGGAAGAGAAACCCCCATAATCTTAAAGATTCAAAAGAAAAAATGAAAAGGCATCCTCCTGCAAAATCATTACTTCTATCTGGGGAAAAAAAAAGATGGAGACAAAAGGGCAGCTCAGCCATGAAGTCCAACTCCATTCTTCAACTTTTAGCCGTAATAATTCCATGGTAATATCATTGGGAAACTTTCAATTGTATTGTTTTTCCTTATAGATTCTTTAATTCATTGGAAAAAATGAGTTGATGAAACAAAGGGTGAAAGCAGAATTTGAAGTAACATTAATTGTGAAATTCTAATCCATTTATAAGATTTCAATAAAGATTAAAGTCTGATGATCATAATCATAAGTGTTAGCTCTTGATATGGCACATAATTGAATTTAAAGATTAATGTTGTTATACAGGAATCGAGAAGTCTACTTCTTAATAGTTACACAAAAGATCGATCCCTTGATAGACATGAAAATTCAGCAAGGAAGGGAAAAATTGGTGGTTGGAGATCAGGGAGAATTGGGTTAGTATATACATAATGGAGAAGGGGAAGGGGTTTTAGTATATACAAAAGGATGGGTGTTGGGTTAGGGGAATGGGTAGTTTAGGTGGGGGCGGTTTTTTTTTTAAATGGGCCAATGGGTTTGGGTATTGGGTGGGTTAGTATATGAAATACCATAAATGTTCATGGTGTTTTGAGTGGGATATTTTTAAAAAGGTTGACTAACGATTGACTCACATTTTCTTTAACGGAAGGATCCATTCCACCAACGCGTAAATTGTTTGAGTATCTAAAATTAAAAAAAAAAATGTTCAATGATCTAAGTCACAAATCGTAATATATTTGGGGAGGGATTTCACCAATTTACCTTTCATTTAATGATTGGCTTGTCTTGTAGTTTGAACAAACTTCAAGGCTATTATTTTTGTAATTAATTCCAATAATTTAGTAGACATGCATTTCTTTCTTTCTTTCTTACTTTTTTCTTCCTTTCTTCTAATACCTTAAAGTTTCCTCCTCAACATAGTATACTTCAATCTACTAACGTTTATAATGTCATAAGCAAACTCATTATGCATTTCCAGCGTTATTAGAAGAGTTTAATCGTGTAAAAACTGAATTGTTTATAAAAAAATATATATAATCTCATAGGTGAATTTTAAATTTGATTTGAAAATAATATTTTATTTAACTTCACATCAGTTCAGTTTTAGTGCACAATAATTTTTTTCACTGTGACAACCTCTGTCACGCCCTGTGTCCGCGAGTCCAAAACGCGACACATGAGTCTGACAGCATCAACGATCATCTGCTTGATAACCGAACTCGCTATGCCAAAAGGAATATCCCGAGATGATATGGGTTACTTAGACCCACCTTATATATCAGTCACAACTTTCATTTTTATCCAATATAAGACCTTTCTCCCATATAAATTGGGTTTTCACAACCTCTATTAGTCGTTGAATCAAATATTTGACGGTTGAAAATGTTTTTTCCTCAATACCAATTAAAAAAAAACATTCTCAAACGTAATTATTAACAAGTATTCTACACCATGCAAATTAACACATATTTCACACTAATACCGATCCCATAGAGGCTTAAAATTTATAATTCACAATTCTCTTACCAAAAAAAAAATTAACAAATGGCCAAACCATTTTTAACGTTATCCAGTCGAACTCAATTTTTTCTCTCAACAAGACAGAAAAATTAAAGAGAAAATGAATATATAAATGGGTAGAGACGTCCTTATCAGAGGAAGAAATAATAAGCAGGAAAAGAGAAAAATGTCTTTTACCTTTTCAAGTAGTCTCTCAGAGGAGCACCGTCTCACTATTGAACACTCATCCCTTTATTTATTCTCTCCCATATCGAAAAGGTCGATATGATAGTCAATGCAATACCACTCATAACTTTTATAGCCCCAATAATGGTGAAGTTTTTGGGCTAAGCAGTGAAGTTTAACATATAGTCTAATTGGATTGGGAGTGTGAGATTTTTGTTCTTAATCGCATGTTAGTCTTAAATTTAAGTCAAATTTTTTTGTAATTTAGTGTTTAAAATTTTATTTACAGAATCAATTCAAAAAAAAAATTAAATTTCAATTTGAATTTCAAAATCAAATTAGAAATAATCTAAATACACTTTTATTTTAGTGAATTAATCCAAAATACACTCATAGTCCAGTTGTGGAATTTCTTCTGTGTATACTCAATAATTCCTCCTTAAAGATCTTGATATACGACAAGAGCAGTCCAATTCGGGGTAGAGACAGCCGATCTTGAACAATTACAACTTCATTGGTGTACTTAGCAACAACAAAAAAAAAAACTTCGTTGGTCTAATTAAATGACCTGGCAATCAATATATGCTTGCAGTGAGAAATGTGAACAAAACTTTTTTCCCTTTTTCTCTCTCTTCCCCCCTTCTTCCTGCGGCTTTCCTCCCCCTACTGCTGGCCAGATTTGGCCATTGGCTCCGGTCAATGGTCAAATCTTGGTCCTTTTGTTTCGTTATTAGTACTCTATTTTGTACCACGAATCATATGAAACCTTTTTTAGGGTGTTTTTTCTTCAAGATTCAAGACACATAGGGTTAGATGAGTCTCGGATCTTCACGGATCTGAGACTTTTTTTTTCTATGTTTCTAGGAGGATTCGTTCAACCCGGACTTGATATGGGCCCTTTATCAACTTTCTACATCTTCCCGAGGTAATTTGTAGGACGGTTGATACGCCCATGGTCCTATAAATTGTCGACTCCTAAGGAAGATGTTGAAAGTGATATTCTCTTGTCCCTGTGGTTCAAGAATAGCGATGAAGATGCTTTGAAGAAGAAGATTATGTATTTGTTTATTTGTCTAGTTTTTTTCCTAACCATCCAAGTTTTCTTGGATGTGTCTTTTTGTCTACATTATCGTGATTTTTTAAATCATTTGTATAACTTTTATTTTCACGTACTTTCGATTTTTTTATTGATTGTAATGGCCTCGGCTATTTGTGATTAATGAAATCAGAATTTATTTAGCAATCAATATATGCTTGCTCTGCTCGAGTAATAGAAATGGGTTATGAAGACAAATCTATATAATATATAAAAGCCGAGGCAGAGGCCTGTGGCTACGACACGTGGAAGCTCCATAGCGGCGGGCGAATCAGACATCGCCATGTGGCGATTGACATTGATGATCCTGGATCTTCATTAGCAAAGGTTAATAGTTAATAACATGAAATATGAACCTAAATTAGAAGTAAATGGTAATAACTATAGTTATGTACAATGAATGAAAGATAACCAAAGGTTATTAGTTAATAACATTAACTATGAACCTAAATTAGAAGTAAATGGTAATAACTATGGTTATGTACAATGAATGAATGCAATGAATGAAAGATAACCAAAGGTTCTTAGTTAATAAACATTACCTATGAACCTAAATTAGAAGTAAATGGTAATAACTATGGTTATGTACAATGAATGAAAGATAAATAGAGAAAATTAGTTGAAGGGGTTTTAAAACCATCATATTTCTATATAAGATCATCTATAATTTATATTATAGTCTTTTTTTCTTCTAAGAGTCATAAGAGGTTATAAGTTTTAGCCTTTAGAAGAACGATTTAGGAGGAAGTTTCATTAATTTTGTTTAGGTAATAATCAGTAATTTGGAGAGTTTTGTAGGAAATGAAAAGTTTTTCAATAATTATACATGAAGTTGGAGAGTTTTGTAGGAAATGAAAAGTTTTCTCATTACCTTTAAATATTTGGAAATTGTTTATCTTTTCTACTCCCACCAGTTTCTTTCCACATCATCTGTTCGCGACAATTTCACCAATTCACATCAATAAGATATCAAGATAAAAAAAGAGATAGCAGCCAAATTCAAAATTCTGAAGATGACAAAATCAAGGATGCAATATCTATGTTTGAATGAATTGGCAAATGGCAAACAAGAGAAGAGAATTCTATGTCGTGTAATTCGACTTTGGAATACATACAATGCTATGAAGCCGGACGAGTTAATGAGCATGAATTTTGTGGTTTTGGATGAAAAAGTAAGTTTTTTTACTTTTGTTATGTTTTCTATATTTTGAATTGCAAAATTCCATCGCATCAAACAACTTATTCCTTAGAACAATCTATTTGAATTATGAGAAAATATATTGATTGAGTGATATTGCACATGTGATTTGATGATAATTATTAGTGCATCATGATTTCCTTCATAATCAATATATTTTAAATAAAGAACTAATTGAACTGTAATTACTTACGGTAATAGTACTTTGAATTTTCAATAAATTTTGCTGTTAAGCTCCAAGATCACAATTTATTCAAATTCTATTTTTAAAATTTATTGGGACTATTGATTGATTCTTAACATGTTTCTTCATATATTTGCTCATGAATCTGAAAATTTGTTTGCTTCAAGAACATTTTTATGCATATATTTACTCATGAAGGTATTGAAGGTTAAAGGAAAACGGAGAAGAAAACAGCGACGGTGGCAATTCTCTAAGAGACTATATCAAAGTTGGGCACAAATGATCATATTAGGGAAGCCTTACAACACATAAAACAATAAGAGTTTGATGACTATTTAATCTTGGATATCAAGGTTCAATGATTTCCTCAATTCATTAAATGTTACTATCTATATAATCTATTCAAGTTCTATTAAAGAATTTTTTTGATGTTGGCGACAAGAAGTTGGAACGGGAGGAGGCGGCGTGGTGCTACAAGAGGGAAGACAAGAGATTTAGGGTTTCTACTTTCTCCCAATTTTATAAAAATGCAAATTTTCTCTATTTTATTTTTTTAAGGGAAATTTTTGAGATTTTTTTTTTCCGAAAAGAAAAAGAAAAAAAATCAATTGTAATCTTATAATGTAATTATTTTTTCCTTTTCTCTTTTTTTTTGGAGTCTTTTTTTTCTTTAATAATAATGTAATTATTTATCTTTGTAGAATTTTTTTTTTAAATTTCTTATTATTTCATTCATTATTATATACTTTCCTTTTTGGAGTCTTTTTTTCTTCTTTTTTAAAGTCAATAATGCAATTATCTTTGTAGACTTTTTTTCTAAATTTTTTAATATTTTCTTTATTATATTTCTTTTAATATTTTCTTTATTACATATTAAAAGTATATGTTTATCATTCTAATACATGGAAGAACTAAGAAAGAAGTAACAAAAAAGAGAATATTGTTTATTGTTTATTTTTCTTTTCGGAATGAAACTTTTTTTGTAAATTGATATATTAAAAAATTTGATGATATTCACTGTATTCTTAGCTCTTATTTACTACACATTTATTTGTTTCAGTTATTTATATTAACAAATGAAGTAAAATAAAGACAAAAATGAATTCAAATCGCAAAATACCAATTTAAATAATCCGCGCATCGCGCGGGATAACAACCTAGTTACAATAAAAGATAAAAGAACATCTTAGTTTTTATTTCAAAAAAGTGACTTATGTTGCATGTGCTCGACTTTTTAATACACCAGGGTTCTAGTGTTGAATGCTATTTTATTCTTTATGTGTAGAACAAATCACATTTATCGAATGCAAATATTTGACGACCGAATTATTTTTGAGCGAACATCTGTTCAATTTTAAAAAAGATGAAACAGATTTTGTCTCTTAATAACAAGTGTTCATAACATGCATTTTATAACAGCCGTTTCAACAAATTTGAACAAATGTTGCCAAAAAATGTAAGTCATTAATTATTTTTCATCGGACGATCGGAATTTTCTACATGTAAAGTGAATGGCTTATTTTGAACTTAAACTATTTTTGCTTCTCGGGTTTTAGACTTAAACTTTGTTTTCGACTATACTTGGACTTAAACAATTTACGGGTGCTCCGATATAGAAAAAATCAAAATTCAGACAAAAATGGATGACGTGGCTAAAATTGTGTCGTTTTACCTGGGGATATTTATGTCCGAATTGAAGAAAAAGAGTGAATGACCTATTTTGGATTTAAACTATTTTTGTTTTTCACGTTTTAAACTTAAACTTTGTTTTCGACCAGTTTTAGACCTATTTTTGTCTTCTCCACCATAACCACCATTACCATCTCTATCTCCTCCCATCCTTCTCACCCCAATAAAAAATTCAGAGATACAATAACAATTTTAATAGTTGTCAAAGTGGGATTTTTTGGAAAGTTTGATTTGAGGTTTCAATTTTGTTATTCCTTCCATTCCCATTTAATTTTCGTTTAGGAGATTTATAGGTATCCAAATTAATTGTCGTTTAAGGCTCTTTTATTTGTTGTCAACCATTTATTCCAATTATACCCTCGACATTTCTTTTATTTGCAACCTCTACCATCCCTATTTTTTATTTTCTTTTCTTATGCTATAGAAGTGAGAGAGGGGTAATATTGGAACTTTCGGTGAAAATGACAAGTTCCTTAATTTTTTAAAATTGTCTAAAGAGTCTTATATTTAGGAATGGATGGAGTATTTTAGAATTTGGGTTTGTAGGGTTCTTGAAAATTTATTTCCTTATCAATGTCGATTTACTAGTGTAGTTTCATTTTCGAAGACCATTTTCTTTGTTTTAATGGGTTTTGTGTGGAGTTTGATTTGGGGGTTGGTTGTATTACTTTAATCTATCAAATTTTTCTGCTCTGTCAAAGTTTTGTTGTCTCTGTTTAATTCTAGTGCAGTAGCAGACGATGTTGGAAAGACAGTCGATGGCTGAAGAGCCAGCGGCGATTTGGGATTGTATTTGGTTGGGTTGAAGAAGAAGACATTGATAAGGGAATTTTTGGGTTTCTTTACCCATGTTTAAATAAAAAAAATAGATTATTATATGGTGGGTTTATGAAAAATTTACATTAAAGATTCTCTACAATATTAACTGGGAACTGGTTTTGTATTCAATTTATATATTCTTCACAATATTCAGTACGTAATATATTAATTCTCATGGTGACGTTGATGGTGGTTATGGTGGAGGGGATAAAGATGGTGGGAGGAGAAGATGGAGACGGGTCGGGTCAAGTCAAGTTAAGTATTGGGTACGTAAATTATTTAAGTTCATAAAGAGTTGAAAACAAAGTTTAAGTCTAAAACTCGAAAGTAAATATAGTTTAAATTCAAAATAGGTCATTCACTCTTTTTCTTTAGTTCGGACATAAATATTCCCAAGTAAAACGACACAATTTTAACCACGTCATCCCTTTTGGTCAGAAATTTAAATTTTTTCTATATCAGAACACTCGTAAATTGTTTAAGTCCATCAAGAGTCAAAAACAAAATTTAAATTTAAAACCCAAAAAACAAAAATAATTTAAATATAAAATAGGTCATACACTCTTCTTTTTCTTCCGGGCTATTTTTAATGGACAATTCTGATATGGACCCGGTCCACTGGACCATGCGGTCTAGATTTGGCCACATCACTGCATTTCCTTCTCTCTCCTCATTCTCGCATTGATGTGGCTAAAATCTGACTACATTTAGTCCACACTGATCCCTGATCCCATATCGAATTTTTCCATTTTTAATAGTGTCTTCGTGCACAATACAAAGACACCGAGTACTAATCATTACGTAATTGGATTTTGGGCCTCTACACTAATGATGATTAAAACTGATACTATGATCATTTCATTTCCCCCAGGGAAAATAAGATTTAACACATATCTCCTACACTAAAGGCGATACCAACTCCCTAAAGGCCTCACCTCCTAATCCGACAGGACACCACCACATGATATCTCAGTACACTCATAATCTTTGTCCGCTGGGATCACCAGGCTCACTTTTTTGTTTTTATTATTTAATATTCAAAATTGAATTGTGTGTGTGTGTGTTTTTTTTTTGGTGAATAAAATTGAATTGTGTGTAGTATCTTGTTCTAAATGCTTTAAATTGTTCTCTCTCCCCCAATGTGAGGCAATTGCTAATCGTGACATAAAAAAAAAAAAAAAAGCCTTAAATTAAATATTCTGATTTAGCCACACAAAAAAGTACTATATATTTTTCATCTAAAATTTCATGAATGACCATTTTGATGGAATGATGACCCTTGCGCTGGTTTGAAAATTAATAGGGATTTTTTTTCCTAAGTACAATTAGTAAGGATTGAATTGGATGGTGTTGATTTTTTTTATTTTCTTTTAAGAAAACACAGCATTAGATTGTGGTTTAACATTAAATCCAAACATTTGAAACTTAGGTCAATTCTCATAAAAAAAACTTTTATAAAACCCCATGCAAAGATATCAAATATCACCCTTACAAGCAATCAATACAAGGAAAATGATATTTATTAATGACGAAACGTCGTCACTGTATGATCAATTTTAGGTCACTATTATCACTTGTGATCATTTTTTTAAGTCGACACAAATACCTCCGTCACTGATGAAATTGTGACGACAATTTGTGATTGGTCACAATTACTCAATGTTTATGTGACTAAATTTTCGAAACAAAAAACATTACAATAAATGACAAAAAAGTGGTCACAATAAAAATAAATATGTGTGACAATAGTTTTGACATAAAAAAAATTAAATTGTGACGAATTAAGTCGTCGCAATATTTATATTTATAGTGACGACATTGCGACACTAAATACTTTTTATAGTGTCGACCGAGTTTAGTCAAAAAAATTGTAATTAATTGTTACAATTTTTTCTCACTTGTATATTTATTATAGCAGAGACTATCCCCCCGGTAGAACTGAGCCGCCAAGTCAAGTCAATTTTGAATAATGTAAAATAAAGTCTCTCCCTTATCTAGAGGATGAGAATTGAACCAGTGACCTCCCACATGTATGTGGTGCATAGGGCCGCTGAGCTAACTGATCATTTGTTAATTGTTATTTTTCCTATTATATTTATTATAATGGAGTTTTTTTTTTTATATTTTGAACCTTTAATTATTTAAATTTCTCTTTGTGTTTTGATTTTTATTTCTTTATGAATCAAATTAAAATTAATACACTCTCATTAAAATGTAAATAATTAAATGTATTTAATTTTTCTTTCAAAATATATTTCTTAAACATAATCTATATATTTGTGTATGGTGTTGTAATAAAAAATATGAATAAAATTATTGTCTATGTATACTAATTTTTAGTAATAAATTTAATGTATTACTAAACAAATATAAAAATTAAAATTAAAATTATATTCCAAATTATAGTATATATATATATATATATATATGTATATTTATACTTTTTTTTTTACAAAAACAAAAAATATTTATACTTTCCCTCAATTTCGTTGCAATGCCAATTGAGAGAAGAAGAACAATATAACTATATCATATACAAACTATATATTATAAAAGAAAGAAAAAATACTTTTTAGGACGAAACGTTTTGTGACAAAGACATTTTTCTCACCAAAATTCATACCTATCGTGACGAAAAAATGTCTTCGTCACAATTGGTCGACATTTCGTGATGAATAAACAAATTTTTTGTGGCAAAGTGATGTTTTTTTTCTTCAGAAATGATATATTTTTCGTAACGAAATCGGTATCGTCAGAAAATATTGACCTTTCGTGACGAGCATATAAATTGTCACAATTAGTATATACACTAGTGACAACAAAATATGTTGTCACAATAAACCTCTTTTTTGTGACAAAATGATATATGGTCACAAAATAATTGTCACTAAATGTTTTCACTCTTATAGTGAATTATATATATATTTGTAGAACTAACCAGCTATTTGAGTTCATTTTCGATACGCACTAATTTAACCTAACCCGCTCTATTATCAAACTCGAACTTTTTTTTTTTTTTACGCCCGAAGGAGAAGAGCGGAGAGTACCCTAAATAGGGAGATTGTAGCATGCCCATGCCTGGGGAGGGAGTTTGGCCTCACAAGGAGGAGAATTTATTATCCCACAAGGGGAGGTACATGAATCGACCACGGAACCTCCGTCCCGTGGCCGGATAGCCTTACCACTTGGGTTACCCGATTCCTATAAACTCGAACCTTTAAGATAGACATATTTAGGTAAAAATAATTTCTTCTATTTGGATCTGAAATTTGGTTTAAAAGAATATCGAGCTATTTATCCTTGGACAATTCTTAGTGGTAAGAAGAAATTGTTGAGTCTATATATAATTTTAGTGATGGATGAAACATCGCTAGCAATAACAATGTATAAGCAGACACCTTTGGGTTAGTTTGATTGACAAAAACATGTGTTACCATTTACATCCTTCTACTAGGACGTAACAGTAAAAATTGAAGGGTTATAAAAAATAAAATAAAAAAGAAAAGGAGACAGTATTGAGGTTGAAAGTAAAGAAGAATGAAAAGGAAATATTCTTATGTTGACTATGAAACCGATGCTGAGAAAAGGTTTGCATTTTGCAGTAGAGAGAAATACAAACGGCTGGTTCAAGAGTGAAAATCGTCCGTCCCGTATATATCCTTATTCATTTATTCAATTAATAATAATTTATTGAATACTGAATTAAGATTAGTTGAATGGAGAAATAAAAAAACATAATTTTTTGCCGGTTCCCAACGTTAGGCTGAAAGTTGCAACTGGGCAGACTTTTTCACAATCTCACACAAAAAGCCCACACCCAAACTCGGTAGCCGACAAAACAGCCCGCAATTTTTCTTTATCGTTCGTTTCTTCTTCCTTATCCACAGTATATTCATTCATCCATGGCATTTCTGTCATTACACCCAAATATCATGTACTAACTCCCTATGGATTACGACGTAACACCCAGGCCATAATCGTAGTTCCAACCACGTTGGATCTTCTGGCCACAGTGGAAAAAGATCGGCGTTCGATCCCGCATTCCCCCTTCCCCCGCCTCGTAAAAAAAAAAAAAACCGTAAATCCACATTTCTTTCAACAAAATAATAAAAATACTTTTTTCTTATATTACATCCACCGTTCTCAATTGAATATTCACTTTTTATTTTAACTTATTTTAAGTGTCCAATTTTTAAAATTAGTGGTGTTTATAATTTGGGTTTGAGCGGTTTAATACATTTTTCAAATTGAACCGATATTTTTAGTTTAAGAATCTCAAAATCAATCCAAAAACCATGCAAAACTCTAAACCGTTAGATTCAATTTGCAATCGGTTTGGTTTGGTCTCGGTTTCATGATGTAAAAATATTTTTATTACAATAATATTCACAAACAATATAATACATGTAATGAAAATAAATTAAATTAAAAAATAAATAAATAAATCATTCTAGTATTTACTTAACTACTGAACATATGCACATGTTGAGTCCTAAGAAAATATGATGGAAGAAGAAAATGACTTATTCGGGTTGTTATATAATAATTAAGGGGATGGCTACAATAGGTTAAATTTATTTATTATAAGAGTCATTTAATTTGTTATTTCAAAAGAATTACATCATAATAATATGTAATATATACATAATAAATTAGACATAAAATATTATAAATATATATTAATAACTTTGGTTTAATTTAGATTGAAATGATAAATTTTTAAATCAAACCTAAAGTTCATGTGCGATTCTTTAAAATACTCCAGAATTGCACTTCTACATCTTATTTTTGGGGAAGAAACCAAAAATCCTAGCTTTGCCCAGTTCCCTCTGTTTTCTGAAGTGATTTTGATGAAAGTGCTTGGGAGGAATGGGAAGTAGAAGGGCGATCACGTGAGGGGCGAGTTAGATTTGTGAAGGTAAAAGTCCATTATGTCCTCAATTAAAAATAATAATAATAATATACAAATGTTGACTTCCGGTCGACTATGAATGAATGAAAGATCAATTCCTTAATTCGTAAATAGTCTAGACACTTTTTTTTTTTTTTTAAGTCCGATTAGGCGGTTGTCCCATATACGGAAGATAAAACTGTCTCAAACGAGAAGAAGATAACCTTATAAAGGGAGATTAAAGCTTACCGTACGCAGGCGGAGGGTATCGAAATCACGACCTCAAAGTCGTGGACAAGCACCTACCCCACTGGGTTATGACACATTTGATAAGTGAGTTGGGATCAAGCCCCAAATACAATTAGAACTGAAATTAAACTTATCAATTTGCCGCCATTTAATACTTTTTATTTCTCAATAACCAATAGTTAAACCATCATCCTTCGTAATTGTAATAAAAAAAAATCAATTTGCATGTCAAATATTATTCAATCATTTTTTAATATAGATATTTTAGAATTGTAATTGTAATAAAAAAAAATCAATTTGCATGTCAAATACTATTCAATTATTTTTTAATATAGATATTTTAGAAATTTAATTAAAATTTATTATAAATTCTACACTATCTTAATACCAATTAAACATAAACTAAAGACATCTAAATTGAAACGGACGAAATGCATTGTCAAACTCAGCACTTCTCCATCGCAAAACTCAACAAAGCCAAAATAAGATATTAATGTCTTTAATTATGTTAATATCTTGAAGGGTCAAAGGGTCAAAGTGTCAAAGTTAACCTTAAATGAATAATCTCAATTATTCAGTGGACTTAATTTGACCCGATTTAATTCATTTTTTACACTCTCCGGGTCACAGGGAAAAATTGACTGTTTCATGCATGGTTTGAGCCGGACAGTATGGCATTTTAAAAAAATAAAAAAAAGTGTAACTCCTTTGCAAAAACTCATTATTTAGCAAAGAAAGAAACTCAAATTTCTTTCTTTTTTCTTTTTTCTTTTTTTGAGTGAAGAGAGTTTCTTTCTTTGATTGCTTCTTTGGTGAATGTTTAGTGTGGATTGAAATTCGAATGAAACTCTCTTTAAATTTAGTATGAGTATGTAACTTGAAGTAATGATCATTTACAAAGATTGATTTTTATTTGAAATTAGTCTAAAATTCAAACTAAAAATTTCAGACTAGATTCAATCTAATTAAACTCACTTTTTTAATAAAAAATGTAAATATCAATTTAAAGTAGAGGGAACAATTTTTCTTTTTTGAGGAAAATAGAGGAAAGCGATGAACATACATATAAAGAGCATCGATTTTAAGACTTCTCAATTTTAGACTTCTCTAAAGTATTTTATCTTTTACAAGGGATGAATTTGAATTGATTTGAGAATATTTGTTACAGAATTTAAAGTAGGTGATGGAAAAGTAAAAAATTAGAATAGTTCCGATATAAAAAATGGGTTTAAAAAGGAAAAAGGGAGGAGAGATGTAAAAAATCGTTTGTTCTTATTTTCTGTACCGTTTCTTGTTTAATCAATAAAAATGTCATGTGTTAATTTTTTTTATATAAGGTTCTATAATTTTTTTTAGTTATACTCCCTCCGTTGTAAATTAATTATTCACATTTCATTTTGTTTGTTCCAAATTAACTATTGATTTTCTAAATAAAGTATATATTAATAACAAATTTTCCAATTTTATCATTTTTCTTACTCCTCATTGAATAATGTTAATTAATTAAAATTATCACTTTCTAACACATATTTAAGATGTGGTTGGATGTTGTGTGAGAGGAAGGAGAGAGAAAGATATAAAATTTAAATGAGAATAATAAAAGTAACGAGGGTTATTTTAGATTTTTATTTATATTTTATTATCAAAATCACAAAAATCTTAATAGATGCATTTGATAATTTAGGACAGATGAAGTAATTTTTATAATTACTTAACCAAAAAAAAGTAATTTTTATAATTAAAATAGTAATAAATTATAATTTTTTATTGATGTAACAGATATGAGAGAGGGGTGAAAATCCTCTGTCCCCGTTTGTGTATGTCCCTGTGTCCCTAACCAATCAGAATTTACTATATAAATATTTGTTTTAATTATACATACATGGTGAATTGTGATTGGCTGGGGACACGTACATTGAGGATTTTTTGCCATGAGAGAGAATGTTAATTGACGATATTTACCGGAGTGGGACCCACCGTTGGTTAGCTGCCGCCACTTCAGAATAGTCATTCTTTAATAATTCTACTTCTTAATTAATTTCATTCATTCAAATCTCTCTCTCTCTTCTTTTCTCTTTGTCTACCGAAGTAATCCCCGCCGTCGTAGTGTGAAAATGGTGCTCTTCTTCCCTCTGGATCCTTGACTTTTGTTGTTTTAGTTTGCTTTCTTTCTCATTCTGCTCCCTTCAATTCAGTTTTTCCTTTTGTCTTGTTCTTTCTCTGGACAGCAAGTTCTCTTTCCTAAATTTTGAGTTATAAAATTCTCCGAGCATTTTTTGTTCTTCTTCTTTTGTATCTGTTGAATTCAAGTTTATTTCTCTCCAGAGGGATTTTATTTATTTATTTATTCCATTTCTTTTTTGTCTTTTTTGCTAAATTGGTTGAAGTTTTAAGCTGAAAATGGTGGAAATGAATAGCTCGGCCCTTTCAGCATCTGAAGAAGCTAGTGTTTCTTCTACTGGAAATCAAAACTCAACAGCAGCTCCACAAATTGTACCCAACACTAGAAGAAAGCGTAATCTACCCGGAATGCCCGGTAAAAAAAATTGAATTTTAATCAAAATTAAAGCTACTTTGTTAATTTTGATTACACTAAAAAGCACCAAAAAAGATGAAACTCTTTGTTTTTTTTTTTTTTAAATCTTTTTTGAATTTTCAGATCCAGATGCAGAAGTAATAGCTTTATCACCAAAGACTCTTTTAGCAACAAATCGATTTGTATGCGAGATCTGCAACAAAGGGTTTCAAAGAGACCAGAATCTTCAGCTTCACAGAAGAGGTCATAATTTACCATGGAAACTTAAGCAGCGAGATGGAAAAGTAGTGAAGAAACGAGTTTATGTTTGTCCTGAAACATCTTGCGTTCACCATGATCCTTCAAGAGCTCTTGGTGACCTCACCGGCATTAAAAAGCACTTCTGTAGAAAACATGGTGAGAAGAAGTTTAAGTGCGAACGCTGCTCCAAGATATATGCTGTTATGTCTGACTGGAAAGCTCACATGAAAACTTGCGGTACCCGCGAGTACCGCTGTGATTGCGGCACCTTATTTTCCAGGTTTCTCAAATTTAAACTTTTTTTTTTCATTTTGTGCATTTGAATGGCATTCCGGTGACTAACTTTAGTCTCAAGACCGAAACCTGACCCGGAAGGCCATTCAAATGCACAAATTACTGAAGTTATATCAGGTTTTGGTCTTGAGACTAGTAATTCTGTACTATTATATACTGATTTTTTTTATTTTTTATTTTTACTTTTTTTGATTTGGGAATTATTGTTTGTGGATTGAAGGAGGGATAGTTTCATAACACATAGGGCGTTTTGTGATGCATTGGCACAAGAGAGTGCGAGGCCACATAGTGTGACGATTACAAATGAGGAGGGGACGACGTCTTTGAAGGTTCAGGCGGCGGTTGCTGCAACGACGACGTCTTCTTCTAGTCCGCCACCGCCTCCACTTACTCCGTCGACCGGCGTGCTTTCTCCGGTGTTATCCATTCAAAGTTCAGGTATAATCTAGAAATTGTACACATTCTAATTAATTAAACTTGGAAGCCAAGACAAAACGTGGTATAATACGAATCTGTTTCTGCTTTTTCTAATTGCTCATTTGCAACTTTCATGTGATTTCTTACGTTATTTTATTGATGTGTTTTGTCCATTAGTGCCCCACTCTTGTCTGTATTATATGACTGTTATAATGTGGTACAGTTAGACACAGTGGATGCATTCACACTCTAGTAATGGGGTGTAGAATTAAAGAGTTATAGCTTCGACTCAAAAATAGTTCGGATCATTTGCAATACTCTATGTTACAATTTGCTGTAAAACTCTTTAATAGTGAATTTTTATTTAAAAATATTAATGGGAGTGTTACAGAATATTTGAGGTAACTCGAAATTGTTATGCCAACTATTCTAGTATTTCTTGACATTTTATTCATTGAAGTCTTTATTGAGAGTTTTGAGAATTTTTTTTTTTTTGGGGGGGTGGGAGCTGAAATACTCTAATTTATGAGTTCATTGATTAGGAAATAGCTAGGATGATAATAAAATACGAACATGATAGCTCAAAGATCGAAGAGAAATTAAAAGGGGAGATGTTGGGGAGGAAGTAAAGGATGATTGTTGTGCTTTTACACGAAAGGTTCTTGATTGAAACTGTTGGATAATGGGATTCAGAATCTGAAAGCCTAAAAAAAGCTGTGCTTTACTTCAAAAGTTTTATTCTTTTTTTAATTTCTTATTGTACTTTTTTAATTATTCTTTTTGGGTTGTAGAGTTGCCGGAAAATCAAAATGTACGTGCACAACGACAGCAACCAATGACAGCACAAATGTCCACTACAACCTCCACCTCCAATGCTGCCGTGGCCGGTGGCCTATCCCCAACTTCTAGTGCTAATGTCAGTAGCAGCACCGGAGTATTTGCCGGTATGCTAAGAGCCTCGGCCACAGCTGGGCTGGCTCAATCATCGCAATCACCTTCTTCATTTGCTAGCTTATTTAGTGCAATGGGCGGGACTGATCACGCCGGTGGTGTAGAACCGGTATCGTTGTCTCTATCGCCTTCCCTATACCTAACGGAGAATTCGCCGTCCTTGTTCCCAACGACGACATCCCAGGATCACTCTAGGCATTATGCTACAAGTGCCCAACCAGCATTATCAGCAACTGCATTGCTTCAAAAAGCTGCTCAAATAGGTGCAACAACATCCGGTTCCTCGTTCCTTCGAGGCCTCGGTTTGGCAATGCCAGCCTCATCTGAGCTTCAAGTTAGCAATCCGGGCACAACAAGAGCGGCTAATTCTTCCAGTGCTACAAAATGGTCGAGCCATGTGAAATTGGAAAACACTTCAGTTACTCCTGGTCTTGGACTCGGGCTTACATCAGATGGTTCTTCCGCGGTAAGCAGCCTCATGATGGGTCCTCCGACGATCTTTAGCAGCCAGCCCACTACTCTTGATCTTCTAGGTCTCGGAATGGGACCTGATTCGGCATATTTGACTACAATGGGGGGTGGCCTTGATCTTGCCGCCTCTTCGTTTGGAGATGTCAATATGGCCGGGAATAGTTGGGATGATCCGTCTGATAGGAAGCCGGGTTTTCTCTAGTCTCAAACTATCTTTTTTCTGGGCTCAGTAGTTCTCCATACTCCATATAATTTATCCTTCTCTCGGTTTTCCCCCGGCTGGTGGGAGTTTTTGCATTAAAAGTGCTTTTTCATTATGTACATAAAGAGAGTATCTATATATATGATCATGAGAAAACTTTGTTATATCCCAGTTCAATTATCATATACAGTTTCATTAGTTTGATTATCGAGCATGCAAAATTAGGATATGATTGGATTTAAGCTTTGTGAGATTTCTGGTTTCAACTTCATACTAGTTTAAAATTGAAATCAGTTTTTTTAGATGGTATTGTTTGTAATTGATATATACCGGGTCTGCTTGAATTAAGTCTAAGATTGAGATTCTGGTTTCGTCTCAGTTTCAAATCAATCTCAAATCGAAATTTGATTTTTGATAATTTAATACGTCAAGTATCGTTTCCAAGCTCATTTCAAAGGAAATTTAGCCATTAATTTAAGTTTCAAATCAAACACAAATCAGACTCGATCAAACTAAACTTACATACTAAATGCAGTAATAGTTTGAACCTATGTTTAAATTTCAAAATTTTAAATTATATTAAACGTAGGCTGAACTTGGATTGAGTTTTGGTTTGATTTTGGGTTTGGATTTTGGCGGGAGAAGCTAAAATTTGGCGGGAGAAATTCAAATTTAAATTATTTTTTTCAAATTATCGTCATTGGAATTTTAACATCTCCCGCCAATTTTAGACGCCAAAATTTGGAATTGAACGATTATTTGAAGCTAAAATTTTGAATTTGAATTGCTCCTGCCAATTTTTTAGTTTCTCTCGCCAAAATCCAATACCAAACTAAAACTAAAATCCAATCCAAGTGGAGCCGTAATTTAAACTTAATTTAAGTACACCTTTAAGCTAATGTTGAAATGATTGATAAAGACCTTTTTGTGTTGTAGGAAAAGGTAGAATTGTCTGATTTGTGCATTTCTGCTGGATTAAGTGAAAATGGGTGGATCACAGATCATCAGACCTTTGCGTATAGTGACCAAATGTCATAGATTGATAATGGTAGAGCATTAAGAGCCGTGGTGAGATGACTCAAATCTTGGTCCCCTTAAGCTGACACAAAAGTTGCATATGCTTATGCTCCCTTCTTTGAACTTGCCCCTTCCGGAAGTTAAAGGTCTTTTCTTACTGCAAAGACGTGCATTTTAATATCTCTAAATTTTAACACGCATCTTCTTTCACAAAAAAAATGTAGAATAATTTTTTTTTATCTAATCTCAATGTTACAATTTCTTGTGGATGCAAAAAGTAGTGTTAGATATGTATGTTTATTCAAGTATGGATTGATTTAAGCTCAAGTATAATTTCTTGTTTTAACCCCCCCAAAAAAAAAAAATCACTTTTAGTTATATATAAAACAAAATTTTCAATTTGGATTGGAAATTCTGTTAAATGCATTTTTCGAGATTTGAGTAATTAATAAGTAAAAATTTATTTCAGTATAACTCCGATTGTTAATAGGTATTTCAAGAAAGAAATGATTGGTTACGTTGCCTTATATAAATAATATAGATTACTCACTAACTAGTTATAGCTAATGTAATTTTTATCCTAATTTATCTTTAATGCTAAACTATGAATCATAAAATTTTAGTAGAGAGAGAGAATTCATGAACTAGTATAAAGGGTGTGCTTGGACAAGGTTTGACTTGGTTTGGTTTGGTTTGGTCTCACTTTTTGGGGGGAAATGCCCAAAATTTGACCACTTAAAATAGGCGGGAAACATTCAAATTCAAATTTTTTTTTCAAATAATCGTCCAAATCCAAATTTTGGCCTCAAAAATTTGGAATTTGAACATCTCCCGACAATTATAGAGGCCAAAATTTGGAATTGAACGATTATTTGAAGAAAAAAAATTGAATTTGAATGTTTCCCGCCTATTTTAAGTGGTCAAATTTTGGGCATTTCCCCCCAAAAAGTGAGACCAGACCAAACCAAACCAAGCCAAACCTTGTCCAAGCACACCCAAAATTCGTTAAATTGGATCTATAACAAGCAAAGCTAAAATGGGAGACTGGATGGACAGCTCAAATGTGGGGACATTATTTTGCTATAATAATTTCAAAGTACTTGCAACACGGCTCTTATGCTGAACAGCTTAAATTCTGTACGTGCGGAACAAGCTGTCAGCCGTTGAATTTTATACTTTTTTATTCAACGGCTGCATCAAAAAAGGGTATTTAGGTATTTTTACATTTCTACAATAACGCATGTTCTTCGTTAGAGAACACATGTTCTTGTATATTGAGGAGAGAGAAAAGTTGTGGCTGTAAAGTTAAAGGTATATTTCTACAAGAACACATGTTCTTGTATATTGAAGAGAGAGAAAAGTTACTTTTCAGCCGCAATATACAAGAACATGTGTTCTCTTAAGAAGAATATGTGTTCTTGTAAGAAATGTACATTTGACTTTTCAGCCGCAACTTTTCTCTCTCCTCGGTAACCCAATCGATGTGACGGTTGCGTGTTACTTTTTTTGTTATTATTATTATTTATTTGTGGAATTACATATGTACCCTTTTAATCCTCTTTTAAATCATAGCCGTCGATCCATTTTAAAAATGAAATCAACGGCTCACAGCGTGTCCGGCACGTGCGAAACTTTGGCCGTTCCGCACAGGAGCCGGACTGAAGTACTTGGAAGAGGCGATAATGGTTGTTCAGTCGTGGGGTCGGAGCAGTCAAATCCGTAATCCGATTGTTGTTGAATCCAGAGTTTCACAAGAAATATTTAATGCTAAAATGTAGTATAGGAGAGATATTTGATGTATTTGGATTCAGTCTAGTCCGGGTTTTCGAGACCGAACTCTTTTTTAATTGAGTATGAGTGTGCTTGGATTGGGTCTGGTTTGAGACTCAAACTCAGACCCAAATCAGCTTTGAATTGAGTTTAAGATTTGATCTGGGGATGATTTAACACTTCAGATTTCATTTTTAGATTCAATCCAAAGCTGGTTTGGGTCTGGATTGAGTGAGTCTCAAAACAGACCAAACTCAAACTAGACCCAATCCAAGCACACCCTATATGAATGAGACACCAATCACTACATTATAATTTTTTTTTATTTCAATTAGAAATTATTCTGAATCTGAAATCAGGAATATCAGACTGATACTCAATTCAATCAGATACATTATATGAGTTCTTCATGGATATATATGGCTTTCACATATTACTATTATTACAAAACCAGCATCAGGTGAGACGACTCATGCCCCTCCTCTAGTAATCTAATAATATTGCTGCCGAGTTATTGGTCAACAGGGCAAGAAACATGCTTTCTTATTTTCCTTCTTATAAATGGTTTTTCTCTGTAAAATTCTGCAGATTAAATATTTTAAAACTCCAATTCCATTGTATTATTTTATTAGTTATTGAGTAATAATTCAACAAGTACTTCATTTTGTAGATTTTAGAATAAAGAATTAATTGACCTTTACGTATATGAGCACGGGATTAAATCCCTACAACATATTTAAAAATAAAAAAAGTTCATGTCCACTTTTTCTATGTGAATCTTGCCCCGAGTGAAAACCGTCTGCACCCGTCTGTGTACCTATTTTTTTGCCCAACCAATAAAAATTTGTCATGTGACCATTTTTTTAATTATATATACACATAGTGAATTGTGATTGGTTGAGCATAGAAATGAATACACATACGGATACAGACGATTATTTGCCTCCCAAGAAAAAGAAGCATTTTCAAGACATTTTTTTTAAAGGAAGCATTTAAAATATGTTAAAATACTTAGTTTTATTAATTTAGATTTAAATGTACACCTTTTTTTTAATCAAAATAAATAAGCAAATTTTTGGGAGTGTCTCCTCTATTGTATCTTGGGACGATGCTTTCTTGCGGGCGGCTTAATAGTTTAGTTTCTCATGTACTATTAATTATGTTCACGACGTGCACTAACTAAATAGGGATTAAAGAGGAGAGAATAATTATATGGATAGTTCTGATATGAAGTAGGTTCATTAGATCATGTGGTTCAGAACTGATTATATCACTACAGAATGAGGAGAGAGACAATTATGTGATGACGTTGTTAATGTTAGATCACAAATTCGATGTGGACCTGGTACATATTAGAAAAATCCTAATTATTACCAAAAGTTTAATGCACATGGCTCAACATCTTGTAACACAATCAAGGGTCAGAATGAAACTTACATCTCCGGCCTTTGTCAACTGCTCTATACTAGGAGCTTTTTATCTTTTGATTCACTAATAGATAATTATTATGTATTTTTTTATTTTTTTTGAGAGTTCTCTATCATTCAATTTACATTACAAATTTCTTAATAAATAATTAACACGTAACAGCTTCAAGAAATAATGAAGATAAAATATCCTTATTATTTTCTCTTCTCTTAGGGATTAAGGTAGCTGAAGGATGAAAAGTGACGTGGTGTGTTTATTAAAGGATGTACATGTCACGCTATTTAAAGGTAAGAGAATAAAATAAAAAGAAAAGGCTAGTTCCCAAAAAGAGAAAAGGGAAAAGGAAAGAAAATGTGGGGCTTAAAGACGGCATAAAATTGTCGGTCTCAAAATTCTGTCACATTCCCTATTTCATCATTAAAAATACATCACATTTTTAGTTATTTATAACACAATTACCTTCTGCATTGTAATATTCTCCTAATTTCTCTCTTCTCCTACCTCTTATTTTTTAAGTGAGACATGTGACACATTTTTAATAGTAAAATAGAAAAGGGGACATGGTTATGGAACAAACGATTTTCTCTCCAGACTGAGGAAGGCAAAGTGGTCAGAAAAGGACGGGACACATGATCGTAGACTCTGGCCCAGAACTGCCACCGAGAATTGTGGATCTCTGCTTCGGCCCAATCCCAATTGGTTATGTTTCTAGCTTTTGATCCATTAGGGATTTTTATTTTGAATGGGCCGAAGTCGGCGAATTAAAGATAAAAGTTCCAGACATACAGACTCGAAAAGAAAAGCATAACATTTGGGATAATTTTTGTTATCAGAGGCAAATAATTATCTGTATTCGTATATATTTTTATTTCCTCTACCCAATCACTAATAATTTACTATGTGTATATATAATTAGGAGAAATATACACCTGACAAATTTTGTGTGGTTGGGACATAAGATTGAGTACAGATGATTTTCACTCGTTATCAAAGTTAATAAATGTATACATCATTATATGATAAAGAGGTAATCTTATAATGATGTGAATAATTCTAGATTACGAAATACATATAATAATTTCCAAAAAATTGTAAGGATTGTTTTTTCTTTTTGGTAAGAAAAATGCTTTAGGGTGTCCTTTATGCACCAGAGATTAGAGAGAAAGAGTCTGGAAAGAAATATAGTAATAGTGCGGTTAGATTTTTTGTGACACTGCTGCATATTTTATTCTTTCTAACATTACATGTAATATTTTAATTACAAAAATAATTATTCATATATTTTAAATTAAATAGGATAAATTTTAAATATGAATAAAATTATAACTGGAAAATAATTCGAAAATCGTTAGGGAAGGGATCCAATGTGGTAAAAGATGAATAAGAAGATTTTGCGACCATTATCTGTAATTTTGCAAACAGCTTACGCGTAAGAAATGCTGGTGATCATTCAACGGTTGATAATTTTGCACTATAAAATTGCAGTCAGATACCAAAAATGAATTATCCATTAACATTAGTCATAGACAACTTTGTCCTTTCTGCTTTTTTGTTACTATATGAGGTGTGCTTGAATTGGGTTTGGTCTGATTTGAGACTCAAACTCAGACCCAAATCAGCTTTGGATTAAGTCTGAAATTTGATCTAGGGATGATTTAACCTTCAGATTTCATTCACAGATTCAATTCAAAGCTGGGTTGGGTCTGAGTTTGAGTCTCAATCCAGACCAAATCCAAATCAGACCCAATCCCAATACAATCATGATCAATTCAAACCAGATCAAATCCAAATCAAAACCAATCCAGATTCAATTTGCTTCCAGTTTGGTGTCAGTTTTTCTTCAAGCAAAGTCAGTAAAATAATAAAATAATCAATAAACCATCCAAAGATTCAACTGCTTTTCAAATCCAACTTAGCTACTTACTCCACCATTAAAAGATCTTCTTCCCTCTTCCAAGTTCCAAATGCACCCCTAACTTTTACTCACTCATTCTCTGAGAGTCTAGTCTGGTTTGAAACCCAAAACGATGAACTCTCTTTGGATTGACCTAAAGCATTAATCATTATAGATAGACGGGTTTTTATCTGAAATTGAGATCATAAATCTTAGACTAAACCCAATCCAATTAGGCCAGAGTTCAAACTTCCACTATGCATCTTCTTCTTCTTCTTCTCATAGTCTTCTTGATCCTTCTGCTTCTTTTCATACTGAGATTATTGCATTCCGTCATCTGGGTCCCACTAAAAATTCAGAATCACTTCAGGAAACAGGGCATAGGAGGCCCTGATTACCGTCCGATCTTCGGAAACACAGCCAAGATCCGACTTTTGATGATCGCAGAAGCTGAGTCAAACCCAATTTCTTCGATCTCCCATGACATAGTTCACCGGGTGATTCCACACTACCACAACTGGTCTAAGGTGTACGGGAAGAATTTTCTTTATTGGTTTGGGCCAAAGCCCAGGTTGGCTATAGGTGACCCAAATATGATTAAGGAGATTTTACTCAACTCTAATGGCTCGTATCAAAAGGTTGGGTTTAACCCATTGTCTAAGCTGCTTTTTGGAGAGGGACTTGTTGGGTTGAGTGGTGATAAGTGGGCTCTTCACAGAAGAATCACAAGCCAGGCCTTTAATATGGAGAGAATAAAGGTTAGCCCTCCATCATTACCACCCAATAATCTTATGTAAGACTTATTAATGTGTCCAACCACTCACAATTCACTATGTGTACATATATAATTATAAGAAAGGTAAACCTAACAAATTTTGAGTGACATATGAATAAGAACATATACGGGTGCGAACGATTTTCATCCATCATTACCACTTTTTCCCTCCCCCTTTAACTTTACTATTACTATACTCTTTTTTAAATATAATTTAAATGAATAACTTTTATTAATGATTAGACGAGAAGTATCAAATTTGATCTTTCAAACCTTTTGTCAGAGGTACTGTATCAACTACATTAATTGAAATAAATATGCTAGTGAATCTTGAAATTGAACTCCATACTTTTTTGGTCTTGTTTTCATTTGTGGTTAGGTTACCTAATGGTTACACCACAAATGGTGCAATTTTTAATCTGTGTATAGGAAAAAGTATATATACCTCAAATGTTGGAGCATTTCGCTAGAGCTTAACCATAGTGTGACAACATTGTATCGTATGGCTCGGATTCTAAAGATCAATAATTAAAAAGATTCTCGAGGATCATATGGCGACATAGACCTGACTCAATAGTCTTTGCTTCATTCTTCTCTCACAACTGCTTAGGTATTTAAACCGGGGCCTAAGAGAATGCGAATATGTTGACCAGGAATAATAGATCAGGTCCAACCCACAATTTTCCCATTCTAAGGTCCTCAATCTTCATGCATCCTTGTGGCATACCATATGACGTTTAATCCTTTTGTTTTAGATAGAAGTAACCCTTGGTGTGTTTATATATCTAGCTAATAAAAGTGGGTCAATACCATCTTACTTAACGTTGCTGAGGCTTTTTGGTTAGGACATTTGATGTTTAGTTTTTAATAGGAATGGGTTCCAGAAATGGTGACTAGTACCGAGAGGATGCTAGACAAATGGGAGGAAGAAAGAGGAGGAAGAGATGAATTTGAAATGGATGTATTCAAAGAACTTCATAACCTCTCTGCAGATATCATATCCAGGACAGCCTTTGGTAGCAGTTTTGAAGAGGGCAGGCGAATTTTCGAGTTACAAGATCAGCAAGCCAGCCTTGTTTTACAGGCCATTCGAAGTGTTTACGTACCTGGCTTCAGGTGTCTATGATCATTGCCAAATAAGTTCTTGATTTCTGATCTTTGTTTATCGATACCTTTCCAGAAGAAATGCTCTTGATTTCTGAGAATATACTATAATGGATGCAGGTTTTTGCCAACCAAGAAAAACAGAATGAGGATGAGGCTAGAAAAAGAGACGCGGGATTCGATTAGGAAATTGATCGAGAATAACAGTAAAATTGAAGAGAATAAGAGATCCCTGCTTGCTTTACTGATGGCTCCCTATAAGAATCAGGATGGCGATGAGGAGAAATTGAATACCCAGGAAATCGTAGATGAATGCAAGACATTCTACTTTGCTGGAAAGGAAACAACTGCTAATCTATTGACTTGGGTTCTTATCCTTTTAGCATTGCATCAAGAATGGCAAAGCAAGGCGAGGGACGAGGTCCTTCGCGCCTGCAGGGACAATACGGTTCCAACTGCTGAGAATCTTGCTGACTTCAAGATTGTAAGTTTCGACGTTTCTTGATTAAAGTCAAATGCTCTTCTAAATGTTCGTATCATTCAAATTTCAGACGGAGAGTCTATGATATGACTATTTGTTTGTTTGACAGGTGACCATGATAATAAACGAGACACTGAGACTCTACCCTCCAGCAGTGATGTTGATGAGGCAAACACCAAAGAATGTTAAGCTGGGAAGTCTCAGCATTCCAGCCAATACGCAATTCTATTTGGCTATGACTGCAGTACACCATGACACTGAGATATGGGGAGAAGATGTGAATGAATTCAACCCTCGGCAATTTTCTGATACGAGAAAGCATATGGCTTCATTCTTTCCTTTTGGTATAGGCCCTAGAATCTGTGTTGGTCAAAATCTGGCTCTTGTCGAGGCTAAGATCGTGCTCGCCCTTATACTCCAACACTACTCTTTTGTGATTTCTCCTTCGTATGTTCATGCTCCAATGCAGTACATGACTCTGCAGCCTCAGTATGGTGCTCAGATTATCTTTAGCAAATTACTGAAATAAGTTAAGTCCCGAGTTCAACATTTATGTAGACTGATAATAAAATTGTATCGGTACAAATGTATCATGATCAGGGGGTTAAAGGTTCTTTTTCCTCCATATGACTAATTCATGGTTGGTACTGAAGGGTTGTACAAAGAAAATTTCAGGATAATACGAAGTTTAAGAACTAATCAAGGATATAGATGGCTCTTCCCAGAATGATCGCACGAGATTATCTTTGACTGACAGGTTTTTTCCTTTTTTTTTTTGGTATGAATAAGACGGGTTTTTCCTTTTGCATATTTTCCGCTGTAACGGTTTCATATGAAGTGATGTATGTTTTAGTGGGAAATTTCTTGTATGGAATTCAAATGTCAATCAAGTTAGTCGGCCCAAATATATAGACGGTGATATTATCTATTTTATATTTTCTAAATAACACCCCATGCTTTGATTGTCTAGAAACCACATTACTTATAAGAATATAAAAAGAGGGATATGGTGGAGCAACACAATCAATTTGAAAGGTCTGATGCAATTGTTTTCTTGTTATAAAATATGGATTAAAAAAATATTTTCGTGCAACATATTTATCATTATCTAACTTTGCATTTAGTCCATAAGAAAACCCCAGACATGATTAATACTACGACAATGTTGTCAAAATAGTAAGTTGGATCGTAGAATCGTACCATTCTAAGGGTATAAATCGTACTAAAAATCGCTGACGGAGATAGTATCATACAAGATCGTTGATCTGGATCGTAGGATCTTGTACGATTCAATCTTGCCTATATTCAACCGGTCGGTTCCGGGTCGGTGCTGATTTCTCTTAAATAAAAGAAAATATCCGCTTGTATTCAATTGTTGGTATACTTTTGAAGTTTATCACTTGTTAGTTTGTGGTTTAATTTTAACTTTTTAGTACAATTGGTATTCTTATTTTTCTCCATTGAAGTATTGTTCTATGTTTTTGCTTATTATCATATATAATGATGTCTTTATTCACATAAGTTTATCGTGAAATATTATTTTAATAATTTTGTTGGATCTTCCGATTTGTAGTACGATCCTCGTATTTACGTTTTTTTAGACCCCTTCCATTTCGAGTCAAAATTGCGATCTTGAAAACCTTGTACTACAATAGTACGATATCCTTTAGAATGATTTGGGCAGGTCCAAACTCGACTATAGCAGTGGCAAGTGGACTGATCCCTGAGCGACCCGGCCCGACCCACCCAGTGAAAAACCATCCCAGTAGTAGTAGACCCGCTTAAACCCGGTCAGGTACACGAGTTTAGTGTGTTCTTATGCCGGGTCGAGACCCTCTAAAATTTATACCTGACCCGCACCGTGACAATCTTGTGACCCGGCCTAATGCGTCAGCAACTGGATTTGCCGCGGGTTGGGTTGGGAGATTCAGAATTTGGACTAGCCGCATCGGCCCGTTGACGAATCAAATCCATGATATCCCGGTCTAATACAATAACAAATTCACCTAAACCCACCGGATAAATCCACTTGTCATTGCTACTCGACTACCATGGTTGATGCCGCCACAAAAACCTCTTCAAAATTATTGCAAAAGCAAACCATATGTATCACGTGTTCCTCAATTCCCTCCGGTCCCCAAGGAAATTAAATAAATGATAACATAAATAATAACAATAAAAGAAGATCTATGAGTACCGGCATGCAGTCCGGCTCCTATGCGGAACAGGGATTGTTCCGTACGTGCGGAACCATCCCAGCCGTCGGATGGGATTTTGAACAGCCCAAATTTAGAGAGAGAAAAGTTGCGGCTGGATTTAAAATATTAAAAAAAATTCTCTCCAGATCTGGACCGTTAAAAAATCTCATCCGACGGTTGGTAGCTTGTCCCGCACGTGCGGAACAAAAAGCTGTCCCGCATAGGAGCCGGGAGCACCGGCATGACCCTATCTCTATAATTCATCATATTCTCAAAGGGTGGATATAGAGAGAATTTTTCTTATTATTTTATTTTTAATGATAAATTTTGAATTAAAAGTTCGTGTTATGTATATGATCCATAACAAAAAAAAAACATTATTATAGAAGGGTCTTTGATTTCTTATGCTAAAAATGACGTTGCATCTTCTTAGGAAAAAAATGTTGATCATTATCTTCAACTATATGCTGATGAAGTTCAAATAAATTGAAAATAATCAAATAGGATGCAAATAATAAAAAAGTAGGAGTTGAGTTTTTCTATTTAGTAATAGAAATAGAAAAATATAACTACGATAGAGAAAGATAATTATTTTTTGGGGAGGTGCTATATGGCTAAGTATTAGTCAATCAATTGGCTAAAATCCCCTAAAATCTCCAAATTGATATTTTTCATTACCAATTATACCCTCAATGAATTTTTCCAATTTTGTTTTTTTTTATCCAACTCTACAAACCTATTGTCTTAATGGCTATCCCACCCACCTACTAGCTACTACTCCACAAAAATCCAACTTCAATTATTTTCCTTTTCGGTGACCAAACACCTTTTCCGGTCATCTTCTCTGGCAACAAACAATATTTTCCGGTAAAAAAATAAAATTTATCACAAAAAAATTTAACAACAAAAACCCTTTTCCATTTTCAATTGATGATATTTGATGAAAAACTCAAATTAAACCTCCATAAATTAAGAATATTCATGTTCCCAAAATCCATGAACCACATAAAAAATAAAAAAATAACAAAATTCATAAGCCAAAGGCCATTTTGGGGGCTCGATCCGCAGGAAGAGAAAGAAGGAGGAGAATCAACAAGGATTTTCCCCTGAAATTAGATCTTGATGTCCATGCTGAAGCTTTTCCCATGACTTCCTTCATCCACTCAATTTGTTGCTATGTTAATGTAGTCTGAAGAGGATAATCAACAAGGGTTTGGACAAGTTGCGGGCCGTGATGATGTGGAAGGCAAAATATTAATATAATTTTCCGGATGTCTATGTCCTTTTTTTTTTTTTTTTCCTGCACCAAATTTAGATTTTTTATATGGTCGGCGAAGGGGAGTTTGGGGGTGAGGGAAGAAAGCATAAGGGTAGAGGGGAATGAGGTAGGGGTTGGGGTGGGCCGGGTAGGGGTTGAGCTTCTGTTGTGGTGGTGGTGATGCTGCGGAAGGAAGGGAGGTGGGTGTATGAGGAGTCACTTTTGATTTTGACCATTTTTCAATTTTTTTTAATATACAACTCTCTTTTTTAGTAAGAAATAATATATAAATCTTATTAAAAAAAATTGACTTAGTGAAATATGAAATTGAGATTAAAAGAGGAAGAAACAATCAATTTAATATTAATGAAAATATGGAATGGAATATCAAACGGGGATAGAAGATTTCAGTCTTAAAGATTAATATTATGAATTTGTTAAAATAAGCATGTAAGGTTCGTTATAATTCTATATAAGGCGATCACTTGCTAATACAATGAAATTGTTAAAATAAACATGTAAGGTTCGTTATAGTTCTATATAAGGCGATCACTTATTAGTACTATAAAATTGTTAAAGTAAACATGTAAAGTTCGTTATAGTTCTATATAAGGCGATCACTTATTAGTACTATAAAAATAAAATTGTTAAAGTAAACATGTAAAGTTTGTTATAGTTATATATAAGGCGATCACTTGCTAATACAATGGAATTGTTAAAGTAAACATGGAAGGTTAGTAGTAGTTCTATATAAGGCGATCACTTATTAGTACTATAAATTTATTAAAGTTAACATGTAAAGTTCGTTATAGTTTTATATAAGGCGATCACTCATTATAATTCTATATAATGAGACTATAAATTCATTAAAATAAATCAATTAAAATTCGTTATACTACTATATACGTCAATCACTTATTAGTAAACTTCCAAGGTTATATATATTTCATTATATGATGATCACTATGAATATGTTATTAGTTAGGGGTCTAATTGTAATTTCTAAAAAGTCAATTTCATGATTTTTGGATCAAATTGTGAATTTAAAAGATGTAATTAGAAACTTATGGGTCAATCTGTGAAATGGAAATATGCTATGCGGGTTTAATTTTTAAAGTTTTATAACATTAAGGAGTTACAAGTAATATAATTTATGTACTTATTGTTGCAAATAATATTTTTATAGGGACTTAGGGTATATAAATATGTATAATATGTGGACTTGGGTATATAAATAGGGCACAAATATTTTTTGCCACGTCAACAATCCGCCACCGTGCGAAATAAATTGTGACCGTCGGATCAAAAAATCTGACGACTGAGATCATTTGAGATTGTGAGAGTTAAATATTTTTTTTAATTATTTCAGCAAAACAATATCATCTGTTAGATTATTGATTCGACGACCACCATTTATTTCGCATGGTACAGAATATTTTGTGTTCCACACTGAAACTGAACTGCTTCTGCCAAGTTTGACAGCGGCTGTCAGATTTGACTGACGTTTGAGCTTTTTTTTTACTTTTGACATATTATTATTATTTTTTTTTAAAAAGGGACTTCATGTGTATTTTTTGTCCGTTGATCAATTTTGACCCAATTTAGTTAATTGAGCTTAGCCAAACAACATTTGCCTTATTTTTTTACCTAGCAAAAATAATATATATCTTCTCAATTTTAAAAGAGACATTAATTAAATTATTAATCACTCCGGCACACAATATACTATAGTATATTGTGCATTACGATGATGAATTGAAAATCCAAAAATGAAAAATAAAAACAAAGTCAAATGAGTCCAAACTCCAAAATATAGAAAATATATCTATTTTTTGGGTATAACAAAAAAAATATATTGGATGTTGCAAAAAAAAAAAAAAAAAAATCGTCCTTATTAATCAGCTCACTCTTATACGTCACGACTATAATGTTGAAGGTTAAAAGTGTCAGTATATATTGATAATTTTTTTACCGATGTTACATGTCTTTGTCTTTGGACATGTGTTTTATCCTATGTAACAAGTGTTTTTTTTTGTCTACAATAATGTAACACTTATTTTACGTAATACGTGTTTTAAAAAACCACAAAAGTGTTCATTTTAACAAATTTGAATTTTCAAATAAAAAACGGTAAAACATATTCAGATATAATGAATATTCAGACATGAGTTTGAATATCTACCCGTTTCTTGAACGATCTATTCATGTAATAGATATGCCCCTCCCCCTAATAAATAAAAGTTTTTTAAAAAAAGTTTTAGATCATAACCGAACCGACTCTTACGTCCCTTACGCTGATGAAATTCAATTAATTGCGTTATTCGCAAGGATGGGAACGAAAAATGTCAAATAGGACTGAGCAAATCACAATAAATGCGTCTGAAGTCAGTTTTGATGTCTATAAATAAATTGATTAATTCCATTTAGTACCATTTTGTAGGGGGTTTGTCAATTGAGGTACCAAATTTATCACTATGTCAATCAAGGAACAATTTGAACAGAAATTATAACGATTTATAACGGTTTGGATGGAAAACACATGTAAAGTTGGTTTTCCAAGTATTTAAGACGGATATATTAAACTTTCTACAACAATTTATTATTTCATATTAACTTTCTATTCAAATTGTCCCTTGATTGACACGGTGTTAAATTTGGTCCCTCAATTAGAATTAACGGTACTAAAATAAAATTAACATTAAATAAAATCATTCTTCTCTATTATGATTGTGAATTATATAAAAAAATAAAATAGAAAAATATTTACTTATTTTTTTCCTTGAATTGATGCAAAGTGTCATAGGACCTTATATTATGACATTTTGGTTCTAATCCTGGTGGCTCCGTCAGCATAATGGTGGACAAATTCGAATAGTTGAATTATTTGATTAAAAAATTAAAATATTTGTTTGAAACAATTATATAATTAATTCTTCGGGAACAGTCTAACTAAATCAATAATGTGGATAAAAAAGCAATCATCGCCCAAACCGACATGACCATATTATTAAAGAGAGGGAGGGAGTAAACAGAAAAGGCCAAATCTACACACACACAAAAAAAAAACACTATAAAATCCTGGTGCCTTAGATAAGAAATCTCCATCTTTTCCACCATGAATCAATTTCTGGCTCTAACCATACTACCATTACTTGTTCTTGTTTATCTCTTGAAATACATCTATTCCAAAATTTGGTTCCCTCTGAAGGTGAAAAGGCATTTCACTAAGCAAGGAATTAATGGGCCAAAGTTCAATCCCATAGCTGGAAACTCAGAGGAGATCAGCTACCTATTTGATGAGACCTGTAAGAAGCCCATTTCTTTGAACCATGATATAGTTCATCGGGCCGACCCGTTTTGTCATAAATGGTTTACCAAGTGTGGGAAAACATTCATATTCTGTCATGGTTCTATTCCTCGTTTGGCTCTGCTTGATCCTGAAATGGTTAAGGAGGTTATGCTTAACAAATCTGGTTTTATTGGAAAAGCTAAGATGCCCCCTTTGGCCAAACAGCTCTTTGGTCAAGGACTTGTAGATTTGCATGGTGAAAAATGGACTTTTCATAGAAAGATTGCTAATCGAGCTTTTTTAATCGACAGGATTAAGGTACTCTATCTCTCAGATTTTTTGAATTACGAGTCAAATATTTTACCTCTAAACGATTAATCCAGATTTTTTTTTATCTTCTTGGAGTATTTGAAAGTCATGTCTAACTATCTAGTAATTTTATCTTGGTTTTTTTTTGCTGAATAATTTTTTTTTCATTAATCACAAAATAGCTGAGGCTATTAAAATCAATCTGTACAATAAAATAAAAATTATACAATTATTTAAAAAATCATGATAACAGACAAAAACCACACTCAAGAAAAATTGGATGGTTAGGGGATACTAATATAAAAAGCTAGTAAGATAAACAAATACATAATCTTCTTCGCAATATCTCCATCGCAATCCTTGAACCACAGAGGCAGAAGAAGATCAATTTCAACATCTTCTTTAGAGATCGACAATTTATAGGACCATGAGCATATCAACCGTCCTACAAATTGTCCTGGGGAAGATGTAGAAAGTTGATAAAAGAGCAAATAAGTTTAGATCTGAGACAGATCTAACCACTGTGTCTTGAATCTTGAAAAAAAAAACATTTTGAAAGAAGTTTCATATGATTTGTGATACAAAATAGAGGTATAATACCCGAATAAAAACAATAAATATAGTTAACCGGCAGGAGCCAATGACCAGATCCGACCAGTAGAAAAGGCAAAAGATGAATAAATTTAAAACTTATATACAGAACAATAAATGCAATACATGTGGGATAAAAAGTCAATTATCTTTCCTGTACATAAGTATTTTTTGCTTACACATATTGCACTTATTGATTTAAATGTAATTTTTAAACTTATTCAGTAACAAAGATAAAACTACTTCTAACAAAGATATCTGCAAGGACAAAAAGATCTCATGTCGCATTTTTAGTCTGCCCTATCCGTACACAATTTTGTCAACAATTTTTTCATAAGATTTCACCATTTTCTTAATGATATAAATTCTTCTATAAAAAATTGACATTTGATATTTGTTATTAATGGGACATGATATGAGATAGAATATATGATCTGTCTTTTAAGGATAGTTTTTTTTTTAAGGTGTAATTCCTTTGTGAAAAATGTTTTGATGATAAATTTGACTAATAAAGAGTTGGTGATTAAAATGCAGGGATGGGTGCCAGAGTTTGTGGAATGCACATTAAAGATGGTGAAGAATTGGGAAGTTGAAAGAGGAGGAAAAGATGAAGTTGAATTAGATGTGAAAAAGGAATTTCACAAACTTTCTGCTGAGATATTATCAAGAACGCTGTTTGGGAGTAGCTTTGAAGAAGGAAAGTTAGTATTTGAATTACAAGAACAACAATCTATGCTCACCATGAAGGCCCTGCGAGCTGTGTATATTCCTGGACTTAGGTACTTCTTACTAGTTCTTACCTTTGTTAATTCCATCGCCTCTCATTATTACACTCCTTTTCTTTTAAAAAAAAATAAAAAATTGAGGAAGAGATTCGATCCCACAATACGTGGGTTGAATGTTACATCACATTAACAACTATGTTGGCTCGCAGATGTTGATCATTATTACAGTCATCATAATGACGGGTCACTCTGACATTTAGCCATCCTTGTGGGACTAGCCCACGTCCCTCTCACATGAATTAGGGCAGAACCTACTTACTTTGTAAACTCCGCCCCAACTCATGTGAGAGGGACGTGGCCCAGTCACAACAAAAGCGACTCTACATAGAATTTCCCGTAATGACGTTTTTTTTTCCGGTCAATAGTTTCTTTTGCTATTGAATATCAAAGATTTTGAGCCCGTTGACTAATTTGAGAGTAGGAGTATGTTTTTTGTTTAGAAAATTTTGCTATTAATTTTACCGGTATTTGATCTACCTGATTCGATTGAGAGAATAAATAATTTGCGATCATCTGCTGACAGAAAATTATGCGATGTTGCCCTAATCATAGTCGTGGATGCGGGATTATAAATTGATGGTTAAATTATAATTTATATATTACTATATAATTTTTTATTAAAAAAATTGGAGGATCAAAGTGGAATTATTAAAAATATGGAGGAGTAATTAGAAAACTCTTGGTCCCCTACTTAAGTCCGTCCTTCTAAGCAAATTATAAGGGTTGCAAGTGTGACTAGTTAAATTACAATCACCTAACAGTAACATAATATTATTTTTATTAAATTTTATAAAAGTTAAATTGTTTGTAAGAGTAAAATTGAATATCTAATATGAAATTATACTATTTATATTCTCAAACAAAACACTGTTGAAAATCAACGTGAATGCAGATTTTTGCCAACTCAAGAGAACAGATTAAGGTGGAAAATACAGAAGGAAACTCGGAGAATGATAAAGATGCTAGTTGAGAGAGACAGCAAAACAAGGGGAAATTCAAGAAATCTGCTAAGCTTATTAAGGCCTGAAAATGAAGAAGAGGGATTGCCAATTGAAGAAGTTATAGATGAGTGTGAGACTTTCTATTTTGCAGGAAAAGAAGCTGTTGCCAATTACTTGTCTTGGGCACTTCTTCTTCTTGCTGTTCATCAAGAATGGCAGAACAAGGCTCGACAAGAAGTTTTTCATGTTTTTAAGGATAATCAGCCCCCAAATGCAGACAACTTAAGCGAACTAAAGATTGTAAGTCAACCTCCTAAACCATACTCTTATTCGTGTTATAGATGAAACCAAAGACTTTATATGTTGTGTGTGTGTGTGTGTGTGTGGGTGGGGTGGGGGGAATACTGTCAAAATAGATTAGAGTAGAAAATTTATTAAATTTTACATAAATCGTGGAAGACAGAAACTAAACATTTTTAAAGATCTTTATAAAATTTTAGTTTTTATAAAAGAAAAATGCGGGGTTTGTTTGGGAAAAAAATAGGGGTTTTTTTTCGTTCCTTTGAATTCGTTCTTTATCGTGTTCACTTTTTCCTCTTAAGTTATCTTCCTTTACCTATAGATTCTATATATTTTTAAGATTTATTTTTGCAATGTAGCAATTTAACGATAATAAGACATAATAAAAAAGAAATTGGATAAAAGATCTAAAACCATAATTAAGATTGAATACTAACAAAAGAGAAATCCCATTTGAAGATAGTCAAGAAGGCGCGCGCGCGCACACACACATATATATATATATATATATATATATATCATCACAAATTTATATACTTAAAATCGGGATTTGGCTACTCTTCAATGTTACGTTTTTTCACTGTTCACATACAAATTTGATACATGACAAGTAAATGAATGAACCAGTTCTCCTAATGTTTTACCATCTTTTAAAGGTTTTAGTTTTAGTTTTAGTTTTTTTTTTTTTTTATTTTACTTAAAAAAATTATAACAATAAATGTTCATCATTAATTAGTAACTAAAAGATTTCCAGTACCTTAAAACACTGGACAAGTGTTTTATTCTTTTAATAATTATCTGTTAACAGGTGACAATGATAATAAACGAAGTGTTCCGACTCTACCCTCCAATTCCAGCAGTGTTTAGAGAAGCAACAAAGAATATTAAGGTTGGAAACCTTGATATTCCAGCAGGAACAGAAATCTGTTTGGTCATTTCTGCCCTTCATCATGATATAGATATATGGGGAGAAGATGCAAATGAATTTAACCCAGAAAGATTTACCAAACCTCGAAAACATATGGCTTCATTTTCACCATTTGGTTTAGGTTCAAGAGGTTGTATTGCTCAAAATTTTACCATGATGGAGATCAAAGTGATCCTATCTATGATCCTCAAGAAATTTTACTTTACTTTGTCACCATCATATGTCCATTCCCCAGTGACTTATTTGACTTTTCAGCCTCAATTTGGGGCCCAAATTATATTCAGGACTATCTTAGATTGACCGTTTCTGCTAGGGATAATTTAATATTGTCTTGTATCCCCTTCTTGTTCTTGTTTGTGTGTTTTGGGCGAAAATATTATATTTGTACTTGTAAATAATGTTAATTGTGACTATCCTTAACTTTTTTTTAAATGCAAGACTTGTTATAGAGAAAATATTATTTTAGTGAATTTTTTTTGTAGATATTGTATTTCAGTTCCATTTACTTTTTTTCTTTTAAATTTATTATTTCTTCACATTTGATTTGAGCAATAATTTAAAAATATATATTTGGCTTGAGCAAGAAGTAAGAGTATTAGTTGATCAATTAGCAAGTTACTCTAATTACATTTACCTCCTTTGAAGTTTATTCAAATTACGAATAGCACCTTGACATTAATTTAGTCAAACTACATTCCCCACAACTGAAGATACACACAAGTTAGCCTCATAAGAGGAGGTGGATGCTTTAGGAAGGAAGAATTATTTGGCCCCATGTAAGGGAGGGTAGGTCAGCCCCACTGGACTGTGGCACTCTTGTCATACACATAACAAGTTAATGCCTCCTTTCACAAATTGTTAAAACGTACACAAATGTTTCTAACTCTAAAGATTTTACTGCCCAAAATAAAATACCCTTAATTAATTAGGGAGTTTTTGCGAAATCTTGTAATATAACCCTTTAACCTAAAAACAAATAAAAGAACTTTGAAAGAGTTGAGGACAATTCTTCACAAGAACCCTAATCCTAATTCTTGCCATCAAATGAAAAAGAAAACCCACTCTTATTTTATCCTTCACTGTAAAATCCATGAATGTAAAAGAAACTCGCCACCTGAAATCATTTCTCCCTTCCCTGCAACGGAGGGGTGAAAATCATCTGTCCCCATCCGTATATGTCCCCGTGTCCCTAACCAATTAGAATTTACTATATAAATATTTGTTTCAATTATATATACACATGGTGAATTGTGATTGGTTGGGACACGGGAATATACACGAACGGGGACAGAGGATTTTTTGCCGCAACGGAGCGTTCCTCTCTGCGCTAGAGTCATCACCCTCCCGGGAGTTGCATGAATTGTGAAGCAATGAGACATTAACCAAGTTATAAAAGTTGATGTCACCTTTAACCAAATGTTGAGAGTTTAAATACTAATTATGGTTAAAATGCAATTAAAATATCAACCAGAATAGCCGGTCAAAAGCTTGGATACTTTTTTTTCTTGTAACAAATGTTTGAATACTAGATTAGTTGGATCAAATGACTGGATACCAATACCAAAAAAAGTTATGTGAGTTAAATGAGATAAATATTATTTTGAAAAAATGAATATTCATTTTGAAATAAATAAAACAAAAATCGAATATTTATTTTAAACAAATTAAAATAAAATAAACCACGAATTTAAGACAAAATATATATAGTATATGTCTTTATGGTATTCACCCAAGATAAGTTGCGGGTCCGCCAGAGATGCAAGTTGCTACGTGCATATGACTTCATTTTTTTTTCCCATTTGGTTTAGGCTCCTATGTAGCCCGGATCCTATGTGGAATAATATATTTTTTGCACATACAAACCGTATGAGGACATTTGTTTTGGATATCATAACAAATGTTATGAATAAGAACAATTGTTCTGTTTTAAATCAATTTTGATCATCAAAATTAAAATTCAACTGTAGAGAAAAAGATTTGCACGTGTAAAATTTACCTCATTCTGCACAGGAGCTGATGCGGTCCTGTGTGGTCCAGAATATTGCCCTTTTATGAAGCAAACATTATTGCTCATCTTCAAACTATTTCCTTCACCATCATTTAATGATGGTCAAATAAATTGAATTCAACCTGAAAAATAGCAGCATATCTAGGGAAACTCTGCTCCTCGGCCTTGACTTTTGCTGATGAGACGAATTCCCATCAACATTTATATAATAATATAGTCGGTGCGGTAAAATATTGTTTTCGTCACAAATTACGTGTATAGTTTTTAATTTATTTTGCACAAAAAAATATTCAATATCAAACAGATAGAGTATTAATTTTTTTTATAATCATAATATAGTTTCTGATTCGTTTAGCAGCAATCATGCATAAAATTTACGTCATTTCCATTTTAGATTTTTGTTACGCATGGAATTTACATGATTTTTATTTGAGATAATAATATCTATATTATATAATTAGTATCTCTAAGATCCACCTCTAATTCAATCTGTTTGTATGATTATAGCTTTGCAACGAGCATAACCCTCAAGAATTCTTCCCATAGAGCGGCCCCCGAAATTTTAAAAAATACTATTATTTATCGAAATTTTATATGTATTTTAGAAAAAAATTATCTGTTTCGCCCCCAAAATTTATTTTTTTATTGCCCCCAATAATTTTTTTGCCGTTTTTATCACTCGAGCTCTGTAGTTCTACATACTGTTACAGTTTCGCCCCCAACACCAAATTCATGGCTTCGTCCCTGTCAAAGTTGTACACTCGATTTAATTCTTCAATATTGTGTCAATTTTCTCTTCTTCTTCTTATATTTTTTTTTTCCTTTACTGCTTTAATTATCAAGTTCAAAAGAAAATTTATAATATATTTTTTTACAGTCAATTTTTAGCCTCACTTTTACTAACATAGTAAACTATTTTACCCCTCAAAAGGTATAATTTCAAATCGAAATCTTCCGTTTCAGAGGAATTGATTTTGGATCGGGCTGATCCATTCTGTCAATAATGGTTTGCAGCTCTTTGGGCAAGGGCTTGTGGATTTGCATGGAGAAAAATGGGCATTCCATAGAAAGATTGACAATGGGGCTTTCTTAATGGAGAGAAATTGAAGATGTCTTTAAGAAAATATGACCAAATCAATAGTTCACCAATATATATATATATATATATATATATATATATATATATATATATATATATATATATATATATATATATATATATTTAATGAGAAATGTGAAATTGATGTGTAATAATCAAATGTGATAATATAGAAGATTTACTTGCTAAAAATATTACTGACTTCAACAGTTAAAGAAGTTAATTTATAAGATTGATATGCGTCAGTACAATGATTTTATAAGGAGTTTAATCAACATGACAAGTAAAATATATAGAAGGTTGTATTTCATTTCTTTCATTAGATGAGATTGTTTTTCACTGAATTTTTACTCTAATAATCTAATAAGATTTTAACGAGACTATTAACTTTATATTAAGGACTCCAAAATGGGAGTGTTAGGAAATAAAACGCTGAAGTCTTTAGGATTTCCTAACCTCTTTCACTTTATGGATTCACTACCTCTCTATTGATAGAAGTGTTACAATTAGTCTATACCCCCATGTATACGCCCATAAACCACCGCATTTAGGGGTGTGCATTAATCGGTTTTAATCGAAAATCGCACCGCACTAAATTTAAATACTGTTTTAGTAGTCGGAAATTATTTTTCGGTGCGATCACGGTCTAGAAAATTTTAAATTATACCGCATTATATGCCTATCTAATTTTTTATTTTTTATTTTTAAAAGTATATGGTATATGGTATATTTACATAATTATGTTTCATTGAATTTATTTTAATTACGATTAATATAGTAATATTAGATTTAAGTTAGGGATAGGATCTAATTCTCTCATTCTCACTCCTCACAAAAATCACAAGTCTCAACGGCAACCTAATTTCTCTGTTGTTTTCCTACATCATCTCCAAGTAGCTCTTCTAGTTTAATTTTAAGTGAACATTTACGGGATTCATTGGTTAATCCATTGTTAAAAAAATGTGACTTAACTATTAATACTAGGAGCGAGTACAATATGCACAAGAAAGTTGGAGTGGTTTACAACAAAAATGAGTTGGATAAATATATTGCAGAAGATACTGAAGATGATTTTGATATTTAGAAGTGGTGGAAACTAGGGGATTATGTTACATGGTTAATCTCTTAGAAATATTACATTGGAGCTCATGAGTCATAATATATTTAAATAATTTTACAAGTTTTTTAGATTGGTTTTCACCGCATCTAATTTCACCAAACCAAAATAATTAAGGTTTGGTGAAATTTGGTTTGGAAGTCAAAATGGTGCGGTATGGTTTTAGAAAATATATTAAAAACTCGTATAAAAACCGCAATAGTAAATTGGTTTTCACCAAACCGCACCAATGCACACCCCTAACCGCATTAATGAAATGTTTCATAAGCTACTTTCTTGATCTCTATAAATAGAAAGAGTTCTTGTTATCGTAAAGATACATAAATAAAATAATACTTACTCCATTATTCAATATAGGATGTTTAGGACATTTTTGAAAAAAATAAAAAATTCAAACAAATAGTAATATTTCCACCACAATTTTAATAATATCACTTTCTTCCTCCCTCTTTTTCACTTTTCCAATAAAAGATATAAAAAATATATAATTGGAATAAAATGTTGACACCTAATAAAAGACATGTAAAAGACAATTAATTTAGATACATATATATCCTAAACGACAATTAAATGGAAATGAAGGGAGTACAAAAAAATATTTCTACTATCTCTTATATTTTATTTACTTTAACAATATTTTATCTCTTAGTCTTGTAATTAAATTTATTTTAGATTTTTACCCCATTTTATAAAATATAGTAAAATAATAAAGTGTTATTACTATCCTATTTCCGGAAGCAAGAGGAAACATGGAAAGCACCAAAATAAGTCATAAGCATAATTGTTAACCAGGTAGTAGGGGTGTTCAAGAAAAACCAAAATCGACCAATCCAAACCGATTCAAATCAATTCAAACCGAATTTTCAGTTTGAGCGGTGCATTGGATTGGTTTCGGTTTGAGCTAAATTAAAACCGAATTTTTGGTTTGGTTTACCGAACCAAACCGAATATATATAATATATAATATAATATATATTAAAGGACTTTTTTGCAATAAAATATAATTTCCTTAAAATGATTTCTAGTATAATTGCTAACTTTTGTATCTCATTCTAGAATTTTCAAGTACAAGTTCTTCAAGTGTTAAACCAAGAGATTAAAAAGTCATATGCTATTTTAGATTTACCAAAAGATTTTATTGTATTTCACTATTTTGAACTAATAATTATGTAATTTTTGTGTTTTTCGTTTTTCTTGAAGGACGATTTTGAAGTAATTTGTTTGAAGTGCAAAGATCAAGACCAAGAGTTTATGTTTTATTATTTTGTTTTCTTTATTGTGTTTACCTTGAGAAAATAATAGGCATATTGTTTTTTAAATATTTTTAGCAACTAACTAATTAAATAATTTTTTTTAAAACTTTATAATCAATATTTTTGTGTCTCACAAAACCGAGCAACCAACTCAATCCAAACCAAACAAAACCAAACCGAATGCATCGGTTTGAGATTTTAAATGGTTTGGATTGGTTTCAAAATTTCCCAACCGAATATTTCGGTTTGGTTTGGAAAATGTATAAAACCGAACCATGAACACCCCTAGCAGGTAGGGGTGTAAATCGAGCTATGTAAGACGAGTTTGGCATAACTCACATAAAAATTAGAAAGTTTAGCTCATGCTTAATCCAGATAAGTTCACAAACCTTGAGCTCACGCTCAACTCACATTTTAAAGCGAGTTCGAGCTAAGTTCACGAGCCTCATTAGCTAAATTTATATTAGCAAAAAAATCAAAAATCTTGTAAAAAAATTAGTAGAATACAATAAGACATGAGATTAAATTCTGACAGGAATACGAATATACATATTATGTGATACTTAATTCATGTAGCAAAATAAACTAATAAAAAATAACCAAATATATGTTTTGAGAAAGAGAGCAAAGAAACATTACATTTTGCAATAATTTATATTATATATATATATATATATATATATATATAATATTAGAAGATTTTTTAATTAGATATATATATATATATATATATATATAATATTAGAAGATTTTTTTAATTAGAAGTTTAGTATTATATATATATATATATAATATTTATAATTATATTATTTTTATTCGGTTAAAAACTTTGATCGGGTCAAGATCATGCTCACCTCACATAAAATTTGAACTTGAATATTAACTTCACGCTCAATTTACTTAAACTCACGCTCACATTTTTTCGAGTTATGTGAGTCGAATTCGAGTCCGCCCGAACCCGTTAACACCTCTGCCCACGTGGTATTTTTCCAAAAAAGAGAGAAACAAAAATGCATTTTTCTGTACACTTTCGTAGTCCAACAAAATTGGGCCAGAGAAAAAGTCGTATATCGGTCAAATCGGACTATTGAAACCCACATGATTCTTCCTTTAAAATGTCACATTCGCCTCTATTTAAACCTTCTTGTGCACAAAAAGCGTCATCCACAATTTTGGAAGATATAAATAAGTGACTTAGCAACCCGATCAGATAGGAGGACTTATCTTAATCCCACCCTAAGAAGACACTCGTTGAGAAACTTCTACACTACGGCTGTTAAAATTTGATTATGCGTCCTTATGCACAATTTACTATCTCAGAACCAACTGAGCTGTCATTGCGGACATTTAAACATTCTAAAAACATTGTGCTTAGATTGGGTTTGATTTGAGTTTGTTTTGATTTGAGACTCAAACTCATACCCAAACTAGCTTTGAATTAGATTTGGGAATGAAACTTAAAGTATTAAATCCTTCAAACTTTCATTTGAGTTTGAGACTAATTTAAAACTGAGATCAAAATCTCAAATCCAAACTCAAACTCAAACTCAAATCCAATCAAGCATCAGCTAACTGATGAGTAATTTAGTCTTTTAAAAAAAAATTAGCCGCACATTCCCTACTTGTGCGGTCGATATTAATGGGGACTTTTAACTAAATTTAAGTTTGATTTGAAGTCTTCTTTCCCATAAAAAAAAAATTTGTTCTAAAAAATCCCCAAATTTTGAGGGTTCTCTTTCTGGTGGTGTTGGTTTGTTAGCTAAACTCAACCCTCCAAAAGCTCATCTAATCCTCCCAAGTTCTTGGAGTTTTGCCGTTTGGGTAGGCCCAACAGCTACCAAAGAGTCGGTACCCACCAAACATAGGAGGTAGCTGATCCAAGAATAGCCACCAAATCATCACACGGGGCTTTCTAATTTCCAGGAATTCTTGATAAAGCTGGGAGCTTTTTTGGGTTGTTTATATTGGAACATAACTGGGTTCTTATTAAGGTTGATTTTGATTGAATAAGGTATGATTTTTATTTTTTATATTTTTGTTACTTTTGATGCAATAAATTGGTTTTAGCTAAGATTTTACATTATATTTTGATTGTGGGTTTTCTGTGATTGTGTTATAATGGTAATTTATATGTGGTTATTGGGTTAGACCAGTTTTGATTTATACATTTATATGGTTGAAATTGTACAAAGGATGTGCATAGTCAAAGTGTTTACTTGCTATTCAATAGGTATGGGGTTGACCTCGGAAACAGCCTCTCTATGAAAAATAAGTGTAATATTGCGTACATAGGACCTTTCCCAAACGTTGTTAATGCGGTAACCTTGTACACTGGTACGATAGTCATGGTTAAAATTGTACATCTTGAGATAAAAGATTTATAAAGTTGAATAATTTTTATTCTCTATTAGAATTTTAGTAGTACATTTTTTCCCTCATTCTCTGAGGGTTTGAACAATATAATTAGAATATAGTTGTGTTGCTTATTCAGTTTTATGAACTCCTATGTATAAAGCTTCAATCTTTCTGAACCTTAGTTTTAGGGAAATCCTAAAGGATTTTATATGTTAAGTAAAACTTTGAAGAACTGGGGTGTCTTGATGCTTGTTACATTTAGTTTTGGAGTATAATTCATGAAAGACTATGCAAGTTTGCTGATTATTCCTTTGGTACAATTGCACCTTTCAGGAAGATTTGTGGATCCTGGTGGTTCATTGTATAGAGGAGAGGAGGGGTTTCCTGATCTACCTATAGTAGATTAGATGTACATAGAGTTATGAGATTGTCTTTTGCAGTCTGCGGTAGTGGTCACATCATTGTTAATAATTTGCTGCAAGAGAATCTGCTTTTCTGGGTTGTCCAAGATGCCATCTAATAAATTCTCAAGACTTGGTGGTGCGTTCCGGCAGGGAGTCCAGAGATCAGTGTCTGGGAAAGAAGGTGGGTTACTAGGGTTAGTGGAGCATCAAATAGATCGGGCAAAATCTCTGTTCGACTTACCATCCAGAACTATTACCGACTTGCATGGCTTTGTAAGGCCGGGCGTTCTTGCTGCAGCTCAAGCTAATTTGCATTCAGCTAATCAGAGAAAGAATCTTTCTTTTATTGGAGCCTTTTCTCGTGCGATCTCTCTTCCATCTGTATCAGGGCCTTCATTCCAGGTTTGTGGGTATCACATTGACCGCTTGCTTTCAGAGCCTGCAGAAACTTCGTTGCCTGTGAACTCACACAAGGCACCCATGGCAGCTTCTGGTTCTAGAATGTCCATCAAAGACTGTTCTTTGAGTAGTTTGACTTCTAGTAGAACCCAAGCTGCACTCTCGACAAACAGTTCTTCTACATCATACGCTGGTAGAAGTTCTGAAAACTGTCGGAATGCCAGCATGAGTTTGAGAAACAAAGAACAGCCTAATAATTTCTTGGTGTATGGTTATTTCATTTACAATGTTGCCAAGAAGAGGGAAAGTTTTGGTTTGTTTCCAGCATTTGGACTGCAGGGTTTCCACACCTCATCTCCGGCATGCTCCTCTCCTGGCACTGCTCCTTATGTGCCTTATGATAACTCTACATGTGACGAACAACTCCCACTTTCTGCAGATTCTTTATCAGAGTAAGCATACCCATTTAGTTTTTCTGTTCTATTCATTTTCTAAGAACCACCATCACCTGTCCACTAAAAGAGTGTGCGCCAAAGGGAGGAGAAAAATAAAGAATTTTAGACCCTGCATAATCTGATGAAATCACTATTTACAAGTTTGTTGCTTTCTGGTTTTGGTAGTTCATGAAAAGTTCTGCATATATTCCATCAATTAGGTTACTACTCGTTATAGCACCTTTCAGAGAGAGTTGTTCCATTGATTGAATTGTGATCAGAATAGCAACATAAAATATTCAAGCTTTCCATTGAAAGAGATTTTTGTATGTCCAAAATGCAAAGATAATCAAGTTCCTGTAAAAGGAATACTTTGACATGTTATCAGTAGTATGTGCTTCCATTCATTTAGGTTGCTTGGTGTTTACAGGAAGATCCCATCCGGCAGAACCCTCAAGCTTAATTCCGCATCTTCTTACCTGCCTCATCCTGACAAAGAAGAAACTGGAGGAGAGGATGCCCACTTTATCTGTTCAGATGAGCAAGCAATTGGTGTGGCTGATGGTGTCGGTGGATGGGCTGATTTTGGTGTTGATGCAGGGCTGTATGCACGTGAGCTTATGTCTAATTCAGTATCTGCAATTCAAGAGGAGCCAAAGGGTTCTGTTGACCCTGCAAGGGTCCTAGAGAAAGCTTACATAAGCACAAAAGCAAGAGGGTCTTCCACTGCTTGTATAGTTGCTCTTACAGATCAGGTATTCAATGCTAGCATAATCTCACCTATTTTCTAGCTATACCTAAGCGAAGATTACATAAAAAACTAATCTTTGACAAGGCATGAGGTTTTTTTCGCTTGATGTTCGGGTTATTCTAATTAAAGCTTAATTTTGTTGAACCAAAGATTGTGTTTCTCGAGATTAAGGGTTCTTACTTGCGTCTCTGCATGCAGGGCCTACATGCCGTCAACCTAGGTGATAGTGGATTTATGGTGGTTAGGGACGGATCTACAGTTTTTAGATCTCCTCAGCAGCAGCACGATTTCAATTTCACATATCAACTGGAAAGCGGTAATGCTGGTGATTTGCCTAGCTCAGGACAGGTAAACTAATGTAACTAGTTTTGCATACATCTGGTTGTATAGACCCCTATTTGAGTAAATATATCGCTGGTCATGAATAGATTGATGTAGTTTTTAATTAGAAAATCTGCTTCCTCGAGGCCAATCATTTGGAGTAATCTAGTATAATGATGACAGTGATTCTCTTATGTTTACCAAAGTTGTCTTCAGATGCTGTCTTTTTTTTATCTTGTATTAGTTAGTTCTAGGCAACAGAATATCATTAAGTCACTGGTTCTGCTGTCAATTTGAGCCTGAATATCATTCTTCCCCCAGGGAAAAAAATAAGAAAAATAAAGTTTGGGAATTATGTATGTAAAATATTGGTGGGGTGGGGGGTATATTTTCCTTTATATTCTGCTACATATTTAATATGTGGATGTACCTTGACCTAATGTTTTTGTTATGGAAGTTGGTTAAACATGCACAGTTACAAATTAAAAAAAAAAAACAGTTGCAAACTAGTCTAATAATTTGACAGGGCAACTCCCAAAACCATTTCTTTGCATAGATGCTTGTTGTGTATACTAGAAATTTGGAATGTATTGCCCTCGTGGTTCTTAGCCTGGTTGGTTGATGATCTAATATTTAATTGGTAAGTAGAGGAAATGATTTTTAGTAATGCATTTTGCAAATGCAAATGACTATAGTTCCTTGACCATTATGGGCTATGACCTCTATTTTCCTTCAGGTATTCACAATCATCGTTGCTCCAGGAGATGTCATAGTTGCTGGTACTGATGGGCTTTTCGACAATTTATATAATAATGATATTACAGGAGTGGTTGTTCATGCTGTTAGATCTGGGTTACCGCCACAAGTGACTGCTCAGAAGATAGCAGCATTGGCACGACAACGAGCGCAAGATAAAAACAGGCAGTCACCTTTCTCCTCTGCAGCCCAACATGCTGGAATTCGTTATAATGGTGGGAAGCTCGATGACATCACTGTCGTCGTCTCATATATCACAAGTGATGGTAATGTATGAACCTTCTTCTTTCTCCGTCTGCTATTCCTTTCTTTACTATTCTTTTTCCAATGTCCACTTTTGCTAATTTTAATGAATTTCTATTTGGCTAACGCTGTTTCTTTCTTGCCATGCCTAGTTATGGAAATTGAGTTGGTGTGCATTTTTTCCCTTCCCATGGTCATTAATTTTCTGCTCATATGAAAATACCACGGAACTAGGCTCATTAGTCTGCTTTTATATATTTTGGGATATTATATCTGATTAAGGTATCGGGGTGTACTTGTACAGGAAAAAACACCAGCAAATGGATCTAGTTAGAAGCCGTTTGCAACTTGTCTGCAGTAACAGTACATCTTGGCTGTCTTTTGATGACTTGTGCTATCGCGATGGATGGATTAGCAAACTTGTTTTTTCTTACCACAAATGCCAATGAATCACTTTGGCAATGTACATAATAATTTTGACGTTCTTTAGCTTTTATGGTTGGCGTAATGGGCTTGTGATGTTAAAGCAGTGTAGTAGAAACACACATGTACCATATAAGAAATGTTGTGCGACAAATTTTAATTTGTTCCTTTGAAACTTTTATCTCTCTGCATGCTCTTTTCTACTCTCTCTCTCTCTCTCAATCAGCAATTTTTTTAAGACGATGCATATTGGGGTATAATTTGATTTGATTTTTTATTTTAGTTTTTGAAATGTTTTGAATCGACTTTCATATAAGAGTGAATTGTTGGTGATAAGAGTGGATCGAAAGTGAATTCTGCATTAGTTTAATAATGTTTTTTAATGATGTTAATTAAGGAGAGTTTTTTAGTGTTACATTATAGCGGTCAACCGAAGTAGGTAAGAGCTGGCTGCATTCATCTTTGCTGGCATGGATAGGAATTCATGAATACTCTCAACACCTTTTTTTTTCTAATGCTAGGGAAGGGCTAGGAATCCTCTGTCCTAATTCGGCATCCCTTTCTCCCTGTCTCACCAATAAGAAAATGACATGTATTAAATTTTTAATTAAAAAATTATAACCTAAAAAAAATAGTGAAATTCACAAGGAAAAAATATACACATGGCAAATATCTATTTGGAATCAGCTAGTAAAGAGGTGAACATTTGATGGTACAAATGTGCAAGGACACCGCTAGCCTAAGAAGTCTGGTCTTGCTCGAGGATGCCATCACTCACGGTGAGAAGATATCGCATGTTCCCTCGGGCCCCCGACTTATTGGGAAAAAGAAAAGTGGACATCAAGAGGAAAATCAAAGCCCTAGCCCTCTGCTCTATCGCCAACTCAGTAGCATCATCGTCTAGGGCACATTAATGTGGGCATAAACCTCGATGGTGTTACCCATAATTGAAGCTGGGGGGGTCGGAATCCTAGGAGGTCGAACACGCAGTCAATCCAATGATTTTTAGTCGTTGTAATCCTCATGCCATGACACTACGTGACCCCTAGTAGGTAGTCCTAGAAGGCTTCCAACGTCCTCTAGTGTAATGGTCGCCTCACCGCGATGTAGGTGAAAAGTATGGGTCTTAGGGCGCCATCTCTCTACTAATGCAGTAACTACAGCATGATCTACCTTCATTTTTCCTATTCTACAACAACCGCCAAATCCTATTTGGTCTATCAAGGCAATCACTCGCTGGTTGGTTTCATTTTGGTACGCCTCAAAAAACTTACCGTCGTTTCTAATAATTTTCAGTGAAGTGTTTAGTTGAACATCCCCTCCCCATATTCTTAAAGATCTATGAGAATTCTGTTTGTTTAAAACACTAGCATCATATGGACCAGACAGAAGATGAGTAGTAACAGACATCTATACAAAAAAATAATAAACATACAATTTATCAGAAAAAACACATGTTATATTACCAAAATCACAAATGCCCTAAGTATGTCTTCACAAATTAACAATTCACAAACCCTAGAAATTCCTAAATGCCCTAATTTCATAAATTCACAAAATTCACAAACACAAACAAGTTACCAAATTCAACAAATAACTCTAACTTACCAAATTCACAACAATTTATAAACATAATTAGTAAATTTAAAGTTCAATTCAAAACATAAAGTTAAATTGCCCCAAAATCACAAATGCCCCAAGTATGTCTTCACAAATTAACAATTCACAAACCCTAAAAATTCCTAAATGCCCTAATTTCATAAATTCACAAACACAAAAAAGTTATCAAATTCAACAAATTACTCTAAATTACCAAATTCACAACAATTTAAAGTTCAATTCAAAACATAAATGTTAAATTGCTCAAACAAATTCAAAAAAAAAAAAAAAATTAAAGCTTTATACCTTTGAATTTGAGAGATGAGAGAGATAGAGAGCAAGGTGGAGTTGATTGGTGGCAGCGGCGGCGAAGGCGGCAGTGGGGTGGAGGGGTGGTTGCGGGAGAATCAAAGATTTTTTGCCTTGGGATTTTTTTTTTTGCTAAGAGAGGGTCGGGTAAAGGGAGAAGAGGAATTGTTGGGGTTTTAATCTGAGACTTGAACGGAAGTGGGGACTTAGTTTCTAGAGCCAAGACAGGGAGTTCATCTTGGTCGACGTGGCAGCGCTGTCAGGTGAGCGCCACGTCAGTCAAGACTTCCGTCTTGGCCCCAGAACGGACCCACTTTCGTTATGGACAAAAATGTTACTCCCAAAATTTTGACTGCCGTGTTATGACTATTCTGCTAAAGCATGGTTAGTCTAATGAAAAATCCAAAAAGTTTTTAGCTCCGTCCACACTGTAACACCAAACAAAAAAAAATTCAACAACTCTACCTAAAACAAAGAGATCCACTTGGAGAAAAACAAAAACAAAAACAAAAACAAAAACAAAAACCAAAACCAAAACCAAAATAATTTTCCTCCAAAATTTTGATTCTAACATTCTTGGAGTGCTCTTCACTACATACTAAATAAAAGTTGTCAAAACCTAGCCAAAAAAAAAGGTTGTCAAAGAAATCTGTCAAATGCTTTGATAGTGTCTTGAAGAAAAATGGCGGGTCGCAAAGACAAGATCAGTAATAGTCAACCCTCTCGAGGAGGATCTAGGATCGCCATCGCAATTGCAATCGGTGTTCTTCTTGGTTGTGTTTTTGCTTTCTTGTTTCCCCATGGATTCTTCTCTCCTCTTCTTTCTCATACCAAAGATCGCACTTTTCAGAATGCCCAGGTACTATTGAACCCTTCTTGATTAGCTTTTAAAAATCTTTTTTTTTGGATTTAAGCATTTGCTGGAAATGAAGTACTACCTCCCTTACCTTATATAAGTCATTTAAGACCCTGTAGTGAGAATTAAGGAAGGAAAAGTAATGTAATTTGTTAGTCGAAATATCAATATTACGGTTTTAAATAAAATTAGTGGTATAAATGTTCAATTTAAGAGAGAAATATTGATATTTTAACTAACAAAGTACCTTGCTTTTTGCTTAATGTTCATGGGTTTCAGCTGATAAAATGCTTAGAGTGGTCTCGAGTTGGTTGTGCTTCAGATGTGGTCAAACTATTGATTTCTATCAAGTTTATGTTGATTTGGATATAAGTTAGCATCATAAATATCATTGTATATAGAAATTGTGAACCAAATTTTCCATGATAGTAGGAATCTGCTATCGAATTCTTGAACTGTTTGAATTTTATAAACTTGATTTGATGCACTTAGTTTTCGTTTCTCTGCTTCTTAGGTTGATTCATCATCTTGTGCATCTACGGAAAAGATAGACACGTTGAAATCCAATATCAGACATATATCGGAGAAAAATGCCGAGTTGAAGAAGCAGGTGAGGGAGCTGAATGAGAAGCTACAGTTGGCTAAGCGAGGAGAAGGTCATGCCCAAGAGCAGGTCATGGCATTAGGCAAACCACATAAAGCTGGACCTTTTGGTACTGTCAAGGGATTGAGAACTAACCCTACTGTCCTTCCGGATGAGTCAGTGAATCCAAGACTGGCAAAGATCTTGGAAGAGGTTGCTGTTAGGAAGGAAGTCATAGTTGCACTTGCCAATTCAAACGTAAAACACATGCTGGAGGTTTGGTTTACTAACATTAAAAGGGCCGGTATATCAAATTATCTGGTGGTTGCACTGGATGATTCTATTGAAGACTTTTGTAAGTCGAATGAGGTTCCAGTGTACAGGCGAGATCCTGATGAAGTCGTTGATTCAATTGGAAAAACTGGAGGTAATCATAAAGTGTCGGGTTTGAAGTTCAGAATCTTGCGAGAGTTTCTGCAATTGGGCTACGGTGTTCTTCTTTCAGACGTTGATATAGTTTACCTCCAGAATCCATTTGATTTTCTTCACAGAGATTCAGACGTAGAGTCCATGTCTGATGGTCACAATAATATGACAGCTTATGGGTATAACGATGTTTTCGATGAACCTGCCATGGGTTGGGCGCGTTATGCTCATACGATGAGAATTTGGGTTTATAATTCTGGTTTCTTCTATATTAGGCCCACCATTCCTTCAATTGAGCTCTTGGATAGGGTTGCTGGTAGGCTTTCGCGAGAAGACGCGTGGGATCAGGCAGTATTCAATGAAGAACTCTTCTACCCTTCCCATCCAGGTTATGTTGGACTTCATGCTTCAAAAAGAACATTGGATTTCTATCTGTTCATGAATAGCAAAGTTCTTTTCAAGAGTGTAAGAAAAGATCCCACACTAAAGAAACTCAAGCCGGTCATTGTTCACGTAAATTACCACCCAGATAAACTCTCAAGAATGAGAGCGGTGGTTGAGTTCTACGTTGATGGTAAGCAAGATGCTCTAGATCCATTCCCATTTGGTTCTGAATGATAGTATCGGTTGAAAACCATGCTATATCAGCGGATACAGGAATTTTGTTTCTTGTTTGTACTTTTGTGGTATAGGTTCTCTACTGTACTGTCAACCAGTTTTTTTTATTATATAAATAGTCCTTACTCTGTGATCTTCAGTTCAACTATTCTTCATCGTTTTTCTTTGATGCTTTTTTTCTTCGGTATGGTCTATTTGCAATCTTGATGAATATCTCCACATAATTCTACATGCTACTTTTATTTGCTTGTTTCTTCTCTATCAAGGTATACTTTTATTCCTTGCTGCAATCTCTCAGTTCTTAGTAGTTATTCCTGGCTTTGGTGAGTCTTTCCAGCTGAAATGTCAATAGAAGCTGTTTTCAAGTTCATTTTGTTGTAGTGAAGTACACTTCCCTAGCCTACTATTGCTGAATGATCATTAGGAAAGACGGGAAAATTTAGAGGTGGACAGGTAGCAATGGTCTTTGAAAATCAATAACCAGTATTTCTGCAAGGCAATGTACATTGATTCCTGATGACTGCTTTCTTGAGTTCCCCTTGTATATCCCAATCAAGTGGTTTTAGGGGCTCGTTGATTAGTGTTTGATTTTGAAACAGAACGTGTTATATAAAAGTTGAAGTATTTGCGAAAAGAGATGTGGATCCCCATCCATTTCAAGAGAGTAGTTGCTGTGATGAAAATACAAATTCAGTTCAAAACCGTCCGGAAAAAAAATGAAAAGCCATTTAATTTGGGATAAATTTTGAAATCTCATGATTGTAAGAAGAGCAATACATCATGATGTTCAAGTTTTTCAGTTGGGTTTAGACTGTTAAACTTGTGATTGCATTAGTCTGATAGCACAAGATAAGGACACGATGACTATTGAGAAAGCACCTATAAATAGAATGCAACAATTTCCAGTTTACAGGAATCCTTGTAATCTAAATTTCCAGAGTTTCTGCTATTAGTATTCAAGAAAAAATAAAAATATTCAAGATTATCTATAATAGGAGGGAATAGCCTCAAAGACTGCAAAGAAAGAAATTGCTTTAACATGAAGATGCCAACTTGAGAAGGCGAATCTCGGTTCAAACACCTTGCTGTCCGATCAGAGGCGAGCGTGGCAGAAGCCGGAATCTTGAGAGGCGAAAAGAAGATGAGAGGAGCCATTCTCAGGAGGGTTAATGAAGAGGTACAAGAGGGAACCATCTCGAACTCCATAATCTAGGAGGGGGAGTTGATTCTCTGTCATTACAAAACTTCCATTGCCATGAAACACCAAAATCAGTCGATCAAAAGGAAGCTTTTCTTGTTCTGCAATCTCTTTCTTCAAGTCTGCAACTGTGGCACCATCTCTTGCATCAACGTAGAACAATTTTCCAGTTAATATCTCTATTGCCAGTCTCATTTTCAAGATCATACAAGCTTTGGTTTTCGATTCCCATTTCGTTCATTGTCTTATGTATGGAGAAAGAGAGGTAGAGAGTCATGCGTAATACGAAAGGTGTTCATATGGATTGCATTGTAGATGGTCAGTTTGATACATGCCTACAAAATGGGATCATTAGATGAGTTCTAAGTGAGATATGGGAATCATGAATATTTAATTTTATCACAGGTGAATTCAAGTCCGATAGAATTGCTAAGATGTAATGCAGTAGCATCAGGAACACCCTAAGGCTTTAACAAGTATTTCCAGTCATAACAAAGGTTAACATACTCAATTACTAGGCGCGCCAATATATTTAGAGTTGAGGTTCAACTTATACAACACATGACAAAGATGTACCATATATGCATTTCTGAATTCAATATTTCTACTTTCAAGGTACACTTAATTGTAACATACCAGTATCATGCTCAGTCAAGTATGTCGAGATGATCAGGTTTAGACCCAGAGCCGAATGAATAATTCCACACAAACTGGAAAGAACCAGATTAAGCTCCCAGAGTGCAAACTTCACAAAGAACGCAAGCACTGAAGAAGGCCACCTTGGATTAAACAGGAGCTGATAATCCCTCTATTTTCATCAAACAATGATATTTTGACGGTGCAATTGCACCAGCTTTTGTGCATAGATCAACTACAGCTGGAGCATGACCATAATAGTTCCGACCTTCATCCTTGAGTACTGGAGGATCTTGAGGACGTCGGGACCATACCATCTTCGGAGGGACCAAATCATCAACATTTGCTTTCCTCCAGAAGTGAGTCCCGCGCCAACTTTGATACTTAAATATCCCACAAAGGCGAGCCTTGTGCCCAGATGGACCCACATGAACTTCAGAACAGTGTTTGCAGACTCTTGCGGGATAAATCAACAACAATTTCTCCACTCCAGATCTAAGTGTCTCCCATGCCTTTAGAGTTTCAACGGCTACAAACCTCATATCAAGATCCGATGGAAGCTGAGCCCCGGCAACAGCATCATCAACACCATTCAGACCAGAACTGCTACAGTATAGAATTTGATCATCTGGATGCATCCCTGCCTGCATGCATAATTCAAGAACTGCTGGAACACGATCATAATCAAATCTTTCATTGTGTTTAATTTCTTTCTGAAACATCTTATGCAGATGATATGTTTCTACAGGGACTAGTACGTCAGCCAAGGTTCCCTTATTCCACTCATGAACATGAACCTTCCGAAGACGCCTGTAACCACCACAAGTTCGAATGAGATGACCACTGTCTCCAATATATACTTCAGGGCAGCACCTGCATAGAGAGCGAAAGATATTTTAGGGGAAGAAAAAAATCCATCAAAACATAACCTTCTTTTAACTTAAAAATTTAAAAGAAAAAAAAAAAGAAAAAACTCAACTTTTCCTAAATGTGGTTGAGAGGCTTGCATAACCTTGACACAAACGGACCTAGTTAATTTGTCACTGCTGAATCTTATTAAGAACAGCGTTAGCATTAATAACACACTCTGTAGCTGATACATAAAAAAATCAAACCTTTACAGCTAAAATTTATGATATTTTGAACTTCTAACACTAAAAAAAGGTTTCCAAATATGAATTCTTTATCCCCGTCTCAATAGCTCTGAATCAAAGAAAGTAGCTGATGCATAAAAATCAAAACTCTTACAGCTAATTTATGATCTTTTGAACTTCTAACACTAAAAATGTTCCTCAATACGATTTTTTTTGTGTGTTTGAGTAGTATGCGGTTATGATCTAATAGCTATTGTACATTAGTCGCTCTCAAGATGTCTCAAACCAGTCTAGGGAGTCGCACGTGTGACCCACTAGGAATTACTTAACCCAAATATGAATTTTTTATGGACCTTGCTAGGCTACTAGAATTATTGGTTAAAAGATTGACTAAAATAATTTTTTGGACCTTTTTGCCCTTATAATTGGGTGAATCCCTTATACCAGCAGGGGGTAAGATAGTCATTTAACACTCTTAATTTGGGGGTTTAGGGTTTCTATCCCAAAATTCTAGGAGTAAATCATTTTCCATTCTTCTTTATTACAATCTCAATATCTCTGAATCAAATAAAGCACTACAAATACACACATAACAATACAAAAAATACATGAAAAACACAGAACCAGAAGGAAAATGGATGAATTTACCTGCAAGACATGACTGGAAAGTGCTGGAGAAGAGCTGAGACGCCTTGATATAGGACACTTCTGGCAGTAAGGACCTCACGGGCAACAGGAACCATAGCCATGACTGGATAATTCTTGGACCGTTCTTCGATTCTTTTAAGAATCATTGGTCTTAACTTCTTCAAATCAACTACTTTTGATTTCGAACTGTAAAATTTGTAGAATCCAATTATACCTTTTTCCATTATCACATTATAATTGCACCCCAGCTTGAAATTTCTCATTTTAGATCCTAAAATTAATCCAATTATATCATCCTGTAGATATAGATGAACAAAAGTAAAAGAATTGCTGAAGACTCGAGACGGAGCCCGGAGGCAGAGATTAACGGGGAGAAGAAGCAACCAGCAAGAGGCAAAGGTGTGTAGGGTGGGTCAGCTGGGCATGGAGCCGCCCTCGTGGCACTGGCAGTGGCCCACAGTCCTAACACATTAGTTAGTTAGGTAGGCCCTACTCAGGTTAGAAAGTTGAGGGGTCACTCCCACATTGTGGCTCTGCTTGGAATTTTTTTGTGTACCTAGTTCTTTTACTTTAGAAAAATAGCCTATTTGGTCCACACATTTTTGGTTAACATGGTATGGTCTACAGTTTTTTAGTTTGACCATTAAGGTCATAAACATTTTATGAACAATTTTGTGAGCCTGTCACTATACTTCGATACTCTTTTCAGTTAAAATCAAGGTTTTGAAACCGTCTTAGAATGGTCGGTCGGACCGATTGGACCGTCGATCGACATGTTTTGTGGCCCGATTTGGCCCCAAAATCGGTAAGGATAAAAAACATGTTTCATTTGTTCAACCCGGTAAAATTTGACGGTCGGACCGTCTAACTCGGAAACCGAAATGGGTTTAGTAAAATCGGCCGGGTCTAATAAGTTGTAATTTATTTTTTAAAAAGAAAAAATTTGGTTATTCTAGTTGAGATTGTTATTGTCTTGTTGAATTACCTACGATTTATGTTTATTAATTAATCTTGTTTGGAGACTTTATTGGTTACTTAGAGTTTTATTATAAGGACATATATATGAGTTGTGACTGAATTTACATAGCATTTTGTTAATTTTAAAGTTTATATTAAGTTGGTGTTTTAAACTTTGAATTTGTGCATCCCATGTTAGTTGGAAAATTTCACATTTATTTCATTTTAAATAATAATTATATATTATTTATTTATTTATAATATTTATGACGTTATTGGGTCAATTAACGGGTCGATGACGGTCTGCCCAATAACTTTTCCGAGTCGATGGCCGGTTTGGGTTTCAAAACCTTGGTTAAATAAAGTATTTATCAATCACCTGGATAATGTTTAATTAAGGATAAAATAGTCACTTTATTTTTCTAAATAAATTATTTATCATTAAAGAGATGCAAAATTTGGATTAAGATTGCAAAGTGTTACATTTATTAAACAAGACGATCGGTGGAATAACTAGGGGAGCTATGTTACTTAGCCAAAAAAAAAAAAGGAAAATTCTGATATGGACCGGGTTCATGTGGACCATGTGGTCCAAATTTGGCCACATCCCTGAAGAATGAGGAGAGAGAAAGAAATAATGTGATGTGGGCAGAATGCATGTCATATGATCCAGGTGAGCAGTCCCATACTCGAAGTGTTAAAAAAAAACTAGGGGAGCTATGTATCTATGAAAAGTATTGGTCTTTGACCACTCAACTAGGTTATGAACACTAGTATTACAAAATTTATTGACATTAAGGGTATAAAATAGTTCACTCATACACTTCCAAACATGTGCACACATGTGAATAAAATGTTGTGGGAAATGGTGAGTCGAGTTTTTTCGACTTTGACCCAAACTCTTTTAAAAGTTCATCAATCTGAGCTCGTTGCAATCTTGGTTCAAATTAAGCGTTTTATTACGTCATAAAATACATAAATAATTTAACTAAAATAGAATTTTCCAAGCTAAAAGTGAAAAAAAACACAAGGTATTTTGTAAAATGATTTACTCCTAGAATTTTGGGGATAGAAACCCTAAACCCCCAAATTGAGGGTGTTAAATGATTATCTTACCTCCTGCTGCTGGTATAAGGGATTCACCCAACTATAAGGGCAAAAAGGTCCAAAAAACTATTTTAGTCAATCTTTTAGCCAATAATTCTAGTAGCCTAGCAAGGTCTATTACAAAGGAAAATGATTTACTCCTAGAATTTTGGGGATAGAAACCCTAAACCCCCAAATTGAGGGTGTTAAATGACTATCTCACCCCCTGCTGGTATAAGGGATTCACCCAACTATAAGGGCAAAAAGGTCAAAAAAAACTATTTTAGTCAATCTTTTAGCTAATAATAGTAGCCTAGAAATGTCCCATTACAAAATACGGTATTAAAATATTTCCTTCGCTTACATTTTTTTTAGTGTCACCTTAAAAAAGTGGTTCAAATTAATTAAATGATCAAACAATAATATTATGGATAATTACGATATGGGTCAGAGAGTAGCTGGTAGAGCGCAGTCACACTAGCTATAAAAAAGCGCGTCGCCCCTCCTCACATTTTTTTTTGAGTCATGATTAAAATACAAAAAAGATTGTTACGATATGGACTATGAGTTAAAAGTAAAAAAATTGTACAAATTTGTCACATCAGCTATAAAATGAGGAGAGAGACAAATTTTTGACTTTTAAGCGTGTCCATGCTCAAACAATCTTTTTGTATTTTAATATGACTGGGAAGAAAAATTGAGGGAGAGGGCGGCGTGGGCTGCTTTTCTGCTAGAGTGGATGAGGCCTCTGAGTGGCGCTTTAGTCATATCGAAATTTTCCTAATATTATTCCTCTCTTCATAACTCAGTTTTAACCGTAACAGGTTATTAGAACACACCCCAAACTTTTCCCATAGACGCTCCATAATCACGATTTCCCTTATTTCTCAAGCGTCTCTTTTTCCCGTGTTCAACACAAATCGGATCTTGCCTTCTCCTTCTCTCCACCTTTCTTACATAATCCCTCATCCCTCATCATTTCATTTGATTTCACCAGCTGAGGAAATCACCATAGAAATCATCCAGATCACTTGCACTTTCTCAGATTCACTGAAGAATTTTCGTCTATTCCGGTAAGCAATTTTTCTTTTTTCGCAGCATTTACCTCTCCGTGTAAACTCCGTCTTTTTGTTTAATTTTAGTTTGAGAATCAATGCTGTCAACGTTATTAATAATTTTTTTATTTTTTTTTTGTAAAACAGTATGTTAATTTATCATCGCATGTATTGGATTATTTACTTACCCGTTCTAGTGAATTTTTGTTTATTTTTTCAATTTATCGTACTCGCTTTGGACTGAAGATGAGAATTAGCGTGTATTTCACTGCATTTTCGTTGGTTGAAATGAATTATGTTTTGCATCAAAAGTAGTTTTTTTTTTTAATTATCTAAGAATGTATTTTGTTTGCGAAATTGATTTATCAGTTCAAGTAGCTACAGGTCTACGTGGCGGCTGTAGAAATTATAACAAGTAGGTAGCAGTACAGTTATTAGCTAGAGTGGAGGTGAGATATTCTGACAATAGCTGTAAAGATACTAGCTTCCTGGATCTCGTCTTAGAGTGGGGAGAATGACGACGGCTAAGAGGTGCAACTAGATGAGTAATGTATGTGTATGAATTATGAAAGTAGGTATTTATGGTTAGATGTCATTATTAAGCTCCGGGGATATCCTCTTAGAACACAAACTTGCAAGGAATTTTGTAAAACTTACTATTGACATTCTCGACTGCCTGGATTGACGTTGATTGTTTCAGAACAATCTTGAAAATTAGAACCTATATTATCACTTAATCTGGAACCAAGTGCCTATATAATGTTGTGACCATTTGAAGATAATATCACTCTATTTTAAATTTGTGTTTGTTTGATTGATCTTTCAAGCTGAAGAACCAAGTACAGTCTACAAGCATATTATACTTGGTATTAAGGCTTTGTTGTTGTTGTATTCGAAAAAGATATACAAACATCTAGTTTTGTTACTTGCGTTTTATGCTCTCTCCTGGCATTCTTATCTGTATTTTTGGTTTTCATGTGGTCTTTCAAGGTTCATCTTATACTAGACATTGTTGCGATTTTAGGTTGTAAATGTGCACAACACTTGAAACTTGAATGCAAGTAAAATGTTGTAGCTGCTGCCTCCATCTATGTTTGGAGGTCCAGTATCTGCTTCGAACAGTCCACATTTACGGAAGTCTGGTAGCAGACCAGTTGTTTTTGATATTGGTAAGAGAATGTTTGATTGATGAATTCGATGTGTAATTAGAAATTTTGCTTGTTTTCTTAATCATTTGACTGCAAAGATTATCTTAAAGCAGTATATTGACTTACAGGTGCAAGTGAGGTAGCAAATATTGCTGAAGGAGATATCTTGCTTCCTGTGTCCAATGAAATGAAGGGTGTGATTACACCATTGAGTACAGCAGCAATATTGCCCTCTCCTATTTTGTTATGGAGATTCAAGGTACTATAAAATTTTGAGTGTGGATGGATTTCTTTCTGTCTTAATTAAGCAGTCGTTTGTAAGGATAACAATAATAATTGACCAATGTTGTGGAGACTGGAAAGCTGAGAGTATGAGAAGCATAGCTGAGGTAAAAGTGTCCTTGAAGGTCTCTGGATAGCAGATCAGTATTTGATCTCCTAGAAGCAAAGTGTGATATGATTTATGAATTATCTCTTTCTAGAGTTTTCTACTTCAGATGAAGGTACAACCTAACAAAGTTTCAGATGTAAATTCTTATCAGAGATTGAACAGTAGAAGAAAATTTTTGTATCACAAGTTGCATTTGCAATTTTGGAACCCTCATATTAGTCTTTTGTCTTTTTTCTTTTGGTTCTCTTTGCCTATTTTGAGCTTTAGTGATTAGTGTTTATCTTGAATTTTGTGTATACTTTTATTGAGGGGTGTTTTTCAGGTATTATTGTTTTTCATCTGGGGTTTCATTTGCTGCAAGGTAAGTTTGACAGCTTTCTTAGTATTTACTGGTTTATCTCTTTGAAAGCTTTTCTGATGTACTTAGCATGATGCCGGTCTTTAAAGGCATATTGTGCTTGATCACATGTTAGCTAATTATGGTTCATTTACCTTGATATAGATTGGATGGGATTCAGTGATGAGAATGAGTGTAGACCTGCGGGATCTGTTTTTATATGAGGCTTTTCTGTATTATAATCCTCTTCTACTTGTGGTCAGTGAAGTTCTTTGTCTGAGTTGTTGCAATTTAAATATCTGTATCCTCCTTTCGTTGATGGATGTTTTTTTGTTTTTTTATGCTCATTCGTTGCAGACTATGACAGTCTGGCTTTGGGGGTTGAATCTATGGGTGTTTGCACAGGGAAGCATCAATTATGCTAAAATATTTGACCTTGATCAAAATCATCTTACTCATAGAGAAATATGGAAGGTAAAGATTTATACGTTATTATCAACACAAGTTGGCTCAGTTGGTAAGGATTTAGCACGTCCTTACAAATGTCAAGTGTTCAATTCCCGCTGCCGACGTGAGGGCTGTGTTGGTGGGTGGTCTGTAAGTACCCTTGTAAGCGATCTATGGTCCCTAGGGCTTGCCCTAACCCGTGGTGGTGACCGGAGCCGAACCCACCCAAACTTTTTTTAACCCAATTTATACGTTATTTGTTTGTAACATATTATTGCTCATAAATCTCGGACCTATTTTTATTCAGTTAATGGAGTAATATTCACCCCACATTCAAAATATTATTCTCCAAATGTTGACACTCTACCTTCAATACGCATGTGTGAAGTTTGCAATATACAAAACAACGTTAATATAACTATTGTTTGGTGAAAGATAACTATGTTTTTGGGATCAAGGTCCAATTTCCACGAAGTGCTGGTAAGGTCTGATTATGTTCCTTTTGATTGTTGCAGTGTGCCACATGGATGACAATCATTGTCCCAACTAGCATGACAGCGTATCTGTATCTTTATTCTCATGGAGAAGTGTCTTTAGCTGCATCCCAACCTGTGTAATAGATGCTTCCTATTCTCAAATTTGTTGACTCCCTACATTAAATGGTTTTGGTGTTTCTTTTACTCGTAGCTAATTCTATTATTTTATCCTCTCTCTCGTTTTCACTGTATACAAAGTTCTGAATTAGTCTCTTCCCTAAAGATGCACACTTCGAAACATATATGCTTGTCAGCACCTGTTACTCCATCTTTACATATTACTAAAATTTATACATATGTGCTCTGCAGGTGCTCTTGTATGCTGCTGTTGCAATGACTTTGATTTTTCCTTTCGATATATTCTTTTTGTCATCCCGCTATTTTCTCTTGAGGACTCTTTGGAGGATTGTTTTCCCCTTGCAGGCATGTTGTCTTGCTACTCTTATGTTGAACTTATTTCAACGATGTTAATAGAAAATTCTAAAAAAAGGGTAAAAAAGAAATAGCAGTTCCTAACTTGAAATTGGCTAAATATATCGTCTGTTCTAAGAATAATCCATTGAGAAACAAGACAGCATAAGAACCTCAGCAGTTGATGAGTAATTAACATGCTTTGTGGTGTGCATATTTGCAACCTGGATGTTACATGTTGTTTGTAAAGAAACGGGGAACAGACAAGAAACGGATGTCAAGAAGCAATTAGCTAGGTTGCATATAACTTGCAATTGCAGTCTTCCAAATACAGTTTGATCCCTCTATGGGAATAAAGAATGCTATCACTTAAGTTACCATTTAGAGTCATAAATCTTTGGAACTTTGCATAGGCCATAGTGACTTTGGTATATCTGCAGACTGCAGGTTTCTTTACAGCATATTTTACAGTTGGGTTGATTGTTTTGATATCTCACATTGTCTTACTCTAAAACTATTTGCTGTATGCAGGCAATATCATTTGCCGACTTTTTTTTGGCAGATATATTTACCTCTATGTCTAAGGTATGCATCCATTTATTAATCTGTGATTTTAAGTTTGACATCTTTGACTTTGATGACACTGGTTGGAATTGATGAGGTTTGAATTACTATAGAAGCTTTTTTTTTACAACCGCAAAATTTGATAGGTACTCTTAACGAAATTAACGTCTGAAACTGGTTTTCAGATTTGCCCTCTCTAAAGAGAAATTCCTGATATATTGTAAAAGAAAGGGAGAAGACATTGCTGATTTTTTCTTCTTCTGAAATTAAACTATCCACATGCACCCATTGTATACGAAGATTAATATGCCCCTGCTGTTAATATAAGCAGCTAAATCAGTTTTTGGTTGCTGTAAGAAATTGTTTTTCTCGAGAATTTCATAGAAGGAGAAGTTGAGATGACATGTTGTAAAAGTATGCATGTATACGTGATACGTCAATAATTAATGTTATGTGTTGTATGGAAGTTTTCCAATGTCAATTTTATCTATCGTCATCATCGGGGTCTGGATATCTCTCAGTAAGAATACATTGTGATTTTGCTTCGGGTGCTTCTCAACATATAACTTTATGCAGGTATTGTCAGACTTGGAGAGGTCGGTTTGTCGCATGGTTCATCGACAGGTCAGTTTATATTTTTCTTCCTTTTCGCTCATAATAAAGATTGAGTTTGTTTCTTCATCATTTCCTATTCTCCCTCTCTTGCCACTAGAAATTCTAGATTCTTAAAATAGCTAGTTCATCTGAGCAGTCCTTGTAAATGGCCAGCACTCCATTTGTTTCTCTAGTGCATGCATGTATAAAGATGGTTGTCGATGAAGCATTGGTCTAGGGGCCAAGGCCGAGGCCTCAAGACGTAGAGGTCTTGAGTTCAAACCCCCACTCACCTCTTCTTATGTTCTCACCCTATCTAAAATAAATAAATAAAATGAATAGAGATGGTTTTACGTGATGAAGAACATTTTGGAATTGTTGGTGAATTGGTTTGTGGTTTGAAATGATTCTTTTTTGCCTTATGGAGGAAGCTCCTGCTGTTAAGTTGAAACTGAAGTTATATCAGATGAGGCTGGAAAACTGCATCTTTATTACAACCATGAAAATGATTCTTCATTTTCATTTCTTTGTGAGGGGAAACTTTTGAACAAGTCTTTGTCCTGGAAAGTTTCGGCAAGATGTGTCTCATAATTTTGTCATCTTTGTTTCTAGATTTGTAATTTTTAAATTAGTGATTGAAATCACGAAATCATTTAGCACAAACTTTGTCATCTTTGCTTCTTGATTAGCAATTGAGTATCAAATTAGATCTTTTGTTACAATGCACAATCTCTATGTTTCTTGCCTGCTTCTCTTTTCTAAAGATATTACACCATATCTGTAGGTCGCCACTATAGCATGGTTTGAAGCTGACTCTGTTTGTGGCAGTCATTCTGTTGCAATTCCCATTGTTCTTGTTCTTCCTTACTTGTTTCGTCTCTTTCAATGTCTCCGGCAATATAAGGATACCAAGGAAAAGACTTCATTATTTAACGGTAAATCCTTTGTTCGGATATCCTTGCCTTGGCATGGGATTTGATTTAGTTTTACATTTGTTACAAAATGCTACTCTACATTCTTGTTTGAATAGTTGTTATTTTGTAACATTATGACATTTGCTTTATTTCATGTTCAGGGTCTGGTTCAGGCCCTTAACCTGTCCTGCACTCCCATCCTCTTTATTTTGGGGGGGTGTTCCATGTCTCTTCTTTTCCGAAAACTGAACTCTGGGTTCTTGGATTTTTAGAATGTTGAATAGTTTGTAATCATGTTACACTCAATAGAATGCAGCTTGCTATTATTGTTGCAATGCCATTATATTCTGATGTACTCTTTTTATTCTTAAATTATGAAGCTTTCTTGCCCTTTTCGTGTCCTGCCATAAATTTTGTTTACTTATGGTTTCAGCTATAAAATACTCCACGGCCGTACCAGTTATTTTTCTTTCAGCTCTCAAGTACCATGTCTTTCAGGATAAGTGGGTCAGTTTTTATCGACCCCTATGGCTGCTTTCTGGTGTTTTGAACTCGTTATACTCATTCTACTGGGATGTGACACGAGATTGGGACTTAAGGTAAGAAGTGTTCGTTTCTGTTGGCTTTTTGAATTTTTGCACTAAAAATTCAGGATATGATGTAAAATTGCATACTTCAAGGACTTGGTGGATGGTTTTCTGGATCCACAACTGCATATTTTTCCACAAATGCATGATAAGAACTAGGATATCATGTTCTTTTAACTACTGGGAACTGAGCACCCTAGTCATCTTTTAGCCAGAGGATCACTTTATTACTGATGTTCTTTTTCAATTTCTCTCAGTTGTTTCACTCGGATTTTCAAGTTCAACAAACCACATATCTTCTCCCACATCTTATATGGACGGAAATGGGTAAGACATATAGTCCCACTTTTTATACATGATTTTCCCTTGTCGATATACTCTCTTTGCATGGATCTTCACTTGTGAGAATAAGTAGTTTGAGTGGCAAAAGTTATCCTTTTCTCATATGTGGTAGGTTTACTTTTGGGTAATCGGAAGCAATCTAATTCTGAGATGCACATGGACATACAAGCTATCTGCCCATCTTCGCCATAATTATCTCACAGTATTTGCGATAACTGCTTGTGAGATAGTCCGGCGTTTCCAGTGGGTATTCTTTCGGGTGGAAAACGAGTGGAACAAAATGACTTCTAAATCAAACGTTCAGCATGCCATGAGTGACATGCCGAGCGAGGAAGACAAACTGCTAAGTTCAAATGGTCACAATGTTTAATTGCATCCTTACAATGTTCATGGACTCCATTCTTTTTGAAGTCATATATAGTCTTGAAGAAGATCCTTTTTTGTCGATAGTATAGAATGATTATGACTCTGCAGCTGTACAAATGCGGCAATCTTTGTCTTTCAACAATTTTCCTTGTTACAACTCTTTGTAAGGACGTTATCTTAGCTGCCATTATGCTGCTGCGGCTATAGTGCAAACATTCAATATATACTTAATACTTTTGCACGTGTGTTACATTCCTATACAATATGTATTCCTTCTTAATAAACGTCTGTCCTAAGGCTACTGCATGTGTTATTTCTTGATGAATATCTGTTTTAAGACACATAGCACTTGTCTTGCACAATGTGTCCAGAAAATCACAACAGGTGATCGATTTAAAAAATTCGAACTGTCAAATTTTATATCCTACAGTCCAGAACAACAAAAAATGTTTAGTATATACTAAAGAGAAAACAGTCTCATTCGTCCCCCAATTTATTTCAATTAGCCTCGAAAATCCCTATGTAGTTTTTACTGTATAAAGAATTCCTTATAATTTTACGTTTAGCCCACACAGTCAAAACTATTAATTTTGCGGTGTTTTTCGACAAAAACCGTGCACGTGACAAGCAACACCCTTTTAATGGAGGCTAATTGTGTCATTTCAGATTGGGTCCCATCCCCCTATGCCTCATACCCTTCCCTCCACCCCGCACACCAAGCACAACCTTCCCCCTTCGCCGACCACCACCACTCCTCTCTGTCCACCATTCACCCATTCAGCTGTAATTTTCATAGTTAATACCATAGGGAGTGGGAAAGAAAGAAAACTCCCTTTTTCTTTTCTCGATGGATATTCCATCTCTTCATATAAATTATAATTAACCCTACCCCTATCTAGCAGTTGTTGGGTGGTGGTGGTTGTCGAAGGTGCCCCGCCCCCATACCCCTATGCCTCACACGCCGCACCCCATCCCCCTCCTCTGATACCCCGCCCCGCCCCCGCCCCCGCCCCCCGCCCCCATTCTCATATCTCTCTCTTACCCCCATCACCAACCACCAACTGCAGAATTTTAGAATTTTGATGTCAGATTCTGCAAAAGGAGGAAGAGTTCATGGTTTCAGTTGGAGGGAAAATCAGTTTTAAAATAAAAGAGATGATTTGGGGATTAGGGCAAAAGCAATCTGACTGCATGTTTTATGGTCTACGACTAATCCACTATGCTCCTATGGTTGGACCCTTTGCGGGTGGACTATGGAACTTAACATCCAAAGTTGTCCTTTATAGTAGTAAATTCTTGTCTAAGCACAATGTTAATTAGCCCGTGTTCTCGTTAAGTTATGTCTTGATTCTGTAGTCACTCATTGACAGTAAGTTTATGAGCTACATATTTCTGGTGGTTTGCATAGGATGTTGGAGCAGGCTTAAGGTAATTGATTTTCTAACCTTGTTCCTTCTTTGCACGGTGTTGAATACGCGTTTGGAGCCCACGACTATCCAACCAGTGGTGTCTTTGAAGTTGAACCTCGGCCATGCCCTGGCTTTAAATTTAGGAAGTCGATATTCATTGGAACCGCGTCCTTGGACCGTTTACAGGTTAGGGAGTTTATTGAGCGGCAAGCTGCAAGCTACAATGGTGATTCATATCACTTGATTGTTAAAAACTGCAACCATTTCTGCAAGGACATGCTACAAGCTCACCGGGAAAAAATGCCAAAGTGGGTCAACAGATTGGCAAAATTAGGTAGTTTTTCTGGCTTCTTTTGACTTTTAGCACAATATGATTACTGCTTCATTTCCTCACATTTGTAATCAAGTTCTGATGTACTGATTTGGTTACGGTGCTGACGCCCTTTTTTCAGCATGTTCTCGGATTGGTGTCTTGTTGATCCAAACGACTGGGAGGCTTGCGAAAGAGAGTAATTATTCTACATTGTAAATAATCTCTCTCTGTTGTAGATAACTATTCTGCATATGGTGAATAATACTTTTCTGTTGCGAGTCGGCTGTTGGATCACAAAGATACCAATCCGACGCCTGAGGGGTCATTCAGCACATGCTGAAAAAGGGCGTCAGTAGCAGAGTCATTGATGTAACACAAGATGTCTAGACTCGTGTTCTTTTGGTCAGGTTCTGCCTTCAATTGTATATTACCAGAATCCCTTAAAATCTCTGCTGTACAACATGATCCTAACTACCAAGAATGTGATGACGAGAAGAGAGGGCTTAGGAGTTGTTTATCATCAATCTCGTCGAGGCAGAAGCAGTTATCAACATCTTCATTATTTTTGCAATCACCCTTAAAGGGCTGTTTACCACAATGGGAGTTGCGAAAGTCCAGTAATCGGTCATTGAAGGAACGATACGTAGGATGAAGATAGCCCCATAAAATTCATGTTTGATACTAATAGTTGCTTGGAAGTTTCAATTGCTTTCTCGTGTAATTTTCGGTTTCATAATTGAGCTAAATACCCTTTTGAAGGGGATAAATGCTCGCGATGTCCTAGATTTCTTGTTGATTGGTGAAATCTGTTATAAAGGTTTATCTTACTACAATAATGATTGTGGGATCAAATTATAGGATCAAGATAGGGTACATCTTACCTAACCTGAGAGAGAGAGAGAGAGAGAGAGAGAGACTCCGAAGAAGTTCAAATAAAAGTTGCTTATATATAATCAATATATGAATTGAGAGTAAATATATCACATTTTCAGATGATTTCTGATCCACGTTTCAGAAATTAATTCAAGGATTTCGCGAAGCAAGAAGGATCACTATCTAACCTAGTCTACCCTGCAAATAATACATAAAATCTTTTAAGAGAAACAAGTGCTACTTCTATGAGATCACCTTAGTTTAGGTAAATCAACTTTTCCAGGACCTTTACAAGCTAACCGCCTAATCAGACCATATCCAAAAAATAGACAGCTTTGTGAATGACCCCAAAAGAGCACCAATATGGACAAGGATACATTTAAGTGGGTATAGACAATAAGATTGCTTCTTCCAGGCATAATTATCTGCACATATTTTTAATCTTATATGACAGGGACACAACGAATTTACAGACCTTGAACCTGAATTACTGTTGACAAAATAAACCTGCAGGAAAACCAAAGAAATGCTTCAGATTTACTAACAGAATATCCTTCATGTAGTGAACAGAACATATGTCAAGTGTGTCTCATTGCATTTGTGCCTCAACCCGGAAAGTTAACAGCCAATAAAAGATATTCTCTAGAATATCAAAACATTCCATAAAAGGTCATCATTTTTACTAAAGTAAGGAAAAAAAAACAAAATTACAGCCAGTATCATCATACATAACCCAACATTTGTTGTTTTTAATGAACAAAGGTGATCACCCACCATATCTCTTATATATTCACTAAATAATAGCACTGATGATATCTTTTCAGAGCCAGGCCATGAAATTATCAATCGGCTTTCCGATGCAAAACAGTAGGTAGGCTATTATTACCATTGAGAGCAGCATGATATACTCTTTTCTCTGCCAATCCAATATCTGAGAGTGTGAGATGACCCTACATCACAAATCACCAACAACTAATTAAGATTTGACGAACCTTTTTCACCCTGTCCGATAGGGGCTGGGGGTAGACTACATATTTAAGATATAATGAGGCATAAGGTAGAAAAAGATAAGCACAACAAAAAGAGAAGGAAAGAAAAGCAAAAGAAGGATAGATAGGAAATAAACACTACAGAAAGATTATCTATTTTCATCAAACGTGAAATATGAATATAAACAACTGCCTTAAATTAAATGAAACTGTATACCTCATGAGCCATCGACCTTCTGACATTTTCAGCATAAAGCCTTGGATCGTCCTTCTCTTGCTGCGATGGGTAATATACAGGTAACTTTGTGACCTCCACGTAATTTACAAATTGACAGAGAAGAAAAAATACATGCCGTGCCTGCAAAGAAACATTTATATTGAAAAAATAGACAGGGAACTGCAGAACCAATATGCAGCAACAGTTTCGTACATTATCATTCTATGATTGTACTCTGAACTTTAAATCAACCTCAATACAGCCAATAGATAATTGACACTAATAGAAGATAACGAAGCCGAAAATACTGACCCCGGATATGGAGTCCCAGGCAGGACTAAATCGCTGGTACGGATATCTCAAAATGACTGGGAGTACCGGGACTCCAGATAAAAAAGCACCAGTCTTAAAAGGAAGGAGGAAGTCCCCATTGGTAGTTGTGCCTTCTACAATAGAGACAGGAGAGAAAATCTTAAAGCAACTATAGAATAACAGCAGAAAATCATGTTAAACACATAAAGGTGTTGACAGGAAAGAAATACATTAGCATAACTGATTATTATCTTGATGGAGAAACGGCAGGCGGTGGTAATTACTAATTAGACCTCACTTATGGGTCGTACCAACTGTAAACAATAATTTATTTAAAAAATGAACATGAAGAGGAAGAAACCATCTGCTAATAGCCAAAGAGGTTTAGAGGAAAATAAAAATCCTCTTCGTGAAAAATAAACTAAAAGTACAGAAATAATTCTACATTCTTGATCTCATTGAACATGAAAATTTTCACTTAATTCTGTCAATTATCTTAAAGCAAATTGCACATAAACCACATCAAGTGAGCTCCTCCGCGATCAAGGATTTTCTAGTGCGGTAATTGTTGTTTTTAGAAGACAGATGATAGCAACATAGATGCAATCACTTTAGAGGTACAACTACCATATAGGAGCTGGATAACTATTCTGATCCTGGTCTCCTTTATTGGTGACCTTACACATTTTCTCCTTATAAGATAAGCCACCTCACAAGTAACCAATCATAATGATGTCAAAGACTGATTAAATATAAATGCAACAGAAAACACATGCCAGGAAAACAAAGAATAACCTGGAAAAAGCATCATTAGCGGGGCAGACTTGTCCCGATGAGCTTCCTTGATTCTTTCATTAACAATAGCTGTCAGGACAGAAAAAAAATGTTCAGGGGCTGTGGTGGTAAAACAACTACATATATTAGTAAATAAGATACTTTCGTTACCAAGCTAGTGCAAACATAAAGAAGTCTAGGTGTGAAAAAATGATCTAAAGTCTCCAATAACATAGAAAGTATTCTATAAAATCAAGATTCACTTGTCAACAGGTACATGCACTGAGAACAAAAGTAAATCCAGCTCTACACATGTAATATTTTTTATAATATGCATCAAAAGTGGACTACCTGAGACACCTTTGAAGTCGGATGATTTTGACTCCCGCTGAACATAGACACAGCCAAGGCATTTGCTGTAAAGAGATGATAGAGTAATTAAAGCCACCTTCAACCAACTCTTAGACACATGAAGAAAAACAGATACAGAAGAGCATAACAAAGCTGAGCTTAAGCTTGGCTTTACCAATACATACATATATGTGCATCTAGATATGCTACTGCAAAACAAATTTATCTAGATGTGATACTGTGCATTTCTAGTTCGATAATCCATTTCACAGTTTATTATTCAATGGAAAATGGAACCCTCCTTATCTTGTCAAAATCAGAGATAAAAGTTAGGAAAGCAATATATGCAAAGCCCAGCAGTAACCAATGACGTCTAATCACAAAGCAGTACAGCAATACAAAATGTAGTAACCTGATAAGACCAACTAGAGGAAGTTTAGCCACTGATCTCTTCAATTGTAGAGGCAAGGAGCATGACAGAAAGAATAGTAAAGATATAAATCAGCTAAATAGAAAAGGATTAAGTATCAAATCACTATGCAAGTGGCAGAAACTCGACAGACCTTAGCAACAAAGCTTGGAAAAGAAGAAGACATGTGGTACAAGATATCCAGATGTGACACATGATTTGATACAATAACCCCAGGTCTCTCAGATTCTTGTGATTGATCCTTTGACTCTGTCTGGAAAAAATAACAAGTTTGTCAAAAACAGGCTCAAAATTCAAGTTAGGAAATAAACACAATAGGAAACATGAGATTTCATAGAAAGATAAATTAAGAACTAGTAAACACACATTGAATAACAATCATATATTTTTTCAGTATCTTAATGTACTATGAGATAAACTACCTTACAAACGTGCATTATTTTTTCAATTGTAGGTAAAGACACAGTTCAATCACTGAAACTACTATGTCCATTTACATGCAACGTTTCTTTATGCCTTTGGAGTATTATACCAGGCCTCCATAAGAAGTGTGAACTAACTCACCCAAGATTGCTTAATTTAGCATAGCTCCCTATTTGTTTCTCTAAAGAACAATCAAGTCTTGCAAGAAATGAAACCCTATATATCTTGGACAAGATATCACCTATATCTGTCAAACTTTATCCAAACTAAATCAGTCTTTCACCAAGGTCCACGCACATAATGCGTACTTCAAGAAAATGTGTGATAATGATTTCATCACATTTTATGAGAGTTATAATAAGAAAATAAGAGCCAATGCAAGCCCAGTAATTGAGTATCTACAGATCCTATAATCCAATTTTCAAACAACGAACATACATTGAAGACCTAGTATCATAAGACACACAAGGTATGTTCGTGGTTTCAAGAACTACAATATTGAAAAATCTAAATACACGGAGACAAGTGTTCAATTGCATCCCAACTCCCAAGCACAAAAGTTCTTCTGCTCATTTCATCTTTGATGTCTTCCATGTACGAGAATATCCGACTCAGTTATCTTTGAGACTTTGACTATATTGATTCCAACTTACCTTAAGGTCTAAAGCTGGCCGGGTATATTCCGATCCTCGTTGTCTTTCATACACACTAACATTCAACCTATGTTACCGGACCTTTCGTTTATGTTTGTCATACCCGTGTCGAAATGAGTATGAGTATGGAATACTTACCGGATCTGGTCAACACCGATCGGACACTTTATTTTAGATGTTTAACTACCGGACACCTAAATACATACTCGTACCTGAACCCGGGTAACATAGCATTCAACTGAATAGATTGATACCAACTTATCTTAAAATCTACCCCGGGTACATTCTACCTTTTCCCTTTACCATTTCAGATTAAGAATCTAGTAATGCAATGCAACTCCTCGAAACACTGTTCCAACACATCTTTCCGCTTATCACAGCTGTTAAAATACAAATTTCTCGATACGACAATATACTCTCGAAAAAATAATAAAAAACAATTCGCTTCATCACATAAATTTACAGAAAGAGCGTGATTCTCCAATTACATAAGTTCCCATTATTAAGCTGAGCAGAAAAAAATTCAGCAGATAGCAGCAAATAATTCATAATTATACCTCATTATTAAGCTGTCCATTGATATTATGATCCTCATCAATCCGATACGTTTCTCGAATCCAATAGAAACCGAAAACAAAGAGCATAGCTCTACCAAGAAACCTTCCACTTTGAACAATAACCGCCCTCCTCCAACCACCCATATGAGCATAATCTTCCTGCTGATCCTCCTCTTGATTTGGCGGCAAAAACGCCGTACAAATTCTACAAATCAAATAATAAATTACCAAAACGGTCAACCCCGCCACCAACCTAATTGGAACCAATGTAGCCAACGCCAACCCTAACAGCAGCTTCTCCACCCATGGAAGCTCACCACGGCCCCACGTCCCGTACACGTCACGCCTGACGTAAGCCGCGTACTTCTTCTCCAGCTCCTCTATGTTCGGGTGGATTCCGTTACGGTTCGAATTGTTGTCGGGTGGAGGGGATACCGGGTCGTCGGGTTTGAGAAGCGGGCGGTCATCTTTGGTTGAGTTCTCGTCGAGTGGACTTTCAGGTTGGGGAACGGGGGTCGGGTTAAGGATTTTGAGTTCGGATTCCATGGTTGATTGATTTGATTTTGCAATGGGCAATGGGTGAGGAAGATGAAGGGAAGGGATTTGGGTTATGGGGTTGGCATTGTTGTAGTAGTTGAAGGGTCTGGGTCAGGGTCTGGGAATAGTTGATTTTTTTTTATGAATAATAGTTGATTCGTGCAAGGAAATGGTAATATGTATCTATCTGGAAAAGAACGAGTTGGAGTGAAGGAGGCGAGGTGTCACGTAGATCTAATCATCTAAGCAAACACACAATAACAAGGTTTAAATTAGGGAAATTCTTATATTTATTCCTCACAATTTACGTTCGCCTGCTAAGTTTTTTTACAGTACTAGTTGTGAGCTAGGAACATTGCGCAGTTTTTCTTACTTCATTTCAAAAGATATTATATAAATAATTTAAAGTAAAGTAAGGTAAACAAATATGTTTCAAATCCACCAATTTTGTATGTGAAGTGACCTTTAACATATCTAATCACATTTAGACTATAAATACATGTTAGCTACTTGATCATTGATAATATTTTGGACAAAAATAAGATTATTACTCTGTTATAATAATGTAAAAAATACCATAGAAAATAAAATAATCCTTAAAAATCATGCTAAATGTCAAGTTGATTATAGTTTTTTTTCTTTATGATAGGTGAAATAAAAAAAAATAGTTAAAAATAGTTAAAAATGTTAAATAGGAATTTTACCTACAAATGATTCTCGCTTTTCTTTCACTTAGAACTTTGACTTACTTGTTCGATGGACTATTTTCCGGAAACACTATTTTTTAACACAATATTTTCCTATAAATTTAATAAAAGATATATTAAAAACAATTGAAAAAAATTAGATTTCAACATACCAATTCTCTCGTCACTTATACTGATCGAAGCAAGTTGTATCGGCGACAAATATTCTTAATTTTGGTGAGATTAGAGATTCATATGCATATTGGTGAGCTGAATTGGTTCACATTTGGATTTTATAGTGGAAATGGAAGACTTTTGAAATTCCCGAATTGAATAAAATTTGGAAAAGTTTTGTTAAATTGAGAGTTTTGAATTAGAGGAATGGTAAAAGAATTCTTAAATTAAGAATGGGAAGAGTCCCCCAGAAGTGAAGAAAACCTTTTGTTTTCTTTCTATTTAACACAAATTAAATTTAGGACCTTGCTAAACTATTAGAATTATTGGATAGAAATTGGCTAAAACTCATAGGATCTTAAACGGTGATAAAAATTAATGAGTTAACAAGGTTATGAAGTCTAAGAGTTTCATAATGAGATCCATTAAATATATACTATATAACCACCATAGTCTTTTCTAATTCTCTAAAATTAATAGCATTAACTAATGTTATTTACTTGATCTCTTAGAATATTGAGTTCCATAGCTATCTAAAGCTTCAATTTGTGTTATTAGCTAAGGATATGAGACATTGCATTTTAGAGAAAATCAATGCTTACATTGCCACATGTAATCTTTTCATTAGACTATGAATCTATATAATGTCAAAAGTCATCACCACAACCTTCTACCCCATCTTAGCATAACTTTATATATTATAGATTTCCAGTCAGGAGATCCTTTAACAACAATTTACGAGCAATAAAAAGAGGTCCTGCCACTACTTTTGCAGCGAAATTCGGTAATTTTTTATATGTGTGAAACACGTGCTCAATTAAATATAGTAAAATTACTAATATAACCTTGAAATATTTATTTTCCTAGAAAAATATGTAAGGTGAAAACTTGAGATGTGAGACGGAAATGATATCCTGAGATGATTTGAGGGGAGTGCAATGTGCTTGACCGCATAGGATCTCAAAAATTGGGACTCTAATTATTATATATATATATATATATTGGCATATTTACTATTGAGTTCGATATAAATTGGCACGGTGCGGAACTTTTCTTATTGCGCATAGGAGCCGGAGTGGTATTTGTCCTGCCTCTGCCATACTTAACTGATTATTGATGATATCTGGAAAAGCACCATCACGCATGCAGAAGCGTAGCAGTGGGACCTTCCTCTCAAATTTTCCATTTTTGTGGTGAAACCATGAACGCTAGATCCATTGCAGAACGGGTAAATTACACATGGTGTAAAATTTACTTTCATCCGTTAAATTAAAATTAATTTGAAACGAACACATATTTTAATTTTACGATATATATCGTATTTTTATAGATATCTTTTCTGATTTTATGTCTAAAAACATCTGTCTTGAACCATCTCTCACACATACTACATCTAAATTCTTTTGTAACGCATTTATGAAGTCCTAAGAATTTATAAAGTATTTCTTATTACTGAAAATGACTTTTATGATTTTTCCTTGCATGATGGCTATCTGGTTGAAATAAAATGATCAGGGCAGATTGTTTAATATATTAGCACATAATTTTTTCTAGCGTTGAAAATTCTTAAATTTCGTCCACAATTTTTGTTACACCTACTATACTACCCTTTTCAAAATCAAATCTCCGATCTTTCTATATTAATTTATTGATTATGAAAGAAATATTACATTATCATATCATCTTATCAAGCACTAAACAACATACTAATCAATCTATGAGAACAATAAAAAAAGGCATCAAACAATCAACAGAAAAATAACAAGATTCACCAAAAGTAATCTTTCCAATAATATACTCCAGGTCACTCAATCCTATGACTGTCCATATAAAACTGTTCTTACAGCTCTCTCACAACAATTAGGCAAAACCTACATACAGATGTTGGTTTCGTTCAATTTATGTGAGAGAACTGTGAAGACATTTCCACAGTAACGGTCTTAGAATTGAATTTTCCATATACTTCTACTCCAGCGACTTCCAGAAATCAACAACACTGACCAGTGAATTATAGGAAGGCCCGCCTGGGCTCAGTGCTTTGATCGCGCTTATTTTCAACTGTTTCACTTTCTGTCTCATCTTTTCCCCTTCTCCTCCTTCAATTATTAATTTAACTACTCTCTTAATTTCCTTTCTTCCGATCACTTTCCCGCCAACGTCCACCATTGGTTTCACCGCCACCCCTACATCCTCCGCCAACAACGTTGCATTCATCCTTTGCTCCGCATAAAGTGGCCATGCTAAAATCGGCACGCCATGCGCTAAACTTTCCAAACTCGAGTTCCAACCACAATGTGACAAAAATGCCCCTGTTGAAGTATGTCCAAGTATAGCCCCTTGAGGTGCCCATGAAGGCACAATTAGACCTTTTCCTTTCGTCTTTTCAAGAAACTCTAACGGCAAATACTCTGACGGAACATTAACGTCGTTTCCAGCGGTGAAAAATGCTGCAGAAGCACTCTCATCAGTTGGTCTCCGAGCCACTAAAATGAATCTTTGGTCGCTCATTTCTAAACCCCAAACTAGCTCAGTGAGCTGTTGACTAGTCAACGTTCCGCCGCTACCGAGAGCCACGAATAGAACGGAAGCTGGTGGCTGATTATCGAGCCATTCCATGATCTTAGCATCCTTTTCTGAAATATATTCATCGGGTTTGATTAGTGGCCCGATTGGATATACGGGTGGGGTTGATATGCTCTGATAAAATGGATGTTCTTTTAAAGCTTTGAGCGATACGGGTTCGATATCATCCCAACTATTCGAGAATATACCATTAGCTAATGTCATTCTGCTCATGTGATACAAGAACCATTTGTACTCGTCAATTTTCCGGTTCCTTACCTGCATAAACATAATAAAAATTTGTCGGGAAAACTTTATAGAATTAGATTCTGAATCTTTTAGCATACAATTTAACATATTGTATAGTACAATATTAAATTATTATAAATAAAACATATAATCAGACTAAATCAAATTTATATGCTTGAACTAATCTAATTACTTTATGTGTGACATTTTAATAATTACATGATATTGTATTAAAAACTCATAGAGTCACGTAAATAAGTGAAAGTGAACAAATCAACAAACTCTACTTAATTTTTCAAGGGTAAAGAGGTAAAATTTATTTAAATTTTCTTTTGTAATTTTAACTTCTAAAATTTTGAGTGGCATAACATTTTAAAATCTTTAATCGAGTTTCATATTTTATTCTAATCTTAATAACACTTTTCCCTTGGTGAAAATTGTCTGTCATCGTGTATTTTCTCATTCATTTATATACTAGCTAATCAGAATTTGCTATGTACACATTTTTTCTAATTATATATACACTTGACGAATTATAAGTGATTCAGTACGAAAATAAAAACATAAACGGTGACATACGATTTTTTTACCTCTCCTTAGGATCCGATTATCTATCTCACTTTACGTTTATTCTTCTCCTAAAATGCTGTTATGTGTGTCTCACTTTTCTCTTAACATCATAATAAAAAAATGAGACAAATAATAAAAAAATAAAAAATAAAAGTAAGGTAGAAGATCCAAATTCCAAAGTCACTTTGTTTTTCAATAGGTTACATAATTTAGTTTGATATGGAAGACGATAAGATAAGATAACGAGTGCGATGACCCAAACTCCAACCCATCTCCTCGACCCGTCCTTACTTACCTGGTCCAGAAGATCTTCAGTACGTTCCGGCCTGCAACCGGGGACCTTAATTGGTTCAGGAAGGTCCACAAACTCACCCTCAACTTCCCTATCAAGCGTGGGGAGGTACAGAGAAAATGTAAGCAAACTCGCAGAAGCAGTGTAGAAAGCGTGGACAGGAATAGAAAGCGCTCTAGCAACATCAATACCCTGAGTAGTAAAGAGATCAACTACTAGAGCTATAGGGTTTATCTCAGCTATAATAGAGCCTAAATTTTTAAGGGAAGCTTCCACCATAACGCAGACCCGGTTTAGGACCAACATGTCCTCTGTGATTATGGTTGACAAGTCAACAGGTGGGATGTTGACTACTTTTAGGTCTTTTGGGATTGTCGGAGACTGGAAAAACTGGTTTTGGGCGGCGGAGGCACCGGTGGTTATGACCAGAAAGCTGACGTGGAAGTTGTGGTGTGAGACTAGGAGCTTAGCGAACTCGAAGAGGGGGACTATGTGGCCCATGCCGGGGCTAGCCAGGAAGGCTACATGTGGCTTCTTGGCTTCGGAGACTACCATAGTTGTTGAGGTGGATTGAGGAATAAAGAAAAAGAGTTGTGAAATCTAAGGATGTTTGAGGGTTGCTAGGATATGTTGTCCAAGAGAGTAATTGACTGCTTTATATACATCTACAAGAAGAAATTTAGCTCATTAAAAAACTAGACCACGGAACTCCGAATTAGGAGGTTGGCCGCCTCAAGAAAATATTGATGTCCGATATTAATTATTAATGTTAAGTCCTAATTTTTTTAAATTATAAATTATAAAAAATGTCAAAATATAATATGATTTTAAGATTTCAAAAACCAAAGCAAACAATAATAGTCATGATTTTTTTCTTCACCTATTTGATCTAGTTTTTAATAGATTAACATTATACTAATTCTATTTTTTTATGTAATATTTGAACAAAAATAAAAGGGTAAAAAGTGTTCATTCCCCCTAAGCTTATCTCGATTTTGGTTTTTACCTTGAACTAAAAAATTGCAAAGTCTTTGACCCTAAACTTTTATGGAGTGTTAATTTTTCCTTTTCCATCCAATTCCACCGTTAAATCTAACGAAATTGTAACATGTGACTCTCACATGATTTAACTCATTAACATGTTGAAAAAAATAGGTCCTGACCTAAAAAAATTCAAAATGGGATAAGAAAAATACGCCAAAAATTTCCTCATATTTTTTTGGTAAACCTATTTTGTTAAGAATTTCTCAATTTTTTTCAAATAACATGAGAATGGACCAAATAAATATTACTAGTAGTATGTTATATAATTTTTTTGACAGAATAGAACAATATATTTTTCTTTAAGTAGAGAATGTCAAGATAAATGTTTGGACGAAGTGCTATGTATTTTAGATTGTTCACTAACTTTTTAGAGTAAAATAAGTTGATTGCCTTTTAACCGTTTTCTTATCCCATTTTGAATATTGTTTGGTCATATTCTATATTTTTATTATTATTAAAATGCCCCTAAGTTAAGTCATGTGAGCGTCACATATTACTATTCCGTTAGATTTAATGGTAGAATTGGATGGAAATGGAAACATTAACACTTCATAAAAGTTCATGGTCATGGACTTTGCGTTTTTTAGTTCAGTGTCAAAAAGCAAAATCGAGAAAAGTTTATGGAGCGTGGACACCTTTTACCCAAAATAAAAAAGAGAATACATACCTTTAATTCGATTATCTCAAATTATGGAAAAAATACAAAAGATTTCTGAAATTTCTTCAAAAAAAATTACACATGTATATAGGTAATAAAAAATTGAGGATCCCCTCATTTTTGGAGGCCCTGTGCCGTAGGACACTTTAAGCACCCTAAAAAAGGGGCCTGATTTAGAATAAGTGTTAGCGGCTTACTAATATTACATTCAAGAGTGAAATTAGTCTCTCACTTATTGTAATTTTCAAAGTCATAAGAATTTCAAAAACATAATCCAACCTCTAATTAATAATCAGACTTAACAGACACTGCGTCGGAATTAGTCTGGAAATGAGAACATCAGCGCCCCCACAGGTTACCCAAAAAAGAAATAGACATGGTATCAGTTTCATTATAGTACATTTTTTTTAATCTTTGGGTTACCCAAATAAATAAAATAAGAAATGGTTATGTTATCAGTTTCATTATAGTATAGTGTGTTTCGGTAGAAATCTTTTGTCTTCTTTTAGTGTTTTATTCCCTCTGTCTCATTAAAAAAAAATTAAATATGTTGATTTTTTAATTAAAAAAATAGTAAAACTCGTAAAGGAAAGTGAACACATGACAATCTTACTATTCATTGAATAAAAAGAGATACTGAATGTGACCGAGATTTTTTGCCAGTTTTTTTAATCATTGGATGTGATTCATGTGATCATTCAAGAATGGGCTTCTGTTGTAATATTTAAATGGGTGATATCTTAAATCATCCAACACACGTCAGTCCAATTTTATAAGATAAAAAATGATTTATCCTCATTTTTTACCTATTTCTTATTCCTGAATAAATGATTGACATCTTTTTTTACAGGTTTTACTATTTATTTTTTATTATAATTTTTTTTATTAAAAAATTAACACATATCAATTTTTTATTAATGACACAAGGAATGAGACACTGACCGCAATTATAAGAAGCATGTCGGTCAATAGTCATTTTCATTTGAAGAAATTATTAGATTGAACATATTGAGTTTAACCCGCTCCAATACCTGATTGCAAAATAATACCAAGATCTAAAATTATACTACCTCCATTCCTAAATATAAGACTTACATTATATTTTTTTAAATTAAGGAAGTAAAAATTTAAATATTTTAATAATTAAAATATAAATATTACTCTCTTAAATAAAATTAGTGGTATACAAGTTATATTTAAGAGAGTAATATTAATATTTTAATTATAAAAATATCTTAATTTTTGTTTGCTTAATTTTCGTAACATGTAATGAAATTCTTATATTTAAGAATAGAAGGAGTATTATTCTTATGTTATCTGAAACATGTGTGTTTCTAATGAAAATATCAAAAGGAACCGATTGGTTTTGGTGTCAAATCCAATTGAAACATGTAACCTGATACCTAAAAAAATATCACTCCCATGTCATATGAACCATGTGAGTTTACAGTGAACCATTTCAGAGAAAAATAATAATTTTCATCCCGAATATGTCTTACTTTTTTTTAGATTTGGTTATAAATTTTTTAATAACAAAATTGTCACATGAAAACTTAATAGCGGTGTCAATATTCCTCTATTGCATTTTGCAGAGCATATATCCTAATGTCTCAAGAGATCTCGCAGTTGACCTCCTAATTATATTTCAAATTCAAAAGATCGATGATTATATCTTAACAACTGGAAATAACAAGTTTTTAAAATACGCCAACATAATTTGATTGTGTTTTGAAACAAAAAAATTAATAAAAAATAATAATTCATTTTAACTATAAATAATTACTTTTACAAAACAAAAAATTCATCATTTACCCTCAACTAACTTTCAAAGTTACAATTATACTAAAGGGGTTCGAATATATCTTAGCTTATCCATACATTAGGTTTGGATTGAGATTTTATTTTCAAATTACATAAAAAAAAATATATGTAATACGATTGAGATTTGAAATGAATCGAATCACAAAAACATAGATTTAGTTTCAGATATTATTTTTAAAAAAAAATGGAAAGGAGTCTACATACACACGAATCATGAATTTTGTACTTTAGCATCATGCGTGAAATCTAAAGATCAATGACTCTGAAAAAGGGAAAAGGATGGGTGAAGATCGTCACGTATATGTTTATATTTTTTTATTTAACTATTTACAATTTATTATTTGAACATTTTTTCTAATATACATGATAAATTATAATTGATTGTGTGCAAAAATAAAGACATACACCGGCACATGTGATTTGTTGCCGAAAAAGACAAAACGTAATGGTCAGCCTTTCGTCGGGTGGTGGAGTGCCTGCTGGATTCCCTCAGTCGATCAAAATGTTCTGCTTTGGGATTTTGTTATTTCCTTTGTTGACTCCTACTTTGTGATATTATTGTTATGTCAATTTTCCTTACTTTTTTTTTTTTATAAATAATTTAATTTATATTCAAACTTATTTTATTTTATTTCGTTTGTCCCTGTGATATTTTATCTGCATAAAAAACTCCTCAACATCTTACGTTCCGCATACATAATTCTAACCTAACCACCCATTTTACAGTGATTTCCGACAACTTTTATGAACACGACTTACACATGACTTTTAATGAAGGGTGTATTTGTCATTTTGTTTTTTTTTTAATTTTAAAAAACATTTCTCTTGTCTCATCTCATAAGCAGCTTTCAAGGACAGACGTTCGTTCACCAATCACCCCACCACCACCATCTTCGGCGGCCTCAACCACCACTAGCCTCCTCAGAAACTATCTGGTTCAAGTCATGTTAGAAAAAAAGTTGGGAACAATTATTTGATTCATCTGGTGATGGGATTAAAAAAATAAAATAAAAAGGTACATCCCTAGTTTCTTTAAAAAATGACCATTGTACTGGGCTTCATAAGCCCACCAAGGGTATGCACCGTTGCTTTTGCTGTAATAAACTACATCAAAATGGCCTAATGGACCGAGTCTTATGGCTCACGTGCAATAGCTATAAGTCCTAATAACTCCACTCTGACACAACATGTTTGGGCTTTTATTGGGCCTTCTTCCTACATTACATTCTTCAGCTATTCTAACAAGGCCATCAAACCAATCATAATTCAAAAGTGCAACGTTTTCAATAGGTGAAATGGAATTTTGACAATTTTATCCTTTTAAATATTTTTATTTCTTATTTAAACAATTATATATTCAATTAAAAAATATCATTTTCAAATTGTATGGTTGAATTTGATGGAAAAGTCAAATTTGCTTATCGACCTGAACGGTGTTAGCGTACAAATAATTTTGTTTTTAGATTTTATTTTAAGTTTGGACCATCAACATCGATAACACTATTGAAACGTATAAGCCACCATTAGACAGCACATTGAATTGGAAAGTGCCAGCCTTTAATGGTATATTAGACTTGGTTGTGCCTTGAACGGTCAGCCATTTGTTGTGTCACCAGCACAAGACGCTCTCCATTAGTGGCACTATAATTATTATTATTTCTTTAAAAAGGGAACAAATTTGTCATGCTAACTATTAAATATATACAATTACTTATCAAATGCCAAAAACTATTCAGACAAAATTAATACTTGAACTTAAAACCTTGCTTAAACAATTTCCTTTCACTTAAAACAACTCATTTTTTTATAATTATGTTGTTATGTGGATAAATAGCAAGTAAACTATGATGGAATTAGGTGTTTTAGCCCATTTGAGTTGATAATTTGAAATAAATGTTAAGAAATCTTCATTTGTTTCGTCTTTCACGTTGTCAGGTATAAATTTTATTTGACGAATCTTTTTACTTGTAAATGAAATCAATACAACCAATGGTAATAATAATAAATAAATAAAAACTGAATTCTGATTTGAGTATATAGAGTGCATTCTTTTCTCTTTCTCTGATGTAATAGAAAAGCTATTCTCTAAGATATGTACTACTACTACTAATTTGATGCAAAGGGGAGTTAGATGTGTGGGGCGAAAATCCTCCGTCCCCATTTCTATCCCATCCCTATCCCAACCTATAAAAATTTACTATATAAATATTTTTTTCAATTATATATACACATGGTAAATTGTAATTGGCTGAGAAGAGAGATGGGGAAAGAAAAGGGGAGAGAGGATTTTTTGCTAGATGTGTGGGACCAACTGTGGTAATACTCATTTATGCAATTGTCTGGAATGGTTAATGATCATCTTGTATCTTGCTTCAGATTCAATGGATCCAATACTAATAATAGTTCCATAAAGAACTTGGAAGCCAAGATAGACAGAACAGATTTAGCAGTTGGAAGCTTCAGAGATTGCATCCACATGACAACACCTGAAGTAAAGATATGTCCAAAGTTTTCTGATCCTCATCAGTGGCGGATCTAGGAATAAAGAACACTACAACACTCAACAATTCAAAAAATTATGTGGGATCATTTATACATTTATCATCTAAATAAAAAAAAATATACTAATTTATTTATTTTTTCCACCAAGGCATTTGACCCCAGTATCACCATGCTACATCCACTACTGTCCTCGCGCATTACATTTTTATGTTTGACTGAGTCCTACCTAGTTATCGATCAATTCTGTCATGGACCAGGCCTACAAGTGGGGACATAGACCACTTGGTCCACATTCAGCCACATCACAGTTTTGATTAAAATAATAAAAATATTCCCCCACTTGGTGCATTGTTTGAGGCGTTTTTATTGTTTTTTAATCAAAAGAGGGGATGTGGGTGATTGTGGACCAAGTGGTCTATGTCCCCACTTGTAGGCCAGGTCTATATCAAGAATTTTTCCTAGTTATCTAACAAGAAAGAACACCATTGCCATGATTTGGCATGGTTAGTTGTGACCAAGTCTTTTGCAACCCCGCCCGGGGGTGAAAATCTTCTGTCCCCGTCCGTGTATGTCTCCGTGTCCCTAACCAATCAGAATTTATTATATAAATATTTGTTTTAATTATATATACACATGGTGAATTGTGATTGGTTGGGGACACGGGGACATGCACAAATGGGGACAGAGGATTTTCTGCCCGCCCGGGGGTTGGAAATGTGAATCCCATAACTAAAAACTGTTTGGTCTGGTTTAGAGATAAAACACTGTCTAAGTGAAGCCTTCGTGTAGGATCTTGTAATAACTGCAGTTAATTTCATACCAATGTACTACTCTCATTCATTAATATAAGTCGATTAGGCATATATTAAAAATTAAAGAAACAAAAATCAAATTACTTTATTAATCAAAATATTAATCTTAAATATGACTTGTATACCACTAATTATATTTAAAAAAGTAATATTAATATTTTGATTTAAAAAAATAAAAAATTATTTTTTGCTCATTAATTTTCACTACATGTATTAAATGACTTATATTAAATATTGAATTTTTTTTTTTTATATATTAAATATTGAATGGAGTACTACAATAATAGTATTAAATGTTGTGACTCAAATCTTAGGCTGATGATTTGTGTTCCCTAGCTGTCTCACTGAGGATTCAATCATGAATCTTTCCATTGAATTATTGGTATTTTTTTTGGGGTAGAACAGTATCAAGCAATACATGTGAAAGAACCCGCACTTAAGGATATACTAATAATGTTAATTATTATCAACACAAGTTGGCTTAATTGGTAAGGATTTGGTACGTCCTTATAAATGTCAAGTGTTCAATTCCCTCTGCCGACGTGAGGATTGTGTTGGCGGGTGATCTGTAAGTACTCTTGTAAGAAACTTATGATCCCTAGGGCCTACCCTGACTTGTGGTGGTAACCGGAGCCGAACCCACCTAAACTTTTATTAACCAAAAAATTAAAAAAAAATAAATAATGTTAATTATGTATAATACCAAATTCATATTCTAACCTACAAAAATATGTTGCAAAGAAATGTCAATAAGCACAGAAAAGCTTATTTTTATAAGTTGGACAATGTTATGTGGTTAAGACTTAGCTAATTAATTGGCTAAAAATCCAAATTGGAAAATTGAAATGTTTAATATACCCTTCTTTCTATATATGAATAAATTTATTTATTTTTATATTTTTCCTACCTATCTCTACACCCTACACTGACACATCCACCAAAGCTTTTTCTAAGTCTTCTCTCTCACTCACTCTGATCACACGACGTTGTATTTATAATGCCGTCACCAAAACCCCTGGCGACCGCCGCCGACATGTTACGATCTCGATTGACTCCATCCCTCCGAACAAGAGGTGGCGATGTGAGCAGGTGGACTTCACAGGGAAGCCGAACGGATACTTTATGAACCATACCCCACCACCACCACTTGGAGAGTCACGTAAATGGGAATATTGGGAGCTTCCGTTGATATTTTCATGGTGTAGTTGAAAATAACGGCTCTTTTATGGGCCTGGACTGGTGGTGGCGCAGGGGCAGGTGGTGGTGTGGGGAAGGAAGGGAGTCGGTGTATGAGGAGGCAATTTTGACCATTTTCCATTTTTTTAAAATTTTGTTTTTTATTAATAAAGGGAGGGGGACCTATCTATTACAAGAAATGGGGGAATTAATATATAACTAGAGAATGAGTAATATATAACTCTCTTTTTTAGCAAGAAATAATATATAAATCTTATTAAAAAATTCTCTTAGTGAAATATGAAATTGAGATCAAAAGAGGAAAAGACAATCAATTTAATATTAGTGAAAATATGGAATGGAATATCAAACGGGGATAGAAGATTCCAGTCTTAAAGATTAATATTATGAATTTGTTAAAGTAAGCATGTAAGGTTCGTTATAATTCTATATAAGGCGATCACTTGCTAATACTATGAAATTGTTAAAGTAAACATGTAAGGTTCATTATAGTTATATATAAGGCGATCACTTATTAGTATTATAAATTCGTTAAAGTAAACATGTAAAGTTCGTTATAGTTACTATAAATTCATTATAATTCTATATAAGGAGAACTATAAATTTGTGAAAGTAAATCAATTTCAATGTTATAAGATGGTTTGTAGACTATTAGTACTATGAAACTCTAACCGTACACATGCAAAGTTCATTATACTACTATATACGTCAATCACTTATTAGTAAACTTCCAATGTTATATATATTCCATTATATGATGATCACTATGAATATGTTATTAGTTAGGGGTCTAATTATAATTTCTAAAAAGTTATTTTCTTGATTTTTGGGTCAAATTGTGAATTTAAAAGATTTAATTAGAAACTTGTGGGTCAATATGTGAAATGAAAATATACTATGCGGGTTTAATTTTTAAAGTTTTATAACATTAGGGGACCTAAAAGTAATATAATTTATGTACTTATGGTTGCAAATAATATTTTTGTAGGGACTTAGGGAATATAAATATGTCACAAATATTTTTGGCCACGTCAGCGATCCAGATTAACCCTAGAGAATAATCCGGACCGTTGACGAGTTCTTCATCAATGGCCACAATCACTTCTCTTGAATGTGTTTCTTTCTTCGGTTTTGACAACTCGATATGTTTTTCACCATGCGAAACAAATTGTGACCGTCGGATCAAGAATCTGACGACTGAGATCATTTGGGATTGTGGGAGTTAAATATTTTTTATATTATCTCACCCAAATAATCTCATCCGTTAGATTCTTGATTCGACGGCCACCGTTTGTTCTGCACGGTGCAGAACATTTAATGTTCCACACCGTAGCCGCAGTCCAACCTTTTTGGGGTGAAAATCCTCTGTCCCCGTTGGTGTATGTCCCCGTGTCCCCAACATTTTTTTTCCCGTTGACCAATTTTAACTCAATTTAATTGATTTTTTGCCAATTGAACTTAGCCAAAGATCATTTTCCTTCTTATAAATCCGTGCCGCTCTCACTTTTTTTCTATTTCGTTAATGTGCTTGAACAGGCTTATACGTGTGCATGAACATGGGATGTCAAGCAAATATTATTGGTCTGATTGGATTGAGTCTGGTTTGATTTGGTCTGATTTGAGACTCAAACTCAGACTCAAATTAGCTTTGTATATGGAAATGAAACATGAAGTATTGAATCATCTAAAATTTAGTTTAAATTTGAGACTGGTTTGAGATTAAAATAATAATCTCAAACTCATTCCAATCACACCCACAATTTTGTAATAACAAGACAGCTTTTAATGTGGGGCCATAACAGCTTAACTGAAAATAATTTGATGATCATGATATTGCTACATGTGATTGTAATTGGAAAAACAGATGGGAAAGCAGACATGAACTTTCATTGCATCTCCTCCATGAGAATGAATTAGGGAAAGACACCAAAACTTATTAGGTTCCATAAAAGTTAATTTGTTTGAGAGAGGAGAATATGAGTGAAGCCTAAAATATTGGTATTTCGTTCTGAAACAGAACACCGTCCAATATTATGGTAGTACTATTGTCTGAAAGCAAAACATGAAGAGTCAGTTTGACATGTAACATTGACTCATTGCATATATCAAGACAAATCATCCAGCAGGGAAATCTCCCAACTGGTCTACAATGAAGGAAATGGTACTTTCTTACAATAATAGAGATGATAGGTGCCTAAAAGGGCTAACAATAAGAAGAAGAAAAAATGGAGAAAAGAAAAATTGCAAATCAAATTCAATCCATCCTAAGAACCAAATTGGTTCACTTTCTACACTCACTCAAGTAGCATTCAAACTTCAAACAAGAGATTCCAAGCATGAAAAATTTACTGTCACAACATCACAGGGGCTCTACTGCCCACCATGAAAAGTGCATTCCAGAATTTCAATTGTGTCTCAGCGCGATTTGCATCCCTAGACTTTTATCACGGATAATTCAAATGCGACCATTTCCACTTCCTAGCGTGAGTTCTAAATCGTCAAGTCCCACCTCGTGAATCCTCTCGCCTTCCCATGCCTTAACTGTCAATTTCTCGAAGTCAAATTCCGTGCCTTTACCCTTATCCATGATAGCATTCGCAGAAGGGACATGTTGAGGTATAGGTTTCACAAGATTAAAGGTTGGGGACATAGGAACCATATTGGTTGTGTAAGTTTGGAAGTTCATCCATTGGCATGATTCAATAGTGGATGAATCAGACTCGTCACATTCAGGTATCGTGGCTGGGGTGAAACGCTGTGCTCGAGTAGGACTCGCAGGGGCAGAGGCAGCAAAGAATGGAATATTCAAGGCAGACATGGATTGTTTGGCAAGAGTCTCAAGGTTGAAAGTTTGCATAGGAAGTCTAGTTGGTGATGAAAGAGGCGGTGTAACAGGGGCACTGTTGGAAATTCGAAGAGGAGGTAAACTCGAAGGGATGGTATTTCGCAGAAATGCAAATGGATGAGGTGCTGCATTGGCATCAAGACGCGTTGGGCTCGGACATGAAGAAGATAAAGGACTGGGTTGGTAAGAATGAATTGGACTGGCGAAATATGAAGAAGGCGGACTCGGATTTCTGGAAGAGCTCGGGGTAATGTTGGCTGAAGTTCCACCCATTTCCATAGGAGTTGGCCTGCATCCCTGAATCATATACAAATCAAAGTTCCTCTTAGGACAACATCCTCATATATATCAAATTACTTAAAACCCCAAGAGCAGTTTTAAGGCAAAAATACAAAGCAAAAGCAAATAATCTAAATCCCATTTCACAAATAATTATTTTATCCTAAAAAATCCCTCTTAAAGTAAAAAAACCAGCATTTTTGCTCAAATAAAGCAAAATCCCATTTCACAAATCTATAGATCTAGACAACCCCCTTAATTCAGATCAAGAGAAAACAATCAAATCCAAACAAAATATCCCAAATAACAATAAATAAAATTAATTGAAAAAGTATTTTTTTTTATTTACCTTCCGGTAAGTGGTACCATCAGGTTCAACGATCCAACCGGCTTCAGAACAAAGTGCTTTCAAAACTTCATTATTATCACAGTGTTTAGGAAGATTATAATTCCCTTGAGCTCTTAACCCAGAATAAATCTTCGCAGCAATTGCTCTTCTTCTTCTCTCTCTTCTCCTATTATTTTCCCTCTCCCTCCAAGACGGCTTCCTCCGCCCACTTCCACTTCCGCCACCACTACCACCACCACCACTTCCACCACCGCCACCAGCTGGTGATGAAGATGCAGTTGATCCACCTCCAGCTTCCCACATCATGTTTTCTTTTCTTGATCTCTTTCACCCAGACTTGGATTATTCAGAAACAGTTGCTATATTTGTTTTTTTTTCCTCTCTCTCTCTCTTTCTCTTTTTATCACACTTTTTAGGGGGATTTTTATAGAGAAAAAGAGGTGGGTGGGGGACCCAGGTGGGGTTTGAAGGTTGTTTTTGAGCTTATATTGTGTTCTTGGGGTCTGAAGTACTCACGAGGAATACGCTTCGTCTCTATGGCTTCTCTTCTTTGCTTTCTCAAGTGGAGTTTCTGATTACGAGAAGAATCTCTCTCTCTCTCTAGACTGTAAAAATGTGTCGTCTTGTTTCTTCTTTGCTTTGCTTTTATTTTGTGTACTTATATAAGGAAAATAAAATAAGAAAATTCACTATGTTTACCGGTTCAGATCTCATGTGGAATAATTTTTTTTAGTATATACGGAATGTTTTAGGATAAGTGTTCATTTTAAATCAATTTTAACCGGTAAAATTTTAATTCAACGGACAAAGAAAGTTTCGCACGTGCAGAATTAGTCCCCATTCTGCACTGGAGCCTATGCGATGTTTTACAGTAGGTTTTATCGGTGCAAAAAGCGACCATGTGTTTTTATTCCTGTGCTCAATCACTCAAAATTCGTCATGTGAATATTTTTTCTAATCATATACACAAGGCAATATATAGGTTAAAAAGTGAATTTGCAAGAGAGATAATTAGTTTGAGTTGGTTTTTTAACCTACCGTATTATGTATTATGTAGTTTTAGGATGATGACATATGTCAAGTACATTATTATGGATGGGTCAGCGCATCATTTTTACGACTACTTAGATTGAAAGTGGACCCATAAAAAATATTCATAAAAAAATTAACTTACTATTTTATGTATAAAATTATTTTTAATTTAGGATATGTATCAAGCAATACGACGATAAAATCTATAAACACCATACTTAAAAAAAAAAAATCCTATGAGCATAATATACATAGCTAAGGCTCTACTCTTAACTGCTGCCCGAGTATCAAACTCGACTCGCTCCGACTAATATATTTACAGTCATTTATAAAAACATGCTTATATATGGGGTCGTTAAATCGGTTCTTTGAATTCGTGTATTTGCTATGGGCAAAAACTTATGTATTCCAACTGAGTTGAGCCTCTTGTCATAGAGAAGTGCATTTGTATTGTTTTTAGTTGGAGATTTTTTATCTCGAAAATTATAAAAGTAAATTGGTTTTAAAAAAAATGTGGAAAACATAAGTGAAAATTTGGTATTAGAAGATACGAGGAAAATGAATTTAAATGCATTATAAGTGATATTTTATGTGTATCTTTATTAATTTTATGAACAAAACAAAAAAAAAAAGAATTATATTGATGGATGAAAAATAAATTTAGAAATAATCTTTAAAATTTTATAAAAGAGAACATTTTAAAGCCATTAGACTTTACATTGTAAAGGTGAAGAGTACCGATTTAGAAAAAAGATTAGAATGCATCTCACTATCAAAAAAAGATGATTTAGTTGACTTTTGGCCAGGTTTTAGCCACCTTAATGAAGCAGGATCTGTATGAGGGGGTGAAAGATGGGCTTTGTGAAGGCAATTTGGTACGAGCGCCTAACACGCAAGAGAAGAGGGCTTCCTTTTTCTTTCCCTTTGTGGTGGAAGGGTTCTTTTTTCTTTCTTTCTTTTGGGATTGGGTTAGTGGCACGCCGTGTTATTACATATTTGGCAAACTATGCTAAAATTGATATTCTGAACTGATAGTTGATATTTAGGTTCATGTTTATATATATCAGTTAAACATTTTATTATTATCCAATGTGTAATGGAGCTTCACAATTGGTCAAAGAGAAGAGTGGACTGATTAGCAATTAACACTGGTGTTAATGATATGACTTTGCAAATCAAGAGTCTTTGTTATTTATGAGTGGGATCTTACAAATACTAGTAAAAAGATTTATTAAAGGGAGGAAAAAATTAGGGGTTGGCCTTAGACTAGCCATGGTTTGGCATAATGGGTCAAGTATGACAGTTTTTTTTTTTTTGCACAACATTTTTGGCATGAGCGGATTCCCCAATGAGAACGGATTTGCGGAATCCGTTTTGTGCTGTCGTGGCAAGACTCCCAACAACGAAAAACTTCTTGTTGGGAGTCTTGCCACGTCAGCCCAGAACGAATTCCGCAGATCCGTTTATGCAAGAAATATTGTGTAAAAAAAGATTGCCATGGTTGGCCCATTATACCAAACCATGGCTAGTTTAAGGCCAAGCCCAAGAAATTATTTGTGCATGGTTATGATATACTTCTACTGTTGAAAGTAAGCATACTTCTATTCTTGAAATTACTCAGAAAAAATATTTTAAGAAAAAGGAAGAAGAAGAAAGAAAGGGGAACTATAGATACTATCAAGTTGTTGAAGTTGGATGACGTCCATTTCGCTTGATTCCCCTCATAGTATCATAGTATGTCAAGGGTAAAGTCTCAAGTTTGAGTTATTTAGAATTTACTTTAAGTGCGCTATGCTCATAAATTTATCATGTTAGATTCTATTTAAATTAATCGATCAAATACTCGAATACCGATAAAAGTAGAATTGTGCAGAGCTTTATTTGAAACTAAGTTAAAAATTGCATTGGTTTAAAGATATAAGATATATGTTTTATTAGTAAAATTTTGTCCAATTGATCCCGTAGCGTTACAAAAAATGATTTAAAAAGTAAAAAACAAAAATCTGGGATAAAAAAAATGGAAATTTGGTAAGATCAAATCAAAGTTTAAAATTAGGAGAATGGCGATCGGAAATCAAGTGGTGGAAAGAGCAGCAACCGTATTAGTCGCTCATTTGCACAAATAAATAAATAAAAAGCTAACAACAAAAGAAATCTCAGGAGAAATTATGTCCATTTAGATCAGTGTTTGGTCCCACCCCCTATTGATGTGGTCAAACTGCCAATAAGATTTCGCCACCCCACTAATTGAGTACCTCCACCCTGGAGGTCGGCAAATAATAGTCTTCATTTGTCTAATTACTCATAATTTATCATGTGTATATAGATACAGACGATTTTCACCCCAAGATCGAAGAGTTTCCACTTTTTCATTTTCTAGTTTTTTTAATGGTAATTGTTACTCCAAGCCCCTTGGTAAATCATGTTTACAGGATATTGTTCACATTTGTACAAACATACAAGTACCACCAAAATATATGCATTAATACTCTTTCGACAAAAAAAAAAAACATGGCATTCGAATATGCTTATGTAAGCACAGTGACGGAAAAAAAAATTCTTTAATTATATATGATGTTTTTTACTCCATTTAGATAATAAATGATCCCAGTGAATTATTGTGTATATCAAATGACCCCAGTGATTTTTTTAATTATATATGATATATTTTACTCCATTTAGATAATAAATGTATAAATGACCGCAGTCAATTATTGTATATATCAAATGACCCCAGTAAAAAAAAATTCTGAATCCGTCACTGTGTAAGCAATACTATTGTTACAAACAGGAACAAGAAAATAATGCAATATTTGCCTAAACTTTACTAACTGTTGGTATTTTGATCCATTTTGATTCCAAACTGTCCAAATTTGAAATTTTTTGCTTACGTAGATTACTTTTCACATAAAATAACCTTTTAAACAACTCGAAGAATTAAGCTTAATCCACTTGCACAATACACGACTCGCTTTCTTGCAACAAGCACATTTGATGGAAACATTTTGCTAGCATAGAGAGTTGCTGCTTATTCAAGTCACTGTATGCAACTTTGAAGAACGAATTAAGATATAACTTATAATATAGTGTTACTTAGCTATAAAAAAATAAAAAATAAAAAATAAAAAACTTTTACTAATATACTGCAGCAAAAACTACTTGTACATATTTTGTCGAAAACAGAGTGACGGATAAAAAATCTTCAATCATTATGGAGTAGACTAATAATAGTTTCGTGTGACACTAATGAGTGGTTTTATTCTAGTTCAGGACTAACTTATCATCTCTCTACAAAATAATCTAGAATCAACAAATATGATATACAGATAAAAAAGTGCAACTCACAGAAGAGAGTGAGTATAAACTAATTATTTTGCCTACGTGTATGGCATTCATCGATCCCGAACTAACTTGTGGAATGATGATATCAAGTTAACTTTAGACAGAAATCACATCCCAATCCCAAACAGAAAGCCTTGGAGACTACAATGCCCTGGTTAAGCATTTAAAGCAGTAACATAAAAAAAGACAAATGTTCATGGAGTGGATGAGCCAAGTAAAAAGTTAAAAGGGCAATGAGAAAAACGATAATCTCGGTTACAGATTCTGCAAATTCAACCCTTTCATCTCTTACTGAATAAAGCTAGGGGAAAATAGACACACAGTAACAATAGCATATAAACAGCTTCTGCATATTCAGCTTAAACATATCTTACGGGATTTATAACCACATTAAAAATGTTGCAGAAAGACAATGGGATGGTTGGATTCGCGCCCAAATTTACAGCCTTCTGGCCCGACTGTTACCAGCAAGCAATGTGCCAATGTCTATGATAACGTATGCTGCCTTCCAACTCTATACGCAGCGAGGAAAGAATGTCTGCCCGACATAGCCACCAACCATTGCCCTCCTCACATTTGATTCAAATAGCTTAGGGTTGTCCCTCAAGACGGCCGCTGCATCAGGATTGAGGGGATCATCGTGATTAGGTTCCTGCAGATTAGCCAAATCATTTAGAGATGCCATAATCAAGAAACGTAGATGTGCAAGAGAAGATAGAGAAATACCGTGAAAAGATGATACAAGCCATAGATGATTGTGTTTATGTTTAGTACAGGTTTCCAGTCTTCTCGAAGAATGTTCAGGCAGACGTTTCCTTCCAAGTCAATATTGGGATGATAGACCTGCAATAAACAAATTACATAGGCAGCAGCAAAAATCAGATAACAAATACTCTCAAGAAATTAGTTTCGCGGGGGGGGCGGGGGGAAGGAATGGAATAAACTAATAGATTCAACTTATCTACCTTTGTCTTGCATTTGACCTTTGGTGCTTCATGAGGATAGATGGGAGATATTTGGAAAGAAAAGATAAATGTGCCACCCCTATAACAAGCACGGAATCAAAGAAGTACAGTAAGTTCTCAAATCAAAGAAAGTTCCCAATTGTGAAAATTAGCTCAGGAGCCTCCATATCCTCTCAAAACCAATTGGCAAAGAGAGGTGTTAAACCATGAGCTTATATGTTATTTGTATCTTCCTTAAACACTCTTTGTGGGACTTCATATTTCAACACTCCCCTCACATCGAGGTGGGAGTCAATTTAAGGCCCGCCGCCCTTCTTCGGTTGTACGGTGACCATTAAAGCCCAATTGGGCATCATGAGCCCATCATCCCGCCTAAAGGCCCGCTCTGATACCATAAAATGGCACGCCCAGTGCCTGCGGGCCCGCAACGCGACACATGGGTCTGGCAGCACCCACGACCATCTACTTGGCAACCGAACTCGCTATGCCAAAAGGAATATCCCGAGATGATAGTGGGTACTTAGGCCCACCTTATATACCAGTTAGAACTTTCAGAGTTATCCTATGTGGGATGGGGTTTCACATTCACCCCTCCTTAACGCCCTAGCGTCCTCGCTAGGCACCCCAAACATACTTAGCACATGACCAATCAGGTGTGCAGGATTCTAGAGGTGGCCCCCATCCCTTACGGTGTGACACTTAGTTCCACACGTCCGCCTGGACACCGGCTCTGATACCATGTGAAAATTAGCTCATGGGCCTCCATATCCTCTCAAAGTCCATTGATTAAATTTAACACAATTGCCAGGTAAATACCATAAAAGAAATATTTACATGTAAAAACCCTCATCAGGGCAAATGGTAACTTCAAAGTTCATAAGGTCGTCCGTGCCATTTGGGAATGATATGCTACAAGTCTTTGGTAGGTTCAATTCACTTATATCTGCATCAGAAAGAATAGAGCAGAAGGAAAGGTTAATGTCATTCAGCAACTTCTGGCAATATGCATCGTAACACACAGTTAAAACAGTTGGTGCAAGAACACAAATAGTTCCTGCAGCCCAATCCCTTTTGGCTTTCTCTCTCTAAGTGCTGATATGCAATCTGCAGGAGAAGTCGTACATACTTCACTAGGATATTGATTTTCCTTGAAAATCAGATGTAACAACTCAGAATATATGTTTTTATTACTTATTGACTAGAAAGTCTTTCATTACCATAAGCGGAAAAATGAGCCATACTGCCTTAGGGCTTGTGGAGACAATTGTGATAGATTGTTTTAAAATTTCAGAGCCACGTAAGTGGAAAACCCCATGAATAATTGGTAGTTAAATTGTTATTATTTTTCCATTCTTTGTCCCAAGAAGATTATCAGCATATGGCAAGAGCAGCTACCAGAAACAAAGCTGCAAAAGCACATTAACATTCATATATGACAGCATCTGGTTAAGAAAGCAGGCCTTGGCAACTTTTATTCCCAAAGATTTCTTCTTCTTAAGTGCAAAGTTAAGGTCAAGCAGCTATGATCTTTAAAATTTATTTACTCTTTAGAGTCCCATTTTTATTTCTCCATAAATCATGTAGTTTACGAAGGTAATATGACGTTGATGATTCACACTTCATCTCAGACATGTGACCTTCAAGCTTCCTCAGAGCATCACAATCTCCACATCAACATATGAAATGATAGAGCAATGAGAAACACCGAATTTAGCATCTTTATAAGCTATATATAAGTATAACAGAGCTAGACCATGCTAGTCAAGTGTAAGAACTTCCAGAATAACCAGAATCAGAAAACTGTCCTTGATGAGTTTAAACTTTAAACATATACTTGTTAATTTTAGAAAGAAAAGGAATAATAAAAACCTTTATGAAGACGTAGCTCTCCAGCACTTTGCTTCTTAACTGGAGGCTTTCCATTTGCATTTTCAGCAAGTTCCTTCTGCTTTTCCTTTACTTTGAATAGCTTAATCATGATTCCTACAAAATAAATAAAACAACACAAGAAAGATTAAGTGAAATACATAACTAACACTTCATTATAACAGAAGCTCATTCTTCAGCTTTCTCTTCTGCAGCAGGACTAAGCAACATGTTTACAAATGCATAACGATAGATCAACAGAATTCCAGAAAGAAACAGCCAGTAAGCGTTTCTTTCTTCCCTTTTGCCTCTTTAACAGCAATCTTCACAAACTTCTAACCAAAATGATCGCTTATGAAGTTGCACTCTACTTCGGGTAAGATTAACTATAGTTGCCGAGAACCAAAATGTATAGAAAATTTTCCATGTCAACAGTTTAAACAAAACCAACATCCTCATTGCTTGCTCTCTTCACTAGAGCTCGTAATAGTAGAACCAAGAATGTTAACAATTCTGGTTGCTAAGCAGGATACATATTCTCATACAAGAAGCATTTTTATCGGTCTCTCACCTCCACCCCTATCGTTATGCTATTATAACCAAAAATGATTCTTGATGAGTTAACTAATGAATAAAACTACAAGTTATCAAACTAGATTAGCCAGCATTCACTAATCATCACTTGCAAGTGCATTAATTTTCTTCCCGGGAAAACCTTTTACTGCTCTGGAACAACCTCTCTCTGTAATTAATTGATTAAACTATCCTAAAATAACTATAATAAGCAGAACTGCAGAAGCTTAATGCTTCAGTTTCTCTGATATAACTATTTTTCCATCAATTGTTCTTTTAGCCCATTGCCGCTACCTGAAAGTGCGCATAAGTTTTATATGTCACAGGAAATGATTGAAACTGTTGGCAACATGGGAGTACACCCATTTTACGAACTAGGCCAACATCTATGATATAACTCACCTCTGCATACAGTAGGGAAAAATCAATCACCTACGGCTAGAATAAACATCACTACTCCCTTCATTCCTTAATATAAGTCGTTTAGAACATGTAGCAAAAATTAAGAAAGCAAGAAATAAGGCGCTTTGTTAATCAAAATATTAATATTACTCTCTTAAATAGAATTAGTGGTATACAAGAAATAAGAGAGTAATATTGATATTTTAATTAGCAAAGCACCTTATCGTTTGATTCCTTAATTTTTGCTACATATCCTAAAAGACTTAGAATGGAGGTAGTAAGCAAGCCACGTAGCATAGTTAATAATTGAAATGAAATCCATGGAAAATGATTACTCCCTCCATTCCTAAATATAAAACTTTTTGGACAAGGAACAAAATTAAGGAAGCAAATATTAAGATGTTTTTTAAACAAAATATCAATATTATTATCTTAAATAGAATTAGTGGCACCCAACTTCTATTTAAGATAATAATATTAGTATTTTTATTAACAAAACACCTTGGATTTTGCTTTTTTAGTGTTCGCTACTTGTCCTGAAAAACTTATATTTAGGAATGGAGGTAGTATTAAAACCACAGATCAAATACAAACAAAATTTATAATTAAACAAAAGAAAAGTAACACGAAATCCTGCAAAAAATAAGCTAAAACAATTGAACCCACCAGCTGAAACCTAAAAAAAATTAAGAAATATGAACACTCCTAAAAGTTTCATTTCCACGATCTAACAAGAAATCAATAACGCAAAAATTAAACTAACTATGGAAATTAAAATCGCGAAAGTGGGTGGGGAAAGATTTAGAACCTGCTTGATTAAAGAGTCCAGCACAGGAGAGAAGAACAGAAGCAAAAAGGGGTTTGAGAAATCAGAAGTTCTTATCAAAATTTGATGAGAGAGAATCTAAGAATAAGAGAGAGTAAAAAAAAACCGAAAGCGAAACTACTTTTTAGAAAGGTTTTTTATTCTCTGCGGATGCAGCACATGGCAAATTGTTTTCTCTTTTTTCTTCCGTTTTTTTTTTTTTTTTTTTTGTGTGTGTTGATAACGTTTTGCCATGAGTTTATCCAGCAAAAGTACGACGCTCAAGCACATTGTTTCTTCGAAACAGAAGAAACAGTACAACAGAACTCTTAGAACAAAATTATATGAAATGCAAAAAATACGGAAGCAGTATGCAGAGGAATAAGGAGAATTTTTCCGCGGATAATTCCTGGCTGGGAAAGGCAGCCTTTTTATAGGCTGCAAAACTCACACTACGCAGGTCACGCCCGCACACACGTCCAAATTATTTTGGTTTCGACGAGCATTAGATTTGCACTCCTGCACAGGGTGCACACGAGATTCTAACATTGAGCATAATATTGGCAAGATATTTTAAACTCATTTAACAACTTTTACGTGATTCTCACTTCCATAGGCAACCCATGCGGGGTGTGGGTTTATTATTTATTTACCATATTTCAACCACCCCACTTTATACCAATTTATCATTCACACCAATAATTGGTTTTCTTATATGTTATATAGAGGAATTAGCCTTTTCTGCCCATGCACCATTTACGAATTTCTAAGTTAGCCCACATTCTTTTGTTTTATGGCATTTTGCCCATAGACTATTTACGAGTGCCGAATGTGCCCAAAATCGGCGGAATCCGGTAACTATAGGGCGCTGATGAGGGGTAAAATGGTACGAACAAAAAAAACATTATAGTTGCTTCAAATATAACCCCTAAACTATCTTATTGTATCAATTGAGTGCCTAAATTTTTTTCCTCTTTTCCAAATGACCCCTCTCCCCCACAATCCATCTCTCTTCTTCATCAACCTCATCTTCTTCATCTAAAAAAAAGACCCACTACCAACCATTTTCAATATTAACATCAAACTTCCAACACTCAATATCAATAACCACGACAATGCCCCTCTTTTGCCGCCGCCTTCACCACTTTTTCACTCTTCCTCTCTCCTTTCCCGGCCAAAACTCAAATAATAGAAACCTTAATTCCAATTCACCTTCTTTTAATAATAGTAATTATAGAAGATGGAATTGGAAACGTCTTATTAAGAAAATTCTTGTTTAGAAAATTTTGGTGGGTTTTGATTCTTAAATCTTGTTTAGAAATTTTAGTGGGTTTTGATGGGTTTTGATTCTTAAATCTTGTTTAGAAAATCTTGGTGGGTAAGGTAGAGTGGTGAATTGCAAAGAGTGGTGGTGTTAAGGTAGAGTGGCGGCAGCGCGGTGGTTTCAACTGGTTGTGGGTGAAGAAGAAGAAGAGGGGGAGAGGTAAGGGGAGGGGGAGGGGCTAAATGGATAATATAAAAAAAAGAGTGAGGGGTAATTTGGAAAGAGAAAAAGAATTTAGGCACTCAATTGATACAATAAGATAGTTTTGGGGTTATATTTGAAGGAACTATAATGTTTTTTTTTTGTTCGGACCATTTTACCCCTCGTCGCCGCCATATAGTTGCCGGATTCCGCCGATTTTGGGCACATTCGGCACTCGTAAATAGTCTATGGGCAAAATGCGATAAAAAAAAGAATGTGGGCAAACTTAGAAATTCGTAAATAGTGCATGGGCAGAAAAGGCTAATTCCTCATGTTATATATCATTGAGAAGCTTGTGCAACCCACTTCGTGATAATTTTAATAGCATTTAAAATCGAGCGATGTAACATATAATTATATTGGCTCAAAAATATTGTCACGACACTTTAATTACAATTCAATTCTCTAGTAAAACCAAATTCTCCAACAATTCGATCCCCTAATATTTTCTTAGGTAAGTATAGGGAATGAAAAAATGAGGTCAGTTAAGTTATATTTCCCTAAAAATTATCTTTAAAGTAAGAATTTGGAATAAATAGTGAAATAAGGAACAAGTTAGGGGAATAAATGTAAATATCAAAACAAAACATTCGTCCAATTGGGAAACTAGGGTACGTAACCATTAGGAAATCGTTTGTTCTCATCATTCAAAATTCGTCATTTAGTAAAAAAAAAAAGTTCAATTTTATAAGCATGTTACGAATTGTAAATAATTTGAACAAAAAATAGGACATGTATAAAAATAGACGATTTTTTGTGAGTCTTATTGTTGGGACTGGTCGCACTTTCTTAATTAAAAATCCAATTCCTCTCTCCAACTTGCATCATTATTCTTTAATTCCCTTCTATTCTCTCCATACAAGGACTTCTTAGTTCTTCCCTAAAGAAAGTAAAATTCTTCTTTCCCATCGTTTCCATTCGCTTGGTTTCAAAGAAACCCATATGAGCACAAACAGCTTTCTCTAAGGAACAAGTTGGGATTTATCATTGCTAAAAAGTTGCGATTCATCTGATGTATTGATAGAAAAACGAGTCTCTTGCAAATACTATCCTAAATCACTACTACCTCATCACTTTTATCAAGAATTGTTCAAGTTGCAATATATTTATTGTGAATTTTCTTCACCGCCTTAGACAATTCCTTGGTTTTGCCATAATGGCAGGGCTGGATCTGAGAAGTGCACATTTATTTTTTTTATACTTACAACTAGTACTGTCAAACAGATCGGTTCAGCCCAGTCCGATCTAACTTGCGCAGGCTCAGCTATTAATGGACTGGGCAATGAAAAAAGTTTAGTAGAACAGAGAGTGGAAGGAATGGATGAGAGAAATTAGTTTCTTTTAATATTAAAAAGTGGGATGAACTCAATGGGATGCTTCCGTGCCCCAATTTCTCCTTCCAATTAGACTTTCCTAATGCACAAATACCAAATCCAAGAGCCATGAGAAATCATCACAAGGTTCTTAGCCAAGTGGAGCAACGGCCTACGGATTCGATACCCTTCTTGCACATGGGGCATTCTTTAAATTGTCTCACTTTTTAGGGTTATCTCCTCCTCCTCTTGTAAGGTGCTACTCTCCCCTTTGAGGTGTACGACCGTCTAAACTTAAAAAGGAGCCATGAGAAATCAACTACTCCCTCCATTTTAAAATATAGGTCTTTTTTTGTCAAGGAGGTCGTCCCAGTGGGGCAAGCCTCTACCCGTGACTAAAAGGTCCCGAGTTCGACACCCTCCCCCTACCCGTGACTAAAAGGTCCCGAGAATTTAATGTTGCTGACAAAAAAAAAAAAAAGGTCTTTTTCAATATTTTGATATAAATTAAGAAAAGAATAAGCAAATGAGACTTTTACTATTGTAACCTTAAGTCTTAAACATCCAAATTATCTCTGTCCCTCTATTTCTTAATACTCCCTTCCTTTCCTAATGTAGTACTTATATTAAATGTTGCGAAAATTAAGAAAGTAAAAAATAAGATATTTTGTTAGTTAAAATACAAATATTATTTTCTTAAATATGTCTTGTATACCACTAATTTTATTTAAAAGAGTAATATTGATATTTTGATTGAAAAAATATCTTAATTTTCGCAGCATTTAATGAAAGTCTTATATTAAGGAATGAAGATAGTATGAGTAAAGATAATGTTAAAAAACATTTTTAAAATTAAAAAAAAATATATATATATATATATATATATCTATTTTTAAAAGAGAATGAAAATCTAAAAAAAAAATTATTATTATAAAACTGAGAGAGTAGTACATAACGAAAAACATTTTTCTAGAACACGTGTATTGTACAACAATCACTATTCTCTCATATAAAACCGATATCCTTATATTTAGATATGGGCTCACTTCTTTAAGGGTGAAAATCATCTGTTTCCGTGTATATTTTTGTACTCAATCAATTAGAATTTGCTGTGTGAAAATTTTTTCCCTTTATATATACCGACCCGGCTAGAGTGTTAAACGCATCAATGTTCAGCACCTGCAGAACAATCAGCCAACCACTAGATGTGTTTGGGCATAGATCCAAAGGCATGCAAAAACGCGCGGCCAATGAAGGACGTGGATAGCGCGCCACACCGGATCACAAATTATGTAACAAAACCGCTCACGTCGTCGTCATTCTCGACGCAGGAGCAACCCAGATTTCCCCCCAAATTCACCATAACTGTAAGCATAAATCGCGATTTCTCCCATTTGCAATAACTGTAACTCACGATCAATAGTCATAACTGTCAATTCCTTGATTTTCGGATCAATTTTGTGATAATTACCAAAAGTTGTCAACACAAATTGTTTTTTTCTGAAAAATTCGAAGAGATTGTTCATAATCACCATCATCTCAAAAATATTCAGAGTAGAATACCTATTCAAATGGAAGAGAAGAAGCAGATAATTCAAAAAATATATAAAGAATCATAGACGGAACCAAGAGAGGCAACAAATGGTAGAGCGACCCGAAAAATTTCAAGGTAGAGCGGCTATTGTGGGATTGGCCCCACAATCGTCTCACATGAATTATGACAGACCTACTTTGCAGATAAGCCTGTCCCAACTCGTGTGAGAGAGATGCGGGGCCAGTCACACATGGGAGGCTCTATGCCTGAGTGAATATTAACATTGATTGTAATATTAAAATTGCTCTATGGTTAATTAGTTTTCACGTGAACAATGTGTATTTACAATATGTGTATTCAGTTAATTAATATTAGTTGTGTGAGTAATGATTATTACAGGAACATAAAGTATATTTACAACTGCATATTATTATTGCTAAAGTCCCTAATAGCTATAAGCTAAAGATCTAACAACAATTTGGATAACCTCATAATGAAAATCACACATTTACAACTAAAAGCTCTATATAATAATAGTTGTAAACAAATAACATCACTACTATTAAAACTTATATAACATATTCATAAGTAAATAATGTTTTTTCTTCACAAGTATAAACCAATATTGTATGTTATCAATAAAGTAATTGTTCAAATCTCCAATACATCACAAGGTTAGTGAAATGTTATTTTCATCAGCCAATAATATGTCCACTTTAGAGCGTTTACGTTTAATAATAGTCTTCGCCCTCTGTTTGTGCAACGTCATGTGACTTTTGAGTCTCTTCTTTGATCTGTTCGGGTTGAGTCTTTCTTTCAAATGTACCACTGCTTGATCAAACAATGTACACGTATTCTGTTGACAGTGAGTTTTTCAACTTGCTTGCAAATAACATCAATTTGACTATTAACGAGTTTGTACGCAACATCGTTTGAACTAACACTTGTAGTTAACATCACCACACAAGTCCTTTGATGGACATTCATCTAATATGTATGACATGGACTGGTGATACTACAAACAGAGAAATGAAATAGTGTTAGAAACATGCACAAACAGACATAAATAGCAATTATATAAATGGATTATAGTTATTAATTAAGTGAAAGTAACTATTTATGCAGTAGATAATGGAAATCATTCAAAATAGGCAGTACCTCCTTTTGTCACTTTGCAAATATAGTCGGAGTGTACTTTGCAGCGGCACTTATGGCAAGACGCATCACCAAAAAATCCTTCAAAATCTGTTCATAATAACAAATATCAGGCAGAATATCCAGATAATTCAGATACACAGCTATTGCATAAGAACAAAATAGTTATGTTACACAACGATAAAAATAGTAAACTGCCAAACAGGCTGAACTTCCAAATAACACAAATAAATAGCTATTACAAATGTAAATAATAGATATGTTACACACGTCTAATATCAGTAAAAAGCCAAACAGAGCCAGATTAAAAAACTATACAATTCTGCCAAAATAACTATTTTCTTAATATTAAACACATATTTACATCAACAATAACAACAATAAAAGTTGTCTAAACATTAAAAAAAAACTTACCATCAACAGTATGAACAGTTAAATCAATCCCATCACAAAATATATGTCCATCATTAATATTTTCAGCCTAAAAATGAAAAGAAAAAGACAACATCATAAACATTTCAATGAAAAATACTAAGTAATGTAATTATAAACACAATAGCTATTATACCGTGATCACATTAACATTAGCATCACTACACGGAATAGAATCAAAACCATTTTGATTTGGCAAAGAACCCAATAACGAATCAGAAAGAGGAATTGATTGACTATCTTGCAATTCAGTGAAGGACATTGTCAGATTCCAACTATCGATAATTGAATTATTCATAAAAGAATAAAAAAACAAAGAAAATTTTGAAAAAAGAAGAACATGGAAGAACTGCTTGACAATATGACATTTTAGGGTTTTTTTGGGGAATTGAAACTGAAGATTATCACGATTGTGATGAATGGAAGGCATGTTGTCGAAATTACCTGAATTTTGCGAAAATTTCGGAACCCAGACGTGCATGGGATCACCCAAAATCGCTAACTGTCGGGTCAAATCCCTAATTATGCGCAGGATAAAATTTTGGTTCTTTGTGAATCCAGTGTTACACGAACTGGAGGACAACAGACAATCACTGGATCTGAATGGAGCAGATCCAGTGGCAAAAAAACCGTGCTGGCCTTGCTGAAAACGGACTGAATCAACACTCTAACCAAAACCTATATATATATGACGAATTGTGATTGATTGAATATAAAAATAGAGACATACATTAGGACATATGATTTTTTTTTACCCTTCATTAAGTAAGACTAAAATTAAAATTATATAAAAGAAAAGTGTAATAAGTGTACTATTAAGCAATACACATGTCCTAGAAGAAGGAAAAAAGTTTCGATCTGAATTTGCTTTCCTAAGCACTAGCTTTTGATTGGTCTCTCCACATGTCACATGTCACATTCAACATCTCTGTTTGGTCACTCACCCTGATCCAAAATCCTATCCCATCTCATCACTCCTGCCTAATAACCCACCCCACCATGATCCTCCTCTCCTTGATGTGCCCCTTTTCCAACCGTTAAAAATAAATTCCCTATTCCCACTCTCTCATCTCATATCATCTCTTCCATCGAATCCCCCCGGAGCTTTCCTTGTAAATCCTGAAAAAAATGAGATCTATGAATTTGTTAGATTCATGGGTCCAGACTTCATTAATTTATAATCAACCAAACAAGCCCTTTTGTAGATCTTCTTCCTTGGGATACATTTACAATCCCGGAATAATAATTAATCATCCCAAAAGAATTCAACAAAAACCCGTTTCCATTTCTGCGGTAATTACTAAAGAAGAAGAAACTGTTAAGAAAAAAATGCCTCACGAAGAAGATTTCAATTTCAAGAACTATATGATTCAGAAAGGGAATTCAGTGAACAAGGCATTAGACGACGCCGTTCAAGTGAAAAACCCACCTATGATTCACGAAGCCATGCGTTACTCTTTACTCGCTGGCGGAAAAAGGGTCCGCCCGATTCTCTGTATCGCCGCCTGCGAGCTCTTCGGTGGCCACCAGTCAAAAGCCATGCCGGCTGCCTGCGCGATGGAGATGATTCACACCATGTCATTAATCCACGACGACTTACCTTGTATGGACAACGACGACCTCCGCCGAGGAAAGCCGACGAATCACAAGGTTTACGGTGAGGACGTGGCTGTCCTCGCCGGCGATTCTCTCTTGGCTTTGGCCTTCGAATACATCGCCACGGCCACCAGCGGCGTTTCTCCGGCGAGAGTATTAGCGGCAGTAGGTGAATTGGCGAAATCAATTGGCACAGAAGGTAAATGTCATTTCTCATTTGCCTATTTTATCGTTGTTAAAATAGTCTTTTACAACAAACTCATAGTGCATTTGTACATCATCTTGAATAGTGTCGAATTTTAAAATTTCGCACTCAAATCTAATTTTACAAACAATTTAATTTTTTTTACGAAATTTAATGCAAACTTTCAAATTTGACAGTAATCGTTTCATAGGACATCTGCCACAATAGTTAACTCTCGGCTCACAAAAAATCAACCTCTTACATTTAGATATGGATCTCACTTCGGTAAATGAAATAGAAATAAAAATAAAAATTATGTGAGAACGAAGTAGACCATTGTGTAATGTACACGTACTAGTAGCAATTTTCCCAATTCCACCAAGGCTATTATTGTTGAATCTAAATTCTCTTCAAACTCTAAATTTTCCTACAGGGTTAGTAGCGGGGCAAGTGGTGGATTTATCTCTCACCGGAAAAACTAACGTGGGATTGGACCAATTGGAGTTCATTCACATCCATAAAACGGCTGCGTTATTGGAAGCATCAGTGGTACTGGGAGCAATTCTGGGAGGTGGGAGCCAAGAAGAAGTTGAGAAATTGAGGAGATTTGCTAGATGTATTGGGCTGTTATTTCAGGTAGTGGATGATATTCTTGATGTTACCAAGTCTTCTGAGGAATTAGGAAAAACGGCCGGTAAAGATCTTGTTACGGATAAGGTTACTTATCCCAAGTTATTGGGTTTGGACAAGGCGAGGGAGTTTGCTAAGAAGTTGAACGAGGATGCTAAAGATCAATTGTCTGAATTTGATTTGGATAAAGCAGCTCCTTTGATTTATTTGGCTGATTACATTGCTTATAGGGATAATTAGGAGCCGAAGACGTATGCAACGCTTCTTATTTAGAATGGTAGGTCTCGACATGGATACTATAAGAAAAGAAAATGAACAAAAAAGGATTCCGCTGTTAATTTTTTTTAATCATCTGTGTTGTAAATTTCTTGGATTATTATTAGATAATGTATTTGTAGGTGAAAAATGATGACTAATTTATGTGATGAGTTGAAATGTTGAGCTTCAGACTCGAGCTGTAGTGGAATTATTACTACTACTACTACTTATCATTGTTGTTGGATGACATTGTTGTGTTTTGATGTGTTTAATGATGTACTTCTTAGCCGGCTTTGGTTGAAATGGGATATGGGTGGCGGATTTGGATAGTGAAATCAGAAGGCATCCAACTATACAAACTCGCAGGTGTCACAGTGCCTTGTACATCAGTCACTGTGTCTCTTTATTTGAGATAAAATAGTTAAGAATGAGCATTCGCTTGTGGTACTGTAACCCTTTGCCCCTATGTGCGAAATACGATCATTACGCCCCTGCTGTGGTACCAGCGGCCGCTCGTACAACCGTATGAGTCGGAATAAATATGTTTTCCGGACTAAGAAGTTGGGACAAGTTCGGCTAAAAGGAGGTAGGAAAATGAAATATAAAATTAAAATATGTCAGTCTTACTCTTTATATGAAAAAATGAAAAATAGTAAAAATTTATGTTTTCGGAGGTGTCTTTCATTAGATGATGATGCTCGAAATGGGCCAAAAAGAATGCAAAAAATACTGAGAGAGCTATTGGGATATGGGAATTTCTTCGAACAGGTCAATCTCGCGCAATGCTGGAGTAAGGCTGGGTGCTGTTAGAAAGGATAAAAAAGGGAAAAAGGAGGAAAAAACAGAAAAATTCGCCGTTGCCGGGGATCGAACCCGGGTCACCCGCGTGACAGGCGGGAATACTCACCACTATACTACAACGACCATGTTGTGCAAGATATATCTTGCTTTTATTTGTATCTAACTCCACCAACAGATATAGTAATTCAAATACACATAAGTTACTCTGCTAAAAACATTTACACATAAGTTACTATGCTATAATAATTAGTCATTTTGTAAAGAGTTTGAAAATCAACTCACTTTGTAAAGGGTTTGAAAAGGCGTTTGTTACAAGTCTACATCCCTTCTAATTGCCACTTCTAGGGGGAATGTACCGGATTTGGCTTTTGCTTTTATGAGCCATTTTTTGCTCTTTGACCATATATTTGGCTTTGCAAAGACTAAGAAAAAAATTTCATCAAAGACTAAGAAAATTTTCCAATAGTGTTATGATTCTTGTTTTGCATATGATGTAGAAAATAGTATTATGACTTCAAAGGTTCTCTAACACAGGCTTACACATAGATGATGTTCATGGATGGTTTATGGTTTGCTGTGGTAGTTTTTATTTGGTACTATAACTGATACTACCACATTTTTTTAAGACTGTTACACATGAATTTAATTTTCTGTTATCACAATCTGTCAATTTGTTTTATATCTATTATTACTTCATTCATTTCATAATATCATTACTTCTATTTCGATAATGTTAATTCCCTGTCAATCACTATTTTTAGTATTTTACTATTCATTTCATCATATAAGTCTTTGATACTATATAAATATATATTATCAGTAATTTATGTTATGAAATGGAGAAAGTATCAACTATTTATATTATTAATGAGGGTAGTTTAAGCTATTCATTCACAAAGATAAAGGAAAGTATAATTTGACATGAGATAAAAAAAAAAATCCCTTAAGGTTGAATACTTGAATGTATTTATCTCGTCTCTAAACAAAATAAATAAATTACATCTCATCCATCAGCAAGACAATGGAACATTGCGTCATCATCAAATGAAAAAAGTCCGTAAAGTTTCATGGAAGACGCGTTAACGGAGTCGGACAGAGTAGGGATGGATTGGTGGGTTTCATCCCTCTTAGTTGCGTAATCCATCCAATAGACGAGCTCCACGTATACACAACAATAATCAACCAAGGCAAGTAAAGCACAAAAAGCCAAAAAAAGTAAAGCACAAAAAGGCAAATTGGTCAATATAGTCCCTACATAAATTACATATTGCACGTAAGGTCCCTACAGAATAATTCTGAAATTTAAAATCCCCAAATAATTTACATTTGGTGTGTTAAGTCTTTCCGTCAAAAAATTTGTTAGTCTAATTGTGAAATAAAATTTTTTGAATTGGTCAATAGAAATACTAAGACGGACATAAATGGTAGTTTATAATACATTTACCCACTACCCATTACCCATAATTGCCTCTATTGTCTGAGGTAAAATAAAAAATCTTCATTTTGACTGCCCCAATTTCAGTAGAAAAATTAGGGTTCTAGTTTCATCCATTAAGTGGGTATGCTACCAGCTTGGAAGGGAAACTTCCAAAAATACTCCTAATCTATTTTTTTCTTTGACTAATTTTTTTATCAAACAGATTAATGTTGACCTTCAATTTTTTTACGGAAGAACCTTACAAATCAAATGTAAATTGTTTAGGGATTTATATATTAATAATTAATCTTTAGGGACTTTATCTCTGACCATAAATTGTTTAGGGACTAAATGCACCAATTTGCCGCACATAAAGTACTGTTTGAGAGGGAATATAAAACAGACTTAACCATGGTTAAACCCCAACCAACCTTCCGTATAAATACCCCTCAAAAGTTCAAACACTCACTGCCCCTGGCTTCAGTAGGAACACTGATTACTATAGTGAAGTAAACCATTCTTTTAATCTATTCAGCAAAATAAATAAATAAATAAATAAATCCCATTCTTCTAAGCTAAGAAAAGATCCAAGAGGGTCTCACTTCATAGGTTTGTGTTTGATCTTTTATGGGTTTTTTAGCTTTTGTCTTTACCTTAGTTTCTCTGATTTATTCATGTTTGTTGGGCAGAACTAGGGGTGAACTCAATCCAAAACTTTTCTTTAAATGTTATTCAGAAATTTATTTTTATTTTTTTTTTCCCCAAAATGATTATATTTCGTCCACAATATTTTCATTTTTCAGTCTTATCTTTTTATAATTCGTCTTTAACATATAAATTCTTAGCCATGTACCAATAACTATTTTTGTAAATTATATTTTCCCAATATATAGCCACTTCAGACAACTTAGTTTGGTAATCAGTGAGTTCTTATTTTTAATATTATAGTTTCTTGAATGAAATTGTCTTCCAAATTATGATCTGGGTTCCTGTTATTCCTAAGAAAAGATGCTTCTTTTTCCCCTTTAATGAGTCTTTGATTGGATTATACATGTTTGGCATTTGCAAAATCAAATCTTTTGCTGGTGGCCTTTTTGAATATTTTGGTGCATATTCCTTTAGCCTGCCAATTATGACTTTCATCTCTTAACTTTCACTAGTTGATTGTTGGTGCAGATAATTCTTGATTTTTACCTTTTCTGTATTCCATTAACGAATTGATATGTACTTTTAGTTGCATGCTCTAATAATTCTTATATATATAGTGGGTCTGATTGGATTGTGTCTGACTTGAGTTTAGTTTGGCTTAAAACTCAAACTTAGACTCAAACCAGTTTCGGATTGAGTTTAGAAGTTAAAACTGAAGTTAAGAATTTGGTTTGAGACTTTTAACCAAACCAAAAAATCTCAAATATAAACACAATCCAATCAGAAATATACTATCATATTCTCTTTTGGCATTGATCTGGATTCTTAATCGATTACTGTTTCTTGATGAGTTGATGTTCCATTGATCATAAACAACTTAAAGAAATGAAAAAAAATGTTGGATATCATGATCAAATCATCAATTTTTTTTATTGTCTTTATAAGTTGGAAACCAAGTCAATGGGTTACTGCTGCAATAATTTGCTTTCCCTTTGACTAATAGTCTAATATAAACATGGATGGATAATGCATTTTCCATGAAAAGGTGTGTGTTTGAATCTCTTTCACCAGATTTTCCTTAGGAAGATATACCCTTTCAGATAGTTGGCAATTTATTTTGTTTTTCCTTTTTGGGTTTTTGTATTCAAGACTGATGAAATAATTTCGTTCTCGGGGCGATATCTTGGCAATCTAAGTTGAACCTATGTGTCTCTCATACCTGCTGATACGGGAGTATTGTGCACTTGGTATGACATTTTTTTTTCCTAATGAAAAGGATCATATTCATTCGAAGTATAAAACTTCAATGCAATATTATGTCTATTAGTATTCTCATTTGTGTATTATATTCAGTCATGCATTTCTTTACATTCTTGAAAATCTAGTGGTAAATTTGTAATGATGCAGCTAGCTCCTTCATACTTGGTACATCAGATTTTGTTAATCTTCTTTCTAATCTCTGTGAATTTTGCAGAATACGAGTTTGCGATGTGTCCTCCAGCACTAGATAGGCCAGAAGACATGGTGTTGATTGGCTCTGATGAGGAAGCCTTTTTGTATCTGGACAGATTCAAGCCTGGATCTCCACTCCCAAGAAATGTGATTGAAAATATAAATCCATACCAATACAGGCCTTCAAATTTACCCAGTTAGCATTTCGATATCCCTTTAAAAGATACTTGTTTGTGTATATATATGCTTGGTGACTTAGATTTTTGTATGCGTTTGATGTGCAGATGGAATTTGGTATATTGTTCAATCAGTTGAGATGAAAAAGAACGAATTTGGGGTCTGGGAAGTAAAACAATTGGCCACTGAGGTATTCGAAAACTCTTCTATAATTGGCTGGAAAACAACTCTAGAGTTCCTTGAGTTACAGGGTTCTCTGGAACAACAAATAACTGATTGGGTGATGGAAGAATATAGGATAACTCAGAAGGGCGAGCGTTCCATCAACAAAGAAAAGGTATCCTATGAACTAGTGAAGTGATCAGTATCTGATAGTTTATTTTTATTCATTGAGCTATTGATTAATTGGTCATTTGGTTGGATCATACGCAGGAACTGAGATCAATGTGCAGAGTTCTCTTTATGAGCTCTAAAACAGAAAGGCATCCCAATTCAAAAGGCGCTGTTACTGATCGCCTAGACATCGACAATCTGTCTAGAAATGGTTCTCCAAGTGGATCCCTGGTTGGTCTTCTTGCATCCTTGTATATGTAGGTGTGATGGCAAGTTAATGTCTTCTTTGCCCCGACTCTACTTTTAACTATAATTTGTCAAATTCTCTGTCCATCCTAATTCTCACACAGTCTGCAGTTACACTTATCAAACTTCAATAGTTTAGCTACAAGCTTGAAGTTCAATGTGAGATCATCTCTCAAGGTTTGATTTTCCATGTCTAAATACAACTGATAGTGTACACATACTAGAGAGGTGATCATAGGTAACAGGACCGATAAACTTCAGAAACGACGACTTGTTAACATGACATGTTTTACCTAGTATATATGAATGTAACATGTTATTACAATGGCTGTTAAAGTCTATGTTAGACGGTAAATTTTGTGGGGGAGAAGGAACCAATTTGGACCCATTCCATCCTGCACTTTGGTGCATTCTTGAGTTAACCATTCTAACTTCTGTATCAACGTTTCAGTCAACCTAATAGTCTCAGGGCGGGGGTTTGGTTGGGGGCGGAGGAAATGCAGGATTTGGCTTGTGTGGATCGATATCTTCTTAGCTCTATTTAATATTTATTTCTTCTGTAGGTGAAGAATGCTGTGGATGGGAAGACACTTTTGTCCGTGGCTGACAAACTTCTTGAACCTTGGAGAGATATTTCCGAGCATCATCATGTTTACGATGGTGACTACTTGGAATTGGATGACCTTGCTGATCCACAATCGCTTTCTTCCAGTTCAGATAATTCAAGTCGCTCAAGCATGACATTCGGTGAATATTTTGATCCAATTGCCTTATTAGAGGAACTAGAAGATAATGCTAACCAAGAGCATCCGGGGAATGATTCAAGTTCTCGATTCAATATTACTGCATCTACTAAACCATTTGAAGTTGTCATCCAGCCAGCCAGTTCAGGTATGTTAAAGTTCCAATCCATTTTCTATATCATTGCAAAGCAGCTTAACATATCATTATTTTCCTCGTCTTTAATCCTTGAAACGGAGAGAGTATTAGAATGATCTCTAAACTACTCTTCTTGAATAGGATCACTAGTTTATGTTGGTGAAAAACAGCAACCAAGTGGATGTAAACAAGCCTCATCAGTCACCGAGACTAAATTTCTCGATGAAAGAATCGCGAATCATACAATTAAAAGACTGGAGGCAGAGCAACAAGATCAGGGACCCTCACATTTCCCTAATGTAGCGGCATCATCCAGCACCACCGCGCCCATTCCAAGTGGCAAAAAGGAGTCTGCTGCTGTTGCGAAAACGAAAAAGAAAAAGCTAAAGAAATATTTCTGTTTCATGCCTTTCTAAACTGTAAATGTGTAATGTATAACCAATTTGCATGAAGTAAATGACTGCACTTGGTAACATGTTATTATTAGTCTTATATACTATAGGGTTTAAGAGGTATAGGAGTAAATTTTCTGGAACAAAAATGGAGGTATGGGAAGACAAACAGAAATGAAGAGAAGGTGATTAGTACCAACTACTAGAAGGTTACATTCTTGGTGGTTTGAAGGAGATTAACTATGAGGGGGATTTTGATTGAGGTAGAAAAGGAAGTACTAATCTTTATTTTTCGTGCTTAGTTGAATAAGAGCAGTCACTTTATGCATTTGTTGTCAAATTTAGTTTTGTCTTCTATCCATCATCGCTCATATTCTCAATTATTGGGATTTAATGAGTTATGAGTTATGTTGTTGTTGTTCTTAGTTGAATCAAGAGGACTGTAACCATATACTTACAATTTTAATGTAAAATGACCTTACTATGGTCTGTTTGGTGTTTGCAAAATGGCTTATTTGGTCCTTTTCGTTTTTTGAGTTTGCCGATAAGATCATTTTTGTTTAATTTTTACTTTTAAGGTTCAAATTGATTTTACGGCCTGCTATTAGAGGACTTTCGTCCAAATTTTTGTCAATTCTCCGTCTGTCCAGTCACGCGGTCAACACGTGATTTATTTTCCAGGGGTAATTTGGGAACTTCATTCAATTTCTCTTCCCCAAAAATATGTGTATTCAATTGTAAAAATTAAAACCTTGTGTACCCAATTTTTTATTTTTTTTTATACCCTAAACTCTTCTTCTTCCCCCAGCACCACCACTGCCCATCACCCTCACCCATTTACGACCACCACCATTCTTCTTCAGATATGCCCAATCACCGTTATTCTTCATTAAATAGTATATTTTAAATTAATTCTCTTGGTGTGGCTAATGATTTGGGAGAGAATTTTGGGATTCTTCCTGGAATTGCTATTAATAAATTCCCACCTTGGGTTGTTCTTCTTGTTGGAGTTTTTTCTTCTTTCTTTGGCTTACTGTTAGCCAAACTGTTCAATCCATGCCTTACTGGGTTGTAAGTATTTTCAGCTCTTTTCTTCTCAAGAAATGTTACTTTAATTGCAACTCTTTTTTTTGGGGAGGAAAAGTTTACTTGAAAATTGAGATGGTTTTTTCTTCTTCTTGATTCCTGATGTTTTGGTTTAATATGAACTAGAAAATTACTCAAATTATGAGATTTTTTTTAGTTATTTTAATTAGGTATTAATAGTTATTTTTTTAACAATTGAGTACCCCAAGTATTTTTTTGTGAAAAATATGTTGAAATGTCCAAAATACCCTTAAAAGATAACTTTCATGTGAGGCACATGATTGACTTGAACGGAGAATAAACAGAAATCTGGACGGAAGTTCCTTTAATGGCAGAACGTAAAATCATTCAGGACCTTAAAAGTAAAAATAAAACGAAATTGATCTTATAGGCAAACTCAAATAACGAAAATGACTAATTAGGCTATTTTGCCATTTTGTGTTAGATTGACCCTTTTAAAGTTTCTTAATCCTCATATTATAGGGACGGACCCAGAATTATTCTCAAAGTTGTTGACAGTTGACTAAAACTGGATGTACTTATTCTCAAAGTTAGAATAGTCAGTTGTGGGCCTATCCGATCAATCTAGTTCCCAGGGCCCATGTATGAAACTTGGGTCGGAACCCATCAGGTATTCACTATACAATGCAGTTTGTGGTAGTATGCTATTGAGACACCTCTAGCGATTTAAATCTCTATCAACCCAATAGATCGAGAGGGGGAAAATATTTTTTCTAACACATTTCAATTAATCATCACTCACAATCAATTGAGGGGCTCTGCATCCACGTGTGCATATAGCTGAAAGACTCACAGTGACTTATAAATAAAAAAAAAATCTATTGTATTTGTACTAGGAACTAGTTAGCTAAGAGTGGAGGTTAAGATTCGGGTTCAATGTCTATAAAGGCAGCCCACTTGGTTCTAGGATGACAGGTTGTAACTAATGACGCATAATCGAATCTTGAAAGTTACGACCCTCCAATGTAAGGGTAGCTTCCTGCAATAGGTTAAGACAAGTCTCCTACCTGATCGGACAACTGAATTACCTTGATTTAACTCTTTTGCAACTTTTGTCTAACGGAGGGTGAAAACCTTAAGACAAGGGATTTCGCCTTACTATGACCAACGATTGAGGTACATTATTTGTTTCTTGAGGAATGGAGAAAAGAAATTTTTTTTTTTTTTTGCTAAATCTGGAGAAAAGAAAATTGCTGAGGCAGAGGTTACTCCTTTTCGGCACCACGACTCCAGTGCAGAATGATAAATATTTTGTATGTGCGTAACGAACTTTTATCCATGTAATTAAAATTTTGACGGCTAAAATTAATTAAAAAAAAATATCTGTTCGTGGAACACCTGTTTTGAAGCAAAAAAAAAAAACACATCTTTTCAAAATAAAAAATATTATGCACATTAAAAAAAACAGAATAATTAGTCACTTTGATCATCAACATATTTTCGTCTAGCCACTTTGGTCAAAATTCAAGTTTTTTAACTTATTTCATCACTAAAGTTTTTCCGGCTTGCCATTTTGGTCACTAAAGTTTTTAACTTTTTTCGTCACTAAAGTTTTTTAGGCCTGCCATTTTGGTCACTAAATTTTTTTCAGTCTGCCATTTTGGTCACAATTTTTTTTTCATTCTGCCATTTAGGTCACTAAAAAACTTTGATCAAAATGGCAGAATAAAAAAACTTTAATGACCAAAATGGCAGACCTAAAAAACTTTAGTGATGAAAAAAATTTTAAAAAAATTTAGTGACCAAAATGGCAGGCCGGAAATTTTTTAGTGATAAAATAAGTTAAAAAACTTGAATTTTGACCAAAGTGGCTAGACGAAAATATGTTAATGATCAAAGTGGCTAATAATTCAAAAAAAACATGTTATGCATAGAAGTCGGATTGCCTTTTCAGTGAGTTGAGGGTTTGTTGGAAGGAACCAATAGTACAAGGCATGACGCTCTGACGCTGCAACCCGGAATTAATCAGCAGTCACTTTCAAACTAGTGAGGGGACCTACCTGCATCTACGTTCTTTTCATTCCTTTTTCATGCAATATATACCAATAAATAATTAACTTTGCTTTTCTTTATCATTTTTTTCCCTTTTCCAATAATGCGTTATATTGTTCTTTCTTTAATCCTCATAATCAACTCAATTTTAGGATTGTCTTTTTTTAACTGACTCCATAATTGTTTTACAAAGCTCACATTTAAAGGTAGACCCACTTAAATCATGTGGAGGGCTGTAAGTTCAATCTTATAAAAACAGTCTCATAATTTAATTTTTCCTCAATCATCAATAGGCAAATTCTATTTTTACTGAGTATGAATACGCAAACATTCAGGTATCTTCCTTTTTTGTGATGAGTAATATCAAAAGATAATTCTGATATAGATCAGGTTCATTGAATCATGTGATTGAGAATTGCCACATCACTACAGAATAAGAAAATAAACAATTCTGTGACGATGTAACTAATTTTGGACCACTTAATCCTTGTAGGCCAGATCCATATCAAAAAAATCCTAATATCAATAGCAAACCTAGGCTTCTTAGAACAATTAATGGTCATTTCAATGTTTCTCCAGAATTGATTCCCCCCCTTTCGTCTTAGAAAAAGTTATCCTTATTTTTAGGAAAATGACGTAGGCAGTAGGAATTTTTTGGTGCGAAGAAGGGGTAAGTGTTACAGGCCAAGGTACTATTTGTTATTTTTTGAATTTTATACACCGTTTAGTAGTATGTGATTACATTGACTAAAATACTACTACATCCTTTCCTAAAGGCAAATTGCTGTATTTAGTCCCCAAACAATTTATGACTAGAGTTACGGTCCCTAAAAATTAATTATGAACATTAAAATCCCCAAATCATTTATAATTAATATGTAAGGTTCTTCCGTCAAAATTTTGACGAGTCAATATAAATCTGGTGAAAGAAATCGAATCAAAGCAAATAGTTGAAGGGGTAATTTTGATAGTTTACTTACTCGAGGCCCCCCTCCTAGCTGGTTAGTTAACCCTCCCTTCCCCCATCCCCACCACGAACACCAAGGTTTTCAAGATCGCAAAATTGACTCGAAACGGAAGGGTTCTAAAAAATCGTAAACATGAGAATCGTAGCACGGATCGAAAGATCCGAAAAATTATTAAAATAATATTTCATAATAAATTTATGTCAATAAGACATCATTCTATATGCTAATGAGCAAAAAAATAACATAACAATACTTCAATGGAAAAAATGAGAATACCAAAATAACTAAAAAACTGAAATCAAACCACAAACTAACAATTGATAAACTTCGAAAGTAAACCAACAATTCATTTTGTCTTTTAATCCAACAATTTTCATAGCAACAGTCTATCTTTCTAATGTTCTAATCTAGCAAACCATTCAAGACGTTATCATTATTCTCCATGTAATCTCCACATCCACTTACATCGATGATGAGCGATGAAGTTGGGATTTTGAGACTTGAGAGAGTTAAGAGGTTGGATTGAATACAAAGGGATGTTTTTTTTATTTGAGATAACTCGGTACCGACCCAGTTGAAAATAGGCAAGATTAAATCGCACTGGATCGTGCGATTCTACAATTTTACGATATAGATCGACGATCCTCTACGATTCAATCCTCCAGCGACTTTTAATACGATTTAACTGGATTTATACCATTATGATCGCATAATTGTATGATTTTACGATATAACTCGCGATTTTGACAACCCTGCCGAACACACTCCCCCTCAGGGTGAGTCTAGCATAGGGACGGTCCCATGTTACCGGCCCCACACTCCCTCTCACATAAAATCATTAAGGACCCACTTGCATTGTAGGTCCCGCCTGCATTTATGTCTCACATGTCCCATACAAGAATTTCCTCCCCCCGGAAAAATCTGGGGTGGAACGGTCCCAATGGGTCCGGCCCCACTCTCCTCTCACATAAAAGAGGAGACCCACCCTGAATGACTTCGCTGAATGACTCAGGGACCTCACTCTGTAAGTGGATCCTGTCTAATTTTATGTGAGAGGAGTGTGGGTCCCGACCCCATGCCAGACTTACCCCCTCCCCCGTCATACCCAAAAAATTAATGCCCAAATTAGCATTTTGACAAGATCTTCTAGGTAATATTTCTCAAATTTGTTGCTTCAATCGGTCCATCTCCATCTAACTACCTATGAATCATCAATAAATTCATTTTTTTTGTTCTTTAATCTTCAGTACTTCAAATTAAAAGAGAGCAACAAAATTTTGAGGCCAAAGACTGAACTTTAGCATCATCAAAATCAAAGAACTTAAACATCACCGTAATAATCATAAGCCAAATACGGAATGAATAAAGGAGGAAGTGATGGAGGGCGGTGGTAATGGCTATGGTGGTTCAGCTTTTTGGCCGGTTGTTTTTGTGTTTTTTTTCTTTCAATTTGGTTGTGCCGGAGTGATTGATTATGATGAGCATCAGTAGTGGTCGGCGAGGGTGGGTGATGGTGGGAAGAGGTGAGGTGGGGTGGTGGTTTGTGAGGTGGTTGATGGTGGTGGTGGTGGTCGATGAGGGTGGGTGATTGTGGTGGTGTTGCGGATGACGATGGGGTGGGGCTGCAGGGTAAGGGTCAGTGGGTAAGTTAATTGTGATGTACCGATTATACTTCTAAAATATTTTCGTTGACCCGATAAAAAATTTAAATTCACAGTTGATTAACCACTTTTTAGACGGAAGGACCTTATACACCAATAATAAATCGTTTAAGGATTTTAATGTCTAGAATTGTTATTTTAGGCCTTTACATGCAAGTTATTAATTGTTTGGGGACTAAATACATCAATTTGCCCATTCCTAAATATAAGACTTACATTACATGTTGCGAAAATTAACGAAGCAAAAATTATAATATTTTTTTAATCAAAATATTATTATTATTATCTTAAATAAAACTTGTATGTCATTAATTATTTTTAAGAGAGTAATATTGATATTTTATTTAAAATAACATCATAATTTTTGTTTCCTTAAATTTCGCAACATGTAATGAAAGTTTTATAGTTAGGAATGGAGGGAGTATATTATTTGGGTTCAAACTTGACTTTGATATCTTCAACACATTGACAAAGGACGCAAGAAAAATTTGATATGAACATTACGATTTGAATCTGACAACATTATTTAATAATTGTATTTCTCCTTATTATATAGTAATGTGACAAGTAATGAATCACAATGTCCAATAGACTAATTCATATATATAAGAATTATCCAAAGATACATACCCACATATCAAAATAGTACAAAATATAGAATATGTACATGCCGCTTGTATTAGGCTCATCTTAGATGTGAGCGGTAATTTGAAAATTCCACATCGCCTAATTAGTAAGAGTTCGATTATTATTAAAGACATCAAATTGTATTTATAGTTTAATAGTATGTACATGCCGCTTGTGTTAGGCTCCTCTTAGATGTGATTTGAAAATCCCACATCGACTAATTAGTAAGAGTTTGATTCTTATTAAAGACATCAAATTGTATTTATTGTTTAATGGTTATGTACATGGGGCTTGCATTAGGCTCCTCCTAAGACTATGTATGGACATCAAAGGTGTCCTAACCCAGTGGGGCAGGCGTCTGCCCACGACCTCAGTCGTGGGTTCGATACCCTCCGTCTGCGTGTTGCAAGCTTTAATTTTCCTTTCTAGGACTATATTCTCCTCGTTTGAGGCACTTCTCTCTCTTCCCTATATGAGACAACCACCCAACCGGACTTAAAAGACTGTATGGACTCCAAGATTACAACTCAATTCTTTTACCAATCAAAAAGATAAAAGAAAAGAAAAGAAAATTGGCGGGCGTTACAAGAGGAAAAAAAGGCGGTAAGTTCTTGACCTTCTTTTCTACGAAAAATTCTGATATAGACCTGGCCTACAAGTGGAGACATAGACCACTTGGTTCACAATCAACCACATCCCTTCTTTTGATTAAAAAACAATAAAAACGCCTCAAATAATGCACCAAAAGGGGGAATATTTTTATTATTTTAATCAAAACTGCATGATGTACTGAACGTGGATCAGTGATCAACGTCCCACTTTGGTAGACTCGATCCAGTGATGCAAATTGATCTCTTTCTACTCTGTGGCCATTTTCATAAATAAAAAAAAAACTCTGTGATCATTACACAACAAACTGACAAAGTGTAGTCTGCTTTTTCTATCTTCAATTTCAACGGATGATGTTGCTTTCTACTCATCCGACGGCCTCTGTTCCCCTGTTATGGCGGGAAAACAAATGCATAAATTCCGCAGATTATTTAATTGGGATTATTTTAAGTTAGTTATTAGTACAATGTGGATATATATATACAGATATGTTTTAATTATTTATTTGTTTTTCCGTACAACGAAAAAGACAACTGTTCTGTATCGGATAAGACAACAACGTCGGTAGATAGAACTTATTTCCCCACGCGAGCCTTTTCCACGAATTTCCGGATTCCATTATTTCTCCTGCTTCAAATTACCGAAATAGGCTCTGATTTTCTTCTCTTCGCAAATTTTGCATTTTTCTACAATTTTTTCGAATAGTGACAGTTAGTGACTAATATTTAAATATTTGATCGCTTATTCCAATTGGAACAAAATAAACAGTTTAACTAACTTTAATAAAAAAAAGTATCGTAACTTACTGGTAAAAAAATCATGCAATTCATAATCTAATATAATGATTCATGAGCCAACTAATATAACACAATTCCTATTTCTCTGATGCATAAAGCTCTCATTAACCTTAATCGCTTTTCTTTGATTGTAACTTGTAACTTTATATTTTTTTGTGATTCATTTCGTAAATTTGGTTTCTCAAGAACTGAGTTGGAATCGAATAGTATTCTAATTTTAATATTTTGTTTTAGATTTCACCAAAACTAAATTTGTTTGTGAAAAAAAAATGTAAAGTTACATATAAATTTTGAGATTTAAGATGTTGCCCAAATGCACCAAGTGCATTATACATTAATATTTATTAAGACTCAATCTACACTTTTATATTAAGGCTCTATTTGGATTGGGTTTGGGTTTGAGACTCAAACCTAAATCTAAGTTTGGATTTTGGCGGGAGAGGCTAAAAAGTGGGCGGGAAATATTCAAATTCAAATTTTTTTCTTCAAATAATCGTAAAAATTCAAATTTTGGCCTCTAAAATTGGCGGGAGATGTTCAAATTCCAAATTTTTGAGAAAAAAATTTGGAATTGAACGATTATTTGAAAAAAAAATTTGAATTTGAATATTTCCCGCTCACTTTTTAGCCTCTCCCGCCAAAACCCAAACCTAGATCTAGGTTTGAGTCTCAAATCCAAACCCAATCCAAATATGTTTTTTCTTCTAACTTTAGAGGTTGAACTCAAAATTTTTTTTTTTTGGAACAGAAACCCAATTTTTTAAAAAGTAGATATTTGATCATTAAATTATAAATCTGATAGTAAGTTATAAAAGAATATACTTTTTAGTAAATTAATAGAGAGACAATGTGAACATGAAAAGTAAAGAGTAATATATAGGCACATACCTCGTTGACAAAATTCACACATTGTCTAATGTAGTTACAAAATTCTTAATATAGATACATACCTCGTTGACATAAAAATTACTTTTTTTTTAAATATAATTCGTTTATAATATGTAATGAAAATTATGAAAGCAAATAATAAGATTTTTTTAAATAAAAATATCAATATTATTCTTTTTTAAAATAAAAATAGTAGTATACAAATATTATTTAAAAGAGTAATATTAATATTTTAACTAATAATATATCTTAAATATTGATTTTTAGTATTATTAATTAATAATGGCCCAAAGAAAAAGAAAGGGAATTGAGGCCAATTTTGTCATTCTACCAACTTAGTACAGTGGTCAATCGGTCAACCCACCCATGAAAGTCCCAAACCCAACACCGCTAGTGGTATGCGTATGATTTACATCATGCCGAAACCCAAGCCTCTATTCTTGATTACGTGGCCCATTCTTACAGGTCCATTTTTAGTCCTCGGGATTACCAGTCTACACTACAACAACAACAAAAAAAAAACATTAAAAGAAAACAAATGAAAAAACACACAGACACATACTGTGACAGAGTCACTTTCTCTCTCCTTCACTGACTTTGTGCTTTTCAACACTCAAAAAATCCTACAATTTCACTCCAATGATCGTACTTTTCGAACTCTACGATGTATGATCTTTTCTATTATGTCCGGTTTCTTGAAGTTTAATGTAACAATTTGATCTCAAATTCTTGGAATTTTAAGGTTATTTTGGAAAAAATGCTTGAAGCAGCTGTATTGAATGGGAATGGGGTTTCTTCAATGCATTTGCAGCAGCAGAGTTCATGTGGAGAAAGTAGTGAAGAAGAGTTATCTGTGTTGCCACGTCATACTAAGGTTGTAGTGACTGGTAATAATCGGACTAAGTCTGTCCTTGTTGGTCTTCAAGGTGTTGTTAAGAAAGCTGTTGGTCTTGGTGGTTGGCACTGGCTGGTAATTATATAATTTCTCTTCCTTTTTTTAAGTGAAAAAATTGTTGTTGAATTATGTGTTTGATAATGGGTTAGGTTGAATTGGATTCTTGTTTTGCAATGTGGGTTCTTCTTTTCTTTAAAATATACTACCTCCATTTCATAATATAAGTCCAATTTAAGAGAGTAATATTGATATTTTGATTACTTAATTTCCGTTATATGTCTTAAACGATTATATTATATTATGGAATGGAGTTTTTTTTTCCTAGTAAGAATTACTGCACAATCTATGCTAGACTTGACATAAGTGCTCTTCTTGCTTTGATTGAAAATAGTTAAATTTGTTTCTTTCTAATTCATTGTAGATGTTATGTTTTAGCATGTGGGTTTGAGCAAAGTTTTAATTTTGTTTGTAACTTTTGGGACCTTTTTTTTTGTATTAAAGATGCCGTTTTGGTAGTATTTTTTCATATTTCTTTCCTAATCTGAAGCTATTGGGGTTTTTTCTTTCTCTTAATTAAGGGAAGTTTCCGCTTTCTATTAACAATTTTATTTGCAAATCGTTTTACCTGTTTATATTAATAAAGTCCTTATTTTGGGTACTTGTAAATGTTCTTCTTAAACTGCATGTTGCTTTTCTTTTATGGATCTGGTTCTTTGAAGAATGTTTGCTTGTATGAAGCTGTATAACCTTTCTAAACAACTATTTCCAGTATCTCTAATCCTTTTTGCTTGGGTCTAAATTTCCATTCTTTGGTTACTTAATTCTGATATGAACGATGGTCCAACTTTAGAAAATAGTCTAGCAAACAAGTTTTCTTGATTTTAATTGTTCCACTTGCTCTGCTTTTTGGTCATATATTCTTAGTAACATTTATGAACTCTTCTGTGATTGACATTGTTCATTGTTAGTATTGTTTGATCGGGAAAATGACATTTTTTTAGTAAAATTTGGGCTATGAGATTAGTAGTTGATAGTTCATGACTATTAAATGTCTCTTTACTGTCCAAGACATTCTTGTTTTAGCTTGCATTCATAATGACCTTACTTCCCCTCTTGTACTTGGACCGTTCATTCTGCTATATATACTTACGATGGTTAGTTCTTTAAACTGTTTCAAAAATGTCCTTTGATAGATGTTGTTCATCCTTTTCTGAAATGAAATTAATCCGTGTATTTAATCATCTTCTAAGCATATACTTTTGTTTCATTAGTTACTATGCCATCAAATACTGCCTCCATTCCTTCATATAAGTCGTTTAGGAGTATTAATCTATCGTTGGAGAAAGAATGTCAGGGATCGTTGGGGATTTTCTGTTGGTCAGCTACACTGCTGCGTTGTTTCTTTGTAGTTGCGCTTAAATATGTTGATTTTGCTAATGCAGGTACTCACAAATGGCATAGAGGTAAAGCTGCAGAGGAACGCCCTTAGTGTACTTGAGGCTCCAACTGGTAACGAGGAAGACGACGATATCGAATTTGAAAATTTGCAATGGAATGGCTCAGGTACAGAATATTATGTTTGTACATTGATTTTTAGAAAAAAAAATGATTATCTTTCTTTGTCAGTCTAAATACAACTGAAATGATTATGTGAAAATTGAAAGTTTTATCCTAAAGTTTGTTAAGGTTGTCACATAGGATTCCTAGTATTTGTACTCTGCTCCTTTTCCATTGCTAAAAACAGTTTTTTTGGTACATAACTTTATTTTTTTGGCCCACCACTAAATAAATATGATTGCTCTGTCCTTGTATTTTTTCAGCATCCGATGATACCCAGAAATCCCATAGATCTAGACCTCGCATGCACAAGTCATCTCAGAGAAGTATGAGCCAGTCTCTCTCCTGCGACTCGCATTCTAAAGAATCTATTTCCAATACTCGAGGGTCCACGGTAAGCAAGCATTTGTGGATTATACCTTTCAGTGACTTTCTTGAATACGTTTAATCTAACTACGAATAAACTATCCATTTTTTAAATGAAAAACAACTGTGTAGAAGATTGATCTCAGTAAGTTGGAGATGACTGCACTTTGGAGATATCTGCGGCACTTTAAGCTCGTAAGTTTTTACGTCCAACGATTCATAAACATGTTCGTAAATGGACATTTTATTACTTCAAAACATCTCATGAACACCAATGACTCCATGGTTTTTAGATGGATTCCACACCTAACCCTTCGAAGGAGCAGCTTATTGACGTTGTACAAAAGCATTTCATGTCTCAGGTACTTGTTTACTTCTTTATGCCATCTTTAATCTTTAACAATCGGATGAGCTTCTATTACTGTGTTTTTTTTTTAATTACTAATATTAAGACGGGAGTATTGTCTGTTTTATATGCAGCAATTGGACGAGTTGCAGGTGATCGTGGGGTTTGCCAAGGCTGCAAAGCGACTGAAGACCGTCTGCAAATAACGTTACAGGGATTTAACAAACTGGCTTTTGAATATTGTTGTTCCTTCTGACACTAACAAATTGGTCGCCTAATGCTCCCCCCCTCCCTCTTATCTTACTAGTAGTAATGTGTATAAATATTAAATATATATTATATATATGGCTCTGACCAGTGACGGACGCAAATTTTAAAGGTAGGTGGGGCACAATCAACATTGATAAATCAAATTTATAAAAGTATATACGCGTTTTCATACTTTGATAATATTTTATAATTACATCATTCTCGATATTACTTGATACATGCAGGGACGAAGCCAGGAATTTGGTTTTGGTGTTGGGGGGGCGAAACTGCAACAGTATACCTAGTAGTATTTTTTTAAAAAAATTGGGGGGGGGGGGCGAAACTGATAAAATTTACTATACCTAGTAGTATTTTTAAAAATTTACATATAAAATTTACTATATGACTGACACCAACAAAATGTTTTAATACCTGCTAATTTTTCAAATAATGAAAAACTACCAACATTTGCTCATTCATTGATGTATCACGGGATTCATCAACAATAATAGAAAACAAGCCATCACCAATATCTTGATAATCACATATAGTAAAATTTCACAAGATTTTAAATTTTTACGCTTAAGTTTGTTAAAAAAATAAAATAAATATCAGTCTTATTACACATTTAACTTGTTAAAATTTTAACCAAATTTGTTAAGTTATGAGTGGTATTATTCCTATAATCCACAAATTATAAAATCTAATTTCAAATCGAAAACTGACTCAAAATGGGTACATTAAAAAATGTTCACGGTACGGGGGTGTTACAAAAACAAATTGAAAAAATCTTCATTTTTTCACGAAGGAGATGCTGCCAATGTGATTTACTCACTCAATGGGCATAGGGCTTCAGAGGAATGGCAAGGAAAGTGTATTACCACAGCAAAATGACTCAGTTCAGTAGAATCAAGAGGGAAGACAAGATTAGGTTGAATTATCATCTCTATCCATTTGCTAATATTCCAGTTCTTAAAAGCTTCCATTTTGACTTCCACCAGATTAGCTTTGTCAGGGGACATCTTAAAGCAATATCTGATCAAAGTCTTCAGCTTCCAACTCACAAATACTACTAGATTCTTAGTTGCTGTTGAATGTAATGCTGATCAGGGGCAAAACGGGCATTTTAAATGTATAGTCTTTATACACTCTTCAATGTTTTCAAGTGTTATTATTATTATTATTTTAAAATACTACTAGATTCGACTAAGCCGATTAAAATTTAAAAAATATTTTGGTTCACCTTTAACTTTTTCACAAAGATGCAATAATTATGGAATCTTGGTTTCTTCTCGATTGGAAACAATATTGTAGAGTTTGTCTGGAAGATGATAGCTGATGACGATTAATTTTGCTACAGATTAATGAATTAAACTAAGCAATGTTCTTACATATATGTTATTGCACGATCCTGGGCTTTGCTTATTGAAATCTATTGTTTCCAAGCTCATATAACTACATCCAAATTTGTAAGAATTTGCGTATTAAACTAGTAGGTAGGTTTTAGATACTAACTTCATTACTCTGTCCTAAAATACCCATAATATTCGAGTACAAACTAATCCATTTTTACTTCACCATTTCTGATATATACCGAAGGATTTCTTTAAACAAAAAGGAGAAAATGATTCATAATGGGGGAATCTTAATATATACTCCCTCAATTCCTAAATATAACACTTTCATTACATGTTGCGAAAATTAAGATGTTTTTCTAATCAAAATATCAATATTACTCTCTTAAATAGAATTTGTGATATACAAGTCATATTTAAGAGAGTAATGTTAAAGATCCCACATCAATTAGTTTGTGTGTATATTTGCAATATATAAGGCTTGGGCAATCCTCCCCCTCTAGAGGTACCTTTTGAGAGATTGAGTCAAGTCCAAGTCCATTTTTAATAAGTAATATTGGTATTTTAATTACAAAAATATCTTAATTTTTACTTCCTTAATTTTTGCAACATCAAAATACACATCAAAATAAGAAATTGTCATAGATTTAGATTCTTGGAACAAATTGAAATTCTTCTATATATATATATATATATATATATAGTTGAAAATGTGATGTAAATGACTAAAGGGGTGAATAATGGTGCTCCTAGTTGTGGTTAGCACATCTTCTTCTTGCCGAACATGAAAGATTTTTTAGATTTTTTTTTATACTAAGATTTTAGGTTTTTTTTGGAAGTCTGATTGGGCGGTTGTCCCATATATATAGGGGAGAGAGATCTGCTTCATATGAGGAGGAGATAGCTTTAAAAAGGGAGATTAAAACTTGCTGCACGCAGGTGGAGGGTATCGAACCCACGACCTTACGACCAAGCGCCTGCCCCACTGGGGTAGGACACCTTTTGATTACTAAGATTCTAGGTTGAGAAGCTGATACGCATATATTTATCATGCATATTTCATATTTGATGAATGAATAAAAAAATTGACGTAATTTTTTTTCTTGTTCTCGCAATTATTCCTGTCATTAACCATGTACTATTACAAAGAGTAAGGAAATCAAATACTCTATCCGTCAAAATTGTATGCTCCATTTAACTTGAACTAAAAATTAAGAATAGTAGTTTGACAGAAAAGTTACAATAATATTATTAAATATAGGAGGTTATATATTTGTGGGACTTCCATCCCTCAAATATACGAGGTTGGTTAGGAAAATTTAGAAAGAAACTATGTCATTTGAAAAAAAATAGATATTTATTTTAAGACAAATTAAAATATAAGATATACAATTGTACATTCAATTTGGAACAGAGATAGTAATAAACTACCCCATCCATCCCAAGTTAATTGTCTCATAATCACTTTTTCTTATCCCAAATTAGTTGTCATTTCACGATTTCAATATAGAATTTATTCACTTTTTCCAACTTTAACCCAGTATTATTAACCCAATAAAAATAATATGAATTTAATTTAAAATTTCAAGATAGTTCTTTTTTGTCATTTCAGTTAAAGAACTAACTCAACTAACTATTTTTTTTAATTTGTATATTTTTTGAATTAGGAGGTCTAAAAAGTGACGGAGGGAGTGTTAATAAGCGAATGCGCTTATAATGGAGACTTTTAATCTCATACCAAAATCTGCATCTTCTAATAAACTTTCAAGTATACTAAATCAAATTATTACACTTGGAACGATTTAATTAGTTTAGCCTATAAATTTATTTTAGTTCAATAATGTTGCTAATAACATAAAAATTTCTAGGGATAAAATGGAAAGACCTTTGGTGCCAAACCAGGTGAATATTCTTGAGAGCATGATATGGACATTCCGTTTCTTTATCCATAATGCAATGGTGGTGGTTGGCATTGTACCTCCCTCAACGCCGCCGTCGTCATCCACATTCCGGCTCCTATGCGGAAAAGGGAAAATTTCGCATCGTACAAAACAATTTGTACCATCAGATGATAATTTTAACGGTTCATATTTGGAGAGAGAAAAATTGCTGCTGGACTTAAAAAATAAAACAATAAAAACTTTCTCTCTCCATTTCAAATATGAACGTTCAAACTATCATCTGACGGCCCATACTATTTCGCACGGTGCACAACTTTTTCTATTCAACATAGGAGCCGGAGTGTATTACATCACCTTATTCTGCGTTAAAACTTTGGAACTAATTGGCTCATGTTGCGTTTCAGATTCGTACTAGACTATGAAAAAGGCTTTTCTCTACCTAAACTTTTATTGCGTTTCAGTCAATTTTATTTATTTAGTTATGTTATTCAGGTATTTGATTCCACTAATTTGTTAAGAATTTTATAGAACGAATTTATAAACCATGACAGACTGAATATGTATTTGGGTGACTAAAATTCACAACATTGTTCTAAGCATGCCTTAGAGAGTCAAAAGCGAGTTGTACGAGTCTGTCAATTTTACCACTTGTCAAGCCAACATTATTACTCAGTCTAAAGCTAATTACGAGTATTAATCAATTAAAAAGACCAATTAATTTAAGACATGATCATTAGCTACTGCGTCATATCTTTTTCATAATAATCAAGAATGCCCTCTTAGTCACGCGAATACTTTATTATATTTATTAGACAATCACATTCCAATTGATTTTTCTTCGTTTTTTACTTGAACTAATAACTAAATCATGAAGGTAACGGCAGTTCATGTAATTGGCCAAGGTCCCCCTGACTCCCACTAAGGTCAGCCCCTGCATACTTATAAAAAAAATATTTATTTTAGGTGAAATTATATAAAGTTTGTATTTGAATCTCCTTCTCCCTTTTTTTTATGACATTGGCAGAGAGATAAATTATAATCTATTGAACTACAAGTCAAGCACTCGAACTATTGCTTGAATGACATTTGTGTTTGAATCTTAAGCCAAGTAAAATATAGCGTTGTCTATAAGAAAATGGCAAAAAATTGTCTCTTCCCAACACATATTTTTGCGCGCGTCCCAACGATTCAGAATCCGTCATATATCGGCTAGTTAAAAAGTAGAATTGAAAGAGATATTCACATAGTAAATTTTAAATAGTTAAGAAATGTATAGAAATATCAATTAAGAACATACGGATTTTTTCTCGAATAAAAGACATGAGCTCCTATGTAAAGTCTTTATTGCGTTTTTGCGCATAGGGGTTCTTTCAAATTAGGTCCTTCGATCAATTGCAAAATCAATTACAATCTTTAATTAAAATACTATTTTTTTTCTTGAAAATAATAATAATTGAATCTCCATCATACTATCAATTTATCATCCAAACAATTTCAAAACTTCGATGCATTTTCCTTAAAGTTTTTTTTTTATTTTATATTAGGGGTTAGTAGTTTGGACGCTGTGGCCCGGTGTCAAACTCAAGACCTTTCAGTCATGAGCGAAAGGGAGCCCACTGAGCTACGGCCTTCTTGACGCATTTTCCTTAAAGTGAGAGTCTTGTTTACTATGTTAAATTTCGTAATTACGAGAAGAAATATGAAACAAATTTAAAAAAGAAATACCTAACTTTATGAAATGAAACTCAAATATCGTGGCCCCATAATTCAATGGTTGTGTGGGGGAAAAAAATCTTGCTCCCAAGATATGTAATTTGGAAGCTGGCTCCAGTGCGGAACATGGGTAATTTCGCATATGCAAAAAAATTTTCGTTCGTTAGAGTAAAATTTTGATGGTTAAAATTGATTTAAAATGAACACTTGTTTTAAACTCAGAACACCCGTTTTGTTTTTTTCCTTACGGAATACCTATTTTAACTCTCATAACACTTGTTATGAATCTCAAAACACCTATTCTGAGGCGTTCCGTATGTACTGAAAAAAATTTGTTCCGGATCCGGACGGTGTAATATGGTGCGGAAACAGTGAGAACATTCGAAAGTCATATATAGGAAATTCTACAAGGATCGCATCATCTTACCCACTTAATTATACAACTGGTGATCATTTGTTTGCTTAGCTCACTAATTCCATGTGGATAGCATTAAGATTCCCTCACTCAACTTTCCATAATTTCCAATTAAATTCTTTTAATGCAACGAAATAATAATTTACTATCAATTGTGGCAGTCTTAATCAGCATCCCCCGATCTTCTTGTAATCCAATAAAGAACGTCAGCAATGCTTGCAATCTCAATTGTTATAATTTTCTTTACTTTACTTAGTAGATTTTTTTTACCATCTTTCATAATGGTCGATCATTCCCTTATATATCTGGTTCTTCTCTAATCTAACTCGGTAATTATCCGTGAATTTTAATTGAAAGTTAAAAGTATTCGGACGTGTCATCTTATTATGTGGAGAAAGATAAAGATCATTTAATATAAATTAAATATGTCTCCGTTTTGTGGTAAAAGAATCGTGAGAAATTTAAAAAAATGAGAGAAATTATAGGTTCTTTGACCCGCCTTAAAATTTCAAGAACTTTAAAAGAAACAGTTCATAAATTAAGATTGCAGGAATTAAAATAACTAACTAAAAAGCTAGATGGAATAACATAATTGGCCGAAATCCAAATCTCCAATGGCTAAATTTTCAACGGCTAATTTTCAACATGATTCTGCTTAATTTTCAATGGCTTCATAATTGGCCGAAATCCAAAATCTCTAATGGCTAAAGGGGGACAACATTACATATTTGCACGAATTGTTTCATTTGTGGCCCAAATGCCTTCCAAGATTTATGACCAGTCCCATCGATGTTGAATTGTGCCATACATTTCACCAAAAACAAAACAAAAAAAATTGTGCCAAACCAATTTGAGTGGACTGACAGAAAAAGATTCATTGCTTTTTAAAACAAATCCAAGAATTCTTTAGCTTCAGAAATTTATCATAACATAAGCTTGTCATAACGGAATTATTAGCCATTTTTGTCACCAATGTTGTTTGAAATAGCCACTTTTATCCTTTTTTCAAATAAAATTCTAAAAAAACATCAAAATTGATAATGTGGCAAAAAACTATCATAATACCTCTCTCCTGCAGGGGTAAAACTGGAAACTTATTGTATGAATGGCAGTGACGGATCCAGAACTCGACATCAGTGGGGTCAGAGACGATTCTAGAAGGGCCCGAAATTTTTAAAAATACTACATATGGTAAATTTTAGTAAATTTTATATGTAGTTTGGAGTATTTTATCAAGTTCGCCCCCCTCTCCAAATTTTTTTTTTTGTATTTTGTCAAACAATATACAGCATAAAAAAATGACTGAGAATGAGATGTCTCGCAGGAAGGAATTGAGACTTGAGAGTTGAGAGACAAGACTATTTTTTATTGAGAGCAACTTGTAAAATATCCCGCGAAGCGGGGAAAAAAAAAATTCACTGGGGTCAAATGACCCCAGTGACCCTTACCTGCATCCGTCACTGATGAATGGCTATAAGTTTCCAGTTTTACCCCTGCAAGAGAGAGGTATTATGATAGCTTTTTGCCACATTATCAATTTTGATGTTTTTTTAGAATTTTATTTGAAAAAAGGATAAAAGTAGCTGTTTCAAACAACATTGGTGACAAAAATGGCTGAAAAAAATTAAAAAGGATAAAAGTGGCTGTTTCAAACAACATTGGTGACAAAAATGACTAATAATTCTGTCATAACGATTTCTTCTTGAAAAAAGAAGCATGCCATAAGGGTCATTAGTATTAGGCATATATGTATTACTAGACAAATTACCATTATCAAAAGAAGCAGCCAAAGTCAAGAGGTTCATAGCCTAGTGGAGCTATGGCCTACCCACAACCGTGAGGTTGAGGGTTCAACACCTCTCTCCTATATGGGCAAATAAATATTCTCTTCCTAAGGTAGTCCTCCTCCTCTGGTGAAGTTAAAAAAAAAAAAAAAGCAGCCAAATATGGAAAGTTCTGATTAAAAAAAAGAATTGGGCGGAAATTTTAATAGTTGATCTTGTATTTGCGTATAACGATCATTTTCAATACATGACGGGTTACGTTTGTTAAAAATGAAGTAAACAGTGCAACAAATTTTATGTGGATCATATATATCGACAAGAAATATTTTAGGATCTTATACAGATTGCCCAAAAATACCCCTATTTTTTGGACTTCCGTTATGATTTAACGGAGAATATGGATGGAATGTCAAAAACCAAAAACCGAAATAGTTTAGGGGGTAAAACTTGACCCTTTTTAGTTGAGGGTCAAAAACCCAAAAACGGAATAGTTTAGGGGGCGTGAGCGATTTTTACCCTTTTTAATTTTTTTGAAGTCCGATTGGGCGGTTGCCCAATATAGGAGAGAAAGAACTACCTCAAATGATGAGGAGATAGTCCTAAAAATGGAGATTAAAGCTTGCCGCACCCAGACGGAGGGTATCGAACCCACGACCTTGAGGTGCCTGCCCCACTGGGCTAGGACACCTTTGATATTTATTTTATTGATTAGATGTGTTCTCCATTTGACCAAAGAAATAATAGTTTATTTACCATTCATAAAGAAAAATAATAATAATTTATAATCTTGATAGCACTAGTATGCAGTAGTATTTTTTTTTTTTACGCCACGATGGGCGATTGCCCCATATTGAGGAGAGAGAACAACCCCATATTAGGGAGAGAGAATACCCTAGATAAGGGAGAATAAAATTTACCACACGCAAGCGGGGGTATCGAACTCGGGACCTCTCGATCACCTGCCGGCCAATGCCCCACTGGGCTATTGGCCTTCCATGTATGCAGTAGTATAATAGCGACTAATAATCTTTCTTCTTCTTCTTCTTCTTTTTTTTTTTTTTAAATAAAGAAACTTTATTGAAAAAGAAACTAATTATATAGTCCCATTAATTAATTACTTGTCGAATAAATATTTTCTCCAATATTTAACTTGTGGTTAAGAAAGCGAAACATTTTGTACTTAAATTCTTCCTTTCCTAAAATATCAAAGTTAAGGAAAGAAGGCCAGCAATAAAGAAGTTCCAAACTAAAATCTGTTAAACGTATAAATTACTTGTTATGAGCAAAATTATAAAGTAGGGTAAAAAGCGCTCACGCCCTCTAAACTATTTCCTTTTTTTATTTTTGACCCTCAATTAAAAACGGTCAAGTTTTACCCCCTAAACTATTTCGGTTTTTGATTTTTGACCTTCCATACATATTCTCCGTTACATCATAACGGAAGTCCAAAAAAATCGGGGCATTTTTGGGCAATCTGTATAAGATCCTAAAATTTTTGTTTTTATAAAAAAAAACCCTATTATTCTGACGAGAAAGAAGAAGTCGCCGGTGAGAACAGTGACAGAAGAAGCCGGAAGCCCGATACCACTCCTCTTCTCCAACCACCAACTGTAAATTCCAACCTCTTAAAAAAATCTTAAAATGACCTTTTTTCACTTAAATTTAATTCTATTTATTATGAATGATATGATTTTTTCAAAATGCCCCCATTTTTTGGACTTCCGTTATGATGTAACAGAGAATATGGATGGAAGGTCAAAAACCAAAAAACCGAAATAGTTTAGGGGGTAAAACTTGACCATTTTTAGTTGAAGGTCAAAAATAAAAAAACGGAATAATTTAGGGGGCGTCAGCGCTTTTTACCCTATAAAGTATAATGTGCATCACAAATTTTAGTCCCACCTAAAAGAATAGTTTTGTACCACTCCTCTAACTTACGGCTGAGAGATTATTCTGAATTTCTCCACACTACGACTCTAATACGTTGACTTTTTATTTTTAAAAAATATATCTAGTTTTGTCACATACTTTAATCAACAATTTATCCAAAAATTAATAATGTAGTTATTTTATTCAAACAATAAATTTCGGACAACAACAAAATCTACTTTATATATATATATATATATATAGGGTCAATAATTCATATTTTTCAGAAAATAATAATAATGACACTCTTTTTTGTACGACTCGATTACAATGCTAAGAAGTGAGTTCCTTAACCTCTCTACTAATGCATCTCAACAGTTGATTTTTTTTTTTGGCTTTACCATCTAATTTTCAAGCCCGACAAGCCTACTAATCTAGATCGGGTACTGTAGAGGCCCAAGAATAAGGCGATCCTCCCAACATCAATAACTTCATACAAATATCATGATCACGATTTGAACTTTGGTAATTCTTAAGAAAGGAGTCCACTTCATTACAATTGAGGTTGGTCAACTGTTGATTTTTATTCCAACAATAAAAATTACCTCTTTTTCTTGGAATAACTTTTATATCTAAAGAATAGCTATTTCACAAATTGCACTATCAATTCCTACTTCCCAATTGGTGGGGATTCCTTACCATTCCTCTGCTTTGTACTAACATTTGATTCTTGTTTTATATTCTCCGACCATGAATTTTCACCACTCCGATTCACTCCCCATCCACTCTCTCTCCCAGATTTAATGCGGAACAGTCAAACAACTATTTCTTTACATATGTAAAATAAATTTTAACAGTTAAATTTTTATTTAACGAGTAACATAAATAATTATTATTATTATTAACGTGTGTGGCATACACTCTGCCACACACTCGTTCAACACGGATTTGTAATCCTCTTCGTGGAGTCATCCCTACCTTTTTCCAAAGCCCAAAGGGTTAGATTCCTGAGTCCTATTCAAATCTCTTGGTTTTTATTTATATTCTCTAATCTATTCTCGTGCAATTCATCTCATGACGTTATATTGTCCACAGAAAAAATAATTTTTTATTTTTTTCTTTTCAAAAAGATAATAGCAAGAACACGTTTGACGAACATCAAATTCGATAATGGTAGATCTAACTGCAAGATTTACTATTATTTAATTCGATAATTAAAAATGTATAGCTTGATAATGGTAAAGGAGTCGACAAACGAATAAAGACCCAAACAAACTACTATTAACAAAATGTGAAGTATGTACGATGTATACTTACAAGATTTGCGTGTTTGATCGGTTGTCTTAATAAAATTCCTCAAATTCCTTATTAAAAGAAAGAAAAATCCACGTGTTAAACTGTTGTTCTTTTTTCTATAGATTTTTTTTTTTTACGCCACGATGGGCAATTGCCTCACATTAGGGAGAGAGAACAACCCCACATTGGGGGAGAGGCAATACCCTAGATAATATAGAATAAAGCTTACCACACGCAAGTGAAGGATATCGAACTCGGAACCTCTCGATCACGGATCGACCAATGCCCCCACTAGGCTATTGGCCTCTTCGATCTTCTTTCTATAGATTGAAACATGAAAAGATGGTGAGGCCTGTGCTGTCTTTATATATTCATCGGCACATTGTACGCGAGACGCAAAATTTGTAGCCACAAAAACATTTTCGAGTTAGGTCATTAATTTGTGTCATGAAAATAATAATTCGATCTTTTTTCTCTTTTTCAATCCGTCACTTACAATGAACATCAAAGTCGAGACGTGTCAGTTTGGTTAAAAATGTTATAAACCACCAACCTTAAGTGGTCTTGGCCCCATGTGATCTTACTAGCTAATTAAGTTAATAAAATAATGTACGGAATTAACTAGCTAAGGAATGTCCTAATTTGATTCCTAGTTCTCATTATCTCCTTTTTGTAACAACTACTCGCTCCATTCCCTATTAATTGTCGTTTAAGAGATATCTAGGTATCCAAATTAATTGTCGTTTAAGGTTGTTTTATTAGTTGTCAACAATTTATTCCAATTATACCCTCAACATTTTCCTTTCTTTATGACAAAGAAGTGAGAGAGAGGGAGGGTGGGGGATAATATTGGAAGTTTAGGTGAAAATGACAACTTTCTTAATTTTCTCAAATTGTTTAAAGAGTCTTATATTTAGGAATGGAGGGAATAATATTTATAAAATACACACGGAAATGTCTTTCAAAAGTGCCATAAGGTTATACCCAGAAAAGCAATACTTCTTCCGCTTGGATTGAAATTTCACTTTACTATTCATTTTGTATAAAAAAATGTAACATTTAAATTCGAATGAAGAAGGTAACAATAATGCCGATTGATTCGTCAGGCTAGGAGGAAGTTTTGCTAAATAAATTATATTTCCATTAATCGCAAATAATGACGCCATTACTAATCAAAAGGAAAATCAAAATACAGAAAGTAACAGTTATACAAACGATTTAAAAAATCACGATAATAGATCAAAAGACACACCCTAGAAAAACTTGGATGGTTAGGAAAAACAACTAATAAAACTAAGAAATTAAACAAATACATAATCTTCTTCTTCAAAGCATCTTCTATCTGCAATCCTCGAACCACGAGTGACAGTGAGAATATCACTTTCAACATCTTCCTAGAGTGCCGACAATTTATAGGGACTATGCACGTATCAACCGTCCCAATAAATTGTCTCTGGGAAGATGTAAAAGATGATAAAGCCCAAATCAAATCGAGTTGAACACATCCTCCTAGAAAAATGAAAAAAATCTAGATCTACGAAGATATGAGACTCATCTAACCACTGCGTCTTGAATCTTGAAGAAAAAAACTCTGAAAAATGTTTCATATGATTCGTAGTACAAAATAGAGTAAGATTAACGGAAAAAAAGGACCAAGATTTGGCCATTGGCAAATCTGCCCAGCAGCAGAGGAGAGAAAGAGAGCAGGAGGAAAAGAGGAGGAAGAGAGAGAAGAGAGAAAAGGGAAAAAAGAATTTTGTCCTAAAAACGTAGTGGTAGGAGGAAGTTGCGTAGTGGAAAATGACATACAAAACGACATATCCTTGGCAAGTATTCTATATATTATAAATCGACAACAAAAAAAACCATGCAAAAATGGAAGTATACTAAATACCATAAAGCAGGTGGATAGTGTAAGAAGTTAGAAGTACTGTTGAGGGATTAGAAATGTCCAAAAAAATTCATTTATTCACCTCTTCTACGCATCATCACACAATAATAACAATTTAATGCTATATATCACCATAAAAAAAATTATGTGTTTTTTTCTCTGAGACTCTCAAACGGTTAAAGAATGGATAGAATTGAATAGGATAAAGAAGGGCAAAAAATTATATGTCCCCGTGTGTGTCCCCAACCAATCACAATTCACCATGTGTATATATAATTGAAAAAAATAATTATATAATAAATTCTGATTGATTGGGGACATGATTGGAGACAGTAATGGGGACGGACGATTTTCACCCATAAAGAAGGGCTACATGGAAAAATTGTCATAATCTTAGTATAGCTCATAATGTTGCCAAGTGGGGTGAAGACCAAAAATTTTGTGGTTTATGTTTATCCAGCACTGAATTCTCTTGCATAGAGGAGGCATTAATAGGCCGGGGAAACTTTTATAAGATGCTCTATGCCTATGGTCAGAATTCAATTTTATGATACCGATAAAAAAGACTTAAAATTGCGAAAGAAAATTTCGAAATCTTAAAATAGATGTTCGTAATTAATTGTTGGATTACACGGGAGAAAATGATGAACATCCAGGGATCCAAAGGTTGGAAGGGTAGTGGTTAATGTCATTGAAAATTGGCAAAGGATGAACGTACCTTTGAAAGCAATTACGAAATGAACCACATTTAGCGTTAATAACTTTTTATAAATTTTTATTGCAACTTGAAAATATGGAACTGAAGCTTCAAATGCAGTGAGAAAGTTATAGATGAAAATTACATTGATTTAAGTTTTTTTAAAAAATCAAATAAAAATTGAATCATATTTTACTAAATTGTACCGGTTGTAATTTTAGAAAATTATTAATTTATAATATTTATGGGACTATAAATTCATATAAGAATCTTCTAAAAAGTATTATCTTATTAATTTATCAAAATTATCAAATATTTACACTCGACCTGAGTTGGGATCAGGTATAATTATTATTTTAGAAAAATTATTAATTTATCGAATATTAATTTATAAAAGTTATATTGTATCCTCAAAAGTATTATACTCTAATTATATATTTTTAAGCATTTTTTTTATAGAAAGATGGATATTCATCTTTAGATGAAATAGAAAATTTTATACACAATATTTCCTATCTTGAATTTAATAGCTGTTGCTAAGTATTGAATTTAATAGCTTTGCATAGGGTTTCAAATCACTCACTAATTACCGTGAACTATTTGTTGGATTCTCCATCCTCTGGGTAATAATTGCACTGTTGATAATCTTTGTATAGAAAGACTTTTGGAGCATAACAGAGCATTTCTTGTCTTATTATAGACAAATACTCCCTCCATTCTCTATTAATTGTCGTTTAGGAGATATCTAGATATCCAAATTAATTGTCGTTTAAGGTTGTTTTATTAGTTGTCAACAATTTATTCCAATTATACCCTCAACATTTTCCTTTCTTTATGACAAAGAAGTGTGTGAGAGAGAGAGGGAGGGTGGGGGATAATATTGGAAGTGTAGGTGAAAATGACAACTTTCTTAATTTTCTCAAATTGTCTAAAGAGTCCTATATTTAGGAATGGAGGGAGTACCATTTTGTATCCCGTTTACTGTCTCATTAATAAAAAATTATCATATATTAATTTTTAAATTAAAAATACTATAATTTTAAAAAAATAGTGAAATCTTCAAAAAAAAATTAACACATAATAATTTTTTATTGATTAAATAAAAAACGTGATACATAATGGAGACATACGATTTTTTTGTCTCCCCGACCTCAACACCGAACCCCCAACCCTCGTAACAAAAACGAATTAATATTGCTAGTCTTCAACTTTTTAATAATTACCGAACAATCCCTACATTATTTAAAATGCATCAACCTCACATTTTAAAATTAGTATATTGATTTTCGCTCACAATAATTCAATAGCTTACATTAGCAATATTAATGCAAAATTGTATGGCAGGAGTACGAAACATAATCAGTTTGAACGCAATAACATAATCTTATTCCTTTATAATTCGTAAAAATGTCAAGAAAATATTCAATATCAACACAAAATGCACTTCATAATAAGAAAATCGACAAAATATTGGTATTAATCACCACCGACCATTGTGTATCGATACATTGAACTAAAGCAAAGAAATTGTTTCAAGAAAGAAAGAGTAAGGACCCAAATCACGCCGCAAAGACAAATAAGGAAAGACTGCCTCTATTTCTAGATGTATGACGCCAAATGTTATATTGACAAAATTTTCCATAGAAGTTATGGCTTCTCTATTATGATCACCACGCGCAATAAAATCTACTCTAATTGCACCCATCACACTTGTTCTCCAACAACATTAATTTTAAACAAGTCAATAGGATGAGGAATAGGTCGAAACATTCTATTGCCATGAGCCTTGTCGTGGCGTATCTAAATGTGCTTTTGTCACCTGCTAGTACACGTATAAATAGGTCGAAACATTATATTGCTACTTCAATTGTCCACTAAACAAGTCCATGTAGCTACCAACATGATGCATAGTCAAGGCGAAAGAGATTTCCAAACTTCTAAACGGGCGATCAACCAATAGAATGAAAATAACTTCTGGGAGAGAGGTATCAATGTGTTTTCAGACGTTGTGATTAAAAGAAAAACATATTCTTTAGATAGATACATCTCAAACATTGAAGTTTTAACATGGTAAATCTTTCTTTAAGTGAAATAAATACGTAATTAAGTGTTACATGGTTGTAAAATAATAAATAAGATAATATTTCTATTTTTGCTACCTCATCTAACCAAATATTACTTATCATGGTCTTTCAAAGTAAAAAGGGTGAAACTCTACTCTTGAATAGACAATTAATATGAAGTTGGGTTTACTCCATGATTTAGTATGGGATATTGAGAGAGAAAAAAACAGTTTCTTTTTTTTAGAAAGTTGAAATATACGGGCGTGATTAACATATTTGAATAATGTGAGGAGCAAATTGAAATTAATCAGAGTAGGAAGCTTTTAAATAATGTAAGACGCATTCCGTTACTTAGGTAACTAAAAAGAATATAACCAAAAAACTCATCTCTATATAGAATAAAAAATCTTAGATATCCTAGACTTCATCAATCATTCTAAGATTTCATCAAAAAAAAATACCAATTATTCTAAGAAGAGAGATCCTAAGATCATATTCGTGGTTGAGTATCGCATCTATCTATTAATTTTAGAAAATGCTTACAATAATACTATAAAAATTCAGGCATAAAAGTTTTTTCATTTTTTCACAGTATCAAAATATCTCATCTCAGTGTGGTATAGATTCGGTATTGAGACACTCAGACTAGTATTAAGGGATTTAAGAAGCCGGTTTGATGATTTGAATTCGTAACTTTTTTTCAATAATCTCTCATTTTTGCCTATTAAAATAAATATCAATAACCTAATATTTCCTCGTAATATATTAGTAGTTACTTCCTCCATTCACACTTAATTGTCCTTTAGGAAATTTATAGGTATCTAAATCAATTGTCGTTTAAGACCCTTTTATTAGTTGTCAATAATTTATTTCAATTATACCATTGACATTTCTTTTATTTGCCGCATCTGCCATCCCTATTTTTTCCTTTCTTTTTTTATGCTATAGAAGTGTGTGAGAGAGAGGGGTAATATTGAAATTTTCGGTGAAAATGACAAATTCCTTAATTTTCTAAAATTGTCTAAAAAGTCTTATATTTAGGAATGGAGGTAGTAAAATATATCTTGCAATTTTCAACAATAAATCATAATATAGTTAACTGGTAGCTCACTGCACTTTTCACTCTACGCCTTATTCAGGCACTGTTGAAAGTTCGAGTTACTACTTAGTAACCCGCTCATGGGGCTGTTCTATCTCCCCGTTCATGGGGCTCCGCCTTCGTGCGTTCAAAAAAAAAAAAAGAAAAAAAAAAAAGCACCTCAATGCGCATACACAAAATTTATATTATTGGCTAACAACTCACCTTATTTTCCACTCTCAACCTTATTCCGGACAAAACGAAAAGTTATAATCACATAAAAACACCTTAGTGTGTATATAGCAAGTTTCCATAACGTCTGCAAGAGCAGCCCAATTAGTTTAAGGATGGTAGATTGTGCGAAAGAACGCATAATCGAATTTTGGCAGCCGTAGCGTGAAAGTTTCAACCCTCTAATGTGGGGGTGACTTCTTGTGGTGGATTAATACAAATACTCCCATCTAATCCAACCGATGAATCTCCTTAATTTACATCCTCCAAATTATCTATCGAATTGGAGAGTGGGGGTGGTGGGCCTTTTAGTTCACAAGCAAGTTTTCAGAATCCAATATCCAAATATCAATCACCAAAACAATATATCCCCGCAATTTTCAAAGAGATTTTTTTTTTTTTTTGAAGAAAACAGATAATCATATACTGATATCAGAGATTACATATGATAGGAGAAAATTCGGAGGATCTCCAAATCATTGAGATGAGGATTGATTTATCGTAGCTAGTTTGGCCAATATATCAGCTGCATTGTTACAAGATCTATGAATATATGAAATTTTGATCGAAAAAAAATCTAGAATACTCTTAGTAAGACTAACAAAATGACCGACAGGAGAGAAATCTTCTTCATATTACTCTATCTTATTAACTATACTTTGACAATCACTTTCAACTTCACAAAGGAATAAACTTATTTCTTTGATGAAACGAGTTCCTTCCAAAATGGCTAGTAAATTACTATAAGATTCTGATTTTCTGACGCTTATATTCTCTCTAATTTTCTCTCTCCTCCCTCTGACTTCGGACACTATATATTGACCTTCCTCGTACCGTCCCCTCCATCATCGGTCAGCTCTTTCTGCTGTCTGAAATTTACTTCAAAAATGGCGTTTCGTAGAGCTCTGTCAAAGCGAATATTCACAAAAACTAGTTTAGACTCAAACCCATCAATTTTAATCCGTTCTCAGATCTCGTCACCGTCAAATGATCTTCCAAATGCCGGCTTTAAAACCAACTTCCAGAGAGAAATTCTCTCTGCACCACCCGATTCCTCTTCCTCATCTAAGGCCGGTTTTTTCCGGCGATTCCTCGAGCAAAGGAGAGAAATCAACCAATCCATACCTTCAAAGCTGCCGGAATTTCTCTCCATTCCAGTCGGTGATAAGCTCAGAGAAAAATTGAGGTCAATTAACATTAATAATGCAAGAGAACGTCCTCACCTACTCCCTCCGGCGCCGGCGCCGGGAGCGGAGACCGGCGGTATGTCTGTATCGGAGACAAGAAAGATTTTGAGATGTGCTCAGTTGGAAAAAGTTAGATTGAAGCTTAGAGAAATTCCTTCGAATTCGATTTCGTACTATGAATTCGTAAAAATATGCGGTGATTTTTGTGAGAATCGAGAACAAGGTCTGGAGTTTGCTAAGATTCTTGATCAGTCCGGTACCGTCATCGTTCTCGGCAACGTCGTCTTTCTCCGGCCAGATCAGGTATGAATCAACTAAACTTTCATATCATAAAAGAAACAATGTTTCTTTATCGTATATTTTCGATTGATAAATTTGGAATATTAAAATATAAAATCTCACGTTGCATGTCTAAAAAGATTCAAGTCGTTAATAAGTTCATCGTTGTTAAGAATTTCACATCGACTACTTTGTGAGTATATTTTCAATATATAAGGTTTGACAATCATGCTCTCTCCTCCTACATTTTGAGGGTTTGAGTCAGAGTCGCCTAATCTGATGTTGGACTCATTGATGTTCACGCTTCAGATGTCTATCCCTGGGCGTGAAGGGGTCCCACGTCGACTGGCTTGTAAAATTATTTGCAATATATAAAGTTTTGTCAATCCTTACTTTTGAGATACATTTTGGGTGATTGTGTTAGGCACATGTCCATTTTTAATAATGGTTAACGCCTTTCATTACCAATTAATTTTAAAATTATATAAAGACACATGAGCTAATTTTCACTCTTCATATAAATATGTTCATTTCATATAGATTTTTTTTAAGTGTTGCATGTGGATTTACATTTCTTTTTAAACTAATTTTTGTGTGTGTTGAATTTCAATTACAGATTGCAAAATCAGTGGAGAAGATGATTAGTGAATCCATAGCAATACCAAACGATCCAAGAAGAAAAGAATTGGAAGAAATGGAGAAGAAAAAGGCCATAATTGATAAGAAAGCAGAGTCATTAGTAAAAGCAGAGCTGTATTGTGGGCTGGGCTTTATGATGGTGCAAACATTGGGCTTTATGAGGCTAACTTTTTGGGAGTTGAGTTGGGATGTGATGGAGCCCATTTGTTTCTTTGTCACCTCTTTTCATTTTGCACTTGCTTATGGCTTTTTCTTGAGGACATCAAAAGAGCCTTCTTTTGAAGGGTATTTTCAGCGACGGTTCAGAGTGAAACAAAAAAACCTTATGAAGATTCACAATTTTGATGCTGAAAAGTATAATCAATTGCGCCGGGTTTTTTATCCTGATTTTTCTTGTGATAACGCAAGAGGCCCAATAATTGGGCCCATTCATGGTTGACTTTTTTAAATTGAAACCTATAGAACTATGGAAGAGATTCTAACTTTTGTTTAAGCATCAAAGTTTGTTGGCGTAACTGATTCGGTAGCTTCATTCTTTAATAAAGATTAGATGATCGATATCCGCTTAAGTATGGAACTGCCAATTTGACTAGTAGAAATTAGTCTAGAATGATCTCTCAAATGTCGGAGTCAATTAGAACACGATCAAACAGAAAAAACGAAAAAATGTGTTTTTTCTTTCTTTTCTTTATCTTCTGTGCAACTAGGATTGTCAAATGAATCAGGCATTTGGTGCGTACAATTTTCAAACTCGAACAATTTTGAACCGATCTCAACTATTTTAATCTGAACCAACTCTAAACTCGACCGGAATTTATACTCTTATGTATGATATAATATTATACAATATGTGTTATGAAAATATCGAAGGTTAGAGTCTTTATGAATTCTTAACTTCCAATCCCATGAGTTCCCCTAACTTCCTATTGACGAAGTAACTTCACAGACTCCATAACCTCCCATTGATGAAGGGATTCCCAAAATTTCATTAGTTATTTCATGGTAGGGTTTTAATTGATGTGAATATGTAATACGAGATTATAAGAAAAGTTCTTTCACTATATTTTGTCTTTTATTTTTACTTTATTTATTTTTTACTTTATTCTTGGAGTACAATTTATTCTATTTCATAATAAATATACATATCACAATTATGTTATTTTACATATAGTAGTATAAGTATCAAAGTTGTTAATAGCGTTTCGCGGTCCGTCGCGGTGAAGCTTCAAAAGTTATAGCGGTGTCGCGACGCGGTACTTTTTCGCGGTTTCTGATATGACATATTTATATAGATATATGACACAAAATTAGTAATACTTGTAAACATTTAGTTAAATTCTTCCATGTTTATTGCAAAATATCAATTACATATTCTATTAAATTATATTCAATTACAAAAATTAAGAAACTCATCAATACATCACAAAATTATATCACAAACGTATAACAATTATAAACACATTAATCATTATATCACAAAGTATAAATTAATCAATATAAATTAATACATATCTATATTATTATATCACCATTATATATCAAATTAACAAATTAATAAAAATAGATTATCAAATTACCAGAAAAAAACAGAAAAAAAACAAAAAAAATAAAAAAAAGGAAAAAAAATTAAACCACCGGGATTCCTGATTTTTCGCGATAGCGCCGCGACCGCGAAACCGTGATAGCGCCGCTAAGTGCCGCTATAGCGGGATTTCTCGTTGTCGACCGCGACGCGCCACGACACGACACCGCGGTAAAGCTCCGCGACGCGCCGCGATACCGCGATAGCGCCGCTATTCGCCGCTATTCACAACTATGATAAGTATATATGAATAAAAGAGATAGAATAATATTCTTTGTATCATAAGGTCCAAGCATAGTGGGACGATGGCCTGCCCACAACCTCAGATTGTGGGTTCGATACCCCTCACACAAAGGGAATGATTTAATTGTCATTTATTGGGTTCCCTTGTGTGGGTCTTCTACTCCCCTTCATGGGGTACCCGCTAGCTGGGACTTTTAGTTCTCCTCCTTTGTGAGGCACTTCTACTCCCCTCATGGGCACCCGTTCAATCGGGCTTCTATCCGCCCTACATGGGCTCCTCCTCTGGTGAGGTCCCAAAAAAAAAAAATAATAATAATATTCTTTGTGAAAAAGGAATCTGTATTAATTACAATTGTGAAAAAATTTACAAATAAAAAAAAAATTAAAGTTTCTCGTGCCATTTCAGGGCATTATTAATACTTCCGTCCATCCAAACAATAGAGATAATGTATGAATAGAATAATTTTGAGACACTTGTTATGATCCTATGAATATATGAATAAATAGAGAGAATCAATTATCGGAGAGAGTCTTAATTAATCCCATGCAAAGAGCAAAATACCTGAAAGTGCCCCCAATCGAACATTTATATTGGACTTCATCATTCCTCAAGAAGAAAAAAAAAGGTCCAGTTGGTTTTGTTCCATTAGACATCATGCTTCACGAAGCATTATGTTTAGAATAGTCAACTCTGTTTTTGTCGTGTCGTTTTTTAGAGTGGATTCTTTTCTATTTTTAATTCCTTTTAAATTGTAGATCGTAGGAAAGTTAATTTATATCGACAACGTATATTTAATTTTGCTTCAAAATTTAATGTATCGTTTTGAATAAAGCGACTCACATTGGAGATGCTCTTAATATATCAATGGAAATATCAATTGGAAAAATACTGTCCCCAACAAGATGCCGTTTAATCGCAGGAGAATAATTCACCACGCAGAGATAAAAGTACTTCTCATGTGATAAAAAGGCAAATACTTAAACACTACTTTCTTCTTCTTCTTCTTTTAGGCTTTTTAGCACATAAAACGCTTTGCACTTTGTTTTTTCACCTTTTTGGCACGCTTATTAGTCTTGGGGGAAGTCACAGAGAAGAAAATAAATCAATAATTGGTCCACAGCGTCACAAAACTCTCTCCAAACCTTATTTTGTGGTGGAAAAGGTCACCAAGTGCAAAACTCGAGTATACTGCTGGGTTATGAAGCCAAATGTTTTAAGTTTGTTTTATTATTGGTCGTCCAGGTAAAATTCTAATTACAGTTGTGTATTTTATTATAAGAGTTAATAACTATTTATAATACTAAACTATTTACGAATTTCTCTTTATACTATTAAACTATTTTTGGGTGTTTTTCGGCCAGCGATGTCACGTGAGTTGCTTCGGAACATGAACAACGACGAAAAGGAAAAGAAATCTTGGAAACGTCGGGCGATAACTGCTTAATTTATTGTTGCAAGGGCAAACGGGTCTGTCAAATTAAGCAGTTATGCCTCAACGTTTCCAATATTTCTTTTCCTAGCCTTTGTTCATGTTCTGAAACAACTCACGTGACATCGTTGGCCGGAAAACACCCAAAAAATGGGTGGTTGTATATTTTTTGATAAACGTAAATAGTTGAGTGACATATTTAGATAAAAAAATAATTTAGTACTATAAAAAGAAATTCGTAAATAGTTTAGTGCTATAAATAGCTATTAACTCATTATTATAAATAGCCAACTTATATCTTTAACTCTTGTATATCTCGATATAGTGAAATATCCTACTTTGACAGCGCCCTATGCGTAATCAATTCCTTAACGAATTGAGTTAACAATTTCGTATCTTTCATTATCGTTTTCGATCCCGTTTAGCTCACATTATTGCAGTCTATTTCCTTATCAGGCAAAGTTAGTAAAATTTAACATGCACAACTTATCATAGGTTATGGTGTTAAATTCTTCTAAATCTGTTTGATATGCACTCTTGTATTTTTTTTTTTAACATATGCCATTTGAAGAAACTATTAAAAAGGAATTGTTTGATACACCTTAAAGGAGATGCGAATCGACTCAATCTTTTTTTCTATTTAAGAATCAAGTTTGATTCAAAATAACAACCATCCCCCCCCCCACCCCACCCCCCCACACACACATTTCCTAAAAGCTAAAATTTAAAGTATTTTGATAGAACAATGAAATGTAACTTTGTAGTTTTTTGTAAAATTGGATTAGAGTTTTGTATTTGAGTTTTTTCGTCTTAAATTCTGTAAAGATTCAATTATATTATATGAAATATTATATTGTGTATCATATATGAATGTTTAAGTGATATATGACATGTAATAGAGGCGAACTAAAACCTATATGTTAGAGCTCGAATTACATTTGGAATTTTTTTTGAGGTATAATAAAATTTATTTTTTATAATACTTAGTGGTGGATACATTTTTTTAAAACCACATATTTATATGAAAATGTATTTTTCACTCTTAATATTTTTAATAATCTATTACATTGACCCCTTAAGAAGAGATTCCTAAATCCGACCTTAATAATAATAATGCTTATATTGCAAGAAATTAACACAGGAAAAGGCATTTGCAATGCAGTCTTCACCACACCTTAATACCTTATCCGAAGCCCCCAACTCCTTGCCTGGGCCTCCCTTGAAAAATAGCATATTATTGTGGAGTTTAGGTGGGAGTTCCATCAAACAGGTCCTACCAGCCACATGTTTCTTCAACCCAAATCTATATTTGTACGCTACCCGTTGGGAGGTGTCACTATTTAGTCGGTTATGGCCTCTCTTTTTTTTTTTTTTGCTTTTAGATAATCGTGAGAAATTGTATCTTAAGTTTAATTTATTAATCTTGACTCGATATTTTTTGTACAATTATAAAGATTTGTTGTTATTTACTAATTTATTTTTGTAATTAAAACAGTAAAAATATGCGAGAAAAGTATTAAGTCACGATCAATATACTCGATGGGACGAGGAGAGCAATCTATATACCCCATCCTCTATTTTATTTGAAAACAGTTAGGAAAGTGACGTGGATATTTGAGTTGAGAATATTTAGTTTTGATTAAAAGAAAGTGCTATTTAAAGTGTTTAGGAAGTGGGGGAAAAAAAAGAAAAATAATGTTTGATTGGGCCTGGATGAGTTGTTATTAGGAAACACACAAATTTGTAGGAGTTGTCCAACTAACTGATTAACGTTAACTATACTACTTGTGTTCGTTTAACTGATAAACCAAAATTTCAAATAATGGTCTCTATCTAAACATCATTAATGCTGAATAAGAGCTTTTCTTATAGCTAAAATAGATTTTATTAAAAGAATTATATTTCATTAACACACATAATTGAACAATTGAACAACTGCTACCAACCCGAGTTGATCCAAATAGCAGAAAATTGATGTCTCTTAAAAAAGGTTTTGAATTTCGAATTTTGAAAACAAAAAAAAAAAAACTCTATTAAAAACTCTATTAGGAAATAAGTTTGGCTGTAAAAAAGAATCGGGTTAGTTAAACGGGTTTGAAAACCTTAAACCTTACCCAAAAAAAAAAAAACTATTTAACAATTGCTGGTCCATTCTTATACACAAAAAGGCGATACTCACAACTTAGAACTCCCACCTCTTGATCTGACATAAATTGTGGAAGATATTAAGGTGACCCAACGGTTCGACTGGTGGGAGGGATGCCTTGTCATTGCTGGTCCATTCTTGACTTCACGTAGTTCGACCTACTCGTGATTGTTGACCATTACACATATTATATGCAGAAGACCCGCTGATTCCGTACAAACGTAAATATTTCAAAACTTCTATTATCTTTTTCCTATTTTCTTAGGAAAATTCTGATATGGACCAGGGCCCTGGTAGGGTCCTGGTCCACTTGGCTGTAAAAGTGCCACGTCGCCCCCCTCCTCCAAAAGAAAAAAGAAAAAAAAAATTTCTCCCAGTCACAGTTAAAATACAAAAAAGATTGTTCTGATATGGACACAGTTAAAAGTCAAAAAATTGTACAAATTTGTCACATCACTATAAAATGAGGAGAGAGACAATTTTTGACTTTTAACTGTGTCCATATCAGAACAATCTTTTTTGTATTTTAACTGTGACTGAGAGAAAAAAAAAAATTTGGAGGGGGGCGACGTGGCTCTTTTACAGTCAGAATTATCCATTTTCTTAAGAAAATAAAAGTTCTATTATTCATTTCATTATGACCAAAAGGAATATAAAATTATCGTTTAGACCTACATTTCACATTCACAAGAAATCAATTGGAATCCACTTGTAGAAGCGGGATTTACTTCTACAAATATAATTAAAGCTGATTTTTCATATGTGAAATGTGGGACAAAAAACATTAAAATGATTCTAAGAAAAAAATTCATCTAATTCATAGGTCGAACCTCGGTAACAAAAAAAAAATAAGGAAAATAAAGATTCTAAATTACTATAAATATTAATAGAAACCACATTAGCATATCGTAGTTGGAGAGGTTTAAAACAAACACCAAGTTGAGCACAATAAGGTTGCAAGAATCATTTTGTTGAAGACATGATTGGTAGTTAGGGTTTTGATATATTTATAGCAAACAATCATTAGAAAAGGCACCTAAAAGTGCATGCTAATCAATCAGTATCTCCCACTGTTCCCTTAAGATCTATGATCATTTCGTCGGACTAGATAATGTTTGAATTTTCTATAGCATTTCCTTTCTAATATTTCTATAAGGTAAATTTCTCTTTACGTATTCTAAATTATTATTTCAAAATAAAACTTTTATATTTTAAAAGATAACCATAAACATTAAGTATTAGAATGAGAAAAATATTAAAGACGATGTTACAGAGCAACTGAGGTGTATTAGACATCATTGGACAAAATACTAGAGAGAGGCCAAAACCATTCGTAGATTAGTACACATAAACATACCCTATGTATAGGAGGAGAATAGATCACCCTGGGTGATGATCAAATGGTTTCAAATTTACTTTCAAGTGGTTTAGTAAAGTTGAGATTATAAGATTGAATCTTAATTGGTGTTATCGGTTTCTATGAACTATACTTGCTCATTGGTAATGCTATTATGACGGGATTAGTACTTGCTGATTGTTCAATTAGTCTGATATGTTCGTGTTAAACACGAAATCTGAAAATGAAGTAGCAGGGAGTGTTGATTACAACTACTTGCACATTCAATTTTAAAAGAAAAACTAGAATACAAAATAATACCACAATAAAATACTACAGAGGCGACATAATTGGAGCATCCACCGTTATCCATTTAATTGATGTAGGTAAATGCTACCGTGTTTGCTTTATACATTCTTAAATTCTATAAACTTTAAATCCATTCATCAATTCTTTTTTGGACCAAAGAGAAATAAATTAAAGAGAAGATGATAGAAATTATATATTGTTTTTGTTGCACCGAAAAACTCGCTTAAAACTTTAACCATTAGTCTTTGGTCGAGGTAGCGGTGACTAATTCCCTCGCCATGAGAGTTCTTTGACTAGTTATAAAATGTGCTCCATTTCTTATAATAAATGGAATAAACTCTTAACAACATAGTTAAGGGGCGAAATGAACTATCACAACGTCATACCTCATGTTTAACCAATAGTCTTCATATATGTTTTTGCATTATTTTCTAAAATTATCAAGAAATAAAATACTCCCTCAATTTCATAATATAAATTGTTTAAAACATATAATGAAAATTAAGGAATAAAAAAGTAAGGTGTTTTTAAAAAAAAATCAAAATATCAATATTACTCACTTATATAGAATTAGTGGTATACAAGTCCTATTTAAGAGAGTAACATTGATATTTTAATTAAAAAACACATTTTTTTCTTTCTTAATTTTAGATAAAAATGTCTTAAATGACTTATATTATGGAATGAAAGTAGTAGATGATGATCGAGTATTGAAATTTAGTACTTCAAATTACTTTTTAATCAATTTATCGCGATTGAGGTGAATGTCACTTTAAAATTTTATATGAGAAAAGTACTACTTATACCCATTAAGTATCTTTGAAAAACAAGTTATGACCCTTAATTTTTATAGGTGCAATAGGTGCCAAAATTGCACCTGATAATTTACGATGTGCTATTTCTAGACAAAATCGGCGGAATCCAATGAGAGGGGGCGGCGTTCCACATGTGCGACCCGCACACGTACATTTTGAGGGGTATAATAGTCAATTTTCCCATAATTCTTTTTCAAAAAAAGAAAAGAAAATCTGAAATAAAAAAATCCCCAAAAATCTCCACCACCCTCTCTTCATCCTCTTCTTCCAAAATCAAAACTTCCCCCAAAATCTCCACCACCCACCCACCCACCACCCTCTCTTCATCTTCTTCTTCTTCTTCCAAAATCAAAACACCCACCCACCATCACCCTTTCTTCATCTTCTTCCTTCAAAATCAAAACTTCCCCCAAAATCTCCACAACCCACCACCCACCCCTCACCCAACACCACCCTCTCTTCATCTTCTTCCTTCAAAATCAAAACTTCCCCCAAATCTCCACCACCCACCACCCACCCCTCACCCAACACCACCCTCTCTTCATCTTCTTCCTTCAAAATCAAAACTTCCCCCAAATCTCCACCACCCACCACCCACCCACCCGCCGCCACCACCACCACCCTCTCTTCATCTTCTTCTTCTAAAATCAAAACTTCCCCCAAAATCTCCACCACCCACCACCCACCACCCACCACCACTCTCTCTTCATCTTCTTCCTCCAAAATAAAAACACCCACCCACCCACCCACCCACCCACCCACCACTCTCTCTTCATCTCCTTCCTTCAAAACCAAAACTTCCCCCAAAATCTCCACCACCCACCACCCACCACTCTCTCTTCATCTTCTTCCTCCAAAATCAAAACACCCACCCACCCTCTCTCTCTTCATCTCCTTCCTTCAAAACCAAAACTTCCAAACCAAAACTTCCCCCAAAATCTCCACTCACCCACCACCACCACCCTCTCTTCATCTTCTTCCTTCAAAATCAAAAACAACTTCAAAGCTTCATCTTCATCTTCATCTTCAAAGCTTCAACCACCAATAAATCCATTTCATCAAAACCTCTTCTTTATCAAAACCCATTTCATATCCATTAAAGAAAAGTTCATTATTCTTCATCAAAACCCATTTAATATCCATTAATGGAAGCAAAATCAACTTCAAAGTTTCAACCACCAATAAATCAACTTCGGAGGCGGATGCTTTGGTCGCTGCTGGAGGAGGAAGAGGAGGATGAGGCGGCTTTGGTGGTGGTGGTGGAGGTGGAGGTGGAGGTGGAGGAGACTTTGGTGGTGGTGGTGGTGGTGGGGTTGGGGGATTTGGAGGTGGAGGGGTGAGTGGTGGTGGAGATGGCAGAGGGATGTAGGTGGAGGGGGAGAGTTTTTTTTTGAATTATAAATTTGGTTGGACGAAATTAATCCTGACATTTCGTATGTGCGGGCCGCACATGTGGAACGCCGCCCCCTCTCATCGGATTCTGCCGATTTTGTCTAGAAATAGCACATCGTAAATTATCAGGTGCAATTTTGGCACCTATAAAAATTATGGGTAATAACTTGCTTTTCAAAGATACTTAATGGGTATAAGTAGTGTTTTTCTCATTTTATATATGTAGTTATGTACAAGAAGTGACGGATTCAAAAATATAATTTATTGGGTTAATTTAATATACACAATAATTCATTGAGGTCATTTATACATTTATTATCTAAATAGAGTAAAATATATCATATATAATTAAATTTTTTTCACTGGAATCATTTGTACCCAGTGACAACATACTGGATCCGTCCCTGTGTACAAGCATGCTTTTCGGACAATAAAACACCCACGCAGGATCATATGTTAATCAAAATATGAGGAAATTATTGCATGCAAAAGTCTAATATTTGGTATTTAGCACAAAAAAAAAAAGTCTAATATTTGGACAGTGAATTATGGAAGCCAAAGGTTCAAAGCATGGAGAGGAAACGCTGTCACGCATTTTCTACAGCAAATGGCTGATAGTAATCAATGATATACTCATAAAGTATCAAAGACCAAAATAAGAAAATAAAAAACATATATATATATATATTGATTCAACTTTAGCGTTTGAATGGTATAGCCCGACAGAAACATGTACTGTTGGAGGGGTTGTTTTCCCTATATTATCCCGCAAAAAATCGTTTGTCCCCAAATATAAGGGACGAATGCAAGAATTATTTGTTGTAGGCGAAAAACTACAACAATATACAAATTTACTTATAAAAATTGCAAAAAAAATTTTGGGGGCGAACTTGATAAAATTTTTCGAACTACATATAAAAATAATTATATGTAGTAGTGTTTTTTAAAATCTCAACATGTATTCATATTTATCTTCAATCACTCATAATTCGCCATGTACATGTGAAATTAAAAGAAATGTTCACATGACAAATTTTGAATAGCGAGAATATATATGTGAACATGTATGAAGACAGGCGATTTTCTCCCCCACTATCCAAGGTCTGTTTGGGTAGAGAAAAAAATCACTCAACAATAGTCATGATAATGATATGACATGATTGAAATTATTTCATAGGTCAAAGACTTGTGAAATTCAATTAAATTATACTATAATTTAATGGTAGCATAGCAAAGAAACTGCCTCAGTGATGAAGGCCGTCCTTACTGGAGTATAACACGTGTTCAACTTTCATGTTTCGCTCTCCCTAAGTTTTTACCAAAAAAACAAAAAAAATTGGATAGTCAGATAACTTTTTATTTTATATTTTTATATAAATAACACTCTTCACAACATGATTTGTATATATTGTATTCATGATTTCAAACAATGTTAGCATAAAAGATCTTGCGAATAATAAATAGAGAGGCAATAAGAAGTTATAACGTTTAATATATCATCTTGATGAATATAATTTGACATATATAATATAGCTGGCGTCTAAATAGATATTTCGATATGACCATTGATACTTAGACCAATATTATGTATCACATTATTTTTCTTTACTTATCCCATGTGGGATGTGATATCACATTCACATTTCCTTAATGCCTTAGCGTTCTAGCTAGACGCCCCAAACATATTTAGCCTAGGACCAATCATATGTGTATGATTCTAGAGGTGGCTCACACCCAATATGGTGTAGCACTTAGTTCTCAAACGTCCGTCTGGTCACCGCGCTTTGATACCAGAGAATGTCACACCCGTGCCTGCAAGCCCGTAACGTGACACATGGGTATGACAACACCCACGATCACATACTTGACAAGCGAACTAGTTATACCAAAATCGATATCTCAAAATGACCATATGTACTTAGGCTTATGTTATTTAATACATTTCCTTATTTATCACACGTGGAATGAGGTATCACAAAAATTGTCAAAAACTATTAATTCTTAATACTCCCACATCTTAGTATCTAAACATTTGTCTCGCCTGTCAAAAAAAATAAACATTTGTCTCAATATTGTACCGTTCACATCATGTAATCTTTTCAAACATTGGAAAAGCAATCAATATTAAAATTATGTCCAATGGATATAGTTAATTATATATACAATCCAAATATGATTGGATGTGGTGCTTAAATTGTTGCACCTAATTCCGCATGTTAGGTGATAAACAATCTAAATTAATTTGAACAGTTTCATTTATCAAAGATTGGTGAGCTGTTTCCAAACTATAGTATATATATTATAGTTATATTGTGAATTAGGCAAGGTGGACCATTGAATTGATAGATCATTTTTCTTTTTACTTTTTTAGCATGGATTTAAAGCAAGTAACAAGAGTATAAGGATGTTAAAGTTGCATGAAAATATTGGTATATGTAATTGGAGTATAGGTCAGCAAGCACCAAAGGGGGAGACAAGAATTTGTCATAGGCGCGAATTTCTTAGTAAATTTTTTTAGGGAGCAAAATACAACATTTATAAGAAAATATTACCAAAAAAGATTTTCCTATAAAAAATTCGTCGTTTCTGAAAATTTTGGAGCCTCCTGCCCTCATAAAGCTCCGCCACTGACAAGCACCAAACCTAAACTTACCCTCATTAGACCGTTGGTGAAAAATCAGTTTATTTTGAACATTTTGTGATCATCGAATAAAAAGTTTGACAGTTCGAATTTTGTTGGGAAAAATGTGTTGTAATTTTATAAGACATATTTGTGTAAAACGGTGTTACACGCTTTATAATAAATATTAATTAAGAGAGAATAATTATTACATAAAATATAATATCTGTCTAAAAATCTGTAATATTTATTAAAAAGGTGTTAATATATACATACAATTTTTTGTTCTCCAAATAACCGCGACCGTTATCGGAAGTCATTCTTGGTAATATTAATAATATAGGTTTGGTCTTTTGCTTGTGTATGTATATTTTCATACCTTGTCTTTGTCCCACCCCCTTCAACTAAGGATAATTCTAAACCAATACTCCAATTAAAGTAAATCTTGGCTATGATAATGTTTCAAACTTTGGTGGCTTGTAAAAGATATGAAGAGAAAGTTATTTTCCTTTGACAAACTTTTGCAAGATACTTTACAATTAGTTAGAGATACAAATTTTGTTTTACCTTTATTAGTAGTGATTAATATGCATAATTCAGATAAAATATATTATATATGGTAATTTAGATATACCAAAATCTAAAATATTATCATAAATGAAAAACTCTAAAGTAATATGAAATTCAAATTACTATATAAAGTAATTTAATTTATATTAATATGTGTATCAGGATACACGATATTAGTTTTGTGAGAGATCAAAAGAATCTACTTTTTTTTTGAAGTCCGATTAGGCGGTTGCCCCATATAGGGGAGAGAGAATTACCTCAGACGAGAAGAAGATAGCCTTAAAAAGGGAGATTAAAGCTTGCTGCACGCAAGTGGAGGGCATCGAACCCACGAAGTCCCATTGGGCAAGGACACCTTTGATGATAAAAAAGAATCTACTTAAGAACAAACATGCCAACAGTTTAAGAAGAAATATAATATCACTGGTAAAAATTATTATTCAATTAGTAAAATTACCTCTTTTTGCAAATACAATTAAATGCATGTCTTTGTTTCCTTGCCAAACAAACGAACTCCTGATATAATGGCCATTGGTCTTTTTTTAAGGGTAAATTACTTCTACCATGTTTAAACATAATCCGATAAAATGATTAACGCAACACTTTCGATTTTAAAACTTTTGTCCGAATTGATCCACTTTCCCAATAACAAGATATATATTGTAAAAAAATTATGGTCTCAAATTTAAACATTGAGAATAGAGAAAACTCTACCTTTCTCTCTAAAGTGATTTGCCCACATACTGAATTAAATTGTGAATCATACAACGGATATGAATACTAGCATAATCTTAGATTTTACCCATCGAAGAGGCCAATAGCTCAGTGGGGCATTGGTCGGCCCGTGACCGAGAGGTCCCGGGTTCGATACCCTCCGCCTGCGTACGGTAAACTTTATTCTACCTTATCTAGGGTGTTCTCTCTCCCCAATGTAGGGTAATCGCCCATCGTGACGTCAAAAAAAGAAAAATTTTACCCAAAAAAAAGCAAAACATATATTTAGACATCATCTCACATCTCAAATTTCACCTCTCACAAATAATTCAAAATTAAAATAAATCAAAGCTCAAAATTTATCCAAGTTCTAACCTCGGCAGTTACAATACTCAAAACCATGTCCACTTTCGTAACTTCACCGCTTTTAAATTAAAAGGAAAATATATCACACCAGCAATACTAGTATATAAAATGTAGATATACGCGTATAGTATGGGCAACACATATTACTAACTTTTTTTGTTTTTGTTTTTTCACATAAAAAATTGCAACAACTACGAACTAGCAACCTTTTCTTGATTTTGATTTCTTCTTTTCTAGTTTGTTTGTTGGACAAAATTATCATCAAACTATTATGTACTATAGATCAGCTGATTATATTTGTAATCCTCGATTTATCTGGATCAAAATCTCGAATCAAATATATTTTAATATTTGTAACTGGTTATTCATAATAATATATATATATATATATATATATATATTTTTTTTTTATTTTTTTTAATCGGTTTTGTCTGACTCACAACTAAACCTATATTCACTGCCTCAAAAAATAAAAATTCATTATGTAATTTTAAATGAAATAAAAATTATAAACCCTTACATTCTAATAAAAAATCTGTGATATTTGGTACCAAAAAAAAAGATATCAACCAACTCCACCCACCCCACTCCAACCCAAATGTTGGATGATTATTTTTTGCAGCACTAGACTACAGAGAGAAGAAGAGTAGTAGTAGCAAGTAGCAACACTATTTATTCAATTTCTACTTACCTCTTCTTTCTTCTCTTTATTGTTATTAGTATAACTAAAAATATATAAATATTTATAACAGTGTGGTACTCAAGAACACAAGAAATCCAGAAAAAGATTTTCTCAGATTTCCCCCAGTCAGAGCTGAGATACACAAGAAGAACATTTCTCTTTGATTTCGGGGTTTTGGTGTTGTGAATCGAAAAGGGTTCATCTTAAAACTGTGAATTAGTGTTGGGTAATTTCTCTCTGATTTTGGGTTTTTGGTGTTGTGAATCGAAAAGGGTTCATCTTAAATCTGTGAATTAGTGTTGTAATAGACAATGTTGAGGTGTTTTTTATGGGGCCGTAGTGGTTGTTCATCATCATCGGAGTATTGTCGGTGGCTGTGTTGATTTGATGGAAATAAGGTTGTTGTCTTTGTTGCTTAACGCAGCAGTTTCATGGAGTTAAAGATTCAGTCTGGGCGATTTAGTACTGGTGTTTCTTTAAAGCCCAGTAGGTTCTCAGCTTGTAATAAGCTACAGTTATTTGCTGTTTTCTTCAAGGTATAATAAGATTTAAATCACGTTTTTTTGATCCTTTTACTTTTGCTGAGAATTTATGGAAATTTGGAGATTTTAGGATTGGAATTTAACAGTTACTCTCTTTCTGTTCATATTATATTAGCTTAAATTCGGAATTTTAGTTTAATGGGCTGTCTAGTTTCTGAAAAATATTTGGGGGTTTAGGAATTAGTACTTAACTTCCCTTACTGGGAAAGTTTGATAAATTTGGTAATTTTTTTTCTTGATAGAAGATGGTTTTAGCTGTTCTGGGTAAATTTAGGTCTTGAGTACTGAAGTTTTGATCTTTTATTGTTGATTCTAAACTTGAGCAAATTTGGGAGTTTATGTTGAGCTAATTTGTGGTGAAAGATGATTTCTTTTTTCATGTATAGATTAAGTTTATGTAATTGGTTCAATGTAATGGATATGGGCCTTAGATTAATTAGTCATTCATAAATTATGAACTAATCTGAGCTTCGGTAGACTTATGGGGTGTAAAGATTGCTCCTTTTATGTGGTGTATTCGTCCACTAGTCCATCATTAGTATGAGATGAGATAGCTACCAATGATACTCTTGTGTTTTATTGTTTACAAATTTTTTTAATGTTTTGCCTCGTCTTGTAGGTTTTCTTGATATTGGTATATTTGGAAGCTATTTATGCGACAGTGCAGGAAAACACATTACAGAGGAAAGGCGTGGAAAACGGAGATGATTATGTTATTTCACATTCTTGCATTCATGATCAGATAATTGAGCAACGGAAGCGACCCGGTCGCAAGGTTTATTCTGTTACTCCCCAGGTGTATAAGGTATCTGATGCTCCCAGACCTACTCACCGCAGGGGAAGGGCATTGTTGGAAGTTTTCGAGTCTTCTGCGCAGAAGAATGATGTGAAGCAACCGATTAGGATTTATTTAAATTATGATGCTGTTGGACACTCATCTGATAGGGACTGTCAAAATGTTGGTGACGTAGTGAAGGCAAGTGTTATCTTTGAATTTCCCTTGTAAGGTCAGTTTGAAGCAACTCTGATACTAATACTTCTGCTTCTGATTCTTCTAACCAGCTGGGGGAGCCACCAGGGGCTTCTTTTTCTGGTGAGCCTTCTTGTAATCCACATGGAGATCCTCCCCTTTACGGTGATTGCTGGTATAACTGCACTTTGGAGGATATAGCTGGGGAGGACAAAAAACACCGTCTTCGTAAGGTAAATGCCGTGAATATATTGATCTAATGTCTGAAGAGTTAGCTGGCTTGTGCATGTAGACGTCATTTTACGCTTATGTCATCATTTATCTTTTTGATACATTCACTTGTGACTCTTTACGACGAGATTTTCGTAGTTGACTATGATTTTAACATAAAGTAAAGCTGATATCTGGAGATTACTTAATGCAGGCTCTTGGGCAGACAGCAGATTGGTTCAAAAGAGCATTATCTGTTGAACCCGTAAAAGGAAATTTGCGGCTCAGCGGATATTCTGCATGTGGACAAGATGGTGGCGTCCAACTTCCTAGGGAATATGTAGAAGGTATCTTTGTAGGCCCTCAGCACAAGTGATATTGTGTTGTACTTCACGTTTTTCGCGTTTATACATATAGTTTTGCATTTGCAGAAGGTATTTCTGATGCAGATTTAGTTCTCTTGGTGACTACAAGACCTACCACGGGAAACACGTTGGCATGGGCTGTTGCATGCGAACGTGATCAATGGGGGCGTGCTGTTGCTGGTAATGTTTTGCTAGATAATTGCTTCTCGTGGGGGGTCCCACAATTATTTATGGCGTGTTTCAAATTTGTGGTTCCCAATCATTGACAATGCTATATACAGGGCATGTAAATGTCGCTCCACGCCACTTGACTGCTGAAGCAGAAACTTTACTTTCTGCTACTCTCATACATGAGGTGAGTTAACTTTTAGCTACCTGATTGATGAATCGACAAAGTCTTTTTTTCTTCACGTGATAATGATTTTTTGTTCGCTCAGGTGATGCACGTGCTTGGATTTGATCCACATGCCTTTGCTCACTTCCGTGATGAGAGGAAAAGAAGGCGTAGTCGGGTAATAGTTTCTCTCATGGCACGTGCTTATGTATTTATTCTCTGAAGATACCGTCCGGAACTCTTGTTGTTTGTTGCTTTCCTTTTTTTTTCCAAAAAAGGATTTTTTAAGTATTAACGCTTGGAGTTATGCTTGAACCGGTCTGAATTATGACAGAACACTAACTCAACCAATTCTCTTCACGCATCTTACTTTGTGGATTCTGGGATACTGGCTTAAATGCAATTTACCTGGATGATATAGTTGAGTTACTTGACTGGGAAAGCTACACATTCTTTGAAATAGTCTATATAGTATGTGGTGTTGTATATACATATAAATGATATTGCTAAAGGATATAGCGTATATGTAAGCAGGAATAAAGAAAAAGTTCTTCTGCAGTTTGATAATGCAAAGAATTCTTCTATTCTGTTCCATTATTAGACTAGTGTTATTTTCTATTATATTTGCTTCTATTCGATCATGGAGTTTAAAGATTTAACAATTCATTATGGATATTCACATTCATGATTCATCATGTCCAGATGTCAGGATTTGCACATTTTCTGTTGATATTCAATGAAATGTGATATAAACATATATCGTTCTGGAAAGTATTCTCATTTACTTAATAAAACCTGACCCCAAGAGGTCTGGCCTGATTGATACCACTTATCCAGTAGACGGGTTCTGTAGTTCTAGAAGGGCCATGAATAATTTGTGATTCTTATTTGTGAAGTTTGGCTAATTGTGATCATTGCTTTTACTCTTTATTGGATTTGGATGATTCTATTATATTTGTTTAATGGGTTTTTTGAGTTCTGATAAATAACTCGCAATTTGTTCATTCTGTGTTTTCATTTATTAATTTTATTCCCTAAGTGTGTCCTAAAATAGCTTTTAGTTCTTTAAATTACGGCACATATACTTTGCTAGTGTATATGCTGACACATTGGAAGCTAATTCATTTGTCACTTATTTTGTAGGTTACTGACCAGACCATGGACGAAAAGCTTGGACGGATGGTGACAAGGGTTGTGCTTCCTAGAGTTGTCATGCATTCCCGTTATCACTATGGGGTATTCAACTTTTAACCCTTCTTGACAATTGCTTTTATAAAGGGTGCATTTATCTTTTAAAATCTCTAAATCTTTTTAAATTTTATTGACAGACATTCTCCGAGAATTTCACTGGTTTGGAGCTGGAAGATGGTGGTGGGCGTGGCACATCAGGTTAGTTTTTCCATTTTCCTCTCGGATTTGTGAGATGCTTTTGTAAGATATGTTGATGAAATGGAAATTGTACCAGCTAGCCAGCTGGAATCCTCATTGAGTGCTTTTGATCTTCAAGAGTTTGGTGTTGAATTCTTTTTCCATAATGCACCATATCAGGATAGCTTTTCACATTTGCCGTAAAAGTTTGAAATTTGTGTGCAGGATCACACTGGGAGAAAAGGCTCTTGATGAATGAAATAATGACAGGTTCAGTAGATACGAGATCTGTTGTTTCGAAGATGACACTTGCTTTACTAGAAGATAGCGGTTGGTACCAGGCTAACTATAGCATGGCTGACCGGCTTGACTGGGGACGCAATCAAGGAACTGAATTTGTCACCTTGCCTTGTAACCTTTGGAAGGGAGCATATCATTGCAACACAACGCAGTTATCTGGATGTACATATAATAGAGAGGCTGAAGGTTATTGCCCAATACTAAATTACAGTGGAGACCTTCCACAGTGGGCTCGCTATTTTCCTCAGGCTAACAGAGGTGCGATTTACTTTTATGACCCTTTTACCCGAGTTTTTTCTTACATATTTTTCAGGGGCTGATTTGGCTTTGTCATGGCATTAAATGCAAGATTTGTCATTCATTTGGAGAATTTGTATAACATGGATGACGTGGAAGTAAACTTGACCTTATATTGAACGAGTATGAAAACCTGGATTTTACAGACTTATTATTCATTCCCTTCATTTCTTGATCATTGCAGGTGGCCAATCATCATTGGCTGATTATTGCACTTACTTCGTAGCATACTCTGACGGATCATGTACTGACACCAACAGTGCTCGGGCACCTGACCGGATGTTGGGTGAAGTGCGGGGAAGTAACTCAAGGTGAGCATTTCTATCTGACCTTTTTTGTTATCTTTATGTTTATGTAGCATGAAGCTTTGACAAGTAATAACTTTCCTTTATTCTCATGTATAGGTGTATGGCCTCATCCTTGGTTCGAACTGGGTTTGTTCGTGGTTCTGTGGCACAGGGAAATGGTTGTTATCAGCATCGATGTGTAAACAACTCACTGGAGGTATGCTTTTCAGCTGCAGATTTCTTTTCAATCTGTTTTGCGCGTGTGATATTGATATTATTGGTCTGTTCCTGTTGGCCTAAAGCAAATGCATATGTTAGAATAGAAGTATAGCAGTAGTACTTGATGGGATGTTTCTGTATTTATGTAAATTCTTTGTAGAAGAATGAATTGTTTGGAAAAGAAGAACCAGCCTTGGCAGTCGGTCGAATGATATAATTGATCCACCAAGAATCTATACCATATGCACATACGGCACATCCCTAGGCTCTACAACAGGAGTATGGACACCTTTTAGACACCTTATAAAAGGGTCTCATCTTTGCTTCTTGATTGTTTTGTCAAAATATTCACTTCTGTAGTTTTCCGGAATACCAAATTTCAAATGTAATTTTGAAATTTTATTCCAGGTTGCTGTTGATGGCATTTGGAAAGTATGCCCTGAATCCGGCGGACCAGTTCAATTTCCCAGTTTTAATGGTAATTTGACCACTTCATTTGCCAATTGTCAACCATAACACAGTATCATTACTTGTTTGATGTATCAAGTTTTGAATTGCGTTATTCTAATTTTTTCATGAAAACTGTAGGTGAATTGATCTGCCCAGCTTACCATGAACTATGTGACGTAGATCCAGAACCCGTGTCTGGTCAATGTCTCAGTGCATGTAACTTTAACGGAGATTGCATAAATGGAAAATGTAGTTGTTTTTTGGGGTTCGATGGTCATGATTGTAGCAAACGTAAGCTTCTCAACCTGTTTCTCCACTATTGTCTCCTCACTAAGGATTTCTCGTATTCTCTTTTTTTAGAGATTTTTAATGGAACTTCTATTGCAGGCTCTTGCCCTAGCAATTGCAATGGGAACGGCAAGTGCCTTAAAAATGGTGTTTGTGAATGTGAAAATGGGTACACTGGCATTGATTGCTCCACAGGTATATTTTAACCATTCTCCTCTTTTTCCTCTTTTTTTTTGGGTTGGGGGGGGTTTGACATTAAACCTCTTGGCGTGAAATGCTCGACTCCCAATATATTATCTTAACGAAATTTCTTCGTCTTCTTCCCCTTGCTTGTTTGACATTACCTTTAAATATTGGCAGCTGTTTGTGATGAACAATGTAGCCTTCATGGTGGTGTTTGTGATAATGGAGTTTGTGAATTCCGTTGCTCTGATTATGCTGGTTACACTTGCCAGAATAGCTCCACACTACTTCCGAGTCTCTCCGTTTGCCAAGATGTGTTGAAAAAAGATGCGGGTGGTCAACATTGTGCTCCTAGTGAATTAAGTATCTTGCAGCAGCTAGAAGAAGTTGTTGTAATGCCCAATTACCACCGTTTATTCCCCGGTGGACCTCGGAAATTCTTAAATTACTTCAGAGGCAAAGACTGCAATGGTGCGGCTAAACGACTAGCCTGCTGGGTGAGTTTCACTACTTTTATGCTTTTCTAGCAAGAGAATAATTATAATTTTTATCAGTTAATTTCTTTTGGTGCTGAATTATGTTAATTAGGCCCCTGGAACTAGTTCTTCCAGGGGCTTGTTTCTCCTACTGGATTTATTTGATGATTTAGGGGGAGGGGTATAAGTGTCAAACTTGAGGCTTATGGTCCCGAGGGGCATGTGTGGCTCCCAACTGCGCTATCCTTGTTGACATATATTGTCTTCTAGTTGTTGATGGCTTACTCATTAAACTTTGAACCAGATCTCTATCGAAAAATGCGATAAGGACGGTGACAACAGGCTACGGGTATGCCATTCAGCGTGCCAATCATATAACCGAGCATGTGGAGCTTCGCTTGATTGTTCCGATCAAACCTTATTCAGCAATGAAGAAGAGGGAGAAGGTCTTTGCACCGGCTGGGGTGAACTTGATTCTTGGTTTTAGTGGAATCAAAAGAGGATCATATTCCTCCTGGGGAATTCTTGTATATGAGTAGGTAGCCTTTTATTATTTTCCTTTTCAGGGTCTTGTAATTGTTGTTTTTTTCCCTTCATTTTTCACCCCTACTTCTAGGAACAGGTAGCACAATATTGCAAAGTGCATTAGAGTAGAATTTTGGTCTTCCCCAATCCTAAAATCTTTTGAGATGAAAAGATGGATGGGTGATTTTAGTTGCGAATTGGCTTTCGAAGATGAAAGTCTAATGTAGAGAGAAATTAACATTGTATGAAAAGAAAACAGAACAAAAAGAGAGGATCCGTTACGAATGAATACTATTATCAGGCCCAAGGCCTTGATATGATTAACATCTTGCTTATTTAGTACTACTGCTATGTTCAATCCTTGTAAGTTTTGTCGATTTTACTGATGATTTGTCGATTTTACACTTGAATTAGAATGCAGCAGAGAAGAAATAGTCGGAGACAAATTCTTACAATAAAGATCAAAGGAATTACCAAAATGTATTCACTAAGAAATATGTAATTGAAATGGCACTAAAACTAGACAGTTTTACGGTGGCATAAGCACTCTTTTACAAAATCAAGTCTAATATTGAAGTAAGTAGAGAAAGCAAGATATATACATGAGAAAGCAGCATAAACTTTGAAGAACCAAATGGAGGAGTAAAAAGTAAGATGGGCAAATATTAGAGTGAAAGCAATTACTATTGCAAAGTTAATCAAGCATTTGGCTGTCGAAAGCTCTCCTTCGATCCCTTGACGAGGGAAATTGCCGTTAGCAATGAAATCGGAGAGTAACTTATCTTTTACCTTAAATGTGCCCATCAACCACATAGCAGTATCCTCATCAGTTGTCGGAATCTCCTCCAGTGGAATGCGTCTAACATGAATGTGAACCTCGGAAGGTTCTACCCCGAAGACATTGTCCAAGAAAGTAGGACACCGATTCTTGTAGGCGATAGTCAAATCATAAACTGCAAATCGAAAACCAATGTTATCTAAGGAACATTTGGAATGAAATGGCTCGCGAAAAATAGTAACAGGATATTTATTACCTGCATCCAAGGACAACCTTAAGTTCTCCAAGCAAGTATGGAAGCCCTTTGTCTTTGGAAGTAGCACATTCTTCAATATTGGTAGTCCATTTTGCCGGGCAAACTTCTGACTACTTTCGCACTTTTTCACCCTGCAAAAATCAGTTAAAAAGAACAAATTAAGAACTTGATAATGATGGGTGTAGCAGGAACTTGATAATGGTTAAAAAGGAATACAGAGTTGCTTACGTAAAATCAGTGCCTTCGGGGAAAACAGCGAGCCATAAGGGATCTTCGCGGCTAGTAAAACTTGACAGAATTTTGGATAAAACAAGTTCATCCATCTCCCATTTCCTCTCCACTGGGATGAACTCTAATACATGAAATCCCCAGCCGAAAATTGGCAATTTCATCAAACTACTCTTAAGGACATACTTGATGGATCCCAAGCACCCTTTTCGCGCTGCAAGGTTCCAAAGGTACATCCAATCGACCTCGGTTCTATGGTTTGCAATTAGCAAAACACGTTCCTTATCTGGGACTGCGTCTCCTGAGAAGATCACGTTTGTTTTGTTTATCTTCTCGAATAAGAATGGCCATAAGCCGAGCCAGAGACCGAAACAAAAGGACACTGATTTCCTGCTATAATGTACACTGAAAAGACGAATAAGCACAGCAAGGATTGGTACTAAATAGACTAGAAACACAAGGGCAGTTGATATATAGATTGTCAAACATATTAGGCCTCGGATAATTCTCAGGGGTGTCAATTGATGATGATTCTTGAAGTCATTAGTAGAATCAAGGGCACTTGCAAACTTCCATTTTCTTGAGTTTCCCGTGTTTAGAAGATTCGGCTACTAACCTTCATGGAGATTATATCTGCAACAGAGTAATATTGATATTTTAATAAACAAAAAAAAACTTGTTTTTTGCTTTCTTAATTTTCCCTAAACGACTCATATTACAAAAGGATGAAGGTAGTTATTATCAACATTCAAGAAAACTTGTTTAATTATGTGGGAGGTTTTTTTTTAATTTTTTATGTTTTATTTGGGGGAGAAAAAATGTCGAACTTAAAATCTATAATTTCGACTAAACAAATAAAGATTCTGATTCAACAAAGAAGCAAAAAACAAAAAAAAACATAGATTCATCGTATGTGTAAATATAAAAAAGAGAAGAAGTTTACCAAAAATGAGAAATGAAAGAGCACTAATGCATTGGCAATCTGGAGCTGAGGATAAAGCTTTTGAGTTTTGCCTACTTTCTCTCCAAGACTCGGCTAGGAAGAGTTCTGTTTATTCATGAAAACTGTTTATCGGGTGCATTCAGGTCTACAATTCCCAAGCAAGTTCCTTTGGCTGTAGTTGACAAGTTGCTGATGTGGACCAATCATGGATGAGCGTGGAACTTAATGTTGGGAATTTGAGTCGGTGAGGAAGTCTATATCAGGGTAGTAACTATACAAGTAGGAGGATGTGCAAGCAAACTTTTGATATTCTTCATTTAGCAAAAACTTTTGTTTTTCATCCAATACGAAACAAGTGTTTTGTTATATTTTAGTTATTAAATGAGTTAATTGATGATTTCAATACGATTTATATCTATAAGGAAAAAATATTTTTTAAAAACTTAACGATTAATCGAGTATCTTGTATATTAAAAAAAAATATCAGTTCGGTACTGAATTTAGACATAAACTATTATTCCAATAGAATCTAATTCTTAGCTGGACCTGATGGGGCCTAAAATTACAAAAAACTTGGACCATAATTTTTATTTGAAATTTGGGGAATTACAACTTACAAGTAGCGATGATATCCATGAGTCCAACTTGGGATCTTAATCACGATAAAGAGAGTTCAAACTACTAGGCAAACTCCTGGCCAATCAAGTTGCTCCAGCAACTTTTTTTCCCCACTTTCCCTCTCTGCAAGCCTCCTTCTTGCATATTTTATTGGCTGACTATTGGCTCTGGCCAATAATCGAGTCTTTGATCAGTTAAATTTATTATTTTTATTCGGGTATTATATCTTTTATTTTGTACCACGAATCATATTAGACTTCTTTCAAAGTGTATTTTTTCAAGATCCAAAATACATGGGTTAGATCTGTTTCAGATCTTCACAGATCTAGACTTATTTTCTCTATTACTAGGAGAAATCGTTCAACCCGGATTTGATCTGGGTCCTTTATCAACTTTCTACATCTTCCCGAGACAATTTGTAGGACGGTTGATACGCTCACGGTCAGATTATGTATTTGTTTATCTTATTAGTTTTAATTTTAGTATATCTCAACCATCCAAGTTTTCTTGGTTGTGGCTTTTGTATATTATCATTGTTTATTATTGTATAACTTTTATTTTCTTGTATTGTCAGATTTTCCTTTGATTGTAATGGGCTCGGCTATTTTGTGATTAATGGAAAAAAAAATATTTTGCAAAAAAAAAAAAAAAATGCGGGCCAATCACAAAAGTTGGACCATCTTTTAACATTAATTGCTTAGTTTTTGAAAAAAAAAAACATTACTCCATTTGCTTTGTGTTTCCTTTAAAAATAAAAATACAAAATTAGTTTGTGAGAGAGATGGATACAAAAAAGTTTAAATAAATATTTGTTATAAAATTGATGAAATTCTAGAATGAATTTGCCTCACAAGACTAAAACATAAACTAAGAGAAAATAGATAAGAGAAAATAGATAGTCGAGATACTTCTTATATTATTTCATATGTTAATTTGTTCTGATCCCTCTATATATAGAGAGAGATCAAATATGAAGATTATGAGTCCTTTTATCAAAGGGATTTCGTAGATAAATAAAGAATGACATAAAGATCTACAAAGCTTTAATACTCAATTACCTAGAAGCTTCACAAACCTTGCTGAGAAAGTCTGGGATCGGATCCACGCGATCTTCGACAAATCCTCCAAAGGATTCTAACTTTGAATTTGGAAAGATTTTGTACCTGATATATGCTTTGTTAACAATTTTTTTTTTGTTAGAAAAAATTTAAATCTTAAAGTGAAAGATAAGTTCCATTCTTAGCCAGAATATTGTGGACTTAAATCATCTGCACTGGCGGAGCCAAGGGGGGGCCTAGGGGGGCAAGTGCCCCCCAGTTTTTTCCAAAAAATTTTTTTTTTTTATAATTTTAGTATTGTTTTTATAGCACCTCGTTCCGTGAACATTTTGAATCACTTTACGATTTAAAATTAGATTTTTTAGTTCAGTGAATTATAGGAATCGCATGAGTCTATATCACAATCACATTGTTTTTGTAATCCCTTATCACGTGATCATTGTTTATTATATGAGTTTAAGTGTGTAAGAAGCTATAATATTTATTTAATAAAAAAAAATTAATATTAGAAAATGGTGAACAAAATTGTGTATAACTTTAATCTATAACTCTAGGTAACCCCTTTAATGCTTCTTCAATGAAAATGAGGCAAATTTATGGGATTCAAGATTTAAGTTGGAAAATTTTTCTTGATGCAACTTTTTTTTAGTTTATGAAGACTGATCGGTAGAGTGAAAATACTTATATTGTCCCTCTCCCCGAGTTGGTCCCTCAAGCAATAAAAGAAAGCGGTTCTCTCGCATTTGACGGATGCGCAGTGGGCACTTTTTTCGAAATAATAGTTTTAGTTTTGTTTTTTGTAACACATCGTCAGTGAGCATTGTTTATTGTACTTCATTTTGAATCACTTTACGATTTAAAATTAGATTATTTAATTAAGTGAATTATTGGAATGACACCACTTATATCTTATTAATTTTGGTTAAAATGTGTATAAATCTAGTCTATAAGATTTCATAAAAAAAAATTTTAGGGCTCCATGCCAAATGTTTATATCTTTTATGAATTTATTTTATAAATGTTAATTTTGCTTTTTTGAAAGAAAATTTTACAAACTCACGCACTGATCATCCGCAAGCAAATTTTTAACCATTCATCTTGTGGCTTAAGTTTTTTTCTCTCTTCAAGGTTCACCTTCCCCTAACATTTTCAACTTCAAGTTCATCTTGTGGCTTTCAGATTCGCGAGAGATCGATGTTGCCGGTCATCAAAAAATGGATCAACAGAGAAGACAAACACATCCCATTGATGACCCAATTCAAACTCCAACAATATTGTCTACTATTAAAATTCTAAAACTCTATTGCATATATAATCAAAGAAATTGGGAGAAAAAAAGTTCAAGAAACAGAGGATGGGGAGGAAAGGATAGACGATGAGAGGAAAAGAAGGGAAAGGGGAGGAGAGTATTTATTGTTTAGGTGGATTTTTCCATTCTGCCCTTACATCAGACAGAGTGTTTCAATCTGTTATGTCATGTCATCTTTTAGGACGGAAAATTTATAATTATTTGACAGAATAATGAAATTGTCTGTCCATAAATTTATTGAGATCAATTAAGTTAAAAAAAAATTAAAAAGTGATAAAAGTGATTAAACGAAAATAAATTGATGATCAAATTGACTATTAATTCACAAGTACATATAATATGCTAATATGTCATATCAACGTATTTTACAGAAGAATTGAGTAATATTAAAGTCGTAAGAGATAGAGAGAGAGCGAAGAACACTTGGACGGAAGTTATAAAATGAGATATGAATTTGCTAAATTTAAATGAGAGTTATTCTTTGGATTGAAAGAAACAGAGAGAGTGCATTCATATGAATGATCCTACCTATTACTTATTTATTTCATTTAGTTGACATTAATCTTTTGGGAGTAAAACTTGATTGTTGTTGTTGTCCTTAAAACTTTAATAACGGTACAAAACACAATTGTTCTACATGAAATATGAAACGGAGGGAGTAAAAGAAATTCTTCTATTGTAGTCAGAAATTTAATTTATTCTTATTTTAGGAGAAAAGATGAATTATGTATTTAAATCGCAAAGAACATGTGATAGGAGGAACCAAGGGTAGCTAATAGGGAGTGCAAGGTGATCGACCGCACAGAGCCCTAAAAATTCGGGGACCCAATTTGTTTTGTATATGTATATTAATTCGTTTTTACAAAAACATCTATGTAATATTTTTGGATTTGGGTCTCCTGTGCTCAATAGTCAATATTATAATTTATATTATTTTTTTCAATTAAATCAAAACAACTTCAAAAAATTATCTTATTTACTTAATTATTACCTTCTCTTTCCACACGAATTTCATTTCCTCCTATTTTCACTTGGCTACCTCCAGACACGTTAATTTCTTTTCTTTCCTCATATTCCAGAACTTTTGAATACATAACAATTGTAATAATGTTTTATTATATTTTCATAAAAAATATTTTTTTTAAAGTTGTATAAGACCTTAATTTAAAGTTCGGCACAAAGCCTTTAAAAATATTTGAGACGCCCCTAGGAGGAACGTTGAGGGTCTCCAAACTATTGAGACGAGGTTCTAGTCCTTGTAGCCTACTTTGCAAATATATCAGGTGGATAGTTATAAGATTTATAATATATGAAATATTAACACATACTGTATACGCCCTAGAAAATATCTAATAAGACTAATATAATGTCCAACAGTAGAAATGTCAAATTCCAACCGAATAATACTGTCGACAATTTCTATACAATCACATTCTAATTTATTATTATTTGGACACAAATCTATTACAAATATTCAAACAAAATTTTTACTTTTGGCCAATTATATCTTTTCGCAAAACACTTTACGCTTTCAATCTTCAAAATAGAAATTTACCGAACAAAAAACTAATCCAAATTACAACCAACTTCTCCTTCTTTTCTCTAGACTGCAATATTATGAGTTTTTTTTTCCTTTTATGACAAAGAAAAAATAATATTATGATATAATTTTATAAATATCTCACTAGAAGTTAAAAAATATATACACCCTCTATTTCATAATATTTGGTAATATAATTTTTTTATATTATGAACTTCTTATAATATGGAATGGTTGGAGTATTTGAAAAAGATGGAAAAGTTCATTTAAGTCCAAACATATACTCCATTCTATTAATATCTCATTTTAACTTGGTCTAAAATTTAAGGATTGACTTTGACTTAAGATACAACGAAAAAATTTCGTGTTAGCTAAATTTATAAATGAGACATTTAATTTCAGACATTACAATAAAACAAATGAGATATTCAAATCTGGACGAAGCAATTATTTCTTAGTACTTTGTTGATTTATAAACAATATAATGTCGCAAGCTAATTTATTTTACTCTAAAATTTTAGCACATTGTTTAGTACATTAATGGAATGATCATAAGTGGAATAACATTATTAGATTTAATTCAACAATATCAACAAAAAAAAAGTTCAATATATATATATATATATATATATATATATATATATATATATATATATATATATATATATATATATATATTTTTTTTTATTTTTATTTTTTATTTTCAGCACTCTAGCCGAACGGAACCTACCAGTACCACCACCCAGTTCGTGAATTTTCCTCCAAAACTTTTCCATATAAATACTTTTTCTTTCCTTTTCCTACGCTCTTCCGTCAACGGATTCTTCTCGGGGGTTTTAACTTCCTCCGACCCAGAAAGTTACTCCGATTTCTAAAGGTCAGTTTTTTTTAATTCTCTTCGATTAATTGTTTCTCGTTATATCTTACTTAGATCCGTAGCATAATTTTGACTAAAATTATGTGATTTTGGATATTTTTGATGAATTTTACACTAATTTGGTATTTGTGTGCGGACAGTATTCTCCACTGTATCCAAAATAAAGATTTAATTGGGATAATTTTAATTCCTAGTGATGGATCTTAGACTTTTGATGGTTTAATTTACTCGAATTTCGAGTTTTTTTGTTGATTTTTTTGAAACTGTTCTTATTTGTATTGTGCATCGAGAATAATTTTGTACAATTTGATTTTTCTGTGTATAATTTTTGGAAGCAAATAGTGGAATCGAGATATTGAATAAACAGGCTGCCTTTTGCTACTTAATAAGTGAACTTGTTATTTTGCAGGAATTATGTATCAATTTATTTTCTATCTGAGCTGAAAATTGAAAAAAAAGGAAGAATATTTGGACCACTGTGTTTGCCGGAATCTTGCATAGATAAGTTGATAACAATTTTATTTCTTGTGGTTACAAGATATTGTCCGTGTGTGTAGGTGCTTTTTCTGTTTGTTTGGTTTATAATTTGTTCTTAGTGGAGAACATTGTAATGCTTTAGCTAGAATCTTGCATAAGAAGATGATAACAGCGCTGCTTATTGTGATTTCCAAACGTGCTTTGTGGCTGTATTTTTCTTTTTGATGCCTTTTGTGTTCATAACTGATTACTAAGTGACGAACCTTGTAATTAAGCATCTCTTTTGATTTTCATAGAATTTGAAAGTTTTGAGGCTCAAGATGGCGAGTGGGTTTGGAGAATCCACAAGCAGAACACCTCCAAGCCCGTCTTGTTCTGCAAATAGCAGCAATGGTGGTGATGCTGGTAACTTTGAGTGTAATATATGCTTTGACTTGGCTCAAGACCCCATCATCACACTCTGCGGTCATCTTTTTTGTTGGCCTTGCCTCTACAAATGGCTTCATATTCACTCTCTATCCCATGAATGCCCTGTTTGCAAGGCTCTTATTGAGGAGGAGAAGTTGGTCCCTTTATATGGCCGAGGAAAGAACTCGAAGGACCCAAGGTCTAAGTCGATTCCAGGAGTGGAAATTCCGCATCGTCCTGCTGGGCAAAGACCTGATACGGCTCCTCCACCACCACCGGATACAAGTGCTTTTGCACAGCATGGTTTTGGGTTCACAGGTGGTCTTGGAGGATTTGCACCGATGGCAAGTGCAAGGTTTGGGAACTTTACGCTGTCTGCAGCTTTTGGAGGCCTAATCCCATCTTTATTCAACATCCAAGTGCATGGATATCCAAATACCAACATGTATGGGGCAGCTGGTGGCTTTCCTTATGGTTATACCAATACATTCCAAGGCGGTCATGCTCATGGTTTCCCTCAACACACAAATCAGCAACAGCAGGCTGATTTCAATTTGAAGGTGTTTCTCTTGTTAATTGGTATAAGTGTTCTAGCAGCTCTAATTTGGAGTTGAGGTAAATTATCCTAGGTGTTAAGAATGCTCAATTGCATCTAATTTTCTCATTTCTGTAGTGTGTATATTTAGTAATGTACTAGTTGTAATTTTTCTTTCTGTTCTTTTTCTTTTCTCCACATTGTTGTTTGAAAGAATTATTTATATACACCTCTTATTGTTCACATTATCTTCTCCTTCTCTGTTGTGATCTTTCCAGTTGTAATTGTTACTATGAGTTTCTTTGGTGCCCATTACTTGTTATGGAGAATAACACATGCCCAGTTGGGAAGCTAGGGATGTAAAGTGATAATGAGAGAGCGAGGGAGGAGAAACGAGTAAATATTAGAAGGGACTGCTCTTAAACTTCTCAAATTTTCCGGGTATAGAATGCTGCTATATGCCTATATCCATAATCTTTTTGCTTTTATTCCTTTGGTTGGGAGAGGGGGGCAAATGTGGGATCATATTTATTTGCTCCCACTGAATGTTGATAATGATATATGTTATTTGATCAGGATAATTGTGCTTCGAGATGAAAAAGGGAAAGAAGGGGGGGATGCGGTTTGCATTTTTGTGATTTAGTTGAGCTTTTCTGATATGTTGTATTTCATCATCTCAGTGAGTAATTTTCTACATCCACATGATCTCGTTCTTGATTGAAGAAAGGTGTAGTGTACATAATGACACAGTAGGCACACAACAATGAAATGATGTCCTCATTTTCTTTTCTCTAAGGGAGTATATTGTCGTACAACACAATATGGGATCACCACTATTAGAATCGTATCCTATCAGCTTAATAATAGTGTGAAACCTTATTCTTGATGTTTTATTTGTTTATCTTACTACAAAATTATGTTTCTACCTTTGCGAGGTATAGTGACTGCATTGCTGGCAAAGAGTCGATGTTGCTATGTCAATCTATATTTAAAATTTGCAAATGCCTAGAGCTTTTGTTTGAGGCTTGGTAGCTCAAGTTCCTGATTAGTGAGGAAATACAACTCGTCTGCAAGCTTTTGCACTCCACATATTTAGTTTATGGTTCTTGTGAAACTTGCCGAGGTTTGTGGCATATATTGAGCCAGTGGCGGCAAAAGAGTGAAGATGCCTCTTAGATTCCTCCTTAAAGCTTCATTCACCTAATGCTGATTACTGCATTTACAGTGGTGTAAACGGAAATTCGGTATTCTTTAATGGTTCCTTTTACTATCCTCTAGAATGCTTCCCAACCCCTCCCCTCTCTCTCTCCACATTTAGTGTGTGTGTGTGTGGTGTGTGGTGGTGGTGGGGGGGGTTGAGGGAAGGGTTAGGGACATATTCATAAATTGTTAGTTTTTCCTTTCTCTTTCATAATAAGAATTTAACAAAAGGAGGCAGGAACATGGAGCATGTGCATTGTTTTAAATTGAGCTAGCTTACCTGTTATGTTGATCATCCACATGCATCTATTGTTTCAATGATGGTGCCCTCATTAGTTATCCAATGATTACCTACCCTAAATCTTTTAAAAGCCTTTAGAGGAAGGAGACGATTTTCTCACCCAGACTCATTTTTGGAAAGAATATTGGTTGTGGCATGCTACTTATTTTTTTGGCAGAAAATGGGAAATTAATTACCCTTGGGACAAGATGAATGAAGATTAACCACTTTTAGTTACATCATCTGCGTTAAAGCAACCAGCAGTAACAAAGATGCATTGTCATTCTTGATTATAGTTTACAAGAGTTATTTTTAGTCACTTCCAGAACTACAAGAAAGGATGATGTTGTGTAAAAACTGTCGAGCTAACATAATCATCTTCCTTTAATTTATAGTTTGAAGTTTAGTATTGACAGACATATATTCAGATGTTTCCAATTCTCTTTGTTATGGCTCAATATTCTTTCCTATACATTTTATGCTGATGAGCTTCTTTTATACCTTCTTTCTAAGAGCTTGTCTATCTAGATGGGAATCTGTCTAAATCACGCCACGAACTTGAAGGGGTCTGTTTGTGAAACTTGTAACTTCCATGGGACGGTGGTTTTTGGCATCAATAATCGTTTCTTGCATTCTTTTTGGTTTATGGGGATGATGGATTTGATGGTCTCAGCAGCTCCTTCTTGATCATTGATAAAATATGAAGATGGTTTAGGTTTGCTAAATAGTTAATACATAGTTAAACCTACACATCAGACTTCCATTAGAGTGATTCAATGACTTTTCATCCTTAACTTTCAGACGTTCCAAAGAATGGCACTCTGAGCCCATACAAAGGACTGGGATGTGTTGGCATTTGTTTTGTACTTTATCTTGTTCATAAATGTTCTTGTTTACTTCTTTGGTGAATTACTATGTTTTGCAAATCTTTATTGAAGTATCATGAGAATTCCCTTTATATCATACTAGATGTGTTTGATAATTCTATCTGGGGTCATTTCGACATCAATGGTGCTTTGAGTAGCACACTTTGATGGTCTATATTCTGCATAAATGCCTTAAAAATGTTCGGACCGACTATGGTGCAGAGTGACCAAAATTCAACATAATGAACGTTTTTTTGATGTTCCTGTGAATTTAATGCGTTCTGCAGGCGTCTCTCAAAATTTTTAAAAATACTACTATTTATCGAAATTTTTTATGTATTTTGAAAGTTTTTATCAGTTTCGCCCCCCAAGAATTTTTTTTGCCCTTTTTATTGCCCCCAGAAATTTTTTTTGCCGTTTTTATCATTCGAGCTCTGTAGTTCTACATACTGTTGCAGTTTCGCCCCTTCGTCCTGTTGTTGAAACGTTGTATTCCACTACTTGTAAAGTAGCTGGAGGACCCTGCTTAGTAAGCTTTTCCTTGGTTTGCACATGAATTGCTTGCTCCTTGCTTAAGGGCGTAAGCTGTGGGGTCTGTGTTCTTGCCTGAAAGCATCAAATCAGTGCATAAAGTCGATTATCTCATACCTACGACTCCAAGAGTGAACTGAATAAAAGGAAGCGTTGAAAATACCATCATTTAGTCCAAGGCTGCTCTTTCTTAATTTTACTTTTCAAAAAGAAAATTCTTAATAGCATGCTAAGGTGAGGTATAATATTGTCTGTAAAAACATAATAAATCAAAGTATTATGGCTCTTTTTATTTTTTTTATTTTTTGGTGAATAAGTATTATGGCTCTTCCTTTACTAATAAACCGGTTTGAAGTAAATTGATTAGAAAAATTCTAATGACTTGTTGGTTTATCCGATATCTAAATATATGATATGTCTATAAGTTTACTAGGTCAAAATTGATGATATTAAAAAAAAAAAAAAAAAGAGAAAAAAAACACACAAATCCAACATTACGTTCAAGAAAGAAATGATATATGTATAGGATGTAGTTAATGCGTTCCAGCGTGGCATATACCCTTAGAAATGATACTTTTTCCCACTTCTTTTCATATTTGGGGATCAAACTATGCAGTGCATTTCCAAATATATCACGAGCACTGTCTTAGAAAAAAAATTAGGCTACTGAATTTTAAAGTAAGTATATATATATATAAACAAAAAAAAATTAGGGGGCCGGGATTTTTTTTGGGGAGCCCTCTATGATCGCTTTCATTTCGCATCCCCTATTAACCTATGACTGGTGTATAGTAAAAAAGATTTTGAGCAGCAAATTGTAAAACATCAAAATCTTCAATTTTTTTAACTAATAATTATATACAAATTAAGTAATTTTTTAAAAAATTTGGGGCCTCTGTAAATGTGAGGCCCGGTTCCGGATGTCACCTTGGACACCCTTGGAGCCGGGCCTGAAACTATGTTCTTTATAAGCCACTTACAAGATGGTAGTTATAGTTGTAGTTGTGTTATCACCATGTAATAAATGTTTTATTTAAAGTAGTATTTCTATTCTATTTTATCTCAAAATAAATATTTTATTTAATTGGACATACTTTTTTTTTCAACTTTCAGAAATAACCTCTTATATTTAAATGAGGTAACAGAGGTAAGTTTCACTAACTTATAGGACATTCTATTAATTTAGTTAAAAGAGGATTTTTTTTAAACTCGGCAGGGCGATTGCGCCATGAAGGGGAGAGAGAACTGCTTCACAGGAGGAGGAGATAGACATAGAAAGGGAGACATTTTAAGCTTGCTCCATGTATGGGGAGGATGTCGAACTTGGGACCTCTCGGTAACGAGTCGAGGCTTGCCCCACTGGGCTGCGACCTCTTTGACGTTTAAAAGAGGATACTATGGTATCATTCACTTTTAGTCCAACTATAGTTACTGAACCACAAGGCCCATCTGATCAAATAGTATTCATATAACTTGCTTTTTATTGGGGGGACAACTTACCATAGGAAATTTTTTATATGAACATGGTCCATATGCATCTTGTATCTTGTGGTGCAAAATTGTCTATATAATCAGAGAATTGTCTCTTTCCTTATTCTGTAATAGTATGGTCAATTTAGTTTATATTTAAAGTTGATTGATTCACCTATACATTTATCTATTATAATTTAGATTATATAAATAAGAGTATCTGTAATTAAAATGTAACATCAAGTGTTGCATGTAATTTTTAAGAGATCCGAACCAAAACAAAACCAGAAACGAGGTAGTTGTGGGAATAGATAGATACTCGGGCAGTTCCATGAAGGTTCTAAAAACATTTTTTAATGAGCAGTATGGCCTACTAGCATGATCATCCTGACCAATGTACAAAAAAATCCATGCCTAAATGGCCAGATTCCTTTGTACTAACATTGACTCGCACATGAGGCCGTAGCGGAATGTACTGAAAATTCAAATGATTTGTAATATTCTTATTTTAAATAGAAAACTCTTATTTTAATCGAATGAACAAAAATTGAGACACGTGATAGTTAATGTTCGGTGAAATGAGTCGTCGTCTTCTTAATGGCTTTCAGACCATTACATTCCGGATATAGACCCCATAATTTCCTCTTTTTTTTTCTTTCAAATTTATACGTTTTAGAGGATAGTACATAAAAGGAGGGACCATAGGAAGTTAGGAAGCATTATATTTTAAAGAGTTATAATACAATAATTTTGAAATTTTAAGATAGGTCAAAATATAATTTAGGGTAAAAGGTGTTCACGACTCCTAAATTTTTTTCGATTTTAATTTTTGACATTGAAGTAAAAAACGTAAAGTCCTTGACCCTGCACTTTTATGGAGTGTTAATGTTTCCCTTTTCATCCAATTCCACCGTTATATCTATGGAGTGTTAATGTTTCCCTTTTCATCCAATTCCACCGTTATATCTAACGGAATAGCAATATGTGACTCTCACATGACTTAATTTAGGGGTATTTTAAGAAAAATTAGATTATGGACATAAAAAAATTCAAAATGGGATAAGAAAATGGCTAAAAGGTAATCAACTTACTTTACTCTAAAAAGTCAGTGACTAATCTAAAATACATAGCACTTCGTCCAAACAATTATCTTGACTTTTTATGCTTAAAGAAAAATATATTGTCCTCTTCTGTCAAAAAATAATATATAACATACTACTAGTAATATGTATTTAGTCCATTCTCATGTTATTTGAATTTTTTTGAGAAATTCATAACAAAATAGATTTACCAAAAAAATATGAGAAAAATTTTGGCGCATTTTTTTTAATTTCATTTTGAATTTTTTTAGGTCAGGACTTATTTTTCTCAAAATGTTCATGAGTTAAGTCATGTGAGAGTCACATGATTCTATTCCGTTAGATTTAATGGTGGATTTGGATGGAAAGGGAAACATTAACACTTCATAAAAGTTTAGGGTTAAGGATTTTGCATTTTTTAGTTCAGGGTCAAAAATTAAAATCGAAAAAAGTTTAGAGTTCGTGGACACTTTTTACCCTATAATTTAACAGAGTGTAAGGTAAATAAAAGATTTTGCACATTAGAAATATACTAATTTGAAAATTTGAGAAAGGTGGGAGGGGACTCGGAGAACCTAGTATATGGATAGGGAAAATTCTGATATAGACGCAGAGCTTTATATGTGGGGTTGTGAGCCACTTAGTCATGATCAATCATGCATCACTCTCTTTTCATTAATCTTCATAAGACCCGCCTATTTTTATTATTTTAATCAAAACTGTGATTTGGCTGAATATGGACCAAGTGGTCCATGACAACTTGGTAGGTTTGGTCCACAACAGAACCGTTCGATGGTAGATCCATAGATCCGCCCCTGCTTCCCCTCCCTTCCCCCAAACACAGACACAGACACACACAAAAAAAAAACAAAAAAGAAAAGAAAAAGAAGAATTACAGGCTGAGATTTTATAGCGTTTAAATTTTAACATCGTAAAAAACGGAAATTATTTGTGAAATAAGTTGAAGATCAAATTCCAAATCCGAAATATAAAATTTGTGATACTAATTAAATGTATCTTAGTATAACAGTAGAATGTGAGAGAGTAATATAATTAGTAACTTGACGACCTTTAATAATTTAAAATTCTCTCAAAATATGAGCCCATAGAGTTTGCACGTTTGTAGCTTCCTTTCTACCAGTCCGGCTCCTATGCGGAACAGGAAAAAATTCGCACGTGCAGAACAATCTCAGCCTTCGGATGATAGTTTGAACGGCCCATATCTGGAGAGAGAAAAATTGCGGCTGACTTAAAAAAAATTTAAAAAAAAAACTTTTCTCTCTCCAGATCTGAGCCGTTAAAAAATCTCATCCGACGGCTAGGATGGTGTCCCGCATGTGCTGAACACTTGGGTGTTCAGCACTGGAGCCGGGAGCCCTTTCTGCAATCTGCACAGTAAATGAATTTAGCTTAGTCTAAAATTAAACTTATCGAATTAATAAATATAAATAAATTGTATTGTTTGGGAAAGAAAATGTAAATTCAAATGTAATTTTTTTTTTTTTAAATTCAACTTAATCCAAATGCACCGCACATATGCTAACGACTGCGAATTAGTAGTACTACTGCATTTGCATTTATTTTGTGGCACAAAAGTCTTGGTGCAATTGAATGCAGCTAATGCATCACATCGTGAGGCTTTGTTAACCTTTTGATCATTTTAATGCTAACGAAATATCTTCCCAGCACAATTTGGTGCTGCCTCTTTTACATTAATGCCACATCACATCATATTATGCAATAACCATCATCTTGGTCGATTCATTTATGGAAAATGCTTTACTACTAGAATTTTAGGGATAAAAACCCTAAACCTCCAAATTGAGGGTGTTAAATGACTATCTTACCCCCTACTGGTATAAGGGATTCACCCAACTATAAGGGCAAAAAGGTCCGAAAAAATATTTTAGTCAATGTTTTAGCCAATAATTCTAGTAGCCTAACAAGGTCTTTTTTTATATCGATTTCATCTTTTGAATATTGATGTGGCATTTAGCCATTCGGCGCGACAAATCCGATTAGAATCTTAATAGCCTTTTGGCTCACCCATCAAAGAATTCATACAAAACATGCGACATATTGTCGTTTTTTTTATTTCAGTGACGAAGATAGGAGGTGGGGGCGACTGCTCCCGAATTTTTTTAAATTACTACTAAATATAGTGAATTTTATATGTAGTTTGGAATAGTAAGATTTGAACTCTCCGTTTATGAGGCATCAACTCCCTCATTGGTGCTGTCCATTTGTTTAGAATAAGTGCGTAATGACAAAGCTAGTCGTGCTGCTTTTCTCATTTGTTTCTATAAAAATGTTTTATCAAATGTGAAGTACTAATTTATGAAGCAAAGCGCTATGATTAACTAGGAAATGCGGAATAACTCTTCTTGTATTGCTAATTATTGAGACTAGCAAGAAAATAATGCAAAGTAGCTTTTTGCAAAAGGAAAAAGAAAAATGTGCATATAAATTTAGTACAATGCATGTAAATTGCTGGGCGTTTGGGCTACCATTTTGCTCAAAGATGACGAGTACATTATGTGTCCTTTTTTTTTTTTTTTTTTTTTTAACGCCCGAGGGCGGAACCCCGAAGGGTAGAGCAGTGAGAGTACCCTAGAAAGGGAGATTGTAGCGCACTCCATGCCTGGGGAGGGTATTGCCTCACCAGAGGAGGAATTGCCTAGCCTCATCAGAGGAGGAGGACTTGCCTTAAGAAGGGAGAATATTATTGCCCTAAGAAGGGAGATACAGGAATCGAACTTGGGACCTAAGCCCCAAGTGAAGAAAGCCTTACCTACTTGGCCATCCGATTCCTATACATTATGTGTCCTTTGGGACGGTATATTTGAAAGTTGTGAGACTGAACCACGTAAAAAATATCGTTGATCTTTATGTTGATTATTATAATTTTTTCTCTCTATATATTATTTGCATGTGTTAATTCTCCAACCGGGCGAGTATGAACGGAGATTTTCAAAATAGTTACCTCCCGTCCCAAACTCCCTAAATGAAAAGTCTTGCTTTGTCCCTAAGAACAGAGGAAAGGGATTAGCATGGGCCCGATGAGTATCGAACTCAAGACTTCTCAATTTAATAAGGAGTGATTTACCAACTAAACTACTGTCTTGTTTCTCGAGTCTCTGGCTTTGTCCCCCATCATTGTAGTGAAAACCCCATATTCATACCTCGAAGTTAGTTTCTTAGAATGAGATTGCACAACTTAATGAAAAAAAAACACTATGGTTGTTGTAGCCTTTGAATTTGGGTTGCAGTCCAAAATAAGTGAAAATAATGCTTCAGCAACTTGTTTTTCCTACTCTTACAAGTTACTATGAGGCTGGAATTTTGAGTTCTTCCTTAAAAATGAAGATCTTTAAGATTACTAAACCTATGTTATTTTACTCAATATTGATGTTGAAAATGGACAATTACGAAATCCAAAGGTTCCCAAAATTGACATTACAACTATCATTTTTTTTTTTGTATTGATTTATACCAAAGTTTCTTTTCTTTTATTCTATATTCTATGTATTGGTAGGCTCATTTTTCTAACATTGATAGAAAAATTTTGGTCAGAACTCAGTCACTCGCTATTCTCTGTTTTCTTCTATTTTACGATGTGCTCTGGTCAATTATACTTGAGATGTTCACTTCTCCCTAATTCCTTCGCATAGAAACACTTTGAGGAGATTTCCTTTTTAAATATATATATATATAATTTCCGACGAACTAATTCAATTAAGGATTGAATGACACTTTATCCGATTTGATAAAAAATCTTGCATAAATATGATCATTATTGCTCTTAGATAATTGAACTATAGGACACATGGTTTCGAGTGGATAACTTTCCTCACTTCGATAAACATCACCGTTTTTTTGTTGACCAGTATTTAAATATGAACCCAATTAATCCAGCTGGGACCCAATAACAAGTCTAAGCAAGTTAGGAATTAGCTAAATTAAACCTAATTGTTTAGGCAAACATCACTTGATTGTTCTTTATAAGCCTCAATTTATCTCCTCCTGAAAGTTTAATTTGAAGCAATTAGTTGTAAAATTGTTTTAGTGAACTACTTTGATTTGAATATCATATCTAGACTATTTTTAGATTAAAACATGCATGTTTCCTAATTATAATTCTAAAACATTACCAAAATTATCTTCTACCAATAGCTTCTTCATCAAATATGCCAAACTCCCAAATAACACATAAATTACTAATGTCATATCGATGTATTTGCAGTCCGCTCACTCTTTACGACCTCAAAAGTTTACAAATTTTAAATTTGGTAAATTATAATGACTATACTTATACTTTCTTGGATTTCTTTCTTTTACCTTTGAAATTACATGCATATACTACTCCATTTTTCTACTCATCCTTTTATATACCTCATTATTAAAATGCTGTTAGTCATAGACAAAGAAATAAAAGTCGTAGCACAAAGGCCAAAATTGCCAAAATTGAGACTTCTCTTAGAATAGAATTGGAAATCCAACAACTTTCTTTTGAAAAAACTTTGACTCAGCGTTTTGCATCCAGCTTGGCATTTTCCCTTCTATTTTTATTACCAAAAACGTGTCCTTCGGTCCTCAACTTCATTAAAAACTTAAAAAACAATCAAACCCTCAAAGGCAATACCCCACACAAAATCGTCAGTCCTCAACTAATGTATACATACTTGTCTTAATTATTCAATTTGTCACATAAATAAACATAACAACTGAGAAAGATGTAAAAATAAATAAATATTTGAATGGCGAATCTTGAATTGTTGAGACAAACATGATTTCCCCCAATAACACTCCCAACCCTCTCCCAAATCTAGGTAATAAAACCATTTCTTGCTCTACTTTCTTTCTCCACCCAATTCCCCACATGAAGTCTTCTAAACAAGGCAAGTTCTACTTCTTCCTCTCTTTCTCCATTTTATTCCTTCTTTGCCCCTCTGTTTCTCCAGCACCAGCAGCCTTAACAACAAGAAGAAGAAATGGCAGATTAGGAAATACAAAATTTTCACAAGAATTCAGAGAAGCCCCTCAATTCTACAATTCACCAAAATGCCCTTCAATCACCACCACCCCCCACCGACACCGACACCGACACCGACACCATTGACAACAGCAATCAAGATGATGATGAAGAAGCTGTCCTCGTGGCCATGACCCTTGACGCCGCCTACATCCGTGGCTCAATGGCCGCAATCCACTCGATTCTCCAACACACTTCTTGCCCGGAAAACATAATCTTCCACTTCGTCACTTCCGCCTCCGCAAACGCGTCCCTCCTACGCGCCACCATTAATTCTTCTTTCCCATACCTTAAATTCCAAATCTACCCTTTTGCTGATACAACCGTGGCGGGATTAATTTCAACTTCAATTCGCTCTGCCCTTGATTGCCCTCTTAACTACGCAAGAACTTACTTAGCAAATATTTTACCTTTGTATGTCCGAAAAATCGTCTACCTCGATTCGGACCTCGTACTAGTCGATGACATTCTTAAATTAGCCAAAACCCCATTAGAGGAAAATCAAGTTCTTGCAGCTCCAGAGTATTGTAATGCAAATTTCACTTCCTACTTTACCCCTACATTCTGGTCAAACCCTTCACTTTCTTTAACGTTTGCGAATCGAAAAGCTTGTTATTTCAATACGGGTGTTATGGTAATTGATCTTGATGGATGGAGAACAGGGGATTACACGAGGAAAATAGAAGAATGGATGGAATTACAAAAGAGAATGAGAATATACGAATTGGGTTCATTGCCGCCATTTTTACTTGTTTTTGCCGGGAAAATAGGTCCAGTTGATCATAGGTGGAATCAACATGGGCTTGGTGGTGATAATTTTCGTGGACTTTGTAGAGATTTACATCCGGGTCCAGTTAGTCTTTTGCATTGGAGTGGTAAAGGTAAACCTTGGGTTAGATTGGATGCTAATAGGCCTTGCCCTTTGGATGCACTTTGGGCACCTTATGATTTGTTAAAGACTCCTTTTTCATTTGATTCTTGATGAAAAAAGGATCAATAGTGGTTCTTCACTTCCTCTCCAATATTACTCGAACTCTCGATGTACCGGTTAAATTAAAGTGCCTTACCAGTTGAATTGTGTTTCGTTGTCATAAAAAAAAAGTTCCGGAATTTTGCCGCTATTGGTCCTGCTCCGCCGTGTCACGGCGGTTGGAGGGCCTACAAGTGTATAGATGATCATTTTGATGATGATGGTAAAGCTGTAAATTAATGCAAAGTACCATCTTCTCCTATATGTGATGAAAAATCTATCGTAAATTTGTTCTATGAATCCGGACCCACTCCTTCGACATAAGTTTTGGTTGCATTACTTGCAGGAGTAGGGCCAGTAAATTGCAATTGCATAGGAGGAATCAGTACAGGACTAGTGAGACAAGTTTATGATAAAATTATAAGAATGTTACGTGATAGAAAAGCATTGAACTTTGAGGTGTTTTTTCTTATTTTGTAAATCTTTCCATGTGTTGTTCAGAAATGGAGAGGCATATTCAAACTCATAATTCGTTTTTTTCTTTTTGAGAAAAGTAAAAATATTTCTTGTAATACTTAGTCGAGATGAAAATAAATAAAACATGAAGGTCTTTTTTTTTTTTTATGTTACTAATGTTTTCTCCATAGTTTTTTCTCTGATTCAACAATTTTTTTTTTATTTTTTTTTTTAGTAAAGATTTATTGTTGAGTTTAATTCTTGTAATACATCTTCTAATATATTAATAATATTATTTTGCATGTAGTAGTACTATTGATCAATAGTGGAGTTGAACTAATCACATTGTTTAATGTATAATTATATTATTGGTGCATATATATTAGATGATATGCAAAAAAAATTACAAATTTGACCTTTTAAATAGTAGAATTATAAAATGTGAAAACTAAATAATCGAAACATTGACAATTTTAATATAATATGTGAATGATTATTTGATACTACTATATAGCAAACGTCCTCCTAGCTATGGAGATAACTTCAAGAAGAAGGATCTATCATTAAATACATACAGCCTAGAAGGAACTAAGGATGCGATCATTCCTTTACCATATTCGCCTGAAAAAATAACGTTAGCTTTACAAGAAGACGTGTGAATATACAGCTGGTGCAGTTGTCTAGGAGGACTAGTTCAGTAGAGCAGCTCTCTGCCTTCTTATTTATAGGTCGAAAGTTTAAATATAAAGTCTTATTATTTTTTAAATGGAACAACGAACTTTTTAATTGACTATTACCTCGAAGTGAAAAAGAAGTGCTGAATTGATTCCACATGGATGTGAAGAGTGTTCAAAGATCTTAAGGTTGCTAGAAAATCGTATGTCCTCATACATGTTTTCACACCTATTTTTATCACTCCAAATACGTCACGTGTGCATTTTTCTAATTTTATATATACGTGATAAATTATGAGTGATTGAGAACATATATGAGGATATATACAGAACGATATTTTGCCAGGAATTCAATGCTGATCAAACATAATGCCCACTTCTTTTTCCTCTTTCCTCGTTGCTGTAATATGGGGTTTACTTTTTTTTTTTTTTTTTTTATGAATAATTATATGGGGGTTTACTTACGATATATAAACCAATATTGGATAAAAATGGTATTTTGGAAGCAGATCGACGAGATTATTCTAGACTTAACGAGCATTGACAGTGGTTTAAATAAAATTTTGCTAGTATTAATATTACCAGATTCTAATTGACTGCTACTTATCATTGTCACTACTCACTTGACTTTTAAAATTTTGTTCGAGTCTTCCATTTGACAATTACAAATAAACAACCATCCTTCTTTTCATTTTTTTAAAAAGAAAATATATAGTATTTTTTCTCTATCTTAGGAGATCTCACTTTTATATTTCTATATTTGTAGTTAAGAGAATAAAATCTCAAGAATGATTTTTTTGTTTTGTTTTGCTGAATAAATCTCAAGAATGATTCATTCTTCCTATAATAATATTCCCTCCGTTTGGATTTGAATATCCTAACTTGACTAAAGTTAAGATTTAATTTTTTTTTACTCGAGATACAATTAAAAATTTATATTAAAATTTTAGCGAAATTTAAAAATAACACATTCAATTTTGAATATAATGACAATTGAAACATTTAAATTCAAACGGATAGAGTACTAGTTAAATGAATCCGAGGGGCATGCCCATTGCTATCCCATTCTCAAACCGGTGATATCGTATTAGAGTTAATAGCTATTTATGATACTAAATTATTTACGAATTTTTTTTTATGGTAGTAAACTATTTTTTTTATCTAAATATATCACTTATCTATTTGTGTTTATCAAAATATATACACTCACCAAATTTTGGGGTGTTTTCCAGCTAAAATATTGCACGTGACTTTCACTTGAAAGGGTCACACCCTGTAATTCTGCTTTCACTTAAATATTATATCCAAAAATTGAAAGTCACGTGCAATCTTTTGTGCGGAAAACACCCCAAAATTTGGTGGGTGTATATATTTTGATAAACGCAAATAGATAAGTGATATATTTAGATAAAAAAAAATAGTTTATTACCATAAAAAAAAATTCGTAAATAATTTAGTGCCATAAATAAATATTAACTCTATCATATTAATCTCTACCTACCATATGCATCCTTCTTCTTTTGTATGCTTTTTCTTGCATTTATAGTTCTCGATTTAATATGATCTCTTGTAGTACGAATCATACACTAAATTCATTGGCTTCTTGTTTAATTTTTAATAAACAAAACATCCCATTTTTCCAATATGTGAAATTTCCATTCATTTTAAAGGAAGAGATAATGATTCTTGAAATTACTCAACAAGAAAAAGATTTGATAATAGTTGTTTGTACTAGAATTTTTTTGCATCAAAACCACACGGGCTTCTTCATTTATAGCTCATACTATATGACAATACTAAGTGTTTTTTTTTCCAAGTAAAATACAATACCCCTTTTAGTAACACATATAAATCAAAACCTTTAAGAATCTATGGGTGTATTTGTAGGTAAAATTCTCATTTTCCCTCTATGGAGTAGCATTTTGTTTTGCATAGCCACAGATATAGGGCAGAATGCCAAAAATTCAAGAACATAATGAACACACTTTGATATACGTTACAGGCTTTTAGACACGTGTTACGTTCTATGTAAGATGTACATGTCCTAAAATATGTAACATATTACGTAACATGTGATACAAACTCACAATAAATATTCACTCTAAAAAATCTAAACGATTAAAATTTTAATCTGATAATAAAAAACTATTAAATTTTTTATATTTTTTTTTTGATGAAATTTAAATTTTTTATATTCAGTAGCGGGACAGATTTTTATATAGACTCTCAAGTAGAACTGTAGAAATGAAAATGCTGTCGGTGGCTATAATGAAGGAAGAAAGAAGAAGCAGATATGATTGAAGACAACGTGGGGGGAGGTCTTTAAGTGAGAAAAAGAAAAGTCTGCGGGTACGGTTTTACTTTAGGATAGGAGGATGATACAAAAGTCATTCTTTTGGGTCCCATAATCCTCCTCTCCCCCCTCTTTTCTTTGGGTGAAAATCACTTGTGTATCCAACTAATAAGAATTCGTCATATAATTATTTTTTTATTATATATATACACATTCTGAATTGTAATTAGTTTGGCATAAGAAATTGGTACACAGACGGGTACAGAACAATTATTCAGTGCGTACAAAGAATCAAATCACAATGATTTTCTTTCTTTTGTTTTTATAGGCATTGTACTTTTCTCATTCAAATAAGGCCACCGGCTTATCATGGTCTTCTTACGCGGTCCATTGTCTACTTTAGAAAACTACGAATACTTACAAATGATGAACATGGTTTCATGCACTCTACTAACAGTCCGATTTACATGCGGAGCAATACGGATTTCAGCGTATTTCGAACATTTTTTTTGGCGCGAACACTGTTCGTTTTTACGAGCAATTGTTCATTTTTTAATCAATCTCAGCCTCCAAAACTTTAATCTAACGGACGAGATTTTGTCCCGCATGTGCGGAATCCGTACTGTTCCGCATAGGAGCCGTGAGCCTCTACTAATGCTCTTTTGTTTGACATTTAGAAGTATTAGCGTGGATTTGGATATCATTTTATTTTTTTAAGTTTTTAAAATCGTGATATGTAATATTTAAAATGATAATTTTTTCGTGTGTGTTTGAAAGTGGAAATTACTCCGGGCAATGAAATTATAAAGAAAAAATGTTTTATATTATGAAACTCAATATTTTTTTTTCTTCTCTTCGGGTTTTTTAGAATGCTCAGTGTCATTCGAGGAATTTTACACAGAGCTATAAGGTTTTAAACTAAAGAGAGTTTAAGTTAATTTGATGACTATTTTCCAAATATTTAGATGAAAATCATGAAATCATCCTTTACCTTTCACAAAAAGAAAAAGTTTGATTTGATCTCAATATTTGACTTTTGGAAAGAGGAAAACAATCTGATAAATGTTGGAAAGTCTGGCATGAGGCGCCCTTGTGGATACGGCCCCACACTCCTCTCATATAATTTGAGACAGGACCTATCTACAGGGTAGGTCACGCAGACCTTCATGTCTCACAGGTACCCACAAAGACCGTCCCATAGGGAATTTTTCCGATAAATGTGGAGAACATTATTTATTGAATTTGGTCTATAAACTTTTAACTTTAGTAACTTTCTAATTCTCAATGAAAGTTCCATACGGTCTTAATTTAAAATTTAAATTGAGATTCAACTTTTTTTTAATTGAAATCTCAAACAATAAATTATGAAGAATTTGGTCTGAATTTAAAATAAGTTTAAGATTGATGAAAAAAAATTCTGACTAAGACGCAATCCAATCATTCACATAATTTTGATCTCTCCTATGAAAGTTTTTTATTATTATTTATCATTCTTCTGTTTCTTTCACTGGTGAGTAAAGATGAAAAGTTTTCATACAAATGCAAAAAGGTCATATTGAGTAGTATATCTCGTCAGATAGCTTTAGAGGAGAAGTTAGGAAATGAAAATTCAATAGCCTCCTGGCATTGTGGTTGCATTGCAATTAATATGTCAAGTTTTCATACTCTTACTTACTACTAGGTTGGTTTGATTTTACACATTTTCTAAACCAATTTGAAAATAATCGCGTTTAAATTTTTTAAAATAAATCCAAACCATACAAAATCTCAAACCAATGCATTTGGTTCGTATCGGTTTGATTTGGTTGTTCAATTTTGGGAGATACAAAATATATTGATTACAAAAGTAAAAATAAAACAATTTTTTTTTAATATATAATTACTTAGCTGCTAAAAATATAAAGAAATAAGACTATTATTTTCACAAGTTAAGTACAATAAAAAACAAAATAACGAAATATAAATTCTTGATTCTTGAACAACAATATAAAGTAAAAATAAAACAATTTTTTTATAATTACCTATCTACTAAAAATATAAAGAAATATGTCTATTGGTTTTCACAAATTAAACAAAAAAAATATATTAATGAAACATAAATTTTTTATCTTGATTCTTGAATTTCAAAAAAATTACTGAACAATTATTCTACGAGGAAAAGAGAAAAAAATACAAAAAAAAATACTCCATTATTAGTTTCAAAGTATAACAAAAAACTTCAGGTGAATCTAAAACCACATATAACAGATGACTCTTTAATCTCATACTTTAACACTTGAAAAACTTGCTCGTCACGTAAAAAGTTTAATATGTTTTATTACAAAAGAGTTCTTTAATCTCATACTTTAGCAATTGAATTTTCTCATTTTCATTAAGACCTTCCTTTTAAAGTTTAAAGTTGAAACAATAATTTCCATTTAAATTACTGTAACATTATGTTCAGAAGTTTTTGGAGACGTGTCAATTTTCTTGATGAAAGCTCCTTCGCCTTCCTTTGAAAGCAATCGTGATATCTCAACCATTCAAGTCAATTCAGTTTAACAAATTGCAGCATCTTTAGCTTTGCATAGAAGGCAAAAAAATCGTCTGTCACCGATCTATATTCATGTTTTGTATTCTTACGAATATATATTTACCACATGCATATTTTTTTCTTGTGAATTCCACTATTTCTTTTAGGTTATAATTTTTTAATTAAAAATTTAATACATGTCATTTTCTTATGGGTGGGACAGAAAAGAGGACACCGAATGTAAACAGGAGATTCCTAGCAGCATAGAATCAAAATCTCCATCAAATTAACAAGGACATCTTAAATTTTGTCAATTCCTTATGACAAATTATAATACGTTTTTCATAAAACCGGAAAAAATGCAGATCCAAAAAGAAGAAAAAACATATTTTTCGATTTATAGTTCATTTTAATCAGTTGAGTTAATAATACATGTTATACCATCGAACAAAAACATGAGTTGGTCCGAATATTTTCTATATCTATATATATGCCGTCTCCGATGCATACATTATCCTTCCTAAGGGCACAGAAGTCTTTATAGACGGACACATTTTTTCTTGATGAAAGCCATGTTGGAGAATTAATTAATAAAGTGGACTGATTTGATCAAATTTAATTGTGTGTTCCACCGCTTTAGTTTTAAAGTGTTTTGAATTCATCGCGTAGTGGGTTGCATGCAGCTTTCGCGATGATATATAACACATGAGGAAACTAATTATCGGTGTGAATGAAAATTTTGGTTAAAGTGGAGAGGTTATGGATGGAGGTGTGATGGTATATCCCACATCGGTTGTGAGAATCGATTAAAAGCTGGTTTATAAGACTAAATTAGACTAGTGATCTTAAACAAGTGAGTAAGGGGGTACCCGTCGCGCGCCAGTCCGTCCGTCTCGCCTCGCCTCGCCGCGCATGGCGCGCAGTGTCCCTGCCGGAAGGCGGTAATATCTTTTTGGACAAAATTACCGTAATAGTCCCTAAAGTATTGAGTAAGCGCAAATGAGTCACATAACCTTTGTGTAATTGCGAGAATGGTCCTTCCACGGTTTCTCCAGCAGCTTTTGAGAACTGCCACATTACCCCACTACGGAAGTGGGAGTTACCCACGTTCTCCACTACGAGGTGAGGAGAGAGGGCTACTCTGCGATTCGAGTCGCTATAAAAGCGATCTCCCTCTCATAATTTCTCGCTACTGAAATAATTCTCCCTTCTACATTTCGCATTCCATACATACTAGTTAAGAGAGTTCGACACGTGAAAGGTTCGAAGTTCACGCTACTAAGCTTCGGTAGCAGAGTGTATGAGGCGTTGTGCACTTGGGAACTCGTTGCTCTTGTAGGCTCGAAGCAAATAAAGCGAGCAAATAGAGTTTAAGGGCAATTGGTTTAACTACTCGCCTCGTCTAGGGATTAAATCCGAAATCATTTACGTTTATATTTTAGTTACGTTTAATTTTATATTCGTAATGGAATGACTAACAATCTTAAACTCTATTTTTTTATTCTTCATTACTGGTTTAATAAATTAAAACGAAAACTTAAACAAAGCAGATCTTGGAAAATCGGGAATATTTATTCGGGTTTATTTTCTTATCTCGGTTTTTGTTTTATATTGCTACTAATCGTTTGTTTTGCAATATATAGAGAAACAAAAATGGTCGCAAATGATTCAAACGCTACATGTACTGAGCTGAACTGCTCTTTCAACTCGAGACTCAGCAAACGGAGTTAATCCGAATCGCTGGGTCGGACAAGCGGTATTGAGGCTCGCTATGTCTAAGTCGCTCGCCTTTGTGCCTCCAATGGCTTCTCGTCCCTATTCGGTTTGGGACGAGTTTGCACAACCCGAGAAGTTTAAAGGGGGTTGCAATTTCAAAATGTGGAAGGAAAAGATGATGTTCTATCTTACTACTGCCGAATTTAATTCGCTATGTAAAAGAGGACACTCCCGTGGAGGATAAATCGATCCTCAATCTGTAATAGCTTATAATGCTTGGATTAGTAATGCTTACATGTGTCGTCATACTATACTTACTAGTTTAGATGATTCATTGTACCAAATTTACTATCAAAAGAATAGTGCAAAAGAATTGTGGGAATCACTAACTAAGAAATATACGATAGATGATGCGAGTGCTAAGAAGTTCATTCGTTTGCTCGCTTTCACGACTTTAAAATGGTCGATGGAAAATCTGTCCCTCGAGCAAAGTGAAGAAGCTGCAGAAGATTTATCACGATCTTGCCGCTGAGGGCATGGGAATCAACGACTCACTGCAGGTGGCGTTGATGATTGAGAAATTACCCCTTCTTGGGATGACTTCAAGCACTACCTTAAGTATAAAAAAGAAGGAAATGACACTTGAGGATCTAATTTTGAAGTTGAGAATTGAACAGGGATGTGAGGAAGGCAACAAAAAGGCCTTATACTTGTCTCAAAGGCAAATGTTGTCGAAAGCTCGCTGGAAAGAGAAAGCGCTGACCGATTCAAAGGCATCGAACTCCAACAAGAGGTTCACTGGGAAGTCGCTTCAGTATGTGGTAAGCAAAATCACAAAGCAAAGGGACTGTCGAAGTCGTGTAGACGGTCAAACTAATAACTATAACAAGAACAAGAGGTTCAATGGGAATGGGAACAAGAACAAGTACCAAAGGGATGGCCAAGCTCATATATCGAGGGTCAGTAGGTCGAACTCTGGAATGGAGGACATGCACTCTAGTTGCTGTTATTTCAGAGGTGAATATGATAGGGGGAAATCCAAAGGAATGGTTTGTGGACACGAGGGCCACTCGCCATATTTGTATCAATAAATGGATGTTCAAATCGTATGAAACTGTTAAGGATGAAGTATGCTACATGGGGAACTCTACATTCTCCAAAGTTGAAGGAAATGGCAGTATTGTCCTAAAGATGACTTCTGGGAAGGAGCTGACTCTCACTGAAGTGCTCCATGTGCCTGACATTCGAAGGAATCTTATTTCTGGGATTGTACTAAACAATAAAGGATTCAGGCTTGTGTTTGAGGCAAACAAATTTATTCGACAAAGAATGGAATGTATGTAGGAAAGGGGGTACTTAGTCGATAGTCTGTTTAAAGTTAATGTAATGACTGTACTCCCGAGAACCGCGCTCTACGGGCGTGAATGTAACCGAGGCTTCTACTAGTTCGATTTGGAAAGAATGTTGCCCAAGAGGCTAATGAATATAAACAAGTTGCTTATTTGGTCGAGTCTTTTAATTTATGGCATGATAGATTAGGTCATGTGAATATTAAAAGTATACAAAAATTAATTTCATTAAACCTATTGCCAAAATTTAATGTTGATAAAAACTACAAGTGTGAGACTTGTGTAGAAAGCTAAGTTATCTAAGTCATCTTTCCGATCAATTGAGAGAAGTTCGAACCTTTAGATTTAATACACACCGATGTATGTGATCTAAAGTATGTACAATCAAGAGGCGGTAAGAAGTATTTTATTACTTTTATCGATGATTGCACGAGATTTTGCTATGTCTACTTAATGGGAAGTAAAGATGAAGCAATAAACATGTTTGTTCATTATAAGAATGAAGTTGAAAACCAACATGGTAAGAAAATAAAAAGGTTAAGGAGCGACAGAGGTGGAGAATATGAATATCCATTCGCTCAATTGTGTGCTGAAAGTGGCATTATACATGAAACAACTGCGCCATATACTCCAGAACAAAATGGAATTGCGGAGCGCAAAAACAGAACATTAAAAGAAATGATGAATGCCATGTTAATTAGTTCTGGTTCACCTCAGAATTTGTGGGGGGAAGCTTTGCTTTCCGCAAATCACATTCTAAACAGACTACCGCATAAAAGGCTAGAAAAAACACCTTATGAATTGTGGAAAGGTCATGTACCTTCTTATAAATTTATAAAGGTATGGGGATGTCTAGCAAAGGTTCCGATTCCTCCTCCTAAGCGGACTAGGATAGGTCCTAAAACGGTAGATTGCGTGTTTATAGGGTATGCTCAAGACAGTAGTGCATACAGATTCTTAGTGCACAAATCAGATAACTCTGAAGTGCATGAAAATACAATAATCGAGGCTAGGGATGCTTCTTTCTTTGAAGGAATTTTTCCTTATATTGACCGCTCTGGATTAGACCCAAAAGTCAATCGGGATGTGAGAAATGTGAGGGAAGAAGATCTTGAAGAGGAAGTTGAAGAGCCTAGGCGTAACAAGAGAGCTAGAATTGAAAAGTCGTTTGGTCCAGATTTTCTTACTTATCTGGTAGAAGAAGACCCTTTAACTTATAAAGAAGCAATGTCTTGTTCTGATGCTGACCTCTGGAAAGAAGCTATTGATAGTGAAATAAATTCAATACTTCAAAATCATACATGGGAACTTGTGGAACTTCCAACAGGCTCAAAAGCGTTAGGCCACAAGTGGATTTTCAAAAGAAAAATTAGACCGGATGGTACGATAGATAGATACAAGGCAAGACTTGTAATAAAGGGGTTTTAGACAAACTCATGGTGTGGATTATTTCGACACGTATGCTCCTGTGTCGAGGAAAACATCAATCAGGTTAATCATAGCTTTTGCAGCTTTGTTTGACTTGGAAATCCATCAAATGGATGTAAAAACAGCTTTCCTAAATGGAGAACTGGAAGAGGAGATTTACATGGAACAACCCTGAAGCGGTATGTGGTTCCAGGTAAAGAGCACTTGGTGTGCAGACTTGTTAAATCTTTATATGGATTAAAGCAAGCACCTAAACAATGGCATGAGAAGTTCGATAACATAATGCTTTTGAATGGATTTCAAATAAATCAGTGTGACAAATGCGTCTACGTGAAAGGAAACAAAGATAACTACGTAATAGTCTGTCTATACGTGGATGACATGTTAATCATTGGTAACAAAGATAACATCAAGACTACCAAGAAAATGTTGTCGCAAAACTTCGATATGAAGGACATGGGACCTGCTGATTTAATTATTGGGATGAAGGTATCCAAGACAGCAGATGGATATTCACTTTCTCAAAGACACTACGTTGAGAAGATTCTAGAAAAATTTGATAAAGGAAGTGATGTAATTGCTAGAACACCTATGGAAGTGGTTTCAAATCTCTGCAAAAATCGCGGAGAAGGTGTGCGACAACTGGAGTATTCTAGAATCATAGGGAGTATAATGTACCTCATGGATTGTACTAGACCAGACATCGCAAATTCAGTCAACAGACTGGCGAGGTATACAAGTAATCCCACCACGAGCACTCGGAAAGCTTTAGTTAGAGTGCTTAGATATCTACGATACACGGCTGACTACGGGTTACATTATACGAGATATCCAAATTGTACTTGAAGGGGTACATCGATGCAAATTGGATTTCAGACTCCAAAAATATAAAGTCCACTAGTGGATACATTTTTGTGATGGGAGGTGCAGCGGTTTCTTGGAAATCATGCAAACAAACCTGCATTGCAAGATCAACTATGGAATCGGAGTTCATAGCTTTGGATATAGCAGCAGCAGAGGCTGATTGGCTACACAGTTTTTTGGAGGACATTCCAATGTATTCAAAACCAATGCAATCAATAAGCTTACATTGTGATAGCTTATCAGCTATTGGAAGAGCAACAAACAACATGTATAACGGGAAGTCTAGACATATACGTCGAAGACACAAATCCGTTAGAACTCTGTTAAAAACCGACGTTATTGCTTTGGACTTTGTGAGATCCAAAGAAAACATAGCGGACCCTTTAACGAAAGGTCTAACAAGAGACTTAGTAGAGAGTTCATCGAGGGGAATGGGGGTTGAAGCCCGTGAAATTGATTACCACTCATGATGGCAACCCAACTCGAATTGGAAAACCCAATTTGCGGGTTCAACGGAAAACCGAATTGTGGGGGGAATCGAACAAAGCACTCGGGAAAAGTATTCCCGACCCATTCCCGTGATGAAAGAGTGATACACTCGTCCATCGAAGGATAAGTGTTAAACTTTTAATGATCCTTATACTGTAATACGTGGAGTATGTCGAGATACTTCTAATAAGAGATCACCTATATTGAATGTGAAGGGGCCACTTCATGAGATTACTTGAGGGCTAAATCTCTGGAGCATTCAATGAATATTTCCAAGGCGAGTCCGTAGTCGAAATGGACAACAACGAAAGAACCGACTAATTGTGTAGAGAAAACGTTGTGTGAGTATCGTTGTCTTGGTACACATAGAAAGCTGAACAGTTCAAGGCATCGCGTCCATTGGTTAGCAAGTGTACTCGATGGTATTTCACTAGGGAAGGTTCAAGGTTCACAACCACCTATCCCGAAGCAGCGATTTCTCGTTGAACTCTCGAAATTGCATTTTAGGTTACACGTGCATCATTCCTACCAAATATCATTCATGTGGGGGATTGTTGGAGAATTAATTAATAAAGTGGACTGATTTGATCAAATTTAATTGTGTGTTCCACCGCTTAGTTTTAAAGTGTTTTGAATTCATCGCGTAGTGGGTTGCGCAAGCTTCGCGATGATATATAACACATGAGGAAACTAATTCTCGGTGTGAATGAAAATTTTGGTTAAAGTGGAGAGGTTATGGATGGAGGTGTGATGGTATATCCCACATCGGTTGTGAGAATCGATTAAAACTGGTTTATAAGCACTAGCTAGACTAGTGATCTTAAACAAGTGAGTAAATGGGTACCCATCGCGCGCCGTCTCGTCCGTCTCGCCTCGCCTCGCCGCGCCGCGCGTGTCCCTGCCGGGAAGGCAGTAATATCTTTTTGGACAAAATTACCGTAATAGTCCCTAAAGTATTGAGTAACTGCAAATGAGTCACATAACCTTTGTGTAATTGCAGAATGGTCCTTCCACGGTTTCTCTAGCAGTTTTGAGAACTGCCACATTACCCCACTACGGGAAGTGGGAGTTACCCACGTTCTCCACTACGAGGTGAGGGAGAGAGGGCTACCATGCAATTCCGACTGCTATAAAAGGCAGTCTCCCCTCTCATAATTTACTGCTACGAAATAATTCTCCCTTCTACATTTCTGCATTCCATACATACTAGTTAAGAGAGTTCTGACACAGAAAGGTTCGAAGTTCTGCTACTAAGCTTCTGGTAAGCAGAGTGTATGGGCGTTGTACCTTGGGAACTCGTTGCTCTTGTAGGCCTGAAGCAAATAGGCGAGCAAATAGAGTTTAAGGGCAATTGGTTTAACTACTGCCTCGTCCAGGATTAAATCCGAAATCATTTCTGTTTATATTTTAGTTCTGTTTAATTTTATATTCGTAACAGAAGGACTAACAAGCCAAATGCAGTTAGTAGAATGCTAAGTTCAAGTCTCTCTAATATGAGAACTTACTCCCCCAAAAAATTCCCGACTATAAGATGTATAGACATTCCGGCATGCTGAACAAAGAATCTAGCAGAAGAAATCTCATCTTATAACAGCAGCAGATTAATTGGAGGAATATAAGTGATGGATATGGCCCAACCAAATATTTCACTTTTTGTTCTTTCTTTTATTGAAAGAAAAAAAGGAAATGTTCGGTATCCTACTAAAAGATTTCCAATATATTTCCCTCTTATGGATGCCCTCAGTCAGACAGAATCAATATCAAGCAACAATGAAGGTTTGTTGAGCAATGGTAAACTCTAAGGTATGTTTAACCAGTGGACTATGAGCAGCTCTATGTTCACCATTGCCTTCTAAGAGAATGGCTTTATAGGGATTTAGATATCTGATGCTGAAGAGAGGAGGAGGGGGGGGTGTTGGAAATCAACCAAAAAGAAAAATATTAAAAAATTTGAAGACTACACATTAGTACATGGAGGCATCGATCTGATTGTAAGTTTGTTATCCATCTTACAGAGCATTTTGTGGGCATGGCGAGTATGGCTGTGCCGTATTTGGAAAAGCTTTTCTAAGACCATCAACTATATAAGAATACAAAGCTATCCGCTTAGCATAGACTAATACAAGTTAAGAAACGCAACCTGTAAAGGCTTCTGATCCAAGTATGACATGTATCAATATAGGGGTGGAATCCCCCCTTCTTTTCAATCATTCTTGCTTCTCCAAAATCATCAATGTCGAAATTGAGTATTGGAACTCCTACCACGAGGGCCATGAGGATCACAAACTGCAAATAGATTATGAAAATGAAGCCAATGAAATATTAGCCAAGAGAATTTTGAGATACATCATAAGCAGTCAAAATTGAAGATACCTACCTTGTTTGATGACAAGCCCAGATGTGTTCCCAGGAACTTGTCCTCATTTTTGTTATTGCATTGGACTTCAGCTACATTTAGTCACAAGGATAAGGACAAGGTTCAACAGGAGAAAATAGATTTTGAGTATGACGACTATGCAAAAGGAAAGTCCGGGAAGCAAATATATGAAGTTCTAGAAAAGGTCAATCTTTGGCAAGACTGCAAAGATGGTATACCTTGTGGAAACATAAATTCCACCAAACATAGTAGGCATCAAGAAGCCCAAACAACCTCTCATATTCAACAGGAGTCGATGGCTCCCAACAACGGAAACCTATTTAGCAACAAGAAAACGAGAACGTTTCATGCATTAGATTCAGGATTAGGGAAAATTAAATAAATGTGCACCATAACGGAATCAAGATTATGGTTCGTAGCTATGAAATCCCAGAATTCATCAAGCAAATAGTAAGAAAAGAGACAAGAAGCACAGCATAAATCTACAGAAGAAATAAATCTTGTCATCCTACATAGATGGCCTTCTATCTGAAACTAAATTTAAAAGTGGGAATAGGTCTTGAAGTTACCTTGTTTCAAACAAGGTGCAAATTGTGGTAGCTTAACAAAGATCTCATGCTTCAAAAGCTAGCATTTATACGGATTTTTTTTTCCCTGGAAAACCAAAAGAGTAGATCTGTAAGAAGAAGAAAAAATAACTCCAAGTAAAATCTTAGGTAAGCTAAACTAGAAATAATCCAAGAGGTACTCTTACCCTACCTTGAACTGATCAGCTCTTTTTCCTGACATTTGATTCCAAACCTGACTTCAGCATTTGATCCAAAAGCTTTGCAGATTTTTCTGTATCTCCCTGTAGCCTAAGGCCATTGATCAAAGCAGAGTAGGTAACCACTGAAGGAGCAATTCCTTCTGTTGTCATTCTCTCTTTCAATTTTATAGCTTCTTGCGTATTACCAGCTTTACAATACCCATCAATCAAGGTATTGTATGTGATGAGATTGGGAGCTAATCCTTTCGCTTCAAGCTTGCGAAAAAGCTTTACAGCTCTTTCAATGTTCCCAGATTTACAGAGGCCATTTATGAGAGCATTATTCGTAGCAATATTCGGCGCAAGTCCTTTTGTCAGCATCTCATCACGTAATTCAAAAGCCCCCTTCATGTCTCCCATGACTGAAGCACCGTGAATTAGGCTAGTATATGTGTACTCATCTGGAATCAAGCCTTTGAGTGGCAAATCTCTAATTAGGTTCCTAGCATCCTCTATTTTCCCTGATTTACACAAACCAGAAATAGCTATATTTTGCAAAATATTGTTGGAAGTAGTTGAATTTTCGGGATTTTCATCAATAGAATTTACTATTCTCTCAGCATCTTGTGGCTCTGTCTCAGCATTTAAATGGTCATTAAAATGTTTAAGGTTAAGGGGGGCATCTGAACCCATTATCCTCAGCAATAACGTGGTTGCATCGTAACTCTTTCCAAGCCTGTATAGTCCACTGATAATTGTGGTATATATTATCATATTGGGCACTAAACCCTTTGTTCTCATGTCAAAATAAACATTTAAAGCTTTCTTTAGCATTCCTTCTCTGAACCAACCAGCAATAAGAGTTCCATAGGTGACAATGTTCGGCTTAAGCTCCCCAGTCTGCATTTCAGTAAATACCTCTAATACTTTGCTCAACTTCCGAGCCTTAAAAAGTGCACTAATAAGCGAATTATACATCTCAATGGAAGCAGGGAATCCTTCCCCTTCCATGATATGCTTTATTTTAAAAGCCCTATCAATATCCCCTGTATTACCATATCCATCAATTAGAGTTCTATAAGTTACTTCATCTGGTGAACATCTTAGTTCTTTCATCTTTTCAAATACCTCCTCAGCTTCAATTAATCTCCCTATCTTACATAGCCCGCTTAGCATTGTATTAAAAAGAATCCTACTTTTGGCATAGCCTTTCACTAGAACATGTTTCCAGAATATTGAAGCCCTTTCAGAATCTCCCTTCTTAAAAAGTACATCCAATATAGTAGCATAACTAACCTCATTAGGACTAATGCCTTTCTTAAGCATCAGAAACCAAAGACTCAGAGCATCATTAAAATGACCAGCTCCACGCAGACCTTTCAAAAGGATATTGTAGGTTACAACAGTAGGTTCTATACCTTCCCGTACCATCTCATCACAAAGATCAAATGCCTCCTGTATTAGACCAGCTAAGCAATAACCATTCAATAGAGTATTGCAGCTATAAGAGTCGGGTATTAAATTCCAGATGCTCATACTCTTCATAACTTGCTCAGCTTCAGTAATTCGACCAAGCTTGCAGTACCCATTTATCATAGAAGTACAAATACAATTATTCATTTTCAGTCCCAAATCCAGCATTTCATTCTTAAGCCTAATTGCATCTTCCATTTTCCCCTGTTGACAAAAACCATCAATCAGCACTCCATATGCCGGTCCATCCGCAACGAATGAATTGCCTTCCTCCCCCTGCATCTCTCGGAAAACTTTCTCTGCTTCCTCCAGCATCCCCTTTTTGCAATAGCATTTAATCAACAACGTCCTTGTCACCACATTCTCTGGAAACCCTCGTCTCTTCATCATCCTCAATACTCCTTCAGCACCCTCCAAATCTCCCTTCACAGCATAGCCATTCATTAAACTATGATAAGTCACAAGATTCGTCTCCAAACCCATATTTTTCTCCATTTCCTCAATAAATTCTAATGCTTTATTAATTCTACCTTCCTTACAGTATGCATTCACCATTACAGTACAAGTATATACATCCGGGATGAGCCCCATCCTAGTAATCTGTTCAAAAACACAAAAAACAGTTCCAAACTCTCGCCTTTTAACCAAACTGCTCAACAAACTATTACAGGACCGCATACTCGGCACCCGAGCGCACTTAGGCATATTATCAAACACATATAGTGCATTCCTTACCAAACCCTTTTGCGCATAAACTTTCAAAATCATATCAAACACAGTAGGCGAAAACTTAAACGCTCTATAAACACGAACTAATTCATCATAAATCAAAGAAAAAGAAGAACAATTCCTTCTTTCAAGATCGATTAATTCATTCATATAACACCTGGTTTCTTCAAAGTATCTAGCTTTAGATAAAATGTGAATGATTTTACAGTAAGACTTCAAATGGGGTTTGTAATTTGGCTGATTTGAAGCCAAATTGAAGAAGTAAAGTGAGGCATTGGGATTTAATTTGAGTTTATTGAGGACGGCGTCGAGGAGAGTGTCGGAGAAATCATAGGAGAGAGTATTCAGAGCTTTGAAGCGCTCCAGAACTAAAAGGCGACATATTCGGTCGACAAGTTCCGGTGGGGTCCATTTAGATGGTCGGGGAAGATGGGAGAGGAATCGGCGGCCAGTGGAAGTGGGAGAAAGCATTTCGTAGTTTCTTCAACTAGCTTTCTTCAGTAGCCATTAGACAAGAAGATTTCCATGATGGAATGGAGAATAATTGGTCAATTTAGTTCTTTGAGTATTTTAATTTCTACGTTAATCCTCAAACCTTTTTGGAGGGTTCAAACTTACACACGGATCGCGTCTCTCTATACAATCTGCCACCTCGTAATCAACTACAGGCTATCCTTACGGATAATATACATATATCTAACAATATGTTTGGTACACTACTGTATGAAATAAAAATAATATTTTTTTTCAACTTTTCCTTAAGATCTATTTGTCAAATTAAAATATAAAAAAAATAAGAAGATTCATTTAGGAAAAATGGGAAAGACCGCATAACCTAAAGAATGGTATTTTCCTTGTGAAATTGGTTTCCATTATATCATTTCATTTCTCATGTGATCATATTGCTGATTTTGAACCACATAGGGCATTAAATCTAGTCTATATAAAAATTATTCATGAAATTTAGAGACAACTACATTCTTGCACTTCTTCTTTAAATTTTATAATTAATAAAAGGAATATTTCTAATGGACAATGTGATTCGGAGTCAGTCACATCATGCATCACTGCATGATAAGGAGAGAAATTATTCCGTGATAAATAAACTGATTTTGGACCATAAGACCCACATACAACTTGTACATATTAGAAAAAATCAACTGGACTCAACAACAAGGGCCTACACAGGAAGGAATACCCAACACAATATAACAATTTAAAAATTGGGCCAAGGGATGAGATGGATGTTGACAAAACAACAACTGGACTCGAGCCAAGCCCAAAACCAGGGGAAAAAAATACGAATACAATATAGTCTTACATAATTCTTCCAAGTTGGCTATAACAATTAACCAAGAGAAACTTGTCTCCTATAAATTAAGATGGAAAAACAAGTTTATTTGCTTCTTCATAGTCGCCATAATATTCTTCATGCCTCTTATCCTTCTTTCTCTGGATAAAACGGTAGTATATATACTGTAAAATTATCTGTCCAATCACGGTCAACGTTAAGGGTAAAACAAACAGATTACTTCAGAGCCATAAGCAATTATCAGATACCACCTTTATTCTATAATATAAGTCATTTAGCATATTTAGTGAAAATTAGAAGAAAAAAAAATACTTGTTTTAGTCAAAATATCAATTCTACTCTCTTAAATTAGAATTAGTGGTATTCAAATCCTATTTATGAGAGCAATATTAATATTTTAACTAACAAAATATCTTGCTTTTTTATTTTTTATTAATTTTCGCTACATGTCCTGAACAACTTATACATATGGAAATGAGAAAGTAGTAAAAAGTTAAATCAAATATAATGAATCCATTAAGGTGTGCTCCAAAATATAGGAGGAAGGATACAAAAAGATCAAGTCCCACGCAGACTACAGCATCCAGCAACCAAGGCATGTTAGCTTTTATCTTCTCCCACTCTGTGCTTCTCACTACAATACTGCATTCATTAATTCATTCATTAATTCATGTCCTGCATGTTCTCTTTTATGGGGAAAAAATCATCCATGGCAATGGCGGAATCAATCACAAATAAAACATTACGGTGGACTCTACGTATACATACATATATTAGACCACAATATAATAGGTTGTGCGTAATTTTAGGGGCAAAATGTTTAGTAATTTTTCTATGTTTTTTCTTAAACTTTTGATTTATTTTTTTTCCAAAAAGAAATATGTCAATTTGAAAAATATTTAAGACATTCGTCACGTCCTTTCCACTTAAATTTTAAGGGGTAAGATGGAGAAGGAGGCGGGGCAATTGGAGGAAAAGAGAAAGAGAAAGATTGAAATATGACCTTCCGACATAAGTGGCATTGGCAATAAGGGCGAAGATGAACATAAGAGGGTTCAAGCCCTGTATATTAGAAACAATTTCAGTTCAATAAAATTCAGGAACATGAAATGCTTTTTAATTGAATCCTTTAAATTCCAAAAACAAAATGTAGATGTAGTGAAGGTTATTTACCTCGACGCTTCCTCTTTTAATCTGTCAGAATAATCATACAAATTTGTGAGACCAAATGTATTCTACATACAAAAATTTGCAAAATTCGAAGTTTTTTTTTCAAATTGTAAATGATAATTTTAATTAAAATTAATTACGTTTAACCAAATTTGGGGAATTCGTCCACCCATGTATATGGCAGCCATTATCCACCCCAGCCATTGTCCATAAGCATTGCCATGAAATTCACGTAAATCCTTTGGATTAACACAAGAAAATTTCATTCATTAACTTCAGAGTTCATTGCAAAATCATAATTATACCATTAGTAGAAATGGACGTAAAAAAAAAAAAAAACCTGTAGTGATCTCCTTCCGAAGAGTTTTAAATGAGACGCCTCACTTCCAAAAGGAAAATAGGCTGATGTAGCCAGAAAAGTACCGTATCCGACCTGTGCATATAGTAAATCCCTCAATCTTTCAAACTTATAATAATAAAAAAATAATAAAAAAATGAACTCAAATTTTTTATTTACGTTCCTTTGAATTATTCGATTTTGAGAAAAATTAATAACTCACAGAACGGGGAATTTGACGTGGCTGGGTGACAGGCTTTGTGGCGCGAGAAGGTCCATTTTCATCTTCAGATGATGAATCACTTTCACGTTCCAGAGCTGGTGGACCACTCCTAGGCTTTATGTATGACAGAACCGGAGTATCACTTCCGGCCAACGATCTCGCCGACCTTAATATATATCCATAAAACATGTTAAGAGACGCAATACTACTGACTCGAAACAATATAAGTTATGAAACTTTATAAATTTTCTATAGATAAGTGCTTATAAATGACTTTGTAAGTATTATAAGCGTACTGTAATATATTTTTAACCTCAGAAATTATTAGGCTTACTTGAAATAGAAGTCCCTCCGACGAGGTATCTCGATAGGAGCATTGAATTCGGTTCCACCTCTATCATATAACTTTTGTTTTAAACAACTCCTTTGGTTGATCATAGCCTGAAAATATTTGATTTCCTTATCAGGTCATTAAAATAGAATATCCCTTCCTTTATGACCTCAAACGATACAAAATCATAAGCATAGACTTTAGTCACATTAATTGAGCGGATCCCACATCTACAAGTAAGTCATGCACAATTAATGTGATAGGATGTGAGACCAGTTCCAAAAGAACGGTCCTATTATTGAATTTTTATTAGACGTGGGCTACGTACCTTGTCTGAAGTAACTTTCCGGTACTTCCACCATGGGAGGAAATGGTCATAGTATAAACACTGCAATGCAAGTACTATTGTTGTCGCCGTGTACAGCTTCAGATAAAAACATTTACCGGTGTTATATTTACCAATGTAAAACGACATAGGTAAAAAAAAAAAGGTAAGTATTGACTCGGGAAGGTAGGGTTGGATTTAATTACCACTGCAGTGTAGAACTGGGTAGGCAACTGCAAGAAAATTAATACAAATTTTCATGAGTAAAACACGTTGTATCTGAGACTATTTGTTTTATTCATATTGTACTCACTTTTTCTTAGAGTTCCACTTTTTTCCTTAAATTCTGTTTTTTTAAGAAAAAAATTACAGTACGACAATTTATAGTAACGGGATAGAATGTAATATAGACTTGTACAGAGATTCTAACAGTAGATTATGATACTCGAGGTCCAAAGAGAATACGAGGTACTTAAAACTAGTTGATCAAGAGGGTCCAAATAAAATAAGAAACGTCTTTAAACCCACTTTATATATTTTTTATAATTATATCTATGGTTAAAAATTTTTACTTTTGTTTGTGCCTTATCCTTATAATTAGTGGCGGAGCTAAGGGTGGGGTGTTCGTCCCCAACATTTTAAAAAACGACGATTTTTTATGATATTTTTTTATAAATATTGTATTTCACTCCCCCTAAAAAAATTTAGTCTTCTCCATCTTTTTAGCTCCGCCAGTGCTTATAATAAGCCAACAAAAAATACTGACCAATCCCACTAACTTTCTCGGCCTCCTATCTTGAAGATTCAAGATAGCCCGTCACCTTTTTATCACTTTTTGTCTCAATAAAATTACAGTGAAGGTCATTGTCTAGATTTGACGTGAGTTCTTAACATATCATTAAAATACCCGTCAAAACAAATTAATTGGTGTTCGCCAATGAGATATTAGTCTAATAGTCAAGACTGATGTTTCATGACGTAGAAGTTATGAGTTTGAAATCTCCTCCCACTTCTTGAATCTCCTAATTCTTGTATTAAATAGATCTCCCCAAATAAAAAAAAATAATTTAAAAAAAAGAAAGAAAAAAAATTAATTGGTGTTCCACTTCTGACTCAAAAATTTCAAATTCTACATATATGTATACTAAAATTAACTAGGTTTATAATTAAAATTTAAACAAGCAAAAAGAGAATTTTGCATAGTTATGGTACTGTACCGTGGCCGGTTCCATAATGCAGCCCACGAGATTGAACACATCGCTGCAGGAGATATACCATTATTCAGTAAAAATATAAACAAAAACTAAACTAACTAGAGATTATGGGTGTACTATAATTTGAATTGTGTCTGCTTTGAGTTGAAACTCTCTTTAAATTGATTTTGAGAATGAAATTTCAAGAATTAAATCATGAACAATTTGGTTCGGCTGAGACTAACATCAATTATCTCAAACTGAGACCCAATCTAATAATACCTTATAATTTATCGAAATATTGCATGTAAACGAAAATATAAAGTAGTAATGAATGAATATCATCAAAACAAGAAAAAAAAAGATTAAAACAGACATACCCAAGAATCCAAGTAAAGATAAAAGCCAGGGAGACGCCATCGGCAGATTTATTGTTCAAGTTGGTTAAAATTTGTGGGATTTCAGCAAGTCCCCAGCAGATCAGACTTGCTATTCCAAATCCAAATGATATTTCATCCTTTAAGTTGCATATACAGTCTTTGAAGTAGTACTCTATCCATCTAACACATTGCTTTTCCTCCAATATTGGACAGTAAGAGACTTCCAAACCCTTCATCTCTCTTCTCCTCTCCTTTTATGAATTTCGAGGCGTTTAGTTATGCAGCATATATAGTGAGGGATACAAGATTTTGTCCGAGTTGGTAAGAGTTGAAGACGTAAAGACCGAACTGTATATAAAAACTGCAAATATAAAAATAAAAATGTTGATGACGAATTTGATAAAATATTTCGAACTACATATAAAATTTATTATATCTAATAGAACTTTTAAAAATATCGAGAGGTGGTCACTGATGCAATTTCTGTCCTTGATTTTTACTAGTACTGTAACATTTTTATTAAAAAAAAAAAAAAAAATAGCGAGGGATAGAAGCTCATGTCATTTCATTAACATGGGTGACAAAAGAACACTTGTGAAACGAAGTCTATACACTATTTTGTACGAAATGACTATAAACATTGTAATCAACACCAACTAATTTTTATTTTCTTTCAAAAGGAGGATTAATAGTGGTTTCCCACTTCCCCTCCAGCATGACTTGAACTCCCGACTTACCGGTTAGAAATAAAGCGTCTTACAACTTGAACTGCGCTTCGTTGTCAGCACCAACTAATTTATTAAATGCTAAGTGCGTCATTATGAAAATACACGATTTATGTTTGAAATTTTTATTTTTTATCTCGTAATAAATAAATTATTTTTGTGAAGTGGTGTAAAAAGAACAAAAAGTAATTATTATTGAGTTGCAAAATGAAAATTTGTCTATACATTTACCTGAGATACGCGAGGACATGGGATATTCGAAGTAAACCTATTGAGACTCGAAAATATGAGTAAAATGGCATTAGCATATTCTAGGTTATATGCCTTTTTCCTTAGTTGTGAATATAGTACAATGATTACTTGGGGAAAAAAATGTAGTACAATAATTGTTTATTTTTCTGCTCTTAATTTAAGGTTCTAACAACTTTTATCTTATAGATTCAGTTTTTTGACAACAGGGTTTTATTTATTTATTTTTTAAAACAAATGAAGAACTTGATTGGCCCAAGTGTTTTAGGCAATCCAACTTGAGTAATTCGTCTGTTTATAAACATGGATATATTGCCTCTTGATGAACTCTAGAGGTTCATTGTCCCTTTTAGTTAGACATTGACAATTTAATTTCTTTTATTAACAAGATTTAAGAGTGTTAAACTTAGAAATTTTTACTCTGAGACAAAAATGATGTGCTAACTAAGTGAGCACTTGAAATATTGTTAGAGGACAGGTCTATTGTTCATGTTGACAATATGACGATATTCTATATATTGTACATGCAATGAGAGCAGTACTGCTTTTAATTGCTCTAAGGTTTTTTTTTTTTCTTTGTGTGATAAAAGTTTAAAAGCCTTAGGAAACTTTTACTCCAAGTGATTTATTTTATTTACTCTTGATTAGTTGCACATTATATGACGACTTGCTACGAATTATCGGACTCAATTGAACATGACATAAAGATTCTTTTAGATAAACATAGAGATTGTATTAATTAATAATGAACGTGACATCCATAGCTAAGGATGACAATAAAGAACAAAAATAATGAGAAAAGACAAATAGAACGGCATCGATACGCGGCATCTATGACTCTTGAATATGATGGCGCACAGGTGAAAATAATTTGTACCAGTGTATATTCCTATTTCTATGCCGAACCAATCAGAATTCGCCATGTGATCATTTTTTCTAATTATATATACACATGGTAAATTGTGATTGGTTTAACACATAAACGGGTACAAAAAATTATTTACCATGGCGCACTGTATTTTGCAGTAATGATTTTTGCCGTTCTGTGGGCTGTTGAATAAAAAAAATGTTGCATATATATTAAAAAAATACGTTATGCACTATAGTCGTGCACTGTTTTTTGGCTATGTATATGATGTGACTGTCCGATCATTAAAGAGTAGTCTGATTTTAATATAGATTTTGTAGTCTGATTTTGTAAATCATGACAGCTTGAGCACAGATGATCATGAATAAGCAACGATTTAGCAACAAAAAAAAGATAACTAATAACACAACAGAAATGATAATTTTTGAAACCATAGAAACGCTGCACTATTGGATTTTACATGTGTTTGTTTTATTAATATACTAAAAATGTATTAAAACCGGAATCCTGAAATGCATAATGAACTGAATTGGAAAAATTGACCAGGTACAATGAACCGAAATTTCCCGGACATTTATCTTGAGCAATTCGAAACAACCTAAATTAATGGAGACAGGAACGATCTAAAAGGAAATGATGTTTGGTTGAGTAGATTTGGATTTATTTGGATTTTTGTTTATTATAGCATGTCCAGGTGCAATGTATCAAGTTTTCTTTAGTTTGATATCCTTGAGTGAGACAGAAAATTCAATCATATAACCGTTCTTATGAGAATGGTCCTACAGCCCCCTCACATAAATTGGGCAAGGCTTACCTGCAGATGTGGGCTCTACTCAATTTATGTGAGAGAGGTGTGCGGTTAGTCCTACAAGAACGCTTCTAGGATGGAGTGACCCCTCATTACTGTACGAGCAAGGCAAAGAGCACTGGCAAATGTTCGGTTATTTCTGATATGAACCAGGTCCGTTGGACAATCACCAAAAAATAAGGAAAAAGACAACCTTGTAATGATATAGTTAGTTCTGAACCACAAGATCCATATAGACCTGATACATATCAGAATTTTCCGAATGTTTAAGGTTTCCGAGTTATTAGCAATGTCAAAAGTGAACTTAGATTATATATTGGTGGGGATAAAGTTATTAAAAAAAATTATACTCACTCAATTCTATAATAAAGAAAATAAAAAGTAACATATTTTGTTAGGATATATCAATATTACTATCTTAAATAATATTTGTGTATTAATAATTTTGTTTAAGGGAGAATTATTAATATTTTGACTAAAAAATTATTTTTTTTTTGTTTTTTTAATTTTCTCTATATATACTAAACAACTTATATTATGAAATAATGTAGTAAAATTTAACTCGCAGGGTTACACAAAGAGGCACACATGACTTACTAACTTATAAGCGGCTAGGCTAACAACTTCATTTGATCGGGGACGAAAATTGAGGACTAACCCTTATTAATGAAAAAACTGACTAATTAGCCTTATTTGTGATACAAATTTCACGAATGTAGCAAGGCAAACCACATATTTTTTTTTTAGCAAAATGACTGTTGTTAATGCATTAGCAACGGTCATTTCAAAAGTGTTCAAGTTAGACAAGTCGAAAAGAATTTCAAACTTTTATGACAAAGTTAGGGGTGTCAACTTCCTGAACCCGACTCACATAACTCGATAAAATGTGAGCGTGAGCTTAGGTAGGTTGAACGTAAGCTTAATATCAAGCTTGAAATTTATGTGAGCCGTGCGTGAGCTTGACCATGTTTAGCCTGATTAAAGTTCGCACCCGAATAAAAATAACATAATTATAAATATTATTAAGCTTACGTTCAACCCACTTAAGCTTTAACTCACCTAATTATAATAACATTTTATATATATAAAATACTAAATAAAAATTTCTAATTAAAAAATACCTATAAAAACTAATTGCAAAACCCATCGTTTCTTTTCTCTCTTTCTCAAACTCTATCTTTGATTATATTTTTATTTGTTTATCTTGCTATAAGAATTAAGTATCATTGTATTATGTACATTTGAATTCTTGTCATATTTTAATGTCATGACTCATTTTATTCTACTACTCTTGTTACAAGATTTATTTGTTGCTAATTTAAATTTAGCTCGTGAGGTCAGCTCCATCACACATTAAGCGCTCAATGTTTGTGAGATTTTTCAGGCTGAGCGTAACCTGAGCTTTCCATTTTTTATGTGAACTGAGCGTAAGCTAAGCCAAGCTCGGTTCACATAGCTCGATTGACACCCCTAACTATGCCAAACCAGCTCATGTTCACAAGCATATCAACAGCAGTAACATTCTTCTGGATAGCAATTTAAGAGAAAAGATTTCAAAATTTCGGTTTTGCATCAGCAAAGAAGGATACTAACAGTAATGCCGTTACCAGGAGGGTAGTTCGAGATGAAGGGTATATCGCGCCCGAGTATATTAGGACAGGGATAATGACTCCAAAGATTGATGTTTCTTGATCCTGATCTTGGAGTAAATGGAGAAATGGAATGTCCATTTCCAGTTGTAAACATCATCTTCCCTGATAAAGATTCAAAGTACAGAAATCAGATAAAAATTGATTTCAATGAGATCCCTTTGGTTGGAAAATGTACAATCTAAATGAATAATTATATCTACAACATACAATTTTTCGTTCTTGTTCCTAAACTAACTGTAATGCAAAAGAATTCCTATAAGAGGGCAGAGGCCATCCCATCCCCAATTTGGTCCCCGCACAGAATCCAAAAAGCATTGTCAGCACCGGAACCAAACTGGGGCCATCCCTGACAAAGAATAGAGAAACTACTCGCTAGTTAAGTTAAAAGCTTCAACAAGGGAAATTCCCTGTCATGCGAATATGGTCCAAAGTCCTGGGCAAACCATATTTAAGAACCGCTTGTCTAGCAGCTCTAAAGCCGTTCCCATAGATCGGGGATGTATCCGACTCAATCTGGTGTTTAAAAAATTCACCAAGTTTCTTCTCGAATGGAGATCTTATCCCTTGCTTTGAAGATGTGGGAGCGGAAGAACTGGATGAGGTTGATGCGGTATTGCTACCAGACATCGCTACGCCCTGTGTTTCCAACCACATATGAGCTAATACTTGACAGATTCCTTCTTCAACATCTTGACTAAGGGTTCGATAACCTTTTCATGGGATAGTAAAATGTCAGTACCATAAAATTTCAAAGAATCAAGTATATTGTGATAATTTGCCACAGGAGAAAGATCTAAATCAAAAGACAAGCAATTAAGTTGATAGGTAAATATTTTTATTTTATTTTAATTTTTTCGATGAAAAGTTGTTAGGAAAGGTAGACGTGAAAAATTCAAAGGGAGAACTAATTATAAGCACCTCTCAATCGCAGCCATGCATGCATCATCTCATGAGCTAGGATTGATCCGGTCAACAACCTGCATCAAGAGAACGAAGCCTCGTCTTAGGTAAACCACTAAAATAGGAAAATTACCAATCATGACAAAATGTATGTTTGAGACATTCGGAAGAATATTTTCCTTTCGCTCATGCAATATTATTTCCGATGCAATGTCTAATCCCACGGACCTACCTGAGCTAGAAGAATAAATAACCAAAAAGGAAGATAGAAAATTCTCCATCCATGAAGTTCATTGAGAAACAAGTGCAAGTATACCTAGGAAGACCATACAAAATGAGAATTGCTGTAACTTCACAACGCCGCGTCAACTTATGAGGCTCTGTTCGCATGTCCATCATTCTATTTCCAGCCATCCTTGGCCGCCTCAGAATCTTGTAATTTCAGTAAGTCATAATAATCAGTATTTAAAAAAAAAAAACAAACTTGTGCCATATTTGTAATCCTTCTGGAATGTAACAGGAAGTTCTTACTGTGCTAATAGTTTGTTCCTCAGAAAGGCAGAGTCCTCTTGTCTCAGGCATGTGATGATGCCCCTGCAAAGAACAAATATACGGCAATAAAATTTTGACGTCCTTCTCTAATGTAGACCAAAAAAGGGGGGAAAAGGACAAGGAGAATAAAGGGTTAATAGTTCGCTTAATTTTTTTTTCTTCTAATGGAGCATATATGCTTACATGTCTCTCTCCATCCATCGCTTCGTTCAATGCCTGCCTCTCAACCAAGAGCAACGGCACTTGCTGCTCCACTTTCATATTCATACACTCATAAAATTCTTGTATGTCAAGATAAAGAGGTTGACACTCATTTGTGTCCATTATAACAGAATCCAGGCACTCCAGGCAAACCTTACGACCATCATCAAGGGCGACAAATTTTGTGTCACGTGGCTGCTTACAAGGGAAAGAAAAAATGTTTATTATTGTCAAGTAATATACATACAAGGAAGACAAAACTAGAAATGCCTCAAAATAATAACTATGAGCTTCTCTACGTCTTATTTATTTATTTTTTATTATTTCTTTTTAATGAATGAACTTCTCTAGGACATATTAACTACTTTATCAGACTAACCTCCATACGCTCACAGCTGCAGCACCGTGGAGTTCCATCAATCTCATGAACAGGACAATATTTCTGGGACCAAAAAGGATGTGCCCGATACTCTATGAGGCCACCTGGATTTGTTGGGATCTGAATATGAAAATATATCAAATTCATTTTAGATAACACAATCTATATCTTGGGGATTCAGATTTTTTAAAGAAATCTAAATGGTACAGTGACATGCTGTAGGCGACATCAAAAGTGTGAAAAAGAAAGCAAAAAGTGATTCAAGAAAGTACTATAATTCTGAAAAAGTAATGCTTACAAAATGTTTGCACACGTCACATTTCGGGTGATAATGCTCCTTGTAGCAAGCTTTGTGAAAAGGATAGTTCCCGGACATAGAAAACTAGACCGCAGAAGCATTGGGAAAGAAGAAAAAAAAAGGAAGCACGTGATGTTAGGCACAAAAAGAGATCTATGGATAGAAAATTTTACAGAATAGCCTGAGCTTCCAGAAACTATACAAACCTATATGTGCTCTAGTAATCGCAGAAACTAGCCGAGAGACTAGATATACTTAAAAAGGGTCATTCTTCCGCTATAGTTAAATAATGAATTTAATAGAGATTAATATTGAGTTGTTCAATATATACTACAGTCATCGAAAGGTGAGAGATTATGCATTAAGCAGGGATGACAATAATGAACAAGTCTCTAGATCTTTCATATTCTTCACAAAATGAAAATTTAACTCGATTCTTCTTGTCCTTCACTAAGTTTTATAGGCTGAGTGTACAGAACGACAAGAAGCAAAAGCTTCCTTGACATGGTCAGCGTGACAGAAATATATTACCTCATAATCAGCTATTGGATGGTTGCAAGCATGACACCGGAAACATTCGGGATGCCAAACTGCACCCATGCAACTCAAAAATCGACCATGTCCAATCTCAGTGTTACAACCGGCACATATCCTTCCACATTGAGAGAAAATTACAGTGAGATAGATAATGATAATGTAAAAATTGAGCTTACAAAAACACAAATACGAAAAAGTAAAAACCTGTAAACATTATAAAAGATTTTTTAACCTTATTTTGAAATAGAGGGAGCAACAAACATAAAGTCTTAGTAATACCTGAAGCCTATTCACAAACACAGACACAACCCAAAAAAAAAGAGGGTAGTACCTGAAGCCTACAGAATAGGAGAAAGGTATAGGTTGATATAAGGTTCCGCTTCCATTTCCATTGCCACCTCTAGAGAAAGGTATAGGTTGATATAAGTTTCCGCTTCCATTTCCATTTCCACCTCTGTTTTCATGTTGAGGTGAAGACTCAAAATTCAAACTCTCCTGAAGAGCTCTGGCGAGTTGTTCATCTTCTTTCATTTGAGATTCAAAATCTAGCAAAGATTGACCAACATGTATAAGGTAGAAAATTCCATATTGAACAAGTCAACGGATAAACATACAAGTAGAAACCAGCCAAGCATTCACAATAGGGATTTTTACATAAGTGAGTCTCATATCATCAAGAAAACTAAAGATGCTGAAATCTTAATGAAAATGTAAAGTTGCACGACCTTTGGGAATAGTAACCAGAAGAATAGGATGGACTATGACTCACCAACTACATTTTCTATTTTCTGATCAGCTTCTGAAATGGATATTGCAATAGCACGATCTATTTCTTCCATTTCTGACGATGCATCCTACAACAAGGTTTGAAATGCAACAAAGTTTGAGGAAGAGCACATTTATAGGAAGAAAATAAGAAGGTAACAAAACAACATTAACTTACGTTTACTATTAAGCTGTTGTCATATAAATTGAAATCACATGCCCCAATTAATTGAAGCTAATATACATCATATATAACAAAAATACAGAGGAGTAGCCTAGACTCTACAGATTTCAGAGTTTTCCAGAAACTTTTTTAGCTATCGTCTTAGACAATACAACAAAACAATGTTTAATAGCAATTTAGCAGAATTCATCACCACCGTTAAGAAAAACAGAATATGCACTACTCGTCTACACAAAATAGATATTTACCATTGAACTGGAAGGGTAGTTTCCCAGTGTATTTGATCCATATCTGCTATCATACCCCCCTTCTGAAACATTATGATTTGAGCCTTTGAAAATCTTACTGAGCCAACCCATCATACAAAAAACTATGCATTCATGGCCAATGGTGCATTTAGCTGGAAAAAGGAATTACTTTTAGCACAGGCATGAAACGTAATAATGAAAAAAGTATTTCCGCGCAAGTTACATAAGAGGCGAACCTGAAGTTCATTCCCTTTCTAAGCGAAGGTTATTTGAAGAAGGAAGTCGTTGACGTTGCCAACTCTATAGCTTTCCACCGGATGATAATATCATGTACAATGAACTAATTATCGATTATGTAGCTCAGAATAAGTATATAGCTTAATATATCAGGAAAAGGAAAAGAAATGTAGAGCACAGAAAGACAACATGAAAAGAAATGTAGAACATGGATGACTCGTCATAACAGAGAAATATAACAAGGTCTTGCTTTATGCTCTATAGCAGGTAGGAGAAGCATAAAAAAGACTCAATCTTGAAAATAATCTGCCAAATATTCAGATAAAAATCTCGGAAAGAAACTTATATAAAAAAAAGGAAAATCGGCAGGAAACATATATCGCCCAATAAAAGATTATGAGTCTTTTATTAATCAAATTCAAGAAATAACACCCCAGAAACCTAATCCGAATAATCTTAGGGGCAATGCAGACTATATTTGTCGCTTTTAACCACCATGAGTCGTAACATTGAAAACACAATTTCAATTAGACCTGCTGGCTTCTAATTCAACCAAATAAATAAATCAATTCTGCACCTCAAGCCTAACACATAAAAGTATATCCGAGAACACGAAAAATCAGTTCTTTCTTCATCAATTTCAAGAAATAACACCCCAGAAACCTAGCATGAATAATCTTAGGGACAATGCAGACTATTATTTTCGCGTAATGCAGCAGGAAAAACATGGTGATGTTTTTCCTAATGCTCCACTAATGCTCTGGATTCTGAATGAAAGAAGCATGGTGATGTGCACATAAATCAAAATGGTTCTTGGGTCTGCCTTCTTTGATGCATTTTGGCTTTGATTTGAGGGCATGATTCTGTAGCAAACGCGACGGCATAGGGGACCATTGTTACATGTGTATTATATGAGCAACCACTTTGTGCACTTGTTGCCAAAGGTTAGGTTAGTCTCCAATACATCTGTTTCAGTGGTATCCTGGGATCAGCCACTTTGTTTGACAAAGGTTAGGTCTGTATCCCGTCTATCCCCGCCCATACCCCCAATTATTGGGGACTTAATGGGTTATGCTATTGTTGTTGTGTTGTAATGCAGCAGGAAAAACACAATTTCAACTAGACCTGCTTCTAATTCAACCAAACCAATAAATTCAATTATGTACCTCAATCAAGCATGTAACTTTTTAAATCTCCTACAAACCATCTTGTTTAGGACCTAATTACTGAGTTCCTAAATAACTTCAAATAACAAACTTTACTAAAGCAACATATTAAGGGAGAAATATTCCAGCTCAATAGGTCCAAGAAAATCATACTATAAGTTCATAAACAGATAGAAATTTGATTATTTAACTAGATAACTCGCCTTATAAAATCAGCTAAAGATTCTGCAGAAACGGTGGAAATACAAAGAACCCGGATCAGAATACAACCCGATTAATCAAGATTCTCAATGATGCATTGGGAAGCAATTTTTCCAAGAATGTCAAAAAATATATTCTTGAAAATTTTCTGTCAAGAAATATGTGTATATTGTATAAAAAGTTTTTAAAAATAAAATAAAAAATGTAAGAGTAATTGAAAAGAAAAATCAAATCATATACCGAACAAAAATTTGAAGTCAAAGGAAGAGAAAACGTGTAAAACCAATTCCCATTCAAAATTCTTTAAATCCAAAAGGGTTTGACGATTATTACACCATCAAACCCTATTCGGAATTTTGTCAGAGATTTGTCTGAAACTTTGAATGGGATTGTTGAAGAGGTTTTATGTCGTGTGGGGGTCCTTTTCTTTTTTAGTTTTTTTCACAAAAATAGGTAAGAAAAATATGTTTAAATTTTTTGTTAAGTAGCACTTACTATTCTTAAGGCGGATTAGAAATAAAGTTGTGAATTTGAGACCTTATAAGCAATTTATATTTTAAATTGTCAATAATACTTTTCGAATCTTAATTGAATTAATCGGATTTAGTATTTGGATACCGATCGTACAAAGAATCCTGAGATAATTTGATCACTTTCATGTTAAATTAATTTAGATCGTCCGAATATTTAATTTAATAACTAAGATAATTTTTCAAAAATAATCATATAAGCAATCAACTCAACTGACAACTGATATTGATTTAACGCAATATTGACAACCATTAACGTTGGAACATAACAAAATTTCTCTTCCTTTGGGTTTCAAAAAAAGAAGAAAAAAAGAAGTATATTGAATTTACAAATTTCACTTCAAATCTCACGCCATCTTTTATAAAATATTTTTTTTAAACTCCAAATACATTTTATTCAGTGGAGGATCCCGAACTTGAGATCAATAGAGTCATTCACTGATTTACCTTATTTGTGTGTAGTCATTTATGAAAATATTACCTAAATATAAGAAGAATACACCATATTTAATTAAAAATATATATTTTTTAGCGAGACATATGACTCCAGTAGTAACAGGATGTTACATCCGTCACTGATTTTATTATGTTGTTATTTTCTTGTTTATTTTGCTAAATATGTGGAGTTTGATAAAGGATTCATTATTTTGTCAATCATATTACTTGGACGTCCATGAGCTGCAAAGGGTTTTTTTCTCTAGAAAAATGAAAAAATTGAAAAGGAGGACTTTTATTGAAACAAGTAAATGAAAGCTCATTGATTAAGCAATGAGTCACTAGCCTTAAGTCTTTTTTTTTTTTTTTAAAAGAAAATAATATCATTAATAGATATTAGAAACTACATGAGAGAGGTGGAATTTCAATGAATCCCCTACCTTTTGAAATGAGGCATCAAGCCTTAGAAAAATTCCAACTAACCAATGAGCTAGAACATTACAAGACTCGCGATCATAGAAAAAACTAAAGAATAAATGCCCTATAGTACAAAATTCTATGATCGTATAACCAGACACTACTACGAGAAAAATAAGAGCAAAACCGAGGCCACGCACAAACCAGATCAAAACAAGTAAAATTAGGAGGGGAGATCAGCTGAGAACCCCGTAGAGTAGTTGGCCAGCGATCACACCAGATACGAACAGAATGTCCGCTCACGATTCTCCATTCGAAACCATGTTGCAAAAAAACTCTATCTTGAGGGATACTTCTAGAAATTTGATACGGCAGACCCCATTGATTGCTAACATAAAAACTTGAGTAAAATCCTAATCTAAAACATGAAGTAAAGACTAGTATTACCACAATAGTAATCATGAAGTTTGCAAAAGCATTTATTAGGAAAAAGAAAAAACAACCAGAAAAGTGAGCAATTTGCGGTTAAATTAAATTTAAGAAGCATTTGGTTAGTTAAAATATCTCGATTTGCTTCTCTCTTTTTTGTGGTAAAACTCGATTTTCTTCTTTTTGAAGAGGTCAAATGCCAAAATTTCATCACTTACAAGAAACTATCAAATCATTCTTTAATATTATTATTTTTTTTTGCCACGAGGTGTTTTAATCGACTCCGAATGTTTTTTTTTTTGTTGCTAGGATTGTGAATTTTTTATACTTTTAATTTTTTATAATAAGAATTTCATTTAGAAAAGAAAACGAAGAAAAAAATTGGATTTGGTCGAAGTGCACAAAAAAGGCCTATTCTGTCATGGACCAGGTCCACTGGACCATGCGGTTCAGATTTGGCCACATCACTGCATTTCCTTCTCACTCCTCATTCTGCAGGGATGTGACCAAATCTGGACCACATGGTCCACATGGACCCGGTCCATATCAGATATTTCCACACAAAAAGGTGATACTCACGTCTTAGAGCTCCCACACTCTAATCCTACAGAGTAGTTAGAGGATGTAAATTAAGACAATTCAACAACTCGATTAGGTGGGAGAACTTTTAACTTGGTACCCACAAGAAGGTATCCCACATTGGAGGGTCGAAGTGCACCAAATCAATAGATTTTTGTTTATTAAGAAAAGAAAAAAAATATATTTTTGTCTTTCAGAACCCAAAAGGGCCATGTATTTGGACCTCCAAGTCTATTAAACAAGTTGGGCAGTTTCTAGGACTAGCCCAAAGGTTCAATAGTTGAGAATATTTGTACTGAAGTACGTTTGATACAGTTTGTATTTCGGCCCTTTTTGTTTCCAGCCCAGATCGATTTAGTGTTTTCCATCGAGGGCCGGTTCGGGGTGGTTTTTTTTAAAGGTTTAAGACTCAATCGGTATCTATATTCGTTTTACAGTTTATGACTAATACGATTTGTTTTTACAGTTGAACCTGCCTTGTTTTAAAAACACCAAATTCTTTTCATTTAAGTCAACTCATGTTGATGGTTCGAGGTGATTTAGAACAGCATACAGTATAAATATTTATTTTTTTGGAAGAATACATGTCCTTAGTGAAATTAATTAATGTTAATAACTTTAGTTTTAAATTAGTTAATCAAGGTAGTTAAATTCTATAGTCCAAACCCGGTTCATAGCTATGATTTGCACCAACATGCACATAACCATTATTCTAGTTTCATTTATAATAAAGTAAAAATCAAAACTAGTTGACATAATTTTATGTACAATACATATCAATCAATATATTGTAAGTTTAGTAGTGTAATTACCGTGTTTTGTAACTATAGTGTTTGTGTTATTGTTGTCTTTATTTCCACTTGTAAATATTAAATACTGAATGTATACAATGCTAGTGAACTTGTCAAGCCATAGCCTAGTAGAGCTGGCCTCTGCCTACGACTGTGAGGTCCCGAGTTCGACACCCTCCCTCTACATGGGGCTAAATAATTTCCACTCCTTCTTGTGAGGTCCACCTCCCCCTGTGAAGTCCACTTCCTTCCTGTGAGGTAAAAAAAAAAATGTTAGTGAACTAACACGTACAATAATAATGCAACTATATTAATACTAACGATATTTGCATACTTTAGAAAAGAAAAAAAAATGTGGATGATAATAAGAATATATATGTTAGTCCTTGTTGAGCATATATATATAGTACAAGGTCGATATTATTCTTGGCCACCAAATTGATGAGATAATGGTGGAGGTCGCCATCTAGCAGCTCTCTTTTATGGTAGTCCCCCCACGAAGAAGAAGGAGCTGTTGTATCCTCTTGATGAGTCACAAAGAGCACCTCATAACGCCTCCGACAAGAGAATTGTGGTCCCTTTTTACTAAAGTTATTGCCCACATTGTATTACTATATATGCTATTTATAATAACAACAGAAACATAAGATGAATAATTAAATTTTTTTAGCAGCGGTAAATTCAGAAATTCTATATGCCAATATTTATTTTTTTTAAAAGATTTTTTCAGTAAAAATATATATTTTTTTTATATAAAAAATTTGACGTTTTGAAAAATGTTTGGGGAATGGTCCCCTTAGTTCCACCACTGCCCCTTGGGGTTATGGTTTTGACAAGTTGTGAAGAGAGGGCATTTGGGCTCCTCCTTTTTGGCTTAACTGCTTTTAGAAATCATACTATCCGTCAAATAAACAACTACTATAATTAGGGTGAAAATCTCTCTGTCTCCATTTATGTCTTCATCCCTGTCTCCAACCAATTAGAATTTACTATATAAACATGTTTTTAAATTATATATACACATGGTGAATTGTGATTGGCTAGGGACAAGGATGAGAAAGAAACGGGGACAGAGAATTTTTTGCCCTATAATAAAGTTTGTGATTACTTTAGGTAGTTTGTACTTCTAATGATTTAGGGTTTATTTATTATATGTGTGAACTCGAAAAAGTGATTGTGTTCCCCTCTACCATTATATAATACATACTTTATATAATCCTTGTTAATAGTAATTAGTTAAATTTTTATGAACTCAAAATCTCTATGTGATTCCACTTTCTTTGCAAAATTTGGCCCTATGCATGTATAATCTGGTTCTTACAACTCATATCATGTTGAACTAAACAAATTAGCACAAACTTATTCTTTGTAAGTACAATAGTACGAAGGGCCAACATAATCCTTTTACAATTTATAAGAAGAATGCAATTTGGTCTGATCCTTCACATTTAATAACTCTCTCCTCTCTTGAGGTGTACGCCCAGTTGAGCTTGGAAAAAAGAAAAAAAACTAGGAAAGAGAGACTCTTTCACGTTCGAAAGATTGACATTCTCTTGAAAAGTCATAAATACTTTCCCAACGATGAGTTTTTGTTTGAAAATTTTATTCTGGGTTTCACAAAAGATGATTTGTGTTTCTATATAAATATTTCGAACCGATTGAATTATTATATTAGATTTCACAATATAAATTGTTTAGAATATATAGCGAAAATTAAGGAAGTAAAAAATAAATTACTTTATTAGTCAAAATATGAATATTACTCTTTTAAATAGACTTTATGTACCACTATTTCTATTTAAGCGAGTAATATTGATATTTTGATTAAAAATGCATTTTTTTTTACTTTCTTAATTTTCGATACATGTACTAAATAAATTATATTATGAAATTGAGGTATGATTTAACTTGGCCATTTAACAGAAATAATTACGGAAGAGTGAATATGAAAAATGAAAAATGAAAAATGAGAATAAAAATGGACCATTGATTTCCCACTCCTATCTTATATTACAAATAACTAATGGGTACGTACAATAAAGTCCTTAGATTTTAGTAAGCAACAAAATTCACATTTGGAAGTTAGAAGTCCAGTCAAACAATATTCTTTAATTAATGCATGTAAACCTAATGTTCTGATATTTTACAATATTCTTTAATTAATTACAACTAGTATGTATTTTAATGTGAGGGTTAGGTATATAAATAAACAATATATAAATGGTAGAAACCCAACTATGAAGGGTGCAAAAATTACTCCAAGCAAGAATGTATTTATGTTTATATTTTATTTTATTAGTGTAAGAAAACTAAAGTTTTTAACGTTATCCATGCATATGGAACACCATACTTTTGCAAACAGTCATTTTCCTAAAAAAATAAAATAGATACACCCGACTTCGAGTAAATAATAATAATAAAATAACTCATTCAGTTTCCAATAATTGGGGTATGGGAAGGGATGAATAAGAGACATATTTAACATTTGCCAATAAATGCACAAAGTTGATGCTATCAAAACACCAATAAAATAATTAGATTGGATACTGACATAACATTTGACAATAAATACATAAAATGATTACTCACAGAATGCAACTGAAAGAGTAGTTTCAACACTGACACGACTTTAGGTAATATATATTTGAAAAACTCCCGACGGCAACAAGGCAATGGCAAGAATGTTCGTCATTTCAATTACTTGTAAACAAATCCAATCTGGATACTGCATAATTCAGCTAATATAGTCAACTACTTACTTAATCAACACCTTAATGCAACTTTAGGGTTGGAGAACATTTGATATGGTCTTTTTTTTTTATGAAGATTTGATATGGTCTTTTATGTATATATTATTTTTTCATGAAATATGTTATAAGAATATAAAAGTAATTACACCTTATATTTGGTATCAATTTGTTCCTTAATAGTAGCAGTGCTAGGTTTTGCTAACACTTTGGAGCGCTTGATTATTGAATAATCATAATTTAGAAATCAATTTTAAATTCTAGTTCCATATTTTTTTGAAGTGACAAGTCCATTTGATGTAGGATAATAATGTCATTTAACGTCATTTCTTTAACAACATAATGTAAATCGGAGAATAACTTGAGTTAATAGTATGCTCATATTAAAATCTGGGATGAGTCGGATGGCTACCTGATGCGAAATTTGCAAGTGCACAAATATCAACAAGTAATAAAGTAGTAAGTACAAGATCGTTCCCAACGAAGATTGTTTATCTAACTGGAAAATTATTTTACTTATAACCTAACTTAAACCAAAATAAGGTTGAATTAATTAATTAAAACTAATAATGGAAAAAACAAATAAATAAAGTAAACATGCATTTAAAAGAGAATAAAAAATATGTAACGAATGGACTAAGACACCTCTAATCCAGTCTACTCCTTTTATGTAAAATAAATGATTCCTCAATTTAAGTCTCAACTAGGTTAATGGTAGAAATTCCCGAATATAAGCTAGACCCAATCTCTTGGCGAAAAGCTCCCTAGCCTTAGAGAATAAATCGATCATATCTCTACGTGATTTTAAGGCACTAAAACCGCATAAAACTCAGTGGACTTTCCCTAACTTTTGTTTCCTACTCGCTAGAAACCACACAGGAAATCGAATCTATCTACAAAGTCAATTTTACGTCATGTTGTTATTATCCAGTGATACAATTAAATATAGAAACTTCTCAGTCTCATAAGTAATTTAGATTCATGCAATAATTGATCGGAAAATCGCAAGCATTAAGAACAAATAATAACAATTAACCATATTGTTGAGATTACATAAATTAATTGAAATCAAACATATACATAAAAGTTTCGACCTTCCAAGAAGGTCTTAGTCACAACAAAATTAGCTAAAACTAAACATAAATAAAAATAATAAAAGAATTAGCCTGATGACGAAACGATCCCGAGCTTGGAGCTCGTCTCCTAGTTTAGCCGAGGATGGCCGAGAATTGCTGTCTGGCTTCTATGTACAGGGGATTTATGGTATATACAAGGATGATCTTAGCCTCTGTCGTGGCTTGTCTATTTATAGGTAATGCAAATCATTCAATCCTTATAGGACTCAAAGTCTTTTATCAAATTTAGTCATCTGTTTTGCTTTCCTTTTGAGATTCCAATTTGGAATTATAGTAATCTCTAAATTCTATTCCTTCTCGAATTCAACTTTTGGTAGGTAACAAATCTGTGTGTCTTCAATCTTCTATAACAAGTTGGATTCGGTAACATTTTAGCACATGCCAAATATAAATCTTTTTTGTCCAAAATACCCTTAACCTGTATCAAATAATAGAAATTAGTGAATTGAATCAAATAAAATTAATAAGAACATTTTTAGGCATATAAATACAATTCACTAAGGTAATACATAATTTTTCTCTCAATTAAGCTCAAAACAAATATAAAAATATCCAAGATATTGGTAAAATATAGGCTCATCACTACCACCCTTGACATTTCTCGAAATGTTAAATTTTCTGTAGAGAACGCCAACTTTTTTCTTTTAAAAAATGTAAATATTATACCCCTAATATTTTAAAAAGGTTAGTATAGTAAGTTATAATTCGACCTCCAATGTTTTTATTTGGTACAAAAAAAATTTGCGTGGGTTGACTCAAAGTCACCACTGCTGGATCGGGGGAAAGCGCTAGGGATCGTAGATCGTTTATAAAGAGTGACTACGGATCGCACTGCAAATTTTTACCAATTGAGCAGAAACACATTTGGTATTAGAACTCCAATGTTGAAGTTCTAATTTCGCTCGTTGAAACTCAACTTGAAAAATATTCAATTTTAGTGGAATCTTTATATTGAATCGTTAATAAAATGATTTTCACCACCAAACCATTTTATAGTCTTTTGTATTTTAATGGGAGTAATATTGATCACATGGTCCATAGTCCAGTGGGGTTATTGCCTGCCCACGACGTCGTGGGTTTGATTCCCTCCTCACATAAGGGGCATGCTTTAATTTTCTTTTTTTGAGTTCTCTCTTGTGTGAGACATTATATTTCCTGTACATGGGTCTTCTAATCTACCTCGTCTGTGAGACACTTATATTTCCCTTCATGGGTCTTCTAATTTACCTCCTTTGTGAGGCTCTTCTATATAATTTCCGCTTTACATGTGCTCCCTCCTCTGGTGAGGTCCATACAAAAAAAATGGGAGTAATATTGTAAAGTATATAGATATTACTACATTATATAGCTACTAGACTATATAAAAAAGCAAGGTGAAAGTGAAGGGTGAGAGTGAAAAGGAAGGGCTAGGGTGACCTTTTTCTCTTCTACTTTCATTATCTCATTTGCCTGCCTTTGTTTTGTTTCTTGTCTGATTGGGAAATCATTCTCTATACTCTAAATAGTTTTTATTTTCCATATGAAACAGATTCCAAATTCCTTGCTCTATTAACCTTGTTCTTGGAGATCCATCACCACCTCTGAAAGAAAATGATGTTTCTAAGGATACTACTGTCCAAATCCAACCTCTCATCTTTTACAGGTATTACTAATGTTATTATTTACCAATATAACCAACAACAAATATCAAGAAACTAAATTTTTAGTGATTTTTTATCTTCATTTCATCACATCTTTCTTATTTTTTATATAGATGAAGTTCTTCGTCTGTGATAATTTTGGTATAAAAGAAGGTTAACGCAGTTGGCCCTGCACAATTCTGGTGAGATAAATCTCAAGTGTATATTAAAACCCTCAATCACAAGATGTGTAGATTTTGATTGAGAAAAGAGCTAAAATTATGTGTATTTTTTCTTCTTCTTGTTTTGGTTTGTTAAGGACAAGGAGACTTGAAACAATATCAAATATTCAAACTTCAACTTATACTAATTTAGATGTCCCAAAGATTTCATCAAGGTAATCTAATGGGATTCCCAAATGGGTATAATGAGAGATCTTTGATGATGAAGCAAGGTGATAATTGGATCAACCAAAGAGATAATTCTTTCTCAATCCAAGGCTTTGAGCAAGTGGAGGCGCCTCCGCCTCCGCCACCACAAGTATATGATGCCGGAGGGCCGATGTCGGCGGCAGCTGATATAGTATTGAATGATCAGATCCAATCAAGTTTCAGATGGCCACAGAAACCCCAACTACCGGTAACGGCACTGTCACTACAAGAAAACAGTAAAATTACGACTAAAGATGGGGTAAGTGAGAGTGCTGAAATCACCAAAATTAAGTAATATATTCATTCCATAATATAAGTCGTTTAAAACATTTAGCGAAAATTCTGATATTTACACAACTTTGATCAATTCTCATGCAGCTTCAGCTCATGCAATCCCATGTCATGAAGCCATCTTCTTCTTCTTCTACTTCTTCATTGCATCATCTTCAAGGATATCATTTGGTTAGCTCAGGAATATTAACCACCGTGGACCCACCTAATTCTCAATTTACATGGACGAGGAATAACAGTCAAAGTTCTAACTCTGTCTACGGTCAAGGTCTTTCTTTGTCACTATCTTCTTCGTTGACGGACATGGAAATCAACAAATTCCAAGAATTGAGAACCGGAGATGGTACTGGGATGTATTTCTTTGATCCGGGATTAGGGTCGACGATGAATTTCTTCGGATACAAGAATCTTGAAATCAATCAGCCCTCTCTAGGATTAACAGGTCAAACTAGCCAAATTCATCTTGGACTTCCAACTTCTTCAAGAATGATGAATAATTCTTTGTATTTAAAGGCTACCCAAGAATTATTAGAAGAATTTTGTTGTGTTGGGAGGGGTTATTTAAGAAATCCAAGGGTAAAAAATGGAAGCCCTAAATCAGGAAACCGCGGTGGTGGGCCAGCTCCATCAACTACCTCAAAGGAGCGCCCACCGTTATCAGCTGCTGAAAGGACTGAGTATCAAAGAAGGAAGGCCAAGCTTCTGTCCATGCTAGATGAGGTATCTTCTTCTTTCTTTTTACGAAGGTTTGACTTTGACCTCTAATCTTCTGAATTACAAGTATTACACTCGAGACCGTCAATATAACATGTCAGCATTGAACATTTCTTGGCAGCTGCTTCAGTACTGCTAAGTACTCCCTCCATTCCTAAATATAAGACTTTTATTATATATTGCGAAAATTAAGATATTTTTGTAATTAAAATACTTATATTATTCTATTAAAAATATGAGACTTGTATATCACTAATTCTATTTAAGAGTGTAATATTGATATTTTGATTACAAAAACAGTTTAATTTTTTCTTCCTTAATTTTCGCAACATGTAATGGAAAGTATTATATTTAGGAATGGAGGGAGTGCTAAGTAATTAAATGACTTTTCTTATTTTGTTTTGTGTTACTACTTTTTCTGCCTCCTTTGTTCGAGCATGCAATTTAGAAAGCTGCAGGCCGGCCATAAAATGACACTAAAGTTCTTCCAAAACAAAGTGATTAATTAAGAAAAGCATATGTTTTGTTAATTATTAGGAAAAACAAATTAAGTAATAATTTGCATCGCTGTCTTAATTAGGACCTTTTGATATCTAAGTTGTGTGAATTTTCTGTATATAGATTCATTAACCTGACATGATACAGTTTGGGGTACATGTCCAAGAAGGACCAAACATGCCCCTCAATTATAAGATTTTGATTCTTGGAGCTCCTGAGGAAAAGATTCATCCGTACTAAACACCTTACATTATTCCAATTGATCAGAACTGTTCTATATTTAAACATTTCTTTAAATAATTGATGTGCATAATTGACTCAAGGCGTCGAGGGATTAAGATTAAACAAGTACCAAAAGCCTAACATTACGCTGAAAAGTTTACCAAAAAAAATCAAACTAATTAAGTGCAACATTATACTCTGGCATTTACTATTAAAAATGGACAGATTATGATCACAACATCTTTTCTTTTACAACACTAATTTAGTTTATACAAATGATGAAGTGTCAGTTCATCTTAATTCTTTTAAGTTGTGAGAGTTCAGTCCCTAGTCTCATGAGCTACAAGTCAAAACACTCAAACTGTTTAGGCTATTACATGATTAGCATATATAACTTCATCTTAATTATTTTCTTTTGTAGTACTTGTCAGTGTTCAATTCATAATCTCTTCAAATACGACTCAGAAACTCGACTGCTCCGGCTATTATTTGAATGGCATCAGTTCATTTTACTTATTTTCTTTTGAAGTTGTCAGGATTCTGTACATGATAATCTTCTAAATTGCAAGTCATCATGCCATTACCTAAATAGAATCATTTCCTCTTAATTATTTCCTTTTGAAGTTGTCAGGGTTTCAACCCCTACTCTTATGAAGTACAAGTCAGTCACTTGACTATTTAGCATAAGAGCATCAGTTCATCTTAATTGATATTCTCTATATTCTAAATTATCTGTCCACTTTGTTTTTTACACGTGGATTAAGGTTTCATCAAATTCAATTCTATAATAGGATATGGTAAAATGTCAAATATGACCCTATTTAATTTTTCTCTCAATTTAATTATACCTTCTCTTCTCTCTCCAACATTAAATGTAAGGGGCAATATTGAAAAAAACTATCATTAATTAACCTTTTATTTAAAAAGTTGACAGTTAATTTGATAAATATTAAAAATGAAATATGTAAAGATAATTTGGGACGGACAGAGTATATATACTACTCCAATGAGTTTACTAGTGTCTGATCTTTATGCATGCTTCATTATAAGCAGGTGAATGCAAGGTACACACATTATTGTGAACAAATGCAAGGAGTAGTGAATTCATTTGATACAGTGATGGGACATGGAGCAGCAGCTCCTTATACAATCTTAGCTCAGAAGGCAATGTCAAAGCATTTCAGGAACATAAAAGATGCAATTGTAGCTCAAGTGAAGCTTACATGTGAACTTCTTGGAGACAAAGATGTCACAGGAACTATTGGCTTAACAAAAGGAGAGACTCCAAGATTGAAGATGCTTGAACAAAAGTTTAGGCAGCAGAAATCTATTAATCAACTAGGGTTTCTTGATCCAGAAGCTTGGAGACCTCAGAGAGGGTTGCCTGAAAGATCTGTCAACATTCTCAGATCCTGGCTCTTTGACCATTTTCTTAATCCGTACATTTCCTATCACTTTCTTTTTCTTTTTTTTTCTTCTTCAACCCTCTTTTCAGGTTACTAAATCATATGACCATTCTTGTGTGACTGACTACACATCCCCTTACATGAATTTAACAGATCCCACATATGCAGGTAAGCCCCGCTCAGTTCATGTGAGGGGACCGTGAGCCCAGTCCCACGAAGGATTGATTTTTTCCTCTTTTCAAATCTCCAATCCCACATAAGTATTTTTATTGAATATAAATTGTTAGTGTGGAAAAGCCAGAATATACTCTGATGTAATCATTACGTACATAGGTTGTATTACATAAGGTAACCTATACACATAAGGTATCATTATAACAGATAAGGTAAAATATACACATGATATACCAAATGCAATACGTATATGCTAACATAAATCAAGATTTCCATGGAATTAGAAATGTGATCTATTTGCTTTTAGTTGTTGAGATAAGTACTCGTAGACCCTTTTATTTATATATTACCATATAATTTATAGTTCGATAAGATTACTACGGAGATCAAATCTTTATTTTGACGCGTTTTTTCATTAGTCCATGAAAAAATTATTACATAGAAATAGAATCTTTATTTGTTTCAACTAATGAAGAAAAAAGATGCTTTTATTGCTGGTGAAAGAATGTATGTATTGTTGTGGAAATTCTGAATGGTGAAATAAAACGTATATTCATTTTCTGAACCCTTTTCAGATACCCGAGTGAAGCAGATAAGCATTTGTTAGCTCGGCAAACGGGTTTATCAAAAAATCAGGTACTACTTTACATATATATATATATATATATATATATATATTACTTCTTTTTAGATGAAAATGATGTGTCATATTCTTTTTGTTCCGTATTTTAGATTTCTACACAATATTGTGATATTTTATTCTACATGAAATATGTTTGAAATGTTTGAATACTATATAAGCATTAGTCTAAAAATCCACTATCATTTTAGTATATTTATTTTGACATAACAAGTTCGATTTTTAATTAAGTGATTGTGTCTATTGTTAGACCGTTGCAGACAAAAATGTCTTTGTGCATATGAAAACTTTGGAATAATTGTACTGACCCTTTTTATGCCGTCGAGTTTGAAAAACCAATAAGAAAAGAATCCTAGTAATTGGTCTACCTTTTCTTAATTACCCTCTGCATTTCTTGAAGGTCAATGATGATGGGAGACCATCTTCCTTAATTGATTTGAGAAACTTCATGTTTCATGTGTCATTTCACTAACTTTTCCTTTTCACTCCATACACAAGACTCGTGTCATTTGACTGTTGTCACTTTTCATTTTCACTCGATTTCATATGACTCCTTCCAGCGTAAATTTGTGGGACTTAATTATGTTGTAACTTTTCATTTTAACTATGTACATATGACTTTCTTCTAGTGTAAATTTGTGGGATCCACTTATATTATAGTTCGTTTCTTCTTTCTTATATAGTATTATTTAGTTTAATTTTATTACGAAAAAAATAATATTGAAATCTGTGTATTTTACTTGAATTTGAATATGGAAAAAGAAACCATTATAAAAGAGTTTCCCAGTAGTACAAGACATTCCTCTCAGTCTGGACAACACAGACTGGCAGTCTTGCATGGACATATATATAGTGTAATAAATGAATAATGAAATGAATGCATACCCTTTATTTCTCATCCACTTAAGAATCCATATCTAACGGGTGAAAATCGTTTGTATCCGTGTATATTCTCATTCTTGTGCTCAATCACTCAGAATTCATAATGTGCACATTTCTTCTATTTATATATATACACATGGTGAATTATGAATGGTTGAGCATAAAAATAAGAACGTACACCGATACACGGGTACAGACGATTATTTATTTGTCATATCTAACGGCTATAATAAATTCGTAAAAATATATTTTCCAGGTATCCAACTGGTTCATAAATGCTAGGGTCCGACTCTGGAAGCCAATGGTTGAAGAAATCTACAAAGAGGAAGCCAAAGATGAGGAGCAAGAAGAGACAAGAACACAAGATAATCCTCAAAATAAATCCAAAGTGGACCACCAAAACGTCGTCCCCTCTGCACAAAAATCAATGCAAAATTATAAGATGGATTCTTCATCAAGAGAAAAAACAACAACAACTGTAGAAATCAATGCTGAAGAAAAGGACCCTTCAAAGAACATGATAATCAATTATGGGCAGTGCTCATTGGGAAATGAAGAAGTTGTTCAATATCAAGGTAAAACTTCTACTACTAGTAGAAATAATAGTAATATGATCTCCATCCCCACTCCGCCCCATCAGCGAAATGATGATTCATTCGCCGTATATGGTTGTTTTACCGCCATTCCTAGTCCTGAAACTGCCATGCATAGTAGAAATCTTGACCATGATCAAGATCAAGATGATCGTGATGAATATGGTACAAATATTATTGATCCTTCTCTTATGGGGAGTCAGGCTGGGGATCCTGTATCGCTGACTTTGGGACTTTATCGTTCAGATTTCAGCATTCAAAAAATGTACTACCAATAAAGAAGAATTTCCCAATGAGGAACTTTAGTACTTATTGAATAAATTTATATAAGAACAAAACATACAAGTATGAGTGAAAGAATTAGTGTGAGTACCATTGGCCAAATAATCGTATGTATCCATATATATTCTCATTTACAATTTTCACCTGTACTATAGTAATATATAGTATACCTACTTGAGCTGTTGGGAATGAATTTAATTTCATGAAAATGTAATATAAGGGAATTTGTGTATTGGTTATTTCTTCTTGTGTTTTTTTTTCCTGGAAATTTGGTATAGCGTTATTTGTTTTCTACTCTTGGTCATCTATATGTACATCAATTTTTTTTATCATATTTCTATGAATAAATAGCGAGTTTTGTATTTTTTTTTTTTTCAGTCTTCAAAAAAATGTTATTATCAAGTACTTTAAGTTGAGCATAATGAAAAAACAGTTTAATAGTATTAAACTAAGTACATGCCTTTCTTTTGATGCACTAGACCGACTCTTGCCCTTGTCTATGCTTTTCCTACACAATCACTGTACTTTTTGTAAATTTTAAAACTAAAAGCTAATTACATGGAATCATACTGTCCCCACCCAAGACCAAAGCCCAATAACCCAGTTTGAGATGGGCCGGTTCTTGTTCTTGGGCTCGTTAGAAGCCTAGGATACATTTATCAAAAGGAGGGAGGAGAGGAAAGTAATAGAGATTAAAAGTGGTAGGGTTCCGTTTCAAAGAGTAGTATGTGATTTGCCAACTATCTCATAAAACCAAATCTATCTCCTAAACATTAGTATAGGCTTTTTTCTGTCTAGAACCCCTAGTGTCCGACTCATGTTTTGCGAACTGACGAATTCGGATCGGGTATTTAGGGTGATTTTCTCAATAATTTCCCAATAATAAAATTATCATTCTCAGAGTTTGAATCCGAAATTTCTGATTAATGGGATGAAATTCCTACCACGTAAGGCTGTAAACAAGTTGAAACAAACCGAGTATCAAAACTTTGAGCTCAGGTTCGACTGGAATTTGAACGTATTCGAGTTAATTTGTTTTCAACTCGAGTCTTAAATTTTGTTTAAGCTTGTTATTTTAGTTGTTTGAAATATTCGTTCGACTCCATTATGGTATTTGAACTCTCTCTCAATACTCAAAGTTTCATATCTGAAGCAAGTTTTCAAAAAACTGCTCGAGTTTTAGTAAAGGTGCATCGATTGATTGAAAGGTTTAAAAAAGAACGTTGTGGGAGTGGGAGTGGGAGGGGAGGGGGTTGACACCTGACGAGATTGGGTTCAAAGGATTAGTGGACCCTTCAAAACAAAATAAAAAGATTTCTTTGGAAACTGAAAAAAAAAAAAAAATCTATTCGAGATAAAAGTGAGAAACATTTTGTTTCACTAGAGAAAATTAGTTGATTTTTCCATTTCCACGAATTATTCATCTAATTTTTTTCAAGTTTGCTTAACTAATTTTTTCTCTAAAATATTTATTAAAAAATAAAATTTAATATATTATTGTAATAATCAATAGAATTAGAATATAACATATATTTTATATAATAGTTTATATTATTATTTATTATTCTTTGAACAAGCTCATACGTTGATGAACAAAATTATGTTACTTCATATATTAAACGAGCCAAGATTTAGTTTCGGGCTCAAATCGAATACAAAAGGAATAAACAATATTGTGATTATAATGTATTTCAGCCTGAAGAAAGAAAGAGAAAAAGAGAAGCGTGTCTTCTGTCTGCGAGTCTAAAAGCAAGATCCATCTATCATAATTGTCATGGGGCTTCTCTCTCAATCAGCTCTTGTCCCCGTGTGAACCATCACTAATCTAAACCATAATTGGAAAAAAGGGAAACGCCAAAAATTCTTTATTTATTTATAGTTATTATTGGTTTTCTTCTGTTAATTCAACCCCTCTTTATATCCAAGAACACATATCATAATTCTTGTGTATGTTCTATCTATGTAAGTCTTCAATCTCTTGTTTTTTTTCTCTTTTTATCCCTTTCTTAAGAACGCCCATCATCCATCATTAGTTATGAGTAAAGTTTCCAATTTGGGTCTTTTCAGTCAATTCCAAGTAAAATTTACCCCTAATTCTATGTGGGTTTTGTTTAATTTTTGGTAATTTACACTAACATTGTTTATATGATTCAAATGTTTGCAATCTTTTGTTAATTATATACCTGAATCTTGAAAGGGTTGTAATTTTTAAGCTATTTTGTGTATAAAGATTCTGTCTTTTTACTTTTTTCCTAGTTTAATTAGGGATTTTGGGGGGGGGGGGGATTTATTCATAAAACACTAGAGAAGTAATAGAGGAGATAAAAAAAAGCTTAATTAAATATAAGAGGTATATTACATTGGAAAATGATTTACTCCTAGAATTTTGGGGATAGAAACCCTAAACCCCCAAATTGAGGGTGTTAAATGACTATCTTACCCCTGCTGGTATAAGGTATTCACTCAACTACAAGGGCACAAAGGTCCAAAAAACTATTTTAGCCAATCTTTTAGCCAATAATTCTAGTAGCCTAGCAAGGTCCTATTACATTATGTCTTCTTTGGGTAAATGGCTTTACTTATAAAGTTTAATTAAGCTTGTGCTAGTATTAAATTATTTTTAAAGAAAGAATATTGTGTAGTATATGGAAGGGTTGATGCACTTTTCTTTTGGAAGGTTGATATTTATTGCTAGTGAAAGGATCTTTGTATGTTTTTTTTTATCTATGCCAAGAAAATGAAACCATAAAACTCATTCATAGTTAAAATTTCTTGTTATTAAATTAGAGCTTGAGCTAGGGTTCTTGGATAACTTTGGAGAATTTTCGAACTTAGACTTTCAACTGGTATTATGGCTGAACATGGTTCCTGCTTTCCTATTGAGTGAGTAATGATCAAGAGTAAGTAAGTTTTCCGTGACATACTAGTTTTTCATAGAATTATGAATACACGTGTCGTCTAATATTAGACGATTTCTTTTTATAATTAATACGAAAAGACTATGGCTTCTAGAATGTAATTGATTGTTTCAACTTTCAAACATAGTTATATACCATAGGTTATTAACTTACAGAGTAAGTGGTCAACAGATTATAAAGTGTATTTCTTTCTGAAAATGGTGATTTTATGACTTCTTGTTATTTATTTCTTATGGATTGCATATGCGAATCAAATTAGCAAAACAAGGTGTCACTTACTTCGTGATCTTTTGCAGACTTTGAAGGGCTTTCATCCATTGCTTTCAATCTTATAGATGAGTAGTATGGTAAGTTCAACTCGCTTCGCAAGCAGAAATTGCATTCACTATCCCCTTGCTGTCAATCCAAACTTTCTCAACTCTATTATCCATGTGTTAGAATTGTAGTTCCTTCTCTTAAGGTACTATAAAGATGTTATGTCACTTGCTGTTTGTTATTTCTCTCAAGTGCACACAAGTTTTAGACTAAAGATCGGCAGTTAGATGGATGAAGTTGTCTGGAGCATCGCTTAGTAAACTTTTTGTTAAACCCAAGTTAAATCTGTTGAACATTTGACTTTACCGAAATCGCCCAGTTAAAGAAACAGAAACCTCTGACTTACCATTACCAGGTTTACATATTAATCCTGCAAAAAAAGAAGAAGCATGACTTCTTTTGTTTCTCTTCTGACTGGGGATAGTTTTCGCTTTGATGTGCAGAAGCAAAGGGAACCACCCAAGGTCCCTTGCAGATCGGAAGTGGAGTTCGACAAGATTACCAATTTGCCAGGGCATATCATAGACAAAATTTTGTCACATTTATCTCTTAGGGATAGTGTAAGGACAAGTGTCTTATCAAGCAAGTGGAGATACAAATGGGTCACACTTCCGCATCTTGTATTTGACAATCAATCCGTTCTGGTTTCTTCCCAAGATCAGACCCTGATAAAAAGTAAGCTCGTGAACATCGTTGATCATGTGCTCTTATTGCACTCTGGCCCAATCCAAAAGTTCAAGCTATCTCACCGTGATCTTCAAGGTGTCAGTGATATTGACAGATGGATTCTTTTTCTATCAAGAGGCTTCATTAGGGAATTTGTTCTTGAAATATGGAAAGGCCATCGCTACAAGCTCCCCTCTTCTCTATACACTTGCCAAAACCTCGTTCACTTGGAGCTGTTTAATTGTTTATTAAAGCCCCCTCCCCTATTTAATGGCTTTAAAAGCTTAAAGAGCCTTGATCTTCAGCATATCACTATGGAACAAAGTGCTTTTGAGCATCTTATATCTAGCTGCCCTTTACTTGAGCGTCTTACACTAATGAACTTCGATGGTTTCTCCGACCTTATAATTCATGCTCCAAATCTCCTCTTCTTTGACATTGGAGGTGTCTTTGATAATGTGAATTTCCAGGATACCTTTCATCTTGCTATAGTCTCAATTGGTTTGTATACAAATGTTGGATATGATCATCATTTGACCTTTGGCAGTACTGGCAATTTGATAAAGTTTTTTGCTCATCTGCCTAGAATTCAAAGGCTTGAGGTGCAAAGTTACTTCTTGAAGGTACTTACAAGACTAGCAGATACCCCTGATTTCAATTTTCTCAAACTAATTACGAAGTTTATAGAATTGTAGAGAGGAATACTTAGTTCGTAGTTCGTTTTATGAGTTTCTTGATTTATAAAGTTTCTCTGATTCATTTTCTTGTTCTTCCTACTCTTCAGTATTTAGCAGCTGGTAAGGTTCCTGTTAGGCTTCCGGCACCTTGTGTGGAGCTCAGTTTTCTTTCATTACGCATTAATTTTAATGACATGGAGGAAAGTTTGGCTGCTCTTTGCCTTCTTAGAAGTTCCCCTAACCTTCAGGAGCTTGAGATGCTGGTGAGTTTTTCTGCTAGAATATGACACTTGGTGACTGATTATTGGCATTTTATTTAATTGTAATTGTCATATTTCTATTGCCACCTAACATATCTGGTGGTTTCTTGCACTGATGAACTCAGCCCCTCCCCGAGCTGGGGATCAAAAGTAAGAAAAACAGTACAAGAGTTGTATTCTGAGTTTTCTAACTTCTATTCAATTAACTTTGTAAAGGCTCGACCTGAGGAGCAGAATACGGTGAAAACTGCTGCTAATGTTCTAGAGGATGATCAAGTATACTGTCCCTTCAATCAGCTGCGTGTTGTCAAAATTGCCGGCATCTCTGGTCTCAGACAAGAACTGAATTTCATAAAATTCCTGCTTGCAAATTCACATGTTCTTGAGAAAATGACAGTGAAGCCTGCTTCGGGGGATGGAGGTTGGGAGTTGCTAAAAGAGTTGATGAAAGAGTTGCTCCGTTTTAGACGAGCTTCAGTAGAAGCTCAAATCATATACCTTGATCCCTGATTATCCATCATGTCAACATACGACTGGTTTTATAGAATAATGCCTGCTGGAGATTGTTGTATTAAGATTGTAATCTCTCTGGTGCAGATTGATCATATTTCGCGTGTTTCTTCGGGTTTGGTTATGTATTAGTACTAGTCAAGGTTGGAAACTGTTTGTGTTCTAGTAGTTAGAGAAATGGATTCTTGAAGGCCTTTTCATTGATGTGGTTGTCACAAAGACCTAATATGTAAGCCCTGGCTTGGATATAATGTACCGTGTTGTATAATATCTTAAAATTGGCTGTAATATTATCTTGGCAAACTTCTTATTTTATTTTATTTTTTTACAGTATTTTCAATACCTTTGTAAGTTTGATGCACAAAAGAGAATGGGGAGGGGAACCATACTTTAGTTACAGGAAAGATTTCTGTTCTTTTTTCTTTACCTTTTTTTTGTTTGGTTAAAAGGGAAATAGGAGGTCATTTATGTTGGGATTCTTTCTCTTTTCATGTGTTTTATTGCATTTGGCTTTCAGTGTGAGATTTTCTAGTTTGATTTTTCCCTCATAAAAAAAAAAATAGATGACTAGTTGAAACCCTTCTCGTATAGATCTCCTCTCAGGGAGTCTCATGTCGAGTTTTTTCGATGTTAGGAGGGAGTTGAGGGTTATATATAAACGCTTATGACTCTCATTGCTTATATACAATGAATTTGTGAAGTTCATTTATATTCTGATTTATCTTCTCTTCATGTGCTCTGATGCGTCTCAATATTTATTTATATCAATCAATTTTGAAATTCTGAAAATGAGCTTAATAGTGTTTTATTAGCTTCCAAACATTATCTCTTCTAACCTCACTATATGTGAAAGGAATGAATGCTTTTGAAGAATATTATACCAAACATATCAAACATGTATATTTGATGCAAAGGCGGCTTGAATATTGCAAGAACTCTTTTTGTTACTATTTTTAGGTTAATCAATATTTACCTTCATGATGTTCGTTTAAACTATAAATATATCTTTCACATTTTATAAAGTTACATTTTCCCTTTAGAAAATAAGGGCTTAATATGTTGATTTTTACCATTAAATTTCTAACAAACGTTAATAAGTTGAACACTTAAAAATTCAAAAATACCCTTCAAATAGACAAAGTATTCTTCCACTTTAAGAAGAAAAATGAAAAGAACAAGAAAAAGAAATAGGTTTCAATAGAGCTCTCAATAGACCATTGCCATGGTAGAAATCTATATCTTCACCCCTCTTTCACTATCTTGATAGGTCTAAGAACTGTCGGATTGGAATATGGGGCCCTTGAGTCGTGGGTATCGACTTTTTGTATAAAGAGATAGGACTAAGAACTCTCATTGTCTTCGATCTATTTTCTTGCGCTTCTTTTGTCCTACTAATTCAATTCCAACATTGACAGCGGCACAATAGTCATTATATTTGGTTGTTAAGTTAGTCCAAATGGGTAAGAATGTAGTTTCATTAAACGTGAGGGATCTATTCGTAATTTGACTAAATTTCAGGATAAGTAAATGTAATTAACTCTAAATAATAAAAAAGGGAAAAAAAATAAGAAACAAAAAAGCTTTGACTTCAAAAGATTTGGGCATTTTGGACAATTCAACAAATTATCCTCAAATCCATTCCTGCATAAAAACTTCCCTCTTCACCAATTCACTCTTCTGATACACAGAGAGCTTCGAAAGCAATGGCGACTTCAGTATCAGTTCTCACTTCATCATTATCTTCTCTCTCATTCTCTTCCCGAATTTCCCAAAAACCCATTTCATTTCCCCCCACAAATTCCCTGACTTTATCTAGAAACCCATCAGCTCTAATCATAGCTGCCACCGCCGCCGTCGCCGTCACAGCCGCTCCTTCTCAGGTAGATTTGGAGACAGCTGACCTCAAAGAGCTAGTGAAGTCAAGACTTCCAGGTGGGTTTGCAGCCCAGACTATCTTTGGCACCGGTCGACGGAAATCAGCTATTGCCCGTGTCGTACTTCAAGAGGGTAATGGCAAAATAATTATCAATTACCGTGATGCTAAGGTACTCTTTATTGTGTTATTTTTTTATCTCTCCAGTTTTTCTTTGTAGAATTAAGTGTTAATCGGTGAATTATCTTTTTTCTTGTGTGTTAAAGTTCTAATCTTTTAGGATTAGGGATATTGTTTAGCACTGAATTCTCTAATAATAAACAACAATTGGGTCTCGGTTTGAACCTTTACGAATGAAAAAACGCTGTTGGGAGCAGTTTGGATTATTCTAGTGTGTTAAAGTTGTAAACTTTGGGGTTAGGGACATTATCTAGCTCTTAATCCTGTAATAAAAACTACAGTCAAGTCTCGTGTTCCAATCTCTTGAATGAAGAAAAACTTTGTTAGGAGCTTTGCCCCGCAAAGGGTCGGACAGAAGGGGAAAACCAGATTAGTAGACCAGTAGTGGATTGTAGCAGGACACGGCTACTGGTTAGGTCTAAAAAAAGAAAAGAAAAAATGGGTCTTGCACTTTGTGTTCAAAGAATGGGCATCTGCTAGATAACTGTAATACTCCCTCTGTCCCAAATCAAAATTCACACAGATTAAAAAAATGTTCAAGTTATTTGAGTTAAATGACCAAAAAACCATCTCGAAACTTTGAATGCAACGAATTCTATGTATGTTGAATTAATAAATACTACAAGGGTAATGTTGTAAAAAGAGAATAAATGTTGTCTAGAAATCATAAGAGGACAACTAATCCGGGACAAGAAAAAGTGAGTTTTAAGACAACTAATTTGGGACGGAGGGAGTAGTTGTATTAAATCTGTGATTTTTCATTTTTGTATCATATGCAATCCATTCTATACCATCTAGTTTCTGATTCAACAACCAGCTGCTTTACTTGCTTAATAATGTTATGTTGTAGTGTTGTTTATATGATAATAATAAGTTAACATTATGTTTGTCATTAATTCTGTGTTACAAAAGGAATACCTTCAAGGAAATCCATTATGGCTTCAGTACGTGAGAACTCCTTTGGCAACCTTAGGATATGAGAGCAGTTATGATGTTTTTGTCAAAGCGGAAGGTGGTGGTCTATCTGGTCAGGCTCAAGCAATCTCTCTTGGTATTGCTCGTGCATTGCTTAAAGTGAGTGAGAACCACCGAGGGCCTTTGAGGGTTGAAGGCTTACTAACGAGGGATTCAAGAGTTGTTGAAAGGAAGAAAGTTGGTCTTAAGAAAGCGCGTAAACGTCCACAATTCTCCAAACGTTAAGGTTCCAGGTAGATCCGCTCCGCAGAGCATGAACTCTTCAGTATTAGTATTTTCTTTCTCTCACTGTATGCTTGCAATTGCTTTCAATTGATTGTTCTTTACTCTCTGAGACTACTATTTGGTGTATAGGATGTATAGAGAATTAGCTATCATCCAATGATATGTGCAGTTCAGAGAAAACAAACTGATATATACACATTCATGCAGAGGAAGTTTGTCTGTCAGTATGCCAATGGTACCCTGTTCTTTATCCACATGAAGCCAGGAACAACTATAATATTGCTGAAGAGTTAATTAATTAATTCAATATAGTTTGGGCGGGGATGGATAGGAGACAAACCTAACATTTGACAATAAAGACACAAAGTGAGCTACTCTAAGAATACTAAACAAATGGATAGCTGACTGAATAACCTTTGGAAATAAATGCACAAAGTGGTTGCTCACAGAATACGACTGAAACATTAGTCCCTTCCTTATACTGTCACGTTTGCTACGGAATCATGCTCTCAAATCAAATTCAAAAGGCATCAGAGATGGCAGCCCCGAGAACTATTTCTATTTATATGTATATTACCATACTTCTTTATTAAGCATTTAGAGCATTTATTTGCACCACGTAAATTCTACCCCCTCATTCCTAAATATAAGACTTTCATTACATTTTGTGAAAATTAAAAAACAAAAATTAAGACATTTTTGTAATTTAAATACTAATATTACTATCTTAAATATGACTTGTATACTGCTAATTCTATTTAAGAGAGTAATATTGATACTTTAATTATAAAAATATCTTAATTTTTGCTTTCTTAATTTTCGCAAAATGTAATGAAATTTTATTTTTTTTGCTAAGTAATATAATAAAGAATTAAAGATGGTTAGCAAGGTGATAATTGCGTTGTATCCTGGAAGATTAAAAAAGGTTGCTGTTAATTTACTAGTTTTTATATTAGTATTTCTTAACCATTCAAGTTTTCTTGGGTGTGGTTTTTGTCTGTTATCATGGTTTTTTAAATCATTGTATAATTTTTATTTTCTTGTATTTTTAGATTATTTTTTTATTGTAATGGCTTCGACTATTTTGTGATTAATGAAAAATTTCTCATTCAGCAAAAAAAAAAAAGTTGCTGTTACGGTCATATTCACAGAGGGGTATCTCAAATATATTCTGGCTGGCCATGGCCACTGTTTTTCTTCCCAGATGTGGGATTCTCTTTTCCCCATGATGTAATGTTGGCGATACAAATGATCGCTTTTATTCTTAATCAAAATGAACTTTTTTTTTTGTCAAGTAGGTCGTAGCCCAGTGGGGTAAGTCTTTATCCGTGACCAAGAGATCCGAGTTCACCCTTTTGGGTTTAAAAATATATATATATATATATATATATATATATATATATATATATATATATTAAGGTATCAGCAGTGTTTTGCTTGATACACTTGGCTACAGTCATGTGATATCATTCCTTTCTTTCTCATAACTACAGTCATTTGATTCCACTCTAAAGAACTTTTGAACTAAGATCATGTTGACCGATTGTCCACATATTAGACATTAAACTGATAATTTCATAAAAACTACACTTGATTTTAGCCTAAACTACAGAAACTACACTCTTGCTCATTTTCCAGTTTTTTGTTGGACTACTTCCGTTAAATGCTATATATCTTTTGATGTACGTAAATTTCTAGTCTTGCAGAGCTTTACATGCTTTGTAATATATTTCAAGTGCCGTCTCCTTTCTTCTTCTGAAATAAAAGTGCCCTTCCTAATTGCATTGTTCTTTCTGCCATAATATATAGTTTGCCGGTTTACTGAATTGAAGTCGCGGTTGGGAGTGAAGATAAGGTTGATACTGTGGGCAGAGAAAGCAAGGATTATATTTTAAGTTTTTTTGTCCAATACTACTAGTATTTGGTGTAAATTTTGTATCTTGTTTCTTCTATCTCATTAGTAAAGTTTTCCTTTCTCTAAATCTCCACATGGGACAATGTTATTGGACTCTAAAGTAAATATATGAATTTGAACTAATCACATTGCTCTAATAATAGCATTAGTGTATTAGAAGATGTATCAGAAGATCCAGAGTCTGTTCTACCTAAAACTTTGGATGTGGTTAGTAAACTGTTGCTTATGGTCTTGGAGTGGAAATTTTCTTGTTCTCTCTCATGGTATTGTAGGCTTTTAAAGGCCTTCCCTCCAAGTGTTGGTCGGAGTGGTGGGCTTTTATTAAAAGAAGAAAAAAACAACCTCTATTTAAAAACTTAATAGACTGTTAATATTGCAGCCAATGGGCTGGGGGAGTTTCAAATGATTGATGCCTTCTCTAGTTTACACTTAGGGCAGTGCATTTTGTTCCAATTGGGTTTTTTTCGAAATATTGCAAATTTGAGGATAAACTACTTGAAGTAGTGAATTAGTGATGAGGAGGAAGGCAGATGACTGATTCAAGTCGAATAAAAGATACCACCTCCATTACATAATATAAATCGTTTATGACATGTAACGAAATTAAATAAACAAAAAATAAGTTTTTTTTTAAAAAAAAAAAATCAAAAAATCGATATTACTTTTATAAATTGAATGAGTGGTATACAAGTCTTATTAAGAGAGTAATATTGATATTTTGACTAATAAAATACATTGTTATTTTGGTTCATTAGTTTTCGCTATATTTTCTAAACTATTTATATTATTGAATAGATAATACATTGATAAAAATCAGTATGATGAAGGATTGTGCTCCAATCCTAAATATTTACTTCCTCGTTCCTAAAGTTAGTGATTAAGAATTTCTGTTTTTTCTATTATTATTTTACTTGGCGGAAGTTTTTTCTTGTAGAGGACAACAAGCAGACTATCCCTAATTTCCTCTTCTTGTAAGTCTATGGAAATGTCAATATCACTATACATATATCAGTCGGTCCAAAATTAAATAAAATCTTCAACCCCCTTTCAAACTTCCACTTTCAACAATGCCGCACATCCACTCGTCTTAGAGACGAAGATAAGAGACAGGGTGACAGTCGCTCCCGAAAATTTAAAAAATACTATTAAATATATTAAATTTTATATGTAGTTTGAAATATTTAATTAAATTTGCCCCCAATATTATTATTTTTTTTTTGTAAATATATAAATCACTCATGTATTAGTTTACTCCACCTTTTAGTTCAGAATTTATACATATAATATTCTTTATTTTTTAAAGATAGATTTTGTATTATAATATTCATATATTAAAACCGAGTCCATATATAAAATATCTCTCATATTTTAAAGCCGATTTCCTAACGTGTATGGACATAGGAAAGATGAGCAGGATCGAACTTATTGGTCTTAATCTCAAATTTCGATTTCAATGCTGAATGAACATTGTTTCGAACGGTGTAAAATTAATACATGTTAGCCGTCGGTTAAAAAATTTGATGATTGAAAACGTTTGTTCCACAATTACCTCAAATGTTATGGAACAAAAAATTTCAAACATCAAATCTTTGATCCTACTGCTAAAAGATGTTTTGCATGGTGCAGACAAATACTTGTTTCGCATTAGAATTGGACTATAAGTCCCACGCTCCGCTCATGATATTTACCGCACTTACATGCAATGTCTATGACTCGTGCATACAAATGTAGGTTTCACTAAAATAATATTATAATTAAGGCGTAGGACCATGACCATTAGATCCGTCCGACACCCGAGCTCTCACCGTACACACACACACACACACACATATATATATATATACACACACACACAAGGATCGATGTAAAACAAAAACTAAGGTGGATAAGCTAGCAGGGACTGGAAGCCATGGGGAGAAGCTCGGAGCCACTTCTGGACAACAATGGCGAGCAGCTTGATGATCATGAAGACGAAGGAGAGCCAGTAGGATTCATCAAAGAGTTCGGAATAGAGTCAAAGAAGCTATGGAAGATTGCGGGGCCAGCTATTCTTACGTCCGTATTTCAGTATTCATTGGGTGCAATCACTCAGATTTTTGCAGGTCACCTCGGAGACGTCGAACTTGCCGCCGTGTCCATCGGCAACTTTGTCATCGGTGGTCTTTCCTTTGGAATCATGGTACACACCGTTTGTGCACTCTCTGTCCTAATATGCTTGTTTTTTTTAACACACAGTGAACGGACGACTAATTAAGTTTTCAAAAGAAAGTAGTTTTTTTTTAGGATAAATAGTTACTTTGAGTAATGGAACAAAAAAAAATTAATAATATATTAATACGTGTTAAGACAAATATGTATAAATATTGTACGAGTTGCTCTCTATCTAATAATTCATTTTCTTTTAATTCATTTTCCTTCCAAATGGAGTTATATTAGTGGTACCTACATTTAAACTTTTTATTTTTTCTATAATAATTGTAATATTTATAGTATCAATAGTTTTTTTTTGAAAAATTTATAATATCGATAGATATTTAATAAGCCTTTATTATTTTTACCTAATTTTCTAACCATCATTCCAGTTTAAAATAGTAAAGAAAAGGATACATTAGTCCTTTTGCTGATTTCATTATTTTTGCTGATTGCCCCGAAGGGGAAGAGCGGAGAGTACCCTAGATAGGGAAGATTGAAGCATGCCCCATGCCTGGGGAGGGAAGATAAGCCTCATAAGGAGGAGAATTATTTGCCCCATTATGAGGAGATATAGGAATCGAACACGGGACCTCCGCCTCGTGTTCGGGTAGCCTTACCACTTGGGCTACCCGATTCCCATTAGTGACTCCTTATTAGAGTATAATTAGCATTTATAACTTTATTAGTGACTCTTTAATCGGTGTGAAAATCGTATTAAGAAAGTTATCATTAAAAAATGGATGTAGCTGGGAATGGGCAGTGCACTAGAGACGCTGTGTGGGCAGGCATTCGGTGCGGGTCGGATCAGGATGCTTGGAATTTACATGCAAAGATCATGGGTCATTCTCCTCACCACAGCCACTCTTCTGCTCCCAATTTACGTCTTCTCATCTCCTATTCTCCATCTTCTTGGCCAAACCACTCAAATCTCTAAGGCCGCTGGTAAGATTTGTTTACTCCGTCTTAAATTGAATATTTTTTTTTTTGTTTTAAAATCAATATATTTTTTTTTCCAACCTCCTATATTTACTAGCTAGCTCTATTCATACTCTTATGGAGAAGACGAAATGTCTTAAAAAGGGGCTAGAGAGGATAGGTCACTCCCAGAGCATCTTCAACAATAGTATAATGTTCGAAACATTTTTGTGGAATTTAAAATGTCACATCAGATGTTGAAGCGAGACAAAATATACAATCTAATAGCTAATTTCTCAATCCATTAAAAAGGAATAAAAAATAAAGAATTATCCACTCGAAAAAAAGAAAGAAGAAAAGTATATGTTGTGACTGAAGCCTTTCAAGTTGGTGATCTATTATGTAAATACACTACTGTACATGAGGAATTAAAATGAGATGCACAAAATTTAGGTTGTACTATATTGCAAATAGAATGCCCTTTCATCCTACACTGTACATTAGAGTTGATCAGTATTTCTTCCCCTCAGGTATGTTTCAAAAGCAACTGTTACCCCTCATAAATTTTAGGTGATATAAATGTCCCCAACTATTTACGGGACGCCATTTGTGTCCAAAAGTGACGGAATCCGGTGAGAGGGGCGGCGATGCACATGTACAGCCCCGCACATGTGAAATTACAGGGGCAAAATAGTCCACAGAGAATTGCACCTTCTTCCTTTGTCTTCTTCAACCAAGAGAAGATCACCTTCTTCCCCAAATCATTTCGTCTAAAATTTTACCCAAAATCCGAAAACTCTACAACTAAATTCTTGTATTCGTCATCTTCCAATCAATAATCTCTTTCTAATAACTCTAATTTTGAGATTCTTGGTGTCTAACATGGATTATTGATAAAAAGGTGATAATTAGAAGAAGGTGATAAAAAAAAATTAGAGCTATTAGAAAGAGATTATTGATTGGAAGATGATGAATATAAGAATTTAATTTCAAGGTCTTCGGATTTTGGGTAAATTTTTGGAAGAAATGATTTGGAGAAGAAGGTGATCTTCTCTTGGTTGAAGAAGACAAAGAAGGAAGAAGGTGCAATTCTCTGTGGACTATTTTGCCCCTGTAATTTCGCATGTGCGAGGCTACACATGTGCATCGCCACCCCCTCTCGCCGATTCCGCCACTTTTTGACATAAATGGCACCCCGTAAATAATTGAGGACATTTATAATACCTACAATTTCTAAGAAGTAACAGTTGTTTTTTTAAAATATAGTTGGGATCATAAATAGTGATTATCTCTGTACATTGTTACTTTTAACTATTCAACACTTAAAATTATATTAGAGCAAATAAGAAAAATCTTATTCAAATTGAACTCATAAAACTTGATTGACAGATAATTGATCGTGAAATCGAATCACATCGTCCTTTATTAATGCAGGAAAATATACAATATGGACGTTACCTCAACCATATATATTAGCCTTGAATTTTCCGATACAGAAATTCTTACAGGCACAAAGTAAACTATTTGTAATGACATGGGTATCAGGAGTGGTCATGGTGTTACATATTTTCCTTAGCTGGTTGGTCATTTTTAAGCTTCACTGTGGATTGATTGGAACTGCCATCGCCTTGGATGTATCATGGTTCCTCGTAGTACTAGGTCAATGGTTATACATTATTATTACCAAATCTGATGGAGCTTGGAGTGGGTTTTCATGGATGGCTTTCCAAGATTTGTGGGATTTTCTCAAGCTTTCTGTAGCCTCTGCCGTTATGTTGTGGTATATATGCATTCTCCTTCTAGTTGATAGTTCTTAATTTGATCAGAGTATCTGGGGATCCGTCTCTCACAATTCACTGCGGGTATCTGCATCTAAATGTGGTCTGCGGGAATTATGAAAAGGGATGTATTGCATCGATTTTAGGAATATATTTTCCAAGTATTTGGGCAATTCAGATTCTTTGTGACACTATTATGTAACATTCTAATTATAAGAAGTTTCATTTATATACTATCTCCATTACATAATATAAGTCGTTTATGACATGTAGCGAAAATTAAAGAAGCAAAAAGTAAGGTATTTTGTTAGTCAAAATATCGATATTATTCTCTTAAATATTACTTATATACTACTAATTCTTTTTAAGAAAGTAATATTGATATTTTGATTATAAAAACACCTTATTTTGTTTACTTCCTTAATTTTCGCTACATGTTCTAAACGACTTATATTATGGAATGTAAGCAGTATATACTAAAGTATATAAATCCCTAAGTGTGAATAAAATTATGATTATAAATATTGCAGGAAGTATCACATGAGATAATGCGGTATATGTGTACTAGTTATTTACTAATTTGTTATAATGTCTCTGCATTCTTTTGAAGCTTGGAGTTCTGGTCCCTGATGGTATTAATAGTAATAGTAGGTCTTTTGCCAAATCCTCTGGTTCCAGTTGATGCCCTTTCTATATGGTAATCTTCATTTTCCCTTTTAGGCTTTGACTCATTCACTTGTTATTTTCCCTTTTACTCATTTCTATATGCCAGTTCTATACAACTTAATTTATTTTTGCAGCATGAACATAGAAGGAGGGATTGCAATGGTATACCTTGGATTTACTGCAGCTGCAAGGTTATATTCACATTGTTTCGGCTGAAGTTAAGATGTTCATGCTTGTTTTTTCAATACGTGCTAATTTAGTATTAGTCTCCAGATTGATAATAACGATTCCAACCAAAAGAATAGATATATTCAGCACCATGTTACTATTTTCAACAGGAGAATAAATACTTTCATCGGTTGGATAAAAAATTAACACTTGAGATAATGTTAGTACCGTATTAAGAAAAAGTCTCGTAATAGAGTCCCATCTTTTCGTGCACTCTATATACAGTGACATATCTACGAATGGGGTCAGCCTCTGGCAAAACTTTCAAAATGTCATTTTTTCTATAAAAATATATTACATTTTGCTCTTTTCAAATTTTAAAAAATTTACCATAATATATTTATTTTTATAGTTCGGCTCATGTTTTCGCGTCAATGCATATGTATTTGGGATGGAAAAAAAAACATGTCACTTATTTTGTAACTGCGTGCAGTGTAAGAGTATCAAATGAACTTGGAGCTGGCAACGCAAGACTAGCAAAATTTTCAGTGGTTGTGGTAACTTTGACATCATTTCTCATAGGCATTTTGTTTATGGTGATTATATTAGTTACACGAGATTATTTTCCGTATCTTTTTACAACTAGTGATGCAGTTGTTAAAGAGACGAGAAAACTTTCGTATTTACTTGCATTCACAACCATAGTAGACAGTGTCCAACCAGTATTATCAGGTGATTATTGTTTGCGATATAAATCTCTTAGATGCTAATGCTTACTCGAATGGACCTGAAAGATTAATTAATCTGCAGGAGTTGCTGTTGGAGCTGGGTGGCAATCTATTTTTGCATATATCAACCTTGGCTGCTATTACATTATTGGTATCCCTGCTGGCATTCTCCTGGGGTTCACTGCGCATCTTAGAGAAATGGTATACATATATAGCTATATATATATATATTTTTTAAATAATCCTATTATAGACCGAGTATATTTTGGACATATTAACTTTCAAGATTTAATATTTAAGGTACGTAATTATTTTCACAAACAATTCAATTTTTGCGAAATGGAAGACAATTTTTCAAAATAAAACACTATCAAATCCTAATCTTTCAAGATTTCTTTCGTTATTGTAGTGGAATTATGTCATTATATATATAGTAGATGATACATAGTTTGATGATTTGCAGGGAGTGTGGGGTGGGATGGTTGGTGGAATTTGCTTGCAGACTCTAATCTTAATAGTAATTACTTCACTCACAAATTGGCAGAAAGAGGTTAGTATTTTTAATATTATTATGTATTTTTAGAATATTTAACCTTAATTTCTTCATATTCAAACCGACCCAAATCTTCTAGTACACTCAAGTACATCATGATATTATTCCACTTGTACCATTGGTCCAGAGAAAATGTAATGATTTTAAATCAATCACATGTGTAATAATATTATTTATGTATTAGAGAGTACTAAAAAGATATTAAAGAGTGTACTAGAAGATTTAGAGTCGATTCAACGTAGATATTTAATCTAATTGGCAAATTCTGGTCATGAAATTCAGGCTAACCAAGCGGAGAGTCGAATCGAACAATGGGGTGGGAGAATTGCAAATAGATGTGAAGAAGAATCAGCTCAAAATGAAGAATTTCGTATTTGATTTAGGCCAATTGATTAATGTGGAGCAGAGTCAATTAATAATTTATTTTTTCCATTTTTCTTTTTAGCTAAAAAAGTTACAGTTGTTAATTGTTATAATATATATATACTATCCTAATAAACCGTGTTATGCACGGGATTCCATTTTACTATATAACTAAGAGTATATGAAAATCAAATGGCTCTATGAGCTGATTTTTTTTATTTTTTTTAGAAAAAAAAAATGAATATTGGATTTAAAAAGTTGAAAAGCAAATTGAGTTTGCCACTGAATTTAATGGCTAAAAATCAATCTCATCAATTTATTCAATTGAAAAGTATGCTCAACCCCTTTATTTATAATGTTGTCAAACTCCAAAAAAAGCGTACATTTTCAAAGTGGGATCTTGAATAATATTGAAAAAGAAAAATCTAGAAAATCTAGAATAGAAGAAAAGAAAAATCATAAAAATATTTAATTGTACAATTTAATTTGAATAAGTTAAATATGTCAATCAATACTTTAAAAATAATTATTAAAAAAATCAAAATTTTTGGAAATTAGATTAAGGACCCGAAAACTCTATAGTGCTGAAAAACTGGAAATGCCTTTGCTGATATCATATATAAATTTTATACACATTAATTTTCTTTTATAGTTTTGTCATTTGTCAAGTTTTAAAAATAATAACTATTTTTTTTATGTGGGAGTCTTTATTGTTGTTAATTCTCTTATGTGACTTTAGATTAATTTTTTTTTACCTTTTTTGTTTTATTAAAAATTAAAATTTCTACAAATTAATACTTTAATTTTAGAGAGTTTAGAAAATGCTGCATAAAAAGCAAAAAATAAACATTGCATAAGTCTAAGCTAAATCGAACTTCATTGTAAGTTCAATCGGAATTCAGTGGACCCGCTCATCCGAATTACCCGTTATTTGTTAAAACTTTAACCATTTATATTTATATAAATAAAATATATAAGAAGCAAATAAGTGGGTTTCCCTAATTTCATGATCTGGAATGTCAGCCCAATTTTCCACTCAAAACAATATATGAAAGTAGTCTCTTTATAGTGTTGTCAAACTCAACAAACAATCTAACTTTTCAACATGGGATGCATTTACTCTTTTGATAAGAGTTCTTGGTCTTCTCCTTTTATTTTATTAAAAAAAATACAGAACTCTCGAAAATTACACGTAGAATTCTAGAGAATGTAATTGTTTAAAAATAAAAATACCTTATGTAATATAAATATAGTTAGATTAGGTAGATTAGATAGTCTAATAACATGTGCTATGCTCGGGATTCCATTTTACCATATAATTACGTGTATATGAAAACAATGACTCTTTAAGCTATTTTTTTTTAAATTGACTCTTTAAATGAAAAACAAAATAATAAGCAAGTTTTCTCGCATGTTCTACCAAAAATCAAATGGCTCTGTGAGCTCATTTTTTGTTTTACTATTGGAATGAAAAAGTTGAAAAGCAAATTGAGTTTGCCACTGAATTTAATGTGCTAAATATCAACCCACCAATTCATTAAATTGAAAAACATGCTCAATTCCTTTATTTATAATGTTGTCAAACTCCAAAAATTTCGTACACTTTCAAAGTGGGATCTTGAATAATATTAAAAAGAAAAAAGAAAAATATAGAAAAAGAAAATAGAAGAAAATAAAAACATTAAATATATTAAAAACCATAACTTTAGATTAATATTTTTTACTTAATTAAAAATTAAATTTTTTACAAATTAATACTTTAGTTTTAGAGAGTTTAGAAATATATTCACTAGTTTGCAGTATAAACGAAGCGAATTGATTTTATTCATTTTTAAATATCCATATTTATTTATTTTTCAAAAAATATTGTGAAAATAAAAATGCTGCATAAGAATAAAAAAAAGCAAAAAATGAACATTGCATAAGTCTAAGCTAAATTGAATTTGATTGTAAACTCAATCGGAATTTAGAAGACCCGATCATTTGAATTACCCGTTATTTGTTAAAACTTTAACTATTTATATTTGTATAAATAAACATATAAGAAGCAAATAAATGTGCTTCCCTAATTTAATTGGCTGAAATATCAACCCAATTTCTCACTAAAAACATGTGAAAGTACTCTCTTTTATAGTATTGTCAAACTCAACAAACAATCTAACTTTTCAATTTGTATACTCTTATGAGTCAATCAAAAGTTTACAAAAAAAGTAAAATTTAACCAACCAATCAAAATTTTATAAAATAATTAATTGAACCAAAATTCATGAAAATTACACGTAGTATTTAGAAGAATGTAATTTGCTGAATTTGAAAATAGGCTATGTAATATAAATATAGATTGATATATTATATTATATTATTATTAAGGTTGGGGTACTTATTCCATAATTCATTCAACATTATGAATACCTTAAACTCCTAATTGATAAAGGAGTTACAAGAAATCTATAACCTACACTACATATCCAAACTCCATGATCAACCTTTTATGAAAAGTTTCATAACCTACATTTTTCTAACTTTATTGGTGATGTGACCATCTTGAAGAATTAAAATTTTATTTTCAGTTTTAATTTATTATGACTAGTTTTCATTTCAGTTTATAAGTATTTTTCATTTTACTTTACTAGTCCCCCTTTGTAATAAAATAGTACTTTTGTACTATGATGAATAAAAGTATTTTATTTTCTTCAATTTTCTTCAATTATTTTAATTTTGTATTGAAAGAAAATGACTATTGTTCCCTCTTCTGGATTAAAGAAGGGGGAAAGTAATATATATCCTATTGACAGTGGAGCAACACACATCATACTATGTTTAAATATGAGAGGAATTAATGTTCAAATCATAAATAGTAATGCAAAATTAATAGAAGGCTCCAAAAGTGTAAGTTAAAAAAGAAAAAAAAGAGAGAGAAAAGAAAAAGAGAAACAAAACGGCGTTATAAGGATGACGGCAAAGAGCTATTAGGAATTCTGTTAAACCCGAAAAAATAATTAAAAGTTTATTATTTGACTACATATGCTGATAAGCAAAGGACTCCTCCAACGTAGAGTTTTAAAGAAGCCACATTATAACCACGAGGTGTGGCGTTGTAGCCTGCTTCGTTTTTTAACCATGAGGTCAGGAGTTCAATTCTTCCTCATAAAGCAATTTACCTCTTCGGAGAGTCCCGTTACGAGGAAATTAGTCACTGCTATCAACGGTGTACACCTCGCTCTAACCAAATAAAAAGAAGGCACATTATAATCCCTCTGAATTTCCCTACTTCCACAGTCTAAAGAAACCCCATATTATTATTATTCTCCTTTCCCAAAATTATTGTTTCCATAGAATAATCAACCAAGAAAAAAAAACCCTTAATCTAAAGAAACCTATGGGTTTGTAGCATTTTTTTCTATTTGTTCAAGGAATTTGATCATTGTTATACCAAAGAATCTTCCAACGTTTTGTTTTGGGGTGGAGTGGAATGGATGATTATTACAATGGAAGCAGTGATGATGAATACTATGATCAAGTTTATGATGATGATTTTCAAGAACCCGAAAACGAGAATCGAAGCGATGGTCCTTCTTGTAAGGTATATAATTTATGTGGATGATTAATTTTCGAGTTTTCTATTTTTTTTCCTTTTTTTATTATTAGGACAGGAGTGTCGAATTGGGACCTTTGGAGTCGGAAGCAATTGCCATCTAGACTAGCCTTAATTGACAAGTCTCTTGAGTTTTCTGTTCAGTGGAAAAAAGTTTTTATCTTTTTGTTGTTTTGAGTGGGGAAAAGATAGATACTTGCATTCTTTTTATTTATAGGTTCTGGGGTTTGGGGTGAAGTTTTTTTTTGTTTTAAAGTTGTGTTCTTTTTATTTTGTTTGTTTTTTCCCTATAGTAGTTCTTTGATCCTGATGATCACCCAGAAGCTTGTTTTTTTATGTTAAGATAATTGCTGGAAAGAGTTTCCTTTGAATCTTCAAAATTGAAAAAATTGGTAGATTTCTGATTGCAATTCAATGGAGGATGATTATACTATACAGCATGCCAAATGTTGTAGGAATTTCTTGCATTTGTATAATTATTAATTCCATTTTGGAAAACCTCAATTCGTGGGGAAGACGCAGGGGTTGAGTTGGAATTGTTCGTGAGAGAAGATGTGAGTCCCAAATTTGATATTTTGTGTTATGTTTCGAGACATTATCGAACTAGTAATATATGCACTAATTTACTTTATTGCTTCTGGTTCTTGTAGGTAATAAGGAAAGAATATATTTTGGCTGCCCAGGTGAGATAGTATCTCCTAGACATCTCTTTACTTGAAATAAATTTACCAAGTAATTGATGATTAAAGATGAATGTTTGCAACTTTGTTGCAGAAAGAAGACTTGCAAAAAGTAATGGACTTGCTGTCACTGAAGGAGCATCATGCAAGAACCCTGCTTATTCGGCATCGTTGGGATGCTGACACGGTTTTATCTGTGTCTGTGGAGAGGGGCAAGGAATGGTTATATGCAGAAGCAGGGTTATCGCTTGAGGGCAGCAAAAATCAGTCTTCTTGTCGATCTTTAGATGAAGTAACTTGTCAAATCTGCTTTGATGAAGTTCCTGCTACGGAATCCACGGCAATGAATTGTGGCCATTGTTTTTGCAACAACTGTGAGAATCTTTCTTTATTATCTTCTCTGGTTTCATTACATTGATGTTCATGTTCGGTTATAAAACTGCGTATAAATTATGTAAATGGTAAGGGCATCGTAAAATTTCTTTTGGATCCATTGCTTGATGGCATAATTATCATATTATTATCTGAATGCTGGTGAATCAGCTTTCTGGGTTAGGCTGTTGTACTGAGTCCTTTGCTAAGACAATCAAATCTTGAAACTTTTTGTTTTAAAACTAAAAAGCTTCAACTTCCTTTTGGAATTTCATTTATTGTACTTGCTTTTGAAAATTTCATTTGTTGTTTTTTGTAAACACAAATGCTACAAAAGAAGTTAGTTATTTTAGCTTCACCCTTTATTTGCTCGACTAGAGTTCGAGGTTGGATTGGAAATATTTGGTTAACATTGATTGTCAAGGTTATTTGTAAACAAATAAGAGTTGAACAGCATATTGTGACTTGTTGTTATGTTTCTTGTGACATTTTAACTGACATAGATGCTAAGTCAAAAGAAAGGCATTATTTTGCCCAGTAAGTTTGTGTTGTTCAGCTCCCTCTCATCAAATTTTCAGTCTTTCTCGAATTTCCCATATCAAGGATCAATTTCACAAGGTGTGAGATTAGAATTACATGTAAAATTCTTTTTTTTTCTTTCTTTTAGAAAATAATTCTTTAGGGGGTGGAGAGAGGGGAAGGGATGCGCATGCGCCCGGTGAGCATCGAACCAGAGACCTCTTGGCTTTACCTTTAAGGCCTAAGCTACTGGCTTGGCCCAAAATTATGCCAATGAGGCATCGGTCTAGTGGCCAAGGCCGAGGTCTCATGACGTAGGGGTCATTAATTCGAATCCCCTCCCCACTTTTGAATCCCCCATTTCTTGTAATAGATAGGCCCCCCTCCCCCAATAAATAAATAAAAAATTAAAAAAAAAAATCTTCTGTAGTTAATTATCTTGTTGGTTTTCTTCGGCACTTCCAGTAACTTTCTTTAGCAAAATCTATTAGTATAATTAGTTTCTTTCTTTTCTTTGTAAAGGTTGGGCTGAGCATTTCATTGTGAAGATAAATGAGGGTCAGAGTAGACGTATTACTTGCATGGCGTATAAGTGCTATGCCATCTGCGATGAAGAAAAGATCAGAAATATAGTAGGTGCAAGGGATCCTGATCTAGCAGAAAAGTTCAATCGTTTTCTCCTAGAATCATATATCGAGGATAACAAGAGAGTAAAATGGTGCCCTAGTGTTCCTCATTGCGGAAATGCGATCCGGGTGGAGGATGATGAGTACTGTGAGGTTGAATGTGCTTGTGGCCTACAGTTTTGTTTTAGCTGCTCATCTGAAGCTCACTCACCTTGTTCGTGCCTCATGTGGAAGCTTTGGGAGAAGAAGTGTCAGGATGAATCAGAGACGGTGAATTGGATTATAGTTAATACTAAGTATTGTCCAAAATGTCACAAACCCGTGGAGAAAAATGGAGGATGCAACTTGGTGTATTGTGTATGTGGACAACCATTTTGGTAAGTTTTCTTGTGTACCGTTTGTGGGTGTTAACAATGGAATGGTTATTTTTTGTCTTGATGCATTGTTTTATCTTCCTAGCCCCAAAGAACATTCCCTCCGTCTCATTTTAGTTTTCCCAATTCAAAAAACCACATAAACAAATTGCTTAATTTCATATAATTATAAATGGAAAACACTCAAATACTCGTACATCTATTGGTAGTGTTGCATCGGAATTACACACGTTTCTTTAGTCCAACTTGAAGCTATAAAAAATAAATAAGGTCACATGTGGAAAGGATAAGTTAAAGCTTATTGGGATTGTAGAGAGACAACTCAAATGAGACCAGGAAAGATTTTTTTTGAATCATATACCGAAGATCTTGAATTTTTCTTTTGAAGAACAAAATCATTTTACTTCCTGTATCTGGAAGTCTTGTATCTGCAATCTTGATGGATCTTTTTCTGATCTCAAATTTTGCTGGACAATTTCATTGTTTACTTATTTTACTTTTAAGCAGTGGTTGTACTTCATTCATTTTCTGTACTTGTTTAACGGCTCTAGAGTTCTCTTCTTTTTTTCCGTAACATGGAAATTGGATTGACTCGTAGTGCTGAAAATATTCTTTCCTACGAAGCCGTGCTTAATATTTTAATTCGTCTCACAATGTATGTTGCTTTGTCTTCTTTTCCCTCTGTTTTTGCAGTTGGCTTTGCGGTGGAGCTACTGGTTCTCGACACACATGGGAGAGCATTGACGGCCATACTTGTGGCAGGTTTAAAGAAGATGAGCTGGAGAAAACTGAGCGTGCTCGAAAGGAGCTCTGGCGCTATTCTCACTATTTTAACAGGTTTAAAGCTCACACAGATTCTTTGAAGCTCGAAGGAAATTTGAAGGAGAAATTGCAAGCAAAAAAAGCAGTTCTCGAAGAAAGGCAATTGGACTCGAGAGATTTCAGTTGGGTGATGAATGGATTTTATAGACTTTTTAGATCAAGGCAGATCCTCTCCTATTCTTATCCTTTTGCATATTACATGTTTGGTTCTGAGCTATTTAGCGATGAATTGTCACAAGAGGAAAGGGAACTAAAGCAGACTCTTTTCGAGGACCAGCAGCAACAATTTGAAACGAATATTGAGAGACTTTCGTTGTTTTTAGAAGAGCCTTTTGCTGATTATGCAGAAGAGCGAGTTGGGGAAACAAGAATGAAGGTTATGGATCTCACTAAAGTCACCAACAACCTCTGCAGGATGATGTAAGTCCGCTGAATCCAATTAATAAGTATCTTGAGAGCAGATGAGAATGGTTGTTTCAGTTTGAATTCATATAGAAAACATAAAGTTCACACACACACACACACAGAGTAGAAAAGACGGCCTAAAGAGTTGCCAGCTTGGTTTCGAGGCCGACAAGGTTTTTGTCAGCACGGTGGTGACACGATCTCAGCTTTGGATCGTTGATCTGACGACTGAGAATAGTTGTTCGAGGACAGTTCTTGAATAACTATTCATTTATTTCTTAGACATTGGAGTAACGACCCAACAGCTGATATCGTGTTAGCAATACAAGGTTGGCAAAATCAAGAGTTGGCATATGCGTTTCATTAAGATTGAAAATGTAAAACTACAAGGTCTAAACAAAAGGTGATCTTATTCAATTGACTTTCTTGGCGTGAGAGCTGAAACTTTTTCTCCCTCATGATATGTCGATAAAACTGTTTAGTTTATATGGATAATTTGTAGGTACAGCTGCATTGATGATTTATTGGCTTCCCTCCAGCAAACAACTCATAGTATTGCCCCATATAGATCCGAGGGTGTGAAGAAAGCATTGGAACTTTGAGATAACCTGTGACAAGCGGCATGTATATAATGCTCTTAACTGACTGTTCCTTGGACAAAGAATCCGTTACATATCACATCTTCATTCTTTCTCAATAGCTTAAGCGGAAGAAGATAGGATCAAGAATGGCTGCTAATCGTACATGATGCACAATTGAAATATATGTGTTCTTCCTTATGGAGCTTTTGGATGAAGAATGCTGAAGAGTTTTTCGATCTTGGCTTGTGAGCAGTTTACTGGCGAAATTTGCAGTGATCGGCAAGAGAGGAATAGAGAAAATGATTACTGTTACTAGAAGCATTGGTATATCTACTTTAATTTGTGCTCACTGTTAAGAGTAGATGTTTTGGTTTTTGCCCGGACAGATAAACTAAACCCCACTTGTTATATAAAGCTGCATTTGAAGTTCCCTAATCGATCCCAGACCATACATACCTATTTTTTCTTCATTTTGTTTCTTTCTTGATGTGGAAGAATAGTTCACCACGTTAAATTTAACTTACTTGACTAGAATTTGTGCAAACATGCGACAAATATGTTTCTTCATGCACCCAAAGTGGGTTGGGAAACTCAATGCCTCTCTTCCAATGAGAAAAATAAAGTAACCGGTGAGATTAAATGGAAAATCATTGCCTAAAAGTACCAAAATAAATTTATTTTTAGAACAAAAAATGAAAAATGAAAAGTCGTTAATCTGACTCGTATTTTCATCTTAAGCTAAAACGGGCGAACGTTCTAATTTTGAAAGAGGGATTAGCCATTTTTGCCCTAGCACTATTTACGAACTTCTGTTTTTGCCCAAAATATAATTTGTGATTCTGTTTTGCCCGCAGACTCTTTACGAGTGCCTAATCTGCCTAAAATGGGCGGATTCCGGCCACTATAGGGCTGCGATAAGGGGTAAAATGGTCCAAGCGATTTTTTTTATAGTTACTTCAAATATAACCCCAAAACTATATTATTGTATAAATTGAGTGCATGAATTATTTTCTTTTTTTCTTCAATTTGACCCCTCCCTCTCTCTTTTTTATCCATTTAACCCCCTTGTCACCCATACCCATCCCCCCTCTTCTTCACCGTCACCCACAACCAGTAGCAACCACTGTCCCGCTGCTGCTGCCGCCACTCTCACCACCACTCTTTGCAATCCCACCATCTAAATAAGACAATTTTCTAAACAAGAAATAAGAATCAAAACCCACCAAACATTATCACCATGGAATCCAAGATTGAACCTATAAATACAATTTCCAAAATGGGTCTTGGAATTCTTAAACATTATAAACATTATCACCATGGAATTAACATTGACTTGATGTTTGGAAGCCCAGTTCACTCATGGGGAATCCAGCGGCGGTGTTTCCTAGCAAAACCAGTCCTCCTCCTCCGCTAGTTGCCATGTAATCCTCCGAAAATTCAAAGAATTCATCAGAAATTTTCCTCGCAGTGCCGAATCAGAAATAATAATAAAGCAATTACAGTGGCTGCCATTGGAGCTTGAATTCTGAAGATGATAAATGAGACAAACCATTGAGAGAAATCAATTGGGTTGGTGAAGATATGGATATTCTGAAGCAAGAGTTGTTGAAGAAGCGGTAGAGCTTGGCGGAGGACGTTGGCGGAAGAAAAGTATTCAAACGTTCCGAAATTGAGAAAAAACGCCTCCAGAAGCTTCGAGAAGAAGAGAAGCAGAAATCCAAATCCAAAGCCCTGCGCCATAGGCAACAGCAGCAGAAGCACGATGATTCTAATTCTGGTTCTTTCTCAAACCCCAATCCCAAAGCAGAAATCCCTAATTCCAAATCCAAAGACGACGACGCGTGGTTTGATCGGTGGAGAAGGTGGCGATGAGAGTGTGAGGAGATGAGGGTTCTTTTGAGCAGTGGTTGCAGGTGGTTAAGGAAGAAGAATATGGGTGAAGAAGAAGAGGGCTAAATGGAAGAGAAAAAAAAAGAGGAGGGGATGGGTTAATTGAAAAAAAAAACAATTCAGGAACTCAATGGATACAATAAGATAATTTTGGGGTTATTATGAATTAATTATAAATTTATTTTTTTCTCTGACTATAATACCCCTTAGCACCACCGTGTAAGTGCCGTAATCCGCCCATTTTGGGTAGATTCGGCACTCATAAATAGTATGCGGGAAAAATGGGATAACAAAATATATTTTGGGCAAAAACGGAAGTTCGTAAATAGTATTAGGGCAAAAAGGGCTAATTCCTCATTATGAAATAACGAATTAAAAAGCTAGTTTAGAATTTTCTTTGCATCTTTCCTCTCTTGGTTTTTCACCTGACTACCTGAGTATTGTCTTCTCCAGAGCCTGAGATTTCAGACGAAAGCAAAGGTGAACAATTCCTTGAAAAAATGGCGAAATCGAGCGCAGACGACGAGGAGCTCCGGCGAGCTTGCGAAGCCGCCATCGAAAGCACAAAACAGAAGGTTGTAATGTCGATCCGAGTGGCTAAGAGTCACGGAACCTGGGGCAAAGCTGGCAAATTAGGCCGCGGTCAGATGGCCAAACCTAGGGTTCTTGCCATTTCCAGTATGTCCTCAATTTCAGACCGTTGCTTTTTGCAATTTTTATTCAATTTTAAATATGTGTGAATTTTGCTGCTACTTGAATTATGTTTTTTTCTGGTTTGATTTTGGTTCGTAATTGTTGATTTGTGTACTTATTGTGATATTTATGCCTGTTAACAATGAAATCTAGATTTCTGCCTCAGATATTTGATCTGTATGGAACATTTTATTTCAACTCTACGAGAGAATTCCCTTTATCAGATGCTCAATATCTCACATCACTTTCTGGTTTTTCCCCTCCAGCGAAAGCAAAAGCTCAGCGGACTAAAGCATTTCTTCGTGTCTTAAAATATTCCAATGGAGGAGTTCTTGAGGTAATCTTCAATGTTTTCTTTCTTTCATTGGTTTCATTCCCACAATTGCAGTTGAGAAGTGGCAGTTGGACCAATATAGTTTACATTTTGATTTGGCAAAATTTTTACGGTTCCATAATCTCTGGCACTCCCGGTGGGACCGTCATCTTGCCTAAAATATTTAGTTGATCATCCTGGTGGCCACCGTGAAAAGCTTCTTTCTTCACCCCGGATGCGACCACTGAAAGACTTCCGCTCCTACTTCGTAAGGAAGTTTAGTCCCCTCTCCCTTAGCTGGTCTTATTGCTTCGGGAGAGAATTCCCATCTATCCGTTTCCGAGGTGCCCCATGTTACTTGTAGGCTTATCCATCTTAGTTTAGATAAAGTACACCTTATCGAAACTGAACCAAATTCTTGTGCCTTAAGCAGCCAAACAAACTTCACTGATTGATTCAGAACACGCCTTCTTGACACCGTTCTGCGACATGGTGGCAGGACCACTAGGGGAGTAGTTTCGGGTGTAGATAGGGTTAAGAGTTCTATACATGTTTTTTTTTAAATGCCTCCTAAAAACCTTCTGAAAACCAACACAAGGAAGCCACTTTGATCTTGATATCTATGAGTACCAGTGTGTCTGATTCTCATTTAACTAGGTCAAATTTTAACAAGAGTAAGATTCTCTTTTGAAGATTTCAGTAATGGGAAAATGAGGGAAGCCAACTGAAGCTATATTTTTCTGCTGTGGCACCCAATGTGTAATTCATCTGATTTTCTGATTTGCAATATACAAGTCTAAGTTATAATGTCTTTGCGTTTCTAGCTCTTCGGCTGTACCCAACTCCAAATTGTGAAGGTTTTTAACATAGAATGAAACCCCAGCCAATAAATAGATAACATTGAGACTCAGAATATTGGTGTATGGTTTTGTTGAAGTCTATGTTTCAGCGTGTTAGCTGATGACAGAACTGTTGAATCTGTAGCCAGCCAAACTGTACAAGCTGAAGCATCTCTCGAAGGTGGAGGTTGTGACGAATGATCCAAGCGGATGTACATTTATGCTGGTATTTCTCATTGCATAACTCGACTTTTCTTAATTCTTTTCAAGCTTAGTTTGTTTTGATGGTCTTTCTGCATTTTAAACAGTTATAAACTTATTTGAATTGATCTTATTCATTTAGGGTTTTGATAACCTTAGGATTCAGACAGTTAGTCCCCCACAGTGGACCATGCGTAATGTTGATGATAGGTACGCCATGAAATGCTCTCATGCAAACATCCAAACTTCTCAAGTACTTTCTGTTCTTAACTATAGAAGTGCTTTGTTTTTCTCCTTGACATGTTTATTTATTGTAGGAATCGGCTTCTGATGTGCATCTTAAACATCTGCAAAGATGTCTTGGGTCGTCTTCCCAAAGTTGTTGGCATAGATGTGGTGGAGATGGCTCTTTGGGCTAAGGTGAATTGCAACATCTCCTAGTGCCCCAGAAAAAACTTGGGCATTTTTTTTCCTGGTTCTTCTGGGATTCTCTACTTGTTCTCTTGATATATGTTGATTAAATGCAGGAAAATACACCTACCATCACTATGCAAAGAGTGAATGTTCAAGATGGACCAGTTGAAGTTTCCATAACCGAAGGTGATATGAAAGTGACTGTTGAAAGGGAACTTGTTTCTCAAGCAGAGGAGGAGGATATGGAGGCTCTTTTAGGCACGTATGTACTAGTATCTTGTGCCGATCTTTTTTTTCCCCTAATTTTTTGTTAATATGTTATACTTTAAATTTGATAATATCTTGTTGTGTATTATTCAATTTCTTTCCCCTTTTCTATAAGAAGTTATATGCTGAATGTACACTGAAAATATGTAACCTACTATAAAAATCAAAGAAAAGTGAAAATAACTTATTTGGTCATAGATGCATAAACTTTCCGCTTACCAGGCAACAAGCATCAATATTCTTTTCTTGTTTATTCTTTCTGCTTAGTTTTTTGTTTTTTTTGTTTTGTGTGTGAGCTGTTGATGATTATTTGAATTAATTCTTCCTATGAATTTGTTAATGGCTAGTTGTTGGGTTTTGGGGATGCTTCCTTGTTATACTTACTGACAATTCTCTTGGACTTAAACTTATTGAGAATGAGGTGTGAGTTACCTAAATAGTGTCTTCCACTTGTTCTTTGATATGAAATGTTTCTTACCATCGTACTGAACAGTTTTAATTTTTTTAATGGACACATCATTTACAGCTATGTCATGGGTATTGGTGAAGCAGAGGCATTTTCTGAGCGACTAAAGAGGGAGCTTCAAGCTTTGGAAGCGGCAAATGTGCATGCTATTTTGGAAAATGAGCCTTTAGTTGATGAGGTTATTTTTCCATTAAAGTTCTAAATTATTATGAGTTAGCCTGTGGATAGCAGCATTGACTTACCCTCTCTGTTATACTCTCTGCATTCTTGTCCCATTCCATTATCGTCACTCGGTAATATTTCCTTTATGAGAATGAGCTTTGTATTATGAATCTATACATGCTTTTATATGCACACAGGTTATATATACATCTTCAGATACATATTTCCTTATATACTCTCTCCGTCCCAAATTAGCTGTCCACTTTGTATTTTGCACAGGAATTAAGGTTCCACCAAATTTCATAGAAGAATATGATAAGATGTCAAATATAGCCCTATTTAATTTTTACTACCAACTTAATTCTACCCTCTTTTCTTTCGCTATTCTTCTCTCTTTCCTACATTCAATGTAAAAAACATCATAAATGGACCATTTATTTAGAAGGTGGGGAAATAGTTTGGGACATTCCAAAAAGGAAATGAGGACAAATAAATTGGGAAAAGGTAGTAGCTTTTTATTTGAATTTAAAGAATCGAGAAAGAATCGTGGAAACCGGAATGATTTTGTTCTTTCTTGCCTAGTAATTATAACTTCCAGTTTGCACCCTAGATTGTATTGAAGGTTCCTATAGTTGAGCTCGGCATCTAACATCCTTATGACTATTTATTCTATTTCCTACGCCTAAAAACTACTCAGATTGGTTTCCAGTGATTGGTGCCTAACTAGGGCTGCAAACGAATCGAGCCCTTATCGAACTGTTCGGGCTCGAGCTCGGATATGATTATAGGCTCGATTCTTTAACGAGCCGAGCTTGAATACTAAGATATTCAGCTTGAAAGCTCGCGAGCCGGCCCGATTAAATATTTAAATAAATAAAATATTATTTTATATTATATTTTTATGTAATAATATTAAAAGAATATATACTATACTTTAAATTTTTATTATTTAAATATTTTCGAGCCGAACTCGAGCCTAAAAACTCGAGTTTGAATGTGAATTTTTGAGCTTTCAAATCAAATTCGAGCTTCAAGGGTTTTTAACGAGCTCGAGCCTTGACAGAAAATTTCAAGCTCGGCTCGATTAGCTCAAAATTCGTCTCGTCTCGTTTGCACCCCTAGCCTTAACTTATGGTAACTTGATTACTTAGTGCTAGCTTTCGATTTGAGTCCTCCGATATTTGTGTTTGGTGTTGCAGGTATTGCAAGGTCTTGAGTCAGCTACTAATTGTGTTGAGGACATGGATGAGTGGTTGGGCATTTTTAATGTTAAACTCAGACACATGAGGGAGGATATAGAATCGGTGCGATTCTCTTCAATATTTGGTTGTGATCTTGAGATGTTATGTTTTGTTTCCTCAAGCCCTTCTTTTATGTTCTCTTAATTTCTTAATATGTTTTCTTGTGTTTAATATCTGCTTAATTGCTCTGCGTGATTCTTAGTGGATTATTGTTTTACATCATGTCATTTTCAGACCTAGTTGGTTTAGATTTGATGTTTCATCTTATGATAAGTTTGTTGATGACACATTGAGAGATTACTACTTCCTTGTATTGAATCCTGAAGTGTCAGAATGGTTAATTGTATCTCAATAACATCGCTGTTCCAAACTATAATTTTCAATGTTCTCTCAGACTCTCAGTGGTATATTATAGTGATGGTTTCAAAGTCAATATGTTCTAATGATGATGAATGATACCTGAACTGCTACTAGACAATATTTCTTGTTATATGCAGATAGAAACTCGAAATAACAAGCTGGAAATGCATTCTGTGAATAATAAAACGCTAATTGAGGAGCTTGATAAGCTTCTTGAAAGACTACGTATCCCTTCTGAGGTATGTCACATTAATTTTGTTAATTTTTTATGCAATATCAGTTTTATCTTTTTCATTTTTATTTGTGCTAAGGTCTTAACTAGTTCTTGATAATGTGCTTTTTGTTATAGTACGCAGCATCTCTTACAGGTGGTTCATTTGATGAGGCCCGAATGCTTCAAAACATTGAAGCATGTGAATGGCTAGCCAATGCTTTACGTAGCCTTGAAATGCCCAACTTGGATCCCATCTATGCAAATATGCACGCTGTATGTAAACTGTTTCACACTTTTGCAACCGTTCTCCCTTAGTAGACATGGTTAATAATTGAAATGCGGCACATGATGCGGAATTATCTCCAAGGTGGTTGGTAGATGGACATTCTTATTCGCTTGGGTTATTAGGTTATCCGCTAGGAGATTGAGGAAGTAAAATAGCTTTTCTTGCTGAGAAAGCACATTCAGTACAGTTTTCTGGTATTCATTTTAGCAGCTATCTGTCCAAGAGATGGTGAATGAAAAGGGATTCTTTGTGGAATTTGCAAAGGCATAGGAGATGATTCATATAGCAAATACAAAAATGATTTGGGACATTGAATGTTGATGCCCACATACAGTTACTCAAATAGCTGCTTATAAAAATCTACCTCAATTATTTTCTTCCTTAAATATCTAAGTGTAATAATTTGAGGAATAAATGGGTTGTGTGGGAGAAAAAATTGAATAGCATGGGTTCTCATGTTAATCACTTATTAAGCAGTGAGCTACTGAACTTTTGCCATCACAAAGGAGTGAACATGTATTTGATTCTATAACAATTTGCAGTGCTATATGAACTTTTATGTTTATGGGTGAATGTAGAAGTTGAAAATACACAGCAAATTTGATTATCTTACGAGGTTTATGGTTCAAACTCTTTAACAGGTAAGAGAAAAGAGAGCAGAACTTGAGAAGTTGAAAGCAACTTTCGTTCGGAGAGCATCTGAGTTCTTGAGAAACTATTTTGCTAGTTTGGTGGATTTCATGATAAGTGATAAGAGTTATTTCTCTCAGGTATTCAGATGATATGTTCTTTCCCGGTTAATTGGTTTAGCTGAGAATCCTAACTTTGCTGCTCACTTTGATGACACAGCGTGGACAGTTGAAGAGGCCTGATCATGCTGACTTGCGTTACAAGTGCAGGACATATGCTCGCCTTCTGCAGCACCTAAAGGTCTGACAAAATGAGTGATTGGTTGTTAAAAATTTTTCTTGTACTAACTTTACTGTATTCGTCATTACTTTCTGCTTTGCAGAGTCTCGATAAGTATTGCCTTAGTTCACTCAGGAAAGCTTACTGTAGCTCCCTTAATTTACTTTTGCGCCGTGAGGTGAGAAAATGATTCTTCTTTTGCATCTATCTTGTTATTCCTTCTCTCTATTACGCTTTGTAAAGGGTGTATTTCTATATTCTTATTTCCTTTCAGGCTCGTGAATTTGCTAATGAGCTTCGTGCTAGTACTAAAGCATCAAGAAACCCAACTGTATGGCTTGAAGGTTCAACAGGCTCCACCCAGAATGTGCCTAATTCAGACACCTCAACGGTTTCTGAAGCATATGCTAAGATGCTAACTATATTCATCCCGCTCCTTGTAGATGAGGTTGAAGTTCTATTACATTTATTCTCACTCTCTTCTCTCTTACTGTGAAGGTATGTCTTCTTTATAGTCAAACTTATTCGGTGCTTTAATTGCAGAGTTCCTTTTTTGCACACTTCATGTGCTTTGAAGTTCCAGCACTTGTTCCACCAGGGGGTGCCAATGGCAATAAGGGTGGGTCAGTTGATGATGATGATGATGCCAACGGTGATGATTTAGGCATAATGGATATCGATGACGCTGACAACAAGGCTGGTAACTATTCTAATTTCCTCTGGCTCATTTTGACCGCCTGTTTAAAAATTTTAAGCTAGTTTTCCTCTTGTGCAGTTAAAAGTACTGGAGAGCTGGAGGCATTAAATGAAGCACTTCGCGATTTGCTGGATGGAATACAAGTAATTTATTAATTATGTTATATCCGTTATTTATCTGAATTGCTCAACTTCTGTATCATTCATGAGCTGTTGAAAGTTTTACTGAATATGAAGAACAGTTTTGAGATATTTTAAATTGTTATTTTACATGGATGTTTGGCTGCAATACATAATGCGTTAAGGAATAACCATTTGCATCCTGCGATTTTTTAGTGGTGTTGCTTCATACCATTTTCCTAAGTATTGTCTTCTGCATGGAACCTTTAGGAAGACTTTTACGCTGTTGTGGATTGGGCGTATAAGATTGATCCTTTGCGATGCATATCTATGCATGGAATCACAGAAAAATATATTTCTGGCCAAAAAGCTGATGCAGCAGGTTTTGTTCGCCTCTTATTGGACGATCTAGAATCTAGAATATCTGTGCAATTTGGCCGTGTAAGTCCAGCCCTCTTATTTTTTAACATATACATTGTCGATCTTCTAGGTTTGATTTTGACCTATTAATTTTGAAAAATATATTGTAGTTTGTTGAGGAGGCTTGTCATCAGATTGAAAGAAATGAGAGAAACGTTCGGCAGGTTGGAGTCTTGTCATATATACCAAGGTAGGCATGTCCTCTGAAATCGCGATTCATTTAAATCTTTCCAACACTTTAATTTTCTTCCTTTATGTTTGGGCTTCAGGGTTGATTGATATTACTTGGGAGAATAATGCTCATAGTTTAAATCGTCAAGAACCCGCATTTTCCCATGATTTCAGTTCTATATTCTAAGATACTGCTATATATCTAGCAAATATAATGATTTATGCTCTAGTTCATGATGTCATATAATCATGTATATGTGCAATTATTTGCTCAAATCTGTAACTTTGTATTGAAACTTGGTGTAGTTCCGGAATTTGTCCTCTATGAATTCTTCTAACGCCATCTCCCTGAATTTTGAGCGCACAGATTCCAGTAAGTTTCTTCATCTATAGTGCTAAAAAGTTTGTTACAGTACATTTCCATTTACTACAGGTTTGCCACTCTTGCAACTCGTATGGAACAGTACATTCAAGGGCAATCCAGGGATTTAGTTGATCAAGCATACATGAAATTTGTGAGTCAATACAAAATTGTTTCTCTTTTTTGTTATTGATATGACTGCAAAATAATTAGGAGATAGTGAGGCTTACTTATTTAGGATGGTCAAACTCCAAATAATATGATGATGTTGGTCATCCAACATCACAATCTAATCACAACTATAGAGTAACGGGAGACTCCAATGGGCTGTCCTTGTATCTTGTTTTCTTTCCCATTTAGCCATTTTATATATTTTAAGCTCTGCTACTTTCAGTTATCGAATTTTGCATAATTATGCTCACTTTTCACAGTATCTACCCTTATTACTTTGTGGCATGGTTTATTAATAGATGTTTGGAAAATTGTTTAACAGGTTACAATAATGTTTGTGACTTTGGACAAGATTGCTCAGGCGGACCCAAAAGTATTCAGATATTTTGCTATTGGAAAACTATGCTGCATTCCAAAATAGGTATATGACATACATATCCTCCTGCATAAACATAGCTTAGCTTATCTTGTGAATTGGCAACTGCAGACTTGAAAAGCAGCACTTTTTCTTTAAAAAATAGCTGTAAATTTCATATATGGACTGAAACCAATTCCCTGCAGTCTATATGACCTTGCAAATGTTGTGCCAACCTTAGCCAAATTTTATCACCAAGCCAGTGAATCATATGAGCAAGCTTGCACGCAATTTATAAGTACCATCATATACTATGTGAGTAATTCAACCTTCAAAGTTCAAATATACCTTTTTATTTTCTCTCCTTTTCGGTGCAATTTGAACAATGTGAATATGTGCCTTAAATCATTCGGATGAGTCTTGTTGCAGCAATTTGAACGATTATTCCAATTTGCTCGAAGAATTGAGGACTTGATGTACACAATTACACCGGAAGAGGTTAGCTACTGAGGAATAGAATCCCTTTTACTTGGTGGCTTATATTTCTTTAATTGCGAGAAGACAGCTTCTCTGTGCTATCTTTTCTGAAATCATTGGGGGAGGGAAGTACATATTTATGTGGTTATTCTTATTCTTTCCTTGAAGTTATCATGTAGTTGATTAACTACTGCTGAATGTTCTGTATGACGTCTAGGGTCTTGCCTCAAACTTCTTCTATAGGGTTTTTTTTCCTGAACTTGTCGTTGTCCCTGCAGTTTTAATACCTTGTGATTCAACTGCACAAAAGCACAATATACAAATTTTGATAGGAAAGAGTTTCTTCTTCTACTGAAGTGGATTAGAAAAGAACCCCTTTTATGATCTGTCATTATAAATAAAATATTGAGTTATGTTGAATAACATCTATGAGAGGCTTTGAGATCTGTAAGTCATCTATCACCAAGGCTTATGATTTAATGGTGTCTACAATTTTAGATTCCCTTCCAGCTTGGGCTGTCGAAAGTGGATCTCCGGAAGGTGGTAAAAGCCAGCTTGTCTGGGGTGAGTCTGCTGAATAAATCTTTACAATATGTTGAGTAAATTTCAGTACCATTTACTTGCGGCATTTTTGTTTGTATAGGTTGATAAGTCCATTGGTGCAATGTATAAAAAATTGCAAAAGAACTTGACCTCAGAGGAGTTGCTACCTTCATTATGGGATAAATGCAAGGTATCTTATCTCTTGCTAGAGTTCCCAAAGTATTGACCGTCCATAATTTATTGCAAAACAAAAGGCCGAAAAGTCTATATCTTAGAGAAGTAAATTCGTGGACAACCTTCTGAAGGACCTGTTCTCTCTGATTACAGCTGTACCTCTGTAAATTAACAGAACAATGATGCATAAGAAACCGATTACCTTTTTGAATGAAATGATACTAAACGGATGAGCATATACATTTCAGCAGATAAATCATGTTCCTTGCCTTCTGGAATTTTTATAAGATTCATTAACTTGCAATACTTATGGCTCTGACTAGCAGACAGCAGGCAGCAGCCCCTGATTTTTTTTTATTATTTGCACCTGATGTTTAATTTTCTGAGAAAGCTGGTTCTCTCCTTCCAGCTGCCTGTGGTACACAAGAAACGGGGATTATTCTCTTTTGACACATTGGACAAAAAACACAGATTTTCTGCTATGCATCTCGTAAACCTTTTTGGTCCCTTATCTAGAAAATTAATATTTGCTTTTGCAGAAGGAGTTCCTAGACAAGTACGACAGTTTTGCACAACTTGTTGCTAAGATATACCCTTCTGAGACTATCCCGTCAGTTACAGAAATGAGAGATCTATTGGCATCAATGTAGGATGACGGCTTCTTTTGTAAAAATCAGCGTCTTTCTGGAGTTCTCAGAGTTGTCTCCGTAGTCATCTTTTGGACTTTGAGTTTGATTGATCGATGAGCATAATTTGCCTTCACCAACAGATCGATTATAGTCCCTGTTTGTATCATTTTGTCACAACATGTATTTTTGTTCCTCTGTTGGTTATTAGTCTGATTGGATCCTTTCTTCCATCTTTTTGTTGATTTGTATAGAGAGGCTGTATTCCACTGTATCATTCTGTTGTAGTGATTTCGCCTTTTTAGATATATGATTCACGGACTCTTTACTATTCTTCCATTCCAGCAGTTTGCTATAATTTCTTCTGTGCAAAAAAGTTTTGAAAGCTCTCCTTTGTGCCTTGCTCTTTCAGGGGCACATTGTGCATACTCTTTCTTATTCATGTGTGGTTCCATAATGGGTCATTTCATGGTTTGTCTAGTTTAGATCCAAAACGTGTAATATACTGCACCCGTGAAAATTGGACGGTGGAAGGGGTATGAGGATTTGGCTCGAGAAATCCCAGAACAGGAGTTTTGGACCTTTATTACTACTTTCTGAATGAACATTTACATTTATAAGAAATAATAACCTATATTTCTCTTTTGTTTTATTTCACTTGAAAAAAGAAAGAAAAAAATAGTTATATATCAAGATATCCTAGCATAATGAGATTTCTAGGGTACTAAAAGGACCAACAACAATAAACAAATTTGCTAGTTGCAGTTGTGCAGTCTTTTTTGGAAAATTGTATCTTAGACCTTAACTAGTGGTTCTGGTTTCAACTTCTTCACACGTTTCTAGCAGCAAGTAGAAAATTTCTGCAGATTCTGCAGCTGCAGGGCTTTTCTTCTTCCCGTTTTTAGGGTTGTATAAGTAAGCAGCAAATTCATGCAGAGAAGTGTGTCTTCCCGGTAGCAATAGAAAGTTTGGATAGGAGGAATATACAAGCGGAAGATGCAAAAACAGCTCCGGCAAAGCAAGCAAGATCAAAGCCAGTAACCAGAGGTACGCTTTTGAACTTCTCCAACACTCCCACTTGAAGTATCATTACCACTGCGTGCCCTATTTTCGTTTTGGCTTGCATTATTGAGTTCATTCCAACGCGCGATGCAAGTTCCTGAACACAAAATTTAGTCATCAGAAGAAGATTAATCAAGAGCAGACTCTCCAATTCACATTCTGCAGATTATGTTGAGAGAGAAGAAAAGCGTGAAACCTTGAGATAGTGATGCTGTGATGATGAGTCCTTGTCTTGAAGATTATATGATCCCACAAACATGACATGCAACCCCATTCCAAATACCAGTATCGCCGTTGCCACCAGAAACATGTCTGAAAATTTTCAGGTTCCAGTTCATATATCGTCTTTCAAGATTGTAAAAAATCATATGAACAGAGAGCAAAAGGAGGAGGAAGATTTTTACCAATAGCTTCAATTAAATGTTGCACTATGTGTCCTTGCCCTGATCCTTGAGATAGAGCAGTAAAGTACTTCAAGTATGACTCTAATATCAATAAACAGCCCTGCAAAATCCAAAAGTTAAAAAGACTTTAAATACAACCTGAGGAATAAATAACATTGTTAGAACTGCTACTTATATGTAATTAATTACCTCAACATAGCACAACAACGAACCAAGTAAAGATCCAGCCACTGCGAGCAATGTGAAGAATCGGCAGTCCATTATTCCCTGCATAACATATGATTATTGAGAGCGGAATTAACGTAATAATATTAAATAAAAGTGGACATTCATTTATAGACGAGAGTAAAAGATGTAATGCTTTTCAAGAATTGAGAGAAATACATTTTCAATGAATGACTGCAGTTGCAATTTCGAGGGCCGTTTTCTTGTAATAACCTCAGCTGGTAATAACAAACCCAAGTCCACCCCTTTGTCGGTCTTCGACGTTAACACACATTCCGAAGCTAAAAACGATGCCTTCACTCCTCCAATTTTCTTCCCAAAACTACCTCCCTTTGCTAGAATACCTCAATTCCACTAACATATACGACATTGAAGAACTAGAAAAAGAATTACAAGGCTGTTGACCCAAAGGTCTACTAGACATTCGAAATAATCTAGTGGCAGCCATAGTAATTCTTGATAGCCTTTTACTAAAATTCAACAAATTCCCACAAGTTTGGAACATGTTTTGGTGTATGTATATATATATATACAGAGGCCATGAGAAAAAGAGAAGATTCGGGGCATATTAGTTAGAATTGTCACTTAGTGGGATGAGCTTTGGGCCGATTGTTCCATATTTTGACTACGGAATTTTATTTGTCACGTTTGCATGAAGATGTGGTGTCCCTTATTGCTGTGAGCCGAACACGTAATTCTATTGGTTGGAACATTTTGGCTAGTCGGCTTTAGTCAATTATAACGGAAGTTTCCTTGACGTGACGAAGTCATCTTATAATGCCCTCCGTCCGTTTATTAGATACTTGAGTTCTAAGTATGAACAGTTTTAAATCATGCTTTCAACTTTGCATTAGGATTATGTGAAGTAATCCTCCCCTTCAAATTTGATAGATAGTAAGATATCATCAATTGTGTGACAGAGATTTACAAAAATATTAACTTTCAATTTAGATTCTGAGTTTATAAAAATTCATATCTATTGAATTTAGAAAGAGTTCAAATCGAGTTCGAATAATTTTAAGCTCGAATTTTAGACGAGACGAGTACAAATATTAAGATATTCGGTTGGGAAGTTCAATCATTTATAATTTTAAAAAATAAAAAATAAAAAATATACGTTTATTATAAAAACTAAAATATTTTAATCGCTCGATAAGATTCGCAGCTCCTGAAATACATATTTTAAAGGTGTCAAAACCCTGTTTTAAGTTCCATTTTTTAATTTTAATTTTTATAATTGATCTAGACATACCTCGAAAAGAATTGGGACTAAGGGGCCAAGAGGAAGATCCGCGACTTTAAAGAAAGACGTTTCTCAAAAGAGGAGCAAAAAGCGTAAATGGTCTATTCTGTCATGGACCACGTCCACTAGATCATGCGGTTCAGATTTGGCCACATCACTGCATTTCCTTCTCTCTCCTCATTCTGCAAGGATGTGGCTAAATCTGGACCACATGGACCCGATCCATATCAGATATTTTTTTTTTTTTTTTTTTTTGACGCCCGAAGGCGATTGCCCCCGAGGGGGAAGAGCGGAGAGTACCCTAGATCAGGGAGATTGTAGCATGCCCCATGCCTGGTGAGGGAGCTTAGCCTCATAAAGAGGAGAATATTATTGCCCCATTATGCGGGGAGAAGGTGTCGAACTTGGGACCTTTCGGTCCCAAGCCAAAGGCTTACCCACTGGGCCAAACCTTTTGTTGACCATATCAGATATTTCCATTGTAAAGGATTGTAATCTTTGGTTTTTGCTTCTAGTGTTCTGTTATAGTGAATTGTAATCTTTGGTTTATACCACATCAATGAATGAAACATATCCCATCTTTTATTGTTTTCAGACGAAAACTTTAATAACTCGCATTATTTAGGATTTATTGGATGGTGAATTATTTGAGACGAAACATTTTAAATTTCGTAAAAATTGAAATGTAAGGAACCCTCCATATATGTCTTTAGACATCATTTTGACTTATTTGGACCATTGAGATGAGGCTCTAATCCTTACAACATATTTGGTCAAAATATTTGCAGAAATATGACATTATTTGTGGACAAAAGACAGATTGTCTATACTAACCCTCAAAATATTATTAATTTGATTAAGTATGTGCCCTACCGGGGATAAGTCCATATCTACCTTATGAACCTTATTAATCAAAACTTGACAGTCGCTTTCTATAAGGCACGACTGATATCCTCTATTCATTGTAAATCTGAACCCTTCTAGTAGTGTTTGTGCCTCCGCGTGCTTAGGGCTACGTGAGTTAAAGGTAAGTTTGGAGAAACCACCCACAAAAACTCCTTCGTTATCCCGCATTAGGGCTTCAAGACCGCCAACACCATTATATCATGAACTGTCAACATTTAGTTTTAAAAAGCCATTGGTAGGCGGCTCCCAATTCAAATAATAGATTATTATCTATATGTTTTAGTTATTATTACGATTATTTATTTTAAATAATGCTTGAATTGTTATTTTAAATTAGTTTGGAATTTACTATAATTTCGTATTTTTAATTCTAGGGTTTTGGATTTGTAAACCTATATATACTAGGCTTAGTATATTGTCAGACTTCAATTTTGACCAAATAAACAATGGATACATATTTTTTCTATTAAAATTTTCTGTCAACTCTACTCCCTTTTTTTGTGCTACATCATTGAGTTTTTTACCGGTTAGTTTTTTTGTGGGTTTGAGTTAATTAAAGAAAAACCTTTAGATTAATATTGTTGGGATCATGATATTTTATTATTTTATAGAGATATTAATTAACCGATAAATTAATATTCATTAATTTAAAGAGAGTTTTATAATTTATTGAAGTTAAATTTTGATTACATAAAAAAATATTGTATCTTAGAAAAATTCATGTATCATATTAATTGAATTACATAGATTCATGAACTCGAGGTCATGATTAATGATCCCGGTTATCACAATAAAATGGATGTCAATAGCCTATTGCACTTATCGCGTCTAGAACTCTTCACAATTTTTTGGTGCAGTTCGAGAACACAACACCAGAAATTTTGGATGTAATAAGAAAAGTTAGATATGAGCTCCAACTAGACTTCATTTTTAAGAAAAAAAATTGTCTTAGTTATGTTTGTGTAAGTTTATATAATTATTAATTTATGATATTAATGGGACCCTATATTTACATAGGATTTTTTAAAAATATATTATCTTATTATCTTATCGAAATTTGTTAATATTTCAACTGGTTCAAATCGGAACCGAAAAAAAATATTATCTTAGAGAGTTTATTAATTTACCGAGTATCAATTTAAAGAGGTTGTACTGTACATATTTTCAGTAATAATTTAATTGACATGTACTATTAGGAAAAAAAAATTATTTTCAATCGAGCTAGTGTGATACGGTCCCAACCTTGGGGCTGCCCAACTCAAGGGAACGTGCATTCAGATACAAAGAGGACTCTAAATTACATCTAGGAATGTTGTACAAGTCAACCTCTTAGTATCACAAGTGTACAAGGAATGGACGACTTTGCTCATTGTTTAGCAGTAATGAACATATCTTTACAGTAACTTAAAGAAATATGAACTTCAACCGGAAGTCATAAACAAGTATCAAAGGATTAACCTTAATCAAAATATCAATATATCAAGTCTAATTAAAAAGGTGGCCGAAATTCCCTTTAAGTAGAGGGTAATTCGGTTCCAACTTAAACTAGGAAAAGGGAAATAAGAGTCCTTGAAGAATTAGGACTCTTGAATAACAACTTGCTATCAAGTAACTACTTTAAACAAGATAATAGGCACATGTTCCTATTATCTTGGTGGCTGAAATAAAAGTAACTACCAAAATAATGAAGAGTCCTAGTTGCATTAGGACTCTTAATAACAAACTAACACACACATGGATAACATGTCCTTTATTATAAGATCTGCTAATTAAGCCGAGTCTTGATATAACCCATCAAGATTTCGCATCGTTGTGTGTCTCTTCTTTCGTATAAACTTTAACCTCATTCCAAATATGTAATGAGTCTAATTTTCGATTTTTCATTTTGGATAGTTCTATCACACTATCAATTGTTCTCTCGACATTGTTACATGATGAAGAGTAAATTAACCATATTTTCTCCATTATTGGTTGCATATCCACTTATGGACTGATATTTTGGCACTGTTTAAGGTAGTGCTCCATAGTACGCATGTGTAATGTTTGTAAAAATCCCTCAAGAGATGACTTTGGCTACGTGTAAGTATTCTCAGAACGTGCAAAAAGAAAGTGGGATTTTCTATTCAACAGCATAATCACCAAATACATGTTAGGAGGGACTCTCAGAATGTAAGTTAGGGGACCAAACTAGGCAAATAATCTTCTGTCCCCGTTCCTATTTCCATCTCTATCCTCAGTCAATCATAATTTACCATGTGTATATATAATTGGAAAAAATATTTATATAGTAAATTTTGATTGGTTGGGGACATGAACGGGGACAGAAATAGGGACAGAGGATTTTCACCCACCAAACTACATTTATATATTACTCTCTCCATTCCTTAAAATAGGTCGTTTAGACACTTTGAAAAAAAGTTAAAAAATTCAAAAAATTATAATCTTTTAGCCACAATTCCAATAATACCCCTTCTTTCCTCCTTCTCTTTTACTTTTCCAATAAAAGATATGTTGAGGGTATAATTGGAATAAATTATTGACACCTAATAAAAGACATGCAAATGACAATTAATTTAGATACATATATATCTCCTAAACGATAATTAAATGGGAATGAAGAGAGTACTATAATTTTTTTTTCAAAGGATTTGATAGGGTTGAAATAAAATTATAAGCAAAATATAAAGAGTTATTACATTGAAAATCCAAAAAATTCTTTGGGTCTAAAAAAGAGAGCGAGAGAAAGGTACACATAGATCCGTTCCTAGGCAGATTATTCTTAGTTAGAAGTATTGTATCAATTATACTAATCTTTTATCCACTTATGGGTATGGCCCCCAAGTTCTTTGTTGCTCTTTGATTATATTCGTATAACAATTTGTGGAATGCAACGCTAGAATTGATATTGATTATTAAAGTTAACAATAGTAATAAGAATCTGTTTAATATATTTTCTTTTACATGAAGAAAAGACCACAACATGGTTTGTTTTTAGGCAATACCACAACATTAAATGTAATAAAAGGAGCAGTAAAAAATGAAAAAGATGATGAGACAAGAGTTGTTGAGATGATAAGGTCATCGTTCTACTATACTATTTTTTTTTTTTTTTTTTGACGTCACGATGGGCGATTGCCCCACTTTGGAGAGAGAGAACAGCCCCACATTGGAGAAAGATAACACCCTAAATAAGGGAGAATAAAGCTTACCGTACACAGGTAGAGGGTATCAAATCCGAGACCTCTCGATCACGGGGACCGATCAATGCCCCACTGGGCTATTGGCCTCTTCGAATCGTTCTACTATACTAAAGGTAAGGACTACGGAGCAATCAAAACTATATAGTTTTTATTTTAATTTTCATTTCTGAGTAGAATCAAAACTATATATTGGTAGAATGTACTCAACCCCTTTAGATGCTATCCTACAGGCGTGAGGGTTCCACATCCCGATCTGATAGAAATTGTGGAGTATGCAAATTAAGGTGATCCAGCGACTCAATTGGTGGGAGACCTTTTCTTAACCCACCCCCTTTAGATGCTATCGGTATGATATATTATTGTTGGGGAGGAAGTAAATGAACATGCACACAACCAACATTAAATTCAAAATTTCTCAATCGGTATGATTTTTTTTTTTTTTTTTGCTAAATAAATTTTATTAAATTACCAGTATGTGTGTTTAGTAAATAATTGAAGAATATGATACTTAATTAAGATAAAAAATACTTTTGTTAAATAACATAAAATAATTAAAATTTAAATGAACAAGTAAGGTTTGAACTTAAATCTTTGTTTTAGTGTTTATAGTTAATCCAGTTCATTCTTTTAATCAGTCAATTAAGAGCGTCATGGTGGAATGCTTAGAGACTCTTACTAAACAGCTTTCATTGGAGCTCGACGTTCCACTTAAAGACGGCTCTATTCATAAATAGGAATCTCATTGTACCCCGCAGAAGAACACGATATTCTAATCAGCCCTTGGTGATTCACTCTTGTTGGAAAGTTCCACAAACATACTCCAAATATAGATTCATTGAAAAAATAATTTCACAAAGTTGGATTTAAAGGATGTTTTTGGATTGGAAGGATGGATTCGAGACACGTATTGATACGTTTTGATTCAGAAGAAGATTATTGTCGCCTATGGAGACAGGGCGTATGAAATTTCTATGGATTATTCATAAGAGTTTTCTAATGGACATATGACTTTAATGTTCATAAAGAACCATCAATCGTCCTAATTTGGATCGGTTTTGAAGGACTACTGATTCACTTGTATAACAAATCTAAATTATTTTCACTAGCGCAAGCGGTGGGTCAACCGCTAGCTTTGAATTTATTAAAAAAGATCAACTTTATTTATGCATAAAAATAGTACTCCACGAGGGTCAACAAAAATAAGCCCCACAGACCACAGGACAAGCCACCCCATATCCTAACTCATCAATACAACGTTGGACTGTGGAGAACAGGTACCGGCCATGCTTTTTCTTTCTTTTTTCTCTTGTATCTGATATTTTTTATACGAGTAATTTGGTTGAATTCACTCAAACACCTTTACCAAACACGTGATTATAAAGATAATGCACCAAGATGGTGCTCATATAATAATTCCAACTCTTAATTTTGTCTTAGTGGCGAAACTATATGAAAACAAGTTTTCATTTTGCTTGTTGATTGATAATTGTTTTTATTATAGGAGGTAAAATAATTATTTATCATATTTTACTTCGATTTATCTGCAGTCGAATTTTAATTTGATTCCTCAATTCAGAAATCTTGCTCCATCACGACTTTGCAGAAAATTTAATTTTAGAACCGTTCTTGTGGGACTGGCCTCACATTCTCTTACATAAATTGGGCAATGTCTACCTTTAAATGTGAGATTCGCTCAATTTATATGAGAGGTATTTGAGACTAATCACAAAATAACGATTTTAAAATTGAGTGACTCAATACCTTACTCCATACAATTTTCTAAAGAGTGAAAATGAAGCGAGTTGCATGGTATATATAGTCAACAACGGTGACCTAACAAACAACCCATTACTCCCCATCCAAGCACATTCATCATCATCTTCATCACTAGCAAAAAGTCAAACCCCCAGTGATAGTTCTTCCCTCTAGAAAAAAAATGGCCTTGTCTTCCCAAGCTTTCCCTGCTCTTCACCCCAAGTTTCCATCATCATCATCACCAGAATCCTTTAGCAGTAATAGAACCCTCAATGTCCGGCCAATCACAGCTTCCATATCAGAAAAACGTCCATCCATCACCCCACCTTCTCCTCCGGTACCTGAAATTCTTCAACTCAAGCAAACAAATATTACAAAATTACCAATTCGAAAAATCCCAGGTGACTACGGCCTACCCTTGATCGGACCATGGAAAGACAGACAAGATTACTTTTACAATCAAGGCAAAGAAGATTTCTTCAAATCAAGAATCAAAAAATACCAATCTACTGTATTCAAAACCAATATGCCACCGGGTCCCATGATTTCATCCAACCCAAACGTCATCGCTTTGCTCGACGGCAAGAGTTTTCCGGTTCTTTTCGACGTCTCAAAAGTCGAAAAGAAAGACGTCTTCACCGGCACTTTCATGCCTTCTACTGATCTCACCGGCGGCTACCGTGTCCTTTCATATTTGGACCCTTCTGAGCCCAACCATGCCAAGTTAAAGAACCTCTTGTTCTTTCACTTATCCTCCCGCCGGGATTACGTCATCCCGGAGTTCCATAACAGCTATTCCCAGACATTTGATAGCCTGGAAGATCAAATTTCAACTAATGGTAAAGCCAGTTTCAATGAGGCAAATGATCAAGCAGCTTTCGGGTTTCTTTCTAAGTCCTTATACGGAGCCAACCCGGCTGATTCAAAGTTGGGTCTCGACGGCCCAAAGTTGATCCAGAAATGGGTTCTTTTCAATCTTCATCCAGTTCTTAGAATTGGCCTTCCCAACGCCATTGAAGATCTTTTACTCCACACTTTCCAGCTCCCGCCGGCTTTAGTTAAAAAGGACTACCAGCAAATTTACGATTTCTTTTACGAGAATTCCACTTTTGTCCTTGATGAAGCTGAACGAATTGGAATCTCCCGTGACGAAGCCTGCCACAATTTGGTCTTTTCAACTTGCTTTAACTCCTTCGGCGGCATGAAAATCTTGTTCCCGAACATGATGAAATGGATCGGCCGTGCCGGAATCAAACTCCATACCCAATTAGCTCAAGAAATCCGACCCGTTCTTAAATCATTTGACAACAAAATTACAATGAGAGCCCTGGAAAACATGCCATTAATGAAATCAGTCGTTTACGAATCCCTTCGAATTGAACCGCCAGTACCGGCCCAATACGGAAGGGCTAAAAGGGATCTCGTTATTGAATCACACGACGCCGCATTTGAAGTGAAAGAAGGAGAGATGTTATTCGGGTTTCAACCCTTTGCTACTAAGGATCCGAAGATTTTTCATCGGTCCGAGGAATTTGTCCCGGATCGTTTTGTCGGAGAAGAAGGAGAGAAGTTGTTGAAACATGTTTTATGGTCTAACGGACCAGAAACGGAGAGCTCAAACGTTAATAATAAACAATGCGCTGGTAAAGATTTCGTCGTGCTGGTTTCACGGTTGCTGTTAGTGGAGTTTTTCCGGCGTTACGATTCGTTTGATATTGAGGTCGGCGCGTCGCCGTTGGGTGCTAAAGTTACTGTTACGTCCTTGAAGAGAGCTTCTTTTTGACTATTTTGAAGGGCAGAAATGGGAAAGTAAATGGAGCAGTAGCCAACTTCGATGCTGCATCGATTATGTCCGGTTTGGGTCTGGTGCGCTGCCGGTCAACTTCGGATTAAGAATTGCCACGTGGGAAAAATGTATTTAATGTCACCATCGTCTATGACCAAATATTTAATTTCTCTTTAATATAAGATCAGTTGGTGGTGACTATCATAATTGTGAGAGCACTAGAGGGAAAAAAAAGATTTTTGTTTTGTTTTTTGTAATATATTTGCATTTGATAAATAAAAATTTATTTTGTTTACAATGGATTCAGGGTGGGATTGGATCATTTTTTTTAAAAAAAGAAGAATTTTATCTTATGTTTTACTTGCATTAATATGAGAGTGAATATTGAGTCTGATGAAGGAAAACTTATTTAATTATAGAGTAATTTAAAATTTCCTTTTTAAAGATAATTCAATTTTTATACTAGTAATTTAAGAAATTCAACTTTAAATAAAAATTTATTCCGTCTTCATTTTCTTTCTCATAAATAATTCAGTGATTACATATTTGACTAAAAAATTACATGGACGAGTGTTACTAAACAAAGATATTCCTTCAGAAATCACTTATTAATATGTGAAATAGGAAACTTGTTTAGTTGTTTATGGAGAGACATGCGAATGGATATATGTTCCTTTCTTCTTCTTTTTGATGAATAACAATATATGTTCCTTTCACTTTAGCTTGTTTTGTTATTCTTCTTATAGAATAACACTTTTTTTTTGTTTGTTATTGATACACCTATATTTTAATTCTTAGACCCAATCTTATTTATCATGTGGCTTCCTGTTATTTTAAGACCCAATTAGCACTTGAGCATCTTGTTTTTGTCAGCAAAGAGGATTTGAGAATCTTTTAACGTTTGTATCAAACGTTAGTATAGTACCATTGTCTCCATTCCTAAATATATGATTTTGACAACTTGTGAAAATTAAATAAGTAAAAATTAATATTTTTTTAAATAAAATATTAATATTTCTCTCTTAAATAAAATTTTTAGAATATAAATTTTATTTAAAATAATAATATTAGTATTTTAATTAACAAAACATCTTATATTTTGTTTCCTTAATTTTTATTACTTGTCCTGAAAGTATGAATGAGGAATTATCTTAATTATGTTGCAATCCAAATACAATTCCAATGCTTGATTCACAGTCATTCTGAGTAGGCTATCCCAAGAGCAACTCCCATTTTCTGTAATATTGTCCCTTCAAGTATTGAATGTTCATTTTCTTTTTTCTTTTTTCTTTTTTTCGTGACTGGTACTTTGATACGTTACTCGACTAATTTGGGTTGAATTTGATATACATTATGATTTGTTGACAAGATGTTTTGAACTCGCAACTTAATTTTAAAAAAAATAAATAAATAAATAAGAAAATTTTATAAAGATGCGACATAATTTTCTTACGAGATATTTTGAACTCGCAACTTAATCTTGAGCAAGTCTTGAAAAATTGTAATTATGACTAACTAACCTAGTATTACTTCATAAATGTCAAATTTCTTAATTCATAAAAAAATGTATATATTCAAAGGATCAATTTTTTTCCCATCTTTTTAAGAGAAGGATCAATAACAATTTCTAACTTTTCCTCCGACGTGATTCTAACTCAAAGAAGATCAATTAGAATCCATAGGTCATGATGGAATCTCACTCATGTTTCTCAGTGGGGAGAAAGTGGGAGAAAAAAGTGAACAAGGTACAACTATAACGGAGAGAGGATACAAATCTTGTTCATCTAACAAATAAGATATAGTCAAAGTGGTTTTCAAATTCTCCATTAAATTTCACAACTAATACCTTTAAAATGACTACTCCATCTAATTTCATCTTATTATTATTCCAAAGTACTATCTGAAACAACTGAAAATCAGGAAGATACATAATGTCATCATTGAAAGAGATTGCTTATATCACACCAAGTATAGGATAAGACGACAACACTGCAAGGATCCACTCTTCATTGTAGTTGGCTTTTAGGTGACTCGATCATCTGACCTTGATATAAGTTCGCCTTGGGTGGGGGGGGGGTGGTGGGGGTGTCAATGATAAGGTAATTGAGCCAAGTCTGCTTGTCCATTCATTAACCTCTTTGATTATTTAAAGGTTAGAGAGCAGATTGTTTTGAAAACTGGTTTTTGAGGTGTCAACTGTCAAGTCAAGTTAGGTCGGGACTTGGGAGTTAAATGAAAACCCAGTTATGTGATGGGCTAAATAGATGTAATCCATTACCAAAAAATTAATCTGGATTGGCCCATTTTCGTTAAAGCTACAAGAGTAGGAGAAGAATTGGAGTCGGAACTCAAAATTTGAAAACTTGACCAGCTTTCACTCCGCTCCACTTAAAAATATTGGAGAATTATTTTGTCCAATTTAAAGAGGAGATTTTTTTTTTTTTAAAGGAGGATTAATAGTGGTTTTACACTTCCATCTAGTATTACTCAAACTTCATACTTATTGATTGGGAGTAAAACGTCTTTACCACTTGAACTGCTTCGTTGTTTTAAGAGGAGATTTTTCAAATATTAGAAGTTATTGTTATGTTGTAGTTGTAAGTTGTTATTATAGTAAGAGCAAAATCTTCCACTAAAATAATACGGTAAAAAATTCTCAATCCCCCGTCAATCACAATTCACCCTGTGTATATATAATTAGAAAAAATATTTATATAGCAAATTCTGTTTGGTTGAGAACAGGGATGGAGATAGAAATGGGGACAGAAGATCTTCACCCAAATAATACAGGATATATTACACACCGTAGACGAGTCAAATCCAAATTGAGTCAATTGATCATAGTGTATGGTTGCGAGCCATTCCAAAGACAAGGGGACGTCTCAATTTAAAATAAAATAAAAAGTGTAGATTTAAAAAAAAGAGTTAGTTGAGTTAAATTTTTAAGTGAAATAATTACAAATCCATTTTGAAATATTTGAATGCAATACAATTCATATTGTATTTTTGGTTAAAGTTAATAATTTTTAGGGTAAAGTTGGAAAAATGAATAAATTCTACATTGAAGTTATGAAAGAAAACTAATTTAGGGGAAAAGTGATTTTAGGATAATTAATTTTAGGCGGAGGATTATTTCTGAGTTAGGGTTAAACCGCTCCCATATCATACAAGTCTTGTGTATTAGAAAAAAATACTTCAAAAAACAAGATTAAATAGTCTTTCCATAACAGCTGATAGTAAAAATATCGCTTTTACTTTTTTCTAATAAAAAAAACAGAAGAAAAAATCTATTATACCTAAGAGAGAGATTAGAAAAAAAGTGTGTAATTTGTTTTCATAATTGCTTTCTTGAATTTAGCTCCACCGGCATTGTATAAGGATAGAACAGATTTTCCTTGTTCATCTTGGTTTAATTTAGGGTCGGATTGAATTGAGTCTCAATCTGAGATTTTTTATCACAGTGTCAGACTAATCTCAAACTCAAACTTTTTTTTTGTGATTTAATGTTTCAAATTTTATTCACATACTCGATATACAGAGAGTTTGAGTTCCAGTTTAAGTCTTAAACCCAAGTCAGACCCAATCCAAATGAATTATTAGCCACTTTGATCATCAACGTTTTTTCGCCTAGCCACTTTGGTCAAAATTCAAGTTTTTTAACTTATTTCATCATTAAACATTTTTCGGCCTGCCATTTTGGTCATAAATGATTTTTTTAACTTTTTTCATCACTAAAGTTTTTTCTATCTGCCATTTTGATCAATAAAGTTTTTTCATTCTGCCATTTGGCTCACTAAAGTATTTTCATTCTGCAATTTAGGTCACTAAATTTTTTGACCAAAATGGCAGACTGAAAAAACTTTAGTGACCAAAATGGCAGAATGAAAAAACTTTAGTGATGAAAAAAGTTAAAAAAATTATTTTTGACAAAAATGGCGAGTAAAAAATGTTTACTGATGAAATAAGTTAAAAAACTTGAATTTTGACCAAAGTGGCTAGACGAAAAAACGTTGATGATCAAAGTGGCTAATTATTCCAATCCAAATACATCCTTAGTTTGTCTAGTTAGATTTCACATATGACTTTGTCTCAATACATTGTATATCAAAGTTTGATCCATTAATCATCTCCAATAATTCATTGCTTTCAATCAAAACAAACTTCTTTTTCCAAATTCTTGAAAATTTGCAAATCACTCTCTATTACTTAGCTTTCAGGTTGACAAAGATTCTCTTGACCTATGAGCAGCCCTTATCTACTTAACCAAGGCTAATGTATTTGGACAAACCCTTCTTAAAAAATACAAAGAATGAAAAGAAATAGTTTAATGATTGTTAACTACTTTTATGGTAATAAGCATTAATTCTTTTGCATCAGAAAAACTAAGAATGCAAGTATGACTTTTGCCCCATTAGTTATATTATTTTCTTTACGTAAACTTGTTTTAAACAATATTTTTGTTGTTAATTGTAGTAAAATTGCCAGCAGCAGGAGCTGATAAATTTTGTGTCTTCTCAAGTGTGCATGCATGTGCATTTTCACATTTTTTTTGTTTGTGATATCGTGTCGATTAAAGAATAAACTGAAATGTCGAAGGAAATAAATTCCAGAATGTTGCGTAATTGTTGAATTTATCTCACATCGATGTGAGGGGAGTATTGAAATTTAAAATCCCACAAGTCACTTATAAACTAATGAGTTTAACAACTTTCATTATCAATTGATTTTGAGATGACACGGAGGCCTCATAAGCTAATTTACACATCTTATCACAGCGGACTCTTAGACGGTAGATGTGTGAGCTCATTATACACAAGTGAGCTCTAATTGTCCTCCTACGATCCAAGTAGAGCGACAGGCCTTTAACTATTCCCGCGTGACCCCAAAATGGTGGCGATCCTTGAATTGACTCCAATCTCGAGGTGAGAGAGAGTGTTGAATTTTCATGGGTTAACACCTTTCATTGTTAATTAGTTTTGAGAGGACATGGAGACCCATGAACTAATTTTCACAGTAATTCATGCCTCCCACTTTGTTTGGCAAACAATTCTAATTTTGGCGACTAATATATGTTTAATTCAACTAATTCAGTTGGATAAAATAGACAATGCGACTTGCAAAAAAAAAATCTTGTTATTCTATGATATTAGTTGCTCTCAAGATATCTTGGACTCGCGACTTTTCGTGAGAAACTCTAGAGAGCCACAAATGTTACACGTTATTGTTCCGTGATGACATATTGATACTTGCCTTATATAAGTAAAATTTTTATTTTACTATTCAAAAATGTAAATATTTATTTATGGATTTTAAGGGTAATATTCTTCTGTCCAAAAATGTACTTTTTTTTTAACTCGGTATAAAAATGAATAACAAGTTATCATAAATTGATATTACTCTTATTTATTTATTTTTATAAAATTCGGATCTGTATTAATTACCTTCGAAAAAGTAACAAGTTGAGAACTAAAGTTCTCTGCAAAAGTGTTGCAGCCTCTGGTTTTTTTGGTTTTCTGCACCATCGTTGTACCGCTAAACTACACCTTCAAACGAAATAAGAAAAAGGAAAAACTAACCTCAAGGGACACAGATTAGTTGGCAAGCCTGGGTGATGTAGGTTTAGTGGCTCCAACAACGCAAGTTCAAACTTTGTGTGGAGTAAATTTTTATTGAAATATTGTGAAATTTATCTTGGAGTTAGTATATGTTAGCTCCATCCCCAAAACTAGGGACGAAGTCAAGACTTTTAGGTTGGAGAGAAAAACTGCAACAATATGTCGAATTATGTATAAAAACTGCAAAAAAAAAATGTTGTGGGGCGAATTTGATCAAATATTTCAAACTACATATAAAATTTACTATCTAATATGATTTTCAAAAATTTCGGAGGGCGACTGCTCCCACCCTCCCCTTATCTTCGTCCTTGTTCAAAACCTCCACAAATTCGTATATATTTCACAATTTAAATCCTATATAACTAAGAGACTTTCTGATTTAGGTGAGAGACATGTGTCTCGAGTGTTACACTTTTAAAGAGGAAAAGGAAAAAAAATTACCCTAAACAAAAGAACCAATTGGGGATACTTTCATTATGTGTGCAATCAAATAGTTTCCTCTTACAGCTCCATTATGTGCTCGAATCTCTCACGTGGCTGTGCTACATTGCTTGAAACATCAGACCACGGTGATTTAGCTTTGTTCTTACAAAAAGACAGGCAAAGTGTTTTTTTTGTCATAAAAAAGTTTGGATGGGTTAGACTCTGATCATCACCACGGGTCAGGACATACCTTAAAGACCATAGGTCTTTTACGAGGGTACTCACAGATCACTCACTAACACAACTCTCACATCGGCAATCGAAATTGAACATTTGACCTTTATAAAAATGTGTCAAATTTTTACCAACTGATCCATCTTGTTTTAGTAAGGACAAGCAAAGTTACAGTTAACTTTTCCTCTTGGTGTAGTTGCCTAGGAAGTTGTTCCATACTAGTCACCGCCTACGTGTCGACGTATCATCGGGCGGTTAACTTCGACCGTTGAGACTGCATTTGATATGATGGTACTTCGGACATTCTCTCCTAAGTAAATTTATCATGAGCACTATCTACCCACTTCTTTGGGTTAAAGCTAATTTTTGTTTTTGGATTAATTTTTATTTTGAGAATTTAAAAGTAAATTTTTTATGAGATAAATGTGAGAATTAAATTGAATTTTTTTTGTTAGAGAATATGTAAAGAATATATACAGATGCAAAAACCTTAGTTTAGTTGATGAAATCATTTTTACAAGATAAAAGTTCTTTTTCTTTATCTTTTCCCCCTTTTTTTGGTGCTCAAGTAGAAGGTTAAACCTTTGTTTGGTAGGAAGAAAAGTGAAGGGGGAGGGAGAGCGGAAGTAAATCTGTAATTATTTGAGTAAATTTTTTGGTTAGGTAGAAGGAATGAGATGGGAAGTAAATGTGGAGGGAGAGAGACACACCTTCACATAAGCAAATTAATCCCTCCAAAATTGAAGCACCACGGTTCTAATGCGGAACGGGAAAAGTTTCACATATGCGAAACTTTTTTCGTTCGTTGGATTAAAATTTTGAAGATTAAGATTAATTTAAAAAAACAGATTTTTCAAAACATCTGTTCACGCGAACACCTATTTTTAAGCTAAAAATATATGTTTTGAAATGTTTCGTATACATTGAAAAAAACACATGTTTCGCATAGGAGCCAGACTGAAATTGAAGGGGTTAGGAATTATTTGTGATGCAAAACACATTCTAAGTCTTTTATACTTTCTACTAATTCTTTACTTCAATTATTTTAAAGGGTAATATAATAACAAAATAAAAGATTTGAATTAATGATAAAATTACTTGTGATTTACTTCTCATCCCCTCATTTAAAACATAATGAATGTAAATGCATTTAATTCAGCTAGTGAAAGTAAATGGTGCCACACACCCCTTCCCCCTCCTATACACATACCAAACAAAGCCTAAATGTCACAGATTTTGAATAATTAATTACCTCACCCAATTACCAGGAAAATTTGTTCTTAGCACTTGTGCAATGCTTCCTCCTATCACAATTTACTGCAAGTCTTCGTATTTAAATATAGTGATCCACAGTAGATTATGAGAGATGATGCATTGCACACGTCCCAACAAGAACTCAAGCAAACTTGTGATATATTGTCCTTCTTTTTGCACTAGGCAAAATTCGAACTCAATATTTGGTTGATAAACTTCAACTCTTGTCACTTAAACAATGCCTCATTGGTCATCTCCATTAATTTCATCACCATCCATACAATATTTGTCCTATGCAGGCCTTTATTCCGTGAACTTTTCCAACTTTTGGAGCTCAAGAATTTCAATATATTGATAATATTCTCTATTCGCTAAGTACTAAGATTTAAATGAAATCTAAGGTGGTCGCTATTTGCCTTGGAAATGGGGAATAGAATGGAACAAATTTACATATATGAATAAGCCAAAAAAACAGTTTATAGATAATAAACGTAGCTCATATACTTGAGTAGTGGACGGCCATGAACCATATATCATATGTATTACTTGTTGTACAAACAAGGTTTACATCTATTTATACATCATTTTCAATATATGTACCTCCACAAGTCTACAATCAAATTTCAGCTTTGGCTACTTCATTTTTTTTTACCCCTCGTCAGATAGTGAACACGTGATTCATAAATTTTGTAGAAATTTGAATCCAGATTGAAAGTATGAGATTATATCTATTTTACTAATTAAGTCAATTTTCAACGACTACATTACTTTATATTTGAGGATAATTTTTGTGTGATGTTTGTAAACTTTTAAATTTAATTTAAGTTTGTACGGTTTTTTTTCTTTTTCTTTTTTATTAAACGTTTTTACGACTACACTATCTTTTATTACTTTTGTTTGTGTTAATATATTTTTGGGACTTTTTATTCAATGGATTTGCAGTTATGCCAAAATTTCTGTTTACTTCATATTTTTCGGACTTTTAAGCCTAATTTAACATGAAATTGTAGAATTGTTAGATAACCCTAATCTAAGGCAAAGCTGATGTACATAATTAACCATTTGATTGGAAAACGTTAAACTAACACTTGTTTTTTACTCCCAATTGTTCCATGTAAGATATCTCTCCACTTTAATGTTTTGACTTTTAAGTAGTGTACCATCCAAAGAAAAGATGAGCGAATAGTTATTTCAGCCATAAAAGTAGGTTTTTATACTATTTTTGTCACAAATAATTTTTTTGTGTCTTTTCTGTTACAAGAAATTTTGTGTGCTATAAGTATGATAATATGACCTATCCAATTTAGACTCGACTCGACCTGATCATTAACCTTATAGTATCTTCTTCACTGCGTTCTAATTCAAAGATAAAATTGATAAACCATCTAATTCTAACTAGTTTGTGCAGGCCTCGTCAATTCCTTTGAGTTTCATTCCCTCCAAACCAACTGACCCGATTATTATCTTAACACACAAAACTATTTTTATGTCAAAAATAACTATTTGATCGAAATGAAAACATATTCTTCTATCAGTGTTTCAACAAAACCGTTAGATTTATTCCATATCTTGCTCCTTCAATTATTTATGGCAAAAAATCATATATCCGTGTATGCCCCTATTTTTATATTCAACTAATCACAATTCGCCATATTTATATATATAATTGAAAGAAATATTCACATAGTGAATTATTATTGGTTTGGTATAAGAACAAGAACATACTCGAGGACAGACGATTTTCACCCTTTATTTATTGTTTCTTTTAAAAGTATCTCATGAAAATAAATAAGTGATTATAGCACTTTTATTGTGGTTATTACTATAAACCTTTTTACTTCCTTGAAAGATTTTGATCTTGGAAATGTTAATACTAATAAACCCATTTAGGAGTAAAAATCTATAAATTATTTTTCATTTTCATTTTTTTTTTTTTACAAAATGGTTATAAATTAGGACTTTGGGGAACTAGAAGCTTTAAACAATTTATACTATATAAATTGTAAATTGTATCTTTCAAAAGAAAATTAGTAAATTGTACATTCTATAAAACTATCTCCATTTATTTATTTATTTTGTACGATATCAGACATTTTGGCCCGACTAATCCGATTGAGATTTTGATGACATTTTCATATACCTTACAAGAATGGCTAGTGATATTGCCAAGGCAGATTTCCTCCTCCTGTCAAGGCAATTTACCTTCAAATGACTAAGTTACCATTTTGGTCATTATTAACCACTCTCAATTAATTTCTCTATCTAATATTTTATTCCCTAATCTATACCCAATTAATCTCTATTTTTCTCTCTCATATCCCAAAAATCACCCACGGTCTCTTTGTTATTTTCTTCCCTAATCTATTCATACTCAATCTTTAATTTTCTCTATTTATAGTGATGGAATTTCACAAGAAAAAGAATAAATGATATAAACCAAAATAAATTAATGGTCTAAGGTTTTCATTCATTACGACTAATAAGTAAGAAAAAAGATTGTAAATTTATAGTGTTTGAGTAATACGACTCGAATTATCTTCTCTAATTACTTCATATATCAAAAAAGGATCAGTGTATAAGTATGACAAAAATATTAAAGTAAAAGAATAATTTATAGTGTTTGTTTGGTTTTTTTTGGGTGAACTACTACTATTATAAGAGAGATTAATTAAAGATTGAGTGGAATAGATTAGGGAAAATAATAATGGAGAAATCTTGAGCTGATTTTTGTATAAGATAAAAGTCAGAGATGGTGTGTGAATATATTAGGGAAAAAAATATTGGACTGATAAAATTAATTGAGAGATTAATGTTGACCAAACGGGTAAATTGGTCATTTGAAATCAAATTGTCTTGGCAGGAGGAAATCTATCTTGGCAATATCATTAGCCTACAAGAATATCCTACAAACTTTCGACATATTATCTTTATTTCTGCACTAGACATAATCTGAACTCTCAACATTCTATTGAGAGACCTCACCTTTTACCACTTAAGTAATGCCAAATTAGCCTATCTCCATTTATTTGAGTTGTTTAATTCGACATCTGAAATATTGTAGCTGTATGCTGAAGAAATGACCATATATGCCAGAGTCGGACTGCTAATAACCATAGTTCCCCTCCTAAACAAATCCAAGTTTCCAACTAACAAATACTTACTGACTCTAAATTCGTTTATACCGTTATATGAGAATCAACACGACTAATTTAATAATTAATCCGATTTAAAATATAAGTCTTTTTAAAAGTTGATATTTGTTATAAAATATAAGTCTTTTTATAAAAAATGTGTATTTATTGACTGATTTGTCCTTACATCATTTTCTCCTCATATTCATTTTGATCAAAATGTGTAGTTCATGCAACTCTATATTAATTTCTTTGTTCGTTGAAGTATTAATCAGAGGTACTTTATTCATTCTGATTATGTGTAAACTAGTAAAAATATTTATATTTTGAAATCGGAGGGAGTAATGATTTGTGTTGAATAAATATAATAATATAATAAGAAATATATGTTACGCAACAATTATGTTTCCATACTCACACGTGTAAAACTACTATTGGCTCCACATTTAATTCCTTTTTCTCCTCGCTCCCGCCTTTTAATAATAAAATTTCCCTACAAAATCTCCCTCCCACTCGTCTCCAATCCTTCATTACCTGTCTTTCTCTCAATCACCATTTCCCCCCTTCTCTATCCTTCTCTCAATTAATTTCTTGTTACTCTAAATTATTGATCACTTGTCAAAAACATGGAATGATAGAAGAAAAATAGAAAAATCAGTTCTAAGTTATCTGAAACCTCCTCCAATTTTGCCTCCAAGGTTAGGTAACATGGTTCATTCTGATACTGACCTTTCCGGTATGTCTTCTTCGGAGGATATGGATAATAATTATAATGCCCGTCACAGTAGCTATTCGGGTTATGACCCGAATCGATTAAGTACTGAAGGTTCTCCTATGATGATGTCTCCTTGGAACCAAAATTCGCCGTTCTCAAAATCCCCTTGGGCTAACATTGACGAAAAATCATCCCAAAATGTCCCTAAGAACGGCCTGATTGGGTCCCTTGTTCGCGAAGAAGGTCATATTTATTCTCTAGCAGCCCAGAATGACATTCTTTACACGGGCTCGGACAGCAAGAATATCCGTGTTTGGAAAAATATGAAGGAATTCGCTGCTTTCAAATCCAATAGCGGACTTGTTAAGGCTATTATTATCTCTGGTGATAAAATTTTCACGGGTCATCAAGATGGGAAGATCCGTCTCTGGAAAATTAATGCTAAGAATCCAAGCGTACATAAGCGAACTGGAACATTACCCTCATTTTTCGACATATTTAAGGCATCAATTAAGCCTAGCAATTATGTGGAGGTTAAGAGAAATCGGACCGCCCTGTGGATTAAGCATTGTGATGCAATTTCTTGCTTAAGCATGAGCCGTGAACAAGGCCTATTGTACTCGGCTTCGTGGGACCGGACATTTAAAGTGTGGCGAGTCGAGAATTCTAAATGCCTTGAATCTGTTAAAGCCCACGACGACGCTGTTAATTCCGTCGTGGCTAGTGTTGAAGGAATGGTCTATACAGGATCAGCTGACGGGTCCGTTAAGGTCTGGAAAAGAGTAGCTAACGGAAAATCCGTGAAGCATGAGTTTGTACAGCAGCTATTGAAACAAGAATGTGCCGTTACGGCATTAGCAGTTAACAAACCGGGTTCCGTTATCTACTGTGGATCATCAGATGGGCTTGTGAATTTCTGGGAACGTGAGAAACAATTGGCCCATGGTGGTGTCTTAAAGGGACATAAATTGGCTGTACTTTGTCTGGAGGCTGCAGGGAATTTGGTGTTCAGCGGATCAGCTGATAAAACTATATGTGTCTGGAGGAGAGAAGGAACTGTGCACACGTGTCTTTCTGTGCTGACTGGACACACTGGTCCAGTTAAATGTCTGGCTATAGAGGAGGATAAAGAATCCTCTGGTGGTGATCGACGGTGGATTGTTTATAGTGGAAGTCTTGATAAATCTGTTAAGGTTTGGAGTGTTTCTGAGATGGCGCCTGATTTGCATCAGATGGCTCTGATGCAACAAAGCCAAGGAAGTGACGGTTCTTGGGATTCCATACCATCGGTTAAGTATTGATTTTAGGAAACTTCTGATATGGATTATGGAGTCAGTTTACATGAATGAATTTTATTATAATTTAAAATTGTTTACATCGTAACAAAATCGCATCATTTTATCCTTATATGGTTATACTTTAATTATAATGTTTATTGTACTTAGTTCATATCAGAAATAGCCGGACTGCTTTCGGTAAGTGAAATCTGCATGGTTGGTGATGATTTTTTTTTTTTACCCGAGAGGGGGCTTGTGAAGAAATTTCGGGCGCTGTAATTAAATTTTAATTGCTTTGTATTTTACAGGATTTTAATGTTCTTGTATGATAACAAATGACTGCCTCTTAAACCAGGGTGTCCGTTTGACCAATAATTCTAAACTTTTCCTACTCTGCATGAAATATAAATTCTGCTAAGTTTCTTGGCGTTGTTCTTCAAATACTATAGAAGTATTCCTTTTTTCTCTTAATTCCTTTTATTATTATCGAGGTATGGTATCGAACTCGATTTGTTGTTTCTGGGTCGAAGTATTGAGCTAACTACACTAACCTTTCATGATATATGAGTATTTCTTCAACATTTGTTCATCAAAAGTTGTTGAATTGATCACACTTCGAAGTGAAGGGAGTTTTAAAATATAATATTCGACATTGAATGCTTGAGGAAGATACGGTCTTACTCATAAGTTTATATATTATCACATTTTATTGTCAATTAGTTTTGAGAGATATAAAAGTCTTTGAGACATTTAACATGGTATCAAAACGGCCTATTAGATAGTGGATGTATGAGTTCATAATATTCATCTGTATGTGGTCCTTCATGGGGCAATAATTGATATGCAAAATTTATCTGTATATTTAGTACGATAATTTTAGTTGACTCCAAATTTCAATTTAAAAATTAAAAATAACTATTATTTTAAAATAATTATTTTTTAATTGTAATAATTGTTATTTTTAAACCGGCGGATCGAACTTATTCAATAATCTAAAATGAATTAACATGTACCAAGTAAAAAAAATATATAAACACTATAACTTTATATCAGAGCTTGACAACCCATATTATTTCATTTCTTTTACCAAGGGTTATGTTATGAGCGAGGGGTAAAAGATATATAATAAAATAGTTCAGTTTGGATAAATTTGTTAAGGTGCAAAATATATTTCATTGGTATCTGTGGCGTACGCAAACTTTAAAGATATGAGGGGCACAATCAATGTTGACAAAACAAATTTATAAAAGCATATAGAATATTTCATTACAATTTTTCCCTACGCGTTTTCATACTTTGATAATATTCTATAATTACCTTATTCGCAATAGTACTTGATACATGACTGACACCAACAAATTGCTCTAATACCCGCCCATTCTTCACATAACGAAATACCACCGGCGTTTACTCATTCAGTGATAAGTCACGGGATTCATCAATAAAAATAGAAAACAAGTAATCACCAATACCTTTGATAATCACAATATAGTAAATTTTTTACAAGATTTCAAATTTCTACACTTAAGTTTGTTAATTTTTTTTTTAATAAACATTATAGTCCATTTACACACTTAAGCTTGTTAAAATTTTAACCAAATTTGGTAAGATATAAGTGGTGTTATTCCTATAATTCACGAACCACAAAATCTAATTTCAAATCGAAAACTGACTCAAAATGGGTACACTGAAAAATGCTCACGGGACGGGATGTTACAAAAATAAAGCTAAAAATTGGGGAAGGCTGCTGGGGTACGTGCCCCACCATGCTCTACCCTAGGTCTGCTAGTGATTGGTACGCTTGAATGAAATAGAATGACATTTTTTTTCCATGCATAATCACTTTACGCTCTAAATGAGCTCCGAATTTTCTTTCCATTTCAATGTCTAGAAGGCAAAGGAGAATGGAACGTTGATTCATTTTCTATGTTTGGTGAATCTATTCTTCAATGTCATAATGAAATTAAGTTAAACATAATATGACCAAAACGCCTTAGTAGTATATACTGACGACAATGAGTAATTAAAAATTACAATTCACAAAAATATCACTTGAATATCATTCACATTATATATCAAACATATATAGAAAAATATACCTTATTTATTTATTTATTGGGGAGAGGGGACCTACCTATCTATTCTAAGAAATATGAGAATTCAAGAAGTGGGGATGAGATTCGAACTCATGACCTCTACGTCATGAGGCCTCAGCTTTGACCACTAAACTAATGCCTTATTGACAAAAAAATATATCTTAATTATTGAAAAATATTTTATATTATTAAGTCAGCATAGTAATAAAAATATTTGTATTTTAGATTAAAAAATATAAAAAACTACTATCAAGAAAATTAACATACATATTTGTGAAATTATATCTATACAATTCTACAAAAGAAGTAAATTTTTCGTGACGAAGTACGGATAATGTACAATATAATTTGAACATTATAATTAACTAAAGGAAGTACGAATGGATATTTTTGTGGAAAGTCTTTTCCAACTTAAATTTAGTCAACAAATAATTAAAATGAAAAGAGAATTTAAAAAATCAATCCCGACGTACTAATTGTGTCATTAATGCATTTGGGTAACTTTAAATAGAATCGCATTAATGATTTTAAGAAATTATAATATCAGTTAATATAATAAATTTCCGACTATGTTTGCGTAAAACAAGAATATTCTATATTTATTGAGATTGTAGATGGACAGCTAAAAAGGATAAAGAAAAATGACATTTCACATCATGTTTTAGTATTTGGAACAAGAAAAATTCAACTTTTAAGAAATTGAAGACGAACAGTTTAAAATTCCAACTCTATCCAATCACAATCGACAAAAGGAGTATACGTTATATGTATTGTAAGTTGCATACTTTAATATGCGGGTCTGAAGTCTAATTGACAGATATTTTCAAACGACCTCAAGATTACATTTTTTTTTTCTCACAACAACATGGGTAAATTGACAAAGGATTCAGGGCATTAATGAAGCCTCAATATAGATTTTGACAAGATTGTTTTACTCATAAAGATGAGAAGAAAGGCGAGGAGTAACCAGTACCTCTAGAGGGGTGGCTTTCTGGGTGGTCTGTCCGCAGATCTCCGTGGTATCAATTAGTTCATCAGATGGCTTTGCAAGCTCAAAAGAATGTAGCAAACTAGCCAAAGTAAAATGAACTAAATTGAAAGCAAAAGAAATCCCAGGACATATTCTTCTGCCACTTCCAAATGGAATGAGCTCGAAATCCTGACCCCTAACATCAATGTCCTTGTGACTCGTCAAGAATCTCTCGGGCCGAAATTCATTAGGATCTAGCCAGACCGTTGGATCGCGCTGAAGTTTGTGAAGATTCACAAACAGGCGTGTGCCCTTAGGGATATAGTAGCCTGCTACGAAACAATCTTCCACGGATTCACGAGGAAAGCCTAATGGACCTGCTGGATATAAACGCGTTGTTTCTTTGATGACTGCTTGGTGATAGACTAAGTTCTTGATGTCTGATTCTTTAACTTGTTTATCTTTTTCGACGTTTTCGTCCAACTCGAGCATTACTTTCTTCAACTTTAGAGGATTGTTGAGTAGTAGAACTAGTGCCCATGTTAATGTTACTGTTGTATCCACACCACCTAAAAACATTCCCTGTAACAGACAAGCAAAACTTGATTGCCTCTAACTAAAATAAAATGTGAATATTCGGTTATTGATAAAACGAGTATTTCACAAACATTAAGTTATAGTAGAAAGTCATGAAAAATATCAATAGGACGCAAGTTGAGATTTTGTACAGTTAATTCTTTTGTCATGCGATATACCTACGACCCACGAGCGCAACTCATCATAATGTCACGCCCTGAACCCGTAGGTCCATAGCAGTGCTTCGGTTGTTGATAGTTTGTTCATAGTCATGGTTTGCACTAGATTAATTAGATAAAGTTCATGCGGCTAGTGTGCTCGATCAGTCAAGATCATTCCACTTCTGGCATTTCAAAATGGATATCCTAAAGTGACCGAGAATAGCTAGAGGCCCATACTATTGTAACAGTCAGACTTCTTCTTACCAATAGCTAAGACTATCTGCTTGGCAGACTCCTATTGACAGTAGTCCAGGACTTGGCAATTGCTTCAAGTTCCAATAAGTAATTCATGAGTAAAAAATATATAACTTACCAAGCATGTGGCTTTGTTTATGGTATCAGCATCAAAACAGGAAAGCAATTGTGCAGAATGATCACTATCAAGAATGGACAACATTGTACCCATGAAGTCTTGCTCTTCTTCATAGTTTAGAATATTGCTGCTACAAGTCTTTCTCTTCCTTTTATGTTCCTCTAACCAGCTTTGAAGCATGTCATCCATTTCTTTAGCAGCCTTTCTCATGGACTTCTCATACCTTCCTAAATCTAGCCACCTTAGGAATGGAATGGCATCATTCACTACAAATGTGCCCATCAATTCAAAGTATTCTTCCACTATTTTACGAGCTCGCCCACTCTCTTCGTCTTGAGAGCTATATCTCTTCCCGAAAAGCATCAGAACATTTATGTTCAGTGTCAAATTCCCGAACCATTCCTTCATGTCCATCAACACCACTCCTCCTGAAGAACTTTGACTTTTCAGACAAAACCGATCATAAATATCTTTTAGAGAAATCTTAATTTCAGATGCTCGAACTGTTAATAGTGCCCTAGAACCATTAGCATATGTTGTACGTTTTATAACTATTTGAGCATTTCCTATGAATAGTTAATTTTGCTTATGAACATCAAATGCGTGATTTGATAGTAAAACTCATTTGCTTATGTAATTACTATTCTAGTTGTCTCTAGTTTTATGTAATCTATTTTACAATGAAATAAAACTAGTATGATGTTTGATTGATGATTACGTTTTACTAATCATGTGTAATGAGTACAAATCATATCATAGATGCAATGTATTGAGATATATCGTATCAAACGTGATCCATTAGAGAAGTAATACTTCATGGTTCTTAGTCATAAGTATTACTTCATCAATACTATTTTAGAATCCTTATACCTTATGTCTCCATTGATTCTAGCATGAATGGAGCCACGTTTTGACTCAGTCGTACGTTGCTTTTAATCGAGTAATCAATACGACTGATGATCGGATGTAGTGTCCTATCATTGCTTGAATGTGAGAGGCATTGTAAGGAATTTGTCCCTCTCTTATAAGAGAGAGATATCCATGGGCCCCTCAATAGGGAAAGACTGTCTAAATGCATGGCCATGCTCAAATGTATTTGATAAAGTGGTTATCAGATACTATTTGTTGGAACAGTCTACTTGGAGGTCGAGCATAAATACAATTAAGCTTAATAAGGGTTACGACTACCATGCCTTATTCTTAATTATGATATCGCGAGACAAAGAGATTAAATAGTGGATTGATATTAGGTTCCACCGTAAATTCATTCACTTTGGGTAGTCATAATGTCCTGCTAGGGACCGCTTGTGATTTATGAACACATACTACTACTAAGTGTGTTTTCATTGCCATTGTGAGATGAACCTACAGGGTCACACACATAGACGAGCTAACGAGCTTTATGTCTAGATTCAATGAATCTAGAATGTGTCTAGGTTCATTGTATCTAATATTTATTTTTCTGAGAATAATAAAGCGTTATTATTCGAATTATAGATAAGGGGCATTTTCGGTATTTGGTTAATAGCTGGGATTACGTGGGAGTTATTATCCGATAAAGACTCCCACTACCAGCAGAAGTCTAGGGGACGTGGGAGTTAAAGACTCCCACTGCCGAGAGAAGTTGAGGATGTGATAGTTGGTTATGGGAACAAACTCTCATACCCTATATAATGATCTCCTGGCCGAAACCCTAACCAATTAAGCTTTCAGCCGCAATTAACCAAAGAACACCCGAAATCAGATTTCAGATTCTGCCTTCTCCCTTTCTCCTTAATTCCAGAAACTCAGAAAAACGGAGAGCTAGCACTCGTTACCCGTTTCGTCGCGTGGATACCGGTAGGGAGTAATTCCGCAAGGGAGGACTCAAGGTGATCATTGCATCCGAACCATAAAGACAGGATCTTCCATTCAAGAATCGGATTCTTGAGCCAACAATTGTAAGTCTTTTTCTCGATTTTTCGATTCGTTTACGTATGAGCGGATCTTTCAGGGGAGGACTCATGGGTGTTTGGAACGAGTTTCCGCCATGAATCCCTTCACAAACATGTTCAAGCATCTGAAGCCGTCGGTTAGAAAGGAGCTCAAGAACTGAAACTTTACGAAGGTGGCGCCAGTAATCTCCATAAGGGCCGAGTCCAAAAGCTGCATAATTATAAGCCATTATCTTCAGGGGTAAGGATTTTGGACGATTTGAAAAGGCCTTGTCATTAGTACTAGTAAAGCATTCTTTTGCTATTTCATGGTTACTAACCACCAAAGCTTTATTCACTCCAATGTTTATAGTGAAAATTGGACCGTATTTTTCGGCCATTGATGAGAAGATAATGTGGAGTGGCTGAGATCCAACTAGAAGATGAAGGTGACCTATAATAGGCCATTTGCCTGGGGCTTCTGGTGCAACATTTTGTTGTGGCTTTCCCTATTTAGGAATGATTTGCTAAAGAGAAGAAATGCTAGCACAATGAGCGAGAGAGTTGAGAATAGCATAAGAACACCCATGACTATCTAACTTTGATTTCTTCAATTGTGAAGCATTCTTGTCCTAAATTTATAGCACCCACTTCTATAACATCATCAATATCTAAATTCACGTGCTTTGTCTAAATATTGATTAGCATACCATTAACTAATTGAAATCATGTACTCCCACCATTCCATAATATAAGTTTTTTAGAACATTTAGCGAAAATTAAGGAAATACAGAATAAGGTACTTTGTTACTCAAAATATCAATATTACTATCTTAAATAGGATTTGTATACTACTACCTCCATTCCTAAATATGAGACTTCCATTACATGTTGCGAAAATTAAGAAAGTAAAAATTAAAATATTTTTGTTATCAAAATATCAATATTGCTCTCTTAAATAGAATTAGTGGTATACAAGTCATATTTAAGAGAGCAATATTGACATTTTAATTATAAAAACATCTTACTTTTTGCTTCTTTAATTTTCCGACCGCAATCTTTTGATATTAGGTCTTGATTGTTGTTGTTGTTGTTGTATCTTCTTCATCACATTCTTCACTAAACCCCCCAAATTTCTCTTATTTTAATGCCCAAAATGAGACCCATTTGCAATTATTAATCCATTTCAAACATATCCCAAAAGTAATCCAATTATTAGTACTAAATTGAAATTAACTCTCTCGGTCAAATATATCCCTTTTCCAAATTCAACAATCGTCATCCCTCTACATTCCCTACCAGACCGGACCTTCGACTCCTATTGTTTTCCTCATTTCTTTCTCTCCACCCACCAACCTAATCTCATGCCTCAGTATTTTTCCTCAAATTAAACGAAAATTTTGGTAGCCTTAACAATCAAATTAAAGGGCAATTGAAAATTCCTTCTCAGGGTGATTTCCTGGTGAGTCTTTTCAATTTCTTGGAAGTGTTTTTTTTGTATAATTTTTTGGGCTTCAATACAATTTTGCTGCCATAACTTTGGATTCATTCTTAATAAATGTTTTTGATGTTTTCTTTGATGCGATTGACTTATAAATAGCTAGGACTTTAACATGATTTCAAATAAAGAAACTTTTTTTTTGAATTTACTTCTTGGAGATTTTTGCTCAATTTAATTGAATTGTTAATGGTTTGAAATAGATTAATAATTGCAAATGGGTCTGATTTTGGGAATTAAAATTGGAGAAATTTTATGGCTTTAGTGAAGAATGTGATGAAGAAGAAAAATGACTATTTTGCCCTTCAATCCGTGCCATGTGTCTATCACATGCATTTTTTTGCCTGAAAACTTAATGGATTCACCACTTGAACAAAAAACAGAGGCCCGTAAATTGTGCATGCTATTTTTAGCCTAAATTAAAGTTTGTGATAAAAATCAAAATTTGAAAATTGATGGTGGTTACAAATAGTGGGTTTCTCTTATTTTTATAATTGAAATGAAAGGGATAATAGCGAGAGAGAGAGAGAGAGAGAGGGAATAATTTTACTTAAAAATATCAATCTCCGTTCCATCTAAAAATGGACGGAAAAAGGAGGAAAAGGAAACCAACTTTTTCGTTAGGTGTACAAAAACGAATTTAAATGATTTTTTTCCATTGATTAAATTATCATTACTTATTCACTTAAAATAAGGACAATTATGTAAATTAAAATTTTGAATGCCTCTAGATTTTAATGGAGTTTTTAAAATCGAATTGAATATCTCTAAATTTTAATGGACTTTTTAAAATCTAAATTGAATAACTATAAACTTTACAACTCCTTACAAATTCTATAGAATCTAAATTAAATACATACACCCCTCTAAATTTTCTAATACAAAATAACTCGTTTTATTTTCTGCATGTGTTAAATATTTTAATAAAAAACACACATGGAATGTAAGTGCAATATAGTAATAAAGTATAGTGTAGATACTTACATATATTATAGAAAATACTTTTTTTTTAAATGAAATTTTTTTTTTATTTAAGTAAAACAAAAAATAGACTTGGAGGGGGACATTGTCTACCCTCAAATAAAATGTGGAAACAAATTCACGACTACATAGGGAGCATAGAAAATACTTTGTTATATTTATGTATACCTTTTTCTGTTTTATATTTGTGAATTTAATAAAATAATATAAAATAAGTGATTAAATATTTTGTAATTTTCTCTTGAGACTTGATAAGCAAAAATATTTATATATTAAGTAGGTATTGTGTTTTCTTTTACTAACATTTCTCTCTCTTTTGCGGTATCAATTGATATTTAAAATAGATATATGTTTGTCACTGCATAGGTATCTTTTGACGATAATATTTTTCCAGGCTATTTTTTTGTCACTAAAGCTCCATTTTCTTGTAGTGCTATCTCATTTTTCATTTGAATTTTACAACAGTGGAAAAGAAAGACGTAGTAATAATAGTACTTAAATACTCTGATTGCAATTTATTACAACATTAATATGCGTGAAAATGGACTATAAATTTTAATAATTATAGAAACATCAATATAAATTGACAAGACCTAACTAGTCTTGGTAGAGATGAGAAGACAGACGAGGTGTAACCTGTACTTCTAGAGGGGTGACTTTCTTGGTGGTCAGTCCAGATATCTCCGTTGTATCAATCAGTTCATCAGATGGCTTCGCAAACTCAAAAGCATGTAGTAAACTAGCCAGAGTAAAAGACACTAAATTGAAAACAAAAGAAATACCAGGGCATACTCTTCTGCCGCTGCCAAATGGAATAAGCTCAAAATCTTGACCCCTAACATCAATGTCCTTGTGGCTCGTCAAGAATCTCTCAGGCTGAAACTCGTTAGGATTGGACCAAACATTCGGATCGCGTTGAAGCTTGTGAAGATTCACAAAAAGACGTGTGCCCTTAGGAACGTAGTAGTCTGCTATGAAACAATGTTCAATAGATTCACGAGGAAAGGTTAGTGGACCCGCTGGATATAGACGTATGGTTTCTTTTATGACTGCTTGGAGAAATACCAAGTTTTTCATGTCGGATTCTTTAACCTGTCTATCATTTTCGACGTTTTCGTCCAACTCGGCCATTACTTTCTTCAACTCTAGAGGATTATTGAATAGAAGAACTAGTGCCCACGTTAAGGTTATTGTTGTTGTCTCAGTGCCACCCAAAAGCATTCCCTGTAATCAAATAACTCTAAACTTTATACATTTAATGTTTTTTGTCAAACCACTTATCCTAGTCTAACAACAAACTACTTGACAATCAATTTTATTACATGAAAATCGAAAAAAATAGAATTATCATTATTTAGGGCTACGCTTATATGCTGCTCCATATATAATCTTAGACAATTTCAGATATAGGACGAGATTTCACATCGAGTCCATGAGCAATTGTTTCAAGTTTCAATAAATAATCCATGAGTCATAAATTACTAGCATTGTCAAACAGGACAGTCTATTGTGGATGGCCTCAAACAGGGCAGAGCTGCTAGGGACTCATCCTAATCGAATACAAAAAACCGGTATACGATATTAATATAAACTCTGTTAACAGGATTCCTATAGGTATTCATTTAGAGGCATTTAAACGGGTGCGAATTTAGAATATAGTGTGTTGTATCCGTTTAGTAATTTTCTTAGTTATTGGATTTAACATTTTTTTTCTTTAAGGCCATTCTACGATTTTTTTTTACTGCAAAATATTACTTCCAATTTGTTCATAGCATTTTGGGATACATAATTCTTTTGAGACTTAGCTCATCGGGCAGGTAAGCGGCACGTACTTTACGTCGCCTTGTCTTGTTAGATTCCGCCAATTTTGGGAAGACTGGGCACCCCGTAAATTGTAATGGGCATTAATGACACGTAAAAAAGATAAGGGTCCTAATTTGCTTTTGAAAAGTTAGCTGAGGACTTAAATAGTGATTAACTCAAAAAAAATCATATTTTCAGTTAGAGATAAAAAAATCCTCTGTCCCCATTCGTGTATGTCCCCGTGTTCCCAACCAATCACAATTCACCATGTGTATATATAATTGAAACAAATATTTATATAGTAAATTCTGATTGGTTAGGGACACGGGGACATACACAGACGGGGACAGAGGATTTTCACCCAAAATCTTCCTAGGCATACAAGCCATGTGCGTACATTCAGGCAGCGGATGTGTAGGTTAAAAAATCATTAATTTAAAAATAAAAATGCTAAAAATAACTTACCGAGCACGTTGCTTTATTTATGGTATCAGCATCGAAAGAGGAAAGCAATTGTGCAGAATGATCACTATCAAGAATGGACAACATTGTACCCATGAAGTCTTGCTCTTTTTCATAGTTTAGAATATTGCTGCTACAAGTCTTTCTCTTCCTTTTATGCTCCTCTAACCATCTTTGAAGCATGTCATCCATTTCTTTAGCAGCCTTTCTCATGGACTTCTCATGCCCTCCCAAATCTAGCCACCTTAGAAATGGGATAGCATCACCCACTACAAATGTGCCCAACAATACCAAGTATTCTCCAACTATTTTACGAATTCGCCCACCCTCTTCGTCTTGAGGATTGTATCTCTTCCCGAAAAGCATCCTAACAGTTACGTTCAGTGTCAAATTCCCTAACCATTCCTTCATGTCCATCAACACCACTCCTCCTGAAGAACTTTTACTTTTCAAACAAAACTGATCATAAATACCTTTTAGAGAAGCCTTAATTTCAGATGCTCGAATGTGTCCAAGCAACTGAAGCCGTCGGTTCGAAAGGAGCTCATGTAATGAAACTTTACGCATGTGTCGCCAGTAATCTCCATTAGGGCCGAGTCCAAAAGCAGCATAATTATATGCCAATGTCTCCACGGCTAAGGACTTAGGACGACTCGCGAAGGCCTTGTCGTTAGTACTAGTAAAGCACTCTTTTGCTATTTCATGGTTACTAACTACCAAAGCTTTATTCACTCCAATGTTTATAGTGAAAATTGGACCGTATTTTTCAGCCATTGATGAGAAGATAATGTGGAGTGGCTGAGATCCAACTAGAAGATGAAGGTGACCTATAATAGGCCATTTGCCTGGGGCTTCTGGTACAACATTTTTGTTGTGGCTTTCCTTATTTAGGAATGATTTGCTAAAGAGAAAAAATGCTAGCACAATGAGCGAGAGAGTTGAGAATAGCATAAGAACACCCATGACTATCTAACTTTGATTTCTTCAATTGTGAAGCATTCTTGTCCTAAATTTATAGCATCCACTTCTATAACATCATCAATATCTAAATTCACGTGCTTTGTCTAAATATTGATTAGCATACCATTAACTAATTGAAATTATGTACTCCCTCCATTGCATAATATAAGTCCGTGGAAATAAAGGAAACAAAAAATAACGTACTTTGTTAGTTAAAATATAAATATTACTATTTTAAAGATTTGTATACTATTAATTTTAAAAGAGTAATATTTGTGTTTTGATTAAAAAAAAACACCTTATTTTTATTTTCTGAATTTTCAATATATGTCCTAAACGACTTATTTCGTGCACATAAATGATCTGGACGCTGAATAAAAGAAGCATGATAATTTGCACATAAATAAAAATGGTTTATGAGTTTGCCATCATTCAGTAGCAAACATGAAGACATAAAGGAACTACTGTTTCTCATCTATCTATTTCAGTGGTATTGTGTGAGCAGTCACTCTGTGCATTTATTATCAAAACTAGGTCTCACTCCCATCTCTCCCCGCTCATACCCCTAATTATTGGGAATTTAATGAGTTATGTTATTGTTGTTGTTGATGTGCCGTTGTCCCAAAACGACTTATATTATAAAATAAAATTGATAGAGTATATGTTTTTGTCCAAAACTTATAGTGACCAATATGACCATCCTTAAATGAAATTCATCCGTGCACACGCAACTTCATAGACCGCACTGATGTGATTTTTTTTTTTAAAAAAAAATAAATAAATCCTCGTTTTATTGATTAAAACCCAGACTTTCTGGAAAAATACATGATGGCAGGCTAAGTGAAGTGATCACTGCCTTCAGTAATCCAAATGTCTACCCCACACTGATGTGATCTTCAACTATATAGTGTATAATTCCATTAGTTGGTGGCACATTTTCCCCTTCGAATGATTGGTGAATTGTGAAGTATAAACCTAAATACCTACTATATTATGCCTAATTTTCTTTAATCCCTTGGGGTGTACAAATTAAAGTTTCGGGCCGATGACTCTCTTGAGCGTCTTAAATTTCGTCTTGTGGCCAGAGATTACTCTCAGATCGCTTGGAGTTTTCGTGGGACAAGAGAGATTACAATGTGATTATCATTTAGCGCTCCATATAGCTGCTATTTTTCGTTTTTCATGAACGAACTAAGCATAATAGTACTTAAATTTTATGATTGCAATTTCTTACAACATTAATATGCGTGAAAATAGACGATGTATTTTAATAATTATCAAAAAAATGTGTGGAGAGAAAAAAAAAGAATAATAAATCAACACAAAGGGTGCCGATATTTTAACGTGGTTCGCTTTCAACACTAACCTACATCCACAATTCAAAAGGAAAACCCAAAAGGAAAACTCCATTATGTAATTTTTTTCAAGGTAAAAAATACAAACCCTCACCAATGTGTAATTTTTTAACGGAATAAAAAATTTAAAACTCTCACTCCAAACCAAACTCAGCTAGGAAACTCATTATCCGAATAAGAGGCACCCAACGTGGCACATGCAAATAATACTAACATAGGGAACTCTTATTTATAAAGAGTTCCAGTTAGCTACTTTCCAAAGCACTCGATATGGAATATTTAGAAAATCCCAATAAATTCATAGTCTTTGACTGCTCACATCACTCAACATATAATAATTCCAATGGTGCACTAGACAATCTTTAGTAAAGCACTCTTTTGTTATTTCATGGCTACTAACCACCAAAGCTTTATTCACTCCAAGGTTTAGAGTGAAAATTGGACCGTGATTTTCAGCCATTGATGAGAAGATAATGTGAAGTGGCTGAGATCTAACTAGAAGATGAAGGTGACCTATAATAGGCCATCTGCCTGGAGAAGTTTTATCTTGGTAGGTGAGTAAGTTTAAAACTTACATCCAAGCTAATGAACATCATACACATAGGCCAAAATTGCAAATTCATAGGAAAGATAATTTACTTTTTGACCTACATGTATTGTATTCATTAGCTCGGATATAAGTTTTAAATTACTCACCTACCAAAATAAAATTTCTCATCTGCCTGGGGCTTCTGGTACAACAATTCTGTGGTGGCTTTCCCTATTTAGAAATGATTTGCTAAAGAGAAGAAAGAGTTGAGAATAGCAGAAGAACATCTGTCTAACTTTGATTTCTTCAACTGTGAAGCATTCTTGTCCTAAATTTATAGCATCTACTACTATAACATCATCACCTAAATTCACATGTTTTGGTCCAAAACTTATGGATATCATTGAAACTCAACCGTCCACGCATCTTCATAGACCAAACTGATGTGTTCTTTAACTATATAGTGCTCCACTAGTTGAATGTGAAGTAAACCTAAATACCTACTATATTATAATGTGTGGTTTAATTAATTAAACTACAATCTTATCTTAAGATCAAAAAGTGTGCAATGTCTAAACTCTAAATGTCAAGCATTAATAAAACCACATTTAATAGATCTTACTGATGAGGGCATACAAAAAATATTTACATACTATATTATACTTTTATTACAAACTTAAGTTAGTAAAGAGAGAGAAAGTACTACTGAGATTGATTTTGCCGACAAATATTTGTTTTATGAACAGAGAATGTCCATCACTATTAACTTCTAAATGTTGACAAAATCTGTAGGTATCATCTTACATGGATCTGTGGGATCGGATCCAAAATGGCCAGATGATTTGCGTAATTTTGATATGGCTGAATCCAATCCCGAATCCGATAATATGTATGGTTAAAATGATACAAATAGAAAAAAAAAAACCTTGTTTAGATCCATTTAAATCCGTTTGCAAGCTTATGACTTATCTCATATTTTCAAACGCTAATGAAGTAATGGTTAATGTTTATGCTCCAGTTAATTGATGTTATGAGTTCATGTCCCTCTTCTCATTTACGGATCGTTCAGATTGAGGGGAACAGAAAGAGAGGAAAGGAGAGATAAATTTAATTTTTGGTGTTTGAATTTATTTTTTAGAGAAATTCGCTATTTGTAGCCACTGTCTATTTTCAAATTTCGATTTTAAGCAAAAATTTTTAATTTAGGCTAAAAATAGTATGAACAATTTAATAGTCTCTATTTCTGTCCAGTTATTGAATCCGGTGAGTTTTCATGTAAAAAAGTGCATGTGCCAGGCACATGTCATCACATTGAAGGGTGAAAATAGTCCCTTTGTTAATCTTCACCACATTCTTCACTAAACCCCATAATTTCTCTTATTTTAATGCCCAAAATGAGACCCATTTGCAATTATTAATCCATTTCAAACATATCACAGAAGTAATCCAATTATTAGTACTAAATTGAAATTAACTCTCTCGGTCAAATATATCCCTTTTCCAAATTCAACAACCGTCCTCCCTATACATTCCAGACCGGACCGGACCGGACCTTCGACCCCTATCGTTTTCCTCATTAATTTCTCTCCACCCACCAACCTCAACTCCTGCCTCAGGATTTTTCCTCAAATTAAACGAAAGCTTTGGTAGTCTTAACGATCAAATTAAAGGGCAATTGAAAATTCCTTCTTGGGATGATTTCCAAGAGAGTCTTTTCAATTTCTTGGAAGTTTTTTTTCGCGTAATTTTCTAGGTTTCAATACAATTTTGCTGCCATAGCTTTGGATTCATTCTTAATAAATATTTTTGATGTTTTGAGATTGAGTTATATATAGGTGGGACTTTAACATGATTTCAAATAAAGAAACTTTTTTTTTTTTTAATTTACATCTTGAAAATCTTTTGCTCAGTTTTATTGAATTGTTGATGGTTTGAATGGATTAATAATTGCAAATGAGTCTGATTTTTGGCATTACAATTGGAGTAATTTTATGGTTTTAGTGAAGAAGAAAAGTGATTATTTTGCCCTTCAATCCGATGACATGTGCCTGACACATGCATTTTTTTTGCCTGAAACTCAATTGATTCACGAATTGGACAGAAATAAATGCCCGTAAATTGTGCATGTTATTCTTAGCCTAAATTAAAATATGTGCTAAAAATCAAAATTTAAAAAAAGATGGTGGTAGAAAATTGCGGTTTTCTCTTATTTTTTATAATTGAAATGAAAGGGATAATATGGAGAGAGGGGGAATAACTCTAGTTAAAAATATCAATCTCTTTTCCATCTAAAAATGGACGGAAAAGGAAACCAACTTTTTCGTTAGGTGTAAAAAAAAACCAATTTAAATGATTCTTTTTTTTTTTTTTTTGCATTGATTAAATTATCATTAATTTGAAATACTTATATTCACTTAGAATAAGAAAAGTTATGTAAACTAATGTTTTACTCTCCTTTCTTTTTCACTACTTATTTCAACACCAATTTGACTAAATTATTTTCTTCCTTCTTTTCTCCTCTCATTTCTATAGCATTACATTCCTTTCATCTTTCTCTCATTTCCTTCTATCCAAACAGTGTTTTATAGATAGGTTTGCCTCCCCTAATAAATAATTTTCTTATAAAAAATATATCATTCAGAGATAAAAAATCTTCCTAGACATACAAGTCATATACGTACCTTCAGGCAGCGAATTTTAGGAAATCTGATACGGTATCAGCCATGAAGCTTAGAGAGGTCATTTGGATAAATGACCTCATCCTTAACTCATACATCCCAAATACGAGCTTCAAAGTCAAGCCTTTGTTACAAGTGTTTAAAGTCTCTAATCTAAAGGTTCAAGAGGTAAAGAAACCTTCAAAGAAAGCTAGACACAAGGATCAAACCATCGAATATCATTTGAAGGAAAGATACATAATTGGAAGGAAAACGGTTGAAGGGGTATTTTAGGAAACTTGTAAATTAAAGTCTATTAAAGACTTTAATTATATTTTCAGCTTTATTGTTTATTTTAATTAGCCATGTTGGCCAAAATAAGCTAACTAAATAATAGGACATGTTGTCCTTGATGTTAGGTAGTGTTTTTAGTTATCTAGCTAGGAGTTGTAGAGTCCTAATCTTTCAAGGACTCTTATTTGCGGGTTCTTTTTGGACGAAATTCCACTCTATTTAAGAGGGATTTCAGCCATGATATTATTAGACTTGATTTATGATATGTTAAGGTTATTCCTTGGTTCCTTTGTTTGATTCTCTATGTAGAGTTCATTCATCTTTGAGTTACTGTATCGATAAGTTTGGTTTATACTTATTGTGGTGTTTCAGCCCCAATTGATAATCAACCTTACGGGAGGATTGTTAATTATATTCCCACATAAACTGTTCGAGATAGAGAAAGATCGGGCCCTTAACAGAACTTTGTTATATTTGTACTTCGGTTTCGCATCAAAATCCATGACTATCTGTTTGATTTCTTCAAGTATGAAGATAATGTTTACTTATTAATTTTGCCCAAATTTTATTGTGTTTACGTACTAATGTGAGTTTGTTGTTTATTCGCTAAACTGTACACAAAATTTCCACTGAAGCAATTATTCCCCACTTGGAAATAGGGTCGCAAAATTATTTATAATAATTCCCCCCTGAAGCAATAATTAAAGAATTATATTCCACATTTTTCCTAAATAAGGAATTATATCTTTCTGTCTTTTTGGCTAAATAAGGAATTATATCTTTCTTTGTGGTTCATATTTCTGACCTTATTTCTCTGGTTCAGATATGTATATTCTTGGGTTAATCCTCTAGTACCAATTAGATGGTGAAAATATGGTACCAATTGAATTTCGAATCTTATACTATATTATTTAGTCCATCAATAAAATTACTTCATGTATGAAAACATTCTTGGATGAGATTGGATTTTGTTGGGGGCAGTGGAAGCAATCACAAATAATATATGGAGAAAATAACTAAATAAATCAACACGAAGAACATCGTTATTTTTAACGTGGTTCGATTTTAACACAGACATACGTCCATGGTCCCAAAAGAAAAACTCCACTATGTAATTTTCCAACGTCAAAATTACAAAATGCTCGCTAATATGTAATTTTCTAATTGAATAAAAATTACAAACCTTCGTTCAAAACCAAATTCATAAAACTCACCAACTGATCACCCAGCGTGGCACACACAAATAATACTAATATAGGAAATAGGAGTTACAAACTAGCTACTTTTCAAAACATTAGATGTGGGATATTGAGGAAATTCAAACATATTCTCCATTCTCTCAATTTCTCAAATTACAACTGAAATAGTATAAGAAAACTATTGAAATCTTGAGAATCTCTAATAAATTCTCTATTTTCTCAAGTTTTCAAATTACAATCAAAATCAAAATACAAAAAAGGAAAGAAAAAAAAACCCTCCACCTCTAGGGTTTCTATTGGTTTTCTTCCCTGCTTTAGCCTCAAATTTTTAGTGTCCACTACTATAACATCATCAACAACCCAATTCACGTGTTTTGGTCTACCATACCATTAACTAATTGATTAGCATACCATTAACTAATTGAAATCATGTAATTTATTTTTATTTTTTGTCCAAAACTTATAGTGACCAATATGACCATCGATAATTAAAATTCAACCGTGCACGCATCTTCATAGACCAAACAGATGTGATCGTGAACTATTTGGTGGAACATTTTTTTTCTTCTTTTGATTTATCGGTGGATCAAAATATGAAGTAAATATAATACCTACTATATTATAATATGTGGTTTAATTAATTGAACTACAATCTTATCTTAAGAAAAAAAAGTGTGCAATATCTAAACTCTAAATCAAGCATTAATAAAACCACATTTAATAGATCTTATTGATGTATCAGCCAGACAAATCTGAGCATAAGACATTAAATTACAACTTTCTAAGTAGTACAAACATTTTTTTTTTTTGAGCGCCCGAAGGCGATTGCCCCCGAAGGGGAAGAGTAGAGAGTACCCTAGATAGGGAAGATAAGCCTTATAAGGAGGAGAAATTATTTGCCCCATTATGGGGAGATATAGGAATCGAACACGGGACCTCCGCCCCGTGTTCGGGTAGCCTTACCACTTGGGCTACCCGATTCTCATTAAGTAGTACAAACATATTTTTTTTTTTTGATGAATAAGAATTTTTCCATTAATCACAATGTAGCCGAGGCCATTACAATTAAAGAAAAAACTGAAATTACAAGAAAATAAAAGTTATACAATGATTGAAAAAACCATGATAACAGACAAAAGCCACAACCAAGAAAACTTGGATGGTTAGGAGATACTAAATTAAAAACTAGTAAGATAAACAAATACATAATCTTCTTCTTTGCAGCATCTCCATCGCAATCCTTGAATCACAGAGGTAGGAGAAAATCAATTTAAACATCTTCCTTAGAGATCGACAATTTATAGTACAAACATTTACTCTTACCCATAAACATGCACTTACATTTCATATGTGAGACCAACATAGATAAGTTTGATTGTCGGTAAATTTTTTTTTTATCGTAGAATTTGGACTCTGGCACCTCTTGTAAAATAAGAACCAAGCCCATGAAAACAAAAGAGAAGAGAATTGGTGCATGGAAAAGCTCAATTATATATGGGCCTTTCACATTCCCTTCATACTCTTGTAAAGGTAGTCCGTGAAAAATGGCTCATTCTGGCCCTTTTGAAGTAGGTTTTGATTTTTTTTTCCCTGGACAAAATACATGCCTTATAAACTCTGTTCTATGCTCTCATCAATTAATTGTCGGAGTAATATATTTTGTTTGGAAATAAAACATTTCGATATCGATTTTCCAAAATCACAAACCAGTCTTGTTCTAACATTTTTTTTTTCTTTTTCAACCCCTGCCCAAGAGGATTAATATTTGTTCTTACTCCCCTTCAGTATGACTCGAACTCCCAACACACCAATTAAAAGTATAACGTCTTATCACTTAAATTGCGTTTCGTTTTCGTCTTGTTCTAACATTTGAGAATGGTAAAGTCAGATGAGGTTGGGGGCATGGTCAAGGTGCCAGCTTGGTCTTCCCAGGGTAAACTCAAGATTTGGCAATAAATGATCAGAAGATACCAATGTGGACCTATTATTACAACCTAGCTTCTCCTTGTTTTCGGACACTTGCTGGACTTCCCCTATTCCTTCACCCTACAACATTAGTAAAAGACAAACAAATTAGTCCAAATTGAATCGAACACATCTTCAATTAAGATAAATTATAAAACTCTAATCAAGTATACTAAGTACTACTTTACCTTGATGGGATTTCCTCCTAGATTATGATAATTTAACGCAATTTTTTTACTGGGGTTCATCCATAGATTTGTGTGAGGAGATGGTGAACACGATGATCTGCACCATAAGAAACCAAGAATTAGGGTTTATTCCGAAGCAGAAAGTATAATTGCAAATTTGAGACTCGTACCCTTCTCAATTAATCTTTTACGAAATTGAAAATAAAATTTAAAGATTAAATACTATATAATCTATCCTTATATGATTGATATAAACTATTGTGAACGAGATTTGACCGAATATAATGATCCTAATCTCGCAAGCCTCTCAAATCTCCGACAGCCCTGTTGAGCATAGGCCAGGACCATTGGATCCTCCCTACGCCCTAGCTTCCATTTGTTTGTGACTGTACTTGAGAGTTGAAACTTGAACGGTTAAACGGTTACTGGGACTAGTGAATTCGGCCACGACTATAGTTCAGGACAAAAACTGTTAGTATATATTGACACTTTTTAATTAGGTCTTAAATTTTATTTAATAGATGTTCTCTCCCGATTAACATATGCCATAAAGCATGTAATATTTGTTTTACATATGTGTCATAAAATCACAATATTCGATAGTCAAAAAATATTTTGTATATATTAAATTTTTTGTATTCAGTGTTATATTAACCGAGTCAATTAATGTAGAAGTCAATAAGGTCCCGCTAAGAGGACTGGAGTAGTACTCCAGTTAATTTGACTGATGACACAAGACCGACCGCTTGATGATAGACAGCATCGAGATTTGAATGCCATCATTGACTTTTACAATGACTTTGAAATCCATAAATACATCAACTAATGCCCAATGCTGGATCAGGAGATATAAGGTTCCAAAGATGTCTAAATGTAGATAAAAAACTCTAAGATGTCTAATTTAAAAATACGAAATTAAAGATAAAAATCTCATAACAAAACTCAATTTAATCCCACTCTAAGCCGGCAATTAAAATAAATTATTTTACGACACGAAAGTTGAAACCATTACTACTATTTGGAAGCATTAGCAAAGAGAGGAAGACAGACAGACATGTTTGGACCAAAACAAACTCTCCCTCATTAAGACTAGACATATGTGTCTATACTGGAGCTTGCATTATGCATGAGACATTAATAAGATGCCATCATTTAGTGGCAGAAATTTCTTTCAAATGCTAAATGATGGAGTGGATGAACTATATGAGTACTGGCAAAAATTAAAGTAGAAAGAAAACAAAGTATATTGGAGAGCTGATCAGACAATCTGCAAAAATGCACACTCACCTCTGAGCATTTTGTAGGGTAGCTGGAGGTGACAAAGAGGATGATGTTAATGCCATTACCATGGTATCAGTCTTCACACCTATTAGTCCAATTCCACCATCAAAATCATTGAGTTATTAATGTCTAATGTTTAACTCGTAGTTTAAGAGATTTGAATATAACTGCCAACTTCAAAATATTAAGTCACGTGAACTACAGATGTAATTTTTTATTTTATTTTTTAATGTTCTTCATGATTATAGTTTTTTATTTTAGTTATTAGAATGGATGTTAACAATGATTTTAGCCTTTACATCCCACAAGTCACAACAATGAGAAAGACAGAAGAGGAAGGGAAGAATCAAATGGTGGTCCTTTAAAAAATGAAAATCCAAATACCTGTTGGTCCTATAAATCCTTTGTCAGTGCTCTTCACTGTTCTATACATCTGCATGAAGAACATAATAATAACCACAAAGATGACCAGAGAAGAAGAAAAAAAAGTCTACACTGCAAAGATTGCTCTCAAGAATGAAGAAACCCCTTTTGTCCCAATCATCCCCCAACGCATATACTTAAGAATCATACAAGAATCATGAAAAGTAGGAAACTAAAATTAAAAAATTTCAATGAATATTTCATTGAGCACAGTGACCCCACCTGCAAATGGCTCTTCACATGAGCTAGGGTTAGATCCTTGACATCCATCAACTCCAGCACAGATTTTGGGGTTGCTCCTGTGTTTTTTTAAGGTATATCCCACAACTCATTATCAGAACTTTCACTAAATAAAAATGAACTGGCTCATTATCAATTAAGGAAACAGTCAAATACTCCCTCCATTCCTAAATATGAGACTTTCAGGACAAGTAGCAAAAATTAAGGAAGCAAATATTAAGATGTTTTTATAAACAAAATATCAATATTATTCTCTTAAATAAAATTAATGACATAAAAGTTCTATTTAAGATAATACACTCTCCGTCCCAAATTATCTATCCACATTTCCTTTTTAATTTGTCCCAAATTATTTGTCCACTTTCTGAATAAAGGGTTCATTAATGATGATTTTTCCAATCCTACCCTTTACATTAAATATTGGAGAGAGAAAAATAAAGAGAGAAAAGAAAGTGAATTTAATTGGAAGTAACATTAAATAGGGTTATGTTTGACATTTGATCATTTTCCACTATAGAATTTGATGAAACATTAATGCCGGTTCAAAATACAAAGTGGACAAATAATTTGGGACGGAGAGAGTAATATTAGTATTTTGATTAACAAAACACCTTGAATTTTACTTTCTTAAATTTCGCTACTTATCCTTAAAGTCTTATATTTAGGAATAGAGATAGTAAATACTACGTGTGTCCCAAATTATTTGCAAAATTTCACTTTTTCACCAAGATTAAGGAAATAATTCGAAAAAAATTAATATGGGAAAAAAATTCAAAATACACCTCAATTAATGACTGAAAAGTTATTATTAAAGGTTAGTTTAGTAATAAATTAGGGGTAAGACTGAAAAAGTAATAATAAATATGCATTGAATTTTTTAAACGTGACAAATAATTTGGAACGGAACTATTATTATATATAACTCCCAAATGTTTACTTTTCTATTTATTTTGTAAAGAAAAGTAAACATTCAATTCATGGCAGATAGAGTATATAAGATCAATAATATGTGAAGGAAGGCTAGCGACAATTGCTACAACACTTGCCACTCAAAATCAGATGTCTCGAGTTGGATATCTCCTCTCCGATAATAAAGAAATTTAAATGAAAAAGTAATAATTTGTACATACTTTCATGGCCACCGAGGAGCTGAACAGCGTGAACAAAGTGAGCATGGAGAGTTGAAGTCCATCTCATTCTTGGAGCTCTAACATTTCTTTTTACCCCATTTATCATTCTTGACTTTCTCTTGAACTCACACCCATGTATTTGAGGTTGATAATGGGAGTAGTAATTAGGCTGAAAATTTGAAGGCATTTGTACCGGCAACAAAGGACTGAAATTAACTGGATCAAAGAGCCCATTTTCATGGCTTAAATCGCTTCCACAGCTACCAGAATCAGTAGCTGAACTACGATCACAACCCACTTCTTTGAATCCACAATTAGGAAAAGAAGATATTGGTGGGCTGATTTGTAAAGATAGATCCGGCATAGTTGAACCCGTATTTCTCATCGGGTTTGGCCTAAAGAAGATGGCAAAAAAAGTTTGGAACTTTGAAAGAAGAGAAGGATGACTGATGGAGTTGTTGTAATTATATCATGAGTGGCTTATGATTTGCATGTTTATCTAGGAGAGAGAGGGGGGGGAATTATAGGCTTTTTTAGTAGGTATATATCTATATCTAGGGTTGAAGATATAGGGAGAAACTACAACCACTAGTCAGAAAAATAATGCAGGGGAAAAAGAAGGATGAACACAGATTTCTTTTGTTTTGGGAAGAAAATTAAGAGTGAAGCTCAGTGTGAAACAGAGTAAGTTTTGCCCGCACAAAATTTATTTTTATTTATCAAATTAAAATTTTAACGGTTAAAATTTATTTAAAATGGATATCTGTTCTGATTTTAAGACACATATCGTGTTTTTAAATGATATTGATTTTGTTTTTGTGTCTAAAAACACATATTCTAAAAAATTTTGTATGTATTAATTTATTGCTATTCCGCCGGATTATGCACAGAGAGTAGTCAGAAGAGAATACTTTCCAAAGAGAGATATGAGGCAGGGGAAGGGAAACTTTATCCTAATCTACTCTATTGGTTCTTATTTTACTATATTTGTTCAGAGCAGTCTGCATCTTATGCGGAATAAATTTTTTTAATACGTACTAAACACTTAGGACATGTGTTTTGAACTTCAGGACAGATGTCATATACCTTAAAAATACGACAGGTGTTTTAAGGTTAAAAATCGGTATCCGTTTTAAATCAATTTTAACAGTTAAAATTTTAATTCAACAGGAAAAAAAAAGGTGCAAATTTTACCCACTCTACACTGGAACCGTGGCTTGTTCAGAGAGGGAATGGTTGGAATGCGGGAAAACAAAAGAGGATATTGTCCAATGGAATATTGGAACCTCCAGTTTCCTTCTGTCTCTCTGTTGATGGATCGTGACCCCTTTTATTCCTTTTTCTCTTTTGTTTTCTTTTACCTAATTCTAAGATCCTTTCCCTTATTTTCTTTTTACCTTTGTTTAGAAACAAAAAGAGAGTTTAGGGGGCAGTGAGGTTGCCTAAATAACATTAATTATTAGAGGGATAAATATATAAAATAGTATTAACAAAAAAAAATTACCTACTGAAAAGACCTTTATTTTTAATCCAACGGAGCATTAAACTTACCAAATTAATCGTCTTGTTTCAAAGAATAAGAAATCATAAATAATCTGGTCCATGAATTTACTTAATACCTGTCAGAAAAATTGCCTCGAGTGATAAACTCCAAGGGGTTCAAATTTGGTGCTGGGAAACATGCTAATCACCCATTGAAGTCTATCTCACATTTAATAAGCGGAAATTTCCAAAGCTACTAAATTGTAACTTCGAGAGCTTAAATTCTGGTATGAGAAAATGTGTCGCAACTATAGTACAAAATAAAAGTTCGGAGCCGTACCAAAAAAATAGTACAAAATAAAAAAGTATCAGTATATGTTAAATACTCTATAATAAGTGTTGCATATTTTTTTACATGTGTTTCATCTCTATATAATAGGCGTTTCTCCTAATAAGTCCATGTCATAACACATGCCTTACATGTCTTGCGTTCTAAAAAATTATAACAAGTGTTCATTTCTAAAAAAAATTGACCATCGAAATTTTTATTCGACAATTATAACGACCAAAGATATTCAGTATATACTGAATGTTGTAGGTTGTGCACCATAACCCACTCGAGAAATGTGTAATGTCATACTATAGTTGCAATTTTTCCAAAAACCAAACATTTCTAACTTAAAAAGAGCAGAGCTATGGTAAAGAAAGAGAAAAGTGCTATGAGGAATTAGTCTCTACTGCTTTTACTTTATTTACGAATTTTCGATCGTGTTCAAAATTTATTTTATGGTCGCAATATACAAGCACTCTATTTATGAGTGCTTCAAAATCTGCCCAATATCACAAAATGTATTTTAGACAAGATCGGAAATTCCTAAATAATGCAAGAACAAAAGGACGAATTCTTGAAATGCTATATATACGTAAACTATTTTTGTTTTTCTCTTTCTATCAATAAACTTTTATTTTAGTTTCCTATCTCTAAATTATTTTTGAAGTACTGTATTGTTAAACTAGTGTAAGAATGGTGTTTTCTGCTACTTTTGATCACATGTTCCGCACATATCGTCAGTCTTAAGAACTTAAAATTTTAAAAATACTCTTAAGGCTGGGAAGATGTACAGAACACATAATGAATAGTATATTAAAATCATTAACTTTATACTAATTTGACAAAAGTAGTACTTTAAAAATAGTTTAGAACAAAAAAAAGTAAAATAAAAATTTGCTTACAGAAAAAAAAACGAAAATAGTTTTTATTTATATATATATATATATATATATATATATATATATATATATATATATATATATATATGTGTGTGTGTGTGTGTGTGTGTGTGTTGTTTTCTCGGTAAAGAAAATAAAAGAGGGTGGGGTAGAGTTGTAAAAGTATCCCTTTCCTTTTTTTTTCTTTTTTCTTTTAAGGGAACAAAATAGCCTAATTAGTCCTTTTCATTTTTTGAGTTTGTCGATAAGATCCCTTTTGTTTAAGTTTTACTTTTAAGGTCCTGAATGATTTTACGTTCTACCATTAAAAGACTTTCGTCCAGATTTCTCTCTATTTTCCATCAAGTCAATCATGTGCCTCACATGTGAGTTATCTTTTAAGGGTGTTGCGGACATTTCAACATTTTTTCCATAATAAATACTTGGGGTACTCAATTGTTAAAAAAATAACTATTAATACTCAATTAAAAATAACTCAAAAACTCTAAACCCACTCCATCCCCTCACCCTTCTTCACCACGACCACCACCATAGGGATATTGACAAGCAACAAAGTCACAAAAGAATACTAATATCAAATTATCGTTTTCACAAATTTCTTTGGTGTTCATCTTTCTTTAAACTCCATATTAACATTGGAGAAAGAAAAAAAGATATAATCACTTGCAGAAACGAATTTCTTATGGAGCAACAATAATCATTGCAGAATGAATTGGGTAATCATTGCAGGATGATTATTGCAGAAAAACAAAAATTATTGTAGAATGATTTTTTGGTTAGTTTAAATTTTTTAAGAATTTTTTATGGAGCAACAATAATAAATGCAGAAAAAAATTATTTTCATGGAGCATAATAAATGGGTTTAAATCAATGATCCAACTTTCTGTAATTCATTGTAATGCTCAAACAAATATAAATAAATTGTCCACTGTATTATATGTTAAAGGATATGTGCTCAGAATTATGAACCTGTTGATGCTTCTCTTCATCCACTTTTTTCGTGTTTCAACTAAGCATAAATTAGAGTTGTTTGTACACTGGATTTTTGGATCAATCACGGAAGGGTGGTGGATTAGGTTGGTGGATTTTGAGATAGGTTGAAGAAGAATGGTGGTGGTCGGAAATGAGTGAGGGTGATGGGTAGTGTTGGTGTTGGTGTTGGTGTTGGTGTTGGTGTTGGGGAAGAAGAAGAGTTTAGAAGATAAAGAAAATTTTTAAATTGGATACACAAGGTTTTAATTTTGACTAGTGAATACGCATATTTTTTTGGAAGATAAATTGAATGAAGTTCTCAAATTTCCCCTTGAAAATAAATCACGTGTTGACTGTGTGACTGGACAGACGGAAAATAGACAAAAATTTGGACGGAAGTTCTCTAATGGCAGGTCGTAAAATCAATTTGGACCTTAAAAGTCAAAATAAAATGAAAGGGATCTTGTCAGCAAGTTTAAAAAACAAAAAGGACTAATTAGGCTATTTTTCCCTTTTAAGGGAGTCTAATTGAGAATCCTCATTTGAACCCTTAGCATTTGTCCGGTGAGTGAAGTAATAAGTAATAACAGGACAACACTCTCAAGACTCTCCAACACACCAATATTCCCTCTCCGTGTCCAATTATTCCTCCCTTGATTCACTGTCGAGCCCCTCCCAGCGGAGGCGCGTGGATATTCCAAATCTTCACCAGAAAACAAAAGAACCCACCTTATTCCTCGGCGTCAATCTGCTTCTATCACGTGACTTCTGGACGTGACCTTGTCTACCTTTTTTCCCTCTTTCCTTGTTCTCTTCTCTTGTTCTTATTCTTACATCAACATCTTCCCCTCTCCAAAAAAAAAAAAAAAATTTGCTTTTTAAAAAAAAAAAAAGGGTTAGGGCAGGCCCTATGAATCATAGATCGCTTACAAGGGTACTTATAGATCATCCACCAACACATTCCTCACGTCGGCAGCGGGAATTGAACACTTTACTCCTTTGTAAGAACGTGTCAAATTATTATCAACTAAGCCAATTTGTGTTAGTAAAAAAATTTGCTTTTACTATCGACACTATACTACCATTGTCTAAGTAAAGTTTTGTTGGGTTTACAAAAGTTAAGAGCACCAACACGATAACGTTTTATAGAGTATTTACAATAGTAACATCTGCTAGAGTATCTATAATAGTAACATCTTGAAATCTTTTAGGTATTTAGAATATCACATTTTAAAGTAAAACTATACATACACTTAATTGTTAAAATATCCTCTATACTTTTATTTTTTAGCATTGTAATATTTAAAAAGAACAGAGAATTCCCACTTGAGTATAACTTGGGGTATATTTCTACTTAAGCTACTACTCAAACGAAGCAGCATTCCACAGTGGTAAGTTGACAGGGAGGTTGTGCTCCGCCGGTAACAATCCCATTGTGAATGCTCTAAAAATTTCCAAAAAAAAAAGTTGATTCATGTCTAGTGCATAATTATTTATATATAAAAAGTTATTTCCTCTAATTATATAAAATATTACATACACTTGTCATGAATCTTTTCATTAGTCCATAATGCTAATATCCCATGAATATATATAGCGTCACTTGTAATGGTACTACTCCCTCCCTTAAATTTTTATTACATGTTGCGAAAATTAATGAAGCAAAAATTAAAATGTTTTTTTTAATCAAAATATCAATTTTACTCTCTTAAATAATACTCCTTGTATTACGACTAATTCTACTCCTTGTATTACGACTAATTCTATTTAATACTCCCTACGATTCAAAATATAAGTATTTTTAGGAGTTTTCACATAAATTAACATACTTATCAGAATAACTAAAGTACCCCTAATTAATACTTCAAAGAACAAAGCAATTAATAGAGAGTTGCATTAGAACTACAAATTTTGACCAAAATGAATATGGGGAGAAAATGATGTAGGGGTAAATCAGTCAATAAAATGCACTTTTTTTTTGTTGTAAAAAGACTTATATTTTGCAACAAATAACAACTTCTAAAAAGACTTATATTTTAAATCGGGGGAGTAGAGAGTAATATTGATATTTTAATTACAAAAACATCTTAATTTTTACTTCTTTAATTTTTACAACATGTCCTGAAAGTATTATTTTTAGGAATGAATGTATTACTAGTATATAAGTAAGTCTTAGGCTTAAAAGAGGGAAGAGGTTTTGCATCCCGATAAATAAAATACTCGTGTTGTAATTAAGAAAGATGAGAATAAAAGGTGAGTGATTTGTTAAATAGTTATGGGGAAGGCATGGTCAGCGCCTGATCCGCTCTAGACACACCGGGAAATGAAAATATTTAACCTTATTCTCACTACTCTATTGTCTTAATTCTCACTACTATATTGTCTTAATTTGGGTCATCTACTCTTTAATTCTTTAGTACTACTACTTGTGAGCAATCGTGTGTGTTGGATTATCATTAAATGGAATGTTAAGATCTCTTAATCGGCTCATAATATTCGGTCAATATGTCTCTCCTGATATGTGACCGCTTTCAATGTTTTCAAAATACTTTCAATATTCTATTTGTAAATCTCATATTCTTTCCCATCTTAATTTGTTCCTAAACTTATTTACATTCTCATATTTGGAAAAAAATATCTTAGCTCTTTCCTCGACATCATGTATATATATCTTGTATATATTTAGACAGTTTATTTGGAAATTTAACTCTCGAATATCATACTCGTATTTTAAAAGATAAAATATTGAACTGTGAATTTTGAAAAAACAAATCTTGATAAAAAATCGAATTGTGAATTTTGAATTAAAAAAATCTTGTATCTATCTGTATATAAATTCAGCTAGGGACTTTGCATTAAGTTTGGCAGGTAGTAAGCAATGGCGGAACCAGATAGGGGGAGGGGGCCATGGCCCCGTATTTTTGTAAAAACTTTAGTACTAGTGTGCATTTTTATTTGCACTTTTATGTACATTCTTAATATATGAAAATTGACTTTATTCTTTGAAAACTTTTAAAATTTGATAATATAGTATTCAATATTTTGTATCAAATTGCATATGCAATTTGAAAATATAAAAAATAACTCAAATACTTACGATTCATTATGGTTTTGTTATTATTTTTTTTTTTTACTTTTTACCAATTTTTAAAATAAGTATGTTGTTATAACCTTAAATTTACTTGTCAAAACATAAATTCTTTTACACTAGCCTTAAAACAACTTGATTTTGGGGAGGATGACTTTGAAAAAAAACATGTTTATAAGGTGGAAGATCTCGAGGCGGAGACCTATGTTTTCGAGTTAGAAGTGATGCATTAGCCCTGTTTGATTAGAGTTGACTTTTAAAAAATGTAAAACTTACTAGGAAAAAAACAAAACTAATTAAGTGAGTTTGCAAGTAATGATTTATCATTTTCGGAACGTTTCATCAGTAGTGATCAATTTTTAGTTGGTCCAATGTCGAAATCCTGGCTACATTGATAGTAAGTATTATTAAGTGCCTTCCAATCCATACATTTGCCGGTTTCTTAATGGAGTGGTGGTCACATAAATGAATACTACTTTTTATTCATCTCTTTTTTTTTTTTTTTTTGACGTCAAGATGGGCGATTGTCCATATTGGGGAGAGAAAACATCCCCACATTGGGGAGGGAGAACACCGTAGATAAGGGAGAATAAAGCTTACCGCACGCAAGTCAGAGGGTATCAAACCCGAGACCTCTCGGTCAAGGACTGGGCTATTGACCTCTTCGATTAATTCATCTCTTAATAGTGCAAGATATCTGTTTTGTAAAGTTTGGCAGGGCATTGTATATTATAATGAAGGAGTGTTGGGGATGAATCAATTAATGCATGGGATCATAAGGTGGAGGTCATATTTGGAATTCTTTGTTGGCTACATTTTCCTAGTAGAGGTCATATTTGGAATTTTGGATTCTCCATCCAGCTTAACAATTTTGCAATCTTATTTATTTATTTATTTTAAGGTATAGGAGGAATATTATAAATTTTAGAGTCCAAATCATTCTAGACAGAGCTGAAATTTTGACTTTAGGAGCAAAATATTAAAAATGATTTTTCAAAAAAATATTACGGGAAACAATTGAACGTACAAGTGACTGAAGGTCTAAGTATAATAAATTAATAGTACATATATACGGAACAAGTTTTAAAAAATATCAAAGACTTCCACTGCTGCGCCACCCTCTAGCTCCGTCCTTGCACGAGCTAATACTTATATGATTCTATAAAGATCTCGAAAGGAAAAGAGAATGATTCAAATTCTTCCATTTTTAGCCTGCACTTTTGACAAATTTGCTATCCAAGGAAAACTTGATAATGATGGGGTAGAGCGGAGAAAATAGGTGGGCATGAGCAGAAGGCAAAATGGAAGCTTCAAAATGATGGTCATGGCTTTATATACAACCTACAAAGTGGAGAATTGTTGCTACCGCATTAACGGGAAAGTCTGACATGGGGCGGCCCTTGTGGATACGGCTCCACACTCCTCTCACATAATTTGAGACAGAACCCACTTGCAGAGTGGATTCTGCAGGCCTTCATGTCTCACAGGTACCCACAAGGACCGTCCCATAGGAAATTTTTCCCGCATTAACGAATACAATTGCCTTCCACCTCTCCATTCCTTGCCATCTTCCACCCAAAAGCTAACCATCTGAGGGCCCTTCCTCTACAAAAATTTGGGGGGAGGTCGAACTAGTCCGAGCAGGATCATCTCGAACAATATTAAGGGCATTTACACTTATTAAAATTATGTCCCAATTTTCAAAAAAAATTATAAATTATAAAAACTGTCAAAATATAATACAATTTTAAGATTTTCAAAACCAAAGCAAACAATAGTAGTCATGATTTTTCTTCATCTATTTGATCTAGTTTTTAATAGATTAACATTATATTATATAATAATAACATTTAAAACTAAAAAGAAATTAACTCAGTGTAAATTTTTTTAAGGCAAATAAAAATTTAATACTACTTTTTTCATGTAATCTTTTTGAACAAAAATAAAAAAGAGAATTCATATCTTTAACTCGATGATCTCTAATTTTGGAAAAAGAATTCTCAATTTTCTTTAATAAAATACACACATATGTAGGGCACTTTAAGCGCCCTCGTGACCGGGCCTGAGTCCAAGCGTTCCTACATGTAAATGTAAATGTAGGAGCTGCTAAATAACTTTTTAACAAGATTGTGTGTGAATAGGGTGTGGGTCAGTACTATTGGACCGGTTCCATGCCCCCGAGTTACCCCTTCCTCTACTAGAAGCAAAACTGGTCAGCAGTAGTAGTAAAAGTCCACGACTTGTTGGTCCCGTTTTGATCATAAACTCCAATTGTTCCTTCCATTTTCAGTACGTATACGGCATTAAGTTACTGAAAATGGAATCATGAATAACAGTAATGAGCTGAGTAGAGAAATTTAAAGAGTGTGGGAACATTGCAGAGTACAGAATCAATACTGCTATTATTTGTTCTACTTATTCTTCACGTGGCAGTGTGGATAATCCAACTGAACTTCGGGGCCCGTTTCTGCTTACTTATTCACTCCATATCAATCAGTTTATTGAGATCCATATAATATGTCTTAGCGAAATAAAAAATTTAAATCCAGACAATATATGTAATTTTTTAACTTTTAATGATGTTTTTTAAAAAATTGTCCTTACTCATGTTATGTAATAGAGAGAAACATATGAATGAGTGGTGAAAATCCTCTGTCCCCGTCCGTGTATGTCCCCGTGTCCCTAACCAATCAGAATTTACTATATAAATATTTGTTTCAATTATATATACACATGGTGAATTGTGATTGGTTGGGGACACGGAGACATACACGGATGGGGACAAAGAATTTTTTGCCATGAATGAGACCTAAGAGTATGATGATAAAAATTTCTCTCGTCTCCTTCTCCCTTAATCTATGATAAAGTATCTAAAACCCTCTATTATGAAAGAGAGTGGGTAAGAATTTATGACACTATCAAATAAAGCTGAATTTTGTACCAATTTGAATGTTTTCTTCTCCCGATTTCTAATAAATCTTTAGCGTCGCTGTTTGTAATTAAATTGGTTTACAATAGAATGTTTTATTTCAAAATGCACGAAATGTATTGTGCATTTGGATGCAATTTAATGATGCAGACCTCTCAATGGTACAAAAATGCATTCAAACCAGCTAAAAAATTTCTATCATGATTCATGTTAAATATTGGGAAATGATATTTGCATTCTCAATTTAGTTTTTTACGCTCCTCTCATGTTATTTTAATAAACGAAATGTCTTTAATACACGTAGTTATACTTATTTTTGAAGGTTAGCTTTCAGTTGAATTTATTGAGGTTGAATATTAAGGTATTTTCTAACTTACCATGGAGTTTTCGAATTGTCAAATTGCATAGGACAAGATCAAAGGATGCTTGTTTTTTTAAGATTAGTATTCCTCCTTGGACAATAATTACAAATCATAAAGAGAAAAAATGGCTTATACTCCCATTGTAGCTTTTAAGATATGCAAGTCATAAAAAATAAAAATAAAACTTTTAAAGATATGAAAGGCACATTATATATGTCATCAATCTTGTTGAGAGAAGAGACTACTACTTAAAACCATGAGGAAGCGATTGACCAGCAGGTTCTTCTAACATAGGACAGTGGAGAACTTGCAGAGAAAAACGATGCTTGGAATCTTATCTTGTGGCTGAGAAATTTATTATTATAATACACAATAATTATTTATCTTATTTTTCAATGCATCAAAGAGAGTAGTTACTAAATAAAATTGTAAAAGTTTAGTGCAAACATCATATAAAGGTCTTACATGTTAACTTGGACATTTTTGGGGTTAGGGGTTAGTAGTCTGGTTTTTGTTACTTAGTGTCGAACTTAGGACCTTTCGGTCGTGAGCGAAGAGGAGCTTTACTTGAGCTATGGTCTTCTTGATAACTTTGACATTTTCTATTTCATTTGTTGTCTCATATTTCATTTTATTTGTAGATAATTGTCCTAATTTTTTCTTGGTGTTTTGCTATTTTCTTTATGCTATAGAATATTTTTTTTTAAAAAAAAGATTGACATTTAACAGTTAATTATATTAAGAGGAGAGGAAAGGAGACACGAATATGAAACAGAAAATCTATTCCGCCCGCCGATTAAGAATGAACCAAATTATTCACATGAAAAGAATGTCTATTAAAAAGGAATAAGGATAATGTTTTATGCCTATGTGAAATTGTTTAAAATTAACTAAAATATCAAATTAAACAATATTCACTGACGTAAGGAATTTAATTGTTTATTTTACCATTTATCCTCAATCTAATTAATTGGGGAGGCCGGTAGTATGGGCCCAGAAAGAAACTACTCACTCACCAATATGCTTAGCTTTTTTGTTCTTCTGGGTCTCTTTATGGGTTCGATCTTATGCAACCTTTCCTTATGTTAAATCTTTTAGAGGCCCAAAAGTGTTTCCTAAACTGGGCCATACAAAGCCCATTAGAAAAAAAATCAAAATCCCGTCTCTTCCTACTCCGATCTTGAACGACGTTGGGATCTCCTTCTCCGGCGTTGCAGAAAAAGGTGAAGCACAGAAAGTAGAGAGAGAAAGGAACGGAGAGTAAAAGAGAGATGACGGTGTTTCACTTTATCAACAGTGCAATTTTAACATTCGGACCTCACGCCGTTTACTACTCCGCTACTCCTTTGTAATTCTCTCCCCATACTTTTTCTTTTACTGTTGTTTCACATGATAATTTACCTAAGATCTTCTTTAGGAACTCAATTTTTGTTTTTTTTTTTAATTATTAATCTTATAATTAGGAGATAACGAAGTGTAATTCAATGGATAGTTCAAGGTTCGAGTCATGGTTAAGGGAAAATGTCGAACCAGTAGCATATTACTCCCTCCATTCAGTGCATTCGGGATTAAGAAAATTATTAAATTATCTATATTAAATGCTAAATAGACAATATTACAATTCTCTTCATAACTTCGGTTGAACTCCTCAACGTTTCTGCGCTTTAATTCTTCATAGGCATGCACTTCAGTCGGAACTTCTGTATGCTCCTTTCTTGGCATTGATGACCATTTGTTTTCCTGTTTGGCAGGCTGGGCTTTTGCTGATTCTGTCTTGCATAGGTTGGCTCCCCTTTGGGTTGGTGCTAGAGGATTACTCCCTCCATTCCCTATTAATTGTCGTTTAGGAGATATCTAGGTATCCAAATTAATTGTCGTTTAAAGTTCTTTTATGAGTTGTCAACAATTTATTTCAATTATACCCTCAACATTTTCCTTTCTTTTCTTTATGATGTATTAGTGAGAGAGAGGGAAGGTGGGTAATATTGGAAGTTTATGTGAAAATGACAACTTCTTTAATTTTCTCAAATTGTCTAAAGAGTCTTATATTTAGGAATGGAGGGAGTAGAATTTAGCTGGGAATATGTTTTTCAAGGCCTGGAAGCAAATGCAAATTTGGTACAATTACCTCTATAGATCTTTAAGATTGTTGAAATGCTGCATAATTTTCACGATAGACTTCCTGGAAATGCAATTTCTGCTACTATAAACAACACTCTCCGGAAATAAAACGAGTCTGGCCATGTTTTTTTGCTACATAAATAAAGTACTTAAAAGTTCGAAATAACATATGTCCAGAAGTTTCAAAGGTGAAGAAACTGTCGATACTTCTTTTCATCTATCTCTAGTTGAAATCTCCAGTTATTTGGTTGGCGGACTAACCCTTGAAGAAGAGGCAGTCACTTTTGACGTTGGAACCACATCTTCAACTACGCGGAAAATGTGAACATCAAGAACAACTCCATCATGGTCTGTTTCGGTGATAACATCAAAGAGGCAAACATCGAATTCTTCTAAAAAGTTCTCAGTCGCGAACTTCTTCCATCCAACCGATAGTAAGCCACCATAAACTCTATGAATGAATTTTACAAACCACTTTCTTTCGCCAACATAGAGCATAATTTGTTGACTTTCGTTATTAAGATGATCCTTTGCCCAATTAGCAGGAATTGTCTGCATTAGTAAGTGTAGGGAATTTTTTATATCAAGATATGTACTCAGGAACATAAATGTACTAACATTAATAGCAAAATATATCTAATGAGTAGAAAGCATAGACTAGAAGAGTTTAATTACCATGTAAAACTTTTCATATACTTGAGTTGCACGCATAATTACGATCAGGCTGTGCTCAGATGATGCTGCCTCGGCCATTCTTAGGGCCTTTTCTTTCTCTTCTTCAGTTACACGCCTTCTGTTAGACGACAATTGCAGGCTATGCAAAAAACTTCCCTTTTTTCCTTTGTCATTAAGCATATGAAATGATTCTAGAGTTAATTCACATAATTAAGTTTTCATTAAGAAAGAACATATTTATATAAAAAGAAATCTTACTCTTGGTTTTCCTGCGGACCTTTTCCCAGCTTGGGGAAGATGGTGGTGAAGAGGTATCATCCTTCTTAGATTTCTTTGCTCGAGGAGAACACTCGAGAACCTCTTCCAAAGGTCCATCAGCTTCTTCAAAACTCTCCATCGCATTAGCTTTCGATTTGGAACTACCACCAAGTTCTTTATGCGTGCATTTTTTTATGAAATAAGAAGTCTCTTTCTCACAGAGGCTTTGGCGATCAAATATAAGTACATCGAAGCTAGAATCCCCTTTATATTTAAACACTAATATTTCATTTTCTTCTATACAATGATCTTCAGCAAATTCTTTCCATCCATATTTGAAAAACAAGGTACCATCCTTTCTGGTCAAACCTACATTCCATATACTTCCACTTGGACCTCTAAGCGTAACTATTCCTCCTAGACTTCCTCTTACATTGCTAGTGAACTTTTCCGGTATAGCCTGTAAGAGTTTCAAACCAAATTGCAGAAATGTGGTATATAAATTATAAGCTTACAATTAAATAAGATCATAAAAAAAACTTTCACATATAATAAGATTTTGTTGCATATCTGAATTTAAAGTTTAATGTTCGTTAAAGTTCTCCTTTCTTACAACAAAATCAAAAGTATCCTTAAAGTTTAAAGGTCATATTTAAAGAAATGGATAGCACGAAATATCTGTATCTAAAATTCACTGGCAATGTAGTAAGGTATGTCCATCAAACTTAAAAGTTTCCCCTTTCTGAACCAAAATTCAGAACAATTTTTTTTTTTCGATTATTGATTTCATATAATCCATGTAAATATTATAATTCCCTTGCTAGACAAAACATTAAATGCAGCTAAAACATGGTCATTGAAAATGCAGGGAATTACTCCCTCATTCCATAATATAAATCGTTTAAAACATGTAGCAAAAAGCAACGTACTGTGTTAGTTAATATTACTCTCTTAAATAGGATTTATATACCACTAATTTTAATTCTATTTAAGAGAGTAATATTGATATTTTGACTAATAATCTACTTTTTTTTTTTTTTTTGCTTTCTTAATTTTTGCTACATATCCTAAACGACATATATTATGGAATGGTGGTAGTAGTAACTTATTCAAGTATTGATCTTTTGACAAGCTTCTGGCATGCAAAGACATATTTTAATCTTTTTTTAAAATATATATATATTATCGGAGAAAGAGGTCATTCATAATATCTATAATTCTGAGTCAGAAGTACTGTGATGACACATGCAAGACAGAGAAAGCTAAAGAACTTAATAAATCTGTTCTAAGCTACTGAAACGTTTCAATCCAAAAACAAAATCAACTTTCAATCAAAAAAAAAAGAGAGCAAAAGAGGAGTCATAAATTGAACTTACAAGTTGGCGACGGTAGTCCCCAGAGACAATTTGTAAGAATTGAACATATTTGAAGTTAGACCAGTACATTTCCTCCTCCCGCTTCTTGCAGTTCCAGCAATTATCTTCCATTTTCTACAAAATCTCCCTCTCTAAACTCTCGATTCTACAGAAGAAAATAAGGGTTCAATCCGAATTGGTTAAAAAGAACAGAATTTGGATAAGGAAAAAACAAGAAAGAGGTATCAAGAAGTAACATATATATAAGCACACTTGTAATGCTTACCACCACCAGGTGTCTGACTATGGAAGAAACAGCTGTTGAGAGTTGAGAGAGAAAAGGCAAATCTTTGCAATCTGATTATTATTAGCTTAATGGAGAATCGCCAAACTTTACGTTACAAGCTGTATGAATGTGAGTGAACTATATGTTATGAACATATATAAGAGTATGTAAGTATGCGATCTATTGGTATGTAAGGGTAGCTCAGTTGGTTTCGGGTGATAAATTGTGCACAAAGACGCATGATTGAATCTTAATAGTCGCAGTGGGGAAGTTTCACCCCTCCAATGTGGGATTGGCTTCTTGTGGTGGGTTAAGACAAGTTCTTCCACTTGATCGGGCTCTGAATCACCTTAATTTACATCCTCCAAATTCTCTATCAGATTGAAGAGTGAGGCTCTGTAAACGTAAGTAATGCCTTTTTGTGCACAAGTATGTGATCTATTGGCCATTTTGATCATATTACTACCTCCGTTCCTTTTTCTTTTTTTTTTAAGCCCGGCTGGACGGTTGCCCCCATGAAGGGGAGACAGAAGTGCCTCACAAAAGGAGGAGAGAACCCTAGAAAGAGAAATTTAAAGCATGCCCCATGTATGAGGACGGGTATCGAACCCACGACCTCACGGTCGTGGGCAGGCCATAGCCCCACTAGGTTATGGACCTTGTGATCTCCGTTCCTAATTAATTGATACATTTTACCTTTTCACACAGACCAAGGAAATGATTAGAAGTCAATAATTACAAAGAAAAAGTCTAAATTGACCCTAATTAAAGTATGGTTTGATGTGCATGGGTACTTATGAAATTGTTGGAAACACTAAAATATTAAGTAAGTTGACTTAGGGTAAAATTGGAAAAAAAATGCCAAATGTTTATCAAATTTTGAAATGTATCAATTAATTTGAAACATTCAAAAAAGTGAAATTTATCAATGGATTAGGAAAGGAAGTAGTATATGTTATGACACTAATTTCTTAGAAAGTAATGAGAGTGCATGGGACAACGAATTGTAGTTAAAATGGTAAGACCTTTTCGTCCTGAATAATTTTGTTATGGACCTTCCTCCAAAATTGTCCACATCATTACAGGATGAGAAGAGACAATTTTTTATGTTGTCCAAAAATATTTATATGATTACAAGATTAGGAAAGAGATAATTTTGTGATAATGTTGACAGTTTTAGACCAAAAAGTCCATCATGAATTAGTTTCAAAATTTTCCCCATTCGATCGGTAGGTCAGAAGTTGGAATCATGCGGACAAATGAAATTGAAGGGGTTTTGTGGCTTGTAAAAGCAAATCTAGGGAGAGCGACTTGATTTGACTTTTTGCCGATACTTAAAACATTAAAAAAAAGTCTTCGGAGCAGTTTAAAAAGTGAAAAGTGGAGAGAGATTTATTTTTGACTTTTTGCAATACTTAAAACGAAAAAGTCTTCAGAGCAGTTTAAAGAGTGAAAAGTTAGTTCAAATTAGAAGTCAGTAGTAATTAGTGAACTTTATCATATATATTTTTTTTTAAAAGTGAACTTTATCATTAATTGACAATGTATTATATAGTGAAATATCAACTAAATTCAATGTTCAAGTTAGAAGTCAGCACTAATTAGTGAACTTTATCATTAATTGACAAATGTATTATCTATATAATTTATAGTGAAATATCAAATATATTGGAGAGGATCAAATTCCATTTCCCATAGTACAGAGAAACTAAAACTTTACATTTGAAGCGGCTTTTGAAAAGATGCTGGAGAGATTGAATTAAGAAAACAAACGACTAAAAACATTAAAAATCATTACCTACAAAACAATTCTGAAAAATCAAGTCTAGAACAGAGAAATGTACTCTCTCAATTCCAATTTAATTGTCGTTTAGGTGATATATATTATATCCAAATTAATTGTCATTTACATGTCTTTTATTAGGTGTCAATAATTTATTTCAATTATACCCTCAACATATCTTTTATTGGAAAAGTGAAAGAGAAAGAAGAAGGAAGGAGTATTATTAGAATTGTGGTGGAAAGATTATTATTTGTTTGAGTTTCTTAAATTTTTTCAAAGTGTCATAAACGACTTATATTGAGGAATAGAGGGAGTATGCAGTGACGGATCCACTCTTCTGTGAGTGGAGTCAAATGACCTCAATGACAAAAAAAAATCTTTAATTATATATGATATATTTTACTCAATTTAAATAATAAATGTATAAATTATCCCAGTGAATTATTGTGTATATCAAATGACCCCAGTGAATTATATTCCTGGATCCGTCACTGGGAATATGTAACAAAGAAGCAAGACGAAATAAGTCTGCAATGCACAAGGATGTTTTATATTTGCACGAAAAGCAGAACAGGTACAAAAGGGGAAAGCAGAACAGGTACAAAAGGGGACTTCTCCATGACTATTCTGCAAAACTAGAAAGCCCTTAATTATGTGCAAAATGCATCCAAAAAGGGGGACCTTAGTTATAGGTGCCTATTTTTTACATATTTACAAACAAAAGCAAGAAAGATTACAAGCTCTCAATTCTCGGTTTCCTTTTTCACCTTTGGCTCCAAGAGAACTGGAGAGAAATGTGCAGCTAAGCTTCTGTTACTACGTATCCCATTAGCAGAGAAAGGGGTGACCGGAGCTGGAGGAATGATCTCGTCTACAACTCGAAAGATGGTAACATCTAAAACCATAGCCTCTCGCGTTTTCTCGGCCGGTTTGAATACAAGTACATCTGATTCTTCCAAGAAATTGTCCAACACAAATTTTCTCCAACCAACTGTTAGTCCACCGCACATATTATATGATTTTTTCCGCTGAAATTTGACCTCCCAATTCTTCTTCTCCTCAGTACGAAGTATCACCTTTTGGCTTCTCTGTGAAAGATGTTTCTTCAGCCATTCCGCAGGAATTGACTGCAGTTATAAAGAATATTCATTTCACATCTCTTAGCAGAAAACAATGCAAATACATGAAATGTGTAAAAATTACGACAAAAATAGGTAATCATACCATATAGAATGTCTTGTATACACATGATGGTTGCATGATCACCATAAAGGATTTTTCAGTAGATGCAGAATGTGCCCTTTGTAGAGCGTTTTCTCTTTCTCGAATCGTCACTGGCCTTCTATGGGATAACAACTGCAGCCCAGAAGTTTGCGTACTAGAACCTTATTAATTATCAAGTCCCAGTGAATCAAGCCGATAATAAAGTTAGAATGCTCCCAATAAATTGAGTTGAAAAATATTTCTTTCAAAAAATTATATGGTATTACAATAATCTCTTAGAATCCGCAACATTCTGTAAAAGATATCAAGTTTTGAAGGGACTTACTCTTTGTCTTGCCAGCTTGAAGGCGCTCATGTCCTATAGGCTTAGATGTTGTTGCAACATTGGAAGGCTTTGATGTTGTAGCAGCATCGGTTCTAGGCCATTTCGATGGAACACAATCAACTACACCATGAAAAGATTCAATTTTAACTTCTAAAAACTTTCTGAAAATGTTCCCTTCCTCTTGCATCCACTACTAATATCTGTATGCCCACATTTTCGAGAATTGATATGGTAATAGTCTCTCGGAATCCACACATACGGTAAAAAAATACTTTCTCCGTCACAAATTGAAGGTCCACCACTTCAATTTGTGACGGAGGTAGTGTTGTATTTTGAAGGGACTTACTCTTAGACTTGTCAACTTGAGGGTTATGTCCTATAGGCTTTGATGTTGTTGCAGCATCGGTAGGCTTTGACGTTGTAGAAGCGTCGGTTCTTGGCCTCTCGAATGGAACAGAATCAACTACATCATTTAAAGATTCATTCGTAACTTCAAAACTTTCTGAAGATGTTCCCTTTCTCTTGCATCCACTGCTAACATCTTTATGCTCACTTCTCCTAACAAAATATGAAGATTCTTTTTCACAGGAGCTCTCTTTGTTGAATATTAGAACATTGAATCGCGAGTCACCATTGTATTTAAAGACCAAGAGATCATTTTCTTCCAGAGAATGATCTTCAACGAACTCTTTCCATCCACGTTTAAAGATCAAGGTGTCCCAGCCTGCTATTACTTCCACATTCCATACATCCCCACTAGGACCTTTAAGTGAAACAGATCCTGCAAGTTTCGTTCTCAGATTGTTGGCAAATTTTTGGGGCAGCGCCTGCAGATTTGATTTGGATAATACAGTTCCAAACATTAAATGAATCGTGAGAAAGAAAAAGGGAAGCGCGAAAGCAAGAGATTCTTGCATACTTTCATCCTAAATAGAAAACTAAAGACAATTCGGCAACACACCAAATAAAAAAATAAAAAATAACTCAGTAGCTGCCCAAAAGAGTAAATCCATACAAACGATGTACTCCCTTCATTCCATAATATAAGTCGTTTAGGACATGTATCGAAAATTAAGAAAGAAAAAATAAAGTGCTTTTTAACCAAAATATCAATATTACTCTCTTAAATAGAATTAGTGGTACACAAGTCTTATTTATGGAGGTAAAGTCCTCTGCTGGTTTGAGAATAGATTCCTCAAAAAATGATTTTCTTTTTTCCCTCTTGCTTTCAGAAACTCATCATGCAGGTATGGAAGCATTATCTAAGAGCAATAAGGAAACAGGACCTTTTTAAAGAAAATAAAACTAAAATTAAATTACTGTTCCGACCAGAAGTGCTACGCCAACTATGCAAGATTCGTTAACATGGAAACAAGACATATTGATGAGTAGTCAATGCACTTCAAAAGAATTATGCACCTTCCAAATTCCAGAATGTTAAAGAGGAAAAACAGGGGCAGGAGCATGGGCGAAGACCGCCTCCCCCAAGATTTTTAAAAATACTACTCCCTCCATTCCTAAATATAAGACTCTTTAGACAATTTGAGAAAACTAAGGAAGTTGTCATTTTCACCTAAATTTCTAATATTATCCCCCACCCACCCACCCACCCACCCTCCCTCTCTCTCACTTCTTTGTCATAAAGAAAGGAAAATGTTGAGGGTATAATTGGAATAAATTGTAGACAACTAATAAAACAACCTTAAACGACAATTAATTTGGATACCTAGATATCTCCTAAACGACAATTAATAGGGAATGGAGGGAGTACTATTTATCGAAATTTTATGTGTATTTTGGAAAATTTTATCAGTTTCGCCCCTCCCCACCCCAAGAATTTTTTTTTTTGCCTTTTTTATTGCCCCCAAGAAATTTATCAGTTTCACCCCCAAACACCAAATTTCTGACTTAGACAATCACAACTTATGAACCCTACCAGAGAAGCCGCTTAAACATACAATTGGTTTACAATTAATTAGACCCAAAGATCACCAAAAACAGAAACTACAATAAAACAAACATGCACAGCGAGTAACCATTTTTCTTAAAACAATTAAAAACATTTTATTATATCAAACCCCGAGGCTAGCAAAAATTAAAAATGGACGAATTTTGTATAAGAAAATTTATTTATTTTCGTGAGATTTGTTTATAAATATTGTATCCGCCCTCAAGAATTTTTGGTAAGAAATTGCCCCTCAGAGTGACGAATTTCTAATTCCGGGCCTCCCTAAGAGAAAATTCTACTGTGGAACCGCCATTGTGGAACTGGCATAAGGTAGACACCGCCCAACTTAGAGGGACGTGGGGTCAGTCCCACAAGAACGGCTCCATGCCAAAGTGAGGGCTATTGTTTTGCACTCGAAGTACTTACTAACATGACGAGTAAAAAAAAAAAGTTACCAGGTGACGATCATAACCAATAGAAAGAGTCTGAAAGAAGTGAACGGACTGGAAATGAGACCAGTACATGTCTTCCTCCCATATCCGGCGACCGCTGCAATCATCTCCCATCTTTCTTCTGGAAAATTACCGCACTTTGAGCAGAGATGAATCAAAGTTCATTAGCTAGAAATCAAGAAATTTCAGAGAAGCAGGGAGGGGTACAAGGTAAAGCGGTGGTAATAATATCACAGAGACCATTTGCATGCAAAGCCCATTCCCCCTAGCTGCCACGAGTCCATCAACTTGGATTTTAATTTACTGCTCTCAATTGGTTTAGTACTTACTTTCTTTTTCTTAATTTTTTTTTTGGGGTTTAATTCACCTACAATTCAATATTTTTTTCACAAGTCTTTATATGATTTGGATCTCTCAATTTTTTTTACAATCAAGTATTTTTAAGATTTGAACCATCTTTCCTCTTAAGATTTATTTTTAACACTTTATCAGAGTCAGGTTCTCAAATGTTGAGTCTCATTTGATGTTATTGTTGTTCATGATCTAAATATACAGTCCTAGTCGTGATGTGTTAAAGATCCCACATTAACTAATTTGTGAACATATTTAGAATTTATATATCTTGCAAATCCTCTCTCTTAAAATACCTTATGAGGGTCGAAGTTAGATCAAGTCCATTTTTAATATATATTCATCTACAATAAAATATTTTATTTGGCATGTTAAAATGTTGAAGAGTTCGTGCATCCTTGCATCAATCCTACATTTACTCTTATAAATAATTAATTTTCTCAATTACAGAAATTCACAAATAAAAAAAATCAATTTAAATGCATTATATCGTTAATGTTAATGAAATTTGTGGAAGTGGTCAAAGACATTCGACTCGGGGCTAGTTCGCAAATAGAAAATATTAATTTTATTTCAGCATAAAAAATTTCTCCCTTTTCTTGGTTCGGATTTTATTCAATTTTGTGCCACATCTATTAAAATATTAATTTATCATATGACTGTTTTATTTTAAGAAATATTTTTTTTTCGTAATGTTTTTATAAAATATTTATAAAAAAAAATAGCATAACTCAAAGAAAAAAAAGAAAAAATCAGAATCTTATTGTAGGAGAGGAAGGGTAAAATTCTCTATAATTATTTTTGGGGACGAAGCACAAGCGCAATTAGTAATAGTATACTCCCTCAGTCCGATCTGAATGTCCAACGGGAAAAAGAACATTCAAATTAAGACAGAAGAAGTAATTTGTAGTTTATACAACGCAAAAAGGGCAAGTGATAAGCTTTAAGAGTTCAACAATGAACCCATTCTTTCACCGACTTGCGGAACTTTCTTCAAATGGCTAGCCTCGAGAAATTGAGCCCAAGTACAGCATTTTCTAAAAATATACATTATTTCTAGCGATCATTTCATTAAACATGGTAGAACAAAATGTCATTCTTTGGTGTTGTCGATTACTTGTTGCAGAAAGTATGAAAATAAGTTATCATGCCTTCTCGCAAGGAGCTCTCACCTGCAGATACAAGTTACTGATCGCGTCGGTAGAAAAGCTTGACAACAAAGAAATGCAGGTTGGAACTTAGAGAGAACCCATGGACAAGTTTACGGATTGTGCACTCGTAGCTGAAAATCCTTCGTCCCTATCGTAAGTTATACATTTGTAATATCTGACGATATAACAAATAAGCTCATAATTCATAAACATAAGATGTAAATTCCTGGATAACGACCAAAAAAAGGATGAACTCGACAGAGGCATTGCACAGATTTACGTTTTCTAATTTACCCAAGCAATATAGAATTGACAAAGTCAGCAAAGTAACGAAGAGGGTTGCCGAAGAAGGGCTTCTGAAAGCACTGAACCCAGTGCACCAACCATTTCAAACATGAATCGAGAATTCAAATTAAAAATCTTTTTGGTTTTGTTACGACTGAATAGCCATTCCACTTGCAATGTAAAACATGGGGATTGAGGTGTCGTCTATTATCAACAAATACAAATGAAACAAATGCACGAGGCAAAGCTGATTACTGATGTGCAAACTCTAGTTCCTATAGTTAACGTGGTGGACATTTTGCTTAGGTATGTACAAAATAGTGAAAGGCAAAAAGAAACCATAAATAGAGGATGCATTGATAAGGAAGAGGAATTTGATAGAGGTACTAACCACATTATTGCAAGTTACTTCTGTCATGAAGAATCCCTCCCATTTTGATAGTCAATCCCTTTTTTACCATTTCGAAATATATGAACATGCATTTCTTGTTTGTCGACCAGCTCAAAGATGCAGATATCACCCATTTGAATTTCATTACCACGAACAAAGGCCATCCAACCACCACAAAAGGTATGCAACGTTTGCACCTTTGTTGTTGGTATTGAATTTACAGTCCAACACTTGCCTTTCAGATTACGCAGAATAATTTCTGTCCGGCAGTTAGGGAGGTACTCCATTGCGAACTGATAAGGAACTTTCTGCTAGGAAGAAATTTCTCAATAAATGAAGCAGTTTTAACAGAGTGAAGACTTGTGTGCAAGCAAAAAGTTCATTCATTAAACAATAAAACGCCCATGCAGCAACTGCTATCAGTTGGACAAAAAGAGAGTTTAATTTCAACAACTCTCAGACCAAAAATAAGTTATCCCTAAACAGAACTGGTCTTCTCCTAAACACCATTGTACTACTTCATGAGTTCATTCACAAACCAGCCGGCATCTCTCAAGAACCATGAAAAATTATTTCAATGCATCGGAGGAAATACTCACCAGAGTATATGAACCACTGACATTGAACTTCTTCATGATTCTAACAAAATGAGGATAACTGGAAATAAATGATTGTGCTGCAACTTTTTCTTCTGGAGCAGACTTCATTGACATGCAACCCTTGGTAGGAGAACCCAATCTTCCCTGTGAACTGGCTTCCCAGAGCACTGAATAATTTCAAAATCAAATCCTTCAGTGGAAGGGAACGAAGACTGCTGAGAGGAAAAATGTCGCGTTAAATGTATTCTAATTAATTTGACATAGTTACCTAATTCTCCACTTTTTGATTGATAAGAGATAGGTGAAATCTTCAATGCACTGTCACATTTCACTTTATCATGACCATATCCTTTCTTATCAACTATGTTCATCCATTGTAACAATCCATTTGGAGAATTCCCATTAATTTTCTTCGTCTTACGCCTAGAATATTTTCTTGGTGTAGAACAAGAAACATCAACCTTAGTTTTATGGATTTCCTTCTCACTGCAATTCTCCATCACCTCCTTCATCACCCTTATAATGTGTACTCGTAATTCACATCTGTACACAAGTTCAAAGATGCAAATGTCTCCTATATTTATATTGTTGTCACGAACAAAGCTTAACCATCCTCCACAGAAAGTATGGGATGTCTGCACTCTTGTAGTGGGGATTGAATTAACAGTCCAACTTTCTCCTCTGAGATTATGAAGCACGATTTTCACTTTGCAGTTAGGAAGGTATGCCGTCGCAAACTGATATGGGATATTCTACATCATGTGAGAAGCAAAAAAATGAGCAACCACATATGCAAATCTTTAATACACAAAGAAATGGGAGAGGAAAGAATGCTCAGAATGAGCTGCATCCCGTACTTCTTCCAATCAAATGGCAACGGAATAGCACCAATGAACATTTTCTAGTTTAGACTGTAAAAGCAATTATCTTTCTACCTTTGGATTTTCACCAATGTAACAACTTGAGGATAATTATTATGTCTTGAAAATATCATACAGTACATACAAAATAAGATATTCTAAAGGCAATATACTACATAACTTTTCTAAAAGAGCAATGTACTCACTAGTGTATATGAACCGCTTATGTTGAATCGTTTCATGACTTTCATAAAATTTGGGAAAGACGAAGTGAATGCTCGTGCTACTCTTTCAGCTTCTGATGCTGATAACAGAAAATCTTCCTTGATGATCCTGTTACCAATAGTTTCATCTGCTCCAAATTCAAAATTAAATGAAAAATGTGTCAATACTTGAAGTATTTGTTTGTTAGGATATTTTAACATGGTGGATCCTAAGTATATTTTTTGGCTACATTATTAATTGTCTTTCATGTAAAGGAAACTACTTTCTTCAAAACCAACATGGTAACGATCAACTGATTTACCTGAACTCACAATGGCCGTGTTTTCTTTAGATGGTAGTGCAATAGTAACACCATCTTCTTCCTGACTCTTATTTATGCATTCAGAATGAACTTGAGCACTTCTTGTTCTCTTAGGAATACCTTCAATTATACTGTCCAATAAAGTTGAACTCTCCCTATCTCTTTTCCGCACAAGATGGTTACCATAATTGCTTGAATCTTGACTGCAGTTGGAGCTAAATGCAGCTTCTTTCTCACAGGAATCCTGATCAAAGATTCGCACCGTGAAGTGCAAATTCCCATCATATCTGAAAACTAAAGAATCACCATATTCGAGAGAGTGATCTTTAACAAACGCCGCCCATCCGTCTTGGAAGAAAAGATTGTCATTCTGCTGAACTAAGTTAGCATGCCAGGTATTCCCACTCGGACCAAATAAGGAAGCAATCCCCAGTGCTGTTCCATCTATGTGTTTTGTGAATTTGAAAGGAATGTTCTGTAAATGATAGAATCAAACACTTCCATAGTCATAACATGAACAAACTTCGTGAAAGCAAAAGTAGATAGAATCGTCTAAAATTAATTTAGAATTCCTCAGCCAGATGAAGGCAACTAATATATTCATTATGCGACCTCAAATACTCTCCCAGCTAGGCAGTTATTATCCTGCCATGGTGCTTTTAGATAAAAATAATAATAATTATCACCATATGTCAATATTAACAAAGTACTATTGTCCGAAAAGGAATCAAGTTACCAAATGCATCTCCACCTTCACAAGCTAAATTTCCATGCCAGCCAAACACGAAATAAAGGCTACAAATAAATCTATTCAGTTTTCCAATTCCTATTAAATTAACCAGCTTATCTTCATTTCATTATACTTCATTACAACAATCACCAGCATCCCGAACTCGGATTCACTATCTTTTTGTTTCTGAACTATTGAAGATATTCAACATTTTCATTAAGCGGTCAAGGAAGTCTAGCGTAGTTGGTAAGTACTTCCGACTAGTAATAATAGGTCCAGGTTGGACACCCTGCCCCGGCATAATAAACAATTTTTAAGAAAAAAAAAAAGATTTTCATTAACATAGTTTCTAGTATAAACCTAATTTGAAATTCCAGATAAATATACCATCTAAAGTCCACTGAGGCAGAGAGAGAAAAAAACCATATTTATCTTCTGATTTCCAAATGCAGGTAAAGAAGACATATTTAAAGCAAACGAATGGAGCAAAAAAAAAAATGTTATACCAGAGCTTCGGAACTTAAAGAAGGGTCGAAATTGACAAGAAATCGAGGCTTCTTCAGATTCCACATCTTCTCAAGAATTCGCCTATTCCAAAAGGGTTTTGCCTGTCATTAAACCCAGAAGATTTGACCATTCGAATTCCAAATTTTTGCCAGAAATCACACCTCTGATTTCGGGTCTGTGAAGCAATTTTTAGAGAGAGATTGGTGTTATATTTTTGCTTGCTCCGGTAATCCTCTTAGAGCGGGGGAAGTAGTTTGTCCACCAATTACATATACAAATGTGGAATGAATTGTAATTGGTTGAGTGAGAGATACATGAGATCATCATATGAGAATTATCTTTTTATCCTTTTCGAGTGGAACTCTATCTAAATATATTTGGATTTGGATTAATTTACGTATGAACACGTAAGAAATAATTGAGTGCGTACATGTTTTGGCGTTAAGGTGTAACTAATATTATAAATTTAATTTACGAATCAAATATAATGTGTGAGAATTTGAATGTCAAGGAAGGAAAGAAGATTAATATAGTTTAGTTTAGCACTCTCACTCATGTCTTTGATTTTAATACAAATAAGTAAATTGATTTTTAATTTGATCTTTTAGTTTAAACATATAGAAAGTGCTAAAAGCAGCCCAAACAAATAAAAAAGGACAGAAAACATTGATTTTTTTTTAATAAAATACACAACCTTGTTAATTTTAAAAAAAAAACAACAACAACAAATGATCATGTTATTGTTTCTGTTCCTTTATTTTGTGTTGTAACCATAGCAGTCAAACTCGCGAGTTGACTCGTAGGATCGTATCTACGAGTTTTAAGGGGTCTTCCGAGTTAGATCCTAAGTAGAATCGGTAATCCGGTAGGATCGGAGTAAACTCGGTAGGATCGGTGTAGAAACGTAGGATTGCTACGATCCTACCGATCCTACGAGTCCACTCAAAACTAAAAATTTTAATTGCTGAAACACTTTATATTTTTTCTAATTTCTTATACTCAGAACTAATATTTTAAGATGTATACAAATTTATATATCTCAGGAGATATTTGAATCTTAATTAAAAATAGAAATTATGCATATTTTACCAATTAAATTAACTCCGGTTGACTTTTTTGCTGAATACTTAGTCATTAAAAATGAAGTTTCACCATTTGAATCATGTTTCAGCAACAGGTAAATTCTTTACTTAGTCATTAACTCCGGTGATTGAATGTTTCAATTCTCACATTTTATTTGAAAATTTTAGTTGTTTCACAATAATCTTAGCTATTTTTACAGAATCTTTTTACATTGCATTTATTTAATTTTGTTAACTTCAAATTAAATTTAATAAACATGTTTAATTTTAGTACATGATATTTGTACTTTTATCTTTATAATTAATAAACATGCTAATAACTTGAATGATTTAGTATTTGATTATCTTTTTTTTTCTTTAAGACGCTTTAAATTTGTGATTGGAATGTTTTTCTAAGAGTACATATATATTTTCAAAGTAAGTAGGATCTACGATCCGAGTTACGATTCTACGATCCTACGATCCTCATATACCCTCCGATCCTACGTAGGATCGCGAGTTTGACTGCCAGTCATTAACTCCGGTGATTGACTGTTTCAATTCTCACATTTTCTTTGAAAAATTTAGTTGTTTCACAATAATCTCAGCTATTTTTACAGAATCTTTTTACATTGCATTTATTTAATTTTGTTAACTTCAAATTAAATTTAATAAACATGTTTAATTTTAGTACATGATATTTGTACTTTTATCTTTATAATTAATAAACATGCTAATAACTTGAATGATTTAGTATTTGATTATCTTTTTTTTTCTTTAAGACGCTTTAAATTTGTGATTGGAATATTTTTCTAAGAGTACATATATATTTTCAAAGTAAGTAGGATCTACGATCCTACGATCCTCATATACCCTTCCGATCCTACGTAGGATCGCGAGTTTGACTGTCTTGGTTGTAACCTTTTACACAATTTCTATTTGCAACTCGCTACATTTTTAAGTATATCTAAATTAACTACATTTTTACTCTCTCTACCATAGAGTTTTTTTTATCAAAGGTGTCCTACCCAATGGGGCAGGCGCGTCGTGGGTTTGATACCTCCGCCTGCGTGCGGCAAGTTTTAATCTCTCTTACTAAAGTTATCTTCTCCTCGTCTGAGGCAGTTCTCTCTCCCCTATATGGGGCAACCGCCCAATCGGACTTAAAAAAAAAAATACCATAGAATTTTTTTTTTTTTGTTTTGTGGTAAATCTCTTGATCGATTAGGGGTCCTCCTGCAAACTTAAACCAAATTTGGGAAGATTTCATTTTAAAACTGATTTTTTTCAAACATTTTATACAAAATCTTAACAAGTGAGTTACAAGAATTTATAATCTTAATAAAATATATTTTATAGGCTTAATTATGGTTTAGTGCTATGCCTTAAAATAATAATATCATTCTTACAAGAATTACACCGACCAAACAAAATTTGAAAAAACATATTATTATCTCAATACATAGTATTATTCACCCAAAATAATCTGAATGCATAGTACTAACTACAAAATAAGAACTATCAATACCAAAAAAAAATATTTTTGTAGGCCTAATTATGGTATAATGCTATGTATTAAAATAATAATATCATTTTTACAATAACTGCTCCGACAAAAAGATAATTTAGAAAGTGTATTATTATCTGAATACATAGTACTAAATAAGAACTATCAATACCAAAACAAAATATTTTAAGAAAATTATAAACTCACTGGCGTTCCAACCTTATCGGAGTCATTCTAAGGTTCTAAAACACACAATTTATGCGGTAAAATTTAATAAATCTACATTTATAGAGCCTCAAAATCAGGTCTAAAAATACAGACTTTCTAGCCTCATCATCACCATCACCATCGCCTTCACCTTCACCTTCACCTTCAATGCCTACTTCTCAAACCAACTTTTTTCTAGTTTTTATTCTATTATAACTTCTTATATAAAACTCCTATAGGCAGCCTTGAGGATCTCCTCAAGGCAACTTTGGCATTACCAAAATGAAGGCCTATTGTTATTTTTTCCTTTCTATCCTTTTATTTTTTTCATTTTCTTTCCTTTCTTCTGCAATTTCTTATACTCAAGAATCATTCACCGCTCGTCGCCAACTACTATCTCTCCCTGAAAATGGCGACTTGCACGATAATTATGAATTTACCGTAGATATTCAATTTCAATTCCCCAATCTTAGGCTCCGTCGCGCCTACATTGCGCTACAAGCCTGGAAAGATGCTATATATTCCGATCCATTAAATTTCACTAGCAATTGGGAAGGTCCTGATGTGTGTAAATACAACAATGTCTATTGTGCCCCGGCCCCTGACGACCCTAGTAAGACAGTTGTAGCCGGCATTGATCTTAATCACGGAGACATTGCCGGATACCTCCCTGTTGAATTAGGATTATTGACTGATGTAGCCCTTCTTCATCTCAATTCCAATCGCTTTTGTGGGATGGTTCCCAAAAGTTTGTACAGGCTTAAATTATTGCATGAGTTTGATATCAGCAATAATCGTTTTGTTGGTTCTTTTCCAGAAGTGGTCATCAAGATTCCAAATCTCAAATATCTTGATATTAGATACAACAATTTTGAAGGAGATGTTCCTCCTGAGCTCTTTGATAAAGATCTTGATGCATTGTTCTTGAATGATAATTGGTTTACCTCTTCTATTCCTGAAAATTTCGGGAATTCGCCAGTTTCTGTAATGGTATTGGCTAACAATAATTTTAAGGGGTGCATTCCAAGTACCATTGCTAAAATGGCAAATACCTTGGATGAAATCAATTTCTTGAATAATAATCTTTCAGGGTGTTTAACTCCGGAAATAGGGATGCTTGGAAATGTTGAGGTTCTAGATGTTTCAACTAATAAATTCCAGGGAAGTTTGCCTAAGACATTCAATGGCCTTCATAAAGTTGATCTTTTGGATATTTCAAATAATTTCTTAACGGGATTAGTTTCCGATACAATTTGTGGGTTGCCAAGCTTGTCAAATTTCACATTTGCTAACAATTTTTTCAGTTCCGAGGCCAAGAGTTGCGAGCCGAATTCTAGGGAAAATGTTGTGTTTGATGATACATACAATTGTTTGGAAGACAAGCTAAAGCAAAAGACACAAAATCAATGTCTTCCTGTGGTGACCAAACCAATTGATTGCAGCAAATTTAAGTGCGGAAATGGTGATGGAGGAACGCCTGGAGGCGCCGAGAAGCCAAATCCAGAACCTCAACCGTCGCCAGATTCGCCAAATCAAAAGCCAGAACACCCAGAAAAAGGGCCTAATCCTCCTCCAGTTCCAAAATCACCAACTTTGCCAAATCCACCAAAACCATCTCCAAAGTTAGAAGAACCTCCAAAATCAAGTCCTCCAATACCAAGGCCAGAACCATCTCCAAAGCCAAATCCTTCACCGGTTGAAAAAACTTCGCCGTCTCCAAAGTCAGAACCTTCGAAATCAACACTAAATCCTTCACCACTCGCGCCAACTCCTGAAGCACCAACGCCAAATCCTTCACCACCTGCGCCAACTCCTGAAGCGCCAACTCCTGAAGCACCAACGCCAAAGCCAAATCCACCATCGCCAACTCCTGAAGCACCAACACCAAATCCCCCACCACACGCGCCAACTCCTGAAGCACCAACGCCAAAGCCAAATCCATTGGCGCCAACTCCTTAAACACCAATGCCAAATCCTCAACCACCCGCGCCAACTCCTCAAACACCAACGCCAAAGTCAAATCCTCCACCAGATGAAAAAACTCCATCTCCAAAGCCAGAACTGCCGAAGCCAAAGCTAAATCCTCCACCATCCAAGCCTACACCCACCTCAAGTACCAACACCACAACCATCTCCAAAGCCATAGCACAATCCACCACCACCACCAATGCCAAAATTCCCGCCTAATCCCCCTAAATCCTCTCCTCCACCACTCAACTTACCACCTCCTCTGGCCCATTAGCTACCTCTCCCGGTCCATTCCCCACCGCCACCTATACAATCTCCCCCACCACCCCGGCATCATGTACAATCTCCACCACCACCAGGCAACTCGGACAATATTATTCCCCCAGATATCGGTGTTGTATATTCATCACCCATCACCTACCTTCCCAAGATACTAAACTTGTGGGATTTTATTATTTTTACTACATTTTTGCCATTTTCTTGTTTCCAATAGATTTTCTTAGTCATTAGGAAAAATGAAGTTTTCGCCATATGTACGAAGCAAAAACATATATTGTACCACCTTTTCATTACAGTGTGCGGCTTAGGAAAGCATCAAAACTAATACTGTCAAACGGATCGAAAGTTCGTGGACCGGTCCGTAATCCGTACTAAATGAACTGGGTATGGATTCAAAAATAAAAGTCTGTTTAAATGCGAGTATTTTGGGTCCGGATCCATTTGGATTTGGACTTCGCGGACCGGACCCGGACTAGTCTACGGATTAATCCGCGAAAATTAAAATATCAAAACGGACCCGGACTTTGCGGACCGAATCCGGTCTCATCAGCGGATTAGTCCAATATATATAATTTCTTTTATTTTTTATATATCAACATCAAAGATTCAAAGTTTTCCAACTCAAATCTACTCAAAATTCAAATCTCATATTCTCTCTCTCGACTCTCTTAGTCTCGTACTCTCTCAACCTCTAAACTCCAGCCGACATTCACATCTATCCCATTTTCGTCTCTTTCGTCGAACAGTTCTAATCGATTCGACTGGAAATCGATTAATTGTTGATGGGTACAAAAGTTCAATAGGGTTTTTTACTTTGTTTGTGAAATAACGCACATTAATTAGTTGCATAATTTCTATAAAAAATAGTTTAAGAGTTATTGTTGGTATCTGTTTCTTGTAAGGAAGAGGAAGAGATCTGAAACTTGGGAAAATGGAAATGTAACCTAACAAAAAAATTACAATTCGTTTACCTCTTTCTTTACATTTCAAGCTTAACATCTTATGACAGTAAACTATTTAACTTTTATAAAATTATTTAATCGTATGTATCTTGATTTTGTCATTTACTAGCTATATGGATGCTGATTTTAATTGGGATGTAGACTAGTATTGAGTTGCTACTTTCTTGTACCTTGATATAATGAATTTTTTATTATTGACTTTAGGTCTGTCCGTAGTTTATTCAGATGCAACATACTAGTTATTTTTCATTTACTAGTTTCATTAAATGAATTATCATTTTGCGGCCCGTAATTTTTCACAAACTATAAGCGTATTGGGTATGGACTTATCATTTTGAGGTCCACGAAAAAATGAATTAAGTCCAATTCAATCCGTTTAGAGTGAGTTCATTGCGAATTTAGACCGGTACGTTTGACAGTGCTAATCAAAACTCAAAAGGCTTTGGGATGCAAAAGTTGTAATTTTTTATACAATGTTACGTACATATTTTAGAGCAAAGACATGATCATACTTCTTGTCTATTCCTCTTCATCACTTTCCCTTTTATTTGTCAACTGCATTTAATTTGAAACAAAAATCTTTTTATACGAAAACTTGTAATCTCTATTTCTACTACTAATAGCGTAAACTTGAGTATTATTTTTTATTCCCACTCATAATAAAGTGTCATATTTTTTTTTAAAAAGAAAAAATCATAACCTAAAAAATAATGAAACTCATACAGAAAGTGACATACTTGTAAGAATATTATTAGTGGGACAAGAAAGAAAACGCAAATATTGAACATAAATATTTTTCCTACCAATATTTCCAGTTTTCCCACTAATAGATAAGTTTTTTTTTTTTTTTTTTTTGAGCGCCCGAAGGCGATTGCCCCCGAAGGGGTAGAGCGGAGAGTACCCTAGATAGGGAAGATTGAAGCATGCCCCATTCCTGGGGAGGGAAGATAAGCCTCATAAGGAGGAGAATTATTTGCCCCATTATGGGGAGATATAGGAATCGAACACGGGACCTCCGCCCCGTGTTCGGGTAGCCTTACCACTTGGGCTACCCGATTCCCATACTAATAGATAAGTTTGAACCAAATAAATTTCCAATTTCCACAGTATGAATTGGGTAAGGTAAGTAATAAATAAATTACTGCATCACTTTATATTACCTCATATTAATAAATTACTCTTATAAGACTTCCTATTAGAAAAGAAAGAGATAAATTACACATCACAGTATAAGAAAAGGAAAGAAACGAAAGAGCATTGTGCATTTGTGCACAATTTTCTCAGAGTCTATAACACCCTGCATCTCTCTACTCAATATTTCACTTTGTACCCAACCTACCCACTAAAATCGGCAAATAATCGTCTATATCCGTCTGTGTATTTATTTTTGTACTTAACCAATCACAATTCACCATGTATATATATATATATATATATATATATATATAGTTAAAAAAATGTGAATTTTTATTAGCTGGATACAGAAACAGGTACACAGACGGGTACAGACGATTTTTACCCACTAAAATCAGTGTAGAGATGCTCCAACGTCACCAGATACTGGCCCGTCAAAATAATACCAACAAAGAATAAATATAATTTCTAAAAACTGACAACACCATCAAAGATTAAAGAACTGAGACGGCACTAAAAAAAAATAAGAACTGAGACGGCACTAATAAAAACTGTTTTATTGTAGTGTTTCAGTCGCTACAACCGCATATTCCACCACTGCTTTGAGTTTAGGATACGACGAAAGCTTCTTTGGTATCAATTTCCAAGGTTTGTTCTTTTTCTTTTGTCCCATAAAACTCCATTTCTTGAAATTTGATGTTTCATACATATATCCGACAACACCAATCACCATCAACCAAATTCAAAGAATATACCCTTTTTTTTTTTCCTTCCTTGCTTTATATAAATTCATCTTGCAGTTGCTGAAAAAGGAAATTCAAAAGCATTCTGTATTGAGTTGAAGTTTCTTTTGTCTACTTTTTTTTTTTTTTAACAGGGAAAAAATGGTGGCAGTGATGGAAGCTGTTCAAGCACTTCCTTTGGGCACAGTTGTTGCTGTGGGTGGTCCTGCTGTTGCTCTTGGTGGTCTTTCATGGTTGTTCCTCAATGCTTATGTCAATAATCAACACAGGAGGAGATCTTCCAACCTTCCCCCTGTTCCTGGTATTTTTTCTTTTCTTTTTTAAAATTTTTATCATGGGGAAGCGTGTCGAAATTGGGGTCATTAATTTCGAGTCAGAAATGCTGAACCAACTGCGTTAGCCTTCTTGAGCCCTGTTTCTGATACTTGGTTTATGGTTAACTTTCAGTTTTCTCGTGTACTTGTATCGAGTCTGCTCTGGGTTAGGTTTCATTGATCAGACTGGTTTTGATCTGAGATTAGTTTGGAACTGAGATTAGAAATGACTAGACCAAATCTAATCAGACCCTTTAAATGCTGAATAGTTATGATATGGACCATGTCAACTGGTCAAATCACTACAAGATGAGGAGAGATATAATTTTGTGATGATGTGACTAATTCTGGATCACAAGGTCATGTGGACCTGGTCCATATCAGAATTTTTCTTAAATGCTATTTTTGAATGGGCTTTGGAAAATCTGATTCTGATTATTGTACCAGATTTGTTTTAGGTAGATGTATGTTTCAAGTTTTTTTTTTTTTTGTTTGCTCTGATTAGAAAATTGAAATGGTTTGATTGGGTTGAAGAGATACCAGGACTACCAGTGATTGGAAATTTACTACAGTTGAAAGAGAAGAAACCTCATAAAACTTTTGCAAGATGGGCTGAGACTTATGGACCTATCTACTCTATCAAAACTGGTGCCAACAAAATGGTTGTTCTCAACTCCAATGAAGTTGCTAAGGAGGTATATCCTTTGTTTCTTTATCTTTTCTTTTCTTCACTATTATAGGTCAAGAATTGAGAGCATAGTTTTGTCAATCTTCCTATTTATCTGCATTGGTTTGATCTTAAATAGGAGTTTTTATAAGAATTTCATTTAAGGTTTGAGATGCAAGATTGAAATAAACGTATTCTCAATTGATACAATCCCTCATTTAGTTAAGGATTTCAATGCTGTTTGATCATTCATGTAATGAAAAAGGTATATATTCGAAGGTAAAAGGGATTGTGAAGCTTATAATTGAGCAGTGTTTCTTGGATTCAGAGGAAAATAAATGGAGAAAATTTATTTCTCTGGGTTTTATAGTTGGCATTGTTGCTTTTAACTGGCATCCTGAAACGCACAAATACATTTCCCCGGTATAGTTAGAGACCTGCCCATGTTGATGTTTGTCAATTATAACATTAGATAGCCAAAGAATTGACTACGTTTCTCAATTTTGTTGGCTTGTTTTCAGGCTATGGTGACCAGATATTCATCCATTTCATCAAGAAAGCTATCAAATGCTTTAAGAATCCTCACCGCTGATAAAAGCATAGTCGCAATGAGTGATTATGATGAGTTCTTCAAGGAAGCTAAACGATGCATACTCACAAGTGCTCTAGGGTCAAATGCTCAGGTTATTGTTTCCAGAAGCTCCTCTATTGTTCTCTTTTTGATATAATTATTTACACTCGATACTTGTTCCTATGTTCATATCAGAAACGACACCGTGTCCACAGAGATGTGTTGTTAGAGAATGTTTCTCAACACTTGCATGCTTCTCTGACTAATGATCCCCTTGAAGCAGTGGATCTCAGAAAATATTTCCAGTCTGAACTGTTTAGATTAGCTCTTAAACAAGTAAGTCATTATAAAAATAATACTAACAACAATGCTCGGTAATCTTCAATTCAGATTGGCTCTTGGTATTTTGATAAGGTCTTAAAACATACTATGTATTTGCAGGCTCTGGGAGAGGATGTGGACTCAATCTATGTAGAGGAACTCGGGATGACTTTTCTGAGAGAGCAAATATTTAAGGTCTTGGTGCATGATCCAATGGAAGGTGCAATTGAAGTGGACTGGAGGGATTTTTTTCCATATTTGAAGTGGATCCCCAATAGAGGCTTTGAAAATAGAGTTGAGCAGATGCATACACGCAGAGAAGCTGTTATGAAGGCCCTTATTACGAAACAGAAGAAACGTTTTGATTCGGGGCAGGTAATCTGGCCTTATTAGTTTAGTTGTCTGAGTTCTTGGTCATATACTCATAATGAGGCTCTTGCAGGAATTGAACTGTTATCTTGACTACTTATTATCCCAAGCAAAGTCATTTAGTGAGAAACAGATATTAATGTTGATTTGGGAGTCAATTATTGAAACATCAGACACTACTATGGTAACGACTGAATGGGCAATGTATGAACTTGCAAAAGATCCCGAAAAACAGGTTTTCAATTTCCCTCATTTCCTATACTTTTACCACTTGATCATCATAGCTTTAGTTTCAATTGCTCATTTTCCTACTAATTGTACAGGAACGTCTTTATCGTGAGATTATAGATGTTTGTGGGTCAAATAAGGTCACAGAGGAGAATCTATGCAAGCTTCCATATTTGTCTGTTATATTTCATGAAACTCTGAGAAGGCACAGTCCAGTACCGATAGTTCCTCTAAGATACGTGCACGAAAACACAGAATTAGGAGGATACTATGTTCCTGCTGGAACTGAGGTTATTACTTTTCCACGACCTCTTATTAGATAGTACATGCATTTCTTTTCAACGTCCTCTTCATTGGACTAAATTGAAATGTGGATTTATATCATGTAGATCGCGATAAATATATACGCCTGTAACATGGACAAGAACGTCTGGGATAGCCCGGAAGAGTGGAAACCGGAGAGGTTTCTTGATGGCAAGTATGATCAAGCGGATTTGTACAAGACGATGGCTTTTGGAGGAGGAAAGAGGGTATGCGCGGGTTCTCTTCAAGCCATGTTAATTTCTTGCGTGACTATCGCTAGGCTAATTGAGGAGTTTGAATGGAGACTATCGGATGGAGAGAAAGACAATGTGGATACTTTGGGGCTTACAAACCAAAAACTTCACCCTTTGCTAGCAATGATCAAGCCAAGAAATTGATGGTATTATCTCATATTATCTTTAGCATAAGAGATAAGATTAGTAGTCCCTAAGACCCTTTTATGTCTCTTTTCTATCATTTCAAATGTCATAATTTTTTATATGGTATCTAAAACTAAGTACTATCAGCTAATACAACTATGTATAATAGTAATGCTAAAGATTTTTATCTACTATTATTGTTCTTTGATTTTCATTGTTTTCTACCTTAGAATGGAAATGGAATAGAAGAGTTTAAGCATGCTCCTAAGAATTCTGGGAAATAAAATATCAGCGGTCCTACTTGGCATTATTCAACGACTTGAATTTTTTTTTCTATATCAACTTTATTGTTTCCGACTCTCCATTATTCTTTGTAAAAGTATTTTGGAGGGGACCTATCTATTATAAGAAATGGGGAATTCGGGGATTCGAACTCATGACCTCTACGTCATGAGATCTCGGCTTTGACCACTAGGTCAATCCTCATTGGCATGGTCTCACTTATATAAGTAGAGTCGTTAGAAATACGTGAAGAGAATATGTTATTGGATTAATGGAATAAATATATGATAAAAATTTCTAAACAATCTTAACAATTTTGTAAATTTTGAGGGAGGGATGTTGGGACAAACCTAATAGAGCTGCATACCTCCTAATCACCCCAATTTATAAAGGAATGAGTTCCAATCCTAATGGCTCCTACCTCATTATAACAACCGAGTTAGTACAGAATTTAAATCGCATGATGTGAATTATTAAAAACATAACACAAGTTGTATGTGCACCGCTATTAGAGATCCAATTATACACTTTTGTCAGGGATCTAACCCGACTCTGCGCGAGTTGCCCCAATTTATACTACTTAAAACAAATGGATCACTTGATTATCATGCTTCTTCCATGAGTCCCTGATCTCGGCATAATGCAGGGAAATTCCCTCTTTCTTTTTGCTACGTCTGCACAGGTGAATTCCACCGGATCAAGATTGTTTCATTTTTTTAAATCGGAGTGCACGTAAAATTGAGTTTTGTTCCATTATAGTTTGGTTTCAAATTCTTCGAGTTACGTAAAACTTGATTTCTTTTAAGAGATTTGTAAAGCTCGACGCGGCCATGTTAGGGAATAAGCATAAATTTCGCGCTGCTGACACCTATTAGCTATTAAATTTTTTTAAACAATATAAAAAAAAATTTATTTAAAAAAATTCTTAATAGTTGTTATTATAGTTCACTCAATGGCGGATACAGAATTTGAGAGAAATGGAGCACTCGTCGATTCACTCTATTGGTGTATGATCAATTATGAACCGATCATCTCCTCTTTTTTTTTAAACAGTAAAATCGTATTATATATCATCGAAGGTATCATGTAGAATATGTGGAAGGAAAAATTCCGATGGGTCTCTAAAACATTAAGTGGATGCTCTAAGCCTCATAGTATGAATATATCATCTAAATTGAGTAAAATACACGATATTTACTATTATTTTTATTTTTTAGAGAGCACGTGACCCCGATGACTGGCTACTGCATCTGTCACTTAATTCACTAATAGTTGTAAGTGAATTGCGATATTAACAGGTGCCAATAGTAAATAATTATCCTTTTTTGCACCAACCTTTTCACATGTGAAAAGTTTAAGTTTGTTCATCAATAAATCAATTCACTTTATTTTATTTACCTTACAATTTTTTTTAAAAAAAAAAAAAAAAAAAAGAGGTATTACCGTGAAATGTACCTTTGTTAATAGTCTTTGATAGATTCCTTACCTTCTTTTTTTTTTTTTTTGGTGAATAATAGATTCCTTACTATCGTTCCAACTTGTTATTTTGTTTTAGAACAACCATCGTTTGGGATGGATTGTGTGAAAAAAAAAAAAGGTATTTGAAAATGACAGAACAATAAGAGAGAGACAGAATCTGAAAGAGAAGGCGGCAGACAGTGAAGACTGTAAGAGAGACAGACAGCTGAACAAAGGTGACTGTCTTTGTATCATAAATCAGATGGCTGGAGCATAACGCGTGCCCTCTTCTGTCCTCGGTCTCTGATGATAATACTTTCATTACATGTTACGAAAAATAAAAAAATTTAAAATTAAAATATTTTTGTAATTATATTATAAATATTAATCTCTTAAATAAAATTAGTAGTATACAAGTCATATTTAAAACAGTAATATTGATATTTTGATTACAAAAAAAAATTTAATTTTTACTTACTTAATTTTCGCAACATATAATGAAAGTATTATATTTAGGAATGGATGGAGTACTTTCCTGTAACTATTAAGTTTTATTTAAAAAAGTAAATAATTTTTTTTTTTAAATTACAATTTACAATTGCATTTTTAGAATTATTTTTCATATTTTGCAAATAAAATTCAATTTCCCTGCACGTGCGTAAAAAATATATGTTCACAATTTAATAGTTATATTTTATTTAAAAATAATTAACAATGAACATTTGCTTTTTAAAAACAACTCTTCACGATATTAAAACAAAATTCAATATTCATACCAAGTCATTCAAACCAACCGTTATATAAAGAATGAATTTTGTTTCAAAAAATGAGCAGTTATTTTTTTAAATAACTTTTCACTCCAAAAAAAAATCGGTAGTTCATTCAAAACAGGTTAAACGTATTCTAATCCCCACGTGGGCAGACTGTGCATAAGTTCGAGCTATTTTGGTATCGACAAACTTTCGATTTGCACCTTTGTGCGAGCGCACACGACTTTCTCACATGAGGCATAATATTAGTAATACAATTTAAACTCATGTGAACCACTTTTCATTATAAAGTGAATTTCACTTTCAAGGGTTTCCCATGTGTAGGGGTGAGTAAATTCGGTTTTTGCCGAATTCCGACCGAATTCGAATTCAATTTGGCAATTCGAATTCGGTCCGGTTTGACTATTTTTGAATTTGGTGTGCCGAATTCGAATTCAATTTTTTTAATAATTAATTATTATTATTATATAATTAAATATATTATATAATAAAAAATATACCCTCCAATTTGGCCAATTCGGTCGAAACCGAATTCCGAATTCCCCAATTCGGCCAATTCGAATTCGGTCGGTTTTGTGAGGTAGGAAAAAATGAAAAAAATGAATTCAAATTGCCAAATTGGCCAATTCGAATTCGGTGCTCACCCCTACCCATGTGGGATGTCGGTTTAAAACTCATTTACCACATTTCATCCACCCCACTGTATACCAATTTATCATTCACACCATTAATTGGTTTTGTTTTCTCACATGTTATATATCATCGCGAAGTTTGCGCAACCCACTTTGTAATAATCTCAATAACATTCAAAAGCGAGCGGTGTAACATATAATAATATTGGCTCAAAAATGCCTTCACGACACTTTAATTCTTTGAGTAAACCAATTTCTCGAACATTCCTTGGCTCAAATCAATGATCGTTCATCCTAAATTGTGAAAACACCCTAGCGTCGATCTCCAAAATCCGCTTCCTTCTCGTCCGTGGAAAATCATAGTAAATACTCCAGATAGACGGTCTTTAATGTGGAATATTGTCTAGAATCAATTTCATATCCTATAGAATCCTAACTGAATTGAATCTCTAGATAATATTTTATCAAATAAAATAAATATCTCAACTGTTGGATCCTTTAACTAAATCAAGATAAAATCTCCCAAATCAAATCTCAACCGTTAGATCTTTTTGATAACCAAATATATTCCAAAATTACGTCTTATCTTAACCTCCAAGAAAAATATGATTATTATCTTTTATTTTTTTTATTTTTCTATTTTTTTAAAATCTCTCAAGATGAATTCTTTTTACACTTCCTACCCGAGCAATGGCGGAGCATACAAGGGGCAAGGGGCCCCCAAGATTTTTTAATTTTTTTATATACTAGGTATATATATATCCAACGGTTCAGAATAAGATAGATTTTTTTAAAAAAAAGATCAGACATTTTACAAAGTACATGAAAATATATTTTTTGATACCCAAATCTAATTAGATTTGGACTCATAGATTATTAAAGTAACCAATAATGGATTCAAAAGACCCACTAAAACCTAATAGACCCACCAAGACCCATTATTACCCAAACAATTATATACGTGACCTTTTTCTCTCTCAGACATTTTTCACTGATCAGTAGAGTGAAAATGGTGAATAAAATGTGTATAACTCTAGTCTATAAGATTTATCAAAAAAAAAGTTTTGGCTCCGCCAATGTTTATATATACTTTTATGAATTTATTTTGTCAATGTTAATTGTGCCCCCAGTAGAGTGAAAAAGGTGAATAAAATGTGTATAACTCTAATTTATAAGATTTCATCAAAAAAAAATTTTGACTCCGCCAATATTTATATGCTTTTATGAATTTATTTTGGCCCTCAAAGAAAAATTCTTGGCTCCGCCACTGTACCCGAGCATCAATTGTGGAGCACCGAGGACAAGATAATAAATGGATTCCAACCCAGAAGGCAGAAATTCTGAAACATCAAACAATTTACAGTACAAATGTACGATGAATAGAACCGTGCATGGAAAATCCCTATATTTTGTTACTGTATGGTAGTCTTCTGGTACAGTTACAGAGGAAGGAAGATGAATGTATGAGTTGTGATTCATATCGGTCCAATTCAGATGTTGATCGTTCAAAGTTCTCGTGTGTGTAAAATACTTGATGATTTTTTAATTAAAAATTTAGTGATGGAAATTATTTTTCTCGATACTTACTAAAAAAAATTCATATTAGATTCTGAAATTTAGATGATACCACCCGTCAAATATTTTGATTCGAAAATAATAACATATTTTACATGATATAAAATAATAAGTGTTCCGCATTAATGGAAGTGATGGAGGAGAATCAAAGGAGTGCAGTGACCGAAAAATCCGCTCCGAAACAGTACGAATGGAAAGAAGGGACGAGACCCACCCAATTATTTGATCCCCACGCTCTCCGACAGTAATCATACTGTCGGCTGTGACTTAATCTTCCTAATCCCAATATTCTTCTTCTCTCTCTTTTCCTGTGTCTTTCTTCTTGACCCAATCCAAAACCAGTCCGGCTCCTACGTGGAATAGGGATTGTTCCGCTCTCAGCCGTCGGATGTGATTTTGAACGGTTCAGATCTGGAGAGAGAAAATTTGTAGCTGGATTTAAAATATTAAAAAAATAAAATTTTTCTCTCCAGATCTGGACCGTTAAAAAATTTCATCCGACGGCTGATAGTTTATCCCGCACATGCGGAACAAAAGCTATCCTGCATAGGAGCTGGGAGCATCCAAAACAACCTTTTAACTCATTATCTTTGTCCCGGCTCCTATGCGGAACACGATTTCAGCCGTCGGATGAGATTTTTTAACGGTATAGATCTTAACTTCGCCTAATCTTCTTCGGACTTTTTTTAAGTACTTGTTTGTCAAGTTTGAAATTAGTAAAATTTGAGATTTCAATTTCAATTTTTCTAAAGTTAAAGAATTCATCAATTTCCACTCTCGATTAATCTGATATATTCATGTGATCGACCATTTCAAAGTAGAAATACAATTTTGCTTTTTATTCAAAGGTTCACAAACGAAATCTAGCTTAATAAATACTCCAATCACTTCAATCAACTCTAATTAACCTAAAATTGAATCTTTATTTCTCTAACTATAGGATTAATAAATATTTCGTTTGTCTTAAATTAATAGGACGTTTTTTTATATTTATTTATTCCAAAATAAATATTTATTTTTTTAAATGAATATATTTTCTCTCTAAACTCAAATAACTAAACTCTCATTTTTAAATATTCAAACTTCATTAACATATATCCAAGGATGCAACATTCACTAACATTAACATGACTCATTATACATTGTATCAACATCTAACACATTGGACTCCACAAATCGTTGCAGCCCAATGATAGTCCACATCAAGTTTAGGCTCACATAGAAAGACTATCGGGATCAATGACACATTGCAGGATCTCTCGGAATCTCTCCAATTTCATATCATATAAACTGTATCCTCCAATCGAACGAGTCCTGCCATTGAGTAGATCCTAGACACGAGTTCAAAGTAGGGCGACGACTCGGTTGACCAAACCATATAGGACTAAAGACGACATGACTAAATATGATGACTCAAGTATGAACCAAGTAAGATGATTAAAATGATAAACAATTAGACAATTTCGTAAAATAGCCAATTACAATCCATGTTACACGTATAACACTTAACAATAACGAATTACGTAATTGCAAGTATAATAATGCAGTAATTCAATTTACTATTCAGATTATAACGTATTTAAATCAAGTCTAAAACAGTTTATGTAATATCGGACGCAATAAACTCAATTCATGCAATTGACCCGTAAATTTCACAATTCATGCGATAATTAATCATCCAAACAGTCCCAAAACGTAAACCCAACATTATCACTGATTATACATAATTAAAAGCGATAATTATACGACGTAGGGGGTCCTACCTCGAACGAAGACAATTAATCACACAAACTCGTAATAATACTGTCTAGTCCCGCTCTCGGGACTATAATTTCCTTTTCGGGACTCGAAATGACATGTTGTTTGAGCTCAATCGAACCTTATTCAATTATCTTCGAATCGATATATTGTGACCTGAAAACGGACGAATAACGCTCCCTCAGTAATCTTTCGAAGTCTGCCCAAAAATTATGAACTCACAGAAATCTGCTCACTGATGCCTTGCGGCTCTCCCTCCGGGCAGCCCCTTATCTCCCACTAAAGGCACGGCTCCCCAGAACCCTACGCCCTGCTGCATTATTTTATTTTGTTCTTGGTTGTTTTTATGTGATGTGAATCCCCTGCCCCCGTATAATGTATATATACTATATAGCTATATAACCCCCCGTCCCTTCTACTACTATTTAAATATACCCCCGTCTCCCCATGTTCCTTACGTTATATATTTATATATAATAATCCTTTCATATTTCTACTTCTTACTTTCCTTTTCACCACAGCTCCTATGCGAAAAGGCTTTTGTGCGGAACATGTAGGAGAAAAGCTCGTCCGTTAAATTAAAGTTTTGACGGCTAAGATTGATTAAAAAATGAACAGCGGTTCATTTTTCAAGGCAAAAAAAGTGTTCCGCATGTGCGGAAAGATTGTTGTTCCGCATAGGAACCGGACTGTTTCCTTTTATTTATTTTAATTCCTTAACCAATTATATTAATTCCTTATTTATTTAATGATTTTTTATATATTTTATTTTTATTATGTTAACTTTTCTAATTCAAATAAAACTCCTAGTTAATTCCAATTCTAATTTTTACATATAATTAAATTACTCAACTACGTGAATTATAATTACATTCCACATTACGATACGCGAGTAAAAAGTCCATCAACAAAACGTAAAAAAAATAACACGTAATCTGTTATAACAATTAAATAGATATGAAATCACTTAATTAACACGAATAAATCTCGTCGACGAAATTAAATATACAAAAATTAATTAAACTGAAATTGTACATAGACAAAAAATTACGGGTATTACATAGGCGTTTGGGGCTTTAAAATGGTTCTAGAATTATGATTTATGACACGTTTATAATGGTGGTTTAATTGTAAAATAGTGCATCACACTTGAGGAAGTTGGTCAGACCTAATTATGGTTGGAATGTCTCAACGGTGGCAATGATAATCACGAGGTGGAGGTCAGAAATTATTACCCACACTAGTTTTAATTTAATCAAGGATTTTTTTTACGAGGATTCGTCCATGCGTAGATTAAGGAAATTTTCATAATCACTAAACAATTTGGAAGATGAAAATTAAATTATCTACAAGTACTATTACTATTTGATTGAATTTTAAATTATTACTCACACTAGTAATATGCATATGGTGGCTCTGGCCACTAATTGATTGAAAATAAAATAAAGATCTTGAGCCAAAATTTATAATACAAAATAGAAGAAAATAATATTTCTTACGAAGATTTGCTTGAGATATGATAACCAATTCTTGGTACTTGATCCATTTGTTTTTTCTACCTCTCTTATATATAGAGCTGTCAAAATGGGTATATGCCCACGGGCATGCCTTCCCATGAGATTAATGAGCGGGTATGAGGTTATGAATTCCATACTCATTTAAATGCGGAAATTAACAGGGCATACCTATTAGGGTAAAGGGTTATGCGGGTATGAGCGGGTTGCAACCGGGCATGCCCACTATGTTTTTTTTTATTTATTAATTTTGGATAAAAATTAATAAGGCTCTTCAATCTTCTTCAAACTTACCACTATCTTCTTACACGCATTCTTACCAAATATAGGAATCATCTTCTTCCGAGAAATGTACAATCTCAAATATATGTACGCAATTGGATTCACGGTTTCATTTATGAAGGTAACTAAATTATGTTCTAACTTATCATTTATCATTTACCATTTATAATGTTTTAACTTCCTTAAGTGTGTGTTATATTTGTGAATATGATGAGGAGGAATCAATTATTCTTCAAATTGTGGACTTTGATTTAATTATTATTTTTAACTATTTTGTATATTGTGGAATTTGATTTGATTATTTTTGAACTATTTTGGATTTTTATTTCCATTCTATAGGACGGTAAACCGTAAGTGGTGATTTTTTTGGATTTGATCTATTTTTCTAAAAAAAAAATATATTAATAAGGGTCACGGGCATGCCCATCTGCCCACGGGCATTCGACGGGCGGGTACGGGCATCCCTTTTGATGGCCCGTTAAAAAAGCGGGAATGCCCGCCCATCCCCATTTAAGACATGCCCATGACGGAACGGGACGGGCGGGCATATCCGTTTTGACAGTACTACTTATATGTTTGTGAGTGATAGATAACACACAAAACTAGTGAGCGGCGAGAGAGGGGATGGAGACCTATGTTAACCAATGTCTGTTGTAATTGTATCCATACGACACGACATGGTATGTATATGACATATTTATCGAATTTGATTAACACCGATCAGATATTTTGTTTTAAATATTTAAGTATACAACACCTAAATACACATTTGTACTCGACACGCGTACTCAAGTCCGAAAAACATAGCCAAAGACCATATTTATAGCTTATGAGTGACCCCTTCCCATTCACATCATAGGTCATTAATAGACTTCTTAATTCTTCCTCCAACAAACACTTCATGATTTCTTATGTCGTGAAGGCTCCCGGCTCCTATGCGGGACGAGCGGGACACCATCCCAGCCGTCGAATGAGATTTTTTAACGGCCCAGATCTGGAGAGAGAAAGTTTTTTTTATTACTTTTTAAGTCAATCGCAACTTTTCTCTTTTCAGACCTGGGCCGTTCAAACTATCATCCGACGGCTGAGATTGTTCCGCACGTGCAAATTTTTTCCTGTTCCGCATAGGAGCCGGACTAGTGGTGAAGATAACTTTAGTTGTAACTCCAAACCTTAACATCCATAACCATGTGAGTTAGAAATTAGAATGCCCTTAATTTAGTGGTCAATTCCACTACATCTTATAATCTAGAGTGAAATTTGTGAGCATCATTCCAATTAGACAAGGCATTAATATTAAAACAGGACAAGGCATTTGCCAGCATCAATTCAACATGTAGGTCATGATGAAATCGATTGCTATTCATTAATCGATTCATTCATGTTCAATTCGAAAGTTGTTTGTAAGCTACAAATATCCGGTGCTGACAAAATAATGGTAGTCTTCCATAACTTTTTCTCCAACAATCATTTTTTATCCACTTTTCCATTTTCTGTTTGAAATACTTGTGTCAAATAGCATTTTCACTCTAAATGGATGTCACAACCTTCAATTAAAACTTATTAAAACAAAACTCATTACAATCTAAAAAGCATCCAAGAGCACTCTAATGTACTTCAATACAAATAGCTTAAAAAATATAACGTTTGACTGATATAAATTGTTGTTACTTGTTATTGATATTACAAGTTGTTGTTTGGGTTAGTTTTAACGATTATGTATCTATTTGGATCAGATTATTATTATAAGTTGTGATATTTTACGTTATTGTTTTGTCAACTTCAACGCATTGTGAAATATTTACTTAGCAACAAAAAAAAAAACGTATTCTGAAATATCTCTCTGAATTACATATTATAATTATAAGATGTTTTTACTGTTATTATGAATAGTCATTTGTGTTAGCTTGCCGCTCGTATCAAAATAATTTCAACGATTGAAAAAACTATCTCGAATAGATTGTTATTATAAGTTGTCTTTATTTTCAATATAGGTTGTCATTAACCTGTTGTTTGTGTAACTTTAACGGTTGCTTATTCATTAAAATGTAGTAGAGTTACTAGAGTATATAGTCATAGAGTCCCCTTGAAGACATTCAAAAAACTTAACAGACATATTTCAACGGAATTTTTTTTGATATAAACCTGCTCCACATGGATCATATGATACATCACTGCAGAATGAGAGAAGAGGCAATTTTATAGTGATATAATCAATTTTTTTACCAAATAGTCTAGTAGATCAGGTCCACAAAAGAATGGTTCTTTCAACTGTGGTTAGCTGATGCGATAAACCATGAATTTATTTCTATTTAAAAGAAAATATTTTCTTTATTTCATAATATAAAGCCTTCTAACTGGCTGCATAAATTTGCCAAAATAATAAAATAAAATAAAAAAAATTATGTACGAGTTGCTTTTAGTGTTTTTTTAATCTAAATTTGTACAATAATATAATATTAAAGTTAATTAGAACTCATTCCGTCCTAGACAGTAGTCGTATTTACAAGTATATCCTGTCTCACTAGGATGGCCCCCTCTCAATAAATATAAAACCCACTTCCAACTTCCAGAACAAACTCCCTTTTCACTCCCTCTGTCTGAAAATATTTTGTCTTTCCTACCCTTTTCTTTTCACCTGAGAAGAATCAAGACACAAACAAACAAGATTTTAAGAATAAAAAAAAAAATGTCGACGGAGAATGGTAGCGACCAACGTCCGCTCCGAATATCAACCATGAGTACCCGACCCGCAGAGCCGGAGCACCTCCCATGTCCACGCTGTGATTCCGTCAACACCAAGTTCTGCTATTACAATAACTATAACCTCTCTCAGCCTCGTCATTTCTGTAAATCTTGCCGTCGCTATTGGACTCGCGGCGGTACCCTCCGAAACGTTCCCGTTGGTGGTGGCTCTCGTAAATCCTCCTCTTCTTCTTCCGGCGTAAAACGTGCCCGTACAAACCCGTCTTCTTCTGTTGTCACTAGTACGACGTCGTCTTGCTCTCATGATAATATGGCTCATCATCAAAACGAGCCACCGCTACATGCAACACCTGTATCAATGGTGTCCCAGATGGGTGCCGGGTCGGGTCATGTGACGGGCTGCGATGTCAACCTGAACGAGGCTGTACCAGAGGCTGCGAATTTCAGTTCTTTTCTGACTACTGCTACTACCCAGCAGGTGGGTCCTACTGGGTTTTTGTCTTTTGCAGGTGGTTTCGGGTTTGGAAATGGACCGGGCCACCACGGAATGGGGTTCGGGCTTGGAGTATTAGATTTTCCCATGGACTCAGTAGGTCATGGCAACGGAAGTGTGGGTGAAGGAGGTGGTGGTGTGGGGGGTTCATCAGGATGCAACACGTGGCAGATGGGTGGTGGTGGTGGGGTTGAAGGGGACGGCGGTGATTGCTTTGGTTGGCCGGAACTTGCTATGTCAATGCCAGAAATTAAAGGTCCAAAACGAAGTGAAAGATTATGGTAGTTTACCCTTTAGATTTATCAAGAGAACGGAAAAGAAAAAGATTATAGAGTTTGGGGGTTAGTTGGATTTGTCGTTGTTTGGTGCTAAGTTTATGGTATCTTGAAGGTGTAGAATATTTTTGACTTATTATTGTAATAGTAGTTAGTATTTGGGAAAAAAAATGATAGTTTTTGGCAATTGGCAAACTCTTTCCATGTCTTGGGCTTTTGATGTTAACAGGGTTTGAAAGATGATGTATATTTTATTGGGTTTTTTGTTTTGATTTTTGACGTAGTGGATCAACCCGAAATGAAGCGACAATTTCCTTTTTTGGGGTTTTAATGGTTTTTTTTTTTTTTTAATATTTTCAATTTTATGTACAAACATTAACAATTCATCATGTGTATATATAATGATAAAAAAATGTCAACCTGACGAATTCTGAGTCGTTGGCCACAGGAATTAGAACATATACGAAAAACGCTCACGGCCATCGTACGCAATTGATTTTGATATGAAATTTAAGATATTTTTAAGAAATAAGAACGCTCGTTCTTCTCTCGAGACACCGGAGCACCATCCTCTTAAGAACACTATTAGACCATAGTCTTGGCCGTATTGAGGAATATGAAAATAGGTTTGGGTAGATTCCTACTATTGTATACCCCTCCATTTCTAAATATAAGACTCTTTAGACAATTTTAAAAAATGAAGGAACTTGTTATTTTCACCAAAAGTTTCAATATTACTTCTCTCTCACTTTTATAGCATAAGAAAAGGAGTAGTTTTATCTTAGTAGGCTACTAACTTATAACTTACATTCAAGCCAATCAGTACAATAAACGTAGGAAAGAGAAATGAACTTACATCAATTCTCTTTAATTCTCTTTCCTATGTGTACTGCACTAATTAGTTTGGATGTAACTTGTCAAACTTAGTAGCCTAACAAAATAAAATTTCTCTAAGTAAAAAGAAGGGAAAAAATAGGAATGACAGAGGCGGCAGATAAAAGAAATTTCGAGGGTATAATTGGAATAAATTGTTGACAACTAATAAAAGAACCTTAAACGATAATTAATTTGAATACATGTAAATCTCCCAAAGGACAATTAAATGAGAATGAAGAGAATATATAAATAGTAATAGACATTACTATATGGCACGATACTCAGAAGTAGAAGGGAGTAGCCCATGAAAGCTTAAAAAGCGTGTGCATTCCTCAGAGGGTAAAACAGAAGAAATCCCAAGTAAATGAATGAGATAGTTCAAGGTTGATGTCCCATGTGTTGTTGGAAATTGACATTAGAAGTAAATGGATGAATAAATAAATAATGTATTTGATTTTAAAATTCATTTTCTCAATGTAAAAGTGGCTTTCATTGTTGGCAACAACAAGTGAAGTAATTTGGAGTTTTTAAATGTTTTCATTCAAGTGAACATTTATATGTTCATTTAATTGAATTTTCACTTCATTGTGTTTTTTCAATGTCATGTACATTCCCATATCTACGTACGGAGTAGCATATAAATAGAAATATCTCCATTTCTTTTTCTCCACACCAAAATGCATTCTCTCCTCTTTAAAATTATATTTAAGAAGATTGTGTCTAACACAAAACTCAAATGGTTGTATTCATCTTCTTCTCATTTTATTTAGACAAGGTTTGGTTTGGTCTCACTTTTGGCGGGAAATGCTCAAAATTTGACCTCTAAAATGGGCGGGAGAAATTCAATTTTTTTTTTCAAATAATCGTCCAATTCCAAATTTTGGCCTCAAAAATTTAGAATTTGAACATTTCCCGACAATTTTAGAAGCCAAAATTTGGAATTGAACGATTATTTGAAGAAAAAAATTGAATTTAAATTGCTCCCGCCTATTTTAGAGGCCAAATTTTGAGCATTTTTCGCCAAAAGTGAGACCAAACCAAACACAAACCCAAATCAAACCTTATCCAAGTATTAAATCATTTTTTGTTATTATTTTATTTATCTATTTTAAAATAATTATTTTTTCTCTAAAATTATTATTTTATTATACTTAAATAATTTCTTTTATTAACTAATTTCTTTTCTTAACAGTGTTGTCTCCGCAAATGGGAATGAAGCACCACCGACCATGAGCCCACTTTCATTTGGTGGAACAATTCGATCTTATGACGTCGAACTAATTTTTTTATTCTAGATCTAATTTCGTGCAAAATAAGTGTCTTATTCACATGTCTAAACATATTTTAAGAGTTTAGATTAGTTTGATTCGAGGATTAAGTTTTAAAAAGGATAAAACCAAAACCGGATTGTGTTATTCATACGATGCTCTATCTATATTGATTATCATTTTATTCTTTTGCTTTGGTTTTATTATTAGCCGTCCTCATAATTAACCTATCGAAATTTTTTTCTATTATTTTAAAGAAATTTAGTACAATTAACGCAATCCTTCCTGATAAAACAATATATCTGGAATACCATACTCTTAATACTCTCTCACATAGGCTTTTTTACTGCAAGAGGAATGCACTATAGAGAGAAAGAAAACAGATAGTTTAATTTTTTTTTGATGAAAATAGAACTATTCCATTAATGTTTCCAAATTACAGATAGCCGGATGTTCAGGCAAAACCCCATCAGTGCCAGAATCACAAAAAACATCTAATGGAATGGAAACAAGGGGAATAATTCCATTTCTAATATTACACTTTGCCCATTTCGATAAGTTATGAGCAGCCCTATTACAAGATCTAGGAGTAGGATTAATTCTCCAATTTGGAATTCTATTAAGCATTTCCTTGCATCTGTCAGTAGTAGACTTACCCTGCCATTCATCTCTCTCTTTATGGTTGCTTGGTTTGAATGATAGTGTCGAGTGGAGTGGAGTGGAGTAGTATGGTACAAAAATCTACTGTCGTTGCATGTAGTGAATGTTATTATAGCATTGACAGGTCTATTTCTGATGGCACTTCTGCTGTTGTGGGTTATTTATCTTTGACTAGGACTGGGATTTTGGCGTGCCAAGTTGCTCATCAGGATTATTTTTTCTCCACCTGACCTGATAATTTTTTCTATTCATTGTATACATTTTTTCTAATTATATATATACATAGTAAATTATAAGTAGTTGAGCACGTGAATGGACATACGAATACAGACGATTATTTGCCACTAATAAGTGTCATCTCCTGATAAACACTTGCATGTAAGACTTGTCTTAAATAACTTGTGTTTTTAAAATAACAAGTGTTCACTTTAAAAAAATCTAAATCTTCATATTTTTTATCCAAATGCTCAAAATAATAAAAAAAATGTTCAATATATATTAAATTTTTAATAGTCTACACCATAGACGGACCGCCATCCGACCATGTAACTTTTCTTTTTTGAGGTAATATAATTAAGACGTTTTATCAACAAAAAAAAGAAAAAAGGGTAAGCATAATTTGAACCCTTAATTCATGTGTCAAGAATATATTTTGGAAAGGAAGAAGTATGTCAATACAAAAATCATGACATATTTCTTAATAAGACTCAATTATTTTATCAGGAATAATTCATTTTTTATGAAATCTAAACAAAATTCACAATAAAAAACACTAGTCAATTGCAACCGAAGTTGAAAAGGAACTTTTTTTTTTTTTGCTAAGAGAAAATAACTATTTATACCCCTTCGACTATTTTCAAAAGCAAGTTATGCCCCTTGTCTTTTTTGCGTGCCATTAATGCCCCTGACAATTTATGGGGTGCCATAAATGTCCCTCAGAAGCGGAATCCGGCGAGTTTTGGTGGCTAAACACACGTGTGAATCACATGCCTGATTTTTCAAGAGCAAAATCGTCCAATCCAATTTCAAGACCCAATTGAAGATATTCACCTTCTTCCTCAAAATCTTCATCTTCCTCAACTTGATTTCCACCACTCACTCCACCCTCCCTCTTCATCCGATAATATTCTGAGAAACCCTTTTGGTTTTTCCCATTCTCACTCTATCAAGAACCATCATCCTCCTTTTTCTTTACCATGTAATTAATTCTCTTTATATTTGAATATTTTCTTGTTTTTTGTTCATGTATTTGTATCTGGGTTGCTGTTAATTTTTGTGTCCTTCATCTATAACTTGATAAATATATACCGTTATGTATTCAGTCGGTAATCTGTCATTAAAATCCGTCGGTATTCGATCGGTACCGAAAAATATAACGACGGTCAACTTGATTTCCACCACTCACTCCACCCTCCCTCTTCATCTCCACCACTCACCGATCTCCACCGCTCCATGATATATATACCTCTCCATGATTTTTCTATATTGTACAAAAAATCGAAAAGTTCAAAAAACCCACTTGAGAGCTTAATTGAAGTATCATCAAAGAAAGAAACTTGAGAGCAATCTGTGTGATAATTGTACCTCTGCCTGATATAATTAGAGGCCTTTCGACATTGCAAAAGCTAGATTTAATTTTTATTAGGATCATTCAATTGCCCGAATCCATTGCAGAAGGTTGGAGTATGGTAGAGATTTTGCTTTGGCGGTGGAAGAAAACACTTCAATGGTGGCTCATTTGTAGAGAGGTGAAGGATGGGTGCGGGACCCGAATATTGATGGGTCGGGTCATGTTGATTCCTCTGATGTTGGTGAAATTTGAGTTCCAAATTTTTTTTAAGCCAAAGTCAAAATCGCAGCTTTTAAATTCAAGTCGATTTTGGTGTTCGATATATTCAATGGCTTCCCCTTCTTCATATATTCATTGGTATCTACAAAGTTTTATAAATTATTAACTCAAACAAATTGGTATCTACAAAGTTTTATAAATTATTAGCTCAAACAAATTTCTTAAATTTTGGGAGGAAATATAAAATTGAAGGGTTTGGAAGAAAATTGGTGGTGGTGGTGGTGGTGGTGGTTGTGGAGATGGGTGAGGGTGACGGATGAACTGGGTTTGGGGATTTGACTAATTTAAATTGGTGGTATGAAAATTCCAACTTTCTCAAAATTCATAAATCAAATTTTTTTCTAATGGGTTTAAATAAATTAGGGATTTTCTGGGGATGTTTTTGAAGATTGAGGGATGAAGATGGATTGATTTGCACCAAATTGGGAGAGGAGAGGTGAGTGGTGGAGAGGGGTGACAGTGGTGGTGGTGGAGAGGGGTGGTGGTTTGAGTGGATGGTTGAAGGTGGAGATTGGTGAAGATGATGATTCAGGGTTGGACGAAAATACCCCTCAAATTTCGCATGTGCGATTCGCACGCTTGCTACGCCACCACTTCTCGCCGGATTCCGCCTCTAAGGACATTTATGGCACCCCGTAGTTGAAGGGGCATTAATGACATGCAAAAAAGACAAGGGGCATAACTTACTTTTTAAAATAGTTGAAGGGGTATAAATAGTGATTTTCTCTTTTGCTAATAGGAGCTTATATTGGTTCGTACCATGAATAGATTCTCCACATTTATGATATCGTGGCGGCCAAATTGCTAAGGCGATACATAAAGGAGGAATCCAGCACCCAAAGAAAGGGGAAAAAAACCGAAGGCTAAAATTTGAATGGTTTTACTTCTTAATTATTATATCCGTTCATGAATAATTGATACATTTCACTTTATAATATATTTCAAATTATTTGATAAATTTTAAAATTTGATGAACATTTGTCATAATTTTCCATCTTTACTTTAGTCAACTTTAATTAATACTCCATCCATTCCTAAATATAAGATTTTTAAGACACTTAAAAAAAATTAAGGAATTCAAAAAAAATAGTAATTTTTCCACCACAATTCCAATAATACCCCTTCCTTCCTCCCTCTCTTTCACTTTTTCAATAAAAGATATGTTGATGGTATAATTAGAATAAATTATTGACACCTAATAAAAGACATGTAAATGACAATTAATTTGGATACATATATACATCTTCTAAACGATAATTAAATGAGAATGGAGAGAGTACTACATTAGTATTTCCAACAATTTCACATTACCCATGCTGCCATGCACATTAAACTATACTTTAATTATGAGTAATTTGGACTTTTTTTCGTAATTATTATATTTCAATCATTTTCTTGATTTGTGTGAAAAATTGAAATGTATCAATTATTTAGGATAAGATGTAGTAGTTTTGACAAGATTTAACGGATCAAAGATTTAATGGGTCTAACACTTAGCGAATGAGTGTTTTGACAAGAGGTGTTTTGAGTCGCCAGATATTTGATTCGACGATATATAAATATTTTGCACCATACACACACATATACCGTACTGGACTTCGCTCCTAACACTAGTCCGCTTCATGAAAAAGACAGAACAATGTTCAAACTAAACGAACAATGCTCGAAAGTCAAGGTTTTGTTCTCTTCTCAAACGAAGAGATAATGAATTAATATAAGTTGGCCTAATTGGTAACACGGTTTAAGAGTTTCTCTTACACTAGTAATTATGGAGTTGGGAAGTGAATATTTTGCTTTTGGGTTTAATGCAGGGGCCAAAGTTGGCAATAGCAACTCTTAACATTTTCAAAATACTTTCTTTATACAAAAAATAATTCTTCATAAAATATACTTGTAAATACTCCGTTTATACTGTAAGTAACTAGTATAATAGCTTTTCCGTTCTACAAACGGCATAGAATTATGAAAATGGAGAGGAGTATTACATTTCTTCTTTGTGCTTTTTTAAAATTTTACAATAATAAATGTCAATTTATAATTCGCTCCGCTCCGGGGACACAAATTCTAGATTCGCCAATGTTTAATAATCCAACTGGAAACCGAGGGCAGGAAAGCAATGACAAAATGTATAAAGTATTGCACAAATACACAGCCCAAAAAGCCATAATCTCTCACCAACTACCATAGGAACAATCAAACATAAACATTCTGTTACATTCATAGTATATTTCCTATATAACAAAACAGAAACAAGAAAACTTGCAAGAACAAAAAGAGATGTCCAAATCTTAGTTGGGTGGCTTAAAGAATTTGAGTTTAAGACCACTGGTGACCATACTCCAAATGCCTCCAATGGAGAAAGCCAAGCTAAATGCAACACCCAACCAACCAAGGATCCAGTGAAAATACCAACTGAAGCTGTATTTCGCCGGTTTTTTAATAAGAACCCACATAAAGCAAGGGTATGCAAACGTAACGGGTAAAGTAAGTCCTCCAAGCAAACCAGCAAGACTTGAGAGGAAGGGGAGTGCCACTCCTATGAAGAAAGAGATAAATCCGTAGAACACGCGAAAGCCAGACCGGACCCAAATTGAGCAAGGACGGTTTGTCCTGCTGGTGTAACCGGCTTCAAAACTATCGAAAGCAGGCATCGAGTATATTTGGAAACTACTCAAGCAGTTGAACACCACAAGAAGGAATGTCATTGCTAGTAGTCCTCTTGGAATGTCGTGGCTATGAAACGCAAATATTGCATTAAGAATTCCTCCTGAAGGCATCTGCAAAGAATGAAATTACAATTGTAAGCAAAACATTAGTGAGAGAAAAAACACGAGTTATATAAAAAAAATTGAAAAATTTGTCTATTGCAGCGCAAAATGATTAGAAAACAGCATTAAAGACTATACAAATATATGGAGCCATTGATCATGATGAGACCTTAGTTCAGCAGGCGTTGATATGTACATTGTTAATGCCACAAATGGTGAAATTGGAATTTTACATGGTGGGAAAGCTTACCAAGTTTCCATAAGCCCAAAAGCCTCCAATAGCAACAGGGAAAATGCACATTGCGATAAAGATATACGCAACCTTGGCCCCCTTCCACATTGGCACGTGAGCCGGGTGCTTGAAGGTTGATGGCATTGTAGCCTGAAAATCCCATGAAGAATATATCGGTATCAGTTGCATTAAAATTAATTCAGGGCCGCTTTATATGAGTAACAGAGAGCGAAAGAGCATACCTGAATTTCCAGTACCAAATTGTGGCCTCGAAATGCAAATGCAATAATGCCAAGTGCATTAAGGAAAGAAAAGAGAGAACCCGAAAATGAAGGTAATGATAAGGGCTCGTAAGAGATTGAGGGCGGTCTCTGTTGGCTTACAGAGAGCACCCATGCCATGGTGGAATAGGTTATCGCAGTTATTGCTCCCACGAGCGAGAGTCCAGCAATAGAGTTGAGGTTTGGGAGCTGAGATAATACGACACATAAGAAAGTGAAAACCAGGTACCACTCAACAGTTGTTAGAGGATTTGATGTACAGAGTGGACCGCAAACGATCTGAAAAAATAGTTTCATGGTTTCTCCTCCAATAAGAATTAAAGCGGTGGCTGTTCCAGCTGATAGGTAAACAGTCGGAAAGAGTGCAAGCCAGACACCTAGCCTTTCCCCTGAAAAGTTTAAGATATACAATAATATCAGCATAAGTAACGGAATCTAAACTACGTTAAGAATGGATATCTATTTCTTGCAACTCATCTTGCCAGCAAGTTCAATTGAAATGTTATTGCCAGCAATGTTCCGATTACTTCTCGATTAAAATGGCTTGAGAGTTCTTCTTACCAAAGGCTGCTTGTGCAAGTTCCACATATCTGTTGTATCTCTTTCCAGGAACTGCTTCATGTAACTGAACTAAAATCCACAAAGTATAAAGCTGCCAGAAGTATGCAATTGTTAAGGCAATTATTCCCCAACTCCTGCAAAATATCAAATGAAATTTTTATTGATAAAAGTTCTGAAGCAATATAAAGATATATTTGTACTTTTCTTGCTAAAGTTTTCAACATTTGAAGAATACATATAGGAATCTATTGTTTCGTTTTTCCTCTCCCTAGTTTTTCCATCTCTTCCCTTCGCCTCTCGGGGTCTTAATGAACTGCTCAGCATAAGTCAATAGTCACCCATACTTGGAACAAAAAACAAGCAATCAATTCAAGACAATCATGACTACAAGAATTATCTTCAGGTAAATCAAGAACCTATTACAAGTTAATGAAGGCAGGGGGACGTCCCGTGCTCTTGACATATTGAAAATTGATTATATGTATATTTCTAAGCTTTTAGTCGCCCCTCAATATTTTCAAAACAGCTCCCTTATATATTCCCGCCCCTCCAAACTTTCTAGTTCCGTCTATGGAAGGCAGCTAGAGCTGGGATGCATGCTGTAAGAGATTTTCCCTTGCAAAGTAAACATAATCTTGAGACATTAATGGAAATCTGGATCAAGTAAAGACTAATTACATGAATATTTTTTATAAAAGACATCTATTTGAATTGGTTGTTCAGATAGGACGAGGGATAAAAAGAAACTACCAATCCAAGATAAAGAAGTAGTACTAAGTGCCAAAAGGAGAGAGGAATATTTGGAGTGCAAATATCAAGAGACACCAATAAAGCAGAAAGCACAATCCAACCCTCACGGCTATAATACAGAACACCAAAAATTTAGTATATAGTGAACATTTTTTTGCAGGTGTTACAAGCTTTTAGACAGATGTTACATTCTATATAATATAATGTGTTCTCTCATGATTAATACCTGTCTTAAGACATCTAACACATGTTTTACGCAACATGTGTTAAAAAATCACAATATTGATTTGATCTAAAAAAAATTTGAACCGCCCATTTTTTTTTATCCAACGATAAAAAAATATTTGGTATCTACTGAATTTTAGTGTTCAACACAATAGCAGACCGGAATCCAACTATCTCAATCCTTGAAAGCCAACAAGATCATTACGAAAAGACACAATCCAGGAGGGACTCCAGACAGCATTTCTATGTAAAAGTAAAAGATGAAAGCAACGATATGACTTGCCTCAAGGATCTTTCTTGGCTACCCTTCAAATCACATCTATCATGAAAATTGGAAAAAGCAACAAGAAAAATGGAGAGCACTACTCATGCCCATCAGATTCAACAAAAATCCCACTATCAATTATTGCTAACAAGTTAGTACACTCCGAGCAGTATTCTAAAGAAGGCGTTTTGAGTTCTCTCCAGTGCAATTGATCATTTAGTACTAAGTAAATATCGTGAGCATTAAATATGATAATAACTACCACTAACTTCCAACTTAGAGCCTAGTTGACTAGAGACCTCTTCAACGTTTTTAAGTACAGGAGAGCAGCAAAAGAAGTGTTCCAAAACAAAGTTGGCAACTTTAGTATTGTTACATTCATTTGAAAGAAAATGTTCCAAGTCAGATAGATGAAGTAGCAAGAAGTAGTAGTACTTGTTACACCATTAAACATAGATAGGAACCTAAATCAGTAGTATTTTGGTTCTTTAAAGTCCACCAAACTAGACAATATCTCATCCTCCAACTTCAGAATGTGTTATTTGGAAAAACCAAGAAACAATGATAATCCAGCTCAACAATATCACAAGATGTAGAAGCAAAGTTGTAAACTTTAGCCCTTTCCTCAACAAATCGAAACATAATGAAAAAAAAGTAGACAGAAATTACAATTTTTTCTCAAAAAATTCTAAAAGATCAATAATTTCAGTAATAAAAAGCAAAAAAAAAAAAAAAAGGAGCACATATCACCAGCCGAATTCAGCAGAATTTAACACGCGAACATATTTCCTATCAAGGCACTACGAGATAGCGATTAGCAGTAACAAAATACCCCAAAGGAGCATCAAAATGTACAGTCGGCACAAAAAAAAAAAAGACTAGTACATACCATCCAAGAAAAGAGAAAGCAACAGGCAAAACAAGAGCTTGAAACCCAACACCAGCATTAAGGTTATGAAAAGCAGCATAATGAGAATTCCCATTTCTGGATTCAGTAATAGGAAGCCAAGCATCTTGTGGATTTAGCTTAGTTAAATGACCCATTTCTTCCAAATAACCCTTCATATTAACCAAAACCCTTTTCATGGGAGTTCCAATTGGGCTCAAAAATCTTGGTGAAATAAACGAAGTTGGTGTCCATGATTTTGCTTCCTTAGATGCTGTCCCTGTTGATGATATCCCTCCTCTCGGTGACCTATTACCAGATGGGGTTAGAATCTCTGGCGTTGATGCTCTTGGTGTTGCTGGAATTGATATTAGCTCTGTTTCTGGTCTTTCCTCCATAATAATCAACCTCAAGATATTTTTTTAGTTAATACTTTAGGAGAAAGGCTAATAATAAGTTAAAAGATTAATGGGATTTTTGGTTTTCTTTTTGTTTATACTATTTTAGGATGGATTTTTTATTGGATTGTGCGGCCATTGGCATTGAAGTTCTTGAAAGTTTTGCTAGAAATGCAGGGGAATATATAGACTAGCTAGTAGAAGACTGGAGGAGTACTGAGCTTGCCGCGAAAGGGATGGCAGTAGTGTTTTTTGAGAGTTAGGGAAGGTAATGATCTGGCCGTTGGTTTAATGCTTTTCTCATACGAATTTCAAAGATTTTTTTTTATTGGTGTTCGGGTATTGGTTCCAAACATATATTTTTACTAGTTAAAACAAAATGAAGGCGCATTATAGATGATTTAAATTCCTGAGAATTCACACAGATATATTTGAAAATTAAAGTAACAGAATGTCGCATTTTAAATTCACTGGAGATTTGCTTAGATATATCTTCTCATTAAAGCAATATGAAATCATATTTCAGATGACTCACACTCATAAGCTTAGGTGGTATATACTTGAAAATTCAATTCTAGGATTGAACATGTCCCACAATTCTCTCATATTAATTGGGTAGAGACTACCTACATATGTAAGCAATTAAGGTGAAGGGACTGTAAAACCAGTTCTACAAGAATGATTTTAGAATTGGGTGACTGATTCTTAAAAATTTAGTTATAGAATGATTTTAGGATTGAGTGTATGTATATACCTTGCTAACCAAATACACTCTTGTCGAATTTTTGAAGGCTTCGATGTGAACAAAAGTGTACAATCAGACATGAAATGAACTTTGTGGCTTTTGATATTGATTGATGAAGAAGGGTTCTCATTAACCACCCCAAAAAGACACAAAAATAAAAATAAAAAATAAAATAAAAGGGTTCTCATTATGTGCAACAGTGCATGGGCCAAGGGGAATGGATTATTGCGGCCCACACCATTTGATTTTCTTGGTTGAGGAGACCAAACTTGCAGTCCGGTTCCTGTGCGGAACGCCCAAAAATCTGTACGTGCGGGACACACTGGGAGCCGTTGATTTTATTTTTTAAATGGATCAATGGTTATGATTTAAAAGAGGGTTAAAAGGGTACATATGTAATTTTATTAGAGGAGAAAGAAAAGTTGCGGCTGAAAAGTCAAAAAGGTGGGTTACTGAGGAGAGAGAGAAATTGCAGCTGCCTGTTCATGTTCGGTGAACACATGTTCTTGTTCGGTGAACACATGTTTATGTTCGATGAACAGATGTTCTTGTTCTGTGAACACATGTTTTTGTTTATGTGAACACATGTTTTTGATGAGTGAACACATGTTTTTGATGAGAGAGAAAAGTTGCGATTTGGAAAAAAAAGAGTCGCTAAATACCCCTCTTTGAAAACAACTAGTTGGATGAATTAACGACTTTCGCAGCTGCGCGCATATACGGACCATTCCACTTTCCGCATAGGAGCCAAGACGCCAAACTTGGGTTGTTGAATTTTGTGACAAATTTAAGACCTTTTGTTTGGAGGGGGTAAATACATGAGTAATTGTGTATTTGGATTGGATTCATTTTTTTTTTCTTCCAAAATTTCTATCTTGAAGTTAGTTTGTAAGAGGTGTAAGATTTATGGTGAATTTAAATACTATTTTGAGAACTTAAATTTTATAATTTGATATCCCACTTTCTTTTATAAACAATTCAATTTTACATAATTAAAGTTAAATTTAAAAGTACCATTCGTGATTTTTTACTTTTTCTCTTTCTTTGAGTTATTTTTTTTTTAAATAAGTAATGCAACAATAAATAAAATATAGGAAACAAAGATCCGAACAGCTTCTATGTGACAATTTTGCATGACCAATAAATACCAAAACAAACAAAAAGAAAAAGATAAAAAGGAGGAGACAACTACAAGACAATGTCCGAAAGAAAATTGCATAAAAAAAATGTCCGAAAGAAAGAATCAATTGTTTTTGGGGGAAAAAGTTGGGAGAGTGAAGGATGGTAGGGTTGGACTTTGGGGCCAGAAGAAGAGTCAATAGTTTTTTACCTTACTACTAATTTTTTTACCTGCCTTTTCCTTTCATTTTGTCTTTTCTTTTTGGACGAATGTAAAAATATGGACCACGGTTCAGTGTAAAAGATGCGTTAATTCGTACGGTACGAAATACTTTTTAATCTTCGAAATACTAGATCACGACGCTTGTTAAGAATGTGAACAAGCATTCTCAACCGTCAGATATTTTGCGAGGTTTAATCTTATTAAAAGTGCATATACATTAGTATTTACTTTTGAACTAAATCTCAACGTCTTTAAAAGAATTCTCAAACCCTTACATACTTGCACTCTGCCCCGCAGGACCTACTTTGACTTTGAGGACTATAATTTCTTTCTACGAGTGCATTATATGGTCGCAATCCTCAAAAGGATAATATATGGGTCACCATGGTATTGAAATAATTGCGAATAAGTCCTACAAATATGTGTAATTATTTTACGTAAACAGCTCATAGGATAATCTTGTATAAGAATGTTCATTAGTTGTTACTTGTTGGTAATGAAGCTCTTACAATAAGTGAGCTCAACTCACCTAATTTTACTTTTTACTCAAAAACTTACCCATAACAAGGTCAAGAGGACTGCTTTAGGCGGCCCAAAGATTTATAAATTACAAGCTTTACTTGTAAAAAACTGCTTTAGGCGCTCCAAAAATTTATAAATTACAAGCTTTACCTGTAAAAAAAATGTAAAATTTAAAATAGTATTAAAAAATTACTTCATGTTCTGCAAAAAATTATGTAAAATTTAATTTTTATCCGCTCAACCTCTCATGTCTAACTTTGTCATTCAATAAGGTCACGAGAATTCGAGATCAGGAGAGCGATTTCATTATTTCATATAGTGAGGGTTGCGGTTATTTGGAAACCAAAAAAAAAGTTAACTGATAGATATTAAAAACTTTTGGATAGATGTTATAAAAAATTCAATAGGTGTTCTTTTCTGATAAATATCTGTCTATTCTAAAGTACGTAACACATGTTTTTATAAAATTACAATAAATATTGACTCTAAATAAATTTGAATTGTAAAAAAAATTTCCGACAAAATAAAATGTTGAATATGTACAACAAGGGTCCTTGAGTCTGGAGTCTCTTGGATGCTGCGTTGACGGTAACTTCGAAAAGTTTAAAAAGATGAACCTCACTGATCCCACAATAATCAATCAAAATCAAAATGGTGTGTGGGGGTGGGGGAGCCGACAAAGACCACATGCATTGCCCCCTCCCCCAATATCGGAAATATACTTATCTCGCGTGGGCTTTCATGAGAGTATAAAATCGTCGAAATTTTATCCTCTTCACTGTTTATCATTAAAAATATTATACATGTCTAGTCATCCATAACACAATCCTTTCCTGTATTATAACATACTCTTAATTTCTCTCTTCTTCTATTTTTTATTTTCTAAGTTGAACATATCACACATTTTTAATGATGAGACAGTGAAGGAAATAAAATTTTAGGACAGACGATTTTCTCCCTTTCATCATGAGTCCCACCACCGCGATAAGCAGATAATTAACTGTCCTCTTCATTTCATTTAAAGATGAATATGTATCTTTCCTTCTTAATCCTCAACACATCATTCAAATGGACTCTCTCTTTCACGCCCTTCCCGTGGGGCACAAAGCGTGTTTCACCCTCATAACCACCCCCCAACCAAATGTATTTTTTTCCTTTTGGATTCAAATTAGATAGGAATATTTTTTTTTATTTGGATCAGTTCTACGTGGGTGTTATGGTATACAAATCAATTACATTATTATAAGTTTGTCTCTCTACTCATTCTATGATGATTTTGATTGATTCTGAACCATAAAATTCTAATCCATATCAATAACTACTCAAATAGAAATGAATGATAAATGAGTTGAGATTAGTTAGTGTCAATTTTAATTATTAAGATTTTGTTCACGTGAGATTATAGATTAGTGACACTCAAAAAATAATTTTATAGTATTTCATTATTAAATTTATCTTGCATAAATTCGTAAAAAAAATGAGAAATGAACAACTCCCGACTGTCTAGAAAGGTCAGTACAAATAGCATGGAATTAAGGATTTTGAATTGACTCCCTGTAACTTTTGTAGTAATAACTACAAGTAGAAACTTGTAATTAATATTAGTAGTAATTAATGATCATTTGAATCATCCTTATAAAATGTATAATTAACTAGATTGGCACAATTCTATCAAAGAGCTTTAAAAACGTATATTAATAGTGAAATTAGACAGAGTTTGATTTAAAATAAAAATTCTTCAATAAATAAGTTAAATTTCTTTTTAACAAATTTATTCCACAAGTAAAGTTTTGGCTTTAGTTAAAACTCTATTAAAATGCACCCTAAATTTTATAACTTGTATGCAACTAAAAATGTTACACTATACCAATTACCTTAATGATCTTGCACTATGGGAGTTCTATATATATATATATATATATATATATGCTTTGTGAATGCCCAAAAGGATTTATTTGTTTTTCGTTTTTTTACCTTAAGGATCACTAATAACATTGAACAAAATTAGACGCCGAAAGCAGGGTCCTCATTTCCAGCATTGGCAGAACATCTTTAAAATTTGTTGTGTACCACTACCTAAATGAGAAACTGGCAAAGCATTCCCTTTCCCTTGGGATCATTCTTTTTGTAGAAAGATTCAAGTTTTTAATTGAGAATCTTTAATAATCAAAATTAGGGCTTCTCGTCAAGAGGTTCATAGCTCAATGGGGCTATGGCCTACCCCACGACCGTGAGGTCGAGGGTTCAACACCTCTCTCCTACACGGAGAAAATAAATATTCCTTTTCTAGGGCGGTCCTCCTCCTCTGATGTGGTGAGGCTAAAAAAAAATAAAAAAATTAGGGCTTCTCTGGTGCTGGTACGCCATAAACTTGAGAAACTTGTTACTAGGACATGTGTGGTATACACTGACCCTCTACTCTTTTACACGCTGGCCGAGCTATAGGGGTGATTTTTAAAAAATGAAGAACTTTCTATGAGAAAAATTTATTTTTTGTAAGATTTTTTCTACAAATATTATATCCTCTAAAAAAAAATCCAGTAAAATTTCTGAGCCTCGTTCATATAAATTTAGTTTTACTTTCACTTATAAAGTGGAATTCATATCTAAATTTAAGGAGGGTTGAGTTTATGTAAGAGGAAAGTGAGTCATTTTGCAATGTTTTTGCATAAACTTTGTCGGTACGATCGAACTGTGTTTTATTTTATGGAACAAATCCGATAGTTATATGTGCAGGATAAATCTTTGTGACTAGAATACGTAATCTTATTACGAGTAAGTCTTTAAAAATCAAAACTAGGACCAGCTAAGTTATCCCCATTTATTTATTTATGGGTAAAAAGTGTCCACGCCCCCCCAAACTATCTCAGCTTTTGATTTTTAACTCTCAACTAAAAAACGGCAAGTGCTTGATCCTAAACTTTTTTGAAGTATTAATGGTGCCCCTTCCATCCAATTTGTCCGTTAAATAATAACGGAATATTGTGTACATGTGACACTAACATGATAACAAATGGGGGTAAATTGGAAAAAAATAAACTAATCTTTAAAAAAATAGATTAATCTTTAAAAAGATAAATTAGTAAATAGTATTTTCAATTTATGCCAAAAACAATTTTATGGTAGGCATGCTTTAGGTTGTTATGGGATATGATGAAGACATTGAATATTTTATTTGCTCAAAACTAAGTTAAAAAACCTCGGTATAATTAGTTACAGCTTTCATGGAGTTTAACATAATTTCATGGAAGTCACGCTTAAGTTATTTGGCTAAAAAAAAATTGCTTAAGTTGTTCCTCGAGAATTTGTAAGATTTTTATTTTAGAAAGAAGTGAGATTTTTACTAAACATGAAATAAAGAAGAAATTTGGGAAAAATTTATGACCTGAGATAATTTAGAGGGCGTGGGAAGTTTTTACCTTTATTTATTTATTGGTGATAAAGAAACTCGCAGCAATATTTTGTAGGTTTAATACGGCAAAAAATCCTCTGTCCCCGTTAGTGTATGTCCCCGTGTCCCCAACCAATCACAATTCACCATGTGTATATATAATTAAAACAAATATTTATATAGTAAATTCCGATTGGTTAGTGACATGTGACATACACAAACTGATGTAAGATTTTCACCCGTTTAATACCACTCCCGAAACCAGATGGATTGGGCAGTGATAATCTCCTGTGGGCCGAATTCTTAGGGCTTAATCCAAGGCTTTATATAAAAGTAATACTCTATAAGTTCTCATCTCCATTACCAAGACCATAAAGCCCAAACCAAATAGTAGCGTGGATAACAATGGTATATCGTACATGGGCTGGACTAGAACTTTGCCGTGTTATTAAAGTTGAGGAAAACTATAATGGTACTTCTTCTACTTTCGTACCCAGTGCACAATGCTCCCGTATCAGCAGGGATCTGAAGAAAGTTCCGATATACGCAGTTTTACCTTTATTTTTCATAAAGATGTTGTTTCTAGTACTTCTTCTACTACTTGTATTATATTATTTAGTATATTAATGAAATTACTTCACGTGTAATAATATGATATAATTGAACTGAAGTTAATTTATATGCTTTGACTAATCATCCATCATTATTTTTTTGTTTTTTCTTCACAAGAAACACAAGTAAAAACAATGCATGACCAATTATATACTTACTTCATTTCTTAATATAAGTCGTTTATGACATGTATGTAGCAAAATTTATTTAAGAGAGTAATATTAATATTTCAATTAACAAAGTAACTTACTTTTTTTTTATATATCTTAAACGAAATGGAGGGAGTAATACCCAAACGTTAGCACTGCTCTTTGTCTTTCTTTGATTTGTGCACTAGTTTTTACCAGAATAACCTCTCAAACTGCTGTTTTGTTTATTGGGTATTCACATTGAATTAATATGGTAATAAAATTGTTTATACAAAGAGTAGCCAAATTCAGAATTAGCATATTTTATTCACTTCTAGAGCTACTCTGATTTTTCATATCAACTTTTTCTTTGTGTGGTAAAAATTATCTGCTGATATTTAAATCTGAATTAACTTCTTAACTTAATTTTATTTGATTTTTTTTAAAGGGAATTTCTTTTCATTTGATTAAAGATTGAATGTTAAATATTTTATTCATTTAATTTTAAATTACACGAGACTGCAAGTCACATAAAGAAGTCAAACCTTATGTGACATGAGTTGTTTTAAACAAAAATATTTCAACTATACTTGGATGTTGTTAATTCCACCTTCTATCAGCTAGATTAACTCATTTTATAAGTCTTTCTATTTCTATATTGTTAGTCATTGAATAAGTATTTATATTGTCGTATAAATGACCCAAATTAAATGCTCATTTTTCTTTTATTTCCTCCCTCTTAAAACCGGTCAAACTATAATACAAAATTCATTCTGTTTACGCATACGGAAATCATAAGAGTTATTAGATAACTTAATTTGATGACTGAGATTTAATTTAAATAATAAATATTAAAAAAAGAAAAACAAACCATTTATCACAATAATTAAATAATTTAATCTAACTATTAACATATATTCTATACATACAAAACACTTATTCCGAAGAATAGCCAAAACCCTTCCAAACGTAAAGACGGTTCAAAAAAGGGTGAATTTCAAAATCGTCCTAAAAAATAGGGGCTTGTGCCAATTACATTCTTAGAATTGCATTTGTGTCTAAAAAATCCCTGAAAAAGGGGCTGCCCTCTCAAAATAGTTCTAGCTTACCTTTCTGTAAAAACAACTAACGTTTTAGGAACAAAATGAACATTCAAACTTTAATGATAAAAAATATTCATTAAATACCTCTTCTCTCTCACCACTCACCAGTCCGTCACAAGAATCGATACAACCACCACCTTCACGTCCCCAAACTTTTTTTGTCCACCACACTATCACTTCCCCCAACGTTTTCCCATCATCCTTCATAGACCTCCAAAAGGGCACCAGAGATTTAGGGCACCATGACGATGAACTTCAGAACCCCGTCCTTGTTACATGAAGAAAGTCAAATCCGGGAAATATGGAATCAAACCTTGAAACAATGACTGATTAGAGTTTTTTGTAGGTTTGATTAGCAGTGGAGAGTGAATTCGACTTAGACTGCGGTGAAAATCAATGGACAGAGGAGGGGATTATGGGATGAACAAGGTTAAGAGAGAGGGTGCGGGGGCGGAGATGGGTTTGGTGTTAGATTGTTAGCGGCCGTGGAGGAAGTGGGTTTCGTTACACACTGCTGCTTGGCTCGTCTCCTTCTTCCTCTCGTCCCCACCGCCTCACTCGCTACCTCCCGCTGCAGTTGCCGCCTCATTACTGTCCTTAGACACTTTTTGTCTTCATCCCGACCACCTTCTCCCCACAACAAAAGAAATTCAAAACTCCCAATTTTCATCCCCCCACAACCATCACCATCATCATCATTTATTTTCTCATCAGGCTCATTCAAAGAAAACCAATAAAAGATTCTATCATATTTTCTCAATGTTATTTATGAACAACAAAGATCAGTGGTTCTCACAAACCAATTTGGGGATTTGATTAAGATTTTTTTTAAACCCCAGTAAAATTTAATTTTTCATTTTGGTCCTAAAATGTATGTTTTTCGACAGAAAGTTGAGTTGGGATTCTTTTGAGACGCGAGCCCCCTTTTTCAAGAATTCTTTAGACACAAATGCAATTTTGAGAACATAGTTGACACAAGCTCCCATTTTTTGAGGATGTAATTGAAATTCACCCTTCAAAAAACGCAAAAGTGCTGGCAAAACCGTTATAGCAAAGAATACAGAGTGGCAATTCTGGACTTTTCCACCTCGAAGTTCGCGGGGTCACACAACTTGGCCCCACCATCCCATGCAATCTCTCTGTTCTCTTCCTCGAAACGGACAAACATTTAACGTAAGTAATCCCAAGCTCAGGTTTCCATGCCCCCCATCCCTCCTCACTTCTCTGTTCTTCCTGTCTGAATTAAGTTAATTTACTTATTTCTTCAAACATTTACTGATCTAATCTGCCCTTTAATGCCTATTTCTTTTAATCCTCCCATCTCTCTTCCGCTTCTTGAAGTTTGAACTCACAAAATCCCACTCACTCTGCTTAATTAAAGCTTCTACTCATTTCTATACGTAAAATTATTTCAATTTTCAAATTCCCCATTAGACTTTTCTCTTTTTTCCTGTTATATTTTTTCAATTTAGGATTTTAGGATTAACTGAAGAGAAAGAAAAATATTTAATTTTTAGCAACTTTGAGTAGAAACAGGGGAAGTGGAAGAGTAGAAGAACAGTAAAGGAGAGAGAGAGAAAAGATGGTGGAAACGGCCGGAAACCACCAGCCACCGCCACCAGGACCAGCAGTACCTCTTGGTGCTGCCAGAGGACCTGCTTTTCCTCCTGCTGAACAACTCCTTCAGCTTCACTACTGCATCCACTCCAATCCCTCCTGGCGTGAGTCTCCCCTTTCTTAATTTCCAACTTTTTATTTATTTTTTTCTTAGTTGGCATTTGGGAATGTGTTAAATTTATAAAATTAGTGGTAAAAAAGTGATATTGGATTGAAAAAGGTGCTAACTTTTATTATGGGTTTTGCTGCAACATGCAAAATATAAGATTTAAACTTAATACTTAACTACTAAAATACTAAAATACTAAAAGTAGTTCGTTTCATGAGTTTTGCCTTTAAAGTAAAAAGAAGAATTCAAAAAGTGTTTGTGTAATTTTGTATGAAATAAAATAGAATTCAAATTCAGATTCTTGTTTAAAAAAATAAAATTAATGGGAGAGATGATACAATTGTCAGACATGGGAGCTATGCTCTAGGGTCAGAAGTGTTTGTGTAATTTTGTATGAAATAAAATAGAATTCAAATTCAGATTCTTGTTAAAAATATAAAATTAATGGGAGAGGGGATACAATTGTCAGACATGGGAGCTATGCTCTAGGGTCAGAAGTGTTACGCCACAAGCTGCTCTAACCTTTCTTGACAATTTCATAGTATCTCATTTGTTTCGATTCGAGTAGTATGTATTTGTTGTCAATTTTGTTATTGAAGTTTCCTTCAATATGTGTTGATTCACACTTTTGCAGCTCAAACCGTGCTGCTGGCTTTTCAGCACTACATTGTCATGCTTGGAACTATAGTCATGATTGCCAGAATGCTTGTGCCTCGCATGGGCGGAACACATGTAAGCTTTATTACCTAGTGAAAATCAGTGTTTTAAAGCTTAATGGGGAGATGTTAAATTTAATCTAATTGGTATTATTCTGACCAGGGTGATATAGCTCGAGTAATCCAATCTATGCTTTTCATGTCGGGTATAAATACGCTTCTGCAAACTTTACTTGGAACCAGACTTCCTACAGTAATGGGCCCTTCTTTTGCCTATAGCATATCAGTCTTGCTATCTATCAACGATTTCGCCGACAGTAGCTTCGATTCGGAGCATGAGGTCTGCAAATTCATTCTGAATTCAAATTCTAGATAGATAGACATAGTTTTGTTATAACTATATTTCTTTTGTTCTAGCCATACAGGTATGCATGAAGCATTATCACATTCATTTCTGCCAGTTATGTACTGTTAAGTTGTATACTCAAACATAACTTTATATGCTCATATGTCACAACCAGGAAAAGGCGGTTGATAATTCATCTTATCGCTTTCCGAATTCTCACTTGAGTATACGCCCTGACTTTAAATTTGTTAAGCTGTATACCGATTGGTTATGACTCTATATTTACAACTGTATTTGTCCTTTGGTTGCTTGTAGAGATTTACCCATACCATGAGAGTTGTTCAGGGATCACTCATAGTGTCTTCCTTCATCAATATTATTCTTGGATATGGAAGGGCCTGGGGTAATCTTACTAGGTATATCAATGCATTATACTTATCTAGTAAATCACTGTTTTCTGCACTATTCAATTCCTCCATCCCCCGCTGTTCTTTCTTTTATCTTCCTTTGTCTCGTTTTCTCCTCTCCCTTTGCTTTTTATCTACAGAAGTCTGCCTGCATAGTGGAGAAAATATTTGTTTGGTTTCCTTCATTGTAGGTTTTTCAGCCCCGTTGTCGTAGTGCCAGTGGTTTCTGTTCTTGGTCTAGGTTTGTTCGCCAGAGGCTTCCCTCAGGTATTTATGCGTCTTTTCATGTAATCTTCAATTTCTTAATTGTTAACTTGAAGTTTCATTCCCTCTTATGTGTTTTTGTTTTCCTTGTTTTATCTACAGCTTGGTAACTGTGTGGAGATTGGCCTTCCCATGCTGATTTTGCTAGTTATCAGTCAACAAGTAATTATCATTTGGTAATTCTTTTTGAGAAAATCATGAACCGTAATAATCTCTAAATGTATATGTTTTTGTCTTAGTATCTACAACACGTCCATCCGGTTACCCGTCCAATACTTGAGAGATTTGCTTTGCTTCTTTGTGTTGGAATTGTCTGGTCTTTGGCTGCTATTCTTACTGTTGCTGGTGCTTACAACAATGTCCGGGAGATGACTAAGATTAGTTGCCGCACTGACAGATCATTCCTAATTTCAACCGCTCCTTGGTATGCCCTAGACTGTAAGGTGCTACTGCATCATGCAAATGACCTCTCTCTAATATTTATACTTTTGTTGTGTCAACTTCAGGATCAAAATTCCATACCCATTTCAATGGGGCACCCCTATAATTAGAGCAAGCCATGTCTTTGGTATGATGGGGGCTGCACTTGTTACATCAGCAGAGGTATAGATGCTCTACATTTCTTTTCCATATTCGCTTCTTGGTGAAAAGTCTTTTCGTGTTTGTCGCTGTGGGTGGGGAATGTGTAATTGACTTCTTTGGAGAAACTTGTTATCTTACCTACTGGTGCTAAAATCTCAAGATGAATGTCGTCCAATTAATCAAATAATTTGTGTGAAGTATTATATGAATAGAAGTTGCTAGTTTAAGGGTGATTTTTTTTTGTACTGCAGTCGACTGGAGCTTTTTACGCAACGGCACGGCTTGCTGGTGCTACAATACCTCCTGCTCATGTAGTGAGCCGAAGCATCGGTTTGCAGGTCTGGGTCACCAAGAATTTCTGAGTTTGATTTAACACTGCTTTGCCCTCTAGGTTTCATCTCTTAGTATGTACTGTTTTTCTTTAAAATGCATTTGACTGTGTGTTTTTTTCAATTTGCAGGGCATAGGTCAACTTATTGATGGGATATTTGGCTCTTTGGGTGGCACAACCGTATCTATGTAAGGAGATTCAGTTCTTCGATAAAGTGAATTGTGTATTCTATTCATGTCGTCTACTTAGTTTATGTTAATGGATCATTCTTGTTATATACATCCATTTTACAGTGTTTCACTTTCTTGTCTTCTACGCCATTTGAGTTATATTTGGACAAAATGCAGTGAAAATATTGGTCTTCTTGGGCTAACACGAGTAGGGAGCAGAAGAGTTGTTGAGATTTCGACTGCCTTCATGCTTTTCTTTTCAATATTCGGTTAGCTTCATGCTTATCATTTTGTTTCTAATGTCTTGTTGTGCCTTTGCGTATGTATGATAAGAATTTCTGTTTTCAGGAAAATTCGGTGCCTTCTTTGCATCAATTCCTTTGCCAATATTTGCCGCCATATATTGTGTTCTATATGCAATTGTTGGTGAGTGTCATTTTGTGTAAACAGCAGCTTTTGAACCTCTTCAATGTTTTTTCCCCAGAAGCAAGTACTGATTGCTATTGTACTTATTTTATGACAGCTGCTATCGGGATATCATTTATACAATTTGCAAATCCGAACTCCATGCGCAACATTTACGTACTAGGCCTCTCCCTGTTCTTGGGGATATCCATACCACAGTACTTCATCATGAACACTGATATGTCTGGGCATGGACCTGTTCAAACTGGTGGTGGATGGGTAAGAGAGATTCTGACCTTTGCCTTTGTTTTTTTTTCTTCCTTTAAACCCGCAGCTCCTAGCCAAAGGTGCGCATACGGTTTATATGTCTTGAGAGAGCTTTGATCTCTGGTTGATAGTATGGATGACACTCATCTACCAACTAGGCCTACTTCCCTCGACATTTTTGCCTTTGGTTTGACTCTGTGATTGATCTCTCTTTCATGTCATTAGTTGCTCGTATGTTATAGTAATATTATGACGTCATGCATAGACGGAGCTAGAAACTCATGTTGGGGTGGTGGGATGGGGCAAGAGATAAATTTTCACGTAATTCCTAGGGGATTCTTTCTAGCTCATGATCATGAACAGCTCTGTTTAAAGATCACATTTTTTGCGATCCCTTGATTCTGTTTATCGTTCATTTGCCGTTGATCCTCTTGAACGATTGTATGATTAGTGTTCTTGCATATTGAACAATACCTTGGAATTTGCAGTTTAACAACATATTGAACACAATCTTCTCTTCGGCTACTACGGTGGCAATCATAGTCGGAACCCTTCTAGACAACACTCTGGAAGCCAAAAACACTAACGAACGAGGCATTCCCTGGTTTGTTCAGTTCCAGAGGAGGAAAGGAGATAGCAGAAATGAGGAGTTTTACAATTATCCTCTAAGAATAAATGAATATATCCCAACCAGATTTCTGTGAATAACTTGATGTAATTGTACATTATCTATGTCCTAAGTTACATGTTCTTAGCTTTATTACAGTCATATTTGTCACCTAGTACAACTATAATTCTGTTTTTTTCTTCAATTTAGCTGAAAAATACTAGAAAATTAGCATTCTTTAAGGGTGACAACCATAACAAAGCAAATTTGACTAGAATAGTTGTCTGTTTTTCTCAATTCATTTCAATTATTTGTTTGTTATTTTCGTCATGTTTTTCTAGAAGATTTCATTATCAACAATGTAAAGATTTTATATGGTTAGAAATTCGAGTTTGACTGAAATGAATTCAGGGATGGGATTGAGATATTTGACAAATGTTTGTGATTATGACATTGACGGTCTTTTAGAAGTGAATTTATTTGGGATTGAAAATGTGGCACTCTTATGTTTGTATGTGTTCTTATGGACGACTATAGTCCACAATTCTATTTTTTCAGTTCATATCAAACACGTTCTGGACAGGTGTTATGCACTTCTAGACATATGTTAAATTTCATATAACAATGTTCTTTCGTTACAGACACATTATGACATATTGCCGTAGAGTTCTCTCGTCATATATAATCTATTATTGAGCATGTAATACGTCTTATGGTTACAGGTGTTTGAAAATCACAACAATTGTCTCTCAAAAAAAATCTTGGTCGTTAAATTTTTTTAATTCAATGTCTACATACTATCAAAATTGTTTCTTATTTATTGAAAAAATGTGTTCTTACTCATTCTTATGGAGCTGTCAGGGTTTGTTTATGGTTATGGTTTCTTTAACTGCGTTAAACACTAGAGTGTTAAGCTAAGCTATTATTTTGGATGTTAATGTCCAATAATGTCGAGATAGAAATTGAATTTATGTCTTGGGGTTCATAGCACATAATAAAACTTGTGTTTATGTATGTTAATTGATCTTAGTTAGCTAGTTACAAAGCGGACGTAGAATTACAAATATAATATATATATATATATATATATATATATATATATATATATATATATATATGCCATTTTAGATTTTTTTTTTTTTGGGGGTCAGAAATTTTGGGAGATCAAAATGATATTGAATTCAAAAAGCAACTTTGCTTTGCTAACTATGTCAAATTACAAAAGAAATTCAAAGTTACATGACATCATTTAGAAACAGCGATGAAGACAAGGGGCGGGTGGGCAGTCACTTTGAGATTTTAAAAAATTCTACTAGAAAATTTTACTAGATATATTAAATTTTATATGTAGTTTGAAATATTTTATCAAATTCGGCCTTAACTTTTTTTTTTTTACAGTTTTTTTTATGTAGTTCGACATACTATTACAATTTTTCACCCTCTCTAATTTAAAAGTCATGACTACATCCCTATTTAAAAATGAAAATAATATTATTAAAGTAACAAATAGTAATTGAATACTACTTTCCTAACAAAATTAATTAAAAATAGAGAATAATTTACATCAATATTTGTGATGAAACCAACCCAAAATCCACTCCAAGCTCGAAATTATAAATTATTCACTTGACAAAAAGAAGATGAGAAGGGTCCACGCGTTTATCGTTTCGTGTGGATTCAATGAATTTAACCAAAAAGTCGTCGAGGTCGGCCTCGCTTTCACTTTCAGAAGCAGTGCTACGTCACTTTTTGATCTTCCATTTAGATTATAAACGTGCTCTTTGTGCTCCGACTTAGCACTACATTTTGGATTGCTTTTTTCCTGGTCTTCAGTTTCAGTATGGTCGGATAAGATAACAAAAAATGAAAATGATGGTTAACTACATTATTATTATTCTAGTGTTCCTCTTCCTTTTCCTTTTGTCCTCCAGTCTTGTACATCGTCGACAATAGTGATTAATTCTCTCATTATAAGTGTTATCTAAAGAAATAAATGACAGACAATTGAATATACTCCGTTCACATTAACAGAGATACTTCAAGATTAAAAAGAAGAAGAAATCAGATTCTATAAATAAATGGCCCGAAATCAAACTGTCTCGGTTGTATGAAATGGGAATCTTTGTAACAAAAATTAGAAATTCCAGATTTAAATTACAAGTTAAACACTCGATCAGTAGTAATTGACTAATTTCACATACAAAGACACGTGTACATTTTTTTTTTCTTCTTTTTTGTAACAGCTTTTAACATTTTTCCTTCCTAGCTACTACATTACATAATGTACAAAGTAAGGGGGGACTAAAGGGTCAGTATTCCCTGGAAATAATCACTCATTCAACCAGTCAAGATTAAAACATTCCTCGGCAACTTGAATAGAGAGACCTGGAATGGCCTTTTCTGAATCCTTCCACACCCATGAAATCTCTTGATCACAAATAACTCTCTGCAACGATTGTAACGAAGCAACAGATATTGGCAAGCTCCTAATATATGGGCATTCCCTCATATCAATCTTCTCCAAACTTTTGCATCCTCCAAGCCCCTCCGGTAGACACCCCAAGTTAACACATTGTGATATATCGAGATACTTCAACCTCACAAGTTGTCCGATCCCGGAGGGCAGTTTTTTTAGATTAGGACAAGCGTATATCCTTAAAATCTCGAGAGAATTCAGTTTACCTATATCAATCGGAAGCTGCTGCAGACTATCACAATTGCTGATGCTCAAGCTTCTGAGCGAATGCATTCGGCATATGCTGGGTGGTAGTTCGAGCAAGTTGATGCAATGATCCATTGTGAACTCTTCGAGACGTGGAAAAAGATGGGGAAGGTCTGATTGATCGAGGCCCTTGCTAATGTTACAAAGAACTAAAGATATCTTTCGTAAATTTTTTAAGGGTATTGTTATGGGAGGCAAAGGAGGAAGGGAGATTTTCTCTAACCAGAGGCTTCTCAAGTTGGTTAAATTATTGAACGCTGATAGGTTATGTAGGACTGTGCTTGAGGTTCCATAGTTGATCAGTATGAGAGCACTCAGCATAGGCATGTTGTCGATAAAGGGAGGCAAAAAGTATTCACTTGATGAAAAATTCAAGATTAGTACTTCTGCTTTTGGGAAATCCATTTTGCACCAGTCCATTTCTCCCATTTCGCCTGAAAAATTCAGAGTTAATAAGTACTAATTCTTTCATTTCCGTAGTTCTTGATCGTTTTTGTATGATTTTATTGAATGGATAAAGTGGTTTCTTGGACTCGAAACCATCAACAATTGAAATATATACCTGTATGGACAGAGACGATTCGTGCATTGAAAGGTTGATCCGAATTTCTCTCCCATTCTTTTGGCAATCTTTCTTCTCTTCTGCACATAACCAATCTCTTTCGCTGATTTACTTCTTCAAGGTTGCTCAAGTGAATAGCGAGGTCCCTTAGAACATCATGTTGTGATACAGAGATCTCACAGTATGTACTATACAGGTCTCCCACTCTGAGAAATAAACATAAAGCAGTTCAGAATAATTCTATCTTTTCATGATAAAATGAACAAATAAAACTAATTCCAAGAACCTTAATAGCCCAACAGTTTATGAACATTTATAATGAGAGCTCAACATACCGCGGATCTTTGACTAGAGTCAGGAGGTTCTTGTTTGAGAGCTCAACAAGAATGGCAAAAGCTTCTTCTGCATCAATATCATGTAGTTCCACCCACATGTTAATCAGAACATCTAGAGGAATCTTCTTGTCCTCGGGGAAGCCACCCAAATCCAAAAAACACTCCTTCACTTTCACAGGCAAGCAGTCAATACTCAATTTCATTCGTTCGAGCAACTGGATTTCATGGGATTCACAAATAGGTTGGCTTCGTGACAAACGGCTCTTGGCACTTGTCCAGTAAATTTCAGGCTGGTCTCTTAGAGAAGCTCCTATCACCTTCAGAGCTAAAGGAAGCCCTTTGCATTCGTCTACAACCTATTCAGAGAGTTTCGATTTCCCATAAGTAAATGCAATAGCTGCAGATAGAAGGAAAAAAATTCAAATCTAAGCTTAAGCATTTTCCTACCTGCTTAACAAGATTCTTGTTCTTTCCAAGAGGAATCGAATTATGTCCAAAAGCAAAATGGCAGAATAGGGACATGGCTTCATCTTCTCTTAACAATTCCAGCTCATAGTTAAAATTGATCAGTGATTGTGGGAACTTAAATCTTGAAACCACAAGAATTTTGCAACCAGGTACTTTGAATATAAGCTGTTCAAGTACTGAGGGTGACCAAACATCATCCAAAACCACAAGGATTGGCTTTGCAAATTTCCTATCACACTGTAGCGTCGATTGGGGAACAATATAACCACAACCATCAATTCTGATCCCTGATATTATTTCCCAAATCTTTAGTTTCAACTGCTCCACGTTTGGAGACTGGGATACGTTGAGGAAGAATACCCTATTACTGAAGTAGCCTGCAAATAGAAAGACAGTTAATGAACTTAAATTATTATTGCATTTTTTCTTAAAAGTAGAGCTCAAGAATGACCTTTTTTGTCACAGCTACTTGACAACCGTCCTAGCTATGTCAAAATAAATATTAATCACAAATACTCATACTTATATATCATTCAGCAATCTCAGACAATTCAGATATGGCACGAACTTGTTAATGTCTACTTATATACCATTGAGTAATGTTCGATAATTCAGATATGGCATGGACTAACTGTTCTTGTTAATGTCTATTTATATAGAATTCAGTAATCTCAGACAATTCAGATATCTAGCGGGGGACTAGTTGATTTTGTTAATGTCTATTTACATACACAATTCAGTAATCTCAAACAGTTAAGATATTGCAAGTACTAATTGATCCTTGTTAATGTCTAGTAATTATATTAAAGCATGATATATGGTAAATCAAACTTACTTTTAATTTTATCATCTCTGCAAATCTCTCTAGCCAAGGTGGTTTTGCCACTACCCCCAATTCCAGAAATCCCAACAACACTAACATCCTCCCTTTCAATTAACATCTCCCTCACATCCTTCTTTCCAATCTCAATCCCACCTCCCAATTTTACCAAATTACCCTCGCACCACCTCTCTTCTTCCTCAACTTTCTTCACAGCTTCACCTAACCACCCACCACTCTCAACCACTCCCATTTGCACAACTCCAAGCCGCTGTTCCAGCCGTCTAGTGGACCCCTCAATCCTATCCAACGTCTCCGACACCTCGTACCTCACGTGATGAACATCAGCCAGTATGTGAGCTTGCATTGGACCTTTAATGAATCTCGAAACAGTTTTCTCAATATTCTCCATCTTTTTCGCTAATTGAAGGTTCCTATAAACATTCCACCTGGGTGAATTGAGGACTTTTCGGGCCGTTTCGAGGCCGGTGGTTAAGGTTTGGGAGAGGATATTAAGCTGGAGTTGACGAGATTGAGGAAGCTGGACGCCGGAATACTTGATTTCTTGAATAATTGGCTGGAGTTCATTGATGTAACCTATGAGATCTTGGGCACTAGACCTACATAGAGCAGATTTTTTGCAAATAGACACGAGTTCTCTTAGAAGCTCTGTGGCGATTTCGCCGGAGAAAAAATCGGTTACCGCCATTACTGGCCTCACCAGCCCTTGGGTGGTGATGATGATGATGATGATGATGATGATGAAATGAGACTGAAGGAAATTGCTGGGTGGCTTCGGCATTTTATATAGGCGGGCGGGTGCGGGAACGTAGTTCGTAAAATGACTAAAACAGCCCTTGGCATGGCCCGCATGGGAATCTTTTTATTTTTTATTAGAGCTCTATTATTTTCGAGTTCAGCAGGTCACACTTCTGCCGATTTAATTTAAGGGTTCAGTACAAATTTGGCATAGTCGTGCATGCACCAACACTCATGAAGCTCAGTCCGGCTCCAGCGCGTGAACCCCCAAAGCTTTCGCGACTCGCGAACCATCCTACCAGTCGGACTGGAATTTTGAATGGTCCCGGATCCTGAGTAGAAAAGTCATACTGACAATAAAAAATAATAATAAAAAAATGTTATATAATAAAAGGGTACATATGTAATTTTACAAATAAATGATTGGATATCGAGGAGAGAAAGAAAGTTACATCAACAAAAACATGTGTTTCTAAAGAAGAACATGTGTTTTTGTTCACCGCAACTTTTCTCTCTCCTCCTGAACAAAAAGTAACACGCAACCGTCACATCGATTGAGTTACAGGAGAGAGAGAGAAAGTTGCGCTGAACAAAAACATACGTTTCTTTGCTAGAAAACATGTGTTCTTTAAACAAGAACATGTGTTCTCTAACGAAGAACACGCTGTTTTGTTCACCGCAACTTTTCTCTCTCTGAACAAAAAAGTAACACGCAAAGTTTATCCCTAAAATACTCCCTATTTTGATACAGATCGTTGGATCAAAAAGTATAAAATCCAACGGCTGAGATCGTGGCCCGCACCGTACGGAATTTTGAGGGTCCGCACTAGAGCCACGACGCATGAAGCTATACCCAAGGCCTTAGAGCTCTTTTATTATTTGAATTCATGGAGATTTTTTATTTTTTTAAAAAAGGAAAGGATCGAAGGCGAAATCTGTCTGTGTTTATATATTTTGACTAAGCGGAATTTTAAATCGAGAAATATAACGGAGTGACAGAGATCAAAGATACAGAGTCCGCCAAACGAATTTTAGAACAATTCTCTACAATTTTACAGTGAAAATTTAATCCACACGGATTCAAATACGCTTTGCTCTCAAATTTCTCCCCACTTCTGGGGGCATTCGTGGAGATTTTTTAGGGCCTTTGGGTTGCCATAAACTCAAGATTACAAGCAGTGTATTATTTAGAGTGATTTCTAGATAATAGGATTCACCATATTGATAATAGGATTCACCATATTGATGAAGATTTTTCCCTTATTAATTTGCCAGATTACACATTGATGAGGGTTTATAATGTCGTTCAAAATAGTTTGAGAATTACTTTTCGAATATTTCTATATTCATATGTGTCACAACCCATCTCCAAGTAATGACATGAGAGTATTCCAAATCAATGAAACACCAAACCCAATAACTAAAAGAAAACCAATAGTTCTTATTACTTAAAAAGGGAAATATGATAATCCATAAGTTATTACATGAAAAGGGAAACTAATGTTCAACATCGAAAATTACTAACTGTAAATGTTTCGTAAGTTCATATATAACATTTGATGGATCCCATTCAGGAAACTATCAAAAAAGCAACTGAATACTATGCTTTGGGAGGGAAGCTGAACAAACCTACCCGTACAACAAAGATCTCAGTCTCATGGAGAAAACCCCCAATTGGCTGGCTCAAACTCAATGTGGATGGCTCTTCTCTCGGTAACCCAGGCCGGGGGGTACGGGAGGGATTATTAGAGATCGCACGGGGAGTTGGATCACGGGCTTCGCAAGGAGCATTGAGACGTGTGCAAATACTATGGCAGAATTGTGGGCCCTCAAAGATGGCTTAACTCTGGCGGTTAATCTACATGCTCAAAAACTTGCCATAGAACTAGATGTTAAAGATATCATTCACCTACTTCACTATGCTGACACTGATATACATCATTTATCCACTCTTATTACTGATTGCAGGGAGCTACTCAGGCTCATCCCAGAGTTTAGCATTGACCACATCTATCGAGAAGCGAACTCCTGTGCGGACCAACTCGCAAAAACAGGAGGATTACACCAGTCGACTGATCTCTTTACTTTCAGCTCTTACCCATTTTTATTAGCCATCTTCTGGCGGGGGATGCCCGTGGGGCTTCTTATGCTAGGAACGTTCCTTTTAACCCTGACTTATCATCACCTACCGACTCTGTGGTAGGGGGATTTGATCAAGGGTCTTTTTTGCGCAAGAACTTCTGTAATGCTTGTGCCCTATCCTCCGGATTAGGGGTTTATTTATATATATCTTTATTTACCAAAAAAAAAAAAAAAAACTAAACTAGGCATCATCATCAAAGTATTCCTCCTCATAGTTCTCATCAATCGCTCCATCGACATGCTCATCTGCAAAACAGTCAATAAATAAGGGGGAGCTAAAAGCCCAGTAAGCATCGATCACCCTTGGGGATGAAGTATCAAATAGACACAAAATGTTTTCCCGAATCCCAAAGCATTTGAAATATACTGAAACTAAGTTAACTTGAAAGTGTATTTAAAACAATACTGAAATGGACTGAAACGGAAATGGAACGGAAAATGAAACAAAACAGAAAATAGTTTAACACTCGTCAAAACCTGCGGACGAATGAATCATCCTAGGTATCGTTCGCAAGGATCGTTCGCCAAAAAGTTGCTCCCAGTAGTTGTACTGACGAAGTAACTGACGAAGGTAGAAACTTGTTTTTCACGTACAATTTTGTACATGAATTTCACTTTTCTACACATGCCATTTTCAACCCAGAAATTCCAAGATTTTTTACTCTCAAACATATATCAAAACAAATACACAACAACAACTAACATGCTCAACTATATCTAACGAATCTAACACAAACGAATCAGAAATCGTACTACGAGCACCATGACTACTCATACACTTCAAATGAATTTTCGTGTCGGATTAGCGGATACAATTCAAAGCAATATAAACATATATAAATCACACAACTGAGCTCAACATCTGGAAATGACTCTACATCCCCGTTAGCAGCCCTTAACTATTAAGTTACCCGTTAAGACGTGCATGAAACTTAACATGGATTCACATATTACTACCCTCCGAACGACAGGACCTGATGTTTAGGGACGCGTCTGTTATGTCATCGATCACCCTTGTGAACTCCACAACGACGGTTAACGGTCTTACATTTTATTCTTGTTAGGAACCGAGTCTGAACTGAACTAACTGATAGTACTCCCGAGGACTTTAACTGAACAATGTCGACGATATCCTGGATTAGGATCATCGACAAATACGAGCTCTAATTGGGATTATAAACACATAAGACTCCATCAAAGCAATCAATCAAAACAAATACCAAATCCAACAAATCCAACAATCGATCATACCACAATTAGGTAGTTTATATCAACACTTCATCCATTTTTATATGCATTGAAAACATGAATGAAAACCAAATAAAGTAATTCAATAAGTGTTGTAAAATTACAATTCATAATGTTTTTAAGGACTGAAATTCAAGGGTGAAGGATCATTACATGTTCAACTTAAATAATTACTCCAAAAATCACCAAAGTCTAGGAATCCCAAAATATGGCAGAAAATTTTCCAATGTTTTTGCAATTACTCCCACTACAGAACTTGAAACTCTAATCCGTCGAATCCTATGTGTAGCCTCTTCAGTTAGTTTTGAAACCCAATTGGAATCACTCAATTCCGACTCCAGTAGATATGGTAATCGTTTGCTAGATCTCTCAGCATTCAGAATTTTGCACTTCTCTTCTTCTTCTTCTCTCTCTCTCTCACGCGCACACACACACTAACCGTTACTTTTCTTCTTTTCTTTCAATGACTCCAGCCAAAACTTCCATCCTAGAGACCCCCTTAAAGTTTTCCAAAGCCTACACTCAAGTCCTTCAACTTATAATCATGACCAAAACGCCCCTCACACTAAACGTACCAAATATAACACATACACATGTTGCAATGTAACATTTAATCCCACAACCACATATAATAACATGCTATAATAATTATACAACACATACATGCAAAATTAAAGCAAGACATGCAAAATTATTTTTCTAAAAGTCTCGAGTATCACAATATGTCACACAATGCTTTAGTCAAACGACTAGATACTTCTTTTAATAGTTTAGAGATCTCCGAATTTTCCTCTCACATATAATTTTGATATCATGTAATAAAATTTAAATTCCATTTCAAAAGAAAAAAGAAATAAAAAAAAGCTCTTATATATTCTACTCCGTTTTGTTTAAAGCTTTTGTATATAAATTGTACTATTATGAAGAAGCCCTTCTAAAATAGGTTCATACAATACTTGATTCAGATTATTTAGACTGGATATGATTGCATATGCATAATGGATATTGGAAGTCTTACAGAAAAACAAAAAGAAAGAAAGAGTCAAGGAGGCCGTAGCTCAGTGAGACAATCTTCTACCCGTTGGCCGTTATCGAGAGGTTTTCGGTTCGACATTCTCTCTACATGGAGCAATAAAAAATTCTTCTCCTTTGATGAGGAAGAATTTAAAGTTGCTGAAAAAAAAAAAAATGAAAAAATGAAAAAGATTTGACTCTAAAAAAGGAAAGAAATGCTTGTAACCTTACTAGATGGCTCTTTCATAAATCTTATAATTCAGAATTATATATATCATCACATAATAAATAAATAAATAAATCATATTATAATATAAATTGTTCTAATCTTCTAGATCACAAAATTTATATGGCGTAGAACCATATCAAAATTTTCCTGATCTTATCCTTACCGAGCTATGATCTCAGCCCCAATTTGTTTCTTTCAAATGCTGAATTATGAGTCAATTGTCAATTGATTGATGTGGCGACTAATAGAGCCACTATCTTGGCCCCAATATAATCAAAAGTGCACCACGACTTCGAGCACATACTATTTCTCTATTTACTATACGCTACTCTTTTTACCACATTAGTTAATTGTATCGTATTTACATTCTAATTATATTTTTTAATATGTAAAATTAATTTTATTTACTTTAACATATATGAACTCATTATTTTTTTTGATAAATAAGAAATTTTTCATTAATCATAATATAGCTGAGGCCATTATAATAAAAAAAAATCTGAAATTATAAGAAAATAAAAGTTATACAATAATTTAAAAAACTATGATAACAGACAAAAGTCACAACAAAAAAAAACTTGGGTGGTTAGGAGATACTAAATTAAAAACTAAGTAAGATAAACAAATACATAATCTTCTTCGCAAAGCAGATTCCATTGCAATCCTCAACCACGAGAGCAGTGAGAAAATCAATTTCAACATCTTCCTAGTAGATCGACAATTTATATGATCATGGGCATATCAACCGTCCTACAAATTGCCCCGGGAAGATGTAGAAAGTTGATAAAGGACCCAAATCAAGTCCGGATTGAAAGATTTCTCCTAGGGAATGAGCCAACAAGTCTAGATCTGTGAAGATCTGAGACAGGTGTAAACTCCATGTCTTGAATTTTGAAAAAAAAAAACACTTTGAAAGAACTATCATATAATTTGTGGTACAAAATAGATATATAAAAACTAAACAAAAGTAGATAACTGACCAAAATTTGACCATTGACTGGCCAGAGGAAGTGGAGAAAAAAGGAGCAGCAGGAACCCAAAGGAGGGGGGAGAGAGAGAGAGAGAGAGAGAAAAGGAAGGCTCCCAATTGATTACATATATGAATTCATTAAAAGTTGATTATCTGTGAACAAATATAAAATTCAAAGTAGAAATTTTTTATTAGAAAAGTTAGTAAATAAACATACTAGGAAAATTTTAATTTGTATTCAACTTTACCACTCATAGAAGTTAGTCTAATTAGTAAGATGATTGTGCTATCATATACCAACCAAAATTCAATCCTACTAAAATAAATTTTGACCTCCAACTTCCAATTGCTTAATTCGTCTCTGATCCCGCTGCACCTTAAGATTGTGAATTAATGAGAAAAAAGAAACTTCACCTCTCATAACAATCTCACTTGTCAGAACTTAAATACAAAAACTGGCCTCTTCCAAAACACCCTTATATCATAATGGTAAAATATATATTCCTTGAAATTATATAAAAAAAAACAATGAATAGAAAATAGACAATTCTTGTTAAAATTGGATTTGGGCCCAACTCATTTTCTCAAAAGGTACCTTAACAGGGGGAGGATTGTCAATCCTTATAAAGAACAAATTTGCTCACTAACTAGTCGATGTGAGATTTCAACACACCCCTCACGGTCAGGGCTGGACATCTGGATCGTGAACAATAATGGGGCCCAACATCGAACTAAGTGGCTCTTATACCATGTTAAAATTGGACTTGAGCTTAACTCATTCCCTCAAAAGGTACCTTAAGAGAAAGAGAATTGCCCAATCCTTATAAAGAACAAATTTGCTCACTGGCTAGTCGATGTGGATTTCAACAATTCTTCATATATTCCTTTATATCCCTAGAAGGACCGGTTCCCATATTTCCCACCTTAAACCCAGCAAGAACAATTAAAAGTTATTTATAGAATTCCTGTCCCATTTGTGGTGGCCAAAATGTGAAACTTGTAAAGTAGTAAAAACTCGCAGTCAAAAGGTTCTTTCTGGTTCCCGTTCATGCATGTAGGAAAGCCAAGTCCAAATTGAAATTTTCTGCTGAGATAAATTACAAAAGCTTCTATGGACATTGAGAATGGGGTCCAATAATGTCACGCCCCGAGCCCGCGGGCCCGAAACGCGACGTGACGCATCGCCAGACTCAATTTATCATCTACTGCAGAACCGAACTCAGCTATGCCAAAAGGGATATCCCGAGATGATAATGGGTACTTAAGCCCACCTTATATACCAGTCAAAACTTTCAGATTTATCCAATGTGGGATGGGGTTTCACATTCAACCCCTCCTTAAGACCCTAGCGTCCTCGCTAGGCGCCCCAAACACACTTAGCCCATGACCAACCAGGTGTGCAGGATTCTAGAGGTGGCCCCACCCCTTATGGTGTGGCACTTAGCTCCCACACGTCCGCCTGGTCACCGGCTCTGATACCACTCTGTCACGCCCCCGAGCCCGCGGGCCCGCAACGCGACGTATAGGCCTGGCAATACCCACAGTCATCTACTTGGTAACCGAACTCGCTATGCCAAAAGGGATATCCTGAGATGATAATGGGTACTTAGGCCCACCTTATATACCAGTCACAACTTTCAGACTTATCCCATGTGGGATGGGGTTTCACATTCACCCCTCCTTAAGACCCTAGCGTCCTCGCTGAAAGCGTCCCCAAACACACTTAACTCCATGACCAAACCAGGGTGTGCATGATTCTAGAGGTGGCCCCCCACCCCTTATGGTGTGGCACTTAGCTCCCACACGTCCGCCTGGTCACCGACTCTGATACCACTCTGTCACGCCCCGAGCCCGCGGGTCCGCAACTCGACGTATGGGCCTGGCAGTACCCACAGTCATCTACTTGGTAACCGAACTCGCTATGCCAACATGGATATCCCGAGATGATAGTGGGTACTTAGGCCCACCTTATATACCAGTCACAACTTTCAGACTTATCCCATGTGGGATGGGGTTTCACATTCACCCCTTCTTAAGACCCTAGCGTCCTCGCTAGGCGTCCCAAACACACTTAGCCCATGACCAACCAGGTGTGCAGGATTCTAGAGGTGGCCCCCACCCCTTATGGTGTGGCACTTAGCTCCCACACGTCCGCCTGGTCACCGACTCTGATACCACTCTGTCACGCCCCGAGCCCGCGGGCTCGCAACACGACGTATGGGCCTGGCAGTACCCACGATCATCTACTTGGCAACCGAACTCGCTATGCCAAAAGGGATATCCCGAGATGATAATGGGTACTTAGGCCCACCTTATATACCAGTCACAACTTTCAGACTTATCCAATGTGGGATGGGGTTTCACAAATAATGTTCCAACCATATCAATCTTCATGTCTAAACTTTGCTATTATTATCAGTTAAGTTCTACTCATTAACTGTAGTCTGTACATGTTTCCCTTTTTATTTGTCTCAAATTAACTGTCAACTTTCTAAATCAAATATGTATTAATGATAATTTTTTCAATTTTACCCTTATTCCAACTCCTCATTGAATACTCTTAATTAATTAAAATTAATATTTTCCAACACATATTTAAGAGGTAGTTGAATGTCGTGTGAGAGGAAGGAGAGATAAAAACTTAAATCTTAGATGAGATTAACAAAATTAATGAGGGGTATCTTAGACATTTACTTATATTTTATTTGGTAATTGTATTCGTTATACCAAAATATATCCTAAAATGATCATATATATCTTATATATCAGTCAAACATTTCAAAATTTATCTCATGTGAGATTGAGAGGGGTGAAAATCCTCTGTCCCCGTGTCCCTAACCAATCAGAATTTACTATATAAATATTTGTTTAAATTATATATACATATGGTAAATTGTGATGGGTTGGGACACGGGGATATACACGAACAGGGATAGAGGATTTTTTGCCGATTGAGAGTGCACAATAATGAAAGTAAGTTTTGACCTTTTATTCTTTGACAAAAATCATTTAGTAAATAGACTCGAAGTGCCAAGTTATAGTGGACTCTCTGGTGTGTGACTCAAGCCACTCCTTGGTCCAGTTTAACATGGGCCTGATCATGGAAATTGGGCTACATACACCATTCAACAACTCAACGTTGTTGATGGAGTAGGAGTTAAGCGTCGCTGAAGTGACTTTTTCTTTTCCTAGAATCATTCTTACTCGCACCTTACACACAAAAAATCAGTCTGATCCTACTGATAGAAATAGTGTCCTCTCCTATATGTGTGAAGCATTAGACAAGGATGAGAATAATTGTTGAAAAAGTTTTATGTGGATGATACAACGTTCGAGCAGTTCCGGCTTAGCTGATGAAAACAATACGAAGACAGTTGTTTGCCAAGCATTCTAGCAGCCGACCGCTCCACAGGGGCAAAAAATACTGTCCCGTTCCTGTCTCTATTTCTATCCCCAACCAATCACAATTTACCATGTATATATATAATTAGAAAAATATTTATATAATAAATTTTGATTAGTTAGGGATAGAAATATGAATAAAAATTGAGACAGAGGATTTTCACCCCTCCACTGGACAACAGAAGCGGTCTAAGCCTTTAATTTGCCTGGACTGCCAAAAGTAACCACTTTTCACCTCTTAATTTCCTACAAACTAAAACATTGGCGTCCGTACAACCCAATATAAACAATTATATAAACATTGGCGTCCCAAGTACGGTTGAGAATTTCCAGTTCTCACGCGGCTTTTTGTCAACCTTGACCTTGTGTCTACATGAATATCCATATGATGATCAAACGAGTAATACGAATAGAAGGATCTTGAACAATTTTTTCAGTATATAAGGAACGTTTCACAACATATACCATAGGCTTAGGATATGTATTTTAAGATTCAGAATAGATGTTTCGCACGATAAAAACAGAACAGATATTCTGAGACTCAAAATAGGTGTTCATTTTAAATTAATTTTAACCGCAAAATATTTAATCTAACAGATTAGAAAAGTTCTGCACGTGCAAAATTTCCCGATCCGCAATGGAACCAGCGTCGGATAGAAGTGGTAGTAATAATCGGAATCGGTTCATCTCACGTGCAGATGCTTTAGTGTAAATTAGATAATATAAATATTGTTAATTGATAACAAAATTCTTTTTTTATTTTTTTTTCTTTTGAAAAGGATAATAAAATCTCATTATGTTAGTAACTAAAATTTTTAGACGAAATTTCTATTGTGAAACTTTGTAGTAACTTTATTTTTTTTGGGGTTATGTTATTTAGCTTTTTAACTTGTGTGATTTGTGTCGGAATCTTTGTGATATAAAATAATGTGAAATTACATTTATAATGGCTCAACTTGTATTGAATTTTGGTTTGAGTTTGGATTTGCGTTTTGGCGGAAGAAGTTAAAAAATTGGCGGGAGAAATTTAAATTTAAATTGTTTTCTTCAAATAATCGTTCAAGTTCAAATTTTGGCCTCTAAAATTGGCGAGAGATATTCAAATTCCAAATTTTTTAGGACAAATTTTAGAATTGAATGATTATTTAAAAAAAAAATGAATTTGAATTTTTCCCGCTAATTTTTTAGCTTTTCCCGTAAAACTCAAACTCAAACTCAAACCTAAATCAAAACTCAATCTAAGTTGAGCCAATGACTCGAACGTTAAACATTGCCTGTTTAATAAGTAAAAACGATGATTCTATAATATTTTAAGTATTGAAAAAGTGTTATATTTCTAATAATTTTCAATCAAACTGGCCAGACATTTAAAAAAGGAAAGAAAAAAAACTTGCTAGATTGACTTTAACACATATTTCTACAAGTGTACTAATCTAAGAATGAGTTAGGAGAGAAATTCCACAGGCAATTGCATGGAACGGAACTGGAGTTGAAAATAAAGAGTTTTTTTTTTATTATGTATTAGTATGAATGCAAAAAATTCAACTTCAAGATTGAAAAAAAATTCAATTTTGGTGCTCATGCTTATGACCCTTCCACATTTTTTTCTTCTTCAACTTCAAAATTCAATGCTTTCATCAACACACAAAAAAACCCACCAATTTTTTGGTCATTTACCAATATAGTGTCTATTTAAAACTTTTTGTTTCATCAAATGTAGACAAATTTTTTATTTTTATTATCCAATTTCTTGATTTCTTGTGACAAACCCCCCTGATGCCTAATATATGGTCTGCATTTAAGAAGTATTCTTCTTCTTCTTCATCAGCTTCAACTTCTCCTTCTGATTCTTCTAACAAAGATGATAACTTAAAGAAAAGGCTAATTAGGCAAAGGAAGTTGAGGCATGTGAGTGAAGATGAACTGGGTTTTCGGCCGGAGTCTGCTCTGGTCTCGCCGGAAAAGGGTTCCGGCCGCTCAAGGTCGCCACATCATTGGTCAAGGTCAGCTGTGCCTCAGCCACTGCCGCTTCCTGAACTCCGTTCTGTACAAAGAAGCAGCAAAAGTAATGATAATTCGCCTTCCCCCAGAAAGAAGGATCCTTTAAGTACCCCATGTACTAGGTAATCTGCCTTCTCCTTCTTTCTCTTTCTGTATATTTGTTTGATATAGAGCTAATATTGTGATCTCAGTCCCACTTGGGATCAATAAGAGTCTTCTGTCCTTTCCTCATTATGTGTTTAGTTCTGTCTCATAAAAAAATTATAACCTAAAATAATTAGTGAAATTATCTATTAGTGGGGCAATAAATGATGCACAAAATTGGGACATGATTTTTTCCCACTTGGGATATATGCTCACGGCTCCTATGCGGATTTTTTTGGTGCGGGACTCAGTGCAGTGACAGATGAGGCCGTTGGATTCATCCAACTATTGTTTCAAAGTAAAGTGATTTGACGACTCTTTTTTTTCAAATTAGCAACTTTTCTCTCTCATCAAAAAACATGTGTTCACGTGAAAAGAACATGTGTTCACGAAACGAGAACATCTGCTCACCGAACATGAACATGTGTTCACTCATCAAGAAAATGTGTTCACGCAAGCAAGAACATCTGTTCACCGAAGCATGAACATGTGTTCACCGAACATGAACAGTGTGTCTTGTAGAAATGTACCTTCATCCCGCAATTTTTTCTCTCCTCCTTTTTGACTTTTCAGCATGCAAACTTTTCTCTCTCCTCTAATAAAATTACATATGTACCCTTTTAACTTTTCTCTCTCATCTTTTAAATCATAGTCATTGATCCATTCAAAAAATGAAATCAATGGCTCTCATTGTGTCCCGCACGTGCGGATTTTTGAGCGTTCCGCACTGGAACTGGACTGGGGATATATGTAAGAAGTATGAAAGAAAGTAGAGGCTTATGTCATCTTGTTGGATATTCATTTATGTGGTTACTGCCAAACCCATGAGTCGTGCTCTTGAACCTGCAGGTATGGACGTGACAAGTAATCATATAAGTTTCTTTTTGACTAATTTGACTGAATGAGCTGTTTTGGTGCAGATGAATGGTTTTGAATTTGAGTTAATTATGGAAACTGATGAAATTCTTAAATTAGCTTTAGCTACCGCAGCTTTGGTGTATGTAAAGGGCTTGTCTTTGTATAGTTCAAGCTTCCAGGCAGTGTATTATACCAAGTTCTATTTCATGTTTTTTTTTTTGCATCAGCAGTACATAAATGTATGTATATGTATTTATGGTTGAGAATTTTGCTACAAATTAGTCTTGCTGAAGAAGTGCTGACACTTGAAATGAACATTTTCTATTTGATATAATTGCAGCGCGGCCTCTCACAGTATTCCAGGGAAGAGCACTGGTGATGTTGACAAGAGATCAACATATCGCCGCAGGGGATTCCCCAAAGAGCTAAGTGTTGAAGGAGTCCGATACAACTTTAGGCCTAATGTTCCTGTGTGGAGTGCCCCTAGTACCGGTTTGTCAAGTCCTGTTCTTAGTCCACAAAGATTTAGTACAGTGGATCTTTTCCATTCTTCAGCTAATGATTCACCAGCTTTAGAGACTTCACGTTGGGATAGGACTGAAGTTTCTTTGAATGTGTTGCCTGCACGAGTATCACGTAGCCTTGACCACTCACCACTTCAAAGCCCAACATCGAACAACCATTCCACGAGCACAAGAAAACATACTGGTGTTACACTTCAGTCATATCACAAATCTTTGTCGGAGACGGGACTTGAAGGTAATAATGCAAATGTACACCGGCTGCCCCTTCCACCAGGAGCATCAAGGCCGTCACTGTCATCTCAGCAAATTGACAAATCAAATATAACATCACCAACTAAAAGTCGGTGGAAAAAGGGAAAACTCATAGGACGGGGTGCATATGGAAGTGTTTATATTGCAACCCACCGGTATGCTAAAATTACTAACGCTCCATCTCTAGTTTTTGTTAGTGTAGGAAACTAGGAATGTTATTTGTGAATTTCCTTGCTGCAGTGAAACAGGTGCTCTGTGTGCAATGAAAGAAGTTGATCTTATTCCAGATGATCCTAAAGCAGCTGAATGTATAAAGGAGTTGGAGCAGGTGGACTCTTCTTAAATTGTTGAAGTCACATTTTATTGTAATGGTAACAATCCTATCAGATCACTAATCTTTTCTGTTTTCTCTTCTATTCAGGAAATCAAAGTTCTTCGGCAATTGAAGCATCCCAATATAGTACAATATTATGGCAGTGAAGTAGTAAGTATTTCGATTGTTTTATTGCTACTAGCATTAGCCAGGTTTTTCATTGTATAAGTTCTAACTAGTGAATAATGTATGAAATGATATTCTAGATTGAAGATCGCTTTTGCATATATTTGGAATATATTCACCCTGGACCAATCAATAAATATGTCCGTGAACATTGTAGAGCAATGACAGAGAGTGTTGTCCGCAATTTTACTCGTCATATCCTCTCTGGGTTGGCTTACTTACACGGCAAGAAGACAGTACATAGGTAATAATTAGGCCAGAATGTTTGAGTTCGATGATCTCTCTTAAGTATATTGTTATTCTCAAAAAATGTGCTTTAGATATACCTTATAGAACTGCCAATAAGAACGAAGTTTTGATCCATGGTTGGCCTTAAGACTGGCAGGGTATTTTCTTTTAGCTTTTATAGCTTTCTAAAGCGTTGATGGTTTATGATTGTCAAATAGGGATATTAAAGGGGCAAATCTGCTTGTTGATTCACATGGTGTTGTTAAGCTTGCTGACTTTGGATTGGCGAAACATGTGAGCTCTAGAAAAGTTTTAATCCGACTTCTATTTATATTGTTATGTTCCCTTTTGCTCATTGGATTAAGCTCTGACATTTGCTATAATTCCTCTATAATCTTCTTTGGTGCTTATATTTTACTCGCAATATTTCTTTTCAGCTTTCAGGATATGCAATTGATCTTTCTTTGAAAGGCACTCCATACTGGATGGCACCAGAGGTATCTTAGGCAGCTTTTCTTGCTGTTATCTAGCCGATTGCTACTGCTTAAACCTGAATATTTGGTCGTCTACACTAGGTCTTGCAGGCTGTGATGCGAAAAGATGCCAAACCAGAGCTTGCATGTGGTGTCGATATATGGAGTCTGGGCTGTACGGTTATTGAAATGCTGACAGGAAAACCTCCTTGGAGTGAACTTAACGCGGTAGGCTTACGAAGTAACTTAATCTAATCTTTGCACGTAGTTGGAGAAAATGTTTTGACATGAAAAGCATATTGTGTTTTATCCAGAGGTTTTGCATGTTTACTGTTGATTCCTTAATTGCTCATGAATTCCCGAACTGCTAGGCAGCCACTGATTTCTGACAAGTCTGTCCTTAACAATAGGTGCAAGCCATGTTCAGTGTATTGAATAGATCACCACCTATACCTCCCAAACTGTCTTCAGAAGGGAAGGATTTCCTTCATTGTTGCTTTCAGCGAAACCCTGGGGATAGACCGACAGCTGCTACACTACTGGAGCATCCTTTCCTGCGGAATTTGCATGACCAAAGTGTTGCAACTTGTCAGAAAGAACATTGTCCAATGAGATTAGTTGCAAGTGTAAGTTAGTCGTACTGCTTTTACTCGTGTAAACTGTAATAGATTCTCATTTTCTTTTATTTTGTTTGCAACTGTCGTCATACATTTCATTTCCTCGAATGCTTTTTTCTTGAAAAGTACTCTTATGTTTCCAGGACAAACCACAAAGTCTAAGAGACTGGACAAAACATCACAAGGATTTAACGCCAATTTCATCGAGCACTCTGATGAGGAACGGAGAACTTCCACACAATGGGTATGTTTAAGTTTCTTGTCTTCCCCCGGAGTGCTAGAGCATGCTCTAATGTTTCGAGGCCTAGAATGGTTATACAGGTATCTTATAACTGAAGAATGTATTATTGGTTTTCCAGTGAATGCCTGCAATCTTATCCTGAAGTCTCAGATGCTGGAAAGACCTCCCGTCACTCCCCTCGATCAACGCTGGAAGTTCTTCCTAATGTCTCTTCACCGGAGCCCAATGGTACTTCACATAACACAAAGCCTTTCTAACGTTCCAAACTCTAGCTTACTTAACTATTCATATCGGAGATCAGTTGTATCATAATTTGAAGGAAGATTAGGCCCAAAAAGTCAGGAAACATTAGGCCTTCTCCATCATGCTGTTTCTGAAGCTAATCATTTCTCCAATGGTGGTGGTTGTATCATTCTTGTAAGCAGAAGAATATAACCAAAGCTTTTTGTAGGGAGAAAGTATTCAATTTGTAATGTGCTACAGTTTATACAATTTGGTTGAGAATGTAAATATATTTTAATCTTTTCAGACACAATTCAAATTCATACATTTGTTTTCTGGCAATAGTTTTCTTGCAGCTCTCACAGTGGCGGAGCCAGGATTTAAACTTACCGGGGGCCGAACTAAAATTTATTTATAATGTATGATAGTATATTTGAAGTAGAAAGATATATTTTACTAAAAGATTTGAAGTTAAAATGATACTTATCTTGACAAAAAATGAAGAAACTAAGGAAGAAAAATGACAAAAATAAAAAAAATAAAAACGACAAATGTACAGAGGTTAATGTTACAGTTCATAACAATTATAAATTATTATTATAATGAGAAAGTTATAAAAAAAATTATTATTTATTTAATTAAAGGTATATTTTTGAAAAACTTTGATTTATTTGAAGTCCTATTAATTTGAATATATTAAGTAATCAAATGACATATTTTTATTTTAAACCTACAAATTTCTTTCTGTTTCTACTGTCCAAATTACACTATTAAAGCACTAAAAAAACTGGTCACAAATTACGCTATTACAACACCAAAGATCATGCCCAAATTACAATATTATAGAATAATGAGCATTTCACGAATAAAATAGACAATTGATTGAATGGAGGATGGAAGAATTATGGTACCACCGAGAAAATACATTAATTCTAAGAAAATGAACATTAATTTCAAAATAAACTAAAATAGAAAATAGAGATTCATTTTGAGACGGAGAAAGTACGATTATGAAATTTCAAAATTTTGAAAAAAGACTAATATATTTTATATTATAAAATTTATTTATGTAAAAAATATATTTTTAGTATTAATATGCAATTTTAAAAAATTTGGTGGTGGGGGGGGTTCTTGCCTCGATGAAGCTGCGCCACTGAGCTCTCACCATCCCTAGCATTGGAACTCCAAAACAAAATACTATTCTTACATGAAACAACTAATTTTACGCCTTAGATATAATGCATGTGATAGAGAGATAAATAACCAAATCAGCTATTATTCCACAATTTCTCTTTATAACTTCTTCCATTCAGAATTGAATATCTATTTCTTCGTACAAAATGAATAAAAAAAATGAATATTCAATCGGATGAAATACTTTGAAAACTACTTGTGCTATTCAATTTATGATACTTCAAGAAATGAAGAAAAAAGATTAATCATATCTTCTATTTTTCACATTAAAAAATCCCTTTGGGATCGTATGCTTATTGCTGGCTCCTAAGTTTGGGTCTAGGTCGAGTCTCCTGTTGAGTTTTGACTCATATTCACTGGATTACTAATTATAAATTATGATAAGAATTAGTAATTAGGTAAATTACTAATTAGGTGGATTCCTAATTGAATACTAATTAGGTTAATAATTAGTAATTAGGTGAATTACTAATTATGTGAATTCCTAATCCATTTAGTAAAAGATTTACTACTCCTACATATATGTGCCTCTTATATGGTTTGGAGTAGTAAGGCGAGGAGATCTAACGGATTGGAGGAATCTCCATTGTATTATTGTTTCTCCATTATAATGAGAGAGTATGTGCTCGCCTTACCCGTGGATATAGGTCAGTTGACCGAACCACGTAAATAATTGTGTCTCTTTATTGCTTGCCTTCTTTAGATTTGCTTGTGGGCTAAAATTGGGAGAGGATTAATTTTCTAACATCTCCCAGTCTATTTTTTTATTTTTCTTATAATTTCATTTGATTATTTTTGGGTAAGATGAATTGATAGTGTTCATTTAGCTGTACGCAGTGAGGGATTTAGGAATTAGAGTTATGGAGGCATTTGTCTATAAAATATATATATTCCTACTATATAATAATTTCTTCATTTTATAATATAAGTTGTTACTAATGTAGAAACTTTATATTACTAACGACTTATATTATACTCCCTCCATTCCCTATTAATTGTCGTTTAGGAGATATCTAGGTATCCAAATTAATTGTCGTTTAAGGTTGTTTTATTAGTTGTCAACAATTTATTCCAATTATACCCTCAATATTTTCCTTTCTTTATGACAAAGAAGTGAGAGAAAGGGAGGGTGGGGGATAATATTGGAAATTTAGGTGAAAATGACAACTTTCTTAGGGGGGGTGTATTCAATGTAGAATCTATAGGAGTTTTAAGGAGTTTTAAAGTCCATAGGTATTCAATTTGGATTTTAAAAAGTCCAATGAAATCTAGAGGTATTCAATTTAGATTTTAAAAAGACCATTAAAATCTAGAGGTATTCAATTTAAATTTTAAAAAGTCCATTAAAATCTAGAGGTATTCAAAACTCTATAGATTCTCATAGATTTCATTAAAGGTAGGATTTTGATGGATTTCATAGGTTTAAATGTGTATGGTGAAATCTCTTCTTTTTTCTCAAGATTTTGATTCTCTTTCATTAATATTAAAATTAAAGTGTCTTTTATAATTTTATCTTATATTACAATTTTTTTAGTAATCTCATTTCTATAAAATTATAAGAAAAACAAAGAAATATTTCAAACTACAAAAAAATGAGATTTTTTTTAACATCATTAGAAAACTCAATATGAAATGTTTATTTCCCAAAAAGAAGTCATAATATCCAAACAATTTTCTTCTTGATTATCTTCAAATAGAAATTAAAGAAAGCAAACAATTTCTTCTCTATTTAACCACAAATTTCTATTTTTTCAAACATTAATTTCATTTTCTTGAAAGAGAAAATCAAAGAGAAAAAAAAGTTCAAACAAAACTTATCACAAAAATATCTTAATTAAACCAAAGAAAAAAATATCAGTAAGTAAATTATACAAACCTTGAACAAATAAATCAAAAAAGCCGCAGTTACGTGATCTAAAAAAAAATCAAAGACTATCGCCAAACTTGTTAAATTTTTAACAAAATGATTTAATTCCAAAAATAAAAGATTGATAAACATATGTTAACTTTGGAAATTCAACACCTTTGGATCTGTATAATACACCACTGAATCAGTCTTTTCTTTATTTTTTGGTGCTATTCAAATAATCTATAGACTTTATAAATCAAAAAGAAATCCCGATAAATCAATCTAATAAAATCTGATAGACTCTGAGCAGACTCTGCATAGAGTTAAAACAATCTATAAAGTCAGCAGAATCCATAGACTTCTGAAAATCAGTTAAAATCTTTTAAAATCCGGATTGAATACACCCCCTTTAGTTTTCTCAAATTGTCTAAAGAGTCTTATATTTAGGAATGGAGGGAGTAAATAGAAGAATTATATCGTTAACCTGTAAGGACATATTACTATCACTTTAAAATTGTAGGCAATAACAAAAATAAAAACTAAGATTTTTCAGTTGTGATGGGTGAAATAATTTTGTCAAACACAAACTTGAAACCTGGACGTAGTTTACAATGTCATTTTTGCAACTATGCTTTTCGTTTGTTATTGTTGTAATTGAAGTGATGACTTAAAATTTTATAACGAGATCTAAGATTTGTTGTAATATTTTTAAAATTTATTTCAATAATATTATTCTTTGAATGATTTTTTGGCTTTACTATTTAACTGAGAACGAAATACTAACTTATCAGTTTAAAAAAAAAATTTAATTCATACCAATGCGAAAAAAATTGATATGGAAAGTTAAACTTTTTTTTCCCTGTGAAACCCAGACTGAGGAACTAGATACAAATTGTTATAGCATAAACTATAAAAAAAATTGATATTTAATAGGAATATGGGAATTATGAAAGAAAAAAAGTGTAGAGCCGTTTTGGGACTGAAACACCAAATATTTAAAGTGGGGTCACTATTATATATATGCATGAAAGATTTATATATATCACAAATTTATCACTACTAAAAAAATGTTTTCTTCCTTTTGAGCGAGGGTACAGTAAGGTGGATCTGTCCCTGACTGTACGCTATTAATCTTATTATATTCTTCTAACAAACAGAATTCTCAACAAAATTTTTTATATGTTCGAATTTGAAATCCTATTTCAGTAAAAACAATCTCCTTTCACTTTGGTCAACATATAGTATTTGAATTTTTTTACCGACTCCTATTTTACTTTCTGTACCCTAATCTTCATTTTTCTTTCCCTCCAAATCCTTTGGAATAAAAGCTACAATCTTCATATACAAATTGCCACCGCCGCTTCTCACTTGATTAATCCTCTTTAAGCCCGTCAAGTGTTTGATAAAATGCTTCCAAAAGGGTCATGAAATTCTGTTTTTGATCTTTCACAAAATTCAGTTGAACCTGCAAAAATGGAAGTTTCCGAAAGTTTAATTAGCAAAATTCATACTTCCTTTGCTGGTGGCTTACATTTCGCTAGCCTAATTTCATCTTTAAGAACAACTGAATTTGAATTGGTAAGTTCTTTCATCCCTTGCTGGAAAATTATTAGAATTTCTGCTAAAATCACCTTTTTTATGTTAAAGATTCCTTTTTGTTTGGTTTAGGTACGAGGGGTATTACAGATCTTTCAAGGATTGTCGAGTTCTTTGTTCTATTGGGATCATAGTGGGCAGTGTTTTTGTGTTAAAAATGGTATATATGTAACCCATCTATCACAAAAGAGCCTTCTTGGCATTCTTGCTCAGTTCTTATATGCTGCTACTTGTTTAAAGCTAGTTGAAATTAGAGTGGACAAGATTCAGAAATTTGCAAGTTTACCTACACCTACATTGAGAGCATTTGCTTGTTCCGTTTCGGCCTGGCTTAGAGTATGATATCCACCTCTTTGTATAATTAGTTACTCCCGCAGCAGTCCCACATTGAATGTCTACTTTCCTATTCGAATAGGAAAGTGGGCATTCTGTTTGGGGCGGAATGAGTATTTCTTTTCTGATTTACTGTTAATAACTTTACCATTTGGAGCTTATTATTTTATTTCTTCTCTATTGGATGCAGAGGCTAAGAGATGTTGCTTTGAGGGAGGAGGAAAAGATTAACAGCTCTGGCTCCAAAAGCATTCCAACTCTCCTGGGGTTGTCCAGTTTTTTGTCAAGGTTTAATACATTTCACCAATTTTTCTATATAAAGGATTTCAAGGATTTCCCAAATTGGTTGTGTTATGAGAACATTTCTACTGTGAAGAAATATTTTACCTTTATTAGAAGAAGATACACACTTACACCCTCTAGGAGCTTGATATGCTACGATTTGGTCGTTTCCTAGTTGCATATGCTATAGTGAGGTATTGAGATTCTTCTTGCCTTAATAGTCGGTCCCTTGGGTTTTTTTCCTCCCACCTTCGGGGGTGGGGGGGGGGGGGTGGTTACATCTTAACTCTGATAAAGGCCTGTTCTTTTTCTTTTTCTTTTAATCTTTTTTAATTGAATGATAAAGACTTGTTCTTTATAATTATCCTAGTTACTATATGACAGGGATTTCCATTGCCTGCCTAGATGGACCAGTATCCATTGGACGAAGATATCCACGGTTGTTCTTGCATGCATACCTCATATGTATTTATATATGCATGTTCACTAAATAGTTGTTTGATCCTTTTTCTAAAATCTTACTATTGTGGGATTTCCTGATAGTCTCTTTTTCTCTGTAGCCTTTGCTCAGGAGCTGAGTATTTATTGCACATTGTCCATGGAGCTATCCCAGGAGCCATTTTTGAATTTGATGCTTCTGTCTCTGCCGCAGATGTTGCTACGCATATTCTTAATCAACTGTACCGAAATCTCAATGAAGTTTGTCTTGTGCAAGGGGGTGAGGTTGTGAATCTATGCTGGTGACTAACAGTACTTTCATTTAGTACCCATGCTTGTCTTCAATCTTGATATTGGTATCTGAAAATTCTCTTTGTAGGAGGATGCTCTTAGGATGCTACTTTATATATTCACTGGTACCCTATTTCCTTACATTGAGGGTCTTGATTCTTGGCTTTTTGAAGGGACCCTTGATGACCCTTATGAAGAGGTAATTCTGGTTGAAAGTTCTTTAGATATCTTTTGTGCAGCCTTCTATTTGCGAAATCTTGCTCTTAGGAATAAAATTTTCTGCTACTGAATCGAGGCTAATTCTGGCTTCGGTAGATAAAATTCTCTATATTCTTTTGGTGGTTCATATTCCTGCCATAGAGTTACTGATCATTTTGTTATGTCTACATAAGAAGTTTTTTAGGGATTTCAGTTATTCCTGGCCGAACTGAGTTTATATTAGGTTTGAAGTCTGCATAGAGCATTTTAAGAGTTGCTTCTGGGAGGATTGCCTTGATTGATAATTGGAAACTCGGGCAAATAACTTTGATATTTTATTTTTGATAAAACTTCTTAAGCACTACCAGAAAACACAAGTCTTTCTGAATCCTCCGATTTTTGCAGATGTTCTTCTATGCGAAAAAAGATATTTCAATTGCCGAAACTGAATTTTGGGAGAAGAGCTACCTGCTAAGATCAAGAACATTTCAAAAATTAGAATTGGACTCTCCTACTCATGTTACACTTGCCATGAAAGGGAAAAAAGATATGACTGGAAGTGAAGCCAGCTCTGGTTCTTTGAAAGTAAAGGAAGTAAAAGACAGAGACTATGAGGTATGTCCTATGTTCATCAAGGACATGGCTAAGGCGATCATTTCTGCTGGCAAGTCTTTGCAGTTGATACGGCATTCTCCCATGGCATCCTTTTCAGCTGTATCAACTGAAAACCAGAATGTTGGTCCGTGTACAGCTGGATTAACCTTATCAGAGGCCTTTTGTGTGTCATTAGCAGCTCTTGTTGGTTCTCGTGATCATATTTCTGAATACATTTGGCAGGATAACCTAATCATTTCTTCATTTGAATCTCCCGTGGGAAGACAGAAAGAAAAGGAAAATTATGTGATTTTACCAGATATTTCGCACCCGGATAAAGTCTGGTGTAAGTTCTTGGCTGACACTTTAGATAGAAAAAGAGAGATTGGTGTAGAATATTTACTTAGAGATGCAGCTGGGCTTGGTCAGGAGCAGAAGAAACTGGTATCAGATCAGCTTGATGATTATCCATACATAGGGGCATTTTGTCCTCAAAATCCGGCTATAACTGTTTCTAAGAAGTCACTACACAAGAATAAAGATGATTGGAACAAATTGAATTTGTCAAGAAGTTTGCAGCTTCCCCCTCTAAATGATCAGGAACTGAGAAAAGCTATATTTGATGAAAATGCTGAATCATGTTTTCCGTCAAAAAGCACACATTTCGGTTTTGGCTTTCAGTTTGGTGAATCTGAACTTCATCGCCAAGAGGAGGACAGAAAGATGCTAGAGCTGTTATTTCCTTTTCCAACTTTGCTTCCCTCCTTTGAGGTTCTGCTTTAATGGTGTGATTGATTTGTTTGTGGGGGTGCTCTATTGAGGTTTCTTTATCTAAAATGTCCTTTACATTTTGTAACAGGAAGACCTTCACATGTCAGAGTGTTTACCTTTTCAAAAAAATAGCACTCTGCCGTCTAGAACTCTTAGTTGGATCCAAAGTCTGGAACCAAAGGGCACTCCACTTCCTATTGTTATTTTGCAGGAATGCCTAGTTACCTACATTAAGAAACAAGTGAGTTTTGAATAATATCATTCAACGTTTTCCTGGTCAATTCTATGGATCACGGTATGTTCAGAAGTCCTATTTTCTTTTCAGGCAGATTATATAGGTAAGAACATACTGTCAAAGCTACTCTCTGAATGGAGATTGCTAGATGAACTAGGTGTGTTGCGTGCTATATATTTGTTAGGATCAGGTACTTTCTGAATTCAAGCTTCAAACATATACTATACTGGTTTGAGTGTTTTAACACTAATATATTGAACTTTCCTGCTGCCAGGGGATCTATTGCATCACTTCTTGACTGTGATATTTAACAAGTTAGATAAAGGGGACTCCTTGGATGATGAGTTTGAGCTGAACACCATATTGCAGGTTTGCTTGCTCATCCTAATGCCAAACTCTAATACAGTGGTGGTTTATGCTAGTTTTGCCAAAGTTTCTTGGACTCTGATGTTACCAGCACATTAATGACAATTCTTATATTGTTCCATAGGAATCAATCCGAAACTCTGCTGATGGCCGATTGCTAAGTACACCAGATGCATTGGTCGTGTCAATCACAAAAAGTCCTGGTTTCGGTGAGGATGCACTACCTAGTACCTCCATTCTTAACTCCACTCCTCGCAAAAGTCGAGGTCATGGAATTGATGTCCTTCAGTCGCTGAAGTTCACATATAGGGTACACGAGATGATTTAGCCAATTCCTTTTCATATGATTTTAGTATACAGTCTGTTCTGACATGTGTATCTACCTTCTTGCTGGTTGTCCTAACTGTACTTGTTCGTTAAACATACAGGTCCCATGGCCGCTTGAACTTATAGCTAACTTAGAAGCAATCAAGAAGTATAATCAGGTAGCTATTTGACTTCCTTTTTATAAACAAGGAGCATACATTTTCACTCCCGAAAATGGTAATAATGTGCTACAACATACAGGTGATGATTTTTCTGTTGAAGGTCAAACGTGCAAAATATGTTCTTGATAAGGCCCGCAGGTGGATGTGGAAGGTCTCTCCCTCTCTGTTTGTGTGTGTGTTTCTTGCTTTATCATGTCAGAGCAAATTGGCACGCTACTTACAACTGTGCTGTCCAATTATCAGAATGTGTTTCCTTTACTAAATGCTAATATTATTCTTTTTGTTAAATGCAAATTCCACTTGTGGGATTTTTTCATTTTTGAACTCTGCATCTTTCAGGATAGGCGTATGGCTACAACCAACCGCAAGCGCCACTGGTTACTTGAACAAAAATTACTGCATTTTGTAGATGCGTTTCACCAGTATGTGATGGACAGAGTAATGTCTCTTGCTACCTTATTGAGCATGTCTTTGATGTTTGTTAGATTTGGTATAGCCATGGATGGATATGGAAACTATGTTTACTGAAGGATGAACGAGAATGTCGCGTCACTAAATTATAAATACTAGACCAGTACAAGATGTCTTATAAGCTAGTTTTACCTTGCCTTATCTATCATCCTGTGACCAGTATTAGATGCCCTTTTAAAAAGATATTCTGAAAGGTTTCATAAGGGTTAATATAGGAATCATATCATCATGACTCATAATATCAAGATCTTAGTTATTCTTCTATGGATAGAAACTTTTGTATATCTTCATCTCTTACTAGAATTCCACGAGCAGGTATATCACAGCGCATGGCGTGAACTCTGTGATGGTGTGGCAGCAGCTGGATCTTTGGATGAAGTCATTGAAGTGCATGAATCCTATTTATTGACAATCCAGAGACTGTGTTTTGTTGTTCCAGACAAGCTGGTTTCTAACTGCCTACATTTTCTCCCTTGCTCTTTTCGTCTTCATTTTATAAAATGTTTGAGAAACATGAAATATCTTTATGTTCTTTTTTTTGCATGCATAGTGGGCCCTGATCGCGAGCCGTCTCAACACTATCCTCGGTCTTGCACTGGAGTTCTATTCCATACAGCAAACACTGAGCAGTGGTGCAGTTTCCGCCGTCAAAGCAAGATGTGAAATGGAAGTAGATCGTATAGAGAAACAGTTCGACGAGTGCATAACTTTCCTTCTCAGGGTATGGCTTCATCCGTCACTCTGTAGATTTCTACTCCGACTGCAAACGACATTTTGGCTTATGCTTTGACATTATCTTGTTTATTTTTTGGCTGCAGATTTTATCATTCAAGATCAATGTGGGGCAGTTTCCTCATTTAGCAGATTTGGTTACTCGAATAAATTACAACTATTTCTACACGTCCGACGGTGGAAGCTTGAAAACCACCTCCGGCTCGATCCTATCGCGTCCAAGTTAGGGAAAGCCTCTCAGGTCAGAACAGACTAAAACGAAAAGCTCAATGTGGTTAACTATTGAGTTACTTGTAATTTCAATAATGTATATAGTTGGTAGTTGGGGTTGATTTCTTGATTTTTTTTCTTTCCTGCTATCTATATCTGCAGAAACCAATACATTAAAGGGCAGTACCACATTAAACTTGGATGTGTACAACTATCTTTTGGATAATTAATTAATACAACATTTGTAGATATTTTTGTATTTGTGCGGCGTATGGTCTGTCTCTTTATTTTTCTATGGGGGGATTAGATAGAGTTTTGAGTTTTGGAGTTGTCTTGAATTTCTTAAAATCGAATTGTTTGTGAAGCAAATATGAAATTTAATATTTGAAATGTTGTCCAGATGTAGAAAAAAAGTTACAACAACAAAGCCTTAGTCCCAAGTAATTGGCGTCGGTTACATGAATCAACATAGGATTTATGTGTGGTCATTCACATGATACATTCTCTCTTTCCTTCTATCAAACATCATACCCTCCTCCCTACCTCTTACAACCCCATGCCTCCATCTTTCAAGTTTCCGAATCGGAGCGTCACTTGATCTTCTCTTTATGTGTCTAAACCACTGCAGGGAGTATTATGAACTTTAATTCGTGATACTTACTGTTGGTTCCCGACTGTAAGTCCCAAGTCCGGATAAAGGAAGACCTTTGCGGTAAAATTCGTGACGACCAACGTAAAGTTAGCCACATTAAAGACATGAATTGAATGAAAAAAAAATTACATTTTAAAAAAAATATTTTGTTTTCCAAAATGGCTATTAAATCAACTGAAACAGTTCTAAACAACTTTTAGCTAAAAACAACTTTTATCACTAAATAAGATGAAATACCAATAATAAGATCAGTCATCCTTGAGTAGAGGATTGAGAACAACTCCAGTGAAAAGCACAGAACCAGACTTGTCTTCCCTTACCATGAACAAGAAGGGATGATCAACTACAAATCTAGTTGGTGGTGGTGGACTGTAATCTAAAGAAAACCCCATGTCGTCATCCGACTCGAGAGTAACAGCTACTGCCTCAGTCCCTTCTTCATCTATTTCTATAAATGATTTTTGTATCACCATTGATACATACAAATCCCTATTGTCAAATATCTCTGTAAGCTCTGCTTCATCTTCGTCGAATGGTAAATTTAATCCCATTTTTATCATCTTTTCTCTCCCATCTTCTGTTTCATATGTAATCTTGAACTTGGGAATCCAGAATATATCATAACACCTATACTCAAGTTCTTTAAAACCTTGTCCAAAGAATCCCATATCAGTAACTGCCTTCTGCAATACATCTTGCAAGCCATCTCTCTCTTTTGGAAGGAAAATGTAGAAAGAGAATGACTTTCCATCTAAATAATTTTCTCCGGCGCGATAAGGGATCTTAACAAGATCAAAACCATCAAATGATCCACTATAATATTTATAACAACCAGTCATGAAAGGAACTGAAACTGTTTCGCCGTTGAGAAGGTAAAAGTCTTTATCCATAGTTGATTCTCGATTGAAAGGGTCTTCCCAGCAGCCTTTGAAGTACAATGCATTTCCAAGTATTAGTCTGGTAAGTGGTTTGATATGCTTAACTTTAAGAACCTCTGTAATGAGCCCATTTGTTGCTGATTTAGCCCATTCATTAATTTCTTCTACCACTTCCTCGGGCTTTTTGATAAAGCATAACAGAACGACAGTAACAAGAAGAAAATAAATCGATCAGCTTCATCAATCAAAATTACTATTTTAATGGGCATCATATATATATATATATATATATATATATATATATATAACACTGTGTATTTTAATAAGATGAAATATTGTATTCTAAGGTGTACACACTAAGCTCTTCGTACCTTAATGGATATACCTACAACTCATAACAAATGAATTTTCAGTTGTTACGGCTTCCAAGTGTATTAGGCTTTCTTTTTATAAGGAAAATCATGTAAATACTACACTTTTCATACCTTAATGAATATACCTACAACCCATAACAATTGAATTTTTAGTTTTTACGGCCACAATTCAGGTGTATTAGGCTTCCTTTTTATAAGGAAAACCAACGTAAATGATCACATTGTGTTACTTCTCACCACACAAATTCAATCCAAATATATTAGTTTTCAGTATCATATATATATATATATATATATATATATATATATATATATATATATATATATATATAACATCTTTCAAATCAATAAGCAAATTAAGAATAGAAAAGTAAATAATATGCAGTTGATAATGCATGGCAAACATATGTTATTGATTTTTTTTAGATGAAATTCAGTTATTATATAGTAATAATCAATCCACAACATAAGTATCTGAATCAATAATATTCATGACTAAGTAGGCAAATCAGATTTCCACAAATACTAGTACAAAGATATATCATAAAGAAACTTTATTCCTACTATATATATATAAAAAAGTAAATCAAAATTGAATAAATTAGGATAACTAAGAATACCTTGGACATATTGACGTTCTTGGCTTGTGATTTAAAAAGGTTTTCAACTACGTCTTTGTAATAAGGTTTAAGAGGAAATCTTTGATCCGCCCACGCTCCGTTAAGGCAACATATTAATGGATCGCCGCCGTTGTCATTGCCGCCAGAGGCAATACTCATAATATCCGAAAACTTAGAATGAACTTCATTATTGTTCTTACATTCCAGAAACTTTCGCATCTGCTTTAAGGTCTTTCCGCTTGCTCCGGTGGCTGTCATGTGTAGGATAGCATGGAATGACAGCGGTGAAAGTACCAGATTTTCCTCGGAATTTTTCTTCATTTTTTCTAGTAGAAGTTGCCCGCACATCTTTGCACAGAAATCCATCGTAATGTTTTTTGGTGATGATGCTTCGGGAGTAATTTGGGTACGAAAAAGAATGGAGAGACTGTAAAGTAAAAGACTATTTATAGCTGGTTGATCGGGTTTCCTTTACCTAATAGGATTAGGGTTTTTTTAGGGTGCGGTTGCCATTTAGAAAAAAGTACTGCCTCTATTCCAAATTAATCTTCTTATTTGATCAAAGTGTTGGTCTTAAAATTTTAATAAATATGTGGCCAAATAAGTTTAAAAGTTGATATTGTCTTTAATTATTTATTATCAACCAATCAATCAGGTAAGAGTTACTCTGGAAGACCAAAATTAAACCGTTAATTTTTGACAAATCCAAAAAAAAATTAGGTCAATTAATTTGAGATGGAAAAAATATTTATCGAAAAAGTTATCGTGTTGATGTTTATATGTCTTTTTTAAGCACGAATTGATATATTATGAATCGCTCGATCAAGTAGATTAAGTATTAAATAGGTATGAGCAAGAGTGCAAGACTGGAGAAAATTTTGCGTTTTGATAGACTCAAGAAATGTCGTCCGAGTTCCCCCCCACCCCAAAAAAAGAAAAGAAAAGAAAAAAGAAATCTAGACGTCGGAGTTTCCCTCAAAAGAAGAAATCTCGTCGGAGGAGCCTATGAATCTCGAGGGGCAGATAAGGATTGGATGGAAAACCATGGTGGCTCGTGCGGAGCGTCTCCAAGCATTTATAAGCCTTGCCCGTCGAATCTACTGACGACGATGAAGCGAGAAGCTTAATTGTAGAAGAGAAGGAGCAATTCAAGAAACTCATACCCGTAAACCATCGTCGTCCGTCCAGGGGGTCGGATAGGGTCGCCGGTTTGCTTAGGCTTCATTTAGAAGCAACTCCACATAAACCTTGTTCAAAAACTTTTCGAACATCCAAAACTACCGCGATTGAGAAGGCATGTGGATCTACCACTGATCACTTGAACAATATTTTAAGAACACTTCTGATATGGACCGGGCAGATTTGACCACATCACTACATTTCCTTCTCTCTCCTCATTCTGCAGGGATGTGACCAAATTTGGACCACGTGGACCCAGTCCATATCAGAATTTTCCATATTTTAAAGAAGCATGGCAGAATAATAGTGAAAAGCTATGGATCTATGTTCGATTCTTCAGGTCTAAACCTTACATTTCGTGTTGGCTGTGAGAGAACTCTCAAGCAGATCTGATGAAGACTTCCTCAGATGCTTAATAGGAAATGCCTATTTAAGCACATTGTGGGAAAGTGTATACGAAGGAAATGCCTGTTTATGGACTGAAGGAGTCTATCACGTTGATCCTCTCGCTGAGGCAAGGGAAAGAATTCAACGAATTCTGAACAATTAGCTGCGTGTATTATCTAAGTGAATATTCGATTATGGACTGAGGAAGTATAATCCAGAACTATCTAAAACTGAACTTCATGTTAAGCGCAATACTCTTTCCTTAGAACTCGGGGATGTGATTTGTTCCTCAAATAACAGTAGAAAATTTCAGTACATTCACAGCAAGATGGCTTCTTTTGTCAAGGATTTTACATGTACAGAGAATATTCAACTCATATGAAACACATGTAGCAGAAACTGAAGTTCACCTTTCTCATTCATCCAATAAAAGATTCATCGAGTAATCTTCTGAGGTCGCTTCATTTTAAGGAGATGAGAAACACCCGCTACTACATGTAGCCGACTGTTTGGAACACCTGTTTTTGCCAATGCGTTCCCATTTTTGTCCAACAGAACAAAGCAAGGAACATACTTTATATCATAATGGAGGAGCTGCATAAAATACATTAAACAGAAATCAATCACAAAACCATTAAGTGGGATATTCCAAAGGTGAATCATGACAAAAGTAAACTCATATTGTAAGAACAATTATCTCAATGCAAGGACACAATCATCAAAATTCCTAAGATAACAAAGAGGAGAAACAATGATGCACCACCTTTGGTTAAAATAATGGAAAAACATAGAGGCTCTACCAAGATTGAATCAGAGAAGAACATTATCCAGTTGGTAGATTAGCCTGTAGGAGTTTGCAAATTGTTAACATTAAATAAACTTGGCAACATAAGAGTTATCTTGAAATGTATTTGAACTATAATCAAGAAAACACAAGAAGAAATGTATGGAACTACAAAGTAGTCAAGGAAAGCTAACGCAGATGGTACAACACTTGCAATGTCAAACCATAGATCCCAAGTTCGACACCTATTCCCCCTCCGTCCCTCCCCATATATGGACTTCAAAGTAGTGAAGGAAGGCTAGTGCAATTGGCGTATCACTTCCGACCTCGGACCACAGGTCTCAGGTTCAACACCTATTCCCCCTCCCCATATATGGAACTTCAAAGTTAAGGAAACCATAATAAAAGATAATGGTACTTTTCAAGATAAAAAGACCTAAATGCATTGCCATACGATTGATGATTAGAAGAGTACCTCAGGTAACCATTTATCATTCTCAGCATCAGCCATCACAATGTTAAGCCAATCATTATTTCTATTCTCAACCTCCATAACAAAATTAAGCAAAGAACTGCATAGTCTACACTTTGGAGAGTAGAATTCAATCACTGTTGCTTCTTTCCCCATTGCTAAAGCAGCTGCCAGAGCTCTCTGCTCAGCTTCTCCTTGCTCTTCTGAATTCAAGATCCTTTTTTTCTCACTCTTTTGCTTCATTACAGCATATAATGGAGCAGGAGAAGGCGACATTTTAAACAAGGGATTCGGGGTTTTGGACATCTCATTCACAAAATTAAAGGCCACTGAGCTAAGATTCATAAAAGATTTGAAAAGCCAAGGAGTTTCAAAGTTGCAACCACTGGAATTCTTGAAATTCTGATCATGGGCATCCCAGGGCCATTTTAAGCAAAACAGAGGAATTTTTGGGCCCAGAAGAATCCATCTTAACTTTCTTAAACCCTAAAATCTTTCAGCCGTGCATCAACAAACCCCTGAAAGTCATAACGATGATATGAAAAATCAGAAAATTTACTGTTAGCTTATCGTCCATATTCACTACTAGTGTGTATGTTAAAAGTCACTCCCTCCATTCCTTAATAGAAGACTTTCATTACATGTAGCTAAAATTAAAGAAGTAAAAAATAAGGTACTTTGTTAGTCTAAATATCAATCTTACTCTCTTAAATAGTACTTGTATACCACTAATTCGATTGAAGAGAGTAATATTAATATTTCGATTTAAAAAAAAAAACATCTTAATTTTTGCTTTCTTAATTTTTGCAACATGTTCTGAAAGTCTTATATTAAGGAATTGAGGGAGTACTAATTAGTCGATTACCAAGTAGGATAACTCCTAGTCCTATTAACTAACGTTTATTACTCCTATATATATATATATATATATATATAGTGTATGTAGTAAGGTGGAGTGGCTAACGGGTGGGTTGGAGAGAACATAGAATCACCACCATTATCCTTGTTTCTCCATTATTGAGAAACTACGGGCTCGCGCTACCCGTTGGCCGAACAAACTAAATCATTGTGACATAGATGCTTTCATTAATTATGTGCTTGTGTACTTGTGTGACTAGAATTAGTGGAATAATTTTCTAACAATTACGAAAATTTCTGGGGAAAATTTCGATAAAAGATAATCAACATTAGAACAAACAATTACCAGAACATTAATACAGTAGAATGAAAAAGGTAAAAACTGAAGAGAAACCTTAATCCAATGGAAGGTAAAGGATGGAAAAGTGGAAAACTTACAATTAATATCAATTGAGTGATAAATCAGTTAACTGTGGCTGTGGAGGTGGACGGAGGTGGCCGGCGGTGAGTAAAAAGCTTAGCAGCCGGAGCTAATGGCCTCTGCAGATGAGACGGAAGCAGGGATTTTTAGCTTTTTTACCCAAAGACCTCAGTGAATGCGTCGTTACTTGTTTACCTATATTTTCTTAAAATTACATTTTCAGTACCCTATATTATAACACACTTCTCCTTTAGCACCTAAAAGTTTTAAACTCTAGTATTTTGTCACCTACTTTGGACTCTACCATATCTCTCCATTTTTTTTTCCGGTGAAATTTCTTTTTTTTTTTTTTTTTTGGTAAATAAGCATACATATATATATATATATATATATATATATATATATATATATATATATATATATATATATATAAAAACAAACTTAGCCCGGAGGCTAAGGAACAAAGATAATACAAATAGACCTATCTAAAAAGACCTCATATCCATATCTTGCCACTATAAGGCTAACAAAATGATTGATATGGATATAGGTATCGGAAGTAAACCTAACAAAAGTGGCCCCACGGGCATCCCCTGCCACTAGGTGGCTAACAAGCGGGGGTAAAGAGACAAAGATAACAAGATCGGAGGATGAAGTGAGTCCTCCAGCTTTAGCGAGACCATTGGCACAAGCGTTGGCCTCGCTGAAAATGTGTGAAAAGCTAATGGTCGTAGCCATAATAACAGCGCGAACGTTTTGCAGAATCACAAGCAATGCAATCATCTGAGGCCTATGAGTCCTAATAATCTCCATTAAATGATCATGGAAGTCCGGACGGGTCGATCCCCTCACATACCAAGTTGGGATGTATATCATATTGGATACAATTCTATTGTTGGGAGCTAACTCCATTTCCCTCCTCACTCCGGCTACCAATTTGATTATTATTGGATTGTTTCTTACTTTTTTCCAATTCCAACTTTAAAAGAAGTCCGCTTAGTATGTAGTAGCTCCTTACCAGTAAAGCTATGTTTCTGCTTTCCTGACTTGTTACGCTTTGGTGTGTCACCCGAGATAAGGAGTTGTTGAGTTTCATGTTGGTATGCTTCAATCTCCATCCCTGAGTCTCTGTCTGAATTACTAGAGTCAAATTCCTCCTCTGATTGTTCCAGCTGTGCTCTGGTCTTGCGCATGGGTGAGCCCAACCCGATCTGCAATTGGTTGGGTTTAACCTTAGGAGGCCAACACTCTTTCGATAGTTTACCTATTCTACCAATTAATTTAGTTACCTCCTCTTCCTCTAACTTCTGTAGCTTAGAACGAATCTCATTAGCCAATTGGTAACCTGTTACACTATCATGAATATGAATATTGTCCTCTCTAGCAAAAATTCCCACCTTCCGGTGAAATTTCTATACTTGTCAAATCTAGGGGAAAAATATTAGTTGTTAGCCTTAGAGCACAGTTATTTAATGTGTTCCTAGACTAAAGGGCTAAGTTCCCCATAGTATTTAGTTGAAGAGAGTAGTTCGGGAAAGAATTTGGCCGAGCTATGAGAAAATGGGGAGAGCTCGAAAAGAGTCCGAACTTGAATTCGAGTTGATGGGTGAACACCTGCTAAGACGAGCAAAGTAAGGGAGTGTGAGGGAAGACATCAACCCCACTCTTATTCTTAAGTTAGTTCAGATTCTAAAGAGAAAAAAAACTTAGAGCAATAATTGAGAGCTAGTAGAACATGGAGTAAATGAAATAGAATGACCACTATGTATAGAGGGCATTACCCAAAGAATATTTCAATACTTTGTACAGTCCGGAGTGCGGCAACCTTCACTTTTATTATGAATTTGCCATCGCATTTTTTAGACTGTTCCTTAAGATCGGTATGGCTGAATGCCTTCAACGCATATGACACTGACTATCCGAGTAGACTTGTACGTCTTGTGTTGTGCGAATAGTTCGACCTACAGTCTGATCTTGGTACGAGCCTATTAGCCAACCTGGCTATTTCATGAACATAAACAAGATACTTCTTTGTTAAGCTTACAAGCCAAACAATTGTTTTAGACTTGATCCCATGTATATAATTACCCAGTCATTTTTTACAAAAGGAAGCACAGTACATAAATGAAACAAAAGAGAAAAATCAGTTGAAAAGAAATTTCATTTTCTTCTTGTGTTGCCGGACCTTGTTTGATATCTGATAATCTTTTGCTTCTCAAAAACATCTTACCCCACCAAGTTATCACTATCATAGATTAAGCGTGATTAATTGGTTAAACTTTTATTAATTTAGTTTTGTAGAGACACTATAATATAGATTAAAATGTAATTAATTGTCACTATCAACATGAATATCTCCTTGAGCTATTTTCATTTGAGTATCAAATGTCAGTTGAATAAGAACGCAAGCCCATCATCTATTTAATAAATAGAACAAATCTCCAAATTCAAAGGCCAAAGATTTTCAGTCACCTTTCTCAGTTTTCTTCATCTTTCCGAGACAATCTATGGGACGGTTGATACGTTGTTGATTTCTAAGAAAGGTGATGAAACTGAGATTGCTACTGCTATTCCAAGATTTCGGAGAAGCTGCTGCGAAGAATTTTATCATGTATTTATTTTTTTTTACTTTTTTTGTGTTGTTTACCTAGTCCAGAGTGTGTACTTTTATCTGTTATCATGGTGTTTACACCATTGTATAACTTTTATTTTTCTTGTATTTGCGTTTTATTTTTTGATTGTAATGACTTTAGATATTTTATAATTAATGGGTAAATTTTTATTTAGCAAAAAAAAAAAAAAAACCAGTCAAGTAAAAAATATTTAGAAGCGAGCACTATCAAACTATTTTATCAAGGGGAAAAAATGTGTTTCTTAGGAGATATCGCTACTGGTTGGGCCCAAAAAAGGCTTGAATGGTATTTCGCCATCAAGGCAAATTTTCTCAGATATTGGTATTTCAACGAAATAGAGCCCAAAACTTCTAGTCGGTTAAGTTCGGATCAATTGTGAACTGTCGAATTAAAATAACTATTTTAATGTAACAATACAAATAAAAATAGCTATTTTGGATCAATTAATTTTAAACTTAAAATAGCTATTTTTCATGTAAAACCTTTAAGATTTTGGTTTAGTGGCCATGTTTCTAACTCCAAAATACAAGTAATCATGGTTAAACTTCAAATCTTTATTCCTCATTCTTCCAAGTAAACACAAACTCTAAACATCTGAATTCAACTCTTCTGATTTCGCTTTATACTATTAATCGACTTAGTACTTCCTTTTTATGATGGGCAAACTTGAAAAACTTTATCTATTAGTTATATAACAAAAGAATGCTAGAGGGATCATTTTGATCCGCAATTACAAATACAAGAACCTATGAAATTGGATCATGTTTTATCAAAACAAAACAAACATATTTTTAAATTTATGACTCATATCTCATTTGACATGAAGGCCTAGCTCGTACAATGACACGAGATACGATAGAGTAGTGAGTTAAAACTGCAAAGTAAATCTGTATCTTGATATACCTGCCTCATTATAATCCTTATTCCCATAAAAAAAAATCTAACTTTTACTAAATTTAAACCTTTTTCATTTATAAATTAAACACTAACTTGATTTAGGTACAAAAACAAGAATCTTGTGAAAATAGCTCCTAGCAGACACCATATAATTAAGATAGATCCAAACAAAGAGAAATAATTATGAAGAAGAGATGATGGTAGACAGGAACCAGGAGACAAGAAACGAATGTGGGCGGAACAAAGTCGGTGGTTTCACACAGACTGAGACTGTTTAGCACGTTTACAATATGGATGGAAAATGTACTCTCTCTTTTTTTTTGTTGCTAAATAATGGAAAATGTACTCTGCATAATATACTTTTTTTTTTTTAAAGTCCGGATGGACAATTGTCCAATAAAAGAAGAGAGAAGCGCCTCACAAGAGGAGAAGATAGACCTAGAAAAGAAGACAATTAAATTTTATCTCATGAAAAGAGTATCGAATCTACGACCATAGCCTTTCCCCACTGAGCTAAGAAACATTGATTGCATAATATACTTTGAAAACGGAAAGTGGGAACATTCCCTGTCCTTCAGGACAACATGTACATGTAACATGTTCTCTACTTTCGATCAAAATACTATATTATAAACTCTCATTCTCTCCCACCCACTACACTTTTCCCTTCACTGCCCAATACTACTTTTCTTTCAATATTTTTCTGCATACTCCCACTATCACTCGTTATAATTGTATTTAACTTATCAAAAAATGTGTACATTCAAATTGAGACGCAGAAGGAGTAATATTTTATTAATTATTGATTTAGCTCTTTCAGTAGTACTGACTTTCGAATGTTGAAATTATCAATTCTAACGATGTTGACAACATTTTAATTTCGGTGTTTACCGTTCAACATTATGCTAATTTAATATGCATTGTCGTTGTTTAATTCGATAGCTAAGATCGTTATTTAGTATGATGTTTGCAAAACAGTGGTTAATCCTAAAGTTTGATGGTTAATATGAGAATAGATGATATTTTACCCTTATTGGACGCTTATACTTCTCTTCCCTCCAGTGCTATAACAGTGAAGAATTTCTTTAAAAACAAAAAGTGTATATAAAAAGAGGGTAAGTCTGGCATGGGGCGGACCCAATGGGACCGGCCCCACTCACCTCTCACATAAAATTAAACAGGACCCACTTACAGGGTAGGTCCCGCAGGTCATTCAGGTCCTCCATCTTTTATGTGAGAGGGGAGTGGAGCCGGTCCCATTGGAACCGTTCCACCCCAGATTTTTCCATAAGAAGAGGTCCAAGTATATAAAAGGTGTAATACAGTAGACTAGACAATAACACATACAAATATCATCGAATTTAATTTTAAAAGAAAAAATCTAATTAGAAGGTACCAACTACGAATTTTTGGTCCATGATTATATGAGATCAGGGATTTTTCTACTTTGCCTAGACACAAAGAGAAGAAAACAAAAGGAAGTTTCTTTCACCAAACAAGTCCCACAATAATATTTGTCGGACCTTAATAATTCCGAATATGAAATAAAACTGGAATTCTTTTTTCCAAATACTACATAGCTGAACATCTTCTCTTCTTTTAATTCTGACCACGGGCAACTTCAAAAAAATAGTGATTATAATTGGGACCAAGAAAATGGCTGCAAAACATAGTGAATTTAGCGGTCTGATGTTGATGTCGATGGTATCTTTAATAATAAAATGACTTAATTAATTTAGAACAATATTGACTGAAAATTAAAATACGAAAAAAAGAATTTCTAAGAATTATTGAAAGTAGGTTGCACGTTAAGGATATTGTTTAAACAGTTGAAGAAGCCTTCCCACCTTAGGCATTCAGAAATTCAAATTCCCTTTTTCTTTTAAACTAATTAAGCAGAATATCAACAAAGGCAAATCAATGAGAGATTGATTAATTAAACCACAAAAAGCAACATCAATATCATCATCCTCTACCGCTAATGAAACCCGGAGGAAGTTGCCGAAAACGACGTCGCAACATAAGCCCTCACTTCTCTAGCAATCACGTTCCTCATCGCATCCCAATAATCCGCCGGCATACTCTCCTCCGCCGGAACCACCTCATTATGATTAGAAGAACTCATCCCTGGCGGCGCTAAAGACAACGTCGTCATCGGGTCCGATTCATCGTAATCAACTAGCGGAAAAACTCTACTACCGTCATTATTAACTCTCGTAGGTACCTCATTCTCGTAATTCACGAACCCCGACATTGATCCTGAAACGTCGTCTTTCTGAATAGCACCAATGGTTCCTCCGAGCATTTGTCTTTCTTGTTGTACTAATTGCTGCTGATGTTTGTACCTTCGTTTTAAGGTAGAGTTCCAGTGGTTTTTAACGGCATTATCAGTCCGACCCGGAAGCAAACGGGCAATGGTGGCCCATCTATTACCGTACTTTGAATGAGCGGCTAAGATGGTTTGATCCTCAGAAGGTGAAAATGGACGGTGTTCAACATTTGGGCTAAGTTGGTTACACCATCTCAGCCTACAAGATTTACCAGAACGGCCCTTTATGTATTTACTTATTAAGGACCAGTTTCTAGGCCCGTATTTCTCGACTAATCGGGTTAGGATCTTGTCTTCCTCAGCACTCCATGGACCTTTTATTCTCTCTGCTTTATTTAGATGATTTTTTCCAGATGAATCAGAAGAAGAAGAATCTGATGAAGAAGAAGTAGCAGCTGAAGAACACCTATACAAAAAATTATGATCCATAGTAGTGATTAACAAACAAAGATTATTCAAGAAGGGAAAATTTATGCAAAGTATTTGATCTTTGGTGAATGTGGTGGGATAGAGCTTGGTGAAGAGTAGAAGAGTAAGTTGATGAGGGCAAATATATATAGAGATTGAGAGAATAGGAAAATGGGGTATGGCTTTTTAGGATAGTTTTGATATGGATTAGGTCTATTGGATCATGTGGTACAGAACCGGTCACATCACTATAAAATAAGAAAGATAATTTTATAATGACGTGATTAATTTTATACTACAAAATTTATATAGATCTGATACATATCAGAAAAATCTGTCCTTTCAGGCCAAAGGGGAGGGGGCGGGAGATCTTCTTCTTGGAAACTGCCTGATGTAAAGTTGGCAGGGGTACTAACTAGTGCGGTGCATACATGTGCAACCCAATGGGTTCATCGATTCATATTTGATGTGATTGGATTGAAACTGACTTATATTTGGACTGATTTTAGATTCAAACTCTGCTACAAATCAGTTTTTGATTGAGTTTGTAAATGAAGCACGAAGGTTTAAATCAAGGGAAATTCGCCTGTTTAGTCCCCCAGGAATTTTCGTTTAGCCTGTAAAGTCCCCCAGGAATTTTAGGTCAGCCTGTAAAGTCCCCAATGTTTAATTTCAGCCTAGTTAGTCCCCCAGGAATTTTCGTTCAGCCTGTAAAGTCCCCCAGGAATTTTAGGTCAGCCTGTAAAGTCCCCAATGTTTAATTTCAGCCTAGTTAGTCCCCCAAGAATTTTCGTTCAGCTTGTAAAGTCCCCGAGGAAAATTCTTGGGGAACCTCTATATGCAACTTGTAAATAGATAAGGGACTTTACAGGCTGAAATTAAATAGGTAAGGGACTTACAGGCTGAACGAAAAATTCATGGGGGACTTTACAGGCTGAAATTAAACATTGGGGACTTTACAGGCTGAACGAAAATTCCTGAGGGACTTTACAGGCTGAAATTAAACATTGGAGACTTTACAGGCTAAACAAAAATTCTTGGGGGACTAAATAGGCTGATTTCCCTTAAATCAATTACAATTTAATTTAAATTTGAGACTGATTTGATATTAGACTAAAATCTCAAATGCAAAAACAATCCAAACACATCCATTATTTTATCTGATTTTATTTCTGTCAGCAGATTTGTCGGGGCTTGTTTTGTTTTGTCGTATTAGGCAAATTTACAATTTTAATTACTGATGAAAGATATGCAAGCATCTTCCATCAGGACAATTAGTAAGTGAATAGTTAGTGTTAAAATGTAAGTATTTAAATTTTAAACTTTTGTTTGTATTGTTACGTTAAAAGAATTTAGAAGAAGACTCAAATGGAACATGTGTTAGGGTGTAATTATGCATAATGTTCTTTAACACAAAATTTTCAATTTGAATTTCATATCTCTTTAACAAATGATTCATTTTTTTAATCTCTAATACAAAAATAAACTACTAATGTAAAACACAGTGCGACTTGACTTTTAGCTACTGATAAATTGTTAATGTTAAAATGAGTATATATGTTAGATTCTTACTTGTGATATAACGTTGAGATAATTTTGAATCTTACCTTCCTTATAATAGAAGTCCAGTTATATAGACTCAAGAGTCTTGATTATTTTTATTTAAGATGAGAGTATCGAATACTGCTAAGCAAAATAAAAAGAAAAAAGAAAATGAAAGATAGGGGAAGGAATTTCATTAACTAAACCAAGGTCAAGCTCCAGAAGAATAATTTTTCGGTTTCCGTTCATTGAACTGGGCTTAGAAATTAGAATTGAAGCACCTCTTTAGTCTTTGCATCATATGAATTTTGTCGTTTTTCCTAGATTCATAATGATTCGAAACTTTAATGAGTTCATGTATATATTCTCCGTACTACAACGTACAAGCTTCTTACATTACTCTCCCTTTGGATGCAGTAACTCAATTTTAGGATTGTTCTCGTGGGATATATTTTACAATTCTTTCATATAAATTGAGCGAAATTTATATTTACGGGTAAGTCTCGCTCAATTTATATAAGGAATGTAAAATTAATCATATAATAACGATCTTATGATTAAATTTTTCCTTGGATTAACTTGAAATTAATGTGGCCAATTGCCTTCTACTCCCTCCATTCCTAAATATAAGACTCTTTAGACAATTTGAGAAAATTAAGGAAGTTGTCATTTTCACCTAAACTTCCAATATTATCCCCCACCCTCCCTCTCTCTCACTTCTTTGTCATAAAGAAAGGAAAATGTTGAGGGTATAATTGAAATAAATTGTTGACAACTAATAAAACAACCTTAAACGACAATTAATTTGGATACCTAGATATCTCCTAAACGACAATTAATAGGGAATGGAGGGAGTATTGTCTTTAAACAGCGGTAACGCTAAACCCCTCCATCAATATCGGATCAACAAAGGATAACATTATTTATACAAGAATAAAATATTTTTTACTTCACTTTTTTTTATTATGTTATATTTTTATTCTTAAATTGATCTGATTCAATTCGAGCCGATTAACACCACTCTCATGAAAAAAAGTGATTAAATTCTAGACCTGTTATTCCTTATTCCGAGTTGAAAGTTTTGAACGGATTACACTTATTTTTCTTGATAAAGGATTATGAATTTTCATTTAAAAAAAAAGAATAAAGGATTATGAATTGTCAAATTATATCATAGTCGGATAGGATAAAACATTTAATTGTCAAAGGGTGTACGAGTTTTATGCGTCATTAGTCTTCCCAGGCTTATCTTTTCTTTCCAAAAATATGAAAGTTGGAAGGACCGTACAATGTATATAGATGAGGGAGCTGAAGAAATAAAATGATAAATAAGGAAGGAGGGTAAGAAAGGAAAGGAAAGGAAGAAAAGAATTGCCATTTAAGAATTGAGATGAGAAAAAATTATGGAAAATTTCAGATGATCGGGCCCACGTAGCACCATGTGGGCTCAGTATTCGCCACATCCCCGCAGAATGAGGAGAGAGAGGAAATGCAGTGATATGACCAAATCTGACTCGCATTGACATGTTTTAATCTGCTCCATATTGAAAGTTGTTAAAAAAATTATGGTAGTAATTAATAATAGTACCAAAACATCCTTGTCTTGTCCAACGAAGAATTGTTCATTGAGATAACTTACCACGAGCATTGTTGTTGGAGTTTTTTTTATATTTTTACTCATAATGTTCGATTCTCACTAAACGCAAAATCGTAATTCTATTGAGATGTTGATATATAGACAATTTTGCTATGCTAATACACTTTTTTTAATTTAATTTATCCACTAACTCTGAGAGATAAGATACTCGATCTTTTTAAAATCATTCTCGTACTGAGATACCTCCCTATCTCAAATTATCTGTCCATTTTTTAGTTTAGACGGGGCGGAATGTTTCATCAAATTCTATAATGAGCTATGGTAAATTGTCAAATATAACTCTATTTAATATTACTTTCAATTTAATTATATCGTATCTTCTCTTTATATTTTTATTTCTCTAACATTCGATTTAAATGGTAAGATTGAAAAATTATTATTAATGAAAAATTTATTTAAAAAATTGACAGATAATTTGAATATATTAAAAAATATTAAATAAATAATTTGGGACGGATAAAGTATCAATCTTATCACTTAGAGAAGCGTTTAAAACATGACGGCAAAGTCGGAGCTGTTTATGAGAATCATAATGCTACTCATGCGGGGTTTTACTATTAACAAAGCGGAACTGAAAACGAGTATTGAAAACGCTAGTGGGGCCATCGCTTTTTGACCACTTTTTATAAACTTACAGCTGTGATTCAGAATCCATACCTTCGGTCATCAGCATAACTAACGGCTCTGATAAACTGTTTCGAAATGGACGGGTTAAAACCCGAAAATGCCACTCTATAAAATATCCAGTTTAAGGACGACTTCCTCGTAAGATGGGACCCGCTAACAGCCTGGAAGAATCTCACGTGATACGAGTTTGACTCGCTTTGACTTTAGAGCATTATTTATAATTGATTTTGGTCCCACTCGCCGTTAAAGAGCGTGCCTCTCCTAAAATAATTCGTATTCACAATTTCTAATTAATTTTAATAAAATATTTGCAGAACAAATTTGAGTATGTGATATTAAATTATTTTTCAAGTAATTCAAATTCTTGAGCTTGATATAGGCACCCCTAAAAGTTTAAAGATGAGACAACCAAATTAGACCCCCTTATCAAAAAGAATTACGACTTATTATCCAAAATTTTACTTTTGAGAAAAAAAGTGAAAAAGAAATCCAATAATTTTCTCCCAAAATTGTAATTACTACTTCCTCCCAGAAAAATATTCTCTCTATTCCTCAATATAGGACGTTTAATACACTTTGAAAAAATTAAGGAACTCAAACAAATACTAATCTTTCCACCATAATTCCAATATGGAAAATGATTTGCTACTACAATTCTTGGATAGGAATTGGATAAAACCCAAATTAACACTATTCACCCCCTATTGGTATAAGGGATTCACCTCCAATTTGGGTTTTAGCAAATTTCTATCCAATAATTCTAGTAGCCTAGCAAGGTCCTTCCAATATATACCCCTCGTTTCCTCTCTCTCTCCCTCTCACTTTTCCAATAAAAGACATGTTAAGGTATAATTGGAATAAGGGTAGTGATTATTGGATCAAAGATTTGGGATCAAATTTGGATCAATAAGACATAATTACACATTAAATGCTAACAATCATTTTCATTTTATACTCTTTGATCCTTGTTTGATCCAAACTTTTTGATCCAACAATCATCATTGTTGGAATAAATTGTTGACACCTAATAAAAGACATATAAATGAGTAAATGACAATTAATTTGGATACATATATATCTCTTAAACGATAATTAATGTGAATGAAGGGAGTATACGGTAAATGAGTAAGCGGAGCTGATTTACAATCATCAAAAGCTTTTGCTCTTTTGCCAAAAAAGAAGGGAAAAAAATGAATAAGAAGCATATGGAGTTTATACTTTTTTCTACTTGATAGCAGCACATAAAATTGGAGTTAGGGTGTTTTTGGAACACGATTAGAGTAGCAAGGAAAATTTTACACTATAAAGTTTTGAATGCTGTTTAGATAATAGTTTAGCGATGGAGTATATATTAGTTATGGTTCATAAGATAAATTAGAAATCTAACATCTTTTAAAAAAATAAAGATAACCTACTTGAACAGAGAATTCAAACTTTTAATGGTCTACATGACATTTATGCCACTTTTGGTTTCACAGCTACTTGAAGTATAGCTTAAAGAAGTAATTTGCATTGAGAAGATGACAATTGCCACCTTGGAGTAAAATGGTGGAGAGTATGGCCCTCAATCCTCACCTTTAATAATAAGTTTGAAAAAACTACTACATATGTGACTCTTGCATTATTGTGTTTTCAAAGATAAGCATTTTTTTTTTCTTTCCAAAAGATAAGCATGAACATTTGACGTAAAAGTATGTTGAAAAGCTTGTGATCAAATACTAACTTGCCATCAAAGTGTTAATAGCCCAGTGGAGGTTTGGCACTGCCCACGACCATCAGGTCAAGGGTTCGATACCTGCCTCCTACGTGGGGCCTAATAAATTCCACCCTTCTTAGGCTCCTCTTGTGAGGCTACCTCACAGAGCCTCCCTCTGTGAGGTTAAAAAAAAATACTAACTTGCCATTCTAAATGAATAATCTTCCAATATATAAAATAAATGAGATATTCAACATAAAAAAACTGAATACAGACCATTAACTGCGCTCTTTTGAAAAACTGGCAAAGACAATAACACTTCTTCTAGAAAAAATTTAATCCTCTAACTGTCTTTGCAATATTTACCCCACAACTTTTTAAATAAATTGGGCGGAAGATACCTGCATATGTGAACATCGCTAAATTTATATTAGTGAGATATAAAGTCTATCTTACAATAACGGTATTAAAATTGAGTGAACTTAGGTAAGGTCTTCGTAATGTAATATGAACGGAGGTGGTTTGGATGATTGTCCTAGAGCCGCTCACGTGGCAGAATTTAAGGACATTTTGGACGTTTCCTCAATTGGCAGAAAGAAGAAGAAGCAGCAGATGGGTAGTTGATAAAACAGAGGACCACAGCCTGTCAACCCCCACCGACTTCCTTAAGTTCCTTACACTACGAAACGACCTAATTGTTTCCCACTCCTCACTCAGAGAGAAGAGAGAGGGAGGGTAGTTATTCTCTGTTGTCTATTGCATGATAAGCAGCAATATTGTTAAAAGCGCGAGTTAACTCGTAGAATCGCATCGATTTTACGATTTTATATAAGCAAAACGTGTTAAATCGGGAGTAGAAGCGCAATATGATAGAAACAGAATAGAATCGTAAAATTAGATCGTAAAAACGTACGTTTTTACCAAGTTTACAAAATTTTATATTCTTCATCAATTTCTTAAACTACTAGAAATCCAGCAGGTAATCAAAGTTCTTAACTCTGAGTTCGTAATTTTCTGTCTTTTTTTTTTGTTTTGTATTTCCAGAATATATGTGATTTGTTTTGTTTTGCATTTTTAGAATATATGTCATTTTATTCTACTCCTGATGTATCTCGTGTGTGTCTAATTTTTTATAATTTCTAAAAAGTTTAATTGTTTTCAACATGCTATGGTATTTCGTACATTTGTCAGTCTTGTGAAACCAATAAATGGTTTGGTCTTCTTTATATTTTAAAAGACTTGTAAGTTCTTTATTGTGAACTTTGTTGCGTTATTGTCTTTTGAAAAACACTTGTGAAACTATGTTTTATAGATTTTACTCATATTGTTGGATCACATGATATGGTTTATATGTTACTTATTATTATTTACATATAAAATATATATTTTAACTTTTTGGTATGATTTTACGATTTATTTTACGATTCACGAGTTTACGATTCTACACTCCTCTTTCGAGTCTACGTAGAATCGCGTTTTTAACAAACTTGATAAACCAATAGATTTGGAGCCCTTTATTTTGGTGAAGAAAATTTGGGTGGGTTCTGCTCCGGTCACCACCACAGGTCATGGCAGGCTCTAGGGACCATAGGTCGCTTACAAGGGAACTTACAGATCACCCACCAACACAAACTCTCACGTCGCAATGGAATTGAACAACACTGACTTTAGAAGGACGCCACAAATCATTACTGGGATGAGACAACTTGTGTTGGTATTTGGAGCCCTTTAGATATGTATTAATCAACCAGACCCACATTGTTTCTCTCCAACCTATTTTCCAGTTTCTCCCGGCGTATGTGTACAATTTTTTTTATCTTGTATATTGAGTAACTTTAAAACTTATATTCAGATCAATAAATGCAATACAAGTAGATAAAAAGTCAATTCTCTTTCTTGTGAATTGACACTTTTGATCTACGTGTATTGCACTTATTGGTTTGTATGTAAGTTTTAAATTTAATCACTAATCAAGATAAAACTACTCGCACACCATATTTGAATCTTATTAATCAACCAGGACCACAGTCATTCTTTAAGTTGCAAATGCGACCAACTAAATTAAAATCGCTTGACAACACATCCTTTTCAATCATATAGCATTTTTCTCAACTATTAGATCAGAATAAATGATTGGTGATATTTTTATTAATATTTGCAAAGAAAAATGAGTTTCGGTACGTACAGTTAATTTGTGGAGAATTTGCAACGCATAGTCCTCTCATTTTCCGCGTGGGGATGATCAAGTGGAGTACCTATTTTTCTCATGAAGATCAAAATGGTCAACAAAATTGGTTACGGTTGTTGTGGATGTTGTATAATTGTTTCTTGTTTCTATTCTCATATTGGGAGTGTGGTCTTTGGAAGGTCTCAATCTATATGAGCTGTATATCCAAAAAAATGGTTGTTTGTCATAGACAGGATTATTGTTTTTTGTATAAAATTCAAACAAAGCTTTCTAGTAATAAGAGTCGTGGTTCCATGGAAATGCAATGCATTGCATATGTCGTGGATAAGCCAAACGCCCCACAAATTTTCCTATAACTTTATGTTCTTACGTAGAGTAGATTGCTATCACATAGTATTTTGGGATCTTTCCTATATCCTATTAACGCGGAAGTCTTGTGCACTAACTACAACTTTTTTTCTTCATGTTCTCAAGTAGAATAGGTTAATATCACATAGTAGTACTTCAGTAAGATCATTGTCTAATAGTAATTTTATTTCCCCATGTAGGGGGAGGGTGTCGAACCCGGGAACTCTTGGTCACGGGTAGAGGCTTATCCCACTGGGTTACGGTCTCCTTGACTTGTGGAATGTATGTTAATAAATAAGATTTATCAAAATTGTATGTGCACCAACAATTTACAAGTGATCGATTCTTTCATTTGACAGGAATCAAATCTTTATCTTATGAGTGAAGTTAAAGCTAACACAACAATATTCGTGATGGATTTGCCAATTAAGCTATTGTCATGTAGCTATTGCCTAATAGTAATAGTAAGCATAATGTGGGTGAAATAATAATAATAATAATGTGGGTGAAAATCATCTGTACTCGTGTATGTCCACATTCTTATCCACAACCAATCAGAATTACTATGTAGACATTTCTTTTAATTATATATACACATGACGAATTGTGATTGGTTAGGTAAATAAATGAGGATATACACGGGAATAGATGAATTGTTGCCGCATGATGTAGTACTTGTAATAAGATCGTTTTAAGGACTATATTATTGATTTTTTTTTTTTTTTTTTTTGGAGTTTTAATTGTTTGAAAAAACAAGTCCAAAATGTATCTGTGTTGAAGGGAGTGATCCAGTACTAATATTCCATTAAGTAATACAATTATTAAGCTGTTTTGAATTCTCTATAATATTCTTATTACAAAATTTCTATTCATATAATCAAAATTATAAAAAAATATATCATAAATTAAATACTAAAATGAAAATGTTATATATGAATGCTACAAATGACTAATAAAAAATTCAGAGTGATAATTAAAACACTTAATATTTATCTTCTACGAGTTTCTCGTCTTTTTATTTTTCTTGTTTTAATAATTCGAGAAATAAAGAACTAACGTTCAAATGTCCCTTAAGCTATTTACCCCCAACAAAAAGGTGGTTTTAGCAAATAATAATAGTTATGTGGTGGGCTTGTTCTATTGGAGTTATAGTGCACTCTGTTGTCTCTTTAAAATTTTATACCTACATATCGTACAATTTTTTAAAAAGAAATATAATCTTTTCTTGAACGTTTGATCCGATTGTGTAAAAGTTTTGATTACCTTTGAATTTATCCAGGTGACGAAGTAAGAGAGAAAACGGTCATTTTTCAGGATTAGTTGGACAAAACTTAGATACTTGAGTTTATATATTTAAAAAAAAATGATACTTGAGTCATAATTATTATTATTTTTTAAAGAAAGAGAAAAGATAACAGTTAAAGCAAGGTAATCCAGAATCCTCCCCGTTTCTTTTCACCAAAATATCTGTTTTGAAGTTAGCTTTCTCCACCAACCTAAAAAAATGGCAAAAATATTTACCACCGCATCTTATATCTACTCTAAAAATATTTTCTAACGATTTTGTCCAAAGAAAAGGGTAAAAATGTACTCTTCAAAACCGTTAGAAATCAAATGAATTTAGTAGTAAATGTCAAATTATCCTTTCTTTCGTACAAAATTCAGATTCCTCCCCCCTTTAATAGTTTATTAATAGTACAACATTGGCAAACAGCTAAGAGAAAAAGTCACAAAAAATGTCGGTCCTAATCAAGCAAATCCAGCTCTCATTAATGTTTGGGATCTTTACATAATTCATAGTTAGATAATTAGATTAAGCTTCACAAGAGATTGTAATACATGTGGTTGTAAGCTCGCGTTACTTTTTATTTTTTCGGACTGGTCCAAAGTAACGTCATAATGGGAGCGACTTATGTCGTAGTTGTTAGGATCATTCTATTCAAATTTAATTGAATTATTTGAGTCAAATACTCAGATACCGAAAGAAAGAACAAAATAAATGAAGCTTCATTAGTCTTAACATTACTCCGATTTCCAAATCAAGAAATCTCTACCCGATTTCCATTCTAAATTTGGTCATAATTATATGACTATGTACATTGTATTATCCCAAATTTGTGGATAAGCTTCCTATGATTCATCAATTTTCATCTCTATTATTCCCTTGTAGCCTAATTTGTCTCTTGAACTGGGTACAAAGAGGAAAGGCCAGGAAATCTCAAGATTTTCTTAGTTATTAAGGTTAAAAACATTTGTTTGTCCCCCTAATCCTAATCAGATCTCTTCCACATGGATCTTTCTCTAATTTTAATCTCCCCACTATCTACTGTACTATGTACTAAGAAGCTTCCTAAATCATAGTCTATTATCCATCATGGTTTTTACTTTAGTTTAATTAACTTTGCTGCTACTACCTAGATCTGCTAGAGATCATCTCTAGTTTCTTTAATAAATCATGGTAGGTGTGAATGTTTTGGAATTTAGTACCTTGGCCATGTCCATGAAGCTCTTGTATTAAAAGAATGGACATAGGCCTAATTTCAATTCCAAAAGTACTTAACTAGGTGAGGACTTCTTGTACCTAAGAGATAAGGATTGCAAGGATGAAATTTTATTATAAACTAATCAATGTGTATATATCAATACACTCAGGCTCAGAGTTGGACATTTGGAGCATGAAGTTTGACATCTGCGATGACTCATCAACATCACTATGATATTATAATTAAAAATGGGCTCAAGTCTAACTCTTTTCTCTTTGGAGGTGCCTTTTGAGGATTATAGTTAAGTCTAAGTCAATTTTTAACATGGTATGAGAGATATCTAATCCTGCATACTTCATACTGTACAATCTTTGGGATTAGAAGGATTCCACTTTAACTAGTTTATCAACACATTTATTTCTTATAAGAATTATACAATCCTTCCTCCCTCAATGGGCACAAAATCGTCTATCCCCGTGTATGTTCCCATTCCTATATTTAACAACTTACAATTCGCCACATGTATATAATTAAAAAATGTCCACATAGCGAATTATGAGTGGTGAATACATGTATGAGAAAAAAAAACCGATTTCCACCCCCTCTCAATGTATCTTTTGAAGATTGAAGTTTTGGTCCAAGTCCAATTTTTAACATCTTAGCTGGTTGTTGGTTAAGTGGATCGGGCCTTCACAAACTTTCTAGTCTAAAATTGTCCTTCGCATTGTAAAGGCCCATAGTTTAGGATACAACCTCTCTTTACAGACAGTCCTGAATTATCTGGGCTTTTGTGTACCAAGCAAAGCAAAGATACGTAATATGTTTTTGCTGGGCCCTATGTTAGTTCTTCAGTGGCTCATTCCAGGTTGGCCCGAACCTGAAGTGAGTTAAAAGTCCGAACGATGGCCCAATACTTTGCAGAGCTAATTGCAAAATAGCCCTCTCCTCACATGACACGTCCTTTTATCATTATTTTTTCTTTTGTTTATTTGTGTTTTCATTTTTTTTTTCCTTTTAATTTTGGTTTTTATTTGGTTGAGTTCTTTTCCTATTTGATGTGTTAGGAAGTGAGCATAGGAATCAAATATTAAAATGCTTAGTTAGATTTTTAAGGTGATACCGTATCTTTTTGTTGCTGGCTTTCTTGACTTTTACTCCCTCCATTCCCTATTAATTGTCGTTTAGGAGATATCTAGGTATCCAAATTAATTGTCGTTTAAGGTTCTTTTATTAGTTGTCAACAATTTATTTAAATTATACCCTCTACATATTCCTTTCTTTTCTTTATGACGTATAAATGAAAGAGAGGGAGGGTTGGGTAATATTGGAAGTTTAGGTAAAAATGACAAGTTCCTTAATTTTCTCAAATTGTCTAAAGAGTCTTATATTTAGGAATGGAGTATTAATCAATCATTCTGTTAAGAATTCTCGAATCTATACTATGGTTCCAATCCAAGACCAAATGGCTCGAATATGCATTTTCTGACATGCTCTATCGCATCAAGCTGGCATGCATAATCAATCTGATCTCTCTAATTTTCTTTTCTATCGATAGACAAGGGAAGTAATCTTAAAAAAGATACTTTGAGAATCCTTCTTTTGTTAACTGACACTCACTATGCTTTTCATTGTGAAAATTCATAGTGAAAATTACTACTATCACATAATTGTGGGAATTTCCAACCCCACAATACATGTAATATGTGTCTGAATGAGACTGCGCACAAGACTGACTGATGAAATCAATTTTAACTGATTTCAGGAGACTGGACTGACATGACTCGGGGAATTGGAAAAAGTTAGAATACCCATTCAACTTTGTTAAACTAAAAAAAATGGGGACATATATGTTATTTTCTTTTCTTCTTCAATTTATTCAGTCACAAATATGTTTTTTTTAAGAACACTCTTCACAGTCTATTAGTCTAATCTAGCTTTAATCAAGGTTAGATGCACAATATTAGGTACTGATTCAGAGAGTTCTTTCACCATAATGACAGGAGTCGTTTAAGCAATTTTACTCTAATATTAATACCATGTATGCAAAGACGTTTTTGAAGAATAACTAGCTTTTTTTTCTTAAACAACCCTTTTTTTTTTTTGACGCCCGTTGGGCGATTGCCCCCGAGGGGGAGAGAGTGGAGAGTACTCTAGATAGGGAGATTGTAGCATGCCCCATGCCTGAGGAGGGAATTTAGTCTCATAAGGAGGAGAAATTATTTGCCCCACTTGGGGAGATATGGGAATCGCCGTGTTCGGGTAGCCTTACCACATGGGCTACCCGATTCCCATCTTAAACAACATGAGAGGTGGATATGTTAAAAACTTTTCGAGGAATAAAGTTTAACATTTTGGTTTCCAGGTAAGTATAAGTGATTTAAATGCTTTCGTTATTAAATAAAATTATTTAAGTTTCATAGCGATTATGTTTTCATGCATGTAAAGAAAGGTAAAGCTCTAAATGTTTTCTTTTTTCCTTTTGACATGTTTGTTGAAATCTCTCAAAAGACTAAAATTTAACGTGTTGATTGTAGAATAAAGGTGTTGATTTCTATTTACATTCTTTTTTTTTAGAAGAAATTAAAGAAAAAGCTTGATGCGATGAAGTGATATTAGTAGAAGAAAGGAGATTGAATGTGATAAGATGAAAGAAACCGGACCCAATAAGCGGGGGGAGTGGGGGAAGAAAAAAATCTCAAAAAGAAGAAAAATATATTCTCGTTTTAGACTGAATGTTTACTTTCTATTTAAATTTGTTCCATAGTAAATGTTCATTTTCTTCAAATAATGAACATATTTTCTCCTTCATTTCTCTTAACTAAACCTTTTATATTCAACGAATACAAGTTCCATTAACATGCGTCATCTAAATTTAAGGATATTATGATATAAACAATTCATAATTAAACTATTTTTTCTTAATTTTTAAAAAAGTTAAATGTGAACATTCAATTTAGTACTGAGAGAATAATATAGTTACGCTGGTATTTGCATGTGCCTTTCTCATAATTTGTTGGTGCATCCTTTTCATTTGCAACTTTTCCAAACCCCATTCTTCAAACTTCAAGTTGTGGTGGGTCTGGTTCACTACTACCATCTTGTACATTAAGGGACAAGTTCAAGTGCTTGGTGTCCCACTAAAGCCAGTAAAACTCTAGAATTGGCAATTTGGAGCATGAACAACATAAAATTTGTACGATTGACTATTCGTAGGTGATCACCTAACAAGATGAATTTAGACCTATGTTAAAAAATTAAACTTGAAACTAACTTTATTATCGGTGCCTCCTAGGGGGAGAAATCTTGAAACAATATAAAGAAAATAATTTACATATAAACTAGTAAATGTGGTATAATAAACACAACCAACTGTGTAACTTAAAAGGGTTTATGATCATTTATCCCAATATGGAAATGATTTTGTTTTTGAAGGACTCATCTATCTCACTCTCTATTCTATTTTTTTTATAGCATTCATAAATAAACGTTACATATTTGACTTTCCTACTCATATTTTAAACTTTTTATTAGAGTGATAGGAGATGAGGCGTAAAAATAAAAGAAAAAACTTGATCCGTGAAAATTATCGCCTTATTTATTTTGATGAGATGGGCGAAATAGCCATCACAATTAGGGGTGTTCATGGTTCGGTTTGGTTCGGTTTTACACGTCTTTCAAACCAAACCAAAATATTCGATTTGAAAATTTTGAAACCAATCCAAACCATTTAAAATCTCAAACCGATGCATTCGGTTTGGTTTGGTTTGGTTTGATTGCTTGGTTTTGCGAGACACAAAAATATTAATTATAAAGTTTTAAAAAAAATTATTTAATTAGTTAGTTGCTAAAAATATTTTTAAAAAAATATGCCTATTTTTCTCAAGGTAAATACAATAAAGAAAACAAAATAATAAAACATAAATTCTTGGTCTTGATCCTTACACTTCAAACAAATTACTTCAAAACCATCCTACAATTAAAAAGAAAAACACAAAAATTACATAATTATTAGTTCAAAATAGTGAAATACAATAAAATCTTTTGGTAAATCTAAAATCACATACCAAATGACGACTTTTTAATCTCTTGGTTTAACACTTGAAGAACTTGCACTTGAAAATTCTAGAATGAGATACAAAAGTTAGCAATTATACTAGAAATCATTAAAGGAAAAATATATTTTATTGCAAAAAAGTCCTTTAATATATATTATATATATTCGGTTTGGTTCGGTTTGGTTTATACTTTTTTTTAAACCAAACCGAAAATTCGGTTTTAATTTAGCTCAAACCGAAATCAATCCAATGCACCGTTCAAACCGAAAATTCGGTTTGGATCGGTTTCGATTTTTCTTGAACACCCTAATCACAATACTAAAACTATTCAGGACGTTTATTCTTTTGTTGAACCAAAAAGGAATAAGCATGGGCCTCTTCTATTGTATGTTAGTAAATGGGCTTTGATACAAAAAACAAACTTCATTCAACCTGGGATACCTTGGGCTACACCGGTGCAACAGGCCCACAATTTATCATTGGAAGGTGGCCCTTGTTCTTTTTTCTTTTCTTTTTAAATTATTTATTGGGAGGAGACTTATCTACTACCACAAATAGGAAATTCAAGAAGCGGTGAGAGGAATCGAACTCATGACCTCTACGTAATGAGGCTTCAGACTTGACCACTAGACCAATACATCATTAGCTTATAGAAGTGACAAAATACAATTAAATAATAATATGCACAATATGTGAAAATTTTAAAGACAATCCTCATAAAGAAAAATTGAGGATCTTTTACATAAGTATTTAATATATATTTTTGTACAACTCGTCTCTTGATACACAGTTGTTGAACTCATGCCAACCTTTTCGGCAACAATATTATTTTCAGACGCCTGTTCTAGATTTTCCATCATCCAACAAGATAATGCCAAAAGAAATGTTACAAACCAAAAGTGAATTCTCAATCAAACAATCCGACTCCGATCCTATGCCCTTCAAGAATTTAGAGAGCAACAAAACAAATCTAAGATTTTTATTTTATTTTATTTTAATTACAGTAGTATTTATTTCCTATTGTAATATCACTCTTTTTGTTTTTTGTGTATTATGATTGAATGTCTCTATTTCGACTATAACAGACAATTTTTTATTTTATTTTTTATGACAATTTTGTTAAACTATAGGAAAATAGGACAATTTAACCCTTAAACTATTTTCAATTATAGGTACATGTTCTTAAATTATTATTATTTTTTTAAACTTCTAAGGTCATTAAATAATTTTCAGCCAATATGGTCAAGATATTCGCTTCTAGCCAAATTGCTCGAGTCTTGACTATTAAATTTATGTGGAAATTTGGTCAAAATTTGCACATTCTCCTTAAATTCTTACAAGTGTATTTCTATTCAACCATTTTTATTTCCTTTTCAAATTCATCCATCTTTCACTGATTACGGATATGATTGGATTGATTTTAGTATGAGATTTTTTAATTTCATTCTCACATTAGTCTCAAATTCAAATAAAATTCTTAATGAATTAGTACTTGAACTTTTACTGATTCAATTCGAAGATTTTCCACTTTATTCTTAACCAGCAGAAACTTAAGCTGATTTTGCATTAAATAGCAAGCCAAACATTTATACAGCTTTGCTATAACAAAACAAATGATTATAATAACTATACAATAATTAAAAAAGAAGTAAAAGAAAAAAACTCAAAATTCTCTGTGATGAAACCCAAAACCATTAGCTAATGCATGAACAGCAGGATTAAAAGAAAGTCTTCCCAGAATCCCTTGCTTGTAAGGCAAGAAAGTCTTCTTCTTCATATCTGCAGAAACTGCTCTATTTATAGTATAATGCAATTCATGAGCTGAAACTGGTGGTCCTCCTCTTCTTCTTCTTCTTGACATTGATCCATCAGAACCACCATTTTCAATAGCTCTGCTAGTACTGGATTCATATCTCCTTAATGCTTTGTATTTCCTAAAGGGATCTTTATCAGCTGCTGCTCTTCCTTCTGATGCACTTCTAAACAAGAACAAATCTTTAAAGCTCCATTTGGTAAAACTTTTTGAAGAACTCCAAGTCAAGGTTGTACAATTATTACTAATTATTGGGTGATTTTTCATTGATTTCTGATTCTTCTTTACTTGTCTGATCCTTGGTATCTTCTTTTTTCTTGTTCTTCTTCCCATGGATATTCAGAAACTCTTAGAGGAGAAAGCGACCTGGTTGCCCTCCGACTGTTCGATGAAATGCCTGTGAGAGTTCTTTGTCTACCTCTTTCCCTCTCTGGTGTCCTTTTTGCTGCAGTACCAAAAGAGTCATCGGATTCGGGTTCTTTCTTCATTCTTGGTGAGTAAGATCCCATCATCACTTTTCTACTACGGGACCTCTGTGAAATCCTCGCCGGAAGTTCAAGGCGAATTGGAGGCTTAAGAGGTTTGATTACGCCGCCGTCAAAGAGTTCTTCAGCAGAAACAGAGGAAGTTTCGAAATCTTCACTTACATAAAATGCAAACTCAACTTCTTTGGATGGTTTTGGTTTACCGGGTTTTTCTTCCCAAGCAAAAGGAACAGCTGCAACACAGACCTCCTTCTCCTCACCCTCACCGGTTTCGTCTTCATGGCCGCCATTTTCAATCAATAAATCCTCAAAATCTTTATAGAATTGAGAAATTCTTGTTGGGCTACTTGGAGCACTGAAATAGTAATCCCCACCAAAACCCTTTGGTGTGGAAGGAGCACTCCTGTATACATGAGAATTACGAGAACTGTTGAAATCAATCTCGAGATTATGGATAGGACTCATCACCTCCATTTTTTTTTAGCAGTTCTTGATGAATCTTTGGCTCTACAAGAGGCAGGTACTAATATTTTGGCAAAGGGTATATAAAGAATAGGAAATGAGAAAGAAGGGTCAGCTAAATATTATTGACTCATGACCGGATGACTTTTTCTTTTTTCTTTTTGATTTTTTTTCATTATTATCGGACAGAGAATGTTGAATTCAAAATATTGACGGATCCGAGTCCCAAATGTTAGTAAAGGCATTTCATCATATAAATAATTGCCATTTTATCCTTTTTGAAGTGAGTTTTTTCTAAATTTCTATTTGATTTTTATTATTTTCTCTGTTTCAAATTGTATTACATAAATATCAATTTAGTATGGGGAGTAATCTTTAGATTCACCTTGCCCAAGTTTAATTACCCATTAAGAATACATACAATTAATAAGATTTTCTCTTTTTTTAGTACGGTCACGTATCTCAACTGTAAAAGTATTGTACTCGCAACTAATTCCAAACCTATTATTTTAAATTAAAAATACTTGTCAATTACATTAACTATAATTGCCTTCCTTTATTCGTGAACTAATGAGCGTGAGAGATCTAAGCATGAAGAAAGACAAAGCAAGCCGCCTTTTATTACTTTTGTGCTTCTGAATTTGGCAGCTTATATTCTTCAAGATCGCAAATTTAACTCGAAACGGAAAGGGTTTAAAAAATCGTAAATACGAGGATCGTAGCACTGATCGGAAGATCCGATAAAATTATTAAAATAATATTTCATGATGAATTTATGTCAATAAGACATCATTTTATATGCAATTGAGAAAAAAATATCTATAACAATGCTTCAACGGAAAAAAAATAAAAATACCAATATAACTAACAAACTGAAATTAAATCACATACTAACAAGTGATAAACTTCGGAAGCAAACCAACAATTCATAAGGTCTTTTACTCCAACAAATTTCATAACAACAAGTATATTTTTCTATTGTTCTAATCTAGCAAACCATTCAAGACATTATTATCCTCCATTTAATCTCTACCCCAACTCACATCGATGATGAGCGATGAAGCTGGGAGTGTAAGACTTGAGAGAGTTGAGATGTTGGCTTGAATACAAGCGGATGTTTTTTTTATTTGATATAACCTGTTACCGACCCAGTTGAAAAGAGGCAAGATTTAAAAAAAAAAAAAAAAAAAGAGACAAGATTGAATTGCATCGGATCATACGATTTTACGATCTAGATCGACGAAATCCTCCATCAATTTTTAGTATGATTTAACTCGATTTATACCCTTTGAATAGTAAAATCTCACTATCCAACTCGCGATTTTGACAACATTGTTCATATCTGCTTTAAAATAGTTTTAATTTATTTTATACCAACCATGCATTCATTTTATTTGGCCCACAAAGTATGAATTTTCTTCACGCAAAAGGTATAGAAATTAATAAAAGTATAAGTACAGACACAAGCACATGCGTAATGAATTTCATCATCCCGTAAATAAACTTACCTTGCCCAAGTTTAATTACCCATTAAATATTCCAAACGTATTTTAGCTATTCTTCAATATAATTAGTAGTATTATATACTCTCGTGGAGAACTTTTTTATTGTTGGGGCAGCGTTATATTTCGATCTTACATTAATTAAGTTCTTGCACTTTCTCCAAATCTAAGTATTATATATTAATATCAAAAGCTCCAATAGCCTAGTGGGCATTGATCGGCCCGTGACCGAGAGATTCCGAGTTCGATACTCTTCCCAAGTATGGGGTAAACTTTAATTGTCTCCCTTCTAGGGTTCTCTTCTCCTCTTTGAGGTTGGTTCTCTCCCCTTTAAAATTCCGCCTTCGAGCGTTCAAAAAAAAAGTATTATATATTAATTGTTTTTCTTCTGTCGTATTTTTAATGCTTAATATCTTGCCGACAATAATCGACGTACATTCTATTGTAAATTAGTAAAAAGGTGATCGCAATTATCCTCATTCTTATTTTTTTTTAAATAATTTTGCTGAATTATTACATTCAGTCTTTCACAAAGCGTACAAAGCAGTCAAAGAAGAGCATGTACCATCTCACATGAACCAATGAAAAGTTGCTGAATCTAAAAGACAAGTATGATCACTATGTTTTACCGATAGTTTGAGTGGCAAAAAAATTCATATGTCCCCATGTATGTCACAATTCATATAAACAATCAATTATAATTTGTCATGTATATATAATTGGGAAAAACTCAAATAACTAATTTTGATTGGTTGGGTACATGAATAGGCATACACGAGGACAGACGATTTTCACCCGTTAATTTGAGTGTGACCCTTGTCACTAACGGGTGAAAATCTTTTGTCCCGTGTATATCCCTATTTCTGTACTCAACCAATCAGAATTCGCTATATAGATATTTTTTTTAAATATATATATACACATGACAAATTGTGAGTAATTGAATACAAAAATAAGAACATACGTGAGGACGGGCTATTTTTTGCCCTCACTAAACGGAAATTGCAATCACAGTAACGGTTTATTTGGTATGAATCGTATAATGATGCTCCTTCTGATGTTATCTTTATTGTTGCGAATATTATTCTGGATTAATAAAGTCTTTCCTTTTCTTAAGAAAAAAAAAGCAATTTTTTTCAATTGTAATAACTTTCTTTCCCCGTGCTTTTGTGCAAAAGTGATTTGCTGGAACTAGCTAGCATTATGGTCAAAACTGTGTTTGTTGAATCCAACTACTGTACTCTAATGAAAAGACTTGATGATAATTGATATGCATGCCTTTGATCACCGCTTAAGGTCAAGTGTTAACTGGTTAATTCTGATATGAATCTGATCAATATAAAAATAAAAGTGCTAAAAGAGAATTGTTAAAGACTTTGCAATAACCTCATGTCCTTAACTAGAAATCTAAACTAAGATTAGGACATGAGAGTGAACTCTCTTATAGTGTAGTTGATTATTTCATACAAATTAAATGATTGAGATAATGCCGATTAATAATAGAGGCTCGATTTTTTGTGGATCATCGACTCTCACTTGCTATAATATTAATTGTCACTAACTTTAAACATTGGGTAGGAGATAACCAGACACATGTTAATGGAAATGTCGAGAAAGAATGTAAGTTGACCATTTTGCCCTTAGCACTTTCTACACGTGAGTCTTTTCACTGGAATAAAAAAAGGCAAATTTGTTCCACGAGTTTAAAAACTATTTTGGTTTAAATTGGAAAAGTGTGTCTAAAGTTTGACACTTTATATTGCATATTTCATTCATCTTGTTCAAGCTTTTGTTCGTATGAATTATTTTTTAGAGTGTTGTTTTCAAAATTCTAGCACAAACATTGATGAGGGAGATGAAGAACGGCTTGGCTATGGTGCTGAACGCATCAAAGTTTAGCACCCTGCGAACAAGGCTAGGACCATATAATCTTTAAGCGTAAGATCCAAGGCCAGGAAAATGGGCGTTTTGCAGAGACCAAAAAATTGCGCGCCACACACGATAAAAAACACCACAATACCCACGAACAGAACCGTTCGTCTTCTTCATCTTCAGCATTAATGGCGATTACAAAACGTTCACCGCGAAATCCATCTTCGCATTCCTCAATAATTATTACCCACTAACCGCCGCACACGTTCACCACCATTAATCAATCACATAATTTTTGGAATCATATAAAAGAAGAATGAACACGAATATGAGTAAAAAAATTGCAAAATCTAAAAAAGTTTAGAACGATCCATTAATGGCAATTAACTCACCTTCACCACGAAATCGTGATTGATTTACGATTTCGTAGGATTTGATCAATCCCAAACACGATTTGATCATTTGATTTTTGTCCGAAATTATCTTTATATTTCCTTACTTTCATCTCAGATTGAAATTTTCCTTTTATTTTATCCATCACAATTGTGATTTTTGTCCGGAATTATTGTTATATTTCCTTAATTTCATCTCAAATTGAGATTTCCCTTAATTTTCTCCATCACAATAGTGATTTTTGTCCAAATAATCGTTATATTTCCTTTATTTCATCTCAGATTGAGATTTTTTTTGATTCCTTAATTTTTACTATGGAAATAACTATTAACACCAGTTGATATATTCATTTGGATATTTGTATTTTACATACTTAATTGTTTGTAATAAAATTTAGTTCTATATTATATTAGATATTGATGTTGCAGTTGAGGAAGGTGAACCCATAAAAGAGGTATAAAAACATAAGGGAATAGCCGTAAGTCATGTACGTAATAGCTATAACATATATACACAATAACTATAATATATGTACACAATAGCTATTATCTAAAAACGAAACTAATTACAATTGTTACAATTATAATTCAAAAATACTTATTAAAACTATAAACTGAAAAGAATGTCACTGTTAAAATTTTATTACATTAGAGAAGAAGCAATCAACTATGAAACGTTTTCGAATAATATTGGACTTCTCCCTCTTAGTCTATTCGGATGGGGTATCTTATAGTATAGAAATCCACCTTCTTATAAAAAAAACATCATCCTTAGAATGGTAACATTTCTGACATTTATTAACATCTAAATAACTCCTAAAACAGTTGTTATGTAGCCCACAAGCCGAATCCATCCGCCTCACCAGAAAATCCTTCAAAAACTGTTCAAAGAAATAAAATATCATATATAATCTCCCAAAACTCTTATAAAAAGCTATTAGATAAAAACTTAATAGATATGTTACACATACATAATAGCAGTAAATAATATGATAGATATCCATAACAAACAAAATATACAGTTCACCAAAAAATAACTATATACTTAACATGGAACACATATATGATGTAATTCATCACTATGTTATACCTAAAATTAAAAGGACAAACACAAAATCAAAAAATGTATAAAAATGTAATATAATTAAAAGCACTATAGTTATTATACTGCGATAAAATTAACATCATCATTAAAGTTTGGAATTGAATCAAAACCACCGTGATTTGCCAAAGAAATAACTATGTAACCGAAACATGAATCGATTGAGTAACAAGCAATTCGGTGAAGGAAATTGGTAGTTTCAAACAATCGATAATTGAATTATCCATTGAAGCAATCCTGGAAAAAAAAAAACACAGAGAAGAAAAAATATGAACAAGAGGAATTGGAGTTTTTTTTTTGTGTATTAAAACTCACGATTATCATGATTGTGAGGATAAGAATGATTGTTTCGAAATTAATCCAATATTCCGTGATTCTAGGAAGAGAAACGCGTGAAAATATGATCAAATCGCGATATAAAAGAACAGGAGCGCAACAGCAGAAAATTCAAAAAACAATCTAGTGTGACTCGCAGCTTGGACAGCAGAAACAACACGGGACGCTAGATGAAGAAGACGACGATCCAAGGGCCTCGCTGGCGTGTTGGCTGTGCTGAAAACAGCTCTACATCAGCACTGTTGCCGCTAGCCATGAAGAAGGGGGTAGGGTTGGGGTGCGTCTGAGAGAGTGGGGGTGGAGGGAGGGGGTCGGGTAGGGGAGGGTTTGGAGGGGGGTTTAATGTAAAATCTCAAAAATAACTTTGACAGTTTTAGGGTTGAACAGATTCAAAATTTAATTAACAATTGACTTAATGAATTTTGGACGGAAAGACCTATCTCACCAAATATAAATTATTTTGATACTATGATTTGTAAAAAAATAAATTTTAGACAAAAATCACCGAAGTAAAATAGTTTTTGAACCTATAAAGACAATTTGCCTAAAAAAAATTGAAAATAGTTAGACTTGAAACAAGAAAAAGGTTTAGACAGCATGACATAATTGAAAACAGTTTCCTGCTCTAGAAAATTCAGTTTTTTTGTGTTTTTATTTTTTTTGCAAAAGGAGGTATATACATAGAACTGAAAACCTTTGTCTTTTTCTTCATCTTCTGGTATTTGTTAATCTTAATTGGCATGTGTTTTTTTTGTGAAATCCCAAACGAGGTGCATGCTTCAGACCTCATCAACTCATGACCAACGACGTTCGTTCTCCTTCTAGACGAACCCTAATTTCAACAATGAGGACGTACGCAGGTTGAGCTATATATTGCGATTTAACACCGTGTTTGGCGGCAGCTTTGAGTTTAAGGGACTTATGGACCAATAATCTTGCAAGAATAGTACATTAATCCCCACCCAATGTATAAATAGTAGGCAAACAACTTCAATTTATTATTATTTTTTAAAAATTTCCTTTGACATCCATCATAAATCAATTAAACAATAAAATCTAACATTTTTTTGTTGCTGTCTACAATGAAAATCTAGGAGCTGTTGAAAAATACTCTCCTTCTGGAATGAATACCCAATTTTTTAATACAAAATGAATAGAAAAATGAAATTCACCTTCGAACTAAGTGAGTATATAATCTATTGTATATCATTATCAGTAAAACAAATCTTTTTTTTTTCTAATTTTTTTTATTATTAGAGTGAGGGTACCAAACTTCTATAGTCGCAGTTTATAAATGCTACATCAGCTGCGCTAACTTCATTTATTTGACAAATGTATCAATTTATATTTTTCCGAGTTTGAAAGTCTTTGTTTCATGCACTATCAATTTTTTTATGTTTGAATTAAATTTTTAACTTGACAAATTATTAGTTGAACACTCGATCATTGAATTCCATAAGTCCCACTATTTTCTTATTTAGGGATTAAGAAATTCTAATATAAAAATAATGAGCTCTTATTTGGAACAATAGAATATGTTTTCATCATAACTACAATTGCCGGCTATGATGCCCAAAGAGTTGTGTCTTTTTCGTCCATCTCCATGGACGAGTGTTCTTCATGCCGTGCCCTCCTTGAATATATATTTTGGTTACCTAGTTTATTTATTTCCTCTAGAATTAAATATTTATACTATATATATATATATATATATATATATATATATATATATATATATATATTAATTAAGTTGTCCTAAAATACTAATCAGGCTAACTCATCTATGCTCCAGGCGGTTTCTAATCGTGGTGCCTCAAACAAAACGAAAAGATTCAGTGAATTAATATAGTTTGATTAGAATATATAAAATATTAGAGAGGAAAAAATAAATGCACTAAATATAAATATTAATGTCACAATCAGTTATATATTCAGTTATATTTGAGTTTTTTTTGTTTTGTTTTGTTTTTTGAGCTAGTTTAATACGAGTTTAGATTCCATATTAACAGTTTTTTCATTTCCAAATTGATTACGAGATTTGAGTAGATGCATCTAATAATTTGATATTGTTAGTTTGAGCTTAAAATATTTTTAAAAAAAAACTTAAAAGTAATTAAAATTAAAATTTTCTTCTTCCTTCACGCATCTTTTCTTCGTATCAAACAAAAGGAAGGTTTTATAGAAAAACGAAAAGAAAATAAGAGGATCCCAATTTTCATTTTACTTTAAATATGGAACCCATGGTGATAAAAATATATGGGGTTGAGTGGAAAAGGAAAAACGGGGGCTGTTATAATGGACTCGTTCTACACGTTCTTGTCTCATTTTTCTATTCAAAAAACGTTTCAAGGATCTTGTCATGATTTTTTTGTTTCACTTTGGTTGTTTCTAGGAGCCCTGGAATAACAGCCACGATATGTTAGGAAAGAAAGAAATGAAAAAAAAAAGTTCACCAAATCTCCAATTTAAAAAATAGCTATATAGATGTTAAAATGTTACTTCCACAATTTCATAATATAAATAGTTTCAAAAAATGAAAAATCTATTCTATTTGGCTAGCAATATTGCCAAGGCAATTATCCTCCTGCCAAGGCAATTTTAACTCAAATGACATATATATCATCCTTAATCAATTAACTCATCTCTATATCAAATAAATATATTCTCTTTCCAATCTGGTATTTGACATTTCAAATTCATATCTGTTTTATTACTCCTAAACGAATACGGACATATGGGTTGAAGCTATTACTGTTCTTTAATTGGGGTTGAATTCGGATTCAAACCCAAACCATTTACAGACTTAATTGAGATCCAGGTTAGGATTGAATTCAAACTTCATTCAAGTGAAAACTTAACTTTTTCTACTATTTATGTTGTGTACCCCATTACTTCTCTTTAAAAAAAAATATAAAAAAAAATATAAAAAAAAAAGCTCAACATACATCCTACCAAAATTTTAAAAATAATTAATGAAGTTTCAATCCAATCCGAGCCATAGATATTCGTAGAGAGGGGTCAACCATTAATTCCATACAGACATTTAATTATTTTTTTTCTTATCAATCTCTTTCTTGTAAATGAATTTTTCTCCAAAATGTCTATGCAGAAAATTCTTAATAGAAAATTATAAATAAGTATAGTAGACCATGGACTTCAAATTTGTTTGTTTGTGACCCTCTAGAAAAACCCAACGACCCAAAGAAACTCCACTCCATTGATCCATGTTTTATCTATACCCGTCTTTCCAAGTTATCATCAATTGCAAGTGACAAATTTAAACCATCACTGGAAAATGGACTTCTCCAATGACCTTTTAAGTAGTGTTCATTTCTTGTACTACAATAGTACTGCTATATTTTAAGGATTGCCTGATTGATCAGGATCTAATATATTATTATTATCTTTAATGGATAGAATATTATCGACTAATTTTGTCTTTAGTTTATACAAAGATTTATTTATTTATTTTTAAATACTCCCCTTGATAGCAATTCGATGGTTAACTTGTTATGCGCACATGTGGATTCAGAACCTAAGAGCAGTTTGTGTCACTCATCAATTTACTTTATTTGTGTGGGGTCATTCATGAAAATATCATTTAAATAGAATAAAAATACACCATAATTACTTAAAAAAATATTTTGCAGTGGGGGTATGTGACCTCCGGCGGCAATACGCTGAATCCGTCACTGGTTATACATTTTGGAGGCTTGGAGCGTACTAATGTACCGGGAATGCAGAAATTCTTGATGCTTATTTAATTTCAATTGAATTAGTCGAGTGAAATATTTAGACGTAAGTAAAAAATGTAAAAAATAAAAAGGAAATAGTAAGTAATCATAGACTCATAGTATTTAATGAGCTAAAGGAAAAACACAACAAAGGAATAGTTATACTAGAATCTGATAAAACACTTTTACTAGACCGAAATGTCAATTAGCGGGCTTATGAAGAAATAAAAGGCATTCGTCCTGCTAAGCCCATAGAAGTTGATAATGAAACATAAGTACTAGGCTCCACCCCATTGGGCCTTCAACACATCATCCGCTCCCTTTCTGTTGTTTAGGCTCGGTTCTAATATGGGTCGTCAGAAAAATCAATTTGATAGCCCAAATCTATAAACATATACATAAACACCCCCCTCCCCCCTTTTTTTTTTGAAGTCCGATTGGGCGGTTGTTCCATATCGGGGAGAGAGAACTGCCTCAGACGAGGAGAAGATAACCCTAGAAAGGGAGATTAAAGCTTGCCGCACGCAGGCAGAGGATATCGAACCCATGACCTCAAGGTCGTGGGCAGGCGCCTGCCCCATTGGGGTAGGACACAGTTGATACATAAAACCCCCTATAAGCACTATATACAGACATAAATTTCTGTTATGTACCAGATCCACATGAACCTTATGGTAAAGAACTGACCACATCATCACAAAGTTGTATCTCTCCTCATTCTGTGTTGATGTGACAATTTCTACACCACAAGTTCTAATGAAACTTATCCATATCAGAATTATCCCATATACTGATTGTTGTAATACACTAATTAAATTACACCACATGATAGTATGTACAAACAATTGGCCTATCTAAGAGGGCGAGGAGTGGCGGTTGTCCCCAACCACATATAAAAATCACATATTACATTTAGGAATTTTATTTTATTTTCAAAATAATTCTTAAAAATATCAAGTCTCACCCCTTCCAATATACAAACTTCCCCCCTTTTTAATGCTAAATTGGTCAATGAGTCCCCATGTACAAAAACCAGAAAGTACAAGTAGGAAGCCAGCAAGGACACAAACACAAAACAACCAATCACCTAGTACGAAACACATATCACATGATTGCATAAACAATCAAGAATTTCACATAAACTTGTGTTCAGTACAGTTATTAACTCCACAATAATTGAGGGTATAGAAGAGAAATGTATATGAGATAACTCTAATTTTTGACAATAAATGAATAAAGTGGCTACTCACAGAATACAACTGCAATACATAGATTGGATACATACGTAACATTTGATAATGAATGCACAAAGTGATTGCTCAAAGAATAACACTAAAATAGTAGTCATCATATACCGCCACGTTTGCTATATAATCATACCTTCAATCAAAACAAAAAAGCATCAGAAAAGTCAGACCCAATAATCATTTTAATTTATATACACATTATCATAATTCTTTCATTAAACATACGGAGCATTTATAAACTGATGTTCACTGATATTTTTTTTCTGCTTTGTGTGTGATCCCAAGTTCCTGTCTCACTTTCACTTTGGTGACAAAAAAGCAGTTTTGTTCTTTGCTTAAATGTAGATGGTTCATTCATGAGCCAGTGTCTGTCCCCTACCCCCACATGAAAAAATGACTATTCTTTACCCCCCTCCCTCATGACTTTGATCAGATTTTGTTCTGTATCCTGACCAGAACGAACCTAGGAATTGTATTTTGGGGCGAAAAACTACAACAGTACACTGACCTATCTATAAAAATTGCAAAAAAAAATTTGGGGGTGAACTTGATAAAAAATTCCAAACTACATATAAAAATTACTATATCTAGTAGTATTTTTAAAAATATCGGAAGGAAATTGTCCCTGAATTCTTGACAATTTTCTATTGTGTTTTTAGCTTTCTTCTTCATTTTCTTCAATCTTTCTTACATGGGTTGTTGCCAATTTTCATTTTCTGATGATCTCAACTGGATTATTAATGTATATCAAGATTTTTGCATTAGTGAATTGAAGGGAGTATATGCAATGTTGGACCTTAACAATTTTTACTTTTCTTTTTTTAGACATAAACAATTTTTTTGTACATTATTAGACTTTATCTTTTTACTACCATTCAGAAATGAAAAAAAAATGAAAATCCGGCCAAAATGTGGTCGTTGAGTAAAACGCTGTCGTTTGACTGAGGGGCATAATAGTCAAATTACAAAATAGAGTGAATAGCCATAATTGGACTTTAACAATTTTTACTTTTCTCTTTTTAGACATAAACAATTTTTTTGTACATTATTAGACTTTATCTTTTTACTGGCATTCAGAAATGAAAAAAAAGAAATGAAAATCCGGCCAAAATGTGGTCGATGAGTAAAACGGTGTCGTTTGACTGAAGGGCACAATAGTCAAAAAATAAAACCAACCCGCTTTGCAAACCCGACCCATTTTCCCAATCTCCTCCCCATTTTCCTTTCCCCTCCCTTCGGTTAAACACCATCATCATTCTCCCTCTGGCAGAACATCATCCCACCACCATCCTCCTCCATAATTATAATCCAAAAACAAAGGTCCAAAACAGAAGCAAGAAATAAAAACTCATTTTGAACCTCATTCCAGAACACCAATGATTCCATTGCAATCCCATGATTTTGATTCTGATGATGATATTGGGTTATTGGATTTTGAACCTCTGTTCCTCGTTACGGTGCTGAGACTATATTTCCTAGGCTAGATTATTCGGCTGAATTGTCGGTACAGACTATTCTAGTCAAGGATCTTCACGGTGAGGTTTGGAAATTTCGGCATATCTATAGAGGTACCCCTTGCCGGCATCTTCTTACTACCAGTTGGAGTAATTTTGTGAACCAGAAAAAGCTTGTTGCCGGCGACTCCATTGTGTTCTTGAGGGCCGACAATGGGGATCTTTGCGGCGAATCTTGCGGAATAGATTTTGGTGGCGAATCTTGCGGAATAGATTTTGGCGGATTTCTTGGTGAAGATGAGAATAGATTTATGAGAAATACTAAGGGAGGAAATGGAAATAATGGGATAGGTTCGAGTGGAATGGGAAAAGTAAAAGTTGAATATGGTATTGAAAAGTAAAGGTTCGACCCATTTTCCTTTCCCCTCCTTCCGGCTAAACACCACCATCCACCGTTATGGGAAAGGAAAATGGGGAGAAAGTTGGGAAAACGACACCATTTTACTCAACGACCACATTCTAGCCGGATTTTCATTTTTTTTTCATTTCTGAATGCTCGTAAAAAGATAAAGTCTAATAATGTACAAAAAAATTGTTTGTCTAAAAAGAGAAAAGTAAAAATTGTTAAAGTCCAACTATGGCTATTCACTCTATTTTTGTAATTTGACTATTTTGCCCCTCAGTCAAACGATACCGTTTTACTCAACGGCCACATTTTGGCCGGATTTTCATTTTTTTTTCATTTCTGAATGCCAGTAAAAAGATAAAGTCTAATAATGTACAAAAAAATTGTTTATGTCTAAAAAAAGAAAAGCAAAAATTGTTAAGGTCCAACATTGCATATACTCCCGTGAATTGAAATGAGAGCTTTGAGCTACGTAGCAGTTATATTCATTTCTGTCAAGAAAGGCTAGCACGGTTACATTAACACTTTTGACTCGAAATCATAGACGATTACAGGGGGGGGGCAGGGCGCTTCAAGATTTTTAAAAATACTACTATTTTTAAAATTTTATGTGTATTTTGGAAAATTTTGGAAAATTTTATCAATTTCGCCCCCCCAATAATTTTTTTTGCCTTTTTTATTGCCCCCCCCAAGAATTTTGGAATTTTTTTACTAGTTTCGCCCCCCCAACATCAAATTCCTGGCTTCGTCCCTGCTCGAAATAATAAATACTCTTCAATAACCCTTTCTTCGATAGAAGGAAAAAAAGAGAAAAATAAATTATATATATATCTCCAAGTCCAGCTGTTGTTGGGAGTACAGTTCCTTTCAAACTTGTCCCTCAGCTCCCATCTTCAGTACCATTGAGGAATGACAATTGTATCTACCTTCATATTTTAATTTTTAAGGGCCTCACAAATTTTAAAAAAAAATAGACAGGAGGGTATTAAAGTCATTGGTCAGAAAAATTGAACAACAATAGCTTATGGAATGTTAGTTGGAGCATTTTTCTATTCATTATCTAATAAAGCCAGATCAAGAAACTTATTACCCTTATAGAACAGAGATTCAGAACACTAAAGAACAAAAATAATAATTCAGAACAAAAAAGACATTCCTGTCCATTCTCTGAAAGTCAATATGATGACACACTTTCATCCTTATTATGATCTGATCATTAAATCTCTCTCACTCAGTCAACTAAACTATAACATTAAGCTATGATTAATTGGCATATTAGATTAATCAAATTTGTATGTCACATAAGGTTCTACAGATAGTGTTACAAAGAATCCAGAGTGCCGTATTTGATATTAGGAAATCTCATCAGATGGACCACATAAGTTTGCAAATTCAGTAACATGTTAGAGTAATGTGCTGTCACTATTCACACCTAAATTCTTAAATGAAAAGGAAAAAAAAAACTTATCAACTTGTTATTTCTATCCTCCTGCCCATGTTCTTGTCTATCAACAAACAAAAATGTAGTCTAAATTGTACAAAACTCTGAGGGATCCTCAACCACATGTGATGGCAATCCCCCTTTGGTGGCATTTGCCTGAATTCTAACAAAATCATTAAAATTCTTACAACCCTTAAAGTTTTGAAGGATAAAATCTCCAAAAAAGTTAAAATTTACTTACAAGAGGGGGGGATCAAGATTATACATTTTTCTCATCATTTATCAATGGATGTGTATAACAAACACCTAGACTAAAATATGCGGAGAAGAAACACGAAGCCAAACTGGTTTTATGTATGCAATAGGTATCTAAAACTGAATTCGTAAGGCATAATTTCAAGAAACTGTGAAAGAGGTTCATTTCTCTCTCGCTCAAGGCAGCTAATTGCTTCTTTTGCAAGTTCACTAGGTAGTTGAAGGCAAATCCAATCAACCAATGAGTCCAAATCTTTAGCAAAGTCTAGCATGTACCAATCTATCAGCTTAGATATTGCGACCACTCTTTTGGTAGTTGAAATGCCAACTGCTGCCTGTAAGTATTCCTTTTTCGCCACTTCCAGCTCATTTTCCACTTCAGACGCCGTATAAATTCTCACCTTTATTTAAAGAAGAAAAGATAAATAAATAAGGAAGCTTTTTGGACTAATATTCATCTGGCCTGCAACTAAGTATTTTTATGATTATGAAAACAACTTCATCCACCAAATACAGTAACTTACAGCAGGGGAGGACCAGCTTCCACAGGAGAGAGCAAATGTTACCAAGGGTTCAGATAATTCCAATCCGAAGACGCTACGCGTTGACATCTCGTCATTTTTTGCACCCTTTACGAAAGTCTGGATGAGAGCATATAAATAGAAAGGTCATGAACTACTTTCATGTTTTCTTCAACAAGGGTAACAATGTATTAGTTGGCAAAGAAAAAGACTAGTCTTACATATTTTGAATGATATGGCAGCCTAAGTATGAAATGTTCAATTGTTATCGCATTCAAAAAGTGTCCTCCAACATTTATAGTTGCCTGCAAAATAGAAGGCGAAGAACATCACCGAAATACTTCTAGTGTTATGTCCAAATGCACAGTTTACTCGAGAATCACTATCAAATTCTTTTCATGCTATGTTGTTTCGAAAAAACTTTCTCATGCATAGTGCATTTTTCAGCAATAACTCGTAATGCCTGTAAACAATACACCTAGAATTACTAGTTCCATCATAATGTTTACAAGAAAATTGCTACTGCAACATTGCTCGCCAGGATAAAACAGGTCAAGTAGACATACCTTTTGCATGAGTGCAACTACCATTTCGGGGCTCTCTGGAATTCCATGTTCAAGATATGCCTGAACAAGAAAGAAGTGATTAGTTCATCTAGCTATGTTATTTGCTTTTAGGGAGACTTTTCTGCAAATTAACTTCCTTTCAAAACTAGGAGACGGGTAACTGACCAAAACGTTACTGCTCTTAATGACATCCATGCATTTTCTTGAGAGAATACTAGAAAAATACCAAAATGAATGGTATCTCATCTCATGCGATGCATGGAGAGGGCCAAGATGATTAGAATAATAACTGTGGAGATAATATGGAATTCGTATATACTTGTGAAAAGTGCATTTTACCCTACTAAAATGACACAGTAGTTTCCTCAGTTGTGCCCACAAAGAATTTCCATACTTACATTCATCATACAAGAATTATAAATGTTGATCCAGAAAGCAAGCTTCTCTTGATGATTAAGGCCCTTTAAGTCAACTGATGTTAGTTTCTCGAGTAAAAGTCTGAGATATCAAGGGATGAGTATATAAGCATCAGTTAATGAACAAAGGACTTGAAAAACTAAGAAATCAATACTTACTTTAATCTGCGAACGAGAAAGACAGATATTGTTGTTCGATTAGGATTTATAGAGCTTGCTTCCACTACAAATAAATTCTTATATGGACCAATATCTCGCTTTCCAAACTCTGCAACAATACCATATGGATCCTTGAACTCAGAATCATCAAAGCTCTCTGAAGATGTCAATGTTGACAGTGAAGGAAAATCTATCATGCTTCTAGTCTTTTTCGCACTCATTCTTAAGAAAATGCTCAATAAGCATTTCAAGACACTCTCAGAAATTTTATTTGGATTGTCGTCTCCAGATGTGAGTTCACGCCCAATAGTGGGAATCCGCCCTTTGCTATCATGGTCCATATCTGACTGCAAAACTTAAAAACTCGGAATTCATTTTCACCTCATATATATATATGAATTAGCATGAGAAAAAAGTTAGAGGAGCACCTGTGATTTCTTGGGATCTAAGGGCTTGTCTAAAGAAGAAGGTTGCTTCTTGGAAGGAGTTCTAACATTTTGGGGTTTCAAAGTCGAAGGCTTCTGCTTGCTCTTAGTTGAATTAGAGCATATCTCATTTTCTTTCCCGAGTCCATTGTCTAAAAGATCGATCATATGAAATTGTTAATGTCTTTTCTTTTGTTACGATGAATGTGGAATTGAAGAATGTAGGGATCAAATGAAGCCAATGCAGCTAAGTTCCAAGCATTTACCATAGAGCAGTGCTAAATGTCTGCCTGATGATGCTATCAAATCATCTTCAGCTTCAAGTGACAATTTAGACTGCTTCTGTTTCCTACTATTGATCTGGTACTGGTCACACGGTTCAGCCGAATTATCCACATTCCGCTTTGATGATGAAATGTAGACAGCTTCCTGATACAATCCTTGCCTAAAATTGACTACTTTCTCTTCAAGCCGAACAACCTCCTCCTCCAAAACCGCCACCTCGGCTACAAGCTCCAACGTCTAGGGACGTGATTTGCAGAATGAATTGTCAAAATAGTTACTAATACATTAAGATAAAATAAATAAAATGACAAGTGATAAGTGGATGGATAAATGCAAGTTGATTTCATCACGTTATTTTTCGAAATGTTTTCATTAATGCAATCAAGACTTCTAGTTAATTAAAGAGTATCCATCCCATACTGGGAGGTTTCCAATGGTACCATTTCATTACTTGGGCGAAAAAGTCTCAAATTCTTGAAAACCCGCCGAAAAAAATTTCTTCACAAATGGGACAGTATAATTGGTAGAGTGATAGAAAGGACTAACATAAGTTGGAAGATAGGGTGGGAGACGAGGTAAAGCTCCGAGAGGTCGAGTAAACGCCCTCTCCAACGCCCTATGAACGTTCTCCTCGTGCCTGAGCTTCTGCTTTAGCCTATCAACCTAAAAATCAGATGCAATAAATCCCAAATTCAAAGGAATTAAGAAATTCTCAAATCCATAATTCAGCCAATTAAAATTAACCTACATCTTGTTGTAATGCCTTTCTTCTCTCTCTAATTAAGCCTCTTCTGTTAACCTTTGCCTTTTCAGGATTCATTGTGTTCTTACTCTGAAGTTTCACCTTTTCCTTCAACCAATCAAATAAGAATACAATTTTTTTAGCTTCCACAAGAAAAGAATTTAGATAGGACGTCAAAAAAAGAGAGGACATTACATATGTGAAAAAGGAAAAAAGCATGAAAAACTAAAATCATTTGTGGATAAAAAGTAAAGTATACAACTTTTTGAAGCTTTATCAAAGCAAAAGATCAAATGGGTACAATCACAAGATCACACAAATTCCTGAATGATGAAAATTATAGGGCCAGTTAATCCTCAAATAAACCTTTCTTGAATTCAAATTTATCAAGTATTGGTATCAAAGATGCTGACTTTATCAAAAAATTTGAGGGAATTCAGATTTTGAAGCCTAACCCACAAAAAATGTGGCGTTTTTCTTCAGGAAATTCATGTCAAATTCATATATTTATTGTCCCTCTTAACCATTAATCAAGCAAAGAGGTCAAGAAGAAACAAAAGAAAAATGAACTTTTTTTTCCCAAAATCCAAAGTGGATGATGATTAATTAATACAAAACTGATAAAAGTGAAGAAACAAGAGCCTATATGTGATTATTACTTTGTCATGCTTCAGAGGAGAAGCTCTCATGGACTGCAGAGCAGTCCTTTCTTTGGTGTTCATCTTTCTTCACTCCCCAGAAGAGAAATAAAAAATTAATGAAATCTGCAACCCAATAAAACAAAAACCCATACATTAAAATCACTTGCAGAAAAGAATATATTTTATGAAGCAACAATAAATGATAAAGACCTTGAGTAGATTGAATTCATTGCAAATGCCCAGAAGCCCAAAAGACAAAAATCAACAATCTTTCTCTGTCCTCTGCCAAAATCTGTAATTTCGTGAAGTTTAAGAGCTTGATGAAAAGTCCACTATTACCATATCAATTAAGAGAAACTCTTGAAACTGAAACTATTTATACAGTCTACAGTTATTTCTTCTACCCAGAAAAAAAAGAAAAAGAACAGTTCTAAGAGTGGATTCTTAGAGAAGATCTTCTTGATGCTATGCTTCTTGTTGTTGTTTAAACGCAGTTTTTGGGATTCTCTCCACTTATATAAGTGAAGTGGAGAGACTGGGGAAGAAGGCCAGAGAAGTTTGATCAATTCATGGATCAGGCCTACAAGTGAGAATATAGATCACTTGATCCACATTCAGTCACATCACAGTTTTGATTAAAATAATAAAAATATTCCCCCACTTGATGCATTGTTTGAGGCGTTTTTATTATTTTTTTAATCGAAAAAGATGAAATGCGGTGATTGCGATCAGCTTAGTCTATTTCACTCAGTAGCCAAGCCTATATCGAAATTTTTCAGAGAAGTTACTCCAAACTCTACTTTTTCCACTTTCATTTACGGAATTGCGTCAATTTTGTTACTTTTTGTAACCGTTTCCGAAGCTCAACTTACTAGTTTTATTTTTATTTTTTATGTTTTGTTTATTATATTTTCCTTTTTTTGAGGTGGTTTTAGTATATTTTCCTAGTTATTTTTAATTGTTAAACTAAATGTTAACCATTCAAACTGTATCAATATCGTGTGTATATAAATATATACAAGCACTATAATTGATTCTGTTTCCTACGAGTGTTTTCTTTTTTCAAAGTTTTTTTTTTTCCTTAGGATGTACCATATATAAGATTATCAGAATTATGAGTTGGATAGTAAAATTGAATGATTCTACGATTTGTAAAAAAATATAATCGCGTTAAATTCGATAAAAAATCTCCGTAGGAGAGGGTCAGGTAGGATCGACGATCTGACCCAGTAGAATCGGTCGTGGACGATCTTGTGCGCATTGTTTTGTCTATGTTCGAGTTGGGTTGATGTGGCGGGGCGGGGCGGGTCGAATTTCGAGGGAACCGGATTAAAAAAAATCGGTTAAATGAAAAAACTTAATTTTGAGTTCAGTTTCAACTTCTCAATCCTCAATCGTCTTCTATTCTCACCATTGGATACTATTTCGACATTGTTTTGGTATGAAAAATAAGCTCTAATCGATTTTAGCAGTAACATGTGGTTGGAATTTCTTATCATGTTGTTAGTAAATAAAATACTATTATCATATTATTTAAATAATTTTATAGAATCTTTAAATACGTGCTACCATATCCGTATTTATGAAATTTTAGATCTGTTCCATTCCGAATCAAAATTTAGTCTTAACAACCTTTACCCTAAATCCCCATTCTCATTTGGACTAATTCAGCTCACCTTTTTAACATTCACGATATCTAACTCTTTTTCGGATAAAGGTTTAACTTAGAATTTTTTAAACCGAATTTTCTAATACGTTTTAATATATTGTATAGTATATTAATAAAATTGCTCTAGTTTTCACATGTAACAATTTTATTGGGGCCAAAGATAATTTATAAGCTTGTACTAATTACGTTGTCTTACATATTATAATTTTATTAGTGTATTATACAATGTACAAGATATACTAGAAGATCCATAATCGAACTCTTTTAACATAACTATTATTTTGTATTTAACGATAAGTTTTATTTTGGTCCAAGAGCAACTTATTATCATCCTAAAAATTTCTCTCAAATCACTGTGATTGTAATATACGTGAGACAAAAAGTCAAATAACAAAAAAAAAATTGACGCAAAATTGATTTTTTTTACATATATAACTTTTAAGATAATAATAAGATGCTCTCACACCAGAATAGAACTACTAGTACTTAACTGTTACTTTTCCTTTCACCCCAAAAGGAAAATAATAGATTACTATTAACACATTCAATATTAAATATTCATTTTCATGTCTTGTGAAAGTGAATTTATTTTTCTCAAAGGAAGAAAGAAAAAATTCAAGTAACATGTTAAATGGTTTCGATAAAAGCTGTTTTTTTTTTTGCTTTTTCTTTAATAAGAGTACAAAGATGACATATTTAACACACGTACATGAGAAAAATATTTCTATTTAAAGAAGTAGTTTAATTATCAACCGTTTAATTCGTATATATGTTTGGTACTAAAAATAAAATGAAACATGAAGTACAATGGAATGGTCCTTTAATTTATTTTTCCATTTAATATATTTTGGTACATGAGGAGAAAGATAGGTATACACCGAATTCTGTGGCTTTTTAATCAATAATGAATGCTGTTAATTTTAAGTGAAAATAAAGAATGATATCACTAATTAAAATTTACCACTTCATTCTAATATTTAGTCTATAAAACTAAAATTCAAAAGTGTAATAAAAATTCTGGTAATGTTAATTGTTTTCAAGCACCGCGACTTTAGCGCGGAAGTGTTGGTTCGCACAATGCAGAATACCTATTAACCGTCTGGATCAAATATCTGACAGTTAAAAACACTTATTCTCAACATCGGTTGAAATTTTTTCCAACAAATTTTAGAAAATGAGCATTTGCAGCTGTCAAATTAAGAAGTGTTTTCACAGTACGAGGAGAACCATGTTCATCACCATAACTGGACGGATTTTGAAGGTGGTGGTGTTTGTTAGAAGAACAAGTGAACTGTGCGCATCTAAGCGCCACAAAGGGCAACCAGACAAGGGTTCATGCTAAGAGACTTAGTGGAAGAATATATAAATATACTTACTCTATCGAGGTTTAATCGTATATGCTTCAGTAGATCATTGTTCAATTCTTAGGGATTTGATGAAGGAATGTAAATCGCGATATATTTTTTAATTATTTAAAAGTTGCACACTAGTGTTTACAAAATGCTCAAATCGTAACATATTTGATAGTATTTAAATTTTCACGTTATCAGTGTATCTTATCTCTTATTAATTTACTATTAAATTGTACCTCGGAGGACGTGCCAAGAGTGCCAAAATATTGTTCAAGTTTAATCTTATAATGGGGCATCGGGTAGCCCAAGTGGTAAGGCTACTCGAATACGGGGCGGAGGTCCCGTGTTCGATTCCTATATTTCCCCATAATGGGGCAAATAATTCTCCTCCTTATGAGGCTTATCTTCCCTTCCCAGGCATGGGGCATACTTCAATCTTCCCTATCTAGGGTACTCTCCGCTCTTCCCCTTCGGGGGCAATCGCCTTCGGGCGCTCAAAAAAAAAAAAAGTTTAATCTTATAAAAGAGATTAACAATTTGTGTAAAGAGAAGAAAATGGTAAACTAAGAAGAGGGCCTTTTAAATATAAAGAATTCCAAAAAAGAAAGAAATCCCAATGGAAAAGCTGCCAAAACCACATGCCGTGCCAACTAAAATGCTTTGCAATTGAGAAGAAAGCTTTCCCAAAGAATCCAAGACAAGAGGCAACGGGTTGATATACAAATTTTCTTTTCTTCTTCTTGTATTTGATTCATTTTAATTTATCATTAATCCAATTATTACGCTATCTCCACATGTTAGTTAGATAAGTAATTTATATTTATATCTTAAATAATATGGAAACCAATTTGTTATTTGACCAAATTACCGTACCTTAATAAAGCAATAATGAAAAACAAAGTCATGAAAAAAGAGAGAGTCCATCTTATTATTTTTCTTTTAAGACCTTCACCACCCTGTCAGGGTCGTTAAAGGTTAAGTTGAGGAGTTAAATCGTATAATGTGTCTCGAAGAAATTTACCAAGAGTTATCTGTGCACTAACAATTCATAGAAGACTAATTTTTCTGCTTGACAGAAATTAACATTATGGGTGAAGGCAATGCTACTAAAGGTTGATGTAAGACTCGTAAAGTATGAGTTATCTATATTGAAAGAAAATAGAGAGAAAAGAAGGAAAAGCATTTCCTAATATTGAATTTCATTTATCTAAATAAATGAAAATGAAAGGTAATAGGCCATTATGGTGAGCAGTAGTGATGGACTGACACAAGTTGAGTATAAGAGTTTATGGAACAGACATTGTCACTCACTGCCATGTGAGATTAATTTCTAGTAATTAAGGTTTCGTAATGTCTAAATAATCTTTGTTATGGATTTTTTAATTTCAACTTCCTGAAAAAAGTTGAACATATGATTAGATAAATGCCTCTTGGGCATTGAGTCTTACCTAATTAATAAATTATAGTAGTAGTAAATTAGATTGGATAAAAAGTGCATTTAAAACCAAAATTAATAATTTAAATACATTTCATAATGAATTATTGATGATTAGCCAAAATGCTAGACAACCAGAGTGATTAATAATTGGTTTTGTTTTTAGTTTTGGCAACTTGATATAGAGATGTACTAATAACATCTTGGTTGAAACACCCAAGTAATTATAACAACTTAATGATCAAAGTATTTGACTCTTTCTTCAACAATAATTTTTAACGTAGGAAAAAATGAGAACTAATTGGATGGTACTAGTATGATATAGATGGTTTGTACATGAGCATCAAACCAATAAGGATTGATTTTTTTTTTATTTTTTTTTATGTCACGATAGGCGATTGCCCCCTATTGGGGAGAGAGAACACCCTAGATAAATAAGGTAGAATAAAGTTTACCGCACGCAAACGGAGAGTATCGAATCCGAGACCTCTCAGTCACGGTTCGGCCAATGCCCCACTGAGCTATTGACCTCTTCGATCCAATAAGGATTGATGATATAACCAGTAAAGATGGGAATCTCCACTTGCATTATGGCGTACACTGTACACATGACCTAAATCCAATCTCTATTCATACAAAGAGAAATAATTATTAATTAAATAAAATTGGCTAAAAATATTTAAAAGTTAAAATTAAATACTATTTACTATCTATTACTCCCTCCATTCCCTATTAATTGTCGTTTAGGAGATATCTAGGTATCCAAATTAATTGTCGTTTAAGGTTATTTTATTAGTTGTCAACAATTTATTTTAATTATACCCTCAACATTTTCCTTTCTTTTCTTTATGATGTATTAGTGAGAGAGAGGGAATGTGGGGTAATATTGGAAGTTTAGGTGAAAATAACAACTTTCTTAATTTTCTCAAATTGTCTAAAGAGTCTTATATTTAGGAATGAAGGGAGTACTAAATAAAATTTATAATATTTTACAATTTTATTCCAAATTTAATAAATTAAATAAATAATTTTTTAACCACCTAACACAACCCTTATACAAAATTCAGTTTGACCAAAATAAGGCAACATCTAGGAATGCTATTGGCATCAGAGACATGTAAAATCTGTTTTATATTTTATATTCCTCCCCGACAGTTTTGCTTGTGCTATCCTTCTGTCCATAAACGAAATGTCCAATCAACTTACCTAATTAATCATATATATATATATATATGTGTGTGTGTGTGTGTGTGTGTGTGTGTGTGTGTGTAATTTTGTGTACACAACTCTATGACCCTTATTAATTTAAGAAAATTCTGATATACACCAGGTCCATGTGGATCTTGTGGTCCAGAATTGACCACATCACCACAGAACGAGGAGAGAGACAACTTTGTGATGATGTTGTCAGTTCTGGACCGCAAGGTCCAATGAACCTGGTTCATATAAGAATTATCCATAAATTTAGAGGACACGTATATTTGTTTACTAGCAATTAGGAATCACTATTAATCCTCTTAAGATAAGGGAGGGAGTTTTAACAAAAAGAAGTAAAAAAAAAAATCTAGAGGACACATATATTTGTTTTAACCTCCGAAGTATCTCAACCTTAACTTGATCACGTAAAATAATTCTATTTATATTTGTGATTCTTTAAGACTTGTTTTAGGTAAGGTCCTGATTTTAACACACTTTAAGGGAGATTAATGTCGCAATATTAGAAAATTATTTCTGTTCATTTGAGATATAAAAAAAAACTTCTTGTGTAGAAAGTTGACTTGTGTGTACCAGACTAAGCTGTAGAAAACCAATTCTTGCTAGTCCTGATATAGATTTGTAGTGGCTGTTTTTTTCTTTCAGCGTGGGGCAACGGGGAATGCATAAGTAGTTTAGTCACGTCTAATAATGAAAGAAAGAAATGAGCTTCTTATGACAGCCTTCCACTGTAAAGTACTCTTCTTCACTCATGCTCTCACACATTGCTTGCACACTACTATACGTGCCGACTTCACTTGCCATCTAAGTTGGATGATGTTCTCTCTTGTAACAAAATATCGAATTTATATTTAGCTAGAAAATAATTCAAATTTTAAATTTTTTTAAACATTTCATTTTAAAGCTAAACCACATCCAACTAGATTCTGAGACTGTTAATTTCTTTCAAGTGGCCTCCTAGACTTATACTTTTGAGGTTACGATTAGTCGACCAGTTGTTTCGGATACACATGACATATGTTGTTTGTTAAACAAAGCCAATCAAATGACTGAGATATATAACTTTTTTATTTTTATTTTTAAAAAAACACTTGTTCGTTGAAACATATCACAACTATCAGATGAAGTTATTCAACGACTCCCCACATTTTACACGTACCAAAAAATGGTGTTCCACACCATAACCGTACCACCAATTAATCTTTCAACGCCACAAAATAACTAGATACAGAGTTAAGTGTTGAATTTGAGCAACACTATTACGTACTTGAGTAAAGATTTAGATTGATCTAAGATCTGTAAAGGTTCGAATCTTCCAATGATCCATTTCATATCATTTTCTAAACATATTATTTTGTAACCACAAAGCTGGACAAAACCCTTTTCAGACAGTGCTTAAAGAGCCATTCAACTGAAAAGAAAATCAAAGTGGCAAATTTTCTGTTATGCCACGTGATTATAATTGAACTATGAATAATGTAAAAGAAAGGAAAATATTAGATATAATGGTGGATCCAACAACTTGGTATCTGAAAATTTTAAATTTTAATAATGCGAAATTTAATATATTCAAAGGGTTTTCTTAAAAAAAAAAAAGATTTATTGAAAAAATATATCAATTTTTAAGATGTGAGACACTCCCTAGTGTAGATTGAATCGGAGAGAGCAGAGGAATCAGCACAAGGTACTTTGGTAATGTGACACTTCACCAAGAAATCCATGATATGAAAAACTAAGGTTGGGCCTTGGAAATTTAAATAAAGAAGTTGCATTCTTCGGATACAAAAGCAACAATAATATAACACATTAATTCTCCAATAACTAAGAGCACGGACGAGAATGAATATGAGACATACGTAACTTTTGACAATAAATGCACAAAGTGACTGCACCTAAAATACCATTGAAACAAATGAATTGAAGACTAACATAATATTTAGAAATGAATGCAGAAAGTGGTTGTTCACTGAATATACACTTTGAAACAGTAGTCCTTATATAATATCACGTTTGATGTACATTACCCTGCTTCGGCCATTCAGCATGTAACATTTATTTGCACACAAAAAGTGCATTCTTTGGATATGTGAAAGAAAAAAAAATGATTAGCAGGACTCAAGATTCCAAAAGAGGGCCATACACATTCAGTACTATCTAGGAAAATCAGTCTATTTAGTCCCTTAAAATTTTTTTATTTCACCTGTTTAATCCTTAATGTTTAATTTCAGCCTATTTAGTCCCTCTAGAAATTTACATTTCGCCCGTATACTCCCCAGTGTTTAATTTCATCCTGTAAAGTCCCTTATCTATTTACGGGATGCATATAGAGGTTTCACCACCTCTTATGCGGCGGACTTAGGGCAAATGGGTTCCTTCAAATTAGAGCAATAGAATTTGGGGTTTCCTTTTTATAACCATTTTTATACTATTTTTTGTATTTTGTAAATTTTATAGATTGGAACTGGCCATTATGCCCCGTTCATTAAGCACGTGGATGACATGAATTTGGGGCTGCCCTGATTCGGCCGCAGAAGAGGTGGTGAAACCTCTATATGCAGCTCGTAAATAGATAAGGGATTTTATAGGCTGAAATTAAACATTAGGGACTATACAGGAGAAACAAAATTTTCTGAAGGACGAAATAGGCTGATTTCCCCTACTATCTATAGAGACATTGGACCAAGAAATGCCCCATTATTAAAGATTTCTCCAAGGTGAAAATTCAAGTGGACCATTTCAATAGTCTCTAAAATGAAATATCAATGTCACAGTACCCAAATTATTGTACTACCCTCTATAATATTAAAGCTTATTCACTTATTTCAATCCCTTTTTTACTTTCTCTGTCTATCCCTTTTCCAGTCTGATCCATATAATAAAGTTTGAATTAGTACTGTTTCTCCTAATCAGATTGAATTAGGATTAGTACTATTTATCCTTTACACCCCTTTAGAAGATTTCACTTAGAACAGAGGCTTCTGCATTTTCAGGTAAATCTCACATTCAATGAATGCCAACATCTCATCTCTAAAAGCAAGAGAACTATGAAAGAAGGGATTGGAAAATGGCAAATTGGTCGTCATTATCCCTAAACAATTTATGAATCAGGCATAAGGTCCCTAACGATGTTTTCTGTACATTAAAATCCTCAAACAATTTACGATTAGTGTCTAAGGTCCTTCCGTAAAAAAAAATGTTAGTCAACTGTCAATTCAAAATTTTAATCCAGTCAACCGAAATATTTAAAGGGCATTTTTGGTACATCACATTAAAATTAATACACAAAAATCTCCCTCCTCCCTCTTTCTTCTCAGAAGCACCCCATCCGAACCCCTTCTCCCTCCCCGTCAAAACCGCCCACCACCGACTCCCTAGGTGGGCTGGGTGAGTCAAGAAGGCCGTGGCCCAGTGGGGCAAGCCTTGACCTGCGACTGGGAGGTCCCAGGTTCGACACCCGCCTCCTACGTGAGACAACTAAAATTCTTTAGGAGAGAATTAAGGTGCTGACAAAAAAAAAAAAAAAAGGTGGGGCTGGGTGCATTTCGGGGGAGTGGGGTGAGGGATGGAGTCACGGGATACCAATTTTACCCCTGCAAGTTTGAGCTTTGACTCATTTTTTTCTTTCAAAATTGTGTTGACCCGTCACTTTTTTGACAGAAGGACCTTACACATCAATCGTAAATTGTTTGAGGATTTTAATGTATAGAAAACATCGTTAAGGACCTTATGCCTGATTCATAAATTCTTTAAGGAAAATAACGACCAATTTGCCTTGGAAAATCACCTATAAAGATTTCTATTTTATATATATAAATAAAATTAAATAAAAAAATTTCACAAGTCAAAGCAGCGAAACACATCAGAGTAGAAAATCATAGCATAAATAACCCCCAAAACATCACTATCCAATCAATTGCTGACGCACATTAAAAATTCTTTGATTATTTTTACTAAATGTAAAATATAAACTTTTTAAAATTTAGAAGGCGACTCTCACATCCATAGATCCGATAATATAAGCATTACACCATTAGCGTATATATGAAAGTTTTTAAAAAAGAAGAAAAAAATATCTTCGACTTTTGATTGTTTCTATGTGGCATGCCAACTTATGAAATAAAATCTGAGCCGCAAACCATTAACTATTATTATGTGTAACTTTCAGTTTTCCTTATAAGTCAATGTGGGTTTATAAGGAAAGTTGGCCTCATATATGATAATTTGATTAATTTTCCTTCCACAAGAACATGGATGAAAGAAATGCAAGAATGTCAAAAGATAAAAATTCCTCAATTCCATAATATAAGATATTTAGAATATGTAACGAAAATTAAACAAGCAAAAAGTAAGATACTTTGTTAATTAAAATATCAATATTACTCTATTAAATATGACTAATATATCACTAATTCTATTTAAGAAAATAATATTGATATTTTGACTAAAAAGTACTATCTTCATTCCATAATATAAGTCGTTTATGATATGTAGCGAAAATTAATTAAGCAAAAAGTAAGGTATTTTATGAGTCAAAATATCAATATAATTTGTATACCACTAATTTTATGTAAGTGAGTAATATTCATATTTTAATTAAAAAAACATCTTATCTTTTTTTTTTTATATTAATTTTTGCTATATTTTCTAAATGATTTATATTATAAAATGGATGAAGTGTCTTATTTTTTATTATATGTTTAAACGATTTATATTATGAAATTGTGAAATTATAGTAATGTCAAAATTTCCGTGGTCCTATGGTCGAATAGGAGAGGTCCCTGACTCTTCTTTTTTCATGAATTTCTGAAATTACAGCTCGTTGTGGGCGTGAGGCCAAATCGTAAAACGAAAAAGCAAACAATGACCCGAAGCTGCTGTCATGATAGAAAAAAAGGCAAAAGCAACCACATGCTAAAAATATTGCTTTCTTTCTTTTCTTTTTTTTTTTTTAAATATAAGTTTGGGTGAGTTCGTATCCCAGTCATTACTTATGCGTCGAGGCGGGCGCTAGTGACCATAGTGCCGCTACTGCAGATCTTACGAGATCACCCACCAACACAAAGCTCTCAGCGTCAAGCGTGGAATCGAACACTCGACTTTGAAAGACGCGTACAAATCCTTATCAATCGAAAGAAACTTTAGTATTGTTTCTTTCTTTTTCTTTGTTTTGTCATGACTACCACAATCAAAAGCTATACCCTTATACTGGTTTAATATCATATTCTATAACACTCTTATTATATATAAAAAAAATTAATTTTTATATTTTAAATTAAATAAGATAAACTATACGTATAAATACAAATATAATTAAAATTATTGCAGAAAGTGTCACAATGGATAGGATTTGGGGGTAAAAATACATGTCCCCATGTATGTCCTTATGTATATAGTCAACAAATCACAATTCGTCATGTGTACATATAATTAGAAAAAATGTCCACATAGCGAATCCTGATTGGTTGGGTATATGAATAAGAACATACACGGGGACAAAAGATTTGTAGACATTTATTCCAATTATATATATAAAATGACGAATTGTGATTGGTTGGGTATAAGAACGAGGACATACACGGGGACTAGTGAATTTTTGCCCAATATGATAGCTTTACCCAGACTAATACAACAAAAGGATATCACACCTTTAATATCCCGAAGAAACTGGACAAGAAAATCAAATAAATTTGGTATTGGCAAGTGGCCTTTTCACAACGTTATCCATCTGTAGCACAATTACTACATGTTTATTAATTTGAGCACATATGGTATTCTCATTTTCTGCAAGATTAATCTGGATCGCGCAAATTGCACTAAAAGTATATGCAAGAAAGATCTGACTAAAAATCCTTTCAAGATGTCAGAAGAATAATACAAGAAATTAAGGTAAGGCTGTATAATCAAAGAAAGAAAGCGAGGCGAAATGGTCCCCTTTTTCTTGTTTACTCAACATTTTTACTATTTATTACTGCCTCTCTCTTGTAATATCTTCCAAGCAATTATCGACAAAGGAACTTTGTCTCCTTTCTCAAAGTCTTCCCTTCATTCATTACCAAAGGAGCTGGTCCTTTCATATTCTATGTGGGCCTAGATTTACTTGGCCAAAAGAAAAAAAAAGAAGCTTAGATAGCGTTTTGTTTTCAATATATATTGTGATGTTAGGGGAATAGTGCTACGTAAAGTGTTGAACCTTCAAACCTGCATTTTGTCAAAATTGAAAGTTAAGACAAATAAAGCAATTTAGAATATAACTACTACAAGATGTAATTAAAGGAACAGACTTACAGAAATGCAGTTCCAATCTGCATGTGGTTTTAACGAGAGAAAAAAATCTGCATGTGTTTTTAACCCACGGTGCTTAGTGATTCTATTGCTTCTCCTATTTCCAAGTTCGGTTCACTTACCACTAATGAAACTTGTATTCGAATCTCTAACTCGTAGTTGAAAAATCTGCTAGTTCATCGTAGTGTGGTCTTTCCTACGCATAAAACTCAGGTTGAAGCCTACAAATTCTAGGCCCATTCTGACAACAGTTTTGGCCTCAAAAGAATAACTAATTGATGGTAGAGGTAAATGGTTTCGTTGGTTAAGTGTGTCACTCTTTGTTTATGTGATTGGTTTCTTATATGGGCCTAAAATGCACAAGCTAAAGAATAGTAAGAAAATTAGTTTTGATAGTCCATTCAATTAAATCTAGCTCATCAAATTAAGTTGCAACGAAAAAAGGATGGCATATCTACAACATTTGGAATCTGTATACAACTTCAAGTTCATCCTGGAATGTCCTCTTCCTACGACGCCTCTCCCAGCTAATGGATAATAAGAACTTCCGTTAAATGTCTAAAGAGCTATCCCTGTCTTCTTCTATTTCTTTTTTACTTTTGGTTGAAATTTATACAGCGCCTATAAAGATCCACAGATATTGCTGTAATAAACCTGCAATTTCCAGCTTCAAGCTCATGATTTCTTGCATATCACGAGGGAACGAACCTCATATTAGAAACAAATCCATAAGAAGGAAATTTTAGTTGGAGAAGTAAAATGGCTTTTGACATACAACTGTTAAACTCGCTGGACTTGCTCATGCACTTTCAAGGCTTCTAGAATGCTGTCAATCCACCTATAAACACAACCAAAACAAAGGTTTACCAAAGAATTGACAGTCTTGGAAATTCATCATTTCCAAACTTACAATCCCATTCCCCACTTCCACTCCATGTCCAAAGATACTGGTTTCGAAGAATAAATACTGGTTGCTAGAAAACAAACTTGAAATTAACTGCATATCAACCTCCAGATAGGCACATAGAAAGTACATAGACCAAAATGCTAGAAAGTTGCATCTTGTGAAACATAAAATTGACTAGGGGAACAAAGACATACCCACAGAGACCTGGGTCAGTTGGATAATACACATTTGTCAAACCCAGTCTTTTTTGCAGCTGAAGCAGTTGTCTCACCAATACAAGCAACAGAATTCCTCCACCTTTCCAGTTCGGGAATCAGATTAACCCATGCCCTTTTGCAGAAACGACAAAGTGGTAGAATTAGAAATCGCAAAGCATGAGGCAAGGGTCAGTAGGTTAGTCCATACTATAATTCTGGAATTAACATACCGTACAGCAGAAGGTGAAGCAACAGCAACAACAGGAGCAGCGAGTGCCTGGCTGAGAACCTTCTGGTCAACGTGATTAATAGGTGCCTGCAATGATATGATGCACTCATGAAAGGTGCCAGAACAAGAACACAAAAGGGTAGAAAGGAAAAAGAAAAGAAAAAGGCAGCATTAGAGAATAATGCAGATTCTAACCATATACATTCCATGCTTAGTACAGGACCATGACAAAAACAGTGTGAATGAACGAAATAAAATCATGGCAAACATATACAAGAATCCCAACATGAAATGTTTAAAAACTGATTTTTTATCTCCTGGATCAATAATTATCTAAAGGAACATTATCCAATTTCATAGCACCAAATTCCCCCAAATAACCTCTACAGGCACTGGAACATACATGCAGAGTCTAAATCTCCTAATTCAAAAGTTGAAACTAGAAATAACAACATACCCTGGTCAACAGGAAAACAATTTGTATACTTTGATACTCTATCATATTATGCATTATACTCCCTCCGTCCGGAATTGAATGTTCACTTTTCTATACAAAATGAATAGGAAAGTGGACATTCAATTCCGTATGGAGAGAGTATCATTCATGAGAGAAAAGGACCTATAGGCATAAGACAATAAAATGTGAATGAGAAAGGGGTACCGTTGTGTATGTATTAAGTCGAGTCACCTCAAACCCACGCTTTGAAAGACCTTCCTCTGAAACAAGTAAGCATATGCCTTAATTAGCCCAAAGAAAAAGCACATATCTCTAAGTTTTGCTTTTGTTATATTCTAATTATGGAAAAAGAACATGCACTGCAAGGATGATGCAACACCATGTTATTTCAAGGTGAAGATATTAAGTGTTTATAGTTTGAAGTTTCATAGTTTGCAAAGTTGCTATATTTTCTTTCCCCCCTAAGATTGCTCTTATTCATATCTATTTGACATTTAATTCAGGGGCTAAACATCGTCTTTGTGTAGTTTCTGTTGGATAATTGATAAGAACGCCAGAACATTGTACAAAATCAGAGAGCCAAACATAATGGTGCTGAAAAACTAAACTGGAAAAGGACTTAACTCCTCACAGATAATAATGTAGGTGTATGGTACATAATATGTTTAGGAAAAAGAAGAAAGGGCGGAATTGTAAAATAAAAAACTAATACATTGGGTACCTATTTCATTGCTAGCCTTTCCAGAAGCAGGATACAAGACAGCACACCTCGCATCCCCATAGTTTGGAAGCTCTGAAGCCAGTACTTTACCAGTTGCTGAAAATAGCATTGAAGGTCACTTTTCAATTCAAAGCAGTAGCTGACTGATTCTATCCACTAGCTTTTTCTAGACATACCAAATTAAAAGCAGCAAGGATAGAAGTCAATGGGGAAAAAAAAGTGAACATCCACGGCCCAGGTGCCAACAAGCATTTCTTCTAAAAAAAAGTGTAGAAACAATGACTGCATACCTTTCGATGGTGCAAAGGCAACATCTAAGTATTGTCTTAAAGGTTCTGCAATCCCCTCAAATGTACTGGCTGTACCAGCTCCAACAACAGCAATCCTAACACTTGGGTTTCCTGCAGTACTGCATCAGAAAGTTTGGTAAGTCTGCATAGGGTTTAGGAAAAGAAAAAAAGGGGCAGCTTTTTCAACCACATTAGACAATTTGATAGAGATTTACATTCGTTTTTTGTAACTTTTTAAGTAGCAGGTTCCCATGCCCTACTTTTTTCTGTTCCAATTACATTCAGTAAGTGTACCTTGGGTTTCCACACGTGATGACTTCTGCCTGATACTTGCTTTTACCAGGAAAATGCACGAGAAAATTTACCTATGAATATATGTGTGTGGGGGGGGGTGGGGGGGGATGGAACTGATCTTCAAACAAAGTATACAATACTAGCATGGGGAGATTGATAATAATTGTCCTTAATAAGTCTAAGAGAACAATGTTCCAAAAGTCTGATACATTAGCTCATGGACAATATTTCTATAAGTGATTCAGGGTTATGTGAAGTTGCAAGTTGGTAATATTGGAAGAAAGGCTAATACATTCCATGTTACATAAACTTTAAGACCCTAACCTCCAAGCATCAAGAAAAACTGAGCCTGCTTCTGGTGAAGTTATGACAATCCAGTCAAAGTAAGTTTCTGCTGACACAAGGAAAAATGTTTAAAACAGTCCAATGATAAAGAAAGTACAAAAGCTTGGCTTTCGCTCATATATTCCTCTTTAATTTGAAAATCATTTGACATGAGCTACTTCATTGAAGTTCATACCAGACTTGGGCGAAAGTAACTCTAGAATTAAATAAATTAAGTCATTCACTCTCAAGCAAAGTAGCAAACAAGATATCCACTTTAATTTCATGGAATACTAGCTTACATTTGCTTTTAAATCTTGTTTTTAGAATAATCTAATAGCATAACATTTACCAACGAAATTCTAATTGTGCCAGACAATTGCTCGCTCGAAAGCTATGCCATAGAGCAGCATGAACCTACTGCTTAATAAAGATGGAAGTCCGTCCAGATCAGGTAATTGCCTGTGCTGAATGAGAGGAAGCTCCAAACAATCAATGCCATGATCCTCCTGCAGCGTGATAATAATAATCATAAGGAAACGCATATAGAATCTTAAATAATTATCTCTTCTTTGATTGCATATGCATGAAATTACAAGTTAATAGAAGTTCAAACATTGTGAAAAGAAACATTTCATGATAGTCCTGTCCTAGATTGAGTAGAAAATGGTGTGGCAATTCATTAAATTTACCAAATAATGAAAGATTTCTTACGATTAAAGTACATATACATTGCAGTTACAAGAACTATTCAAAATATCAATATTCCTCTCTTAAATAAAATCAGTGGTATACAAGCCTATTTAAAAGAATAATATTGATATTTTAATTAACAAATACCTTACTTTTTACTTAATTAATCTTCGCTACATTGTCCTACACATCTTACTTATATTAAGGAATGGAGAAAGTACATTATTTGTACCAGATACAAATAACAAAAAGACGAGACAAACAGCTACAATATCACTCGAAATGTTCGAAATCAAATGAAACAATAAAAGAATATCTTTCGCATCAAAAGCAAAAAGTCCATAACAATTCAACATTGGTAGGCACAATTGCACAAAATAAATATTTGGGAAAAAAGTGTGTGTATGTTGGTACCAGGGCCTTGATGAGCTTGGTGTTCTTTCCGCGTTCTCTAGTGACGACGACTTTCGGCTGAGAAGTGGAGGCGGAGGTGACTGAGAGCGAAGATGAAACTCGATAACAACGCGCCGGGAAAGAAGACGCCGGAGGAGGAAGACGAAGAGAGGAGAGAGAAAGTGGTTTCATTATTCGGTGTGTGTGGGTAACGTATGTGAGCCAGCTGTAACCAATCTAATCCCATCCCTTCCTTTTATATCTAGATTTGCAGGCTTTTTTCTTTTTCTTTTTCTTTTTTTGCTTTTCTGTTAGTACTTCCCGTCCTACTCTCAGCGAGTGAGCTTTTAGAGGTTTGTGTAGTATATTGTGACTTGCTGCATAATTTTGCAACATTGGTTGATCTTACAATTAAATATTATAATTTAATACTTTATGGATTGGTTAAAAAAAAATTATTTAGTAATTATTTATTACTTTAGAGAGCTTATCGATAAAACAATTTTTTTTCGAACAAGAAATTGGTGAATTACAGGGAGGAAGAGAGGGAACGGGATGGGGCATTCGCCTCTTGAGATTTTTAATTTTTTACTAGATATAGTAAATTTTATATGTAGTTCGGAATATTTGATCAAATTCGCCCCTAATATTAATTTGCAATTTTTATAAATAGTTTGGCATACTATTGCAATTTTTCGCTCAACAACCTAAAATTCATGATTTTGTACTTAGTGAATTAGATGAAAGTATTCTCTAATTTACGCTATAGAAATGTGATGTAGTAATGGAATCACCTATACACAAAAAAATTATCATGAATCATATGGTAGTAGTAATGTCCCAAATATGTTATCAAAAAAGGCATTTCAAGTAATAATCACCTCCAACAACTACTTGTTATAACCCGATTAAAATATTCCGAAAATTGTGTATACTCTACAAAATAAGATGAGGTTCACTTGGTTTAGGTAGGAAGAAAAAACAATTAACAATAGATGTATATTTTAAAAAAGAATGATTATTATACAAGTATTGTTGATTGGTTGAAAGACTTTGGTATATATACTCCACTTGGATTGGGTTTTGGTTTGGATTTGGGTTTGAGTTTGAGTTTTGACGGGAGAAGCTAAAAAATGGGACGGAAAAAAATTCAAATTCAAATTTTTTTCCTTCAAATAATCGTTCAATTCTAAATTTCGACCTTTAAAATTGGCGGGAGATGTTCAAATTCCAAATTTTTATGCCAAAATTTGGAATTGAACGATTATTTGAAAAAAAATTTGAATTTGAATTTTTTCCGCCAATTTTTTAGCTTCTCCCGCTAAAACTCAAACTCAAACCCAAACCAAAATCAAAACCCAATCCAAGTAGAGCCTAAATTGACTTAATAAGATTTATTGGTTATTTTGACTATTGAAAAAAAGAAAGAAATCTTAATTAACTTGATCCATGATTAATTAGTAAAATAATGAAGATATTAATAGAATTGGAAGCGAGCGAACGGACGGTGAGATGTGATTTGAGAATGTAGTAAAGCTCGATGTACATAATGTTGGGTTCAACCCAGCAGAAGGATATAATTATACGTACACCTGCCTATTAGTAATATTATTATTATGGCCAGCAAGTGTTGTGGTGGTTGTTTCAGCTGGTGCCCCATGGTGAAGCAGACACAAAAGACCTCAGGTCCTTAGCACGATGTTTTTTCTACTTGTATAAGGTCTAATCTTAAGTTTGATCGGAATTAAAAATCAGATCAAAATAATTATTTATTTTTTATTGAATCTTGATATGAAACTTCGAATATTGAGACATCTAAGAAAATAATTTTGGTTTGAAGTCTGATGCATTTGTCATTTGTGCATAGTCTTGACACATTCTCCAATACTAAACCATTCATGGAAGTTCTTTCTCTGCGAATCTTTCTTGACAATGGCCGAAGATCGTATGCTTATGTGTATGTTCTCATTCCTATACACAACAACTAACAATTCACCATGCTTATATATAACTGGAAGAAATATTCACATAACGAATTCTGATTCGTTGGGTACATGAATAAGACATCAACAGAGACAGACGATTTACACCCTTGACAATTACACCTCGCAACTCCTAAGCCAAAATATGTTATGATTAAGAAAAAAGAAAAATGTTCTGATTAAGATGTTTAGTGCTTTTGTTATCCCTCTCCTATCCGGTTGGACCTGGGAGGAACAAGGCGTTTGATGCTTAGGTCTTCCCCACCAATGCAGCACTATGGCATTCATCGGAGAATGATATGGCCCATTTTATAGAACCCCCCCACATAAAATTCTGTAATACAAAAACTACAACAAGAAGTAAAGAGGATCATGGAAAAGAAATGCAGCCAAATGTTAACGGCTTCCCAGAGGTGAAAGGCTGGAGAAACACAGCATTGTCGTGTCCCTTACAACCGATGAGCAAACGTGTCACATCAATGATTTATTCGAATTGAGAAGTTTTATGTCTTAAGTTCGCACTTCTAAACAAATCTTCCAATGAACCCCCCAACAGGACTACCTCATTTCTAGTCAAAATTCAGTTCCCACTCCCACATTTGGAGTGAAAAATAGGATTCGATATTCTCAGGTCCTCAACAGAGAGATGTAGCATACATATGCTCATTCATTCTGCTCAAATTTTTCAGGAGCAACACATCAGCTTACTTGTTGCTGGTGAGTTCCATATATGGGATAAGCTCCATATGCAGCAGCTGCGGCAGCATACATGCCAGGATCATGAGGCGGTGGCAGAGCATATCCATAGCCATCATAGAAGTGGCCTCCATAGTATGGTCCAGTCCATTGATTCCCAAAATCAGCTCTCAACTGCAAATCCAAGAGTATTTAAGTTACAAATATGAACGACCAAATTCATAAAACAAGATAGCACTTTAACTTTGTGACTTAATAGAGACCTAGCTAGCTTAATTCATAAAACTTTCACTTCGATCCTTGCCTTTTGTAGTGATGGGAGATATCCGAAATAATGACCAGACTACTCACCATATATCAGACACAAGATCAAAACAGAGACAAAACCATTTTAGTGGTTTCCAGCATATATGGTTACCATCTTCCAGTGGAATTGCATAATGAACACTTCCCAAAAGGATCAATCAGTTATGTCCCAATAATGAGCTTACGAATAGAACATTTATTCTATTATTTATCTTTCTTTTTCTTTTTCTCTCCCCAAGAAACCAACTATATGGTAGTATAATTTGTATGTGGGGTGAATATACGAGAGAGTAAAGGTAAGTGAGAGTGATTACCTGCTTATTTGCTGGATTGCGTCCCCAAGAAAGTCGTACAGTTTGCTTTCCAATTGTGGTACCATTCAACTTCTGCAATGCCTCCTCAGCATCATTTCTGTGTAGAATATGTTACATTTATTTTATCTAAAGTAGCTACATCATAACCTTAATACATGACAAATACTATTACAAATGACCATGAAAAAAAAATATATACCGGTTAGCAAATTGTACAAAACCACATCCTTTCCCAATTGGAATTTTCACGGAAACGATTTCACCATATTGTGAAAAGGGCTGCTTCAGATCTTCATCACTAACATTCGGATCAAGACCTCCAACAAAAATCTACAAGTACCAGGCATTAGCTAAAAGAAAAGGTAACACAAAAAATTTAAATGATCAATAATCAAAAGAAGGCCAAGTCAAAAGATCAGATATCAACTGTTGTGTTTGGAGATTCTCCATCAGATTGAGAGCCGTGGGTTGAGGAGCCATTAAAGTATCCACCTGTCAAATTAGTTCAAATAATTAAAATCCATTATAGAAAAATTCACAATAACATTCAATTCTGACCGACTAAATAAATTTGTACTTCAAAAAAAAAATATCAAGAAGTTGGAACTTGTTTATAATTTTGAAGATTAAAAAAATTGTAAGTTCAAACTTATATCCAAAAGTAGCTGCCACCTGATAGGAGAACTAAGTCTTGAGAAAACCACGCCAGTGTCAACCAATAATAATAAACAGAATACATCAGCAAAACTCTCCATTACCCAGCATTCGTTCAAATTCAACTTTTCTAACCGATAAACTAACTGCTTCAGATTAATATTGTTGTATATGAAAGATGTCTATTCCAAACCCCCAACACACACACACACCAAAGAGGATAAAATAAGACATTACTCTATATTTTAACAAAAATAATATCACATATCAAATACAATTTAATTGTACAAAAATGGATGTATTTTACCCTGTGAAGAATATTGTTGTTGGTATCCAGATGATTTCCTGGGAGTTGCTGCACCAATTCGCATGGGTCTACTTGAACAATACACACCATTCATTTCAATCATGGCCTGTGATCTCTCGTTATCATCCCCAAATCTTACAAAACCATAACCTTTCGAGCGGCCGGTATTGGCATCTATAACAACTTTAGCAGCTTTAACAGAAGGATATTTGCTAACAAAAGTATCATGCAGTAAACTATCGGTAACATCAGCAGCTAAATCTCCCACAAAGATTGAAAGATCAGAACCATTGCTTGAACGCTTGTCACCAGTGCTAAATGTAGCCCAATTCAAGCGAAAGGGTAGCTCTGTATTAGGCATGACAATGCATGAATAAGTTTGAAGGACTTTCTCAGCAGCAGCATGTGAGAAGAACTCGACAAATCCATATCCCTCGGAGAAACCAGTTTGCTTATTCCGAATGACCTTAAGGGAGGCAACCTGCATGAAAGATGATGCATGATAAGGAGATAATGCATAGAGTGCTTTTGTTGATCCTTCATCAGCCCGTTGAAAAAAAAAAATCAAAACTTGGAAAACCAAAAAATATTCATAAAAAAATAATCTCATTTATGTAGGGGGGAAAGGAGGAGGAAAAAAAAGAAAGAAGAGGAGAAAGGTGGAATTATGTGAAGTTATGATGTTCAGACCATCAGATGGATGGTAATAGTGACTTGATAATATCAAAACCAACAAAATATTACTTTGTTGCTGCTGAAATAGGCATAAACAGTATTAGGTTATCATAAGTTTCATATTCGGAATTCTTTGATTTTAGTTTGGAGAACATTGTGGAATGTATCTTATAAGCATATTCAATAAGGCATTCTTTCGGACCATATGTCCCTGTCCGCCAACAAGAAAGAAAAAACATTACCAGCAAATTTCTCATTGATGAACTATAATCAGCATAATTTGCCTATTTTCTTTTTTCTAGCTATCCCCTTTACCAAGTCAGTTCCAAAGTTTCCAATTTCTAGTTCTTTGGAAACAGAGACATTGAAACATAGAGAAACAATTTGACACATGTAGTACTTTCTAACATTTACTCGTCCATTTGTTCTGCAGCAGATAAAAAGACGTGCATATTCCTTACAATTTGACACATGTTGTGTTACCCATAATTTTAAGCTTAATTCCAAATTCTGCCACTACGTACATGCAAATACATACAGATTCAGAGAGCATAATCTTGCTCCTCCTTTATAAGGTCAGCATCAAATCTCAAATCCGTATAAGCACTTCAACTTTTTAACTGATAAAAAATGACAAAAACATAACCTGAAAAATGTCTCTGATCATGATTAAAACAGTTCTCCAAAATCGCCGCAAAGCAGTACTAACTCCCCGTAATGTTTCAAGAGACAGAAACTAAAGCAAGCAAATCTTCACTATTGATAGCAGCAATACATCTTTAGCTAAGTACCGTGACACAAAGAGAAAAATACAGGATCATTGTTAATAAGTACTCCCTCCATTCCTAAATATAAGACTCTTTAGACAATTTTAGAAAATTAGGAACTTATCGTTTTCACCGAAAGTTTCAGTATTGCCCCTCTCTCACTTCTATAGCATAAGAAAAGAAAGGAAAAAATATGGATGGCAGAGGCCGCAAATAAAAGAAATATCGAGGGTATAATTGGAATAAATTGTTGACAACTAATAAAAGAACCTTAAAGGACAATTAACTTGGATACCTATAGATCTCCTAAACGACAATTAATTGGGAATGGAGGGAGTATATGTATAGTAGTAAAAATCTGAGGTTCTAAGGCTCAAGGATTTTAGGTCTCAATGTAATCTTCAAAATTCAGACTCTAAAAACATGGCACGTAACAAAGACATGAAACAAGATATATCTTCTTTGACGCTCTTTGAAACCGAAAAGACCACAAACAAGATACTTAGAACAGAAACAACTTAAGAAACCAAAATGCATCAACCACGACAAGTTGAAACTTTCAAGTCAGGAAGTTAAAAAAAATTAGCATCTGTAAAAGAGGAAATTAACTGGAGTAAAAAGTTATTTAGAATGGAAAGAATTTGGGACTTGCTTAGGTAACAAACAAAAGGCCAGCTTGGCACAACAATATCAATCTCCAACTATTAAAAGTAATTAATTACCATCCAATCAATGAAAAGAACATGCCTTTCTCAAGGAAAGCTATATTCTTTCACATAATTATTGAAACATATCTATTATGAAAATTAACAACACTAATTAATTGTATTAATTACATCCATTATGAAATACCAATAACCAAGGAAGCATTCAAATTAATTATCGCGAATTAATTATCCAAACATGCAATTAAATGTACCAAAAAAATAAAAAAAACAGGTGTAATTAGATTTAGAATAGACCTCTCCAGTGGAAGCAAAGCAGCTACGGAGATAATCCTCGTCCATCCAATTTTGGAGGTCACCGACCCAGATCGTTGTATTCTCACCATTGGATCCTCCTTGCTGCGGCTGCTGTTGTTGATGTTGCGGCGAGGGTTGAGGCGGATGATGGAGGTGGTGCGGATGATAGGGCATATAGTGAGGTGAATAATGCGGCGAAGGCATCATATGGTGCGGCATTACCATAGCCGCCGCCGCCGGCGGATATGGCATCACCCACTGCTGCTGCTGCGCCGGTAACGTGGGAGTCACCGTGACCGCCACGTGGTTATTACCATTACTACCACTACCATTATTACTACTAATATTGTTGTTGTTAGTGTTATTTGGTTGCGACGACTCCGAACCGCTCATCTTCTCAGTCAGTGGTTCTTTCTTTCAAAACCCTAAACGAACTATAATTAATTAATATATATAACTATATATAAAGATATAGATATAGAGAGAGAGAGAAGGAATGAATCTGAGAAGTTCTAGAGAGATAAATAGGAGATACAGAGAAGGAAGGAAGGAGAGTGGAGGCTAATGAGAAGATTTATGTGAGGATGACGGATTCATGGGAAGCCCTGCAATGACGCGGACTGATTTGGAACCGTAGGATTTAAACGGTGGTGAGTTTACGTGCACCGTTAGATATTTTGATGATGTGGATAGTAGCGGATACATATCCATACCATATGCTACTGCTTATATATACTACTGTTCGTAGGCTTGGTCGGCCGCCAGTTTTGGTACTTGCGGTTGTGGGATTGGGACTTATGAGAGAGAGAATTTAGAACCCAAAAAGGGGAAAAAAAAATGTTTTTACACTTGTAAATTCTTATATTTTTTATGGTATTTAGTGTTTTAAAAAAGTTCATTAAATATTAAGAAATATTAGCATAGTCACGTTTAACTCAAAATAATAAGTCTATATCAATATACCTCAATAATATTAAAATTAAAGAAGAAAAAATAAAAATAAAAAATCATAAATAGCCTTCTAAGTAGTTTAGGGTGCTTTTAGATTGCAACCGAAAGTGATTTGTTTTTTTTTAATTTATATAAGAGAAAGCATGATTTACTAAAATTAAGTGAAAGAAAAGTTAAATTCAGATGTTTTAAGTTTTAGATATGTGTTACATTTTGTGTAATAAGTGTTATTTCCTGATGAACACTTGTTCAAATGCATGTAACATCTGTTTTAAACGAAAGATATTACAAAATCACAATATGTGTTTGTTTAAAAAAATTGGATCGTCAAAAATTATTTAATATATACTGAATTTTTTATATTTCGAATTTGGGAGGGTAGATGATTGATGTTAGCAAGGCTAAGCAAACACACTCCAGCAGTAATAATTTTTTTGGAAATAGTGTGTATGGGATTCCTCAATCCTAGTACTTGAAGTAAATGGAAGTGAATGTCATAAAACCTATATTTTTCAGGTACTATACTAAATCAGTCACTAAAATCTGTAAAATCAGAGCTGATGATGTGAGATAAGTTTTGTGCTCTATTTGATGAAAAGTGTACTACCTTAAAAGTTTTTTTTTATATGAAATAAAAAGGAAAATTGTGATGTCAAATAATGGACTTCCATATATTGCTCACGGCTCCTATGCGGAATAGGGTTTTATTCCGCATGTGCGGGACAAAATTCTGACCGTCAGATGAGATTTTTAACGGTCCAGATCAGGAGAGAGAAAAGTTGCGGCTGATTAGAAAAATAATAATTTTTTTTTAAGTCTCTCTCCTGATCTGGGCCGTTCAAAATCTCATCGACGGCTCAGTTGTTCGCATATGCGGAAAAAAAGCTATTCCGCATAGGAACCGGACTGCCATATATTGGTAACTCTTCACTTTTTCTGTCTCTTTTTCCTTCCCTTGATTTTGACCTACTTAAAGAGGAATTGGTTGACAATAATTAAAGAATTTTGGGTGGGCCCACTCCCCCTCGGGAACTAATTATTAGCAATTAGTTTTCTTGAGTTGATTTTTCAAAATTTTAATATTAAAAAAAAGAGATTTTTTTGTTTGTTAAGGATGTCAAGTGGTTAACTAATATAAGGAAGTTTTGTCAAATGAAGTTGAGAGTTATGATATTGGAGCTTTTCTGTGCAAAACTAAATTAAAATAGAAGATGAATTTCTATGTTTATTATATGAGATTTAGGGTGAAACAGAATATTGTTTGATTTGGAAAAAAGAGTTTTGTCAAAGTTGAATAATTTATTAGAGAAATATTGTTTGTATTTCAAAACTTACAAAATCTTTTGTTCGTAAGAATGCTATCCAAATTTAATAAAGTAATTCTTTCACACGAATATTTCGGCAAAACGTTATTTGAAGTTTTCTATCTGCAACAAAAAAGAATATTCAAGTTTAATTGGAGGCATTGGTGGGGCACCCCCAATTTTTTTTAATAGTTTTTGCTTTGTTTCTGTAACACTCTGTGCCGTGAGCATTTTGTAGTGTACTCATTTTTAGTCAGTTTTTTTTATTTGAAATTAGATTTCATGGTTAGTGGATTATAGGAATAATACCACTTATATCTTAAAAAGTTTGGTTAAAATTTTAACAAGTTTAAATGTGTAATGAGACTATGATGTTTATTAAAAAAAAATAACAAACTTAAGTGTAAAAAATTGAAATCTTGTGAAAATTTTACTATTTGGTGATTATCAATGATATTTGTGATGGCTTGTTTTCTATTCTTATTGATGAATCCCGTGAAATATCAATGAAAGATCAAATGTCAATAGTATTTCGTTATGTGAAGAATGGGCAGATATTTAGATCAAATCTCAAAACATGTCCAAAGTAAGGATACAAGTTCGAATCACTTAAAATGCTTCTTCAATGTATCATACCATGCTTATTTTGTAAGATTCTAACCAAATTAATTGGGTCGGTAATAATAAAAAAACTGAGGGATTATAGGTTTATGCCCCTTCTCTCTATTTCTTGAAAAGTTCTAGAATCCTTCCCCCACGTTGAAAACTCAAAAACAAAATACGTCTAAGACAAGCAAAAATGTCCAGTTAAGGTATGACTAATGAAGTTGGACATTGAGGTCCCCCACCCCACTCCACTCCACCCCCACCCCACTTTGGGCGGTAAACTATGAGCAATTCATATTTTACTTTGACCGTATATTAAGTGGTCGGAGAATCTTATTAGAGCTTGCAAGTTGCAATAAACGCATCACCTCTTTAATTGAGTTTTAAAGGAACTTTATTTTATCTTGCAAAGGAAAATATGAAAATTGAGACAAACAGAGACATATTAGTTTTTTTTTACATATGAATAGTAGACACAAGAACTAATTTGCAAATAAAGGAAAGTCTGCATGTAGAAATCACTATATGGATCAGAAGATCAAATCAAACTTTTTTTTTTTTTTTTAAGCTCGACTGAGCGGTTGCTCCATGTAGGGGAGAGAGATGCCTCACAGGAGGAGGATGGTAGCCCTATAAAGAGAGATTTTAAAGCTTGCTTTACGTAGGAGGAGGGTATCGAACCCGCGGCACTGCTGGTGTGGTAGGATGGAAAGCATCCGCATCACCTTCCAAGATTTGAGTAACATTGTTGTTATGGATCAACTGCATTTTTCTTACAATGTTGTTGTTGTACTTGGTAGCAGCGGGGAAAACGAGGTTCTTTTTCGTTTTCAATTGTCTTTCCTCAGTAGAGATGATAAGACAAAGTAAGACTAGTACAAAGAGCCAAACAGAGGCTTCCAAGATCTTCTTAGCCTTAGCCATTGAAGACAAATATTGGAGGAGTACTATATTGATAGAGATAGGAGAGAGAAGAGAGAAGAGAGAGGTGGAAAGAATGGTGTTGGTATGGTACTTGAGGAGTTATGTCTTTCTTGGTTTTATAGGAAAAATTCCAAGGTAGATTCGCTATTGACTATACAACTCTCTCAAATCAGTTGAGGCAGAACGTACTTTGCAAGTAGGTCATGTCCTAACTCATGTGGAATAACTATTAGGACAGTATCACAAAGCGGCTTCATGCATGAGTAACCCGTTTTATAGACGGAGACGGAGACGAAGCCAGGAATTTGATGTTGGGGGGGCGAAACTGGTAAAAAAATTCCAAAATTCTTGGGGGCGATAAAAAAGGCAAAAAAAAATTCTTGGGGGGGCGAAATTGATAAAATTTTCTAAAATTTTCCAAAACACACATAAAATTTTAAAAATAGTAGTATTTTTAAAAATCTTGTAATCGTCCCTGGAGAGAGGCAATGGAATTACCTTTTTTGCTTTTCAAATTTCAACAATCAATTGAGTGATAAAAGACCGTATGAACAGTAATTTGCTAATCATAAATCTCGATACATGGACTGATCCAGCAACTTTTTTGATTGTACATAAATATATATTAAAAGATTGTATAAAAATATTTTAATAATTTTTTTAAAAATAATAATATATGCAATTCTCAAAATCTTGAAAATGGATGCCATATTTAGGTAAAAAAAAATTAGCACGAATAAATAATTGTCACATGTTTACTTTTTCCTTACGAGTTCCACTATTTTTTTTAAGGTTATAAATTTTTAAATTAAAAAATTAATCTATGACAATTTTTTATTAGTGGAACATGAAATGAGTCACCGAATCGGGACGGGAATTACTATTGCCTTTACGCTCAAGGTCGCCACACTCTTCACTTGCTTGAGCATCATAAAACATAGATGGCTGGGAACAATGCCGATTTTTCAACTTGAGAATACTTCTAACAAGCTCACAATTAAGAAGTTGCGAACAATTTTAATGGGGCTTATCCTGTCGTTAGGAAATACTACATCCTCCCTTCATTTATGAATTTTTTTTTCATATAACAAGGTAATTAGTCATTTAAATTATTAGATACGATAAATAATGATATTGTGTGGCAAGAGATGGGAATCTGGGATGGTTTTGAGAAGCTCTCTTTGGAAATGAGCGGCTGAATTACTTAGAAATCGACATTCATTTGCCTATAGTTTGATAAATTATTTTCTTTTATTGTTATATTGCTTTCCAAGTTCACTTCAGTTTCCAATTATATAACTTAATTTTATTGATTGCTTAGTTACTTCTGAAATTGAAAAAGAATCTGATGATTTGCCTTTTAAAAAAAAAGCTTTAAGCTTTATTTGTCAAGTTGCAATCTTTTTATGGGCGAGCTGCTATATGGCTCCCCAGAAGTCTGTTTGTCAATCTTAATTAGCATGTTTTTTCTAGCATTCCTATGAGCTTCATTCACTATAGACTTGCACTTATAGTACAAGTAATCATTTCAGATGCTCGGAGGCTTATATAGTCCAGATGGAAGAACCTATAATAAAAGATTGCTATGAAGTATTGATTCGTACTTGATAAAGGTCTCGTCGAAATTAATAGCCACTTCAATGTGTTTTATTTGATTTATGGATGCAATTCTTTCTTCAGTCAAATAAACATTGTAATGCAGGGAGAGGGGTAGGACCTTCGATTCATATCGAAGTTATGGGTTTTTAGAGGAAAACCAACAAGAAACCTAATTTAGAGGCTAATTTTTCGTAGATTGCTCTGGGAAACATATTGAAGTTTCGCAAGAAAAATTGGCAGTTTGATTTCATTGGCGGGATTATTTTCGTATGCTTTGAGAGTTGTTAATAATAGGTTGATTTATTCTACCGAGAGATGTTTTAGGATAATGAATATGTACATAATGATTGAGCATGTAATTTCAGGCTATCACACTCTGTATGAATGGTATCGATCTGTGGAGAGCGAACATTTTCCAGATCCAACAGGTCTTCGGGCACGTATTGAACAATGGACATTTGGCCTGTATCAAGTATCTGATGTTCCTGAGGTGAGAAAGCTTTTCCATACAGTTAAAATGGCTCTATTTTGATCCTTACACGTTCCTTTTAATATTTTCCTTTTCTGGTTATACATTCTCTTGTTTTTGGATGCTATTTGTATATCTGCATTAATTGGTTCCATTTACACTTTGACGAAGCCTTTTCATCACTACGAATTGCCAATTATAAGTCCTTTACCCGGTTTCACATCGACAGCAATGGTGATCTTGAAGTTTTCACTCTCGCTGTGGACAAGGTAAGATATTAATATTTCTCTATGATAGTTAGTGAACAGTAATAGACGGAGAACAATATTCCTTCTCCTGTAACTCGATTGGAGTTGTGCAATACTTGCAATTTATAGTTTTTAATCACAGTTGCATAGAATGTTACTTATTCAAGGAATTTTATTATGTTTTTATGAGGGAAAGGGTGCAATTTTAAAACACGAGATATATGATCTGGGTCGGAAGTGCTGCTCCAAGTGGGAATACCCCGAAATTTTTAAAAATACTACTCCCTCCATTCCCTATTAATTGTCATTTAGGAGATATATAGATATCCAAATTAATTGTCGTTTAAGGTTGTTTTATTAGTTGTCAATAATTTATTCCAATTATACCCTCAACATTTTTTTTTAATATGGGAATATTGGAAGTTTAAGGGAGGGAGAGAGGGTGGGGTTAATATTGGAAGTTTAGGTGGAAATGACAATTTCCTTAATTTTCTAAAATTGTCTAAAGAGTCTTATATTTAGGAATGGAGGGAGTATTAGATATAGTAAATTTCAGAGTAATATGCACTAAATGATTATCAAATATTTCATTATTTCAGGTTACAATCATAAACAAAGTTTTATTCGAAATTTTGACCATAAAAATATTACGGGCCACTCATTCTAGCAGCGGTGAAGAATTCCGATCAATTTCTTCTTATTTTTAGCCTGAAATTTTAAAAAGAATTCATTCCTTTCTTCAAACAAGAACAAAGCCTAGAAGTCTTCACTGTTTCCAATTCCCAAATCCCCAAGAAACCTAGATATTCAATTCTTGATTTACCTGTTTCCCCATCCAATCAATTCCATAATTTATTAAGAGGTGAGCTTTTCTTCGGAAATTAAACCAGAAAAGGTCGCCTTCCTCTGTTTTCTTTGTTCAGAAGTTGCAGATTATAAAAAGTACGAAAAGATTCTTCCGATAGAAATTGAATTCCATTTCCTCTTTTATGATAAACAGTGTCGTTAGTAATGCTGTCAAAGTGGGCCGAAGCCCGCGGACGGGCCCCGCCCCGCCGTGGACCGGGTATGGACTTAGAAAATATTGATTCGCAAAAATGCAGGCTTTTTAGCCCGCGGGCTTTTAGTTATAATATGTTGCCTAGTAATCCAAACATAATGTGGCTGTAGTTTAGTGGTAAGAATTCCACGTTGTGGCCGTGGAGACCTGGGCTCGAATCCCAGCAGCCACATTTCTTCCTTTTCTTTTTTCCCGGGCAGACAGCACAACACAGGATCAAATGATAAGCATTAATCAATAAATTGCTATGAGAAGACATGATTCTGTCCCTTTTTTGTTTATTTAAATACCAAATGTGTTAACTATTTATGAAAATTATATGTATTAGTAGGATTAAAATATAAAATAAGTTGGCATGTAGAGCTAGAATCATATAATTGGTTCATTATATCTTTTCTGATACACGCAATTCACAATTTGCCATTTTACCCAAAAAAAAAAATTGGAAAATTGAGTCTGGGTCCGCGGACTGCCCGCGGGCCTTATGCGGTGCAGATCTGGGCCTAATATTTATGGGTCCGCAAAATTGAGTCCAAGCCCGCCCCGCCCCGTTTTGCATTGAGCCCGGCCCGTCATGTCCCTTTTTTGTTTATTTAAATACCAAATGTGTTAACTATTTATGAAAATTATATGTATTAGTAGGATTAAAATATAAAATAAGTTGGCATGTAGAGCTAGAATCATATAATTGGTTCATTATATCTTTTCTGATACACGCAATTCACAATCTGCCATTTTACCCCAAATTGGAAAATTGAGTATGGGTCCGCGGACTGCCCGCAAGCCCGCGGGCCTTATGCGGTGCGGATCTGGGCCTAATATTTATGGGTCCGCAAAATTGAGTCCAAGCCCGCCCCGGCCCGTTTTGCATTGAGCCCGCACGGGCCGGGCTGCCGCGGCCCGGCCCGGCCCGTTTCACAGTACTAGTCGTTAGGACCTTCTTTTTGGTTTTATTAACAGATTCATCAGTGAATTGCAATGAAAAATGATCAAACGACAAATTTAGCAGTAGATTCAAATGATAGCATCAGATCTCTCTTACATACTTTCTGCCTAACTATTATGTTTCAATTTTTAGGGGGAAAACTGAATGCAAACAAACAAACAATTCATCATATTTTGTGCTAAAAGTTGCTACCCGTAATATTTTTATGGTTAAAAATCCGAAGAAAACTTTGTTTATAGTCGTAAAATCTGAAATAATAAAATACTTAATGGTCATTTAGTATATATTACTTTAAATTTTATATGTAGTTCAGAATATTTGATCAAATTCGCCCCAATATTTTAGGCAACATATTTCGTCCCCCGTCTAAAAGTACTAACTTCGTCCCGACTGCAATTTCATTTACTTGAAAGGACGCATCTTTTCGAGTTCATCACTGCTTATCAAGGGTCTGTAGGTAGAAGCATTTTGTCGTGGACGTGGGCCACCAAGTGGTCATGGACCACTTGGTCCACATTCAGCCACATCACAGTTTTGATTAAAATAATAAAAACAGGTGGGGACTTATAAAATTTTTTTTTTTTTAATCAAAAGAGGTGATGTGGTTAATTCTGGAACAAGTGGTCCACAACCCCACATATAGCCCAGGTCTATATCAGAATTTTCCCTGTAGGTACCAATACCTTGGAGAAAAACTATGTTAAAATAATTAACGGTTACTGTATCAAGAGCAGTGCATTTGCAGACATTGAGAAAGCATCAGTCGACTCCGGATCTTCTACTAGTCCAAAAATACCCAAGAAACTAATCAGAAAGATTAGGCATTCTTCTTTGCTATAAACTCCAAAAAAAAGGTGGAAATTGAGGTCATATATATCATGATCCGTATGAAAAAACATGTTACTAACACATATCTTTTTATAACTAATGTTTCAAAAAATAGAACAGTTGTTCACTCATAAAAATCTCAAATGTAAAAAAATTACATTCAACGATCGTAATTTATTCTGCACGTGCAAAACATAATATATTTTGCACTAAAATCGTGATCTATTTGCAATAGGGACTTGCGTGATATGATATTAAAGCAAGGGAAAAAACTCGTATGTACGAGAGTAAGATTGTGATGTAGATAGTATAGAGGTATTCGAATATTCTAATAAACTTTTAAATTTTAGTTGATTTTGATTGTAAATTAGCCAAGTATAAAAATAAAAATTGTGAAAATAAACAATTTTGTGCAGAAATATAAAAAAATTGAAAGATCTGAACTCTATATAGAGAACACTTTATTTAATTTTGAGCAAATAGCTTTTTCTGCCACAAAACTAGTTACGAGTGCTATATCTGCCACAAATCATGTTTTCGTGCTATATCTGCCACACAACTAGTTACAAGTGCTATATCTGCCACAAATCATTTTTTCGTGCCTTTTTTGCCATGAAACATTTTTATGAGTGCTAAAAATGCCACAAAAAGGTTTATGAGTGCTAAAAATGCCACAAAAACCCTCCCTCTTTTTGTGGCATTTTTAGCACTCATAAAATGTTTCATGGCAAAAAAGGCACGGAAAAATGATTTGTGGCAGATATAGCACTTGTAACTAGTTTTGTGGCAGATATAGCACGAAAACATGATTTCTGACAGATATAGCACTCTTAACTAGTTTTGTGGCATTTTTAGCTATTTGCTCTTTAATTTTTGCTTCTCTTTCTTTGAAGGATTATTTTATTTTTGCTAATTCAGGGAATAGTTTAGACACGATCACAGATTTGTTAACAAACATCCTCGTGCGACCTCAAAGACCTCTCACTTCATCAACGTGATATCCCTCAAATAATCCACGCTGGCTCCAATTCAAAATGGGGTAATTTTGTACTTGTGAAACTTCTCTCATATCTTAAATTAAATTTTTAACGGTTAAGATTGATTTAAAACAAACATATGTTTCGAATATCAGAATATCTGTTATGTTTTTATCGCGCATAGCGCCTCAAAACACCTATTTTGAAGTTCATAACATTTGTTTTGAGGTGTTCTATATATACTTAAAAAATGTATTCCGCATAGGATTCGGACAACAAATAATCACACCCACATCCACACCCACATTTTTTTCGTTGTTTGTGCTCCAATCCACTATCTGCCGAAACCAAAATCGTGACCCATCATTGCTCCTAAAACATAGAACATATTCCTCGTACCAAACCCCAAATATTTCCCTTGTGAATCAAGTTACTCCCATATCCAGATCCTTCACCATAAAAAAACTAGGGTTTTCTTTTCCTTTCATCCTATAATTAGGGTGAAAATCCTCTGTCCCCGTCCGTGTATGTTCCCGTGTCCCTAACCAATCAGAATTTACTATATAAATATTTGTTTCAATTATATATACACATGGTGAATTGTGATTAGTTGAGACACGTGAGATACATCTAACTGAGACAGAGATTTTTTGCCCTATAATTACTGCTCTACTCACAATAATTAGTTTTCACACTCCCCAGATCAGTTCCATAACCTGATTAATCAGAGAAGAAAAGACAAGATAATGACAAAGCTACCATACTACATTCATCATCATAACCGAAAATAACTACCCAACTCCTCTCTCTCTCAAACACTAGTAACCGCTCCCTTTCCCTTCTCCTCCATAAAAACCCTTTAATCTTCTCTTTTTCCTCTTTTCTGATCAAATCCCATTTTCCTTTAGGTTATAACAAAAAAGATTATGGAAAACAACAACAACAAGAAGTACAACATTAATAATACTTCAGGTACTCATGACTTCCAACCATTTTCTTGCCCTACTGGTAAAGAAATTGTCTACGGTGGGACCACTAGAACAACAACGTTTGAGTTTGGTTCTTCTAGTGGAAGTAAAAAAAGTAGTGTTTTTATTCCTTGTAATCTGAAATACCAACAACAAAACCCTCGAAAGAAGCGTACCAAATTGGTCAAACTTGATGGTGGTTATGGGGTTAGGTCTTCCAGTGAAATTTCCAGGCCCAAATATGGAAAAAAGCCTGACCCATCTGCACCAAAGATCACTACTCCCTGTACCGAATGCGGAAAGAAATTCTGGTCATGGAAAGCCCTTTTTGGTCATATGCGCTGCCACCCGGAACGCGACTGGCGGGGTATTAACCCACCGGTCACTGTGACGTCATCAGTAGTAACCAAGAACCCGAAAACATCGAAATTTCAAGTACAGATGAGCGTAGAGGATCATGAAGTGGCTACGTGTTTGTTGATGTTGGCTAATGGTTATGGAAGTCCGAGTTCTTCGGAGTCACCGACATTGACTACTGCTTACAATGTTGTTTCAGAGCCTGATTTCCTTAGGGATCCGAACCCGTTAATGATAATGGGTTGTCGGGACTTTGTGGATTCCGATGGTGCTGCTGCTGGGTTCGAGTGTTCAAGTTGTAAGAAAGTGTTTGGGTCCCACCAGGCCTTAGGAGGACATAGGGCTAGCCATAAAAATGTCAAGGGTTGTTTTGCAATTCACAAGAATGGTAGTATTGATGATGATGAAGAACTGCAACTGCCAGACCGCGGCCACCTCTTCGGAGAAATTGAGGTTGTTAATAAGGAGGATGATGATAAGTTGGTCCCGGATTACGATCCCAGGGGGCACAAATGTGAGATTTGTTTGAGGGTTTTTTCGAGCGGTCAAGCCTTGGGAGGTCACAAAAGGTGTCATTGGGAGAAAGGAGGGGAGGATCAGAAGCTAATTAGCCTTTGTGGTGGTGGTCTAGACTTGAATTTTCCTCCGCCGCCGATGCCGATGTTGTTAGCCCCTGTGGATTCTTCTGGGATGGCATTGGATTTGAGGTTGGGACTCTGAACAAAAAAAACGTGTAATTTCTAGAAGTTTCTAATGATTGATGTTTAGTATTTGTGTGTAGGGTAGGGTAGGGTAGGTGATCATATGAATTTGTAATATTGGCCATGTATAAGTGTGTTTGTTCATTGATGGGTCCAAATTGGGACACCAGAAATGACCCTTGAATTGTAGTCCTAGTTAACTGATAAATACCATATATACTTCTTAGTACTGTAGAAAATACTTCTTAATGTGCACAATATTTTCTATAAGTTACATTGTTGTATTAGCTATAACTAAATTAATTAATAGTCAGCCTTGAGGTAGCTTTCATAAGTGGTTCCCTTTAGTGTGCATTTATAGGCAAATGTTAGGTATATCTTCTATATATTTCTGTCCCTACTCTCAATTATTAAGGATTGAATGAGTTAAGTTATTGTTGTGGTAGAAGTTCTTACAGTCTGATAGCTTTCACAAGTGGTTCCCTTTAGTGTGCATTTATAGGCAAATGTTAGGTATATCTTCTATATATTTCTGTCCCTACTCTCAATTATTAAGGATTGAATGAGCTAAGTTATTGTTGTGGTAGAAGTTCTTACGGTCTGATTTCTTACAATGTCCTCGTAGTAAAGGACACTGTTTCTCGTGGTGTTTTTGAAGTATTCAATAACTCTAATCTTTTGATATGAGGATTGTTGCATCAACCGTGGACTTGTATTTTGCAAGAACCTTAGCCTGTTGAACATTTACAAATTCGGATTATAAGATAAGATTAAAACACAATATCAGATAACATTAACAGAAGGGGAAAAAAAAATAAACACAGCAGGTTAGGACCTCCTGAGGCGAATGCGCATGAGATTTGTATGTTCCATTCCAATACTTTAAAATCTTTATAAAGTTATTTGCAAGAGAATAATATATCATTCTTCTTAGATGGTTTCTTCGAAACAGAAATATCGCGTCAACTCCTCTCTTCTGGAAGTACTCCATGAATCCCTTCAACAGAAACGATAATTCTTATATGTACCATGTCAATTGAATCTTATAATTCAGAACTGTGTAGCTAATTGTAGATCACGAAATTCATATGGATCTGGTACGTATCAGAATTTTTCCAAATTCACATTTGTCAAATTTAGTCCAACGTAGAATTTCACAAGAAACTCATTAAATTTTTTTTTCTCTAAAAACAATTGGGGACGGGATGTGATTCGAGCTCAAATACTTTTATGGCAACTAACCTGATTAAGCATCCATTTAAAACTAACTGCAGCAGAGCACTCGTTCTTTGAAGCACTGCTATACCACAGAGAAAAGTAAAACAATCATTCCCAATAGTAGTGGAGGCTGTTTTGGATTATTTGCTGCCTTTTTAACCAATGATTCCTGCAATATTAAAAAAAAAATGCAAAAAAATATTCAAGAAATTAACGAGTTATAGATAACCTTGGATTCCATTTTAAAATCTCCATAAAAGAAGCATGAGCAGAAGCCAAGAAGTTAGTGAAACCTTGGTTTTTTTTGGGTTGAGATTTACAGTTTGAAAAATAAGGAGAAAGAAATGGTCAAGAGTGCAATTTCCATTTTTACCCTGTCTATATTAGTTCAAGAACATGAAACATTTACTCAGCGGGAGGTTCTGATCTTACGTCCTCGTGAAAAAATTGTTCTTAAAACTTGTGCAATGCATCTTCTATTACAATTTATTGCGATCCTACATCTAAATCATTCATATGTGTATTAGGGTCATATTTGTTCTTTATCTAATTATGAATTTTGCATTTGTTGTAGTCATTGGTGTGATGGAAAGGATTTTTTCTGATATAGACTGGTACAGAATTGGCCACATCACTGCAGAATGAGGAGAGAGACAATTTTGTAGTGATGTGATCAATTCTGAACCACATTCTCTAGTAGACCAGGTCCACAACAAAGTTAACCCGATGGAAAGAGATCCCAACCAACCAATTAACTTCTTTTTTTCTTTCTAAAACTCAAAAAAAAAAAAAATATGGACTTCAAGGAAAGTGCTTCCACATGTTCGAAGTCCAAACATGAAAGTTTGTTCCACAATTCTCTCTCTTGTTTTCTTCTCCTTTGTTTTCATATGATCTTTAAATTTTCTTAGCTTTCCTGTAGAGTCTTTAAGTCTTCTTTCTTCTTCTTCTTCTTTTGTGGTTTTAAAGTAGTAGTAGTAGTAGTTCATGTTCTAAATTACTAGTATCTTATTTTGATTATTAGTCTCTTATAGATATTGTTCCTCGGAGAAATGGTGGGATTGAAGGAGCAACCAATGAAATTTGAATTTAATATCACCTCAAATATATACAATATTTTTTAAATTTGTAAAAAATAAAATTATTTATAAAAATAAAATGTGGGCTCCATTTAAAGATTTTAGATCTGAGATGTTCTCCAAATGCACATTCAATTTTGAAATATCAGCTTGGGCCTGGGCCAATGCCTCATGGGCGCGCGAAAGCAACGTCACAATATGTCACTAAATTATCGCATTAACATTACTAATCAGCTGTTAATCAGCCATGAAGACTTTATTTCTGTGTGTATTTTGGGCCCAAAAGTATTTAAGCTCCTTGACATGCTGGGATGGTAGCCTTTGTGCTTTTCCAATTAAATAATTTCTTACCATTAAAAAATAGGGTAAAAGGTGCTCACGCCTTTTTTTTATTTTGATTTTTGACCCTCAACTAAAAAACACAAAGTCCTTAACCCTGAACTTTTATGGAGTGTTAATGTTTCCCTTTCCATCCAATTCCACTGTTAAATCTAACGGAATAGCAACATCTTACTTTCACATGACTTAACTTAGGGGTATTTTAAGAAAAAAATAGATTATAACCTAAAAAAAAATTCAAAAAGGGATAAGAAAGCGGCTAAAAGGTAATCAATTTACTTTACTTTAAAAAGCCAATGAACAATCTAAAATACATAGCACTTCGTCCAAACATTTATCTTGACCTTTTCTACTTAAAGAAAAATATATTGTCCTCTTCTGTAAAAAAAATATATATATAACATACTACTAGTAATATGTATTTGGTCCATTCTCATGTTATTTGAAAAAAAATTGAGAAATTCATAACAAAATAGGTTTACCAAAAAAAATGAGGAAAATTTTGGCGCATTTTTCTGATCTCATTTTGAATTTTTTTAGGTCAGGACCTATTTTTCTCAAAATGTTCATGAGTTAAGTCACGTGAGAGTCACATGTTGCTATTCCGTTAGATTTAACGGTGGAATTGGTTGGAAAGGGAAACATTAACACTCCATAAAAGTTCATAATTAAGGACTTTGCGTTTTTTTAGTTCAAGGTCAAAAACTAAAATCGAGAAAAGTTTAGGGGGCGTGGACACTTTTTATCCTTAAAAATATTTTTTGGGCAGAAATATGATTTTTATTATTTTTAGGATTATTGACATTTTCCTCCTCTAAGTTTGCCTAAAATTACAATTTCATCATATATTTTGTATAAAGTTATAAATGAATCCTTATCGTTTATAAATGTATAACTAATCAATCGCTACCATAAATTGCAATGCAAAACATTTTTAATAAGATAAAAACCTCGAGTAAAATAATTTATAATCTTCATAAAAAAAATTTGTATGTCTAATTCTAATTTAATACCATGTATTATGGTCTGCTCATCATGTTCTGAATCATTATTCCTTTTTTTTTGTCATAAATGTTCCAAATCATTATTTCAGTCATTACTAATGGCACCATTCATTAGTGAATTGATCTCCCTATTTCCGTCCTATTTCACTTAGTATTTAGAAAATAAACTAAAATAAATTATAAATCCTGATTCGACACTCCCTTCTCTAATATAATAAAAATGTTAAAATGAAGTAAAAGGTTGAATTAGTTTTTAAAACGCAAGTATAGAAGATCTCTCATAAAGATATTATCCACTAACTTGCTTAATGGATTGATATTTAATTATATGGGATTTTTGCCATTAGGGACTATAACACATCACCGAGTCCACGTTATCTATTCTCATTCCTTTTCTTTTATTAAAATAAATAAATTTAGCAGCATATGAAGCTAGAAAAACTAGGAAAAACTTTCGATAGGACACGTGTAATGCATCATGTTCCATTTCCTTCTTACATAAATCAGATTTTTGGTTGGTAAATATGAGTTCACTCTTATAAGTAAGATCAAAATTGAATTTATGTAAGAAGAAGTGAATAATGATGTATTGCACATATTCTGTGACGGAAGAAGACACAAATTCTATGGGGGAAATTTGGGCAAAAAATCCTCTGTCCCCATTTGTGTTTGTCCCCGTGTCCCCAACCAATCACAATTCACCATGTGTATATATAATTGAAACAAATATTTATATGGTAAATTTTGATTGGTTGGGGACACACACAAATGGGGACAGAGGATTTTCACCCGGAAATTTGTAGCACCGAGTTTAGACCATTTAATTATTGTTAGTGTACTTCAGCCCATTCCATTAATTCTTTTATTTGTTCAGTCTCCATTATAAAATAATCTTTACGAAGTAAAATTTGGTATTTTCTCGAGTTGGCCAAGACTTATGAACATCCTCTATTTATGTCGTTATGTGAAAGTCTTTGAACTCTTCTCACTTTGATTATTCTTTGATTTGTTGGGTGGTAACCACTTTGGCGGACTTTCTTATAACTTTCTTTTTGGAAATATCAATTCGATATACCTACTAATTCCATTTCCTGTTATTTTCTTTCTTTACTAATTAACACCGTGTGTTTGGATCGAGAGGAAACTAGTAACTAGTGAAAAAGTAAACGGAGAGGATTGACGATCTATCATCTCTAATATAAATATCTCAATATACTAGTAATTTAAGGTAGATTTGGACCGTATTCCATTTTAAATTGAGAAATAAAGTTTCACGTTAAACAAATAATTCGAAAATTTATAAAATATAATAATACAAAATTTTCAAAATCTAATACTGTCAAATTCACCTCTTAGTCCGTATAAAAATATTCTTTAGAACTGTTCTCTTCTCCCCTACTTCTCTATTCACTTTTGGACGGAGGATATTTTCACACTAAATGTAATTAATTTGAATCTTGTGATTTTCTGTCTCATTTTGCATATTGTATTGTCATTATATATTAAGTTGTAACACATGATAATTTTTACTTAAGAAAAAATAGAACATGTAACGTTTCTTTGTAAATGGGACAAAATATGTGACAGAGAGAAAAATATACTATCCTAAAACCTGATACAATTCCTCCATATCCCCTCTCCTCGCATTCGTCTTTCATTTATTTTTTTTTACATAATAACAATAACATGACGCATTCGTCTTTCATTTATTTTCATTCATAAAAAAAATAAAAAATAAAAGATCCCTTCATCTCCTCTGCTCTCAGCCAGATGTTAGTTAAGTCTCAAGTTCAACCGGCCTACTTGTAGTAATATTCTTACAATTTATTTTTAAAGCATAATACCTAATGAGTAATGACCAAACCTAATGACTGGTTCCTCCAAGCCAGTTGTTTTGTTTTTTCAAAATCTTTTTCTGCTGTTTGTGCAATCCGGCTGAGACGGCAGAAGTCAAATAACTACACTATGATTTGAGGAATTAATATTAAATAAAAGACAAACAAGAATTCCAGTCCTTTGAATCCAATGGTAAAATGCTGGGAAAAAAACCTAAAAAGGATGTAGTATAAGTCAAAGGCGACTCCACCAAGACAACAAGAATGTTGCTTGCCCACACTGTTATTGCATGACCAATTCTTACTAAGTTTGGTTTGGAACCATTTCACTCGTAGGACACACATTTTTTCACAAAATAAATTCATTTTACGTCATTAAGGGGTCTAATTACAAGTCATATTAAATCCACTTGCAATAAAAAATACTCAAAATAAATAAGGATTGATGCATTTATAGTGTAATTGATTTTTCAGTGAAACTTTAAGTAAAGGAGATTCTGTCATTTTGTGATAGAGTCCTATTATAATAATAATTTTCATTATTAAAATATCATAACGTGTTAGTCGGCAAAATCTCCATTTTTAAATTTTACTCGAGGATCCTTCAGTATTCTTAAGTAATTTAAAAGTAATGTAATAATGTACAACTGCCAAACCTGAAAATTTGACATTTTGTGGACTTTATGACACCTACTTTGTCAATTATCCTAAAGTCCATATCCTATAAAATGAACCCCTCTGCACAAGAAAATTTTGTAGCATCAATTTAGCCAAGTAAAAAATATTTCTGGCAATTGTGGGAGGAGAGGAGTGATCATCATGGAATTCGCCATGGATTTGATTAACAAGATGAATTATTATGGTTTAACTGAACTAGTAATTGCCTATGTATTTATTTTCATTGCTGTCTATTCCTATGTTTATGTTACTTCTGGAAAAAAGAAGGATCAAGAATTCCAAGAAAGCAAAGAATGCATCAACAACTTTGAAGATGGTCCTGCAAGCCTTAGTCACACTGCTTCTGATAATCCTGAAATTATCATAGTTGGGGCTGGTGTTGCCGGCTCTGCTCTCGCTTACGCTCTTGGCAAGGTACGTAATTTATTTAGCGTTCAAGAATTATGTAAAAAATTATTAGATGGTGTGTTCTTATATACTTTATCGAGAAATATATATAGAGTTTGTCTACTAAGTTACTAACATAAAGTTTATGGTTCCGCCCATCATAACAGGAATGTAATACTATTGTATTGCTCTATTTTACAGGATGGTCGTCGCGTGCTTGTTATTGAGAGAGATTTGACTGAACCAGATAGAATTGTCGGTGAATTGCTGCAGCCAGGAGGCTATTTAAAACTCATCGAGCTCGGTCTCCAAGGTAAGATAATAATTATTCAGTCACAGATTGAATGTCTATTTTATTTGAGGTATGTCAAGGGCGTTTTTCTCTCGACTTTCTTGTCTTATAATTATTCTGTCACATTTGCAGATTGTGTGAAAGAAATTGATGCTCAAAGAGTTTATGGATATGCTTTATTCAAAGATGGGAAAAGCACCAAAATAGAATACCCTTTAAAGAACTACGATTCAGATGTCTCAGGAAGAAGTTTTCATAATGGACGTTTCATACAAAGGATGAGAGAGAAGGCAGCAACTGTAGCCAAGTATATAGTTATCAACTATCCTATGTTTTTTTTAATTATAATTGGACCAGATGTCAAAGTCGGAACCTATGATTTCGTGGACCTGTCCTATGTTTGATCAAAATTTAATCAGTTATATTATTGTTTTGCTTTTGGTATTTCAGTGTGACATTAGAACAAGGAACAGTTACAACATTGCTAGAAGAAAATGGAACAGTGAAAGGTGTTATTTACAAGACTAAAGAAGGCAAAGAAATAACAGCAAGAGCTCCTCTTACCGTTGTTTGTGATGGATGCTGTTCCAACCTCAGACGCTCTCTCTGCACTTCCAAGGTCATTTAATTTTGCAACCCATAAATGGTTTTCCTATGGAATTCATTATTAAGTTTTGAAGCAACTAAAAAATTATTTTTTTGTTTAAGATCTAAAACCTAACTAGTACTTGTGATTGTTTTAACATAAGTTCTTACACAAATACATTGGCAAAAAATTTTATTTTTTGGGGGGTTAGGGGGAGAGGGGGTTAGTAGTCTAGGCTGTTTATACCCGAGACCTCACGGTCATGGGCAGAGGCTAGCCCCATTAGGTTGTGGCACTCTTGACAAATACATTGGTAAATTAAAAGGGTGAACCCAATATTTTGAAAATTATATTTTTCCTATAAAAATAAAAATATTTTATTAGTAACAAAATGTATCTCTCCTCCCCGCGTAAGAATTATATGAAAATTAACCTTTCGCCCCTTCAAACATGAAATTTGTAATTCTCTCTATGCTTTTATGATTGTACTCTTGTGGGGTAGAGCTACCAACAGAAGGAATCTTAAGAGGTGGAGAAATTCAGTTAGTTTTGAGCCCATCTCTCTCTCTCTCTCACAAATGCTAGTTGTGAAAGTATACTCATAGTAAATTGTGGGAGGGAAATAGGTAATACAAGACCATTGAGACGGCTACATCTCTCAGTTTCTCAACAGGTTTTAATACAATTTCGAATTCAATGGAAAATATGTATGTCTGTCCGCAAATGTATAAAACACCTCTCTTAACCATCGGATAAGTTAATTTGATGACTGAATATTTTTTGTTAGATGAATACTTATTTTATATACAGTACTTTTCACAACAATATAAATTCTTAATCATTAAATAAAAAATTAATTAATGACCGAACATATGTTGTGATCTTATACTTGTGCAGGTAGATGTCCCTTCATGCTTCGTGGCCCTAGTCCTAAAAAACTGCAATCTCCCGTACCCAAACCATGGCCACGTAATCTTAGCAGAGCCATCTCCAATCCTCTTATATCCCATCAGCACCTCCGAGACTCGTTGCCTAGTCGACATCCCCGGCGGACGAAAAATCCCATCCCTTTCCAATGGCGAAATGGCTCATTATTTAAAAACTGTGGTGGTCCCACAACTCCCACCTGAGCTCCAAACTCCATTCATGGCTTCCATTGAAGAAGGAAATATTAAGATTGCAACGAATAGAAGCATGCCAGCTGCCCCTTCTTCTACTCCCGGCGCACTTTTACTTGGGGACGCCTTTAACATGCGCCATCCGTTGACAGGTGGTGGAATGACTGTTGCTTTGTCTGATATTGTTGTTCTTCGTCAGCTTTTAAGACCTCTCGAGGATTTTGAAGATGCAAGTTCGCTTAACAAGTACCTGGATTCCTTTTATACCCTTCGCAAAGTAAGCTCCAATCTTATTTGCTATAGAATTGTTTTTTTATTACTGAACCGGATAATTTTGTTATGAACTTCATCTAATGCACTTTGTGTTCTAAATTTATCTAGGATAAGTAAAGATAATTCTATAATAACGTGGACAATTTTAAAGTACAAGATTCATATTGATCAAATTCATATCAGAATTTTCTTTTTTAAATCGTCTAAAGAAAGTAATTGAGAAAATTATAAAAGTATTTTACTTTTTCTCGTCCAACAACTTTTGTTCCATCTTTTTCTCCCCCATCGACCTTTTTGAACTTGTCATTTTGACAAAAAAAGAAGTTAGAATGCGGTAGAATTGGGTAGCAGAAGTCACGCCTCTCTCAACTAGAATGGACAAATTGGCCTAATCTTACTGAGCACAAATAAGATGGGCATGATTTTCACTACATTTTATAATTTCTTGTCGAAAAACGTTAAAATCGACAATGAAGAAAAGTTTTTTATCAGCTCGATGAGCGAAAATAATAAATAAAAAAACAGTTGAGAACAATTCAAAATGACTTTTAAACTTTAAAAAAAAATATTTCTTCTTGTACTGATAATTTGTTTTGCATAAAAACTTGTGCAGCCGGTGGCTTCTACAATAAACACATTAGCAGGTGCATTGTACAAAGTGTTTAGTGCAACAAATGATGAAGCAAGAAATGAATTGCGGCAAGCTTGTTTTGACTATCTTAGCCTTGGAGGAATTTTTGCCTACGGACCAGTTTCTCTGCTATCTGGCCTCAACCCACAGCCACTCACCTTGATCTTCCATTTCTTCGCCGTCGCTATCTATGGTGTTGGCCGCCTCTTACTTCCTGTCCCTTCCTTCAAGCGCATAAGCCTTGGTTTCCGATTGATTTCGGTATATAACTATTCTATTTTGCCTATTTTCAACGATTCTGTCTTATCCAGTATCCGGATCCTGAAATTCTACGTTACGGAGTAATATAGTACATTTTTTTAAAAAAAAAATTAAGGTTTTATAGGGGTTTTTTTTAAGAGTAACACTTATAACTTAGAATATTAGGTCTAACATTTGACTGGATAAAAAAATGAAAAAAGAAATGGACTGCATGTGTAATTGGTTCTGTTTTTGTTTTCAGGATGCATCCCATATAATTTTCCCAATTATCAAGGCTGAAGGAATGAAACAAGCGCTCTTACCGGTATCAATCGACAGCATACTTTAGAACTAGGGAAGATCATTTTTGAATTGATAATGTATTTATAATCTGTATATGCATAAAAGAACTGAAATTATTTATGTCATTTTCTTCATATATTTATTTTGTAAATTACTAGCAGTTCAACCATTCCTAGTTGATGATTTATTTAGCTAAAGCTAATGTAAATTATTAAATTCTTTCAATATATTTGAAAAGTGAATTATTGATATAGGCTTTATGATGTTGAATATCCATTATTGACACCTCAAAGATTTCCTATATCCCGCTAGTGTAGTTGGCGCAACATTTCCGACTCACAACTTATTCGAGTCCAACACCAAACTGTCCAATAATAAAATATAAAAGGCAAATTGGCTCCACGGGTCCAAAAACAATTTTACTTTGGTGATTTTTGTCCAAAATCTATTTTTTTACAAAACTAGGTATCAAAACAATTTATGTTTGGTGGAGAGGGTCCTTCCATCCAAAATTCCTTCAGTTAACTGTTAAATAAATAGGAATCGGGTAGCCCAAGTGGTAAGGCTACCCGGCCACGGGACGGAGGTCCCGTGGTCAATGCCTGTATCTCCCCTTGTGGGGTAATAAATTCTCCTCCTTGTGAGGCCAAACTCCCTCCCCAGGCATGGGGCATGCTACAATCTCCCTATCTAGGGTACTCTCCGCTCTTCCCCTTCGGGGGCAATCGCCTTCAGGCGTCAAAAAATAAATAAATAAATAACTGTTAAATAAATTTTGAATCTGATCAACTCTAAAACTATAAGGGGTATTTTTAGAATTTCACATATAATACCACATCCCCTCCCCCTCTCTCCTCTACCCGACCCCCTTCGTCATCTCCTCACATATTGGCCTCAAGCTCTAACTTGATCTTCAAAGGACCGGCAGCCCAATAAAAAAACCATAACATAACCAAGCACACATCATTAAACACTTCAGTTCCAGTTCCTTTCCTTCTTTAACCACTCAAAATTGATTTTCTAATAAATAATCAGAAGAAATCACTCTGAAAGTTCATTTTTGGACAATAGCTTCACTACCTAAGAAAAGAAATTATAGGTATAACTGATAGAATCAAATCCATAGCCAAATGAATATAAATCCAAGTACTCAAATAGAGAATATCAACCAATTAAAACTCATTCTAATTTTAGTTAGCAAAGTAAAAAATCCTACACTGTTAGTAAATTAGACCTGTGAGATTTGAATAATGATGAGAAGCGATCTGCGACAGAATGCGACGGCGGCGGAGGATGCGGTGACAGAGAAAGAAGAAGTAGACGGTGAGAAGCTGAGGGAGAGGATGTGGTATAATATGTGAAATTTCAAAAAATACCCCTTATAGTTTTGGAGTTGACCAGATTCAAAATTTATTTAACAGTTGACTGAAGGAATTTTGGATGAAAGGACCCTCTCCGCCAAAGATAAATTGTTTTGATACCTAATTTTGTAAAAAAATAGATTTTGAACAAAAATCACCAAAATAAAATTATTTTTGGACCTGTGGAGCAATTTGCCAAAATAAAATAAAAAGAATAATCTGTTCAATCAAATATTTTAATATACCAGGTATCACAAGAAAGTAAATAACCATAAGAACCTTTACACAAAGGTTCAAGACAAGTGCTTTCTATAGGAACTTTACACATTTATAATCTACTTCCTCTATATACACATTTACACACAAGCAGATCCTCCCAGAGAGAGATATAAACAAGCCAAGAGCTGAATTTGAAGAGAAGGCGGAGGAGGGCAAACGGTCTCCTATTCGTTTTGTTCATTGAAATATGCAGTAATCGCCTTCAGCTTGCCATTCAAATAATTCATCTCAACCTGAGACCATGAAATTTGCAGTTTTATGATTAATCAGAAAGTCGGGAGTTCAAATAGAATACTCGAATAACCTAATTAAAGATAACAACAATGCTAGAATTAATGTGAATTGGCCAGTATTGCAGAACAGGACTTTTTAATTAGAACTTCTGACAGATAAGGTTGTTGTTACCTCTAATGACCACGGAGGAGTAGCAGATAAGGCCAGCTCTGCTAGTTGATTAACATCAACGTTTCTCGGAAGGAACATGACAATTTTGGAAGCAATCGCCTTTGCAACTTGAAAGAGAAAATGCCTGATAGAGCAAAAGCAGAGGTGTCACATGAGAAAGGAAATTACGGGTTTAAATAAATGCTGATGTGAAATATCTAAAATAGATAGTTACCCGTTATAAGGCCGAAGCATGACATTGATATCGAACACTTTTACTTTGGAGTAATCAGGTCCTCCCCAGGGTGGTGATAAAAAGACCGTATCTGCCTGCATGAAAGCAAATATTCTAGACAGTCATTTTGAAACTCAGAGGAGAAATCATATGAAAAGGGGGAGAAAGAAAAAAATAAAATAAAGCGTTATCGTGTTCAATACCTTCAATGTTGGTATGACAAGGATACAGTCCCCTATGACAAAGTCGATAAGGTCCTTAACTCCATAAACTGCTGCATTATGTCGTGCATAGTCAATCTTTCTAGGATCAATATCAATTGCAATAACATGTTGAGACCTGAAAAATAAAGAATGTAAGACTTTCTTAGATTTACTCCGGTAAAAAGTGAAAAGTTGCTACTCAATACTCACCTTTGTGCAAATTGGATTGCATTCCCTCCAACTCCAGTGAAGCAATCGACTACGGTACCACCAGCACAACGAGAAGCATGGTGTCTGGCTATAGGTTCAGGAGTAACAGAAAACCATCCTTCTTCGTCCATTTGTATTCCTTCATCAAATCTTGAAAATAGTTGGTATCTCTGACACCAATACTTGCTTATACTCGGAGATATTTCTTCTAGAATTCCTGCAAAAAACACCAGTAGTTGGGATATGCATTTGTGAATTTTGCATGAACGATGCTGGAGGTTCAATAACCATAAACAGACAAACTATCAAGGCTACTGGCGACTAGATTCTTGAAAATTTTCAAATCGAACAATTTTCCCTTTAAGAATCACATTTATACATCGCCTTATAAGCAAGTCGCAAAACTATAAATCTACTTTTTCGGCATCTCAAAAACAGCCTTCCATGCATGTTATTTTAACTGCTTAAATATGCTACTTAAACTTGCCCTTTTCCCACATTAACCCAAGACTTCTATTATGAGAAGTACCAAATAGTAGACGAAAATGCAATAACAATCACAAGTAAGAGCCTTTCGCATAAAATTTATATTAAAAAAAACAATGAGAAAAAGAGGCGGATGAAGATTTAAGTACAAATAGATAACAACTGACCTTCATTTGTACTGGAGTATTTCCCATATAAATTCAAGCTCCGTACTTTCTTTTTCTTTTTCCCATTAGTAACTTGGAAGAAACCATAAGAAGTAAGATCACTTCCCCTTGACTCAGTGAATGACAAATCAGATGATTCTTTATCATTTCCAATTTCATTGGTTAAGTTAATAATACGATCCACAACACAAGAATTTCCAAGCTCATCACATTCTCCAATGGCTGGAAAGCTGGCAACCGATTCTTGTGTCTCAACTCTCACTTCTGCCAGATCATTAGCTGCTTTAGTGAAAATTAGGCTGTCCATACCTGGAGGCGGATCCCATGTAGACTCTTCTGTAGTGATATTATAAAAGTAGTTTCTCATGTAATAATCATCCCAATACGGTCTCCAGTCTCCAAAAACACCTCTGTTGCTGCTATCTGTATCAGTGTCGACCAGCTCCACACTCTGCGAATTTGCAGCAGCCTGAGATTCGTGCATTAGCTCAACATTAACATCAATGCGCAACATCTCACCATCTGCCCCGTTCTCTGCCGTCACGGAGGCTTCTATACAAGTATAATCCCTCTGTTTTTCATCTAATTCCTTTTCTCCATTACACATACTACCATCCATTAAACAGCTCCCCGAAGAATATTTATCATCTAATCTCTGACCAACATCCATCTCAATGACTTTTTCCGCTAAATCTTTGGATAATCCAGTGACATAAGCAAGGTCATAATGCGATACATTATTAGATATTTCATCAGCAAGAGTATTAGCCTTCACTTCAAGACCAGAATACAATTCATCACCAAGGCCTAGCATGGATATGGAGCATAGGGTATTGCTTTCACTATCATTCAGAATAACAGCAGATTCAGCTCCTTCCTCACTTTCAATAACATAACTAAGCATGTCATTTTCTGTTTCTTTATGATTGTAAAAGTTATTCTTCTTTAGATCCTTTCTTTTCCCTCCACTTGCACTCCTCTTCTGCAAAACAAGAAGAATCGTCAAACTAGGAGAAAAACAAATAGCAACTAATATTGGAATATAAAGTGCATGAAGACATCAGCTTTCCATTGAACAAGTAGAAGGATGGATCCTGTTGGACATCCTAAGATAAACGAGTTTAACTTCTCAAGGATGGAAGAGCACCGTGTAATATGAATTGCATCTCGAAAGCTCATCACCTCCCACAGGCCACTAAATTGTGACTATTACTTTTTAGTGAATTGAGAAAGGCATTTTCTCAACCATCCTCTTTAAACAAACAGAAGTACCGGGAAGTGGAGAGCTTCGCATATAATACTTTCCCCTCTTCCAAGAAGTACCAGAAATTTTTTCGTCTTTTTGATTAAAAACAAATTCTACTTAATGTGCCCCAATCATATAATCCCCGTCAAGACTGTGTATACTTCAAATATCAATTGCTTCCTCTGCACACTTAAAAATACCAAAGCAGTCTTAGTCAACATTAACAAAAAGAACACCATACAAGTTTTCATGTTAGACAAGAAACTGCCCTTTTGGGAATTTGATGGCAACTGAAAAGGAAACTAAAGAGATAAGGTGCAACATTTCAACAAAGACAAACCCTTAAATTAAAAGTTCTTAGTTCAAACAGATAAATCAAGTCCTAAAAGAATCAATTAAGTAAAGAGACAAATAAACTCACCTCCTTGTTTGTCTGAAAACAAACTGGAAGCCCCATGTCATTCATCTGCCTTGTGAGTTCCAAATCTTCGGGCAAAGGAAGACATTCTGGAAAGAGACAAAAAGACCAAAACTCATCAAAATCAATTAGTAGCCAGAACAAGAATATTATTCTACAAACTACTGCCAAAGTGGATTATCTGTTCCTATGGAGATCAATTAGCGAACGAACATTATAGATAGCACAATAACCTAGTTAAACAAAGGAAAAGCAGAAGCAAACCTACCGTTACATGTGATACCATTACTTGATCCAACATTGTCCTTATGAATTGATTTCTGCAATAAGGGAAGACCAAAAACAAATTAGAATCAAAAGATAAACCTTTTCCCTTTCTTTTCCCCCTTTTTTCGAGAGGGCGGTCAAGGAGAAGTACATTAAAGAAATTCAATTACTTCTCCAAACTTCCTATCTAGGAATAACAACTCAGAACACAAAAATTAAATTTTGCCGCCTCAGCAATAAAATTAAACCAAAAAAAGTGGAATTTATGAACTTACATCCAGCTTAGATAAAACCCAACTCCGAACATCCACTGAATCGTCATTCCTGAACAAAAATCAAGATAAAGTCACCATCTTTTTTATCATCATAAGTCCAACACAATCAAGAAAACAAAATTTTCACCCAAAAAAAAATCAAGACAACACCTTTGAAGTAGCTCTTTATCTCCAAAGTCATTCTATAAACATCCACAAAAAAAACAAAAAAAAATAAGAAAATGGAGTTTACCATAGATGGACTTCTGTAAGCTTAAACAAAGGGCCCAAAGCTCTGATAGCTGGTGAGGTTTCTTGTGCTTCTAGACGCCCAGAAGAAGACTTCATTAGTGTATCTGAATCATAAGAAGAAGAAGAAGATTGGGATAGAGAAGTGGTGGCCATACTTATATTGGATAGAGCAGAAAAGCAAGAATGGAAAGAAGAAACCATGGGAAGGGGGGAAGTATACAGACACAGAGCAAATGGGGGAAGGCGGAAAGAAAATAAGAGGAATTATACTTGGCAAAATTAACGATATTGTCTATTGAGGAATATCAAATATTACACTAATTTCCTTTTTTTTTCAATTGTGTATTTGGATTTTTGGATTTCTTTCTCAAAAAGAATTTTGCAATTTAGATTTGGTTCATGATTGAGATTTTAATTTTTTTATTAATCGGTACGTGGTATTGACAGATTAACCAATTGGAATTTGAATAAAATAAACTTGACGATAATATCAATACTAAGTTGTTGCTTTCTAGGTGATTCGAACATGTGAACTTTCATTTGACAAGTCTTAAAGGATTAAAAGTGAGGTAAATTAAACCAAACTTACTTGTCAAATCGAGAATTTTTTATATGATAATTCAACAACAAAAAAAAATTATCTTTGATAAAATAAGAAAGAAAATGAGAAGAAAAAAAAAATATTTGATAGTTAAGTTTATTTTTTTCAATTTTTTTTTGTGGAAACTATTTTGGAAGTGAAAACAACAAAACTTATAGGCTAAGTGATCAATATGAACAATTGTTGGAATTTCTTTTTCCTATTTTGCAAAATAAGTATTGGTTATTCTCTGTTTTTCTAAGCAAATGCTTTCATATTCTTGTGAGTTTTTTGTAGTTTAATACATACAGTGTGCAAAGTATGTGCCCCTCTAAATCCTCGTCCTTTTTGTGTTCTTGATCTTCTTATTATTACCTTGGCGTTATTTAGTGATTTTTTAAACAAAAGATTATGAATATCTCAAGATTAATATCACTTCCAACTAAATTTTTAAATTTGTATAAAAGGACTATTTTGTAATTTTATAAAACATATGATACATTAAATGAGAAAATGACACGTTGTTTTAACCAATACCGATATGACAAGTGTAAGTGCGGCAATTGTATAAGAGCTATCAACTTATCAAAGGGATGCCACTCAGGTAATAAATTCATAATCTAGTGTTTGATTCGTAATTCAGGAGATCCGGATCAAACCCTAATTGCTTAGAAAAGAAAAACTTATCAAAGGAATAATAGTTTGACGAGTATATGAAAATCTTAGCTAAAATTAATATGACAAATATGCCACATTATTTTAACCAATAAGGATATGACAATTGTTTAAGTGCAACAATTGTATACAGTATATGCTTTCAACTTATCAAAGGAACTGAATTACAATTGTGCAAGTGCGAAAATTGTTTAAATGTTCCTCAACTTATCAAAGGGATAATAAATTGACAAATAAATGGAAATTTTAGTTAAAGTAAATATGACAAAGATCCCATGTTATTTTAATTAATACCAATGTGATAATTGTGTAAATGCAACAAATGTATATGTGCACTCAACTTACCAAAGGAATCGATACTACAATTGTGTAAGTGCGACAATTGTATAAGTGTTCTCAATTTATCAAAGGGGTAATAATTTGACAAGTAAATGAGAATTTAGTTAAATTTAATATGGCAAATATGACACATTATTTTAACCAATACTGATATGATAATTGTATATGTGCTCTCAATTTAACAAAGGAAGTAAGGAACTAGGGGTGAGTACCGAATTCGAATTCGCCAATTCGGTCATTTGAATTAGTTTTTTTCATTTTTCACACCTAAAAAAACCAACCGAATTTGAATTGACCGAATAGGTGAATTCGGAATTCGGTTTCAACCGAATTGGAGGGTGCACTTTTTGTTCAGATTTCTGCAAAAATAAGTCCATTTCTGGTCCAATTTTGAGTAGAATTTGGTTAAGTACAACACAATTCCTACCATGTTTTAAATACAAAATCAAACACAATTTACAGCAATCCTAAAATCAGTTTAAATTCAGTACAAATGCAATCCTAAAATCAGTTCAAAATAGTCCAAAATCAATTGATTGGGTTAGGGTAAAGGAAACATGTTAGGAATCTTTTATTACTAATTTACTTATTATATATATATATATATATATATATATATATTTAATTATTTAAAAATTCAATTCGAATGGGTCTCACCGAATTCAAAATTAGTCCAACTGATTTCGTCCCAAATTCGACAAATTTGTATTCGATCGTGACCGAATTACCGAATTCGAATTACCAAATTGAATTCGAATTCGACCGGAACTCGGTAAAAATCGAATTTGCTCACCCTTAAAGGAACTGATATGACAGTTGTGTAAGTGCAACAATTATAAAAGTGCTCTCTACTTATCAAAAGAATCACAATTTGACAAGTAGATGAGAATTTTAGTTAAAGTTAATATGACAAATATGCCACATTATTTTAACCAATGCCGATATGACAATGTGTAAGTGCGACAACTGTATAAATGTTCATAGCTTATCAAAAGAATCATAATTTGACAAATAGATGTGAATTTTAGTTAAAGTTAATATGACACGTTATTTTAACCAATACCGATATGACAATGTGTAAGTGCGACAACTGTATAAATGTTCATACCTTATCAAAAGAATCATAATTTGACAAATAGATGTGAATTTTAGTTAAAGTTAATATGACAAATATGACACGTTATTTTTACCAATACCGATATGACAATAATGTTTGTCTAACTAGACACGAATCTAAGATATAGTAAAGGTTATTTATATATGAAATGTCACGTTGTTTAATCAATACTCATATGACAATTGTATAAATATTCTCGACTTATCGGATAAATAATAATTCGACAAGTAAATGAAAATTTCAATTGAAATTACTATCACAAATAAAGTTATAAGAGTCAAATTACGTTTAAACATACATTTATTGTACATTATTAACAATTAGACATACAATTTTACTGAAAGTAAATTTCACAATTGCCCAATTGATGCACGTCTTGTTAATACTACAAGTTTTACAAACATTCATTGTTTAATTAGATACGAGAAAAGTACTACAATTTAAAATATAAAAAAATTACGCTTTTAAATTTATCTATGTAAATTTTTATTTCCGCGTTTTATATAGAGAAACAAATTTTGAGCTCATATTTTTGGAAAATTAGTGGTTTTCAGAGAGATTTGGCCATGCATTTTGCACGTGACGAGTTGATGATAAATTAGTCAAAATTTGGGGTTATAGTTGTTCACGCGTGCAAAATACGTGAACAAATATCGTCGAAAATCACCACTTGATCATTAATTTGACAAAGAAAGCTGCTAAAAAAAGTTTATGTATAAAAAACAATATATTAAAATTTTAAGCACAAAGAAAAAAAACATAATAATTATACATATTAATAGCGATTTTCTCTTGGACACAAATCTATTAACAAAAATCTAAGGTTATAAGAAAATTCTAAAGATTACCTCTATATGAAATGCCATATTAGTTAACCAATGCGACATGACTCTATTTTAAAATTTTCACTCCTTAAAAAAAAAAATTAAAAATAAATATTCTAAAGCTGGGCCACTAAGAAGCGGGCCACCAGATGGAAAATGACAACTACTAGTTGTACTTCGGGCTTGGGTGGGCTAGGTTTTCAAGGCTCATCCAAGCCTGGAGTGTCACTACAGGCGGACACTTTCCAGTTAGAAAAATCCTAGGGCTATACAAATCCTAGAGTGGGTGGCCAATTTTCCACACCGCCGCTACTCTCTCTCTCTCTCTCTCTCTCTCTCTCTCATCATTGGTGTTCTTTCGAGCTCTACTAATTCACCTCTCTGTAGAACCGACTCTCAAAACAGAGATACCCACATTAATACCAGGCTTGATTCCAGCATTGAATAGGTATAATTCATTTACGTATTTTTATGTTGCGTTTCGTTACCATTTTTAACTACACTATTGTGTCACGAAATAGTCACGTGTATTGACGTCGTCATTGAATTTCGTTATGCTGTTTTAATCTGCTGTGAGTTAATAAAAACTTTATATATATCTAATAATATAATGAACGTTTATTGTCATTTTTTGATCTACTCTGGGGCTATAGTTATTCACGCGTGCAAAATACGTGAACAAATATCGTCGAAAATCACCACTTGATCATTAATTTGACAAAGAAAGCTACTAAAAAAAGTTTATGTATAAAAAATAAAAAATAAAAATTTTACGCACAAAGAAAAAAAAAACATAAATTATTTATACATATTAATAGCGATTTTCTCTTGGACACAAATCTATTAACAAAATTCTAAGGTTATAAGAAAATTCTAAAGATTACCACTATATGAAATGCCATATTAGTTAACCAATGCGACATGACAACTGTATAAATGCTCTTTACTTATTAGATGAATAATAATTTAACAAGTAGATGAAATTCTAGTTAAAATTACTATCCTAAATAAAAGTATAAAAATCAAATTAAGTTCAAACATATATTTATCATACGTTTTTTTTATCTAAAAGTAAGTTTCACAATTGCCCAATTGATGCACGTCTTGTTAATACTACAAGTTTTACAAACATTCATTGTTTAACATACACACGATTATTTACAAAAATTTAAGTTCATAAAAATGGTAAGGATTACCTACATATGAAATTATATGTGTCAATCAATACTAATATGCCAGTTGTAAACCTGCTCTCAAACTTATCGGACAAATAATAAATTGACAAGTAATGAAAATCTCAGCTAGAAATACAATCATAAATAAAAGTATAACACTTAAATTAAGTTCAAACATACATTTGTCTTACATTGTAAACAACTAGATGTAAACTTTTACTACTAAAAATAAGTTTGATAATTGCATAACTCGTCTTGTTAATAATGTAAATTTTACATTCATCGTTTAAATAGACATAAACTATTAACGAAAATTTTAGATTATAAGATGTAACAATATATTATTAGTTGGACTCATATACTTTATATGTACTTATACGTGTCTAAACATTTTCAATTTTGTAGGAATAATGTAAAACAATTTTATAAAGCCCCCTCCAAATCTAATACTCCCTCAATTTCTAAATATAAAATTGTTAGGACAATTAGCAAAAATTAAGGAAGTAAATATTAAGATTTTTTTTAAATAAAATATCAATATTATTATTTTAAATAGAATGAGTGGCATACAAGTTTTATTTAAGATAATAGTATTAGTATTTTTTTATCAACTAAACACCTCAGATTTTGCTTTATTAATTTTCCCTACCTGTACTGAATGACTTATATTTAGAATTGGAGGTAATAGATAGTTAACCCTTATGGTGTATTTAGACTGAGCTTTATTCTAAGCCAAATTTAAACTTTTGGTTTTTGAACACACTTACTATTTTCTTAAAAAATAAAATAGTTTTATGCAACTCAAAAAGTTTGGTTCCAAATTAAATTAAATTTAATGGTAACACGTAACCTTTATTTTTATTTGTATTTTTTATCCTTCTATTTTATACTATGTGAACAATAATTGTGTATTTATTAACAAATGTTAATTTTGTCTGCTATTCATCTCTCCGCTTATACCAACAATTATAGGGACTTAACAGTTGTTGTACTCTTCTATTTTATACTACTATCACTTAACATCTTCAATAATTAGCTACTCAGATAATAATTTAATGGTTGAGTGTGTGAACCCGCAATCCATTGTCACCACAGGTAGACATGAAAGTCCTGAATGGTATATACTAAGTATTTATGGTCACCTTACAATATCGATTTTGAAATAGCGAGTTTGGTTTCCAAATAGATATTAATGGGTGTTGTAAGTCCGATGAGGTGTGCTTCAAACTTGCAAGCACAGAACGTGACAGTCTGGCTCGTACTTAAGGAAAAAATAGTGATAACCGTACAACTTAAAAAAATAGTTTGATAATTAGGACAGTCAATAGAGTTGGATGGATCTAAACTCGACTTCTTCGGGGATGAATTATAGGGTTATTAATAACTTAGACGAACCCAGAATTTCACGAGCTCGGACCTTATTTTGAAGTTCGAATTAAGGTCAGACCACATTCGGGCATATATTCAACTTGTATGTCTACAAGGGCAGCCCTGGTTTTGGGTGGTAAATTGTGCACCCGGATGCAAGATCAAATATTGGTAACCGCAGTGTGGAAGTTTGAACCCTCCAATGTGGGAGTGACTTCTTGTGGTTGGATAAAACAAATTTTCCCATCTAATCGGATAATCTTAATTTATATCCTCCATATTCTTTACAGGACTGGATATTGAGGCGCGGTTTTGTGGAAAATTCTGATATAGACCTGGCCTACCACTTGGTCATGGACCACTTGGTCCAGAATTAACCACATCACCTCTTTTGATTAAAAAAAAATTTCATAAGGGCCCCCACTTTGCTTTTTATTATTTTAATCAAAAGCATGATGCTACGTGAATGCTGAGCCCAGTGAGTAGAAGCTGATCCATATCAGAATTATTCCGGTTTTGTGCACAACTTGGCCCGTTATAGATAGTACTGTGAAACGGGTCGGCCCGTCGTGCGGGCTCAAGTCAAAATGGGGCGGGCCTAATTTTTGCGGATCAATGAAACATATGCCCATACCCACCACCCAAGGTCCGCGGGCCCACTCAATTTTTTTTGTTAAATAAAGATTTACTCATTAATAATAAAATAGTTAAGGTCATGTATACTTTTATTTTATTATGTATACTTTTTTTATTACCATCGTAATGAGTAGAAATATGTTAATATATACCATATTATATATAATATATATACTATTCCAAAAAATATTATATATAATATGTATACTTTTATTTTTACCATCAAGCGAGTAGGAAATATGCTAATATATACCATATTATATATAATATATATACTTTTCCCAAAAATATTATATATAATATGTATTTTTTTTTTAATGAAAAAGTCTGCGGGCCCGGTCCGCGCGGGCTAAACGGGCGAGGGCTAAAAAACCCGCATTTTTGCGGATCAATATTTCCTAAGTCCATACCCAGTTCACGGCACGGCGGGGCGGGGCGGGGCAGGGCTTCGGCCCACTTTGACAGCACTAGTTATAGACCCAAAACACGAATATATACTTGAAAAGAAAAAGAAATAAAATAGTCATCTAACAAAAATGGATAGAGCTATTGGGGGAAGTAGAAGCTGGTGAAATAGTAGCGGAACGAGACATAGACATGTCTCCCCAATATGAAATGCTTCACAATGGCAAATCTTCTGTTGAAGATATTGTTTCTCAGATGCTCTCTATTAAGAGAGAATATGATTCTTCTAAACCTAAATCCGACCTCCCTCAACACCTTACTCAGATTTTCCTCAATTTCGTCACTCTCCGTCAGGTATAAATCTATCTAGGCCATGTTTATTTGTTCAGAATATACAATTAAAGTAGTTTTTCTTGAATTTTATTTCAAGAATTTGGTGGGAATTGGATAAAGATATGATCTTTATACGAGAGGTTTTTGTATTTTGTGATTTTGGGAAAAAAGAATGTCCTTGAGTAATTTCGCCAGTGAAAGTATAGAATTTGCTTAATTACAAGGAATAATTTTTATGGGGTCTCCATTTTTTAGTGTTAGACAGGGATTCCATAGGCATTTAATAGCTAATACTTTATTGTTAAGGTATCCATGTCCACTTCATGTTACACGGGGTCCGCTCTTACGGTATTCTTTAGGGACAGAGCTCCCAACGTAGTTTTTTCCATTCACAACAGCAGATGCTCATAAGCTTCATTATCCTTGCAACTCTTTTTAATGTGATGAATCTTGATGGATTTATATCAAACAAGTCGTGCTTGTATTTCGTTAATGGAAAATGAATACTATATGCTAATGCATCTCTTTGGCTCCTTCTTACTTAACCTTGTTTACTGTAAAATGTATTTAACAGGCAAACAGGTCAATCTTGATTGAGGAAGATCGAGTTAAAGCTGAAACTGAACGAGCTAAAGCACCAGTAGACTTCACAACCCTGCAGCTGCATAACTTGATGTTCGAGAAAAGTCACTATGTCAAAGCGATAAAGGCCTGCAAAGACTTTAAGTCCAAGTATCCTGATATTGAACTTGTGCCAGAGGAAGAGTTCTTTAGAGATGCACCTGAAGATATAAAAAGCTCTGTCTTATCAAATGATAAAACAAATAATTTGATGCTGAAGAGGCTCAACTTTGAGCTATTTCAGGTATCATATTCCTCCCTCTACACCCCCCCCCCAAAAAAAAAGGGATAAAAGAAAGTTCATTTCATTTTATTCACTTGATTCTATCAATTTTGTTTTTCTTAATTTGATTTTGTATAAAGTCGCGCAATAAGTCTAGCTAGAATGCTCATAAATGTCCACATGTTTTTAAATATTTGCATGATGGTATCTCTGGGTGCTTGGTCTCTTAGGTGGCTTTATTCTCTTTCGTTTAAATGCTGTTGAACCAAAATTGTAATTACTATGATGAGATGCCACGATCATTTTATAGGTGTCAATTTGTTTGTGATACGGAGCCACTACATTTGTCTGAGCTACTAGACTTGAGACCTAGTTGAAGGTTGGAAGTGAAGATATGATAAAAAAATATTGGATAGCTATTCTATTGCATCATCTGTGCAATCTCAACGGTCCTTTTCATCTAAATCCTAACGGTGAATGTGTAAGTTTATCTTATACTTGCTACATTTAGGAAGGACTGCAAGATGACCTTATTTCATGCCAGTCTGACTTTTGCAAATCATGATGACGTATAATCTTCATGCATGTTTAGAGGGAGTGATTCATTTTCTCTTCTCGAATTTCTACTGGTTTTCCGCTGATGCTGACAACTTAGTATTGCTGAACTTTACCTTTGCATGAGTTTGTTATAGGCACATTTAGCTAGAAAAGCATTGTGTTAAATAGAGGATTTGTTCCTTGCTGTCATTTATTTCAGCAAATTATTGTCATTTGCTTGTTAGTGACTACTAATTTTTTTGTGCCAGCGAAAAGAATTGTGCAAGCTAAAAGGAAGATTGGAACAGCAAAAGAAAGCCCTGCAAGAAACCATTGCTAACAGAAAGAAATTCTTATCAAGTCTCCTTTCACATCTCAAATCCTTTAAGAAAGCATCCTTGCCTGTACAAAACCAACTAGGGATTCTCCAAGAAACCATTGCTAACAGAAAGAAATTCTTATCAAGTCTCCCTTCACATCTCAAATCTTTGAAGAAAGCATCCTTGCCTGTACAAAACTAACTAGGGATTCTGCATACCAAAGAACTGAAGCAGCAACAGTCCGCAGAGTTACTGCCACCTCCTCTTTATGTAACATACTCACAGTTGTTGGCACAGAAGGAAGCCCTTGGTGAAAATATTGATCTGGAGATTGTAGGAAGCTTGAAGGAAGCTCAAACTTTTGCTCGTCAGCAAGCAACTAAGGACAATGGTAACATGTCATTTATCTCCTTCATAACAACTTCCTGGAATTTTTGCTTACATCTTAAGAGGAAGGATTGAATAAGAAAAAAATTGGATGTGAAAGTATTGCATTCGATGCACCATTGTATTGTGCAGGCAATTCTGCCATTTTAGAGAACTCTAGGTGGGAGGATGATGGTCAGAGAAGGAGAAAGCGACCGAAGAAGGCACCAGCCAAGGACAATGTTGAGCAAGCTGGAACTTATCAAACTCATCCTCTTAAGATTCTCCTTCACATACATGATGATGAAGCTTCAGATCAGAATCCTAAACTTATTTCATTGAGATTTGAATACTTGATGAAGTTAAATGTTGTATGTGCTGGAATAGAAGGTTCTCAAGAAGCTTCCAACAATACTATCCTATGCAACTTGTTTCTTGATGATACTGGTCTTGAGATACCTCATCAGGTACTGTCTTTCTGCATAATCACTTGGAAATTGACTTCAGAAGAAACTAGGGTAACATTTGTTTGGTTTCCTTGCAGTTTGCTGAGCTTCGTTTTGGTGATGCTTTCAAGCTTGATGAAAGTAGAATGTCACGACCATATAAATGGGCCCAGCATTTGGCCGGAATTGATTTTCTGCCAGAGGTGTCACCATTGCTCACATGTCCTGAAGCTGCTCCAAGCGATGAATCTGCTAAACATGCTGCAGTTCAATCTGGTCTATCAGTCTATCGTCAGCAAAATCGGGTGCAGACAGTAGTGCAGCGGATTCGTTCTAGGAAAAAGGCTCAGCTGGCTCTTGCGTGAGTCACTCACTGTATGTTTTAGAGTTGAAAACCACTATGAACAAATATCCAAGATAAGGGTACATTATAATGTAGTAAAAGTGTCTGGCTTTTTGACAATTTCCTTTTATTTTTCTTTACGAGTTTGGTCTACATTACAACATGCTGCTTCATGTATTTTTCCATTTATGCAACTTGCATTTAGTTTAGTTCTGAAGCTCCTTTATTTATCGTCTCAAGTGTTGCATTGGTCGGCGTCCTTAAGATATGTATGATAAGGTTTGACTGGATGGAAATTCGGGAAATTGTCGTTCACTTACAGGGAGCAACTTGATTCTCTTCTGAAGCATAATTGGCCACTTATAAACTGTAGAAGTGTTCCATGGACCTCACATACCCCTAGCTGCAGTTTGTATGATTGGTCCCACCTAGGTTCCACGTCTAATCAGGCACTGTCTTTGGTCGTTGCTGATATAGAACAAGTTCAGGGTCCTTTAGATGTTGAGGTGAACGGAAGATCTGGTGCCTCAAAAGAAGAGAGATAGAGAGTGTGAGGGAAGATGGGGAACTCCCATCTCTGAATCCTACTACTTCTGTTACAAATAATGCGAAACTTACACCCATAAAGGGACCTGACCCTGAACTTCCGAGGAGGCTGCCATTGATTTCAAAAAGTATCTTAACACCAACTAGCAAGGGGAAATCACCAAGATTTAGGAAACAAGAGGAGGACATAGATCTCCTCCTGTATTCTGAAAATGAATCTGATGAGCCAGCGCAGGTTGAGACAGACACAGACAACGCAAATGTTCTTATCGGACTTGACCTGGTTGAAAATTTGTGGATTAATTGTGAAGTTCAGGAGTATTATATGGACTTAGCAAAAAAAAAAAAAGGAGTATTATATGGCTTTAGTGAGAAAGTTGAATAACGGTGAAAAGAAATTTAAGTTAGAAGCCAAGGTAAATCAACTCTTCTTGTTTCTGTTTTGGTGCATTATTTGATTGGTCCTCGCTCTCCGAGTTTGATGTTTTCAACAAATTTTGTGCAGATTAAGATTAGCATTGAGTACCCGCTCAGGCCTCCAGTTATCTCTCTGAACCTTTACTCTGGATTGCATGAGAATAACTACTCTGCAGTAGATTGTTCGAAGTGGTATAATGAACTCCGGGCCTTGGAGGCAGAGGTATGCATAAAGTTATTTTATGAGTTCGTAGATACTGCCCTAAATGTATATATAACAAATCAAACTCCCTGATTATCCAAACTTATCTATGATAGAAGAATTTTTACTTGAGCGGTTCCTGGTAAAAAGTATATCCTAACGACATCTTCTCAAATTTATTGTCTTTACTTCTCCATGAATTTACTGGAAGAAATGCAACCTGATTGCGTGATATTTTTCATTCCAATAATCCAGTAACCATTTCCTTCCTGGGGTTTTGACTGAAATCAAGTGCTTTGTCATGCAATGCTGTTCGACTTCTACATGGATGTTGATGATTTCTCTCTCAAGAAAAAAGAGTACACTTCTGTTATTGACGTTGGCTCTCGTTAGCGGTGAGCTTGTTGCCTATCATGGAAGGGTAATATCTGTAACCCTGGTTATCCTTAATAGAGTGTGGTTTCCAGCCCTGACAAAATTTCGACCTCAGAAGTGTTGAAAGCTTTCTTTAGTTCTTTGTGTTGTTAGAATGCTTATCCAACTCTGATCAATTTCCCAGTACATTATTACTCGGATGAGCAGGAAAAGCCCATAGTTTTGCTTGTACCATATATTTTGCTCCTATCTACCATAGCATTCATAACAAAAGGAGTGCAGACAACGGAGTAAGAAACGAATAACCTATACCAAAACACTAATCTCCTCTCATCTACAAGGAAACATCTCACTTAAATATTTACAGTCATCTATTCGATTCACTATGTATCAGGGTCCAAGAAACTATAATCCAACCTCACTTTACCAAGGACCTGTCTGCGTCCTTCTTAGACAACGTCTTTTCCCTCCACGCTGCATATTCATCATCTCCATGACCTGCCATACACAAATGCAAGATTTCATTTCAGCTCAACTCCTAAAACTAATCTGTGACCAGAAAAAAAAAAAACTAGATTTAACTCCTTAATAATGTTCAAAGAAATAAAATGGTGGTCTTAATCAGAACAATGACATCCATCCTGTTAAGAGTCTCTCCTGATCCTAAGATCATAGCAATATATAAAATTGTGTGACATTCAAACATCAACAGGCAAATTTTGTTTCCTGACAAATGGAGTTTGGTGAGGATTGTTATGGATGAAGTCTTCAATACTGACTGGTTCCTGTGTATTCTACCATATAGTGGGGAAAAAACTTAATCCTTCAACGAGATTTATCCTAAAACGGTAGATTAGAAAATCAGGTAGAAAGTTGATTATTTCATTAAACTTCAAGGAAATACAATAGTTGTTGGAACAGTCATTGGCAAAATATTCATAAATGAGATTAAAGGCATGGAGAGGTTCAGGAGAAGGGATAATACCTGGTTCTTTTGCATTTCCATTATTTCTTCCTGCAACAAAAATGTTCCAGTGAGTGAAGAACTGAGCATAGAAAACTTCATATGCTAGATAAAGTACAACATGCATGAACCATACCTGCTTCTTTCTCAATTCTTCATTTTCTTCTTTTAGTTTTGCAACTTCAGCTTCCAATTCCATAGTATAGGCCTGAAAAATGCCAAATACAGCCCGATTAGAAAATGTTTAACTTCAATTATTCTTCACAAGTGTTTTCATACATCATAAACTTCGCTTTTATTAGTTTTCTTCTCGAACTGAATTTATAAAATCTAAATGAAGGATGTTTGAGTTGAGCAACTAATCACTCCTGAATTCTTTTGGCCCCATCATCATTTCACTTTTACCTTTTCCTGTTTCTAAATTGACCACCCTCCTTCCTTGATTGAGCAGTATGAAATGCAGGCTAAATTATAAAGCATCGATCTCATAGTGGCTTAAACATAAGCAATGGTTTGTCTAATCCGAGAGAAGAATAGTTGACTAGTGTTGTTGAGATCTGGACAATCGGGTCAGTGGTTTAACATATGCAATGAAATACCGAAACTACTACTCCCAGAAAAAGGACCAAAAATTGGATAGAAGCTTCCTAATTCCTCAGGTATGATAGGTTAGAGACCACAAAGGAAAATTATAGAAAATGCACAAGGCCGGTTCACATGTCCCCTTACCAATTTAATATAGATCATACTCGAGAACTCTATTTTTAGTCCCACGCAGAGAAGAACATAATGTAAACATAAACCGTGTCTGGTTACGAACAATAATACTTCTAAGAGATGACAGAATGCAATGACACCATTCAGAAGCGACATGGCAAAACTTAAAACCACCCGCATTTAACTTTTCTCCCTTTTTATGCTGTCTTATTGTCTTGATAAATGTTGTAAGCGAGTAATTCTCCGTGTATGATCCAAAATAATGTTGTTTCTAAGTCTACAAAGATAAATATGATGACACGAGATGTATACCTGCTTACGGGCCCGTGATCTAGCAGCAGACTCCCGGTTCTTTATCATTCTTCTCTGCCTCCTCTCGACAACCTTCTCCAAAGCGCCGGACTTCCTACCCCTTAAGCCACCATTAAACACACAAGGAAGTGGAGACACAGAAGAAACATCCCCGTTATCCTTCCCAATTCCATCGGACGAAACAGCTGGAGATCCTGAAGCAACAGTGACACCACCAGCTCCTAAACCAACCACCCCCATGCCTCCACCCTGTAGTGCAGCATTTTGAACCAAATTACCATTTGCTGAATTATCAGAAATTCCAACAATTCCAGTCCTTAAACTTGGACTCCCTAACTGAGCACCATTTGTCTTAGCCATCGGAGCACCATATGCCATTGCAGGCTGCTTAGGGAAGATAGGTTGCTGCTGCTGCGGCTTTTGAGGCTGTTGTGTTTGTGGTGTCCCTAACTGATGGTTAGATCTCACCCCATTCACATTCAATGGCAAATTAGCAGATTCAGCGGCAATTTGATTACTACTCTCCAGTATCCTACTCCCCATCATCCCTGTGTTCCTCCCTGGCTGCTGAAATGCAAATTCTAGTCCTTGATTATTCCCAGTACGCGAGAAATCACCAAAAAGATCAGCAGTATTAGTATATTTTGCAGCTAATTGAGCCTCCTCCCTCACAACACCAGCCCTCACTAAAAAATCCTCAAGTGTAATCTCCCCTAAAGTCGGTTGCCTCTGAGTTTGAGCTACACTTGAACCTCCAACAGAACTCCCGTCCTTCCCACCAGTCGGGAACTCCCTAGATACATCCCTCCATACCTCATCCACCGTTTTATGACTCAACGTCCTCGGCAATGTTAATGAACCCTGCCTCTGCAAATACCCACTAGAAGCTCCTCCATCTTGGACAGCAGCACCAGTAGCAGTCCCCATTGATTGAATTTCCTCTGCACTCCAAATATTCTTTAACAACTCATCCATGTTCATTGAACCAAAATCCTTCCCACTCCCTCCTATAGTGTTCTGAAACTCATCAAAAGTCAATGAATAAACCGAAGACTGCCTCGCCAATGGATAATTTCCCGGCAGCCTCCCTCCACCATTTCCACCACCTCCATCCATTATGTCATTCCCTAAATTCTTAAAATTAAAGCTACTCCCCATTTTCACTAATTCCTCCGTACCTTACACTGCCTAAAACACTTATCCAAACCTCACTGTAGTAAACAATCCCCAAATTTCAATCAGATCAACAAAAGTTCCTTTCAGCTTTATACCGTAACAGATTCAACAGTTCCACGTCTGTGCGGGAATACAAATATATCTTAAGATCACTGAATATCACGGCCAGTCAGGTAATAGTACCATGGTCGAGTATCTGACTGGTAATTCACAAAACTGAATATCACCAAACTAGGAACCAATATCAAATCAAATTGAAATATAACTTCACACCAAAGTTTTTAAACCTAGAAAAGCAACAAAATCAAGATTCTACCACCATCAATTTCAGCTTTTCCCTCCAGACTTTACCACATTTCACTTCAAAAAGATGAATTCAACTACAGATTACTTGGAATTCACACTTCTATATACATACATATAATCTACTAGTACTTCTCAAATCCAATCCACAAAATTTCTAAGAAAAAACAAAAAATCAATTAAAGCAGAAAATTCATAAAGCTCCCCTAATCAATTTTGTAGAGGCAGAACCGTATAATCAAACTGATTAGCAGATAATAAAATAAAATAAAATGTTTTTTACTTTTGTAATGTCTGGGGAATACTTTCTCTCTCTACCCAGAAGAGCTGTGATGGGTCTAATAAGCGACAAGTGTCTTACTTTTTTGGATTTTTTTATAATTTTCTGCGGTGGGGGTGAAGTGTATTATAATACTGAAAATAAATATAATTGGAAAGTGGGGACTACTCAGGAGAAACGTGGGCCAATGAGGATGGGGTAGGGAAGGGTTTGGTGTGATGGTTTAGCAAATTGTGGAGCAGCATGTGGGATGATTTTTGATCGTCCAAATTAGGTGAGAATGGAGGGATTGGATGGGTTTTGGTTTTCTTGTATCAGATTGGTGAGAAGGGTTAATTCTGATTATAGGAAATTGAAGTCATCATTATCTACAAATCCCGACAGCCCGCGACTTTATTTGTGACGCTCGAAACTCATATATCAAAATAAATATCATGAAATAATAGTGAATGTTCAGACTTGTACTTATATATTAAACATAATTTTAAAATTATTCTACATGGAATGGGTTCACATTCCCCACTTTCTCCACCTAACAAGAAAAAATTCATAAAAAGTGTATTAAGCAAAAAAATATCTTTAGAAGAGATATATTTAGCCTAAACATGCATTGGGTATGGATATATTATACAACAACGAGACCTTCTAGAGTTTACTAATAAGGAATTAATACAATTGTTAAGGTTAACTGCCTATGTGTTAGTAGGAAAGCAAATACAACATACATATAGAAACACGTTTGGTAGGACTGAAATGGAATGGAATGACCTGTATTTGATTTGACACATTTAAGTTGGAAAGGTCATTCCACAGGAATAACGATTCCAGGAAGAAGTGGAGAAGCCTATTCCACACCAAACCTACAGAAGACATTTTTAGGAGAAGATGGAATCATCAATAAATAATAACTGATATTTATACCCTTCTTTTAATTCATTATTACGTTCATTTTATACTTAGTCATAAATATTCTATTTCACTTAGTACAATTTCATAGATAATAATTTTATAAATATTTTTTTTTATTGATAGTAGTTTTTAAAACTTATTTTAAATTCAAAAGTAAAGTTATTTTTATGTCTATATTGACATTTTAATAAAAATTATGTTTCAACAATATATATATAACTTTTTGCCAAGGCTGGGGCTTAAAGACTCTCTGGAAAGGCACACGGACAGGTTTCCTCGGAAGAATCGAAAGCGAAGCACTATGCCGAGATCGGGTAAAAAATAAGTAGGAAGAGGGAGGCCCTGATCCCAATAACCCCTATTTCGGAGTATGGAGCCGCACTCTTCACGTTGTTGACTTATAGTCTTTCAAATATGATACTTGAGCGAGGAACCTCAGTTAAACAAATGGGAAGCTTTTTTAGCAAGCGAGTCATAAGTCCAGCTGGTAAAGGCAGGGGAACAGTTATTCAAGTAAGATTTTTTTGTAAGGTATGTTTAATTATGTTGTATGGCTACAAGGGCATTTATGTTATATAAATATAGTTTTACCAAACAAATAAAAGGAATTAATATTCCATTCTGCCTTTGCCTTTCAAACACTGGAAAGGAGAGAGGATTCCAAACTCATTCCGGGTAAAAATCGATTATGTCTGAAAAGGTATTCCATTCTTTGCGTACCAAACATGTTGATAATGTAGTACTAAATCACCCAATTAGTAATTAACTGAGTTTATAAAATCGTATATGAGATCATTCTTACTCGTTATTATATTAGTCTGATTCTAGCACTGACAGTATTTTTTCCATACTGTATTGAATTAATTTCAAATGTCGGAAAATTTAATCCGAGGATTGAGATATGTGATACTTAACCAAAATGAAGTTCGGTATAGTGACTTTGTGGAGTGATACATGTCGGCCTAGAACTAAAATAATTAATACTGTTTCTTTGGATTAAAGAATACTACTGCTAATTAATTAAGTTCCATTAGTAGAAAACACAACACTAGAATAATTCTTCTTTTTTGTTCGTGTTTTCATCAATCAATTATAAGATGTATTATAGTCAAACAACAAAACCAACTTTCCGACCATCAGGATAAGGTTTTTCCGAATTTGAAAATGTTACAAGCATTTTCATATTTTGGTTCTTGGAAAACAACTTTTGAGGTGAACAGCAGAGTTTTCTTGCTTCTGTTTTCATCTTTCATTTTCTTCTTTTTTTAATCTAGAAAAAAAAAGAAAAAAATATATTATATTATGAAACAAAGAAAGTGGTAACACAGACACAAGTTTATGCGTCATTAGATTTCCGATTTTTTTTTTTGTCCCAAGTACTTGAAAGAGAGGTTTATCAGTCGTCACAAATCTACGATTACTGATATTGCCAACTAGATTAATTTCCAATGGCATTTGCTCTGCCTTGTTCAGACAAAATTTCAAGGTAGAACCACATTTATGAAACTGGTCACACAACTCTCTTATATAAGTTGGAGCGGGACTTATCTTATAAGTAGATCTCGCCTCAATTAATGTGAGAAGACAGTTGGGATAATCTCACAAAAACGGCTCCATTCCCGAATGAGCATGCTCAGTACCATAATTAGTCAAACAACTAATAACGGACACCATACGTGATCCTTTTAAAATCCTTCTTCTTCTTTTTGAAAACCAGTATATGAAAATGAAATGGAAAAGGAAATTGAACTTTCTTGTGGCTTGAGTTTCACGTCGAAATCTAGGAATTGGGGACAAAGATCTAAGTCCACCTCTGGATAACGGACATGATTACAAAAGACCACGTCATTTTTATTCTCTTTACCTTTATGCTTATGTCCAAAATAATAAGAAAAGAATGTAGTATTATTCTTTTGCTATTGGGAATATTGGGAATATCAGTATAATAAGAAAATATTGGGAATATTTGAATAAGAAAAGACCACGTCATTTTAATAACATGAATTACTAAGGGAAAGGGGGAAACAGAGGCTCAGTTTCAATATAATAAGTAGATGGTGCAAATGATGATGCAGATGAAGTATAAATGGAAAAAAATTTGACAAGTGTCAAATGCCGTGCTTCAACAAAAAATGTTGGCTCTCTTAAAAAAATATGCCACACGGATGCCGTAGAATCTTCCACTCGTGGTGGTGGTGGTGGAAATCTTCCTAAACTACAACCCAACTGATTTGAATATAAATTGGGGTTGAACCTAACTGCAAAGTAGGTCCCGCATCAATAATGAAATTATACAACAACTACCAATTGAGGTTTTACGATTTCTTCAGAATACAAAAATACAAGCATTTGCCTTCACTATCATCTAAGAAGCATAGTGATGCTTTCAGGCACCTGAATGACATTTAGTGAGCAATAGACACAAGTATTCTAGGTATAAATTTCTGGTTATGGAACAAACTCAAAATTTTACCTTTAGAGATTACGACTACGCCTCCGAAAATGCCTAAGAATGAAACTATCAGCATATAGTGGATAGTTTTTCTTGATCAAACCCTTTATGCATTTCCAGTATGAAAAGTCAACCAACTCTCCATCAGTTCGAACTATGAACATACATCGTGAGCCCTCAAAGTTAGGATGGTACCCAATCTGTCAACAACAGAGGAACTTGCAGAATAGATCAATTTGTCCAAATTATAAGTAATAAAAAAATATTCCATTCAGACACTGCACTCAGTAAATAGAGAACGAGCAACTTTAAAGTTGAGAGAAAACTTGTTGGGAGGCGAATACAAAAACTCGATTCACTAAATGAACAAGGCTTTTCTCATAAATAATCAAACCAGCACCAAAGGGGTTCAGACTGATTTGACCAAAAGTCGAAACTCATTGCAACATAGGTAGCACTCACTGATTAAATCGTGACATTAAAGAAACTTGAATGTTATTCTTACTTACTGATATGAACTCGCCCAAAAATTTCGGTTTCAAGTATTCCCATAACATGAATATTATAGATATTATTTCATCTCTTCAGAGACTATTAACAGGCTAGATTTGGAGATATATCTGTATGCTGTAGAGAGAGTTCGAAAGATACCGTGATGTAATCAACTCCGCATCCAATCTTCTTATCACATTCCGGATGGTACGGAAGCAACCTTTCTAGAATTGTTCTCTGATGCTCAGGACTTAACCTATCACCGCTTTTGTATCTGCAAATATAAACCAAATTTAATAAGAATCATCCATAGCCTTGAACTATCCCCATAACAAAGGAATTCTTTTGATAAACAAGACCGCCCAAGAGATAAAACCCGTTAGAAGAATATCTAACTTATCTTTGGTTAACTGAAAGTCACAAGATATCCAAATGAATCCAATGAACCCAAGAGGCAATACAATGATAGTATAAAGTAACAAAAGTTTGCTGTTTGATGTGTCAAACATCCTTCATTAAACCACTCATTAGCAGCACATTCACATGCCACTCCAAATTTCATTCAGCTATCGAAATGATGATTCATGCAGAAATTGCTGGATTATCTTTGGAAATTAGAATGAAATGAAGTTCATCACTTCAATGCACCAGAATGTCATTTGCTTCACAGTTTCCATAAAGACCTCAACTTTTGATAGCAATTTCATGGTTTTGCTCCTATCCGGTACTTAAAAACACTAAAGATGTATCAAGTGCAATCTAAGGGGAGACTTTGTCAACTAAGAGTCGAGGTTGGAAGTTAGCGATAGTTACTGTTATAGTCAAATTATGACAAGTAGGCAATATCACCGCCATCTAATTTGCACTAGACTACTACCTCCGTTCTACAATAAATGCAACATATACACTTTTTCTAGATCTTTGCTCATGTTTTACAATATAATTATCAAAACCTTGATGCACGCACATTAATCAATTAGGACAATTATTTTGGAACGAGAATATGATGCAAAAGAAGTACTACTAGTAGAGAGTATCCAAATCCTAATTTCATGAATTAAATTCCATGGCACTAAAAAAAGATAATTCAATTCAATGCACATCCTATCATCCAAATCAATCATTTACAACATTTTCTAGACATGAATATACTCCTGAAAACCTATTTCACAGCAATAAATAAGTTAAAGAACTATAAATTTATTTCTTTCTCTTTAAAAATAAAATAAAATTACAAGACCTTACTTTCCGGAATGAAGAATCATCCTTACAAAACCGACAAGGGGAACAGTATCCTCCAAAATCTGGTCTTCCCAATCCACCCAACCTTCCTCATCTCCGCCGCCGCCGCCTCCCTTTTTCTTCTCATCATCGACCTCCAAAACCTCATCATCACCGGCCGACGACAACTCAAACTCCGACGAAATCACTGGCTTCCTTAACAACTCGGCAGCATAAGGGTCGGGGGAACCGCCCCGACCTTCTGACCCGGTTTTAACCGCACGCAATAGAGAGTGACGAGGGGGGCATAATTGGAAAGAAATTGAAGAAGGGGATAAGAGTAAGTTTGAGGAGATAAGGTTCCTGTGGTAAAGAGAGTGATTATTGGAGAGAGGTTTAGATAAAGAAATTGAAGCCATTGTTAATGTAAAGAAATAAGCTTTGTTTTATGGAGAAATTATTATTGAATTGGTTCGAGATCATCCATGGAAATGGCTATGGGAGGAGTTGAAGCAGAAAGTGAAGTGTCGAAGTCCACGACTCCATTACCCACGGTTGAACGAAAGATAAAAAAGGGTACCGAAAAAATATTAGGGAGAAAAAGAGGGAGCCTATCGCTTACGTGCTTTGGTAGGCTGGATATTCAGGATAAAATGGATATCTCCCAATCCGGATCTGTTTTTGGGTATGCAGAAATCGTAAGGAGATCACGGGTTACTTTGGTATAGATCTATTTCCAAAGTAGATCCCGCCACAACTCATATGTGAGAGGGTTGCAAAGTTAAGTCCACAAGACCGGATCTATATTAGAATTTTCTAGAGATCACGACAGCGTTTTTTTTAAACGCTTATTCAATTTTGTTTTTTCTTTGGCTTAATTTTAAAATGGACCATGATTAAATAGATAATGTGGTCTAAATTTATTCACGTTAAGAGAAAGAAAGTTTTTTGTTGATTTAGATAAATTTGTACCACATCCATTGAATATTGTTTATATTAGAAAAACACTTTTCTTTGAACCATTGTTCTTTTTCTAAAAAATAACTTAGTATTAGATTAACTAATCTAACGATACACTAATATTTCGCGCGTGTAGACAAAATACCTTTTCAAAACTAAATCCTTAAATGATACTACCACAGAAATGGACTCCCAAAGGCAGGCCTATTTGTTTATCACTTTCATTCAAAAAATTAAGGCAAATTAGTGAAATTGTGGCCATAACATTTTACGATGGATAACTTAGGTCACTAAACATTGTAAGGTTCCTGAATAACTTATGAATTGGTTGGTTACAAATGTCATTCCATTAAAAAAAAAAAAAATGAGTCAATATTTAATTAACTTTTTATAATAAAAAAAGCACTCAAAACATCAGGAGCAGTGGCGGAGCCACAGTGGGGCATGGTGGGGCAAGTGCCCCACCAGTTTTTTCCAAAATTTTTTTTAGTTTTAGTTTTGTTTTTAATAACTTTCATCTCATGAACATTATTTATTATACCTATTTTCAATCACTTTACGATTTAAAGTTAAATTATTTATTTAGTTTTAGTTTTATTTTTTGTAATGTACTGTCTCGCGAACATTGTTTATCGTACTCCATTTTGAATCACTTTACGATTTAAAATTAAATTATTTAGTTTGTGAATTATAGGAATGACACCACTTATATTTTAACAATTTTGGTTAAAATGGTAACAAATTTAAGTGTGTAAGAGACTAAAAAATAAAATTACTAATAAAAAAATTCACAATGAGCTCTCTTGTAAATTATAAAAATTTCACAATAAAAAAGTCCACAATATGAGCCGTGAGGACTTGGAGGTTTATGAAGACTTAGCCAGTAGAATGAAAATGGTGAACAAAATGCTGAATAACTCTAATCTATAAGATTTTATCAAAAAAAAATTTTTGGCTCCCGCCAATATTTATATGCTTTTATGAATTTATTTTCATCAATGTTAATTGCGCTTCTCAAAGAAAATTTCCGCTTCGCCACTGATCAGGAGTATTTTTTTCTCATTTTGTATACTAATCCAACTCCAACCCCATTTTCTATAAGTTATTCCTCAGTTCAAGAATCATTAGGAAATTTGGTTTCAAATTCTCTTAGGTGCTTAAAAAATAGCACTGGAGAATTTTCCAATAAAATTTAAAATAAATATTTTATTAATTAATAATGGAATTATGTCACTTGAGAATTTCTACCATCGAATTTGCACGAGATGCACAAATTACATGTGAAATGTGTTTTGAGTTTATGCATCAAAGATGCTGGAGTCTGACTTTTAGAAATCAACTCTTTTTATTGGTTAATCACTAGATTTGCTGGCCACTTCATTCATAAAAATGACTCCTCGCTTGCTCTTGGCCATCTTCTTTTTTTGCTGCTGACTCAAAATCATCTCCAAAAGATCAGAAACTGATAGGTTGTGAACTAAATCAGCACCATTTAATTGGTTCTATCGGTGCAGTGATTGATCAGACCTCTCTAAAAAAAATTGTCGTCGAGATGACTGTTTATTACTTTCACCGGTAAATAAAAAATAGAGACATTCGCTAATTTTAGATCTGAACAAGTTATGCTTTTCTTTTTTTAGACTTAAGGTTTTATTTTATCCAGGCATGGATTTGAACATTTTATGATTTTTTTTACATTTTCCGACCAAAAAGCCATCTGAAACCAAAACAGGAACGTTTTGCATAAGGGCAAAATTGTCCTTACACCATCTCCCTCTCCACCATCACCATCTCCTCTACTCCTTCCCCTCTTCTGCCATCACCACCACCTCCACCTCCTCTTCCTTCCCTCTCCACCATCACCATCTCCACACAAATGTAGTACCAAAAACCACACAAATGTAATTTTATCCCAAATTCCTGCTAACACATTGAACCGCCACCACCACCTCCTCCTCCTCATTCCCCTCCTCTGCCATCACCACCACCTCCCACTCCACCTTCACCATCTCTTCCACCTCCTTCGAGAACCTCCCGGAAATCGCCATATTTGAAAGCTTCCCAAGAACAGCAAACACCAAAAAAAACCATGCTTTCTTCCAAAAAAAAAACCATGAGACCAATTGAAAACCCACAAAATCTCTATTAATCTAGCAGCTTCCACTCAAAAAAATGGACAGAAACTTATAATTTCGAAATTCCTAAATAATCTAAGCTAATCCTACCAAAAGATGGTAGTTTTAGTTAGATTATTCTTCAAAAATCATACAAAAGCAAGAAGAGCTCCATTTTTTCTCTAGAGAGAGAATTTTTGCAGCCATGAAAGCATCCCCAAACCGCTGAAAAATTCTGGGCATCAAGGTTTTGGGGCTGATTTTGGCTTCTTTTGGTGGGTCTTTGTTAATAGTAGCCGGAGATGAAGAAAACCACCAAATTTGGCTTCTTTTGGTGGCTGTTTTTTGGGAAGAAGAATGAGATGGTGATGGTGGAGAGGGAGGTGGTGGTGGTGGTGGAGGAGGAGGAGGAGGGGAAGGAGGTGGTGGATTTTTCTTCCTCCTCCTTTTGGTGGCTGATTTTTGAAGAGGGAAAGGAGTAGAGGAGATGGTGATGGTGGAGAGGGAGATGGTGTAAGGACAATTTTGCCCTTATGCAAAACGTCCCCGTTTTGGTTTCAGATGGCTTTTTGGTCGAAAAATGCAAAAAAAATTCATAAATCGCTAATCGTAAAATGTTCAAATCCATGCCTGGATAAAATAAAACCTTAAGTCTAAAAAAAGAAAACGATAAATTGTTCAGGTCTAAAATTAACTAATTGCTCAATAAAATATTATAAGCATGACTTACATTTTTAAGATTCTCTTTGTTTGAACAGCTTCTACTGGTAACTATTCAAATTTTAAAATTCAAAAGTACATCTTAAGCTGTTCTTAATTGAATTTATCATGAATATATGGTATGTCTACTACGATTTTTGTTTTGCCTACCTATCGGTCAGTGATTCGTTTATAAGCATCCAAACAATTTATAACCCGCATTAATTTTTTGTAAATAATTTCTAAATTGAACATAATTTTGTTTATGAAACTTACCATGGTTAGCGTCATAGTTTGCCAGTAATCTTCTTAGAAGAATTGTCCTTCTCTATTAGTGAGAAATAGGTATAAATCCTCTTTTTCCTTTTTCTCACTTTTTGTGTCTTCATCCCCTTTTTTTGTCTTAAATCGTGATGAAAATTTTTCAAAGCATTATTATTAAAGACTCAGATGTAAGACCTACTTCAAATCCTTACAGATCTGGAGTTTCTCTCTAAACCCGTAGTTGTTCTGGGCTCTTTCTCAATTTTCTTCATCTTTTCGAGACAATCTATTTGACGGTTGATACGCCCATGGTCTTGTAGATTGTTGATTTTTAAGAAAGGTGTTGAAATTGAACTTGCTACTGTTGTTCCAATATCTCGGAGAAGCTGCTGCGAAATTTTTTATCATACCTAGTCCAGGGTGTAGAACTTTTATCTGTTATCATGATGTATAAACTATTATATAACTTTTATTTTTCTTGTATTTTCGTTTTATCTTTTAATTATAATGTCTTAGTTATTTTATGATTAATGTGTAAATTCTTATTTAGAAAAAAAAAGAAAAAAGAAATAGGTATAATGATCATTGTCACTTTTATCTCAATTCAACTAAAAACTTCACTTCACCTTTACCAAATAGGATGAAAGTAAATGTATTTAATTCTCTTTTTCTCTCCTATCAGGAGGATGATGGTACTCCGGTTCCCCTTTTCTTTCGCGAACCAAAGCAAAGATAGCCTAAATCCATTGAATTCTACACTACCCTCGTGAAATGAAAAACAAATTATTTCATTTTTTCTCTTTTTTTTCTCTCTTCTGAAAAGGGACAAAAACTAATGGTTGCCAAACTATAGAATTCAATGAATGTTAAGATGAAAGGAGCCAAGAAAATCCTGTGCGTTCCATACATAGTGCATTTGTGTTGTCGACATTAATTATCAAAGCTGTGTGTTACTGACAACTATGAATTGTGAACATTAAGAATGTGAAATAGGATCAAAGGTGTCCTACCAGTGGGCTGGCATTGGCGGAGCTAGGGGGTTCGGGGGCAAGTGTCCCCCAATTTTTTTCAAAAAAAAAAAAAAAATTAACTTGGATTGGGTTTGGCTTGGGATTGGTTTGGATTTTGGTCTCAAACCCAGACCCAAACCAGCTTTGGATTGAGTCTGGGATTGAGATCTGAAGTGTTAAATCATCTCCAGTCTCAATCACAGACTCAATCCAAAGCTGATTTGGGTCTGGGTTTGAGACCAAAACCCAAACCAATCCCAATCCCAAGCCAAACCCAATCCAAATATAATTTTAGTTTTGTTTTTGTAACACTTCATCCCGTGAACATTTTGAATCACTTTACGATTTAAAATTAGATTTTTTAATTCGTGAATTATAAGAATGACACCACTTATATCTTAACAATTTTGGTTAAAATTGTAACAAACTTAAGTGTGTAAGAGACTATAATATTTATAATATTTCATCAAAAAGTTCATAATTACTAATAGATTATAATATAAGATTTTATAAAAAAAAATAAAAAATAGTCTACAAGTTATAGTCTTATATACTACAAGTGGCTTTTGTCATTGGCTTTTGAAAATGAGGCAAATTTATTGGATTCAAGATTTAAGTTGGAAAATTTTGATATTAATTACGATTCATTAGACTATGTGGTGTGGACCGTGTGGTTAATATTCGTTCACATTAATAATAAGCCCTCCATGTTTCCTCCGACTTCATCTCTAATACCCCTAATATTTCTAAATGGCCTTTTATTTTGGTCTAATCATAAAAAAAAAGGTCTTTGGGGCCTTTTTATTCAAGTTTGTTCCTTTTGGATTCAACAATCAAACATGATATATATTTTAATTTCCATATTAAATATTTATTTTTTCTTCTCGAGAGTCCTTCTCTTTGATGTGTCATGCACGTTAATGACAATGAAAACTTTGTAGCTTTGCCATTTTTTTTAAAAGCCAGAGGACTTGGAGGTTTATGAAGCACTGATCAGTAGAGTGAAAAGGGTGAATAAAATGTGAATAACTATAGTCTATAAGATTTCATAAAAAAAAATTTTTTTTGGCTCCGCCAATGTCTATATGCTTTTATTAATTTTTTTTGTCAATGTTAATTGTGCCCCTCAAAGAAAAATTCCTGCCTCCGTCACTGGGGGCAGGCACCTATCCATAACTGTGAGGTCGCGGGTTCGATACTCTCCCCGTACATGAGGCAAATTTTAATCTTCTTTTTCTAGAGCTACTTCCTCCTCTTGTGAGACATTTCTTTCTCCTTTATGGGACAACCGTCCAGCCGGACTTAAAAAAAAAAATGTGAGATAGCGCGTGGCCCACTGTCTTCAACCGCACGTGCACCAGAATTTTGCTATATTAAGCAACAGCCTTTTGATTTGGAAAAAGGAAACAAACTTTTGATCTACACAAGGATCACAAAGGAAAATAGTACTGCGTTTTTCTTTTTGCGATTAGGGATGAAGTCGGGAATTTGTTAGTAGAGAAGAGTAATAAGATATAATATTTGTAAAAAAATTACGAAAAATAAAAAAAATTCGCCATTTTTTAAAATATTGGTACAATCGCCCCTCCCACCCTTTGGTTCCGCCACCGCCTCCAATGGCCCACTAACCAGGAAAATATTAAGGTAATGAATAGAATTTTCCTCCATACTACATTTTTAATCGTCAAATTGAATAGTTTGACGGTTGAGAATGAAAATTTCAAAACAGCTATCTTGATAAAAATATATTTATTTTTTTTACCAAAAATAACTACTTTGCTAAAAATTAGTCATTTTTCACGGTTAGATTCAACACGAATACACCCTTCGTCCTAAATTATTTGTCCAGATTTCCTTTTTAATTTGTCCCAAATTATTTGTCCACTTTCTAAATAAATGGCTCATTAATGATGAGTTTTTCAATCATACCTCTTGCATTAAATATTAGAGAGAGAAAATAAGGTATATAATTAAATTGGGAGTAACATTAAATAGGGGTATGTTTGATATTTTATCATATTTCACACCACGGCTCCTATGCTGAACAAGACTGAATTCCGTACGTGCGGGACAAGCTGTCAGCCGTTGGATTTTATACTTTTTGATCCAACGGCTGTATCAAAATGGGGGTATTTTAGGGATAAACTTTGCGTAGTTACTTTTTTGTCTCAGGAGAGAGAAAAGTTGCTGAATAAAAACACATGTTCTTGGTTAGAGAACACACCAAGAACATGTGTTTTTGTTCACCCGCAACTTTTCTCTCTCCTCCTCGGGAACCCAATCGATGTGACGGTTGCGTGTTACTTTTTGTTGTTATTATTATCATTTATTTGTAAAATTACATATGTACCCTTTCATTATATAACATATTTTTTTTATTATTATTTTTTATTGTCAGCCGCAACTTTTCTCTCTCCAGATCTGGACCGTTCAAAATCTCATCCGATGGCTATGATTGTTCCGCACGTACGGAATTTTGGCCGTTCAGCATAGGAGCCGGACCGCATATTTCACTATATAATTTGATGAAACATTAATTCCCGTTGCAAAATACAAAGTGGATAAATAATTTGGGACGGAAAGAGTAATATTTTTCACGGTTAGATTCAACACAGATAAACTTTATTTGTCTTAGAGGGCTGACAAATATTACTCTATACATATACAGTAAAATCTCTATACAGTATTACTCTCGGGACCGGAGAAAAATATTACTATACGGAGATTGTTCTTAAATAGAGACTTGCATATAAAAATTATAATTTAAAAAAAAAAAAACTAATATACATTATACGATACTTGAAAATGTATCCCTTCATATTTTAAAAACATTATTTTAAAAGATATATAAGATTTATGAGTTTAAAAAAAAAATGTAAGTACATAATACATGTACATTATATATTAGATTTAGAAAATTCATTAATGTACAGACACAATATATAGGAAATGTAAAAAAATATGTATGTACATCATGTATCTATCCATTTAAAATTTTCAATCATGTATGTTGTATCTTCGAAATTAAATGTCTTTTCGTTTGTTTTTTTTATTATACATTAATAAATGCTAGCATAATCATAAATTACATTATCATTTCAAATCATACATTTTCTACTTCAAGCAAGTCATGACACCTAAAAACAAACGAATTCAAATCATTGAAAGTATTCGTGTCGAGTTGCACGAAATGAAATAAACCTACCACAAAAAAGTTAAATCATTGTCACATACAACTTTAGATAAATATTTCATATCATTTTAAGTTTAATGTAACATAGTTAAATATTTTTGTACATTTTATATAGATATATAAATATAAGTAAAATTTAATGTTATTTTATTACTATATGGAGGTAAATTTATTACGGATGATCCAAAAAAAAAAATGAAATATTACAATATATAGTTTATTCTTATTTATCTATGAAGAAGTTATTCTTATATTGAATATTAATGTAGAGAGATTTTACTGTATTTTTTAGTTTCGGGGGAAAGAAATAAATAATGCTTATAAGCCCTCGAGAATTTAATTGTTAAAAAGTTTTTCAAGTTTAATCAATAAACTTTTTACCTTCTTACTTGCTAAAGTTTCTCAAGTATTAACATCATCGGGTTATGTTTTTTTTTTACTGGATGAAAGAGTGAAGCTCACTCCTACTTCATATGTTTGATTTATAATTAGGAAGTTAGGATCATATACACAATACCATATCCTTATAATTTCACACAAATGTTTTCAACTTAATGAGATTTTCTTTTGTGGTGTGGAGATTTTAGACAGCATTTATTTGTCCTGTCTCAACCATCCAACATTTTTTTTTTTGCTAAGTAAAAATCAACCATTAGAACTCGAAGCTGGGTTAGAGTTACAAAAAGTGCCTCCCCTATCACAAAGTACTGATGGGTGAATGGCAGAAACATCTAGGTAGCCAACTACATTGTTCGATTTCGCCCACTGGACTAGATTATGAGCTTGATAATTAGCTTCCCTATAAATAAAATTACACTTCCATTGCTTAAATTTAGCAAGAATGGCACTGCAACATTTAGTTAGCTCTGAACCTGTCCAATGTATATCAGTAGAAAAGCCATTGATACCTCTCAGAAGATGTAAACAATCTCCTTCAACAATGGTTTTGTGCAGATTCTCGGCTTGTATATATTCCATTGCAATCAAGGCTGCACGTGCTTCTGCCTCATATGGGGTTCGTGCATTGAATCTTTGAATCCACATTCCCATATTATCTCCTTTATCATTTCTGATAATGAAGGCACTAATTGCCGCAAATTCTCCAACGAAACCAGCATCAAAGTTCACCTTCAGAAATTTTTTTGGAGGAGGTTGCCAATGGATAGTCTTCTGGTTCCCTCCTCTCTTCATTATCCTTCCAATACCCGCTTCCCAGTAATTTCGAGACTTTATCTCTATTAATTTCAGCATTTGTTCACCATTCTTCTGCTCCTTGCCATGAAGAATTGCGTTTCTTCATTGTGGTTGGTTGGGCGTGGATGATGTCTGCACAATTGCACTAAATTTCCTTTAACTTGAATTTAGGGATTACAATGGATCCAATTAAATAGGAGGTTTGGTCTAGTCTAGTTTAAATTAGGCAGGGATTTTCGGGTTTAAATTGAAGGCGAAGTGGAGGTCCCAACCATAACATGCTCGTCGCGCCTATCCCCACATGAAATGTTAAATACAAATAGAAAAACTCATAAAATACAAAATTCAAAACTGGAAAGACGACGGAAATTCTCAAACGCTTTGGAGATTTTTCCCTCTTGTAAACTTTTCTAAACCTCATTTTTTTAAGAGAAAACTAGTATCTTTTTAGCTAATTTTATTCAATTTAACATGTATTAAATATTTTTTAAATTACAATTATGTGTTCTTTTTAAATGTTGTATATATTTGGCATATTTTTGTCAAAATATCAATTAATCTCTCTAGTTTGAGCAAGTCGAAAATCAGGATTTGAAAGAAACAAAATACCATTTTCCCTCAGGTTAAGATAGGCCCCACTAAATTCGAGAATGAGATTCATATTGATCCCCAATAACAGAACTGAGTCGAGAAGAGATTTGATGGAAGAGGCAGAACCGAGAATGTAGATCATGATCTTCACCCCCCCCCCACCACCACCACCACCATATTGCCATACCTACTTGTATTTAATAAAATTAGGTGTATTGATTATTAAAAGACCTGTGTTACCTTCCTACTAATGATATTATGTGCAAGTTCATGTACATATACAATCTCATATGACAATTCATTTATTTTGAAAAATAAATAGTTTCTATTTTGAAGTATATGATTTAAAAATATGAAAAATCTATGGTTAGAGATGAAGTCACGACAAAGAATACAAAAATTGTAAAATATGCAACTAAAAAAAAAGAAAGAAAGAAAAAAGACTCGATTTACAAAAAGAATTACGTTTTCATTTATTTATTTCCTATATCTAAACAATTTGGTTATAGAGTAGGGTAGAGGTGCTTCTGTGATATAGAGGCCTTTTAATTTCGCACTTTTATCTAAGCAAGGATGGCTAGGGTTTTAAGAGTTAAATGCCATCCTTCGAAGGATTTTTTTGGAGGCTCGACTAGATTATAACCTTTTTTATGTGAGGCGGAGTATTTGAGAAGCGCAAAGTCTCTTGACGCATGGATTATCGTGGCACATAATCTTGTAAAAATATACATGAATAGCTATTTTTCGTCATTGATATTCGTATATTTGATTTGACTAATCCGTTTGAGATTGAATAATATTATGATAAATTGGTCGAAAATTCTCTAAATTTACATTATTAGTCGCACACGTTTCTAAATAAAATCTTACACGAGGGGTCAAAGATGTGATTAAGCAAGTTAGAATCGTTTGTCATAAATAACTATTTTTAAATAGTTTAAATAATTATTTAAAAATATATATTAATTTAGATTTAAATTTGATGATTGTCATATTAACAATACGACTGATAATATATTACTAATAAGTAGACTTCCGCCGACGCAGGAGAAATGGTCGGCCCTTTGCTTTCTTCGCACTGTCAAAAGCTGCATTCAGTTCATTCTTCGCTGTAACCTAAAAGAGAATCGAAGTCTTCCCAAAAATTCACCTCACCTATACATACAAATACAAATACAAATACAAATACAAATACACAGTACAGACAAATCCACCATTTCCAGTTCACTATGAACAAAGAAATCACTGTCACTTCCCACCTGGCCCTGATCTCTCCTCGGGACTCCCTTTCCCTGACTGTATTTATATAAAAACAAAAAAAGAAAAAGAAAAAAACTTCCCTAGTTGTATTTGTTTTTTGTTTTCCCGTACGTTTTTACTTTAAAACTTACATCGAAGTTTCCCCACAACTCTTTAACTGTCAAAGATTCCGTACTACACAGAAATCATGTTAATGGAAGCTTCTTAATTAGTATTACTGATAGATTTCATTATATGGGGTTTTAATCTTTTTTTGTGGGGTTTTCTGGGATCTTGATTTCTTGAATTCTTGATTTGATTTTAAAGAAACCCCCTTTTTTAATTTGGAAATGGAAGATAGTGGTGCTGGAACTGTGAAATTAGGAACTCTCAATATGAAGCAGCCGCAGCAGCCTGAGCTTGATCGGGCTTTCAATTTAGAGTCTGATGTCTTTGTTTCATCTCCGGTTACTCGTCAGAAAGCTGCTGCTGCCAAACAGATCATTGAGAATCATTACAAGAATTATTTACAGGGCATCCAAGATCGATTAGAAAGGTTAAAGTTTGTGCCTTTTTTCCATTTCATTTTGGTTTTTGTTTTATTTTAGTTAATTAAGGTGGCTTTTGTTTTGTTTTTTTTTTTTTTTTTTTTGTAGGAGGAGGGCTTTGCAGAGAAAGGCGGAGGAAGCAAAGGTTTCGAGCGAAGAACAAGAGGAGATGATGAGGAATTTGGAGAGGAGGGAGACAGAGTATATGAGATTGCAGAGGCATAAAGTTGGCATTGATGATTTTGAGCAGTTGACTGTCATTGGTAAAGGGGCTTTTGGTGAGGTATTTTTGCATAATTCTTCCTAAGTTTTAGTCTTCTGATAGTAAGGGATAGGGAGATTTTAGTTATGATGAAAGTAGGCTTGATCTTATGGAAATTTTCCATTACTTATATAGCTTGTGAATCAAAGAAATGAATTGAGAAACTTGGCTGATAATCGACTTTGGAACTTCATTTTTTCTTTAGTGGCTGGCTCTACTATGCAAATTAAAGTTGTGATCTTCTTTTAATTTATCTTATGTACTAGTTTCTTTAATTTTGCATTTCGAAAGGTAGATTTCAGGTGATAGTAACGAAACTAGGGTGGATTTCAGATAACAGTAATGAAACTAGCTGTGGTAAAGTTTGTTCAATGTATATAATGGTTCTTTGTTATTCTTTTCTAGACTTTTATCAGCATTTCCTGCCTGGATAATGTTTTCGTCTCTAGTATACTGTGGCTGAAAATGAACCATTGCATAACTTTCACTCATATGATTATGTGGTTTTCATGAACTACTTGTTCAATGAATACAGGTGAGACTATGTCGTGCTAAATCTACGGGAGAAATATATGCCATGAAGAAGCTGAAAAAATCAGAGATGCTCAGTCGTGGACAGGTTTGGGATAACAAATTTTGAACACAATTTACTCCCTGTCTCCCACTAATGCTTTTATTGTAGAACACCCGAGTTCTTGAATATGGATAATTGTTTCTGGTAGCATGGATTATAGGATAATCAAGTCTTGTTTGTTTCCATATTGATGAAATCTAGAAAGGGAAAATGCTCATTGTCCTTATGTTGAGTTCACCCTATTATGATGCTATCACATGAATGTGGCTTGCTTTATGCTAATGTATTCTTCCATTAGTTTCCAAGTTTTAGATAGTGATACTGGTGTGCTTGAACATATGGTAGGCATGATGATACAGAAAGGAAACTCTCTTGCCAAAAAGAAAAAGAAAAAGAAAAGAAAAGAAACCCTTTCTTGGTATGCAATAGTCAGTGGGCTACGTAAAATGATGCAATATTTTGTCTATTCTGTTCCCTCTTCCAAAACTTCTTTTCATAAGTAAAACCATGAGCAGGATTTTGACACATACTTGAACTCGAAAATCTATTTGGAATGTGTAGATGACTTGGACATTCATGATATTAATTTTGATTTTGACACTTAAGCTGCATATCTTGAGTCGAACCGTAATCATTTCACTCTATTGTAGGTTGAACATGTCCGATCTGAGAGGAATTTGCTTGCGGAGGTTGATAGTCGATGCATAGTGAAACTCCACTATTCCTTCCAAGATTCAGATTTTTTATATCTTATAATGGAATATTTACCTGGTGGTGACATCATGACCTTATTGATGAGAGAGGATGTCCTCTCCGAAGATGTTGCAAGATTCTATATTGCTGAAAGCATTTTAGCTATACACTCAATTCATCAACATAACTATGTGCATAGGTAATAGTCTCTATTTGATTATTGGGTTTTCAGGTTTATGTGGTCTTTAAACTCTATAAATATGTAGAGAATAAAAGTGCAACCCAGATTTTAGACTGACTTGAGGATATTTCTTCTCACAGGGACATAAAACCAGATAATCTAATATTGGACAGAAATGGTCACTTAAAGCTTTCTGATTTTGGCTTGTGTAAGCCACTGGATAATAAATATTCCTCAATACTTTTGGAAGATGAAGACTTGACAACTTTGGAGCCTCCGAGTGAGAACGAAGGCCATTCCGGCAATAATAGATCTCCTTGGGCAATGCCAAAGGAACAATTACAGCAATGGAAACGTAATCGCCGTGCGTTGGTATGTTTCTCTACTACTTATTTTCTTTTTAGTTGCATTTTTTCAGTATCAAGTTCAATGAATTTGGTGGTCTGATTTATTCATTCTAAAAGCCAATCATCTGATCATTTAACTGAAAGTGACGTTATATGATGATTATTTAACTTTTACTTTTATCTCGGCAGGCATATTCTACTGTTGGAACACTTGATTATATGGCACCTGAGGTCCTGTTGAAGAAAGGATATGGGATAGAGTGTGACTGGTGGTCTCTCGGGGCTATCATGTATGAGATGGTTGCGGGCTATCCTCCCTTCTGTTCTGATGATCCAAGAATGACATGCCGCAAGGTACTCAGATGCTTTTGTTGTTTATTACAGAAAGAAATGATGAAAACTTCTTTTTTACATGTTCTTGAACCGGAAATCATTTTGAAAAGTTAGTTGATAGTAAGTTTCTCGAATTGCCCCAATGTTGTCCTTTTTCACAAACTATTTTTGCTTCCTGCAAACGGCCCCCTTTTAGCTTCAATCCAACTTATCAAAAAAAGGGGGGAAAAAGCTTCGGTATAGACTATTTTTAGCTTTTAAATTTGCTGCATTCTTTTTATGGGTATCTCATCTTTATTATACTAAGCAGATCATAAATTGGAAAACGTGCTTGAAGTTTCCTGAAGAACCGAAGATCTCTGATGAGGCAAAGGATCTAATTTGCCATTTATTATGTGATGTTGAAACACGGTTAGGGACCAGAGGAGTGGATGAAATAAAGGTACATGATGGCAATGGAATTAATTTACTCTTTTCTATTTCACGGATATAAGCATATTAGCACTTGTGTAAGTTTGCAGTTCCAAATAATTTTAACTTTCAAGTACATAATCATTGAGACACATAAAAGGTTATCTATAAGTTGTAAAGACCATTTATTATTGTAATTCCAGGCACATCCGTGGTTTCAAGGCATTAAGTGGGATGCACTTTATGAAATGGAAGCTGCATACAAGCCTACTGTAAATGGAGACTTGGATACTCAGAATTTCGAGAAGTTTACTGATGTGAGTTGTTCATTTCGGTTTAACATACTTCACCCACAGAGTATGTGAAAGCATTTTCAAATGACATGGGATATCTGGCTTTATCGTTAGCAAATTATGCTCTTATTTACAATCTTGAACTATTGTTCTTTTGTAGGTTGAAGATCCACCTTCTGCAGGACCAAGAGTGGGGCCTTGGCGAAAGGTTGTATTTTTGTCTCGTACAATTTGTAGCTTTGCACTTTTTAGTTATATAATATAGAGTAGGTCATCTGATCATCGCATGTAATGGAAGTGTTTTCAACCCATTACTAGAAATTTCCTTCTCTTTTACTTCATATTTTAAAGGGGAAAGAGCACGCTGTCACGCGCAAGAACTCACAGAGCTTCTGAGAGTTGAGAAAAAGAGATGCTACTCATATATAATATACGTAGTTATAATGATAAGCGAGTGCCCATTTTTATACTTATTTGCCCCTTTGTCCTTTGACCTGCTGCCGTGTTAGCTGTGGCTGAGTTCTATATAGTTATTTTTGTTTCATCAGTAACTTTTAGTTCATACTCTGCTCCATGTTCTATTCTTGAAGAAACTTAAACGAAGATACAAAATGTGGAAATTTTCTTCTCGATGCCTCGTTGTTGAACATACGATTCTGAAATCTGATTTTCATGCATTATGGTGCAGATGCTGACATCAAAAGATGCAAATTTTATTGGATATACTTTCAAGAAATCTGATATGATAAAATCGGTTGGAACTTCAGGTCTGTTACTTTTCCTCTGATACCAAGAGTTGTGTTTTTTGCTGTTGTCTTCATATCTTGTGTTCTGTTTTGAAATTGCGATGCGAGATTATTTGGAATCAAGGAAGGCTAGCATAGTAGTTGCCACAACACTTCCGACTCTGGACCATAGGGGTCCCGGTTCAACACTTGTATCCCCTCCCACATCTATAATGCATGCAAATTGAACATCCTTGCCTGACAATGAATATGCTACTCTTACTACCTATAAATACTTCTAATCATTACTCGATTCTACGTCTCACGATACCATTTTTCTCATCAGGCATGGATATGACTGTGAGATCAACTGGAATCAAGAAGCCTCCCTCTTTGGTCTCGTTGTTCGGTTAGTCTTTTTTTTCTTTCAAGTCTTATTTGGGTAATATTTAAAGTTGCACTTTTATGTCTTAAATGACATTATTTCAAGTGTTGTTTAAGTTTAAATTGCCTTTTAACTTGTATTACAGGACGAATAGAGCTTGAGGATACAATTGCAGAAGATGAACAGAAGGAATAATCTTCAACATCAGCAAATTTTTTTCACCAACATTGAGTTTCAGTAACTTTTTATAGGTGTTATTTTGCGAAAACGGCTATCTAATGTACAAAAAGAAGAGAATAAAACATTCAGTCAGCCACGAAGTCAGGAATTTGGCGGGGGCGAAACTGCAACAGTATATCGAATTATATATAAAAACGGCAAAAAAATATATTGGGGGCGAAACTGATAAAATATTTCGAATTACGTATAAAATTTATTATACCTAGTAGTATTTTTAAAAATCTCGGGGCAGTCAGTTCCACATCTAAAATGTGATTTTGTGTTTGTTACCATTTTGTTATTTCACTTCCTTTTTTTACTACTTGTATACAAATGCTAATGTACAGCATAAAAATACATTATCCAATTAATTTGCTATCTTATGGAAATATGGTTTTGAAATAAATGGCAAGGTTGAAATGGTTGATGAGTTAATAGCGTGTGAGATGATATGATCGACAAACCAATGTTCCGTCCATTTTGTGGTTCTAGTGTTGAATTAATCTGAATCCTCAGTTATTTGATATTATGGTTAAGATAGTTGTTCGAAAGTGATATTGTAATTTGCTGAATAACTATAATATTCGTTACATCAAAAAATCTGACAATTCATAATGTTTCATGATAATGAGATGATATTATTGACAAACCAATGTCCCAATCCATTTTGGTTCTAGTATTGCATCGATGATGTATTAATTTGGGTCACCAATAGTCATTTAATATGATAGTTAAAAAATTATTTAAAAATAGTATTGTGTTTTCCTGGCTCCTTAATAGTATCATATTCGTTAGGTCAAATGATCCGACAAATCATATTAACTCAGTACGATCATATTTATTCGTTCACTTGGTGTATTTAGTCATGAAATAATTTTCGTTTGGCAAGGTTGGTCCCTACTGATTGTTTGCAGCTTTGTAGGTCCTCAATCAATTTACGGGTGGCAGACAAGATTCCCAATGATTGTTTGCAGCTTTTTAGATCCTCAATCAATTTACGGGTGGCAGACAAAGATTCCTAATGATCATTTGCAGCTTTGTAGGTCCCTATTCTCTAAATTCGGACTTGTTTTGGGTCCTTTCTCAATTTTCTACATCTTTCCGAGACAATCTACTAGACGGTTGATACGCCCATGATCTTTTAGATTGTTGATTTTTAAGAAAGATGTGTTCACTTAATCACTAATTATTGAATAACGTTCAATTTTTCAAAAATTTGACGGAATGACCTTTTTTTTTTCCCGTAAATTGATTGAGGATCTAAAAAGATGCAAACAATCATTAGGGACCAATCTTACCAAACGAAAATTGTTTCAGGACTAAATACACCATTTGACCTATTTATTCTCTCAACACTAGAGGCGGACGGTGTCCCATCCGATATTCATTGATCTTTTGCTCTTTTTGTTTTTTCCCTTCCATTATTGTTACCATATAGTGATAAAGTAGGTGCCACTTAAATGAATTATTTGAGAAATTTTCAAGTTTTTTTTTGGCCAAGTAAAAAGTTAATCATTTAATGGATTCATAACAGGATTAGAGTTACAAAAAGTGTCTCCCCTATCACAAAGTACAGAAGGTGAAATGGCAGAAGGTTCTATGTAACCTATAGCAGTGTTTGTTTTAGCCCATTGGACTAGATTATGAGCTTGGAAATTAACCAACGTGTTCACATAATCAACATTCCAATGCTTATCTCTAGCCAAAAGAGCCCTACCTGATTTAATCAATTCTAAGCCTGTCTAATGTAAATCAGAATAGGTGTCTTTTAAACATTTAATAACATTTAAACAATACCCTTCAAAAATAGCCTTTGGAACCCTAAGCCTGTCTAATGTAAATCAGAATAGGTGTCTTTTAAATATTTAATAACATTTAAACAATCCCCTTCAAAAATAGCCTTTGGAACTCCAAAGAATTTCAGTTTCTCCATAGATATGAGGGCCACATGGGCTTCTACTTTAAAAAAGCGTTCTCGCCTTTAAAAATGAAATTATGTGAGACAACTAGGACTAAAATACAAAATTTTCATTATCAAATAAATGAGTAAAAAAGGTGCTGTCATAATCGGTGGTTGAGTAGTCGCTAGTAGGTCCATTTAGGATTAGATGAATCTGGTTGAGTTCTATTTTCTCCAAATTGGAAATGAAAATAGAAACCTTGGAAAAAATCAAATTCCACTAATGTCCTACCTGTTCTATCTTAGTCCACAAAATTCCAGGAACAATATGATATTTTTCATGAGCATATGCTTTTGGTGGGACATGGGATGATGGCAAATCCTTATCTTCGAAATATCTCCATGTCATTGCTGTTCTTAGTATATACTCCCACCCTTCCTAGATATAAGACTCTCATTACATGTTGCGAAAATTAATATATTTTTTTAATTAAAATATTAATATTACTCTTTTAAATATGACTTGTATACCACTAATTTTAATTAAGATAATAATAATAATATTTTAATTGTAAAAATATTTTAATTATTATTTTCTTCATTTTGACAAATGTAATAAAAGTCCTATATTTAGAAATGAAGTTAGTACTACGTTACAAAACAGATATTTTTTCATGGGAAGATATTCCAAGTCTTTGATATTTTGGATTAGAGGTTTTTTGCACTGTTCGATTTGATTTTATCCGTCGTATTAATTTAGTTGAATGATTGTGTTTAAAAATAGCATAATCACTATGCTTTTTAAAAAAATTATTGCCTTTCGTTTTAAATTCGGTTTTTTTTAATACAAATTAAAAATATTCTTAAATATAAGAAGATATAAATGTTAGTTTAAGTTTCAAGTTAGTTATGGAAAGTTAAAGAAAAATATAGTTTTTATGACAAACTAAAATGGAAAGTGATTAATAATTTAAAATTGAGATAATAATTTTTTTTTAAATAATCTAAAAGAAAAATAAATCCGTTCAATTCATCACCACGTGTTTAGGGGTAATTAAAGGTAAAATCGTACATTTGTTCTGAACTCACATCTCACACAAAAAATCATCATAAATTTCACTTAAGAAACGTACTTTATTTTAAATTTTTTTTTAAAAAAAAGTACTTTATTTTAATTGGTAGAATCGGTTCAAATTCTATTTTATCGTGTTAAAGGGTCCATAACGTCGGCAACCGGATCCAGATATTTTAGACACCAACAAAATATCTCACCCCCTTTGACCAAAAACCGGGAAGAACAAAATATCTCACCGCCTCCCTTACAAGAGTACGATTTTTTCTGATATCGACCTGGTTTGATGTGGCCAATTCTAAATCACATGTTCTGTATCAATCTACAAATACACATTGGCCCGATGACATAGCAATCTACAAATACACGTGTAAAGCGGTGACAACTGGCACTTCACTTTTATCCACCGATATTTTTCTCAACAATTTCTTCTCTTCCTCATTAAAACAAAACAAAAACCAAACAAACATAAAATAATAGGTAAAAAGCATTGATGAAGTCCATATGCTTCTAAATTTAGAAAATATTTTGATTTTTTTTTCGTCTAATAAATCTTGGTGAACATGCATAGGTTTAGTAGTGTTCCATCTCCAGTAATCCAAATGGGTGTTTCAAAAAGTTGTGCAGAAGATCCAGAGGTTTCATCTCTGCCGGTAAACTTATGGATTTATTTTTGTTTCTTTTTTTAATGAACTTTATTGGGATTTCTTTGATTGTTTTATATGAATTTGTGATAAAGTTCGAATCTTTGAGGGATTCTTGAGATATTTATTGGAGGGTTAGGCAAATTTTTGGATTAATTGTAGGGGGGAAAAGGGAGAGAAGGTTTCTATGTTCGCCTGTAAATTGGGTGCAAGATACATGAATATTTTTTTTTCCTTTTTTTTAAAAAAATTTTTATATGATATTTTTTTTAGCATTTTATGGGGTGCGGGTGCTTGATAGTTTGATTAGAAGGGTCAAATATGGTGTAGGTTTTGAGCAGAGAAAGTGTTGGAGAATCTCTGCAAAGATTTTGTTGAAATCTTTTGCTTTCTGATTGGGAAATTTGGAGAAGAAGATGAACTGCTTATTAATAACGCCAAACAAGGAAACATAAAGATAAAACAATCTAGTATATGGATTGTGTTTTTATTTGAGATTTTATTTTATTTTTTATTTTTTATTTTTTTTCTAAAAGCTAATTGTTTTTGAGATACAATAAGAGGCAAAGTATTTTTTTTGTTATTTGTTTTTGAGTGTAAAACTAAATATTACCTCCCTTCAATAATATAAGTTTTTTATGACACGTAGCTAAAAGCAAAAACACGAGATACATTTTTAGTCAAAATATCAATAATACTCTCTTAAATAGGATTAGTGATATATACGTTCTATTTAGTGGCTCAACTGGTGAAGGATTTTTTTTTGCAATGGACATTAACGGCCACAATTAATTCTTTAATTGATTCATGTAGCTGACCCCAATTACTTGAGATTAATGCTTTGTCGTTGTTGTAATGGACATTATCTGATGTAGATTGTTTCTTCTCAGGAGACTCGAGAGACAGATTCAAAGGCTCCAAAGTGGACAGATGAGAAGCACAGTTTATATCTTAAATCTATGGAAGCTTCATTTGTTAATGATCTATATAGTTCAATGGATATGTTGGATTGGTGCCCCAATGAGGGAGGCTCATCAGAACCTAGAGCTTCCTCTCAAAATCATAACAGCAAAGGGACACCTACCCCTTCTGGTCAGGTAGGATATATCAAGATTTATTTTCGCTACATACCGCTTAATTTTGTGCAATGAATTAGGATTTTAGAAGATATAGTCACTTATATCCCTTTAATTTTATATTAGTTCAAAGTTTTTCAAGATGGATCTTGGGCTAGAATCAATTTTAAGCAAGAAACAACCGTTCGAGTAAAGAAAGTGGAAGGACCTAGCATTATTTGGAAAAGTCCTTGGATCCAACATTACAAAGCGTCTAGTAGGCAGGGAACCAGGATATCTACTGATTCTCATTTGCGGTTGGACCGACAAGATTCTGTTGACAGCAATGCTGGTAAGTGATCATCTCTAAATTAGTTCAATCAAATGTGTTCTTCTTTGTACTCCGAGTGCAAGTGCAATTGATTCGTTCATTCTATTATTTTGTTTCGATTCTCTGAAAAAGAGTATGAGCTTTGACATACAAGGATTTTTAGCTACTTAGCAAGTGAACTAAGATTAAAATTGCATTCTTTTTGGTCCATTTTACTTCTTTTGATGGTTAATTTCTTGGAGGTATTGTAAACGGAGTGGGAGGGTCGTGTACCGTGAGGGTGCAGCATATCTTAACATCGCATGTAAAAGTTTGAAGTGCAATGTTCATTAGTTATCGAAGAAAATCATTCCTTTACCATATTGGCAGTAGAAATCTGTATGCCTGTACATAAAATCTATAAATCAAAGATACCTAGCCTAAGAATGTCGGACGCTCTTCTTAAATTGTTTTGATCTGTGCCATTTGAGGAACTTAAGATTGTGGATGTTATGTTCTCTGCAGAGGTGTCGGATCAAAATTTTATCGATGAAGTCTCTGAAGAAGAGAAGTCGAGCAGAATTCGCAGCAAGAAATGTAGGAAAATATCAAAAGCAGCTAGTTCCGGCAATGATCAAGTATGTTTTATATACTTCATATCCATCATATGAATATGCAACTCTAATTCCAGCAAATTTTAAACATTTTCCAAAATAAATTTTCAGATTCTTCCTTTTGGAAAGTTATCCCTTACAGATGTTGCTAAAGGCCAAGGATCCTCTCAATAACAGGACCTTAATTACGGCCAGATTTTTAAGAAATCGAAGACGATTACAACTGCTTGCTGGAAGGCTGAAGGCTTCATCATATGATTTAATTGAAATGGCTGTATTTGAACAAAGATGGCTATTGTTGTTGTTATAAATATCTTCTTAGGAAAGCTTCTTCGACTCGACGAAAAACAAGATGTGGTGGCTGATTATAACCTAACATGATTCCTTTGTTGTTTGTTTATTTCATTCAACAAATATTTCCAGATTTTGTAGGTTTAATGGTGCCATATTTATGTAAATATTAGTAGTATGAGAAAATATTCTGGTTAATATAGTTTTAAGTTTGAGTGGAACATATGTGGAGGCTGAGATCGAAGAAGACAACGTTATTGGATAATTCTGATTTATATGTACTAGGTCCATTAGACCTCGTGGTTCAGAATTAAAAACATCACCACATACATAATGAGGAGAGGAGAGAGACAAATTTGTGATGACGTGGTTAGTTCTGAACTACAAAGTCCACGTGGAATTTTCCAACGGTTAATTCTGTGTTTGTAATAGCAAGAGTTGTACCTGTTTGAAACATCAGCACAAATGTTTGACTTATTATTATTATCAATTTTAAGTATTAACTTACAAGTATGAGTTTCTCATTCTTTGTTCCATTAGTTAAGAAAATAATAAGATTTTTTTTTTTTCCTTATTGTTTGAATGTGTTATGTTATGAAAGGAAAGAAGTAATGATAAAGGAGTTAGTTGGTGAGATTATACTTTTTTCTTAAATAAATAAGGTAGTAAATATGTGCTAATGGAGCTCAACCTCAAAACTTCAATAATCATGTAAACACCCAATCATGTCCAAGGAGCTCAATTGGAAGATTTTTATTGACATGCTCAAGTCAAATGGAGTAACAAAATATGTTCTTATTTTTGGTATTTTCTTTTAAGAGATGCAACAAGATTTATTGTAAACACAAGTCCTTAGATGAATTCTTTAAGGAAAATTCTGATATGGACCGGGTCCATGTGGTCCAGATTTGGCCACATCAATGCAGAATGAGGAGAGAGAAGGAAATGCAGTGATGTGGCCAAATCTACACCGCATGATCCAGTGGACCCGATCCATATCAGAAGTGTTCTTTCTTTAATGTCAAGTTTTGCTCGGGTAGAGTCTAATGTCTCAGAACTTCATGCCAAAAGCTCTTAGTGCATCTCTTAGAGATTATTTGATCCATTAGTCGGGAATCTATTTTTTTCCTCCGGTTAATCTCACACTTTATTTTTTAAAGGCTTGTACTCAAGGATAGGATCTCTACTAGATTAGTCATATTGTTATATCGTTTAAAATAAATTCTATAGAATTATGATGTGTGGCATAAAGGTATCTAACCTCGTTCCTAAATAATGAGATTAAAAATTCAATTTTTACTTATGAGAATGAAGCACATCTCATGGTCAGTCATTTAACTCTTGGAAGAGCTATTGTGACGAGGGGATTAATTACTATTGTCGACTAGTTAAAAAAAATCCTATAGGAAACCAACATATACCCGTTTTGTCCGAAAAGAAATTAACCGAACCCGATAGTATATTCTTGCCACAGTAGTCTCCACCTCATTCGCCTTCTCCACAAATTCAGGCCCTGAACAAAATCAAGGTACTAATTTCTTTCTATTTTCCAGTATCGTTTTTTTCCCCTTGATATGCCATCTAATTTTCCTCAAATTGTCTGAATCAAAATTTCCTTAGGTAATTTTTTTGTTGTTGCAAGTTTGCAATTAATTTACCGTCTACGATTGCATTTTGATTGTATCTAGGGTTTGCAATTGTTAAACGAATAAAAAAAAATCGAAAGAATGCATTGGTTGACGTCGACGTCGAAGGCCGTACAACACCTTGCACGGCGTCGTGTTAGATGGAGAAGATGTGGATATTCTCGGACGAATGCGGAATTGGGAAATTTGATTGAGATTCGAGGATTAAGTAGCATTGCTGGTATCAATTCGTTTACATCACCAGATCATAAATTTGGGAATTTATGTAATAATAGTTGTAATTATAATAGTAATTATCAGGATATTAGTGGTGTTATTCAAAGGAGGGGATTTTTGGGTTGTGGTGATGGGGATGAAGGTAGTCTTGTACCCAAAGTACATGAGGAACGCCGCGTTTTAGGGTAAGCCTTTTCTTATTTTTGTCTGTATAATTTTCTTTTCAATTGGATTGATGGAGTTTTCATTGTTGTGGTTTAGCCAAGTTTTGATTATTTTTTTTGTTTGATTATAATGTATCAGGATTATAACATGTACTGTTTGTCATTTGAAATGATTTGAGCTAGTTTTTTGGGATCTCACTGCTGTATTGTTAGACGTGTTATTAATCTCTTGGAAGAACTAATCTGTAATTTTCAGTGGATGTTAATTGGATAATGATCTTCAATTTTTTTTGCTGTTTTTTATCAATGTTGACTTGTAGAACTTTCAATTCGGCAGTTTGGGTTGTGGGTGGACAAAGTTTTTCGAAATTGATCTTTTAAGCTTCCAGAATTTCCTTATGAGTTATACTCACATTTACTGTTTCTTTACATCCATTCGTTCAATTTGGTCTTTGTTTAAAGCCAGGACAAGTTTAGCTGGAATGTGTGAGAAAAAGACACGAGAATATATTAATTTTTCAAAGGACAGATATGTGGATTCTGTTATACGAGTTTGACTAATTTTTCCAAAAGCTATAAAATTATCCACCTATTGGTAGATCCCCCGTTGAATGGTCTTTTTGTCTTCTTGATTCCGCATATGAGTTTGTTTGTTTGTCACTTCCTTATTTTAGCATTTTTTTCCTCTGATGCAAAACTTTGCATATAATTGTAAATGCCACATTCCAGAATCCAGATGTTCATTGATGACCATGTGATGTCTGAACTATACTTTATTCATTTGATACTAGATACTCCCCCGAGCAGTTATTTTCTGTGGTTGCTGCTGTTGACTTGTATGAAGATTTTCTCCCATGGTGTCAGCGTTCTGAAATAGTTCGACGTAATCCAGATGGATCTTTTGATGCCGAGCTAGAAATTGGTTTTAAGTTTCTTGTTGAAAGTTATATGTCCCATGTTGAGTTAAAGAAACCAAACTATATTAAGGTAAGAAAATTTCTTGACTATCTCCATAGAAATTCGCCTCTGGTATCTTTCTTTTATGCTTATGGTGGAATTAAGGGGATTGTTTTGCTTGAGAATCTGGTGCTTATAGAACTCTTTGCTTTTGCTATACTGAAACTGGTACCTCTTAAACAGATAAGGCTGCTTAAAAGGGGTCAATTTTTCTTGAATCTTCTTCAGATTGAACATGATAGGAAATCTGGTTATTGAAAACTTTGTCTATTCTAATTACCCATCCCTACACCTATCCCTACACAACCCCCCTCCAAAAAACAAAAAAACAACAAAGCCTTAATTCCAATGGAAGAATTATGTATGGTCGTTAACTGCATTCTTTTCATTTCTTTTTATCCAACACGATACTCTCATCCAAGTCTAACAAATTCATACTCTCCCCACAAACAAAAAAGAAAAGGAAAAAAAGAAGAAAAGGAAAAAAAGAAGTAAAGAAGAACCCCACATTTCCGTTCTTCTCTTTCTGTTAGTTTGGTGGAAGCAGATCCATTCTAGGCATCAATCTCTCTCCCCTCTTCAAATTTTAGCTCCCATCTTGGTGAAATTTAAGTGAATTGATTTGGTTGTTTACTTCTGTTTTATGTGGAAAAGAAAATGAAGTAGGATATAAGTTTCATGTTCCCTGATCTATAACAAAGGCTTGATGGGTTTATGCAGAGTTTAGAACTGTCCAAGATGGACTGTACTGATGTTGCTAGAATGCTTCTACCTTCAGACTTTAGTTTTTTTCCTTACAACATAGAATAAAGCAGGCAGTTGAATGTCTCTGTGGTGGCTCGGAAATGGATATTTCTAGCTGATATGAAGGCTAGGAGAAAGCTGATAAAAATAGTGTTCCTTTTTCCAATTATCTTCTGATATGAGGGCTAGGAGAAAGCTGATAGAAAGCATACATAAAGGAAAAAGGAGAAAATTATTATTTATTTACTTTTGGGTTCAGATTGAGTTTTTTGTCAGTTTGACATGGGGATCTTCCATAGGTAGTCAGGATAGTGTTTTCATTATAATGAATTGTATAAAGTGTAATTTATCGTACCCCCGTGCTCATCTTGCTCATAACATCTTATTTCTCTTGCAGACGACTGCATCTGAAAGTAGTCTTTTCGATCACTTAATAAATGTATGGGAATTTAATCCAGGACCTGTTGCAGGAACTTGTAACCTCCATTTTTTGGTTGATTTTAAGTTTCAATCTCCATTTTATCGACAGGTAAGACTAAAAGGCTTTGAATCTTCATGGTTCAGAAAATGGTAAATTTGTCAGTCAACTTGAAAAACAATTTTTATCTTTATACTTTTACTCAAACCAGCTATGTTCATTATTTATCCCTGGTGCTTTTTCTCATGTTATAGGAAATCCCCTAATCTATGTATTATTAATCCCATACGAGAAATGACAGGACTGCAAAATGGTAGCGAAGTGGTTATTTAAACTTTTGTTTTTTCCTTCTTCTTTTGGGTGTTTGGAGAACGCAGAAAATTGGCCGCATATTTATTGGTTACTTCTAACTGGTTTTCCTGTAGAAGGTCAATGATTTGAGAATTTATTTTAGCTCAGGTAGTAAACTAGAACAATTTGTCTCACCTTGTTGCTTTCGTTTTGACAGATGGCAAACATGTTCTTTAAGGAGGTGGTGTCAAGATTAGTCAGTTCATTCAATGATAGGTGCCATTTAATATATGGACCTGGAGTCCAAGTGCTTGAGAGTTATCAGTAGATGGGGGCTAAGTTTTCCATATAGTTGAAGCTCCAGCTGACATTGATACTTGGTTCGTTTTTAGATTACTGCCGAGTACTGCACTCAATTGATTTGGTCTGACGGGTAAAACCTGTGATAAAATGTGCTATTGATTCATTAACCCAAGTTTCCCCCCTTGTTCAAATTATACGATAACTATAATCAATCACTTTTCATATTTTTTTGTTATTCCAATATGCTTTACTCCTTAAGCTTAGTTATATGACTAGTCTACTTGTAGAATATAAAGTCTTGGTATATACATTTTTTCTTTTCTTGCAAGCTGCAATATATTTCAATCTCGGTGTATTGGTCTTGAGATTTTAGAATTCTGAAGAAGACTTCATTTTGCAAGCAGAAGGCAGTAAAAGGACAAGATAAATCTGAGGTAGAATGATTAGCTCCGTTTTTCGTTGTTAGGGTGTATTTGGATTACACTGCAGTCTGAACAATATCAATTCTAATTTTAGTTCTTGCAATTCTCACTTACAATTAGTAGCTACGGTAAATTAGTAATTATATGATATCAATTATTTTTTTCTAATCGTGACTTTAATGGTGATGTGTCCTTAACTAGGGATAGTTAAGTTCTCCTTGGGAAGTAATTAATCAAAGGAGCAAGGGTAAGAATCGGAGGCTTAACCGATCTGTTTGAATAAGAAAGCACTAACCGAGTTGTGTGCAAGAGAGAGAGAGGGCTGTGCTTTGAATTCGAAATGAGGATTTAATCACCTGCTAAAACAAGCAAAGTTAGAGAGAGTGAGGGAAGACTCTAACTTCGCTATGATGTTAAAGTTAGTTTAGATTCTAGAGTGAGAATTGAAATTAGTGTAATTTTCGTGAGCTAATAAAACATAGAAGTAAATGAAATGTATGGTCCGAGATGTAGTAATCCTAACTTTTATAAAGAATTTTATGGTCCGAGGTGTAGTATTCTTAACTTTTATTACGAATTTGCCACTGTGTTTTAGTGGACTGTTCATTGACGTTGGTACGACCAAGTGGCTTTCACGCATTGATCTCGCCGTCCGAGCAGGCTTGTATAATCTAAGCCTTGCGAAGAGCTCGACCTAGGAGCTGGCCTTGATCCTAGTCAATAGCCAATATGACTATTTTGTAAACCTAAGTCAAATACTCCTTTCTTGGACCTAGATCATTCAGCTTAAACTATTGCCTTGAACTTAATTCCATCAAATAGTTTAAGATTGGTAAAAAAAAATTGGAATAGTCAGATGAATTATCTTAGTACACGAGTTAAACTATCAGCGCATCAGTGTACTTAATAAGCTACTGCTTCATATATATCGTAGATCATCGATATATATTATATATTTTTTTAATGAATGAGAGCCTAGTGATGAGTATCAACAAGATTGCATTGGAGCTATGTGCTCTGGCCTTTACCTCTATTGATAAAAAAAAAATCCACAGAAGAATGAATATCAAAACACAATGAGATAAAGATGATTTGATTAGCTTTTATCCTCATAAGCTGTAAACAACTTAATTCAATTTGTTATCATATGATAAAAACAAACGGTGGGACAGATAAGAAACTCCATCTTGACCTTAGAATAAATGGCCAAGGAACAAAGTGATTGTCAAAGTCTATAAATAATAAAATGCCTTTTGCAGCCCATTTTATATGGTACATATGATATAGAGATTAGAGATTCCCATGTTTTTACCCCATAAGATCTCCAATAATTCATTTGCTTTCGTAGATCCAGCTGGAAATTATTAAAGTGTATGGTCACGAATTTAAATCTATAACATGATTGGTTAAAATCCCTATAATGGGGTCTCGATATAGTCTATTTTTTCATCTCAACCACCAAAATATTCTGATATTTTTCTACTCATTATCTTTTTTTATCCTTTGATTGGATCAATCATAATCAATGGTAATCAAAGGGTCCAATATCCACCGTACTTTTACGACAATAAGGCATCCAATGAACCAAAAAGGTTTGATTATTTTCTTCACTTTATATCGTACTTTTTTATTTTTTCAAACCATTATCCTTTCTTTTTGGCTTAGAAGCTAAAAGAAATAAAGTTGCCAAAATAATGATTTTGTACTAAGGTTTTTGGTTTGTCCTTACATGAAAGGAAAATGCAGCATAATTGAAATCGTTTACGAATGCCGTACATTCGTGTACAATGCTATCTTAAGGCAGGAAAAATATATATTCTTGTACAATGCATCTTCAATTTATATATATATATATTACAGAAGCCTTATACATACATATATTTGTATCTATATAATTATTCAGTACTATTTTCTTAGATTTTCACATTTTTTAATTAATTTACTAATTTTTATTGGTTGGGAATATTTAGCTTAATTAAATTAGGGAAATCAGCCTGTTTAGTCCCCCAGGAATTTTAGGTTAGCCTGTAAAGTCTCCAATGTTTAATTTCAGCCTGTAAAGTCCCCCAGGAATTTTCGGTTAGCCTGTATAGTCCCCAATGTTTAATTTCAGCCTGTAAAGTCCCCCAGGAATTTTTGGTCAGCCTATAAAGTCCCTTACCTATTTAATTTCAGCATGTAAAGTCCCTTATCTATTTACATGTTGCATATAGAGGTTCCACCGCCTCTTCTGCGACGGACTAGGTAAGGGACTTTACAAGCTGAACGAAAATTCCTGGGGGACTTTACAGGCTGAAATTAAACATTAGGGACTTTACAGGCTGAACGAAAATTCCTGGGGGACTTTACAGGGCTGACCGAAACTTCCTGGGGGACTTTACAGGCTGAAATTAAACATTGGAGACTATACAGGCTAACCGAAAATTCCTGGGGGACTAAACAGGCCAATTTCCCATTAAATTAATTGAAAATTAACTTATCTTAATAAAAATTAAATATCAACTTTTATTGGTGCAAAAATGTTAAACTATTTTATTTAAATTGGGAGAGGGGGGATTCGATCCCCCAACCTGCAAGCCGGATACTACGCCACATTGCCAACTACTCTGGCAGATATTTGACAACTACTTTCTTTAATTTTTTTAATGGAATGCTAATTTAAATTTTATTTTGGTTGTAAACTCTTAATTGGCTTATAAGAGTATCCCACATTGAAAAGTTTCATTGTTTTTTTGAGTTTGACAATACTATAAAAGATTGTACTTTGACATGTTTTGAGTTACAAAATTGGGTTGACATTTTAGCCCATCAAATTAATGAAGCCCGCTAATTTGCTTCTTATATTTTTTATTTATATAAATATAAATAGTTAAAGTTTTAACATATAGGGTGGCACGGGGGACAAAAGGAAACTTCATCTTATTAAGTGGGATCGAGTAACCAGACCAAAAAATAAAGGTGGTCTAGGCATCCGTAAAGCTATTCATGCTAATAGAGTAGGGTTGGCTAAACTTGTGTGGAGGATTACTTGTAATAATACTCCGAAGTGGGCTGCGTTGATTAGGAGTAAGTACATTAAATCGGATAATGGCCCGGAAGTGATCTTAAAAAGTGGACCGGGATCGATTAATGCTAGAGCTCTTAAAATTGGTTTGGATCTTTTTCACAAATCTTCGGCTTGGATTCCTGGTTCGGGGGATATTATCAGGTTGTGGTATGATGACTGGATTGGTATTGGTCCCCTTAGAAGTCATATTGTGGGTCCTCTGAACAAAGGTGAAGATAGCATGACCTTAAACTGCATTTATGGACAGTATGGTTCTTGGGTTATTAAGGACTTATCTTTTCACCTCAATACTCATTTGTCTAATTGTATTAAAGCTACGCCGAGGTTGGAAAATGGAAATATTCCCGATAGGAGAAGGTGGAAGGGTTCTACAGATGGGAAATTCAATTCCAAGGAAACTCACAAAATTATTCATAATGATGTTATGGATGAAAAAATTGATGAGTTGAACTGGGATTGGATTTGGAATGTCAATTGTAGCCAAAGAGTCAAAATTTTCTGTGGACTTGTAACCACGACAGATTGCCTACAAAGCAAGATTTGTTCAATAGGAAAATTACCATCTCTTCCATCTGTCCGATTTGCGGACTGGAGGAGGAAACTGCGCAACACCTTCTCAGGGATTGTTACAAGGCAAGAGTTTTCTGGGATAAGCTTGAATTGTTTAATTCTTTTCCATTGATGAAGGACATGGGTTTTCATGAATGGATTCAGAAAGGTGCCTCGTCATGTTTGGAATCAAAAATTAATAATCTTCCTTGGGGTACTGTGTTTGCATTTAGCTGTTGGTCATTATGGAATTCCCGCAACAAAGCCATATTTAATCCTAACATTGTGCAAACTGACCCTTTTGTCTTCATGAAACAAAAGTCAACAGAATTCTGGGCTATGGGACCGAGCAGGAAAGGGAGTAAGAAGGACAAGCAGGTTTTAATTAAATGGGCCAAACCAGAACAGGGTCAATTCAAATTAAATGTTGACGGGTCTTCCAGGGGGAATCCGGGAATTAGTGGTTGTGGAGGCATTATTAGAGACTATCAGGGTACTTGGATTGCGGGTTACTCGAGGAAATTGGGTTTTTGTTCGAATAATGTCGCCAAACTTTGGGGTATACGGGATGGTTTGAATATGGCAATAGAGCTTGATATTCATAATCTTGTAGTGGAAATAGATGCGAAACTTATTATTCATCTTGTACTTCATGCAGATATTTCTTCTCATCCTTTGTTTGCTTTTATTTATGATTGCAGAGTGTTGCTAGGGAGGATACTGGTGCATAGCTTGGACCATGTCTATAGGGAAGTAAACTCTTGCGCAGACAGTTTGGCAAAACATGGAGCTACTCTTGTCTCTCCTTCTTTCATTACATTTCAATCTAGTCCCCCTTTTGTTAGTCAATTAGTGACAGGGGATGCCCATGGAGCCTATTTTGCGAGATTAGTTTGTAATGATACTATGGGAGGTGCTTGATTCTACTTGCTTCCTTGCTTTTGGTTATATATATTATGTTTATTTACCAAAAAAAAAAAAATAAATAACGGGTAATTCAGATGACCGGTTCTTCTGAATTCCGATTGAGCTTATAGTCAAGTTCGATTTAGCTCAGACTTATGCAATGTTCATTTTTTTTTATTCTAATGGAGAATTTTTATTTCCATAATATATTTTTAAAAATAAAAAAATATGGATATTTAAAAAAAAATCAATTCGCTTCGTTTATACTGCAAAAATCAAGTGAATCTTTTTCTAAACTCTCTAAAACTAAACTAATAATTTGTAGAAATTTTAATTTATAATAAAAGTTAAAAATATTAATCTAAAGTCAAATAAGAGAATTAACAACAATAAAAACTCCCACATAAAAAAATAATAATTATTTTTAAAATTTGACAAATGACAAGACTTTAAAAGAAAATTAATGGGTATAAAATTTATATTTCCTCCGATTCAAAATAGAAGTTTTTTTAAAAGTTATTTTTTGTTGCAAAATATATGTCTTTTTACAAGAATGGTGCATTTATTGGCTAATTTAACCCTTATATTATTTTCTCCATATATTCATATTTGTCAAAATGTATAGTTCTCACGCAGCTCTTCATTAATTTATTTGTTCTTTTGGAGTATTAATTAGGGGTACTTTAGTCATCTTGATTAGTATCTTAATTTGTGTGAAAACTCCTAAAAAGACTTATATTTTGAATCGGTAGGAATATTTATCTATATTTATATTACAGAGTCTGTTTTAGTTTCAGCCAATCACATCCTTCTAAATCTCACGTGTAATTTCCATGAATTTTTGTTCAATTAATTATTTTATAAAATTTTGATTGGTTGGTTAAATTTTACTTTGGTTGTAAATTCTTAATTTTCTTATAAGAGTATCCCACATTGAAAAGTTACATTGTTTTTTGAGTTTGACAATACTATAAAAGATTGTACTTTGACATGTTTTGAGTTGCAAAATTACTTTGACATTTTTTCTTTCATTAAATATTACGTTTCCGTGCATAGCACGTGTATTTTTGCTAGTGTATATATATATATATATATATATATATATATATATATATATATATATATATATATATATATATATCTTTAATTATAATGGTTATATATCTTTCTGAAATTTTTTTTTGGGTTTTATTTGGTTCGTATATTGTAGTTGAAATGCATTTTTGTTTTAGTGTCGAGAACTATTTTATTAGTACTATCTCCATCCCCAAATAAGGTTAACATTTGGATTTTAAAATTTTTCCAAAATAATGTTAACATTTGGATTATCAATGAAAATTTAATGAACTTTTACCATTTTTACCCTCATTTTACTTTTCTTTTAACTACAATTTCAATTTCCAAAAAGTAATTAATGAGGATATATTAGTCTTTTAACTTTAATTTTTATTGTTTTTATGAATTTCTTAATCTATGTGAAAAATTCAAATGTTAACATTATTTTGGGATAGAGGAAGTACTATATTACTGAATCAATCTTGATAGTAGGGTTGTTTGATCTAGAGAATGATTAGTTGTTCCTCAACATATATCTTAGTTGTTCCAAATCAAATAATTTGACGATCTTGTTGAGAATTTTACATCGACTAACTTGTGTGCATATTTACAATATATAAGGCTTGAACAATTTTCCTCTCTCGAGGTACTTTTTGAGGGATTGAGTTAGACTCAAGTCCACTTTTAACATGGTAGGCGTGAGGGCATGGTCGTCTCGAACTATATTGAGGCCCTGTACTAGTTATTAAAGTTAGACCCTAATATATTTTTTAAAATATAAATTATAAAAAATCTTAAACATAATTAATTATAAACCCAAATTTTAAGAGTACGAACAATCATAATTGTGCCCCTAATTATTTTTGTATCCATGTACTCATGTCCGAATTTCAAGAAGTGTCATCGTATCATTACTTTTAGAGGTATAAACACATGAAACTTTCCTCAAAAAAAAACATGAAACTTAGATATGTATCCACATCTGACGTCCGTACTCGAATCAAAGTAACAAAAATACTAAGTAATTTTAATAAAAATTGGGGTGCCTAAAAATGAGATGCCCTACATGTCAATTTGGACATGTAAATAGACGAGCCTGCGTGTGGTGGTGTGTTGAGAATCCCATATCGGCCAGCTTGTTGCATATTTGCAATATATAAGGCTAGGGCAATCCTCCCCCTCTTGAGGTACCATTTGAGTAATTGAGTTAGACCAAAGTCAATTTTTAACAGATTTTGATTGGTTTAGTACGGTGCTAACCAGCGACGGATTCCCCTCCCGTCCCTAATATTTTTTAAAACGTCACATTGTCTATGCATATTTTCTTTTTCGCACTAAACATTTTTAAAAAACTATTATATTGCCCCCAAGAAAAGATTTCTAAATTCGCCTCTGATTCTGATAGAATATTCGTTGGCACTGAAACCAGACCGGTGGAAATGAGCAAAATTTTGGTTTTTGTTTAGGGATTTTTGGTCAAAGATGAAAAGGACATTAGATTCTTGAATTAGGACGAGTGTTCATGAAATGTTGTGGTTGATTAGACGTCTGTACCCACGCATGATGGGAATTAGAATGGCTGCTATTTGCAAGTTGCAGAACTCTTACTGGCCGAAGAAGAAGATAAGATCAGAAGAGAGCTTGGAGTTTGGATATGGAATCAGAACATGAAGATTGCCTTTAGACTGGGCCGTCTCAAATAATATTGAGGCCCTGTGTTATTTGAAGTTAGGCCCTTAAATTTTTTTAAAAATTATAAAATTATAAAAGTATCAAAATATAATTATATACCCAAGTTTCAAATGCGCGCAATCCTTAAATCATATTTTATTTTAAAAATGAGCATCCTCCTAACAACACACCTTGAAGCGAAATCGCAAATCAATTTCAATTTATAAAAACTTCTCTCCGTAAATACAACGGTATAACCAACAAAAATTTATATGCAATAATTACGTTATGAAAAACATCAAGATCTTCAATTTTTTTAACTAATAATTATATACAAATTAAGTAATTTTTTAAAAAATTAGGACCCCTTTGAAATGAGATGCCCGATTCCGCATGTCACCTTAGTTACCTTGGAGTCTGTCTTTAGATATTATATTCAAACTAGTTGGTGCATGTCACAACACTACTTCTACTTTCATGTTTCATCTTCTTTTCTTCTGGCCAAGAAAAATTGATTTCCGCGTGTGATTTTCTAGTTTAATCAATGAAGGAAGAAAAAATTGAATTGGCGTATGTCATGTCACACAACCTATTCTGCATGCATGTTTCATCTTCCTTCCTTTGGCCAAGAAAAGTTTAATGTTGTCCACAGTGGCAGATTCAAGAATAAAGAATATTGGGCACCCAACAATAAAAAAAATTGTGTGGAATTACTTATACATTCATCACCTAAATAAAATATATACCCTATATGTTAATTTAATTTTTTTCCACCGAGACATGTTACCCGGCTGCCACCATACTACATCCGTCACTGGTTGTGCATGGACATCAGAAAATTTATGTTAATGGGGTAAAGTTGTTGGGGCAAAATTAAAATTCTACACAAATATTATTTATTTTGTAATGACATTTTTTGAAAATTATGATATTTAAAAAAGAAAAAAAATATATTTTTTAATTTTGAGGGGCGGGATCTCCATAGTTTCGTGTGTCATGTAATTTTCTAGTTTAATCTTATCTGAAAAAAGGAAAAAGAAAAAGGGCTGGTGCATGTCACAACCTATTCTACATGCATGTTTCTTCTTTTCTTTTTCTCCCCAATCAAAGTCGTATATATGATGGGATTTTGGGAGATATATAAAATCTACTTTTCATCTTTGTATTTCATGGCATGGGAAAATGGTCAATGGGAAATCCAGATATATTCATTCTGATTTCCTAGGAAGATAGTAAATAATCACAAGGTCCATATCCCAGTGTGGCTATGGCTTGCCCACGACTGTGATGTCGTGGGTTCGATACCCTTCTCATATATGGGGCATGCTTTAAATTTTCCTTTTTAGGGTTCTCTCCTGTTGAAATCCCACATCAATTAGCTAATGAGCAAATTTATTCTTTATAAGGATTGGGCATATATTCTTGTTTCAATGGAGTCATTCACACTCTTGTCCTTGGATATGGATGCATTAATTTGAATTCATTTCCAATTCAAAAAAATTCAATTTGGATTCTAGATTTCCTCTACATACAATTATCTTTTTACGATTTTCAAGATAAAAATTCAAATAGAAATTTTAGCTTCTCTATAAATTCTAATCCCTTTTTCCATTCTTATGGCTGGATGTCAGCTTCAATGTGCCAATTGACCAGACAAATTGAGGAATTTTGGGAATTGAAATTGAAATTGCAACATGAAGTATTAAATGCCACGAAACAACTTCTAAAAACACAAATGTGGATCTTTCAACATTTGTATTGAACTTCTTGGTTCCACATGAAATTTGTATCAGTATGGCATATTTGGATTTTGATGTTATTGTATAAATGCCACGAAAAGTTGTTAAAGTGCCATATAAATGGTTTTGTGATACTTGTGCGGCACTTTTTGAAAAGTGCCCCCACAAGTGGTGTCCTTTTTTTCGTAACATTAATGAAGTGTCATAAATAAATTGTCGGCACAACTTGTGACACTTTTTAAATACCACAAACACATTGAAAATATGACATATTTTGCTGCACTTTTTGGTAAATGCCGCGAAAATAGTTTAATGTTTTTAAATAAAAATTATTTTATTATTTAAAAAAAATAATAACCGGATGAGGATCCTCGAGCATTATCCATACTCACATATTATCTACAATTTAATATTTGCATTTAGTGAGATTTGAATACTTGACCTCTCGTTGTAAACACTTACGCTCAAACCAATACACCACAAAGACTTTTGTTTTAAATTTAACAAAATTTATTTATATAAAAGAACAATAAATTTTATTTAATTACTTTTAATTTTGATATTAACAACAACGAATTAGAAATAAAACTCTTTTAAAAAAAAAACTGAGCAGAAATAATAGTAAATGAAAATTAGATACAAATTTTAATCTTAACATCATACGAATTATATAATAAGTTATAAACTAATAAGTTTATTTATTATATTTTCTAGTGATATATATATATATATATATATATATATATATATATATATATATATATATATATATATATAATATAATATTTTCTAAATTTGATAACATGAAATTCAATAACTAATTATTTGCCATTTCTTTTGTAAAACTTGAATATGTTATAAAATTGATATAAGAAATGTAGAATATAGAATATATCAGTTTTCTTTTGTATTTCATCTAAAAGATTTTGTTTAATAATTTTAAAATGGAAAAAATTAATTATTTCATGGTCAGTTAATTATAATTATTTATTATCATTAATAAATATATATATATATTATTAACTTTTAAAATTGAAGCACTGAAATAGTAATATCAATATTTTTTATTTAAATTATTTTTAATATAAATTTCATTTACATTTATGAAATTAACTGGTTAAATATCGAATCGAATATTATGCGACACTTTTACTGTACATGCCAAAATTTTAAGGTACTAGTTTAAAAATGTCACTAAAATATGACATTTTGATATATTGTCATAAAATTTGTGGAACTTTATGTGGCAATTGTTAAAAAGTGCCACGAAAATGTGACATTTTCTCAAAATTGCCATAATAAAAAGTGCCACAAAAATATGACATTTTCACATAAATATCGTAAATAAATGACATATATCATAAGTGTCACAAGCTAAATGCCACCAAAGTTCAATTTTACCATAGTGTATGTAAAAGGCTCCCTGTTAAAGGTGTAATCATACTAGTTCGGTTCTTCTGTTGATTGTTGTTAATCATTTCGTTTCCTTTATCAAGAAGCTGTCATGTGTAATTAATTTTTAAAAATTAATCACTTAAAGAAAATGGTTAATAAAAATCATTTTAGAAAATGGTAAAACCTAAAAAAGAAAGTGAGACTATAAATATATAATAGAGAAGAACATATGTGATTCTATATATAACCATGTCCACAACTTTAGACACGTACAATGAAAGATTACTATACGAAACTTTAGAAGAAATTCATGAATATTAAATTAATATTGTTATTAAAAGGGGCCTCATTTTATATTTAGCACAAGACCCGTATTATTTGTGAGACGTATTATTTGTGAGACGGCCCTGATATTAATCATTATAAATGAGATTTCAAAATGATTTAACAGATTGAGGTTACAATAATTGGAGTATTCAATAACAAAGAAAGTTGTATCGGCAAGACTCCTCCCACTCATTGTAATAAAAGCACATTTGGATAGCATTGGACCCATGTAGTCCTTGAGATCAAGAAGGCAAGGTTCGAGGTATAAAATTAATAGAAAGAAGAAAAAAAAAGCTTGGACTTGAGATAAGAAAATTAAAAGTAGTTAATTTCCATTTTAAGTTGTTAGGTTATATATAACTCTTGATGTTTAGTCTCTACAACTATACTCATGTACTCGAATACAAGACTATTACCTAAACACAAGGACAAACTGAGGGGTTCCTAGCATTTTTTTGAAATGCTAAACTTTTTAGAAGAAATTTTTATTTTTTTAAAATTTCTTTGTAAATATTGCATTTTGCTCCCTAAGATCTTTTGAAATTTACTGCTATACATGTATTTATGGAATTCAAATATTCTGTGTAATTATTAACCAGATAGAAAATGATTTTTCTATATAAATTAGAGTTAATAACTATTTATATCACTAAACTATTTACGAATTTCTCTTTATAATACTAAACTATTTTTTTTATCTAAATATGTCACTCAACTATTTACGTTTATCAAAAAATATACAACCACCCATTTTTTGGGTGTTTTCGAAACGATGATGTCACGTGAGTTGCTTGAACATGAACAACGACGAAAAGGAAAAGAAATCTTGGAAAGCGTCAGGCGATAATCGCTTAATTTGTTGTTGTAAGGGCAAGCGAGTCCCGTCAAATTAAGCGAGTTATGACTCGACGTTTCCAATATTTCTTTTTCCTTTTTCGCTTTGTTCATGTTCTAAAGCAACTCACGTGACATCGTCAGCTAAACACCCAAAAAATGGGTGGTTGTATATTTTTTTATAAACATAAATAGTTGAGTGACATATTTAGATAAACGTAAATAGTTGAGTGACATATTTAGATAAAAAAAATAGTTTAGTACTATAAAGAGAAATTCGTAAATAGTTTAATGCTATAAATAACTATTAACTCATATAAATTACAAAAAATGGTGAAACCTAGGGAAAAAGTGAAACAAATCGCACCCAATATCTACAAAACGGACACATGAGGAGACATGAAATGAAAACATAAGATCCTAAACAGTCTTTTGTAATTCGTCTTTCAACCTTTAGGTTTTATATCAGTCTCTGCCTACACGGAAAAACTTTATCCTATGTCAATTTATTGGTCCCAACTCTGAAATTTACTTGCAATTGTAAAGGTATTTTACTCAACATCTTTACTTATACAAGTATGATCGATAAAAACATGTAGAGATAAGATAAAGCCAGTATTAATGGAGTAAGTTTATGATAGAATATTTCCCTTAAACGAGGGAAAACCTATAACCATCCAATGAGACATTTCCATTTCCAAGATACATTTTCAAACGCGAAATATACGTGTGTCAACAAGATCAGAGCATATTATTATTTTTGAACGCCAATTCCATTAAAATAATTCTAGTTAGCATTCAATTTCGGGTGAAAATCGTATGTACTTATACATTTTTTCATCACTCAAAATTTGACATGTATATATTTTTTACAATTTTAAATATACGTAACGAATTATAATTAATTGGGAATATGAATGAGAATATACACGACATACATAATTCCACACACCCCCTCTTCGCCCCGCCGGTCCGCTCCCATTTTCCCAAAACGATACCCCTAGGTAAACCTACGGAGCCAATTGCATGAACACACGCCTCCGACCAACCACTGCGGACCTTCCTGTCCAAATAATTAAGTCCCCACTAGCAGCTCCTTGTTGGATTTTGCGATGATGCCCCTTACGAAAGTAGCGTAACTAAAAAAAAAAAAAAAAAGTAGCGTAACTCAATCACGAAATTATCAGCACCGTGCAGATATTTTTGAATTGTTAAATAAAAAAAATGTAACAATTATAGTATAAAATAATTATTTTTGGTATCTGAATAGTTATTTTGTATCACAATCGTCGAATCTTTAAATCTAATGACTCAAAAAGTGTTGAGAATTTACCTCTCACCACCTTAACCAAAATCATTACTATCAAGGACGAAGTCAGGAATTTAGCGTTGGGGGCGAAACTGCAATAGTATGTCGAACTACATATAAAAACGACAAAAAAAAATCTTGGAAGGATGAAACTAATAAAATATTACGAACTACATATAAAATTTATTATATTTAGTAGTATTTTAAAAAATCTCAAGGCGACTGTCCCCGCTCTGTCTTCGTCCCAGATTACTATGTATTAGAGCATGCAAATCTACGTAACCAGGAAAAATCTCACAAGTGTTATGCACTCAATTGAAGGCTGACATCTTTCATGATTTCCTCGAAGAACCTTTAGTATACGTAGTGATCGAGCTCGTGTAATGCCGCTTCTTCCGTTTTTTCGATTAATCCATTACTCTGAAACCTCGGATAAGTAAGGAAAGATGAAATGCTATATAACATTGGCCTAAGTACCCATTATCATTTTGGGATATCTTTTTTGGCATAACAAATTCAGTTAACAAATAGGTGATGGTTAGTGCTGCAAGACCCATATATCGCGTTGCAAGCCTGCAGAAAGAAAGATCTAACAAGATTTTGAAACTGTTTATTTATTAGGTATACAGAATCTAACCAACTACAATTAAAATCGGGAAGTCGGAGAAGAGAAAGAAAGAGGACAGAAACAGAGTCCCTTCCCTTTTTCTTTTTCTTTTTTGTGTGGAAAAGTTCCTTCTTTTTCTGTACATAAAGGATTAGATATCTGCACAACCCAGCTACATGCAGATTTCAGTGTGCTATATTATCTTTAGGGCCCATCCGGTGCTGTGAAGTTGGGCAACCCATTTCTGTCAGTATCGTGCAGAAAAATCTTGAACTCTTTTAATTTACCATTTTCAAATAGCTATATGGTATCTAATAGATACATTTTTTTTTTGCTAAGTAATAGATACATTGTTTGCACAAAAAATGAACTAGAGTGGGGTAGGGGTAGGGGTGGGGGGGAGTTTGTTAAAAATATTCATGGTAGTTAATATATTAGTTTAATTAATTTTATATTAATAGTTGGGATTATCTGTGTTACTTATTATGGTAAATCAATAACCTAATTTTCGTTTTCCAGTCTATAGAAAATTGCTGCTATAGCACATCCCGACCCTCTATTGTCTCTTATTGCTAGTTAAAAACAACCAAATCTTAAAGTCATCATTTTATGTATTTCTATCTATAATTACCTTTTTTTTCTTAAACTCAACATGCACTAATTAGGACTTACAAAACAATAGAGAAGAAAAAAAAAACTGCAGTAAGGTAGATACGTAGGAATGAAGATGGATGCAACATATACACTTTTGAGAGTAAAATCTAAATTTTTGGAGATGAAATATTTTTAATACTGTAAAAAAGAGAATTTTGAAAATATTGAAGGCAGACGTCACCCTCCTCCCCTTATCCGTCACTACATAGGTCCAATTCTTTAAGTTCGCGGAGGTATTGGTTTCATGGTAAAGCTACCAAAAGTTGACACGTTAGTTTGTTCATTGATCATGCATTTGACGACATGCAACAACACCACTCATCATCTAGGAGAAATTACACATTACTCTCCAGACTTATATTATATTATACTGATATAGCAGATCTGCCATGGCTGAATCTATGTATAAGTGAGTATACTCTGAATCTTTTGTAATATTCTATGCAATTTTTTCTATCATACTTACTAGTCTTTGTTTATAATTTAGTATAAAGCTTTTGAGAAAAGCTTCATGTATATATATAAATAATTTTTTTTTTTAATTTTTTTTAACTAAACTTTTTTTTTTTAATTCTTTATGTACATAAATTATTTTTAAACTGCTGTTTTTTATCAAATTAGTGTGAAACTGGTGGTTTTCTACTACTTTTAATCGCATGTTCTAATATCCTCAGTGTTAAGGATTTAACTTGACAAAAATATCATTAAGACTGGCAAACATATATAGAACACGTGTTCAAAAGTGATTGTAAATTACTAATTTATACTCCCTTCATTCCTCAATATAGCTCATTTAGGACACTTTGAAAAAAGTAAGGAACTTGAACAAACAATAATCTTTCCACCATAATTCCAATAATACCTCTTCCTTCCTCCTTCTCTTTCACTTTTCCAATAAAAGATATGTTGAGGGTATAATTGGAATAAATTATTGACACCTAATAAAAGACACGTAAATGACAATTAATTTGGATACATATATCTCATAAACGACAATTAAATTGGAATGGAGGGAGTACTATTTTGACAAAAACAATAGTTCAAAAATAGTATATATATATATATATATATATATATATATACACACACACTAAGAAAAATAAAAAAATAAAAAATATTTATTTATATATAAGAAGATTTTCTCCACAAAAAAAAAAAAATTACAATTATAGGAGATGTTAAAAAAATATATAGACTATTAGCTAAGTAAGTATAAATATACACAAGAAAACCCTAAAGGCTGAGATCCTCAATGACTCAATAGTTCATATATAAACAATAAGTGTCCAATCTTCTACCTAAAGTACATGAAGGACAACATGGTATATTCATTCGACACGTCTTACTTCTTGTAGTTTCTTTAATTATATTGGATGATTGTTCGAGTTGAAAGAGAAGGACGTATTGCCCCCAAAAGGCAAACAGTTTTCGCAATGTTAATAATACAACTTTTGCAAGTTCTCAGTGTTAGACATTATATTATAATGCATGTGACAAAGTATAAATGAAACTCTATTGACAAGACACGAAATGTACCATATTCTTCTTCACGTTTTATTGTCATGTTTGTGTTTCCTAATTAAACAAATTAATTATTGTGCTATTCTCAAAACATTTCATGTTTGTTTCTTACTTGTAAAAAATAAGTACATCTTATCAAATTCATTATTGTGCTATTCTGAAGGTTTATCTATTGCATGTAATTACAAAAATTACCACGTATAGAACAATTAATCGCTTCTCATATTTGAAAAACCAACTTTCAAACTCAATTTTGAGAACTTGCAAGAGAAAACGGCTACAAATGGAAAATTATGAAGAAAATAATAATAATAATAATAATAATAATAATAATAATAGGGATCATTTGTTAGCAAAAGCAAATTATGAATAATAATAATAATAATAATAATAGGGATCATTTGTTAGCAAAAGCAAATTATGAATAATAATAATAATAATAACAATAATAATAGTGCTCATTTGTTAGCAAAGAGCAACAAAAAAGAGAGGGATAAAATATAGCGCCGTTGCCTGGGGATCAAACCCGGGTCATCCCGCGTGACAAACAGGGAATATTTACCACTGTATTACAACAACTTATTGATGTTTTAAATGATGCAAGGACTTATTAGTTGTTAGTATGAAGAATAATTCCAAAATAAGATAGTGCTATCAGTCAAGGTCCACGTCCAAACCCTACATCTCCATGTAGGGGCTCAATAGGATATTATGTGAGTAGCAAATAAAACTAGTATCATTAATATATGTTCACCTCTCAATTTTCCAATGTAAGCACTTGTTCACAATTCTTTTTATTAAAGAAAAGGGAAAGAGTAGAAATGATATAGGTACAACAAATGAAACCTGAAAAAAAGTTAATAGCACAACAAATGGACATTTGGTCTAGTGGTATGATTCTCGCTTAGGGTGCAAGAGGTCGCCGAGTTCAATTTTTGGAATGCCCCAACAAATGACCATGTACAGAACAATTTGTAAGATAGGCACACGTTAACCTTATTTAAAATGTGATTGATTTTACAATCAAAGATACTATGTGAAATCTTCAATTTTCCCTCTTCCTCTATTCATATCCCACCGACTCGGCTAGGGTGTTGAACACTCTATTATTCAACACCTACAGAACTACACATCAGCCATTAGATGAAAAATATTTTATATTCATTGGCTAAAAAATGCGGAGTTTTTAATGGTCACTTTTAGGATTGCCGCACTGGATCCAAACAATGTAGAGAAAACAAGCGCCCAAATTCATTTTCTTCTCAATCTTGAATTTCCGCTTTCTTCTCAATTAGCCGTCCAAAATAATGGATTTGTTCATCTTCTTCCTCTTTCTTATCAATCAACCACCCAAATTTTTTTTATAACTTTTGAAACCAGCTACCACGATTCCACCATCTTTCATAACTGTAATCCAACGACTTCAACTATAACTCTCCATTAATCCATAACCGAGCTCCATTACTGTCTATTTTAACCTTCATCCATAACATTCATCCATCACTGCTTATTATTCATTTTTTGTTGGTAAGTTTTTTTTACAGTTATGGTAGATGGTGAGAATCGTGGTAGATATTATGTGTCCTAAAAGATGTTAGATGTTTTTCTAACAGGTGTAAGTAGGGGTGTCAATAGAGCTATGTGAGTCGATGTTGACTTAACTAATGCTCAGCTCACATAAAAATTAGAAAGTTAAGCTCAGGCTCAGCCCGAAAAAGCTCAAAAACATTGAGCTTACGAGCTAAATTTATATTAGCAAAGAAACAAAAAATTTGTAGCAAGAATATTATAATACAATGAGCATTGAAACTAAATTCTGACAAAAATACAAAAATATATAATAATACAATGATACTTAACTCTTGAAGCAAAATAAACTAATAAAAATATAACAAAAGATAAATACATTATAGGTCTTCTTCTTTTTAATTAGTATTATTATTATTATTATTATTATTATTATATATATATATATATACATTATTTTAATTATATTATTCTTATTCGGGTTCGAGCTTTTTTCGGGCTGAGCAGGGTCAAAAGCTCACGCTCAGCTCACATAAAATTCGAGCTTGAATATTGAGCTCACGCTCACATTTTTTTCAAGGTATGCCCGAACCCGTTGACACCCCTAGGTGTAAGAGTGGATCTAACAATGAAATCATAGATTCAGGATTTCACAGAAATCTGCTAAGATAATTGATATTATCATCATAAGCTCCCTTTAAATTCAAGTTTAGAAAAATCTAAGAACGGTAATAGATATAAAATAAATTCATAATAGCTATTAACATGACATATAATAGCTACAAGACAAATTCATAATAGCTATAAGACAAATTCATAGCTATAAGACAATTCATAATAGCTGTAACCCTCTACAATTTAAAATATTATAATTAAGATTATACAATTGGAATGAATTGATTTAAAAGTTTAGAATCACATAAACTTTTTCTGGTTCCTTTGTCTTCAAGAAAATCTTTTTTTTCTCTTTTATTTTGATGAAATTTGCAATAATCTTTTCATCATCTTTGGTGGAGAGAATTAAGGAATTTGAAGAAGAAGAAAAACTCAATCTGAGATGGAGAAAATTAAGGAATTTGGGATAAATTTTAGGTAAGATTATCTTGATCTGAAAATAAAATATAAAATCGTGATTGAGGTGGAAAATCTGTTGGGTAAGCAGTTTTGAGGGATTGGATTGGGTGTGGACAACCCAACATACATGTGGATACCTTACAACCACTTGATATAAATGATCTCCATCCAACGACTCCAAACGTGTTCAACAGGTGCTGAATTTGGAGTCGTTCAGCATTGTAGCCAAATGCATATCCACATGTATATAGAGAACATTTTCTTATGTATGAATCAACAAAATAGTCAACTTCTATCACTTTCTATTGGATTGAAAAAATCAAATGTGAATGTTTATTCGTAAAAGTCAAAATTTATAACAAAATTGAACCATTTTATTATTGACTACTGACTGTCAATTTATGAACGATTTGAATCACCCAATTTATTATATGAAAAAATATAAATTGATATAGCAATGTCTTTCTTAGTGTACTTTTATATTATAAAATGCATTATCACTATAAAAGATTTCAGAATTAATTAATTATTTCATTAGACTTTTCGAAAATTTTGTCTTAATTAGGCCCCTCATTTTCTAGGGACGGTTGTGTATCAAATGATCGTTACAGTTAAGTTTGAACAGTAGAGACTATAATCTTCTCATATCAGAATTCTCTTGAAGAAGGATATTTTGATGGTGATAGGTGTCTTCCGGCTGGCATATTTCCATGTAAACAAGAAAAATACAATACCCTACAAATTTTTTAAAAATAACAGCAATAAAAAGAACAAACTAGAGCTTAAGACAAATTTGATGTGATTTCTTTAGTAATTAAGTCGCTCTTTTTCTTCCCTACAATGTCTTTATTTCTTATTTTATTAATTTTGACTAGGTTTTCAAGTCATCAAACATCCACGTCATCACCCAGCGACGGATCCACATAAGGCTGAGTGGGGTCATTTGACCCCACTCAAAAAAATTTTTTTTTTTTTTAATTATATATGATGTATTTTACTCCATTTAGATAATAAATGTATAAATGACCCCAGTGAATTATTGTATATATCAAATGACCCCAGTGATTTTTTTAATTATATATGTTATATTTTACTCCATTTATATAATAAATGTATAAATAATCGCAGTCAATTATTGTGTATATTAAATGACCCCAGTGAAATTTTTTCCTAGATCCGTCACTGTCATCACCAACACGTGAGTCTTTTAAATTTGACACCAAAATAAGGTACAAAAAGATAGTTGAAAACCCGTAATGAAACACATGATTCATCTTCTATAATCATCTAGTAATATAAGAAAAGTCGCAGAGTATCTACAAAATCTGGACTGGCTTTTTATTGGCAAAGTATAATCTCACACGTTGATTTATTGATGTAGTTCTACAAAATTTGCCCTAATTTATATGCCTTCTTTTTTGTTTCTTGTAGGATCAAGACACTAAAATGGAGCTTAAGGGATCTGGTTCTCCATGTATTAGTTTTTTTTTATTGAATTGTAACCGGAAAAAAGTGCAAACTGTAATAGTAATACAAAAAAAAAAAAAAAATTAATAATAATAACTACATATGTTAGCTGTCCACAATTAGCTCAATTTGTCCAAAATAAACAAAAACGACTAAGCATGAATAACTACATAAGTTAGATTTCTCGGCTAAGCATTTTTGGCTATAATTGACTTAACTCAAATTAAATATTACTCACCCTGCTAATATATAAAATAAATAAATTACGATATTTTTACTATTTACTCTCAATTTAACTAATTAATTGATTAAGTGCTTAACTCCCTAACACTATCCTAAACAAAAAACGGGGAGCATTTCCTATCAACCAAGACTCTGAAACTTTTATATTCCAACTGTGCTGAAACCAACATCTGAGAGGAAGAGTCCGACGGCTTCTCTTCATTCCATGGGTTCAATCAACTGTATAAACCGCCAAGCCAAAGAAAAATAAAAGTATCTTATTTAAAAGATTAATCTATTATCTTAAATTTGAATTAACTAACAAATTTCAAATAAAAATATTTTCATCGTCTATAAAAAGTTTTTATGAAATTTTTTAAAATTTTACTACATGTAGCAAAACACAATTAGAATATCTAATATGTAACGGAGGGAATAACATATTAATAGAGAGGGACAAGCCGTTTTTTTTTAAGTCTGATTGGGCGGTTGCCCCATATAGGGGAGAAAGAACTGCCTCAGACGAGCGAGAATATAACTCTAGAAAGAGAGATTAAAGCTTTATCGCACGCAGCGGAAGATATCGAACTCACGACCTCAAAATCATGGACAGGCGTCTGCCCCACTGGGATTGAACACCTTTGATTGGAGAAGCCGTTTTGATTCGGTAGCGATCATTATTGTCAATAATGATCGCTACCGAATCAAAGTATTATGAGTTCAAATTCAGTGTCATGTCCATAAATCTCTCGCTCAATAAAAGAAAAGAAAACATTAATTATCAACTGAAAAATTTCATTCTAGAATTGTTGGGGATAAGTTTAAAGAATCAGCATGATGTGTTTGGTAGAATTTATTAGATATTAATTTTGTTCATTAAAACATTTATTTACTCTATCATTGAAATAACTAACTTTTTTTTCTATAAGACGTAGAGTATTCGAAGAATATGATAAAAAAAATTGGGTTTACAAAATCTTGTCATCAATATAATATCATGGTTATCTTCACGCGTTGTCACAATAATATTTTTTCTAAAAGATGTAACGTATATTTTGACAAGATTGGTCATTATTTGTCATGAGAGAGAAAGATGTAATGTATGTTATTATAAAATTTATTTAAACATGAAAACTACATCACTATAATGTATTTTATATTAATATCTTAAACATGTTTTATGTTTTCTTAAAAAGCACTCATAAAAGGTAATTAGTATGTCATGAGTCCATGTCATTGATTTTTGTAAAGTAAATAAAAAGGTAAGTTATGAATGGTATTGGGTTGAGTTTCAAACTCAAACTTTTATGAAATGTGAGATAAAAAATTTAAATTCAAACTATTTAATCTCACCCTAGACGGTGTGTCGTAAAATCAATACTCCAGCGTGGTATTTAATCTCACCCTAAAAAGTTAAGGCATTGTAGGCTCTTTCTTTAATTTATTTGGTTATTTTTTATTTTTAAAAAATATGATAATTGTTTGGTAAATTTTCCACGTATGCAAAACAGTTTCAACAACAGGTAGAGATTTTACATTGTGACCATGAAACCTATCTATCTGTGGATTGTGAAAATCGTCTGTACGTACCCTCATGTGTGTATTTATTTTTGTGCTTAACCAATAAGAATTTGACATGTGATCATTTTTTTTAAATTATATATACATATGGTGAATTGTGATTGGTTGGGACACAGAAATGGATACACAGACGGATACAAACGATTATTTGCTATCTGTGGAGGGTTCTAAAGATCACCACAGCTCCACTACGGAACGGGAAAAGTTTCGCACGTGCAGAATTTTTTTCGACCGCTAAATTAAAATTTTAACGGTTAAGATTGATTAAAAAAACACTTGTTCTGGTTTTCAAAACACCTTTTGTTTTTAAGCCAAAAACACTTGTTTTTAAGCTAAAAATATCAATTCTGAGATGTTTCGTATATACTGGGGGAAAAAAACATGTTCCGCATAGGAGCCGGACTGTCTAAAGATTATGGTAAAAAATTGTCTATCCCGTATATGTTCTCATTCCTTTACTCAATCACTCACAGTTCACCATATTGAAAAAAAATATCCACATAATAAATTCTGAGCAAAAGGTAGGATAGACTATTTCCACCCAAAATTATGCATATCTTTGAGTAAATATATGTCCCAAAAGAATATTGAATAGGAATTTGTTTTTTTGGTGGAAATATGTCTTTGTGTCTAACAAAATTAAATTTTATCTAAATTTTGTTTTTTTACTTGCTATGTAAACAGGTGACTTGTTTTGCAAACATTCGTCACAATAGCTGATAATGTGGTGTCACATTCGACCAATATGTTGCCGGATCGAATCGCCAAACCCCCTAAAAAAAAATTTTTAAAGAAAAAAAAAGAGGTGACTTGTTTTGTTTGCTTGCCTCTATCCTCCCACTCTACCCCTATATAAAGTCCCCAAGTGCCCAATTCAAGACTTCAACACTAAAAACCAGAGGCAGAGAAACAAAAAGAACCTGTTGCATTAGTAGTGGTAGTAGTAGTTTCTCAATGGATATGGAGAAGAAGAAAATCTTTCTCAACATTTTTATTCTTTTTGTTACTCTCCTCTCTTACTTCTTCATAAAAAACATTAACAAATTATTTTCTTACATCTCTATTTTCTTAAAAAACAAAAAAGTTGCCTGGAAAAAAGCTAAAGTCCCTCCAGGTTCAATGGGATGGCCTATTTTTGGAGAAACTCCTCTTCTCTACTCTCAAGATCCTAACATCTTTTTCGCCGAAAAACAGAGAAGGTTTTTTCCCCGACTAATTAATCACTTTCTCTAATGCATGAATTTAATTAATGATATGGGATTTTGATTTTGATTAAATTTCCAGGTATGGTGAAATTTTCAAGACACAAATCCTTGGTTATCCATGTGTGATGTTGACTAGTCCTGAGGCAGCAAGGTTTGTATTAATCAATCAGGCTAATTTGTTCAAGCCCACATATCCCAGAAGCAAGGAGATTTTGATCGGTCCAAATGCACTGTTTTTTCACCAAGGAGATTACCATTTTCGGCTCAGAAAGCTGATTCAGGGCTCCCTCTATCCTGATTCCATCCGAAACCTCGTACCCGACATTGAATCCATCATAGCACCGGCATTGGAGTCTTGGGCCGACCGTCGTTCCATCAACACTTATCAAGAATTGAAAAACGTTAGCATCTCTTATTAAAATTCCTAGTATTAAAATTCTGTTTTTACAACGTTTCCTGAATAAATTTTTTTGTTTTTTTTGTTTTTCAGTACTCTTTTGAAGTTGGCATTCTTGCTATATTTGGGCACTTGAACACTAGTCGAAAGGAAGAATTGAAAAGGAATTATTGGCTTGTAAACAAAGGTTACAACTCTTTCCCAACAATGCTGCCCGGAACTTTGTACAGAAAGGCAGTACAGGTAACTACTTCCTCATAAATCCATCCATTAAAGTTCAATTATTTAGGATGTGAGCCTGAAATCTAAAATATTGTGTTCAGTATTGACGAAACACTGTCCAAATACATAAGGACATTCTTGTGTCCTACTAAGACCTACCTGGATCATTAATATCACTTATACATGTTGAATTATTATATCGTACGTGTAAGATGATTTAAAATAATATAATTAGTAACAGGTGGGGCCTGCATATTTTTCCTTTTCTATGATCATTTTGTTTGAGAATTACTGTCCAACTATGAATGTTGTTATTGTTAGGCAAGGAAAAGGCTCAGTGCAATTCTTAATGAAATTATAAGGGAAAGGAAGGAGAAAAGAACACCAGAAAAAGACCTTCTGGGATGTCTGCTGAACTCGAAAGATGAGAAAGATGAAGTTCTAAGTGAAGATCAAATTGCTGACAATGTAATTGGAGTTCTTTTCGCAGCACAGGACACTACAGCAAGTGTCATGACATGGATCATTAAGTACCTCCATGACAACCAGAAAGTTCTCGAGGCTGTTAAGGTAAATCACGCAGCACCTTTTGACTCGGAACTATAGATCCCCGGTTTTATATGTTGACCATCGTACGAAATGTCGTTTATTGCAGGTAGAACAAAAGGCCATTTACCAATCAAATGCCAATGTAAATCGTCATTTGACATGGGCTCAAACAAGAAATATGCCAATTACTTACAAAGTAAAGTTTCCTTTAATTGCATTTAAAAAAGTTTCGTTACATTGTACTTTGAATCTTCTGTAACATTCTCTAATACGATCTGGTTTCTCTGCAGGTCATACTAGAGGCCTTAAGAACGTCGAGCATTATATCTTTCACATTTAGAGAAGCAGTAGCGGATGTAGAGTACAAAGGTGAAAAAATTTCTTAAAATTTCGGAGAAATAACTGTTCTTGTAAGACTTTAATAGCTCTAAAGGAACTGCAATTCACTGAAAATTGTAACTTTGTCAGGGTACCTTATTCCAAAGGGTTGGAAAGTCTTGCCTTTGTTCAGGAATATTCATCATAATCCAGAGTTCTTTCCTGATCCTCAGACATTTGACCCTTCAAGGTTTAAGGTAATAATTCAGACAAGATTTTTTTCTACTCTTCTGAAACTTTAATAATCTAATCTTGTTCTTATTAAGGTTGCTCCAAAACCAAACACATTTATGCCATTTGGAATTGGAGTGCATTCCTGTCCTGGTAATGAGCTTGCCAAGCTTGAGATGCTCGTCTTGATCCACCACCTCGTCTCCAAGTTAAGGTACATTACTCTACTTAGAATTTTTACTAGAACTTGTAAATTGCAAGGGCCCTCGAGTCCAGAACCCCTCACGTGGATGGAGGGCTGTTGTTCGAAGATTCATTCAATGATTCTCCATCAACGTGGGAGGTCTAGGACCTTAGAAAGAGTAGGACAGCGTTCTCTGTATTGAGTGCGGAATGATCTTTTTTATACATTAGGGGACGAGAATATAAATCGAACTCAGAATGTGTCTCATAAGGACACTACTTGATTTTGGTTGCAGGTGGGAAGTGGTGGGATCTCAAAGTGGAATTGAATATGGCCCATTTGCAGTACCTATGAATGGACTCCCAGCCAGATTTTGGAAAGAATCTACTACATAATGGGTAGTCTTGGTGTTCGATTCACATCTCTGTCCAACCAAAAGAAAATAAAAATAAAATATTACAGTAGAATTTAGTGACTGATTCTGCCAATTTTTCTCTCTAAACCATTTCTTATCAATTCTCTCCTCAATTGCAGTTAGTCTTAGAAAGAAGATGATGATCCTATATCTCTCTTCATTTCAATCAAGATTTTAATTTGACATCAACAGCAAGTTGTACCATTGTTGTAAGAATCAGGAATTAGAAGGAAAAAAAAATTGTACTTGAACAAAAAGCTCAGAAGCTGATTGAATGAATTATTTTAACGTCGTTTGAGAACCGCACTCGCTATGTCAAAATGGATATCAATTGGTGATATTAGATGCTTATGTCAATGCTTATATACTAATCAGACATTTCAAACGTATCCCATGGATGAGGTTCACATACACCCCAATACCATTCTAGATGTTCGCCCCAAACATATTTGGTCCAGGATGAACCAGGTCGGCAGGTTTCTAGAGGTGACTTCCACCCCGTATGGTGTAGCACTAAGTTTTCACACGTCTGCCTGGTCTACGTGCTCTTATACCACAATGCCACGCCCTGAGCCCGCGGCCACCTACTTGGCAACCGTATTCGTTATGCCAAAATTGATATCCCGAGATGACCATAGGTACTTAGGCCCATCTTATTTACCAGTCAGAAAATTCAAAGTTATCCATGTAGGATGAGGTTATCATATTATTCCTTTCTTTTTCGTCCTTTTTCACTTTTGACTTACAAAAAATAATTGTTCTTTTTTGTAAAGGAGATCGGCTCTATTGTGTTTCTGCCAAATTTGTCCCTCCTGTTAAACCTTTCCAATAGCATTCTCAAAAGTTCCTTATCTGAGGTAGTGGAATAAGCCAAGTGTTTAGTGTTTCACTGGTTCAACCAAATCTAAAAGAGTGGTGTCTTCAAATATTTTTCCTCTCGCCTTTTTATAAATAAAAATAAATCAAAGAATTTCACAGCAGGAGCCAAACGTAGGGAAGTGCCAGTCTAAATGAGCAGTGCCTCAGCTCAGAAAGTGGACTGCTTTGTTGACCACAATCAAGGCAAGGAAACAAGCCTATATGTATTAATACTAAATGTGGCTGCTAGAGCATTTTGTAGTCTGATTCAGGAAATCTGTAGTGGTTCCGCTGCTGATAATTATTAGGTATGAAGTTCTCAGATTCTGCAAGCTGCATTTTATACAGAATATATAGTGATCCCAAAATAAAAAAAAACAAGTTGAATCTTTCATCTGGAAATGATTAGTTTAATGCACGATAGATTCTCAAAAACAAGTACTATAAGAGTCATACTAATCATTTCCAGGAGTAAATTATGTTCCTTTTCCACGAATGCACGGAGCACTGATTTTAGAATGACTGGACTAATAATCCGAAGAATCTCCAACTACACTTACACATTGAGCACAAGGAAGAACATAAGTCATCAAATGTCAATTGCTTTACTTTTCAGATATATTGCAGGAAGATTGACTATCTAGTTTCATATCATACAAGATTTCATCTCACAAAACACACAACAATCTTTTTTAATCACAGAATCAATTACCATTGTCATTGCCAATGCGCAGGCGTTTGCTTCGCAAGTATAGCCAGATCAAGTCATGCATCTTGAGTAGTAGTAGGAGGAGCTGTGTATTTAAGAATGGCCGCGAGTATCCTCTCTTTGTCTCTGGTTGGAAAAGCTTCCAACAAGACTCCATTTTTGTAAAAGTGGAAAAGTGGCACTGACTGCATCAAAGTAGTTTAGTTACTGTGAGAGATGTATATCTAATGTATCCAAAATTTTATATCACCTAAAATCTTTCAGAGTTCGGTTAAATTTTATGATCTGATTTACTGATTTCAAATAAAGTAACATATATATTAGATGAAAATCATTTAACAGATTTTACCCTGATCCGCAATCGTTCAGCTACCTCTGATTGTTCATCATATTCATCCAGAACCTGCATTTGAAAGCTACGGTTACTGCAGTTTCATATTACAAGAACGCGTGATCTCTATTGATAAAGACATACTGGAAAGCATAACAGGGAAACGAGAAACTCTTTTATTGAAACAATTATCAGTTGAAAGCGAATCACTTAAAAATTAACTTCTAAAACTAAGCTTGAAAGAACACTCACATTGTGCTTCAAAAATATCACTGGTGCTCCTTCATCACCAGATCCTTTACACAACTTTGCAAAACCCTGCTCTATGTATTTGCAGCTGCCACATGAAGTCCGATAAAAGTCTACAACAACTAAAGAGCCAGTAGTTTTTGCTTTTTCAATAATTTTCAGGAATTCCTCATCAGTATGGAATTCTTTCACACATTCAACAGGACACAGCTCATCGTCTTCCTCGGATAAACCTCCTGCATCTTCATTAGCCATGCTATAACATTCTGAAGATATACGTACATGATTTTGAGTCCTGACATCCAAATTTACTTGTCTATACTTACATGACATTCTAGCATTTATATCACATAATTTAACAATTTTCCTAGCTAAAAGGAGATTGACAGCAGAAATATTTCCACATGGGTGTTTGTAGTTTCTTTTGCAAAAAATTGAACCAATAGTCTGACGGAGTATTCCTTGTTTTTGCACGAAAGCGCCTTGGTGTCCGAAAATCATTGATCTGAAGATTTCTTAAGGATCAAAATATATTCACTATTTTCTAGCCTTGGGAGGGGGAGGAATAGCCCTCTCGAAATCTTGTATTCGGGGATCTCTCTTCAGGTATAGATTCCTGATATCATCCCCTAAAATGGGAGGTACAAACAATGGATACTTGTTAAGAACGATAAAAAATTGTGCTTTCAAGAAAGATGACGAGGCAAATCATGGTTCAACGATACAAAAGTCATTTGCTTTATATCAGGAAGGAATCACATTATACGCCATACAACAACAATAGCATAACCCATTAAGTCCCCAATAATTGGGGGTATGGGCGGGGATGGACGGGATACAGACCTAACCTTTGTCAAACAAAGTGGCTGATCCCAGAATACCACTGAAACAGATGTATTGGAGACTAACCTAACCTTTGGCAACAAGTGCATATCTCTCTCTATGATTATGATGTAATCTTTCAAGCGAAAATCATCAATTGACAAAGATGGATTACATTGAAAATCAATCTTAGAAGCCAAATCTTCCATTTACCAAATACTGATCACACTGGAGGAAATCAACTCCCTAGCCTGATCATGAAGAAAGAGATTTGTTTCTTGTTTCCAGTTTCCAGTTTCCAGTTTCTAAAAGACAAACAATTAGAATCCCAATGAAGATCCGACATCGGATCAATCTAATAGAAATATTTCTAGTGACAGTGATATATAAAAATCAAAATCCATCTTATTACGAATCACGTTAGGTGTTACAGTTCAGAAAAGGAAAACAAAACCAAAGCCCCCATTTAAATCAAACTTCTTTGGCTGCAACTACTTGAATCCTTCACTTGGAAAAAAAACTTTTCTCTAGTTCTTAAAATTGTGGGCACTGGGTTTGAGAGCACGACTCATGGACCAAACAGTATACGCAGCCCATTATTTAGCGATTGTACTCATTATGCCAAAATGTAAAACTGACATCTTAAATGACGATGCACGCTTATATACCATTCAGACTTCTGCGACTTATTAGCTAACAGAAGCCACATTCAAGAAACTGGCTACCTAAACTGAGGAAGTACTCAACAGATTCAAGAAAATTTAGCACATTGAAGCAAATTCAAAAATAAGAACTAAACCCAGAAATCAAAAGTAAAAGAGTTGTTTCGACCAACAAATTACCAGTAAGTAAGCACTTGATCGTTGAATAGTTGTTTTTTACTTTTTTTGGTTCTTCAGGATGAGAAATGAGCAACGGAATTCCATTGGCCATTATCACTTCCACGTTGAGCCTCATTTTGGCTTTTATTTTTTCCTTTCATTTGGATCCCATAGGTTTTTCAAATTTATGAACATGCCCCAATTATCTATGTCAATCAGAATTCAATATCGAAATATACGATTCCAATGTCACGTCATATTATCAGTTACTCTCTCCGATTCAAAATATAAATCTTCTTAGGAGTATTCACACAAATCAAGATATTAATCAGAATGACTAAAATATCCCTAATTAATACTTCAAATAACAAAGAAATTAATAGAGAGTTCTGAGAGTAGAACTATATATTTTGACCAAAATGAATATCGAGCGAAAATGATATAGGGGTAAATTAATCAATAAATTCACTTTTTTTTTTTTGTAAAAAAGACTCATATTTTGCTACAAAAAAATAACTACTAAAATGAATTATATTTTGAATCGGATGGAGTACTAAGTTGTGTGTTAACCAATGCAAATGTCAGGTCAAGAAAGACGAGTATAGTTAGTTTAACACTTTTATTTCAAAATTATAAGTCACGAATTAGACACTTTATTTTTTTATTATAATAAAAAAAAGAATGCAAATGTGAAGGATATATTGATAATACTTGAGACAAGTTGACCCTAGTAAAGCTTTAATTTTCTTTTTTATTTTTCGATTATAATATAAAAAAAATGCAAATGTGAAAGAAAATATTGATAGTACTTTAGTCAAGTTGATCCAAGTAAAGCTTTAATATATTTTTTTGTAAAAGTAAGACCTAAATCTAAGTTAATATTTGTATTGATTTTAAGGTCTACTATTAATTCGGTCCGTAATGATTATATTATACTTCCTCCATTCCTAAATATAAGACTCTTTAAACAATTTGAGAAAATTAAGGAAGTTGTCATTTTCACCTAAACTTCCAATATTACCCCACCTTCCCTCTCTCACACTAATACATCATAAATAAAAGAAAGAAAAATGTTGAGGGTATAATTGAAATAAATTGTTGACAACTAATAAAAGAATCTTAAACGACAATTAATTTGGATACCTAGATATCTCCTAAACGACAATTAATAGGGAATGGAGGGAGTATATAATATATAGGACATCTTTTGCAGCTAAACCTCATAACCTTTTTTTAAAAGACCTCTTATAACTTGCTGAAAATAATAAGAAATTATTTTATTTATCAAAAAGGAACTATTATTGGCCTTGGATTAAAGAATTTTCAAAATTACGCAAGCATTCAATGTCTTTATTCAGCTTGCCACCAAACCTTGCTACGGCCCAAGAAGAACGCGGGAAGATTCGGCCCAAAGTTCATGTACCTCCTCAGTCCAGGATTCGAGGTCTGAAGGACGCTGGCTCCAGTTCAGAATTGGGTAATTTCGCACGTGCGGAACCCCCTCGTTGTTGGATTAAAATTTTAACGATTAATATTGATTTAAAACGAACACTTATTCTGAACCTCATAATATCTGTTCTGTTTTTTACCCTGCTAAAACACCTATTCTGAAGAGTTACGTATATACCGAAAAAAATGTTCCGCATAGGATCCGGACTGGGTCTGAAGCTGAATGGTTACAACAAGTGAGCTCATTTCAATTGCATTCACATTGGATCTATGAGAAAATGTACATAATAAGATTATGGTTTAGAGTCACCTAAAAAACGATTTCATGTCGCATTATCAGGCCAAAAATCGTCTGTCATCGTGTATGTGTTCATTCTTATACCCAACCATTCACAATTCACTATGTGTATACAATTAGAAAAAATGTTCATATAACAAATTCTAATTGGTTAAATATATAAATAAGTATATACACAAGTACAAACAATTTTCGCTCTTATTATCATGTCGATCTTGCACATTTTAATGAATTGTTACAGTCAAGTTGATACGCCATGTTCACGCATCTTTGTTAAAATACTTTATAGTGTATAAGTATATTGATTGGTGGATATAATATATTATTAATATATATTAATGGTTAGCAACAAGAAGATGAAACCAACAAAATGTATAGATTAAAAGATGACCAAAAGAATGTGACAAATGAAAACTTGATTTGTTGATTTCATCTAGCCGGATTTAATTTATTTATATATTCACTTTAAAAATAACATTAATCAATGTTAAAAAGTAAATATTTAAGAAATTCAGTTTACTTAAAGTAATCATTGTTCAGACTTCAGTATTCAAATTATATAGTTTTCAGAATTCAGTGTTTATCAAACGAAGTCTAACTCGTAAACTTTGATAGTTACGTCTTTTCAAGATCTGATATACTCCCTCCATCCAAAATTATAACTAATGCGCGCATATTCAGATTTTAATAAATTATATGGCAATACAAGTTTTAAAGTCTCCAATGCCCATAATTAATTCTTGTTAACCAACTAACCACCTCTTCAATTGGATTGAAAATTGTCAATTGTAATTAACTAATGGGTGGTTGAGGATAAAAAGTAAATTTGGAAGATTAAAACTTAATAGAAAAATCCCACAAAACGGGTATATCTCAACCCTTTATTAGAGTTACAATTTATATTTATCCCCCTAAACGAATAGCGATGTTGTCGATAATATTCCCAAGTTCTTGTACTTTTTTGCTGATGGATTTGAGTTCCGCTGGTTCATCTCTACCAGTCTCTACGAACTGTTCATCACAAGTATCAGCATAAATTTCAGCAGCTGTTGCATGAGTGTGCAAACCTGAATAATCACCAGACTTTAAATCCTCGTTACAACTTTCTCCAAAACTAGAAACGCACCCTTCATACTCCTCCAAGCACGTATCCCATACTTGTACCATTATTGGATCAGTTACTCCCTTTCCAAGTTTTTTAACAAGGGAAAGGCCCGATTTTGCAACCTTCGTTGATTTGTCGACTGCGATTTGTGCGAGGAGTTTGAGATCTGCACCGGGAGATCGAGGGTCCGATCTTAATGTACTTTTACAGAGAGAAGGGTTAATTGTACCAGAGCAAAGATCGTCAATCAAATCTGCATAGCTAAAAAGACACAAAAGTGCACATGAAATAAAAAACAATTGCAATGAGCTATTCAACCTCAAGGAGGAACCCATCTTTATAATATCTATTGTTTTCTTTTTCTTTTTCTTTTGTGAATAAGAAATTTCTTGGTTCTTTTCTTAGGATGAATAAGATATTCATGAGGCTACATATTTATAGACTTAGAAAAGTTTTAGGGTCAAAAGTTTTTAATTTGATTTTTTTTAATTGACTAATAAACATAGTAATGTAGGACAAAGAGTAATAATTTGATTTTTTTCATTCTAATTGGCAATTAAAAAATTAATCAAACTAATTCATAAAATTAAGGCTTAAATCATTTACCACAAAAAGAGAAGCAAAAAAGGAAACAAAATCCTTTTATTATGCAAATCTTTATAAAAAAAAAAAATTAGAAAGTCAGAGTCTTAAACAATTTATCAAAAAAAAAAATGGAATATAAGGAAACAAATCCATTTATCATGCAAATCTTAATCAAATTAAATTTAGAAAGTTAAGACATAAACTATTTACCAAAAAATAAAAATGGAAGAAAACAAAGGAAACAAATCTCTTTATTATGCTCTCTCTTAATATGTGAAGGTCCATGTTTTGGAATATGGAATTACTAATGCAAACACCCACACGTTGCGCCTGATGTATATAATTTTTTATATCTAAAGTATTGTAAATGGTATGAAGTTTTTATATCTAACAAAGATTTTCTTGTGGTAAATGGTAAGTAATGACATTTTTTGATTAATTTTTTATAATTTATATCTATAGAAGTGTTCATTACTAAAAATGGTATAGAAATTAAAAGATTAATATTTAAAATATATTAAATGAGAAAGAGTGTATATGGTGTAGAAATTAAGAGGTAGTATTTAAAATATATGTAAAGGACAAAAAATATTAACAGTTGTTTAAATCTTCATTGCATTTTTTCTTTATTTTTTATATATCTTCACAGCTTGTAACTCTTCTTTCCTAGTCATGAAGTAAAAACTACAAGTACCTAAAAATAAAATAAAAAATGAGAACAAATATGATGTAAAATTTGTAGGACAAAAATAATAATTTGATTTCTTCATTCTAATTGCCAATTAACAAAATTACATTCAGAAATTTAATGCGTAAATCATTTACCACAAAAGAGAAGCAAAAAAGGAAACAAAACCATTTATTATGCAAACCTTAATCAAATTAAATTCAAAAAGTTAAAGCTTAGACTATTTACCAAAAAATGGAAGAAAACAATGGAGACAAATCTTTTTATTATCGCAAACTTGTTTTCATAATTTTGTTTAAAGCCTATTCACAATCTATTTTCAAAGTCAAAATCTCACTTATAGAAAAAAAATTTTTAAAAAAAACGTGTAAAACTTTTGTGTATATCTAATCTAAAAAAAAAAACGTGTAAAATTATTAAGGAATTATCTCCTCAATTCAAGTATTATACTTATTTTTTTTTTCTTTTATTTTGGTAAACATTTAATATTACTAAGTTGTTGCTATTAAATTATAATCATGAATCGCACTTTCGTTTTTCTTTTTCTTTTTCTTTTTTCTTTACGGTCTAACTCCGCGGTTTCTTTGACAAAAGAAAAAATAAACTCTACTAAACTGGGGGGGGTATTCAACATAAATTCTATAGGAGCTTTTAGGAGTTTTAAAGTCTATGGGTATTCAATTTGGATTTTAAAAAGTCTAATTAAATCTAGTGGTATTCAATTTAGATTTTAAAAAGTCCATTAAAATCTAGAGGTATTCAAAACTCTATAGATTCTAATAGATTTCATTAAAGGTAGGATTTTGATGGATTTCCTAGGCTTAAAAGTGTATGGTGAAATCTCTTCTTTTTTCTCAAGATTTTGATTTTCTCTTATTAATATTAAAATTAAAATGTCTTTGATAATTTTATCTTAGATTACAATTTTTTCAGTGATCTCATTTCTTTAAAATTATAAGAAAAACAAAGAAATATTCAAACTAAAAAAAATGAGATTAACATTGTTAGAAAACTCAATATGAAATGTTTATTTCCCAAAAAAGAAGTCATAATATCCAAACAATTTTCTTATTGATCATCTTCAAATATAAATTAAACCTTGAACAAATAAATCAAAAAAGTCGCAGTTACGTGATCTAAAAAAAAATCAAAGACTATCACCAAACTTTTTAAATTTTTAACAAAATGATTTAATTCAAAAAAAAGGATTGATAAACATATGTTGACTTTGGAAATTCAGCACCGTTGGATATGTATAATAAACCACTGAATCATTATTTTCTTTAATTTTGGTGTTATTCAAATAATCTATAGACTTTATAAATCAAAAAAATACTGATAAATCAATATAATAAAATCTGATAGACTCTGCGCAGACTCTGCATAGAGTGAAAACAATCCATAAAGTCAGCAGAATACATAGACTTTTGAAAATCAGTTAAATTCTTTTAAAATCCGAATTGAATACACCCCCCGTAAATCTAAGTTTCCAAAATCAGGTCACGAAAATTTGTAATGTAAATTACCCTACATGATAATTAGTTTGAATTTAGAGTTTCATTTATGTATCGTCGTGATTGAATTATTGTATTTTTCTATAATCAATCTATATTTATATTACAGAACATGTTTTCAAATTTTAACCTATCAGAAATCTTCAAAAAAATTACCCAATTTTCTCGATTTTTTTAACTCTTAATTATTATACAAAAACTTGATTGTTTGAGATGAATTACGATTAATTAAATTAATTCAAAACTAATTATTATCTTAAAACAAATTTAAATATCAAATTATTTACCCAAATATCTCTACAATTTTAAATTTTTCCTAATAATCTTGAACACACTTTCGGTTTTAAACTCCCAATCTAATCTAAACTTTCTAGATTAAAGATTTTTTTAATTAATTTCAAATGTTGTGATTGGTTAAGAAGATTTTAAATGTTTGAAATAAATCAAAAAAAAATTAATTACTCTACTAGCATGGACTCCCGCATTTCTATCCCTCCTATCACGTTCCTTGCAAATTCTTAACCAACCCCTCACTTTTAATTTTTGTTTTTATTAATCTCACATTAAGTTATTGAATAGTAGTTTCAATCAAATTCTGCTCCCCTTCTTTTATTCAAATTCAATTATGATAAGAATTATTTAGTGTAACGAACCATCTAGTTTCTGTTAAACCCGCAGGCGAGCCTACTCACTAAACCTTTTTCATTAAAAGAGTCAAAAATTTAAAAAATAAAATTTATTTGATCGAACATTTAATTCTTATAATATCATTAACTGAATTGGAATTTGCCCGACAAATTGGAGAGGCGAACTTTATTTGCCTTTTTGAAGGTTTATATTAGACTTATTCAAATTAGATTATATATTTTAGTGTTTTTTTTTATTTTTTCTAGTCTAATTTTCTAATTTTATTTATTCAATATTATTATAAATTGCACATCGAAAATGTATGAAGTTTTTTAATTTTAAAACATTATAAATAAAAGGTTTGAGCATGGTTTTTAATTGAATTAATTGGTTGAGTTGTTTTTTATTCCCAAAAGTTTGGTGACAAACCTAACTTGCTTTTTTATTTTTTCATTCCAACAGTAAAAGCTTTTGTTTTCAAAGAAAATTGGTTCACGTAACCATTTAGTTTTCTGTTGAACCCCGCAAGTAAGCCTGCTCACTAAACCTTTTTATTAAAATGGTCAAAAAAAATTTAAAAAAAACCTTTAGTTAATGGAATCATTTAAAAATTTTATCGCATCATTAACTAAATTGGAATTTTCCTAATGAATTTGAGAGACGAGCTTTATTTGTTTTTCGGATAGTTCATATTCGACTAATTCAAATTAAATTATATATTTCAATATTTTTCCTATTCAAATTTTTTCTTTAACTTTTTTTTCAATATTATTTAAGACCCCACATCAAAAGTGTATAAAGTTTTTGAAATTTGACGACATTATAAATAAATGTAGTGGGTGGGATTTTTAATCAATGACTTTGTTGATTTACTTTTTAGTATATTAAATTGAGTGAAAATCTAATTTTCTTTTTAACTGTTTTATTTCAACCGTCAAAGTTTTTTTCAAAAAAAAATTAGTTTACCAAACCATTTAGTTTTCTGTTGAACTCGCATGCGAACTTCTCACCAAATTTTTTTCATTAAAAGGGTAAAAAAAAATATTTTAAAAAAATTTAGCTGATCGAGTAATTTAATTCTTATAGTGTCATTAAATGAATTGTAATTTGCCCCAATAAATCATAGAGAAGTAGTTTATTTGTTTTTGGATGGTTCATTTAATCCATTAATTTTCTATGAAGTTTTTTTCTGTCACGAAAAATTAGGAGCATCAAATTATGAAAAAAAAAATATAATTCTTTCCTTTGGGATTTCTAGTGGGATAACACTATGCCGGCAAACGGATACGAAACTATCTATTTCGGATTCATATCCATTTTTAACTATTTCTACCGAATCTGAATTCGGATCCTAACGGATCCATAATATATGTATTATCAGATCCGCCGATTTGGATCCGGATACGGATATAGTAAAACCCGTTTCAAAAAGTTTAATCCTCCTATTTTTTACTTTTCTATTTTGGCTGATTAAAAAGTCCAATCCTCATATTTTTTTACTTTTCTATCCAAGGCTCACGACTATGATGTAAAGAGAATGAAACGACGGAAGAATTATGTTTATAACTTTTATTCATATACATGTGAAGATAAAATTATAGTAAAAAATTAGATGTGAACTGATCCAAAGGTCAAAAAAAATTTATTTATATATAATAATATTTATTTATTATTTACTATAATTAATATATATATATATATTTAATATATAAAACCCGTTTCAAAAAGTTTAATCCTCCAATTTTTTTACTTTTCTATTTTGGCTGATTAAAAAGTCCAATCCTCATATTTTTTTACTTTTCTATCTAAGGCTCACGATTATGATGCAAAGAGAATGAAACGAAGGAAGAATTATGTTTATAACTTTTATTCATATACTTCTTATAAAAAAAAACTTTTATTCATATACATGTGAAGATAAAATTAGAGTAAAAAATTATATGTGAAATGATCCAAAGGTCAAAAAAAATTTATTTATATATAATATATTTATTTATTTATTTATTTACCATAATATATATATACACACACACACACACACATATGTGTGTGCGCATGTGCGCGCATAAACTGATTCGGACCCCTAACCATTTTATTACTCTTATACAGATTCGTATTCGGATGTGAGTATATGAGTTTGAAGTTTTTACCAAATTCTTTAAAAAAAAATCGAATTCTAATCAGATACGGGTCTAAACCCGACCCATTTGCAGGCCTACATATCACTGAAGCGAGGAAAAAAAATAAAATGAGAAAAATATGAAAATACAATTGATAAACAATCAAACATTATTTAGCTGAAATAAAAGATAATAGGATTACTAAATGCAAAAGAAAAAAAAAAGAGGGGGAAAGGAGAATAACTTGAAAGAGTTCGTGTTTTCTTATGAGAAGATATATGAACGTGGTATTTTTATATGAGTGATTTGTTTTGATATATGTGGGGGCGAGATTTCTTAATCCGCGATAAGTTACAAAATAAGGCGATCGGTTATTTACGTATGACATAATTAAATATTAAAATACTCGCTCCACTCTACTTCATTGTCATCATTAAAAGTTACAAATCTTTTATTTTCTTAGAAAAAAAAAGACTTTTATCTAGTACCAAATCCGGTATTGATTAATTTAGCAAAAAAAAATCCTGTATTGATTACATCAATGTTATATTATCCATTAAAAAAAAAGACATCAATTTTAATTTTTATTGAATTGCGTGTCATTTAATCAATTTTCAGTACTAATGATCATCGACCCATAACGTCAATCGGCACCGGATACTTTAAATACCTACCCGCCATTTCCTTCCCCATTTCTCTTCTCTACTCTTCGTCTAACTACTTCCTCAAGCTCTGCAAGTTTTTAGCCATGGCGTCCAGCAACAACGACTCCAAATCTCAGCTAAAATCCGATGCTCTATTGGAGCAAATGAAGATTCACCTTACTACTGATGCCGGTAAACACCTCCTCAAAAAAATTGGCCTCGTTTATCAGCTTAACATCGCTCCCAAGGTTCATTTATTTTTCTCCTTTTTTTTTTGTTTTGTTTTGTTTTTTACTGTTTTTGTAATTAATTTGTGTGGTATTATTGTTGCTTAATTTGATTTAATTTTGGCGTTGTGTGCTCCAATTATTGACAGAAACTTGGATTTCAAGAAGAGGTTTATGTTGTTGATCTCAAGAAAGGAGAGGTTACAAAAGGTTAGGGTTTCTTTGTTTTTTTTATATTATCAAAAGTCATATTTTTTGGGGATAATACTGTCATGTATGTACCTTGTGGGTCAGAATTACACATAATTTTGCGCATCATTACAGAATAGGGAAAAATACAATTAATAAATAAGAGAGATTGTTTCTGTTCTTATCTTGAGAATTATGGACCACAAGGTTCACGAGTGACACACGAATATCGGAATTTTGCTTACAAAACGAGGTTTATGTTGTTGATCTCTAGAAGGGAGAGGTTACAAAAGGTTAGGGTGGCACATGAATATCAGAGAGATTGTCTCTTTGCTTTCTGAGAATTCTGGATCACAAAATTCACTGTAGTGGTGGCACATAAATATCAGAATTTTCTATTTTTTGGATAATATTCTATCCCATAGGAGTTTAATTTATTGAGCATACAATCAAAGGCATCATCTTTGAGAAGTATACCCAACAGCATTGAAATGTTTTAAATTCTTTTTATTGGTTTTTACCTGATTTGTTAAAATATACTCCCTACATTCCCTCCATTTCATAATATAACTCGTTTAAGACATTAGCGAAAATTAAAAAAGCAAAAACTAAGGTATTTTTTTAATTAAAATATCAATGGTACTCTTTTAAATATAACTAGTGGTATACAAGTCATATTTAAGAGAATAATATTGATATTTTGACTAACAAAGTACCTTGTTTTTGCTTCATTCATTTTTGCTGCATTTCCTAATCGACTTATATTATGGAATGGAGGTAGTATCATTTTCTCATCATGGGGAGATAGATCTATGGAATGTTTTGTGGCTGAGGGCTCTCCTTTTACGTTTTTTGTTCTTTTAGGACCATATGAGGGTGGAAAGCCAGATGCTACTTTTTCTTTCACTGACAACGATTTTCTGAAGATAGCAACTGGGAAGATGAATCCCCAAATTGCTTTCATGAGGTGGGATCACTTGCTCTTTTGGATGTTTCATGATTGATTGTGTTCTTGCACGATGTGTAAAGTTTTTGATGTTTTTCTCTTTGTGTTGACTCATTTAGAGGTGCTATGAAGATTAAGGGAAGTCTCAGTGCAGCACAGAAATTTACACCAGACATTTTCCCCAAACCAGCAAAGATGTGAAGCGCCAAACTGATAAGCATGGTCCTTTTGCTTCTGTTTCGATTGTGTCTCGAGTATGCCCCTTAAAAGTGGATTTTTTTTTTTTTTTGCTAAGTTCCCCTTAAAAATGGATTAGAAGTATAGACGTGTTATAGAAACTAGAGATGATTTAAGTTGTCATTCCAGCATCTCTCATAAAGTTATGTTCTTTTGCAGTATTTACAGTGCTATATCCAAAGCTAATAACCATGTGAAGTGAAACTGGAAATGAAAATTTCTTGCTGTTAACTTTGGAGTCTCTCCTTTGTTCTTTGCATTTTTACCCATATGGATCCAACTATACAGTTGCATTGCATGCTTTCGCTATCAATTTTAGATTTTGCTAACGGTCATCATATATCGTGGCATATGTTTTTGTCTGGTGCTGGACTTCTGTACTTTGAGGACAGGTGAGGGATTCTAATGTTTTTGCTCAAGTTTCTTGAAAGTTATTTTTGTTTCTCTGCTGTGGTCGTAGTTGATGTGAGTAGAGAAATGGGAATCAGTTCCTCAGTAACTGGTTTTTTGGCGTTCCATTTTCTGTGGGTGGATGTGTTCGATTTAAGCGAGAGCTTAATTCATCTTCTTTATGTTGGAAAGTTTTCTAGGTGTTACATTGATATATTAGTTTGCAACCAAGGAGCATTAGGAGGATGGTGCAACTAGTTTTTATATCCTGATTTGGATTTAGGGGTTCAACTGGGAATCAAGAAATAACCAAGGAGGATGGTACAACTTGCTTATGAACCACATCCTTGACTTACCCAATGCTGATGTTAATTGGCTAAGAAATCGTTGAGACTGCTAAAGATTACAAGTGACTTGGCGGAAACTATGAGTTTTATTCCACATTTGATGAATAATAATGGCTTTATAGGATTTTTGTTTCGGTTGTAACATAAGAAGAAAGAGACATTTAAATGAAACTCTACTAGTTGTAGACCAGAAATTTGTTTCTCCTCTTGTAATAATGACTGATGAGAGTGTTTTGTAATCTATATGATCCAATATTTTACTCTTTTGACTAATGAAGCCCAATATTTTCATCCAACTCAGGTTGACTAATGTCAACTTTCTTTTCACGTTTTCAATTTTTTTAGCATGCGTTTCGGTCACCAACGTGCAAAACTAATTTTTAGTATGATGCTAAGTTACTTCCAAACCGGTTACGGTGCTGAATATAATAAAGTTAATTACCTCCATACCATTATTTGGTCTGTAGGATGAAATCTGACGGCAAAATCATACTTAGTCATTTAAATCACGCAAAACACCGAATTCCCCTATCCATCTATTTTCGACGTCTCTATTACATTTCTCTCATATCTCCGTAAATTTTCCCCTAAATTTATATATGGTTTTCAAAAAAAAAATTTATCTCCTAAAATTTTGACAGTACCTTTAATGTCCCTTCATTCAATTACTCACATATCTCCATAAATTTCTGCATAAGTAACAAAAGATCGGCATTCTTATTTTGAAAACGAAAAAGAACTTGAACAGCTACCAAAAGAATAAAGAACATTATAAAGCTAAACAAAAAATAAAATCCAAATGCTTACTCTTTAAAATGAAACAAAAAGATAAAAAAGAGGCCGAAGGAGTAGAACACCAATCTAACCTAACCTAACGGATCTCTTTTTCAAAATTTCAGTCTCGCGCTCTTCACTCCCAATTCAAATCGACAAACCCCTCTCCGCCTCCAGACGCCTCTTCATTTCTCCACCACCCCTTCCGACGCCGCCGTTTCCCGAATAAAATGGGCGCCAATCACAGCCGCGAAGATCTCGATCTCTCGGACTCGGACTCCGAAGAATCCGAATCCGAATCCGGATCTCAAAATACACCACATCAAAACGAAGAAGAAGAAGATAAATTTGAGTCGCCGTCGTCTTTCAGCACCAAAACGCCGTCGTCTCTAGACGAAGTTGAAGCTAGACTCAAATCCCTAAAGCTCAAGTACAACAACAAATCCAATCCAGCTCCACAGAACGCCGTCAAACTCTACTTCCACGTCGGCGGACCGTGTCTGAGAAGATTACTAGTTATTCGTTTGTGAAAACGAAGAATTTGGAGGATTTGGATGAGGAAGATGGTGATGAGGAATGTGGAGAAGGGAGTTTGTGGTGGGTATTGAAAATTGGGTCGAAAGTTAGGGTTAAGATAGACCAAACTTTGCAATTGAAGGCAATTAAGGATCAGAGACGTGTTGATTTTGTTGCTAATGGTGTTTGGGCTTTGAAATTTTTCAATGAAGAAGAGTATAAGAGTTTTATGGGGAAATTTGAGGAGTATTTGTTTGAGAATACTTTTGGTTATGAAGCTAATGATGAGAATAAGGTTAAGGTTTATGGAAAGGATTTTATTGGTTGGGCGAAGCCAGAGAAAGCTGACGATTCTATGTGGGAGGATGCAGAGGATAGTTTCTTGAAGAGCCCTGAGTTGGCTTCCAAGGTAAGGGGGGGAAATGATTTGAGAGAGGAGTTTGAGGAGGCGGCGGCGGATTGTGGGAACATTCAAAGCTTGGCATTGGGTGCTTTGGATAATAGTTTCTTGGTAAGTGAATCTGGGGTTCAGGTATTGAGGAATTATAGTCATGGGATTCAAGGGAAAGGGGTTTATGTGAACTTAGACAATGGAAGGTCGAATGGTGGGAGCTTTAGCAATAGTGTATCTCGTACCACGCCTAGGAAAGCTGTGCTAATGAGAGCTGAAACAAATATGCTGCTTATGAGTCCTATTGCTGATGGAAAGCCTCATACTAAGGGTTTGCATCAGCTGGATATTGAAACAGGGAAAATTGTAACTGAGTGGAAGTTTGGGAAAGATGGGACTGATATTACAATGAGAGATATAACAAATGACAATAAAGCAGCTCAGTTGGATCCTACAGGATCGACTTTCTTGGGTTTGGATGATAACAGATTGTGTAGGTGGGATATGCGAGACAGAAATGGAATGGTTCAGGTTATCGCGAATGAGAGCAGTACACCAGTCTTGAATTGGGCTCAAGGGCATCAATTTTCTAGAGGGACTAATTTTCAGTGCTTTGCTACTACTGGGGATGGATCTATTGTGGTTGGATCACTTGATGGGAAGATTAGACTGTATTCGATCAATTCTATGAGGATGGCGAAGACTGCTTTTCCTGGGCTTGGTTCTCCTATTACTCATGTTGATGTTACCTTTGATGGGAAGTGGATTTTGGGGACAACTGATGCTTATTTAGTTCTTATATGCACTTTGTTTACAGACAAAGATGGAAACACTAAAACTGGTTTTTCTGGTCGAATGGGAAACAGAATTGCAGCTCCAAGATTGTTGAAGCTCAATCCTCTGGATTCGCATATGGCAGGAGTGAACAATAAGTTCCGAAACGCACAATTCTCTTGGGTATGATTCCATTTTGCTTTATTCATATTGAGCTTCTAGCCTAGCTAGGTGACGAATGCTATTGCATACTTATGTTTAAAATCATGTGTTATGCTGTTTTCCTGAATATACTCCTCCCATGACTTTCTAGATTTTTACTTCCCTTGTTATCGCAGTCTTTGTATTATGTCCTCAGTGTATCTGATATTGTATAACCAAGTTAGAGTATAGCTGATGAATCAATAGCTTTTAAGATGTCTACAATTTGCAGACGACTCTATATGTGACATGAAAAATACATGTTTCATATGAACTATGTAAATATACATTATATAGGAGGCAGATGCTGAGAGTTTAAAGCGTTTCCAGAATGAAAAGCTCAAACAGTTGTTGAAGTTGTGTCCTTGCATCTTGTTAAGTGTCTGTATATCTTGTATCTTTTTTCTGTCAATGGAACTAATCGGAGATCTCTGTCATTTAGTATTCTGAGGGCCTTCTGTTTTCTACTAAATGATTATCTAGCCAACATTTTATCATAACATGCGCTTGTATGTATTTCTGTGAGATTCTGGATACGTGGGTGTATGCCGGAAAGAGCCAGAAATCGGATTAATACGGGAGGTAGCTTCAGAAACTTGGATTTTTCTTGATTCCTTGTTTTTGTTTCATAGGATGCTTTTTGCTCTTGTTGTTAATCACTTGTAAACTTGCACATAGCAATACAGCTGCTCCATGGTGAACCATGGTCAGTGAAACATGGATTAGTGTTGAATGACAGATTTCTCCTAATGTAAGACAAACAAGAGCAGCAGTATATATAAATATATATATATATATATATATATATACACACACACACACACACACACACACACACACACACAACTGCAGGCCCTATTCCTTGGGAGTCTGGGCATAAATAGGAAATATTGTTCTTAATTTTCATATACTTTTACTGAATTTCATGTTCTTTTCCAACCATGGATATTCTGTACATATTTCATTGTAGACAAGTAATATTAGACCCTCCTGCTGTTGACGTTTCATGTTTTTGGAATTAAGTCCCTCTTCTTTGTGCTCCTTAGGTCACAGAAAATGGGAAGCAGGAGCGCCATCTTGTTGCAACAGTTGGAAAGTTTAGTGTGATATGGAATTTCCAGCAGGTGAAGGACGGTTCTCATCACTGTTATCAAAATCAAGTAGGCCTGAAGAGCTGCTATTGCTACAAGGTAGTTCTAAAAGACGACTCCATTGTAGACAGTCGCTTCATGCATGAGAAATTTGCAGTTACAGACTCCCCTGAAGCTCCATTGGTGGTTGCAACCCCCCTGAAAGTTAGCTCCTTCAGCATATCTAGCCGTCGATTGAACCTCTAAACGAATTCTCTTTGTTTGGGTGTACACAACCTCCGTTTATCGATTAATGTTTTCACTAGACCTTCTAGTATTTCCTGACTTCTCTTGCATACGCATGTACTACGAAAAGCCATTGCAAGAACATTTACCTCTTATTAAGTAGCCTACTCAATAGTAGCAAGTGGCTTAGTTGAAAGTAGCAACCTTGTTGTAATAACTTGAAGAAATTTAGATACTTCTGATATCAAGGACATGTTTCATCCACTGTAATGAATTCATCTTCATTCCTATCTCGATGTGAAAATATCATATGTTACCTTCTGTCAAGCCTCTTAACCATTTGGATTGTTTACGTTTCTTGCATTCTATTTCTGGAAATTTGCATTCTATTTAGTTGATTTTAGTCTAAATGCATTAGGATTCGAGTAGAAACGGGAATGAGGCAGTTAAGGGAGCAAAATAGAGTACGCCTAAGATAGGAATTGAACCACTAAAAAGTCAGTGCATAATGTGGTGAAAGAATCAAACCAGTGGATAAAAGCTGAAAAGGATAAGTGGGTCCATGCTATCCCTTTTGTAATGTAGTTACTGGACGTTTCAAAAGTATTGGAACCAGGAACTACAAGGCTTGGCAGAGAATAAAACATGGATGTTGCAGTAGCCAGAGGCTTCCAAGTTTTGGCATCCACCGGCTCTTCTTCGGTTCTGGGTAAGAGCATATACAAGACATCCTTAGGTTTAACTAAAACCGGTTGGGCTGCGAAAAGAGTTTCTTCAAGTCGTCTTCGGGCTGTTGTTGAAGCTCAAGAACGCCCCACATGGCTACCAGGACTTGACCCTCCACCTTATCTTGATGGAACGTGAGCCTTTCATTTCTTGAACAGAAAATTTCAGTTCCTTTCATCTCAATCTTATATTCTTGAACAGAAAATTTCAGAAAATTTCAGCACAATTGGTTGTTTGTAGTTAATATCCAGAATACAAGTGTAGTAGTACAATGTTCACTTAACTGATTTTTACAGACTTGCTGGAGATTTTGGGTTCGATCCTCTGGGTCTTGGGGAGGACCCCGAAAGCTTGAAATGGTATGTACAGGCGGAACTAGTTCATTCTCGCTTTGCCATGGCTGGAGTTGCTGGAATTCTTGCGACTGATGTACGTTAGTGATTGCCGTAGTAAATTATGAATCTTTTCTTTCTTTATTGGTTCTTCTGCTAATGGTATTATTAACTTGCTTTTCCTTAAAGAAATGCAATTTGCAGAATCCACAAAATGATCGGTTTGAATTTCCTTTCCAATGTCATTTACAGATATTAGCTTCTAGTACTTAGCATTAGCTTCACCTATTTGGTGATAATAGTTTCTTGGTGCAGTTGCTTCGTGTAACAGGAATAAGCAATTTGCCCATTTGGTATGAAGCAGGTGCCACCAAATTCTCGTTCGCGAGTACAAGAACTCTCTTCATAGTTCAGATGCTTCTAATGGGGTAAAAATCTTACTTCATAGTAGCATTGGCTCCATTGAAGGATCTGGCAATCACTTATTTCTTCCTGGTCAGGTTTGTCGAAACCAAGCGATACATGGATTTCTTGAATCCTGGATCTCAAGCCAAAGATGGTTCTTTCTTTGGGTTAGAAGTTGCACTTGAAGGCCTTGAACCTGGGTAATTTTCAAGACTTACTACTTGCACTTTATTCCAATTCCTAGTTGGTCAGAAACACCCCTTATCGTTGTAGAATCGTGCAAATAGAGACCACCCTCTGTCAGTAGCATTGGCGGACCTAGGGTGGGACATGCCCCACCAGCCTTTCCCCCATTTTTTTTAATAATATTTTTAGCTTTGTTTCTATAACACCCTATGCCGTGAGTATTTTTTAGTGTACCCATTTTGAGTCAGTTTTCGATTTGAAATTAGATTTTGTGGTTTGTGAATTATAGGAATAACACATTTTATATCTTAATTAGTTTAAATGTGTAATGGGACTATGATGTTTATTAAAAAATATTTTTTAACAAACTTAAGTGTAAAAAATTGAAATCTTGTGAAATTTTTACTATATGGTGATTATAAAAAATATTGGTGATGTCTTATTTTCTATTCTTATTGATGAATCGCGTGATATATCAATGAAGGAGCAAATGTCGGTAGTATTTTCGTTATGTGAATAATAGACATGTATTAGAGCATTTTGTTGGTGTCAGTCATGTATCAAGTACTATCGAGAATGATGTAATTATATAATATTATCAAAGTATGAAAACGCGTATATGCTTTTATAAATTTGTTTTGTCAATGTTGATTGTGCCCCTCCTGCTTTTACAGTCTGCGTCCGCCACTGGTCAGTAGTAAACTGCATAAGTTCATTCTTTGTTAGGTATCCGGGTGGTCCATTGTTGAATCCTCTAGGCCTTGCAAAAGACATAAAGAGTGCTCAAGAATGGAAGCTGAAAGAAATCAAGAACGGTATGCACACACACAATTCGTCCACCACCCCACCCCACCCCGAAACACTTGCATGTTTTAATGCTGATGCTGAGTCGTCTCTTTTACAGGAAGGCTGGCAATGGTGGCAATGCTAGGCATTTTTGTCCAAGCTTCCGCGACTCATGTTGGACCTATAGAGAATCTGCTGGAACACCTTTCAAATCCCTGGCATAAAACAATTATCCAGACACTTTCTGGTTCCGGTTCTTAAGTATTGTTAAACGATTAGTCTTTTAGTTGATTCTTTGCTGTTGTGAAGTACAAGTTGAAATGTAAACCACCTTAACAGTGTCCTAATATAAAGCTAAGTTCCTTAGTAAGAATATTGTATATTGCTACACTGCTCCCACCCTCATACTTTGATTGAGAAAGTATATAGCAAAGTGCAAAGAAGGGTAATACAGTCATTTCTTATTAATACAATAAAACAAATATGAAACAGGATAACATTGAGATCCCTCCAACTACACAGCTCCAAATAGTGAGTAAAAACAAAAATTTAAATAATTTATTGTACATAAAAAAAATAAATAAACATATACAATCAAGATTATGTAACTTTACTGAAGTATGTGCAAGAGAAACTGCACTTGTACAATTGAACTGCAGCAATATGAAGGTTATGATGACTTTGCTTGAGCCTTCTTTCTTGCGAGAAACATGAAGATTCGTGGGAAGAACGATCTCTTCTTTTTCTTTGGACCCTTAACGTCAGGAGACGATTCAGCTTCTGTGCTGGTTCCACGTGAACTTGCCTTTGGGCTCGACCTTTGATTCAAAGGGGGAGTATCATGCAAATGGCTGTGGCGTAAGTCCTCCGTCTCACTTTTTCTCCTCAACGCGTAATGTTGGGCTCTTAGTCAGAAGTACAACTGGAACTGCCTCAGCAGCTTTACGTCTTTGTTCATGCTCGGACCTCCACGTTCGCAGCTCCTGTTCTACAGCTAACTTCCCTTCCTTAGCTTTCTCTGCTTTCTCTAATGCCATTTGAAGTGCTGCTTTTCTTTCAGCCATTTCGCGATTAACTTCGTCCAGTTTAGTCAAGGTTCTCAATTCCGACTCCTTAGCTACCTCAATTTGGGACATAGCAGCAGTTACTCTCAAGTTAGCTTGTTCTTCAGCATCATGGGCTCTCTTGCTGAATTCATAATATTCTTCTAAAGAAAGGGTAACACCATGAGGTGAATCCACATCGGTTGTGGTTTGAGCTGATTCGCTCTCTTGCAATGCATTGATAGCTGCAAGTGCCAACTTCTCTGAAGCCTTCGCAGCCTCTATCTCCTTTTGAGCTGCAAGTAATCTGCTCTCCATGGTACTTGCTCCCGCCTTTGCTTGTTCGGCTTCCTCCTTTGCCTTCGATAGCTCTTCACGAGCCATTTGAGCAACTGCCTTTGCCTGATCAGCCGCTTGAGCTGCCTCCTGTAACTGCTTGGGCAGCTCCATCATTTTTTCTCTGGCTTCTTTCTCCTTCATCTGAAAAAGTGCAATCTCTGACTTCGTCCTGTCAAGCTCAGCTTGAAGAGATGCAACCGCAACCGATGCCATTCCTTCTCTCTGCCTAATGTTGGCAAGTTCTGCCTTTTCTTTTTCCAGTTCTGACTTCAATGACGAGGCTGCCACCTTCAAACAATTTACTTCATCTATTGCTTTCTCAATGTTGAGTTTCACTTCTTCAAGTTCTTTCTTCGCTGAAGCTACTGCTTCTTGTATATCATTATGAGTTTTTATCTCTGATTCTGTCATCGAAACGTTGACATTCCCATCTTCGTCAGTGTCCTGTTTTAGTTTTGACTCCATATAAGCTGCCAATTCAGCTTTTAGACCCTTGCAGCAATGCTGATGCAGTATCCAACTTTGACTTGAGATCCTTGGCCGACAGTATCTGCTGGTTTAATCTCTCGAGCTCCTCTTCAGCTTGTTTTACCTCTTTTTCCCAGTTCAAAGTATCTTGTTCTCTGGCCATAGCAGCTCCAATCCCTGTGTTCTTCTGCCTCTAGATGGGCAGAGTGTGCAGACTCCAAAGGCTTCCTTTGCAGTAATGAGCTCAATCGTCAAGTCCTCTACCGTCTTTTCAACTTCTTTTGATGCAGCAGTAGCTTCTTCTGCCTTTTTCACTGCTTCATCTTTCTCGGTAATTAATACAGCATAGTCTTTACGTAGTGCTTCTAACTCATCACTCACAGTTTTCAGTTCTGAAATTGCAGCGGCATGCCTGGCTTTGGCAACTTCGAGCTGGGCCTTGGCTGCAATACTAGCCTCATCAGCAATTCCCTTCTTCCATCTCTTCAACCCTGAGTTTAGCAAGTTCGGCATCTTGTTTTGCTTGTTGTTCTTCTGTTTGTACCCTTTCCAAGTTGAGCTTCAATTCCTCGATCAGTCTTTTGGTGCTGTCTAGCTCCTTGACAACTTTTACTTTTGCTTCTTCAGCCGCTCCACACTTTTGTTTATACAATGGAATTTCCACTTGTATTTTATCTAGTTCTTGTTCAATTAGCTTTCGTCTCTGAAGGACGACAAATAAATTAATAGCCGAAAAAAATTCTCATGTTTTATTAATGAATAAAGTAAGGAGAGATGACTAAGCAGGACTTGGACACCCTCCCACTTTTTTTTTCCTTCTTAGATTTATATCCAAGGATCCTCTCAAATTTTATGCAAATAACATCGCTAGAAGTTGGATTATCTATCACATATTACGGATAACTGCTATGATAAAATTTGAAGAATTTGGAAGAACATATACCTCCACAGTCTGCACTCGATGGGCTTTCCAGTCAACAATTCCCCCAAACTTGGAAACAGCATGTTTAACAGATTCAATTGGTGCTGCGGTGTCAATTTGAACATTCTCAGGATGTTTAGGGCTATCAACACTTAGTTGTGCTCTAACAGCATCGTTTGAAACTTTAACTGCTTCTTGCATTCCGACAGCAATGTTTGAAACTTTAGCTACAGACTGAACATCATCACTTGACGGCGTTACATTGTTAGTATTTCCATCAACTCCTACATATGGGGATGAAGCAGAAGCTTCATCATCATGGGAAAGTACACTGCTAGGAGAATCGGCTGTATGAGATAGGTTTTTAGCATCTTCCGCACTTTCCCCAGACTGATCAGAAGGACTTAATCCCAAGACGTCCTCTATGTTTTCTGCCCGAGAGTTATGTGAGACAGAATTCTCAGCAGATGTAAGTGAAGCATCATCCATCTCAGCCATATGTCCATTGGAAGTATCACTTGATTGAACAGAAACATTACTTTCTAACGATCGCTCAACAGAATCTATTGGTTTGGATTCTAATGCAGATGACATAATATGTTCTGAATGAAAAGTTGAAGTTTCATCTTTTCGGGGGCTCCTGTGCCCTCAAGATTCGTTGTTAATGGGAATCCATCCTCAAGATTCGTCGTCAATGGGAATCCATCCTTAAGATTCATCGTCAATGGGAACCCATCCACAGCTGCATGCATATCAAAAGCATGTTCTGAGGATACTGATTCAGAATATTTACTGGTTTCACCAACTGCACCGGACGTCGTTGAAACTGGACTTTCTAATAGAAGAGAGGAACCATCTGCCGCCAAGGACGCATCAGAAGTATCTGCTAAATTATTGAATTCCGAGTCTTGTTTCCGGTAGCCATTACTGCCTGTTTGAGCCTCATTCTTCAAGTGATCCTCATGTGGAGATGAAACAATTGGTAGGGTAGAAGATTCTGGGAGAGCGTTTTTCTTATTATCTTTTACATCCTCCATTCCAACTAAGTGCTAAGACAGCCAAGTAGGTACCTGAAATCAAGATATTACATTCAGAATATAAACCTAGATATGTCTAATTCTAAACATTACCAGCTCCAGAAACGACAGAAGGAAAGAACTCCGACAAATAAGATGCCTTTTTAAAGCATAAGAAAGCTACTGATTGAGGCATGAGAATACTGTGCGTGTGTATGGCACACAGAACATCTCGGGCACAAAATGCACTTTCTAAAATAATGATCCCAACTCTTCAATAATTCTTGGATGAGGATGACGAAGTATAATTTCCAAAAAAGTGCAATAATCACTAAGAGAAATCAATGAAGGATCAATGTAATAGCAAGATGAAAGAAAAATAAGATAGAAAAAAGAGGAGACATTAAACATATTAACGTATCAGGCAAACAAAGCCTAGTATCGAGTACAGGGATGAGTTTCTTATGAACGACCAAACTTTGTATAAGCCTTCAAGAAACAATTCTTCAATGGTTTTCCAGAATAATATTTAAGAAAATGTCTAGAAATCGTCATGGCAAAACCATTCAAGAAGCCAGACCAACATTTAAATCCTTCTCCATCGAAACCATAGTACCCTTAAACGAACATGTGTCTTTCAAAAAATGCATCAGCTTTTCGAGTCACAAAACCATTTCCACAATAAGAACCTATAAAAATTGTACTATTTCCTAATTAAACATCAAAGTTTCAATTTTGTCTTACATCATAATGCCTCAATATGTAAATTCACATAAATGTCCTAATTATGCATCATTGTTTTTCTCAATCTTATTGTATATGAAAATATCCCAAAATGCTCAAGACTCTAAAAGATAATAATTAGCTGATCTGCATCTAATAAATTACATACCATGTTCGAAAAATCCCTTTTCCCGGAATCATTTACCTCTTTCTTTCCTTAAAAGATCATAAACCAAACAAGCAAAACATATAGAAATCACCCATTCTAACCTTTCCAAATATTCAAGATTGAATCTTTTTCAATATCCCAACAGAGAATTTGATTATTTAACAAATGTAACAAATGAAAAAAGCAAGAAAACTATATGGAATGATTAATAAAGATAGCTAATTAATCAACCTCCATTAATCAAGAGAAAAAAAACAATGAAAATTGATGGAGATATAGAGAGAAGAACATACCCCTGAATGAATCACCCGAAGGAAAAAGAAAAGAAGTCAAAGAAGAATGGGAAAGAGAGGCGACAAAATATATATGCCTCTCAATCAAAATCCTTAATCTTTTCGAATTTCAATCAGCTGATGATAACTATTCTGAACATAAAACAAAGGAAAAGCTCAAATTCAAAGAAACAAAAAATTATCCAAAAGCAAATAGATGCTTTAGTGTTTTCTGGAGTTATTTGGATTTTTCAAGGAAGGATTATTGATTGACAATAATTGAATTTGTATAAATTTAGAATTAGAATTTTGTCTGAAAAGGAATTGGTGGTATAAAAGAAGCAGAGTCTTTAGTTTGTTTATTAACGACCACTTACCCCCACAACGTAATCTGCGAGAGAAAAGGGGAGAACGAGCTCAATGTAGCTCCTCTTGCTACGTCAGCTTTTATTTTTCCGTTTGAAAATTTAATGTTGAATAGATATTCTCTCGACACATGCAGAATGCTAGTATATTCTTAAATGAGTTGATCTAAGTCATCTAACAATAGCTCTTCTTGTTATCCTTAAGAATATGTTTTTTTTTCCAAACAAAACTTAGTGAAATTAATTTAACCAGCGACACATAGGTATTCTATACGTGCAATAGCATATTTATGTGTTGGGTGGGGGACCAAGGATTTTTATGGTTTTCAATATAGCCGTACTTTATATTTTGTTTATAATTTTACTTCGATCTCCCAAAAATATCCAATCACATAGATAGAAATGAAAATCTTGACTGATATAACAGATGAGGCTAAATACTCAAGTTCACCTTGTGATATTCATTTTGGCATAACGAGTTTAGTTGTCAAGTATGTGATCGTGGATGCTGCAAAACTCATAAGTCGCGCTTCGAGTCTGCGGCACAAGACGTGACATTGGCCCCCCAACTTGTAGTTAGATCTGCAAACGGGGCGGGTTTGACCTGTATCCATAAAAATGGTACGGATACGCTAATAACATTAGTCCCAAGTACCCGTTTTTGTATTCCAATCCGTTTATAAGTAATTAAACGGATACAAGTACGAAAAATCAAGTATCGTATTCGTTAGACTAGTTATTCATTTTACCTATCTTATTTTTTTATATTAAAATTACATGAATATATGATTTTTGTTAACTATTAGATGCTCACACACCAATTCTATATGAATTGTGTTACTTAAAAAGTTTTATATTCGTTAGATTAAATATGGATGTCTTTAATTATTTAAAAAAAAAAAAGAGGGTACATGCCTCTGTCCAAGATACTTAGTTCGGGTGGGAGATGATTTTCCGGGCAGCGGTATATCGCATATAGTGGTGGAGAAATTCTATGTTATTGAGCGTGTGAGGATTATTCGGGAAATGGTTAGAGAACTTAGAAGGGCGCCTGAAATTGTTTAGGGATTGCCTGTTCTTATTTTGTAAATTCTGAACTTCTTTATTAGTAATATACGTCCGATTAAAACTTAAAAAGAGGGGGCGAGGGTTGAATTTTTAAAATGGGTATACCTAGATTTGTATCCGGAATCCGAACGGTACGAATTTGAATATGTACAGTCTGAACTCGACTGAATCTGAATACGTATACGGTAACAAATTATGAAAATGGACAGAGATACGGTATACAATATTATGTATCCATTTCTACCCTTTTGTAGGTAATCTTAGATTAACCCCTATATACATATGGACAAAACACCTAGTTCACGGCAGATTCAAATTATGTTTTTCCGTCTTTTTCTCTTTTGTCCATTCTTAATATATTATTGTCTCTTTTTGTCGATTCTTAATATTTTATTGTATTTAAAATGAGAATGAAAGTAAAAGAAGTGGAGCAGTCCGGCTCCTATGTTGAACTCCCAAAATTCCGTACGTGCGGGTCACGTTAGGAGCTGTTAATTTCATTTTAAGGATGGATCGACGGCTACGATTTAAAAGAGGGTCAAAAGAATACATATGTAATTTCACAAAAAAATAATATAATAACAACAAAAAGCAACCGTCACATCGATTGGATTACCGAGGAGAGAGAAAAGTTGCGGCTGAAAAGTCAAATGTACATTTCTACAAAACACATGTTTTTCTTTAGAGAACACATGTTCTTCGTTAGAGAACACATGTTCTTGTATATTGAGGAGAGAGAAAAGTTGCGGCTGAAAAGTAACTTTTCTCTCTACTCAGCCGCAATTTTTCTCTCTCCTAAACATGTGTTCTCTAACGAAAAATATGTATTCTTGTATATTGAGGAGAGAGAAAAGTTACTTTTCACCGTATGATTTTTCTCTCTCTCAATAAACAAGAACATGCGTTTCTCTAACGAAAAAGCATGTGTTTCTAAAGAAGAACATGTATTCTTGTATATTGAGGAGAGAGAAAAGTTGCGGTTACTTTTCTCTCTCCTTAATATACAAGAACATGCGTTCTCTAACGAAGAACATGTGTTTTTGTAGAAATGTAAAAATACCTAAATACCCCTGTTTTGATAAAGTCGTTGGATCAAAAAGTCTAATCCAACGGTCGATAAACTAGTCAAAGTATATACTTGAATTTTCCGGTTTGATGATAGGGAGCCAAGACGGAAGTGGAGAATGATTTAAAGTCGCCGCCCATCTCTGTCTTTTTTTTTTTTTTGCTAAATCCATCTGTCTTTTCATTTATTTTCCTTATCTATTTTCAAACTCGTCTTTAGACTTTAGGTTTAATATACAATTTACAATATCATCCTTCCATTTATTTTTTTTCCATTTACTACTCTAGGGACTGGATTGTATTAGAATTTTCTTGATATACAATTATTACATATTCAGTTATTAGATTACTACTGTTCCAAAGTTTTATTTAAACCTTTTGGAAGTTTTCAAGAGAAGAAATTCATAGAACCAATGCATTCTTGCTTGACAAAATATCATTTCAGTTGAGCTTATACAACTTACTACCTACATTTCATATTCATAATATAAGTGGACATATAACAAAAATTAAAGTATATTTTTTATTAAAATATTAATATTACTCTTTTAAATAGAATTTGTATACCACTAATTCTATTTAATAACCAACACAAGTTGGCTCAGTTGATAAGGATTTGGCACGTCCTTACAAAGGTCAAGTGTTCAATTCCCGCTGCCGACGTGAGGGTTGTGTTTGTGGGTGATCTGTAACTACCCTTATAAGCTACCTATGGTTTTTAGGGCCTGCCCTGAAAATATATATATATAAGAGTAATATTGATATTTTAGCTAAAAAATACTTTAATTTTTGCTTTCTTACTTTATATTATATGTTATAAGTGACTTATAGTATATAATTGATGGAGTAGTGATCAGACACTTCTTATAAACCAAGAGATTTTGAATTCGATATTCAGTAGCCGCATGCTTATCCCATTCCCCTTTCCGCCCCAAAAAATAAAATCACTTCAGTTTCTAAAGCTCTAAGCCCACAAAAAATCTAAGTGACCATTTAATGGCCTTTGATGTAGGCATGAAGTTCTTATGATTCATCCATTTTTAATTTGGACCAAGCCCACAACATTAAACTGGGGCCAAAAGTAAAAAGAAAATAAATTCAAAAGAAATAGAGAATAAATTGCTCATTGCTTGACAAATAGGTTTAGTCAATTCCCTTACTTTCGTAATTAGTGCACAAAGCTTTGCATCAGTAAAGATTCCCAATATACGTATTTTTACCTTTATTTTTCTCAAAGAGATTGTTTTCAGGTTCTTTGGCCTTGCCTTCTAATATTCCGTTGAAAATTAATTTCTGTTTGATTTGAAATTTTAAATACCTAAACTTGAAAAAATGGTGCCACTGCTCCGATTCATATATGAATTAGATATTTAAAATTTAGTCACCTATCATTACCCAATAATAAAAAATAATAAAACCAACCTCTTAACTTAATGATTGAGAATTATATTTTTTTTAAAAAAAAACTGCTAAGTCCTCATTAAATTATTCATTCACAGGGTTGACAAAATTTCAAGACATGCTTAAATTTAAGGACATTACTGCGGATGAACTTTATAAATGAATTAATGATTTACAAAACCTTGAATTTATATTTAAAAGAAAATGTTAGGTGTACCTAAATTGGTTTGTTCAACCAATACTCAATTATTTTCTCAGTTTCTTTTATTTTCATTGAATAATAATTCTTGTCTTGCACCCAATCATTTCACCAAAAGTTACCTTTTCCTCTAATCTTTTAACCAACAAAGCAAAAATTAAGGTTGTCCAAACACTCACCATTCTGAAAATTGCCGATCAAACAACCTATTACTATCTTGTCTGGCTCTGATTCAGAAATTGATAATTACATGGCAATTGACTTAATATGGCAAATTGAATATTTTGAGTATTTCTTGATGAACTAAAAAAACATTAGCACAAGGGTAATGGTGTAAACACAAAGTCTTTTGTACCTTTCACTTTATATACACTATCTAAGTATTATTGGTCCAATTAATTCAATTGAGATTTGAAGAATATTTCGCTCGACGTGACAAAAATTTCTTCAAAGATACACACCTATTAGATTTGTAGCTCCCTATAACTATACAAGAAAGGAGTCACAATCTTTAATAAATTTTAATTCTTCACATTTTTTTATAGTTTATTAATAGAGTAAAGATGCAACTTTTTTGGTTCAATAATTTCTTTCAATGAATGTATTAAAGTTACCTTCTATACAGACATAAATTATGAAACAAATCCATAATTCTCAATGTGCAAAAACCTAAGGGAAAAAAAAACAAAAAATCAATTACAAGAGAAATACCATAAACAAACAAATGGTAAAAAAAAGAATTAAAAAATCCAAAATAAATCAAGTAAATCTTCTTGGATCAGTAACATTCATCCAACAATGCTGATCTTTGAATCCTTTTTCTCTAGCAATTTTCCTATCCCATTCCAATTCAATCTTCCTTTGCTTTGGTAAATCACAAAATTTCTGCAAACTTTTATCCATTGCATCATGAACTTTCCACCACTTATGATGTGCCACGTCACTAGCATAAACATGTTGTTCTGGAATGTCCCAGTTGCAATCATAGTCTCTATAACAAAGCCATGGCTTCAACCCTAAATAATGAATGGCATAGAGTTTAGGTGGATCCGACCCGAATAATTGGTTCTTGACTCCCGTTTCAACAGTAGAGTTTGACCAGAAATTCTTCAAGAAGTTGACTCTTCTAGGTAGCCTATGCCACGAGACGAACACTTCATTAAGAAATCCTTGATCACCTCCGTTATAAGATATAATCTTTTCTCGATGTTGCATGAACATATTGAACGTGCAATTTGACGGTTCTATAACCATAACTCCAGAATTAAATATAGAATTATCGTTACCAGTAGCTGACATTTGAGGGAAATAGAAGAGAATGTCGAGATTACGCAAAATAATTATGTCTGCATCGATAAAAATAATTTTATCATAGTCAGTTAGCTGCCACAGTCTGAATTTACTGTAATTGTATTCGTTATAGGAGTCTTTTTCGGCTTTTGGATTCCGGATCCTCTTGATGAGTCGGATTGTCCACCCGGCTTTGGCTAGGGCTCCACGTTTAGATATGGAGATACTCTTGTCAAGGAGGAGGATTAGGTCGCGTTTGGTTCCGGATTGGAGAAGACTCTGAGCCAGAGTTATTGCACCACAAACATATGCTTCTGTGGAATGGATAACTGTGGCATAGGCTTCTCGCTTAATTGTTTCCATTTTATGCTCAATCGTTGAGATATCATAGACCTCGTTGATTTCTGCAACATAGTAATATTAATTATTTGTTTGAAATTAAATGTTTATTCATTTTTATAAAAGAATAAAAAGAAATTTAGACGTTCAATTCAAATGATTGTAGATGAAATATAAAATTCAGTACGATTAACTAAGAAAAAGAATAAAGATAGTCAATATAATATGAAGGAAGAGAAATGAATAACTATAGCGAAGTTGTCATTTTCAATTTCTGCTTATCTTGAATTTGAAGCAATTCCATTGACAACAACCGAATCATATAATGATGAACCACAAAGAAATTAAGGCAGTAGATTTCCACCAAATTCCGAGCAAAAGAGAGAGTTGAGTAAAGTAAAAAAATAATTTGTTAAAAAAAGAGTAGAGCAATTAGTTAGCATATCACTTTCAACTCGATAATAAACTATTACAAAAAAGTACTCCCTTCCTAAATATTTTATATTTATTACACGTTGTAAAAATTAATATGTTTTTATAATTAAAATATCAATATTACTCTATTAAATATTATTTATATATTAATAATTATAATTATAATTAAGAGAATATCAAGTATGACCGGTCGCTATGAGCATTTTCTCCCTTACAAAAGTTAGGAGGAAAAAAAGTAATTCAATTATATATCATATATATAAATATATTAACCCTAATGTTTCAAGTAAGCGCCTGTAGCTCAGTGGATAGAGCGTCTGTTTCCTAAGCAGAAAGTCGTAGGTTCGACCCCTACCTGGCGCGATTGAGATTATTTTCTAATTTTTTTTATTTACTTTTTTTGTCCTTTTCCATTCTTACACCAATATTTATTTTAAACTACAGCATTGTGAGTTAGAAATGTTCAATACTACACTGCAGGAGAAAGAAAAAGTACTAGGTTTAATGCAAAATTATCATGGACTTGATCAGAAAGGCAAAAAAATGTGTACCTTTTCCCCAAAGAGGCAAAGCCAAATTGCAAGAACCAACAGGCATTCTAACTTTCTGTTCTAATCTGTTCAAGTCTGGTTCGAAATACCACCAATCCCCTTCTCGATTCACCAAGTCATCACATCGAAACAATTCAGGCATAGGCATACACTTGCTCAAGAACACCACCTTTGCCCTTCTCCTATTCCAAATTCCCTTTCCTCTCTTAACAGCTAAATTCGCCGTAATAAGATGCACTTGTAGCCTAAATACATCCCTCCCCCACCCTTCCTCTGGATATTTACAGGGCAATTTCGCCACTATCATGTCCACCGAACCATACCTATAGAGGCAAAACAAGATATTTTATACTGAACGCGCTAGTTGTACAGAAATATACATTAAAAAAATAATATAAACTGATTTGTACCTATCAAAATCCGGCATTGGTAACTCGGGGCAGGACGGACCATCAATTTCTTCCTCCTCATCAATCCATTCTGGAAACAAGTCCTTCCATTCAAAGTACTCAGAGACTTGCTCAAAAGAAATTGGGACAATCTGGCCATGAATTTTCCAGTCGCTTACATCTTCCCCATCCATATTGACCATTCCAATCTTCATCCCTATTCCCGTAATTTCATTCAAGAAACTCGGTTTTTCTCTCTTGATCATCATTCTTTCTGGCTTTGATTGATTGCTTTGTGGCTCTTCCAAGATTGATTTCATCTTAATACCATTTTCCATCTGATCAAAATAATGTAACAAAAAATTCCCAGTTAGTAGAGTGATCAAAATTAAGGCATTTATATATAATTCTACAAAACACGCGATAAAAATACAATGGTCAGCTCACCTTACCTTATGATGGCACTCTCGCAATGAACACTTAACGAAAGATATTGGACTCTCATTATAGATTGAACCGGAAGGCGGCCGGAGGAAGAGAAATGCAGAGACAACCAAGAAGAGGGCCAAGAAAAATATGTTGATTTTGATAACTAAAGCCTTTGGAGTAGACCTGATCATCATTTTTTTTCTTCTTCTTTTGAGGCCTAAACCTTTATGGCACTATTATAGAAACTAACATATATATGTATTTCCACCTTTATGAAGCTATTATACTAATAATTTATTAGCAGAAAATGGTGATTAGTGATACTTAAAAAAGGGATTTAGATGTAGTTGTTAGTTTAAAATTAAAAGTGAAGTAACTTAAACCATTTGGCAAGGTCCAAGTGTCTTCTCTATTTTACTTGCTTTTATTTTTTTGTTTTCCACTTGAAGACAAAAAACAAAAGGTTGAACCAAATTAGATTTCACTTCGACATTTGTTATAATCTTAATGTTTCTAGTAACATTTTCTTGTTTTTCCATCCATACCCTTCCCTTAATCTCAAACATTTTCTTTGTTTAGTATTTCAAGAAAAAATACAATATCATTCCTTTATGTAACACAAAAATTCTCTAACATCTTCTTAAGTAGTGTTGTAATCATGGAATGCATACTTAGAATTAAACATGTTCTCGAGTCTTCAAGAATATGTCCATTTACTCTTAGTCTAAAAATATATTAAGTAACTCAACTTAGTTATGTTTAGTTATGAGCTAATCAAACGTGCAATAACTCAAGTATTGTTCAAGGTAAAAGTCACAGTTTTGAGATATTTGGGAAGTGATATTTTAAATATCGCACATTGACTGGATCTGCTATCAGTAGGTCAATGTATTTATTTGATTCAATCGAATTAATTAGTCGGGTTAAGTAACTAGATATCCATCACAAAAAAATAATCAATTCATTATAATTAACTTTGAATTCATTTTACCATAAAAGGACGTACAAACAAAAATGAGGATTGGAGGGTTAAAAAGGTAAAGTTGGTTGTCAATTAAGGGTTAGGAATCTTAATCTTAAGAGGAAGAAGAGCAGCTAAGACAAGGGGGGTTGCCAACAACTCTATGGTTGGCCTTTCAATTTCCAGCACGGAGAAAAACGTCGCTATTTGCCGTTACGAAATCGCGTGGCTTCCAATATTTGATTTTCAAAATCGTAAATAATTTCATTATTATTTTTATCCTTTCTGTTTACAACAACAACTAATTAACATAAAAACATAAATTTAAAGGACTATTGGTAGGATAGTCACATATTACCAGAAGTGTTCCTATGACCAATCAATCTATAGAATATTGGTGAATGTTTATTATCTTACAGGATTGTGAATATTTGATATCTCTAACGACTCTTATTTATGAAACCTCTAAGATGATTAGAATAATTTTTCTACAATTAACAACTGTATCAAAATAGCAATATTTAACATTTATAAACAGATATACAATATATTGTTGTGTTATGTGATGTACGAGATTTGTTTTAGATTGGTTCTCTATAGTCTATAGTCCCCTTGAATGCAAAAATGAATTTCTGATACATACTGTCATATTCCTTGCTCGAAGGCCCGAATCCAAATTTATGAGTACTCAGATCATCTATTTTGGCAAGCAAAAAGTAATAGTAAATAGTTGGATAACATTTAAGCTTTGTAAACTTATCAATAAAGGATAGAAAATTACGCGTACTTAAATAATTATATTATTTTAATTAGAGATGTGCATTTCCAGAAACAATTACAAGGGTTGCGGTGGCGGTTTCGCAATATTTTCAAATTTATCTTTTTTTTAACCTTCTAAAATTTTAAATTTTCAAAAAGTTTACATAAAAATTACTTTTTGCCAAGTATTAAAAGTTTACCGTTTACCCCTATGACATGATTCTGGTTTCGTCCTTGCTCATTTCCAAATAAAAGTGTGCAACTGCATGCCTCCATTGTGGAATTTGTTTTTCTTGTTGGTTTCATTGTATCATGGTCCACTCTCTTTTTACATAAAATCACCCTCTTACATTTAAATATGGATAAAACTTCTAGAAGCCAGTTCGAAATTAAATTTATATAATAAGTGAGTAAATTATAATGCAATGAACCACCTAGACCAAGTTTTCCCTCCATTGTTCAGCTGAAAGAAGAATAAGAAAGTATTGCACGACTGATGGCTCTATTATAATGGATCCCTTTCTTCCGCACTCTAATGTATCGCACCTTCTGCATTGTACTCAACTATCTTTAGCTATAGGAGCGGGTCAACCCTTCAATGGGGTGATTTCTTATGAGCGCCAAAGTTAAAAGTCCTCTTACCTGGTCGGATTGCTGAGTCGCCTTAATTTACATTCTCCAACTATTCTGTCGGATCGGAGTGTGAAAGCCCTGGAGGCGTGGGTATCGTTTTTTGTGTAGAAGCGGGTCATATCAATCCAGATCGTGTCTCAACTTGGAGTCGTATATGGCGTGGAAGAGAAACCATGAACTCAAATTAATGGCACATAGGAGATTGATTTAATCTTCCCTTCCCACATGTGGGACTCTATTTATTTAACTCATCGTCTTACAACAAGAAGTTGATAGGACCGCGATATTTCAGCAAGGGTCTTCTTTCTTTCAATCTAAATCTAACAACTATTAATTCACCTCGTGACAATTTTGGCCACGGCACCAGTGTATCCTTCATAGCTGCAGGAAGTCTAGTAGAAGGCGCAACTTATTTTGGTTTAGTTTCAGGCACGTCCAGGGGAATGGCTCTCGTGTTCATTTGGCCATGTACAAGCCTTTCTTTAATCAGTATGGGGATAACGTTAACTGGGAATCTGATACTATTGCAGCAATAGATCACGCGATTGTGGATGTAATAGCAAAAATGGAATTAACCCAAATAAAGTGTCAGGAGAAAGACTGTGTTTTTAGCCAAATCTTTCCCCAGATCACTGTTTTTATAGCCAAATCTAGGCATTATGTTGCATCACCGCCATGGATGCATATTAGGGCAGAGAGGGTAAAGCCATTTAACAAACAACAAGACCCTCTTCCCACAATGCCAATCTGGGCTGCCCCTCCAAGATACGGGTTGTATTACCATGGATGTTTAGTTTCTTGCTCCAAGAAAATGCCATCACCGCCTATAGATAGTTACACAATTGCACAAGTAAATCTTCGGCAGCTGCAGAAGCTTAAAACAAACCAAACAAATTAAGCCATTTTCTTATAATCTATTCTTGCTCTTCTATCTTCTCAAGGGCTGGTAAGTGGTAACTTTGCGTGGGACAAGAACGAAATCAGAGACTAGAGTACTAGACAGAGAGCGGCAACCACCCTTAAAGAAAAAATGGCATTTTTATTGATGAATGATGTTGGTCGCGGAGAAGATGACCAGAGAAGATGGAGATTGAATCGGTTTTTGGGTCGGTTTTTGGTATGTTGGGTCCGGATTCGAGTTCTGGTCAATAAGGATAAATTGGTCTTTTTTACATTTTCAAACTAAAAAAGTTAAAAAATTGGCCGAAATCCTTGACCTTTGTTGATGGCTAAAAACCACTAAAATTAATCTATTTGGTCAAAAAGAGAAATATGAAAATAGTTTGTGGTCATTTAGTGCAAATTACTGTATAAATACTATCTTGAATATTAATTCAAAATTTTAGAATTCTATCTTCTTGTTTTTGGTAGTAAAAAAAGTTTGGGTGGGTTCGGCTCCGGTCACCTGACCCGTGAGACCATAGGTCGCTTACAAGGGTACCTACAGATCAACCACCAACACAGCTCTCACGTCGGCAGCGGAAATTGAACCATTGGACCTTTATAAGGACATGTCAAATCCTTTACTAACTAAGTCAATTTGTGTTAGTTTATAATTCTATCTATATCTTGATTCCTATGCGTGTAAATTTCTTCCAAGACCCTTTCCTATACTACACGAACTACCTTCCGTATTACTTTCAATCAATCTCTCCATCATTTACGGCAAAATAAATATATACAATAATACAATATCTTTAACATAAAGTTGACGTTTTCATTTTTTATTTTTATTTCTGAGATGGATTAATTATTGCCGGCCATGTGAAGTGATTCAAGGGAAGATTGGTGATAATATAATAAGCACTATTATGAGTGCCTTTTGATTTGGAATTGAATTCATAATTGCGTTTGTTGATTTTTTAGAAATATTCTTTACAAGTTTTCTTAATGATTTCTATGCATTTTTTTCTTTTTTTGCTAATGCAACTTAGCTTTATTTATCAATTACTTCAGACAAACTTCTTAATTATCTAAACATAACATGGTATCACAATGACCTAAACATCCCCTAAGGTGGGGAAACATCCACCGATCGTACAACAATACCACGATTTCTTTCCTCCAACGATCTTCATTGGACAATACTTTGTACCTTCATCATTTTCATCCTTTTTTAAAGTCGAATTTTTTATTTCATTATTATTACCGTTAGTTTCACCTGACAAAAGCAAATTAATTTAGTTAGGAAATTACGAGTTCAAAGAAAATTAGTCTGTAGCATCGCAAGAAAAAAAATTTACATGAGTATTGTGCCAAGATAGAGAGAAAAGTAACAGAGAAAAATGCAATGTAAACGATAGTGATTTTGGATATTGCCATTAGATAAGAATATAGTAGACACAAATTTGTTTGTCAAGAGTTGCTAATAGGGACTCTTTTATATTTGTTTTTCTACTTTGTAAGCCATAATTGAAAAGATTTTAATTCAACCAAAAGAGTCAACAATATAATACTTAAACAAAAAATACAGGGGTAAAAAACTAAAATTATTTTAAAATCACTCTAAATAAAGACCATAAACGCGATATGGCTTAATGATAATCAAGTGGTACATGTCCTACAAATGGAGTTGACCCATATCATACTTAACCCATAAAAAATGAACATTTGCCTTCTTACCTCTCTTTTCTGTTGCACAAAAGATGTGAATGTTTCTTATCTTAGGGCATTAATTGTTATGATGTCTCTACCGTCTCTTATTTATGAAAACTCAAAGATGATCAAAATAATTTATGTTGTTAAAAGCCATTTCGGCATATTTAGTCAACAATAATGACTATGCATGTGATACCGACCTTGTGTTTATGGACCGAGAAGACATGCCAAAAATGTTTGCCCATTCATTGAGTGGCATTCCATCTGAAAATGTTTACTGACTATGGATATTAATAATTTTGATATTTTGGTGACTGGTATTGAAGTATTTTTATTCTATGTTTTCTGATGTGCAACTCTCGTGCAAGTTCCGTGCAACTCACATACTAGTTGCACATGATTCTATATCTTCTCTTGGGTAGTTACAGAACATCGAGTGCAACGTGCCCACGACTTTGCGGATAAGAATCTTGCATGTTTATGTGTTGAAGAGGTCTCTCTAATACTCCATATTTTTATACTTGTTTTGGGATTTTTATTGTATGGGAAAATGTTTAAACTCTGTGTAGTAGCCTAAGACTCGAAACGATTTCCATTTTCCAACCAAACATATATGTGTTTCAAAAGTACAAGAAAAAGAGAAGAAACTAAAAAAACCAAAGAAAGAAATAGTAGTAAGTCTAATCCATCCCATCCAGTATTATAAATACATCCATTTATTTGAATTTTTTATTCCACCACCACCATTTCTCAATCTTTCATTTTTAATTTCTTCTGCACTTATCTTAAAATAATCCTTGTGAAATCAAATTGAAGTAGCTTCCCTGATGAAGAATCAACTTCTATTTTCCCCCTTGTGTTTCTACAGCATCATGGATTTAGTTTTCTATGAAAACTCTTGTAATCTCGACATGGTGTTCATGGACAACGGCGCAATGCCAAATGTTTTTGCTAATCCATCTGCTTGGTACTTGAATATCCTCAAAGATTGAGATGTTGAAACACCAATTCAGCTTATCTAAAATTACACTACAACAGTCCACGGATTCGCTGCAATTTTGTCTCCCTCTGATCTCCATGTCATCCAAAACTCTATTGGCTTTCTTTCATCCATCAAAGACAAACTTGTCAGATTGTAAACTACTTGCACCACCAATTTCCTTGGCCTTACTTACAGTTACGAGACATGATTGACCTCCAACTACGGGGAGGGTATAATCATCGACATTGTTGATTTTGAGATTTGGCCAGAATCACCAAGTTTCAGCGACCTAGGAATGCCTAGTATCTCACCAAGATAGAGAGGAAATTGCAAAAATGATACTCTATTCAACTCATCGCTTTGCAACAAGTTTGAATTATATAAACAACGTCAAGAATCCAAAAGCAACTCCTGTTGCGTGGGGGGCAAGCAATTGAGGTTCCACTTACTACATCAAAATTTGTAGTTTTCTATACAATAATGTTGCCACTTTGATATGTCCGAAATGGAAATGTTGATGATAAAATCATATCTCCCAGATCCATGAGATTAGGCTTCAAAATGAACGAAATGATTTCCGCTTGCCCTTGAGAGCTATCTAGAGCTACATTTGGAGTTGGCTTTGTCCCGATACTGGTCTCTTGAAACAACATTCACGATTTTGGATTCTTGGTGATGTTTATATAATTCAAAATTGTGTTTCCATCCTCAAGAGTTATGTAAAGCACCAGCGGAATAACTTCTATGAACAAATAACCATCAAATAAATTTGGAACGTTGTCAGTGATGTGGACTTGAGCAACAACTTTAGCTTCGGATAAATTGTCATTGTATTGGTCTTGGCAAATAGGAATATGTTTTTTTTTTTGCCTTTGTTCACTTCTGAGATGAACCTCTTCTGAAACCCATTCTTCTATAAAAGAAGATTGGCATGAAATTGACACGCCATTCCTCAAAGTTATTCTTCCCCTGAATTCATGGTCAACCATTCCTAAAGTCACCGTAAGAACCCACGAAAACGCATTGTCCACGGTACCGGGGAAGGGAAATTTTCCTACTGCCATGAACACAAAAACGTCGTTTTCCATGGCAACAAATGTTGTTATTGCTAATGAATTTTGGCAAATTACTGAAGTTTTATGACAAATAGACAATGAAATGATGTCCACCCCCATCCACAATCGCATGATCTATTGTTGCAATAGTATCAGATTCGCAATTAACGTTATCCACATACTTATGAAAGAAATTTGTGTACATAGCCAATCGAGCACGATGAGCCATTCCTCTGGTCGTGCCTGAAGCTAAACAAAAATAAGATGCGCCATCTACTAGATTTCTGAAACTATGGATGACACATTTTTGCGGTTGTGCCATGGCCCAAATTTTCACGAGGTGAATTAATAGTTATTGTTAGATTCGGATTGGAAGTAAGGAGACACTTGCTGAAATATCGCGCTCCTATCAACTTCTTGTTGCAAAAAGATAGAGTTGAATAGAGTCCCATTTTCGCAATCTCCTCTCCATCTTGGTGAGATACTGGGCATTCCTATGTCGCTGAATCTTGGTGATTCTTGCCAAATCCCGGAATCAACAATGTCGATGATTATACCATTCCCGTAGTTGGAGGTCGGCCATGCCCCGTAACTGTAAGTAAGACAATGGAAATTGGAAGGTGTGCATAGTGTACAATCAGGCAGATTTGTCTTTGATGGATGAAAGAAAGCCAACAGAGTTTTGGATGTCATGGAGATGAGAGGGAGACAACATTGTAGTGAATTTGTGGACTGCTGCAGTGTAATTGTAAATAAGTTGAATTGGTGTTTTCACATCTCCATCTCCGAGGATACTCAAGTATCAAGCAGATGGATTAGCAAAAACATTTTGCATTGCGTTGTTGTCCATGAACACCATGTCGAGATTACAAGAGGTTTCACATAAAACTAAAGCCATAATGTTGTAGAAACACAAGAGAAAAACAGAAGTTGATTCTGCATCATGGCGGCTACTTGACTTTGATTTTACGATAAGTGCAGAGAGAATTAAAAATGAGAGATTGAGAAAGGTTGGTGGTGGTAGTGGAATCAAAAGTTCAAAGAAAGTGATGTATTTATTATACTGGATTTGATGGATTAGACATTCTAATGCTTCTTTCTTTGACTTTTTTTCTTTTTCTTCTTTTTTTCTTGTTATTTTGAAACACATATATGTTTGACTGGAAAATGGATATTGTTTCGAGTCTTGGGCTACTACCCAGAGTTAGACAAGTTTTCCATAGAGTAAAAAATTCTAAAATAAGTAGAAAAATATGGAGTACTAAAGAGACATTTTCAACAGATAAACATACAAGATTCTTATCCACAAATCTGTAGGCACGTTGCACTCCATGTTATGTACCTACTCATAGGCGGATCTATGTATGCCAGACTGGGGCAATTGCACCACCAGAATTTTTTTTTTTTTTGCCCTTAGATTTGCACCACCAGATTTCGATTTGCACCACTAGATTTCGACTCCTGCGTCCGGCTATGTACCTACTACCCGAGATAAGACATAGAATCATGTGCAACTAGTATGAGAGTTGCACGTAACTTGCACGAGAGTTCCACGGTAGAAAACATTGAAAACAATACTCCAATATCAGTCACCAAAATATCAATATTATTAATATGCATTGTCAGTAAACATTTTCGGATGGAATACCACTTAAATGGATGGATTAGTAAAAACTTTGGCATTGCGTCGTTGTCCATGAACACCATGTCGAGCTTATAAGAGGTTTCACAGAAAACTAAAGCCATGATGTTGTAGAAAACAAGAGAAAAAGTAAAAGTTGATTCTTCATCATGGCGGCTACTTGAATTTGATTTCACAAGGATTTATTTTAAAATAAGTGCAGAGGGAATTAAAAATGAGAGATTGAGAAGTGTTGTTGGTGGTGGCGGTGGAATCAAAAGTTCAAAGAAAGTGATGTATTTATAATACTGAATTTGATGAATTAGACTTGCTAGTGCTTCTTTCTTTTGGGGGGGGGGAGGGGGGGGGTTCCCCCATTTTCCCATTTTCTTCTCTTTTTCTTGATATTTTGAAACACATATATGTTTGGCATGAAAATGGAAACTGTTTCGAGTCTTAGGCTACTATCCAGAGTTGGACAGGTTTTTCCATACAGTAAAAATTCCAAAATAAGTAGAAAAATATGGGGTACTAGAGAGACATTTTCAACACATAAACATACTAGATTCTTATGCACAAATTCGTGGGCACGTTGCACTCCATATTCTGTACCTACTACTCGAGATAAGACATAAAATCGCATGCAACTAGTATGAGAGTTGCACGTAACTTGCACGAGACTTTCACGGTAGAAAACATTGAACAAAAATACTACAATATCAGTTACAGAAATATCAAAATTATTAATATGCATTGTCAATAAACATTTTCGGATGGAATACCATTCAAATGGATGGGCAAACATTTTCGCCATGGCTTCCTGGTCCATAAACACAAGGTCGATATCACATGCATATTCAATAACGTTGACCAAATATGTCGAAATGGCAAATAAGCAGAAGAAAGACATAAGTGGATTATTCATGGTGATGGTGGATGTGCAGGCGGAGATTTGAGGTGGTAATGTGTAGAAAGAATTAAAAATAAGAGATTGAGAAATGTTGTGGTGGTGGACTCAAAAGTTCAAAGAAAATGATGTATTTATAATACTTGATTGAATGTATTAGACTTGCGGAAACCGTCTCGAGTCTTAGGATATAATTCAGAGTTGGACATGTTCTCCATATAGTAAAAATACCAAAATAAGTAGAAAATATGGAGTACTTGAGAGACATCTTCAACACATAAACATACAAGATATCATAATATAAGCCCTAATATAATTGAATGTAAGACATCCTTCTGGGATACGGCTGATTACATAACCGAATAATACTACTATTCATTGGGCTAGCCCAAAATTCAATTTTGGCCCATGACTACAATTGGACATCCCATTCTAGACATCGCTCAAATGGGTGGTTTTCTTCATGCTAGCCATGGCAGTTGCTCGGAAGGTTATGGGAACTTGGCAGTTTGAATAATAGTAACTCTCGTTTACATGAGATGGTATCTTGTACATGTATATACCATTTTTTTCGATAATGCACATATAACTAGTAAATTATGACAGCAGAAAAATAACTTTATTTTACATAGAAAAAGAAAGGAACAGTGTTTTTCTGAACCGTACATATATGCCTCATAAAAGTCTTCCATCTGCTATGCTGCAGATATTAGCATCTATGTCAAAGATGACTGGTTCTCTGCTTCTTCTCGAAGAGGCCATATGCTGTCTTAGGTGTTGGTCACTTTGTCTCGTGGAACTTTGAGGTGTTAGGCCTATTTGAGAAGAAGCGGAAAACCATTCTTAGACAAAAGTGACAAACACCTAAAAATTTCAGTGACAGTGTTTGTCACTCTGTCTTGTGGAACTCAATCACACTTGATGTTTCTATAAATCCACCTGACGAACAAACTAGAAACCAGATATCCAACGGCTCCTGGATCCAGTCATCAAAAACGAAAAACAAAAACAATCTTCGTCAGAACTAGACGATGGTCAAGGGAAGATTAAGAAACATAAGAAGAAAATAAGCAAGAAAAAATAAAAAGTACAAACATGGAACATACTTACCACACAGGATGCCCAAACCTAGAGAAAGCATCAAAGTAGAACCAAAGTAAATGCTGGCCTGGAGATAGCCTGACATTCTAATTTTCACATGATAATAATATATAGAATACAAGAAGACGTAAAATGCAATCGAAGCACCAGCTGAGAATGATGTCCATTGCCAATGATGATTCTCAGCATTCAGTAACAAATATGTCCCAGAAATTGTTGCACATGTGGTCACAACTATAAGAATCACAAGAACCAGTAGAAGAACACCATATAGATAGTACATCTGCAGAAGGAAGGAGATTTTAATAGCTTCGACTAAAATATGCCCCGAATGTTTTTATCTTGAAATAGGTGAAGAAATTACCTTGTAATTCCATAAGGAAGTAAAGACGAAATATATCTCCACAAAAATGCTTCCGAAGGGAAGAACACCACCCACAAGAGAGATTATAGAGGGTCTAAGGTAAAACCTCTTTTCAGGGATAGGCCGAGGAATAGTATTTGTTCGGCATGGATCATTTGGTGTACCACTGAAGTTTCTTCCAACAAAGGTTCCAACAACCACCAAAGGTAATGATATGAATGCCCAAATCGCGAAAGCCACTACCATTATATCAGAAGGTATGGGTGCCAAAGAACCATAAAACACTGCTATTGTGTCCAGAATGGAACCAATGCCAAAGCACATGAAAGGGAAAAGTAATGCTGTGAGGATCATTGCCTTTTTCCAATTTTCACCTGACATATGTCAAAAATAAGCCATCAATAGATCATCTGTTTTCCCATGACAATATCGACAACATTTATATGCACGGAAACAAATAAGTAGAATGAGACAGAATCATTCATACCACCATAATGAAAATATATTGCACCACTTGTGTATCCTGAAAAGAATGATGTAAGAGCATAGCAGTACAGAAAGGCCGTGGTGATTGCTCCTTGCCTAAACGATAGAAACTTTGTAGCAATAAGTATAAAATGAGCTATTATTAGAATAACTAAGAACAAGCACAATATTCGGACAAAGCGACAACTTCCCATAGAACTGGTTTGCAACATACCACATATAGAACCGTCCAAAGAAAGCAAGGATTGTGAGGAGAAAAACAAGTATCGCAAGCTGAACTCCAGTGCCAACAACAGCTGAGAGTAGAACTAGATTTTGGGGAGGCCGAAAGACATCACCATGGAGAAGTTTCCAACCAGTCTCTTCAGTTAGTTCCTTTTCCTGAACAACGGAAAGGAAAATGTAACTTCCCTAAGATGCTAACACCAAAACAAATCAATGTTTATTACCTCTATATGTACACAATTCTTGAATAAAAAAAAAAAACATGTCTAACTCATATTTTCTCAACAAATTTCGTTTAAACATGAAAACCGCTTTGTATAGTGAATTTATTACCAGGAGTCCCAGTTCACCATCTTCGCGAGCATGTTTTCCATCCTCGTTGAGAGTACGCATCAAAATCTTGGAGACTAAACCAGCAAGGAAGATAACCATCACTAAAGAATTGAAAATGGAGAACCAGTGGATCTGCCTCAAGAAAAAAAAGTAAACATCCCTTTTAGCTATCTCAAGTACAATCAAGAAAAACAGAAAACAGCAAATTGATTGTTCTAATACAACTCTCTCTTGTAAAGCGTTTTCTTATCAACATTCTGAATTATTACAAACCTTGGAGTAAATTTAGAGGCGGATAAAACTCAACAAATACATGATTCAGCAGGCAAGAAAATATATACCTGATGCTCAAAAAATGAGTGATCCAAGTACACATCGAATCTGTCAGCAAATTTGGTGTCAGTTGGGATCCAGTTGACTGAATATGTCATGTTTAATTCTCTTCCCTTCTCTAGCAGTCTAGGGCTATCTTGGGTCAAATTAACAAGAATAATCTACAAGAAAAAAAAATGCTTGATAAGGCGAAAAAGACCAGCTTGAAGGAAAAAGAATGATGAAATAAAAAACAATGTCAAATTCAGGAGCACTCTACCTGATCTCCATTGTACTTAATTGCAACATTCCAATGTGTATAGACCATATACTTCCCATCATTGATTTCATGATAATACGAATGTAACTCACCAACAAATCCTGAATGTGAAATTTTTGGAATTAAATCAAAACATTGGAAGAAACTTTTCCAATATAAGGAGAGAAAAAAAGGTCGAGTCCATACCCCATAATGGTAAACCATCTGATTGCAACAAAGCCAGGAGTCCAAAGCAAGAGGGAAATAGATTATTTCAAAGTTAAATGAATCAAAATGATATCCAAGTTAAATTAACCATAAAGGAAAATGATCACAATAAGCATACCCAAGAATAATTCGAACCAGTACGATCTATCAATAGCATCCTTAAATTGTTTAACTGTTTTTGCATCCAGTTTAACTTCACATAATGGAATCCTATGGATGTCTCCTGGAAAAGAAATTGTCAAAAAATGCAAATATGAAGTCAGTAAAGATACTTCAAAAATGTTTGATGTGCATACTTTTAAACTTTATTTCGATTTGGCTATCAATGAGCCGGTTTCCTCCATGAACAACTCCAGGATCACTGTGGTTCTTAGTAGCAATTCCAGACGGGCGACAATACGGAAGGCTGTAGAAACTGTAGGCTTCTTGTGGATTATTGTATGGTCCAACCCGGTTTACCCATAAAGTAACGCGATCATCCAACTGATACTGCAGAAAAGGTGAAGTAAATTAGCAAGTAGTTAAAAAAAGATTCAATGTGGTTAGAAAATAAGTGAGGAGCATATGTTCCTGATCTTAACAGAATTGTCAGATATAAAAGAACACCATATAGTTTGGGGTAAAAGAAATCCAAAGGGAGAAAATCCTTAGAAGAATCAACAGATTCTCCAAGTGGAATTTCAGTAGTATATGTGTAGCATTTTGGTCTGCTTTATACTACCTCCATTCCTTAATATAAATCGTTTAAGACAACAACAACAACAACAATAGCATAACCCATTAAGTCCCCAATAATTGGGGGTATGGGCGGGGATGGACGGGGTACAGACCTAACCTTTGTCAAACAAAGTGGCAATATAAATCGTTTAAGACATATAGCGAAAATTAAGAAAGCAAAAAATCAAGGTACTTTGTTAGTTAAAATATCAATATTATTCCATTAAATAGGATTTGTATACCACTAATTCTATTTAAGAGAGTAATTTTGATATTTTGATTAAAAAAAACATTTTTTTTTTTGGTTTCATTAGTTTTTGCTACCTTCACTAAACGACTTATATTAAGGAATTGAGGGATTAACTAATAAAAATATCAGAAATTGTTTCCTATTAGTTGATTTGATGCCACATAACGCAGTTGGTCAACAAACTGTTTGATTTAAAAGGTAAATGCAGGCAGCAAAACTTGTTTCATCAATAAAGGGACTCTGGATCTTTTAGTACATACATTATCTAGCAGTGACGGATCCAGGAATAGATAACACTGGGGGCACACAACGATTTGTGTGGGATCATTTATACATTTATCATCTAAGTGAAACAAAATATACCCTATATACTAAAAAAAAAAATCAGTTGTTATCTAGTACACTAAATGAAATTGTTTCACATATAGCAACGTCCTTGAACTATAAAGAGAATTCATTATCTTGGACTGATAACTTCGTTCCAAATGTTAATTTCATTGGTACATTAGACAATGTACGTAGAAGATGTACTAGAAGATACATAGTCCATTAAAGGTCAGCAAAGATAACTTGTGTTATTAAATACTACCTCCATTCCTAAATATAAGACTTTTATTACATGTAGCAAAAATTAAAATGTTTTGTAATTAAAATATCAATATTACTCTCTTAAATATAATTAATGGTATACAAGTATTATTTAAAATACTAATATTGGTATTTTGATTACAAAAACATCGTAAATTTCGTAATATGTAATGAAAGTCTTATATTTAGGAATGGAGGGAGTATTAATTAATCTTCCTAAACGAACAAATATATGCATCACAGAAATTGTCTGTTTTAATACTAATTTTCTCTCAAACTTTTGCTTCATGCAATAATAAATATATAGCCAAGGAGAGCGCTAAACAAATCAGTATTTCAAATAATCAGATCTTTAAAAAAAATTTAAAAAAAAATTATTTTCCCTTCCCAGGGTCAAATAATCAATTATGTATCGGCCAATAATATTGCTACATGTGGAGTAATATTATTGGTATACACATGGAGCTCCATGTGATTAGTTCAAATCCGTAAATTTGCTCTTGACCAATAATGTTTCTAGTGTACTTGAAGATCCAAATTCCAAATAATCAGAAAGTTGGAATCAAGCTTGAACACATGAATAGTTAAATGAAAAGCAAGAAAAACAAATGCAAAGTCCTCCATAAAGATTACTCTTTTTTTTCTCTCTCAAAATAACAGGAAATTAGGTAAAAAATGATTAAGGGATATATCTGATTGAAGTTAAAAGAAAGAATTTAGTGAACTAACTTACTTGGGCGATAGTGTGTGAGGAGAGGACGAGAAAGCAGAGGGTGAGGAATACGGAGGAGGCTGATGGGGAAGCCATTTCAACACTATTTTCTTTCTGCAGAAAATGGATTGAGGAAGAAGAAGATCACCACAGTAATGGGAAGTCAACGGTCAAGTGGAAGCACCGTCTGGGACAATGCAAAATGGAAGACAGTTGGATCGATTTTTTCTTTGGCTGAAGAAGAAGAAGCTCAAGTTGCTCAAGACTCAAGAGTCAAGTCAATAGAGCTAATCTAATTGACCGATGAATCCAAGTCACTACCAAAAAAATATATATATCTAGTTTGACTTTTCGCCCCACCCCAAGCAACTCAACTACTCGCTAGCGTATTCTAGTAAACTATATTTGAATGTGTTTATTTCCCACGTTATGAAGTAGTATATTTGTTCCTCGTTAGATTTAAAATCTAAAGATTGAGAGTACATGTTTATTTATTCATCAAAAAAAAAAGAGTACATGTTTACTCTCGGCCTTCAAATTTTTAGATTTGATGGCGGATATATTTACATACTATGCGGATCAAAATATATTTTGTATTAGCATCGAATTAAGTAAATTAATTGATATATTTTATTATGAATCTAATGTGAAACTAATGTTTTTTTCATACACGGAACACTACTTTACTTGTTAAGTTTCTATCTAACAGATGGAAAATGAATATATATATATTCTGTCCTGTCGACGTGAGGGATGTGTTGGTGGGTGATCTGTAAGTACCCTTATAAGTGACATATGATCCCTAGTGTAACGACCCGTAATTTCAAGTATCAATTTAAAGGTTAGTATTATATTAATTTTTCACTTGATAGGGTTAAAAATGTATTTTAGATTAATTAACAAGGGTAAAATGGTCAAAACAATAAATTAGTAATTTTATCAAAAAGACAAGGGCATAATAGTAATCTTAAAATTAAGAAATAAAAAAATGAAATAAATTCATACTTATCCATAAGATAATAATTGCATCAAAAGTCCCTGAATTACATGTTAATTACATCTAAAATTGAATTTACATAATAGGTCCTTACAAATCAACAAATTGCCAGCAAGGACCTCCCTACTACTATAAATAGAGGTCCTTGGCCTCTCATTTTACTTTTGCACCAATTCCTTTCCTTAAAAGGAATTCTCTCCCTCACACACTTTTTCTTCCTAAGTAGGCTTTGCCTAAAACTTCCCTAAAAAGGGAAACTCTTCACTCTACACCAAAACTCTCTCCCAGTCTATAGTCTTTGGTTAATATGCTCTGAATTATTCACAGTTGCCTAATATTGAATCGTCTGTGAATACTTTCATCAGAAAACCAAAGACATTATTGAGTAGTTTTTCTAAAGTATTCACGTTACTCTGCCGACTATCAAGCAGGTACCTCTACTTCCATCTGTTATTTTAATCCTGCACAAGAAATGAACTTAGGTTAAACGGGCTCATGAAAGAAAGTAGATTATATTCTCAGAGACTGTTGTGCCCGAGGATTGTGGAAACGCAATCCCGGGAGCATTCGTGACCCACCCCACTGGTGGAGACTTTACTAATCGGATTTTTGTCCGGTTAAGACGGATGAACCAGAAGAATATAAGTATAAATTCTTAATTGATCCTAGACTAGAAAAGAGAAACGTATATTTTAAATCGCATTAAGAAATTAACTAGATACTGGTCAAATAGAAATATCCAGTTCTAATATTGAAAAGCGAACAAGAGTGTTTCAATATTAGAACTTGGAATCAATTATTATTTTTAACAAAATACTATGCTATAATTCAGAAACATAATCAATGTCGTTTTAGATTATTTTATCATGTTCCACTTTATTATTTACCGGAGGCATATTTTACTTTACAGTAGGATTTTTACTACCTAAAATTGATTTAGGGAACTGAACTTGTAGAATCAGAAAACAGGAAGAATAATAATGTTGACTTTTAACAGAAAATACCAAGAACAACAGAAATCCATTACTTTCTTTCAAAGATGGGAATAAATAATCTTAAAACCCCAAATCAGAAACCCAGCAAGATTCCTAAAAATTATCAACATTCCAATTTTTACACCTAGTTAGTTTCACTTTTCTCAAAAAGATAGGAATTTAATCAAAATTAGATACACCTAAAAATATGCATCAGTAGAAGAATTGGAAACAAATATATATACATATATCAATAATAATAAACAATTTATCAGTAATTAAAACCTCAGAAAAACAGAAAATAACTATATAGAAAAAGAATAGTCTTTACTCTTTTGCCGGAAAGTCGAAGGGCCGCAGGAGAAGGAACTGGGAGGCAGCACCGGAAAGAGAGAGAGCCCGCCGGAAAAGGGGAAAATCTCAACCTGTGGAGAGAAATAAACATGTAGAAAATAGAAAATAGTAAATCAAAAGAAAAACAGAAATAGAAAATAGAAAATAGAAAGAAAAAGAGATTAATAGTTATAATATAAAATAGTAATAATAGAAATTAATGAAACAGACAGAAAAAAAAAGAGAGTTACCTTCGCCGGAGTACGGCCGGAGAGTCGGCGACAAGGTGGCAGAGGCGAGCCGACAGCAAAGCGGATCTGAGAAGTAAAATAAAATTATAAAAGAAAATATAAAACAGAAAGTAAAAACAAAGAGAGAAAAAGACTTACCTTCTTCGCCGGAGAAGATAGAGGCTTATCTCGGTGGCCAGCAGTTGAAGGGCGGCAACTGAGAGCAGCGGCACGGGAAGAGAGCAGCCGAGAGGCTCTCTGTAGGCGGAAGAAGAAAAGAGGAAGAAGAAAATTTTAAAAAAAAAATAAAAACTAGGGATTTGTAATTTGGGGATTTAGAGATTTTAGAGTTTGGCAAAAATTAAAGAAGAGAGAAGGAGAAGAAGAGGAAGAGAGGCGGCGGCAGAGATGGTGGAGGAGCCGCGGCGGAAGAGGGAGGAGAAAGGAGGAGGAAGAAAGAAAAAAAATGAACTGGTATCTGGGGGTTGAAGTCGATGAAGAAGGAAAAGGGGAGTAATCTAGTGGTAGTGAGAGCTTGTTTAGAATATGGGGAATTGAAGGAAATATCTAGCAAGGACTTAAAAGGCGAATAACTATTACAACATAAGTCCTATAAAAAATATTTATATTGCAAATAAATCCTAGATAGTCTACTTTATATTTCTAATATTTAATTGAACCATAAATATAAAATAAAACCTTTCTGAAAATAATTAAAAATAAAATATATCTGAAATAACTGTATTAAGTCCGGAATAACTTTTAGAAATTACGTTTTAGTCCCTAAACTTTAGGAATTTACACAAAAGACCCAGAAGCCTAGAAACTTAGTCTGAATATGTTTAGGCACATTAAGGCTTGCATGTATTTAATTTCATAAGTAATTCCTAAAGAGTTGGTATTTGCGAAATAGGTACAAACCCAGAAGAAAGTACGACCGAGAAGAGGCTAAGGTGAGTTCCCTCTCAAAACCGGAGAACTTATTTTATAAACGTGTTTTATTCAAATTGTTTATAAATGAAAAGTTACGATATTTCTGAAATAAAATGCTGGAAAATGTTTCTGAAAAGTATTTCTTGGAAAATATTTCTAAAAATGTGAGTTCCCTTTCAAAACCGGAGAACTTGTTTTATAAATGTGTTTTATGAAAATTGTTTATAAATAAAAAGATTACGGTTTTTCTGAAATAAAATGTTGGAAAATGTTTCTGAAAAGTATTTATTGGAAAGTATTTCTGAAAAGAGAAATTGTTTTCGAAGGAAAAGTTACAGTATTTCTAAAATGGGAATTCTGGAAAATATTTTTGAAAAAGTAAATGAACGGTAACTCTGGAATGTTACTGGAATTCTGATTGAAGAGGGCGCTTACACTGCACAAATATGGTAACCCCTCGTCCCGACCATTGGGGGTCTGCACTGGTACGAGGCTAGTCACCCGTACAAGGGCATCTCGCACCTTTGGTTTTGGACACTCTGGATATTGTAATGGGATCCCAAACCTGTGTGGGAATCGTTAGGGTCAGTGAAAGCAACGGGCTGACTGGAACCTCTACGTGCACCACATATGGTTCTTAATTCTGACTACTAACATGTCTCCGGGGATAGGAGGTTTAACTCAGGAGCTGTTGGTATCCTGGTTTCCAAGCTGGCGGTACCCCAGTTCTTGGTTACATGAAAAAATAAGGGATGAGGTAGATAAATCGTATATATGTCTGGTGTGAGGCTGGTACTGATTAAAGAGCTATTGACTTGGCCGGTCATGCACTCTTTTATTTCTGAATCTGATACCCGGAATGGTCTTTTTATTCCGGTGGATATTTCTGAACTTGAAAAGAAAGAGCATTCCAGTTAAAGCAAATGTTTTTCTAAAACTAAATAATTCTAATTGGTTTTGGAAGGAGATAAAAAAAAAAATATTTTCTTAAAGGAAATGATTTTGGAATTTGTTCTGGAAAAGGAAAAGTACTTCTAAATAAGGAAAGTTTCTCCGTGTCTTCAAAATAAAATGTTTGCGAAATAAAATGAGTTTCTAAATCACTAGCACACACTTCACTGGGGACTCACTGGGCTATTTATAGCTCACCCTTTCTCTATTTTCTGTTTTAGTTCTTGCAGGATTGAGCAGATAAAACAAGAACATTCTGAGGTGTGGAACTGAACCAAGACAAAGAATTGAGTCAACGCTAAACACAAACCCATATTAGAAGATTTTGGTATCAGAGTGCGCAGCGAAAGCTTGGGAGTAGAAATTTGTACATTGGGATTCAGTCAAAGACCGAAGTCAAATTAGAAGCTATAGAATAGTTTAGAAAATTTTTATCTACATGTAATTTATATTGTAAAAGATAGAACCCAGTGCCGAGAGGCACGCGGCATACCCGACCCGAGAGGGACGGGGTGTCACACTTAGGGTCTGCCCTAACTCGTGGTGACCGGAGCCGAACCCGCCTAAATTTTTGTACCAAAAAAATATATATATTCTTTCGAATAGTTATGAATAATTGTTTTCATTTTAACTCCTTCATTTCTGATGAAGCATAAGTGTTCATTCCACTAAAAAAGTCCAGTTGTCATATCAACTTATCCGATTATTGAAATTGTATTCCACTTGTGGAATCAAACTCGATTTTTCTGAATTTGGAAAGCAAGTATATTTTGAATGTGTTTTCCTTTGAAAGTATATATATTATTTTTCAGCACGTGTTAATTTAAAATAAGAATCTACTTTACATGAAGATTAATAGTGATTCTCAGTTGTTCTCTAGTATTACTCGAACTCTCAATCTTTTTCTTTTTAGGGGAGTATTTTGGAATGGATAAAAACTATTTTCAATCATCAAATTGAAAACTGACGGTTAAATTGTATTAGCATCTCAACAAACACGTATTAGCACAAGTAAAAGAAATTTGATCAACGATATAGAGGTACCATTTTTTTCCTTTTTTTCCAAACACACGTCGGTGCCGTAATAATTTGTGGCAAAAAATCCTCTGTCCCCGTTGGTGTATGTCCCCGTGTCCCCAATCAATCATAATTCACCATGTGTATATATAATTGAAACAAATATTTATATAGTAAATTCTGATTGATTAGGGACACGGGACATACACGGACGGGGACAAAGGATTTTCACCCATAATTTATATATTCAAATTTGCAAATTCTTCATGATTTCAAGAAACTCAACAAGCATAGTCAAGATCAATGAACAACAATTTAGTAAAAAAAACAAAAAAGGATAAATATTCGAATGGTGTATTGATGACAATATATTATGTACAAAGAAACAGATATTTACTGATATAAAAAAGAAGAAGATAGTTCATCAAAAAAAAAGAAAGAAAGAAAGAAGATATTTTAGGAAACTATAACTTTCTGGTCATTGCAAAACAAGGCTCTTATTATCAAAATATTCTAAATCGACCCCATAATCTTCCACATCATCATCATGACCATCTCCACATTCATACACAGATCCAGCAACAAGTATAAGCTGATCTTCAAGATATCTCCGCAATAATTTACCTCCTCTATTTATACCACCATCTTCTTCATTCAAATTCACCCGATCTCCGTCGATCGTCGTCGTCCTCCTCCTCCGCCGTCTACGGCGTCGCCGCCAGCAGAGTCGAAAAAAGACTTCAAGAGCACACAAAAAGGGAAAAGTAGCAAAAAACAAAGGTAAAAGCAAAGGAGAACAAAGAGCTAGAAACAAATATCTACTAGTGGCACTACGGCGTAACCAGGAAGTGAAAATCATTGTGGAAAAAGTCGAGATTGGATTGTTAATCGGAGCATCTGCTTCATCGATCGTTGTGGGGAGTTGAATTGGGAGAAGATTTTGTTGTGGGTGAATTAGAAAAGGGTGGGAGAAGGAAGGGGGTGGTTTTTCTTGTTGGTGAAGTTGCTTCACCCCCACATGATTGATGGGGCCAGGTTGGTTGTGGGTGTTTTAAAAGGCATAAATAACGTGGGTTTTGCCGTGGATGAGTGATAGTGACGGCTTTGTTTTTCTTTCTTTCTTTCAATGGCGGGGTTTGGAAATGAAAGAAGAAAACTGGGTGGGGATTGTAAGGACTGGAAAATGGGATTTCATTTTTTGTGTTGGGAAAGAAAATAAACTACTACCTTCAAACTTTCATTATATATTGCGAAAATTAAAATGTTTTTATAATTAAAATATAAATATTACTCTATTTTAAATAATACTTTGTATATCACTCATTCTATTTAAAAAAATAATATTAATATTTTATTTATAAAAATATAATATTAATTTATTTATTTTTAATTTTACCAAAATGTAATTAAAATCTTATATTTAGAAATGGAGGTAGTACTACTTTGCCACTTGCAAATAAACTAGTTCACACAACATGTGACTTTTAGGAGACATAAAAACAACTTTGATTTGTTTTTTTTTTACTTTAAAACAATTAATGGAGCAAGTGCTAAAAGTTTATGCGTTGTTATTAGAAGTTCAAAGAATTAATTAGTTGGTAAAACATTTTTTTACTGAATTAAAAGGTAACTAAAGTTAAATATTTACGGAGTGTATGTTTATCCATTTCTCCTTTTGAAAAAAAAAGTTTGATCTCCATTTGCTTTCTTTTTTAAGGAATTTATATTTATTTTTTATTGATAGATAAAATTATGAATCAAATCTTAAAAATATTAATTTACTGTCTTACATTCATATCTAATTGATTGAGTTGTCTAAATGTTGATAAAACTCTCTACTCAAGCTAATAACTTGTGTTCTGGACCGAAAATCTCTATTCCCTTTCAAGAATTTTTTGTTAGACCTGCTTGAACATCAATAGTATTTACAAATTTTAGAAATCACTTCCACACATATTATTAAGCTCTAGGGAATGTAAAGATAGATCAAATTGTATGATTAATTTAGAATATAAAGTTTTTGTCATTTGGGGAAAGACAAATAGGCTTTCTAATATTATTAGCTGTTACAATGTGACCCTAATTATTTGACCTTAAATGAGATCTCAAAAAATTATTCAGGAAAATAATCTCACAAATATCATCTATTAGTAATTTTTTTTGCTGAATAAGAAATTTTTCATTAATCACAAAATAGGCGAAGTCATTACAATAAAAATAAAAAAATAAAAAAATAAAAAAATAAAAAAATAAAAAAATAAAAAAATAAAAGTTATACAATGATTTAGAAAATCATGATAACAGACAAAAATCATACCAAAAAGACTTGGATGATTAGAAAATACTAATATAAAAATTAGTAAACTAAACAAATACATAATCTTCTTCTTCGCATCATCTTCATCGCAATCCTTGAATCACGGGGACAGGAGAATATCACTTTCAACATCTTCCGTAGAGATCGACAATTTATAGGACCATGAGCGTATTAACCGTCCTACAAATTGCCTCGGGAAGATGTAGAAGGTTGATAAAGGGTCCAGATCAAGTCCGGGTTGAATGAGTCCTCTTAGAAAAACATAGAAAAAAGTCTAGATCTGTGAAGATATGAGACAAATTTACCCTTTGTGTCTTGAATCTTGAAGAAAAAATAATTTGAAAAAAGTTTCATATCATTTGTGTTACAAAATAGAGGTATAAAACCCGAAGAAAAACAATAAATAAAGTAAACTAGCCAAGATCCGATCATTGGCCGGCTCCGGCCAGTAAAGAAAGCAAACAAGAGACTTGCAGGGAGGTGGGAAAAAAAAAAGAGAGAGAAGGAAGGGATTTCTCCGAATTTTGGTCGTCTATTAGTAGTTATTGGGATACAGAAAATTCCTTGGCCAATTAAAGAAAAAAATTGCTAATATTCTTGGTAAAATGATGTCGTCAAGCTATTTAGGTGCTTAAACAAGAACAATGAAGTTCAAAAGTTTGTACTCTCTCAATCTAAATTATTTACTTCTTTAGATAACACCGAGTGTGGGAACAAGGTAACAATTCACTGATTAGAAAATTGCTCCCTCAGCAGATTAGTTTGACTTTGATTTATTTTTGCTGTTGCCTTGGTTTTAATTTGCCGAGTAGCAAAAAAAAATCCGAAAGGGTCGACAGGGAGAAGGATGGAAGAGAAACCGAAGTCGGACAAAATAGGGAAAAATTCTGATATAAATCTGATCTACAAGTGGGGGACATAGATCAGTTGCTCCACAATCAACTACATCCCCTCTTTTGATTAAAAAACAATAAAAATACCTCAAACAATGCACCAAAAGGAGGAATATTTTTATTATTTTAATAAAAAATGTGATGTGGTGAATGTGAGCCAAAGTGGTCAATGTCCCACTTTAGTAAGCCAGTCCCATGACGTGAAACCGATCGCAAGCAGGGGTAGGAGAGAGAATATGTAAGGAAGCATTCTGTCGTGGATCTGGCCACCACATCACAGTTTTGATTAAAATAATAAAAACATGTGGGGCTCTTATAAATTTTTTTTTTAATCAAAATAGGTGATGTGGTTAATTCTGGACCAAGTGATCCACAACCCCACATATAGCCCAGGTCTATATCAGAATTTTCCATATGTAAGAGGTATGTTTGTTTATTTTCACAAAATATTGGAAAGAGTGTAATAGAAGATGTGAATATATTTATTTTGCTAAGTAAAGGCTCAAAATTTTCATGTATATCACCGAATGATTCTAAAATTTAACCAAAGGACAACATAGTAAATTCATAGAGAATTGCTCTGGCAGGTTGAGAGCTGCTCTGGCAATATCTTACTTTTCTTTAAAAAGAAAAAAGAAAAAAGAAAAATGTTATCAAATAAATCGTCATATAAAAAGAATTTGATTTCATAAATTAGTTATCTCAAATAAGATTGGCAAAAAGTATTATATTATAAAAGGAGAATGATTCTTAATTAATAAGTATTCTAAAAAATAAAATAAAAAAACTTTCCAACGAAGTTGAAAGAATAATGATAGCTTAGACAAAAAATATAAATTTTTAAAATTGTGAAAAGCGTGTATCATACCAAGTATTCTATAAATAACTTTTACACGTACCTTGATTATTAATAATAATTTAGCTTACAAAATCTAAATTTCTCATGTGTGAAACACGTTCACCCCTAACCAGTGACGCTAAAACGTTTTGAGATCTCAGTCTTAAATTTTAAATTAAGCTATATAGAACTTATTGGGGTCAGATTTTTGACTATATATATATACTTAGCAAAAAATTAGGGGCTCCAAGTTTTTTTTTTTGTATATATATATATACAAAAAAAAATTTGAGGCCCAGAATTTTTGGAGGCCCTGTGCAGTTGATCACTTTGAACGGACCCCAACTAGTCTTCATAAAATATACGTAGTTTCTAATTTAACTTTGATAACTAATCACTAAATTTACGTAGTTTCTACTAACATAGTTCCATACCTGTCATCCTCAAGTAAAATAGGTAGATAAAATACCTTTCAAATCATTTTATTAATTTAGAAAGGGAAAATGACTTGAATGGTCCTCAAAGTATTTATCAAGACAAGCTAAGGTCCCCAAAGCATTTCGACTTCTTACAAAGTCCTGAAACTATTTGCGCATCTTCTAAATAGTCCTACTACCAGTTTGGACGGTGGTTTCCGGCTAAGAATCAGCACGCCTCATTCACGTGATGTCGGATTAAGGGCAAAATGGTCACAAAAAATGGCAAACCCCAGTCTTGAAGCTCAAGAACAAGAGCACAAAAATCAAACGTAAAAATATCTCCCACTAAGAACAACTCTTGAAACTCAAGAATAAGAGCACAAAAACTTCAAGAATCTGCAATCCGTGAAGACCATTCTGCTCAAAATTGAAAGGCAAACTGGAATATCACGTTTGTAGGCCAAAATGCAACCCGAAAAAGCAAAAATTTATAGAGAAAGAAAATGTGGCTGGCTGAAGGAACCCAAAATCAGCCACAAAACCAATTGAAACTCCCCTAAATCTACACAGAAATGTGAAAATTCTTGGAGATGTTTGTTGCCATCATCACCACCCAACTTGTTAAGCCAAAATCTTCAAGAAACTAACCACTACCACTGCCCAAAATCAGTAGGACTGCCAAGAGGGAGCAGCCATGGTAGAGAGAATTTTCTCTAGAGAGAGAATTTTTGCTTTAATGGTGATTTGGGGTTTTGAAGAAAGTAGGAAAAGTTTGGGTTTTTTTTTTGTTTGTTATTATTGGTTGACGGAAGGTCTATACTCCAAAATATTGTGATTTCTGGGCTATTCTTGTAGGTTTGGATGCTTTGCTAATTGATCTTAGTTGGAGAAGAGGATGAATAGTGTGCTAAATGATATTTCTGACGATTTTGCCCCTGTAAATAACTTGCGTGCTGATTCTTGGCTGGAAACCACCGTCCAAACTGGTGGTAGGACTATTTAGAAGTCGCGCAAATAGTTTAAGGACTTTGTAAGAAGTCGAAATACTTTGGGGACCTTAGCTTGTCTTGATAAATACTTTGAGGACCATTTAAGTCATTTTTCCATTTAGAAATAAGCATTTACTACCTCCGTTTCTAATTAATTTATACATTTCACATTTTCACACAGACCAAATAAATGATTAGCAGTCAATAATTACAAAGACAAAAGTTTAAATTACCCCTAATTAAGTATAGTTTGATATGTATGGGTAAGTGTGAAATTGTTGAAAACACTAAAACATTAAGTAAAGTTGACTAAGGGTAAAATTGGAAGAAACATGTCAAATGTTTATATTATTTCCGTTCCAAAATATTTATTAATTTTTTGTTTTTACCAAAATTAAGGAAATAATTAGAAATCAATTTATATGAGAAAAAAGTTTAAAATATCATTCAATTAATGACTAGCAAATTATTTTTAATGGTTAGCTGAATAATAAAATAAGAGTGGGATGAAAAAGATAAATTAGCGTCCTGGGTCAAAAAACTATTTACGTTTTAGAAGAATGGTCCAAAAATTATATTTTCTAAAAGTTACATACTAAAACAATTTATATTTTGTGAAATTCATTCTTCCGTAAAAAAATTCATCAGTCAACTGTTAGTTTAAAATTTGAACTTTGTCAACATTAAAACTATAAATGCATTTTCGGCCTTTTCTATTTAAAAACCCTCCCCTACAACCCAACCCATCAACCCTCACCCCCTTTTGAACCATCCACACAAAACCACCACTGCCCCCAACACTACCATCATCACCGACCACCATTACCATTAAAATATACTCCCTCCATTCCTATTTAATTGTCATTTAGGAGATTTATAAGTATCCAAATTAATTGTCGTTTAAGGCTATTTTATTAATTTTCAACAATTTATTCCAATTATACCCTCAATATTTATTTTATTTGCAGCCTCTGTCATCCATATTTTTTCCTTTCTTTTCTTATACTCCCTCCATTCCCATTTAATTGTTGTTTAGGAGATATATAAGTATTCAAATTAATCGTCGTTTAAGATTCTTTTATTAGTTGTCAACAATTTATTCCAATTATACCCTCGACATTTCTTTTATTTTCCGTCTCTGCCATCCTTATTTTTTTCCTTATTTTTTTTATGTTACAGAAGTAAGAGAGATGGGTAATATTAGAATTTTCGGTGAAAATGTCAAGTTCCTTACTTTCTAGAATTGTCTAAAGAGTCTTATATTTAGGAATGAAGGAAGTATTATAGAAGTGAGAGAGAGGGGTAATATTAGAATTTTAGGTGAAAATGACTAGATTTCTTAATTTTCTAAAATTGTTTAAAGAGTTTTATATTTAAAAATAGAGTGAGTATTGATTTCTAAAATATGACAAATAATTTGAGAAATCTAAAAAGGAGTGACAGGTTACAAAGAATTGGGATGGAGATAGTAATAACCTGCGGCATCTATACCAAGTCATCTTACTTACCAACAAAACAAGTGATTAACGTTTGTTTAGACGTGGGGTCATCTAACATAGCTTTCCTTTGACGTAAGATCAACCGAAGTGTTTGTATAAACTTTTCTCTCTCTAAATCTGAACCGTTAAAAAATCTCATCCGACATCTGAGATGATGTCCTGCATGTGCGGGACATTTGGCCGTCCCGCATAGGAGCCAGAGTGTTGTATTTCACTATTTTTAATGAAGACTTCAATTGGGACTGATCATTAAAGAAAGTGATGGCCAGCTCCAGCTCCCAAGTCATCGGAGCAGACGCCGCCGAAAGCCAAGTGCCGCTGCTTAACGACGTCGTCCAATACTCGGTAGATTACAAAGGCCGGCCAGTCCACAGGTCCAACTCCGGCGGATGGAAGTCTGCTTCATTCATCATCAGTAATAATGTTTCCACTTTAATCACCTCCCATACATTAATTATTCCCGATCATCCAGTACATTGTATTATATCTTCTGCTACATTTTCAAATTTTTTTTTGGGTAAATTTGCACAAATTTATTAAATTTCGCAATTTTTATTACCAATTTTTAGCAAATTTAGAACCAAAATAAACTTAAAATTCGAAGAAGAAAACATCCAAAACTCTAAATTTTGATATTCTTATTATTTAGTTTTTTTTTTTCTTTCAAATTTTGCTATAGTATTGTGGATAATCATGTGTTTTTTTCTTCTTCAAATTTTTAGTTAAATTTGGTTGATAGCCATGAAATAGAAGTTGCAGAATTGAATAAGTGTGCGAACATATCAAAATTTGAAAGTATAGTAGAGGAAGTGTAGTAGAAGATCTGACTACTAGGTTACTTAAATAAATTCTTGAAGATAAATTAATTAATTAATTTTGTTTTGCTTTTTCTGTACAAATTAGTTGTTGAATTGGCGGAGAGATTTGCATATTACGGTATCAATTCCAATCTCATAAGTTACCTCACTGGACCACTGGGTCAATCCACTGCCATCGCCGCCGAGAATGTCAACATCTGGTCTGGTACGGCGTCGCTTTTGCCGCTTCTCGGTGCCTTTGTTGCTGACTTATTCCTGGGTCGGTATCGGACCATCATATTTGCTGCCTCACTTTACATTCTGGTTAGTCTACTTATTATACATAGTTCTAATTTACAGCTGTGGAATTGTATTTTTCCCTTTGTTCTTGTGTTTCCAAAAGTTACAAACTTTGTAAGACGTGACGGATTTGAGTAGAAAAGTTAGGGTGACCGCTATTCAGGTATTTAATCAGACTAATTTAGTTCGGATATTACAGGTACTATGGCCTGTAAATCTGCAGCGATATAAGCCGCTCCTAGGTGCCTCGAACTTGCAATCTTACTGAAGAATCCCTGAGGAGTCACAAGTGTGACCAGCTTAACTAGGATTATGGATGTTCATAATTAGCTACTAGAAGAATAGATTGTTGCTTTGCTTATCAAAGATTGAGATAGAACTTTGTCAATTTCAAAGTTTCAAGATGTTATAGAAGTGCTTCTGATGTCTATTTCCTAGAGGATCTATGAAATAGAAATCCAGGAAAATGAGCCTTTTATCAAGTTGTTACTGCATGATTAAGAAAACAGCTATAGTATGGGAGATGATTAGGTGATTCTAATTAATAGAAGTATCTCGATTTTAAGGAGCAAGATAGATATATATTCTAAGTTCACTTCTTCAATTTCTGCTGCACTCTTTTCTTTTTGTTTCTGATTTCAAATATTCCTAAACTATAGGCACAATGCCGGTCCTAGAATGGTGTCGTTTAAGAACCGTGAGAATTGGAGTTCATTTCTCTTTCGCAAGATATTCCTTTGACCTTGGTAGTGGGGGGTGAGGAAAAGTTTGATATGCGAGGGTAACTACTAAGCTATCTAATAGGGAGGATAATCTGAGGATTGACATGTTATGATGATGTTTTTTGTTTAGTCCAAGTTCTTTGTTATGTCCAGATATTGATTTCTTTGGGATGACAACAGGGGCTGGGATTCTTGACTGTTTTGGCTGTAACAGCTTCTTCTGGTGCTTCTGACTGCAAAGTAGCTGCTAGTAGTTTTGCATGTTCTACTTCAGAGCTACATATTATACTTTTTTTCTTTTCACTATATTTGGTAGCAGCAGCACAAGGAGGCCACAAGCCATGTGTACAGGCTTTTGGAGCTGACCAATTTGATACTGAAGATCCAGACGAATGCAAAGCTAAAAGCTCGTTCTTCAATTGGTGGTATTTTGGAATGTGTGGAGGCAATATAGCTACAATCTCAATCTTGAATTATATTCAAGACAATCTTGGTTGGGGTCTTGGGTTTGGCATCCCTTGCATTGCGATGGCCCTTTCACTTGTCATATTTTTACTTGGAACTAAGACTTACCGATTTAGCAGCAGAGCCGGTGACAGGCATCAGTTGATGAGGATAATTTTGGTGTTTGTCAAAGCAATTAGGAATACCTGCAAAAGTGCATCTCAGTCAATAAATGTGGAAGAAGATGCTAGAGATTCAATGCCTCAACAAAGTTCTCGACAGTTCAAGTAAGTATCTCTATAATGTATGTCAATCATGTAATTGACTTGTTCCTTTGCATCTTTTAGTAGAAATGTTAATAGTCGCCTGAAAGAAGATTGATTAATTTCTGGTGAGCTGTTCATTGTGTTCAATGGGATTCGATATATTGCTCTGACCTTTTTGGCAATCCCATCACCTGGGGCGGCTAAGAGGGTGTTCAAGGTGATCGATCGCACTTTTTGGAGGCCCCAATTTTATATATATATATATATATATATATATATATGTGTGTGTGTGTGTGTGTGTGTGTGTGTGTTTGTATTTTGTTGAAGAATAATAAAAATTCTGATTACTTGGTTTTTTTTATGTTGATAAGTACCATTAAATATTGTTATCCTTTTTTTTGGACAAACCAACCCACTCTATTTATAGGTAAAAGCCCAAAAACGTCAAATAATTTATCTTTCTTCTTTATATATATATATATATATATATATATATATATATATATATTAACAAGTTGTTCTCTTTAGTCTTCAAGTTCCTTCGCAATTTCTTTTTTAATTTTATATGTTCTAGTTTCTACTCTCTGATTTGCAATTATATATGTTCAGTTCGTGATCTTGCTGACTCCTTACCAAGATTTTTCGACATCGGCAATTAGCCAATTACGATAATACAATTCTTTCAGTCCTCCCTTTTCATAACAAATCAAGTGAATGGAAAAACCTTTAAGAATAGTGGGCAATCTGATATCGATGGAAATGATTTGAATGTGGAGCTTAAGTTGCTTAGAGAATTCTTGCCTGATGAAAAGATGTGACCTATTGATATTTTGATGTTCTTGAAGCGTGTAGATTGTTTTCCTAACGCAATAATTGCATACAGAATTTTGTTGACTATTCTGATTATTGTTACATCTGCTAAAATGAGTTTTTCAAAATTGAAGTTGTTGAAGTCATACATGCGTTCTACAATGTCTTAGGAAAGACTCACTAGATTAGTGACGATAGCAATTGAGAATGATCTTTTGGAGCGAATCAAATATGAAGATTTAGTTGATGATTTTGCTTTAAAGAAATCTAGAATGGTCGCTATTTTCATGTGGAGAAAATTTGTTAGCATTTATATTTTTAAAATTTTGAGAATGTTTTAGTACATTTTGGAGAGCAAAAATTATGATACAATTGCAATGATTTTTTTTTTTTGGGTTATATTTACCTGAAAGTCACTTTTCTCCGGTTATGTAGGGCCTCATTTTTTAATTTAGCACAGGGCCTCCAAAACGATTGAGACGCCCCTGCTCACATGGCTCATTTTCTCTTTCATAGTGTGTATAAAGCTTAGGAAACTTTTTTTCGTTGAAGGTGAAATTGAACTCATATTCGAACACTACGGTGCAGGTTTCTGGACAAATCCCTGCTTGCACCTGATGGTTCAAAGGGAGAAGGGGAAGTTGGCCAGGATGATGTTGAAGATGCAAAGACAGTTCTAAGGCTGTTACCAATATGGACTACATGTTTAGTCTATGGTATAGTATTTGCTCAAGTGTTTACTCTTTTTACCAAACAAGGGACCACAACGGACAGATCTCTTACTCCAGGTTTTGAAGTACCTGCTGCTGGACTACAATCTTTCATGGGTCTCTCAATTATTGTTTGCATTCCCATATATGACCGAATTCTGATTCCGCTATTCAGAGGTATAACTGGGAAGCAGTCTGGCATAACGATGCTTCAAAGAATTGGGATTGGCCAAATATTTTCTGTTCTTTGCATGGCGATTGCTGCCTTAGTCGAGATGAAGCGCCTTGAAACAGCGGCAGAATACGGTCTGGTTGATTTGCCTAAGGCAACAGTTCCAATGAGTGTAGGCTGGTTGATAACTCAGTACCTGATATTCGGTATCACAGAAGTGTTTACCATGGTCGGTCTACAAGAGTTGTTCTACGATCAAGTTCCCAGCGGTTTGAGAAGTATAGGTCTTTCATTTTACCTGAGTATTATTGGAGTAGGGAGCTTCTTAAGTAGTTTCTTGATCTCTATCATACAGAAAGCCACGAGCGAAGACGGTGAAGATGGATGGTTTTCCAACAACCTGAATCAGGCACATCTTGATTACTTTTACTGGTTACTTGCGGGGCTTAGTTTGATAGCATTCCTAGCCTACTTATATTTTGCTAAGTCATTCACTTATGCTAGAGGTACCGCTCTATGAAGTTTTACAAGTGGTAGTGGTGTGTTTTATTTGTATGGAAAATCTTTGAAGAAATGGTGATATAAAAAATAATCTTTAACCTGATTTTGAGTCAAATTTTTAACCCGCTGATCACTAGGTTATTGCGAAGTTTTAATTTTTTCTCAATAATCTGCACATGAAAGTCACGTGCCAATTTTGGACAGAAAACACCTAGGTGGTTGTATATTATTTGACACACGCAAATAGATGAGTGATATAATTAACTAAAAAAATAGTTTAGTACCATAAATAAAATACGTAAATAGTTTAGTAACATAAATAGTCATTTACTCAAATTTGGAAAATATAAATTTATGATTAGGTAGGGGATAAATTGTTTGATTTCTATAAGCAGAAAGAAATTGTTTGGATATTGTGACAATATATTATTTTGGGAATTTGTTTGGATATTATGACAATATATTATTTTGGGAATAAACATTATTTTTTGAATTCTCTAATGATGTGAAATTTTCCCTTATATTTTTTTAGTTTTGACATTTTAATTTTGCTTTTAAAGAACTGGATCAATGTAAAATTTGTAATATCAGATAAAATTATTAAATATTTTTAATTTTAATATTCATAAGGGAAACTCGAAATCATGAGAATAAAGAAGAGATTTCTCAATGCAAATTTATGCCTATAAAATCCTCAAAATTATTTATTTAATGAAATCTATGAGAATCTGTATAGTTTTGAATATCAACAGATTTCAAAAGATAAATTAAAATTTAAAATTTGAATTGAATACTTTCATATTCTAAATGGATTTTTTAAAATTTGAATTTAATACATATAGACTTTAAAAATCCTTAAATTTTTTATAGAATCTAAATTGAACATGTGTTTTCTTCACAAACTTATCCTGTAAAATTTTAACCCAATTAATCTTTTAACTTGTCCTTTAAAATTTTAACCGGATTGATCAGGTAAACCAGTCACCCTAAAATTGAAAAATTAGTAGGAGGAATCACCTACCTTGCGTCCAAAAAAAAAAAACACTATAATAATGACCAATTATTGCCAAAGGAAAGGAGGGTCCACAAACTGCAAAAAACAACAGATTTTTTCTAATTCTGTTTGTGGTCGCCGGAGAGAGACATGGCGGTCTCTGCAGCCACCATAGAGACTCCCTTAATATTCGACGACGTCGTTGACGGCGCCGTCGATTACAAATCCCGCCCTGTCCACCGATCCAAATCCGGCAGATGGAGATCCGCTTCTTTCATCATAGGTAACCTTTTTACTTGTCATTAAACATAGAAAAAAAAGAAATTAATTCACAAAATTGAGTTTTTTTCTATAAATTTCAGGTGTAGAGATGGCCGAAAGGTTTGCTTATTATGGAATATCTTCCAATTTAATAAGTTACCTGACGGGCCCACTCGGCCAATCCACTGCAACAGCTGCCGCCAACGTCAATGCTTGGTCCGGCGCCGCCTCTCTTTTGCCACTTTTGGGTGCTTTCGTCGCCGATTCTTTTCTCGGCCGTTACCGCACCATTATTTTATCCTCCATGCTTTATATCCTAGTAAGCTGATTTTTTTTTCCTGCCCTTTTTTTTTTCCTAATGCCAGTAATTATTCATTTTTTGCTTCCTTAGATAAACTAGAATTAATTTCTGAAACTGAAAAAGGTTTAAACTTTGGGTAATTTAAGGTGGTTAAATTTATTCAATTAATTGGATAAATTGGGGGCAAATTATAAATAACTCGTTAAACTCCTGAAACTTAGTTCATGTGTATTGATTTAAATCGTGGAGGACGATTACAGGGGGGGGGGGGCGCCCCCAAGATTTTTAAAAATACTACTATTTTTAAAATTTTATGTGTATTTTGGAAAATTTTATCAATTTCGCCCCCCCAAGAAATTTTTTTTGCCTTTATTATCGCCCCTCCAAGAATTTTGGAATTTTTTTGCCAGTTTCGCCCCCCAACATCAAATTCCTGGCTTCGTCCCTGGTGGAGGAAAAGAAAAGTCTTAAACTTGATCATGTTTAGCTTCTTGTTTAAATTTTTTTTAAAATTCTTTTCTAGTTTCTCCTTTGTTCTATTGTAAAAAAGATATTGATCGAGTGAAGGAAAAGAAAATTTCACATGAATATGGAAAAAAAAGAATCAGTGATGAGAAAGTAGGCATTTATTTTGAGAACTGTGGGGATCTTTACTTGGAATTTGATGTCTTACAGGGACTAGGCTTCTTGACCCTTTCAGTTCTACTTCCCTCGTTCAAGTATTCTGAGTGCCAAATTATAGCAGATGCAGTGACGTGCTCTCCTTCTCAACTCCAAATTATATTTTTCTTCTTTGCGTTGTACCTAGTAGCGGTAGCTCAAGGAGGACACAAGCCTTGTGTTCAAGCATTTGGTGCTGATCAATTTGACGGACAAGATCCTGAAGAATGTAAAGCTAAAAGTTCATTTTTTAATTGGTGGTATTTTGGAATGTGTAGTGGAACCATGGTAACTTTGGTGATTTTGAACTACATTCAGGATAATCTTAGTTGGGGTCTTGGATTTGGAATTCCCTGTATCGTCATGGTTTTGGCTTTAATCATATTCTTGCTTGGAACTTTGACTTATCGATTCCAAATTAATAGTGATGACACGAGCCCCTTTGTAAGAATCGGTCGGGTGTTTGTTAGAGCTGTTAGGAACTGGAGAACAACCTCATCTGCACTTATTGTGGAAGAGGAGTCTCAGGGGCTTCTGCCTTACCAAGGTTCTGAGCAATTCAAGTAAGCAAATTTCTTATCATTTGTGCTTCTTTCTCTTGTTCTTATCTATGTTCATCCGAAGAATCTGTTCTATTGTTTCTCAATAGCTGTTAGAGTTTGTGTTTCAATAATAATAATAATCTACCATGTTAGCTTAGGAAGAATTTCTGCATAGTACATGCGCCGTGAATGATGGATATATGATTTTGTTTACTAAGAATAGATAGGTGATTTAGCACATATCTCTTTTTATGTGCCGCAGGTTTTTGAACAAAGCATTACTAGCACCTGGTGGATCAAAAGAAGATGGGGAAGTTTGCATCATCAGTGAGGTAGAAGAGGCAAAAGCAGTTCTCAGACTATTTCCAATATGGGCAACATGCTTGGTTTATGCCATTGTGTTTTCACAGGCATCAACCTTTTTTACGAAGCAAGGAGTTACATTGAACAGATCTATCAGTCCAACCTTTGAAGTACCGCCTGCTTCCCTTCAATCTTTTATCAGTCTTTCTATTGTTCTTTTTATACCTATCTACGACCGGATTTTGGTTCCTATTGCAAGAGTTATAACAGGAAAGCCATCAGGTATAACAATGCTTCAAAGAATTGGAAGCGGACTATTTGTGTCTTTTCTTACAATGGTTATCGCTGCTTTAGTAGAGATGAAGCGTCTTGAAACTGCTCGAGAGTACGGACTGGTTGATAAGCCAACGGTAACAATTCCAATGAGTATAATGTGGTTGATACCTCAGTATTTACTTTTCGGAATCCACGAAGCGTTTACCATGGTTGGATTACAAGAGTTCTTCTACGATCAGGTACCTAACGAATTAAAAAGTATCGGTCTTGCTCTGTATCTAAGCATATTTGGTATAGGAAGCTTTCTTAGTAGCTTCCTAATATCTGTGATTGAGAATGCTACTAGCAGAGAAGGTGGACATGAAAGTTGGTTTTCGAACAACTTGAACAAGGCACATCTTGATTACTTCTATTGGCTGCTTGCGGGACTGAGTGCAGCAGCGTTTGCTGCTTATTTGTACTTTGCAAGGTCTTATATTTATAATCGACGAAGCAATTAACTAAGTCAGATATATGTATTCCACTTTAGGTGATTTTGTTTTCCTGTTAGGACTTAGGAGCTGCTCATTCTTGAAGGAAACACGATTGGGAGGCAATAATTATTAATTTTATTTGTGTAATTTAATGTTACTGTTTAAACACGAGAACCTTAAGGAAGTACAGAGATGTTGCTACAAAGGAAGTGTAACTGGATTGTAACTCACCACATCTTGAAATGGATGAGTATTTTTTTTTTTTTTTTACCCGTGGATCAAGAATTCTTGTCCAGTATCCCTTCCTGTGCATGTTGGATCAAACCCGCTCCGCCCCCACCTTATATTTTTAAGGATGATGTTACATGATTAAGATTTAGCCAATTAATTTGATTAAAATGTAAGCAAAATTATAAATAAATCGTTAAATCACTTATGTCAAAAGATGTGAATGATATTTAATTTGATTTTTAGCCACTTTAACTAAGCGTAGCCATTTATCATTTCCTTTTTTTAAATAACATATTTAGCATACATTGGGTAGTTAATAATGAGTAGGTAATTATGGGTGAATAAACAAGATACGTCAACGGAAGCGCAGTCCGGCTCCAGTGCGGAACGGTCAAAGTTCCGCGATCTCGCTGGAACCATCCTGACTAGTTGGATGAAATTTTGAGCGGTCCCAGGATCCTGGAGAGAAAAAATTGCATATGATTTAAATAATAATAAAAATAATAATAAAAGGGTACATATGTAATTTTACAAATAAATAATAATAATAACAGCAAAAAGTAACACGCAACCGTCACATCGATTGAGGAGAGAGAAAAATTGCGGTTGAACAAAAACACATGTTCTTCTTTAGAGAACACATGTTCTTCGTTAGAAAATACATGTACTTCGTTAGTAACTTTTCTCTCTCCTCAATATAACGAAGTACATGTGTTTTCTAACGAAGAATATGTGTTCTCTTAAGAAGACACGTAATCTTGTATATTGAGGAGAGAGAAAAGTTACTTTTCAGCCGCAACTTTTCTCTCTCTTCAATATATAAGAATATATGTTCTCTAACGAAGAACATGTGTTCTCTAAAGAAGAACATGTGTTCTCTAAAGAAGAACATGTGTTATTGTAAAAATGTAAAAATACTTAAATACCCTTTTTTGATACAGTCGTTGGATTTAATACAACGGCTGGGATCGTGTCCCGCACCGTGCGGATTTTGGCGGATCCGCACTGGAGCCGCAACGACGGAAGCGCCCTTTGCATTTATAATTAATTACTGGAGGGAAATGTCGAGGCACGCAGGTAAAAATCAGATCCAATTAAGGCATAGTGTTGGGAGTAATTACAGAATGCTGCCATTTAAGTCGAGATAGAAGAAGGCGTGGGCCGCGTGGCACTTGCTTCACAGAAAAGATTTCTTAACATGGGGACAAGTGGCTTGGGCCTTACAGTCCGGCTCCTAAGCTGAGCAGCTTAAATTCAATACGTGCGGGTCACGATCTGGACCATCGATTTTATTTTTCAAGTGGATCGACAGCTGTCATTTAAAAGAGGTTAAAATGGTACATATGTAATTTTATAAATAAATAATAATAATAACAACAAAAAGTAACACGTAACCGTCACATCGATTGGATTGCCGAGGAGAGAGAAAAGTTGCGGCTGAAAAGTCAAAGATATATTTCTACAAGAACACATGTTCTTATATATTGTGAACACATGTTTTTATTAGAGAACACATGTTTTTTATTAGTAAACACATATTATTGATTATTGAACACATGTTTTTAAAAATTCGTTTTCCCGTCAAAAATATCTTCTCCCAGTTAAAAGTAAGAAAGAGAAAAAATAGCTCAAAGTTTATCCCTAAAATACCCCTATTTGATACAGCCGTTGGATCAAAAGGTAAAAAATTCAACGGTTGACAGTTTGTCCCACACGTACGGAATTTAGGCTGTTCAGCATAGGAGCCGTGGTGTGGGCCTTAATAAGGCCCCAAACCAGCTATGGTCAATGATGAGAGCTCACTTCTTTGTCTATAAGTGTGTCAACAGTCCGAACCCGATTTACATGCCTCGAAAATATATGTGTAAATTTAAGTGAGTTAAGCGTGAGCGTAATATTCAAGTTCGAATTTTATATGAGTTGAGTGTGAATTTGACCCCGCTCAACCCGCTTAAAACTCGCACCCGAATAAGAATAATATAATTATGTGTATTATATATAATACTAAATTTCTATTTAAAAAAGAAGACCTATAAACTTAGCGACAAAATACATCATTTATTTTTGTCTATTTTTTATGGATTTTTTTAAACATTTGATCTTGTTATATGTTTATCTTTGGTTATTTTTTTATTACTTTATCTTTCTACAATAATTAAGTATTATTATATTATATATATTTGAATTCTCGTTAGAAGTTAGTCTCATGTCGCATTGTATTTCACTATTCTTTATATATGATTTTTATTTTTATTTTTTGCTAATATAAATTTAGTTCATGAGGCTCGTGAGCTTAGCTCGAGTTCACATTAAAATGTGAGTTGAGCATGAACTCAAGGTTTGTGAGCTTTTTCGAACTGAGTGTGTGCTGAGCTTTTTTTATTTTTATGTGAGTTGAGCGTTAGCTACGCCAAACTCATCTTACATATCTCGATTGACATCCTTATTTGTCTCATAGAAGATTACCAAAATTTCTCAAAGTCATCTAATAATATGGATAGAGGTATAACGGTTATCACAAGAGATCTAAGCTTGATTTGTCTTGTTTATGTGGGCTGACCTGATATATCTAATTTTTTTTTACATGGCGAATCTGATATGTTTCTAAAGAATTGAAGCAAGATAAATTAAAAAATTATGAGTTAAATTGCGAAAATTATACTCTCACGAATAAAATATCAATACAAACACGGAAAATCAATCACATGTACATTTCGTAAATAAAAATCAATAGAGAAAAACTAAAATTATGTCATCCCTCGTATCGGAACCACTTATGAGTTATGTCTGTTTCACACACCACGTGTAGTTTTGTATCAGTGCAATAATTCTATATTTCAAATAATAAGACAATAATAACAACTGCCAGATGGAGTGTGATTTTAGTATGGCTAATGATATTGCCAAGGCAATATCCCTCCTGCCAAAGCAAATTTTACTCAACTTACAATTATACCCTTCTTGGGCAACTGCCATTAAATGGCAATCGGTGCACTTTCTTTCATACCATATTTATCTTTTACTCAAAAGGAAACCAATTTATTGTTTACCATATCCCTCTCTTTCTGCTCTCTCTCTCTCTCTCTCTCTCTCTCTCGTTATTTCAGCCATTTCCGTCCTCTTCAAACTGTAAAAATGCTTGAAGCAAACAATAGAATAAGGAATTTGGAGATTTCATAATTTCTACTTGGCATGAGATTGTAACTCAAAAATACTGTATTTTTCTATTTACTGTATTCTCCCTTAGTCACTTTTCTTCCCCTTCTTGCACAAATGATTGATTCTTAGATAGGCTTATGTATTTCTATTTATTTTTTCATTTGTTGATGTTTTTGTTTATTTTTTTCTATCTCTCTTATATTTTTTTTGGGGACAAATTATCGTCACAAAAAAATTGCCAGTGAAGGAAAAAGAATCGTATATGATGTATTTAAGATAGTTCAGCAATTGTATATTTGTTCTAATAGAGGATGGTGAGTTTCATCCAAAAAATAAAGGATGGTGAGGGCGGGGTATGGGCTACCTAGCAGACGATGATTAATAGTTTTCTTTTCTTATTTTGTTTTTGGATAAATGCGATGGAAAAGATAATGGAGAGAAAAGAGATTGAGAGAGAGGGAATGAGGAAAAGAGGAAAAAAATAGGGAACTTACAACGATTTGTTAGGGATCAAAAAATGGTAAATGCTGCTTTTGACTAGAAAAGGGTATAATTGTAAGTTAAGCAAAATATGCCTTGGCAAGAGGGATATTGCCTTGGCAATATCACTAGATTTTATTATACCAATTTGATTGTAGAGAAACAAACATGGAGATCCCAATCTCTGCAATGGCGGCGGAGTCAAACATCTCCAACGTTGCCGGAACAACAATCTTACTTGAAGAAGAAGATATAGTTGAAGGCACCGTTGACTACAAAGGTCTCCTTGCCATCCGATCAAAATCTGGTGGCTGGAAATCATCTTTCTTCATCATAGGTAACCTTTAATTTCAAGACCCATACTACTTGGAAAATTGAGAAAAGTTGCTACCGTTTTTTTTTCTCAGGTGTTGAAGTGGCGGAGAGATTTTCTTATTATGGAATAAATTCGGATTTGATAAATTACTTGACTGGCCCACTTGGTCAGTCCACCGCTACAGCTGCCGCCAATGTCAATGCCTGGTCCGGCACCGCCCAGCTTCTACCGCTGCTCGGTGCTTTTCTTGCTGATTCCTTTCTGGGTCGTTACCGCACCATCATTTTTGCTTCTGTGCTCTATATCCTGGTAATTCTGCCTTTTATATTTATATTTTATTTTTTTATGGAAGGTAATTGTGTTTTTTTTCTTTCTTAATGGAGTCTGATGACTTATGGTCATTAGCACACCGGATGGTCTGTAACACTCTTGTAAGATTTCTAATTATAGTCGTGTGCATACCTTAGTTTAGGATATATGGGTGAAAGTTTTTATGATTACAGTGAGTGTTAGAGAGTATCCAACCATGACCATAGAAGAAGCTAGAAACTTCATGTTTAGAGCTAAAAGTAAATTTTACATAATTCTCGATTGGCAAGAGTTACATTTTATTACCAATCTTTAAATTTTTGGGAGGGGGCGGCTTGTACACCTGTGAGGCTTAATAAATGTTCCAGTACTGATAAACAAATTTTTCTGGTTGCCAGTTGGATTCATTCTTGAGAAAACTATCATATAAATTTTCATTTTCATTTTTTTTATTCGTTAATCAAGGGAAAACTAATAGGTTTCATCTGGGATTTTAGAATTCTGGAAATGGAATTTTTACAAGGACCTAAGACCATTGTTTGATCGTATACTAATTGTCGAATTGTGTTGATAGCTTTCTGTTTGTCTCGGAATTTCCATTCCAAAATTGGAGAGTTGAGCCAATAGAACAATCAAAGAACAAGTAGTGATTATCAAAAAAAAATGGAGTAGTGGAGGAAAATGATTGAACATGTCGAAGTTTTGATTGTACTAGTCAACTTTCCATGGCCATTCAAATTCTTTAAGAGAATGTAGATTTATTTGGAACAACGATATTGCTCACCTCGGATTGCATTGAATCGCAGGGGCTGGGATTTTTGACCCTTTCAGCTCTCCTTCCTGCTTTTGATTGCCAAAGTGCAGCAAATGCAATAGGGTGTTCTCCTCCTCTTCTGCAAATTATCTCCTTCTTCTCTGCACTATATCTAATAGCAGTAGCTCAAGGAGGACACAAGCCTTGTGTTCAAGCTTTTGGGGCCGATCAATTTGATGGACGCGATTCAGAGGAGTGCAAGGCGAGAAGCTCAGTTTTTTAATTGGTGGTATTTTGGTATGAATGCTGGTATGACAGTATCATATATCATTACAACTTACATTCAAGATAATATTAGTTGGGCTCTTGGCTTTGGAATTCCCTGCCTGGTCATGGTTTCTGCCCTTGTTATATTCTTGTTTGGAACTGTGACGTACCGATTTCCCATGAACGGTCCTGAGACAAACCCATTTCTGAGAATCGGCCGGGTGTTTGTTAGAGCTTTTAGGAATTTCAGAACTAAATCTTCAAAATTCTCGCTGGAAAAGGAGTCTCAGAGCCTTCTGCATTACCATGGTTCTCAACAGTTCAAGTAAGCAACTGGGTGGTTAAATATGTTTTAACTCTTTGAGAAAATAAATGTTCTTCACCTTATTCATATGCGTGATTCATTTGAAGGAACTATGGTTCTTTACCTTATTTATACATTAAGATTATTGAACGATGTGAACAATTCTATCTTGAAACATTGGCCAAAACAAAAAATTGCTGACTTGTTCGATGTGATTATGGTACAAATATCATATCTCACTTCTTTCCAATTTTTGTTTGCTCTTGCTATAGGTTTTTGAACAAAGCATTGCTGACACCTGATGGTTCTTCAATGGAAGACGATAAAGGTTGTAGTTTCAGAGAGGTTGAAGAGGCAAAGGCAGTTCTTAGACTATTTCCAATATGGGCAACGTGTTTGGTTTATGGCATAGTATTTGCACAGTGTTCCACCTTTTTCACAAAGCAAGGAGTTACAATGGACAGATCTATCATAGGAGGCTTTGTGATATCGGCTGCTTCCTTACAATCTTTGATCTGTCTAACAATAGTTCTTTTTATGCCTTTGTATGACAGAATTCTGGTTCCTATTGCAAGAGTCATAACCAGAAACCCTTCAGGTATAACAATGCTTCAAAGAATTGGAACCGGAATATTTCTATCGCTTGTTTGCATGGTGGTTGCAGCTCTAATTGAGATGAAACGTCTTGCAACTGCTCGAGAGTATGGGTTGGTTGATAATCCAAATGCAATAGTTCCAATGAGCATAGCGTGGTTGATACCTCAATATTTGATATTCGGATTCCAAGATGCATTTGGGATGGTGGGATTGCAAGAATTCTTCTATGACCAGGTGCCTAGTGAATTGAAAAGTATTGGTCTGGCTCTGTATCTTAGTATATTCGGAACAGGGAGCTTCATGAGCAGCCTCCTCATATCTGTCATTGAGAATTCGACGACTGGAGATGGTCACGACGGTTGGTTTTCGAACAATTTAAACAAGGCACATCTTGATTACTTCTACTGGCTGCTTGCTGGACTAAGCGCAGTGGCGTTTGCTGCTTATTTGTATTTTGCAAGGTCCTATGTTTATAACCGAGGAAATAGTATATGAAAAATGATTGTATATGCTCATATGAAACATTTGAAGACACTAGAAATCAAATTTCAAAACATTTATTACATCCACTGTATATATCAAATGGTATCACCAAATCGTGGTTCAATAGCTATCACTAACTCTGAGTCCCCCCGGTCTTCAGTTAGCAGGGCAAGCCTTTATCACTAACTTATTTTGGCCATTAATTATTTCAACAACCATAGCTTGACAGCTGATAGCTACTGCTACTACTTGCTATCAATGTGTAGTTTGGAAACTATTTTATTTATCTATGAAGACTTCATAGTTTACTCAACAGACAAAGTTTGTGTTCAAGCTTATGAACTCGGCAACCAGGCACTAGTGAGTCGACATTTGTGTATCTGAAATCCTTTTAAGGTAAAGACCTTATGATGTGAATCCTTTTTATTACATTTAATCAAGTTATCGGAAATGTGAATTACTCCTTCCGCCCCAAATAGAATGTCTATTTTCTTGTTTCACGTAGGAGAGTGAATATTCAATTTGAGATATACAACGCACTTTCATGATTGTTGTTGGCTCTAACCTTGTCATCCAAAATCCTATTCCACCAAGCACAGTAAAAAATAAACTTTATACTTTTAAGGGAGATTAAGGTATCTTCTTTTTTTTCTTCTTTTTTGTGTGAAGTGGTCTCTGAATGGCAGTCTCTACTGTGTCTGGAACCAGAAGTAGCCCAGCTCAAACTCCTCTTCTTGAGGAAAAAAGCACGGTTGATGGTTTTGCAGATTGGAAAGGGCGTCCGGTTAGCAGACTCAGGTCAGGTGGATGGAAATCTGCATCTTTCATTCTAGGTAAACAATGCAGGAGATAAATGTGTAATCTTTAGTTGAGCTGTATATGAATTGAACCGTCATAACCGGGATTAAGACTAATTGAGTTGCCTTCTACAGGGGCTGGATCCATTGAAAGATTTGCCTATTACGGAATAGAGACCAACCTCATCAACTACCTTACTGGGCAACTTGGAGAATCCGTGGCAACAGCAGCTGCAAATGTGAACATATGGATAGGTTTAAACTGGTTTGTCCCCATTTCAGGAGCACTTCTTGCTGATTCTTTCCTTGGACGCTATGGAACAGTCGTCCACACTTCTGTTCTCTACGTCCTGGTGTGTTCTTCTTCACTTTCTTAATTTTAAAAATCTTATCAAAGTTTACTACTCTTTTGTGATTAAAACCTATGATTATACGCAGGGATTGGCCTCACTGACCCTCTTGACAGTAGTTCAAAAGTCTATATCAACAGGCTCAAATACATTACTTGGAATCTTGGTTCATATCTCCCTGTACCTTATCACAGTTGCCCAAGGATTTAAACCTTGTGTTCAAGCCTTCGGAGCTGATCAATTTGACGGCAGATATCCCCAAGAGAGAGAAGCCAAGGGTTCATTTTTCAACTGGTGGTTTGCTGGATTGTGTATTGGTGGTGTAGTAGCACATTTGACCCTACACTACGTTCAAGACCATCTCAGCTGGGCTCTTGGTTTCGGTATTCCCTGTCTTTCCATGATTGTTAGTCTTGCACTATTTTTTCTGGGAACTACTACATACCGGTTTTCTGTTAGAAGAAGCCATGAGGATATCCCACATGAGAGGAGCAGCCAGCAATCTGCCAGAGTTGATCAAGAGATTTTCAATTCTGAAACTGAAAATACCACGGACAATACAATCTCGTGCTGTGGCAACTGGATTAAGGAGGCAAAGAAAGTACGAAGATTGTTCCCGGTATGGACTCCTTGCATAGCATATGCAATTGCTTATGCACAAGGCTCCACATTATTCACCAAGCAAGCAACCACAATGGATAAATCAATAGGACCAAACCTTGAAGCACCAGCAGCTTCACTCAGAACTTTCCTCCCTCTCTCAATAATAATTTTTACTCCCATCTACGGTCGAATCTTCATCCCAATTGCAAGAATGATAACAAATAACCCATCTGGTATAACAACGCTGCAAAGGATAGGATCCGGAATGGTCATATGCGTTATCACGATGGTGATCGCAGCTCTAACTGAAAGGAAAAGACTCGAAATTGCTCGAGAATATGGTCTGGTTGATATTCCAAATGCAGTAGTTCCAATGAGCTTCTGGTGGTTAGTGCCTCAATATGTACTATTTGGGTTAGCAGATATCTTCACCCTTGTTGGAATGCAGGAGTTTTTCTATAATCAAGTCCCCGGCGAACTCAGAAGTGTGGGTTTATCTCTGTATTTAAGTGCCATTGGCATTGGAAACTTTCTGAGCAGCTTTCTTGTGTCTGGTATCGAAAGAGCTACCAGTAGAAATGGTAGTAAGGATGGTTGGTTCAATGATAACTTGAACAAAGCTCACATTGATTACTTCTATTGGCTTCTGGCTGGAATTGTTGCCGTGGGTTTGGGTTTTTTCATCATCTTTGCCAAATCTTACAACATTAGAGGTGGACAATCATCTTAACAACTACAGTCTAAACTGTTTTGATAGCACAGTCAAATCTGCGACTGCTGTTCTATGGATGGAGTTCTTTCTTTTCACTCAATAAAAGTAGGAACTTCTTGTTGGTAATTTTTTTTTGTGCGTGGGTGGCTGGGTTGTCAGGTTCTCACGACTAACCCCTATTGGGATATCTGTATGACAACCTGAGAATGCGACATTAAATCGTTTTCGGAATGACTCGAACTCTTAATCTTGCACTGGGCATATGCCCTTTAGGGTCAGAGGCTGTGTTGTTTGCATTCTTGTTGAGAAATAATAGAATATTCATTCATACCAAATGAAAAAAGAATAACCATTATGAAAATCAAAAAATTACCACTCGTTTAAAAAAAATGAAAATTTTGCAATAAGAGTATTTTTTGTCATTTTGAAAAATGGGCATTTTCTCCTATGTAAACAAATGGTTAAAGGTTATTTTCTTCCTTTTCATCAAAGTATTTTATCATTTTGTGATTTATTCAGCTTTTATCAAGTACATATTCGCAGGGACGAAGCCAGGAAGTTGGTGTTGGGGGGGTGCGAACTTGCAAAAAATTCTTGGGGGGCGAAACTGATAAAATTTTCCAAATTTTTTCAAAATACACATAAAATTTCGATAAATAGTAGTATTTTTAAAAATCTTGGGGGGGCGCCGGCCCCCTCCCGCCCTCGTCATTGGATAGTCTCTTGTGTACCCTTATATATTGCAGTTTATGCCCTCTTTTTTATTTTTTCATGAATCTTACGTCTTGTTTTTAAATAGATTCGAATTTAAAACTTTAAAAGAGTTACGAGTTGTTAAAAATAGATATGTGACTAACTCAATTCATTAAAAATTACCTCATTGAGAAATGATTGTCCAAGTCTTATTATGTATATATTGTAATTATATTCACAAACTAGCTAGATTCTCAACACAAACTCTTCCCACAGGAATGTATTTGAATTTGGTTTAGTTTTAAAAAAAATCTCTTTTCAACATTATAGAAGTAAGTTATATGTGGCATGCGACCGTATTTACTATTTAGATTGGGTCTAAATTTAATTTTTGGTTTGACTTGAAACTCAAAATTAAAATTTACAATCTATTTGAATTGAGTATGATTCTAAAATCTTAATTATTGAATTATTTAGAAAGGTGGGTTCTCGTTTGAGACTAAACAAAAGTTGAGACCAGAATTTTTAATCAAGTAACCTAACTACCCAAATCTATATGCACACGTGTACATAAAATACCCATTAGCACCATAACCAAAATCTAAATCCTCATATCATATCCTACGGCAAATAATCGTCTGTACTAGTATATATTTCCACTCTTGTGCCTAACAAATCACAATTCATCATGTGTGTGTGTATATATATATAATTAAAAAAAAAAAAAGACATAGAATCATGTGCCACTAGTATGAGATTTGCGTAAGACTTGCACATGAGTTGCACAGTAGAAGATATAAAACAAAAATACTCCAATATCGGTCACGAACATATCAAAATTATTGATATGCTATTATCAATAGTGTTTGAAAATCGAATAACCATCTGCAAATTGAAAATGAGCTATTTCCAAAATAAGCAAATACAACATTAATACACATAAGATAAAAAGATATTCCTAAGAGGGACAAACTATTCCTAAAAATCACTTTTTCCCTAAATTCTGGGTCAACCCTTCATGAAGCTACTGTGTGAACCAACAGAGTTGCGCTGTTAATACTCATCGAGCCTGAATTTCCTGTAGTCATGGAGATCAAAAGTTGCTAATATTATGAGTCTCATACAAAACTTCAGAATAACCACCAAGGACAAGGACATGATGTCTACTCCATCCCGAATGGTGTGATATATTGCAACAATAACATCAGATACGCAATTAATGGTATCCCCATTCTAATAAAAACGAGCTTTATACATGGCTAACTTAGTATGAGGAATCATTCCTTTGATCGTGCCTGAGGCGAAATAAAAAAAAAAACTTGTGTCACCTACTACACTTCCCACGACTATATATAGGAGACACTAATGTCATGCCCCAACTGTCACGTGAGGAATCCATAATTATCGTGAGGTTTGGATTGGAGGCAAGAAGGGCATTGAAATATCGAGCTCCAATAAGCATCGTATGGCATAAAAAGGAGTTGAATATAGTTCCATTCTCATTAGTAAGAGAGTTGCACGGAACTTGCATGGTAGAAAACGTAGAACAAAAATACTCCAATACTGGTCACCAAAATATCAAAATTATTAAGATGATTGGAAAATCGAATATCCATCTGCAAATTGAAAACAAGCTATTTCCAAAATAAGGAAATACACATTAATACACGCATAACCAAAGACCACTGAATCCGTGGGCATTCCAGCGGGCGGGCCTTCAATGTTCAGATTGAATCCCTTATTCTCTAGTTTCTCGGTAATGTGTAAATTCTTTTGTTAGCCGTAAGTTGAGAATTATCGTATTTATCTTTAATAAGCTTAAGAGTAGAGAGATAATAAAGACAAGGAAGCATTCTGTCGTGGACTTGGGCCACCAAGTGGTACCACTTGGTGCATATTCAGCCACATCACAGTTTTAATTAAAATAATAAAAACAGGTGGGCCTTATAAGAATTTTTTATTTTTTTTAATCAAAAGAGGTGATGTGGTTTATTCTTGACCAAGTGGTCCACAACCCCACATATATATAGCCCAGGTCTATATCAGAATTTTCCTAAGTAGAAACATCAAATCTTTTCATCTTTTCTTGATTTCGTGCCAGACTACACAAAACACACAGTCTTTTCTAACATTGTATTTTCTTATTAGACTTTCTTCTTATCAAAAGGGAATTATTAAAACAAAGCTATAATTATAAAGATCACCCACTTATAAAGAGAAGTCCCCTCATGCATGCTTATGGATCGTTGATTCGTAATATCTCAGTTAAAAAAAGTTTGCACATTTGAGTTCTCACAAAGATTAAATAAAATGATTGGAAAACAATTAATATAAAAAAAGAGTTTAAAATACACCTAACTTAATGACTGAAAAATTATTATTATTAGTTAGTTGAGTGATAAATTAAGAGTAAGATGCATTGATTAAAAAAATGTGACAGATAATTTGTGATATTTTCAAAAGTGAAAGGTTGTAAATAATTTGGGATGGAGGTAGTATGCAATATTACACAGCAGTTAATATCAACAAGAAAGATCGAACCTTCATTGTTTTTTAAGGTTTCAGGATGCAAGAGATTAACAGATAACATTCCAACACAAATCAAAATACTCTTTAACCAAGAATGCTGAACTTTTTTTTTTTTGAAAGACAATAAGAGTACTACTAGATTAACCCTAGTTTTAGAAACTTAGGATAACTAGGGATATAATTAGATAAAGACTAATAAAATTACAAAAGCAGAAACATCTTTGCTCCTTCACTTGATCATCAATATGGAGAGATTCCAACATTGGTAGGAGCATTAAGGAACCCATCTTTCATCAGTGCATCTTCACCTTCCTGCATTAATATTATTCATTAGTAAAGTTACCCCTAACTCCCGAAAAAAAAATTATAATTTATTGATTGTAGAATGTTATTGATCTTCTTAACTCTTTTTAAAAACGTATTTAACATCTTCAATCAAGATTTATTTATTTTTTTTAATTTTGAGATTACCACAAAAGGAACCCCACAAGTCCTGACTCTTCGAAAACTGTCTGATATCACAAGACATGTAAGCTAACAAAGTCTACCCCTTCTTTTCTTCACTTTTCTTCATTTCAGTTTAAATTAGGATGCTATAAGAAGCTGAAATCAAATAGACAATAGTTATTTTTTGTTTTTAATAATGTTTCATCACGAATGTCTTACAACGTATAATTAGGAATTAAACACTTAAATACTCCAATTTTCATCTTAAGCAAATAAAATTTGTACGAGTCAACAGAAATGGATAGGAATAAGTCAAAAGGGCACATGAAATGTAACAAATAGATTTCATATATATGGAATGCATTCGTATCATAATCTGATACTAAGTAAATGTTTTACTAGGAATGAATATGTTGCAATTGGCATTTTCCTAACGCAGACCTTACAGTCACATCATTTACATTTTGCAGTAAAGTCTTCTCCCCAAATTTGCATATAAAGCAGTCCGACACTCATTTCTGGTATTAAAAATGTTCCATGGCTTCAATTTTAATCATGAGAAAATCAAATTTTTTAGTTTTGAATTTTTTCTTCAAATTTTCAGTTAATTTTTATTGTAAATTAATTAAAAATGAGAATAAAAATTACATAATTGAATAATTTTATGTGTAATTATAAAAAAATTAAAAATGTAATAAAAAAGTGTATTAGAAGATGTTGAAACCACATTAGAAAAGGAAAAAATTGGTTGGTGGGGTTGTATTCAAGCAATGCCTTAAAAGATTTTGTCTATATTCTATTATGGGGAAGAAGAAAACCAATGAAAAGATGAAAGAAACAAAATTACAAAAATGGTCAGTGGGTCTCACCCTTTCTAGGATTTCTTGAACCTATGTGGTGGGTCATAGTACTAACAAAGTATTCTGGTAACGCCCCAACATGCTACTGGCAGTCTGCAGGGACGAAGCCAGGAAGTTGGTGTTGGGGGGCGAACTTGCAAAAAAATTTTGGATGGCGAAACTGATAAAAATTTTCAAAATTTTCCAAAATACACATAAAATTTCGATAAATAGTAGTATTTTTAAAAATCTTGGGGGCGCCGACCCCATCCCCCCCGTCTTCGTCATTGCATATTCGTTATTGTGCACAATGAGCTAATTCCACTTTAACAAGGGTATTTTTGTCATTTTGCAACGAATGCATATTTTTTTTAAAATTGGACCTTAAATTTTTTCTTCATATTACACAAAATGGTATTTTTTAAACTTTAGTAGGGAATTTTCATCATTTTTTATACCCGGAAAATTTCATCATTTTCTACTAGGGGTATTTTCGTCATTTTACATAAAAAATATTTTCGTTTGTCAACGGTATTTTATCCAATTCATACTATAAATATTTTTCCCAACACTATGAATGTTCTTTTAATTTTGCAACAAAAAATATTTCTGTTATTTTACACCGATAATTCTTTTAACAAGGGTATTTTGATTATTTGTATAAGGAGAATATAAGCCTTTTAACACTAGATGCATTTTTTTCATTTTATTTTTAATTATTTAATTATTTGGTGTTTTAAATAAATAAATTAAAATTTGAATTGAATTCCACGTCAATTTTGTAATTTTACCCAACAAAGAAATTCAATTATTTGGTATTAGAATTTCGTAGGATTCCAATTCTTGAAATTCTATAGAATTGGAAAATCTTAAAATTCCAATTTCTGGGAGAGGGTTGTCATGGGCCAATGACAATATAGCGGACGAAATATATGCACACCCCATAGAGTTTAGTGAACATCTCCAGTCCTCACCCCTATGCAAAAAAGGAAAAAAAATGCTCGTAATTGAGTCGCACGCAACTTTGCATGCAGATATCGAGAAAGTCACATGCAAAATTGCATTTGCTTCAATTCCGAATATTTATTGAGCCACATACAACTTTGCATGTAGTATCCACAAATTCGCACGCATGTTGCACTTCATGTTCTATACCTATTACCCTAGAAAAGACATAGAATCATGTGCCACTTGTATGAGATTTGCATAAGACTTGCACATGAGTTGCACGGTAGAAGATATAAAACAAAAATACTCCAATATCGGTCACGAACATATCAAAATTATTGATATGCTATTATCAATAGTGTTTGAAAATCGAATAACCATCTGCAAATTGAAAATGAGCTATTTCCAAAATAAGCAAATACAACATTAATACACATAAGATAAAAAGATATTCCTAAGAGGGACAAACTATTCCCAAAAATCACTTTTTCCCTAAATTCTGGGTCAACCCTTCATGAAGCTACTGTGTGAACCAACAGAGTTGCGCTGTTAATACTCATCGAGCCTGAATTTCCTGTAGTCATGGAGACCAAAAGTTGCTAATATTATGAGTCTCATACAAAACTTCAGAATAACCACCAAAGGACAAGGACATGATGTCTACTCCATCCTGAATGGTGTGATATATTGCAACAATAACATCAGATACGCAATTAATGGTATCCCCATTCTAATAAAAACGAGCTTTATACATGGCTAACTTAGTACGAGGAATCATTCCTTTGATCGTGCCTGAGGCGAAATAAAAAAAAACTTGTGTCACCTACTACACTTCCCACGACTATATATAGGAGACACTAATGTCATGCCCCAACTGTCACGTGAGGAATCCATAATTATCGCGAGGTTTGGATTGGAGGCAAGAAGAGCATTGAAATATCGAGCTCCAATAAGCATCATATGGCTTAAAAATGAGTTGAATATAGTTCCATCCTCATTAGTAAGAGAGTTGCACGGAACTTGCACGGGAATTGCATGGTAGAAAACGTAGAACAAAAATACTCCAATACTGGTCACCAAAATATCAAAATTATTAAGATGATTGGAAAATCGAATATCCATCTGCAAATTGAAAACAAGCTATTTCCAAAATAAGGAAATACAACATTAATACACGCATAACCAAAGACCACTGAATCTGTGATCATTCCAGCGGGCGGGCCTTCAATGTTCAGATTGAATCCCTTATTCTCTAGTTTCTCGGTAATGTGTAAATTCTGAGGCGCCAAAGTGATCTTGAATCCGTCAATTACTAAAATTTATGCAGTATAAGCTGTTCCCGCCTCTTCGACATTGGTCAAAATTCGTCAGAATTTTAAACCTTCGAATTTATCCCGCCAAAATATGCAATGAGTAAGGGGTAATTTAGGTCTAGTGACGGAGAATTGCAATTGTAAAATGAAGACTTGATGATGGATTTAATTTGTTTTGAAGTGAAATTCATTGCACATAGTAGATTTATATAATCTTCTGTTCCCACATCGTAGACGAGTCCCGAATTTAAAGCCCGATTAGGGTTTATATGACTCGATCCCATAGCAAGATGAGTCGCCCTCTGATAATGGTTGTTGTATTTGATGTGTTTGATTGTGTTATGCAATACATCCGGTGTTGTCATCACAGCTGAACGCATTGCTTCGGGACTCCATTATGTTTGTGCCTTCTTAAGAAGTCGTGCCACACCCGCTACATGAGGGCTTTAGAATGAGTTCCACTCTCAATTGTGAAATATGACTTATTCTCTTTGGTAATACGGCCACTATAGTCATGTTTGAACGACACTGTTGATCGTAGAATGAGATCTACAAGAGCCATGATATCCGGCTTGAAGATGAAATGAATTCAGCTTTAGGGTCATCTTGAACTTTATGAAACTACATTTGGAGTCATGTAAATATTTGGACTTGCTTTCTTTGGATCACAAAAGGCTAATCTATCTGGACCATCGACAATGATTTAGACATGGACTTGGGTAATGACTTCGTCATCAAATAAACATAGATTACTGTCATCGTATGGGCACACAAGAATATGTCTTTCACGAGTCTCTGCTCTACTTCCTCCGCACGGCTCGCTAAACATGAGAGGGACCAATTCTGATACCCAATCTTCTATATAAGAAGATAGTCCTGCAGCCTTGGAGACAAAAATACCCTTCTCCATGGTAGCAAAGGTTGCTACTGTTATGCGATTCTCATACAAAACTTCAGAATAACCGACAAAGGACAAGGACATGATGTCTACTCCATCCATAATGGCCTGGTCTATTGCAGCCATAACATCTGTCCCACAATTAATGTTATCCCCATTTTAATAAAAGTGAGCCTTATGCCAACTTAGCACATGAAGCAATTTCTCTAGTCGTGCCTGAGGTAAAACCATAGAAACTTCAGCCATCTACTGCACTTCCAGCAGCTATTGAGGAGACAACAGTGCCATGCCCCCAACTGTCACATGAGGAATTCATAATTATGGTGAAGATTTGGATTGGAAGCAAAGAGAACCTTGTTGAAATATCGAGTTCCAATAAGCTTTTTGTTGCATAAAGAGGAGTTGAACATAGTTCCATTCTCACAATTTACTTTTCACCTTGGTGGAATATTGGACATTCCAATATCACTAAAGCCGGAGAATTCTGGCCAAATCCTAGTGTCCACAATACCAATTATCATTCTCTCACCGTAGTTGGAAGATGTCTATTTCACATGACTATATGTAAGCAAAAGGTAATTAGCGGAGCGAGTGGTGTGTAGGTTGGTGGGCTTATCTTTGATGTACGAAAGAAAAGCCGCCAAATTCTTTGATAGCATGGAGCTCCGAATAGGAGAGCAAAGCTGCGAATCCATTCATTGCAGAAATATAGTTATATATGATTGTTGGATTGGATGGATTAGAGTTGCTATTGCTTCATCTTTCTTTGGGCTTTCTTCTATTTTTCTTCTTCTTTTCAAACACATATTTGTTTGGTTGGAAAGTGGAAACCGTTTTGAGTCTTCGTCAGTTTCCTTTTCAGTTCTGATTACTTCACTATCCAAGAGAAGACATAGAATCATATGCAAGTTGTATGAGAGTTGCACAGGACTTGCACGGGAATTGCACGGTAGAAGCCGTAGAACAAAAATACTCCAATACCGGTCACAAAAATATCAACATTATTGATATGATATTAACAATAGTGCTGGAAAATCGAATAATCATCTGAAACTTTAAAATGAGCTCTTTCCAAATAAGCAAATACAACATTAATACACGCATAAGATATTCTTGTATTCCACTAATGGGATGTCCATGAGCCATGATATCCGACTCCAAGATGAAGAGAATGCTTTGTGAGGGTTCTCCTAAATTGTATGGAGCTACTTTTGGAGTAGGTTTTGTCACAATAATTGTCTCCTTCAACAGAATCCCTGATGTGGGCTTCGTTGTTCTATTTATATAATTCAAGACTATATCTTAATGGTCAGGAGTCGTGTATAAACTCTAGTATATGTTATTGAAATTCTTATTATTGTTTCTTTGCATGTATATTTAATTATACTTTATGGCACAAGAATTTTCTATTTCAAAATTTATATATTAGTTTATAAATGAGTTGAGTGAGCTGCTCGTGAGCTATGTGTGAATTGAACTTGAGATGATAAAATTGTCTCACATCAAATATAAGTTTGAGCTATGAACTGAGTAATATGGGTGAGTTGATATAAGGTCAGTACCGCTAACCAAAACTTATTCATGGCGATGGTGTTGTGCATGCAAAGTGTTGAGCTCTTGACGGAAAAGTGCAAAGGATTTAAATATTAGAGATTCAGAAAGGTTGTGGTGGTGGTGGTGAAAGCATGGATGTATTTATACTTGATGAGAAAGACTGATTTACTTCTATTTTTTTCTGTTGTCTTACATTTTACTATTACTTTGGGATATTTATTTTAACGCAGCAAATTCGGTTGCCAAATAAATAATTGAGTACTATCAAACTCATAATTCGGCTCCGCAAGCACAAATATTACAGTATGTATTAGAAATTCATTATTTACATTCATGGGACTATATAATATAGATACGGCACAATCTGAAACAAATCTCTTACATTAAATGAATGAATTAAAGTGCGGGTGTAGACATCTATACAAAAGGAATTAAATATGAAAGATTGAGAAATGCCGATGATGGAATCAAAAGTTCAAAGAAAGAGATATATTTATAATATTGGAATTGATGGATTAGAGTTGCTACTGCTTCATCTTTCTTTGGGTTTTCTTCTTCTTTTGAAACCCATATTTGTTTGGTTGGAAAGTGGAACCGGTTTTGAGTCTTCATCAATTCTCTTTTCAATCCAAGGGTTCTAATTACTCCAATATACGAGAGAAGACATAAAATCATGTGCAACTTGTATGAAAGTTGCACGGGAGTTGCACGGTAGAAGGCGTAGAACAAATATACTCCAATACCGGTCACCAAAATATCAAAATTATTGATATCCTATTAACAATAGTGTTGGAAAATCGAATAATCTTCTGAAACTTTAAAATGAGTTCTTTCCAAATAAGCAAATTCAACATTAATACACGCATAAGATATTCTTGTATTCCACTAATGGGATGTCCCGGAGCCTTGATATCCGGCTCCAAGATGTAAGGAATGCTTTGTGAGGGTCCTCCTAAATTGTAAGGAACTACTTTTGGAGTAGGCTTTGTCACAATAATTGTCTCCTTCAACAGAATCCTTGATGTGGGTTTCGTTGTTCTGTTTATGTAATTCAGGACTATATCTCCATGGTCAGGAGTCGTGCATAAACGCCTAGTATATGTTATTGAAACTCTTATTATTGTTTCTTTGCATGTATATTTAATTATATACTTAATGACACAAAATTTTTCTATTTCAAAATTTATATATTAGTTTATAAATGAGTTGAGTGAGCTGCTCGTGAGCTATGTGTTAGCGGAGCGAGTGGTGTGTAGGTTGGTGGGCTTATCTTTGATGTACGAAAAAAGCCGCCATATTCTTTGATAGCATGGAGCTTCGAAGGGAAGAGCAAAGCTGCAAATCCATTCATTGCAGAAGTATAGTTGTATATGATTGTTGGATTGGATGGATTACAATTACTACTGCTTCATCTTTCTTTGGGTTTTCTTCTTCTTTTGAAACCCATATTTGTTTGGTTGGAAAGTGGAAACCGTTTTGAATTTTCGTCAATTCCCTTTTCAGTCCAAAGGTTCTGATTACTTCACTATCTTAGAGAAGACATAAAATCATGTGCAACTTGTATGAGAGTTGCAGATGACTTGCACGGGAGTTGCACGGTAGAAGCGTAGGACAAAAATACTCCAATTCCGGTCACCAAAATATCAAAATTATTGATATGCTATTAACAATAGTGTTGGAAAATCGAATAATCATCTGAAACTTTAAAATGAGCTCTTTCCAAATAAGCAAATACAACCTTAATACACGCATGAAATATTGTTGCATTCCACTAATGGGATGTCCAGGAGCCATGATATCCGACTCTAAGATGAAAGGAATGCTTTGTGAGGGTCCTCCTAAACTGTATAAAGCTACTTTTGGAGTAGATTTTGTCACAATAATTGTCTCCTTCAACAGAATCTCTGATGTGGGCTTCGTTTTTCTGTTTATGTAATTCAGGACTACATCGCCATGGTCAGGAGTCGTGTATAAACGCCTAGTATATGTTATTGAAATTCTTATTATTGTTTCTTTGCCAAAATTGGGTTATTCTAATCAATTCCTCTCTTTTCTTTTGCAATACATGTTCCTGATTCGAGTATTATCAGTGGCGTCTAGAAAATTATTTTTTTGCTTTCAATGGGACTAAGTACGTAATTAATTAGTGCAACATAACAATATATTATGCGTGCACATAAGATTGCCTTTGAGTTCATTTAAGTTTGCACTTTGGGTTGTTAATATAATAGTACAAGCAATTCTAATATTGAGATTTCATAAATCGGTCACATTGTAGAGACATCACAAGGCTCTCCAAGGTAGAATAACAATTCATGACAAGTAGCAAAACCAATAACCTTCTGCCAATAATGATCTCTTGCATTACAAATATTTCATTTCAAAACCATACAAAGTAGAAGTAATACAATATAGAGAGATACATCGACAATTCCAGTGAGCAAAGGTAAGACCATACACTCCGAGCCAAGGAACAAAGGAAGCAAAAAAAACAAAGAAATAAAGAGCGCAAAGCCTAGACTGGCTACTACTAGCCACCGTTGGGCAGGTTCTCGTCTCATAAAATTGGTCTGAGTGATATCGAGCCTTTTCCTATAACTTCAACCTCCTTCACAAAAGTAATAAGGATATTGAGAAACTGATTACTTCCATCAAACAAGACACATACAAAGAGTGAAGGATTTGTTATGATGCCAACGGTTGATCTTTGAAGCTGTCACCTTTAGCAAATGAAATGTGAAACTGCGACGGGTGTTTGCTTCCTTAACATCCTGCTAAATGGTGAATTCCAAGACTTCATACTTTCCCCATTTCCTTGATATGTTGTGAATGGCTTTTACCCGGCGGAATAAATATCAGATCTTCCCAGCCTGAATTCCTCTGGCTCATCTAGTTCTCATAGAATAATATACTAAAATGATCCAATCCATTTATTTTGAAATAAAAGGAAAAGATGTGCACTTAATATGCAGCAAAGCTGAAAAGAGAATTTGGCAAAAAATGGCATTGCATTAGAAGTATAAATATTTTGAACTACTACTACTAACCTCCATTTTCTTCAAAACATCTTCCAAGCTCCCCACCTAATAAGTCCAAGAGAGCATATATGTGGTTAAAATGGGTTCAAAGTTATGACATGCACCTAATAACAACACTGTTGGTTCTCTTGCCATCTAGTATGAATGAACTAATCAATTGATTGAGAGTATTCCTTTTCTTCTTTTGAACTATAAACCATAGATGTGATATTCTTGGAAACTACCTGCGAAAATTCTCAGAAACTCATTATTCAGAAAGCAAGATGTAAGTGACTTGAAAGCATGCATGTCATGCCAGAAACAGTCATTCGCCACATGGTTTTGCATTCTACAATTATTTACATCAATAAGGAAATGCAAAATCATAAAACCAAGTGAATGACTTGTTTTATATCATAGTACTAAATAATGTTCTGTCTCATGGCTACACCACAACTTGGAACTTAGGGTAAGAAAGCAAAACTTACTGAAATCTATATTCATGTAAAACACTCAATATAAAGCGAGGCGAAAGAAATTGCGAGTTACTAGATTTCGTGGCCCTGATGATGTTAGGTGGGATGTAACAAAATCTAAAACTATCTCCAAGTAAATTGCTGAATGCATGTAAAATATGAGATTTCAAAATTTTGAAGGGCCTTGAGGGATAGTAGGCCGGCCACTAATGATATATTTTCTTAATGAAAAAAAAACTGGCATATTGCAACTCCATACATAATAAATAATATAGGGAACTAGAAGACGAGACATCTTTTGAAATGACAAATTTCACCTCAAAATTCAAATAAATTTTTTAAACGAAATTCATATCATATTTATGAAAATTTCTTTATATAGATGGAACTTGGACTTTTTCTTTTTAGGAAAATCTATCACTTTCAGGTAGTATTTTTGACACGAAATTATAGGTATTAAACTCGATAGCCTAGAGATAATAAAAAGAATAAGAGAAAGGAGAAGGAAGAGTAAAAGAAAACCGGGAGCCGAATGTTGAAGATGGGTAACTCTAAATGAACTAACTAGAGGTAAGAAAGTAAAAAGATTAATGAAAGTTTGGTAATGTGTGTATAATACTTTCCATAATGTGTTATTAATTTGGCCCCAATGCACTAAATATTTGCACAAGGATTATGATTAAATACCTAGATAGGATATACATCAAGAATATCCGATAAAAAGTTTGCAATTTTTGTCTAATTTCTCATAAGAACGAGTTAATGTGTTCAATTTAGCTTGTTGGGGGTGCGCAAACATTATCTGGCCTATAAACAAAAATAAGATTTTTTGTTTGATATATAATTAAAAATCAACTATTATATTATAATATTTTTTCTCTCATTATTTAGCTATTTTAGACCATAGATCCATATCACAACTATTCATTTTTCGTGTGATTAATTTTTTATTACCAAGAAACTTCAGAAAAACAACGTGGGGTTAAGGAAATGAATGGCCTAATATGAAGATGGCGGGAATCCTAGTAGTATTTTGTGGTACACATTAACTTAACTCGGAGCTTTATTTGGAATTAAGTATTTCTTTATTTGGATAATTACTTATTGATGAGATAAGGAATATGAAACAAAATGGGAACAAACATAAGAATGTCCCAATGATCAACACACATATCATAGCCGGAATAACACGGCAAATGCCCACAACACCACCAAATTTTAGGTTTTGCCTTAGACTAATCTATTATTTGCATAATGGACGCGGGGTAAATATTTTTGGTGAGGACAATCCAAATCCTCCTGGATGACCCACTTTCAAAAAACCCATATTTTTATTTCAATAAAAAACATTAAATTATGATTCCTTTAATTAAGTTAAATTAAATTTATTTACATTATTCATTTTCTTATTTAGAATATCAATTATAATTTTTATCATTCCTTTAAAAAAAAATATCCTATATTTCAATTCTTGAAGCTAATTAGCAACACTTTTAATGAAAAATTATGAGGCAAATCCAAGAATGGTGCATGATATTGTTCAATTTTGTTATATCTTTATGATTTATTTCTTCACTAACAAATATTTCTTCCTTATTTTTTCCTATTCAAGATGGATTTAATAATTCCGTCCTCAATCGAGGACATATTTATCAAATCTGTCATGGACGACGTTAAATCAGTTTTTTGTCAATCTCAATTTTGAATATTATAGTTGGCCCATTATGCAAATGGTGGGGGTAGTCTAAGGCGAAACTCCCAATTTTTTTAACCCTTAATGGTGTCTTTACATTAAAAGTCATACATAATATTTACATTCATCTTCCTTTACCATTAGGTACTTACATATGGTAATTACATTTTCAATTTCACTTTTTCAATTGGAAATGTTTCCAACAAAATTTACATAATAGGTCAACTATGACATACAAAATAGGATACAATTTCAATAATCAATATGAAGAAAAAAATGATTCTAGTTTCATATTAATTTTAAATATTTCCATTCAGCAACTAAATTGGATTACTTTTCCATAATTGAATCGGAATTCAATTTCATTTCATGAGAATTATATTTAAATATTTAAGGACCATGAGATAAAATTTAAAAAATTTAAAGAAATGAGAGAAATTCATGAAGAAAAACAAATGCAATCGAGCATTTTTCTTTTTTTTTTTGCTAATGCAAATGAGCTTTATTTATCAATTACTTCGGACAAACTTCTTAATTATGTATACATAGCATGATATCACAATTACCTAAACACTCCACTAAGGTGGGGAAACATCGACCAATTGTACAACAACACCACACTTTCTTTCCTTCAACGATCTTCATCGGACAATACTTCGTACCTTCATCATTTTCAATTTCAACAAGTATTTTTTATTCTTCATTTTTTAAAGTCAGAATTTGTATTTCATTCTCATTACTGTTACCTTCGCCTGACAAAAGAAAAATAACTCCATTAACAAATTTGTCTTTCTATTCTCATTAAGTGATTACCATGCAAAACATTCATAGAGGAAAACGAAAAGGCGAAAGAACTTTTTATTCTTTGAGTTCAAAGAAAATTAGAGTATGTACCATCGCAAGAAGAAAAAAAAACTTACATAAGTATTGTGCGGAGATAAAGAGAAAGGTAACAGAGAAAAATGCAATGTAAACGATAGTGATTTTGGATGTTGCCATAGATAAAAAAAATATATAATAGACCCAAATTTGTTTGTCAAGAGTTGTTAATAGGGACTCCTTTATATTGGTTTTTCTACGTTGCAAGCAATAAATGGATTTTAATTCAACCGAAAAAGTCAATAATATAATATTTCTAATATAACATTTTTAATGCGAAAATTTTAATTCAACCAAAAAAGTCAATAATGTAATATTTCTAATATAACCCTTTTTTAATGTGATTCCATATATGTTAAAAGATTTCGAATAATTAAATCGTAAATTTTATAGGTTCAAAATTTACCATATCATCAAACAACAGATTTTTTCTTAATTAATTATCTTGAATAGTAAATAATAGACAACGAAATCTACATGTAAAGATGTGGACGGAATTCAATCAAAAAAGTCAATAATGTAATATTTCTTATATAACATTTTTTAATGCGATTTCATCATTGGGTCAGCTCAATATTGTAGCATAACAAATCCCCCTCTCCCAAAAACCATCTCTAGCATAAAAATTATTTCATTTCAACACCCAAACTCTCCACTTCATCAATCCCCTACGCCCCTAACCCTTATCCATTCAGTCACCGACATCTCACTAAAATAATTTATATACTTTTTGCCGGGGGCGTAGAGTAATTTTTAGGTAAGCCTTTTGAAATTTCAAAAATTTAAAAGGGTTAAAAAAGGTAATTTTGAAAATTTTGTAGGCGACCGGCACCCCGCCCCGTCTTCATCCCTGGAAATACGCACCTCGAATTAAAATAATAACATTATTTAAGTATGTGTAATCGCCATACATTTTACTATTACTTTGAAATATTTATTTTGACGTAGCAAATTCAATTGTTAAATAGATAATCGAATTTCGACAGTCTAATAAAACAAAAATTATAGAAAAAAGGAAAAATATTCTTTTGGCTTTTTATATGTCTTCTATGGAATGCTTTGCAAAGGTAATTGCTTCCACGCATTCCTAACAATGTGTAAGTTCTTTTTTACGATGTTAGATTAATTTCATTATTTTCTTTTATAAAACAAAAATTAGAAAAGAAGGAAAAATATTCATTTGGCTTTTTATTTGTCTTCTATGGAATGCTTTGCAAAGGCATTTGCTTCCACGCATTCCTAAACATTTCGATGAGAGAAAAGGATAAAAAAAAATTTGTTATTTTTCTATTTTTTCTATTTTTGAGTTAATAAAAAATATGCTATTTTTTGTCAGGCAAAGCGATTGGTGATGAGAAAAAAGTAAAAAATTATGGCGACTTTAAAAAGTAGGGAATCAAAGGAATGCCCATTGACGATTATTGGGGGCAAGAAAAAATGGTGGTGTTGTGGGTTTAAGCCGTGTTATCCCATCTATGATATGTGTAGATTATTATGACAGACTAATGTGTCTTAGAAACTAAGACATATGTTAAAAAAAATTTAATTATATAATAAAGGATAAATCTTATTTTCTTTTTTCTTTCTTAATAAATTTCTTTGATGGTCATAGAACAAATTATATATATGTGAGAAAATATTAGAAAAAAAGAATTCAATTTAACAATATACGGATCGAATGTCACAACACATTATCAGGTACACTAGTCATAAAAGGAAAACGAATTCCAATTCCCCATTCAGTTTTGAAAGATCAATTTGATGATGAAATTTAAAATCAAAATTAATTAAAAATCATAACAGTCTTTCTTAACCAAATATGAATTGACCGTTTAAAATTCTTACTATTCTAGAAAACTAGTCCTACAATCCACCATAATATGTTTTGATTTAATTTTTCTTAATATGCCTAATTAATACCAGAATCCTTAGTAAAATTTGGCTCATAAAAAGCCCCATTTTGCTAATTGCGTAAACAGGCCAGACCCAGAGCCGTGTGGCGGGCTGGCCTAAACCCTGATGTTGTCTGGTTGGGACATTGTCCACTTGTTTGGTCTTGTTTTGGACAGCATTCCCAGGCCCTGGAAATTGAGGCCCACGCAGTTTTATTCCCAGCCCACTTGATTCAGCCATAACATGAGCTGACCCAATGAAATGAGACCGTGATGGAGGCCCTGAAATTGATTGAATTATTTCCTTAACATCCCCAACTTCATCAATTGCCTCCCTCAAATCATAAATACCACTTAACATATTAAATCTAGATCATTTATTCAAAGCTCAAATTAATTCCCTTACCTTTTTTTTAGTTCCATTAGCATTTAAAATCTCGATATCCCGTTTTGACTGAGCTGTTTGAGAGGAAAATGACAATATTTCTTTTTAAAATATATGGAAAGTATAAATATATGAAGGAAATTTTCTTCAGAATTTTACCTCAAAAACTTGAAACATTATCTAACGAATTCGGTACACGTCTTCACACGTGAATTTTATGGTCTATAATTCACTCTATTCAAGATAAATAATAAAGAGAACTTTCTTTTCTCTTTTTTCGATGACATTATGAATTTTAAACCATAAAATTTACAACAAAACTATTTAAAATCTTTTAGGATAGATGAAATCGAATTAAAACGGTTATACAAGAAATATTTCATTATTGACTCTTTCGGTTGAATTAAAATATTTGCATTAAAATGTTATATAAGAAATATTTCATTATTGACTTTTTCGGTTGAATTAAAACATTCGCAATAAAAAGGTTATATAAGAAATATTACATTAAAAAGGTAGGTTATATAAGAAATATTACATTATGCGAAATTGATTCGAAACACAATCCCGATGCTAAATGCCCTCTCGAATGCTAGCGAACTTACAAGAATTGCTAATACATCATTTGACATCATAGACAAAATAGGGAATTTAAGAGCATTTGCTTTCTAATAATACAAGATAATAAAGTCTTTATCAACATTTATCCATAAAAAGTCTTTATCAACACTAGCACTCTTTGTTGGGTAAAGTTTTTCCTCCAAATAAACATCTAGTTCACTCTTACAATGCATTACTTATTCTTCTTCACTAAATATAAGGAATTATTCAATGAATGCCAATTTATAGGTTTTTTTTAATTAGTATATATATATATATATATATATATATATATATATATATATAGTATTTTAATTATATTATTCTTATTCGGGTTCGATCTCTTTTTTTGCTGAGCCTGCCCGAACCCGTTGACACCCCTAATACCACTTAACAAATTAAATCTAGATCCTTTATTTCACTTAACAATATTTCTTTTTCAAATATATGGAAAGTACAGATATGAAGGAAATTTTCTTCTGTATTTCACCTTCAAATCTTAAAACGTTATCCAATGAATCCATTCCACGTATTCATACGTGGATTTAATTGTTTAAACTTTCTTTTTCATTTGATGACATGGTGAATTTTGAATCATAAAACTTACAACAAAATTATTCAAAATCTTTAAGTATTGATGAAATCACATTAAAAATGTTATATAATAAATATTACATTATTGACTTTTTTGATTGAATTAAAATCTTATCATTTATTGCTTGCAAAGTAGAAAAGCAAATATAAAAGGGTAACTCTTGGTGTTCAAGATAAATATATTCTAATCTATGGCAACATCCAAAATCACACTCGTTTATGTTGCATTTTTCTGTATTGCTTTTCTTTCCCTCTTGTCACGATGCTCATGTAAGTTCTTTCTTACAATGTTAGATTAATTTTATTATTTTCTTTTAAATAACATAAATTATATAAAAAAAAAGGAAAAATATTATTTTGGCATTTTCTTTGTCTTCTATGGAATGATTTGCAAAGGCAATTGCTTCCGCGCATTCCTAAACATTTCGATGAGAGAAAAGGATAAAATTTTGTATGTTATTTTTCTAATTTTTCTATTTTTTAGTTAATAAGCAAAACAATTGGTGGTGAGAAAAAAGTAAAAATTATGGCGACTTTAAAAAGTAGCGAATCAAAGGCATGCCCATTGAAGATTATTGGGGGCAAGAAAAAATGGTGTTGTTGTGGGTTTAAGCCGTGTTATCCTGGCTACAAAATGTGTGTAGATCATTGCGACAGACTTATGTGTCCTTGAATTTAAGTCATATGTTATGTAATGATATCTTGAAAAAAAATTATATAATAAAGGTTAAATCTAATTTTCTTCTTTCTTTCTTAATAAAGGCCCACTTCCTTTCTGTGAGGTCTAAAAAAAAAAATAGAAAAGCAAAAATAAAAGGGTTCCTATTAGTAACTCTTGGTATTTGGGATAAATATATTCTAATCTATGTCAACATCCAAAATCACCCTCGTTTACGTTGCATTTTTCTCTATTGCTTTTCTTTCCCTCTTGTCACAATGCTCATGTAAGTTCTTTCTTATGATGTTAGACAAATTATTATTTTCTTCAAAAGGAAAAAGTATAAAAAATGAAAGAAAAAAAATATTTTGTCATTTTCTTTGTCTTCTATGGAATGCTTTGCAAAGGCAATTGCTTCCCCTCATTCATAAAAATGTGTAAGTTCTTTCTTATAGATTAATTTTATTATTTTCATTTAAAAACAAAATTTATAAAAAGGGAAAAATATTCTTTTGGCTTTTTATTTGTCTTCTATGGAATGCTTTGCAATGGCAATTGTTTCCACGCATTCCTAAAAATGTGTAAGTTTTTTATTAAGATTTTAGATTTATTTTATTATTTCATTTTAAAAAACAAAAATTATAAAAAAAGAAAAAATATTCTTTTGGCTTTTTATTTGTCTTCTATGGAATGCTTGCAAAGGCAATTGCTTCCACGCATTCCTAAAAATGTGTAAGTTCTTTCTTATGAGGTTGTATTAATTTTATTATTTTCTTTTAAAAAACAAAAATTATAAAAAAAAGGAAAAATATTCTTTTGGTTTTTAATTTGTCTTCTATGGAATGCTTTGCAAAAGCAATTGTTTCCACGCATTCTTAAACATTTTGATGAGAGAAAAGAATAAAATTTTATATGCTATTTTTCTAATTTTGAGTTAATAAAAAATATGTCTAGTTTTGTCAGGCAAAACGATTGGTGAATGGTGATGAGAAAAAAAGTAGAAATCATGGGGCCAAGAAGTAAAAAGTAGAAATTTGAGTTAATAAAAAGTGACGAATCAAAGGGCCCATTGAAGATTATTGGGGTCAAGAAGAAATGATGTTGTTGTGGGTTTAAGCCGTGTTATCCCAGCTATGATATGTATGTAGATTATTGCGACATTTATATGTATCAAAGAAATTAAGCTATATGTTATGTAATGATATCTTAAAAAAAAAAAATTATATAATAAAGAAAAAGTCTTTTTTTCTTAATAAATTTTTTTGAAGTTCATGTAACAAATTATATGTAAAAAAAAAGAATTCAATCTAGCAATATACGGAATTTCTTCTAGTAATTATAAATTTCTTCCCTCCGCCTCTGCCTCCACCACCACCACCACCACTTCTACCAAATCGCTTCTCAATTCATTCTACAACCCATTAACTCCTAAACTCTCATTTATTTTTAAATTTTTTTGAGTGCTATAAATGACGTTTTACGGCAGAGTGCGTTAGTTTTCGACAGACTAACCCAATGTATCACTCCTTGTATATAAGTCAGGGGTAAATTTGACAAACAACACGAAATTTGACATATTCATTGTTATGTAGGGGTTTATCATAGCTATGGCTAGGGGTGTTAAAAAAAAAACGAAACTGATCAATCCAAACCGAATTTTCGGTTTGAGCGGTGCATTGGAGTGGTTTCGGTTTGAGCTAAATTAAAATCGAATTTTTTGTTTGGTTTAAAAAAAATTATAAACCAAACCGAATATATATAATATATAATACAATATATATATATTAAAGGACTTTTTTGCAATATAATATATTTTTCCTTAAAATGATTTCTAGTATAATTGCTAACTTTTGTATCTCATTCTAAAATTTTCAAGTGCAAGTTCTTCAAGTGTTAAAACAAGAGATTAAAAAGTCATCATTTGGTATGCGATTTTAGATTTACCAAAAGATTTTATTGTATTTCACTATTTTGAACTAATAATTATGTAATTTTTGTGTTTTTCTTTTTTCTTGTAGGATGATTTTGAAGTAATTTGTTTAAAGTGCAAGGATCAAGACCAAGAATTTATGTTTTATTATTTAATTTTCTTTATTGTGTTTACCTTGAGAAAATAATAGGCATATTTTTTTTAAAATATTTTTAGCAACTAACTAATTAAATAAAGTTTTTTTAAAACTTTATAATCATTATTTTTGTGTCTCGCAAAACCGAGCAACCAAACCAATCCAAACCAAACCAATCCAAATCGAATGCATCAGTTTGAGATTTTAAATGGTTTGGATTGGTTTCAAAATTTCCAAACCGATTTTTTCGGTTTGGTTTGAAAATTGTATAAAACCGAACCATGAACACCCCTAGTAGTATCCCCAAATTCGCACGCACGTTGCACTCCATGTTCTATACCTATTACCCTAGAAAAGACATTGAATCATGGTGCCACTTGTATGAGATTTGCGTAAGACTTGCACATGAGTTGCACGGTAGAAGATATAAAACAAAAATACTCCAATATCGGTCACGAACATATCAAAATTATTGATATGCTACCAATAGTGTTTGAAAATCGAATAACCATCTGCAAATTGAAAATGAGCTATTTCCAAAATAAGCAAATACAACATTAATACACATAAGATAAAAAGATATTCCTAAGAGGGACAAACTATTCCCAAAAATCACTTTTCCCCTAAATTCTCGATCAACCGTTCCTGAAGCTACTGTGTGAACCAACGGAGTTGCGCTGTTAATACTCATCGAACTTGAATTTCCTGTAGTCATGGAGACCAAAAGTTGCTAATATTATGAGTCTCATACAAAGGACAAGGACATGATGTCTACTCCATCCCGAATGGTGTGATATATTGCAACAATAACATCAGATACGCAATTAATGGTATCCCCATTCTAATAAAAACGAGCTTTATACATGGCTAACTTAGTACGAGGAATCATTCATCTGGTCATGCCTGAGGCGAAATAAAAAAAAACTTGTGTCACCTACTGCACTTCCCACGACTATATATAGGAGACACCAATGTTATGCCCCAACTGTCACGTGAGGAATCCATAATTATCGCGAGGTTTGGATTGGAGGCAAGAAGAGCCTTGAAATATCGAGCTCCAATGAGTATCATGTTGCATAAATAGGAGTTGAACATAGTTCCATCCTCATTAGTAAGAGAGTTGCACGGAACTTGCACGGGAATTGCACGATAGAAAACGTAGAACAAAAATACTCCAATACTGGTCACCAATTCGTTTTGCAAGTTTATCTTTTTATAGAGAATAATAAAAATGTGAAGACTATATTATAGAAAATAGAGTAATCATTAGTAAACAATAGAAGAAATACTTTAAAGTACATAACACTTTTTTTCATTCATCAATTATTTAACACGATTGGGGCAGAAGTCAATTTGGGCCCAATATTACAACCGGACTACTGACAACATGTTTTCGTTTTACGTTTTCTATCGTGCAACTCCCCCGCCAAAATATGCAATGAATGAGGGGTAAAATTCAGGTCTAATGAAGGGGAATTACAATTGTAAGATGAAGACCTGATGATGGATTTAATTTGATTTAAAGTGAAATTCATTGCACACAGTAGATTTATATAGTCTTCACTTCCCACGTCGTAGACGAGTCCGGGATTTAAAGCCCGATTCGGGTTGATTTGACCCGACCCCATAGCAGTCGCCCTCTGATCATGGTAGTCTCTTATGTGTTGGAGTGTGTTATCCAATACGTCAGCAGTTGTCATCATAGCCGAACGCATTGCTCCGGGACTCCATTCTGGGTGTGCCTTCTTGAGGAGTGCTGCAACACCCGCTACATGAGGGCTTGAGAATGAGGTTCCAGTCTGAATTATGAAACTGTCTTCTTCTTGTTGGTAATACGGCCACTCAGGTCATGTCCGAACGGCACTGTTGATCGTAGAATGGGATCTCCTGGAGCCATGATATCTGGCTTCAAGATAAAAGGAATGCTTTCCGAGGGTCCTACTGAACTGTATGGAGCTATCTTTGGAGCAGGCTTTGTTCCGGTACTCGTCTCCTTAAATACAATCCTTGCTGTGGGCTTCGTTGTTCCGTTTATATAATTAAGAACTATTCCTGCATCATCAGGAGTCATGTAAATTACTGAACTTTCTTCGTCTAGATCACAAAAAGATAATTCCTCCGGACCATCAGCAGTGATGTAGACATGGACTTGGGTAATGTCTTTGCCATTAGATGAACATGGATTAGTGTCATCGTATGGGCACACAACAATATGTCTTTCATGAGCCCCTGCTCTACTTTCGCCGCACTGCTCGCTAAACATGAGAGGGACCTCTTGTGTTTCCCAATCTCCTGTATAAGAAGATAGTCCCGTGAGAGACACACCATTCCCCAAAATCACTTTTCCCCTGAATTATCGATTCACAGTTCCTGAAGCTACTGTGAGAACCCAGGGAGATGCGTTTCTTACACTCCCCGGTGCTGTATTTCCTGCAGCCATGGAGACAAAAATACCTCACTCCATGGCAGCAAAAGTTGCTACTGCATTGGGATTTTCAGTACAAAACTTCAGAATAACCGCTAAAGGACAATGACAGGATGTCTATTCCATCCTGAATGGCCAGATCTATTGCAGCAATAACATCGGATCCGCAATTAATGTCCTCTCCATTCTGATAAAAATGAGCCTTATACATGGCCAAGTTAGCATGAGGAGCCATTCCCCTGGCTGTGCCCGAGGCGTAACCGAAAAAGCTTGCGCCATCTACTGCACTTCCCGCTGCTATAGAGGAGACACCGGTGCCATGCCCCCAATTGTCACGCGGGGAATTCATAATGATCGTGAGGTTTGGATTTGAGGCAAGGAGAGCCTTGTTGAAATATCGAGCTCCAATAAGCTTGTTGTTGCATAAAGAAGAGTTGAACATAGTTCCATTCTCACATTTTCCTTTCCACCTCGGTGGAATATTGTACATTCCAATGTCACTAAAGCTGGGGGATTCTGGCCAAATTCCAGTGTCCACAATACCAATTATCATTCCCTTGCCGTAGTTAGAAGCTGGCCATACACCGTAACTATATGTAAGCCCAAGAAAATGAGCGGAGCGAGTGGTGTGTAGTTTGGTGGGCTTATCTTTGATGTGCGAAAGAAACCCGCCAGATTCTTTGATAGCGTGGCTCTCCAAAGGGGAGAGCAAAGCTGCAAATCCATTCATTGCAGAAGTATAGTTGTATATGATTTTTTGGTTTGTTTTTCACCAGAGTGGAATACCACTCAAATGGATGTGCAAACACCTTCGGCATAGCTTCATGATCCATAAAGACAAGGTCGGCCTGACATTCAAAGTCAGTACCACTGACCAAAAAAGCTGAAATACCAAATAAGCAGATGAAAGATAGCAGTAGCTTATTCATGGTGATGGTGCTATGCATGCAGAGAGTTGCTCTTGACGGAAAAGTGCAAAGGAATTAAAATATTGGTTTATTTTTTTGTTTGTTAAGTAGAGATTCAGAAAGGATTTTTTTTTGTTAAGCAGAGATTCGGAAGGTTGTGGTGTATTTATAATGTTGTTTTGTGGTGGTGTCTTTATAATGTTGTTTGTGATGGGAAAGACTGTTTTACTTCTTTTTTTCCTGCTGTCTTGGATGGATTGCTACTGCTCTTTCTTTGGGTTATTTTTTTTTTATTATTTATTTTCTTCTCATTTTCTTGTTCTTTTGAAACACACACACACACACACACACACACACACACACATATATATATATATATATATATATATATATATATATATATATATATATATATATATATATATATTTTCTTATACATACGGATATTACAGTTTTATAAGAAATTCATTATTTGGGGCTATAGACTATAGAGACGGCCACCATCTGAAACAAATCTCGTACATTAAATGACACGATATTATCTTGTATATGTGTGCTTGGATTGAGTTTGACTTAGTTTGAGACTCAAACCAGCTTTGGATTGAGTTTGAGAATGAAACCTGAAGTATTAAATCCTCTAAAATTTGGTTAGAATTTGAGACCAAAATCTCAAACTCAAACCTATAAATGTTAAATTTTTCTATTTTGATATGGTTGTTAATTGCAGAAAATTATTCTGACCATCTTAGAGATTTCATAAATAAGGCTTCGGTAGAGACATGACAGATTCACAATCCTCTAAGATAATAAACATTCATCAATAGTATATATAGCTTGGAGGGTGGTCACACTCGTCAGGAACACTTACGTTAATAAACAGAGAATAAGGACCTTGCTAGGCTACTAGAATTATTGGCTAAAAGATTGGCTAAAATAGTTTTTTGGACCTTTTTGTCCTTATTATTGGGTGAATCCCTTATACCAACAGGGGGTAAGATAGTCATTTAACACTCTCAATTTGGGATTTAGGGTTTCTATCCCCAAAATTCTAGGAGTAAATCATTTACCTATAATTAATAGTGAGATTATTGAAGATTTGATTTGGTAGCCACGCGATTTCGCAACGACAAAGACGTGCAGGAAATTGAGGGGCCAACCATAGAGTTGTAGCCACGCGGTTAGGTTGTTAATACTACCAATAATAGTACAAGCAGTTCTGATCTTGAGATTTCATTAATCGGTCACATTATAGAGGCATCACAAAGCTCTCCAAAGTAGAATAACAATTAATGACAAGTAGCAAAAGCAATACCCTTCTGCCAAAAATGATTTCTTGCATTACATAAATATTTCATTTCAAAACCATACAAAGTTGAAGTAATACTATATAGAGAAATACATCAACAACTCCAGTGAGCAAAGGTAAGACCATACACTCCGAGCCAAGGAACAAAGGAAGCGAGAAAGAAAAAAAAGCGCAGAGCCTAGACTGGCTACTACTAGCCACCGTTGGGCAGGTTCTCGTCTCATAAAATTGGTCCAAGTGATATCCCGCCTTTTCCTATAACTTCAACCTCCTCTGCAAAAGTACCAAGTATATTGAGAAACTGAGTACTTCTATAAAACAAGACGCGCGCAAAGAGTGAAGGATTTGTTATGATGCAAACGGTTGTCACCTCTAGCAAATGAAATGTGAAACTGCGACGGGTGTTTGCTTCCTTAACATCCTGCTAAATGGTAATCTCCAAGACTTCATACTTTCCCTACTTCCTTGATATGTTGTGAATGGCTTTTACCCGGTGGAATAAATATCAGATCTTCCCAGCCTGAATTCCTCTGGCTCATCTAGTTCCCATAGAATAATATATCAAAATGATCCAATCAATTTATTTGAAAAAAAAGAAAGGAAAAGATGTTCACTTAATATGCAGCAAAGCTGAAAAGAGAACTTGGCCAAAACAATGGCATTGCATAAGAAGTACAAATATTTTGAACTACTAACCTCCATTTTCTTCAAAACATCTTCCAAACTCCCCACCTAATAAGTCAAAGAGAGCATATATGTGGTTAAAATGGGTTCAAAGTTCTGGCATGCACCTGCTAACACTGTTGGTTCTCTCCTACGAAAGTTCTCAGAAACTCATTATTCAGAAAGCAAGAAGGAAGCGACTTGAAAGCATGCATGCCATGCCAGAAATAGTCCTTTGCCACATGGTTTTGCATTCTAGAATTATTTACATCAATAAGGAAATGCAAAATCATAAAACCATAGTGAATGATTTGTTTTATATTCTAGTACTAAATAATGTTCTGTCTCATGGCTACACCACAACTTGGAACTTAGGGTAAAAAAAGTAAAACTACCTGAAATCTAAATTCATGTAAAACACTCCATATAAAGCGAGGCGAAAAAAATGGTGAATTACTAGATTTCGTGGCCCTGATGATGTTAGATGGGATTTCACAAAATCTAAAACTATCTCCAAGTAAATTTCTGAATGTTGATTTATGCATGTAGAATTGCTCGAAGCCATAAATGATTAAATATAAGAATATCAGCAGAAGGATATTGATACCATAATGTGCTGAGAAACTCCAGCTCCTCTTGAAGGTCTTGACACTGTTAACAATTCTTTCTCTACATCTTCCTGTTGCGTCAATTATCAACCCAACGATGTAAAACCATGTATTAATAATTCAAGTTCTTTGATGTCAACAAGAATAGAATATCCTATACCCACCTTCCGGAAGTATATTGGAGAGTATCGTTTGTTTTTCCTCTTCACCACTAGAAGGTCCGACTGCAATTAAAAGAATATAAATACCAAAATCAAAGAATCTTGTGATTAAATTCAATCACTAGAAAATTAGCAAGCAAAATGAGAACACTTAACCCAATTTCAAGTCTCTGATAATTTAAAAACCTCTTACCTAAATGTGGGTTTTTCTCCCCCTTATTCCTCCACCTTCATTTATTTCTTTCTTGACGTAGTTATTAGCTTTTGTGTGGTAGCACAGAAAAATAAGGTAATGCGAGGTGAAACAAAAATATTGCTCCAAAAGTATTGATATACCATGTATCAAAATACCAAATGGAGCTAGACTAAAAACAGATAAAATAGCACTGAAGGATAATACTGATCTATACAAACATGTGGATCCCGGAGCTATTGCTAGGAGCTGCGGAAGTTACCAGTATCTTGCTGTTTAAACTAGAAATTCATTCAGCCTCGGAGAACAAAAGTACTGATTAGATTTATAATTAAAGAAATTTTGACTGCTATTCAAATCAATTATTTTAAGCTGAAGATAAACAAGGAAAAACTTAATCAGCAAACCCAAGCAGAAAAGATAAATGGTTTTCATTTTCCTCTTAAGAAAAACTACATTTAAAATTACTTACACAGAAGTTGATTTGATACAAGCCCATAGGTTTGGAAAACAAAAGATTGATTTTGGGGCATCGACACTAATTAAAATAAGTTGGTTCCTACACGCTTAAAATGATTTGAGAACTTATTTTCTCTTTGCTCTTACTGAATTTGTTAAACAAGGGGGTTGTTACAAATTTTAAGATGCAATAATTATCTGTTGGGCTTAAATTGGTTGCCATTCTAATTAAACCAGGTTGGGCTGATTATCATGTGAAAAAATGAAATTGTGTTAAGGTTAAATTGTTAGAAACCATCTAAAGATGCTAAGAAGTAGCTCCTGAGAATTGCAAACCTGAAAAACAGGTACTCCATCAAATCCGCTCTTAACATCTGCAGCTTTCAGCTAACAAAGAGAAAACACGAGGGTAAATAAAATCCATTAAGTATGGCAGGAATGATGCGTACTTGCGTACTTGTGTGTGTGTGTGTGCACGCCATGGTAGGACTACAAAAACCACCAGCAATGTGAGAGCTACTTTTAGTGAAGGTAACGAAATAAAAGGGCAAATGAACCAAAGAATGATATAATCTAATTCTCAGTAACTGACACCTAGCACCATTAAAACCTCAAACTAGGTACAATAGAAGGCACCAACCTCCAATGCATTTTTAATCTGGATAGGATCTGGCAAAAACCTAAATGCTATGCCCTCAACCTTCAACATGTAAACCTACCAAAAGAAGCCAAAAAAGAAGAGAACCATTAATTCTGAGCTAGATGAAACATTTAGAGAGAATCCCAAAATAAAATAGCTAATTAAAAATTAAAATCATGTTAATTCCAAGGAAACTGCCACATTATGGTATAGGAAATTCTTTTAAGTACATTACATTGGCCTCCCTGATGCATAGCCATGCGTTTAGGACCTCAAATTTCAAGATATATATTGACCTCTTTTTCAGTCTAATAGTATGTTGCACATACCTCCCTAACTAGTAATCTTTGTGAACTGTTTGAAACAAGTAAGAGATATATTTAAGATGATGGAATTCTGAAGTTTGTTCGGTTTTCTATTTGATATATTTGCTGTAAAATGGAATACATTTTTACTGCCTACCATCTTGTAAGTGATGAAGCATACACTAATGTCAAGAGACATGGTCTCACCATCTACATTTCTCCTCATCTCATCTAAATCTTGGTAAATACTTAACATTTTTGCACATTTGGCGCTTGCATGCACGTTACAGTAAATTTTAAAATCCAAAAGAACAAGAATAATCTAGTTGTTGTTCTAAGCAGCACGGGTGCCTATTGCTACGCATTCTAAGCCCAGGGTATTACTTTGAAGTGCCTTTTATTTGAACTTCTTATATTATACTTTGCCCATTTCTCAACCACCAACGTAGCAGAGAAGGTCCCTTGAGTTAGGGCAAACTAAAATCAGGGTAAAACCGTTTTTGCAATTCTTTTATTAAAGTAAGTTCCTTTACCATTCAGAACAGAAATTGATGCTTCTCAGTTCAACAGGTTCAACTTCTCAATGCACTTTGATGGCCAATTATTTCAAGTAATAAGGTATGACAGAATCATGACCAACACCTTCTAATCACAGACTATTCAAAATTTATTATGCCAACATCAATTATGACAAAAAGCGTTTCCCACGAGTCAGATAAGACTAATATTTATATTTTGACTAACAAAGTACCTTGCTTTTTTTGCTACATGTCCCAAGTGACTCTACACTGAAGTGGAGGGAGTATCATATAATAAAAAAAATTCTAAAAACCTCTACACTGAAGGTAAAAGCAAAAAGCTCAAAACATTATAACAAAATTGGATAGAAAAAGGAAAGATACTTTCGAAACTCACCTGTTCAAGCGTGATGGGGACAACCTTCGCTCCACCTTTCAATTCCCTCTTCCTTGTTCTTACCTGAAAATTCCACATAATCAATTAAATAAATTTTAATTTCCAAATTTGCCCTCTGTTACATACCACAATAAGTACATAAATTAACTACCAACTGGAAATGATGCTACCTGGGCAAGAAAAGCTTCAGCATCTTCGCGGCGAAAGCAGAGCAAGCCAATTGATTTAGCGCCATTAGGATCAGAGATGAGAACGAACTCATTATTCATATTGCTAACAGTGAAGACCGAAGTTCCGGCCAGGGTTTTAGCGACATGGTCGGCGCTCAAAGTTGCCGCCGCCGCAGCACCAGCCGAATTAGAACCTTGGCGAGAAGAGGACTGTGACAGTGACAGAGAAGCCAAAGGTAAAACTAGAGAAGGCGATGTCGCGGAAGATGAATGCGATGCCGCTGCCGGAAAATTCGGGAAATTGGCGAGAAACTTGGAGGTGAAGCGTTTGGCGGTGAGGTCGACTCGGCCAGCGAGTTCGGAACCGAGTCGGAGGCAGTTTTGATGTATGAAAGAGGAGAAGGAGAGGAGAGGATTGGCAAGTGCGGGGCCTACCGGCTTTGGGGCCTCCATTGCTGTATGTGGAGAGAGCAGAAAGACGATGGAAGGATTTTTAACTTCTTATTTTGAAAAAGTTAAGGGCTTGGGCTTTAATTGGGCTGACTACTTTCCAAAATGGACTTCGTAGAGAAATAGATTTTATGGCTATATATATTTGGTCCTCCCACCTTTAATGGGCTATCTTGTGTCCCTCAAGGGGAATCCCCAGCATAATTACGGGAAACTAGGATAATTAGATGGTTAGGAATCTTTGTCTCCATTCGGTATCCTTTTCCTTGATCCACCAATAAGAAAATAGTTTTATAAAAATTATAACCTAAAAAAAATAGTGAAACTCACAAGGAAAAAATATACACGTGGAAAATATCTATTCATAGGGATATAGAACGGGGCAGACGATTTTTTGCTCAATTAGACAGATGATATCTGGTCCCCCAAGTATTTGATCCGTATATATAAACATAATATATATATATATATATATATATATATATATTTAATAGGAACATAATATAATATTGATAGTTGATTCTTAAGTTAACAGTTGAAAAGTAAAATAAATAATTATTTTTAAAATAGCTCGTAATTTAAAATTTGAAATTGTGATTGCACATGGGAGGACAAAGCACCTAGATCCACTGGCGGAACTTCATGAGGGCAGGAGGGGGCTACGGCCTCCCAAATTTTTTAGAAATGACGAATTTTCTATAGGAATTTTTTTTGGGGTGATATTTTCTTATAAATGTTGTATTTCGCCCCCTAAAAATTTTCAGTAAGAAATTTTGAAATTTGAAATTGTGATTGCACATGGGAGGACAAAGCACCTAGATCCACTGGCGGAACTTCATGAGGGCAGGAGGGGGCTACGGCCTCCCAAATTTTTTAGAAATGACGAATTTTCTATAAGAATTTTTTTTGGGGTGATATTTTCTTATAAATGTTGTATTTCGCCCCCCTAAACTTTTTTCAGTAAGAATTTCGCCCCCCACTCCCCCCATGACAAATTCCTTACTCCGCCACTGCCTAGATCCCAAATCAATAGGCAAAAAATCATATGTCCCGTGTATGTTCATATTAATGTACTCAACCAATCTAATAAAAATTGTTAAAGAATGTTAATAAAGATAACTCAGCGGCCCGACAAGGTGGGAGAACTTCACTAACCCACACTCATTGATTAGACAAGAAGTTGAACATAGATCAAGAAAATTCTTGGAGTGAAAAGAATAAAATATCACATGGTATTTAATCTTTTTAGAATAGGACTTTTAATTACTTTTAAGAAATGGTGATCTATCTCATTTAAGCACCTGATACTTCTAAGAATTGGTGATGTATCAGAAAATTGTTTCTGATTTTTTATCAACAGTTCAGGTTGCAAGATATATTTATCTGGCTCCATGCATTAATATAGCGGACATGCATGCAGGGCAGAATAGAAGTGTAGGTTTGAGTGTCAAATTACACTATAAGTTACTATATAATTTTTTCTTAAAAATTTCGAGATTCGAAGTGAAATTATAGACAAAATATAAAAAAAAATACAAAAAAAAAAATCCTTATAAAACCCCGATTTAAAATAAAACGGGGATGGTTTCACCCCTCACTTAGGTTTGCCCATTGGTTAAATTCATACGGTTGCTTTCCATTAGTATAATAGAAGAAGCGACCACCGGTTATCTTTTGGATCGAGTTCGTCATGGGACTCGCTCTACCAAAGCTGACTACATGACCACTGATCCACATTCAACCACATTACGTTTCTAATAAAATAATAAAAAATATTCCCCCTTTCGTGCATTGTTTGAGGCGTTTTTATTGCTTTTTTAATCAAAAGAGGGATACGATTGATCATGGGACAAGTAGTCTACGTCCCCCACTTCAGAAAGCTAGTGCCTATATCGAATTTTTCTATCTTTTGACTATCATGTCATAAAAAAGAAGAAGCGATCACCGGTACCCACAATAATAGATAGGGGCAAACAAAGAAAATAAATTTAGTAGGCCATCATACTTTGAAAAAATTATATGTAGATTTTTTTTAAAATTTTGAGGGAGCAAAATGGAATTTTAAATAGAATATAGGGGTATAAAAAATTTCACAACAGAAAAATATGAGATTTCAAAAATTTGAAGGGCCTTCAGGGATAGTAAGCCGGCCACAAATGATATATTTTCTTAATGAAAAAAAAAAACTGTCATATTGCAACTCCATACATAATAAATGATATAGGGAACTAAAAGACGAGACATCTTTTGAAATGACAAATTTCACCTCAAAATTCAAATAAATTTTTTAAACGAAATTCATCTCATATTTATGAAAATTTCTTTATCTAGATGGAACTTGGACTTTATCTTTTTAGGAAAATCTATCAGTTTGAGATAGTATTTTTGACACGAAATTATCGGTCTTAAACTCGATAGCCCTCTTTCTAGATAATAAAAAGAATAAGAGAAAGGAGAAGGAAGAGTAAAAGAAAACCGGGAGCTGAATGTTGAAGATGGGTAACTCCAAATGAACTAACAAGATATTGTCATGAGTTCGATCTCCCTCCCCGTTTATTGAATTCCTTATTTTTTTGTAATAGATATGTCCCCTCTCCTAATAAAAAATGATATCAAAGTCATCTAGCACGATATCAAGTTTTATTGATGTGATTTGATTTTTACGCTTTAAATGTCCATCAATGAACTCAAGAGAAAATTGTAGCGGATATTGGCCAAAAAGATAAAAGAGGAATCAAATTTAGAAAAATTCTAAGAGGCAGGCAATAATACAGATCTAATTAACCTAGTGAAGGAAGTAAGGATTTGCCCGCGGAAGCACAGAATGTTCTTATACCATATTTGTTTACCACCTTCAACTCATAATTAATTATAAAAATCAAAGTAGGGAAATACCAACAAGGGAGATGGTTAAGTGGTTCTAAATTTAGTCAAATGGTTCCAAACTTACTCCCAAGTGGTTTGGTAAAACTGAGGTCATGAGTTTGAATCTTGCCTGGTGCTGTCGGCTTCTAGAAATTATACTTACACTTTGTTAGTGCTACTTTGACGGGGTCAGTGCTTACTTAACTTGTTCAATTAAGCCTGATATGTTCACTAATGAACACGAAAGCCCGAACATGAAATAGAAGGATGGTGTTGCATCACTTACACCTTCTTTTTTATTCATAAAAAAAAAAAAAAAAAAGGACAACTATTTTTCTGATTTCCCTTATTTTATAGGCTGTTTTACTTTATGGGATGATTCTGTAATTGATTTGCCCAATAGATATTACGATCTAAAATTATTCACATCATTACAAAGATAATGAGAAAAAGTAAATTTTTTAAATTGTTAATTCTCTCGCTTTGTCTTGAAAAATTCTGAAGGATAAAGTTCATGTTTAGGGAAATGATTTTATTTATGAAACAATAACCAAATTCAACTGTTAAAAGTCTTTGTCAATATAGTCCGGTAAAATCAACAATTGCAGCCCTTTGGTGTTACACGTCTTGGACCACTTTATTTGATTCTTATTCCTGAAGAAAGTTAGGCACTCGAGCTATGATCTTAAGTACTCTATCTATCTTTAAATATAAGTTGCGAAAATTAATATATTTTTATAATTAAAATATTAATATTATTTTTTTAAATATGATTTGTATATAACTAATTATATTTAAGAGAATAATATTTATATTTTGATTACAAAACATTTTAAGTTCTGTCTATTTAATTTTCGTAACATATAATGAAAGTCTTATATTTAGGAATGGAGGTAGTATTCATTGAATTTATTTTTCAAGTTTACTTTTTTTAATTTTTTTTAACTATAGAAACAGACATTGGATTTAAGACGAGGATTACAAGTTTTGGGAGCGAAAACTGAAATTTCCAATACTTCATTGAAAATTTTAATATTTATTTATTTTTTTTCATAGGAAAAAAAATCTAAAATTTATTAGAAAAAATACAGCTTTTTTTAAAATAATTTTTTATTAACTCAAAATAGGATAATTATGTCATCAAAAGAGTAAATTTATTCTTGTCTATTAAATATTTTATCCGTAATTGACACTTTTACCCATGTTACGTCAAATAGCGCAGCCTAATAAAATTCTGAGGAGGTTAGATCCGTCAATCGAGGGAGAGGGAGTACTATATATTTGAGTGCATTGGCAAAGGGCTTTCATCAAGCTCCTCAACAAAATTAATAATTTCCAATATTCTTACAAGAGAAATGGTGATCAGAAATTATCATTACGTTCGTACCCTCTCTGATCACGATGGCAAACAAGAAATGAGTTTAGAAGAGTTCAAGAAATGGTTAAAGAGGTTTGATAAGGATAAAGATGATCGGATAAGCAAAGAAGAACTCCGGGAAGCTATTCGTGCCGGCGGCGTTTGGTTCTCGAGATTTAGAGGCAGGAAAGGATTGGACGTTGCAGATAAGAACGGCAATGGATTCATTGACGACAATGAAATCAACAACCTCGTGGATTTTGCTTTGAAATATCTCGGCGTGAGAATTGTTGCGTACTAAATTTGGAGTTCGGTGAAGTTTTTTTATTGTTGCACGCCAAGTGTTTGTGAAAATGTTTGTGATAGATTTGAAGTCTGAGTTAGGGTTATGAGCGTCTACTTTTTTATTGCTTCCGGCCCATGAAGACTGAAGTGGGGCCTTGTGCACGAAAAGGTTTTTTTTTGCTAAGTAACCTCTACGTAAAGTTGCATGTATTTATTTAGCGAAAAAAAGAAGAAGAGGTGTTTGCATGTGCATTTGGTTTCTGTAAATAAATGAGGTAAAGCTTGTGAGTTGTGATTAATGGTTAGTTTCTAACAACTTTAACAGTGACATGGTGAATAATCGATAATATTTTTTTTTTTTTTGTTTATGTATGAAAGCAAAACAAAATAAAACTCTTTTAAAAAACAAAAATTCGAGCGGCTTAAAAGAAAATTCCAGCAACCAAAGTATTATACAAGTGTACTTAGATCAATTTCATATGTAATCTTAAGATGTTTACCGGTTTTTCTTTTTTGTTGATATAGTCTTATAACTACTCTTCCGTCCCAAATTATTTTTTGTTTGACCCAAATTAATCGCCCACTTTCTAAATAAAGTATGTAGTGATGACAATTTTTTCAATTTTACCCTTCTCCCAAATCCTCATTGAATATTCTTAGTTAATTAAAATTATCAATTTCCAACATATATTTAAGAGGTGGTTGAATGTTGTGTGAGAGAAAGGAGAGAGAAAGACATAAATTTTAAATAAAATTAATTAAGGGTATTTTAGACTTTTGCTTATATTTTACTATCGAAATCACAAAAACCTTAATATCCGTGCATTTGTCAAGGTGAACAGATAATTTGAGATGGAGTGAGTACTTTTTATGTCCCTAAATTATTTCTCAACAGTAAAACCTCTTTAAATTGATACTCGGTAAATTAATAAACTCTCTAAGATAATATTTTTCTTTGGTCCCGATGTGGGCCAGTTGAAAAATTAACAAATATCGATAAGATAATAAGATAATATATTTTCAAAAAACCCTATGTAAATATAGGGTCCCATTAATATCATTAATTAATAATTATATAAACTTACACAAACATATATAACTAAGACAATTTACTGAATATAGGGTCCCATTAATATCATTAATTAAAATTTGAAGTCTAGTTGGAGCTCAAGGTATCATTTTAACATGTATCATTTTTACCTGGGTAGTCCAATAGGCTATTAACATCCATTTTATTGCGATAGCCGAGATCATTAATCATGACCTCAAGTTCATGAATGTCGTTTTCACAAGTGGGTTCATCTAAATTCCTTGAGACTTCATTCCTGAACGAATTTTGCAGTGTCGAAAACAATTTGCTCCGTCATTGTATTTGATCCGTCATTGTTGATTTCGTACCACCTTTTAGATGACGAGCCATTGTTGGGTGTGATTTCAAGAAATTTTCTATCTTGTTTATATAGTATTTTCTATCACCATCATATATTGAATGTTTTTAGTAAAAATACAATGAATAATACTTAATTATTAAGAAACGATGAACATTATTTATCAGTTTTCATTAATATTGTGTACAATAAATCTATGTAATTCAATTAATATGATACATGAATTTTTCTAAGATACAATGCTTTTGATGTAATCAAAATTTAACTTCAATAAATTACAAAACTCTCTTTAAATTAATAAATATTAATTTAACGGTTAATTAATATCTCTATAAAATAATAAAATATCATGGGCCCAACAATATTAATTTATAGAAGTTTTACTGTGTATAAATTTCTTTAGCTCTTCCCAATGTTACTTGCAAGTTTTGTGACAAACTATAAATACTACAATTAAAGAGGTAGTTTTTGGCAGGAGGGACGAGGAGGGAAATTTAAGGGGTAAATTAATTAAAAGGTAAACAAGATAAGTCGTTTTTTGCTTGAGATGTAGTAAATGTCTATTGATCCAAAATGATGAAAATGTTGACGAGATATAAACGTAGTTGCGTGGAAGGAGATCGCTCTCCATATTAGAGAGAAAACATCTTGAAAAAGATAAATTGCATAGTGACGTAACTAAACTTATTTCTTTAATTTATATGTACTTAAAAAGCAGTTTTCTCAATTTTGTTAATAAATTTTTATTTTAACTCTTTATATCCTTAAATTATTTTCGAATGATTGTTTTTATAAAACTAGTGTAAAGCTCAACGACGGATGCACAACCACGTGAATTATGTGTATTTTTAAAATTATACACTCCCTTAAAAGATAAAATTATATAAGTGACCCCATTAATTTAAAAATTATTCTCTTCGTCTAAAAATAAATGTATATTTTTCTATTCATATTTTATAGAAAAGTGAACATTTAATTTGGGAGGGAAAAATAACAAAAATTGAATAATTTTTTTTTAAAACTTTACTATAAAAGGGAAAAAATAACAGTTTATTTTTTAAAGATAAAATATAAATATATTTCACCGATAGTGCCTCCACTATCATTGAGTCCTGAATCCGCCACTGGTAAACCTGATGGTTTCAGGCTACTTTCGTCACGTGTTCCGAACGTATCGGAAACCTTAAAGTTATTTCTGTCAATTTAAGTATTTAAGAATGACGACATATGCAGAACATGTAAGCAAAAGTGACAGGATAACACAATTTTTACACTAATTTGACAAAATTATTAATTCAAAAAAATAATATAAAAATAAAAAATATTAAAATAAAAACTTACTGATAAAAAAAGAAAAAGAAAAATATTATATGTATATATAAAAAATTTATCATTTTTAAAATTTAATTAAGAAATAATTTTAAAGATTAATTTAGAGAGATAAAAGGTGGGCAAAGAGTAAATTTAAGTAAAAGTTATCTTTCCTCCTCAACCCCTCCAACAAACAAGGAGATAAAAACCAATACTTCTCTTCGGAAGCTGGAGCGTTGTCGAACTCAATAATTTTTACTCCACGCCCTCCTTATAATCAGGGACGAAGTCAGAAATGTGGTGTTGTGGGGTGAAACTGATAAAATTTTTGGAGAGAAAAACTGATAAATTTTTTGAAAATACACATAAATTTTTGATGAATAGTAGTATTTTTAAAAATCTAGTGGGGGCGCCACCCCCCAACCCCTGCTTATAATAACACAAAAAAGTTGCTCAGCAGTCCTACATCTACATAATATTACAAGGGAAGCTATAACTAAAAGATTAGGATCATTAGGTGCGAATCGCCCTATTTTTTTCCTTCTCTTGATAACCTGTCTCTCTTCCCTGTCTTGTTGGCTTGTCCTTCCTCCCCTTCCAACTAAGATAAAATCTCAGATAAGATTTTAAATTTAAACTTAACATGTGATATATGGGATTTCCATTTTGTCATGAGAATAAAGGCTCTATTAAAATTACGATGCAGTATCAAAACTATAAATAACATCACCGCTACGGTCGTCGTGGGTTTTATTTTACAATCACTCCAATTAAGATACAACACAAATTAAAAGGAAATTATTATAGAAACGTATCATGTGTCTTTTTTTAATAAAAAAAATTATATATAATAGAGAAGGAATATATTCCTTCAATGCTTACAATTTTTCTACTTATATGTGATGATTAGAATCTTTCTTTATTCAAAGCTTCATAGTTTATTATGATGCACACACGGAGATATATAGTACTAGCATTTCATGGTGGCAACGTGAAAATCGTGCCAATTTTAATTAATTGTCTTAGGATGTAATTATTAAAGAAAGAAACACTCCGCGGTCTGGAATTTTTGTGCCTTTTATTTTAAAGACGGAATACTACAACAATAACATATTTTATTAAGTTTCCATAATTCAAGTATGGACGAAGGATGAATATGAGATATACCTAACTTTTTAGTAATAAATACACAATGACTGCTATTATAATACCACTGAAACATATGAAACACTATCATTGAGAAAAGTTCCTTGTGTACCATCTTTTCTAAAAGAGCTACTCCCTCTATTCTCATTTAATTATCGTTTAGGAGATATATATGTATCTAAATTAATTGTCATATTTACAGGTCTTTTAATAGGTGTCAACAATTTATTCCAATTCTACCCTCAACATATCTTTTATTAGAAAAGTGGAAGAGATGGAGGAAGGAAGGAGTATTATTAGAATTGTGGTGGAAAGATTATTGTTTGTTTGAATTCTTTTCATTTTTTTCAAAATGTCTTAAACATCTTATATTTAGGAATGGAGAGAGTATTATATATGGTAGGGAAATTAGCTTTGTATGTCTACTTATTGGAGAACCCTATTGTAGTCACAAATGTCAAATTAATTCTTTAGCATCTTTATTAATCCCTCTTTTGTGACTCGCTCTAGTTCAATACCACTATTTTTTATTCCCTCACTTAGAAAATAATAATAATAATAATACCAGTAATTTATCTTTTTTCATTCTTTTTCTGTGGGTACGCTAAATAGAATCACCACTCTATAAATTTGAGTTCATTTTGGCATATTCTAATTCATTGCAGTTCTTCAAGTTAAGAACCAAGAGAAAATGGCAATCAAAGGTTTATATCGAAACTGCTCCGGCGCCAGCGACGACAACAAAATTGAATTGACTTTGGAAGAATTCAAGAGATGGTTAAAGAGGTTTGATGAAAACAAAGATGGTAGAATTAGCCAAGAAGAACTCCGGGATGCGATACGAGCTACCGGAGTTTGGTTCTCCAGTCTCAAAGCCAAAGATGGGTTCAAGTCTGCAGACAAGAATCACGATGGCTACATAGGCGATTGTGAAATCAACGACCTTAAGGAGTTTGCTCTCAAGTATCTTGGTGTGAGAATTGTTACTTATTAAATAAATCATTGTTTTTCTTCTTAAACTAACAAATGATTTTTCCCACCCCGTGTTTTCTTAGATTATGATTAGATAATTAATTAATAATCTTTGTTCTTTTTAAGGTTGTCTTGCCTGAGGCGTTGTAATAACACCTTATAAAGTTCATTACTTTAGCTTCTTTTTTTTGTTATTATAATAAATCCAGACTAATGAATTCTTTAGGACAGTTTGGATAGGGCATAGTGCTTCAATCTCAGTACACAGAATGAGCTCTGCAGTCTCTAGGGAAGTGGAAGAGGCCCGAAGGAGGAGGGGCCAATTCCAACGGTCATGGCCCCTCCTCCCTTTCACAAGTAGGACATCTCATAATTTACATACCTCTTATTCGGAGGTATGTAATGGTCCCAATAAGTAAAGCTGGTCCTAATTTTGTAAGAGGGTGCAGCTCAATACAAAGTGAGCACTCCAATAGACCCCATGGGAGGAGGGACAGTCTCAATAGTCCCGACTCCACCTCCCGCTCACAAGTAGAACCTCTTCAACTTCTGGAAGTAGGGCTCTAGTTAGAATTGTGGGAGAGGAAGGTGTGTCAGGACCATTGAACTGCCGCACCTCCCAGGGCGATCCTCCAAATATGACTTCAGGCACAAGATTTCGATTTCCAGATGCATAAAAAACAGGAAGCAAATCTAATCGATTGGGATGGTGGATGCAATGACTAGAACCGCAATCTCACTTTTTAGATCTTAAGAGATTTACTACAATCAAATCGAATAAGATTCTTGGATAACCATAAATCCAAATCCAAGATTCCATGAAAATGCACAAAAGAATGCTGGCATCAGGTTCTTCAGTAATTATTAGCAGCCAATGTGGCCAGTTGTTAGGAGAAAATAGACACATCCAAATGTTACAACACTCAGACAGGAATTTGCCAAATTTGATATATATTTACCAATATACATTTGTCAATTGTACCCCATTTATATGTGGAATGGTTCTCCAAATATTCTGACAATTTTTCCATTGAGGATCATATGGTTCCTCAAAAAATGTTTAGCTGCTACGACCGACTTTCATTTAGAATTATATATGTACACTACTGTTCAGAACACTTCAATCGGACCAGAAGATGCATCGGAATTATATATTTTAGACCCCAAAAAAGGCCTATTTCCATGGAAACTGCGCATATTACCTTCCACTGTTAGAAAAACTGAATATGATGGAAGGCAAGATGTGTCCAAGGACCAGTTTCTGTTGCGACAGCCGCCACTTCTAAGCCAAAAGAATGGAAGGGAGATTTTTGAGCTATCTACAGACATTAATAAAGAACTTTTTAGCATCATTTAAATTTTACTCGTTTCTGAGACACGAAATTAAGGAATGGCAGGCATTGAAAAGCTTTGAAAGAGTGTACTATTTTGATCGTCAAATCTTAATATCCGGAGGTGGAAGTTTCCAGAAGTTCCATTGATTAAAGTCCCCCTGAAATTGAGAAAAAAGATGAACAAATATTACCCAATGCAACAAGACTGGCTCTGAAAATCCCAGAACACGTAGTGTTCAACATTTTGTGAAGCGTGGAGCTAAACATAGTTCATGGCATGGAGAAACAGCCTAACCAAGCAGAACAAAAGCAAATAGATGGACTTGATAATGGTGGTTTTCCCTCTTCAATAGTCATATACTCATTATAGTCACAACTAAAAGTATATTAACCAAATCAAAAGACAAAGCATACCTGATGCTCAGATGAGGTCATCGGGGGAAACATGTCATTCACAAGAGCGTGAAAGGAAGTATATGATTTCGTGTCAACACGGCGGTTTACAACAATTTCACCCTGCAAGGGAAAAAAGAAAGCGTTATGTATATATTTAGCCAGATTTAAAGCTATAAACCTTCGGATTAATTATGAAGATTTTCCCTCTCGGAATACCAACTTTAAGATAGCTGAACTCATCAGTGTCTCTGTTTCCAAAACCAGCATAAAATGGATTTCTATCGGGAGGAAGCAAAACTTTGATATCCTGACAACAGTTAAAATTATATATATCACAACCGTCTGTTCCTTCCACTTTACCGCATTATAAAATAGGGAATTGGGATCAAAATAAACTCATAAATCTTGAAAAATATTTCAAATTGGGAAGAAAATGCTTACCAAAGCACAAGAAACCGCCAAGACTAAGCCTTTAATTAAAGAAAGAAACAACCTTTCGCGATAACTTGAAAAAAAATATATATTCTCTTGGAAATTATTCGAATGTGCCACTCTTCATAATCATCATTGACACACTCAATCCAGTTGCGATTTATATACACAGTATTTATTTAATTACTTACAATAAAAAGATCAGAAACAAAAATGGCAGTGTCCAAATCCTACGTTGTTGATAATGGTTGAGAGAGATTACGAGGAAAATGGGGTGCTTTTCGTGTCAGTTTCATTCTCTAGCAGTCTTTTTTCGGCATGTGACACATTTTTGTAATATCATGATGACAGATCTCAAAAATCAGATTGCATGAATCCGTATTTGTCCGTACATATAAAAAAATTAAAATTATTGTATAAAAGATTTGACGGTTCATAACAAGGTTCTAAGTAGGGCTGTTAGCGAGCCGATTAAATTGCAAATCGCTCGTTAATCGGTTCGTTAAAATCGGCTCGCTAACTCGCTCGACTCGTTAACGAACCGGTTACGATTCGGTAAAATGGCTCGTAAATCGTTTTAAATCGCTTTCGTTAAACCGGTTAATAATATTCTACCGATTTTAGCGAGTTAGCGAGCCGATTTTAACGAACCGATTAACGAGCGATTTACGAGTTAACCGATTTTAGCGAGTTAGCGAACCGATTAACGGCGATTTGCGAGTTAACCGGTTCGCCAACGACTCTAGTTTTGTAATAGTATGATCGATTAACGAACCGAATTACGATTTTCGATCCGATTAGCGAACCGGTTTTTGCGCGATTTGATACTGGTTCGATTAACGAACCGGTTTTATACGATTTTATTTCGAACCGATTCACGAATTGAACAACCGAATCGGTTGACTAACGAACTGATTAACGATCGATTCGGTTTTCTTAACGATCCGAATCGATTTGGCCCAAAACCGGCTCGGTTCGGCTCGTTAACAGCCCTAGTTCTAAGAATAGTATGTGTTATGAAGACCCTTCAGAGCACTTATTCTGAGTTGTTAGTCTTTGATCCAACAGTTACGATTTGTTATGCACGTGCGAAATAAATCTCGTTCTGTATTGATACTACATAATTGAAAAATAAGTGAATAACTAACTATTCTTGAAAAACGGCAAAAAATCCTCTTGTCCCCAACCAATCACAATTCACCCCGTGTATATATAATTGGAAAAAAATATTTATATAGTCAATTCTGATTGATTGGGGACAGAATTAGGGACAGATATGGGGACAGACGATTTTGACCCTTGAAAAACTATCCTCGATCATTGACGCATCATGACTTAGAGGTAATGAGTTCGAATCCCCTCCCCGCCTCTTGAATTCTCTATTTCTTGTAATATATAGTTCCCCTTCCAATAAATTTTATTTTTTTTAAAAAAATATCCTCAGTCATTAAATTAATATTTTAAAGACCGAGTATAATTATAACAAAAATAAAAACTCTATCAACATCAAAATCAAATTACCGATTCTCAAGGTCTCACTAGAAAATTTTCTTTTTTCTTTTTAGATTAAGATAAGAATAATCTATTGAATTGGATATGCTTTTTCGTAATAATAAAAAAATGCATGTTCGAATTATAAATTTTCGTAATAAATCTCAAATATGTCTAAATATACACTTTGATCACACATTTTTTTAATTATTTCATATCGAAATTCAATCTCAATACAGCCACATGCCGAAGAAAAATTCAGCTTTCGTCTTACAAAAAAAAAAAAAGTTTCGATAAAATTATTAAGATTTTTTTTTACCTCCCAGCAATCATGCAAAAGGGCATGAAATCATCTGTCCCTCGTGTATATCCCTATTTGTGTTCCCAACCAATCACAATTTATCATGTGTATATAATTAGAATAAATATTTAAATAATAAATTCTAATTGGTTGTGGATACAAGAGGGGACAGACGATTTTCACCATGCAAAAGAACAATGGAGTTTCCTTCCTTCCTCCGGTCTTAACATACCAAGAACAATGGATGCTCGTATTGGGCTCTCACCGCGACAATCATTAGAAAGTAAATGGGCCCATAATTGGGCTTACAGTGTAAAGATTCGTTGGGCTCCTTCTCGTAATTGAAGATGCACTTACTAGCACTGGGCCCTCAAATTGGATCACAAAATTAAAAAGAAATGACTGAATAAGACTTCAGGCCCAGCTGTCCTTTTGGTGTTTTTCTTTTTGTTTTTGGTAAAATAATAAAGATTTCATTAAAGCTTTTTATTTTATTGGATTGTAGTTAAAAGTCTTAATTCATTTTTCCTTTTAAGTTTTAAGAAAATAATTTACCTACACCATCATAAGATATAAACTTTAGTCAATTATTGAGTATTCATTTCGAATTTGCGAGTGATTTTATTATGATCACTTAATAACTTGTATATACATTTTAAAAGTTTTTTGTGCTACAATAAAAATAATATACGTCTAACTCATTAAATAAGATACGTAATTTTACTTTATCAGATAATGGGTCGGCACGTGTTAGATGATTATATAAAGTCCATGGGACTCATTTGAAGAGTAATGTTTTAGATGTTCATTTGACTGCGGATGCTGTTTTAATATCATTCCTATTGATTTTGGAAATGAATAAAATAAAAAATAAAATAAAAACTCCGAAGGACCCTCATCGAGAGGACTTTTCATATTCCGAAATGATTACAAGTTATGATGATAATAATGGCTTTCCAAGATCATAGTCATCTTAAAACTATCAGAACCCAATCTAAAGTACTAAGGTAGTTAAATGATGTTTGTCAGGCTCATAATCTAGCTTCTTGGGTTAGAACAAATGATGTTTGTGGCTATTTAGCTCCTTCTATTATTCTCCCTCAATCTTGTGTGATAGAGGAGGCACTCCTTATAATATGAATCCTGTTTTGGATGTTTTATATAATTAAACTTTACTTAGCAAAAAAAAAAAAAGGTAGTTAAAAGTGTTCATACTTGAGAAGTATTACTTTATCAAAAAAAAATCACATATCCATTAGCTCATAATTTGACTTATTTTTAGATGATCGGCTCTATTTAAGTATGTATCTCATTTTTTTGTTTTATTCTTAAAAAATTATCGTCACTATTCTTTTTTTTTTTTTGTAAGTTTCTCATTTTCCTATTTGATAGAATTTTGGAATTATCTGTTTTTGCTCTCTATCTCATTTTTTTCTTTATCAAATTCTTAAAAATTGCCGCTTTCACTCCTAGAGTTTGACATTTTTCTTTAGATTTTATACTTTTTAAGAGAAAAAACTGTCGTATGACGACTTTATAATAAAAAGACATAATAAAATGAAAGTGTAGATCCTGACCAATTTAACAGTATGATAGTAAAATCATAAGATGAGACAGATGGAAAAATTCTAATATATGATCGGCCTTGTGGGATTGGCCTCACAGTCCGCTCACATGAGTTATGGTGGGAATTACTTTGCAGGTAGGCTCCACTCCAACTCATGTGAGAGGATCGTGAGTCAATCATACAAAGCCGAATCAAAGTGACCCAGGCATATGGTTGGACTAATACAAACTCCCTCGACCCACTCACCCGAAAGCATTTACTGTCATTATTGCTTCACTTTTGGAAGCTCTCTAATCCTCATGTACTAAATGTTTATTTTAAGTTCCATACCAAGAAACTGTCACAGCATTCTAATGTCTACCCTCTTTCAAGCAATGACTACTATACACCAATTTGTATGAAAAATGAGCCATGCCCTATTAAAGTGTGTGATGTTTTTGCTCAGCCAAGTCCATATATGATTAAATACTACTACTTCACTAAGGTCCAAGGAGCTTTTAGATTCATGTGGATGAATTTTCACAAAGGATGAAAAAGCAAGATGTAGTTGTAGTACTATATATGTATGGGGAATTATTGGTTGTGTGCATGGACGAAGTCATGACTTTTATATTGGGACGAAAAAATGCAATAGTATGTCAAATTATAATATAAAAACTGCAAAAAAAAAAAATGTTTGAGATATTGAAGACAAATTATTTTTTCGCAAACAATTCTCATCTTTTAAGATATTGAAGACAAATAAAAAAATGAGAAAATAATTATATTTTGTACACCAATAATTTTCGATTTACTGTTTGTTACAAAACTTTTATTTAAGCCCTCAGCAGCATGAATAATTTCAAACAACTCATTTTGTTAAATTAGTAAAATCGATATGAATTACGTCGGCTAATATGCGAATTTGGTACCGTATGTATTTTTGAGTTGCAAGGTTGGTCCTATAAGATTTTCTTTTACATATAACGTCTTATATGTTTTTTCGATTTGCAAACTCAATCCAAACCACCACTTTTGGTGTTTTTTGAAGGGTAAAAAAGGTATTTCATGTAAAAAATAAAAAATAAGAAGAAAAACCTAAAAAAATTAAAAATTAAAAATTAAAACCTAAAAATTTAAAATTTGGACTTCTGAACTCTTCCAGGGCCCAGGGACGGATCCAGGGGGGGGACCGGCGCCCCCCTGAGATTTTTAAAAATACTACTATTTATCGAAATTTTATGTGTAATTTGGAAAATTTTATCAATTTCGCCCCCCCAAGAATTTTTTTTTGCCCTTTTTATTGTCCCCCCAAGAATTTTGCCAGTTTCGCCCCCCCAACACTAAATTCCTGGTTTCGTCCCTGCCAGGGCTGTATGTTTAGATTGTTCAACCCCTTCACCATCATGGTTATTCCTATTATCATAAACATTATCTTTTTCACCATCTCCTTCAACTAGAGTTTCATCAAATGAACCTTCAGGGCCATTATCTTCACTCTCTCTCCCATATGTAAGTGCATATGTTTGCAAAAATAAATGATTAATCTAGTTTGCAGAGGGTTGGGGAACAGAGGATTGTCCCCGGGCTTTGGAAGATGCATACTCTAACCAGTGTGATCTTCAAATACCTTAACATAGATTATTGACCTTGCTTGCAGATTGGGTAAATTTTTTAAGTTTGGTTGATTTTTTGTGTTTGAAGAAATTGAGATGAATCATAATGTTTTCTCTCCTATCTTGTTTCCCACTACGTTAAAATCTAAATATGACTTGTGAATTTAGTTTTTTTTTTTTTTAGGTTTTTCTTCTTATTTTTTAATTTTTTACATGAAATACCTCTTTTACCCTTCAAGAAACACCAAAAGTAGTGGTTTGGACTGAGTTTGCAAATCGAAAAAATATATAAGACGTTCTATGTAAAAGAAAATCTTATAGGATTAATCTTGCAACTCGAAAATACATATGAGACCAAATTTGCATATTAGCCGCATTACGTCACTTATTTGCATTATTTTGTTCATGTAATCGGAGTTTAAGGGAAAATTTGTCAATTCAGATCATTCTCGCATGTCAGTGGTGAAGGTGGGCCATTGGCTTGTAATATCCAGTCCAGTTCCAGTGCGGAACGCTCAAAAATCCGCACGTGCGGGACACAATGAGAGCCATTGATTTCATTTTTTGAATGGATCAATGGCTATGATTTAAAAGAGGAGAGAGAAAAGTTAAAAGGGTACATATGTAATTTTATTAGAGGAGAGAAAAGTTGCATGGTGAAAAGTCAAAAAGGAGGAGAGAGAAAAAATTGCAGTGTGAAGAGTACATTTCTACAAGAACACCTATTCATGTTCGGTGAACACCTGTTCTTGTTCGGTGAACAGATGTTCATGTTCGGTGAACACCTGTTCTTGATGAGTGAACACATGTTCATGTTCGGTGAACAGATGTTCTCGTTCTGTGAACACATGTTCTTTCCGTGAACACATGTTCTTGATGAGAGAGAAAAGTTGCGGCTGGAAAAAAAGAGTCATTAAATACCCTTACTTTGAAACAACCGTTGGATGAATCCAACGACCCTCAGCTTATCCCGCACCAGTCCGCACCAAAAAAATCCGCATAGGAGCCGTGGTCTGTAATATCATAAAGGGCATACTTGGAAACACATGAAAAACGCAGGTTAATAAGTGGTCGAATTTGATTTCACTAATTTAACAAAATGAGTTGTCTGAAATTTTTTCATGCTACTGAAAACTTGAATAAAATTATTATTATATATAAACAAAAACAAAATTGTTAATATACAAAAATACTGATTTTCTCTATTATACAAAAAAAAACTCGATCCAATAATATCATAGGCCAATGAGTGGATATGTAAGAAGATAGTTTCCAATGAACAAAAATGTTTTTTTGTTGCCAAGTATTGAACAATTTTTTTTTTTGAAGCCCGATTAGGCGGTTGTCCCATAGAGGGGAGAGAGAACTGCCTCAGACGAGGAGGAGATATCTCTAGAAATGGAGATTAAAGCTTGCCGCACGCAGACGGAGGATATCGAACCCACGATCTCAAAATCGTAGGTAAACGCTTACTCTACTGGGTTAGGACACCTTTGATGAACAAAACGGTTGAAGCCGACTGACTACCTTGTGCTCTTAACAAAAGGCACCAAGGTATACTTACTTTATATAGTACACCTTCATTCCTTAATATAAGACTTTTAGACACATATCAAAAAATTAAAATTAAAATATTTTTTTAATCAAAATATCAATATTATTCTCTTAAATAAAATTATTGATATATAAATCCTATTTAAAATAATAATAATAATAATATTTTAATTAATAAATTATTTTTATTTTTATTTTTTTAATTTTCATTAAATGTTTTAAAAGTCTTATACTATTAAGAACGGATGTAGTAGCTTTGTTCGATCTTGAAATCATTGCTCAACAAAATTGGACTCCGGTCACCTTCTTGAATATCTAAAAAGCCATGATTTGAATATCAGATACTTATAATAATAAAAAATAACACGCCTTCAAATGTCATTGAAAATTACAACCAATTTAATTTTACAAGATATGACAAACTCCATTGTTACTCGGTTTTAGCAATCTACCAATTAAATTCATTCACGTTTTTTATGATAAAAATTCAAATTTCCAGTATGCAAATTTTAAGCAGAATATTCATCATAAATGAGAACTTCAAGAAAGAAAGAAAGAAAAAAAAGAGCAAAGTAATCGAGTTTGCTTGTCACCAGTTTTTTCATGATTAAAAAAAAATCATAATTTCACCTTTTTGGTAACTCATTTCATACTTACAAAGCTAATTAAGCTCCAATTATATACACAAGAGAATTGATATTATGTATATGTAAAAATGCTACAAAATGAAGAAGAAGAAAGAAAAATGTCGAAATTCCCACTCTTGTAACCGGGAATTGGGGTACGTATCTGACTCATTCGTTTTCCTTTTTTACTCACTGATAGAACCGCTAGATAAACATGTGAGGAACGTGTGTGTGAAGTCAGATTTAGAATAGAATTTTGCCGGGAACATGGTCATGGGCATTTGATTTTGTCTTCAACAGCAATAGAATTCTTGCAATGAGCAATAGCAGCTTGAATAGCAGCTTGCAATTCTTCCATGGAGCTATCACTTGAAGAAGAATTAGAAAGAGGACCAGAGGCAACTAAAAGACCACTATTTGTAGGAGAAGTTCTCATTGAAGCTGGTGCTGAAAATTCTCCACCTCTTCTTCTTCCACCATAACCATGATTATTTTCTTGTTTTCTTCTCATACTTATATTCCCAGATGAATATGAATAAGCTTTCCTTTCAAATTCTACACTCTCTCTTCTACTACTATTTCTAAATGACAAAAGTGGCCTTACCATTCTCATATACCTTTTCAATACTTGTGTTACATCAAACTTTAGTTTCCTCTTTTGTCCCTCTTTAGCTTCATTCTCTTTTCTCCATTTTGATGATAGCCACGAGAAAGATTTGGATTTAGACCTAGTTTTTATTCCATAATCAACATTTTCGCGGTAAATATAGCCGTTGCAATCGCCTTTTTTCTCGTGGTTGCTAATGGTACTGTTGTCGAGGTTTTTCTCTTCTAATAATTCTTTGATTGGTAGTGTGAAACTATCCAATGAATTGGTTGAAGAGCGAGGCGAGACGGGGAGATGGGAAAGGAGATGGAGAGGAAGTAAATGGCCATGAAAGAATATATCATCAGCTGGAGATAAATCCATCAGTGCAATGTTTGAAGATGCAGCAGGAGATTTTGCTTTTTTGTCTGGAGGTATAGTATTAGTACCACTACTAGTGGTTGATTGATGGAGAGAAATGGTGAAAGAGAAATCATGGGAAGGCGATGAAGTAGCCGATGGAGGCGAGGCCGAGGTAGGTGGTGGTGGTTGGATTAGGCCTTCTATGCTGCTTCCATGCTTAAAGATATAACTTTCTTGTTGATTTTGTTGGATTTCCATACTTGAAATATTATTATAGGACTAATAAGAAGAAGAAAGGGTGGTGAATGGGGATATGGGGATTGATTAAGTTGGCCCTAAGGGATGGTTTTCTTTGGATTGGAGATGGAAAAAAAGAGGGGATAAGGGTATGAAGAAATCAGTGATGAGGAGGAGGAACAGAGAAGAAGCCAAGAGTTTGGTTTGTGGGGGAGGGGGAGGATGGGGTTGGAGATGGGAATAGGGAACTACTATTGTTGATGACAAGCTGTTGTTTGTGAGGCTTTTGAGTTTGGAGCTTCTTAAACTTTCTTATGCTCACTGTTTTGCAATTATATATATGGTCATGTTTATTTATCTCGTGGTTTAAGAATTTTGACTGGTATATAATTATTGCCTTAATGCTCGTGTCAATTTGAGATATTCATTTTAATATAATAATTGTTACTCCATCTGTCCTAAATTATCTATTCACATTGACAAATGCACTGGTACTAAAATTTTGATGATTTTAATGGTAAAATATAAGCTAAAATCTAAAATATTCCTCATTAATTTTATTAAATAAGTGGTTATGATATTGTTAAGCACATAATCACATTTCATACCCATAAACACGTGGAGTGATAGTTAGATCATGAGTTTGATTTACACACACGTCCTTCCAGGAGGTAAAGAGAGAGCTAAGCCTAATTTTTGAAATCGAAGAATCCCGAATGACTATTAATAAAAGTAATATCTCACTATATAAAAAAAATTCTTTTGACGTCTATATAAAAGAAAAAACAATAATCATGTGTGGTGTGGGCTATGAGAGAAGATGAATTTAGCTATGAATTGCTAAGGTGGAGGGGCCCTTTTTCTTGTCCATGGCAATAAGATACTGATTTTTGAAGACAAAATTCCAAATTTTGTGTCAAATGCGTACATGAAATGGCAAACCATATGCTGATTTTTATTTATTTATTATTCTTATCTATTTATGGTGGTAATAATATTAAAGAAATTTCTCCATACAGAGGTACAACGTATGACGAGAGGTCGTGCTCACATAAGACTTTTTATTTATACTTCTCCTATTTCAAAAATAATCTTTACTATGTTTTATTTGCAGAAAGATATCAAATTTAACATAGATAATACAATTCTTGCAGTGCTTCATTGCTTACTTTATGCAGTAAACTGCGTTAGGAATGGAAAATTATGATATGTATCAGGTTCATGTGGACATGTGGTTCAAAACTGACAAAATTATCACAAAGTTGTCTCTCTCCTCATTATGTGGTGATGTGACCAGTTCTGCACCACATGGTCCAATGAAACTGATCTATATAAGAATTATTCTTTAGGAATGGCCTTTTAGACTTGGGTACAAAATCTTTGAATGTGTCACTAGCTAACAAATGATCAAAGATGATAATGTATTTTTATCCTTTGAGGCTATTGTATTTGAGTTCATCTATGCAGGAAAGAGCTCCAATATTGAGAAAAATTAGAAGGTTCACAGGTAACTTCTCTCTTCTCTTTTATATAGAGTTTGATTGGATTGTGTCTGAATTGAATTTGGTCTGACTTGAGACTTAAACTTAGACCCAAACTAGATTTAAATTGAGTATGAAAATAAAATATGAAGTATTACATTGTTTAGAATTTAGTTTGAGTTTGAGATTGCGTCGAAAGTTCCAAACACAAATACAATACAATCAGATCAAACCCATAATATCCTATGAATCCCTGCTTGTAGATGTAAGATCAGCATGAGTACACTGAGTAGTTGACTGCAGGCACTAGCTTTGGCGGAGGCTATGGCGAGAGAAGGAAGTACTACTGAAACGTCCTCCATATATTTGTTCAACACTATGTGCCTTTTTTTTTTTTTTTGTTGTTAAGCCACTTGGTGGCAATGGACATTTCTGGAGCGATTTTCCTTGGGATGATTTGTAACTCTTTTGACTAGCATTAGTGAAATTTACTTTTTCGAACAAAAAAAATATCTAACAATATTATGCGCGAGAGAGGTGAAACCATAACCAACAGAACTATCATACCCTTCCTCACAACTACCTCTATTTTGGAGGGGTATTCACGCCTTCTTCATATCTATCTCACTTTTGGATGAAAGAAAATTTTCACCTAACAACTCTATATTCGAGTAGAATTAAATAGGGGGAAAGTGGGATATGGGGCATCTCTATTGGTCGTGACACTACTCTCTGCTCATAATTTATAGTTAGAAGACCATCAATTTACATGCAGAAGGCCTGATTATGTGAGTGAATGTGGGAGCAAGGCCAATGAACCGGTCCATCCCATTTTTCCCGAAAGGGGGAGGTGAAAGAAACAGAAAACTTTGACTCGTGACACGATCACGAAGGATCTCATTCTCAATCCTCATGATAAACGAGTTAGGTCAGAAAGGGGAAGAAGAGAAGAATTAGGTCATTGTATAGACCAAAGATACGGTTGCATTATTTTGTTTAGTTTATGTCTTTTAATAAATGTAAATGATGCACTGTCGAGAAAACCCCATTAGTCCCCACCACCATCCATTCGCAATTTTCAACCTTTGCTTATCATCAAAAGCTACTCTAATTCTCCGTAACATCTCTAATGGCTACAAGAAGGTGACCCCGTAACATTTCTATATAGCTGCTATGCCTTGTGCTAACGGCTTGAGAACACGACTTATTAATATGACAATACCTACTGCCAACTATTAATTATTATTGTCTACATCAAAATAAAAATCTCTACAACATTTTAGATTTAAGGTTTATCTTTATGATTATGAAAACTTTAGAGGATCCAGAAAAGAGGGAGCAGTCCATTAGATTTTTTTGTGGATGGTAAGGAAAGGGATTGACTGCCTAACTTTTGTCTGATCTAGACTTGGGGGTGCTTAATTATGAGTCTAATAATATACTCCCTCCATTCCCATTTAACTGTGTTTAGGAGATATATATGTATCTAAATTAACTGTCATTTACATATCTTTATTAGGTATCAACAATTTATTCCAATTACACCATCAACATATCTTTTATTGGAAAAGTAAAAGAGATGGAGAAAGGAAAGGGTATTATTGGAATTGTGATGGGAAAATTATTGTTTGTTTGAGTTCCTTAATTTTTTTAAAGTGTTTCAAACGGCCTACGTTGAGAAATGGAGGGTGGCAAAATGGTAAAGGTTTGTACGATATATATATATATATATATATATATATATATATATATATATATATATATATATATATATATATATATATAAGAAGGGAACACACGTGTACACTATGGTCCATTAGCAAAATTCAATCATAAGACCGTCCTTATAGGACAGGCCCTATAGTTCCCTTATATGAATTGGGCGTAGCCTACCTGCTAATGTGGGATTCACTCAATTCAGGTAAGAGAAGTGTGGAGTCAACCTCACAAAGACGAGTTTTAGTATTGAGTGACCCGTTCCATTAAGCCATCTAGCAAAGAGAAGTATTTTGTTGTCTACTTGAACTTACACGCAAATCATCTGGTCCACTCACTCGCCATAATATTTTTAATTATAGTCTCATTTATATGTCTTTTTTTAATTTTTTGATAAGTACACACACTTGTGACTTATTTTCTTTAATTTAAAATATATAAATAAAAACTTTCATTACTAAAATGTTACAGACAATGTCGCATGATATCTGGACCAGACCGGTTAAAGTAAACATCTCAATCGTGGAGGAATTATTTGGGTGGACAGAGTCATCAACTAATACTTAAAAACCACTCAAATTCATATAATTAATTAATAAAGAAAAAGAAAGGAAGAAAAAAGCAAGAAAGAAGGTTAAGAAGAAGAAGGAGGTTTTTGTCTTACACCACGTTGCTTGCTGGCTGGCATGTCTTTCCTTTGACACTTCTGTCTTTCAGGAAAAAAACACAGATTTTGAATGGCTAATGGCTAATGGCAAAAAAAGAGAACAAGTATGACAATGAAGTCTTTGTTTTATAATACGTTTGCTTCCCACCCCCCCCCCCCACCCCCCACGAACATAAACCCATCCCTACCTCCTACCACTTGGTCTTTCAACCGTAGGTTAGTTCTGTTATGAACCTGAGTCCAACTGGAGACGGAACATATCTAGACCACCTTATTTATCACCTTATTTATCACGGGATTGAATAGTTGTCCATGAATAGAGGCTCTGAATAGTTATTCATAAAAAGTTATTCAACCACGTGATCACGGACTAAATAGTCAGTCCTGTAATAATCCGGTCCCCAAGACCACGTGTGTGAGGGCATGGATTGAGTTCATAACATAATTTTTTCTTATCACCGTCTACTTTTTAGGAATTTTACTTGCATCCCGTTACTCAACAACTATCCTAATAGTTAAAAGTTTAACCATTTCAGTAATGAAAAGCAAAGATTAGAAGTTACAAAATTAAGGGTTCTGTTTAAAGCAATTAGCTAGAGTATCTTGAACCAAATGAGTAACTCAATAATGAATCCAGATCCTACCATTTTTTCCCCTAAAATCAAACGCTACAATGAGAAAAGAAGAGATAGAGAACTACATAAGACGACGATCGCGACAATCCAGGCAACTTGATAGTAAATCTAGCTAGCAAGGATATCTAACTTCAGACAATTCCATTTACATAACAAAATCTATCCAGACCAGTGAGAAGGGCTGGATTGATTTCGACACATAAGACCAAACTTGTTGCAGCAAAGATAAGAAGTCCCTAAGGACTGAAAGGGCATATTGTCAACACTCAGCAAAGAAGAATATCATATTTAGAAGGAAATAATCAAAGTCAAACAAATATTTCTATGACTAGGGACTATATAACATGTCGATCTCACAGGACAGCCTTGAAAAACCTTTATTGAATGTCTTAATCGAAGGATGCGTATTCAAATTGTAAATCTAGAAGAACATGTGTTAAAAAGGCTTCAAATAAAAACATCGTGAAGAGGATGCGTGATTAAAGACGAAAAGTAATCAGACGAGATCTTTACCAAGTCTAATCAAGAAAGAAAGGAGAATTACAATAGGGGAAAGGAAAAAATTCATTTTCTATTCTGATGTTTAACTTCTATCCAGAGGAATGAAAAGAATTACTATTACATGAACAAATTCAATAGCCGAATCATGAAGAAGCTTCACCGATGCTAAAAAATGTAATAAATAATTGGAACTACCAATTCTACTTTAAATCTTTGTATGTAACACATTTTCTCACCCAGTTTGTAGTTCTACGGGAGGAAGAACTAGTATACAATTAGAGATATATTTATAGAACGAATGAATTACCTCTAACATGACGCTGTGCCCCAGAATTCTGATTGCCTTGCACGTCTTCAAATGGAGGAAGACAAACCCCATGCGTAAAACCTGTTAGAAACATTTGCAGCTATATCCTACACATTGTTAATGTTCATATTCTGACCTGAGCGATTAAGCTGCAAGAAAAATATCCTCTTCCTTCCAGTTATGTCACAAAGGATCCAAATGGCTCGCGCCGTTTTGTGGAATCACACCGTTTTGTGGAAGACTGAATATTACTTGGTGTTATTAGATCTTCCCAATAATGATTGGCTCTGCAACAATTGTTACCTCTGACTTCATTGACGAGTAATTAAAAGGGTTTACTAGTCACTCCGACTACTGTATCTAGAATCTGGAAGAAGTAAAATACAAAACCGATTAAAAGAATTTCCTAGAGTTTGAAATTCTCATGACATGCCTATAAGAAAAGTGACGTTACCTCCTAAAGATCGTTTCCCCTCCATGGCTTCTTTTTTCTCCTGGCAGCTCGGACAAAGGAAAGGACCATCCCAAGGGCGCAATTTTCTTGAATTTGATGGCTCGCTATGTATCGAAATACACTCTCCAGGTTTTATTTCTACTTGGCAAACCGCACACATGAACAATTTAAACATGTTGCAGACCGGGTACTTTGTATCCAACCTGCACCAGCACGAGCATGTCAATTCCCCAACAGGGCTCACAATATAACAATAAAGATAAAAGCCTAAAACAAATGTGTGAACTAAAGCAGTATGGTAACAAACCTCTCTGAAAGTAAAGCAGATCCTTCTTCAAACAATTCTTCCACCACACCTGGCTCATTGTACTCCTTCTCAGTAAAATGAGAAGACGACTCGTTATGCTTTTTCTTAAACATTGACTTAAAAACTCTTTTGCTATGCTTCTTAGGTGGGGGTAATGGAGGAAGTGGCTTCTCTGGTGGTTGTATGTCAATAACAATACAGGTTGTATCATCTCGAATACCTTTCACTCCTACAGCCTCCTGGACACGGAACAAAAGGAGATAAAGGTATAAGTGAAAAAATCGAGTAGAACGTTATGTTTAAACAAATTCAAAATTCCAAATAATGGGATTTTACTTTAACAATTTGAGTGGCTGCAGCATCTGGCGGCATCCCACGACAACACTCAAGAGCCACTTCTGTGGATATGGCATCCCAAACACCATCACTTGAAATAACAAGTCTGCCACCAGCAGATGATAGCTGCAGAATTAACAATTGTGATCATGTAGCCCAAAGACGAATGTTCTCTATAACTAGTAAAATCTTTTTACAATGACATTGTAATAGAAGATAGAGGTAGGGAACAAGACAGATTTAGAAAATAAAATACAATAACTATGCAATGATGTTTTATCTTTCATGGAAGAGTAACGTAGAAAAGAATATAATGGAACCAAAATAATATCATAGTACGGTTTCATCAGGGTACAAACCTTTACTTGCTTCACGTAAGGGACTGGTACTATGAACTCACCAACGTCCATATCTCCAATGGATCGCGATAGGCACAAACCACCAGGCCAACATCTCAAAGGACCAATCTGCAGGGAATTTAACAGAGTTACGGCCAAAGAGTATCAAGACAACAAAGGAACGCAAAAGCATGCTCGTAACAAATCCCAATTCAGCACAGCATTTTTGTATCCACCTCCAACATGAAAAAAGTATGTCATGTTTATAAGGTAAAACTGTGAATGGGGCCAACAAGTCCTAGATGAAAATCTATGTTGCTTTTGCTAGTAGTAGTAAGCATGATTTAAATGAAATACGTGATAAATAATAACATTGGAAAGATATAGTCATTAACTGCGATCCAGAATAAATGGGTGGACAAAAAAAGGCAAATATCATTCGAGTTTACCAGCAAGCCAGACATTTGAAAAGTAACTGTGGCACTAAAGCAAACAAAATACTACAACACAACACACGGAAAGGGAAAAAATCAAATATTGGAAAATCACCTCTGTCCCACCACCAGCATTTAACCGTCCGACTTCACCCCCACTGGCTGTAATACGATCCCTCCTGTTCAATAGAGAATCAAAGAAGTCAGACAATCTATAGAATCCAATTCCTGTCAGTGCATCCAAGACATCCACAGATAACTTACTCTTCTTGACTACAATCAAGCCTATGATCTGCTGACAGATAATATATTTCTCCTTCTGCAGATTCAAGAATGCAACGAGAATCACCAACTGATGCTACAGTAGCCACCCATCCTTCAATTATTACAAATGTGACCGTTGTTCCTGAAGTTTGAGCTGAAATCAAAATGTAACTTTGTAAAAATCATTCATTGGAATCAAATTTTGATTTATATGACTCACAAATTAAGCTCTCCAACTACAATATTGATGTCAATTAAAATAGGAAAACCCATGTTACCATAATTTGCAAGGATGCATAGGAACTCAAGTAAACCATATTCTTTCTAAATAGGATAGTGATTGAACTTGAAATGAAAAACATATTAAATTAGGAAGAAAGAAATACATTTGTCAAAAGGATCAGAAAGGGAATAAGTATATTCTGAACTATCATTACCTCTATTTTGGAAGTCCTTATCCGTTTTCACGAACCCTGAAACTAATGCCCTTGGTAATGCGGCAAGCCACTCATCCTTGTTAAGATTTGGGGGAATACAACTGAGAACATTGTTTAAGAGACTCTCCTTAGTATATATGGCAGCTGCGGATCCATTATGTCCATCAAATAACTGCAAAATTGCAAATCCAAGAGGCCAAGATGTGTGAGAATTGTAGACAAACACATACCAAACAAAGCAATTCATTCCAAGAATCGGAGGATCAATCAGCTCCTGGCTGGATGAAACTGACAACAATATCTGTTGTTCGTGTTTTATATTTTCACTAGTGAAAGATAACAAGGAATCAACCAAATCAGATTTATAATTTTTACTGCCAAACTAGCTACTACTTTCAGCCTACATCCTCGCACCATCCTTTTTCTGCTTGAATTATTCACACACACCAAATAAAGGCCAAACTCAGGGAAACATTACGCAGTCAAAATGCTAATTATGAGGCAGATAAATTGTTGCCGGCTTTCTACATTGCCTTCATCATAGTATAGCACCAGCGACAGTACAAAATTAGTCTTGGTGAAATTCTCAAATCATCTCAACACAAACAAAAAACATGTTCATTGACTCAATATCAACACCTTACAACAGACCAACAAATGAAGATCAATCAAAATGTTTTTAAAGAATCATTGTTTCATCACATTTTTCTTCACAGCAAAATGTACTAACTATTTCAACAACAACAACAATGTCAACATATCATATCATTAACAGGAAGAACAATTGCTGCAGAAGAAAAAAGAAAAGGCTAAAATTATACCCCGAAAACGGAATAATTGGTGACACCATCGCCCAAAACCCTCTCACATTCAGTCTTGACAAGTGTAAAGTCCTCGCCTTTCTTGCTCTGATTGGCCTGACCGTGTGTTATCTCAGGCTTTTCGATCTTCTCATTTGCCAATTCACGCTTTAGCAACACAGACAATGGGACCGTTTGATGTTCGCCTTTGGACAACATTCCTCGGTCCCCTTCACAAATCCCAGAAAAACGTTCAACCTTTTTTTCTTCTTCTTCTTTCTCACAGACAAAAATTGAAACACCTCTTTAAAATCTATACCATCATTACTGCCTCCTCTTTCTTATTCTCTTATCAACATAAAACCAATAAAATCCTACAAAAAAACATCACAAAGATCATTTCTTCTAGAATATACCATAAAGTAATCATCTTTATCAATCCCAGAAACAAGGGAAATTAGTATCAAACAATATCTAAAACAAAAAACCAAAAAGTACCCATTTTTAAACATCATCAAAATCTTTCTATAATAACAAGCCCAGAAAGAATAATAAAGGGAAATTACTGAAAATTGATAAAAGTGATTCTGATTTTAATACAATGTGGATATATGAAAAAATATTATTTATCTGAATCACATAAATATTGTAATAGTAAATCAAAAGAAAATAACATACGGCAAGTTTTGGCGGGGGTTAAGACATCGAGAAATAGCGGATCCCGGCGTTTCAATGCTGCTGCAAAAATTCCATTCTTCTGTGTGTGTTTTGGGAGAAAACAAGAAATGGAGAGAGAAATGTTGCAGTAAATGTTTGAAGAGAGAGAAAGAGAAGTGAATGCGTGTTGAGGAGGGCGTAAATGAAGCTGTTCGACTATTTTTCATTTTTCATATTTTTTCAATTATATTTGTTTGTTGTTTCGACGATTGGTTTTCTTCTAACTCAATCTATGACGTTTATTATTTTATTTAACAATTAAGATAATTCTTTTGAAAAAATAATTTTTTTTTGAGGAAATTGAAAAAATAATTAAGATAATTGTTTAGAAACACTATTTTTGTCCTATAGTTCAGAATAATTATTTCATTGGTCAAATTGAACAATTGGCGATCAAAATTAGTTCAACACAAACAGACAGACAAGTCAAAATGATACTTCTGTAATAGTGTCCGGACACAAATCAAAATGATACTTTAGATTTTTCTATTTCACTATTTTCGAATTGAATGTCTTATATTTCTTTTAAAGATGTTCGAAATTAAAAATCACATCTCTTAAACTAATAATATATTTTATATGAACATCTATTTTTAAAGTAGAGGAATTAAACTAAATACACTAATTTTAGAGAACAAAACTATATTAACACATATTTTTACTACTAAACTCTGTAAATTTATTTATTTAACTCCGTTAACACGCAATTTCAACATTAAATTCATAATTAATAAGGATAAAATAGTACTCCCTCTGTTCCCATTTATCTGTCACTTTAGGACAAAACACTCGAATTAAGAAAATGATTGAGATACATTAATTTAAAGATAGAAAGACACTTTTAACCTTTCATTAATATATTTATGTTGGGACAATTCAAATTAATTGTTGACTGCATTAATTAAATATAAGGGTAAGTTTGGAAAAAATACATTTAATACTCTCTTGGTTTCATAAAGTGACAGATATTAAAAAAATTGATAAAGTATGTCTATGCGACAGATAATTGGGAACGGAGGGAGTATGTTCGTTAAAAAGTCAAATACACCTTTTAAATAAAAATAAATAAAATTAGATATTTAATTGTAGATAAAAGTAATTAATGTCCTTTTTCTGTTCTTTTTGACAGTTGAGAATAAATATCCGTTTCTATTTTGGGAAATTGGCGAAATTAGTACTCAAACATTATGCGTTTGGCGATAATGGTCCCCGTTTTATTTTTTTTGTTTTGTTTTAGGAACATAAACAATTTTCGTTTGGCAAGAATGGTCCTTCCGTCCATCAAAGTTAATGTCAACTGTTAGTCAACCAAAAAATAAATGAAAAATAGCAATATTAAAGGGTATTTTGGGGGAAAAAACTATTTTATTTTTGGGAAATTGGCGAAATAAGTACTCAAACAATATGCGATTGGTGATAATGGTCCCCATCTTCATCCTCTCTCCCTTCATCTCATTCTCTTATTTCTCCTTCCCTTTCCACCACCCTTCCCCCGCCAGACGCACCACTACCCTTCCACCACCAATTCCTTGTATTACCCTTTTATCTCCATGCCCAGAATCTTCACAAAAAAAACCCTATTGAATTCACCCAATAAAAAAGGGCACTATTTTATGGGTTTGTTTTACTTGAAAGAAGGAGATGGTGGAGATGGAGGTTTGGTAGTGGTGGTGGTGGTGGCAGCGGGGAAGTGGAGGAGGAGGGGTGGATGATGTTTGGTGGGTAGAGATGAAGGTTTGGAGGGTGGAGATGGTGGTTTTACTTGGAAGAAGGAGATGGGGGTTTGATGAGGGGTGTGGAGAAGGTGGTTTTACTTGAAAGAAGGAGATGGTGGAGATGGAGGTTTGGTAGTGGTGGTGGTGGTGGTGGTGGCAGCGGGTGGTGGTGGAGGAGGAGGGGTGGATGATGTTTGGAGGGTGGAGATGGTGGTTCTACTTGGAAGAAGGAGATGGGGGTTTGGTGGGGGTGGAGAAGGTGGTTTTACTTGAAAGAAGGAGATGGTGGAGATGGAGGTTTGGTAGTGGTGGTGGTGGTGGTGGTGGTGGTGGTGGAGGAGGAGGGGTGGATGATGTTTGGTGGGTAGAGATGAAGGTTTGGAGGATGGAGATGGTGGTTCTACTTGGAAGAAGGAGATGGGGGTTTGGTGGGGGTGGAGAAGGTGGTTTTACTTGAAAGAAGGAGATGGTAGAGATGGAGGTTTGGTAGTGGTGGTGGCAGCGGATGGTAGTGGTGGTGGTGGTATTTTTTTGTTGAATTACCCAAATTAACCCCGGTGTCTTGAAGGGTTTAAAAAAAATTAATAATTATTTCCGTCACAGTTGTGGACGGAAGGACCATTCTCGCCAAACGCAAAATATTTATGTTCCTAAAAACAAAACAAAAAATAAAACGGGGACCATTATCGCTAAACGCATAATGTTTGAGTACTTATTTCGCCAATTTTCCTTCTATTTTTGGGAGATTTGTTGCCATTGTTGTTTGGTCTATTACATCGTGGGACTGAGTCAGATTTAGACCAATGCGATCCCGAGATTTGTGCCACATCAGCTGTATTTCCTCCTCTCTCCTCATTCTGCGAGGGATGTGGCGCAAATCCTGACCAGCGTAGTCACATGGGACCTGATCCCATATCAGATATTTTCTTGTTGTTTTTCTCATGTACATGTGCGGACCGCGTCAAGAAAAAGCTGTATTATGAGCTGTGTAAAATAAATAAATAAATAAACATTAACGTGCCGCTCCTCCACTTCTTAACTAACTCGCACTTCTCAGCGCGTTTCCTTTCAAATAAGATCAACCAAAAAAAAAATTATCAGTCTTTTTTCCTTCTTTCATGATAAATCAATCCAAGAACAGGTCTTTAAATTGCACTTCACTTTAGGGTTTAAGAAATTGGAAATGAATTCTAATTGATTAGTATTTTTTTTTAAAAAAAATAATCTAATTTTGAAGTATTTTGTTGCCAATAAAAGCAATAAAGGAAACGAGAGAATCAACACAAGTTAACTCAGTTGATAAGGATTTGACACGTTTTTACAAATGACAAGTGTTTAATTTCCGTTGTCGACGTGAAAGCTATATTGATGGGTGATCTGTAAGTACACTTGTAAGCGATCTATAACGGTCAAACAATCCAAAAATAAAGAAGACGTGCAAATGCTACTCGGCCGAAGCAAAGGAATTCATCCAAGTTCTCCACTACGTTCAAGACCTGAGGAACATGTCCATTACACCAAATTATGCCCGAAGTGGCATAATTCAAGGAGGGAAGCTACTTTCTTATTTCATAAATAGAATTAAAAAATGAAGGATAAGACATCTCAATCAACCATCAAAATGCATTTTATCTTCATTTATACATTACTTAAATGCTTTCTTACAGTTTTTCACACTTAAATTTATATAGTTCGACTTAACTATTCGGAATCTGCTAGACTTTTTTTTTTGTGAGGATATTTGTCCAATAACGCATAATTAGATATCCAAACCTTAAATTAGCCTTCATGCGTGGGGGATTTTTCAATAACGCATATTTAGTTATATGTTATTAAATTAGCTCCGAACAGACTTTCTGCGTGAGGATATTTTTCCAATAACACAGAGTTAGAAATTTTCCAAATATAAATCCTCTTTGAAAGACAAATTACAAATGTGAATATAAAATCTGATCACTGTAACTATTTTACTCGACGCTCGACTCGATTTTTTTTGTAGCAACATATTGTCAAGTAGCTTATTTAGATTTTTTGGTAAGGACCTTTTCTAAGTAGGACTGCTTAACATTTTTCATTTTATAAATCAAGCCGCTTATATAGTGAGAAATTTTATCTTGGTTAGTGAGTAACTTTAAAACTTATATTCAGACCAATAAATGTAATATAAGTAGGATAAAAAGTCAATTCTCTTTCCTGTGAATTGATACTTTTGGCCTACGTGTATTGCACTTATTGGTCTGAATGTAAGTTTTAAACTTACTCACCAGTGGCGGAGCCAGGAATCTGAAAATTTTTAGGGGGCAAAACACAATATTTATAAGGAAATATCACAAAAATAATAATTTGTTTTTATAGAAAATTCGTCGTTTATAAAAATGTTAAGGGCGAGTTTTGGTTCCGCCACTGTTACTCACTAACGAAGATAAAACTACTCGACTATAGTCGGCAAACCCCAAATCTCAAATCCAATCTTCATCAAACTCGTCAAACATTTCTCCCAATTAATATTAGTAATCTCTATACCAATTTTCTTTAAATTAGACAGAAAATATTCAAGTTGCAATCCAAGAAAAAGACATAATTAAGAAAAAATATGAATCCATATATGGCCAAAATTGTCTGAAATGGTCAAAGATATAGACAGAGTTTTGTTGATGTTGTAAGCCGGTTAATGATATTTCTTCTTTTAACAAATAATTCCTTAACCAGAGATTGTGATTTGTATTATGAGAATATAACGTGTTTTGTTAGGAAAATTGCCTTTGAAAAAATCACTGCACTACTCGAATAGAAAATATACTTTAATTACACACCCTAAAGAATTACAAAAATATGATACTTCTTTTTCCTTATCCTTTTTGGCAAAGATTTATTTATCAAAGAGGCCAAAGAAAGGAAATATAGAAAATATCAAAAATCAAGTTTTTGTTTACTCCCTTGTATTCAAAATATAAGTCATGTTGCAAGTTATTTTTTGTTGCAAAATATAGGGTTTTTTACAAGAATTTTGTATTTATTGGCTAATTATCCCTATATCATTTTCTCTCTATATTCATTTTGGTCAAGATGTAAAGTTTCCATGCAATTATTTATTAATTTATTTTTTCTTTGGAGTATTAATTAGGGGTACTTTAGTCATCTCGATAAGTATCTTAATTTGTGTGAAAAATTCTAAAAAAACTTATATTTTGAATTGGAGAGAATATAATTTTATAATAAAAAATGTTGATTGATTTCCAATCAAACTATATTGAGTTACGTAAATTGTGAATTATTTGTGAAAAATATGTTTTTTTTACGATGTCTTAAATTTACAATTTTAACTAAACACGTCATGAAAGGTTGAAAATAAATATGACAAGTTAAACTAAAATTGATAGACAAGATGAAACTCAATTGAACACCATTTTACATTTTACAGAAGATAATAGATGGTAATATAATAACTTAGCAGGCTAGGAATATTTATAACCAAACAATCAATATAGATCGGATACATATCTCCATACAGAAAGAACAGGAAAAAATAAGAAATTAGATTAATAAAAAGTATGAGTTGAGAATTTCATATTAACTAACTAATAAATAAATTTATTCTTTATGTGATTTGGATAATCCTTTCCAAGTACATTTTTATTTTTTTAACAATATGAAATAATGCAAATGACTCAAATGTCAATGAGGGCTTTCCTTCTTTGTTTGCGTCACGTTGTTGTCTTGTTGTGTTATGTCGTGTTTAGTTTTAATTATTTTTTAATAGTTTAATTAACTAAGGGGTTTAGAATGAATCTACTTGGGGGAAGAGCGTGGGGTCCACTGGTGCTGGGCCACCATTTTCCCACTTTCTTCCAGCGTTATGCATTGACCTCCAATTGGAATTGCCATTTGGCCCCGAAATCCTCGGCGTCAATCGCAACCTTCATATCCAACCAAAAAATTAAAATAAAATTACAACCTTCCTGGCTTTGCCCATTCCACGCGCACATGCCACAATTTTTCTCCCTTAATTTCATTTATTATTATTATTATTATTTTTGATTTTTTATTAAGGTGCATTTAGGTTGATATTTTGTTTAAAATTTCTGTTTAACGTGAGAGAAATGTAGATTTAAATTAAGAATTTTGTATAAAAAATATAATACTTTTATATACAAATACACCCTATGCCCCACTCAAAATGTTAGGTTATGTGTACTAAGGACTTTCTTTTTTCTTTTTAAATTAAAGGGTGTACATCAAAATTAAAATCGTGTTTCAAATTACGATAAAGAATGTCTTAAAATAAAAACTTTAAAACAAAAAGAATGATTCTGTCGTGGACCTGGGCCACAAGGTGTGATAGATCACTTTAGTCCATGATTCAATAGCATCACGATTTTGATTAAAATAATAAAAACAGGTGGGGCCTTAAAAATGATGAAAGTGGCTGTTAGAAAATAATTGGATGACCAAAAAAGTTAAAAAAAAACTTGAAAATGATGAAAGTGGCAGGACGAAAGTTACTAGATGACCAATTTGGCTAATAATTCCTCAAATGTCAATGAGGGCTTTCCTTCTTTGTTTGCGTCACGTTGTTGTCTTGTTGTGTTATGTCGTGTTTAGTTTTAATTATTTTTTAATAGTTTAATTAACTAAGGGGTTTAGAATGAATCTACTTGGGGGAAGAGCGTGGGGTCCACTGGTGCTGGGCCACCATTTTCCCACTTTCTTCCAGCGTTATGCATTGACCTCCAATTGGAATTGCCATTTGGCCCCGAAATCCTCGGCGTCAATCGCAACCTTCATATCCAACCAAAAAATTAAAATAAAATTACAACCTTCCTGGCTTTGCCCATTCCACGCGCACATGCCACAATTTTTCTCCCTTAATTTCATTTATTATTATTATTTATTTTTTATTAAGGTGCATTTAGATTGATATTTTGTTTAAAATTTCTGTTTAACGTGAGAGAAATGTAGATTTAAATTAAGAATTTTGTGTAAAAAATTATAATACTTTTATATACAAATACACCCTATGCCCCACTCAAAATGTTAGGTTATGTGTACTAAGAACTTTCTTTTTTCTTTTTAAATTAAGGGGTGTACATCAGAATTAAAATCGTGTTTCAAATTACGACAAAGAATGTCTTAAAATAAAAACTTTAAAACAAAAATACACTGAAATTAGGAGAGGCCACAAGCATGGAGAGCGCGCGTATGGGCAAACATTACAGTGCCTCTTAACTGATCAGACAACATCCCGCGTGAACAAATCAGCTCCCAATAATTGGTCGTGAAAGTCCAATTAAGATTAAGAAGTCTGTCAGAGTCTCCAGTCGCATCCAGGTGTGTAATGGTGTAGTCCGGCCAGAGTGTGACATATTACTTCCGTTCCTAATTAATTAATGTATATTTAACTTTTTTAAATATTTTAAATTAATTGATACATTTCAAAATTAAAAAAAAATATTTAATATGTTTTTTCTAATTTTATCCTTTGTCAACTTTACTTAATATTTTGTGTTTTTAATAATTTTACACTTACTCATGCACATCAAATCATACTTTAATTAGGGGTAATTTAAATTGTTTTTTTTGTAATTATTGTCTTCTAATTATTTACTTGGTCGGTGTGAAAATGTGAAATGTATCAATTAATTAGGAACGGAGGTAATATGTGTTTTTTTTCAAATACAAGACACTGTTTCGGTCGTTGAGTTTTAATGTGATGATTGAACACTTTTGTTCTTCTGTACTTTGTAAACCGTATTACACGTACTTAATATATGTTCTTTTAAGGGAAAAAAATCAATTATCGAATCAAGTCATTTAATAGCTGAGATGTGTTTTACACGTGTAGAAAGAATACACGTTCCGCATTAGTCTAAAATCGGAATGTTGGATACTATTCTATTACCCTCTTATATGCTGCTAGCAGTTGTACTTCAATACAACATAAATCCTAAGCAGAATGATCATGCTTTGATTTTCTAATTTCCATGGAAAAAAACAGGCTTAATATTCATTGATAGATTGGGAAATTACTCTTGCAGGCAAAGTATGGAAAGTCATGGATAGCCTTTCAGAGGTGGACAAGGCATAGAGAGGTAATGGTAAGATATTAGGCTAATTTGGACATAAACGGAGTCAGAACATTGAGTTTGAGAGGCGCAACAACTTTAAAATGAGTTGTGAGAAAGAAATACTAAGGGGGCAAATTAAAAGAATTAACGAATAAAAAGTCCAAAAACGGTAAATAAACCAAAGAATTTACAGCATTATTGATGTGTCACACAGCCATATAAAGTAAAGAAATAATAATAGGGATCATAAGAGTAGCTGGGGCTGGCTTGGTATTTGATTCTCATCTTTGACTACAAATTCAATCACATAAACCTCGTGGTCCATAATTGGTTAATTCTTCATAAACCTCAATGTAGAAAACGATTAAGGAAATGAAAAGAAGTTAGAAATACAGAATCAGTTTCAGAGTCCCTCTAGTACTTGATTAAGCTTGAACTCTTCAACCAGGGTAGAACCTCTGCTAAACCTTCTTCTAAGCTTCTTGGCGCGTAATTCAGCTCTGCCTTCGCCTTCTCACAAGAGTAAGCCCACTGATGTCTAAGAACGTCTACTGTCTGTTCAAATATAGACCAGGAACAGATCATGAGATATCAAAAAGCAAAAACATAGAACCGAAAAGGAGACGTGGCGTGGCTTAGTTAGGAGGCCAGAGTTATACATATATGTGTACCAAAGACGGAGCAGAGTGAATAGAAAAACCAGAAAGCACAACCACTTTAACATAAAATTGAAAGAATATATTTATAAGTCGATTGCATTTTTATCATACAAGTCCTCGAGGTTTTGGATGATGGTGGTGCTACATAAAGACATGGCAGATATATTCACTAGTAATGCAGCAATGAGAGTGCAGATGATAGTCCACGGGAGGATTGAAACTAAAAACTGGAAAACTTTGTGCTAGTCATTTAGTCCCTCAGAGCACTTCACTCTACACATTTAGCACATTTTGTTTTTCAGACCATAAACAAAAATCCTAATCACCGAGAAGATATGTGGAGGCCTAGAGACAGACTCGCACCAATCATGTACAGAACAGATTTTCCAAGCAATCTAAACTCAATAATATACTTATAAATTCACGGTTTGAGAGAAAATCCAAAATCGTTTTTGAGGAGTCATCACTAGAATATTCTCAGTGTTGTTCAGTGCTTTGGAACCATTCCCTTCCCACGGCGTTTTACGCCTTCCTCAACCAAATGAAAAGAAGGAAAGATGAAATGAGACCTACCCTGTAGCCCAAGGCTGCAAGTACTACTATATCAGGCTAGCATATTAGCACCAAGTACCAATACCAATTTGTTCAGAGCAATTCATAAGCACTGTGGTTGAGTGACAGACCGATAAGAGATAGTACTATAGTTTCCAAAGAATACAAGCAAACAAACAGAAATTTGTATGTACTGCAATAAAACCCTACGATACCTTTCCTTTCTTTTAACATTAAACATGATATTATGCCTAAAATTGGACAGACAATTTGATACCAGGTAAGTTCTCAGATGCATAGATGTCAATGTATGAATGGTTCCATGCAACTGAACTATGAAAGGTGACATAGTCAGGGTTCATACCGGAGGGCTGATTAGGGGAAGTTTTCCCGTTATTCTAGAAACAATCACCATGAGCCACCCGTACACTCCAATAACAGCTAGTGGGATATTGAAGCGAGGCCTTTTTGTTCCTGTAATTTTTGCAGCTACATCAAAGACATTCTTGAATGATGCATTCTCCCCCGTAAGAAGGTATCTTTCACCTGGACGACCTTTGTTCATCGCTGCAATATGACCGTCTACCACATCATCAACATGGCTAAAAGAGAACCTATCATTTCCTTGGCCTATGTAACCAGGTAATCTCCCATTAAAACGCTCTATAATCTGAAAGAATTATTCATAAACATTCAATTCGTGAAAATGCTAATCCCATTCTGCAGGATAGAGCAGAAGAACAATTTAATGAAAATACTTGCGCAGATTATTAAAGACTCAATATGTTTTCTCGATGATACATGAGACTATTTTTTTTGGTAAATAATGATTATATTGCCAAGACTATTCAAGATTTGCACCTGAGCTCAGGTTAAAAATGAGCACCTAGGAGGCTAGGAACAACTTTACAAGCTTCATCACTCTTGTTCCAAGAATTGGATTCCTACCAAATTCCTCTGCACTAATAAATAAAATTAAGCTCAGCTAACTAAATAGATCTTTTGCAAGCCGTTAAGATAGAAAGAGAGTATATAAACAATTTATTTGGAGAGGGAATGCGGATATTTTGACACGTCTCTTTTGACAATTTTTTAAATTTACATAGAAATGTAAAACATTAGAAACAACTTCCGTTAGAAAACTTTTCTTTCCGGTTCATGGTTAGCCTCAAATAGCAACCTCCTGTTCCACCAACTACATTAACCTCAGACCATGACTTACCACCACGACCACTGCATCCAAATTAGCTTACACTTCACTTTTAGAACCATTGATCGCAACTTACTACTACTTTCAAGGTCATGGCTTGCTAAATTACAAAGCATCAAAGAAGTGGTAATAATGAAAAAGAATAAGCAGCAGTTTACCATGCGTGCGACTACATTTCCAGCAGTGACCTTTCCCGAACCATATATAACTCCTGGATAAACTGGCACTATTGGCACACCCTCTGCCGCAGCATCCACCGCAATTTTATCAGATATTGCCTTTGATTTCTCATATTCCGTACAAAAGATCTTCCCTGGGTGAACCTAGTACACAGATATAGAGAAAACATCATCAATTTTAACTATCAAAACTTTCCAAAAAAAGAAATTTTTTTGTTAAAAGATAGCAATTTCATACTTGGACTTCATCTGCAACATATCCATCAGTTGCCCCCAAAGCGAAAAAGGATGAAGTGTATATAATCTTGTCTATAGTCTTGATTTCCTTATATGCTTTCAACACATTCTTCAACCCTCCAACGTTAACCTACTTACAAAATTGAATCAATAAAAAACAAATTACAATCATGAAATCCCAATTGTGGATATGCATTTTGAGCTCAAGTCAGAAGGACACCGGATTATCTAGTACACTCTATATTACACCAATAATATTGCTCCACTCTATATCTAGTATATTTTTAATAATTTTTTTAAAAAAGAATGAGCTTACAGAGATGAATTTAGAAGGGTCTGGAAGCCAAGGCTCGACAAGAGCAGCAGCATGAAAAATGACTTGGCAATTAGAACAAGCATCCAGAAGCGAAGAATAATCCATGACATCACCAAAAACTAGGTCTAAAGCTCCGCCGTTATCTCCGGCGTCTGTCGGAGTAGGTAGGGCGGAGAGATCACTAGTACGGCGGACGAAGGCGTTAACGTGGTAGCCTTGATTGAGCAGGGAGTGGCAGAGGCGACCACCTAAGTAACCAGAGGCACCAGTAACCAATACTTTCTTCTTCATCATTGAGAATTTAGTAGCTGAAGTTGAAGTGGTGGTGGCGGCTAATATCTTCCTATTTGGGTTTCTGATTTTTACTCCGAAATTAAAAGAAAGTTGAGAACTTGATATCATTTTTTGATGGGTTTGAAGAGGAAATATTCTTCTTTACAGATGAATCCATGGAGTTATTAGAGAATGGAGTTATTAGAGAATGGTGGAGTGATGACAGACTTTCTGAGAATTTAATGTTCTTACTAACCCAAAGTATCAATAAAGAACGGGCTCAAGTATCGGTCTCTGTCACCATATAATTGAAAATGTACGATACCAACCGATTCCCTTTTTAATGTCGAAATTTTAATTATAATCTTGCGTCATGATATAGTGCATAAGGCATTAAGTTCGGTATAAATGAAACAATACAATGTCATCTCTTTATGAAAACTAACCGTGTCTGAAAACTCAGAAAAAAATTGGATCATTAAAGTTCTTTACCCAATGACTCATAACGGCAAAAAATATACAATATGTACTGAATTTTGATTGTTATGCGTCATAGTCGGACTAACAATCTTGACCTTGATCATCTTGAGAGAACAACATTATTAATGAATGACTTGAAACCAACACAAATTGATTCAGTTGGTAAGAATTTGACACGTCTTACAAAGATTAAGTGTTCAAATTCCACTGTCAACGTGAGGGTAGTGATAATGGGCTATTTGTGAATACCTTGTAAGCGGCCTATGATCATCAAGATTTGCCCTAATCCGTGATTGTGACTAGAACTGAATCCACCCAAATTTTTTTCAACCAAAAAAAATGAATGACTTGAAAGAAATGCCAAATTGCCAAAGATGATTTTTTCAGGGAAAATTTGCTTTAAAAGTTTCTGAGATCTGGAAATAGAATTCATTTCTTTTTTTCATCCACATTCTCATCAACATAATATATAGATAAATTGGCGTTCTAGGTGCAAAAACAATTTATATTTTAGATGCTGGGTTCATAAATTATGTTTTCAAAAAATTTCTATGCTAAAACAATTTATGTTTGGTGCAATAAGTCCTTCCGTCAAAAAAATCAATAGTCAACTGTTAGTTTAAAATTTGAAATCGGTCAACGTCATAAATTAAAAGGGCATTTTTGAAAATTTCAAATAAAAACCCACCCCTCCCCATTCCCGACCCGACCCGACCCGTACATCGTTCCCTCTGAAGCATTTTCACTTGACAGTGTCCAAACTTATTCAACATTTATGTGTCTCTGAGTCCTTGTCTTGTGGTGTTCTTGGAAGGGGATTTCCTGCTAATTTTTGTTAGAATTAGTTAAGGATCTTGCTGCTAATTTTTTTTAGCACCTTGCTACACTATTATAATTTATTGGATAGAAATTAGCTAAAATTTAAATTGGGAGTGAATCCCTCATACCAGGGGGTGAATAGTGTTAATTTAGATTTTAGCCAATTCCTATACAATAATTATAGTAACAAATCATTTTCCTTTTTTTTATACACCATTTTTTTTAACTTTTCTGAAGGTTGAGTTTTCGTCGTTTTCTTTCTAATTTTTGCTTCATTTTTTCTTTTACCGTTTTTGGAGTGAGCAAAATATCATCTGCCATGATTTTTGCTGTTTCTTAGCAATTCAGAGATAAAGCTCCTATTAGCCCAGACTCCTACCAAATACATATGCAAGCCCTAGATGAGATTTCTAAAAAATTAATTTTTGGTGTTCAAATTATGCATTGCTAGCATCGGCTTCACCTCTATCAACTACCCTTCTGGGTCTTTCGTAATTTTTCTGAAGCAAAAAAGGCAATCTGCAAAGGGGAGCATTATTCGATGCCTTAGGTAAAATTGAACTGAAATTGAGAAGGAAGTTTTTACAACCATAAGCTTATAAAAGGTTCCATTGAAGCAGAGAGCTCAAGAAAGGAAAGCAGAATGAAGGATATCTAATATCTAAACATTGTACGGGACGGGGCGGGCAACTTTTCTCTCTCCAGATTTGGACCGTTAAAAAATCTAATTCGACGGCTGGGATGATATCCCGCATGTGCGGGACATTTGGCTGTCCCGCATAGGAGCCGTGAGCGGGTGGGAATGGGGAGGGGTGGATTTTTATTTGGAATTTCTAAACACGCCCTTTTAATTTGTGATGTTGACCGATTTCAAATTTTAGACTAACAGTTGACTATTGATTTTTTTTTTTACGAAAGGACTCGGTACACCAAACATAAATTGTTTTAGGATAGAAACATTTGAAAACATAATTTCTGGACTCGGCGCCTAAATTATAATTTGTTTTAGGACCCAGGACGCCAATTTGCCTAACATATAATGATACAAAGTCCAAGTTTGGCCTCAGCTATACATTTTGATGTTAGAAGAAAAGTCTAAGGTGATTCAAACACAGACAAATCCTTATTGTTGAAGCCTAATGCAATAGGGAAGCAAAAAAAAAAACCTAATATACCCCTGGCAACTATTTCACCATTCCTGCCTTGTATATAAGCTTGTTAATGTACACCATCTCCCTTTTGATGCTGATTTCTTGATTCATCATAATCTTGAGCGGCGAATGCATTTAATAGGATTGAAAGATGAATGCCTTCGGTTAGATCCAAATAATGCTCTACTAGTGGACGGAAATGATTTTATATCCCAGTTTTCGACATTCTTAGGGACACAAACGTCAAAGAGGACCTGGCCAAGAACTCCGTGAGCATTGATGCTTGGAGTTGGTGGGGTTGATAGAGGAATCAGACGTTCCTTGCGCTCATCATGTACTGATCCCGCACCACTACCTTCATGGTATTCCACAGAGCTAGGAATGAAGAAGTGATCGTTCAAATCAAGATCAACTCTCTGGAAACTCTGTTGTGAATCCGTTGCTGCCTTTCTTAGATTGCAAAATGGCTCGGACATTTCATGGTTTGTGCCCTCTAAGCCCATTTTCTCGCCTTCAAGTTGGCGAATTCTTTTGGAATAACTGAGAGAAGCTTTAACTAGTAGCTCAGTCACAGAAGCCTTGTATTCTGATGGATATAGGCGATAATGACCTGTAAATGTGCAGAAAAAGTGAGAAAAATGCATTATCAAAGCTGGTTTCTTCATGATAAAACTGAATTTGTGAATTACACAGGAAAACCAGTAGCTCATTTTCTGAAGTTCTGGAAGCAAGTTTTGCTAAACCAATTAACTGACTTTCCTTTTTGAATCCAGGGAAAAAATAAAAAAAAAAAAAAAATCCGCTTGAGTGATCATCCAAAAAAGGGCATCAGGGAAGCGGCTTGGATTGAATTTATGCGTAATCAAATGCAAAAGCACATATGCAACTCATCAAATGACTACAAAAGAATTAAGATACAAAATTTAAAAGAGGCTCAAAAGGACTTGTTAAGAAGGAAAATAGCAGTGGCTTGGCCTCCACAAAGAAGCATAGGGAAAGTCGATAGTCTCCCATTTGGTAAAGCAGGAAGCGTGATCAGATGGTAATATTATTGTTAATATTACAGACATGGACGTAATCACAAGCTTATCTCTCATTACTTCTGTCTTCGAACCCGAGTTTCTATTAACTAGAACTCCTCCATCTCAGTAAACTGTGACATCTAAGATGTAGAATACTAGAACTGAAAAAAGTAATAAGCGAGCATAGATTGCTAGTTTTTTGAGCAATCATGAAGTAAAATGCAATAATATGGATGACTCAGATAAACGTACATCATAGAAAAGCTATGCATACGAAGAGAGAGTTAGTAAGTTGGACAAAAAACACTGAGCCAGGTGCATACCTACATGAGAGGAGCTACTCCATTTGACTAACTTAACATCACCACCAAGTTCTTGAATCCGTTGAGAAAAATTGCAGATGATATGACAAGGAGCGAGATCATCATCTTCTGAGCATAAGATCAAATATGGAGCTCTCATGCTCTGTGCACAAAAGCAATAGTAAATCACCGATACAATATAAGAAAACAGCTCAGAGAACAGCAAAAGCTATGGATACTCACTACTGTGGCATATAGTGTCTGCCAATATTCAGCTCTTTGTGATTCAAACCTGCTAAGGAAGAGGGCGTCCAGACTGGAAGAGATGCCATTTGCTATCCAAGAAGCCAGAGGTGGAGGACGTGCCATTTTGAGAACAGTTGGGTGAAGAACAAATCGAGTGCCCAAGTCACTTGTGAAATCAACGGGCGTAGAATCAAAGATAAACCCAGAAACACAGTCTCTCACCAACCGATACTCATCCTTTAAGACAAGTTCATTAAACAAGATCATTACAAGTAATTGTCGTGTTATAATTTTTAACATTGCAATCTGGAAAGAATTCAAGAAATTATGCAAATGAAATATAATTTCCTTAACACCATTTATGAAATGCACTTTTACAGGAGGAGAAGGAATTTAAAGTATACCATGTGCACTTGTTCTTCACACTTGCCTTCAATTATCTGCAACCAAAATGAATATAGAGTTAGCTCCATTAATCCATCGATACCATATTGATCCCAAATACCACATGATAATAGTTTTATCAAATAGTTAACAGTGAGAATTTCATTTCTCATTGTGTAATTTCATCTAGATATTACAACAACAACAACATCCCATTAAGTCCCCAATAATTGGGGGTATGAGCGGGGATGGATAGGAGACATACCTAACCTTTGGTAATTTCATCTAGATATTGTCTTAGAAAAAAAATTATCCAAAATATCACATGATAATAGCACAACTAAACAGTTAAAGGTGAGAGTTTTTTTTAATAATCAATCCATGATTTCATCTAGTTATTCTCTTACAAGTGATATAATATGGATATTGTCATAAAAGAATGAAAATTTACCTGAAGAACCTTGTACATGCATGCCTTTGGGCCACCAGAAAAAGAGGCAAAGACAACAGGGCATGGTCTAATTTTCAGCTCCTGCAATTGAGGAAAATTAATTCATCATTAGAATAAATGTAAAATGTGAAGTTGAAAATGCCCAAGAATGCTGGTACTTTAAGGTCTACATAATTTTTTCTTCTTTTTCACTTTAATGGGGCAAGAGTAACTGGAAAGCATGGTCACGTACGTAAGACTTGTTAGGAAGATAATCACACAACTGGCCTTTCTTGGAGAAAAGGTAAATTTATTTGTAAAAAGAAATGAACTAATTTAGCAACAAACATAATGCAATTCTTCTTCTGTTTGCAAAAATGTTTCGTAGACCAACACATACTTCACTGAGATAATATCCTTTTGGTATCTTCATTCTTCAACAGAAAACATGCAGTTAGTATAAAAATTTTCAGTACCTTAACAAGCTCAGTTACAATTTGGGATGCCAATGCTGCAGCCTTATCAGGGAAAAATCTGTGAAGGTTACGAAAACTTACATTGGAGGTCAATCTAAAAAGCGCAGAAAACAAGTTTCACTATAAGGAGAGAAATCAGGAGAAAGTTCAAGCGTGGCCAAATATTCATTGACTTAGAATCCGTAAGTACCATAAGAATATCTAGCAATTACCACAATTAGCATATCGGATAGGGACTACTTGTTTCTAAATTTTCCCCCACAACAAATTTCTCGATTATTATGTCATGTCCCTTCAGGGAATAAAAGAAACCATACCCAATTGAGCTAAAATTAACAACAAGAGCAACAAGAAGCTACCTCAATGCCTGGTTACTCAACTACTAAGAAGCTTGAGGAGTTAGAGAAACAGATATGGTAGAATGCTTCATTATCACAAAATTGCAGCTTTTATCTTTTTTCTCCTCAACAAACTGAATATCACTTCTATTATAAGACTGTAACTTATTTACATCTTCAAAAATGAATATCTAATGATAAAGAAAAACAATGATTAACCACCGGTGACTAGGCAGCTCCAATCATGGCCGTAAATAGTTATTTGTCCAATCACATACGCGGCATCTAACCATCATTATATCAATACGTCGCAGATATTCTACCAGCCTATCAGCCTGAGACATCCAAAAACGCCACCTTGAATTTTTTATGACAAGGCTAGAAAAAAGACATCCACAGAACCCAACAAAAGCCAAGGTAGCCTCAGCATGTTGCATGACTTTTTTGCACAAGGCTCAACTAATCTTAATGCTCCAATAAATCCTATATAAATCTGGTTCTTCCCTTCTCAATTTCATAATGGCTATTCAAGTCAAAGTCTATACAAACTAAACATCACATTTCCCTCCTCAAATTTGTAAAGGCTGTGATCATATCATACACATCATATAGGTATATGATCAAGTCCCCCATTACATTAGTCAATCAAGATTGACCCAAATACCTTTAACCTATTCTACAAACATGTACCCAAAAAAACCCAATATACTGACAAAGGGCCAAGTCCAAAATTTTCAAAAAAAAAAAACCAACTAAAAGAAACCAGGTCAGAATTAGAAGACCTACACTCCAGATTGTATCAAGCTCAATAATGTTAAAAAAATCATAGGAAATTAAGGGATATCTCAATCAGAAAGCCTCAATCAATTATAAGAAAAATTACAAAAACAAGAAGAAACTGCAAATACTTACAGACTGAGGAATTGAGATTGACAAATAAGGGAATTCCAACTAAGAGAAGAGTAAAGGTCAACATAATTCTTCAAATGCTTCTCTTGACTTGATATCCATGAAAAAACCACAACAATCCCTTCAAATTTACCCCCTCTTTCCTTCCTTCCCCAATAGTAATTCCCTCCAAATCCCCACATATCTCTGTTCAAGAAAAAACTCCCACAAGAAAAACAAGTAAAAAGCACAAATCTTTTTCAGTTTTTAAACCCTCTTTTTGATTGTTCAAGAGAACGAATATCCCACAAGAAAAACAAGTTAAAGAACAAATCTTTTTCCAGTTATAAACCCTCTTTTATTGTTCGAGAAAAAGGGATTTGGGTCTTTTGTCCCAGTAGGGAAAACGAAGATAGACAGACTTTTATTTTCCTTTGTGTGAAAGAGTGATAAAAATTGCAGCTTTTTCAATTCATCTTTTTATATACGGAAATTGTGGAGAAATTAATCCAATACTTAGCGGTGTTGAAATATGTGCAATCATTGCTTGGTTTAGGTAAAATCTTACCGCCTCCATCACAAATTTTTCATGTTTTCGGATATCATAAATTTTTAACCACTCTTTCAAAAATCAATCAATGTATTTGTTTTTTTATTTTTTAATTTACCTTTAATTTATTACTCAATTCACGGCAAATAATCCTCCGTCACAATTTCATCTACATCTCGTCCCCAATACAATCACAATCCACCATGTAGTATATATAATTGGAAAAACTATTATATAAGTAAATTTTGATTTAGTTTGGGACAGTGATGTGACGAGAATCGTGACAGAGATTTTCACCCTCAATTCACCACTAATAATAAATTCCCAGTTATTAATTAAAGGTATTCTAAACATTTTCTATCATATTAATTGTTTTACAATCGCTTTTTTAATCTTGATGAAAATTATAAATGTGATAATTAATTTGGGAAGCAGGTAGTAGCAAAATTTTAATATGAACCATTTGATACAAATTTATCCACAATAAGAGAGAGATGATTTTTTTGTTAAATATGAATCGCATTATTCAGTAGATCACACTGTATATCAAAATTAATCCGGCCCCGCGTAAGACTTTGTCCCAGGTTCGACACCCTCCTCCTCCCTCCCTCCCCCAAAAAAAAGAAAGGAGTGGGGTCACTTATCAATTTATCTTATTTGTGTGGGGTCATTCATGAAAATATCATTTAAATGGAATAAGAATACATCATATTTAATAATAAAAAATATTTTTCAGTGAGGCATGTGACTCCGGTGACGGTTAGTTGCATCCGTCACTGATTGTTAGGGATGATTATGATAGATGAGAAGCGGCAATATGGGGGAGACATTCCCATTATGTTTGAGGCTATTGGCAACTTGTGACCGAAAAAAAAAACTTCAGTCAGTAGGCATATAATTAGGTTTGTGAAAGAAGAAAAGGCAAACTAGTATTACTATATATAAGTTGAAGGAGTTTGGTGTTTTATGTAAGCTGGTAAGGTTTTAGATGTATAAAAAAATAAGTTGTGTTTGGAGTTTTTAATTCTCAAGAGTTTTGATAACCGTATGATACATATGAATAATTAAACGTATAACATATACGAATACTGGTTAGATATTATAAAATGAAGATTGTAGAAGAAGCGGAAGAGGCATTAATACATACATTTGTTAATTGTTTTGTGCGAGTCGCAATCACTCTTATTAGATAAGATTAAACTCGTCATTGTAATTATATTGAAAATCATTGACTAATATGGAATTGGAAATACTTTTGTTTTGAAGAAGTTATTATACGAGGACAATTTCAATGAACGTATAATTCAACTTCTAGACTTTTTGTCAAACATACTAAAATGTTTTGAGTCAATTTGTCCTTTGAAACACATCACTTTTCCAACATGGAAAAGATAATGCATATCTTGTCTTCTAATATAAGGCATACTAAATAAATAAGGAAATTTATTAATTTATTAATGATGATGCGGCATGGAATTGTTTTTTTATGATTAGGTAATTACCATATTTCGTACCGTTTGAAGAATATATACTTATGAAATAATTACTTAGCACGTAACTTTTGAACGATAATATTTTATCTTATACGTTAAGATTATTTCATATAATAATCTTTATTTTTATGTTTCAGTTTGAGCAAAACAAGTCTAATAAAATACTTGAAGTCGTTTTGAGTGTGCTTGTGGTTACCATCCTAATGAGTTGTTAATTTATCCGTTTCTGTTTGTATCTGTACTTTGAGAAACGGAGTTTAAAATCAATATAATATTTTTAATTTTCAACATTATATTATTTTGTCGGGTGTGACAAAAATAATGTTGCAACATGACAATGTTGAAATAAGCAACTTTAACTTATCAACACAAAGTAATATTGCAAAACAGTCCTTCCTTTGTTATGTTCTCCTCAAGGCTGTGCTAGCATCGAACAAAAAATTCCGACAACATTTTGCAAAGATATAGCCAGATCCAGGAACAGTCTTCTAACTTCATTATGCTCGGTCTAACTGCGCCTGAAACCATGGTTCTCGAGCAGGGCTATCTTGCAATATCAATGCAGAAAAGGAGCTTCTATTGACTGATATCTTGCAGAATTTTTTCAAGTGCTTCATTTGAGACGGGAATGTACAAACAATCTTGGCCATCTGCATCTCTTCTGGTCTTGACCAATTCATGATCCTTAAATTCGGTCAGATGAGAATTCAGAGTTACCTGACTGCTCACCAAGAAGCGCTCCCGGCAGGTAGTGTACAAATTGTTGATAGGCATTCCTGAGAAACAAATATTTTTATTTGCAATGTCACTTACTGAAGTTTTGAAGCAAGAGATGGTGATGATTCAAAAGTAGAGAGAGGAACTTGCCTTCATCATCAGGATTGGCTAGCTGGTGTTCTGCAAGAACTTTAAAAACACTTTGAGCATTTGGTGTCAAACTTTGCAAGACAATCGAAGCTGTCTTGACACTTTGGGAGCTGCCACCTTGAGCAAGAACAAGGGGGAGAAACGTTCCTTCGACCTTGTATGGCGCAAAGGTAGGCACATGATGCCAATACCAGTTGAATTGTGTGTGAACCATCTTCTTATCCCATACTGGCAAACCAGAATGTGACTGTTAAGCTTCTTCAAACATGATGTTAAAGCAATGATTACATAAATAAAAAAAACCTAAAAGAGGAAGCTGACAGTGGACATCACCCTCAACTCTTGCTTGCTTTTCTACTGCTTATTAATAAGTTGTTAAAACTAGAATGAACTTACAAAGAAGTGTGTTGACATGGTCAATCGAAGCAACTATACGGATATGGGAACACGCTGCAATTCGTGCAAGATGTTGTTGGGTGTCTGGATCCCGCAGACCAGGCCCATCAATGTTGTGGACAATCACACAAACAAAGAATTCTTTGTCCTCGTGATGAGGTCCGTCTAAAAATGCTAGAAGATCATCCATGGATTGAATATTAAATGGTTGTTGGCTTTTCTGAGACCTTCCTGATGTAGTCTTCTGATGCATTTTCAATTGATCCCATAGGAGTTCAGCTAAGGCTATAACAACCTGAAAAATTATGTCCATTAATTCTTGTCATTATAAGCAAGCATGGCAAGAGCATTCAAAGAATGGATGACCTAAATTTCTGTGCACCTCCCAAAGCATTAAATTTGAATACCTTAAACCAGAAACAATCAGTTAAAAGAACAATAAAAATTCTGAAAGTTAATGACTTTCAGCAGTGTTTATCTTTACGCAGGGCTAAGATTCTATAATAGTCTCAAGTTCTTACCTTTTAATGAACCTAAGCATCTAACACACAAAACAAAGAAATAAAAGCCTCTAAGCGCCCTAAAATGGTGAAATTGATATACCTGCTTGAGATTTACGGACTGAAGATAGCCATTGATTACAACAACAGAATATTCAGTTAAAGTAGTAGAAGCAAAATCTTCAAGTAAAGTCCTCTTGGATCCAAAACCATACATCAAAAGCCCAAAACCGCACCTGTAACACCAGAGTAACAACCATAAAAACAAAGCCTTTACTCACAAATAAACAGTGGCGAATCTAATCCCCCCTCGCCCCCAACATTTTTCGAAACGCTACATTTCCTATAGAAAAAAGAAATCATTTTTCCTGAAATATACATCTAGCTCCAAGTCAAATTAAAAGTTTACTACTTTGCCTCCAACGTAGAATTTCTGGGACCACCCCTGCACATAAAGGCATGTTTACACAAAAGCAAACCTAAGAGAAGAGACGGAACCTTAATTCAAGAAGCCATTCTTCATATAAACTCTTGTAACTTTTTATCAGCTCATCAATTTCTTTCTCATGTTTAGGCTCAATATTAGCTAACGCATCTCTTAGCTCCTGCATACAAAATAAAAATAAAAGACAAAACACCAAAAAAATCACAATTTTTCATGCTGAAATTTCTAAAGTTCCAAACTTTCAAACAAAAATTACGCAATCACGACTCCAAATCCAAAAAAGAGTAATTAAAAGAGATCGAATGAACCTGTTCATCAACAAGATCAATATCAGTGAGTTTATGGCCTGATTTTTTAGCAGAAGTTCCTAATTCTTTAGCTAAGAAGTAGTTTCTAGAGAAACCAAAGTCATCTTCTTCAACATCTTCTGGCTCCATTTCTATGCGCTTCAATGAATTGAATGGCAATTGGGGATAATCAGACACAGAAAGGGGGTGGTGAATAGTAGCAGTTGTGTGTGCCCTAGTTATTTTCCCGCCGTTTTTTGATTTTTTTTTGTATGGACTGGGTGGCTATTATTGGGCTGGACTTTAATAGCTCCATTGGCTCCCTAGCCTCGTGGCAACTTGGGCTTAATGTTGTGGGCAGTGTGTGACCCAATCTTCCAAATTTTAGTGTTTCACAAAATTTACCAATGAAATCCTTTATCCTTTATCCTTTTTTATTTTTTTATTCTTTCGTCACAATTTGAATGTTCATTTTTTTCCAAATGTATATATATATTTTTTATATAAATTTTTATATCCAACCTCATATGATTAAATGATGCAACTTTTACTAACATATGAAACGATTTATATTTTATTGTATTTGAATATATTGTTATAATTTATTTATGATGAAACATTTCTTCTTTGGATGAAAAACGACCGTTTATTAATTACAAATAAAATTTACAAATTGAGAACCAACGTCCTATCCGCCACGTGAGAGGCACCATCAATCTCCTTTACAGTATTGAGAATAACATTCACCATACAATTAAGAGGGGAAATACAAAATCAAATTCAAAACTTCTTGAATTACGCCACCGCCAGATTTTACGTAAACTCGCAGAGAATATTTTCTATCAATGTTAATCATCGCGTAAAGATTACTCTTTTTAATTATGATTTAAGTCTATATTAATTATACTTAAATATGTTGTTATAATTTACTCATTATTGAATTACTCTTATACAAATTAAATTAATATATTCAATTTGAAATGGTGACAAAGTAAGGAAAGTTATGCAAAGTAAAGATGCCATGGATGTCATAAATTATGGAATGGTAGGTGGTTTCTGATAGATTTGTTAATTGAGTCTATTCAGTCTAAAATATTAGGTTCAAACTTAGCCCCATATCCATTAAATTGAAACTCAAGTTGAATTTTTATTGGATTTAGTCTAGATATTTTCAATTAGAGCCTGGACTCAACCGCATTAAGTAATGAATCTAATTTAAGCCCGCTCATTAATTTTACTTATAATTTTATTGATACTCAATTTTATCGATCGAAACGTAAATATTTTTTAAAATAAAATAAATAACGATTGTTAGTGAAATATTTTGTGAAAAAAATAAGCATCGTTCATTAACATTAGCATTATATCTTTGGGTTTGTATAAAACAAAATAAAAAATAATTTTAATTGGGTTTTTGAGCCTATACAATTATAATTTAAACTCACAACTCTTGGATCCATGGGAATCGGGTAGCCCAAGTGGTAAAGCTACACAAACACGGGCCGGAGGTCCCGTGTTCGATTCCCGTATCTCCTCTTTATTGGGGCAATAATCTCCTCCTCTGGTGAGGCGTCCTCCTCCTCCTCTGGTGAGGCAATACCCTCCCCAGGCATGGGACGTGCTTTAATCGGCCTTTCTAGGTTACTCTCCGCACTCTCCCCCTCGAGGGCAACGCCCTTTCGGGTTTCAAAAAAAAAATACTTAGCTTGGATCCTATCCATATAAGTCCAGACCCAATCTAAATTAGAGAATAGAAAAATCTATCTAGATTCAAATTAAATCTTATGAGTCTAAATCTGAATTTGGTCTCTTGAATCCAATTGACATGCCTAGTTTCGGAGACCATTTAACAAGAGCAACATTGAAAGTTCTATAAGTTGCATGTTGCTGTATTATTGCAGGGAATGTGGGATATGAAACATCTTTAATGATATTGGTCCACATTTATTAAACGAGGTTTCAATTTACATGCATGGATCTAGTTATGTGAGTGGAGAATGTAACATGAACCAATTTAGCGATTTTATTTTCTTGTGAGTTTGATAAAAAAATTATTCCATTTGACAACTATTTTGCCCCTCACTCTAGCAGTAATAGCTAGGGGTATTAATAACAGTTCAATTAAAATTAATGAGCATTTCTTATTGCAACTAGTACATTGATTCAACCAGAAGACATAACCTGGGGTGGTATAAGTACATGTCAAGTACTCCCTAATTACAATGCTCTTCCTCCTTTAGCTATAAATCATTAGTCATAATTGCTGCCCTTCTCTATTTTGATCTCAAACGCCTAGTTATAGTCTCTAAGTAAATCGGTAGTTCTGTGTATTATTGATTTAGATCATCAGTAACAATTAATTAATTGGGAAAAAAAAATTACTAAAACTTCATAAAAAAATAAAAATTTATAATCTTGGTAATTAAGGGTAGCTTCATCATCAAGACACGTCATTAGATCTAAAAAAGTTGCTCACTTGACTAGTACTCACTCCATTCCTAAATATAAAGACCTTTTAGACAATTTTTGAAAATTAAGGAACTTCTCATTTTCACCAAAAGTTCAAATATTCCCCCTCTCTCACTTCTATTACTATAGCATAAGAAAAGAAAGGAAAAAATAGGAATGGCTGATGCGGCAAATAAAAGAAATGTCGAGGGTATAATTGAAATAAATTGTTGACAACTAATAAAAGAAGCTTAAAAGACAATTAATTTGAATAACTATATATCTCTTAAACGACTATTAAATGGGAATGGAGGGAGTAATTAAAGTAAGTTATTGAATTGAATCTCATTGGCAGGTAGGTCTGTAATTGTCCTTCTTTATCCTTTGCTTGTATAAATAAAATAATAATCTTGGTTTTGTTTTGACAATGAGAAAAAGTGATTCAGTGTGTGAGAAGGAGGCATAACATAAGATGAAAAATATCAAGAAAAAAATACATTTATTTAGTTAGTAATACAATCAATTAAAATGCATAAATAAGCATAAAACTAACATAAATATATAGGTTCTCTAGTGAAAATGTGATCTAATAGAGAAAGTTGAAAACTCTCAAGTAAATTCAGTAATTGTTAAAAGAGAAAATGTCGAGTTTGTTAAGAAAATTAATTAAACAAATTTAAGGGAAAAAAACCAATCGTACCTCAAGAAAAAATGAAAAAAGAAGCCAATCCGAATATGCCACATGTAATAATAAGAAGAAAAGGCAATAAGTGAAAGAGCTAACCAATAATGTAATATTGTTTAATAATTAATATCTTCATTTCTTAATATAAAACTTTTAAGACATCTAACGAAAATTAAAGAAATAAAAATTTAAAATGTCTTTTTAATTAAAATAATAATATTATTCTCTTAAATATAAATAGTGATATACAAAGCATACTTAAAATAGTAATATTGATATTTTTCTTACAAAATATTTTTTTTATTTTTTATTTTTTAATTTTCGTTACATGTTATTAAATTTTATATTAAAATTTTTAATTTATTAATTTTCGCTACATAAACTCAAACTTTTATAGTAATAAGATACTGAAGGCAGTACTATTATTAGTAGTAATCTAATTATTCTGTTCTTTTGGTTAATCAGAAATTAACGCTTCAAACAAAGATTAGAGTTTCAACTAACACACGATCTCAGAAAGAAAGAAAAAAAATCAAACCAAAAATCCTTCCTCAAACCATCTCCAGATTCCTCCATTTATTGCTTCTGTAGATACATAATTCTCCATAAATTACGCAAAGAGCAAGGGATCAGATTAATTATCAAGAAAAAATTAAAGGAGTGGTGGGGAGAGAAATGATGGGATGGAATATTTTTTGACAGAAAAAAACAAGTTTCGGAAATGGCTAGGTTAGAGTGGTCGAATTCTTTTAGTAATAGTAGTAATGGGAGAGGAGGAAAATGGTGTTCTTACAAGAGAACAACACTTCTTGTTTGCTCAATCAACATTGTTGTTGCTCTTTATGTCCTCCACTCTCTTTATACTTCCCTTTACATGTACCCTTATAATGATTCAGTAAATGGTGAGTTTTTTTTTTGCTTTTAAAGATTACATTTTTTTTGGGGTCATTTTTCTTGTGTTTTTATGACCCATTTGTCTGATTTTTTGCTTCTCTTGAGAAAATGGTTTATGGGTTTTCTTGGATTCTTTCTAAAGATTATTTCTTATTCTGAGTTTTTGTTGTGTTCTTGGATGATCCATTTGCTTGATTTTAGAGGCCCATTTGTTTGATTTTGTTTTTCTTGAAAATCTGGTTTCTAGTTTTTTCTTGGATTTGTAACTTGGTGAATTTTCACCGAGGTAGGTTGTAATGGGGTTCTTGTTATCTTTTTGCAGCTTTTAGGTATACCCCAGATCAGATTAGGAGGATGGAAGAATCAATTAGGATATGGAAGGAATTTGAACCTACAGAACTTATCACATTGGTAACTCCATTTTTAGTTTTTTGGAATTTTTTTTATACTGGTAATGACTAAATGTTATATTTATACGAGTAAATTTGTTCAATTTTTCGAATGTTATTGGTTGGTGAAGAATAAAATTAGCTTTCTTTTTTGGTGCCTAAACTAAAGGTAGAAAATTTAAAGAAGGGGCTCTTAAAAGAAGAAAGGGTTGAAGTGCCACAGCCCTTGAAACAGAAAATAACAGATGAGCTACTAGTGACGTTAAGAGCCTTGGATGCTAGTGCCAATACGACTATTCGACGAGGTGGGTGCACTTTGCTTCTGCGATGTCTCATTATTATCCTATGTCCTTGCTTTGGAATGTATTTTACACATTTTTCTGTATCATGGCTGATTCAATACGAGTACTAGTTATTCCTTAGCTCTTTTATTGTTATTTCTTTACGACTTGGTGGATTTAGTTAGAATTCTTGATTAATGTGTTAGGGCAGTTATAATTTAGTCGTGAAACAATAATTGTCCATTCTGACTTTGAGAAGTAATGTTTTGTAAGCTTTATGTGAAGCTTATTTGGAAATCAGGGAGTGGTACTAGAGTGCAGTTTTCTTTTATTTACATTCTGTACATGTTTGATGGTTTCAAATCATTACATGGCTGATTGGAAAGTTTTGTCTTGAGGATGATGTTACATTGCACTCTTTAGCTAATAATTAGGGAAACTAACTAGATGCTAAGAGCCGTTAGTCCGTTACTGATTTCACTCCTGTTTATAAGCTTAACGATCAATTTCTCGAGTAATCTTTTAGATTCATCAGTCAAAATATTTCTTCTGGATTTCCCTGTCACCCTTTTTTTGGTTTGTTTAACTAGTGAGATTTTAATGCCTTTCAGTTACTTAAGTAAGGCATTGAACAAAGGACTAGGTTACATTTCTATGGATTTCTGTTCCATATTCTACCTTCTTTTACTGATTGTGTTCTCTTCTGTGTGGAGATATAAGCTTGTCAAGTGCTCTAACCAGTATGAAATAAAATTTCTGCATTGTGTTACTAGTACCATGAGATTTACACATTAGCATTTCTACTTAAACTTCTAGAATTTGTTTAAATGCTTGATCAAAATTGTAGTCTTAGACTCTTTTGTAATTCAGCTTAAAGAAGGCGAAGCATAGCTTCTTAAACAATAAGCCTTTTCATCTCGATCATTTGCTAGCTATTGGCAAAGATACCTGAAATGGACTTTTCTGTTCAGCGTCTTCAACATACATGAATGGTGAAGACGCTGAACAAATTAGCTCAAATAGCTGAATAAGTAGATACAGTGCAGTTTCTGAAAGATAGTACTGTGATAAACTTGGAAATAATTAATTCCTTTAAGATACTATGACATTGTGCTAGTTCTTTTCATCTTGTTAATTCTCAAGGCATTGAGGAATCTAGTATAATTTTATAATATCTTCGAAATGCATATGATGTCAGTAACGACTTTTCCTTCTTTTGATCTTTCTATAAAGCTCAATTTGATAATTGTCACTGTTTACTGCTTTTTCAGTATTCTCATGTACTGATGATGAAGCTTCTTAAACGGTTTCCTGTTCATGTTATAGCAGCCTTTGATCTTCTGTCAATTGCTACTGTATCTTATCTTCTGATGATAAAGCCTCTGAAACTGTTCGTTTGATATGTTATGATGACCAGCTGCATCTCATTTCTAAAGGAATGTCTTGCTAAAAATGTATTTTGAGAATTGAGAATGTCCTATGTCATGTTTTTCCTCTGTGAATTTCTGTTTATGAATGGGGCTGTGGGCATTTAACCTTGGATACTAAGTCTAGTCGCTTCTCTGCACCCGAATATTCTTGGAGTTTATTTCTTGTTGTACTTCAAGATTCCGTTACCCATTTAAATCTCTCTAAACTTTGGATGTTTTATTGCCCGGAAAGGAAGAGTGGTGTACTCTTAAGTAAGCCTTTTCTATATAACTTGTCTTTCTCCTCCTTTTGGGGGAGAAAAGAAAAGGAACTGGTCACTCTTGGCCCTAGAAAGCGTAAAGCCTAATCTAAACTGAGCTCAAGGTAGTAGCTTGGTGAATGCTCTTCTTAGCAGTTTGGTAGGGCCAAGGTTTGATTATCACTGATGCATGCAAATCTTGTTTCACCCCTTTCCTTCATAATATTGTAGAATTTCCTTGAAAGAAGATCCTAAACTAAACTAAGATCCAGATTGTTCCGATCATACTTCTCACTTCCCACATATGTCATCCATTTATGGTCATAAGATGTATGGATATCATACTGTAATTTTGTATGTGCGCCTGATTGCTTTGTGTAGCTAACCTTGACTTGCCAATTTATGCTCTTTTTATTGAACAGAGGCTGTTGAGAGTTGGCGTGAAGCTAAACGAAAAGAAGCAAAAAAGGTTATTCGTAGAAAGACTATAGATTCTACTATTCTGCCTGAAGAAGCTGGTATAATCCTCTATTTATTACTTTATCTTTTCCATTCACATTATTTTAGTACTCAAAGTTTGTGTCAAGAAATAGTGCAGCTATATCATCTAGACTCTTTCTATCTACGTTCTTGGTGATCTATGTTTCGATCATACACGTCTTTATATATCAAGCGATGTGATGCAGGTGTGCTCGTAAGAGCTCTGGGGCCGGGGTGGGATCAGTTTTCAGAAGAAATTGGTCTCTGGTTGCCAGTTGAAATAACTAATAAGGAGCATGACGACAAACCTGAGGGTGCAGAGGACCTTGGTATAAAGCTTTTCATTTATTTTTATTTTTTCCCACGTCTCTCCATCATAGTTAAACTCTTTTCCCTGCTTTCTCTTCCTTCGTTCTGATCTTAGATCAAGGAAGATATATATAAACTTCCTAAAATGTGAAATAGTAGATTACTAGTGTCTCCATTCAGAGTTCGCTCTTCTTTTCCTACTTTAGGGAGTTTCTCCAGTCCATTTTGCTGAATTTATTACTATTATTATTTTTTGCTTGGATTCTAACTATTGTTTATTATCAACTTGGACCCTAAATTTCCAGATAAAGAAATTTTACCTGGCAGGCGGCTTCCACCTGAATGTCATGCCGAACGTCATACAGATTATGATGGTGCTGCTCTCAGGTGGGGCCTCACCCACCACAAAGAATCTGCATATGACTGTTGCATGTCTTGCGTTGAACAAGCAAAAAGAGCGAGGCCTGGAGAAAGGAAATGTAACATTTGGGTTTATTGTCCAAATGAGCATGGTTGTCATTCCCCTGATAAATATGAACACAAAAATCAAGAGTGCTGGCTCAAATATGTAAGTTCTCAGTCCTTACTACAATATTTCATTAAGCTTTATGCTCTGTTCGTTGTTTTTTCTTCATAATCGAGAAAAGTCAGCTAATTAATCTTGTTCTTAATTTTATCAAATGCAGGCAGAGGCACCGAAATTGAACTTTAAGGATACATACTCCGAATCTTATAGAAACGCCCACCCCAATGCTCCGTTGGTTGTTCCATGGGTCTCCGGTGTGATCAGTGTATAATTATTACTTCAATTGACATGCAAGCAGCTGAAAAGATCAGTAAGGCAACTCATTGTTGTTTGATGAAAATGTTCTTAGTATCATAATGGAGGAGACTAGTAAAATTGCCACATGTTCGAGGCTCGTTAACTCTTCCCTTTTTCTGTTGTCTGGATGAAGATGAAGAATCCGGTCAGTTTAGCTCGTAGCACTCAGCTTTTGAATTCGAAAGTCCAGTGCTAAGGTATACAAAAGTTTTATGTAATCTGTGAAAAACATTTGGTCATGGATTGTAATTTGAGAAACTGTTATATCTGTATGGTTCTTTTCTTAAGTCCCAAACTCTTCATTTTCTGGTAATTGTAATTACATTTACTATGCTAGAAGACTATATACAAGCTGAAGAGATTAGTCAGTAAGGTTTTGTGGTCTTTTTTGCCTTTTACACAGATACTTTGAAGCTTTTATTCCTTGATTATACTACCTTCATTCCATAATATAAATCGTTTAGGAAATCTAACGAAAATTGTCCATATTTCATTGTCAAATGTCTTAAAACAGTAAAATCTTTTTGCCCAAATTTTCACCACTAATTCACTCTAATTTATAGTTTCTTTAAGAGAATTATGTTATACTACCAAAGGATGGACTTAGGGTTCCCGACGAACTTGTTAGATATTAAGTTGTGACTTAATGAGGTCAACAAATAATTATAAGCGATTCAACTACATTGTAGAAAGTAAATAACACCGAAATTATTAACGCAATAGGTAGGTAGGGTTCTACTTTCCTTCTCCGATATTATTATTATTACTCACTCTATTCCATCATATAAGTTGTTTTAAGATCTGTAACGAAAATTAAGTTAGCAAAAAGTAATGTACCTTATTAGTAAATATAATAATATTACTTTCTTAAATAGAACTTGTATATCACTAATTATATTTAAAAGAGTAATATTGATATTTTTTTATTATTAAAAACGGTTTTTTTTTTCTTCTATAATTTTCACTACATGTATTCTAAACAACTTGTATATTATGGAATAGAGAGAATATTATTCAAAGGTCGTACCGTCTTAAAACGACGGCGTAAAAGCAATAAGGCTTTACGCTTCGTCTTACGTAAAAGGGTCCACCAAAACAAAAACAGAAGCTTGGAGTGCAGTTAGTTGACAGTTGTATTGGGAGCCTCTCGATTATCCAGTTCCGGCATTGACTTCCCATCCCGACCGATCGCCGGCGACCGGATGCTCACAAGGTATAGAGATTCTCCTAACTAAAGATACTAAAACAGAATATATATTGTTTCAAGAAATATTTCTTCTTCAAGAATTGGAAATTATACAATCTTCTAGAAGGTTTAAGAACAGAAGCTTCATGATTATATCGGTACTAACAAAATCTCGGCTCTTTATTTAGTTATTTACAATGATCAGATGATGAAATTTTAATTCTTCAGTAATCTGAGTAGACGTTTCTAAAGCGGGCATTTGGATTGACTTTTTGTTTGAGAATTTCTGTATTGACAATTGAAAAAAAAAAGTGAATTGTTCGTGAGGATAGAAGTGGGGCCCAAAGTGGGAATTTTGTGTTCGAGATTGTGCAGCCTTTTCTTGGCCATGCCCGTGTTTTGGATTGATTTTTTATTTGAGAATTTCTGTCTATGAGGATTGAAAAAATAAATTGTTTGTGAGAGAGCTGTGTGGACACTATGGGGATTTTGCGTTGCAGAATGTGCAGAAATTGAGTCCAAATGCACCCTAAGTTCATGAATGAAGGAATTAGAATTTTAGTAGTTACAAAGAGGCGATTTTCTTAATGATTACAATGGGTAGTTATAAAATCAAATTTCCATTTTTGTGCTGCCAATAATTGATTTTGTGACATCAGTGACGAATTCAGTGGGAAAGCTAGAGATGGGGTCTGGAGAAGAATGTCCTCATTGGTGTGTTTTTGATGGAGTTAAGAAGATTCTTACTGAACCTGAGGCATTAATGGCTGAGATTAATATTGCTATTTCTGCCATGGAGTATGGCAGAGCAACCACTTCGTTAAAAACAGCTTCTTTTGTATCAAAGAATAAGAACAATGATGGAAAATCTATGTCAACAAAACATGATGCCAGAAAGGCAGATGAAGCATATAAAGAAGGGATGGCAGCCATGGCTTCCGGGAAGCACGATGAGGCCATTCTTTCTTTAAATGTTGCTCTGTCCAATTGCCCTCCTGATAAGACATCTGCTATTACTAAGCTCCAGTCTCTTATTTCTGTTACTTCTCAAGAGCTTCGAAAGTCTTCCAGCTGATTCAACTATACCACTCATTATTGGTATTATTTTATGTCTTCAACTAATAGGTTTCAACTGATTCTAGTTCCGATTTTAAAGTATGTTTTCATGATATCCATTTGTGGTGTTTTATGTATAACTGAATAAATCACATGCATCTTCCCATTGAAGGCGAGAGGTTTGCATTATTATTTTTGAATAATGTCTGTGTGCAAAATGAAAACTAATAAATCCTAACATTTTCAAGGTGAACTTGTAAACTACTAATATTCGTAAAGAAAAATTATGAGAGATCCCTAATAGTATGTTCAAGAACTCTTGAGGACAAGACAGACTTACTTTGTTAAAGAGGGAAGGATAAGGTGAATCTCTTCTTTTCTAAAGGAGATTTGGTCAGTAAAGATAGATAAAGGGTGAGTAATTGCACACCCTTCCTTCTAGTTGGTAGATTACAGGATGGGTAGAATAGAAAACCATTTCTCCGACATTCAGTGGTCGAACATTGAACTTGATAATTTTTTTTCCGGTTGGGGCGGGGGTAATAGAAGTGGACTAAGAATAGTCACATATTTTCATCTCTCCTATTCTCACAAACATTCAAAAGAAAAGAAAGGGAGAGATAGAAAGAGGAATGATTAAAATTTGCTTTTCATTTCTGTAACCACCCAAAAGAACCTGGAGACAAGTGTAGGGGAAATGAAATCCTTGAAGTATGTTTGTTGAACACATTTACAGTTTTATGTCTTACAAAATCAGTCCATTACGCATGTTGACCCATTAATAGTCTTTACATCTATCTTTTTTTCTTATTAAATGTTCTAAAATAAAAGGAAATTTTGAATGGTTCCTGTTCCACTAAACCAGGGATCAAATACGAATCGAAAAGGTTTAGCATGTATAGCGTGTCAATTTCCCTCATGAAAAGTGTGTCGAGTTTGATATGCTAGACTGTACTAAGAGGGTTTTTAATTTTTTTCCTGTTAAATACTTAAACATAATCCTTGGGGATAGTAAGTTGAAACATTTTGGCTGGAGAGCAGGCCAAGTGATAATATACTGCTGTCTTCACTAACTACTCTATCTAGTTACTTCTTTTAACAGAGTTCTGAATTGGTTCTGTAGCTGATATACCCCTCTTATCTTCCTATTCATGTTTTAGACTAGTATAACTCATTTTCATTTGCTCAAAAGTTTTATCAAAATTTGATCTAGTTGGACTATGAAGCTCACAAGTTTCTGATCTTTCCAAGACCACTGAAGTTACTTTGTAACTAGGCTGAAAGATTGCTGAGACTCGAGTCATACATTACTTTCTTTAGAGTTCATGTTTTCTTCTACTCCAGATATATAACCTAAAACATTCTTTGCAATATTTTCTACTCATGCAATATCTTGCTAAGTCGATGCACATGGTTAACAATGAAGGGTGAACTGAAAGTGCTTTCTTAGTATCATCAGGTTTCAAATTCATATGAAAATAAAGAGTTTTTTCTATTTATGAAGTAATCATTTCTCCGACCAGGAGTCTATCTAAACTCAAAGAGTGTGCAATTCTGTTGGTGTATAGGTAGCATGATTCCTGCATTTTCTTTCCTCTGTCTCAATGCTGCCAGTAGTTTTCTATATTCTTATACTTATTCTGACTACGGTTTCAGAATGATTTCTCGAAGTCCCTAACACAGGAGATACAACTCAAGCGTTTTTTCTGTCCGACGAAATTGTGTATGCTCTGAAACATTGGTTGTATCTTGGAATTTAACTACTTCAGGTTCAGGATGTGTCCAGTTTGTGTTCTTGAAACTTTCTCCTGCTATACTACGAGTACCTGATCTAATGAGGAACCTATACATCACATATGTACATAGAACTTTATGAGTTTTGTACGAAAACTCTGATCAAATTCACAAGTTCCAAGTGTATTTTCCTTTTCTATTCCTGCAAATTGTATATGATATTATCATTCAAGGTTGAATATTCTGGGAAAGTGCAGAAATTCTTTATCCCCCTTATGTTTGATTACTTAAGAGAGAGTAGAGTTTAGAAAGTCTCTCAAAAGTGAAGCGTGCTCCTTTTGGGGGCCATTTTAGATGATAAAAAAAATTTGTTTTGTGAAACACATTTATTCATCAGAAGAGAGTTGTGGGCTACACATAGGGAAGGTCGAGAGCGGACCTGTCCATTGGAAAAATAGGGATGGCCCGGCCTATAGATCTTGGTCACACGTCCACTCACAATTACCCTAAGTCACTACTGAATTTTCTTTTTCCAGTGATAAGGATATTGTGGTGGGAGAACCATTTTTAACCACAAAAAAAAGGTTCTGGTTAGTGGTCATTGTTTGGTGGGATATCCTAGTTTGTATTAACTTAATTTCAAAGTGAAATTCAAGATTTTACAAAGTTATGTGCCTTTAATATATAACAGTGGGAATTCTAAAAAACTGTCTTATTCTTTTTAACTTAGTCTTCACCCCAAAGATAAAAATCCCAGAAAATTGAGATAAAAGATAGGTAGGAGGCCACTTTCATACAAGTATTTCAAACTTATATATATATGTATATATAGTTCTGTATCCAATATTTTCATGAAGAATACCTCAACAGGAAGTTCCAATAGAACTATTACTTCAAAGTATGACTTTCTCTAGTCATGAAGAGCCACTAAAACCATCTAAGAGAGGCAAATTTCTTGCTGCAACTCTCAAGGATGCATTTTCCAACTGCCACTCTCCTAATAATTATCAAGATTCACAAATTCACTCCAAGAGATGCAAATTTCTCACTTCAACTCTCAAAGATGCATTTTCTGACTGCCGGGTTTTTCGTGGAAGGCTTTTTTCTTCCAACCCAGAAGGAGAAACTCCCACCACTGACTTTGATGATGAACAGGAAGTACATATCAATTTGCTTCCTTTACAGTCGACCCTGAATCTTATAGTACATTGTCCAATGATATTGCTACTACATATGGAGCAATTTCACTGGCGTACTAGAATATACAGAATCTTTATAGTCTTCTGCTGCTAAGGTACTTTTATGCTCTTGTTTTCAGGTGTTTGTTTCAGCAATCATAAGTAAGTACATGGAGTCTAAAGAAAAGAGGAAGTCTAGCTTTGCTGGGGATAGTTTCTGCTGGGCATTTTCTCCAACAAGAGATCTTTCTGGGAAGACAATGCAAGAAAAGGGAAATGAAGATGAAGCGATGGAAGAAAACTTCTGGACACCACGTGGTCGTCTCTCCCGCTCTACTAGTCTTACGAGTATAGAGGGATTTGCATCTGCAAAGACGACGTTTTCACGCTCGTCAAGTATGAGTAGAGTTGAGTTTCCAGATTTTCGGAAACGACGTTTGATCATTCAGCAGTTGAGGCATTGTGAGGGATGGCCATTTGGACTCTGCAGAAAGGCATTGTTGCTTCCACCTCTGCCCAAATCGCCTTCTGATTCTTGGTCATGGCGTAAAATGCCTAGAGTGGTGATCAAAGTGTACTCATGAATTTGATGTTTTACTGAACTTGTCTTGGAGTTGAAATGTACCAAAAAAGGGCACAAGAACAAATAATTTCTGTGGTTTTTATGTTTGGAATGAAATCGCCAGCAACATTCCAAGATTGTAATACAAAAAAAAGAGCTTTCACTTATCTTAGATTGCTTCATTTTTCTTGTTTTTTCCCACTTGGATTCCTCTTCGTCTCAGCTCAGTGTTCAATTCCAATCAAACAAGTACAGAAGCAAGGGTCAAAGAAGGTAAGTATAATTGGCGCAACATTTCTAAATCGGAAAAATAAATTTAATATTTTCTGTCCCGATAATAATAAATTTTAAAGAAAAGAGAAGTACTTAAGCAGGACAGGGATAACATGATTCTTATTTCTCCAAATAAGCAATTACAAGAGTACCAGAACGAAAAACGGGAAAAGAAATGAAAATCTAAAAGATGAGATGCATAAATGCTTCAAGCAAACCACGGCAATCTGTTCTTTACAAGAGTTGCTAAAATATTATTCTCGGGTAGCAAGATAGAGATGCTAAACATATTATTATCCCGTGAGAGTTGAAAAAAACACTATATCAGACAAGATCAGCAGCATCGGTCACTTGAAAACAACATTTGGCCCTTGTAATGTTCTTCAATGGAAGAAAATTTCAAAGAACATGAAACTCTAGTCTGTGCTTTCATTCTATGCTCTTTGCTCGACATAAGAACCAGCAAGTCCAGATGTCCCAAGAACCGAGACCTGCGCGACAAAAAATGAAATAGGCGACGTCAAATTTTCATATTGCCTAGAGAACAATCACACTTCTGAATAGACCATGACAGACTACTTCGGAATATTGTTGCAATATATGTTCTACCAATTACTACTGCTAAGCTAAAAACACCATTTCATTTCCCCTTTCTGATGGTAAGACTTCGAAAAAGAGTAAACTTTATTTTGGAGTTTCGCAGAAAATAGAGTACGTTTTAGATAAAAGCTTGATTCAACAATACAACAACAATAGCATAACCCATTAAGTCCCCAATAATTGGGGGTATGGGCGGGGATGGACGGGATACAGACCTAACTTTTGTCAAACAAAGTGGCTGATCCCAGGATACCATTGAAACAGATGTATTGGAGACTAACCTAACCTTTGGCAACAAGTGCACAAAGTGGTTGCTCATATAATACACATGTAACAATGGTCCCCCTATGCCGTCAGCGTTTGCTACAGAATCATGCCCTCAAATCAAAGCCAAAAGGCATCAGAGAAGGAAGACCCAAGAACCATTTTGATTTATGTGCACATCACCATGCTTCTTTCATTCAGCATCCAGAGCATCAGTGGTGCACATTAGATAAAAGCTTGATTACAAAGCAAAAATGTAAGTAATATTATTACTCAAACTGCAAGTGCACGTATCAAGTATCAACATATATACTAACACATCAAACCGTAAGACTTCTATTTCAAAGAAGGCACATCAAATCTCCATTGATTTTTGACGGTTCTAAAATACAGTGGACAGTGATTTGGGAAACAAAATCAAACATAGGTCTTATATATGGTTTCTAGAAGGAAGGAAGAAAGAAAGAAAATTATCCCAGAAAAGCACGTAGAAAATAGACATACCTTTCCCCATGCGGAGTCAAGGCCACTGCACCTCATCTTCAAGTGTATCATCTTTGATCCCAACTCAGTCTCTACTTTCTTTTTTAAATAGCTCTCCTCTGGACCAAATGCATCCAAGTATGCAGCATAGCGTTGGTAGACAGTTTTTAGTGCACTGACAAGTTCAGCTGGCACCGGTTTCACATCCTGCAAAAACAAAGATTTAGCATACAGCAGCGGATAGCAAGTCAGCTGGGCTGCTACAAAACAACCCTAATTGCATATCATTTATCTCACCTCGCCACTTAACCCAATGCTATCATCAATTTCCATCTTCATCGATGTGAGAATCCCAGTGAACTCTTCAACAGCCTCTGCTGCTCTAAATACATTGGCTAAGGCATCCTGTCCAGACTTATCATCAGTGCTTTTCGAAAGGGCCTTCTTCGCATCATGGACAACAGCTGATGGAAGCTCATCCCAGTCTGTGGCCATTAAATCCTTAAATGCACATTCAATATCCGAATCTTTTATGACAGGCATGTGAGACACATCTTCGGAAAAATGGCGCGTACTACCGATTCTCATGGTAAAAGAAGATTTGAAACCTACATTTCAGGAATGTAGGACACAATCAGATTCTCAAGCTAATCTAAAGAATGGTGAAAAGGAAACCCAAAAAGTGATTGAGTTACTCTAATATTGGTACTGTCATGTAGCTACACTACAGCATTTTTATGCTACACACTGGAAGAGGTAAATCCGCTTTACTTATTTTTTTGAGTACAGGGATCTTCTTCCAGTTTAAAGGGGGAGAAGACAGTGTAGTGCAACTAAAATGCATGAGAACTTATAACAGGGCTTCCTTGAATCGTTACATAGCGCAACCCCAACTCCTTTTTCTTGCTAAGGGAAACAAGGATGCATATCCAAGACTAATACACTGCATGAGGATGGAGAAGCATTCACGGGCGGTAGAGAATTGGCGGGATAACATTAACCAAGGTGTCTTAAAGGAGGGCAGGAGCCGACAAGCACACCTAGTTCCACACTGCACACTCTCTTTCTCTCATTTCAAATCCCCCCCCCCCCCCCACCAAACAAAACCCAAAACCAATATGAATTATAGCTAAAGTCGCTATTTTGCAAACAACTTAAAATACATCAGCTGCCAATTTTGATAGGTCCAAACCAGAATTTGCCCTCAGTAGATTACTTGCAGTTTTTTTGGACTTCCATAGCTCGTCCATTACAGGTTCTTGAATTAAGACCTCAATGGTGCACTAGAGGCTGTTTGATTATCAGCTTTGTAACAAAAATGGTAACCATCCTTGTATGCTTAAGAAAAGCACACCAATGCCACTAGGGGCCGAAACATCTTCTAGTACGCGAAATTTTCTATAGAAAATTTTATTTTCCTTTTCGTGAAATTTCCTTATAAAAATTGCACTTCGCCCCCAACAATCTTGTAACGTTAACTATATATGTAATTCGCCCCTCAATGCCACCCAACATATAAAATAAAAAAAACCCATCAAATTATCAGCATCCCAGAAGATCTAAGCTAATTATCAAATCATACTACAACAGAAAACAAATTAAAAATTTACCGCCTAACGTAGCTTATTTAAAAAAAGTAAAATTATAAGTAATGAATTAACAGAAAAAATAAAAGATAAAGTAGACAGAGAGAAAAAAAGAAGAAAGTACCAGAAGGGAGTCTTGTTGGAGAAGAAGTAGGAAGTGGCCGGTGATTTAGATGGAGGTGGCGGAATTGACTGACAGCGGCGGCGGAGGAGGAGAACGCTGGAGATCGGCGGCAGACGGCCCGATAAAAAGATCTTGCGAGCATTATTTTATCCATTGGCCGTTTTACCCTTTACTTCTCAGTTCTCTCAGCTCCGATCGAATAATTGAAATAGGGAATTCGCAAGCGGTTGATGTTGATGTGATTGAAATGCGTTCCAGAAAGCCTTTTGCATTATTTGGTTTAGTGTTATTTCTAAGTTGATCCTCGAATATTTTAGAATATTTTATTGGGCCCCTAAAAGAAATAGTTTTAAAACATGACAATTTTTTGGATTAATAGAACATAACCTATAAGTTTGGTATAATTTCTCCGTTCTAAATTAATTATTTTTAAGTAGTAGTTGTGGGGTCTTAAAATAACCAAACAAAAGAATATAAATTCTTTTTTCATCATCATTCCAATCACACTTTAGAAAAGGAAAGTGACTTCAAGACAAAAAAATAATAAGGGTAAGGAAGTAACTAATCCGTTGTTTAAAGGCCAAATGCGGAGAAAATTCAATCCCAACTTTAGTATAAAGCCACTAATTCAAAGAACTTCTTTAGTGACACCACTTTCTTGTCTTGCTTATGGGAAAGGATAAAAGATTTCCACCTCGACTCTAAAGCCCAACTAAGAAAAAGAACCACATATCAAGTTTTAATCCCTACCATTTTCTTGTAGCTTGCATCTTTTTTGATATCATTCTGTCTCATTTTGTGTCGTATGTCTAGTTTTTTTTTTTTTCTTTCAAAAACATATAAATTATAAAAATAAACAAAGTAAAACACATGACAATTATCTGCAAAAATAAATTTAAAAAAGAAACGGGTTGAACGAACATGCAAAAAAACTAAAAGGTCGAATGGTTCCAATAGTCCTGATTCCACCGCCTTATCATCTAATACCCTTTTCACACTAACCCTACACATCTCTACAAATAAGGGTGCAGAGGATACCATATGAGGGGATGTGAGACTGATACCAATAGAACCATCCCACGTAAATTTTCAAATATGTGGGTGGGGGTACTCCGGAAACAAATTTCAGAAATTCAAATGAGGAATTAAGAAGAGAGTTAGACAAGTAACCAACTTCTGACTTCTGATTCATATAACTGATAATCTTTAATACTCCTGAATCAAAATACATAATGTTGTTTGAATACAGATAGTCAATAAGAAACAGATGTCCGATGACAGACGGTTTCTCACGTCTCGCTCAAATGAAAATCAACATCAAACATCAAGTTTTAGATCTGAATTTGAAGACTTATAAAGCCTAGAAGACGACTGTATCAATCATTGTTCCGAGGGTCTGAATAATGTTGGATGACATGAGATTAGAGACGTGCTCTTCTAGATGCTTCTTGGCATCTTGCCTTCCCACATTTGCTATTGCCAACTTCTCTGGTGGCAATTCATCCTCCTCCTGAACTGCTTTGTTATATTTTATGGCCAAGTTTAGCATTTCCTGCAACAAATACAAAATGTTTACAAACCTCTGACTTGAGAACTGGAGAAAAATTTGGTCTTTAGAAGCTTTTTACCGAGGAATTGAAATCCAATTAAATACCAGATTGCAAGAGAGTGGCATTTGATAGGAAGTAACAAGTTTCAGAAGCAAACAGGATAATCTCTAAAACTAAAGTAACCTCGACTAACCTGAACTGTCTGCTCATTGGTTTTAGAATGGGCGTCAAATCGCTGAATTGCCAATCCATCAGTCCATTTTTTCTTGTGAAGATTTAACAACATTTTCTCCTCAAGTTCGTTCTTCCTATAGTTGATGGCTATTGAGTAATAATGCCTGTTCAGACCATGGATCAAAGCCTGTCGAAAGATCACCAATTAGTAACTAGCAATTAACATGCCACAGTTGCCACTCCTATCTTATGCAGATTGGCAAAACAACATGCAAGCTTCAATCATACCTGGATAGAGGGTTTGTTGAGATGCCCAAGGTTGGATGTTGTCTGACGTGGCTCTTGGCCAAGCATCATAGTTTGGGGATTGATCAAACGGAAGGCATCAATTACCACCTTTCCTTTAACACTCTGAATGGGGTCAACCACAACAGCTACGGCTCTTTGATTTAGAGCTTCAAAACTCTGCATGCACCACAGACATTGACTATTATTGATTAGGTGGCATGAGATAGTCAATTGGTTTTCATCAGTAAAATCAATCAACCAAAAAATGGGTGGTAGAGAAACAGGATTTGACGCAACTTTGTTACCAGCATGAGATTTATCAGAAAATAGAAAAGGTAATGCAACAACAAAAGCCATGATAGTAGGTTTTAACCTCAGGCTTGAAGGCAGACGTAGCACAAAGGATCAAATAATAGTCAAAGAAAGGGTACGAGGGAGTTAAAAAGAATGTCTTTAAGGCACTTTTAACCTGTAAACATTCTCCTAATCCAGGATATTAAAAGTTTCAAGACATCAGGCAGTTGTCCAAAGTAATTGGGCAACATAAGATGACCTGGAGATCAAGAAGATGGCCTGCCTTTACATACTACTACCATGTGTCCAGAAAACACAATCAAGAATTTAAACCTGTCATGCACTCTATGTTTGATTGCATGTTTATGTTTGATTACAATTGAGATGTTAAGAGCATTTTGCAAATCCAACATATTTCCTGAATTTGCACTGGCAAGTGCCGCTAGCAGCTTATCTTTTCTAGTATAGCATAACAACAGTCTGTAGCATGTGCATCTCAACTAAATGACAAAAAAGCCCAAGCACATCACGTTCTTCCTAGATATCAATATTTTTAAAAGGAAGAGAGTAAGACCTGTAATTAAAGGAGTAAAATAATTAAAAGCAACGCATTTCATAGATTACTGAACAAATAATTAAACTATGAGCTAAATGGCCAGAACCAGGAAAGAGTAAAAGGCAGAAGATGAACCTGTTGAGTATTAATGTCCACACCAGAAAGCCAACAGCCAAATCCTGGATGAGAATGGTACCAACCGACAACCATTTCTGGCCTAATAAAAAGGGAGGGAAAACAACACTTCAAATTAAGGAGAAGACATCAATGGGAAAATATGGTTCATAGTATCTTGGAAACTAGAGAAAAACAACACAGGGTGAAGCAAAGATGGGGCATTAGTGACTAGACCAAATAATTAAACTATTAGAGAAGAACTCCTCGCCAAACAGATAATGAAAATGAAAGCATGAAGTTAAAGCAATCATCAAAAAGCATAGAAGAGATGTGGCCATGATGACGATGAAGATGTTCTTGATCATAGAGAAATATTAACCACTTTAGTGCTTTCAAAACTAACATATCATAACTAGAGCATTTACAAACCCATTTTAGATCAGAAATTGTAGCATTATAATTAATAGCAAAATGATCGAATGTGGGCTAGAATGATTGATAGGAATTTAGTCTTAGACAACAATATGCAAGTTAATTATCTTGGCTGCTAAGGCGTGTCAAAAAATGAGAAATATAAAATTAGACATCATCAGAAGTTTCAGGTTACAAACTCAGCATGAATATCATCAGCAAAAGAAGGATAAGATCCAACGCATAACAATTAATTCTAGTATTGGAGTTTGATCTTCCGTGGCAGTGACCAACTCCAGTCAAGAAATAAGTGATTATCAGTCTAGCACTTTATAACATGCTAATAAAGATGCACAAAGTATTGATGTTACGATGAAGGAATAAGAAAATTTTCTGCAAGCAAATGATGAGGTATTATGCTTGTGAGAAAGCTCTATCTGGAGCTAATTTCCGAAGCTAACCAGAGCTGCTAATCGCACTAGAATAATCACACATATCCTCCTCTCCCACCCCTCCTAAAACACTATTTCCCATTACTTTGGACAGCAGGAAGAGTCAACTTATCCTCCAGTTTACAGAACAAACTGAAACATGAGCCACACCTATCTTGTGATTGAACATAATATCTTGAGACAATAGATAGCAATGTTGTAAAAAGAAAGGCAATGGTGTCTCTCTTATTGTACTTTCTTTAGGATACCTCATCTTCTTTCTTGTAGCTCTTCTTTTTCACTAATAAAAGTTTCTTTTATATTAAAGAAAAATGAAGCAAAAACCAATCGTTAAATTCACAAGCATGGCTTGTCTATCATCCTAGCTAAGGTCGAAACATTCGAAACGGCAAAGATTTCCATTAGATAACCGTTCAATTAACATATGAGATCCAAGGTGTCACCTGCTATACCCCGCCATCAACTCCTCCCAGCTCTACTAGCAGACAGTGTTGTCAAATGGCGGCCATGGCGGTACGGCGTGGCGGATTCATGGGTCACCGCTATACGCTCTAATATAGCGATGTCCGCCTTTCAACGTTTCACAGGTATTATGGCGTTTCATGGCGGGCATAGCGGAATAGAGGTCCTCTTTTTTTTTTATTGGGCATGGGTTACTTTTTGGCTACACATGTGATTATTCCCCTCTTATATTATATTTACCTAATCCCAACAATCAACGTAATCAAATTTTATTTTATTTTCTTGCCTTCTTCCTTCTTTCTCCATCGTCCTTCTCTCTCCTCTCTTTTTTTTCTCCACAGTGTTTGATTTTTTTAATCTTTGTTTATGAATTTTTTTATATAAGGGGATTTTTTTATCCTCTCTTTTCCGTTTAAGACTCAAGGTTTTGATTGATGATTAAGGGTTTTCCATGTTCCGAGTCTCGTGTCCCTAATGACAGTTTGCTGCTCAAGATAGTGTCAAGAATTTTGAGATGTGAGACTTTTGAGTTATGCATTCTTGTTATGTTATGAGTAATGCATTCTTGTTATGTTATGAGTTATGCCTTTCGAGATATGCTAGTTAATGGTTGATTAATGACTTTTGAGTTAATGTTGTTTTTTGCTTTTTATTTAGATTATGCATTGTTTTATATATTTTTTGCATTATTTAGGTTTGGCCTTTTTTTGGCTTGCCGCCATGATCCGCTATCCGTGATTGACAACATTGCTAGCAGCTAAATTTCACTATCCTCTAACAGTAACTTTATTTTATCTACACATAATTCAAGCTTCATAGCTAAATTACCATCTAAAAAAAATAGCTAAATAACAGAACAAAAAGTCTTTATGCAATTCAACGCCAAGATTCAATCTTTCTACATATCAAGATTCAATCTTTCTACATATAACCATTACAGAAATTAAATAACAAGCTATCAATACAAATAAACAAAAAAAGAAAGATTAATACCTTCCAGTTTGCTTGAGCATATCAAGCATATTAGTCTGAAAAACGTGATCCACAGCCTCAACACTAACACCCGTACCACTCTGAGGCATAGCAAACACATCGACAACACGTACCGTATATTCATCCACAAAATCGCCAAGCATTAGCCCCATAACTTCCATTGGAACACCAGCTCTACCTATTTTTTTTACATCAAATCAATCAATTAAAACATCTTCAAAACCCTAATTTTCACCCAATAAATCATAAAATTAAATAAATGCAAAAACCTAGATTTAGTTACCGTGTTTGAGCATCTTGAGCAAGGCCAAAGAAGAAATATAGACTTGCTCCGATGTATCGAGAGTCGGAGAATCCGGTGGTGGATGGCTCAAAGATCCGCCGGCTCCGGCAAACATCCTTTGTAATCTCTCCATTCCTGACATTAGGTTTTTGCTCTCTCTCTCTCTCTCTCTCTCTATAGAAATAGAGAAGTTCTTTTAGCTGAGTTTTCTTTGGGAAGAAGACAACTTAGGAATTTTGTACTTTGCCCCTTCTACTTTGTGATCTGCTCTCTCCTGACCTATAGAAAACCACTGGGCCATTTTGTAATTATAATCTACAGGCCCAATATCCCAAAAGGAGTAAGGAGCTTAGTAGCCCATAAGCTTTTTCAGTTTCCATGTAACTATTATGAAAAAGTGAAGAATAATTATGATATGAAGCATGTCCATTGGACATTGCGGTATAAAATTGATCACATTAGTACAAAATGAAGAGAGAGTCAATTTTATAATGATATGATCAATTCTGCGATAGTTGCATTGGATTTTGTTTTCAAAACAACCCTTTTTTTCTAATTTTTCCAAAAAAAAAAAAAAACAAAATAATCTGACAAACCTTTATTTTCTTCCACAACAACACACTAAATCCTCACAAGGGATCATCTGTGATACTGTTATCTAACACTATAATCTTATTCATATTTAGCTTTATCTTATTTAATTTATGTGATATAACAAAAGTTTACATAATTAGAGTGTTACAGGGAGTGTCACGCAATATCTGAATTGTTGAATTTTTGGCGCTACTCTCACTCCACATTCACTATTTAAAACATTCCTAATTATGATTTTCTTATTCACATAAAAAATTTATAATATATGAATAAATTTTTTCTATAATTAAAGTATTGTAGGCATGACAGAGAAAATTCAAACCAAGCGACCAATCATTCTTCACAAAAAATTGTAAAAGATATTCTCGCTCATATATATAAAAAAGCTTAACTAAAAATTAATTAAGGGGATTATTTGAGCAACATAAAGGGCTTTTTAACATGTTTCCAAGGTCCCGTCAAATTACACAATACAAAAGCTATGAGTTATAGGGAAAGAGAGAAAAATAAAAGGAAAAGGAAAATGGATGGAAGCTACGGTTCCTAAGAATAATCTTACTTAGGATCAACCTTAACGTACGAAAACAAAATGATCCATTCAACTTTTCTTTTCCTTTTTTTTTTTTGACCGTAGAAAATGACCCATTCAATATAGAAAAATTCTGATATAGACCTGGCCTACAAGTGGGGACATAGACCACTTGGTCCACAATCACCCACATCCCCTCTTTTGATTAAAAAACAATAAAAACGCCTCAAACAATGCACCAAGTGGGGGAATATTTTTATTATTTTAATCAAAACTGTGATGTGGCTGAATGTGGACCAAGTGGTCTATGTCCCCACTTGTAGGTCTGGTCCATGACAGAATTGATCTTCAATATAACCCCATTAAATTTCTTCAAGAAAAAAATATGCCCCCCCATTAAATGGCAGTTCTAATCGTGTGACGCTTTTTGTGACAATTTAATTATGGAAATTTTTATTTTATAACTTAAATTTAAAAAAGATAAACTTACTAAAATATATGAACTCTACGGGGTAAATCGGATAAACTCTAAATGTGAACGCGATATAATTAAGGAATGTCAAAAATCATAAGGAGTATCACAAAAGATCATTGTGATTAAATGATGACCAATCAAGTCAAAGAAGCTAAAGACTTGTTTTGTAACATTAGCAAAATTAATTTCTGATCACTTTAACTACGAGTTAAACACAAAACCGCCAGTCAATTACTTGGGAAAGCAACTAAAGGCTTACCACTAGCATTTTTTCTCCTTTAAATGCAAATATTATCATTTTGTACATTCTATTAGATGAATGATATGACGCATATATGGAAGAAAAATCCTCCCCAAGTATTGGTGTAGAAAAGTCATAATTCTACTTCTCATGATCTCTCATCAACACAACTATGGCATGCAACAAAACAAACCATTCCCCTTGGGATTTAATCATCACATAGAGAAATAAACATCCTCTTGAACTTTCAAACCACCAAAATCTTGATTTGATCAACGTGAACCTTTGTAAGAACCCATTCAGGTCTACTCCTCTTCCAGTCAGCGTGTTTCTTTGTTTGGTCTTTTGTTTTATTTTTTTGGAATATAACATACATGCATTCAATGAACTTTGAACCATCTCTTAATTTGAAAGCGTATTTTATTAACAAGCTACTACCTTTAGGTAAGCTTATTTCCGTAAAAAGGATTCACAAAATATTTTATATCTATATATAACTTCTTTCTTATCTAGATTGATTATTTTTCCAAGTACAACTACCAGGTGAATCCAAAACCTTCAACTTATGGGCGAAATATAGGAAGGTCATTGCTCTAGTAAATTTCAAAATAGGGAAATTAGCCTATTTAGTCCCCCAGTAATTTTCGTTTAGCCCTGTATAGTTCCTAATGTTTAATTTCAGTCTATTTAGTCCCCCAGAAATTTTCGTTTAGCCCGTATAGTCCCCAATTTTTAATTTCAGTCTGTAAAGTTCCTTATCTATTTATGGGTTGCATATAGAGGTTCCACCACCTCTTCTGCGGCGGAATCAGGGCAGTTCCAAATTCATGTCATCCACGTGCTTAATGAGTAGGGGAATACTTATTAGTTTCAATCTATAAAATTTACAAAATACAAAAAATCAGTATAAAAATGGTTATAAAAAGGAAACTTCAAATTCTATTGCCCTAATTTGGAGGAACCCATTTGCCCTAAGTCCTCCGCATAAGAGGTGGTGGAACCTCTATATGCACCCCGTAAATAGGTAAGGGACTTTACAGGCTGAAATTAAATATTGGGGACTATATAGGCGAAATGAAATTTTTTGAAGGACTAAATAGGCTGAAATTAAACATTGAGGACTATACGGACGAAACGAAAATTTCTGGGAGACTAAATAAGCTGATTTCCCTTCAAAATATTTTGGGTGGGGTTGGGGGGGGGGGGCTAGATGCCATTTTCCTAAGGTCCAAATTTGATCTCTTTAATTAATATTAAATAACTCTTAGTTAATTATATAAGCCCTAACCCTGAATTAGTTAACCTTGGGGTTAATTGGTTAAACTTCTGTACCCTTGGTTAACTTTGGATTGACTATAATTAGAGGGTGTATTAGTAGTGGAGGAGATGAGCAATGGAGAGTATGCTAATCTTGTAATCTCTGATTCGTTTGAAAATCATTGTCTACTTACATATCTAAAATGAATAAAAAAATAGACATTCTAATTTCAATTCTAAAAGAAGGAAGTATGTACTTCTTTAAGTTTCAAAAGTAATATTTTTTTATTTTTCTTTACTAGAAAATTCCTAGTTACATAGGAAACTTGCCAAATTTGGGCAGTCTTTCGCCAGTTACAATGACTAGGCAATAAACAACCATATCTACAACAAAGTTTATATATAATACTAATATATAGACACATGGGTAATGTGCTATTTGTGCTGACTGCTGATCAATTTTCATTGCATTTAGAATAAAATTAGCTGAAACTTAGGCGAAATTTAAATTATGATACCGTCACTAATAAATAAAACTATTAATAAGACTTGTACTAGTAGAACTGTATTGCTTAAACTGAAAAAGATACTCATGAAAACCTACTTAAGACGAATATTTTAGAAAAGCAAATACCTAATGAATTTTTTTTTGGCTTAAATAATGCCCGTCTATATTTGTGTAGACTTTACACGATAATGATGGACCACCTTTTTTTTTCCCTTTGTACTTAAGGATGGAACGCCTAGTTGATGGAATGATTTCCCAAAAAATAAAAAAATCTTTTTGACTTTTACGTAGTTTCTTTTTTAAAAAAAATCTTTTATCTCAAGTCCTATCTTATTCTTCCGTTCGTAGATAATTGCCATGTGTTACTATAAACCCTTATCCTAAATGAGATATGTTTGAAATGTTGACTGATATATAAACATGAGTACTGTCAATCCCATAAATCGCGTTTGCGAACGCGCGAGCTTGGAGTGTGACAGTTAAATCTCTATATTTTAGAGTTATTTAAAAGAAAAATTGACACTTGATAGATAATTATTGATGAAACATAAAGATAGACAGAAGATTTGTTTATTTTTCTTCCAGTGACGCGACAAAGCCTCCAGCGTCAGTTATTACAATTCTCGTATCTCAAGTTGTATGAAGAGAAGAAAACTGTTGAAACTTCTTCTTGCTTAAATTTCCACAGTGTTTAATATGTCCTAAAACTAGTAGTCCAGTCAAAGTGGAAATGTAAAATTTTCCACCATATTTTTTTTTGGCTTGAACAAACTTTATTTTAACTCTATAAATATGCCCAAATGCTCAACAACAAGAACTCACAACACATTTCAAGATAATTTCCTGGCTCTATCAAATAAAAACCCTAAAACTTTTCCTTGTGCTCTTTTTTTTGCTCTCTATACTTGATTTTGTTCATTTTATTAACTCTTGAGAAATGGAGAAATTAGCCATGTCCAACTTGCATTTGCAACCTCCAACTTATGGAAAGAGCATCACCATTCTTAGTATTGATGGTGGAGGGATAAGAGGAATTATCCCCGGTGTGATCCTTGCGTTTTTGGAATCTGAGCTTCAGGTTCGTAACTTATTATTATTATTATCTTGCTTATGCATGCATACGTTTCTGGATTAAAATACTTTAGTGACAATGTGATAACTCAATTGATTAGAAACACTTCTTATCGCTTTTATAAAAGTCCTCATTCAACCACAATTGTGCCCATCAGTGTATAAAAGAAGAAGGATACTCTCCATATTTCACGCATCCTACTCCCCATGACGGAGCTAGCACCCCCACCCCCACAAATCTTTAAACTTGTAATTTTTCCTTATATAATTTGAATATTTTTACAAATATTATTAGTAAAATTTAACTTTTGCATCCCAAGAACATGTAACTATAACTTTAGCCACCAACATGAAATTTCTAATTCTGACTATATTTAGTCCAAGAAAAAACAGATATGTTTTTATTTGCATGAACATGATATTTCATCGTCCTAATTAACTCATTTGTTTTGATCTGAGTGCAGAAATTGGACGGGGAAGATGCCCGACTCGCCGACTACTTCGATGTCATTGCCGGAACAAGTACAGGTGGTCTTGTGACAGCAATGCTAACAGCACCAAATGGAAAGAACCGTCCTTTGTATGCTGCTAAAGACATCACCAATTTCTACCTTGAAAATTCTCCTAAAATCTTTCCCCAAGAACAAAGGTACGTAATTAATCAGCCTTATTAAAGTCTGCTAACATGATCATTTAATTTATACCTTAATATATATATATATATATATATATATATATATATATATTTCTGTTATTGATGATCCTATAAAATAAAATAATCAGGAACGTGTTCGTTGAAGCTGTGAAATTACTAAATCAAGCTCTACGAGGACCCAAGTACGATGGAAAATATCTCCATAATATGATCAAAGAAAAACTGGGCGAAACAAAACTAGATCAGACATTGACTAACGTTGTCATACCTACTTTTGATATCAAGCTATTACAACCAACCATCTTCTCCACATATGCGGTTCGTTTAACAATTTTTTATTGATATCCATTTCCGTCCATACTCTCATTATTAGAGATTTAATGAGTTATGTTATTATTGTTGTATTTATTTTTCAGGCTAAGAAGCATACCACGCTAGACGCCTTATTATCAGACATATGCATCGGAACTTCAGCTGCTCCTACGTATTTTCCAACTCATTATTTTGAAACAAAAAATTCTGATGGGAGTATCAAACAATTCAATCTAACTGATGGTGGTGTCGCAGCTAACAATCCGGTACGTTTATCTAAATCTAATTATATCTTTTATGAGCAAAAGCTCTATTGTTTGACACTTGGGATAGGTGACGCCTGATTCAAAAGATTTTGAAAATTACTATTTTACCCTTTTAATTTTCTTTTTCAAAGAAACCCCTTTAAAAAGTTAAATTTTGTACCCAAAATAATTTATATAGTCATTTGATATATTTTAATGTACGACTCGCTCCTAACCCAAAGTTGTTGGATACGAATAATGACAATTCGGTTGCTACTCCGTCGATAACTAGCGACTCGATTTTCAGTCGTTAAATGGGTCGTCTGTAATCGGTCGCTATTCGACTCAGAGATGCAAAATATCTGACCACATGGTTCGGTCACTATTATTAGATTAGCTACGAAAAAGTCCATCGTTATTTAACTGTTTTCATCTCCATGGTAATTGTAACTTCATCTTTACTCACAAGCCAGCCATCTCTATGGTAATTGTAACTTCATCTTTAATAAATTTCAGGCATTGGTTGCGATAAACCAAGTCACAGCCCAGGTAATGGGAGGAAATGCTGATTTCACGGACATGAAGCCGAATCAGTACAATAGATTTATTGTTCTATCTCTAGGAACTGGAACTGCAAAAGTGGAACAAAAATATGATGCAAAGGATGCAGCTAACTGGGGTATGTTAGGATGGCTAGTAAATGGTGGATCAACCCCATTGGTCGATGTTTTCACTCAAGCAAGTGCTGATATGGTCGATTTTCACCTTTCTACCCTTTTTCAAACTCTTCAATCTGCGGAAAATTACCTTAGAATTCAGGTATTTTTTAATATAAATAATATTTTTTTCGTTCCAAATTAAATGTTCAATTTTTTATACAGAATGTCATTTTCTATTTTTTCCTCAAACTATTTGCAGGATGACACGTTAACTGGTGATCTATCTTCCGTGGATATCTCCACCAAAGAGAATTTGGAAGGTCTTGTGAAAGTTGGTGAAAATTTGCTCAAGAAACCAGTTTCAAGGGTTAACTTGTTGACTGGTTTTTATGAACCTCTAAATAATGGAACAAATGAGGATGCCCTCAAAAAGTAAGAATCTAATGTTTTAATTACTATAGCATTTTACATTTTTCTTTTTTAAAATTTGAAGTATATTATTAAACTGATCTTCTTGTAGGTTGGCTGATACACTATCCAAGGAAAGGAGGCTTCGTCTGGTTAGATCACCAACAGGGCGCCAAGCCATGGCCAAGAAATATTAGTTCCGACAGCAGCTTAATTTCAAATTTAATTTGTAATTCATGTTGTTGGAAGAATAATTTATTTTGATTTTATTTGTTTATGTAGAATAATAAATCCAAAAAAAAATAAAAATGTATCGGGGTGGTTATCATAGTGTCAAGAAATAAAGTGATTGATTCATGGTTCTATTATTCATAACTCCTCTGCTTTCACATGAAAAGATAAACAAAGGAGAAAAAATCCAACGTTGTTAATAATATTCTCGTATCAGTACGATGAACTATTTGTACTTGCATGCAAGCTCACAAATGATATGCATGTTTTTCTGCACATTTACATTATTAAAATTCATCATAATGACCACTCACATAATATGAATAAAAAATATGAATCATTAGCTATTATTTATACTCCCATAGTTACTCCATAGGAGTATAAAGTACACGTAATTATCGAGGCATGATAAAAATTATGAATTACATATAAATGTTCATAACTCTTCTTCCAGTCAGCAGATGTTTGGTGGATATGTTTAATCCATTTATGTTATGGTTCATCTTCACATTAGTGTATATATTCTGTTGTATCCGGTTTTCTACATGAATTCTCTAATTTATCTTATAAATACGAAAATACGAATCCAATTGTGAAGTTAAGAAACTTTGGATTTTTTTTTTTTTTTTACAAATTCTTTGATATTGTTGATAAGTTAATATAAACTCAGTCTAATTTTCTCTGGCTTTGGACAATGACTCTTATCTTGTTTGACGTACTTCTGAGTTATGAAAACTCCTCTCATTTTCTCATCTCATCAGAGGCCTTAAAATCGATTTTTTTTTCCAGGCAAGTAAGCTTGTTGACTCCAAAAGATTCAAGAGCATGTGAGTTGACTCTCTCTAAGGGCTAGTTTGGCCAAGGCAACTATTATCATAAGAAGACTTAGCAAACAATTATCATAAGATTAAGATAAAGAGTGACTCTTGTTGGACTTTTACAATTTTTACTTTTCTTTTTTTAGAACATAAATTTTTTTTTTTTTTTTTTTAACTTTTCTGTACTTGAACAATTTGCGGAACTGACGTTACAGATTTTTTTGATATTTTCGAGTAAAAACAAGCACATGACCAACAAATGCCGGTCTTCCTAGAGGTAAAAACGTCCACTAACATATTAAAATATTTGACCCACTTTTAAACCATATTTTCCAACCCACCCGACTACCTACCTAACATATGGAATGAAGATGAACACGGGTAAAAAAAGATGCTAGGCAGTGAAGACCGACTTAGAATATCTTGATGATATAAATATGAATTTTTTTTTATTTTTTGTGTGTGTTTTACATGGTCCCCTGGAGCTATTTTTATTGAATTTCTTGATGACTAGTTCTTTCTATTTGTTCTTGGCTTGTAGTATGATATGGTTTATTGGGATGGAGCTGAGAATAAAGAACTCAAAATTGCACCAATAACAAAGGAACAAAGATCGAAAAGAATGTAATTTTTGTATACTTTTCAAAAAACAAAAAGAAAGAGAGGACGGGAGTTGATGTGCTTTTACCTTTAAAAAATATCATTTTTTTGGGTATTTTGGAGGTGTGTATTTGAGTATTGTTGGAGAATTAATTAATAAAGTGGACTGATTTTATCAAATTTAATTGTGTGTTCCACCGCTTAGTTTTAAAGTGTTTTGAATTCATCGCAGTAGTGGGTTGCATGAAGCTTCGCGACGATATATAACACATGAGGAAACTAATTCTCAGTGTGAATGAAAATTTTGGTTAAAGTGGAGAGGTTATGGATGGAGTGTGATGGCATATCCCACACTCGGCCATGAGACCGATTAAAACCTGCTTTATAAAGCGACTAGCTAGTACTAGTGATCTTAAACAAGTGAGTAAGGGGTACCTCGCGCGCCGTCCCGTCTCGTCTCGCCGCGCAGCGCCGCGTCACGCGTGATCCCTCGCCGGGAAGGCAGTAATATCTTTTTGGACAAAATTACCGTAATAGTCCCTAAAGTATTGAGTAACCGCAAATGAGTCACATAACCTTTGTGTAATTGGGCGTAATGGTCCTTCCATCGGCTTTCTCCAGCAGCTTTTGAGAATCGCCACATTACCTCACTACGGAAGTGGGAGTTACCCACGTTCTCCACTACGAGGTGAGTGAGAGAGGGCTACCTTGCAGCTCCGACCGCTATAAAAGGCGCCTCCTCTCATAATTTATCGCTACTGAAATAATTCTCCCTTCTACATTTCGCATTCCATACATACTAGTTAAGAGAGTTCCGACACGTAAAGGTTCAAGTTCCCGCTACTAAGCTTCGGTAAAGCAGAGTGTATGGGCGTCAGTACTTGGGAACTCGTTGCTCTTGTAGGCCTCGAAGAAAATAGGCGAGCAAATAGAGAGTTTAAGTGGCAATTGGTTTAACTACTACCTCGCCCAGTGATTAAATCCCAAATCATTTCGTTTATATTTTAGTTCTGTTTACTTTTTATATTCGTAATGTAAGGACTAACAAGTATCGATCTGGGAGCATCAGTGGTGGTTGAGAATGGGGAGGGGGTGTGCTTGAGAGGTTGGCGAGAGGTGGTTTTTTGATTGAAGATGGTGGAATGTGGTAGGAGTGTTTAGAGAAAGAACAAGAAGAGATGTGATATGTGGGGTGCAGATAGGCAGTCGGGTGCGTCGGGAAATATGGTTTAAAAATGGGTAAGATGTTATAATATATTAGTTGACATTTTTACTCCTATGAAGATCCACACATGTTGGTCACGTATTTATTTTTGCTCGAAAATGTCGAAAAAATCTATAACGGCAGTCTCGTAAATTGTTTAAGTCCAAAAAATTACAAAAAAATAATTTATATCTAAAATAATTTATATCTTAGGAAGTGGAATACTAATCTGTTGGCGCCAAACTAGGTTGACGTATGATTAATAATCCTGATAGGTTGTGGGCAACAGTGCTTTGGAAGAAATATGGTAACCCACTTAATCAACCTAGTAAGAGACAATGTACATCATATATTTGGGCTGAAATTGTGCACGGAATGAGTATCTTCACTCATGTCGCGGATCCCAAACAGTTCCAAATTAAGGAGGCTTACAATAGTTTTTGCCCTCAGATGGGAATCAAAATGCTACACAGTGGCAGAAGATTTGGAAGCTCAAAGGTCCACAAAGGGGTAACATGCTGCTTTGATAGGCGAGGCATGATAAATTACCTACCAAGAGCCTTCTCTTCAATAGATATTGTGTGGAAACTTCATGATGTGCCCAATGTGGCTAAGTAGAAATAAGCTTTCATACCCTACGTGACTGTGGGTTGGTTAACAGAGTATATGAGAATCTGGTACCGTCCTTGTGAAGGTTATGAGTCAGTCTCATAAGAACGGTCATATGATTGAATTTTCGTAAATTAAGAGGAGAGCTTCTTCCTTTCCACATCAACAAAATAGTTTCTCCAATTTTGGAGGAGCTTGGATGTTTATCACTAAAAAATAAAATAAATTATTGTTGCCTCCACCCATCCATTTTTTAGTCAATTTAGCAAGTAAATTTATATAATTAAATAATATATTTTTTCTTTCTATTTACTTCAATTCCACAAATCTCAGTTTACTTCACTCTACCCTCCCCTAGAGAAAATAATTGGTACCATTCCCCCTCCCCCTTCCCTTCCACGAACCAAACAAAGTCTCCAACAAGCCCAATAATGTTTAACTTGGATAGTTGGATGGGTTTTGTTTTAAAAACAACCTTATTTTTCCCAAAAAAACAAAAGAATCTGATAAACATATATTTTCGAGAAAACGACTCCATATATACATAAATAGTTTTTACTTTTCTATTTTTTTCAGTAAAATTTTATTTTAGTTATTTCTATACATAAATTATTTCTGAACTAGTACTTTTGTCATTTTAGTGTAAAATTAGTAGTTTTGAACATGTGTTATATACATATTTGCTATTCTTAAGGGTATTTTTGTCAATTCAAATCTTATAAAATTGGAGATATGTGCCGAACATGTGATTAAAAGTGATAGAAAATTACCAATTTTAGACCAATTTGACAAAAGTAGTAGTTCAAAAATAGTTTATATATGGAAAAAGTTAAAATAAAAGTTTATTGACAAAATGAGAAAAATAAAAACGGTTTATATATAGGGAGCTTTCTCTATATTTTCTTCCACAACAACTTACTAAATCCTCACAACGGACCGTTTGTGTAACACTAATTTTATTTATACTTAGATTTATCATATTTAGTTTTGATTATGTGAATAAAATATTTTCGTAATTAAAGTGTTATAGAGGATTTGAACCGTCGAATTCTTGATGCTATTATCACTCCTTGTTCACCCTTTGCAAGATTCATAATTATGATTTTCTTATTCACACGTAAGTTCATCTTATTTACTTTATAATACAAGAATAAACATTTATAATTTATTTAGATCTTTTTTATACACTCGATGTGAGACTTCATATTTTAACAAGATCTGTCAAATAATTATACAAAACAAAAGCTATGAGTTATAGGGAAAGAAAGATAAAGAAAAGGAAAGTGGATGGAAGCAAGGAATCCTAAGAATAATCTTACTGAGGATCGATCTTAACGTACGAAAATAAAATTACCCATTCAACTATTATTTTTTACTGTAGAAAATGACCGATTCAATATCATCAAGAAAAAAATGCCACATTAAATGCCACATCAAAGGTGTCTACTCGCTATTCACGGTAGTGGGTTCGATACCCTCCTCCTACGTGGTTCGTGGGGCAAGTTTTAAAATCTCCCTTTCCAGGGCACCATCCTCCTCTTATGAGGCACCTCTATCCTCTACATGAGGCAACCGCCCAGTCGGATTTCAAAAAAAGAAAAAAGGAAAAAATGCCACATTAAATGGCTGTTGTAATCTTGCGTGACGCTTTTGTGATATTGGTGAAAATCGTCTATACTCGTCTGTGTACTTATTATTGTGCCCAACCAATAAGAATTCGTAATGTGATAATTTTTTTTAATTATATATACACATGGTAAATTGTGATTGGTTGGGCACATGAATTGGTACACAGAGGGTACAAATAATTATTGTCCCTGTGATACATGTCAATCCGGCTCCTATGCAGAACAGCTTTTTTTCTGCACATGTGGAACATCTTTTTTACCTTGAGAATAAGTGTTCTTAGCTTAACAACACCTGTTCATTTTAAATCAATTTCGGCCGTTAAAATTTTAATTCAACGGATGACATTCCGTTCCGCACGTGCAGAACAAAATCTGTTCCGCATAAGAGCCTTGGTGGATACCTGTGATATTTTATTTATAGAAGGTTTCAATCATATAATTTAAATTAAAAAGGATAAACTCACTAAATATATGAACTGTAAGTGTAAATCGATAAACTCTAAATGTAAATATTAAAGAAGTGTCAGTAAAGATTCATGTGATTAAATTATGACAAATCATGGGAATCGGGTAGCCCAAGTGGTAAAACGACTTAATCCAAGTCTCGCAAGACTCAGAACTCAGTGCAGGATAGTGCAGTACAGAACAGATCAGAACAGAGGTTTCAGAACAGAACAGAACAGTGGACTGCACAGGTGCGGTTTTCAGAAAAATGAGTTTTAAACTTGTGCAAAGGTGCACCAAAACATTACTCAACCCATAAGTGACCAAAGGGACTCAACGAAGCAACAATTAATGACCAAATAAGAACAAGAAGTAAGTGAGATAACCACATTCTTCGCACCTAAACGATTTCATAACCAAGTGTACGACAAACACCACGCTTTTCCCATTCTATACACCTGAATACGACCTCGTCTAAACACTTAGAACATCGACACTCGCTATGACACACTCCCACCACATGAGCTCACTTATCTATTCACTACTACTCAGGAATAACGATAGTGGTCCCAGTTATCAACCAAACTAGGACGGTTCAGTAAAACACGTGGGTTCGGGTTGCCCCCCAAACGACGGGGCACAGATTTTAAGGTTCAATCCATTACATTGTCTCATCATCCCCCATCAGGGACTCCACAAAACCACTACCGTATCTAATGATTGGTCCCACTAGATGAAGACCCAGTACAGAACAGAGCAGAAGACCTCTTGGGGTCACATAACATATCAGAACAGAAGGCGGACGGAACTTGCTGACTAGAGTTCCTAGACACGAGCTCACACGGGGGCGACGACATGGTCGACCATAACCACTTAGGACAACATCAACGACTCCAAGTAAGACCAAAATGCAATCAATCAAGGAGGCAATTACAGTCAGATTTCCAAAACAGTAACATAACAGTTCATAGGCAGTTTATGCGAGTATAGCAATTTATGATAGCATTAGAAAAGCGATTACAAGACATGCTCAATTTACCCAATTCAAGTAGGCATCAATTAAATTAACAATTAACATCAAATACTCAATCTATAGCAGTTCATGAAATTGAATATCCCAAATACAGTAAAAACATGCCAGGACACTATATCAGTATTAATCATAATTACAGTACAGGAATCAACATAGGAAAGCGAGGTCCTACCTGTTACGGAGATAAAATAATGACAACCCGAAATCAGTTCTGACAGTTCACTTCCGGGACGGTAACTTTCTGCTGGAACCTCCGATTCACGATTCGTCTGCGCTGACTCGAAGGCCTTTCAATTCTTTTCAAAATCGATATACTGTGGGTCGAAAACGGAGATTAATAACCCTCTCAACCGTCCCGTCGAAGTTCTTGGCAGAATGTTTAAACGCTAAAAAAAATATTTGTTCTTGTTCTTCCTGTGCGGCTTAGAGCCGCTTCCTTCTTGTTGGCACGATTTCCAACGCTGCCCCCTGACCTAATGTTTGATGATTGATTGCCAAATCATTGGCTCCCTTTTAAAAATTTCTTCGACCTGCGGCTTAGAGAGAGCCTCAAGACTTGCTTCCTGTGATTAAACTTTCTTTTTCCTTTGTCATTCACGGCACAATTCTTCTGCCTTAATTATAACCGCACGACTCCCCAGGAACCCTCCACCACTTAATGCCCACGTTCTCTTTATTTCTTTATTTTTCTTCTTGCTTTTTGATCCCACGAAATCCCAAGAGTCCCTTTTATTCTTATTTATTTTAATTTCCATCAATTATCTAATTAAAATTACACATGTAAGTGAATTACAAATAAATCCTCAAACTATGTTACGCGTGCGAAACGCCCCTCAACAAAACGTACACGAAACAAAACACAACATGTTATAAAAATAATTATAGATGTAATACATAATCGCATTTTAAAAATATTACGTGCATACAGCTTAATCGTGAAAAATTAATTTACACGTCAAATATCACGTAAGCAAAAGTTACGGGTTTCAAATTCATCTTCACATTAGTGTATATAACAGAATCCGGTTTTCTACATGAATTCTCTAATTTATCTTATAAATACGAAAATAAGAATCCAATTGTAAAGTTAAGAAACTTTGGAATTTTTTTTCTTTTTACAAATTCTTTGATATTGTTGATAAAGTTAATATAAACTCAGTCTAATTTTCTCTGGCTTTGGACAATGACTCTTATTTTGTTTGACCTACTTCTGAGTTATGATAACTCCTCATTTTCTCATCTCATCAGAGGCCTTAAAATCGATTTTTTTTTTTCCAGGCAAGTAAGCTTGTTGACTCCAAAAGATTCAAGAGCATGTGAGTTGACTCTCTCTAAGGGCTAGTTTGGCCAAGGCAACTATTATCATAAGATTAAGATAAAGAGCGACTCTGGTTGAACTCTTACAATTTTTGCTTTTCTCTTTTTAGAATATATATATATATATATTTTTTTTTACTTTTCTGGACTTGAACAATTTACGGAATTGCCGTTATAGATTTTTTTGATATTTTCGAGTAAAAACAAGCACATGACCAACATGTGCCGGTCTTTCTAGGGATAAAAACGTCCACTAACATATTAAAATATTTGACCCACTTTTACCTACCTAACATATGGAATGAAGATGAACACGGGTAAAAAAGGAAGCTTGTCAGTGAAGACCGACTTAGAAAAAGCGTATGATAAGATTTGTGGGAAGTTCCTGGAGGAAACACTCCCTGTGTGTGTTATATATTGTTTGGAGTAGTAAGGCGAGGGAGAGCTAATAGATTGGAAAAATCTCTATTGTATTCTTGTTTTTCCACCATAATGAGAGTATGTGCTCGCCTTACTCGTGCATGTAGGTCAATTGACTGAACCACGTAAATCATTGTGCCCCTTTATCACTTTTTTATTGAGATTTGCTTGTTTGATAGAATTGAGAGGAGATTAATTTCCTAACAAAAATATCTGGGCAAAACCCAAATCTACAATTCTAGGGGTAATTTTTTATTTTATTTATTTCTTTGTGTTTTTTTCCCTCTGCATTACTGAGATTATGGTCTTTTTCTTGAATATCTTGATGATATAAATATGATATTTTTTAATTTTTTAATTTTTTTTTGTGTTTTACATGGTCCCCAGAAGCTATTTTGATTGAATTTCTTGATGACTAGTTCTTTCTATTTGTTCTTGGCTTGTAGTCTGATATGGTTTATTGGGATGGAGCTGAGAATAAAGAACTCAAAATTGCACCAATAACAAAGGAACAAAGATCGAAAAGAATGTAATTTTTGTATACTTTTCAAAAGACAAAAAGAAAGAGGGGACGGGAGTTGATGTGCTTTTACCTTTAAAAAATATCATTTTTTTTTGGTATTTTGGAGGTGTGTATTTGAGTATTGGGATTGGGAGCATTGGTGGTGGTTGAGAATGGGAGGGGTGCGCCGGAGAGGTTGGCGAGAGGTGGTTCTTTTGATTGAAGATGGTGGAATGTGGTAGGAGTGTTTAGAGAAAGAAGAAGAAGAGATGTGATATGTGGGGTGTAGATGGGTTGGGTAGGCAGTCAGGTGCGTCGGAAAATATGGTTTAAAAGTGGGTCAGATGTTATAATATATTAGTTGACATTTTTACTCCTATGAAGATCCGCACATGTTGGTCACGTACTTATTTTTGCTCGAAAATGTCGAAAAAATCTTTAACAGCAGTCTCGTAAATTGTTTAAATCCAAAAAATTACAAAAAAATAGTTTATATCTAAAAAGAGAAAAACAAAAATTGTTAAAGTATAAAAAGAGCCATTTACTCTAAGATAAAAATCAATAGAAACTCATCTTCATTTGCGGAAATTTAGAAAAACCTGGCAGAACGTGATTCGAATTTCTTAGCATTCTTGAATCTCAACTGATCTATGAGTATAACCAAATTTTGAAACAAGAAGAATTGTACTGGTATAAAAAATCTTAGGTCAAATGGCTTGCAGAAGGCAAAAAGCAATACACGGTACTTCCATCTGACTACGGTGGCCAGAAGAAGCAAGAGTATGATACTAAAACTGAAGAATAACGATGGTTTGTGGGTAGAGGATGAGCTGATACTGAAAAACATGGCGAGAGACTTCTATGTTGAACTCTACTCAGTGGAAATGATTGGCAGTTCGGATAGGCGGCCTCCCAAAAGAGTACATCATCCACTACTATCACATGTGAAAATTAGATTGTTACACCGGAGAGTTTCATGCCCGTGATCAAAGCAGCAATATTCCAAATGGCGCCCTATAAGGCTCCCGACCTAAATGGTCTGCCACCTATATTTTTTCCGGAGAAAATGGATATCTGTAGGTGAGACTGTTGTGAAGTTTGTGGAAGAAGCCTTCATATCTTCTTCCTTCTCCCCCTGGCATGAATATCACCATAATTACTCTGATACCAAAAAATTGATAATCCGACTAACATGGGTCAGTTCCGTCCAATCTCCCTGTATAATGTGGTGGTGAAATGTATCACTAAGATTCTTGCCAATAGAATCAAACCCTTGATGGATAAACTTGTAGGTGAAACTCAATCTTCTTTCATTCCAGGTAGACAAGCGGTGGATAACATAGTTCTTGTTCAAGAAACAATACATGGAATGAAAGATGAAAACGGGTAAAAAAATGATGATTGGCAGTGAAGACCGACTTAGAAAAGTGTATGATAGGATTTGTGGGAAGTTCTTGGAGGAAACACTCACCGATGTGGGGTTTGCGAAAGAGATTAAAGACTTAATCCTACATTGTGCTTCCTCAGAGAAATGGTTGAGGCAAGGAGATCCTCTTTCCCCATACCTGTTTGTCCTCTGTATGGAGAATTAGGCCAAAAAATTGAAGAATCGGTAGGGAATGGGAAATGTAAACCAATTCGAACTTCACGGAGTGGCCCGAAAATTTCACGTCTTCTTTGCGGATGACCTATTCCTCTTTGGAGAAGCCTCGGAGAAACAAGAAGAAGAAATGGAATCTATTCTCAAAGATTTTTGTGAACTTTCAGGGAAGAAGATTAATATGCACAAGTCTAAGTTGTTTGTCTCGCCCAACACAAGGCCTCAAGTTGCAAAGTCTCTCAGTAAAAAATTTGCCATCCCATTAACGTTAGACTTGGAACACTACTTGGGGGTACCAATTGTTCACAGTAGACTTTCGAAGCATATATATGGCTATATCTCATCCAAAGTGAAAAATATGTTAACCAGATGGAAGACAAAATTTCTATTGCGGGCGGCCCGATGTATTCTGATCAAGTCGGTCACAACTGCTATATCCAGTTATTCCAAGCAAAGCATTAAACTTCCGATATCGGTAATTGAAGATCTCGAGCACACTCATAGAGCCTTCTTTTGGGGAGAGGGGGAATGAGAGGGGAAATTTCACCCTATGACATGGGAGAATGTGAGTAAACCGGTTGAATGGGGGGAATAGGTGTAAAATGTCTAAGGAAGTGGAATACTACTCTGTTAGCGCCAAACTGGGTTGACGTATGATTAATAATCTGGATAGAATTGGCAACAGTGTTTTGGAAGAAATATGGTAACCCACTTAATCAACCTAGTAAGAGACAATGTACATCTCATATTTGGGCTGAAATTGTGCACGGAATGAGTATCTTCACTTATGTCGCGGATCCCAAACAGTTCCAAATTAAGAAGGCTTACAAGAGAGCTTTTGCCTTCAGATGGGAATCAAAATGCTACTCAGTGGCAGAAGATTTGGAAGCTCAAAGGTCCACAGAGGGGTAACATGCTGCTTTGGTAGGCGAGGCATGATAAATTACCTACCAATAGCCTTCTCTTCAATAGATATTGTGTGGAAACTTCATGATGTGCCCAATGTGGCTAAGTAGAAACAAGCTTCCATACCCTACGTGACTGCGGGTTGGTTAACAGAGTATGGGAGAAACTGGTACCATCCCTGTGAAGGTTGTGAGTCAGTCTCATAAAAACGGTCATATGATTGGATTTTCATAAATTATGAGGAGAGCTTCTTCCTTTCCACATCAACAAAATAGTTTCTCCGATTTTGGAGGAGTTTGGATGTTTACCACTAAAAAACAAAATAATTTTTCTCAATTTTCTATTGTTGCCTCCACCCATCCATTTTTTTTTGTCAATTTAGCAAGTAAATTTATATAATTATATAATATATTTTTTCTTTCTATTTATTTCACTTCCACAAATCTCAGTTTACTTCACTCTACCCTCCCCTAGAGAAAATAATTGGTACCATTCCCCCTCCCCCTTCCCTTCCACGAACCAAACAAAGTCTCTAACAAGCCCAACAATGTTTAACTTGGATAGTTGGACTGGGTTTTATTTTAAAAATAACCCTATTTTTTCCAAAAAAACAAAAGAATTTGATAAACATATATTTTCGAGAAAACGACTCCATATATACATAAATAGTTTTTACTTTTCTATTTTTTTCAGTAAAATTTTATTTTAGTTATTTCTATACATAAACTATTTCTGAACTAATACTTTTGTCATTTTAGTGTAAAATTAGTAGTTTTGAACATGTGTTATGTACATGTTTGCTATTCTTAAGGGTATTTTTGTCAATTTAAGTCTTATAAAATTGGAGTTATGTGCAGAACATGTGATTAAAAGTGATAGAAAATCACCAGTTTTAGACTAATTTGACAAAAATAGTAGTTCAAAAATAGTTTATATATGGAAAGAGTTAAAATACAATTTTATTAACAAAATGAGAAAAATAAAAACGGTTTATATATAGGGAGCTTTACTCTATATTTTCTTCCACAACAACTTACTAAATCCTCACAACGGACCGTTTGTGTAACGCTAATTTTATTTATACTTAGATTTATCGTATTTAGTTTTGATTATATGAATAAAATATTTCCGCAATTAAAATGTTATAGAGGATTTGAACCGTCGAATTCTTGATGCTATTATCACTCCTTGTTCACCCTTTGCAAGATTCATAATTATGATTTTCTTATTCACACGTAAGTTCATCTTATTTACTTTATAATACAAGAATAAACATTTATAATTTATTTAGATCTTTTTTATACACTCGATGTGAGACTTCATATTTTAACAAGATCTGTCAAATAATTATACAAAACAAAAGCTATGAGTTATAGGGAAAGAAAGATAAAGAAAAGGAAAGTGGATGGAAGCAAGGAATCCTAAGAATAATCTTACTGAGGATCGATCTTAACGTACGAAAATAAAATGACCCATTCAACTATTATTTTTGACTGTACAAAATGACCGATTCAATATCATCAAGAAAAAAATGGCACATTAAATGCCACATCAAAGGTGTCTACCCGCGATTCATGGGTTTGATACCCTCCTCCTACGTGGGGCAAACTTTAAAATCTCCCTCTCTAGGGCACCATCCTCTTCTTGTGAGGCACATTTCTCTCCTACATGGGGCAACCGTCTAGTCGGGTTTCAAAAAAAAAAAGAGGAAAAAATGCCACATTAAATGACTGTTATAATCTTGCGTGACGCTTCTGTGATACATGTGAAAATCGTCTATACTCGTCTGTGTATTTATTATTGTGCCCAACCAATAAGAATTCGCCGTGTGATCATTATTTTTAATTATATATACACATGGTGAATTGTGATTGGTTGGGCACAGGAATTGGTACACAGACGGGTACAAATAATTATTGGCCCTATGATACATGTCAGTCCAGCTCCTAAGCAGAACATCTTTTTTCTTGCACATGCGGAACATTTTTTTTACCTTGAGAATAGGTGTTCTTAGCTTAACAACACCTGTTCATTTTAAATCAATTTCGGCCGTCAAAATTTTAATTCAACACTGTGATATTTTATATATAGAAGGTTTCAATCATATAATTTAAATTAAAAAGGATAAACTCACTAAAATATATGAACTGTAGGTGTAAATCGATAAACTCTAAGGGTAAATATTAAAAAAGTGTCACTAAAGATTCATGTGATTAAATTAGGACAAATCAAGTCAAAGCAGCTAAAGAACTTTTTATTTTTTATTTTTTTACGTTGACAAGAAATAGTATCTACTCTTAAAAAATGATTTAAACACACGAAAAGCAGTCAATTACTTGATTGTCAAAGCAACTAAAGGCTTACCACTAGCATTTTTTTCTCATTTAAATTGCAAATATTATCATTTTGTACATTCTATTAGATGAATGATATGACGCATATATGGAAGAATCCTCCCCAAGTGTTGGCGTAGAAAATTCATAATTCTACTTCTCATTATCTCATCAACATAACGTTGGCATGCAACAAAACAAACCATTCCCCCTGGGATTTAATATCATCACACAGAAAAATAAACATCGTCTTGGACTTTCAAACCACCAAAATCTTGATTTGGTCTACTCCTCTTCCAGTTAGCATGTTTCTTTGTTTGGTCATTTATGTATCCAATGAACTTTGAACGACCTCTTGATTTGAAAGCGTGTTTTATTAATAAGTTATTACCTTTTATCGAACATATTGATTTTTTTGAGGGGGGGAGGGGGGGGTCTAGATATTTCCTAAGGTCCATAATTGATCTCTTTAATTAATATTAATTAACTCTTAGTTAATTATATAAGCCCTAACCCTGAATTAGTTAACCTTAGGGTTAATTGGTTAAACCTCTGGACCCTTGGTTAAGTTTCGATTGACTATAATTAGAAGGTGTATTAGTAGTGGAGGAGATGAGCAATGGAGAGTATGTTAATCTTGTAATTTCTGATTCATTTGAAAATCAATGTCTACTTTCATATCTAAAAGTAATCTTTTTTTATTTTTCTTTACTAGAAAATTCCTAGTTACATAGGAAACTTGCCAAATTTGGGCACTCTTTCGCCAGTTACAATGACTAAGCAATAAACAACCATATCTACAACAAAGTTTATATATAATACTAATATAGACACATGGGTAATGTGCTATTTGTGCTGACTGCTGATCAATTTTCATTGCATTTGAAATAAAATTAGCTGAAAATTAGGCGAAATTTAAATTATGATATCGGTACTAATACATGAAACTATTAATAAGACTTGTGTACTAGTAGAACTCGTAGGCAAAAAATGGTTTGTCCTCATTTTGTATCTCATTTTTTATACTATTAATATGAAATTGTCACATGTTTATTTTTTTTAGTGTTCCACTATTTCTTTTAAGTTATAATTTTTTAATTAAAAATTTAACGAATGATAATTTTTTATTAATGAGATATGAAACAGAACACAGGATGAGACAAACTATTCTTACCGGAACTCATATAGCTTAAATTAAAAAAATTACTCATGAAACCCTACTTAAGACGTATATTTTGGGAAAGCGAATACCTAACTGACAACTTTTTTTGGCTTAAATAATGTGTAATTAAAAACTTCTTGAACTAGAAATGTGGCTTAAACACTGATTTTTCAGTTCAATTTGATATTTTTGTTGATAAACACGAAAGTTCAAATTTGAAGTAGCGGGAGATATTAATCACTATTACTTACACTTTTTTTTTATTCATAAGATAATCAATACCTTAGGGGAAATAATCTTGTGTAGACACGATAGTGATGGACCACCTTTTTTTTTTCTTTTGTACTCGAGGATGGAATGATTTCCCAAAAAATAAAAAATCTTTTCGACTTTTACGTAGTTTCTTTCTGAAAAAAAAAATATTTTCTCAAATACCATCTTATACTTCCATTCATTGATAATAGACAAGTGTTACTATGAGTCCTTATTCTACATGAGATATGTTTGAAATATTGACTAACATGGATCTACGTATTTATTTATTACCATCTCGAAATATATTCATTTTGATATACAAAATTCGGTTGCCAAATAAAAAATCATGAGTACTATCAATTCCATTAATCGCGATCGCGTGCCCCAAGCTGAGCTTGGAGTATGACAGTTACATCTCTATGTTTGAGAGTTTCTTAAAAGAAAATTGACACTTGTCATATAGTTATTGATGAAATAAAAAATAAACACAAAGATAGACGACAAATTTGTTCTGTTTCTTAAGTTGTATTAGGAGAAGAAAAATGTTGAAATTTCTCCTTGCTTAAATTTCCACCATGTTTAATATGTCCAAAAACTAGTAGTCCAGTCAAAGTGGAAATGTAAAATTTTCCATCATATTTATTTTTGGCTTTGACCAAACTTTATTTTAACACTATAAATATGCCCAAATGCTCAACAACAAGAACTCACAACACATTTCAAGATAATTTCTTGGTTCTATCAAATCAAAACCCTAAAACTTTTCCGTGTGCTCTGTTTTTTTTGGCTCTCTATACTTGATTTTGTTCATTTTGCTAACTCTTGAGAAATGGAGAAATCCGCCATGTCTAACTTGCATTTGCAACCTCCAACTTATGGAAAGAGCATCACAATTCTTAGTGTTGATGGTGGAGGAATAAGAGGAATTATCCCCGGTGTGATCCTTGCGTTTTTGGAGTCTGAGCTTCAGGTTTGTAACTTATTATTATCTTGATTATGCATGCATATGTTTCTAGATTAAAATACTTTTAGGTGACAAGTGATAACTTAATTGATTAAAAACACTTCTTATAGACGTTCTAATTCAATCACAACTGCACCCCCTCAATGTTTAAACTCCTCAATGTATAAAAGGACACTCTCCATATTTCAAGCATCCTACGCTCCATGACAGAGCTATAGCACCCCTTCCCTCCCCACCCCCACAAATCTTCAAACTTGTAATTTTATCCCTATAGAATTTGAATTTTTTTTACCAATACTATTAGTAAAATTTAATTTTTGCGTCCCAAGAACATGTAACTATAACTTTAACTATCAACATGAAATTTCTAATTCTGACTATACTTAGTTAGTCCGACATTTTATAATAAAACATATATATTTTTCTTAGAATGAACATGATATTTCATCGTCCTAATTAACTCATTTGTTTTGCTCTGAGTGCAGAAATTGGACGGGGAAGATGCCCGACTCGCCGACTACTTTGATGTCATTGCCGGAACAAGTACAGGTGGTCTAGTGACAGCAATGCTAACAGCACCAAATGAAAAGAACCGTCCTTTGTATGCTGCTAAAGACATCACCAATTTCTACCTTGAAAATTGTCCTAAAATCTTTCCCCAAGAACAAAGGTACGTAATTAATCATCCTTATTAAAGTCTGCTAACATGATCATTTATACCTTAATATATATTTCTGTTATTAATCCTATAAAATAATAAAATCATCAGGAACTTGTTCGTTGAAGCTGCAAAATTACTAAATCAAGCTCTACGAGGACCCAAGTACGATGGAAAATATCTCCATAATTTGATCAAGGAAAAACTGGGCGAAACAAAACTAGATCAGACATTGACTAACGTTGTCATACCTACTTTTGATATTAAGCTATTACAACCAACCATCTTCTCCACCTATGCGGTTCGTTTATTTCATCTATATATATTGGGTTTAACAATTTTTTATTGATATATACTCACGTTATTAAGGATTTAATAAGTTATGTTATTATTATTGTATTTATTTTCAGGCTAAGAAGCATACCACGCTAGACGCCTTATTATCAGACGTATGCATCGGAACTTCAGCTGCTCCTACTTATTTTCCAACTCATTTTTTTGAAACCAAAAATTCTGATGGGAGTGTCAAACAATTCAATCTAACTGATGGTGGTGTTGCAGCTAACAATCCGGTACGTTTATCCAAATTTAATTATATCTTTTTTGAGAAAAAGTTCTATTGTAGATTAGATTCATGCAATAGCATATCTTGGGGTGGGTGACGCCTGATCAAAAAAATTCAAAATTACTATTTTACCCTTATAATTTTTTCCCCCTAAGACCCCTCCTTTTAAAAGTTAAGTTTTGTACCCAAAATAGTATCAAAAGAAATTTATATAGTCATTCAATATACTTTTCTTTATGTACGACTCGCTCCTAACATAAAGTTGTTGGATACATTTTATACTTTCTCACAAGTCATCTCTATGGTAATTGTAACTTCATCTTTAATAAATTTCAGGCATTGGTTGCGATAAACGAAGTCACAGCCCAGGTAATGGGAGGAAATGCTGATTTCACGGACATGAAGCCGAATCAGTACAATAGATTTATTGTTCTATCTCTAGGAACTGGAACTGCAAAAGTGGAACAACAATATGATGCAAAGGATGCAGCTAACTGGGGTATGTTAGGATGGCTAGTAAATGGTGGATCAACCCCATTGGTCGATGTTTTCACTCAAGCAAGTGCTGATATGGTTGATTTTCACCTTTCTACCCTTTTTCAAACTCTTCAATCTGCGGAAAATTACCTTAGAATTCAGGTATTTTTTTTTTATTTTTTAATATAAATAATATTTTTTCGGTCCAAATTAAATATTCAATTTTTTATACAAATTGTCATTTTCTATTTTTTCCTCAAACTATCTGCAGGATGACACGTTAAATAGTGATCTATCTTCTGTGGATATAGCCACCAAAGAGAATTTGGAGGGTCTTGTGAAAGTTGGTGAAAATTTGCTCAAGAAACCAGTTTCAAGGGTTAACTTGTTGACTGGTTGTTGTGAACCTCTAAATAATGGAACAAATGAAGATGCCCTCAAAAAGTATGAATCTAATGTTTTAATTACTATAACATTTTACATTTTTCTTTTTAAAATTTGAAGTATATTATTAAACTGATCTTCTTGTAGGTTGGCTGATACACTATCCAAGGAAAGGAGGCTTCGTCTGGTTAGATCACCAACAGGGCGCCAAGCCATGGCCAAGAAATATTAGTTCCGACAGCAGTTTAATTTTCTAATTTAATTTGTAATTCATGTTGTTTGAGGAATAATTTATTCTGGTTTATTGTTTATGTAGAATAATAAATCCAAAAAAAAAAATGTATTGGGTGGTTATCATATTGTAATTCTTTACTTAACAAGAAATAAAGTGATTGATTCATTGTTCTTTTATTCATAATTTCCAAGTAGATATTTCTATCTCATAGCAAATTATTTTTCATTGCTTGCTAGTGCTAGTTGAATATTAAAATTCGTCATAATAATATGAATCATAATTAGCTATTATTTGTACTCCCATAGTTACTCCATAGGAGTATAAAGTACACGTAATTATCCATACATGAAGAGAATTGTGAATTACACGTAAGTGTTTCATAACTTTTTGTCACATTAATAATTGTTTGATTCACTTATGTTATGATTCCTTCCTTCTTTAGTGTATATATATATATATTCTATTGCGTCCGACTTTCTATGCGGATTCTCTAATTTTCTCTAGTTTAGTCCATTAGAGGCCTTAACATCGATTTTTTCTTTTACAGGTAAGTAAGTTTGTTGACTTCGAAAGGGTTCAAGAGCATTTCAGTTGACTCACTCCAAGGGCATGTTTGGCCAAGGCAAATGTCGCCAGGCTATTTGTTTAAGTACATCAACTATTATCATAAGATAAAAATCAATAGAAACTCATTTGAACAATCAATCTATTCTCATTAATATATAAAAGAATGATTGAATACATTTAATTTACTTCCATAATGTAACAGAACGACGATTACGATATCGATTTATATGTAAGAATATATGAAATCAAATTATATTGATTTGATTTCGATGAACTAAAGGAAATTCTCCATATAAATACAAATAGAGTTCTAATCCTAAACAAGTAAGAAAGTTACTCAACAATGTAACTCTAAGTAAAGAAGAAAATTGAATAATAAACTAATTCTATAATATTGTAAAGATTAAAATACTAGAATCCTATTAATATAGGAATTCTATTCTTAATACTCCCCCTCAAGTTGGAGTGTGTAGATCGAGAACACCCAACTTGCGAACCAGATAATCGAATTGCTTCTTCCATGAAACTTTGAGGTGCTACTTCAGTCAGAATGAGTAAATCTGCTAGAGGAATATCTTGATCCATGTCAAGAGTTTATGCCGAAAATATTGAATCTGATGAATTATCCAAGAACAAGAAATCGACCAGAGGAATATCTTGATCAATGTCAATAGTTTCTGCCGAAAAATATTGAATCAATTAATTATCCAAGAATAATAAATCGGCCAGCGAATTGCCCAATCCTTATAAAGAACAAACTTGCTCACTAACGAGTCGATGTGAGATTCTCAAAATATATTGAATCAAAATATATGGAATCAAAATATATGGAATTAAAATATATTGAATTAAAATATATGAACTAAGGGAAATTTCCCTTATAAATACAAATAGAGTCCTAATCCTAAACAATTAAGGAAGTTACTCAACAGTGTAACTCTAAGTAAAGAAGGAAATTGAATAATAAACTAACTCTATAATATTGTAAAGACTAAAATACTATAATCTTATTAATATAGGAATTCTATTCTTAATACTATAAATTACAACACTTCCGAACGCTAAAAACTAGCAACTACATCCATCAAATTCGGTAAAGATCTCTATTATCTGTTTTCACTAATAAGAATGTGAGATGTGCCAATTTTTTAATTAAAAAATTTATAATTTAAAAAAAATGATGGTACTTGTAGGGAAAAGTGAACACGCGATAATCGTCTATTGGTGAGACAGAGAATATGCTGGACAGAAGATTATTTCCCATAAAATTAGGATAACACAAAATTAATCAACATAAAGAAGAGGTCGAGGCTTGGTAGATTTGCTGGTTAAAGGTGATTTTAGCTCCCGTAATATTCTTTCCTCAGAAAGCAATTTTGCAAACCTAAAAAAGACAAAGAATCTTCACTCAATATTAGACATCCTGTAGAAGGAATAAGAAACAAAATTTCAAAAAAAAAGAGAAAAAAGAAAAGAGAGTGAGATATAATTTTAATTTGACCTTTTCAAAGCCTCCTCATTAGTACCACCATTTTCTACGTGTTCAAAAAGACCAGTCTGCAAATTGACCCTTGAAACAGGTTTCTTGAGTAGCCTTTCACCAGTTTCAACTAATTTGTTCAAATTTTCTTTTGTTGCAATATCCACCGAAGATAAATCTCCAGTCAACGAGTCGTCCTGCCATTTAATTTATTAAAAAACAAGTTAGCGAGAAAAAAGTAGACATTGAATTTGGAACAAAATAATTAAAGTTCTTACATGAATACGAAGGTAATTTTTTTCAGAATGAAGAGATTGAAAGACTTCTAAAATGTGTAAATCAACCATATCAGAAACTGGCTTCGGAGAAAATATCGATCAACGGGGTGGAACCTCCGCTGAATAACCAACCAAAAACACCCAATTTTATTTCCAATCTTTGTATTTGTTGAAGTAAGATTTCCCTCTAAGTATAGTAGCGTGGCTCTGCTAGTTTTTCATGCTCTGATCTCCTTGCAAGGCTTGGATCACAAATAGAGTATCACCCTTAACAATAAGCATCTGAAACTCCAAATCTTCACCCACCACAAATGACAAATTTGCTGCAGTTGTTTCAGTTCCAAAAGCATTGATTTCCATCGATCTATTTGTCCAAACTCCTAGAATATGACCTCTTTCATCTCTAAGGATAGTGGCAAAATAAGACATACCAGTAGCATTCCAATTTGCATCAAAGTTGAGTTTATACAAAGATCAGGATCTCCGTCCCCACCCGATACAATTTCCATCCCTACTTAACAGTCAGCATGATTTATAGCAAATTTTAAGGTGGGTTTGAATACTACCCTAAATCTCAAATTTTATAACACATATCTACTCACAAATAAAACATATTTTGCGATACTTAATAATAATCTCAAATTTAAAATGTTTTCGATACGCAAGAAGGGACTCTTTTATTTCATGGACACAGTTTGGTAATCTATTTTCTGATACATTTAAGTTTTTCTTCTTTAATTATTATAAGAGAAAACACACTTTTTCTATCTTCATTTCCTTTTTCATCAGTTTGTTTCATTTATAAATGGTTGTCACGATTGTTATTTATTTGATAGTTTTTTAAAAAAAATAAATAGTACTTTTTTTTTGCTAAGTAATTATAAGTAGTACATACCTTGTTAATACAGTGAATGTTGAGAAAATCTTAACATGGACAATTGGAAGAGAGATGTAGGAAGTGAGACGTTATGTCACATTATAAAAATTGACGGAACTTATCAAAGTTTTAGACGGAATGATGAATTTAGCTGCACGTAATACATTGGGACTCAAAAATTTAAAAATTGCAAAAAATGTTGAAAGAAGTTCAAACGCAAATAAATTGATAGCCAAATTGGCTATTAATTTTGAGAAATTTTATTTTGGTATGTGAGTAAGTTTAAAACTTACATAAAACCCCATGAATATAATACACTTAGATTTGGATGTAAGTTTTAAATTTATTCACCTCCCAAGATAAAACTACTAATTTATTTAATGTTTAAGTTAGTAAAGATCCAAATCCTGCCTTGATAAGCCCATAATTCTAAAAACAGAGATAAAGCAAATTCAAATAAAATCCATTCATTACTGGGCCTGCCTTGATAGCCCATAATTCAAAAAACAGAGATAAGGCCCATTCAAGTAAAATCCAATCATTCCTGGGCCGGCCTTTTATAAGCCTGACCTTTACCTCTAAAAAAATTAACATGGAATTTGATGGCGGAGAGTCCACACAGATCCTGAACGTTCAACCTTATTTCCTCTCACACACAGTTCATAATTCGCATCTTCCCTTCAAAAATTCCCTCCTCTCCATTCCTTTCCTTCTTAAACAATTCTCCGTCCAACATTTTGACTTCTCTCCACCGTCTTCCTCCTTACGCGCCACCCTTAACCACCAATTAGAATTCGACAACACAACAAATTCTTCCCAATGCTCCGCCTTTCCTGTAGGCGGTGGATTCGTCTAAACCACCACCGTCGAACTATCTCCTCCTCTTCATCACGATTCAACAAAATCAACAACAATAATAATTGTAATTTCAATACTATCCCCAAAGATTCTAGTCAGAATGATGTCGAAATTTCCCAAAATGCCCCTTCGCCACCGCAACCGCCTATTCTCCGTCCTTACCCTCATCCGCAACCGAACCGGACAACGACGCCGATAATCGCCCTCTCAGCAACCCTAATTTCCGGAATTATCGCCTCGTATGTATTAATCAACAACGAAAACACAGAAAAAAGCCATAGGACGATTCGTATTAACGAAGATTTGGAGACCGCGATCGAGAAATCGAATGCTTCTATTAAGAAAATTTTGAACCGGATGAAGCAGACTGGAGCAGCGGCTTCGGTTCTATGGAAGTCGTTGAGGTCGGTTATGTCTTCGGCTAATCACGAGGTGAGGACGGGATTTGAGCTTAGGGTGGCGGCTTTGTTGGCGGATATTGCTGCAGCTAGTGATAGTCGCAGGGCTGCGATTGTAGGGGCTGGTGGTGGAGCTGTTGTGGATTGGTTGTTGGAGACGACAGCGACTAATGCTGGGGAAAATAATTTGGGGAACACAGTCTGAAGCGGCGAGGGCTTTAGCGTTTTTAATAGCTGATCCTAATGTGTGTGAAGCTGTTTTTGGGAGACCTCTTGCTGTTCCGAATTTACTTAGGTTTATCTTCTCAGCTCAGCCTCGGAAGAATGTGAGTTTTTTCCAAACTTAAAGAGTTATGCTTAGTTTTATTTTGAAGAAATGTTAATACAATGTAATAAATAAAGATAAAGATTTAATTTTGAATGAAGGTGACATGTTAATTCAGAGAAATAGGTTGTGACAAAGTTGAACAATGAAAAGAGAAAATAATTTTCTTTCGGATTATGCATGTATTATGATTGCTAGAAAGGGGTAGCTTTTAGTGGTACAGTTGTCTGTAGTATATTACGATGTTGGCATTGTAACATTTTGTAGATTGTATTAATTACCATAGATGGGCGGGCTGTTGGATTGTATAACATTCGGAAATAATATTTTTTGGATAATGAATGTAATTTGATTGCTAGAAATCTGATGTTTTAGCTTTAGTGGTAACAGTTGTCTGTAGCACATTATGCTGTTGAGCATTGTAAATGGTTTCTAGATTGTATTAATACCAGAGATGGAAGTGTTGTATTTGTATAACATTGAAGAGAAGCAAAGGATTCATTTTCCGGAGCGTGCATAAATAAAAAATAACTTATTCTCCTGAGCATGCATAATTAATCATGGTGTCCTCGAAGCCTATATCTCTTGATTTCGTCCTCTTTAATCAGAATTCTTCTTTTGATTGCATATTTCATCTTATTAGTGTTAAATACGTCCATGCTGCTCATATTATACGGAGTGAGGTCAAAAGTCGAGTGCATTGCTGAATTATTCTTGAAATCCATTATATAAGATACTGTAATTGTTATACTATTTTTTAGTGCATTTCTTTTGTGTTTTTTTTCGTTTCTCTTTTCTTTTTCTTGCTTTGAGCTGCCAGCTATTCTGGGTGATTAATATACTGATTTTTTTTTGAAGCAGCAAAAGAGACGTAGTTCATTTGATATTTCTGATTCATTGAAAGGTAGGAGCATGCTTGTTGCTGCAATTATGGATGTAGTCACTTCACATTGTGAAAGTGCAGATAAAGCATCCTTTAAACCCCTGTTGCCAAAGAATGCTGAAATGAGGGATATTGCAGCAGCTATTGAAGTTATTGAGGAAGGCGGCATCAATTGGGATGAACCACCAGAGGGTGGAGATGATGACAATGACGGAAGAGGAATGAAAGGTATTGGAATCAAGATTCTTGAAGGTACAACAGTTTTAGGCCTTTCAAGGACTGATTGGCTGATGGAAATGGTGCATTCTGATGTGAGTGACATCAAGACAGTCAACGAAATGCCGCAAGATATTTCCTTTAACATAGCAAATGAGAGTTCCCCTGCACAGGCAAGATTGTCATCTGTGGTTGTCCCTGGGCTTTGGGATGATTTGCATTCTGAACACGTTGCTGTGCCTTTTGCTGCTTGGGCGCTGGCCAACTGGGCAATGGCATCAGAAGTAAATAGATCTCATATTCAAGAACTGGATCGAGATGGGCAAGCAGTTATGACTGCTCTAGTGGCGCCTGAGAGATCTGTGAAATGGCACGGTAGCTTAGTTGCTCGCCTACTTCTAGAGGATCGAAACCTGCCACTAAATGAGGCTGTTTCTGACTGGGGATCCAGTCTTCTATCTACGGCTTATCAAGCAAGTAGAACTCAAGATATACCTTTAGCCCAAGTTGCTTTGTCTGCGTTTCTGGTTTCTATTGAAAGGAGTCCTGATGCACGCGAAGTTGTAATGGAGAAAGGTCTTCCTTTAATGAGGGAAACAGCAAAACAAACGGTAAAGCATAAATCTGTACGAGAATCATTAGCGAAAGCTTTGGAATTACTCTGTCGCGGAGAGCTACATATGTCTCTTGAGGAAAGCCAAAAGTGGTCTGCCATTCTTCTTCCTTGGGTTTTCTCAAAACATTCCTCTGATACAATACGTGCTTCTGCAATAAGTATCCTGTCCCACATTCTTGAAGATTATGGCCCATCTTCTGTACCTATTTCTCAAGGATGGTTAACTATGCTGTTGACTGATATTCTGAGTTCCAGGAAAAGCACGCTAAATAAAGGAAGTACTCCTCCTAGCAATGATAAAGTGAAGGTATTTAAATGTGTTATCTTTTTAGAACTACATCAGAGTATTTAAATATTAGATATTTACATTCTCTGTTAACCGTTTACAAGGGGTTTCAGTGATTCTTTTTTCTTCTTACAGACACAAATTGATCTGTCAAACATAGCCTCAGCTACACAGATTGCAAACCAGTTGGCTAATGCTGTCGTTAATTTAGCAGGAAAACAACTTGGTGTAGTGACTGATAGTGAAGATATTTTTCCTTTAGTGGATCTTCTTTCTCTTGAACCTTTTGCAGGACCCTTTAAAAGTCTAAAGAAAGATAAAGTAGCAAAGACAGATGCAGCAGATTCTGCGTTGGCTACTTTAAAAGGAATTAAAGCATTGGCAGAAGTTTGTTCTGAAGATTCTTTTTGTCAACAAAAAATAGCTGATTACGGGGTCCTGTGCTTGCTTAGGCGTCTTTTGTTAGAAGATGATTACGAGCAACTCGCTGCCATCGAAGCATATGATGCATCTCGAGCCCCTGAGGCGCAGGAGCGGGTCTCATCAGATCCCGGTGAATCTTCTGCTGCCAATAGTAAAGATCCCTCTAGCTTACGTGTTCCACCTACAGCTCACATTCGAAGGCATGCAGCTCGGCTGCTAACTATTCTTTCTATTCTTCCAAAGGTCCAGAAAATGATTGTGGCAGATGAAACTTGGTGTAAATGGCTTGAAGAATGCGCAAATGGGAGGTGTCCAGGTTGCAATGACCTTAAAATTCAAAGTTATGCTAGGGCAACACTGTTAAATGTACTTTGCAATTCGCAAGCTAGCAGAGATTCTGACAATAAGGATGTTCCTGGTGGCAACCTTTCAAATGAGAATAAGCCTAGTCATTATTATACTGACATGATTTACTTGATCAATCCAGAGCGACCACATTGGAAATGTCTAAATAAAGTGACACCAGACTCTGCTGATAATTTTTCTACCCTTAATGATGATTATGCTGAGAGTGAGGATGGAACTTCAAGTGCAACCGGGGAGGATGACAACTCCTCAACTTCTGTGTCAGGGTCTGAAAGCTGCTCCCACTCAGATGTTCCTCCTTTTGATGTTGTGTTTGTTCATGGTTTGCGGGGTGGGCCCTTCAAGAGTTGGCGGTTATCGGAGGACAAGTCCTCAACTAAGTCTGGCCTCGTGGAGAAGATTGATGAAGAGGCTGGAAAACATGGAACATTTTGGCCAGGGGAATGGCTTCCAGCTGATTTTCCTGATGCACGTGTATTTAGTCTCAGATACAAGGTCATCTTTTCTTTGCTGTTTTCTTCATGAATTTTTTTGAGGAAAGTCCTTTTGCATTTATTTACTTTAGACATTTTTGAGGCAAAATAGTTTTATTTTTCTTGTTGTTTGGAGCTCGCTTGTCATTTTAATGTGCATCTCCTGTGCCATAAAGTTGAAATTATATTTTATTAATTGGATTTTGATAACATATCATTGCAGACAAATCTTACACAGTGGTCTGGGGCAAGCTTACCGCTTCAGGTTTGTAATATGTCTTTTATCTAAGGTTGTGCCAAAAAAAAAAGTTTTCAAGCTGTTACTGTTATGCACCTGTGCACAAGACCATAGAGAAGAAGAGATGTCGTATATAGGGGTTTCTTAGAATGTTCTGTGTCACAGTGCTAAGCAATGCCTGTATGAGCTCCCTGAATTTGTCTGTTTTGCTAAATTTACAGGAAGTAAGCTCAATGTTGTTGGAGAAGCTTACAGCTGCAGGTATTGGGGATCGACCTGTTGTATTCGTGACTCACAGGTCTGTGCCATTTTCATTGTTATTGTAAGACTATTATTTTTTGTTTATATTTAGCTTTGTGTGATATTTAGATTTTTCTGTTTATTTGCATCCTTTTAGGCTAAGTCCACTAAGTGTCTCTTCATCAATTTGATATATTAGCTTATTGCAGCATGGGAGGCCTTGTTGTCAAGCAGATGTTGCATCAAGCAAAAGCAGAAAACAAGGACTTTGTTAAGAACACCATTGGAGTTGTATGTTTTCTTTCAAGTTGATATGCTTTTAGTTGTCTGTAATGTTTTAGTTGTTTTCTTCTAATGGCGTTCACTAGATTTTTCATCTTTTGTTTGGGCTTTAGGTATTCTATAGTTGTCCACATTTTGGCAGCAAACTTGCGGACATGCCTTGGCGTATGGGTCTTGTGTTTCGCCCTGCACCATCTGTTAGTATCTTTTTGTGACATGGATTTCTTTTCTCTCCCCCCAAAACATTGCCAGTGATAGCTCTTCCTTCTTTCCTCTATGCTGCTTCTTTTTCCAAATGTTGAAATATTATGCACTGAGTTGATGATTAAGAAAGTTTGTTCTTTTAATTCCTAGATTGGAGAGTTGAGAAGTGGATCACCAAGACTGGTGGAGCTCAATGATTTTATTCGTGGTCTCCACAAAAAAGGCATGCTTGAAGTCCTTAGCTTTTGTGAGGTAATAGGGTATTTTTCTCTAGTTTTTACTAAACTTATCTAGCCACAAAATTTCTGTTCTTGAACAGTAATTAATGTTTTGCAGACCAAAGTGACCCCAATAGTAGAAGGATATGGAGGTTGGGCCTTCCGGATGGAAATTGTACCTCTTGAATCAGCTTATCCTGGATTTGGTCAACTTGTTGTACGTCAAATGTTAATATTTCATAATACTGCTTAATTCTTTTCATTTGATGTGTTTGTCAAGTTCTGCAAATCTGGTTGCTTCGTCATACAGTTATAAATATCCTTTGGAACATCTCTAATATCTTTTTGAGAAGTACATCAGCTGGAACCCATACGTCAGCATCTAGTTACACTCATTTTTTTCTTTTAAATTCTGGTGCAGGTTCTGGAATCAACAGACCATGTAAATTCTTGCAAGCCTGTCAGCCGAACTGATCCTTCCTATAAAGAAACCTTGGACCTTTTACATAAGCTGAAGGCACGTTATGCATGATTGTTTGTGTACATAAATAGTCTAGACATGATTATAGGATATCACTAGATTGATAATTTGTCCCATTGGGAGTCCATGCGAAACTTGCTTTATACCCCACAACAAGTCATGGGACCTGCTAACTGCAAATACTGTACATAGCTGCTCATACAAGTCTGTAGTCCTCGGTTTCCACTGATTGGAGCCAATTTTTTCAGCAGAGCCGGCATATTCACGAGACGAAAATATGAAGTGCATGTAGGAGAAACTTTGGAGACGAGTTGTATTCAGATGATACCCAGTTTTCTGATTTAGATGCACAGTTCCGAGTTGGACACATGGTTGTATTTCCAGATTAAGTTTTAGGATTTTAAATGTATATACATACTGTATACTACAATTCTTGTAGGAATTTATTAGGTTACATGATTTATCAGCGAGGCATTGCCATTACGTTACTGAACTTTGACCTCTCCTGTAGTTTTGGAATTCCTCTTGGATTTCCTTGATAGCATGTCTGTTGTTGTATATAACTTGTCTTTTCAAAAGATAAGCTGTTGATGCCATTGTTTGAACATTCAATTTTGAATAAAAAGAGTGATGAAATTATCCTCGTCTGATCATTAGCCCTAAAGATGTATTTGTATTTGATTTTAAGCTTCATTCAGCTTGGGATGCCAAATTCAGGTTAAAATTAGCTTATAATAATACACCCCATAAAATATTTTAATACATCATTTTGTACTCTGTCTAGTGTACCATTGAAAAAGAGAACTTCCTAAGCTTGAATTAATTACATTGTTTCGTGTGAAATTTTAATTGGTATACTAGACAACATATTATAAGATTTGGGGTTGGGAATACATTATCCAAGAGAAATGGAGGTTGGAAGAGGCTGCCAAAATACTCGGTGAACTACAAAACTGCTTCAAACACTTCCTGGCAAAAGTTTTTTAGACCTTCAAATCTCAAAATAACTGAGATATGATGTTCACACCAGCAAAGCAGCAGTGCGATATGTTAAAATGCATGACAGGTGAAACAGCCACTGAAGGAACCAATTTGGCGAGTCAAGCGGAATGAGATGGCCTCGCGGTTGCTTCTTGCAACATGCTGTGCCTGGTTGGCTGTAACTGAGCTTCTCATTTCTTGAGCCTTCTTTTGCGCGGATCTAAGTTTATTCATAATCATGCCCATCGATGAAGATCTCTTCTTTTCCAACTTCATCTGAATATTTCATAAGCGAGATAAATCAGAAAACAAAGATACTAGGGACAGAGACATGATCGACATACTGATAATAGTATACAAAGTTCTAGTATTGCATCACATGGTCTTAGACAAATTAATTAGTAAATTGTTTGAGATGGTTGTTCATTTTCATATCAAAGAATGTCAGAAATGGAGAGAACGAGACGAGTTTTTAACTAATCTAATTCATCTTTATCAAGTTTAAGAATTATTAACATGATATTTAACTGTCTTAAGCCGAAACTTCATAGGGAGAATAAGCAACAAATAGTTTAACTTTGCCATTCAAATACAAGAAAAAACTACTCCAATGTAAAAGCAGATATGATATATTATTCAGGTCCCCTGAAAATCTAGCCAATAAATGTAGTTTTTTTGTTCCATTTAAAAGGGAAAGAAAGCAAGAATGTTCCATCGGATTTGACAGAAAATTATTTGATGGCTAGGAGCTTCAAGGAAGATATGCACAGAAACAAACCTCCAGTTTTCTTATAGAAGCCTCGGCTTTTGCTTTCTGCAGGTTCTCCCATGCAGTAATATTTGCTTCATCTCGTTTTATCCTGAAACGTACATTGCTATCAACATCAATGAAATAATAAATGCGAAGATATGTTTTTTGTAAAACTAGATGATGTTATCAACAAGGAATAACATAGAGATAATTAGCTGCATATGCTACGTAAGCCAAGAACATGCAAGAAATCATCGGCAATGAGAAATGACAATAATGAGAATAACTCATAAAATAGGAAAATCAAATCAAAACAATGAAATATAATTCAGAGGCTTAGAACTACTCACTTTGAGAGAGTTTTAGCTGTCTCTGAAACCTCCCAACCAGCAGAATGGATCCCTACAGCTTTCTTTTTCCAGTCATCAGCATTTCCCGAGCCCCTCCTAGGTACTCGCACCCTGTTTTTCTTGGACCATCTAGTCATAGTTACCCGTTCATCAACTTGCACGTCTCTGATTTCAGGCTTAGAGGAATTAACACTCTGCACCTCCACAATAGGTAATACAGATGATGGAGTTGAGTGACCAAATGGCAATCTCCGCCTTGGAGATGAATGTGGACTACCCTCGGGGCTCATTTGAGTAGCCATATCCCTCCTTGAAACTGCACGAGATATGTCAGAGGCTGCACATTCCATGCCTTCAATTCTTTCATCTACATCAGAAATTCAACGACAAAAAAGTCATATCAGAAGATGTTAAAACAAATCATCTACAGCTCTGAAATGTAAACACATACATTAAAACAACAAAAGTCGTTTTCCAAACCTAGTATATAGCAAAAGAAGCACGGTAATGGAATGTACCTACTAATTGAACAAGGACATTTTCCCTCTTGAAAAAAGATTTGACAAATTTCATCTTATGATTTTCTCTCAAGTCTAGACCAATATCGATACTCAACTAGAGTTAATGGTTGACCAACAAAAAGGCTGTTATAATAATCGACTCTAGGACAATGAATTAATGACAAGCAAATACAAAGAGCCCTGAGAATATAAAGGGATGATAGTTTGTAATAACCAACAAGTAAAAAAAGGAAGAGATAAGCAAGTGACCTTGATGACTAAGGAATGATGATTGGGTGATTAATTCAGAGCATCCATGGACACTAATCGACCTCGCCATACAAGGTTCTATCGATGCTGGGAAATTTCCTCCGACTACATACCCGCCATTTCGAATTGATAATCCATCTGCAACCCTTACTCCGGCTGAAAATGGAGAATTTGCAATTTGATTTCCCACATTCCCTCCTTCATACATTGGCAATGCAGGAGAGTAAAGCGAATGGTACGCGATCCCGGGAGGTCCAAGAGGCCCACTCTTGGATTTTGGTCGCCTTTGCGGCGGCTGAACTGAGTTCCTAACTTGACCATCTCCCGAAACTGGACTAAAGATCCACCTCTCTGCATCCTCCCATTTAGAAGGCAATGCCTTCCTATTACTATAAGGCAATAATGCAGTATTTACACTCCTCCTATTAGAATTACCATGCAATGGTACACGTTCTGAACTCCATCCTTTCTGAACCCCAACACTCGTATACTGGTAATTCGGAGTCCCCGGACTAGGGAACATGCCCATCCGGCGAGTTGTACCAGATGATGCTTTCTTCATTTGTCCAAATCGAGGGGAAGAAGAATTTGCAGCATTGACTACAGAATTGTTATTCAGATCTAATGAAGCAGGTCTTCTCCTATCTGATTTCTTGAATGCTGCTTCGGATCTTAACCTCCTATCTTGACATTCTAATTTCAAAAACCACAAACAAAAAACAAAATTCAACTAAACCCTTAGGCATTTCGATTTCTTTAAGGTCATTAAAAACAGTTACCTTTAAGAGCTTGAGTAAAAGAGTTTCTTGTTGAATCTAAGATTAAAGTTTCATCTTCCGTCTCGGCCTCACTCCGTTCTACTTCTTGAACTTTGCATTATGAAAACACAAAAAGAAAAGGGACAATGTAATTCAAATTTCAAATTAGCAGAAATTTAATAAAAGAGGTCAATAACTACTTAAAGGAGGTCAATCAATACCTTTAGCTTTTAGTACTTTTCTGCTGGAGAGGTGATTATTATTGGCCTTAATTTTGTTTGGATCTGGATCTGAATATGGACCACCACTTGATGAAGCTGAACCTTCACGGAATTCATGTCCTGCCAAATGCTGCTTCAAATCAAAGATTTCAACTCTTCGAACCAAACAAATTCTGGGTTTAAATTTTGCAGATTATCCAGACTAACATAACAGGAAAAAAGTTCCAATATTTTTCATCATTTAAACATTAGTAGTGTTTAAGAAAACCAACAAATTCATCCTCATTTTCAAATCCCAGAAACAAAACCCTTTTAATATTAATAATAAATATCAGGGGCAAGAAAAAAGGCAATAAGATCCAATATTTTTCACCATTTTAACATCACTGAACAAGAAAACTAACGAATTCACCATCATTTCAAAATCCCAGAAAGAAAATCACATTAAGAATCAATAACAGCAATAAAAAAAACCATACTTGGGGGAAATCAGAGACAGGAGAGTCTTGATCATGAAAGTCAGAGGCAAAAGAGCAGCGCTCAACACTAGCAGAAGTGGAAGAAAAGAGACTGAAATTGGAATCAGCAGTGAAAATCACAGAATCAGGGCTAATATCCCTGTTGGGTCTGAATCCAGAACTTGATCTTTGGTGATCTTGTATAGAAGAAAAAGATGCCTCCTCCTGCATTTTCAAGAACTGCTGCATTCTAATTTTTACTTCATCATTATCCCCATGGAAAATGAAAATGAAAATGGAAGGGAGGATTTATATATGATTATGATGTAATGTAATGGTGACAAAAATGGTGGTTGTGATTTTATCATTGGATTGAAGTTTTGTGAAGAAGACAGTAGATTTATAATGAGTGTGCGTGTGAGGGGGTTGGATGATAGTAATAAGTAGGGGGTGTTCATGCTTCGGTTTGGTTCGGTTTTATAAATTTTTCAAATCAAACAGAAATATTCGGTTTGGAAATTTTGAAACCAATCCAAACCATTTAAAATCTCAAACCAATGCATTCGGTTTGGTTTGGTTTGGTTATTCGATTTTGCGAGACACAAAAATATTGATTATAAAGTTTAAAAAAAACTTTATTTAATTAATTAGTTGCTAAAAATATTTTTAAAAAAATATGCCTATTATTTTCTCAAGGTAAACACAATAAAGAAACAAAATAATAAAACATAAATTCTTGGTCTTGATCCTTGCACTTCAAACAAATTACTTCAAAATCATCCTGCAAGAAAAAAGAAAAACACAAAAATTACATAATTATTAGTTCAAAATAGTGAAATACGATAAAATCTTTTGGTAAATCTAAAATCGCATACCAAATGATGACTTTTTAATCTAACACTTGAAGAACTTGCACTTGAAAATTCTAGAATGTGATACAAAAGTTAGCAATTATACTAGAAATCATTTTAAGGAAAAATATATTTTATTGCAAAAAAATCCTTTAATATATATTATATATATTCGGTTCGGTTCGATTTGGTTTATAATTTTTTTTAAACCAAACTAAAAATTCGATTTTAATTTAGCTCAAACCGAAATCAGTTCAATGCACCGCTCAAACCGAAAATTCGATTTGGATTGGTTTGGATTGGTCGGTTTCGGTTTTTAGAACACCCCTAGTAATAAGGACAGTGATTTTTGGAGTTTTTTGAGGAAGAAATAGTCATAATCAATGATGATGTTTTGTGTTTTTGTTAGCACTTAGCACTATTATTAAAATTGGATACTCTCTTTGCTTTCAATATCTCTTTGGCTTGTTAATATAACTTATTATTGATAAAGCCAAAATAGACATAAATACATGAAGGGGGACTAAACCAAAACCTCCAAGTAGGTGGAAACAAATCCACTCCATACCGAATTAAACTTGAAAAAGCAATAAGCTGATCCATTTAAAAGAATGGACCAGATGTTACAAGATGCTAAATCCAAAAGTCTAGCATGCAGCAAAAGAGCCTTACCATATGGATTGGCTGATACAAAATGCAAACTGAGAAATTCCTAACCTTGTGTAACGGATGAATGCCTCAGATAGGGGACATAATTTGAATGCAGAGGGCACAGTCCTTTTGGCTCTAAAGGCAGCTCACCAATCGAGCTATAAGTGATCGAATTCCGCCAAACGACTATAAAGAAAAGACTAAGGCCTTTTAAAATGCTTATATCTAGTCGTCATTTGATGCTCTATAAGCGTTTTTTTAGCATTTTTCTTACTTTTACGTGAGCGGACAGGAATAAAATCATCATCATCGACTAGATCTTCAAGATATTCAGTCTCCGAAAAATCGTCGCTCAAAGCATTCTTCGTTGGCGCTGGTTCTACCTCTGGGAGATCGTCATTAAATATATCATACGATGATAAGTCGATTTCTGCAGCCGCCACTTCTTTGCGCGCAATTATTTTAGCCTCATCTGCTTGTTCCTTTGCCCGTGTGGCGATTTCAAATTCATCCATGTCGCTTGCGAAATCGTTCAAAGCCATACACTTGCTCAAATCATAAATAGTATCAGAAGGGAGGCTTATATCATCTTTACTGGACCCAAAGTTCATCAAACTCCTATCCGGCATGCGAGAAGGAAGCGTTGCTAGATCGTCCATAACCCTTAAGGTCGACGAAGATGAGGCGTCCGAGACATCTAATACCTCCAGTCGACGTTCGTCTCTAGAGTAAAATCAGTGGAGAAAGGAGTCGGAGATTGAAGTGCGAGAATGTGAGCATCAACGATTAACTCGGCCTGATGACGATCGGCTAAGGAGTTTGGTGTACTAATGATGGAGCTTCCCAACTGAATCAGCTTATCAATGGAGGTAGGCTCGGTAATCAAGATGGTCGGGTCAGAAACTAGGTCTGGGACAACAGCAGTAGGGTCAAAAACTGGCTGCGGAGCAGGGGATGACACTGCCAAAACAGGGGACAGGGGAGCTGGTTGGATCGGCACCTGAACCGGTCGCCCAATAACATTCCCAAAATCACTAAGTTGCCCAATCATGATTTCACGTGAGTGATCCTGTTCAACCACACCATCCGCAGATTTACTATGTTTTCCAACACTGTTACAAATATGGATGGATTTGGAGGGAGTTTGCAAATGATCTATAGAAACAGGAAGTTGTTCCTCTAAATTCAAAGGTTTATCAAAAAATTTCAACCCAACATTAGCAACGCATTCCGATGAAATAGTAATAGGAGCAAGTGCCGTACCTTCAACAACATTGAGCGCGGCAGCCTTCGGCGGGACTTGTGCAGCGGCTGAGGCCTTTTTGCTCTTGTTAGCTTGTTTTGCCTCCCATGCCGAATATGTTTTATTCTATACGTAATTGGAATAAATTTTATGTTTTAAGAATCTGCCGAGTCTCGTTTTCGATTGTCGAAATTTATTCTAATGTTTAGAACAAAATCATGTTCAACACTAAAATCGTGAGTTATTATAACACCTTCTCAAAAGAGAAAAAAAATAGATAAGTAAAAGAAAAAATAAATATTTATTTTTCGAAAACCCGAAAGTATGGTATTCGGTAGTCGAACTGAAATACACCAGTCTATGTTAAAATGTAGTGAATATTTAAAAGTTATATTTTGAAATCGAAAATAGGTAATTAAAATTCGTGTAGCATCTAGCAATGTAATCGGATCCCTCTTCTCATGAGTTGAGACTCTTATGTAAATTTGACTTTAGATTCTCCATTTTTTGTACGAAGTTAGTTAATATTTACACATGATTAATTTGATCTACTGAATTATTTCTTGTTTATAGTCAATTCACAAAGTTTGAATTCCATCTCTTTATTTAAGGGTTGCCAAAAAAATTTCCACTTTAACCAACTTATGTTGATAGGATGTATCAAAGGTGTCCTACCTCAGTGGGGCAGGCGTCTGCCCACGATCTCATTGGTTCGATACTCTCCGCCTGTGTGCAGCAAGTTTTAATCTCCCTTTCTAGGGCTATCATTCTCCTCGTCTGAGACACTTTTATCTCTCCTATATGGGGCAACCGGCCAATCGAGCTTCAGAAAAAAAAAATGTTGATAGGCTGTGATAACATTGCCATATTTCCGATTCTCACCAATATTTTCTGTAATATTTTTATACAAAATTTTCACGGTGTTATTTTCGTTACTACATTTTTGAACTATAAAAATTAAAATTTAAACTAAATTTTCGTTACTAATATTTTCTGTAATATTTTAGGTTCCATCAGTATCATTCGAGTTCCTTATCAAGTTTGAAAGGCTCATTTATTGGTGGCACTTCACATTTTGGTATATCTTATTCAGTTAACATTTCAAGTTTAGATGTGCCTTATTCAATTGGCTACAACCAATCTTAAAATGTCACCATAGACTATCACTTTCTAATTAGATGAACTGTCAACTAGTGACTCATTCAAATTTTTAGTGCTGTCGATTTTGACGGTCCAAACTTAAAATAATAATAATAAAAGAGTTATAGCTATGCTAACATCTTTATGTTTATGTGGATTCAATTGTATTTTTATTTTGTTAACCTTTTTAGAATTTTTATTTTTTAAGAATGATAAAATTGTCCAATTTTTTTTTGCTGAATGGAACATTGTAATTTGTACATATTCAATAAGTGCTGCACTTATTACTTCCTAAAAGTATTTAATTTATTTGTTTTTTTAATAATTTATTTGTTTTTTTAACAAAATAATGTTTTTTTTAATTCAAAGAAAAAAGGTTTAAAGAGAGGCAGAAGAGCAAAAATCTTTTTTGCTAGGCAAAAAATCGTCTGTCCCCGTTATGTGTACTCACGAATAGATATTTGTTACGTGTATATTTTTTCCTAATAAATTTTATTATTTTTTTTAAATTATAAATTTTTTAATTAAAAATTTAATATATGTCATTTTTTTATTGATGGAATAGGGATGAAGAAAGAGGATTCATAGCCCTTCGCTGAGTACAATTATGGTTTTTTTTTTGGCTAAGTAAGTACAATTATGGTTACATGGCGTTTTGAACACCAACGTTTAACAGAATGTTTTAGAGGTGTGATGTGTCGAGTGGGGTCCATTTATTAGGAATTGACTTGTCGGAGAGAGAAAATATATGAAGGGTTAAATTCATTTAGATACCAAAACTTTGGGGGTACGACGATTGAATAACCCCAATATTAGGTTCATGACAATTAGGTACCCATTTTGGATGAAATCCATCCAATTTAGTTGGAAAAGTTGTTGGAGCATTAAAATGTCCATAATGATTTCTAAAACTTATGTTATTTTCCCAAGTTAGCCTTATTTTCTAATAAAAAAGTGTTAAGAATTTTTATTAATAAAAAAATAGCAAAACAAAAGAAAGATACATAACCCCTTCTTATTCATTATCTTTGTCTCATTTGCCATTGCCACCGTCCCATCCATTAAATGTGAGATTCTATTTTTCTATATTTTTCTAGTAGGAATTCTACATTTTAATAAATAAAAGGATTAAAAATAGAGTTAAGTTTTTTTGAATGGATGAGTGGTGGTGGCGATAGAATAGAAGGGTTATAGATGAAAAAGGAATTATCTTTTTTTGCTGCCTTTTATATATTTTTGGTATAAAATAATAGTCCTGCTCCTATGCGGAACATGAAAAATTCCGCACCATACGGAACAATCTGAGCCGTTGCATGATAGTTTTAAAGGCTCGGATTTGGAGAGAGAAAAGTTGCGACTGGACTTAAAAGATAAAAAATTAAAAAAAAATTCTCTCCAAATCTGAACCGTTCAAAACTATTATTCGATAGCCCAAATTATTTCGCACAGTGCGAAATTTGTTCTGTTCCGCATAGGAGCCGGAGTGATAAAATAAGGCTAACTGGACATCCTGGTTTCGTGCCGGTCAAACCGTCCCACATCGTCCAATTTCTATAAATGTATAACCTCCTGCACGCATAGATTGCCCTACAATCATGCAGTAATTCGGTAAAAAAAAAAGAAACTCGCCTCGTTTTCTGCTAAACTTTAATGTGTTATACATTTAATTTTAGTACGTAATCTTTCGCTACCAGTTTGATGTGACACCTAAAGAAAACTTACCGGTTAAAAATTTAACAAAAGAACATTAGAGTTTTTCTAACCGATATTTAATTATACTTCAATTGATAATAATATTGCTAGGAAAGTTGTCAAGTTAACTAAATTTTTTCTTTATCTAATACTGTCAACTTGAGCTATCATTTTTTGTTAAACTATCGACTTACCCCCTAAATTGATTAAGCATTACATTCAACTTAGACGCATTACTTTATATGAAACTGTCAACTAAAATAGTGATGAAGGGTATGAGAAGAAATGTAATGATTGGTTGATGAGAAAAAAATATAAGTTTTGAAGATATTTTGGATAAGATATGAGATTAGTTTTTTACTGTTTACAAAACATGTAATGGAAAATATTATTTTCTATTTAAATTATATAGAGTTTGAAAAGTCTATTTGAACAGACCTTCATTTTTCATCCAAATTGAATTAGAATGGAGATTGGAGATTAAAATAGCTGTTCAAATGGAGCTTTAGTTTTTAGGGCCAATTCTAGTCAATTTTCCGTCTATTTATTTTTTTTCCTCTTTTCACGTTCTTTTTCTTTATGCTTTTTTAGGATTTAAATTTTAATCTTGTTATTGATGCTTTTTAACTCCACTAACAATTTTTCCTGCAAAAAATGATTTCAATTTTTCACTTTAGTTTAAAATTCCAAAAGTTATAAACCTCCTTCCTTCCTTCCTTTTTCCCAACATAATCATGGCATGAATTATGAGAAAAAGTTGGAACCTCGAAACCAATATTCCCTAATCGCGCCATAAAAATTAGATTTGCAACACATAATTAAGGAATTAACTGAATCAGTAGGCATGGAAATATATAACAATATTTTTCTTTTTCTTTTTTTTTTATCTAATAAGTGGTATATTTTGTACAAAATATATAATTGGTTTATTCATAAAAAATCTCGAATAGGATCAGTCCAATTTGAGATCTAGCGTGGAAGGAGAGGAGGGTAATATTGTCCCAAGTCGGGTAAGTTTGACATAGTCCATGGGAGAATGATTTACTAATCCTGGAAGTGCCAACTCTATGAAACGACACAGCTTCATTAGTAACCTTTCTCTGTATTCCCACCCTTTCATCAGAGGAAGAATTAAACTTCTTATCAGCTCAAAAATAGCACTTAGAATCTTGTGTAAAATCGACAGCACAGAGAAGTAGTTCTTGTTTGGCTCTTCCTCTAGTATCTGCATTTCAGTTATTATAATAAATAATAGGACAATACTTTTAGACTAAAATTAATTGAGTATAATTACCTAAAAACCCAAATTTCCTGAATTTCTAATTGATTTGACGAATTAATTATAAAATTGTCACAATTTATCCAATTGATTTTAGCCGCCTAATTGTCCTAAATAAAAAATCAACAATTGGTCAACTGAAGTATTTTAATTTGTAATAACATCTTATTTTAAGTATTTTACTACCTATCTCATTTTTTGTTTTTAAAAAGTTGATGTCACGCCTCGAGTTCGGGACGTCACTCATGATCTATATGGGCTTATTTAAGGGTTTCTAAAGATTAATTTGGAGGCTCATATCATAGTCAATGCAAGAAAAAGAAGAATCATAGTAACATATGTACCTGGCCATTGTAGCAGCTATCGAAATAAAGACATGGACCAAAGTGTTTGTACATGAGAGTCTTGTCATCATATGGCAACCTAGGCACAATGTCATTGTTATAGACATATCTGTAATACTCCCTCCATTCCTAAATATAAGACTCTGTAGATAATTTTAAAAAATTAAGTAACTTGTCATTTTCACCGAAAGTTTCAATATTACTCCTCTCTCTCACTTCTATAGCATAAGAAACGAAAGGAAAAAATAGGGATGACAGAGGCGGCAAATAAAAGACATTTCGAGGGTATAATTGGAATAAATTGTTGACAACTAATAAAATAGGCTTAAACGACAATTAATTTGGATACCTATAAATCTCCTAAACGACAATTAAATGGGAATGGAGGGAGTATTTAACATCGTATTCTCTCAGCTTCTCTTTCATAAACTCCCCAAAATTTTCATCTCCAATTCTGGGTTGTCCAAATGTGTAAACTCCTTCAATTCTATCCAATAAATCTTTTTCTTCGTGTAAAATCAAAATTTCTAAAGCCCCTCCTAAGCTGTGACCAGTAACAATAATTTTGGCTTTCTTGTTATCCTTTGATAAATTTTTTAATGCTTTCCTAATAGAATAATAAGCATAGTGTTTTGACCCAATGCCAAACTGGATTTCCTTAGGCCAGCCTATGCTCCTCTGTAAACCAAGAGCTTTTAGAAATCGGGCGTGAAGTCTGCCTATGCCGTTGATTTCGTACCATGAAAGGTCGAGATCAGTGCGCCAATCGTCGGCACCAAATGGGGAAGTACCTCTAAAGGCGACCACGATTAGGTTAGGGTCAACTTTCGTATCTTGGAACATGATGGCATGTGTTGTGTATTGTTCTTCATAATCTGGTCAAAAAAATTTATTAACATATATTTAATTGATAATTAATCAATTTAAAACTTTTATTTTGTTTCTTTGGTTGCTAGCTAGTATGCCAAGAAGAACATTATTGATCACAAAAAAATACAACATTGAGATTCAATAAAAGACTTCCAAATATAAAGGATAAATATTCAAGAATAGACGAAATTCCAAATTTGCACTTTTCGAATGCAAGTTTAAAAAATTGTATGTATTCGTAGAAGACACATTGGCTTTATGGGAAACGATTGCCCCAGTGGAAAAGTCATCACATCCCAGGGGTAAGACTCTGGGATCGATTCCCATATTCCCGCCCCCATTAAAAAGACACATTGGCTTTTATAAGATTTTCATAATCATATCTGATTATTAGTATATGTCAAAATACCTAAGCATGCACGCTAGCGAGGTGGGTAACCAAATCCCGCATGGTATGTCTCGGGAACATGTGATGTTGGCTACGTTAAGTTTGGTGTGTGCCGTGTTGGGCGCCAGCAGATTTGTAAGTTTAGTTTGTAAGAGTTTCGAGGTTTGTAATTTTTATTTAAGAGAGTAAAATTGATATGTTGATTAAAAAATCAACTTATTTTTTGTTTCTTTTATAATTGTTACATGTTTAAACGATTTATATTATGAAATTAAGTGAGTATTATTATTTTTTACCATCCCAGAAATAGTAAAAGCTTGAAGTTTCACAGAATTAACGAGAAGAAGATTGATATACTAACCATTCCAGAAGTTGAAGAAGCCCAAGAATTGCATCTGCGACTTTCAAAATGGAGAATGTAATCAAACAACGCGACAAAGCTGCCCCATAGCCCTTGTCATTGGGTTTAATATTCTTGTCCAATTCCGCTCGTGGATCAAGATTTCCTATGAAAGACCTGTATTTTGCTGATTTACTCTCTGGCTTCACCAAATTTCCTGCATATTATACAACAAAAAGACGATAACCATCACAATTCTCGCTTTATTTTACGAAAAAACTCAGTGATGAATAACATAGACAGAAATAGAATATTGAATATGGGACGAGAACATGTAAAAGAGTCTTACACAAATAATTTTTTGAGGGCAAATTTAGAGAAAAAGTTATTAAGGGCCTAGAAAATTAATAATATATAGTAATTTAAAAAAATATATCAATTTCTGGATGCATGCATGCAAGCAATTATTGTTTCCTTCATTCTAAAATATAAGTCGTTTAGGAAATGCAGCTAAAACTAAGAAAGTATCTTGTTAGTCAAAATATCAATATTAATCTCTTAAATAGAACTTGTATACCGCAAATTCTATTTTAAAAAGTAATATTAATATTTTAACTAACAAACTACCTTGTTTTTTTGTTTCCTTCATTTTCGTTACATGTCATATGCGACTTATATTATGAAATGAAGGTAGTATCAAGGGCGGGTGGAGGCAGTCTCCCCCGAGATTTTTAAAAATCCTACTAGATATAATAAATTTTATATGTAGTTCGGAATATTTGATCAAATTCGCCCCAACATTGTTTTTGCAATTTTTATATGTAGTTCGGCATACTGTTGCGGTTTTTCACCTCGCAACCTAAAAGTGCTGGCTTCGTCCTGGGTAGTATCAATTTACAATTCATGATTATCTTCTCACAAACTAACTAGGAGGTGCATTAACTTACGTATAATGCAAATTAATAGAGAGACAAAAAGATAATTAAGACAACATGAGAAAATCGAACATACCTGTAAGAAAAATGAAGAGAAGGCAAGAAAAGCCACCATTAGCAGTGGGATAATTGAGCAATAGTTCAATTATAGAGCCAATCCAACCCAGAGGGGTTCCCAATAGAATGAAAAAATTCTGTAATACAATTGAAACAAAAACAAGCCATCGCCGGCGAAGGCTAAAGATGACTTCTGCACCGTCCGATACATCAAAGAAATCTCTATTGGCATTCGGCATGTCAAAATTAAGTTTCGGAAATGTGTGTGGGCCGGAGAAAAATTGACCCCTTGAATATGATGTTCGATAGCCCAAATGTTCTATAGCCTAGATCGGCCCACAAATTAGTCATACCCTCCTGAGAGAGAGAGTCCAAATTAGTCATACCACTCTTGACTTGAACTTATCTCAAAATTAATAAATAAATAATAACAATGGATTATGGAGAGATCCACAGTCGAAACGGATTTTGAAGTTCAACAAGTGCCTTGTCAATTTCCTCTAAATCCGGAGTTATTTTGGGTCATTCCTCAATTTTCTTCATCTATCCGAGACAATCTATCAGGACGTTTGATACGCTAATGGTCTCGTAGATTATTGATTTCTAAGAAAGGTGTTGGAACTGAGCTTGCTACTGCTGTTCAAGGATTTTGGAGAAGATGCTGCGAATATTTTTTTTTAATTTATTTTTTCTATTGTTTGTAGTGTTTACCTCGTTCGGGGTGTGGACTTTTATCTGTTATCATGGTGGTCTTCACCATTGTATAACTTTTATTTTCTTTTTATCTTTTGATTGTAATGACTTCGACTATTTTATAATTAATGGATAATTTCTTATTTAGCAAAATAAAAAAACAAGTGCCTTGTCAAGGTGTTGGAATTGAGACAAATATTTATACTCAAAACAAAACAAAACAAATGAATAAATCCAAGTGATTCAGCAAATATAATTTTAAAAATAAATCCAAGCGCATTTTCTAACAGTGCCTCTTGAGGGTTCGAAAATTCCTGTTCCATTTCCAAAAACAAAAAAGGCGCAAAAAATAATATTCCCTCAATTTCATAATATAAATCATTTAAAAAATATATCGAACTATTAAAATATTTTATTTTTTACTTCTTTAATTTTCGTTATATCTTATAAACGAAAGGTTAAACTTTGTGTAATAGTAGCACGGTGACAACAAAAAAAATTCCCACATTTTTTAATGTTTTGTTTTTCCTTTTTTAGATCGAATGCGTCCCTTCTAGCATAAAGGACGAACTGATCAAGATTGAAAGAATCTAGGATTTCGACAAATATATAGATTTATTATGCTGTCCTTTTTCTAAGTACAAAAAAAATATCCAATCCCAATCAACCACCTTATTTCATTGATTTGTTTCGTCTATAGACACAGGGGCGGATCCAGGATTCAAACACGGGGTATTCATTTTAATCCTAAAAAAAAAATTCGTTCTTGTTCAGGGTATTCATTGAGAGAATTGAACCCTAGACCTCTAGTATGAAAGTTGAAGTACTATACCATCTATGCTATTTTCGTTCTTGTCAAGGTATTCATTGAATACCTTGAAACCCCCTTGGATCCGTCACTGTATAGACAACACATGCATTCGCACAGAAATTATATTTTCTGAATATTTTGTTAGTAGAAAACAAATCTAATTTTATTTTGTTAGACCATAAACATGAATTTAAAAAGGTACCATACTCATGAGTTTTCTTGTCTTCTAAACCATGATCTCCCGAAGTAGAATTTCAAATACTCCTAATATAACAAATGTTTTGCGTTAACATTGAAGTGATAGTTTAATGATTGAATACTCAATTAAAAAAAACTAAATTGCACATTAAAATAAATAAAACTTGTACTACCAATCAAATAGAGCATTGGCTACTAGATTGGCCAGAATTTAGGCATTAGCTGGTTTAATTTGAGAATTGAGTAAAATATTCGTAAGAGAAGATATATGAAAGCCTCACATTAAAGGTTCTGACATTAATGCACAAATATATCCTAATAGGTTTGACTATTTTGTCTCAATCAGTATTTTATTTATTGTCTCATTTTCAACAAGCTGTCAAGTTGTGCTTCTTTCCATTTTTAAAAAAATATATATATATATATATATATTTATAATTTAAAAGAAATAATGAAACTCTTTAAAAAGAAAGTAAAATACATGGCACATATATCCAAATGAGATAAAAAAGATGATAGCGAGATTGAGATATAAGATCGTAAATCCAAGTCAGAAATTTACTAGTTATAAAATACACTATACATGACATGATATATGCATATACACAAAAAAAAATTAATAAATAAAAAAAAAAAAAAAGAATGTCATGGAGATGCATAGACATATATAAAGAAACCTTACCCTATGACATTAAAAGAAAAGAAAAAGAAGGGTAGATAGATATGATTTAAAAGTATATACGATAAGATGAGGATGCAATGCACTTGGAGGGGGGGTGGGGAGACAGGTTCATGTCATTTTTCCACAGAGAAGGTGAGAATAAATCCTCCCAAATTCATGAGATGTAAAGAAGTATAGGATGAGTGAATTTTATTAGAAGTTTAGTGGAACTTATGGGTCTTCCAATGGGGTTTGACCACTTTTCTGTACTCTTGAAATTGAAATATATATATATAGTTCAATGTTGTTAAAAAAAAATAGTTCAATGTTCCTAAGATTTGATTGGAGATTGGATGCTTCTATATTGAGGGGAATAAATGGCTTTTAGTGAAGCATGATCCTTCCAACATAAACACCTCCATTTCATATCCTTGCCTTGGGAGGCAACCTACCCCCCCCCCTCCAACCCCTCATCCTCTTAATTATTTGTACTTATATAATGATGGCTTGCTTCTCAACCAAATTGCATAAGTTTTATATTAAGTATATCTTCTAGAAAGTTTATCTGTAACTAAAGTATTGTATTCAACATTATACTTAAAAACAGAAAATGGATATTTACAGTAGTTTTAAACAAATAAATAATATTTTACTAGAATGGTTAGCGTTGTTGGCTAGGTACTTTCGACTTAAAACGATAGATATCAAGTTTAACAATCATGTTAATTAGCCAAAAAAAACCTTACAATTTCATTATTCTAGGATTGTTTGCACAAATTACTCATACAACTCGATCTAAATTATAGTTTTTTTTTTCTTGTGTTAAATTTATACATAATTCCACAATAGAAATTCTAGGAGATTCTTTTTCCGACTCAATGAAGTGAGATTACTCATATTTCTTTTCTTGTCGGTTTTCGGTGCGAGTTTTATTTATTTATTATTTTTTTGGGGTTAGAACTTATCTTCTGGTATGGTTTTCTATTTTAATTTTCTACAGAATTATTTTCCAGATCTCAAATCAGGTCTACGAATTCGTGAACATTTTCTTAAGATATTTCCCATACAGGACTTGAAGATAACAACAAAGAGAATTGATCTAAAGAGTCAACTGAATTATAGTATACAGAATAGATATAATTAATTCACAAGCCCATTGAAGAAGGGAACACTTGTCCATGTCGTTTCTTTGCTAAACCGTACTCCTCATGAACACCTGGTTTAAGACAGCCCTCCAAAGTCCAAAGGTAATTAGGTTGGGTAGAGGGTTCGGCAGCTTCACTCCTTAAGATAAGTTTGAGGATCGATCTTTGTTCATGTATGTAATTGTTACTTTAATCAGCATTTTATCTCTTCATAGGTCAACCCAGTGCGAGCGAAAATTAGTTTGATATGATCTCTCAAATATCGAGTCAACTAAGACACTTCGTTGCCAGACAAAAAAAAATATCCAAAAAAACAGTAACCTTCTTTACTATAATAAAGGAGAAAAGAGTAAATATACCTTTAAAAAACATATACATATTAAAATCCAAATTATCTATTTTATTCATTAGATATAATAATATTTAATCGTAAACACAATTAATGATATATGTGACATTGGATAGTGTTTTGAAACTGAAACTTCTTAACATACTTAAAAGATTAAATTATTTGTAAGGAAACATTAGTTTCCAAACTTAAAACTTTAATATTTAATTTCAAACAAAACACTACTAAATCTAACTTTAAGGGAAGGATATTACGCGGATGACGATGAAGAGTGAAGGTGATGAGCATAGATGAAACTAGCTAGTAGCAGCCTACCACAAATTTTTTTAAAATTTTTTATTACTAGAAAGGGTGGGTTCATAAAAAGGAGGAAGTCAGATTTAAATTCAAGATTTTTACTTTTTTTTTAAATTTCATCTTTCGCTATTAAATCAATACCTCATTGTCTCACAACATTTATTTATAAAAAATTAATTATTTTTAGAAAATGTGGTAACAGTTTTAATTTTCTCATTCCAAGTATTATATAAAATTTATTACTCTCTCACTAGCAAATGTTTATATTGACTTGCATTATAGTAATTAAAAAGTATTTTTATCATGAAGGAATTATCTTAATATCTTTATTAATTGACATGTTTACTCATATGTTTGTAGTAGATTTTGCATCCCATACATACATAAGGTTTGGTGTGAAAGTTTAGGAAAAAATGTATTAATTTAAATAAATAAACATTCAACTTATAACAATTTGAATAAAAACAAATAAACATATAATTTGAAACGGAAAAAAAATATATACTATACACTATATGATACATGAAATTTCATGATTTTTACAAGAAAATTTTGACTCAGTCTCGAGCAGTGGTGGACCTACCAAAGGGTGGGAGGCCTTGACCCCCAGGGGCGGATGCACCCTTTGATGAGCGGGGACCTGTCACGGGTCGTCTCTCGAAGGTCTTAGACGCATTGTGACTTTGAGTGACTTTGGCCCTTGGCCCTAGTCATATTCGTGCGACCCGTGACAGACTCCGCTGATTTTTTTTTATTTAATTCTAATTATAAACTCAAGTATAATGATTAAGTTTATGTTATTAAGTTAGTAAATTAGTGACCCCGCTAGGAACTTTGGTGACTTCAGACTCAAACAATATCAAACGCAGAAGACAATGACGTGTTGATTCAATTCTCTTGATTGTCATGTGGGTTCCAATCAATTTCTTTATTATTTTTTATCTTTATTTGAAAAAAAAAATTAATATTTTTTCTTCAAATTTTTTACTTGTCTCATGCATAATATGATCTCTTTTTGAGAAATTCGTCAAAAAATATTTACATTTACTAACTAATATTCACTGGAGTTAGAATAATTCATGTCCCTCCACTTTATCGCCTCTTCTTTTAGAAGAGAAAAGTTGATTGTCAGATGTAGTTTTAGCCTAAACCGTCATATTTTGTTAATTTGTTAAAAACCGTCATAAAAAAATAGTTATTGATACAAATATTATAAATAATGATTTTTACTACAAATATAAAATAGTTTATTGGGAAAAAAAAATCTCATAGAAAATGTGATATCTTTTAAAATATTGTGGGGGCGGTCTCCCTCCAAATCCGCCAATGTGCACGTCCCTCTCCTCCCCAACATTTATAAAACGTCGAATTTTCTATAGGGAAATTTTAGTTTATTTCTTTGTTCTGTCCCTAGATGAGTGTCCCCATTATCGCTACATTCTGAATTCGTCAATGTTGACCCCATTTTCTTTTATAAATCAGAGATTTTTTAGATTTTTTAACGTAATTTTCCTTGTATTTTTTTACCAAAAATTCAAAAACACATATATTATTATTTAGGACCTTACTAGACTACTATAATTATTGGCTAAAATATTGACTAAAATAGTTTTTTGGACCTTTTTGCCCTTATAGTTGGGTGAATCCCTTATACCAGAAGGGGGTAAGATAGTCATTTAACACTCTCAATTTGGAGGTTTAGAATTTCTATCCCCAAAATTCTAGGAGTAAATCATTTTCCTATTATTTAACCTCCCAAACTTTTCATCTTCGGACCACCTCTGGCCTCGAGTGATGAGAGAACCTTCAAGAATACACTACGCTGCAAGCAATTCAACTCAAAATATAGCCTGCAAGTTCACGCTCCCTTCACGCGCACGCACTAAAGGTCTTATAAAATGGGAAATATCTGATATGGACCGGGTCCATGTGGACCATGTGGTCCAGATTTGGCCACATCCCTGTAGAATGAGGAGAGAGAAGGAAATGCAGTGATGTGACCAAATCTGGACTGTATGGTCCAATGGACCTGGTCCATGACAGAATAGACCTATAAAATGGACCTAAAAACCATATTTGGACGTTTATGCTAATTATTAGAAGGAATCACGATTAGGGTTTTATTAATTTAATTAGATAATCTGACGTGTGGACGGCCACATCGGACTGGAGATAAACAGTGAGGATTGCTTTTCACGTGTCCATCGTTGACGAAACACGTCATCACGGGTTGCCTAAAATAATCCTAAAAGATCACCGCATCTTGTCAGTCCTTCACGTGGAATTCTAGTGCAATCTATGACAAGCTTTCCCCAGTCCATTTTCTTTGCTTCCACTGTTAAATAATATTCATCCAATATATATTAACGCTTATATTTAATCACTTCTATATATGTTTTCCCTGTTTTTTTTATATTTCGAGTTACAATATCAGTGACGAATTCTAAATCGGGAAAGATTTTACTCTTTTTTTTTTTCTGAAAAGGAATATCCATTTTTTTAAAAAATACTATTAAATATAGTAATATATAGTAATTTTTATATGTAGTTTGTAATTTTTTATCAAGTTCGTCACCCCCAAATTTTTTTTTACAGTTTTTATAGGTATGTAAATATACTGTTGCATTTTTTCACCCAAAATACAATTCCTGACTCGTCCCTGGCCATATTGAACAGTTTCTACCAATGTTGGTCGCCTGGTCACCTATGAGAATCTCATCAATTCAATCAACAATTGTATTCGTCTGAAAGAGGTTTTACTCTTTCGTTTGATATACTCGAACATAAAACATTAATTATGCATATATAGATAAGAAGGCGAATATTGAATTTCGGACGAAGAGAGTACTATTTTTCATTTTGAACACATCTGTTATTTGATAAATAATATATCTTTTATAAATTGAGATAAAAATTTAAGTGAAAAATATATCCAATATAATCCTTATCTTTCAATCGCAATGTAGGAAGGGAATAGAGAAGATTTGATATATATATAGCAATTATCAGAAAATTTAGCAGCGGCTACTTTGTGTTCTATTAGAATTGGCGAAGAAGAATTGTAAGAAGATGATAGCATTTTCTGTCATTATGGTATCTTTTTCCTTCCTCTCCCTGCCCTTCTCCATTGTGTTGGGTGGGGTTGGACTTTGGAGGACAAAGTGGTCACCACCAGTTTTTTCATTGATTAGATCAAGCTGTGATGGTGTTTTTCTTATCACTTATAGAAAGATACTTACAGTTTACAAAACAACTATTATATTATTTTAAAATTTAGTCGTTGAATGGATCTGATCGACGTGAACAAATAATCAATATGCATGAAAGCCTTAACTTTACTCCTTTTTTTTTACCATTTTTCTCATTCCTTTTATTTTCCTTTACTATGAAGTTTTCATATATTACTTCAGCCAATAAAGAAGGTTAACGCCAATAAAAAAAGGTTAACGTAGAGTGTACAACACTTTCAACCCGAATTTATAGATCTCAAGTTCAACATTTTTTTTCTCTCGTAAATGAAAAAAGAATACACATTGGGCGAATTCTTATAAGTGTTTTAAGAATTAATTTTACCTTATTTATTCATAGTGATATATAATAATATGTGTAAAAAGTGAGTATAGATGGATACATGAGACAATGTTCCACAAAATAAAATTAACTATGCATTTAAGTTGGTCATGCATTTCAAAAGTAAAAAGTTTTATGAAAAGAGGAAAGGTAAAAGGGTAAACTTTCTAACATAGTTCTTTGAGGAAATGTTTATCAAAAGAATCTAAATATGAAATTATGTTGTTCCAAAAAAAGAGAGAAAACAATGAAAAATCAGAATATTAATGCATGCAAGTCAAAATTCTTTGGAGTCGTATGCCAATACGATTGGGCCGGTCGTGAAACGGGGCCTACAAGTAGCCGGTCTAAGGAGCATGTGCTACCATTTGACCTCGGAAGAGCCTTAATTCCCCAGCCAAAGTCCCACACTCACAATTCAATGGAATTGCATCCCCAAAATGGTCCCAATTTTAATCCCCTAACGTGTTCTTATTTACAGTCCCATCCCGATCATCCCTACCCACCCCCCCAAAAAAATGTCTAGCTGACATTTCATCTTTTTCGCACTTTCAAAAGTTTTTCACGGATAAAGTATAATAAAAAGCAAAGATAATTTGCACGAACCGCGTCAAATCTCTAAAAAATACTAATTGAATAATAAATTCGTAATTTTAGAATTTCATTAGCATCTGATTTTTAAAATATCTAGAAAAATAACGACTACAACAATGATGCTACTTAAGTAGACAGACAAATGGGAATTGTTTTATTGCTTCTACTATTCATAAGTAGATTGAAATTTTGTTACACATTAATTGCAAGGCTTATGTACCATGAGAAGGGGATTAACATCTAAACAATTTATTCAACAAGTACATCATATGCATGGGGAGACAATATTTATATATGACATTAATCACTAAAGATCTCCTCAAGAATTTATGCTAACTGAGAACTAGTTTCGTTATCCCTTTATCTCTCTCTTTCAACTAAGCATCGGCATAGTGTTGTGCTTGGTACCCTTTTGTTGCAGTTGCCATGGATAAATAACTCCCACTAGTCATAGGCACCGGGAACCCTATTCCGGCAGCTGGCCTTGTCGCGGCGACTCGTTCAAGAGATTGCAATTGGTTTTTTAGGAATTTCACATAATGAATAGCTTCATCTAACATAGAAGCAGTGTCCATTTTAGTGCCACCAGGTACAAGTCTTTGAAGTGTCCTAATCTTTTCACTTATCCTTTCTCTTCTATGGCGTGCCGCTACACTTTGAGGATCTTTAGATATCTTCACGTTCCTTCTCTTAGGTGGTTTAACCGATTCCGGATCAACGTGAATCGGTTGCATTGCCGCTATCCTAAAAATCATCTCCCTCATAGCCGCCACGGAATTATGCTTATTATTATTATGATGAGAATCCCCTGGGAATGTGGCCAATTCTCCAACGCCGTTTCTCCACTTGTTCGAGGAGAAAGGAAAAGTGGAAGGATCTTGGTGTCCCTGAGAAGACCCACTAAATGATATTGTTGAAGGTAGGTTCATGAAAGTTGGTTGTGCCATGGTAGCACTACTACTATTATTATTATTATTATTGTTGTTGTTGTTGTTACTACAACTTCCTTGATGACCACTAAAATCCATCATTGGCATCTCCGAATAGGCGGCCCCGGCGAATTCTGAAATCTTGTCCATCTGCATCATAAGCATCATTTCCATCTGTTCTTCAGAGGCAGAGTCATTGTCCATATTTCTTAATATGCCTCTTCTTATATAGCAAAATTTGCCCCCCACGGAAATTAGAGGAAGTGCTTTGAAAAGCTGAGGAACTGCTGTAACAGAGGGATGGGTAAGGTAAAGAAGGAAGAGTGTGTAGACTGAGAGTTTTATCAGAATGTTGCAGTGACGCTAAAGAAGGACTATTAGTTTTTTTTTTGGGGGGTGATGAAATATGAAGGGAGAAAAAAGGGAATAAAATAGTGGTATTGGGAACAGACTATCATTCTAGTGGAAACTATATATAGCAAGTGGGATTAATATTATATAGCACAAAAAATAAAAAATATCATGTTAATAACATTATTTGTTTCCTTTCCTTTTATTCTATTACAAAGTTGGTAAACTTTCCCTTTTTTCTTTATTCTCTTTCCTTTTTTGGTTAATCAGCCTAAATCTTTATAGGCCCATTTTAGATGGAAGGAAATAAAGAATTCTTGCATGACTATAGCGGGTGCAACAAAATTGAATTATTAAGACAACAAAATGGCATTATTAAGACAAGAGGAATACTGATTAAGTTTTAAACATTATCTAATAGATACTCCCTTCATTCCCATTTAATTGTCGTTTAGGAGATTTATAAGTATCAAAATTAATTGTCGTGTAAGACCTTTTATTAGTTGTCAACAATTTATTTCAATTATACTCCTCGATATTTCTTTTATTTGCCGCCTCTGTCATCTCTATTTTTTCCTTTCTTTTCTTATGCTATAGAAGTGAGAGAGAGGTGTAATATTAAAACTTTCGGTGAAAATAACAAGTTACTTAATTTTTTTAAATTGTCTAAAAAGTCTTATATTTAGTAATAGAGGAAGTAATAAATTAATCTTCAATGGGTAATCAAAAGCATGTTTATAAGGTGTTGGTTAAATTATGCTACTGCATCAAATAGAGTAATTATGAGTTTAATTTACATTCACGCTAAATAAAAATAGTAAAAAGAAAAATGCATTATAACCACCTTTAGAATGGGTGAAAATCCTCTGTTCTCATTCCTGTCTCCAACCAATCAGAGTTTACTATATAAATATTTTTCCAATTATATATACACATGGTGAATTGTGATTGACTGGAAATAGAGATGGAGACAGAAATGGGGACAAAGATTTTTTTGCGCTTTAGAATATAATCATATACATGCCATGAAGAAGAAGATAGATTTATTCAGGGCCGTCTAAGGCATAAAAGTGACCGAGGCAATCGTCTAAGGTCATACGACACAAGAAGACTAAAAACTTACAGACAATTGTCTAAGTTACACGATACAAGAAGACTCCTAAAAATATTTATAATATATTAAAAAAATAATTACTAATAGTTGGGTGATTGATTACTTTATTCATTGTTAAGGAAGACCAAACCCTATAACTACAAACAAATAATCATAATAATATTTCTTACGTTCCAAACTAAATGTCTTATTTTTATTTTAGTTTGTCCTAAAATGAATGCTCCGTTTCTCAAAATAAATTATACTTTATTCTTTAACTTCTATACTTCTTATATTTAAGAGATACAAGCTCCTGACTTATGGGTTCTACCATTAGTATCAATGAATGGAATATTATGGTAACTATAGTCAAACTATACTCTCGTTAATTATAATGAAAGTCAAATGTGAATATTTAATGTGAGAAGAGAGAGCGCTAATTTATAATATAAATTCAACTATGTTACAAAATTTTAATAAATAATTTTGTTGTTAAAAAACTAAAAGAATAAGATACATATTTTATTAAATTAGGCCCCTCATACGAGTTTCGCCTAAGGCACCAAAAGTATAGTCACGGACATGAATTTATTACATAAAAGAGTTTAATTGGATTGATCGTCTCAAATTGAGATTTTTGATATGCCTTCATTTCTTTTCAAATTTAAATTAAATTTTCAATAATATAATACTTGAAGTTTCATTTCAAAACTCAATCAAAATAGAGTTTGAATTTTAAATCTAGATTAGACTCTATTCGATATACTCAAAAAAAAATAGAAAAGATCAAAAGGGTGAGAGTAAAATGTTTGAATTGTGGCCCACCATTTGAATGGTACAGATCCACCAACTGCTCCCCAAAGAATGCCATAAGTGCTTTTGATGGTGCATCAACAAATTATATATAATTTGTTGATCCAAAGTTTTCTTGGGTGTGTCTTTTGTCTGTTATCGTGATTTTTTAATTTATTGTATAACTTTTACTTTATGTATTTTCAGATTTTCCTTTGATTGTAATGGCTTCGGCTATTTGTGATTAATGAAAACTAAATTTATTCAGGAAAAAAAAAATTATATATAATTGCAAAAAAAAAAAAAAAAAATTGCTTTGAGTGGAATATTGGATCAGTCTAACTTTGCCTTAAAATTTACTTTCTTTTAAAGAAGTCTTAAAACCCCACTCACATGACTCTAGTCAGAGCTCTCTCACCAGATCCCTTTAAATGACCGGTGGCTGGCGCGGCAATCAAAGACGGAGCTACGGGGATCGGTATAGCCACGGCCGCTCCTCAATTTTTTTGGGGACGGTTCTAAATGAATTAAGGCAGAATGGTGGATTTAGTCCCTATTCTCGATTTTTTCACGCAAATGGTCCCCGTTCTAAATATATTTGTATTACACTCCCCAAATAATTTGCATTTGCTGAAAGTAGTCATTCCGTCCAATTCTGTCAAGGAGTGCTGTTAATGGGCAAAAAAATAAAGCAAAAATCGAAAATAGGAAGGGTATTTTTGGAAAGAACAATTTTAGTCCACTGCCGCCGGAGCCCAATTTTAGCCCACTGCCGCAGGAGCCCACCGCCGCCGGAGCCCTAATCAAATCAAATTAAATTCCAAAACAAGATTTCATTCAAATTCTTTATTCTGAATTCATCCATTTCAAATAATCTAGATCTGATTCATTCTTAAGCAAGATTTCATTTCAAATTAATACCCCAGTAAGGAAGAACCCATACAAATCTTGATTCTTGAAATTCAGAAACAAAATCTTGATTCTGTAAAATAAAAAATTACAAAATCTTCAAGGGAAATACTCCAAATTGAGCCAATTAAGAATTATGGAGAAACCCAGAAAGCAATTCAGAGTAACTAACTGGGTTGAATGAGAAAATCCAACATACAGTTCAAGCTTTCTTGGTAAACGTGCAAATGAAAGAGAGAGAAAAAGCAAATCCTAAGAAAGAAGCAACAAGAAAAAAAATTCCCAAAATCTTTCAGTTGTAAATATATATACTTTTCTTTGGGTATTAAGAAGAATTGTCAAGAGTTAAAGAAGTAATCTTGGGTGGGAAAACACAGGAAAAATAGAAGTTTTTCTATTCACCGGAAAAACAAGAAAATTGGAGTTGGGAAGGAGCCGCCCACCCGTCCGGCAGTGATTCTTGAAATTCAGAAACAAAATCTTGATTCTGTAAAATAAAGAAAAAAAAGGAGAATTCTTGAACCAACCCTCCTAAAGTATATGCAAGAAATTACAAAAAAAATGGTGAATTCTTGGTTTTATGCCGATGAGATGACGTGTTTGGTGATGGCTTCCATTGCTGGTACCGTTGCCCACTCCACCCGGCCACCACCGTTGCCCGGTAGCCTCAACTCACTATAATTGCTTGTCCTTAGTTGCTAACTGCTCGGAGTTCTACTCCGGCTAATCTATATCCGGAAACGCTAACGTCGACGACGCCTTCCAATAGACGAACCCCAAGCTCACCAGCAAGTCTGAGGGTTTAATTTGCACATCCTTTATAGGGATAGAGTTGAAAATTGATTTTTTTTCTGATGTCCAGTTTCGAGCCTTAGTGGTAGTTGTGGTGGCTCCGGCGGCGTTGCTGGAAAAAGATGATGGGTACCGAGTGTCCCAGCTAGTTAGAGGAAAAAGATTATGGTTACTGAGTGTAGGGGTAAAATAGTCATTTTGCAATAATTTAAAAAAATAATTCAAAATTCATTTTTTACGTAACAGAATTGGACAGAATGACTACCTTCGCCAACGCAAATTGTTTGAGAAGTGTAATACAAAAAAATTTAGAACAGGGACCATTTACGCGAAAAAAATCGAGAATAGGGACTTAATCCACCATTCTACCATGAATTAATTACACAAGTCTCCTCGATTTTTTTTGACTTTTCTATATAAATTTTTTTTTTTTTTTTGCTAAATAAGAATTATCCATTAATTATAAAATAGGCGAAGCTATTATAATCAAAAGATAAAAAGAAAATACAAGAAAATAAAAGTTATACAATAGTGTAGACCACCGTGATAACAGATAAAAGTCCACACCCTAGATTGGGTAAACATTACAAACAATAGAAAAAACAAATATTTAATAATAAAAAATCGCAGCATCTTGTCCAAAATCCTTGAACAGTAGTAGCAAGCTCAGTTCCAACACTTTTCTTAAAAATCAACAATCTACGAGACCATGGGCGTATCAACCGTCTCATAGATTGTCTCGGAAAGATGAAGAAAACTGAGGAAGGGCCCAGAACAACTCGGGTTTAGAGGGAAACTTCAGATCTAGAAGGATCTGTAGTATATATTACATCTGAGTCTTGAATCTTAAATAACAATGCCTTGAAAAAATTTCATCACGATTTACAGTAAAATAAGATGGTGAAGACACAAAAAGTGAACAAAAGTAGATAATTGGATAAGATTTGACCATTAACCGAAGCCAATGGCTAAATCTGGCCAGCAGCAGATGGAAAAAAAAGGCAACAAAAAGAGGCAGAGGGAAAGAGAGAGAGAGAGAGAGAAAAAAAAAGAGGGCCGAAAAAAAATTCTATATAAATTAGTTTTATAAGTTTTTAGTCGTTTATTTTTTGTGTTTGCCCCTTTAATATTTTCTTTAATTCCTTTTAAAAAAACATTTTCTTCAACTACTATATATAAATTTTTTGTCTTAAAAGTCAACATTCTAGTCCATGAAACCATACACCAAGAGTAAAGGTTAATTCTGTTGTGGACCTGTACTATATGTGGGATTATGAACCATTTGATCCACATTGAACCACATCACTATTTGTTATTAAAAAAATAAAAACATTCCCCTTTTGGATTCAATAGTGCAAGTAAAGAGGTGTATTTTTCTTTAATTTTTTATCAGAAGAGGCGATGTGACTCAATGTGGATCAAATGGTACATAACCCCACATATAACATAGGTTCACAAAAGAATTTTTCCAAGAGTAAGAGCCAGAGCCAGAGCCGAAGCCGAGGCCGAGGCTTTCTAGATAGAGATTAGGAGTTCAATCATCGTTTACGTGAAATTTTCTCCCTTTATAGGGTTTTAACCTAGGTTGTCAAGATCAAATTTTTTATTCAGAATGGAAGGGGTACAAAATTAGTAAATACGAGGATCGTAACATTGATTAAAATATCTTACAAAATTATTTAAATAATATTTCATATTAAATTTATACTAATAATATTTCATCTACTGAAAAAATCAATAAGGAATTCCACCTAACTTCTACCACTAAAATCGACTAGGCTTATTTTCAAACCAAATCAATGTCGAATAGTCGCCTGCAGTGCGAACAAAAGATGAATGAGGACTGAGGAGATGGAACTTAATTCAAAATTAAGTTTTCCATTCAACCAAATTTTTTTTGTCAACCGACCCGACCCAACTCGTAAACCCTGCTGAACATAGACAAAATCAACGCGCACTGAATCGTCCGATCTAACGATTCTATGGGGTTGATCGTCAATCTTACTCGATCCTCTTCTCTAGCAATATTTTATCGAATTTCAAATCGTAAAATCGTCTGATTCTACAAACTGGCTTGCAATTTTGACAATCATCCCTCCTTTTCAATAGGATTGCTCCCTTTACTTTTTTTTTTGTTGATGAATGGAGCACTCCCTTTACTTGATGTATTTTTAACTATGTTCTTTATTTGACTCATATTACTTATGTAATTTTCGCCAATAATATCGCAACTTTTGTAATACAAAAAAGAGAGTCAATGATCTAGTTCTAACAAAGCCTGCAATTGGAATCTGGTGCCGGTGATTTGTATATAATCATGATCGATTCGATTATCATACGGTTGGGACCAAAGGGTCCTACGGGGTGTTATCGTAGGATCAATCTATCACCAAGTGCTGCAACTCCAGCTTATAAATGGCCCCCAGCTAGTCGCGGGGGAACGCCTTTCGAGGTGGATCAGGTCCTGCTGCAACTGTCTCATGTGCTACTTTTTGCCAATGAACTTACCACCGGTAAACTTGCTTTTAATTTTATACGTCCGTTCAAAGTCCTTCAACCGGAGACTTTTCTTTCTTTTACCATTCCCATGGAAAATTCAATAATAAACCCCGTTCTTATGGTACTGGTCCTGCGGATATTTTACATAAATTATGCGTGACTTATCTTTAGGTATAGATTCTGCTGAATTCACGTGAAGAAACTGTGGGACTGATCCCACAAAAACAGTTCTAAGATTAAGTTATCTCTTCCCATTATTGAAAACCAAGCAATAATAAAGTAGAGGTTTTCCAGATAGAGCGCCAAATCGTTTTTACACAATCATGATTTTTATTTTTATTTGGTTTCTAACTCTTAAGGGTGCATTTTGTACAACATTTTACATTTGACTCCACATCCCCCCATTACGAAATATTCAGCTATTGTAAAACTCAAGACGAGAATTCAAAACTCAAATGTATTGTAGACGAGATTTATCTAATGCACATTTCAAATAACGTTGCAGTAAATTCTTTTTTCTTTTCTTTTTAAGATATATAAATTCCCTGAAAATTTAATCTGGAGTTCTAGATTGGTCTGCAGCCAGTCCCTATCAGTCCAATTTTATATATATGGAGTGTCTCAAAACAAAGAGATGACCTGTAAGAAGCGATAAAGGTTGATCATAGTAATGGACAAACACATTATTAATTGTCTGAGGACCAACGATATTTTTGGTGTATTAATTCGGGAGTGTTCGAACTTGAGTTACCAGTAGATAATTATTAAATAAAAAAAATAAAAAAATGAAAACTACCGTTGATCATGCAATTCTTCATGCACGTAAGAGTTTTGCATGTACAAATATATATAAATGTGATTCTTTCTGATATGAATGAATGCAGCAGCAGAGTGCGATAAGGGTTTCCAAAATAATCATGCGCAATATCCTAGCACTGGTCAACTAGTAAACTATATATACATATATATATATACATATATATATGAATGAAGAAAATCAATATATAAGGTCTAATTAAAATATGAGTGGGTGGAAATTATTTTATTCTTCTTGGAATTTATCAATTATCATCAAGATATAATAGCCAGTTGTATTGTGCAGAGGATGATGGTGGTTGGGAGGAAAATGAAATGAGATGCATGGAATTAAGGGAGAAAGGAAAATAAACATGTGTTTTATGCCTTTTTCTTCCTTAGCCTCCTCCTTTCTGCAAGAATCCAATCTCAATTATTTATTTTATTTATTTTTTAAAGAACACACTAATTCATTCATTAGTCATTACTCAGCAAATAACAACAATAAAGTCTTAATTTCATATAATTGATGCATCGGCTAACATAAATCAACATAAGAATTAATTCATTACTCAAATAAAAAAAATAAAGTAAAAAAAGCCAAAAGACAAATGTAAACCAAGGATATATCAGTTCCAGCAAGTTTGAGAATTCAATACGAAACAAGTATTTTGTTTGTATGTGTTCAACACATCAGAGTCCTAGAATGACTTGATTGGATGTTGAGTTTTTTTTAGATGTTCACTTATTCGCACTTACAACATTTATTAAAAAAATAATTATTCTCAATTGTTAAAAAAAAAATTAACATTGAAATAGTATCCATAATCAATTCAGCCCCTGATTCCAAAGCTGTGTCTAGATCAAGGTTGTCAAAATTGCGAGTTGGATCGTAAAATCGTATGATTCTACGATCCTAAGAGTATAAATCGAGTTAAATCACTGGAGGATTAAATCGTAGAGGATCGTCGATTTAGATCGTAAAATCGTACAATCCGGTGCGATTCAATCTTGCTTCTTTTTTTTTTTCTTTTTTTAAATTTTTTTAAATCTTGCCTCTTTTCAACTGGGTCGGTAACGGGTTATCTCAAATAAAAAACGTGGAGGTAGAGATTAAATAGAGGATAATAATAACGCCTTAAATGATTTGCTAGATTAGAATATTAGAAAGATAGACTTGTTGTTATGAAATTTGTTGGAGTAAAAGACCTTATGAATTGTTGGTTTGCTTCCGAAGTTTATCACTTGTTAGTATGTGATTTAATTTCAATTTGTTAGTTTTATTGGTATTCTTATTTTTTCCGGTTGAAGCATTATTATTATTTTTTTTTTTTTGCTTAATATCATTTAAAATGATGTCTTATTGACATAAATTTATCATCAAATATTATTTTAATAGTTTTGTCGGATCTTCCGATCCGTGCTATGATCTTCGTGTTTATGATTTTTTAGATTCCTTTCGTTGCGAGTCAAATTTGCGATCTTAACAACTTGGTTTAGACTAAATGAGCAGAATTGCCACTACTAGATACCACTTTCATCTTCTTCTGATTAGAAGAAAAAAAAGAGAGAGAATAAAATAGTGAATTTTATCAACAAGACATGAATAAAGGGACATGTTCTCTGCAAGAAGAGGTTCGATTGGATAAAAAGAATCCAAATAGAGAGAGATTTTGTTGTTTGTTGGGTTTTTTTTAGTATATTTTTCTTATCTTTTTTACATTACCACCTTATCTTATCTCCCCCACTTCTTGTTTTTCTATTACCTATATATGCATTTATTATATATTACTTTAAATCAATAATTCATAAAAGAACAATATCTAAATAATTCTCATTTTCCATTTTTCTAACCCTTCTTTTCCCATTGGGACTTGCAGGCAGGGGGAGGATTTAAGAATTAGAAACAATTACTAGTTGTTGTATTATATTTATTCTATAGTTTTTTTAAACCACAAAGTGGTCCCTGTTTTTCCATTTGGACAAGTGTCTGGATTTTTAATTCGATTAATTTAGTTTTTTAAAAAAAATTAAATTAGGAATGAGATTCGACTCCGCAACATGCAGGTTAAATGTTTTACACATTATCAGTTATTTTTATAGGTGTTTACAATATAACTTGTGGTGAATAGGCACTGTAAGTTGCTATCAGGAAATTTTGTAATTCTACAACGTTAGTCGCTTCCAAAATGTCTTGAACTTGCAACTTTTTCTTAGACAAATGCCGAAAATTAAAGGTATAACCAATTGAGTTAGGATCGTGGTCCCTTCATTTCTTTTTCCTTCGGATAATTCTCTTTCTACATGATTTTCATCGCCTCCTAAAGTTGAATTCTTCAATTGGTTAAATTATCCATTGTCAAATTGGAGAAATGAGATAGTCAAAACGGCATTGCCAATTGTTTTTTGTTTTGAGGCTTTTGTGCTCTCTCACTATCAAAAGGGAACTTTTTTCTTGGAAAGGAAATGAGTGTAAAGATAGAGTTTCTATTGCTTCTAGTTTAGCTTCCTTTGTTAGGGGTGCGTGTGATTTAAGGGTTACAATACTAGAAGTTTGGTATTTACCTTAGAAAGTCATATTTTTTTTATCTGGGCTCCCGAATTCGGTAAAAAAAATTCCTTATGGGTTTCGTTCTCTATCCTTACGAATAGATAATTGCTACGTGTTTCCTTTTCTTTTACGGCTTCTACTATTTCTTTTTAGGTTATAAATTTTTTAATTAAAAAATTTAATATATGTCAATAGTGAAATATGGAATATGACACCGATTGGGGAGAGTAGATTCCTACCGTCCAAATTCTGACTACTACGTCATTGGATACTGGGTTCATTAAATTGTTCAGCATAATGTGGAACACCTTTAATTCGACCGTAAAATACTTGACTCAGTAATTTAAAAGTTAGCAAATGTCAAGGAAAGAAGAACTATTTAGATCATAAGAAGTGAGTAATACATCATCTGCTACACTAAGAAAATTGTCAACATGTAACAACATCATTAAACCAAATAACATTACTAGAAACATTCTGCTAGAAAAAACAGTTACATCATGGAAGCCTAACATAAGCTAATGGTCCAAAAATATCACGAGAACCTATCTTCTATAATCACAAGAATGCCGTGGGAATTGGAAAATATAGAGAGCTAGATTTCATGGGAAATGAATGTACTGCAATTTCATGTCCATAATTCATTCTCAAGTAAATGGATTTTTCAAAGATTCCTTTCTTTACCTAAGCCTCCTAATGCAGAGATTCACAGAATAACCATGATAATGTTATTATTATTATTATTATTATTATTATTATTATTATTATTATTATTGGTGGAGTATGTTTAATATACCATGATAATGTGTAAAAAAAAAAAAAAAAGCAAAGCAAAGCAACTAGGAAACATCTAAAAACAGAGCCAGGCTATAATCCAAAACGTTAAAATTATCAGTATATATTGAATATTTTTTTATATGCATTACATCCATATATAACAGGTGTTCTCTCATGACTTGAAGAACACATGTCCTAAGACATGTAACACAATAAATGTTTTGAAAATCACGTGTTCGCTTAAAAAACAATTGGAGCGTCAAACTTTTTATCTGATAGCCCAAAACGCCCAAAAATATTCAGCATATACTGAATTTTGAATTTTCTGCACAACAACCGAACCGTAAAAACAGAGCTTGTAAAATTCCATACAGCTGTACTGCTTAGAGATGGATTTGGAACGCCCTCCATTTCACAAGACATTCTGAAGATTTTGCATAAATTAAGCGAGAAAAAGAGTGGTTATTTTTCCCAGTATACACTTAACTAATTCAACTAAGCAATATATTTATGAGAGGATCACTTTTAAAAAATGATCGTTAAACTCTACGGAGGAAGTATACGAGCCAGTTATGATGAGGAGGCTTCAAATCTCCGCACTGTGCGAATAAAATTCGTTCACCCCGACTACCTGAATTTTAATCCGCATGGTGTGGAAGATTTGCCCCTTCCGCAAATTAACGATTTCAGGGAGTATAACAGTTATATGTACAAGCTTTTGTATCTTATACACTTCAAGAAGATTATTAAAGAAAACCTTTGTTCCTATGATTAGCAATTGATCTTTTCTAAATATCGTAGCTAAACGAACTTCCAAGGCAATTCATAAACTGCCAAGCCATAGGAAACTAATCAACTCTCATTAAACCTTTGCCCCAACACTTGTCAAATAAAATCACACAAAGTTCATTTGTCTAAGGGCCATTGTTCATCTTCTTATTGTTACCGAGGGGGCAAAGATACAAAATCAAGTTAGACACTATACGCGAAAACATTATTTAGAAAGCGCAAAAAAGGCTCAAAAGGTGGATGCAAAAATCAATTGACTACCTAAAGCAGAGAGTAGGTCACCATCTTAGGTTCTATGTCCATCAGCATTGTCAAGTTTTCCATCCAAAAGTTCTGAAATTATTTTCTTCTGCTGCAGGACCATTTGCGTTAATGTCTTGTTTTGATGTTTCATCCTTTCTAACTCCATCTCATCAGCCGCAGAAGAACCTTTTCGCTAAACATAAGGCAATGAACAACATGTCAGGGGGCCCGAGTTTCACATTTAAGAACATAACAAGAAAGATCTACTAGCAAAAGGTATCAACAACTCTAAATACATCTTAAGATCAGATTTGATATTTGAGCGGATGAGTGATAGCATTCTCAAAAGACCTAATCAAGAACAACAGCAATCTTCTACATCTTACATGCCCCAGGACCTTTACTTAATTATGATTCCAGTTAACGGAACATACCCAAGAGTTGGACACTGAGAATCCAATATATCAGTAAATGCGTGACACCAGAATATGATGATCACCCCACCCACCCCCCGAAGATCAGAACAAAAAACGAAAGCTACTCATGAAAATTGTCCAAATTACAATTTCTAACGAGAATCACAGACCAGGATCCTTTCATTTCTTTTTTTCCCCTTTGACTAAATCAAAATCTGTAGACAGAGACTTTGCAAAAGAATATATAAAATCTTCGTAAAGCTTCTGCAAACAAAATACAGTGTCGAACCTTGTCCATATTAATTAAAAATTGGAACCTCGTGCTTTGGTTTCTGATATCATCCTTGCCTAGTTGCAACCCAGATTGAGGACATCTCAAGTAAATTTCTGGTTTAAATTGATGACAAAAGGTTTGACATCATAATGTGCCTAATTCCTGGATGTGACATGTCAATTAAACCTTACCTGCTTAAGTGCATATTAGACTAGTGGCCGATAAGTTTTCCCAACCAGTTTAATGCCTAAAATTGTCATTATCATTGTGAACTAAAGAAGCCTCTAATATATTACACATGTTTGTGCGATCTTACAATCCCTTATTCAATAGTATCATTGATCTGCATAAACTCCAGAAAATAATAATAATTCCTGAATAGCTATCTATTTAATTAATCATTAATTAAAGCTGAATCAGGATACATCATATCAACCATGTCATCCGTCAACATCAAAATCACATTTTTAACCTTTTTCTTTAAATAGAAATGGGAGCGGTGCGCATAACTGCTTTAATTCTGAATAAAAGAAGCATGATAATGTGCACATAAATCAAAAGAAATAAGAACCTGAAGATGGATAAAAAAGAGAGAAAGAACGAATTAAAGGGAATAATCTAATTGTGGCTAAATAAGGACCTGAAGTTCTTTTATTTGATCCTCTATTGCTTGAGAACAGATGTGTGAATAATCCACATGGCTGTTGGAGGTGGTCTGGTTACCAATGAAAGTCTTCACCTGCGTTTTTTCATCAGACGAATTCTCATACTTATCCAGGACTGGAGGTGTACCTGGATTGAGATATGGTGGCTGTCTAATGACAAGAACATTACTAATCGGTCCTGTAAAGTCAATGAAAGTGTAATATTCTGTCAACAGCTAGAAAAAACGATAGATAAAAAACTTTCTATCACCTTAGATATATACTACAGCACTTCTACTATTTGAAATGAAACAATATGAGTCTTCAGCAGAACGATAAAAATAATAAACAACAATTGTATTTGGAAATTAAACCACAACTCTTAACAGGTCGCACCCAGAGTTCATCTCGCAACATTTATAATAAGCATTTCGTAAAGCATCAAGATCAAAATTGTAAAATTCAGTTTTCTATTCATTCCCGAAGTGATTCAAGTTATCTACGTAAGCATATTCTATGAATAACATTCTCTTCAATACTTATTTAGTATAAATAGACATACAAAATACATATCCCAAAGAGTTGCAGATTAGGAACAGTAAAAAAATCTTCAGAAGCAAAAGATAAACAATAACAAATTCTATGTATTCTTGGACCTATAACATCACCAACACTTGTCACATTTATCAATACAAAACAAGAAGCTCTCAAAGGGAAAACTCAAATAATGGAGCATGAGGAACCAAATGCCTTCTTAAGAAAGTGGAAGTGGCACCAGTAGCAAGTGATACCTTTTCCATGTCTAAAGGAACGAGTGATGTTGCCGGTTCTAGTGTTCCAAACTCTGATCATGCCATCCTCTGACCCAGAAACTAAGAGAAATCCTCCCTTACTCAAAGCCAAGGCAGTTATAGCTTTACTGTTTCAAAGATCAGGATATATAAGGTTGTGAAGGAAATTAAGAGAGAGATAAAAGTTAAATAATCCAAACTTATTAGTTAGCGTATTCATCCTTTATTTTTATGTAAACACGATAAGCATCTTAAATAAGGACAATTTAAACGGTGAAAAAAAATTCATAAAAGTTGGTTTTTTTTTCCTTTTGCTTTTGTCCACTTTTGGATGAAAAGGAGATTGATGCTTTACAGCTAAAGCTAATCCCTCTAAGCCCCTAACATTCCTTTCGCTTCCTTTATGAACAATCAACCCAAAGGCCAAAAGCTTAATCCATCCGTCACCTATCCTTTCCTTTCCCATAGGCCACAATCCAAACGGTGCTAAACGAAACTATTCAGTTACCTAGGTTTTTAGCAAATCATATACTACATTTCTGAGCTCCTAAATATAAATAGAAATGTCTAAAACCATACCAAAGGGCTAACTTGTGCTAGACTACTCCAAATAGCGAAATAAGTAACTCATAGGACTTCTAGTTCTAGACTCAGCATATTCAGGAACAAAGGACTTGTTGAAAAATTAGATCAGCAAGTAGTAAACAATGACTTGGGACTGGTCACAATTCCCTATGACACCACAGATTTCAAGAATGCCCTAATGGATTATTGAAGCAGTGAAAACAAATTCATAGGTATAATATTAATATCTTCTTCTTTCCTTTTTTTCCTGGCTAAATATCATTGTTCTTGATAATGAAGAATCAGAATACAGGAAACAGAAAGAATTGCAAAACCTTTGCTCAGACAATGACCCAATGATATACTTTCCATAGGTGTTGTTGGAGTTGACTTCAGCACCAAGTGAAGCAATGTATATTTTACCATCTCTTCCACCAGCATAAAAGCCACTTTCACCAGGGTCCAAGGCAATTGCTTCAATTACCGAAGGGAATTCAAAAGTCCTCCATAATTCTCCCGTAGAGAACTTCCATACCTGAGAGAAATGGGAGCATACATATTTATCAGACAACATTCTGTTTTATTTACCAAGGCAAGCAATATACAGTGCACATATCTACACACTGCCACAAGTGCCATACAGAATTTGGGAAGTAGGTAAAGAATGAACTTAAAGATAATTAACCCATGAATTATAGTTGGAAAAAAAAATGCATGGGCAAAAGAATGAATGAAAATTTAATTATCTATTAAATGTTATCATCATACTCGAGAATACAAAATAATTCTATGTGAAATAAATGTCTAAAATGCATCTCAAGTCCAGCAGAACATTATTCTCTATACATCTTCAGATTAAAATTACCAAAAGCAACAATCTTTACAATGTAAAATCCTTGAATAGAAAACAACTACAAAAGGCAGCATCCATACCTTGCAAGTCCGATCTTCAGAGGCAGACAATATACTAGCATTGCATCCTCCAAAACCAGCCACAATATGAGTTACTTTTAATGAATGTGCAGAAAAACTATACTCGTAGGGATGTTTGGCGGCCTCCCGTCTCCGATCATCAAATATCCTAGTAACATTTGATACCCCACAAGTAACATCAGAAATGTTATGTAATAGGATTAAACAATAGCAAAATGACAGGTGCTTACATAAGAAAAGACCACACCCGAACACAACCATCCTCCGAACCAGAGATCAACAAAGATTGATCATCATTGAAGGCTAAACACGAAATTGCCCTATAATGAGCATACCATTTCTTAAGCAATTTCCCAGAGTTAACCTATAGTGTTCACAAAAAGAGATTACATAATTCTTTTCCAAGCCGTTCCAATAAAACCACATATAACCATACTTATCACTGTAATACAAAATTTTGAATTATCACCGACTCACCTCCCATAAGTATATATGGCCAGACACACCACCTCCAAACAAGTAAGTTCCATCCTCAGAAAGAAGTAGGGGTTTGATAGGTTCAGCTGGAAAGCTCTTCACCTCCACATGAGGCTGCACATCTCATAATCCAGAAAAAATAATTAAAATATAAAAAAAGAAACTTTATGGAACTACTGTTAAGAAAACATAGATTAACCCCTTCTTGAAGAAAAAAAAAATCAATCCTAAACTTTTTCCATTCGTCTTGGCCCACGTCTCCTCACATGTTTCTGCGGGCGCTAGTCTTTGAGTAAAATACATATATTGTGCACTGGCGGATTCATAACAAACTATTCACCTTATCGTTTATTAATTTATCATTTAAATAAAACAATAATATGTATATTTACTAAAAAATATTATTTTTCAGTCGGACATGTGACTTGTGGCTGGGAACTGCGTCCGCAATTGTATTGTGGGCCAGGACTCTAAATCAATAGTAATTATTTACTTTCCCTACTCAAATATCCGACCTACCAGTTGGTAGGAAGTCAATTGATCAAGCAGATAAGCTTCATAAATTGAAGCGCTTTTATAAAATAAAATAAAAAAAATAGGGTTGGATTAAGAAACCTTATTCCAAGACCAGAAGAAGATGGATCCAGAAGAGGACTTGTTGGATTCACGGAGTTGAGAGGATGCAACGAAACAGCCGGGTAGTGTGGTGAGTCCATTGGGAGGAGAAGAGCAAGAGTGAAAGCGACGGTGCTGTTGGCCTGAGTCCACCTCCCAGCAGCTTATTCCGGCGTCTGTTGACGAAGAAGCTACAATTAACTGTGCTTCCATTTTTTGTAGTGTTGCTGTTTAACGGCTTCGGCGCGAAGAGATTAGAGAAATCGAGTCTCCCGCCGCGTTCAGTTTCATCTGGGCCTTAAATTTCATTTTAGGGTTTTTAAAGGGCTTTTGGTCCAAGTTTTTATAAAAAAAAAGTATATTAAGCCGAATGGCCCATTTTGAATGGGATGTGAACATTTGATCTAGACGCACTCTGTTAATGAAGTTTTGTTTAAAATATTTTAACCCAATATTTAAATTTAAAAGAATTTTCTTCAAAAAAATAAAATAAATAAAAGAGTCCCTAATATTTCTTAAGGGTGTTTATACTTTTTTTTCCTTCCCATACTACAATGAGAATGTAATATTAATTCAATTAAGACCTTTTTTGGTTGGGAACCGATAACCAAAATCTAACCAGATTAGTCAAGTACAATTTGGATCACCAGTATACCTAATTCAATTGCGAAAATTTTAACTTGATAATAGTGATTCTTAACAAATAAAATTACTTCTTTACCACATAAATTCACATATCTAGACAAAAAAATTCAAAGACATTATAAGAGTATTTATAAAATTCAAAGACTTCATGAATTAGATGGCTTCATAAGAAAAATGAAGTCAAAATACGTAGTCTTTTTATGTTTTCTAAGAAGATTAGGTGGTTAACATTTAATAGTAGTAGTAGTATAGTGATTATTGGATCAAAACATTGGATGAAACATTAATCGAAATAGTATAAGACTATGTTTAATTCTTTTGATTATATATTATTTGATCCAATATGTTTTATCTTATAATCATTCGGTGTTCACCCTAACATTTGTGAGTTACTCAATAAAAGTCATATTACCTAATCATGTTGAATTTTCTCATTTGTTTTCTGAAAATTTAAAGTTAACGAGTTTTTGTTCTAAATACAATTGTACAACCATTCAATTAATGACTTGAAATTTAGTATTTCCGTGCATAGCACGGGTCATTTGCTAGTGTGTGTATATATATATTCAAGAATCAAGATTTAGGGCTAAGTAAAACTTTAATTAACAATCATTTTTCCATGTCAAAATATCTCTAAATTAAAGCATGTAGATTTTCTTTTCACCCGTCACCATAGAGATTAAAATCCATATTATTGCTACAAAGACAACTACCATCTTTGATTCTTTTAGACATTCAAAATGTTACTTTCATGATCAGAGGTGAATTCAGATGTTATATATTAGGGAGGTGAGATTTAATAGTTACAAATATATTATAGAAAATGTTTATTTTCTATAAAAATGCAAATATTTTGAAAATTATTCAGTACCCTGCTCCTGGTTTCGCCCATTATCATCATGATGTTACTCCCTTCACACGCTAATTCACATTAGAACTCACTTCATTTCAAAACCTTTAAAAATTCTGCACTCCTTTGGGCATGACTTATATATAGGAGGTGTATCTGGATTGAGATGTTAATATTGTCATTCAAATAATAATTTGATATTCGTATACCTTATTCGTAATTCTTATTTGTAATTTAGAAGACTAAGGATCAAGTCTTGGAACTTAAAAAAATGAGTAATACTCAATGACCAAGTGTTGACAAATTGGTCGAATGCAACCTATTTTCAAATCTATAATCATCTAATTATTGTATGCACGCATGATGGTGGATTACAAGTAAATTAAAATGTCAAAGACTAGCTAGATCTTAACTAATGATAACCCTCACTCACATTTCTAGGAAGGCCATAGAAAAAAAAAAATGATTGCACGAATTTTGGAAAATTTTAAAAACAGAAAGCACTCTGAACCTTCCATTAAAGGATCCTTCTTCTTTTTTTTTTTTTTTCTAAATAAGAAATTATTCATTAATTATAAAATAGCCAATGCCATTATAATATGAAAATACAAGAAAAATAAAAGTTATACAATGGTTTAGACAACCATGATAACAGATAAAAACTCACACCCCGGTACTGTGTAATAACACTAATAAAAGTAGACAAAATAAAACACATAATAAAATTCTTCGCAGCATCTTCTCCGTAATCCTTGAACAATTCTTCAAAAAATGATAATACTACTACTCGTATATTATAGGTAGAAAATAATTTTAATATTGTCAATAAAGTGAAAGTACTTATTGTATATACCCATAAAAATGTCAAAAAAGTGCACTTAAAAAGACTCGCCCAAAAAACACCAAAGTCTTTTTTTTTTGGTTGAGAAAACAGCCTCATTCGTCCTTAAACTTATTTCAATTTGCCTCGAAAATCCATATGTAGTTTTTTGGGTATAAATAATCCTTATAATTTTACGTTTAGACCACAAAGTCCTAACCACCACTTTCGCGGTGATTTCCGGCCAACTTCAGCATGCACATGCTCTAAAAACAGAGGTATAATTATCATTTCATTATTTAAATAAAAAAAAACCTCTTCTTCACCCCACATTCACCGCCTCCCACATATTTATTCTCCCACCGCCTCTGGCCACCACCATCACCAACCACCACCATCTTTGTTTTTCCCAACCCTTCAACTACAAAATGAAGAATTTCAATAAATTCTTTTGCAAAATCCAATTCAATTCCTTTCTAGATTTCCATATTAGTAAAACAAAACCCTACACCAAAATTCCACATAGTTCTCCATTTTCGGAACAAAATAAACAGCAAACTACAAATAGGAAGAAGAAGCTAAGCATGGACCCATTCTCTTCGCCTTAACAAGATCTGAAGCAGGCACAAGTGAAGTATTCCCCAAATTGAAAAATCCGCAATTGAGCCAGTCCCTTCTTCTTCCCTCCACTTCCAGTACTATTTTCAGCAGTATCCAATGTTGCTAAACAACACTTTACAATATCATCAATGTAGGTGAAATCCCTAGCAATATCTCTATATTTTTATGAAAAAAGGACTTTAGTATTCAATCCATAAACAGAACTAGAAGATGCCCAAACAATAGCAAGTTGGGGATTTGCATTCTTACAAACTTCAAGAACACTAACAAGACCAGCAATTTTACTATGAACATAAGAATTAGGATTTTCCTACAAAACCAACAGCTCCGCCACCACCGCCCCTACAGCTAGTCCCGAACAGTAAGTCAAAATCAAAATCAAATTTTAACAAAAACATCATCTAACATCCTCTAATTTCTTATTCTTGATGTTGTTATAAGAACTGCTTCACCCAATTACCAATTCCCAATTCCTCAATCCCAAATTCCAATCCCTAAATCTCCAAGAGTTAGCATTCTGTTGCCCTAGAATTTGTACTTCATTGGATGAAACTCCTCCTCCTCCGACGGCGGCAATGGAGCTGATTTTGATGGGGTATGGGAGAGATGGGAGTGGGGTGGGGTGCGCTGGGTATGATTAAGGATTTTTTTTTTAATTTTAAATATGAAATGATAATTATACCCTCATTTTTAAAGCATGTGCGGTGCGCCGGAAACCACCGCAAAAGTGGTGGTTAGGACTCTATAGGCTAAACGTAAATTGTTTAGGGATTCTTTATGCCGAAAAAACTAAATAAATTGGAGGATGAATGAGGTTGTTTTCTTTTTTTTTTTTTTTCTCCAAAATATAATTGGAATATTTTTTTGTTGATCTTTTTGCTTTCACGTCTTTCGAAACTAGTGTGTCATTATCCAATACGGCTGTTAAGCAAAACGAATTCAGTTCTGGTGCCAAACAAAATTTTGCTCCCACCGTCTAAATATTTTTTAGTCATTTAATAAAAAAATTAATAATTAAGATCATTTGTTCACAACATATGTTATAATTTAATTTCAGTTATTGACATTTTTTATCTAACTACTTCGCATAGTGCGAAAGAGTCTAGAAAAACACACATCAAATAACTATTTTTTGTGTTTTTTCTTTTCTCCTTGAAGCATCTTTTCCGATTCATCGTATACCACTTGTTTATATGGAGCTTAAAAAAATCAAAATTCTTACTTCTAATTAAAATCTAATGGACGAGACGTGTATCATTATACAGACTGCACGTGCATCTTGCAGTCACGTGCCACTTCCCTTAAAAAAGACAAAAGGAAGGTCCATTTCTCAGGTCTATCCACTAATGCCCATTCTGTCAAAACTAGCTAGGGTTAGGGGTTATTTTTTCATTTTTTTTTCTTTTTAATAATTTTTTTCATAAGACCAAATCATTGCACGACCAAGATTTTTTTGCTACTTTTGTTGTCTAGATTCTAGATACTTGTTTCTTCTTCTTCGTTCTTCCATTTCGATTTTTCTAGTACACAATTTACTTCTAATTATTGTAACATTCTAGCGCAGTTGAACAATATTTATGTGTTCTTATTTATATACCCCTCTCTTGATAATATTTTTTTTAAAGAAATAACTACTGCAGCATTGGACTGCATTATTAATACACAAGTGGGCAAGAAGATGAAAATATTTTTTATTTTTTATGAATAGAAGATGAAAAGAATTCAAGATTCAAGATAAAGAAGAAAGGAAAAGTTACTCGAAATGCTCAGTCTAACTTTATATTGAGACTTTACCTGTATGTCGTAAATGTTGGACAAAGCAACAAGAAAAAGCCCACAATGATAAAAGAGAAAGAAAATATATGGATTTTTGGGAATTTTTTTTTACTATGTGGGATTCTGGGAAATTTTTATAGGCATAAACATTAGTTTATTCGATTGCCTACTGGTCAATAAGATATCTCTTTCTCCCTATCTCATAAGTCACTGTTTGGATGGTTTGTACAGAGAAGAATTGGAAGAAATGAAAACAAAGAGAGAAGGGCGTGCGGGAAGGCCGCGAGAATGTTAAAAGTGTCAGTATATATTGAACACTTTTGGATAGATGTTGGACGCCTTTAGACAGCTCTTACATCTATATACGATAAGTATTCTCCTGATTAATATTTGTCTTAAGACATTTAACATCTATCTTACGCAACATGCGTTATGAAAATTACAACATGTGTTCGCTTATTCGAAGCGTCGAATTTTTATCCAATAGCTTAAAACGCCAAAAAAATGTTCAATATATATATATATATCAAATTCCGAGTTCTCTGCACAATATTCGAACAGGGTGGGAAGGTATATATCCTAGAAAGGTTTTGAAGAAAATGATCAGATACTTAAAGTAGGAAAAGGCAAAGGTTTTCTGATCGTCCGAAGAAGTATATAAGGCCTTGATAGAAACATTTCAAAACCTCATTTTCTAGTCTGTTTTCATCTACATTTCTCTTTCATTGAATAACCCACCCCTGGTTAATTTTATTTTTCCTATTTTTTTCATTGACTTTTTACCAGGCTGACGGGCCAGCTCAAACATATCCGAGACCCTGTGCCGAAAAAAAAATTGGAGCCCTGAATTTTAGGCTAAGTAAACAAAAAAAAATATTGGGGCCTCGGATTTTAGGCTAAGTATATATATATAAACAAAAAAAAAAAATTGGGTCCCCGGATTTTTGGGGACCCTCTGCGGTCGCTCAGCTCGCACCCCCTATTAGCCGGCACTGGTGTATGGTAAAAAAGATTTTGAGCAATAAATTGAAAAACATCAAGGTCTTCAATTTTTTTAACTAATAATTATATACAAATTAAGTAATTTTTTTTTAAAAATTTGAGGCTCCTGTAAATGTGAGGCCCGGTTCCGGATGTCACCTTGGACACCCTTGGAGCCGGGCCTGGGCTGACCTGTACTGTTTTCACATAAAGAGAAATGGGATTATGGAAGATCTAAACCTTAATCACTAGACATGATCATTACATTCTTTTCCTAAATCATCATCTTACAATATCTTTCTTCTCCTTCATAATAGCAGTAATTATTGCTATACTAATTAACCATTTTAACACATTTTTTTGTTTGTGTCAGCTGCCTTTTGATGGTTTTTTTCTTCTTTTTTTTTATTAATAAGATTAAATCACAAAGTTCCCGGGTCTAATGTAATAAAACACATAAGAAGAGAAAACAAAACTCAACCTAAATAAACTCTACAAATTCATTTTATTGGGACAATTGCTTACTCCCTCCATTCCTAAATATAAGACTCTTTAGACAATTTGAGAAAATTAAGGAAGTTGTCATTTCCACTTAAACTTCCAATATTACCCCCACCCTCTCTCTCTCTTACTTCTATGTCATAAAGAAAAAAAAATGTTGAAGGTATAATTGGAATAAATTGTTGACAACTAATAAAAGAATCTTAAACGATAATTAATTTGGATACCTAGATATCTCCTAAACGACAATTAATAGGGAATGGAGGGAGTATTAGATCTTGATTTCATTTTTCCATGACTCGATCCATAAAAATAAAAATAAAAAGAAGATAATAAGATGCTAGTATGGATTGTTCCTTTAGATATGGCCATATTTGTACGTATAAACAATTAAAACAAAGGTCAGAGGACGATATAGGCAGACGAAAAATGCCAGGAAAAACTAGCCAACGAATGCCAGTATAGTTCTGAGCCTTTTTCTTCTTCGGTAGAACTGAAAAAGAAAAAGGTCTCTCTCTCTCTCTTGTGTGCATTAATTTTACTGAAACATTAAAATATCATCAGAACCAGAAAAAATTAAATGCATCACTGAAAATAAAGGAACATATATAGAACTACTGTAAAAAGACTAGAAGACCTTTAAGGAATTATAGTTAAAAGTTGATTTGATCTTTCATTCTTTAACTCTAATCAAAACCCACCTGCATTCATGCCTTGTGAAAATTACTACTACCTCCATTCCATAATATGGTAATTCGTTTAAAAACATGTAGCGAAAATTAATAAAGTCAAAACAAGGTACTTTGTTAATCAAGATATTAATATTACTCTCTTAAATAAGACTTACATACCACTAATTCTATTTAAGAAAGTAATATTAATATTTTAATTATAAATACACCTTATTTTTTACTCTCTTAATTTTCACTAAATGTCCTAAATAACTTATATTATAGAATGGAGGAAGTACTAGAATAATAATACCGGTCGTATTTACAAATACAAGTACGAAGAGAAAGTCTACTTTAAATATTCAGAAAAAAAAAAATTTATAAAAAAAAGGGGAATATTTGAAAACTAACATGAAGAAGGAGGCATGAGATTTAACCCTAAATCATCTTTTTCGATTACCAGTCTAGTCTTGTTAATAGTCTGATGATCCATAGAAGAAGAGTTGTACGGATCTGGGTGAAATCTTTTCTTGGATTGAATTGGAACACCAAACAATTTCGTCCTGTGACCTTCTTCAAGAATTGTAACACTGCTCCTACTTGGAGAGTTGTTCATGTTGAATGAAATATTGTTGTTTATAACTTGAGGAAGATTATTAGGACCGCCGCCGCAACCTTGTTTAGGGTTTCCCTGATGATAATAATGATTGTGTCCGTACCCAATTAACTGATTCAAAGGTTGTTTTTGCACCACTAGTGATGAAGGGAAAGAGTTACTAGGAGTGACAGGCTTAACATGGTTCTGAACAAAATAGATAATGTCATTATATAACTTTCTCATGTGGGCTAATTCAGACATTAGCATGTTATTGCTTCTTCGTAGCCTTTCATTATCCTCGGAAAGAGCCGTTACGGAGTTGTTGGAGTTGCTAGTATAGTAAGTATTGGCGGCGACGGCGGAGGCAGTGGTCAAAGAGATAGAGAGTGGTGGTGGTGGTGGTGGTGAGTCACATGACCAGTTGACTTGGTCATCAGAATCCGGTGGAGAAATGCTGACCCGGGTCGGGTAATTAGAAAAGAAACCCGCTGGAGCGCCGGCGCCAATAGGATATTGGTGGTGGTTGATAGTTACTTGTGGATGCGCCGTCTTTCTACGATGGATCTCACATAACAAATGCTTCTCCCCTTTCTTAAAGAACTCGTTAGCAAATTCCCATCTGTCCGGTACTATTTTCCTGAAACCCTAATTTCATAAATAATAAAAAAAAACAAAACATAAGCTTTTTTATTCGTCCAACATTAATTAAATTGTAACGTACGTACAAATAATAATTAAGGGGGAACTTACATAGGTGTTGAGTTGGCGGACGAAGCTGGAGAAATTGTTGTGTTTAAAGTAGTTAGGGAGGAGGTCACGAGCGAACTCAGGGGGACGCCAAACGACAAAGGTGGTGTTGTCTTCATTCCAAGAAACGATATGGTCAGTGGCTGGATCATCCACGAGTTGATACGTTTTGGTCAAAAATGGAGCCGGAACTGATGACCTTTGAGAGTCTAAAGAGAGTAATATTCCCTCACTGTTGTCAAGCATTAGAGCCATTACTAGATAAACAAATAATTAATGAACCAGTTTTTTTTTTTTTGAAGATGGAGAGTCTGGGGTGGCAGAAGAGGGAGTGGGGGAAGAAGAATGGGAGAGAAGGGAGTGAATTTTATATTTACTGTCTGAGGGGTGGTGGGGTGGGCTACTCCTCGGTTGTGGAAGCGAGAGAGAGGAGAATATGTGTCTCTGTCTAGAATTGTGAAATAAGGGCATTTCAAGACAAACCCGTGACACACTTCCACACACACTATCCCTCGCCGTATATTACCATTAATACCCCTAACGAATTTCAAACTCAAATTAAAATATAAACTCATTTTAGGTTAAGTTTAAAAATGAAACCTCAAAAATTAAATCATATATAATTTGAGTTGGATTTAGATTAATATGAGATTGAGATTGAAAATTTCATACTAAAACTCAATCCAATCAGATATTCTGTGTCTTCCGCTCTTATCCCTCCCTCGCGGGCATACGCTCGGAGTCACAAACAAGTATGTGGGATTGGGGTGAAAATCCTCTGTCCCCAGTTCCTGTCCCCATCCCTGTCCCAGCCAATCAAAATTTACTATATAATAGTTTTTCCAATTATATATACACATGGTGGATTGTGATTGGCTGGGACAGGGATGGGGACAGGAATTGGGGACAGAGGATTATTTGCCGTGGGATTGCGTCAAGGCTCCAGTGCGGAATACAAAATATTTCGCACCGTGCGAAACAATTAATAGCCGTCGGATCAAAATTTGGACGGCTGGGATCATTTAGCTTAAGATACCTATTATTCATAATATTTTAAGCGAAATGATCTCAGCCGTCCGACACTATTAATTATCCCGCACAATGCGGAACATTTTGTGTTCCGTACTGGTGGGATTGATAAATTGACAGTGGTACCCTTGAGTCCTTTTTCAGTATTCTATCTGTTTGAAATTAAAAGTCACATTGTATTGTTGAGAGGAAAAAAATATTTTTTTTTTCAAAATTATTATCATATATCATGTCCTTGAATAAATGATTGTCAATTATTCTTTTTCTTTATAGATTTTAGTATTTTTAAGTTTATAATTTTTTAAATAAGAAATTAATATATAATATTTTTTATTAATGAGATAGAGAATAAGAAATAGAATGAGACAAAATATATGTACTTTAATTAAAAATATGATATAATTGTCTACTTTGAGTGATAAATATACAATACTACCTCTATTTCATTATATAAGTCATTTTAGTTAGTTATAGGTTTTTATTATGTAAGTTATTCTATGTAGTTTTCTTTTCTCCCATGTTTATATTTTCAATTATATCATTATTTGACTTAAAATATATTCCACCTAGTAAGAGATAAAATGGTAAATTTGATATTTAACTTAAAAACTACCTTACTTTATATGTCCTTAATTATCTATGAATTCTCCTAAATGACTTATATTATAAAATCGATGCAGTATTGTCACTCTTTTGATTACTCTAAATTTAACAACTAAGCCTTTAATCTTACAAAGAGAAAAAAAAACATTCAATGTTATTTTGTTATTTTTTAACATGAGATTAGAAATAAAAAATGTATGTTCAAAGTGACCGCATTCTTTTTTCGTTCTTTTAGGGGTGTTTGAATATGGGTTAGGGGTTGGTTTACTGGCATTGGTAATTGTTAGCTGAAGGTGTTGTATTTTCTGGGTAATTTTTGTAGTACTTACTATATATATATATATATTCTGGTACTACTAATGCAAAGAGAGTAACAGACTAAAGGGGAGTTGCTTTCTGGGTGTATGAGACTAAAACCAGTACTTATGGGCGTTAATGTCCCCAGTTACAGGCCATTCTGAACATGTTTGTTGCAGGATTGTTAAAAGGAGAAAATCAGGGCTGGAGCTCCCATAACCCTTGTAAGGAAATCTTATCCATTCATATATAATGGAACTACATTTATTATATTTATGTTATTTCTCTCTTACTCATAAAGTATTACTATCTTCATTCCACAATAACAAAGTCGTTTAAGAAATGTAGTGAAAATTAAAGAAAAAAAAAGTATTTTATTAATTAAATATTAATATTATTCTTTTAATAGAATTAGTGATATACGACTTTTGGGGTTAGTATATATGTTAGTAGTATTTTACTTGGATGGAGTAACACAAAAACTAGAGTGGAAAAGGAAGGGGATGAAACTTGCCTCCAGCATTTGTATTTATCAAAATGTTCTTGATCATTTGACGATATATATATTAGAAAGAAAGAAAAAAAATCAAAACTCTTTGATTTAGGATTACCTGTTTCTTATCCGATTATTTGTTTTATTTATAAATATATATGTAACACTTTCTCCTTACAATTCCATCATTTTGTTTTGATTATAAACTTTTAAAAAAAGAACTAATATATGATAATTTTTTTAACAAAAAGATATGATAACTTGTACACAAAAGGCGATACCCACGTCCCAGGGCCCCCACCACCCGATCCGACAGGCATTGTGAAGGATGTAAATCAAGGTGACCCAGCGGTTCGATTGGTGGGAGGCCTTGTCTTAGCACACCGCAAGAAGCCACCCCCACATTGGAGGGTTGAAACTTCCACACTGCAGCTGCCAAGATTCGAACCTGCGCCCCTGTACACAATCTACCACCCTCGAACCAACTGGGCTACCCTTGCGGATAAAATAAGATATGATAACTAGTTGATAATAAAGATGATGAAATACAAAAAAAAAAAAAAGAACAGATCTAATTCGCCCCTAAAATAAGGCAGATTCTGTCGTGGACCTGGGCCACAAGGTGACCATGGACCACTTGGTCCACATTCAGCCACATCACAGTTTTGATTAAAATAATAAAAACAGGTGGGGCCTTATAAGAATTTTTTTTTTAATCAAAAGAGGTGATGTGGTTAATTCTGGACCAAGTGGTCCATAACCCCACATATAGCACAGGTCTATATCAGAATTTTCCCTAAAATAAAGTAACAAGTCGGGAGTAAATTCATTGGGGGTAGTTTGGTCAAAAACCATGGATGAGGGGTAATTGAATTAAAAAATGCACGAAAAATAAATGCACGGAAGAAGAAGGTGGTGGAGGTTGCCAAAATGACTACAATGGCTAAATAATAGTTGTTTTACATGTATGGGACGATTATTAAATTGTTAAATGAAAATAACTACCAAATAAAAATTGATTGTTTTTCTTTTTTTTTTCTTTAATCTCAATCGTAAAATAAAACATTCGACGACTTTGAATGTTGTGCAGGTACGGTGTCAAAATTGGTATGTTCAACACATAACCGGATCGAGTGGAAGCACACCTTGTGACACTTCCCCTTCACGTCTACATTTTTGTAGCTTTCTCTTTGTTGGTTTATGAAAGCATCAATCCAACACACACCCACACATAGAGTTTATCTCTCTCTAAACAAATTTTAAATCCCCATAATTTTCTTCTTCTTCTTTTTCTTCTAATCAGTAAAATCACACCCAAACTTCTACTGCTTGTTTGCTTCTTTCTTGGTTTTTTCCTAGTTTTGCCGAATCTGTATGTATATAAGGTTAAATGATACATCGAATTACGTGATGAAATTTAAAGTCTGTAATATATTCCAAACTTCAATTTAGAGATTGAGGGATCTTAAGCAAAATTTTACGAGGGGACTAATAGGATAATCAACTAATTATCTTTGATATCTTCTTATTTTATCTTCCCAAATAAAATGGTTTAGTCAACAAAAGGCTTGCCCAAGTGGGTAAGTCTTTGGCTTGGGACCGAAAGGTCCCAAGTTCGACACCTTCTCCCCGCACTATGGGGCAATAATAAATCTCCTCCTCTGGTGAGGCGTTATCTTCCTCCTCTGGTGAGGCTAAGCTCCCTCCCCAGGCATGGGGCACGCTACAATCTCCCTGATCTAGGGTACTCCGCTCTTCCCCCTCGGGGCAATCGCCTTCGGGCGTCAAAAAAAAATAAAATAAAATAAAATGGTTTAGTTTTTTTTTTCTTACACCAGTATCTTGTTATTCTGCTAGACTAATTCAATTGGAATCTAAATTATACTTTAACTAATTCTATAGAAATTCCGGCAAATAGTCAACATATAATCGCTCATTTATATTTGATAGAGAAGACCCCAACTCTTACCATTTCGGCAAGGCATAATTACACATTTAATTAAAGGACTATATGTATTTTTTCTTTAAAAATCGATTGTAACTAACAATCATTAAATTACAATTATCAAAACTATTAATTACTTTATTTACTTTTACTTGTTAAAAAAATATTTATAAACGTACTAATTTTGTTTTGGACTTCTTACTTTACTCATTTTTTCTTTAATAAGGGAGAAGAAAACTTTCATTGTAGACATAAATATTAATTTTTGGGGGGGTATTTTTTAACCGTGGAGAATTAAGGAATCGTTTTATTCGTGTAAAGCAAGCTAAGCCTGTCAATATAAGAACTTCAGGCATGGAGATATTTATGCTCTCTGTCCACTCGACCTTTCTCACTAATAACATTTCAACTTGTATTTCGAGCAATTTCCCCATTCTTGTTTATTTATATTAGAGTCGAAGAAGATTACTGCAATATATTTTTTTAAAAAAAATTAGGGGTAAATATACACGTGTTATCAAATTGAATAGTCTAAATTCAAACACATGAAGACTTAATTCAAGAAGACTTATGCAATTAACGCAGTACTTCAACTCCAATCAAGCAGACTCAACCTCTACACCAGTCCCTTTCATATTTTATAGTCTTGTACAACAGTTCGACTCCTATGCGAAATATTTTTTTTCAGTATGTGCGAAACATTTTTTTTGTCTTGAAAACATGTGTTTTTTACTTAAAAAATAGGTGTTCAGCGAAAATATGTTTTTTAAAATAAATCAATCTCAGCCGTCAAAATTTTAATCCAACGGATGAGAATCCGTTCCGCACATACGAAACATTTGCCATTTCGCACTGGAGCCGTGGTGCTTGTACAAATACAAACCTACTTTTAGGATAATTTTGATATGGACCAGATCCAATGGAACATGTGGTACAGAACTGGCCACATCACTACAAAATGAGGAGAGAGACAATTTTGTGATGATGTGTGTAATTCTGAACCACATGTTCCATGTGGACCTGATCCATATCAGAAAAACCCCTACTTTTATCTGCCATTTTTGGCTTACGTGGCCAGGTGCTTGAATTATTGGCCTAAAAAGTTTCCATGAATAACTGTAAAAATCTACTGCTTTACCTTTACCTTTCCTTGTAATGCCCCAAGGAAATAAAAACCACTTTCTTTTATTTACATGCCCATCCTCACTTTTTAACTCTTCACTTTTTCAACCCTCAAGGTCAAGATCACATATCGTAGCAGTGGAGATATATAATTACAAATAATCAAATAAAATTTACTTAATTGCTCTTTTATTCCATCTTTCTATTTGTTTTTGAAATCTACATAATAGGTTCAATATCCTCTTGAATGTACTTGGTTTCTACATTCTAATACTTCAATTTGGAAGAGAAAATGATGTGGATACAGGGAAAGTTACTCATCCAATTCATAAAATGGTTGAGAAATTCTCAATGCAATTTAGGGTCGGACCAAGATTTTGCCAATTAGCTACTGATTTATGTACCCTCATCCCTTTATTCCCTTCTTTTGCGTAAAAAAATAATTTAAGAAATTTGAAAATGAGAAAATGAAATGTCCATGCAAATAAACTTATAAATGTTGTACGTACCTATGGGTCTATTTGGATTGGGTTTGGGTTTGAGACTCAAACCTAGATGTAGGTTTGGGTTTTGGCGGGAGAGGCTAAAAAGTGGGCGGGAAATATTCAAATTCAATTTTTTTTCTTCAAATAATCGTAAAAATTCAAATTTTGGCCTTTAAAATTGGCGGGAGATGTTTAAATTCACGATTTTTGAGAAAAAAATTTGGAATTGAACGATTATTTGAAAAAAAAATTGAATTTGAATATTTCCCGCCCACTTTTTAGCCTCTCCCACCAAAACCCAAACCTATATCTAGGTTTGAGTCTCAAACCCAAACCCAATCTAAATAGAGCCATAAGTTGTATGTACCACTAGGGTTTGGGATATCATGGGATAAAAGGAAGACATTGATTCATTTTTGATAAGTGAAAACAGTAGGTAGGGACATAAGATGGCCCTAAGTGAAACAATAGGAAAATGATGGCTAATTATTTCACCAAGATATACCCAACTGATTATTTTGATCATGGCCAATGATACTCATTATTGGGAAAGCAAAGTTATAACTATTCTAGTTCCCCACACCTATCATCACATCCTTCTTTTTTCATTTTTAAGGCTGTTCTCCACATCCTCAAATCTATATTTATCCAAAAATTCAAGCCTAATTAGAGACCAACAAAAAACATTTCATAAGAAAACTCTTATCGTACTAGCTCCATTTCATAAAATAAATCGTTTAAAATATATAGTAAAATTAAAAAAAATTAAAAAATAAACTATTTTGTTAGTTAAAATATAAATATTACTCTTAAATATGACTTGTATACCACCAACTCTATTTAAGAGAGTAATACTTATATTTTTACTAACAAAGTACCTTATTTTTGTTTCTTTTATTTTTATTACATGTCTTAGACAACTTGTATTATGAAATATAGCGAATAATATTTTGATATGCTAGATCTTCCTTAACAAGCTTTAATTAATTTCTTCCTCGGTACAAAAGAATCAGCTTGGAACTGTGGAGGCATCATGTACTTTGACCTTGTATATTTCCTTTTCCCCACCTTATACGGCATATTGAAGTCAAAATTTTCGCAATGAATTTTCTTTCTCATTTATAGATTATAGTTTTACTATCCTTTTAGAGTTCATTCATTTTCTTTATATTTTAATATATTTTTAAAAATAATAACACGTAACAACTTATTATTAGTGTGATAAAAAATGTGACGTATAAACAATATTTGATACGCAAAAATTCTGTTCTTTTCACTACAACAAAAAAGTTCGATTGCGACGTTTGTCATATGTCGCAATAAGCCAAAAAAACGTCGTTATAGATCTATACCAACATTTATCACAAATGTCGTGTAAACGTCGCATTTGCCTGTGTCGTTATGGTTTTTTACGACATTTGTTACAAACGCCGGTACCTATCTATTACGACACTTGTTGTGTCATTTTAAAGTGTTTCAAAAGATATTTTTGCCGACATTTGTAAATAATCGCAACAAATCGTCTATTCCGACGTTTGTAAATATTGTGAATAAGTAATTTTTTCAAACAATTTTAAATAGTCGCAACAAAATATCAATCCCGATATTCGGGAATTTTGAAACCAGGCTGCACGAACTGAGTCAAACCGAGTCGGAGCCCGACAAATCGAGTCGTTGAGTCAAGTTATCTTTGAATAATCGGAGCCAGAGCCTAGAGACAAGTCGAACCGTCGAGTCTAGCTAGCTTTGAATAATATATAATAAACTTTCTCCATATTCAAAGATATGGGAATTGAACACGCAACCTCCTGCGTGTATGTCGTACAATTTGCCACTGAGCTAAATGATCATTTGCTATTTGTTTCTCCTCCTATTATATTTATTATAATAGAATTTGGATTTGAATTTTGTACCTTTGTGTTTCGATTTTTTATGAATCAAATTAAAATTAATACACTTTCATTAAATTTTAATAATTAAATGTCTTTAATTTTTCTTTAAAAAATATATTTCAGAAACTTAATCTTTGTATTTGTGTTTGTTTGAAAATGTCACGAGATCTAACGACATAATATATAAATATCTATATGAGTCGCAAAAAGTAACAATTTATAACATGTAATGTAAATTTCACGAACTAACATCAAATCGTCTATAAGAATAAAAAATACTATAACTGTCTTTTATGAAACGTCGTATAAAACCCAAATATAGCGACATTTGTATGAAATGTCACATGATTTAATGATATTGTATATAAATGTCGTTATATGAGTCACAAAAAGTAACAATTTATAACAGCATTTAATGTACACGTCGCTAACTAACATCAAAATGTCTATTTTATCAACAATTATTATAACTGACTCTATGAAACGTCGTATAAAATTCAAACTTAGCGATGTTTGTTTGAAAGGTCACAAGATCTAACGACATAATATATAAATGTCGCTATATGAGTCACAAAAAGTAACAATTTATAACAACATTTAATGTAAATGTCGCTAACCAACATCAAAACGTCGGTATGAACAACAATTACTATAATTGACGCTTAAAACGTCGTATAAAATCCAAATATTGCGACGTTTGCAAAAAGTGTTGCTTTAACTTACTCTTTTTGGTTTTAAGTGACGTTTGATAAAAGCGTTAGTACAAAAACGTCGCAAAAAGGTGTTTTTGTTGTAGTGTTTTTAACCTCAAAATCTCTGTTGCTCATCCCTTCTGGGGACTGGGGTCCTCTTTCTTTTTCCCAGTTTTTATCTTTTACTACTATAATCCTAGTCCTACTCAAGAAGCCACCACAGCTGGAAACAAATTCTTGAATTTCCAGGAAATATGAAAAAGAAAAAGGGGTTTTTTTTTTTAAAATGAAAATCTTTTTAATGAAGTAAAACAAAAAAACAGGCATAGAGGGGATATTGTCTACCCTCAAATAAAAGGGGAAACAAATCCACTATTACATAGGAGCCAACTACTTGTCCATCGGCCGACGAGTCTTATTTAGATGCCCCTCTCAGCACTTGCCCCTTATTACAATTAGCATTCGAGTGACCCAGAGTCATACACCCCAGACAGTACTTTGGGAGATCATCATAAGTGATTTCCTGCCAAAATCCTTTGCCCGTTTTCGCATACATGATCCAAATACGATTTGGCAACTCCTTCAATACATTCAATTCGACACAAACTCTAGCAACGCTAGCCCTGGTAAGGTTTGTCGTCGGCTCATCCAATGCGAGTGGTGTCCCCACCGCCGTTGTCAAAGAAAAAAACTTAGCCTTATTAAATAAATGTAAAGGCAATCCCCAGAAGCTAATCCATGCCGGAACTATTGATGGCTCTTCATGGGCATTGAAGTCGAACGTCCATCTGAAAACTCTCATCCAAAGGTTATAGAATTTCCATTCCCCACGCCGTCAAAATCGGTAATAATCTTCATCCTAATGAAATTGGATGATGATATGGTTGCTATTTAATCACCCTACCCAAAATCCGCCCTTGTATCCAACCCGACCAAGATTCTTTTTGAATAATTCCATCGGGGGGCATTTACGCCGGAATTTTCCAACACACGCAAGCCGCCAAGGGGCTTCTAGCGTCGGATGCTCTTCCTCGGAAAACGTCAGGCAGGGCTCGCCCTTGAAGGAGTCAAGCGGCTTGACCTGCAGTGATGGTGTGTTGTGAGATTAAGAATGTTGTAGAATGTCTGCAAAGAATTTGCGGTTCCACTCACCACCCCGCGGCGGGAGGGGGAGGATCAGCCATGGTGTCGCGGATCCCTAGGCTTATGTTCACTCTTCACTCTCAAAATCAGATCAAAATAAAGAGAAAGGCTTATGTTCTTGAAACGGAACACTTTTGTTTACTAATGGTAACTATATCTTTTTGGGAAGAAAATCGTAGTTAACGAGGCAAAATCTGCAGTAGAAGTGTGAAACTTGGCAGAATTTTCAATGCTATCCAGTGTGTACGCCTATGGCTCAGAAATCAGAATGACTAAAATTCAGTATATATTGAATAATTTTGATCGTTCGGCAAATAATAAAAGAAGAAATGTCTGATTAATTTCTTAATTAGATTGTTTAATAAAAAAATTGATTAATTTCAATTGTTCAATTTTTTTTTTTAAACTGATTTTCAAACACTTGTTACATAAGACTTTTATTACATGCCTACAAATAAATGTTTATGAGGATAAAACTTATTACCTCCATTCCTAAATATAAGACTTTCATTACATATTGCGAAAATTAAGGAAGCAAAAATTAAAATATTTTTGTAATTAAAATATCAATATTTTTCTCTTAAATAGAATTAGTGGTATACAAGTAATATTTAAGAGAGTAATATTGATATTTGAATTACAAAAACATCTTGATTTTACTTCCTTAATTTTCGCAATGTGTAATGAAAGTCTTATGTTTAGAAATGAAGGGTGTATATTACAGCCTTAAAGTAGATATTAATAAAGAGAACAAACATTGCATGAGATTTAACACTTGTTCAGAAAATATTCAATATTTAGTACTATAACCATATCTAGTGGCGGAGCCAGGAATTTTTCTTTGGGGGGGCACAATTAACATTGACAAAATAAATTCATAAAAGCATATAAATATTGGCGGAGCCAAAAAAAATTTTTTTTGATGAAATCTTATAGACTAGAGTTATTCACATTTTGTTCACCCTTTTCACTCTACTGATCAGTGCTTCATAAACCTCCAAGTCCTCTGGCTTAAAAAAAATGGCAAAGCTACAAAGTTTTCATTGTCATTAACGTGCATGGCACATCAAAGAGAAGGACTCTCGAGAAGAAAAAATAAATATTTACTATGGAAATTAAAATATATATCATGTTTGATTGTTGAATCCAAAAAGAACAAGCTTGAATAAAAAGGCCCCAAAGACCTTTTTTGTATGATTAGACCAAAATAAAAGGCCATTTAGAAATATTAAGGGTATTAGAGATGAAGATGGAGGAAACATGGAGGGCTTATTATTAATGTGAACGAATATTGACCACACGGTCCACACAATCTAATGAACCGTAATTAATATCAAAATTTTCCAACTTAAATCTTGAATCCCATAAATTTGCCTCATTTTTAAAAGCCAATGTCAAAAGTCACTTGTAGACTATTTTATTTTTTTGATAAAATCTTATATTATAATCTAGAGTTAATAGCTATTTATAGCACTAAACTATTTACGAATTTCTCTTTATAGTACTAAACTATTTTTTTATCTAAATATGTCACTCAACTATTTACGTTTATCTAAATATGTCACTCAACTATTTACGTTTATCAAAAAATATACAACCACCCATTTTTTGGGTGTTTTCCGGCCAGCGATGTCACGTGAGTTGCTTCGGAACATGAACAAAAGCGAAAAGGAAAAGAAATATTGGAAACGTCGGGCCATAACTGCTTAATTTGACAGACATGTTTGCAACAACAAATTAAGCACTTATCGCCCGACGTTTCCAAGATTTCTTTTCCTTTTCGTCATTGTTCATGTTCCGAAGCAACTCACGTGACATCGCTGGCCGGAAAACACCCAAAAAATGGGTGGTTGTATATTTTTTTATAAACGTAAATAGTTGAGTGACATATTTAGATAAAAAAAATAGTTTAGTATTATAAAGAGAAAATTCGTAAATAGTTTAGTGCTATAAATAGTTATTAACTCTTATAATCTATTAGCAATTATGAACTTTTTGATGAAATCTTATAAATATTATAGTCTCTTACACACTTAAGTTTGTTACAATTTTAACCAATATTGTTAAGATATAAGTGGTGTCATTCCTATAATTCAAGAATTAAAAAATCTAATTTTAAATCGTAAAGTAATTCAAAATGTTCACGGGACGAGGTATTACAAAAACAAAATTAAAATTATAAATTTTTTTTTTTTTGGCAAAAATTGGGGGGCACTTGCCCCCGGGTGAAAATCCTCTGTCCACGTTCGTGTATGTCCCCGTGTCCCTAACTAATCAGAATTTACTATATAAATATTTGTTTCAATTATATATACACATGGTGAATTGTGATTGATTGAGACACTGTGAGCATACCCGTAACTGAACAGAAAGATTTTTTGCCCTTGTCCCCCCCCAGGACCCCCCCCGGCTCCGCCAATGACCATATCCATTGTTTTTTCTGTTTAATAAGCCAAGAGATAAGGAGGGATAAAAAAAACAAGTGAAAAAGAGTATCATCAATTATCAAAATCAATAAATACAGAGAGAAAAGAGCAGTTTGCATGTGACGTTGAATTTTCTTTTCCCATTAAATCTGAAACCCCAGAATTAAACAAGAAAATAAATTCAGAGAAACTTGAAAGAAAGAAAAAAGAAACAGTGTCAGCAGTTCAAGTCCCGATAATATATCAATTTGGCAACAAAAAAAAAGCTTCCTTAAATCTGATAAGAAGAAGACTTATAAATTTTTCTTCAAAACCTCTTTTGTTTGGGCTTTACCTTTTTTAACCTCTCATACTCCTGCAATGTTTCAGCGGCTGACATGGAGACAGGAGTCCTTTATTGTAATTTTCTTGATAGGTTTTGGTTATAACCCTTCTCGTGATTCTTCCTTTAGGATCTTTCTATATCAATGTAATAAACTTATTCCTGCCCGGCCCCCTCTATTCCCTAATTCATGTTATATGCATATTTATGGGAATATTATTTCACATGCAGGAACGAAGCCAAAAATTGTATTTTGGGGGCGAAAAACTACAACAGTATACCGACCTACTTATAAAAATTGCAAAAAAAAAAAAAAAAATTGGGGGCGAACTTGATAAAAAATTATGAACTACATATAAAAATTATTATATATTACTATATCTATTAGTAATTTTAAAAATCTCAGAGTTAGGGGCATTACCATTAATCAATTACATTTACAGTCAAAATTCCAATTTTGACTGCAACCAACCTGTTCATTTGGACCACACCCAAGGATGCATACAGCCCAATAACTTAGTATTATATTTTCTACCTCTTTATTATAAGACATAGACAGTTCTCGTAAAAGAGGTACTTTTTAATTTAAATAAGGCTCAAATTTATTTTCTTAATATAGAATCAGAACAATGTTGAGCCACTCCCAAAGTCAAGTCCTGTCGAATTTCGCATCTAGCAAATATCACATTTCAGATGTACAGTCTTTTGTGTAGGAGGCGGCATTGAGATGTTTCAGTTTATTACAAAAATCTTTCTTACAAGACTTGAGGCAGTTCTTACCCTCAAAGAGGCCTTTGGGGGGAGTTAAATTAGACCCAAATTTTATTTTAACAAGTCATCATCTAGAAAACGTTTTAAATATAAACCTTTAAAGGCTTTTTTTGTGACAGTTTGATTTTTTTACTTAGAGCATCGGTATCCAAATTTTAATAAGATATGTTTAAACTTTGCAAGTATCAAAATTGTGTGGATAAAATTTAACATTTATTCGAACCCAAAACTCTTTCACTATGTCGCAACAAGCTTCTATTTAGTTTAAGAGTATTTATTGAAGGGGTGGGGTGAAATAAGAGAGGGGCCCCATTACTACAGAAGACAAATTTGAGGTCTGTAACAAGCTATATATATAATAGAAGTCACACAGATACGACTGAGCCCACCATCATCTTCTAGTATATATGAGCACTGATGCCTATACATATAATACACATTAAATTTAACATATAAATATGTACATGTGTGTTGATGTTGGTGAAGACCAGAGATAGAGTCCAAGAAGATTCTATTCTAATAATATCCAAAAAACCTCAGTAGAAGTGAACCCCACCTCCTCTCACATGACCACCGCCGATGCCCTTCTCCCTAACATATATAATATGATTATCACATAATGTTAATATAACTTAGTATTTCAAGAAAAGACAGCTTCAAACACAGACCGAATAAGGATAAAACCCTCTCTTAAACCTAGATTCATATCAGCCCCAAGACCTATATATAAAATATTTGGAGCACGCTCTTTAGACGGTCCGGTCCTGCTATAACGCTAAACACAAAAAATTTAGTAAATATTGTTGAATATCCCACATCAATTAGCTAGTGAGCAAGTTTGTTTTTTATAAGGATTCGGCAATCCTCCCCTCTTGAGGTACCTTTGGAGGAATGAGTTAGTCCAAGTTCATTTTTAACATGGTATCAGAGCCACGTATTTCGATGTTGGGCCCCAATTATTGTTCACAGTTCAAATGTCCAGCCCTGACCGTGAGGGAGTGTGTTGAATATCCCATATCAACTAGCTAGTGAGCAAGTTTGTTCTTTATAAAGATTCATCAATCCTCCCCCTCTTGAGGTACCTTTTGAGAGAATGAGTTAGGTCTAATTTTTTAACAAATATTAAATATTTTTTTATTATCGGATAAAAAATCGACAATCTAATTTTTTTTTAAGTAAACATATATTATGATTTTGTATACTTGTGTAAAACATGTGTTACATGTCTTAGGAAATGTGTTAATCAAGAGAACACTTATTGCATAACATGTAATACCTATTTAAAAATTTGTAATACATGTAAACAAAAAATGTTAATATATATTAATATTTTTTTTTTGTTCTACACTATAACCAGAACCGTTTCTAAAGATTTATTTTTCTTCTTTTCTTTAAAAAGTTTATTTAAAAAAGTTAATAATAAGAAACAAGGAAAGGAAGAATCAAAATCAGTATTCTATACGACAAGCTACAAGGTTCTTTGGTCTTTCTCTTCTTACACTCTCTTTTGTCCGTTTCACTGGACCCTTTCTGCTGGGTGAGAAACACAACGCTTTATACTCTTATTTTATGTTTACACTCGAATATTATTCATGATAATAATATAATAATCCATATCAAACGCGTAAATTTTGAGGTTTTAGATGCATGTTCGAACGAATAATCATGCAATGGAGGATTGGTCAAAGATGGTTCTGGAGCTTGATCTGCAACATGCATTGCAGGGGTCCCTAGATGAATACTTGTAGCCTAGGAATTAAGAAGAAGAAATGAACGACAAGAGAAAATTATCCCAAGTGGGCAAGAACACGTGTTATGTATATGTTTATAAGTCTTAATGGTATTTTTATCAATTTAAATCCTTAACACTGTGAATATTTGCAAAATATGTGCTTAAAAGTGGCAGGAAACCATCCGTTTCACACTAATTTGAACAAAAATAATAGTTAAAAAATAGTTTATGTACAAAATGAGTTAAAACAAAAGTTTACTGACAAAAACAAAAATTGTTTATATATATGTATGGAGATTTTCTCAATAAAAAAAATACCAATTCAAAAAAATTACATACTGCATGGACTAAGATAAGTGGGGTAGTACTTTGAGTTAAGGTGCTAAAGACTATTTTTTATAACTAAATGAATTATCAGTTGCAGGATCAATTTAATTCAACGGTTTAAATTTTAAATAGATGACGAACTAATTTTTAATCGTTAGATATAAAACATCTAAATTGTATTAATCTGTATCGAAAAAATAAGTCTCAGCACGTAACTGTATCGCAATGAGAAAGTGGAAGTACTAGTGTATGAAATATTATGGGGTCACGAGAAGGGTTGAGAAATATGGATCCCACGAGGAAGTAGAGATCTGATATTAATGGAAAGGACAAGGTACCCATTTGTCTTTCTAGAGAGAGCCACAACTCTACTGCTTCTTCTTTCTTTGTCCTTTCTTCGTTTTTTCACCGATGAATAATCTTAATATATGTCCGACTTCTCTGCACATTGGACTATTCTATTTAATTAAATGAATATGCATGTAGTAGATCCAACTATAATATTGAACACAAAAATTGAATACATACTAAATATTTTTATTGTCAAATAAAAATTTTGACAGTTTAATTTTTTTTTAAACAAACATTGCGTAACACATGTCGTGTCAAATATGTGTTACATGCCTTAAAGACAAGTGTTCATCAAGAGAGAACATCTACTTTATAGGATGTAACACATATTTAATAGTCTGCAACATCTGGAAAAAAGTGTCGGTATATACTGGCATTTTTTCTTCTTCCCGTACAACTACCTTATTTCTTCATGATTTTTCAAAAAAAAAAGAATTCTTCTTTTGGGTGAACAATATTTGGATGATTTTTTCTTAGATATTTTGGATTTCCTCATTTGTTCTTTGTGATTTCATAAATGTTGTTATGGAATTCCTTGTGACTTGGGACCCATATAAATGAGTTAGTTGAGGTCACAAAGTTGGAATAGCCAATTCTTTACTAGTCATATTTATCAGCATTGTTGAATAATTTGTACATGTATCTTTTTATTATATTACCGGATTTTGTATAATACTTCATGCTATTGTGGATATCTATGAACAAAATAGTATGCTTATTTTCGAATGTTACTTTTAAGGTACATTGCAAAATTGATAAGATATTGTTATTGTATGAAGCTAACTAGCAACATGTCGTATTTAACTATTAGTAGTCGAAAAATATGATTGGGTTCATAAAGTATATATAAAATGCTGGAGAAATCTAAATGCAATTTAAGAATTGCTAACAGAATACACCCAAAAAAAAAATAAAGAATTGCTAACGGAAAGTATAGTGGAACTCTACTACCAAGTGATAACATTCTTACCATCTAACGTGCACTGAATGAATAATTACACCGGAAAAAAAAAATCAAGCCCTAAAAAATGCGTGCATAAACGAAATTCTACGCACATTTTGTGGAGCTTTTAAAAATGATTCAAAATTGAAGGACCAGATTTTAGTTATACATAAATTTGAGAATGATTTTAACTATATATCACTTTACCTTTTCAAATTACTATTATACGTTACTTTTACTAATTAAACTCTACAATACTTTTCTAGTCTATGTCTTTGTCAATCTTGTTTGTATGGCCCATTTGCAGTCCACTGGGTACTGAAAGCTTCCTTAAACAAACAGAGGGCGACATAATATTCAGATTAAGAAATGAACATCTATGGAAACTTAACTAATGAAAAGAAGAATTAAGGTTTAATTAAAAGATTAGATAGGAAGAATCTACAAAGAGAAGTTTAACTAATGGGGTTGGATCTCCATGCAAAAGTTCCTTTAGGAAACCACCAAAAAGCAGTTTTCTCCAAGAAATCTCACAAAGCATTTGTAGGTCTAAAAGGGAATTTTCTAACCAAAGCTATAAAATAAAGAAAAGCCCATTTTTTAAAGATACAGTAAAAGTAGAGAAGAACACCAACACAAGTTGGCTCAGTTGGTAAGGATTTGGCACATCCTTACAAAGGTCAAGTGTTCAATTCCCGCTACCGATGTTGAGGGCTGTGTTGGTGTGTGATCTGTAAGTACCTTTGTAAGCGACCTATGGTCCCTAAGGCCTGCCCTGACCCATGGTGGTGAACGGAGCTGAACCCACCCAAACATTTTTTTACCAAAAAAAAAGGTAGAGAAGAACAAGACTAGTCTTTCTTTCATTTTCTTCCTTTTCTCTCAAAATCTCTCTTTTTCTTTGGCCCCCTTTCTTTGTTGAAAAATGGAAGGAAAAAAAAATCATGTTATCAACTCCACATATAAAAGTATATGCATGTACATATATGACTTTATATATAAATACCATAATAAAACGATTTTAGACTCGTCTTTTTTTATTAAATTTAATTCTTTAATCAAAATTAAAATATATGATTTCAAATTCTAAGTATTGTCCCTAACTACACTAATTTTTCTTAATAATTTTAAATCTGCGATTACTCTACCAACATATATAAAACGTTGGTGAAGTATTTTATTGTATTCTTGGACCAAAGATGGCCTAGGATAGTACATACGTATGACCTATAAATGATTAAAATGAAAAGTATAGTAGTATTATTCGTCATCACCGAATATAAAAAAAGACATATGTAAATAGAGTTGTGGGTTTGGTTTTTCTGTAACAATTTGTTTTAGTTATAAGAGGGAAACATAAAGGCTGTTGGATCACATGCATATCACCTTCTTTTTCTTCTTCTGTTTCTCTTCTTTTTATAATGTGCCCTCATAAACGTTAAAGAAAGAAAAGTTGAGTTAATTAAAAAGAGGTCCTGCTTCATCATGCAACATTTTATTTCTGATGCTGATAGGACACGATTTAGTTATTAATCAGTAATTTGATACTTAAAAAATAAGTAAATAATTATTCAAAAGTAATTGTTAATGAAATTTAAAATTGAAATTGTATTAATATGATAATAACAATAAATATCTGTCAGCATCGGAACCAAATATATGTGATGCACCTATGATGTACAATACAAACTCCTCAATTGAAGGGATTCCATTTGTGATTTTGGGTCCCTCCATCATCATCTTGATCACCATCATTTCATGCATTTTAAAAGACCCACCACCCCTCTTCTTACGTCCAAAGGAAAAGCATGGCTTGAAAAAAGTAGCATTTTTTGTGCCTTCTTGGATTTCCTCCTCATCAAAGCCAATAATGTCAAGATGCTCCCTTCTTTCTTACTTCGATTTACTATTAAAAAAAATTGATTGGGGTAATGAATATCTCATGATATATAGCATAAATTTACTAAAATGTTTCATTTTTCACCCGTTGGATTAGATCTTGTATCGGTTTTAGAGAAAGTAGATTCTCCCACTGAATCATTTGTGAAATTATTTACCTTTTACCATTTTTTTTTCTCTTTTTTCTCACTTGGAGAGACGTTAATTAATTATTAATAATTCAATAATTATATCAATAATGATTGTTGGATAAAAAAATTGGGATCAAACAAGAATCAAAGAGTATAAAATGAAAATGATTGTTATAATTTAATGTAACATTATGCCTTCTTGATCCAAATTTGATCCCAAATTTTTTATCCAATAATCACTATTCTAATTATATACCCCTTCCCCTTATCCAATTTCTAAAAACTCTCACCAACATTCGTCGAAGTAGTTGGTAGTATGGTGTGACATTCGATACCCTTTCTCAATTTTGAAAAGAAAAAATCTAAAGCCTCTCGCCTCATTTTATTTTATTTTTGAAAATGAAAATGCACGTCTTTTGTGGTGTTCTAACTGATACCAATGATTTTTGGTACGTAGGTGGTTGGAATAATTTATAAACTATATATATTGTGCGACAATATTAGAAATCTCTTTGTTATTCTAGTACTCGTGTATTCATGTTACAAATGTTGTCAGAAGAAAAACAAAATGAGTTTAAAGAGTACAAACGTTAACATAATGCTCGTTGTTTCTTCAAGAAACTTATTTATGAGGACTCGAAAAGACTGACTACTCGAGGAGATGAAGAAATTCTTTATGTGGGGGTGGAAATGTTCTTGTTTTTCTAAAGAATTATGGTAAATTTTCTTGCTTTTACTCTTGTTTCTCAAACAGAGGTAAAACAAAATAGGAGTAGTTTTTTTCTAACATGTCAAAATTTCTACATAAAATATTATATTTTGGCCATCAAGATTTTTTAAGATTGATTACAATGTTCTATTTCCTAATTATTTTGTTTATAATAAAAATAGAAATCCAATTCTGACCGAAGACAATATAATATTGTGTCCTTTTATAGTTCGTTCTAACATAGAAATTTTAGTTTTGCCTCAACTCAAAATTACAAATTTTCATAATCGAGCAGGCTGTCATTTTTCGAAATCTCTTGGTCGACAAAATAAAAGGAGGCCATATTGTAAGAAATGATTATGTTTTTAGCTCATAACTGTAATAAGATGATCCTATCATTGCACCTTCATCTTTAACCTTATCATGAACAGCTCACAGCTCACTGATAGAAAGTGAAAGAAGAATTTGGGAGAAGTGAAAATCACTTGAATCCAAAAAAAAATGATGCTTGCTTTATTGCATGCAAATGTCAGTAAATATGAAATTACTTGTAAGCCAAGAAGCAAAAATCAAGGCTTTATTTTGTGTAATCATTTTTATTACCGTTTCAAGGATCTTAATTGACATGGAAACAATGAATTTCTTCTTCTGTTTTTCCTATCTTAAAGCAATCAAAGAAAAGATGGAAAAGGAAGCAGGGGTGAAAATCTGCTGTCCCCGTTTATTTCTTTATTCATGTACCCAATCAATTAGAATTCGTTATTTAAATATTTCTTCCAATTATATATACACATGACAAATTGTGATTGATTGGGGAGAGATATTGGGACATACATGAGACAAATGATTTTTTGCCGACTTGGGAGGAAAGTATAAACATTAAAGTATGAGTGTTTGAAGCAAGAAAAAAGAAAAATAGATATTCAATTCAAAATATAAAGTATTTTGATCATTTTTTTCTCAAAATATTTATGGGGTGTATTCAATCTGAATTTTAAAATATTTTAATTGATTTTCAAAAGTTTATGACTGCATGGATTATTTTAACTATATACAGACTCTACGCATATTTTATCAGATTCTATTAGATTGATTTATCATGATATTTTTTTTATTTATAAAGTCTAGATTATTCGAATAACAACCAAAAAGAAAGAAAATACTGATTCAGTGGTGTATTATACAGATTTAGCGTGTGTTGAATTTTCAAAAGTCAACATATATTTATCAATCTTTTTTATTTTGGAATCAAATCACTTTTGTTAAAAAATTTAAAAAGTTTGGCGGTGAGCCTTTGATTTGTTTGGAGATACGAAGTTGCTGCCCCTCATTTAATTTATTTGTTCAAGGTTTGTATAATTTACTTACTGATATTTTTTTCTTTAGCTTAATTAATGTATGTTTTGTTTGAATTCTTTTGTCCCTTCGATTTTCTCTTTTAGGGAAATGAAATCAATGTTTGGAAAATATAAATTTGTGGTTAGATAGAGAAGAAATTGTTTGCTTTCTTTAATTTATGTTTGAAGATGACCCATAAGAATAATAATTAGATATTATGACAATATATATTGTTTTGGGGAAATAAACATTGCGTATTGAGTTTTCTAACGATGTGAAAATTTTCCTTATATATTTTTTTTGAGTTTGGACATTTCTTTATTTTTCTTTTAATTTTAAAGAAATGGGATTACTAAAAAATTGTAATCTCAGATAAAATTATTAAAGACATTTAATTTTAATATTAATGATAGAATCTCAAAATCTTGAGAAAAAAGAAGAGATTTCTCAATACACATTTAGGCCTAAGAAATCTATCAAAAATCTCCATTTAATGAAATATATGAGAATCTATAGAGTTTTGAATACCAACATATTTCAATATATAATTTACAATCTGAATTGAATACTTCTAGATTTTAATGGACTTTTTAAAATCTAAATTGAATACCTCTAGATTTTAATGGACTTTTTAAAATCTAAATTGAAAACCTATGAACTTTAAAACTCCTTAAAAATCCTATAGAGTCTAGATTGAATACACCCCTCTAGTCTTTTACCATTTTTTTAAGTGTCTTTTACCAATTTTAAAGATTATTTTTCTCATTATCTATTATTCAGTAGAATTAATTAAAGATGTAATAGGAAAAATTAAGTACCCTTTACTCTCTTCTTCTACTACTTTTCTTAGGAGAAAAAATAATTCTATATTATAAAGGAAAATATTCTAAAAAGGAGTAACTGCTTAATTTGAGTAACTTTTTCTCAGAACTATTCTAATGCATCTCGACTTATATTCTACACATGAAAAATCGTTCGACCCACTTATAAGAGCGGGTTCATTTTTTGCAAAGTAAGATTATGACTGATTGTTTGTTTATAAAATGAGGGACATGATGCATTGTGATATTATTAGGAAACAATTTTCCACTTAATAGACGTGAGAAATGGTCTTTGCTCAAATTGAACAAAAAATCTTTGACAAAAAAACAAAGGGTAACTTCTTGCCTTCAATTGGTAAAATACTTTTTTTTTTGTAGTGTAGTGTAGTGTATTACACTTATATCCTTATTTTGAGTAACAAATCTTTGCTCAATTTAAGCCAAATAACTATCCATAATCATTTGGTATAAGAACTAAGAAGATAGAGAGAGGGTTTGAGGTGGGAGGGGAGGGCGGTAAAGATCTTTTGTCCGATTATGTGTTTTATTATTGTTTATTATTATTGTTCTATCAATGAAAAGTTAATAGAAAGGATGAGACAGGAATTCGAGACGAAACTTTTTTTTTTCTAGGAGGAGGCTTTTAGGTAGAAGAGATGAAGATGGATGAACTTTGATCTAATCATGCCTTAGAAAAGTGATGACAAAGAGGAAAGTGAATATGCTTCTCACATGATTAAATTGATCACTAGTAGCTCTGCAACTCCAATCTAGAATTATTTTCATTATTATTCCTTCTCCACTTACTTACACCTCTCGAGTCCCACCCCCTTTCTCCACCCGATCTATGTCCTTTCATTGCTTTTCTCTTCCCTTTTCTAAAATGACTACTCAACTAACACACAAATTTGACCAACACACACCCATAACTCCATTAATGCCTATCTTTATCCATTAATCGTTCGTGATTTGAGATAATAAGGCAATGTTTCACGAATACTTACTTGGTAATTTAGAAAAACTCATGTACGCTTTCTTAAATTAACTAGATTGACTAGTTGGGGTGGAAAGCTCGATGAGAATTTTTCTCTCTATAAGTTGCCTGTCGGAATCTATGTATTAATTGATTTCAAAATAAGAATATAAAATAACATTTCATGAATACTTGTCTCGTAATTTAGAAATATAGTAACGTACTTGTCTTGAGTTGGTTAGTCCAAGAGAGGCTTATTCTCTTTGTACTCCAATGCCTATCGTGTGCAATCTACTAGTTGATCGTGATATAAGATAATAAATTAACATTTCATTAATATTTAACTCGTAATTTAAAAGAATAGTACAAGGATACGTTTTTTTTGAATTGGCTAATTTGTGTGGAAAGGTCGATGAAGCTTATTCTCTCTGTAAAGCTGTTTTCTTCTTTACTTGGTGGCCGAGTCTTTATTTTGCCTTATAAAATTCCACTTTGTATGTCTTTTCACCATGAAAGGTTAGACAAATGAGGATTTTGTTCTGGAACCCAAAAATATGCGATTTTATACTCTCTGCCAAATGCCAAAGTTCCTTGCTTTGATATGTAATAATCCTATGTGTGTAGTAGGACCAAAAAAATATATATTTGTACATTCTTCTGCTAATTTTTCAGCCTTTTAAACCCACCCCCAAAAGCCTGAATACTAATCAAAGTATTCCATTTTACACCCCCAAAAAAGAGAGAGAGAGAGAGAGAGATGTCAGTAGAGAAATCTGGCTCATCATGTAGCATGCCAAATGATCTATTTTTCTGCCAGTCCAAAGGGTGAACTATAACTTTTTCTAATATAATATTTAACCACATTAAGAGGAATTGTGACGACTGCGTGATCTAATTATTACTCTCCGGGTCATCACTTTTTATTTTGGAAATAAAAAGATTTTTTGGGGATCACTTATTAGATTTAAGTTTTTGGAAGAAACCAAAGAAAAAAGAAGAGAACACGTGAAATGTTTGGTTCCACTTTTAACAGCAGAGGTTCTAGAAACTGAGTTTATATAAGTTTTGAAGTCCCCATCCAATATGGTTAATTTTCACTATTGCTCTACCATACTTTTGCAAGTCCCAAACAGTCCCTGCGACGTTCATATTATCTAATGGTATAGGGGGGATATGGGGTCACTTTGGCATGGAGCGGTCCATCTCACATGAGTTGAGGTGATCTACCTACAAAGTAGATCCCGCCTCAATTAATGTGAGATGGTTGTGAGGCTAGTCCCACAAGGAGCGCCCTATATTAGAATTTTTCGGAAATATGGTCCCTTCCGTCTTTCTAATATTTTGGGGGCCAATACTTGCATGGGGAAGAAGCCCTTCTTGTCTTTGCACTTTCTACGTTTGTTGGGTTAAAAAAATGGATGGAAAAACCATCTTGACAGGTCAAAAATACATTGATGACTAATTTGTTTAATATTAAACTAACATAACCATCTTGACAGGTTAAAAATACTTTGATGACTAATTCGTTAAATATTAAACTAATATGATCATTTTGGCAAGTCAAAAATACGTAGAGAACTAATTTGACCAATTTTCCATACTTTTGGACGTTGAAGCAGGACCACTTTAGCAACTGCGCATTTTTTTCCCTCATATTTACCTCCCGGGTCAACCGGCCAATAGACCCGGTTTCAAACGGTTACGACTCGTATTTACCTCAGGGTTAGAGATGCCCCAAAAATCAACCGATCGGCGGATCCAGTTTCGAACAGTTACGGGCCGGATGCGGTTGAGGGCCTATAACCGATCCGTTAACAAGATTGTCAGAACCGGAATTAGAGATGCCAAGAAACAATTGGATGGCTGATCCAGTTTCGGACAGTCACAAATCATATTTACCTCCAAGGTTAGAGATGCCCAAAAATTAACCAGCCAACGGATCCGATTTCAAACGGTTATGGGTCGGATGCAGTGGAGGGACTGTAACAGGCATGGTATTGTGCAAGTATTGTCCGACAGGATACAAATTCAGCAAGGAAGGCGTTTCTGGAAGCCTATCATAAGCAATGGCGGAGCCAGAAAATTTTTTTTGGAGGCAAATTTCTTACTGAAATTTTTAAGGGGCAAAATACAATATTTATAAATAAATATCACAAAAAATATTTTTTTCCTATAGAAAATTTTTTCGTTTCTAAAAATGTTCGGGATCCGCCACTGCTCATCCATCATAGTAATACAGATACATGATATTCATGAAGAAGATTAAATCAGAAATTAAAAAAAAATAATGAGAAAAATAGTAGATATAAGGAAGATTCATTAGCATCATTTTAAAACATCAGTTAATTCATGAAGTAGCAAAGACAATTGATTTCTATGACAATTTCTATGAACAATAATATATAATTACCTGCAATTATGTCAAGAGAATTTAAAAAGATATAAATTGACTTTTTTGAATATATATGCATAAGTGTGGCTTTTTCGAATATATATACATAAGTGTGGCTTTTTGGATTAACATATCTCAAGACTTCCAAACCCCTAAGCTTGTTAAAATTTTAACCAAAATTGTAAAGATATAAGTGGTGTCATTTCTATAATTCACGAACTAAAAAATCTAATTTTAAATCGTAAAGTGATTCAAAATGAGTACAATAAACAATGTTCAGGGACGTGATACAAAAACAAAACTAAAAAAAAATTGAAAAAACTTGGGGGCACTTGCCCCATAAGGGCCCCCCTTGGCTCCGCCAGTGATCATAAGTCTGCAGAGGGAGAGGATCTCTTAGCAACATCTGGACCACGGGCCATGGTTGTACATTCACTTGGGGTACTAATTAACAGAACATCTTAGAGCTGAAAATGGAATGGATTATGCAAATAACTCGTGAAAGCTATAGCCCAAAAAGGGGGAAAAACTCTCTTCACTATGAGTACTGAACAGAATCAAGAGTTAACCATGAAAATTATTTCCAAGTTCTAGGTTACAATTACGGAATATATAATGCTCTAGTCAATCTCATAAATAATGCTCCAGAAATATTTAGGTTTTCATCTATATTGATGCACGCACCACCATGAAATATGTTAAATTCAAACACCCCACCCCAACATCAAAACAAAAAATAAATAAATACCATGCAGCCTATTATATGAACGTACAAGACAATATTTCCGTTACCTTCTATAGATAGATCAAATCAATTGAATGTTAATGCAAGGAAAACATCTGCATCTGCATATGAGAGATCTTTAACATACGAGTAGGTCAAACATTTGTAGATGTAAACAGAAAGCCCATAACATCATCAAGAAACGGACAAGGGCTAAAACATGCATTCAAGTTTCAAACAAATCTCCAGTGCTTATCTTTTTGACAGATACAGAATCACATTGTAGGAAGATACTAAAAAGGAAAGTTACTATCAGACTTACCCTTTAAGGAGGAGGACCAGGCAGCAAGGCAGGGGAGGTTGTACCGCATCATTTATCATAAACGAAATCTAGTTCGCTTGCAAGAATTCCATACCGGAGCACACTCCTTCCAAGTTCTCAAAACAATTTTCCAGTAACAATCTTTTCAGCAGATTAAATAGCTTTCATAGTAGGAAGCTACCAATCTTAGATCTAAACGAGCTGCCAAATTACTGATATCTTCTCAAGGGGAAATCATCACACGGAGCTCTAAACACAATTGTACCTTGGGAGGGAGGATAGACAGGCCCAAAAAGGATATATATACTTTGGCAAAGTAAAAGGCACAGCAGATGCTAAGGACTTTGGTTTTATATTTATCACGACGATGCATTTTTCCGCATATTAAAGCGGGGCAAGGGTGGTTGAACTTACAGCTTATGTGACCACATATTTCAAAGAGTCACAAGAATAGAGAAGTTAAAGGTTCACTAAGAATGTACTCGGCAGTCGGTAAATGGATGTTACATTAGCTTCACATTGATTTTATTACATATAAACCTCTACTCCCATACTCTTAAAGGCCTGACATAACGGACAACGACCAGTCTTCCTTTCACATGCTTTACACATGCAGAGATGCTTACAAGGTAACAACAGCATGCACACTTCATTAACTCTGCAAACCTTACAAGTCATCAACTCTTTCATTTCATTTCCATCTTTCCTTAGAAGGTGAAAATCAATGGCCCGACCATTGTTGCAGGAGGCTGTGTCATCCACCTCACTCTCACCGCAACCTTCTTTACTATCTCGATTTTGTGCAACAACCCGTTGTAGGTTAAGCCTAAGGGTGTTGATCATGTTGTCGTTGTATTGAGCCCTCTGTTGCCATGCATTGGCCTCCAGAGTCAGTTGTTCCATTCTAAACTCAAGCTCCATATTTTTCTTGTTGATTTCCTCTATTTCTGATTCTTTCTCGCGGAGTTTCTGCATGACTTTTTCTTGCACATAAGAGAGAGTTTGAAGTTGAGTAGCCTGAAACTTCTCCAACACAGCTTGCCTCAGTCGATCACCCTTTTCAAGAATAAGAAAAGAGGAAGATACTCAATAAGAGATACATGGTAAAAAATATATAAGCGCATTTCCGTACAACTACAAATAGCATTACATGGCAAGCTCAAAGTTAAGAATCACGAGCAGTAGGGTTTAACATCATCTGAAATTAAAGTTGCTCCAAGTAGTGAATACATCCCAACAGAAGTCTGTGCGTCACAAAATAATTAAACAAAGAACCCCCATACTCAGATGCGAATTCCGATAAAGCAGCACCTCATATCCATATAGTACGTCAGAAACTACATTTCAGAGAAAACCTTATTTCCCTTCAGAAAGGCAACAAAATGTCAATCCAAAAGTACTACGAAGGACACAGTTAATGCACAGAAGAGATACATAAGAGAATACCTATGAACACACACACACACACAGCGGATAAGGTAAAGGACGGAAGTAGCTAAAAGAAGGAATCTTTCATCAAACTACCACAACAATTTACCACCTATATCATTCCTGAAACACACTTGACATCAAACTACTTTCATACCCCATCTTATAGTAATTAGTTAATAACATACTCTAAAATTCATTAGTAGCTCAAATTATCGAAAACACAATAAACGGTCAACACTGGATAAGGTAAAAACATTTAATAAAAAGATAGCATTATAAGAATAAGAAAAACAAATAGAAAAGAAGACCTGAATTTTAATGTATCTATCAATTTCAGCATCTTGTCTCAGCAACTCACGCTCAATATCATCTCCCACAAACCCCAGAAGAGCCCAAGACGAATCACCGGAAGAAGCCAACCGACCATTACTGTTATTATTAATATTATCCAAAGATAAGCCCAGCCCCGTAGAAACTGATCGGGGATGGGGCTGCAAGAAATCCACAGAAGACATTTGGGAATTGTTATTATCATTATAATTATTAGAATTTTCCAAGAAATCTTGTTCTTTAGGCCTTTTCTTCATGGGCTCCAAACCCAAATCCAAATTCCACTGTAATTCCAATCGGCCATGATCGTCTTGAATCACCCCGCATGGTGGCACGCCTGGTCCTGCCCTATGAACTGGGCCCACAACAAAATGGAAGTTTTGTTAAAATCTTGAAGAAAAAAAACAAAATTCAAGAAACATTAGAGTTAAAAGAATTATTCAAAGGGAGATGATAATTACATGGAGGAACGTATGGAGGATGCTGGGCATGATCGGAGATGTTAAAGTAGGTGGCCGGAGATGAAATCTGACCGTCCATGTTGTTGTTATAGATGTCCCTGAAAAAACCCAGATAAAAAAACAAGAAATTAAGAATATTAAAGGGGCAGAAAGGGAAAATCTAAAAAAAATATAAAAAAATTACCCGAAGGGTTTGGGAGGCGGTGGTTGTTGATGGTGTTGCTGGCTAGAGGGAGGGAGGAGGGTCTTTGGTAATAACGGAGGTGGTGGTGAGGTGGGCGGAGGATTGGTATTTGGTCCTTGTAATGTGTTGGAAGGTTCTGGATTAGTGAATCAGATTATATATGGGCTGCTCTGTTTATGAGTTTGGGCTTAATGAATATATTAGGTTGGGCTTTACAGAGTTCTCTACAAGACCTACACTAGCTTCTTCTTCTTCTTTTCTTTTCTTTTCTTTTTCTTTTTTCTTTTTCAAAGTAACTTCAACTAATCAAAGTTGGTTAACGTAACTGATTTGACAGCTCGCTCCTTAAGAGTATCAGATAATCGATTCCTCTTACGTGTATGGTCTCTTAAATGTACACTCAAATAAAAGTCGCACCTTGTGAACATTTTGTAGATCGAGTTTAGATTAGTTTGTCAATATCTGCACAACACAGAAAAATAAGTGTTTTCGAAATTAAAACCTCTCAGCTAATGCAATATGTAAGGGAAAGATAGAAAAGAAATAAACATGTATTATGTGAACTTCGATTCAGATTCTCAATTTAGTGAAAGATTTAATGTGTCATAGTTACGGTTTTTGATTGACAAAGTATGTCTTATTCAATTTTCCAAAACAGAATTTGACATTATCATGCGGCGCGCCAGCGGTGCTACCGCAGAGGCTCTGGTTTTATTACAAGCACGTATACATATGACAAAGATTCAACGGAAGCAGCAACCAACTTAGGGGGAAAAGAATGCCAAAAATTAAATATATAATGAATATTTTTTTCCTGCTGTTTTTAATTCTTAGATAAAAAAAAGAATTGACGATCTAGATTTTTTTAGAGCGAATATTTTTTGAACACATATTGCATAAGAAATATGTTACATGTTTTGAGATATAGAATATGTGTTGATCAGAAGGAAACGCAACACATTTTAAAAAAATATGCAACACTTACCGCGTTGTATTTACAATATACTGATACTTTTAGTATTTATGAATTGGAGATAGGCTAAAGCCATAATGCGTGCTGATTTGAGGCTTCTTTCAACACAAGCGTCTACTTACGAGTACTCCAGCTAAATTTCATATTGGCGATTACCTCTTCTAATTAGGTATTGCAATCAGGTTCAACAATTGCAAGAAAACAAGTAATCTCTAAATCATTCAAAGCAACAAAAGAATAATTTATAACACCATAATCATTTAAATATTACAAGATTCCAAACAAACAAATTATACTACAAATAATGACGTGTGTGTTGAATTATACTATCCTCCAGAAACTGATCAATATGCCAGTTCACAACACCCAGTCCGGACTGTTTACATTAGCATTTTCACACACCCCGTTGGCAAACGAAAAATGTCAGCAAAGCGGGCAGTCTGCTGCGGCTTGAAATTCTCTGATTTAATTTTTATATGTGAACAAAAAAGAATGACATTTCTCTTCAAGGGCAAGAAAGCAGAAGAATTCAGACCAAGAACCTTTCCCAACACTATGCTCCATCAATCATCAATTGTATGTACAAGATTTCTTTAAAGAGATCGGGACATTGAGTTTCTTTGGATCAAAGGTCAGGGAACACTGGATTTCTTTATAGAACTTTGGCTTTACCAATTTACCCAAAACGTAAGCCCTCGATCGTAGCTTCAAGTTTAATTTCAGAGGCACAGGCAATGTTGTTGTCCCTTTCGGCGTGCTCAAACTAGCTCCACTTCCATAGAGTGGAATTTTATCCCCTATTACTGATATAGTTACTGTCTTCTGACCCTTTCTTGATTGATAAAATTTCTTCATCTGCAATATCCAATTTTTTACCAAATCAAACCATAAGATATTCAGAACCTTTTAGTCCATACAAGAGGAGTAAGAATAAAGGGTTCGACTCCTCTCTAGTGATGACTAAATACACCGGAACAAACCCGAAGATCCTTTAGTGCAAATATGATGGTCGAGATTCTGCCAACAGCTAGAAGTGACTATTTTCATATGGTCGAAGCTACTATTATGTTAGAACTTTCATCACCAATTGCTAAAATCACCACAATCGAATTGTACTAGAGGATCTACAGCATTGGAGAGTAGTCAAATACAGAATAAGGGAACTTACATTTCCAGTGCCAACGACGATTTCAGAGTATGACAGATCAATAGGAGTTGAGGTGACATGAACACCAAAGAAAGTAGCAGTATTGCGGAAATTGAATTTAATTGTAGAGTTTGTGGAGATCATATCAGTTGCCACCCCAGAATTATCCGAACCAGCTTGAACCATAAATCTCTCGAATGTAATACTCTGAAATCCAAATTCAACACCAACCCATATCAAAATATACACAATAGAAAAACAAAGATTCAAGCTTTTTGAATTCCATAACCATATGAAAGTTCAATAACTAAAGAAATTAGTCCAAAATGAACTAACCTTCATAGTGATCTCAGGTTTCTGAGATCTGCTAGCGCCCCACAAGATGATAGAAAACAATGAAAAAAGCACAAAGAAACCCAAAACAAAAGCAAGAAAATAGCACCGCCTAGGAATAGACTTCCTCGACTCTCCATCTTCAAGCAATCCTTCTTCTTCAATCACATCGCATTCTTTCCAAGGCTTCTGCCCTCCTTTACGTCCCCCGGATCCCACATCATTAGGATTAATCTTCCTGGATCCGGGCTTTAATGACCCGGAAAAGCGAGTAGAAGATGAATCCCTAGAGTGATGGCCCACGGAAGATTGAGAGTGAGGTGGTGAACCCATTAGGCTGATGACTGGTGTTGAGTGAAGAGAGGTGGTAGTGGTTTTCCCGCCATCGTGAGAATCACGCGATGGGCTTTGCACGTAGTAGACTGGATTCCGATTGTTGTCTGGGGATGATGGGGCTATGCTTGTCACCTCTGAGTCCGTTTTCGCGTGCATTTTCTTGATTTTTTTTCAAAACTGGAAGAAAAAAAAAATGGAATCAATTTCTTAGCAGAAAATGAAGATTGATTTGAGAGGAATGGGGGTTTTTGCTTCTTCTCTGAGAAGGAAGTGATGGTGCGGTGTAAAGTGGGCTTGGTATTTGATGGGTTTTTGCTTTATTTAGGGGTGGTGTTAAGGAATGTGTAGAAATGAATTGGTTTTTTTTTTTAAAGATGTCAAATTCAGTCTGATCCCATGTGGAACAGAGAAAAAAATTCGCACGTTCGGAACGTCTCAAGATAGGTAGGTGTTTTTAAACATAAAAACACGATAGATATTCTTAAAAAAATACGAGCCATAAAATTAAAACAGATTATCTATTTTAAATCAATTTTGACATTTAAAATTTTAATTGTCCATTTTAAATTAATTTTGACCGTCAAATTTTTAATTTAACAAATAAAATTAAATCTCATTTGTGTGAAACTTATCTTGTTCCGCACCGTGTTTTAGTTGAAGGTGAAGGTGGAGTATGCTTGATCAATGGGCTGTCTTGTTGGTTTAGGAGGGGATTAGGAATAGACTTTTGGGATTTGAAGAGGTGGGAAGCTTCGAACTTGATACAGCTGCCTTTGAGATGGCAAACATTTATCTACATTACCGTGTTAAAAGTGAAAATTGGGAATATAACCTGACCAATAAATCTGATCTTACTTTTTCTTACAAAAGTTATGTTCCACAGATTTGCAAAAGTAAGTCACACAATGTGACTATAATGTTGAATTGAAATCTACCAAATGTTACCCCCGTGTTCAAAGGTATATTCTTCAACATGGGTTTTAATTCTCTGTAATTTTGTATTTATACAAAAAAAAAAAATCATATAATATAAACTAAAATAAATAAATCCTAAGATAAATCGATAAATTTTAGGTATGAACATGATATAATTTAGAGAGTGTCACATACAGTATTACAGAAGTGTCACGGAGAATCTCATATACTTCAACATTGTATTAACAAATTCACAATTAATTTTTTTTAACTGTTAAAAATAAATATTCAAAATAAATCATAGTCGCTATTATTATGTTTTATTGTGTTGATATAACAGATTATAGTCAATCAACATATATTAAAAAAAATACCTTGTTACACTTTAATTTTAACCCTTCACTAGAAGCGTTTTTGTATTAAAAGATATATTAACAAAGGAAACAGTGCATAACAGGGAGGAAGACCAAATACAACAAGGAAATTAAAACACAAACAGAACGAGAAACAACAAAATTACTACATAATTAATTAGATAATATCCGAATTCTAGGGAATTTTTCCGCCGACTTGTCTTGTTGCCATTGATGATGGGCAAAATCAGGTACGTTATTGAATGTTGCGATGTTGGATTTGAGAAATTAGAAACCTGCAATCACAAACAATGTTTGCAAATTTTGGGTTAGAACATTTTTTAATGAGGCCAATCACAAACTGAGAGTCAAGGCCAATATCCAGTTCATGGATATTATATTCACTTGCTAGTTTGAGGCCTTGACGTAGAGCAAGCATTTCTGCTTCATTAGTAGTAGTGAGGGGTAGATGAAAGTTGAATCCAACGATCCAATTCCTTTTATAATCTCGAATAACACCTCTTGCACCTCCAATTCCATATTTTGGATTGCAAGATCCATCTGTATTAAGAGTGACAAAAGGTTGAGCAGACGGCTTCCAATTAATATACAAAGTATTGATAATTGTCTTTTTAGAGAAGGAATTATGTGCATAGACAAATTAAACACCTTTAGCAAGTAAAAGGTTTAACCTTTTTCTTAAAAATTGTGGAGTTCTTGTTTAACCATAAATTCCAACAAGCAAAAGAGAAGATAATGGCCCAAGGAATGTAATGATTAAAGCTAAGAGTAGTTGTGCAATTAGACTTAAGCCAAGTAGAAAAAGGACCCGAAGAGTTAAGTAAGGATAAAACATTTAAGTTAGCAATTTTTAAAAAACCCTTCCAATAATGCCGAGCAAAATGACAACGACGAAGGACATGCTCAAAATCTTCCGTTAAAGGTTACAACGGTTACACAGATTAGTGGCAATAATCTTACGAGAGTGAAGAAGAGAGGCATGGGAATGCGATTTTTAAAACAGAGCCACAAAAAGAATTTGATTTTGGGTAAAAATTTAAGCTTCCAAATCAACTCCCCTAGAAAGAGTGCTAGGCTGAAGATCCTAACAAAGAGACCTGTAGGTGGAGAGGACAGAGAATTGCCCATCTGAAGTTAAATCCCAAGCTGGTTGATCACTTAAATTGTTACAAAGAGGGGTTGGTATATAATGGATGATTTTTATAATGTTATGAGGAAGGGGAAAAGGACTATTAATTAAAATATTATTAATACTTAAAGAGGAGTCAGATTTAGTGAGTGGGCCAACCATTAAGTTACGTAGCGGGCCAAATTTGGTCCAGTTATCAAACCAAAAAGAAATATTGTTACCCGAACCAATTTTTCATAAAATATGATTTTTGCAAATATCCCAACCAATTAAAACGCTCTTCTAAATAGGTGAAGGAGAGTAGTATTTCTTCAGAATGTGGATATTAGGGCTAGCATGCTGTTTAGTTTTAGTGACTTGTGCCTAATGGCTATCCTTATGGGTGAAGAAACACCGCCAAGCTAATCCAGCAAGGAGAGCGTAATTATGTAGCATGGCTTTCATGAGTTGGAGACCCCTTTGAGCTATTGGGAGACAAATTTGATTCCAAGAAATTAGATATAATTTGAATTTTTCAGCTATAGAGTCCCAAAGGAAATTTCTACAAACATAGCGTCAATATTATTTGTTGTCTTTACAGGAAGTTTAAAAAGTTGCATAATATGGGAGGGGACAGAAGCTAAAGAAGATTTAATTAACATGCATTTACCAGGATAAGATAAAAAGTTGGTTTTCCATACTGCCAGTTTATTACGCATATTATGAAGAAGAAATTGAAAATGATGATGTTTAAGATGTGATAAGATACATGGAAAACCCAAATATTTACCAAAACCATGAGCTCTAGCAATTTGTAATTTAGCACAGATTGTTTTTGCAAGCTCGAGGTTTAATATTATTAGAGAAAATAACTCTTGATTTAGAGAAATTAATTTTATAACCGGATAGCTTACAAAGATCATCCATAATACCAATAATAGTATCAGTGTTTTTATGGTTAGCTTTAGCCATAAGGATAATGTCATCGGCAAACATTAAATGAGTGATATTAGGGGGTGTTCAAGAAAGTTTTATAGGGCACCATGAAGACTAAGAGACAGAATTATCAATGGAAATGGAAAGATATTCCATACTAAGTATGAAAAGATAAGGGGATAATAGGTCGCCTTGTCTAAGTCCTCTAGATGGTTTAAAAAAAAGGAGTTTGGGAACCATTAATAAGTACATCTAGGGAAGAATTAGTTATACAAGTCATAATAAGTTTGATTAATTTAGTAGGGAAGTTAAAAAATAAAAGCATTTTGTAAATAAATGACCATTCAATACGGTCAAAAGCTTTTTCAATATCGATTTTAATAGCCATATTAACAAACTTACCCCTTTTTTTTCTTAAAAGAATGGAGAACTTCCTGGGCTATACTAACATTATTAGAAGATCAATTTTTAGGAAGGAAGCTACTCTAATTAGGACTAATAATAGTTGAAAAACATCACGAAGTTGATTAACCAGGAATTTAATGATAGTTTTGTATATGGTATTACAGAGACTAATAGGCCGATAGTGGGCAATAAGCTCGGGTTTTTTATTTTTAGGGACAAGACAAATGTAGGTATTATTGAGATTAGAAGTGTTGTTTTCTGACATTGTTTCTTCTTTTTATTATTGTTTGAAACTAATTTTTTATGAGTTATGCACTCCGCTGCTAATCTATTATTTAAGTGACAAGAAATCAATTATTCAACTTTGGTTATTGTACTACAATAATTTGGGGATTGGCCTTAGACTGACCATGGTTTGGCATAACGGGTCAATCATGTTAGTCTTTTTTTTGGGGCAACATTTTTTACCATAACGGATTTGGGGAATCCATTCTTGGCCACGTCAGCCCCGAATCCGTTCTAGCAAAAAATATTACCCAACAAAAAAAGACAGACATAGTTGACCCATTATAGCAAATCATGGTCACTCTAAGGCCAACCCCCAATAATTCACTAGTTCACGAATGGAAGTGTCTTTTTTTGGTACAAAAAGTTTCTTATTATTATACTTCAAATCAAACATAATTGTCTCAAATTATGAAACAATATGTTTGTCTCTTTAATTATTAGATACCAACAATTTAATAGTTTACTAATAGCTAAATTTTGTTATAATGTTTAGAATAATGTTTGTCTCATGTTAACCATACTATACAATTTACTAATGTTTCGTCTCCTGTTAACTACCCTCTTCTCTACAAGGAAGAAGATAGAGGGGGCGTGACAGTGCCAGCGAGATTTTTAAAAAATACTAATAGATATAATAAATTTTATATGTAGTTTGAAATATTTGATCAAATTTACCTCCAATAATTTTTTTTATAATTTTTATATGTAGTTGTTTACTGTTGCAGTTTTCGCCCCAACACCAAATTCCTGACTCGTTCCTGCTTCTCTATCAATAAATTCCTTATGTTACAACTAAATACAAAAATTCATGACACTTGCGCTCCATTAGTTTTTTTATCACTTTAAGAAGGCCGAATAATGATATTAAGATCTTTTCATTTATATAGAAAATAAGAGAGAAGTGAGAAGATAAATATAGGGTGTCAGTATTATTATTATTTTTTTAAAACGTGAAAAGGAAATAATAGTATGACAACGTGCTTACTATTAAGTTGGCATTACTAACAATTGGTTGGGTAAATTGAATGTGAGGTTAATCCCCTTAATAAAAAAAATCAGTAGCTGATTTGAGGTAGGGGTGTTCATGGTTCGGTTTGGTTCGGTTTTATACATTTTTCAAACCAAACCGAAATATTCGGTTTGGAAATTTTGAAACCAATCTAAACCATTTAAAATCTCAAATCGATGCATTCGGTTTGGTTTGGTTTGGATTGGTTTGGTTGCTCGGTTTTGCAAGACACAAAAATATTGATTATAAAGTTTAAAAAAAACTTTATTTAATTAGTTAGTTGCTAAAAATATTTATAAAAAAATATGCCTATTATTTTCTCAAGGTAAACACAATAAAGAAAATAAAATAATAAAACATAAATTCTTGGTTTTGATCCTTACAATTCAAACAAATTACTTCAAAATCATCCTAGAAGAAAAAAGAAAAACACAAAAATTACATAATTATTAATTCAAAATAGTGAAATACAATAAAATCTTTTGGTAAATCTAAAATCGCATACCAAATGATGACTTTTTAATCTCTTGGTTTAACACTTGAAGAACTTGCACTTGAAAATTTTATAATGAGATACAAAAGTTAGCAATTATACTAGAAATCATTTTAAGGAAAAATATATTTTATGCAAAAAAGTCCTTTAATATATATTATATTATATATTATATATATTCGGTTTGGTTTATAATTTTTTTTAAACCAAACAAAAATTCGGTTTTAATTTAGCTCAAACCGAAACCAGTCCAATACACCGCTCAAACCGAAAATTCGATTTGAATTGGTTTGGATCGGTTTGGATTGGTCGATTTCTGTTTTTCTTGAACACCCCTAATTTAAGGGGTGGAAGGGGGGCGATCATCCTCAACATTTTGAAAAATATCATATTTTACATGAGAACTTTTTTTTCGCACATTAACATTTTAAAAGATCTACTACATTACCTTCTCTAACGAAAAAAAAATCTTTAATATGTCTGTAAAAAATCGTGAATTTAAATCTTAAAAATGAAATGTGACTTGTTGGAGTAGTTGTCGCGGAAACACTATTTAGTTGGCACTAATCCGGTGTTGGTAGTTGACGACTAATTGGAGGCTTTCCGGTTCTGCTTTTCTTTTACTACTGGATTCCCCAAATCAAAAGTGCTGGAATTGGAATTGGTAGTGTTGTGGGATCCACAAAAAACATGTGAAGCCATGTGGAACAAGAACTCATATCTTTTCGCCAAGTCCCTTTGATTTTCCTTTAGGCAACGGCAACGCATATGCCTCCACTCTTCTCAAACCTCAACAGTGTCAAAATCACACTATTTTCCCTTTTCTTTCACTATGAAGTTGCATATAACAATTATTTATACGAATATATATGAGTTAACTGATGGATTTTAATTAAAAATTGAGAGTTCTAATCCAGTTAAAAATAAAATTATGATATTATGTCGTTACTGTTCATAATCTTCTCCAAAAAGAATTTTGGGCAACTCTTTTAGCATTTGCAGAGATTGAGAATTGGAAGAAGGTGATAAATGTTTTTTTTTATATTGATTGATGTTGTAGAATAGGTGATATAGGTATAGGTAGAGTAGTTCATTTTAAAAAAAGGTAAATAATATCTTCAAAAACTCCAAAAGGTATGTAAGTATTTTTACATACTCAATTTGAGAATTTAGTCATTTTAATCGATTAGTTTGAGGAGTTAAACATTTTCCTTTGAGTTTATGTTTCTTAAACCTAACTTATGAACAGTGTTAAATTTAAAGGGTCATTGCCGATTGTTCACAACAGTGAAACAAATTTTGACCTATTAACATTTTAAAAAAAAATCGAAGAGGCCAATAGTTTAGTGGGGCATTGACCGGTCCGTGACCGAAAGGTCTCGGGTTCGATACCCTCTGCCTGCGTACAATAAGCTTTATTCTCCCTTATCTAGGTGTTCTCTCTCCCCAATGTGGGACAATCGCTTATCGTAGCGTAAAAAAAAAACATTTTAAAAAAAATCACATTTTTCTATTTGAAACAAATTTTGACCTATTAACATTTTGAAAAATCTGCTACGTTACTTTTAAGCAGAAATTTTTGAATCCGCCCAGTTTAAGAATTATGTGTCGGGATCTTGCAAAAATATTCTTCATTCAAGATAACAAAAAATTGTGATGGGCCCGGGCTCCCATGTAATTTTTGACTTGTTGAGCCAGCCTTGACAATTGTTATTGGATTTATGTACATTGCTTCTCTTTGGGCCTTACTTAAATGCGTTTGGAAGTTAATAGGCCTCAAAGTCATTTACAGAGTAACTTTCTACATTTTTCAGTTTCTAAGCCCCAATAAAAAGAAAACAAATATGAGTGATGCTAGGTGACTAATAAATTTACTTACCAAAAAAAACCAAAAACAAAATAGGTGACTCTAATAATTCGCCGCAGTGTGAAAATTTCAATCCTCCAATGTGTGGGTGGCTTCTTGTAGGCACCTAGTTAAAAATCATCTCACCTTATTAGGCTTCTGGGTCGCCTTAATTTACATCTTCCAACTACTCTGTCAGATCGGAGTGTGGAGGCCCTGGGGCGTGGGTATCGCCTTTTTGTGTAGAGGTGACTCTAATAATTTGGTATAACTAATTGTGGGATACATGTGTAAAATATTGTGAAATCATTTTTAAAAATAGGAGATCAAAGGTATCTATGATAGTGTGAAATCATTTCTAAAAAATGGGATTAAGGGTATTTTATAACTAGTTTCTTTGAATTACAAAGCATTTCCCCAAAAATATATCATTTGGAATATCGTCTAAATTCTTCATTTAAATTTCCCCTTTTTTTTCTTTTTTTTTAAGTTCGGAAACTTACCATAATTAAAAGGGAAAAAAGTCCACACTAATTTTCTTAATCTAACTCTTGTCGAATGTGAGTTTTTTTTAGTGAAATTTGTCGATAATTTTTTTTGGTCAAATTGTGATAAAGTTTTAGTATTTCAATAATTTCCAACATCTTCACCATAATATAATATAGTTAGTTAAAATATTCTATCATTGAATTTGTTTGTGAAAAATTCTTCCGTAGAAATATGCTAGTGACAATAATTAAGATATACTTCCCGAATGAAAATGGTTGTTATTACCGAGACAACTTTCCAAGACAACTTGAGTAATTGACATGAGTAGATAGATGCTAGTGATTATTGGCACTTAGTTTTTTTCCTATTATATTATTTGAAAATGCGAGTTTAGATACTGTAGCACGCATCACTCGGTTGACAAATTTGGTCCCGAAGTGAAAGACAATAATTCAGGATTAAAAGAGTTGAAGAAAATCAAATTTTAGATACCGTCGGGCAACTGACAAATAGAGAATGGAGAATATGGGAGATGCTTGTTTGAATTTTGAACTATATGAGCACGAGGGTATGGGCTTCAATTACCAATTCCATTATTCTTTTTGGTATCTAATGGATCCAACTCAAAACGTGGAGAGAATGCCCTATTTGTTCTCGAGTCTTGGACTCCTGCAGATATTACAAATACGGTATGTTATGATGTTGAGAGGTGTTTTTCTTAAAATACCTTATTGACTGTGTATTGATTAATTTGTTACGTTGGATGAAATTATGGGATTCTTTTTAATAATTGAAAACATTTTAAACTTATCTTATGCAATCTAAACTACATCGAAAAGCATACTACAATGTAATTTGTTAAAGATTTCATATTGAGTAGTTTGTATGCATATTTGTTTCTTATATGGCTTGGGCAATCCTCTTCTTTATGTATCTTTTGAGAGATTAAGTTAGACCCAAACCAATTTTTAACATGTATCAGAGCCACCTAGTTCGATGTTATACTCATTGTTCACGGTCCAAATGTCCAGCTCTGCCAGTGAGGGGTGTGTTAAAGATTCACATTGACTAATTTTTGTGCATATTTAATCTTTATATGGCTCGGACAATACTCCTTCCCTTGACGTAAATTTTAAAGAATTGATTTAAATTCAAATCCATTTTTAACGGAATTCATTTCATGTTTTTCTTCAAAATACAATATAGGTATTAGATTGATAATTTATTAGCCAAGATTGGAGATAATGCAAAATGTAAACTTTGGGGGCAATCATTTCGTGGACAACAACATTTCTTGAATCCATTGGCTGGTTTGATTGGTCAATATGGAGATGCCATTAGTTATAATTTTTTAAATTTAGAATTTTTTAAATGTGAATAATTGAGGTTGTTACTCTTCCTATTATCAACTTCTAGTAACGAAATTATGTGGCTGTTGACTATTGAGTAACGTACACCTCCCCCTCTTGATATATTATTATCCAATGATTTGGAATTGCAGCGTGTTTGAAAATGGGGTACTCTTGTACTATGAGCTGTTGCATGGAGTTGTTTCTTGTCAAGCATTCGCACTGCAATGGGTCGCGGCCAGAGTCCAAACAAAAAAGTGTTAGTATATATCGATATTTTTTTTACAGATGTTACAAATTTCTAGATATGTGTTATAGTTTATATAATAAGTGTTATCTTTTGATTAATAAATGTTATAAAACATGTAATACTTGTTTTATACAACATATATTACAAAATTACAACAATTATTCGCTTTAAAAAAAATCTGAATCCAACGATAAAAAAATAATCAATATGTATTGAATTTTTGATATTTAACACCACAGCCGTAACGACTGCAATTAATCAAGTAGTAATATTTTTTCCTAAACAAGAAAAGGAATTAAGTTATACTTATGTCATAATCAAATAGTAACATTCGTCAAATCCTAAATCTTTTTTTTTTCTTTAATAAGGAAACTTGTCGTCACTATATCTAAAGGTACATGTTAGATAAATTTTGTCTTAGACAATAGACAACAAAATACACAATAATATAATGAAGGAAAATGATTTACTCTTAGAAATTTTGGGGATAGAAATCATAAATCCCCCAAATTAAGGGTGTTAAATGACTATCTTACCCCCTACTGGTATAAGGGATTCACCCAATTATAAGGGCAAAAAGGTCCAAAAAACTATTTTAGTCAATCTTTTAGCTAATAATTCTAGTAGCCTAGCAAGGTCCTATAATGAAATCAAACAAGGCAAACTCTGTGTGACAAACTCATACTAATTAGAGAGGTTTAGACGAACTCGTTTTAACCCGCTAGCCGGGCTTCTAGTTCTCCTCCTATGTGAGGTATTTTTACTCCCCCTCATGGAACACCCGCTCAGCCAGGGCTTCTATCCACTCTACATGGGCTCCTCCTCTGGTGAGGTCAGGGGCGGATCCAGAATTGAAATTTAGGGTGGTCCTTCAACAATTTAGGGGGAGGGGGGAAACCTACAAATTTCGTTGGATATTAGACAATTTAGGATTGAAATTTAGGGTGATCCCTTCAACAATTTAGGGTGGAAATTAAACTTGTTTCTTTGATCTTGGGGTGATCCTGGGCATACTTGGACCATCCCTTGAATCCGCCCGTGAGGTCCAAAAAAAAATAAAAAAATCTTTAGGTGTATAAGTTCACAATTTGATAGCGAAGCATTTCTTCATATATGAGAGAACATATGTAATTAAGATGTCATCTATCCATCTTGAAGATTCTCTCCCTTTTGATTTTCTTTCATTCAAACTTCTTACGACATGGTTACACAAAACTGGGTTACGAAACTAACTGAAATGTAGTACTAAACTTAATTGCACATGGATCTTTTATTTATATATCATCCATTGACTACACAGAATCTCATGGAGCTACAATCCAAATTCTTTGATCATCTTCATAGTAAGACATTCTTGGGAAATATTTAGCGTTTAAAAAAATATTCGGGAGCGGCAGCTATCTACCTCTTAGATCTACTACTGTGCTTAACCCCCAACAACACCAACAATAACTCAACCTTAATTACAAAAGATTAGGATTGAAAGTCGACTACATAAATCAAAGAAAGAATTTTGTAAATTGTAAGGTCACCAATATTAATGCGTTTCCCCACCACAGCCAAAAAAAAAGAAAGTTACTTTGAACTTCTATAGACTACTAAAGAAATATTAAATCTTGAAAATACACGTAAAAGTTTTGAAATTATGTATGGGTATGTCTAAAAAAAATTGCATGCAGGGAATCATAATTGATAATCTTCAGGTTTTTTTGGGAAGCACGAAATGAATGTCGTGCTGTTTTGTGCTTATAGCTTAATACTACTACAACTTAAATTAAATGAGTCACGAAAGATACAAAAACATGCTGTCATAATTTTAATACAAATTTTATCTTTAGAGTTTGGTGTTCACAGAAACGTATGGTTGTTCTCTGTCAGCACTGCTTCTTCAGTGACGCCTAAACTTTTAAGAATTTATAATCTTATCCTCAAATATGCTTCATAATGAAAATCATATTATAAATTAATTTCAGGAATATGATTTTCCCAATTTATATATTAAATCATAATTGTTGTTTTATAATTTCAAATTAAATGTTCAATATCTTATATTCAATGTGGGACGAGAGGAATATTAACTTGGAAAGTACTTTAATTATCGGATGGGGATGGGGTATGGTGGGGGAACGAGAAAGTTATGAATGGTATTTTTCATTGCATATATCAGGTTGAATAATCTGATGATTGAGATTAAAGACAAATGGTAACTATATTTTCAGTGAAAATAAGTATTTCGAAGAAAATGATCTTTTTTTACTGTTGAATTAAAAACATCGACGATCATAATTTATTTACATGGTGTTAAATAAAACAATCATCAACACCATAACCGTGGTAAGATAAGGGAGCAGAATGGAAGCCAATATATAAGAAGTTTAAGCCAGTGCCACTATAGAAAATATTAAACTATCTCGCTATCATATTCTATCATGAGTTCGATTCATCTCCATCCTTATGGATCCAACTAAAAGCAGGAAAAGGTAAAAGAAATCATTATTGTTTTAGCTGATCTAATATGATAAAGACATAACATCTATTGCATGTACAACATTTCCAATTAATCATTCACAAGAAGAGTTGTTTTCTTGCCCTTGTATTAGTATTATCTTAAAGCTAAAAAAAAAAACACCAAAACAAATTGGGCCCTCGTGACAATTTCTTGTTTGTACCCTCAAAGAAAAACCAATAATTGGGTTGGGATGAGATATTTTATAATTTCATAAATTTGGAATTTATTTTAATGATGCAAATTTGTCGTCTTTATACAATGATTAAAATATCTTTGTTACATATGTATTTTTCTACTTTTTTTTTACCACACATACATGTTAAAGAAGACAAGTTAGTGAATTTATCCTTTTGTCCCTGGCAATGCATCTGTTCTTATGCTTGTGGCCACAATGGGACTTCTGACGATATTTTTACTTCCAATTGTACCAACCCAACTGAGATAACCGAAAACCACCGTATCTTTCATTGTTTTTGGCCCTTCTATGGACAACTTGAAACTTTGCTTTTCATTCTTTTGTCTGAAAGTTAAAGTGTTTGGGGCAACATTAACTTTGAATCCATCCATTGTGGTAATTTTCGCGGTATAAGTTGAGATTTGATCCTCTCCCACGTTAGTTAACGTTCTTTGGAATTCTTGCACTGTTGAACCCCCTTTGAAATAGGCAATGAATGATGGATAATTGATGTCCAAAGATGGATTTGAGCAATGGTATGAAGATGTTCTAGTGATGGCCTGGATTTGTTTGGATGTGAAATTTAGTGCACATAAAAGATTTGTATAGTCTTCTATGCCCCATATCGTATACGAGTCCCGGGTCTAATGCCTTGTTTGGATTAATATGACCAGCTCCCATGGCTAAAGGAGTCGCGGTTTGGCCATTGAATCCGTTATCTTGAATGGGATTGAGAGTATTATCCAATATATCAGTTGTTGTCATCATGGCAGATCGAATTGCTGCTGGGCTCCACTCGGGGTGTACGGCCTTTAAGAGGGCTGCCACCCCTGCAGAATGTGGGCAAGACATCGATGTGCCTGATATGATATTGAAATCACTAAAAAGTTGTCCGGAATTCACATCGGTCACCGGAGTTTGTTGGGCCCACGAAGCCAAGATTAAATCCCCGGGAGCCATAAGGTCCGGCTTCATGACAAGTGGACAGCTCGGTGATGGTCCTCTCGAGCTATAACTAGCCACTTGTGGTGCAGGTTTAGTACCAAGTCGTGTTTCTTGAAATCCAAGACTTGCCATAGGCTTAGCATTGCCTTTAAGATAGTCCAAAATTTTTAGACCATCTTGAGGATTAAAGAACACAGCTGGTAATCTAGATTGAATGAAAAACTGCAAATCAGTGGTATTTGTTATGAAAACAGCTCCAGCGGCTTTGGAACTTTGGACATTGTAAACATGATTAGACAATGTCTGGTTTAAATCTTGGCAAACTACAATTTTGTGAGCAACCTTTTGAAATTCGGTCTCGTTGTCACATGTTATAAAAACAATTGGGATCTTAGTTGAAGTCGAATTTCCCGGATAAAGTGACATTCCAGAGACTGAAATTCCATTTCCAAGAGAAATTGTCCCAACGAAATCGCGATCAATTGTGCCTGCAGCAACTGTGAGAACCCAAGGTGTCCCATTGTGCAAAGTCTCATAATAAGGCCCTTCATTTCCAGATGATGTTGAGACGAAAATGCCCTTCTCAAGGGCTGCAAATGTAGCTATAGCCACAGGATCATCATATAAAGCTAAACCATCTACACCCAATGATAAGGACAATACATCTACACCGTCCAAAATTGCTTGATCAATTGCAGCTATAATATCAGACAAATATACCCCTTCATCCCAAAGGGCCTTATACATTGCTACTCTAGCCTGTGGTGCCATTCCTGAAGAAGTCCCTGAGGCATATCCAAAATAAGATGCACCTTCTACATAGTTTCCGGCAGCCGTGGACGACGTGTGGGTCCCGTGCCCCTCCGTATCACGAGCGGAATTCATTGAAATGGTCAAATTGGGATATTTAGCAAGTAAGCCTTTATTGAAGTATCTTGCTCCAATAAGTTTCTTGTTACACATGGAGGAATTGAATTGAGTGCCAATTTGACATTCCCCTTTCCACCTTGATGGAATATCAGTCATTCCATCATCATTGAAACTCTTGCTTTCAGGCCAAATCCCGGTGTCAATTAAGCCGATTATGACATCTTTTCCATAGTTCGATTTAGGCCATGCCCCGGATTTTGTATCAAGTCCAAGAAACTTGGAGGAATGAGTTGTGTCAACTTTTACCGTCCTATCTTTGATTGAAGAAACAAAACCAGGGGATTTTTGAACTTCTTCGAGCTCAGAAGGAGAAAGAATTGCACTAAAACCATGGACAGCTTTAGTATAAGAATAAACTAGCTTGGAAGAAAAATGGTTACTATTAGTATTAGTATCTGTTACTTTGGAAAGAGTGGTCAAAAACCAATCTTGATGAGTAGAAAATGCTTTGGGCATGTATTCCAAGTCCATATGGACAATGTAGGTATCTGATTCTGCTAAGATTAAGAGGATTTTTGAGAGAAACCATAAAAAAAGTGGGATTTGGATATTCATTTTGTTGAGCTAATAAAAGTTTGGATATTTTTTTGAACATGCAATGGTTTACTTATATAGGGAATGAGAGGCATGGGAAACCAAAGTGTTCCTCACTTCAACTTGTCCTTAAGGTGGATATATATTATTTTTGGTAACTCTTCTTGTCACGCCCCGTAGCCGCAGATTTAAGAGCGCGACATATGGACGCTTGGTACTGTGCTCTGATATTACAGCGTCACGTCATGTGCCCGCGAGCCCGAGACACGACTAACGAGTCTGTCAACACACACAACCATCCAAGGATGAAGCCAGAAATTTAGCATTGAGGGGCAAAAACTGCAACAATATGTCGAACTACATATAAAAATTGTAAAAAAAATATTGGAGGGCGAATTTGATAAAATATTCCGAACTACATATAAATTTTACTATATCTAGTAGTATTTTTAGAAATCTCGGGGCAGGGGGAGGAGGGCGACTGCCACCCCGCCCATTTCTTCGTCCCAACAACTATTTACTTGGTAGTCGAATTTGTTATGCCAAAATGATAGTGAATATTTAAAATTATATAGCAACTCGTTTCTCAGGTATATCCAACATGTGATGGGCTCGCACTTCTCCTAATAGAATGTTGCTTGGAAGCTTAAAATTTAACAATTTCAAGTTTTTTTTATAAAAGGAACAAATTTCATCCCTCTTTTATCAAAACTTTATCCTATCATTTTTTTAAGTGGAATCCCGTGTCATTCATTTTTTTATTCATACGTGTAATATTTATTCTTTTTAATACAAAGAAAAAACATGTTATTTATACATTTAAAGTGTAGTTAATTATGAACTGTTGTAATTTATATTTTAAAAATAAAAACCTGTAATTTGTACATTTGAAGTATATGATGTAAAGTGAACTAATGGCTTGTAAAGGCTGCAAGTTTTTTTTGCCAAGTCAATAAGGACTGCAAGTTAGACGCCAAAACATCAAGAATTATTGTGAAGAGAAGTACACACAAGTTTCTCGAATGGCCCTCCAAACAACTGGATACGTTTTGATAGGGGACCTCCATTATCGAAACAGGGCAATGAGTGACTCGCATTTCTTTCTTAAATTTGGATAGAAATAGTATCACTTGTATTAAAATTTTCTTACCGAAAAAAAATATTTTGCACAATTTTTAATATAAAATTTTTCTCTTTACTTTTAACAAAATAATTCAATTTTTTTAATATTTGAAACAAATTCTCAAACAAAAATCAGTACAAATACACATATCTAAAGGATATTTGCCTGTCAAATTATCATCTCTTTTCGACCTTCATTTAAAAAATTTAAATAAAAAGGAAAAATGTAGAGGAGTTTGTCCCTTCAAATTTGACACGGTGTTCAATTTAATACCATTTGATACACTTATTTCTCGGATGCCTAGTGGGAGTTCAAAAGGAAATAAATCTAGTGTCTAGCATTTTTTTTCTTTTTTTTAAATACATTTCTTTTTATATCCTTTTTTTTTAACTCAGCAATAGCTATTCAAAAGTGGATACAATATTCATATGTGGGTGGAGAAAATTGACGGCATAAAATTACACACATCTTATTAACTGTTTTCTAATAACAACTCTTGCTATCTAGATTTACCTTTTGGAATTTACACTTTGTTTATAGATTAGCAAATGTTCATGCACATAATATTGCTCAATGGGCCAAATCCAATCTTGTTACTGGGTACATTGAGCCTTCTTCCCATTCTTCCTAAGGTACTTTGTGATAGGAGAGGAACTACTTGTATCTCTAATCCACCTTTGGATTCATCTAATGGTTAAACTTTTATTTAGCAAAAAAAAAAACTCTTGTTAACTGTTTTCTAATACATTGGAACCCAAAACCAATTATCTGATAATGTATACTTTTACTTAAAAGTAACTTGATTACCATATTATCTAATGTTTCATAATTCAAATAATCATATTTCTTTTTACCGCCGATGAAACATTAATCTAGTGGCTATAATTAAGCATCAAAATATAGAAATTTTGAGCTCAACCCGCTCCCCACTTCTTATATTTCCATCTTTTCTAATATATTTTTTTAAAAAAAAAGTTGTTCTTTTTAACCTATTTATGTTGCTTACAATTCTTCGACATTTTTAAATTATTATGACAAGTTGACTTTGCTTTTGATGTGTGAGAGCTAGCCTAAAGAAATATCATAAATTCAAGTTACTTAAATAAATAATATTATGTCGCATTATTAAATTTATTTTTGTATATATTTTTATTGGAATAGTGGGATGACACAAAAAAGGAGTTGATTGAGAGTGAAGATAAAAGAGTATTGAGCTTTGAGGTCCACAAATCGTGGACATGGATACGACAAAGAAACTTGAGAATATCTATTGGAAACCCACCAAGCCAGTAAACTCCATACACCTTCGCCTACAAAATACCAAAGGAGAAGATCATATAGGCGACAGAGATAAGGAAGTTAAAACACACAGGGACGGTTAAGAGGGTGTTCGAGGTGATCGATCGCATAGAATCTTTAAAAATTGGGGGCTTCAATTTTATGTTATATATATGTGTGTGCGCGCGTGTTTGTATTTTGTTAAAAAATAATAAAAATTGTAATTACTTGAACTTTGTTATGTTGACAACTACTAGTAAATATTGTTAGTATTTTTTTTTTGACAAACTAACTCACTCTATTTATAAGTAAAAGTCCAAAAACGTGAAAAATGTTATATTTCTTCTTGATATCGATGAAAATTATTTGAATGTGGAGACTAAGTTGCTTAGAGAACTCTTGCCTAACGAAAAGATGAGACCTATTTATATTTTGATGTTCTTGAAGCGTGTAGATTGTTTTCCTAACGCAATAATTGCATACATAATTTTGTTGACTATTCAGTTAGTGTTGCATTTGCAGAAATGAGCTTTTCAAAATTGAAGTTGTTGAAGTCATACATGCGTTCTACAATGTCTCAGGAAAGACTCAATGGATCAACGATGATAGCAATTGAGAATGATCTTTTGGAACAAATAATATATGAAGATTTATTTGATGATTTTGCTTCGAAAAAAGGTTGAATGATCTCTATTTTCAAGTGAATATAGTTTGTCAATATTTATATTTTTTAAATTTACGTGTAAATTTTTTTTAGTACATTTCGGAGAACAAAAATTATGATACAATTATAATAATTTTTTTTTGTTATATTTACATTAAAGCTATTTTTCTTCGGTTATGTAAGGCATTATTTTAAAATTTAATACATGGTCTCCAAAATGATTGAGACTACACTACACACAAAACTCCCATCAATTAATACAGTGCGCATGCAAGTCCCAAGTCTTTGTCTATTTCTTCCTCTCTCTTTTGTGCAATTCTAATTTCTATCAAATCAACCCCACCAACACTTGACCTTTTGTTCGTATTAATTTGAGTGATAATTATTATGTACTTCATAAAAAAACTTGTTAGTAATTATAACACTATTTATCGGCTCCACAAGATGTTTAAACAATTAAGTCATGGATTTTTTTTAAAGAATATCGGGTCGTAACGAATTTTATGACTTAATTAATCTGTAAACTCTACCTTATTATGTTAGAACTTGTCTGGGTGAAAATCGCCTGTATGTATCCATTCTTGTGCCCAACCAATAAAAATTCGTTATGTGATCATTTTTTTTAATTATATATACACATGGTGAATTGTGATTGGTTAGGTATGGGAATGAGCACGACAAATGATTTTTCGCCTCATAAGATAAAAACGAAAACAAAAAAGAAACAAAAGGAGCGGGCCGGGCATTTACTCAATACTAAAATGAAGGATGTTGCATTAGTGGCCCATGGGCTTCTCTTTTTGCTAGGTTTTAATGGCCCATCAGTTAATGCAATATCCCGGAAGCAATAGGCTTGTTGATACGTAACAAAAACGATCTGTTAAGGGCTTAAGTGGCATTTATTTTCCCTGAATAATTAGATGGGCTTTTTGCTAATATTAGTGTGTATTTAATTTTTTTTTTCTTTTTTAAAACAAACTTCTTTAAAGATTTATCATTCTTTGGGTGTACATGTACTGGTAATTATTATGAGGCAAAATGTGGGATTAAAGTTGAACTCCTAGAGAAAAAAGGTCTATTTCAAAGGGGGGAAAAAAAATCAAAGTTGAGCTAACTGGGTGAATTTTTGCCATTCAGGTTCTTGATAAGGGTTTGATGCATGGTGGGTTTCGGCCTAAAATCTAATATTGGGCTCCAGGTTGAACTCAAACCTAGTCGACTTGTTCCAATATGAATTGATGAGATGCTTTATTTAGACATATCGAATTTATGTCAATTACTATAAAGTTCGACTCCATATGAGAGTGTGTTTCTCTTAACCGTATTTGATTATAATATTTATGATAAGGGTACTTTAATAGGTAACTATTATTCTAGTGAGATTTATCTATTATAAATACTAGGAATTCATTATAATTATGTGGGCAAATTGGCTCTACGGGTCCAAAAACAATTTAACTTTGGTGATTTTTGTTCAAATTCTATATTTTTACAAAACTAGGTATCAAAACAATTTATGTTTGGTGAGGTAGGTCCTTCCGTCCAAAATTCCATCAGTCAACTGTTAATTTGAAATTTGAACATGGTCAACCCTAAAACTATCAGGGGCATTTTTGAGATTTTACACATCAAATTAAACCCCTCCTAACCCGACCCACCATTCCCATCCCTTCCCCCCGACCCATCCCCATCCCCTTCCCCGACCCTTCACAGCACCACCTCGCAACCACCGGAACCACCTCCACCACCTTCATCCGCAACCACCTTCGGATGACTTGTGAACATAAATCCGAAAATGTTCTTGACAAGGTGCAGCAAATGGAGGTAAAAAAGCACTATTATAATTCGCCTAATAGTTTATCGCGATGTTAACATCTTTTTTTTTGTTTTGTTATTAATTTTAATAATAGTTTGCGAAAATTTTAAATATTTCAGCCACAAGTGGAAGTTCCACAACTGGATGGAAATGAGTTCTTTGTAAGGGTGTTTTGTGAGCATAAGCCCGGGGGATTTTCCCGGTTGTTGGAGGCTTTCAATTCATTGGGCTTGGAAGTTAGCAATGTTAATGCAACAAGACATACATGTTTAGTCTCCCCTTCCTAGATTGACTTTTCTGATGGTGTTGAAGGTGGTTGCGGATGAAGGTGGTTCCGGTGGTTCCGGTAGTTGCGAGGTGGTGCTGTGAAGGGTCGGGGAAGGGGATGGGGTCGGGGGAAGGGATGGGAATGGTGGGTCGGGTTAGGAGGGGTTTAATTTAATATGTAAAATCTCAAAAATGCCCTCGATAGTTTTAGGGTTGACTCATGTTCAAATTTCAAATTAATAATTGATCGATGGAATTTTTGGACTGAAGGACTCTACCTCACCAAACATAAATTGTTTTGATACCTAGTTTTGTAAAAAAATAGATTTTGGACAAAAATCACCAAAGTTAAATTGTTTTTGGACCCGTAGAGCCAATTTGCCTAATTATGTGCCTGCTAGACATTGAGCTCTTTTCTCTGTGCCCCACCGCCCTTTGACTGCTTCTTTGTTACAAGTTACTCTTTTTCTTGGAGTCCGTTTATCCGGTAAGCATCAATAAATTGCTTGCGTCTGGTTTATCTAGTCCAGCTTCAAGAAATCAATGTCACCAATACATGTTGTACATGTTTTGAGGAGAAAACAATAAAAACAAATATATTTAAGTAAGCGACGAATGAACGATGTTCCTTGCCGATCAAGATTGCACATCCCGCGAGCTTCTAAATGTTAACATGTGAAGGTCCTAAATACAGTGGTCTGCTTCGTGTCGCAAGCGTAATTAGTCAAGAAATCCGCTATCTTGTTTCCTTTTCGATATATATGCATCACCTGCGCCCCTTCAATCAACGTAAAAGCTGCTTGAACGTACAGTATTCATGCCTTTGCCAATTTTCAAATTTTCAATTTTCAACAGCTATGATAGATCTATTCAATCACATGCAGACAATGATAGCCGGTAAGGACCATCTGCACAACAATTAAAACCATGGGCCATGTCACAGTACATAATTCAGATACATGTTCATCCTTAAGATGAACTGAACCACACCCAAGTGCTTTTTTAGTGATTAGAATTATCTATAATTTTCTAAATTACGAGTTATATATTGGTTACCAAAATATTACATAAACGGCTCCACAATGTGCATTTCTAGCCTTAAAAGTGCTAGCTGAATTTAACTTGCCAAGGTTACACTTATTTAATACATTCTAAAAACACAAGATCTTACAAAGGAAAAAAAAACCAATCAGACTAATCATTTGTCTTTGGCCTTATTTAACTTGAATGTTCTTGGCATTACACATAAAGTGCAAATTGCATAATCTTCAACCGAAAAAATCAGGGCTTGGAGCAACGACAATGGGACTCCTAACGATGTGCTTACCATTGTCTTCGATCCAAGTTACAGAGCCATGTGTAACATTGTACTCAGCAAAGCTCCTGTAATTAAGGGTCAATGTATAACTTTGTTTCTCATTCTTCTTTCTAAATCTTAACATGTTAGGAGAAATGGCGAGAGTGGCATTCGCAGGTGCCACCAACTTAGCTCTATAAGTAGTTGTACCATTTCCGATATTGGTAACTGTCCTCCTGAATGTCTTTACCAATCTACGACTTGCATCTAGAACGTCGTATATAGCAATGAAGGACGGATAATTCAGATCGGATGAAGGGTTTGAGCAATTATTGTTTGCTAATCTTGTTATAGCTTGTTTTTGCATCCTTGTGAAATTCATTGAGCAGACAAGATTCACATAGTCTTGGGAAGTAGCATCATATACAAGGCCGGGATCAAGTGCGCGATTCGGATCAACATGTCCTGCTCCCATGCCTAGAGGTGTTGCTACTCTGTAGAAATTGCCAATGTCTTTAATTTCACTTCCGGTGCTATCAATTGTGCTAGCCGTGGTCATCATGGCAGACCGTATTGCCGACGGACTCCACTCGGGATGTGCAGTTTTTAAAAGCGCGGCGATGCCTGTAGCATGAGCACAGGCCATTGATGAGCCCGACTTAAGAGTGTAATCAGTTGACAAAAATACATTCACACCTAATCTTACTTCAGGAAAAATCGGAGCCGTTGGTGCTAAGATTAGATCCCCTGGTGCAATAATATCTGGCTTCATGATATTAGGATAGATTCGGGCCGGACCCCTTGAAGAGGAATCAGAAAGACTGGGAGCGGGATTTTTTCCTAAAATAGTATGCTGAAATGTGATGGTGGCTGTAGGATTAGAAGCATTTAAGGCATACTTGATAACTTCGGCACCGTCTTTTGGACTTATCACGACACCAGGATGAGGAAAGTAATGGGATCTAAATATTCTTGATTCGTCAGTAATAAAGATAGCTGAAGTAGCGTAAGACTCAACAATGTAGTTAATTTGGGTGCTGAATTGGTAAACTTCATTTGGATCTTGTTCACAAATGATTATACCATTTCTGAAGCCATCAGTTATTAGCATGCTATGATTACAACCTGAAATGTTCCTATCGTAAATGAGGTTTACGTCTTGGATTAAGGCTCTCAACGGAAACATACTCCAACCTGTGATGGTTAGCCCATTTCCAAGGGTTAAAGTCCCAGCAAACCAACGCTCCGTAAAGCCCGATCCGACTGTCAATACCCATGGGAATGCATTGTTTATCCTTGCATATCCTGACCCACGATTTCCAGCTGAAAAAGAAACTAAGACACCTTTCGCCATAGCACCAAAGGATGCGATAGCAACTGGATCTTCATACAACTCTTCTGGATCAAGGCCTATAGACATTGAGATAATATCAACGCCATCAGCAACTGCCTGATCCATAGCTGCAAGAACATCAGCAGCAGAGCTTCCTACATTCCAAAAAACCTTATACACCGCCAATCTAGCACGAGGAGCAACCCCTCTTATTGTACCTGCATAGACATAACCATAAACTTGATATTAGGTGGACAAACTCTACAAAAAATATATAAATTTTAAAAGATAAAAGTAGAACTTTTCATCATCTTATTGTAAATATTAATATTCATATCCTTGGGGGTACCTGGAGCATAGCCAAAAAAGGAAACGTCCTTAACGTAATTTCCGGCAGCAATGCCGGCAACATGTGTGCCATGGCCTTGTTCATCCCTTGCTGAATTCATTACTAAAGAATTGGTGGGGTTCAGAGCCAGGGCACCAGCACTAAAGTATCTAGCTCCAATAAGCTTCAAATTGCACATGGAAGAATTGAATTGTTGACCTTCCTGACAAATTCCTTTCCACTTGGATGGAATTGGACCAGTCATTCCATCATCTTCAAAGCTTGGATTTTCAGGCCAAATTCCGGTGTCTATGACACCAATAATAGCATCTTTGCCAAAATTGGCAGCTGGCCATAATCCTGAAACGGAATTGAGATTGAGGAAATCGATACTGTGAGTTGTATGCAAAATCATTTCTCTATCAGGAAAAGCTGAAACAAATCCTGATGATTTCTTGATTTGTTCTAGTTCATCTTTGGACATTGTGGCACTAAACCCATGAAATGCATTGTCGTAACTGTGGAGAAGATTGTTGGAATCGATCATAGAAGTGTACCAATGATGGTGACTGGCAAAAGCCTTAGGCATGAAGGATTTATCCATGTGAATAATGTAAGTGGATTTCTTTTCCATGGCAAAACCTCCATGATTGACAGAGAAAAAACAAGCTAGGAAGAGAAAAATCATTGTTTTGATTGGCCCCATTTTTCTGTAGAAAACTCTATGCTCTCTGCTTGTGTTTATACACACACATCCTACACTTGGACTTTTCAAACCTGAGAAGTTTCCTTGCACACATGGAATGAACTTTATTATAGGGTACAACTTTTTTTTGGTTAACATTGCTCGCTCAATGGCTAGTCTTTAGAGTTTTATTGGAAGAATTTAAATTGTGGCACTCCCTCCATTTTTATTTATTTATCATTTTAAAACAATGCAGTTGAATTAAAAAAATAATTGTGATACATTAATTTAAAAATATATATATCTTTACCCTTCAATTAATACATTTATGTTGGAATAAAAACCAAATTGGAAAAAATACGTTTAATACTCTCATGATTTTTTAATGTGATAGATAATTAAAAACTGATAAAGTATATTTAGACGACAAATAATTGAGAACGGAAGGAGTATTTCTCAGTGAATCATAAGATTTCTAAAGATATTTGTACAACACTTAAATGAACAAATTCTAATTTCGTGTAACAGGATTCTAACCCTCTCCATTAAGAATTTTTTAGTAAGCCACGCTTTAACTCTGTCGGGTCACCACATATTACCTAAGGATTTCGACCTAGGAGTCTCACTTTTCTATTTTTAGGATTAGTTGAAAATTTAAATCGCTTGATGAAGAATGTGAGGATATATCAAGTCTTCCATTTAACTGTCCCCAAGACCTGCACATTATACCTACTTAATATATCACCAAGTTGCTTAGGTGCAAACCCCGAGCTTTGGATAGCTGGTTGGAGCTGTTTACAAACTGACGCCGTTGATGAGGGCTCGATTCCCTTCGGTAGAATTCGACCCTTGCGAGATTTCCCACGACTGAGAGCGCCGTTTAAAGAGAAGTATGGGCTAAGTTCTCTCCCGCTGAGCGGTAATGCTGCGGGCCAACCGTGAAATGTAGTTATCACGTTGTCGGCAGATACAGGATGGCAGTTTGGGTAGACCAAAAAAAAAGTTGCTTAGGTGCAATTCTATTATTGCTTTACACGTATGCCAAAACATTATCTATGGGGTTTAAGTTGTAGATATTATCTAAACTAAGTCGTACAATTTTTTTTTTTTTTTTTGAACGCCCGAGGGCGGAACCCCATGAACGGGGAGATAGAACAACCCCATGAGTGGGAGAGAACGACTCCCATGAACGGGGGAGAGAGCACCCTAGATAAGGGAGAATAAATCTCACCGCACGCTGGCGGAGGGTATCGAACCCGGGACCTCTCGGTCACGGGTCAGGCACCTGCCCACTGGGCCACGGCACCTAATGATTAAGTCGTACAATTGAAAGGTGAGACTTGAAGTAAATTATTGTTTAACTGGAATAAATTATGCCTCTCAAAATTTTCAATTGGAGAAAAGAAAATCCATTGAGGATTTCTCTCAAATCTAATAAGCGTCCCGTGAAAATCGTCTGTATCAGTCTGTGTATTCATTTTTGTGCCCAACCAATAAGAATTTGTATCAGTCTGTGTATCTATTTTTGTGCTCAACCAATAAAAATTCGTCATGTGATTATTTTTTTTTAATTACATATATACATGGTGAATTGTGATTGATTAGATGCAATAATGAGTATACATAGACGGATACGGACAATTATTTGCCTTATGACTATACCACAAGCCCAGAGTGCATACTGGTATTTCTCTATGACAATAAATATTGATAGAAAGATTACTGGACATAAATTCCCCTTTCATTTCATAGATATGTGAATCTAGTGACTGACCATATCCAAAAAAAATTAAGCAATGGATGAAATATTCCTATTTATTCTTTAAAAAAAAAGTTAAATATTCCTATGTCCCAAATTGATTGTTCACTACTTCACTTCGACATTTACATTAGTATTAATATTTTGGTGAATTAGATAGTAAAATATTAGTTAAAGTCTAAAATATCCTTAATTAATTCTATTAATTTCATTTAAGTTATCATTTTCTCTCTCACTGCTCTCTTTTTTTTCCACACAAAATATCCAACTACTTCTTAGTTGCGTTTTGAAAATAATAGTTTTAATAATTAAGTATTGAATGAGGAATTGCGATAAGGGTAAAATTAAAAATTTAACATTAAGACATATTTTATTTAAAAAGTAGATAGTTAATTTGAAAAGTATATAAATAAAAATGTAAATAATTAATTTGAGACAGAAGAAATAACAATACAACCCATAAGGAAAATGGGGGGGGTGAAATAACAAGACAGACGGGGTGTGTTAAATATGACCGACATTGAAATTACTACAATAATAATAACATAATTCATTAAATTTTCAATAATTGGACGTATGAACAAAGACAGATAAAAGACATACTCAAAATTTAACAATGAATAAATAAGATGGTTACTATCATTTTACAACAAATGAAAAAAAGAACTAGTACTTAAAATATCAATGAAACAGTAATTTCATTTACCAATGTAAAAATTTAGTTTTCAACTTTTAAAGGTTTAATATAGAGGGATTGGGGTTACTTGGTGAGGATCAAAACCACATTAATACGATGATAAGGATATCTCCCTAAACCACTGAGACAGGGTCACTCTCCAAAGTTTTTAAAGGTTATCAAAGAAAGCCAAACAAAATCTTATATCTTGAATTTGGTTCCCACTTTTGTCATCCCAAGTGGGGTTCGATGAAATATTATTTTTCCTTTGCAAGTTCTTTTCTTTCTTTGTTTTATTTGTTCTCTTCTTATCCACACGCAATATTAAAAATGTCCTCTTATTTCCGCATTTTTTCCCTTTAAAGCTTGATTGTATACACAAAATCTAGATCAGGTAATAATAATAATAATAATAATAAACCCAAAGAATCCAGATCAAAATTGTATCACATTATTTGATAACATAAATGTTAAAAAATCAAACTTGACTAATTTGTTAGTACTATACATTGACAAAGACGTCAAAAAAAATTAGCGTAATGACACAATATTTTCTGTGTTTTTAACATTCATTTCTCTCGCAATAAAAAAAATATTATGCCTACTTGTCAAAGCTTATTCAAAATGTCAATTTCATAAAATCTCAATGCCCTATCTGTCAGGATGCGGTAGAAGTTATGGGACATTCCCTTTTCTTATGCCCCACTGATATAGAAGTGTGGAACCTCACAAATTTCGATGTACAAGCTTTGCTAAAAAAAAGACTTTTCCCCCTATTTCCTACTATCTATCCTTGCAGATAAGGAGGAGTTTTCCGCCCCTTTGTCCTACATTGCATGGAATATATGGTATAATCGAAATAAGTTTGTTTTCGAAGGAAAAATGCAGATGCCAGAAGAAGTGGCAAACCTTACTCGAATCCACGATGCGGAGTATAGTAACATCTATTCTTCCACCTTAGGATCAAGTGGAACTCGCCAGCCTTTATCAAATACTGAGAGCATATCAAGTATATGTTGAAAGGTAAAGCAAAAATGTTTGTACCACTGGATGGATAAAGAAAAATCCCCCACAATACTAAAACAGCTGTCTGAATTCAAATGATTGGCTCCTGACGAAAGATTTCTAAAACTCATTGTTGCAGGAGTTTGGTGGGAACATTATGCCGGCATATGTATGATTATCAGAGATCATGAAGGAAGATTTGTATCAGGGGCTTCAAAATTAGTCTTCCACTCTCCTAATCCTGAATATATTGCAACCAGAGCTCTTTTAGAGGGTCTTCGTTTTTCTCAAACTCAAGGTTACCAGTATTTAATTATTGAAAGTGATTGTCAAGTGCTGATCAACCAAGTCCATCAAGTAGAAGATGATCCCTCCACCTTAGGTCATATTATTAGTCAAATTAAAAATTTGTTGGGGACCAGTTTAGACCATTTATCTTTTACACCCAGATTATATAGGGTGTGCTTGGACAATGTTTGGCTTGAGACTGGTTTGGTTTGGTCTCACTTTTGGAGGGAAATACCCAAAATTTGACCACTTAAAATAGGCGGGAAACATTCAAATTCAAATTTTTTTCTTCAAATAATCGTTCAATTCCAAATTTTTTTCTCTAAAATTGTCGGGAGATGTTCAAATTCCAAATTTTTTAGGCCAAAATTTGAATTTGGACGATTATTTGAAAAAAAAATTTGAATTTGAATGTTTCCCGCCTATTTTAAGTGGTCAAATTTTGGGCATTTCCCTCCAAAAGTGAGACCAAACCAAACCAGTCTCAAGCCAAACCTTGTCCAAGCACACCCATAATATCTCTGCTGATAGATTGACTAATTAATGGTTTGAAGGCCCACCATAATTTCTCCTATCATATGTACTACAAGATGTCATTAAATGATATATAAACATTTCTTTTGATAAAAAAAAAGATGGAAAATTTATGTTAGATTTTTAGATATAAAAAACGAAAAACGAAATTGATGGAAGTTATAAATTTTCAAATAGTATAAGTTGTCTAATATTTTCTTATCATTTTAAATTAAACATTTACTTTCTTATTTGAAATAGAATAAAAAAAATTAAACATTTAACTTATCTGGGATAAAGTATTTAAAATATCAGTGTCGTAAATTCCATTCATTTAAGTCAGACGAATTGCAGCCTGGTCCACTTTTGATGTTCTGAATTGTCATTATTCATGTTTTTTAAATTGGGGTGAAAAATTATAATTATATGTCGAAATACATATAAAAATTATAAAAGCAAATGTTGGGACGAATTTTCAATCTCCGTAATCTTTTACTCTTTCGACCTACAACAGATACGGACCTACGGCAGCGGAAAATATCTATTACATTTACAAGTACTACTAGCTAATAATTTTTGGATAGAATGAACATCACATGCAGACATTGATAGCCACTCGAATAGAATTAACATCACATGCATATCTTGATATATAGCCACTCGAAAAGATCGAGATATATTGAATTATTGACATTAAAAAAAAGAAAATGATTTACTCCTAGAATTTTGGGGATAGAAATCCTAAACCTCCAAATTGAGAGTGTTAAATGACTATCTTACCCCCTGCTGGTATAAGAGATTCACCCAACTATAAGGGCAAAAAGATCCGAAAAACTATTTTAGTCAATCTTTTAGCCAATAATTCTAGTAGCTTAGCATGGTCCTAAAAAAAATTTAGTTGGCCGAAGCTATTCAGAAATAAAACAAAGTGTGTTCAATACTGAGATGATGACAGAATTTTTAAGTTAGGGACAAAAACTGCAATGATATACCGAAATATATATAAAAACTGTAAAAATAAATGTTGGGGCAAATTTGATCAAATATTCCGAACTATATATAAAATTTATTATACCTAATATGATTTTTAAAAATCCCGAATCACTGATTCAATATAAATATCAATAAGAAGCGGCCAGACCGATAAAAATTACGGATGAATCAACAATAACGATAAGGAAGTAAGGACTCGTATTGTTGGCTCCTCCATTCCATGAAGTCTCATCTTTGGACATCAATGCACTAAAACAATAAAATGCATTGTCATAACTGTGGAGAAAAGAAGATTGGTTGAATCAATCATAAAAGAAGGGACGAAGCCAGAAATTTAATATTGGGGGGCGAAAATTATAATAATATGTCAAATTATATATAAAAAATTGCAAGAAAAAAAAAATGTTGGAGACAAATTTGATCAATTATTCCGAACTACATATAAAATTTACTATATCTAATAAAAAAATTAAAAATTTCAGGGGCGACTGTCACCCCGCCCCTGTCTTCGTCCCTACATAGTAGTGAACCAGTGGCGGTGACTGGCAAATGCCTTAGGCATAAAGGATTTGTCCATGTGAATAATGTAAGTGGATTTTTCTTACCATGGCTAAACTACCACGAATGAATGAGAAGAAAACTCACTGTTTCAATCTGTAGTCCCATTGTTTCCTCACTAATTTGAATGAAACTCTTTTTCCTTCTTAAAATGTAAGGCCGGCTTTAATTTTCGTGAAAGAAAAGGTGAAAAAAAAGGAATTTTTTTTTTAATGAAAAACTTTTTTTTTGAAGCCCGAAAGGGCGTTGCCCCCGAGGGGGAGAGAGCGGAGAGTACCCTAGAAAGGCCGATTAAAGCACGCCCCATGCCTGGGGAGGATATTGCCTCACCAGAGGAGGAAGAGGACGCCTCACCTGAGGAGATTATTGCCCCAATAAAGGGGAGATACGGGAATCGAATACGGGACCTCTGACCCGTGTTCGGGTAGCTTTACCACTTGGGCTACCCGATTCCTTAAACGAACCAATTCAGTTCACTTAGTCAGAACAATTGCAGAATTTTTCAACTTTGCCAATTTTCAACAGCTATGGCAGCGGAAAGATATATATTCTATCAGGACCATTTGCACAAAAATTAATCTATGGGCCATGGTCACAGTGAACAATTCAGATACCTTTTAATGCGTGGTAGTGAACAAATCATATAAAATTTCACTCCAATTTAGTGGTTAGGATTATCTTTAATTTTCTAAATTACGAGTTATATATTGATTATCAAATGCTATGAACTTATAATTTATTATTCAGCAAAAAAAAAAAAACTTACCAAGATTACACTTATTTAATACATTCTCCAAGTACAAGATCTTACAAAGAAAAGAAGAAAATTGATTGTGAGATTATTTTGCTTAGCTCTTTATCATTTCCCTTATTTATAATGCATTGATTTATCATTTCCCTTACTTACAATACAATGCATTGATTGTGAGATTATTACCTGAACGGCCCTGAAACATGCCTTCTAAACTTAAAGAGCTAGTTGAACTTACAAAGGTGGAACTTATTTATACATTCTGATCCAGCGACAAATATCAGGTCTCTGGCCTTATTAGTTCGAATGTTTTCACCTTATAAGAACGGCATAATCTTCAACCGAAAAAGTCAGGACTAGGAGTGATGACAACAGGACTCCTAACCTTGTGCTTACCATTGTCTTCGATCCAAGTTACAGAGCCATGTGTAACATTGAAATCATCGTAGCTCCTGTAATTAAGGGTCAAGGTATAACTCTGTTTCTCATTCTTCTTTCTAAGTCTCAACGTAGTAGGAGAAATGGTGAGAGTGGCATTCGCAGGTGCCACCAACTTAGCTCTGTAAGCAGCTGTATCATTCCCGACATTCGTGACTGTCCTCCTGAATCTCTTTACCAATATACGACTTCCATTAATTACGTCGTATATAGCAATGAAGGACGGATAATTGAGATCCGACGAACTGTTTGAACAATTGGCGTTTGTTAATCGCGTCATAGCCTGTATTTGCATCCGGGTGAAATTCATTGAGCAGACAAGATTCACATAGTCTTGTGGAGTGGCATCATATATAAGGCCAGGATCAAGCGCCCGGTTTGGATCAACATGTCCTGCTCCCATGTCTAGAGGTGTAGCAACTCTGTAAAAGCTGCCTGTGTCTTTAATTTCACCTCCGGTGTTATCAATTGTGCTAGCCGTTGTCATCATGGCAGACCTGATCGCCGACGGGCTCCAGTCGGGATGTGCAGCTTTTAGGAGTGCGGCGATTCCTGAAGCATGAGGACAAGCCATTGATGTGCCTGACATGAGAGTGTAATCAGTTGACAAGAATACATTCGAACCAATTTGTACTTCAGGAAAATCAGGAGCCATTGGTGCTAAGATTAGAACCCCTGGTGCCATAATATCGGGCTTCATGATATTAGGATAAATTTGGGCCGGACCCCTTGAAGAGGATCCAGAAACACTAGGAGCGGGCTTTGTTCCTAAAATAGTCTGCTGAAATCTGATGGTAGCCGTTGGATTAGCAACATTCAAGGCATACTTAATAACTTCGGCACCGTCCCTTGGGCTTATTACTACGCCAGGATGAGTAAAGTAATGTGATCTAAATATCCTTGATTCATCAGAAATAAAGATAGCTGCTCGTGGTCCGGCCGCAGAAATGTAGTCAATTTGGCTGCTGAATGGATCAACTTCATTTTGATCTTGTTCACAAATGACTATACTCCTGGTGGTCTCATCCGGTATTATCGTGCTGGAATTACAACCTGAAATGTTCCTATCGTAAATAAGACCTATATTTTGGATAGAAGCTCTCAACGGATACATACTCCAACCCGTGATAGTTAATCCATTTCCAAGGGTTAAAGTCCCGGCAAACCAACGATCCATCAAGCCCGATGCGACTGTCAATGACCAAGGGAAGGCATTGTTTACCCTTGCATATCCTGGCCCACGATTTCCAGCTGAAAATGAAACTAAGACTCCTCTTGTCATAGCACCGAATGATGCAATAGCAATTGGATCTTCATACAACTCTTCAGGATCAAAGCCCAGAGACATTGAGATAATATCAACGCCGTCCGCTACTGCCTGATCCATAGCTGCAAGTGCGTCAGCAGCAGAGCTTCCTCCATTCCATGTAACCTTATACACTGCCAATCTAGCACGAGGAGCAGCTCCTCTTGCTGTACCTGCATAGACATAACCATAAACTTGACGTTAGAGGGACAAACTCTCCTAAATAATATAAAGTTTTTTAAATTAAAGATTATAAATTTTATATATCTATGGGGGTACCTGGAGCATAGCCAAAGAAGGAAACGTCCTCAACATAATTTCCTGCAGCAATTCCCGCAACATGTGTGCCATGACCACTCGTGTCCCTTGCTGAATTCATTGTTATATTCCTGGTGGGGTCCAAAGCCCGAGCACCCGCATTAAAATATCTAGCTCCAATAAGCTTTAAATTGCACATGGAAGAATTGAATTGTTCACCTTCCTGGCAAATTCCTTTCCACTTGGAAGGAATTGGTCTAGTCATTCCATCATCTTTAAAGCTCGGACTTTCCGGCCATATGCCGCCATCGATGACACCGATAATCACATCTTTGCCATATTGGGAAGCCGACCACAGCCCAGAAACGGAATTGAGGTTGAGGAAATCTGTGCTATGGGTAGTATGCTCTATAAGTTTTCCGTCAGGATAAGCTGAAACAAATCCAGGGGATTTCTTGATATCTTCAAGCTCGTCTTTGGACATTACGGCACTGAAGCCATGAAATGCATTGTCGTAGCTGTGGAGAAGATTGGATGAATCGATCATAGAAGTGTACCAATGGTGGTGACTTGCAAAAGCCTTGGGCATGAAGGATTTGTCCATGTGAATAATGTACGTTGATTTCTTTGCCATGGCAAAACCTCCATGATTGACAGAGAAACAACAAACTAGGAAGAGAAGAATTATTGTTCTGATTGGCCCCATTGGTGCTGGTAGAAAGTATATGCTCTGCTTGTGTTTATATACACATCCACGTTTGGACTTTTCAATCTGGCATCCAATTACAAGTTGTACACTGCGGCTCCGAGAAGTTTCCGTGTATGAAAATGAAGTGAAAGGAACTTTAAGCTCGAGTTTGTGTCGGTAGTGGCCGAATAATTCTGCTGTGGACCTGGATTATATATGGGATCATAGATTATTTAGTCCACATTGAGTCACATCATTCTTTTTATTAAAAAAATAAAAATACTTCCCCTTTTGGTACAAGTAAAGAGGGTTTTATCAAAATAGGTGATGTGACTTAATGTGGATCAAGTGATCCATAACCTCACATATAGCCCAGGTTCACAACATAATTTTTCATAGTGGCTTGCTAATGTCATACGTCAGGGATTTTTATTTTTTTCCTGGGTAAATAGCTTCATATTCAAAGAGTCTAGTGTCAAACATTATTCATGTGTAAGAGTTAGATTCTATAGACGTTTTGCTAGCTATATTCATATTAATCTTACCAGTTGTGAGGACTTAGAACACCCGCAAGAATAAGAGGGGAAAAAAGGAACTTTTTCTTATAGAGTGAGTACAAATTATTGATGTGCAATAAATTCTAGACATTACTTGATAAAAAAAAGTTGCTTAGGTGTGGTAGAATTCGGGTTTTGCATTAGACTAACTATGGTTTAGTAGAAAGGGGTAACCACGGCAGTAAAAAAATTGGGGGAAACATTTTTTGCGCGCAATCGAAAACCGTGGGACTTCGTTACAGCTAATGTGGCACACTCCCGCACGCGCTTTCACACGTCAGCTGAAAGCTGAAGTGGGGACTTCCGTCTTGGCCCTCAGATAGGAAATCCCACTTCCGTTCTCACTTGGCAGTTTAAAATCCCCAATTCTTTTTCTTTTCCCTTTCACGCGACCCACCCACAAAGCAAAAACCTAAGGCAAACCCCCTCTCCCCACCACACCGCGTCTCTCCCTCCCTACTGCTGACTCCGACCGCCTCCGTCACTGCTGCCGCTGCTGCTTCCACCACCTATCCCAACCACCTTGCTCTCTCTTTCATCTCTCCATTTAAAGGTATAAATCTTTTCTTTTTAAATTTTTTTTTGAATTTACCTTTAAATCTACTAAATATGCTTATAAATAGATGTAAATTTGGCAATTTAGATAAATTGGTTGATTTTGTGAACTTTTTGTATTTGGGAATTTTGAGAATTTGTGATTTTTGTTTGGGCATTTATGAATTTAGTGTTTTATGTGAATTGTGAATTTTTGAATTTATACTTAGGGCATTCTTAAATTTGGTGATATAACATGTGTTTTTTCTGATAAATTGTATGTTTATTATTTTTTTGTATAGATGTATGTTCCTGCTTATCTTCTGCCCGGTCCATATGATGCTACTGTTTTAAAAAAAACATACAGCGCATAGATCTTTAAGAATATGGGGCGGGGATGTTCAACTAAACACTTTACTAAAGATTATTATTAACCACGGTAAGTTTTTTTAGGCGTACCAAAATGAAACCAACCAGCGAGTGATTCAGCTGATAGACCAAATAGGTTTTGGGGTTGTTGTAGAATAGGAAAAATCAAGGTAGATCACGCTTTAGTGACTGCATTAGTAGAGAGATGGCGCCCTGAGACCCATACATTTCGCCTACGTCCATTACACTAGAGGACGTAGGATGTTTTCTAGGACTACCTACTAGGGGTCACATAGTGTCGGGGAATGAAGACTACAATATGACTAAAGATCAGTGGATTTATCGGGTAATCGACAGGCTAGGATTCCGACCCCCTGAGGATTCAATTAAGGGAAACAGCCTCGACCTGAAAGAGGTTTATGCCCACATTGGTGTGCTCTTAGTCAATGATGTTAATGACTTGGCGATAGAGCAGAGGGGTAGCGCTTTGATTTTCCTCTTGATGTCTACTTTTCTCTTTCCCAATAAGTCCGGGTCCCGGGAAAACATGTGTTATCTCCTCACAATCAGTGATGGTATCCTCAGAAACGACCAAACTTCTTGGGCTAGCAGTGGCCTTGCACATTTGTACCTCCAGATGTGCACATCTTCACTGGCTGATTCGAATGACATGTCTGGTTGTTGCTTGCTAATTCAGGTTTGTCTAAATTGATTATGGTTTTATGTTTAGTATGTAATTCGAATATTTAATAATCGGTGTTGTTTGTTTTTACCAGTTGTGGACGTGGGAACGAATATCATGTCTCCGTCCTGAGAACCGAGAACCAATTCTACATGATATTCCCGCTGATGGGAGAGCTTACGGGTCACGGTGGAATATAGGCCGGAGTTTTCGCAACGCGCCAAAATCGCAGCTGACAGTGTTTCGTGATCAGCTAGATATGCTGACGAACGCACAAGGGTAAGTAAATTTCGGTACTCTCGTATTTTTTATTTAAATTAAATAAATTGTTTTACATTAACTTGAATTTATTTTTGCATTTTATGTGGAGACCCTACCCTGATTGGGTAATTGCCGAGAGAGTGGCACAAGATAATGGCTTCCAGGTGACCTGTCGAGCCCGTACGCCACTCGTTTGCTTCGAGATGGTTGAGTACCACATGCCTGGCAGGGTTGCGAGGCAATTTGGGTTCCAGCAGGTGGTACCAATCCCGGCGGTGGCGAAGGGTACTACCGAGGGTTTTGACCTCCACACATGCAATGCGGGTCCGAATCGGAATTGGCAAGCCCATTACCGCAAATACATAGATTTGTGGGACGCTCGTGTCGATGCACTGACGGACGCTGATCCCGTTCCCGGTAATGTTATTGAACCAACCAGTGAATACATGGGTTGATACAATCGCATTACCGTCAACCTTCTAACGAACCCGCAAAATAGGGATCTCGGGCCACTACCGATGAGCATTCAACCCATTGCTACATCTGAGGCTATTTTTGTAAGTTTTATTCGTTTCGTTGTCAACATTAATCTTTTTATTTAAAATATACTAATTTGAATATTTATATTGCAGGAGGAATCTAACAGAGTGATGCTCGAAGAATTCGAGAAGCCTGCCTCTCGAACAAATAATCAGTACAGGACTCTAATCGCCTGGGCTGCCAAAACCATAAAAGAGGCATTTGTAGCGGCTGGGGAAACAGTTTAATGCAGATTGCGCGCCGCCGATGTAGCAGATGCTGCAGTTCTACAACCGGTCACACAGTCGATGGAGCATGTTGCAGGTAGGTTTGTGGTTGCAAAGTAAGGTACTCGCAGGAATCAGCATGTCACTCAAGAGGACATGGCATCAAGGCGCATTGGGCAATGTGGCAGTGCACCGGAGCCGGCTCAACCGCAAGAAGATCCAACGCAGTCACAGACTCAGTTCCTGTCTCAGGTCCCGTCTCAGACTGATGTATCCAACGCATATCAATACCAATTTGCTAGCATCGGCACTTATTCCCCGGGTATTCAGACGAGGGGTCATCTTGGAGCGGGGCCCTCTTCATCGGGACAGCTGGATATCTATGTTGGTGGGACTCCCTTGTTTAGCCTCGGCCCTGGACCAGACTCAATCACCTGAGGAGCCGATACGTATCGACCACGAAGACTCTGAAATCATCGAGACGGAGCATGGTAGTTGTTAGCCCTAAGGGCGATCGAACTCGGTTTTTGATAATGGACAAACACTTGATGTTGTGTCTAATGTTTATATCTTTGTGATAGAATATCGGAACTAATATTGGAAGCTCTAAGTACTTCAATCAAGCCATGATCAAGATTCAAAGTCGTATTATTCAAGGCTCATCTTTCAAGATTGAAGATTGAAGACTTAGGTTTGGTTAGATTAGCTTTGTCGTTATAAGTCTTTATCTTATATAGCTCTAACCAAAGCTCTCATGAACATAAGCTCTACACTCTAGTCTTGCATGTTTTCATAAACACGTTTTCAAAAGGCTAAGTTTCAAATTGATCCTTACATGTGTTCGTATTTCGAAAGCCTTTGATTTCAAAGTATAAGTCTTTTAAAATGGTTTTCTAGTGTTCTTACTTGTTAGCTTTTGGGAAAACCTTTTAGACTTCAAAAGACTTCAAAAGATTTCAAAACGTGTGAAAAATCAGCTTGGAAGTTCGGTCAACCGAGCTCAAGCTCGGATCAACCGAGCAGATACTGAGAGGTATGAAATGGAGCCTCGGTCGACCATATGGGTAGGTCGGTCGACCGACCTTGGTTCGGTTCATCCGAAGTTGGCCTCGGTCATCCGAGGTGCTCTGTTCGGTCCACCGAACTCTGCATCTTCTAGCCGTTATTTGACCGTTGGAGACTCGATTTTCAGCCTATTTTCAAATGTATATATACTCCAAAGCTAGAGAATCATTCCAAGACTTGCACATACAATTTACATTGATTTCTTATCAAGTCTAAACACCTTCAAAGCAAAAACACTTGATCTTCATGATCTAATTCATTCAAAGGTGTTCTTTCAAAAAGCAAGACAAAGAGTGGAATTCATATGGTCAAAAGAGCTTAAACATTCTTGTACTTCAAAGGTATATTTCTCACTTATAAGAGTGATCAACCTTGTTCTTTAAACATTCAATTCCCTTTCTAAGTGATTGGGTAATTCTTGTAAAAGTCCTACTTTGTGTGGGCAATTTGTAAAAGTCCTACTTTGTGTGGGCAATTTGTAAAGTCCTACTTTGTGTGGGCAAGTTCTTAGTGAGCTTTTGTATTGTGGTTGTGTTGTAAAACTCTTAGTGAGTTAGCCACATTTGTAAAAAGTCTTCTTAGTGAAGTTGTTGAAATCCTTGGGTGCGGCTCAAGGTAGTGGATGTAGATTCTAAGTGAATCGAACCACTCTAAATCCTTTGTCTTGTTGTTGGGTTTAGTTTTGCAGTTGCTCATCTTGCATAATCTTCTACTAGCATTGCTAAGATTTCAAAAAGTTCCCAAGTTCGACTAAAACCCAATTCACCCCCCTCTTGTGTTTTACAGTAGTGCAGTGCGAACCAGGGACGGGCACACATACTATCTACGGAAGAACCGGAATCCAACAGTGAGATACACTCCATCGGGGTAGTAGATAGGATTTTATTTTCTTTTGCTTAGTTGTTTAATTATTGTTACATACGATTTGTTTTATAAACGATTTCTTCGTTTGTTACGTTGTTCATTTTTTATTAACAAAGTCGGTTTTTCCGTAGTCTTTTCCGTACACAAATTATGGTAAATATTCTGTTTAAGCCCATTTTTATGTTGTAAGAATACCAACTCAAAAAATTGCAGCCAACAAAAAAAACTAAGTGTTTTTGGCACAACTCACTGCCAAGTGAGAACGGAAGTCCCACTTCCGTTCTGAGTGCCATGACGGAAGTCCCACTTTCGTTCTGGCTGCCGTGGCAATGCGCGTCTGGGAGTGTGTCACGTCAGCCATAACGGAAGTGAGACTTCCATCTTGGCCCCACACTTCCGTTCCGACCAAAAATATTTTTCCCACTTTTTTAGCTGTCATGGTTAGTCATTTCTGTTAAACTATAGTTAGTTTAATGCAAAGCTCGTAGAATTCTCCTATCACTTTAACAAGTCTACCAAAACATTATCTAATTGACGTCGTACGATAGAAAGGGGAAGATGCTATAAAGAATTTGGGACCTTGACCTCCAGTCCGGCTTCTATTGGGAAAATTCCGCACCGTACGAAACAATCTGGATCGTCGGATGATAGTTTTAACGGTCCAAATTTGAAGAGAGAAAAGTTGCAGCTGGATTTAAAAAATAAAAAAATTTCTCTCTCCAAATCTAAACCGTTCAAAGCTATTATCCGACGGATCAGATTATTCTGCACAGGTGCGAAACTTTCCCTGTTTCGCATAGGATCCGAAATGCTTGACCTCTTATTATGAAAAGGAAAAAGGGCAAAAAACATTATCTTTTCTGAAGATTATTAACATCAATTATATGACGTGTTAGATCTGATGTAAATTATTGTTGTGATGATACCATCAGGGAAAATTTTAATATGGGTCGGTTTTTATAGGACTGACCTCATAGCCATCTCACATGAGTTGATGTGGAGTCTACCTGTAAAGTATGTCTCATCTCAAATTATGTGAGATGGTTGTGCAGCCTATCCCACAAGAACAGGTTCATGCCAAAGTGAACTACTATTGGTGTTCATTGATACTGTTTTGCTTTATAATATAATTCCTTATTTTGACCCCAAAAAATTATTGTTTAGCTGGAATAAATTATGCCTTTCAAACTTTTCGATTGCACAAAAGCAAAACCACTATTGACAGTCATTGAATGGGTTTGTCATTAAAAAAAAGAGTCATTGAATGGGTTCTCTGAATCTGAGTCATAAAAGAGTTAAATTCAAAAAGCTAAACAGTTAGCTTTTTGATTAATTTACCCAAGAAGTTGATATTTATTTTTTCCCTAAAAAGGAACACAAATATTCATGTATATTTTGTTAAAAAAAAAAAAAAAAGATGAAGAAAAATATGTATATGTTAGCATCATGATTAGGTACAAACTAAAATTTCACAAGGGCTGTTTAGATTATGGAGTAGACGGGAAATTCTTATATGGACCAGGTATGTGGATCTTGTTATTCAGAACTGGCCACATCATCACAATGTTGTCTCTCTTTTCATTCTGTGTTGATGTATCCAGTTCTAAACTGAATGGTCCAATAAACCTCATACATATCAGAATTATCCGGAGTAGACTCGCGATTCATTACCAATGTTAGACCTCACTTTATTTCCAACAGAGCTGCCAATAATGAATTTTGTGATTTATTTTATTACATTCTATTTACTCTAGCTATACCATAAGATTTACACAAATTAGCAGCTTTATTATTTGGGGGGAAAAAAAGAAAAAGAAAAAAGGATGAAGAACTTTAAATGACATCACATCAAAAGAACAAAAGCAAAAATTGCTCAAAACAATTTTTAGAAATAGCCGTTTTAGAAAATGGAGAGGCAGTGAAAATTTTCAGTTAAAAGTGGAAAATACTTTTTTTAGTTAAAAGTAGTATTATTATTTTTGGTAAAATAGCTATTTGGAAAAAAAAAATTATTGTATAACTCTAAATCTCAACTGTCAAATTATATAATGTAATGATATAAATTGGAGAATCGTGAATAGTTTAAGTGTGCCTTTTCTGATTATGTATCTCCAAGTTGCTCAGGCGCAATGCTAATTCTTTAGTAGTTTTGTGTCTAGGAAACGTTATCAAATCTTAATTGAAGTCTTTTACAATTAAAAAAAAAGAATAAAAAAGTATTGATGGTTACATATAAATACTCATAATTCTCTTTTCAGTAAGTAATTATCTGAATATGTTGAATCTATGCCAACTTATGTTGAATTCCTCAAATTCTCTATTTTTTTTTTAAGGAGGATCGATAGTGGTTTCCCATTTCTCCTTCAACAAATTCGAATTCTCGATCTACCGGTAAAAAATAAAACGTCTTACTGCCTGCGCTTCGTTGTCGAATCCTCTAATTTAATATTATAATAAAAGGAAAAAGATGCTAAAGGATAACATTATCATGCTTAAGCTAAAGGATAAGATGCTTAGCATGACAAGGATAACAACTTATTTGTCCCCACGGTGGCTTTCTAGAACTGAAGATCATTGATGAGTTCTCTGAATCTGAGTCATAGAAGAGTTATAAATTAAAAATCTGAACAATATTTTTACAACACGTTTGGTACGTTAGAATGTAATTTATTTCCAAAAAAAATTACTTTCCATCAGAATAATTTCGAAATCCTCTTTCCATTCCAGTATTTGAAAGAATCTCTTTCCACCAGAATGACTTCGGAATCCTCTTTCCATTCCAGTATTTGGAAGGCAAAGGCAGAATGGAATGTCGATTCCTTTTCTGTATTTGTTAAAACTATATTTTAATGTCAGAATATAATGGAATTAAACAGAATATTACTTAAATGCCTTTTTAGCATATACTAGTGATAAAACCTAATTAAACATTCACTACAAAATCTTACTTGAATAACATTGAAATTATTACTTAGCAAAAAAAAAATTGAAATTATATATATATATATATATATATATATATATATTGTTGAAACATAATTTTTATTAAAATGTCAACATAGTAATAAAATATATTTACTTTTAAAATTAAAAATAGATTAAAACTACTACCAAGAAAAAGAAATATTTATAAATTACCATCTATGAAATTATACTAAGTGAAATAAAATATTTATAACTAAATATGAATACGTTGCTATGTAAAATGAACGTAATAATTAATTAAAAGATGGGTATAATTGTCAGTTATTATTTATTGATGATTTCACCTTCTCCTGAAAAAGTTATTCCATATGTTTTGGTGTGGAATGATCTTTCCCACTTCTTCCTAGAATCTTCATTCCCGTGGAATGATCATTCCCACTTCAAATTGCTCAACCAAACGCCGAATTTGAAAGAGAAATGGAAAAGGCATTTTCATTCCCGTGTACCAAACACGCACTTAGCTTTTAGCTTATTTTCCAACTAAGTTGATACTTTAGTCATTTTCTTTCCTGAAAAATAAAATAAAAGTTTATGTATATGTCAGCATCATAAGTTGATATCAAAAAAAATTTGGTATCATTAAATTGAGTCACTGTCTGGGATTCATGGTCTCAATCTTAAACTAATCTTTAATTAAAATCAAAATTTTCATGTATTAGTGTTTAAGGTATCAATCTCATACTCAATACAAAGAGAATTTGGGTATTAATCTCATACCAAACCAGAAATAATCCAACTACACCTTTCATGTTGGCTGTTTTGAGCAGGGACGAAGTCAGGATTTGGTGTGTGGGGGGGAGGCGAAACTGCAACAGTATGTAGAACTACAAAGATCAAGTGATAAAAACGACAAAAAAAAATTCTTAGGGAGGCAATAAAAACGGCAAAAAAAATTCTTGGCAGTGAAACCGATAAATTTTTTCAAAATACACATAAAATTTCGATAAATAGTAGTATTTTTAAAAATCTTGGAGGCGCCGACCCCCTCCCGCCCCCTGTCTTCGCCCATGGTTTTGAGTAGTGTTGATCTATCATATATGGGAGTTGACTCAATATTCAATAGGTTACAATCTTAAATTAGACTCCTTCATTCCATATAAAGTCTGCAAGTATTGAAATAGTAGTTATTTTTTTACATATACTTTTCGTTCTCGTTATACCAAAAGATTTTAGACAAATTATCAGCTTTATTATTCGGGAAAAGGGGGATAAAAACTTTAAGGTAAGATCAAACCAAAGGAAAAAACAAAAAGTGCTCAAGTCTTTTAGAAATTGAAATTATTAAACATTGTGTAGCATATAGTTATAAGTATATTCATTCTTGATGATGCACATCCATTGGATATAGTGGGTGAAAATTGTTTGTATCCATCTGTGTACTTAATTTTATGTCTAATTAATAAGAATTCGTCATGTGATTATTTTTTTTAATTATATACATATGATGAATTGTGATTGGTTGGACATATGAATAGATACACAAATTAATACAGACGATTATTTGCTGCCGGATATAGTATAGGGAAATGGTCAAAATTGTGCTACTACTCTTCTAGGCAATTGCAGGTGTAGCCCATTGTTCAGACAAGGATCGGCTGCGATTCGTGATGTCTTTTTTTCGCTCACGGCTCCTATGCGGATTTTTTTGGTGCGGACTGGTGCGGGACAAGCTGAGGACCGTTGGATTCATCCAACGGTTGTTTCAAAGTAAGGGTATTTAAGGACTCTTTTTTTCCAAACGCAACTTTTTCTCTCTCATCAAGCAATACGTGTTCACTGGAAAGAACATGTGTTCACGTAACGAGAACATCTGTTCACCGAACATGAACATGTGTTCACTCATCAAGAACATGTGTTCACTCATCAAGAACAGGTGTTCACCGAACATGAACATCTGTTCACCGAACAAGAACAGGTTTTCACTGAACATGAACAGGTGTTCACCGAACATGAACATCTGTTCACCGAACATGAACAGGTGTTCACCGAACATGAACATCTGTTCACCGAACAAGAACAGGTGTTCACCGAACATGAACAGGTGTTCTTGTAGAAATGTACCTTCAGCCGCAATTTTTCTCTCTCCTCCTTTTTGACTTTTCAGCCGCAACTTTTCTCTCTTCTCTAATAAAATTACATATGTACCCTTTTAACTTTTCTCTCTCCTCTTTTAAATCATAGCCATTGATCCATTCAAAAAATGAAATCAATGGCTCTCATTGTGTCCCGCACGTGCGGATTTTTGAGCGTTCCGCACTGGAACTGGACTGCTTTTTTTCTGCATTAAATTGCCAATGTCAATTTAATTTGGACCAAAGGTAGGACCCCCTATGTAACTTTCTTTCCCTACAAAAATAGAGAAATTTTATTTTGATAAGCTACTAAATTTGATAAGTTACATTCAAACCAATGAGTGCAGTACACATAGGAAAAAGATAATTGAAGAGAATTGATGTAAGTTCATTTTCTCTTTTCTACGTGTAGTGTACTGATTGGCTTGGATATAAGTTATAAGTTAGTAGCCTACCAAGATAAAACTACTCGAAAATATGGCAAAAAAGAAACCAATGATTAGGCGGCTTTCTCCAAGTAAAAATCAAAATAATTTTATTTAAAACGAAAATTTCATTTTTTTCTTTTATTACTGAAGATAAAATGGAAATACGGGGAATGCTTCTTATCGTGCCTCTCGCGTACAAGGCCAACGCTACCATTTTAGTTAAATCCCCTGATATTATCATTTCAGTCTGCCAAAGATATTCTTTATCAAGTTGTTTAAAATTAGCTCTAATTTTTTATATCTGCAAATCATTGAGATAACGGACAATCAATAAAATTGTTTATTCTAATTTGAATAAAAAAATATACATTCTAAGTAACACATTCAAGGCTAATGTGGTACAAACAATTTTAAGCCTAAGCTCTATTGGACCTTCTTTTCTTTTAAGGGAAAAAACTATAATGTCTTTCTTTTTTTTTTAGTTTATAGGATGGCATGGGTGACGGAAAAACGTGGACCTAACAAATCAGGACCATTATGGGCCCAAAGGCAGAGGCCCAAAAAAGGATTGATCCACTAATCCAGACTCTGTGGGTGTTTCTAGCATGGGCTCTAATTCATATTAGTGTAGTTTGGATTTAGTACTAAAATGCTCTTTTGGTTAACAACTTATCAGGGGTATTGATTAGACTGACATTGAAACTGGGGAAAGCACAAAATATGGCAGTGTTTTTTTTTACCCAACATTTTTAGAAAGGACGGATTTGACGAATTGGATCCAGGAAGGATTTGACGAATTGGATCCAGGAAGGATTTGTCAAATCCGTTCCGAAGCTGACGTGTCTTCGCCTCCAACCAATTTTGCCATGTCACCCCGGGTCGCATTTGGGAATTCCGACTTGGACTGAAAACCTAATTTGGCCCGCAGCCTTCCCTCTCCCCCTTAGCAGTTTCAACAGCAAAGAAAAAGGTGAAAATGGCGAAAATCTTCTCCACCCACGGTTACCCCTACCATAGTCACCTCCATCCACCCACACTCAACTCCATCTCCGTTCAAACACCCACAATCAACTCCCTCTTCCTCCATCTTGGACAATTTGAAGGTATAATCCCTTCCAATATTTTTTTTCCGGATTTATTATTAAAATTGGGAATTGGTTTAATTTTTGAATTTTGTGAATTTTGCTTAATTTAGTGACTTTTGTAAATTTAGTGAACTTTCTTAATTTAGCGAATCTCTTCCAAATTTATTTTTTTATTTTTTACGTATTTTTTATTAAAATTGGGTATTGATTTAATTTTTGTATTTTGTGAATTATATAATTTGAATTTTGTCATTTTGTGTATTTTGCTTAATTTTGTGAATTTTGTGAATTTTGTTAATTTTGTGAATTTTGTTAAGTCAGCTTCCCGAATTCATTTGCGATACTTGCTTCTACTCCGAGACTTAGAGTCTGGTGCCTCCACCTGTTCCTGGGCTAGTGCTGTGCTCGTCTATCTTTACCGTCAGATGTGCATATCATCAAAACCCGATTCATAGGACATCAGTGGTTGTTGTTTACTCATTAAGGTAAAGTATTAAATTACACTTTAAATTTATTTGAGTGCAGTACATTATTGTCTTTTTCTAATTTAGTATATTTTATTCAACTAGTGGCGAGTAAGAACTGGTATGAGCTGCACAAGGATTACATCGCCCTGTGGCAGAGAAGAACAGACTTTGTAGTGGAAGGTGTTCATTCGGGTAATGTTTTTGTGCCACGCGATGATTACATGGACTGGTACAAAAGGATTACAGTCCGTCTATTAAATAACCCCCAAATAAGGGTTCATACAAATCTTCCCCAAGGCTTTCAACCAAACGCAACTGCTGAAGAAATTTTGGTGAGTTTTCATTTTTTATGAGCTATATAATTATATTTAATTATGTTTATCTAATGTTTATTATGTATTACAGGCTTCGGCGTCCAGTCAGGTCTCAAGTGCCTTGCAACAGAAAGCAAACAGCATTACCGACCCTGATACAAAGAATTTTCTAAATTGGGCATCTGAGCAATTGACGAGTGCTTTACAGGCTGCTGGGAAAGCTATGAGTTGCAGATCGCGGTCATCCGACATATCATAGGCGGTGATAGAACGTCCATTGACTTTTCCGAGAACCCATGTGGAAGGCCGGAGTAAAGTTGGTGCTAGACAGGGTGGTCGTCGGACTCGTCAGGAGACAGATACGTATTACCAGTCCATTCAGCGTACACAAGCCGGTGAAGATATTCCCGGGCCTTGGGACGCTTACATACCTCCGTCTCCGCCACACACCGAACCTTCTTGTTTCATTGGATCTACTCACGAAGATACACAACCTTCGACATCCACAATGGACGATTTCGAAGCTAGTCAGTGGAGAGATTTCCAGATTCCCAACAACTATGATTGGTCTGCAGCCGGTAATCCATTCGCCAATCAGGGCTCTCATCAGGGTGCGTCTTCATCGGAAATGCAGGCGGGGCACATGGATGACCTACCATCGTACTCCCTCGGACTTGATCAGGCTCAGACACAGGAAAAGCTTGAACTTCAACCACCACTAACACCGAAGGATCCGGTTTTTATCGACACTGAAGGGGTTCAATTAGAGAACACCGCTCATGGTACGGTCGTCCGCGATAACAAGGGATGGAGATACTGGCTTAGGTCGAATCGCAAATTAAAATTTCCGTATACGCCTTCTTGAATGTTTGATAGTTGTATTACATGAACCTTATGGCTATTGAATTTGAATTTAATCAATTGAATCTTTTGTATATTGTTTATTCACTTTGAGTTTGATTTATTATCGGTGTATTTAATATATTTTGGTGAATTAAGCATATTCAGGCATGCAAAAATTGAACGTGTTTGGCAATTTTTTAAAAATGCCATTGCCAGGCCAAATCCGTCCTCATCTGATGTGTCTTGCTAAAAATGTTGGGTCCAAAAAAAACACTGCCATGTTTTGTGCTTTCCCCAATTTCAATGTCAGTCTAATCATTACCCCACTTATCAGTGTGTGATCTTATGAATAGTTTTCTCTAATCATTGAATCAAGAATTCAAGATCGAGACCATAATACGTGCTGGTCAAAAAGTGTTCAAAGAGTCGAACTGAAATTGTATCCTCAAATTGAACGTACAATTTTCTATTGGGTAAAATTTGCTCCTTATCCCAACACAGGAACACTAGGCAAAGTGGGAGTGTCTCTTGAAGATAAAATATTGTTTGCTCAAGAATTCATTGATTTAAAACTTCAACTAATGTCAACGAGACATTGATCTAGTGGCCAATGCTCATGAGTTCGAATCTTCTTTCCACTTTTTGAATTCCATATTTCCTATAATAAATAGGTCACCCTCCCAATAATAAAAATAAATAAATAAAAAACTTCAAATAATATAAGTTAGTTAATAATGTGTTGTGAGCTATGTATGGGAGAATGAGGTAAAAGAACAAAATCTCTTTTCTTGGAAAGCTTTTGGAAGGTAAAGAGCAAAACAAGGAAACAAAGAAATCACGAGGCCAAGATATGTTAGTCCTCTAGATATCATATGGATCTTTTCTCAAAGTTTCTTATCCCGTGGGCCCCTTATAACACCTACCTTTCCCAGTATGAAACTCACTAGAGATGATATAATTAGCGATCCATGTGAAGTTGATTACATTTCCTCGCAAGGGTAAAAAAAACGTTCACGCCCCCTAAACTATTTCGTTTTTTTATTTTTGACCCTCAACTAAAAACGGTCAAATTTTACCCCCTAAACTATTTCGATTTTTGATTTTTGACCTTCCATCTATATCCTCCGTTACATCATAACGGAAGTCAAAAAAATGGGGGCATTTTTGGACAATCTGTATAAGATCCTAAATTTTTTGTTTTTATAAAAAAAAAACAACCTATTATTGTGACGAGAAAGAAGAAGTCGCCGGTGAGAACAGTGACAGAAGAAGCCGGAAGCCGGGTACCACTCCTCTTCTCCAACCACCAACTGTAAATTCCAACCTCTAAAAAAAAATCTTAAAAGGCTCTTTTTCCCTTAAATTTAATTCTATTTATTATGAATGATATGATTTTTCCAAAATGTCCCCATTTTTTGGACTTCCGTTATGATGTAACGGATAATATGGATGGAAGGTCAAAAACCAAATATCGAAATAGTTTAGGGAGTAAAACTTGACCCTTTTTAATTGAGGGTCAAAAACCAAAAAACAGAATAGTTTAGGGGGGCGTCAGCGCTTTTTACCCTTTCCTCGCTTAGTTTTAGTACCGTCTTTATGTAATTAAATACATAACCCCTTACATGAATTTTGAGCGAATCTCACATCTACATGTAGACCCCACACAATTCATGTGATTTTGCAAAAATAAGGCACAAGAACCATAAGATCAATAAAGAGTTGCAAATATTTATGAATAAAGGATTCTGCCAATTACAATTTGCGAACAAGAATTCACGAGGTTTGCTTCTAAACCAGAATCAAAATTTCCAGGAAATGGTCATAGTTAAAATTGAACAACAGCATAAACCAAACTTAACATTGAACAACAACTCAAAAAGAGCTTTACACACAATATTACATGATAGCTATTTGTAACAATAGTGAATGTGCTTTTACCTATGAAACTTAAGAGACGGAAGAATGAACTGAACCGATTCTGAAAAAAGAAAGAAAACTTCTCCCGCTCTAAACCAAAAATTTATTTAAGAACGGGAAGAGACAAAATTGAACATCCAACTAAATCATAACCAATGTGGCACATGATATGGCTCGCGTACAGAACCTAGCAGGGGCGGAGCCAGGATATGCACTTTTGGGGGGGGCGGTTCTGCCACTGCCTAGAAATAACTATAAATAGAAATGAAATACACAGGTTGAAACGAATGGTATTTACAAAGGGTTGGAATGCCAGTAAGAAATGAAACCTTTATCATCTAATTCAATGCTTGTAATGCTATGGCTCTTCGTCAGTTTCTTGCTTCCTCAGCAAAGATCTGTTTGTCTGGACACTGCTTTCGTATCCGCTGCTGTCACCTGATTCGGTTATACGCCTCTCCATTATCCGATCATTCAGACCTTCACGATTTGAACGTATACCAGCTCTACGCTCCTGAAATTAACTCAAAGAAATGAACATATATCAGATACTAGCTAAGTCGTAAAGGGGAGGCTTTTACAACAATCTAACCCATTTTATATAGGTTGGTCATGACAGGAAACAGATGTCTAGTGCATTCTGAATATAATCACAATTACCACCAAAGTATCAGTAGAAACTATCAAAGATCTACGCACTATATTCCGAAGGGACAGATTTGAGCTGAATAAGGGTCACCAAGTACGTTAGATCAATGCAAGCAGAAATTTTGATAGTTGACTTGACCAAAATCATTGAAGAAATATAGAACGAAGATAAAAAGTTTACATCTTTCATTTTGGTTTCTTGCTTTTTCCACAATTATCCCAACTTATATTAATGTTTCTAAGCAACAATCACGATCTATAATCACATCACGAATCAATACTAAACAGCTGCGGTCAGATGAAATCTTTACTTACCTCTCGAAAGGGGAAATCATCGGCCTCTAGCATGTGTATCACATGTCCCATTTTTGGCCTCTTCTGAGAATTTGGATCAACACAACGTAAAGCTACTAAAAGAGCACGTTTTAGTGCTCTTGAAGAAGGCTTCTCGGGCATCTTAGGATCCAACACACCCTCTGAATTACGGTTGGAGACCATTGTTTTAAGCCAATCAACCAGATTCACCTGAGAAATTTAATTGTTACCCCACTATTAAGTAGAAAAAACAACCATTGACTAGAATTAACGTTTGATTATCAGATATACCTCCCCTTGCGGGCGGCTATAATCCACTGGATTCCTACCAGTAATGATCTCCATAAGAAGAATCCCGAAACTATAAACATCACTTCTTTCATTCAACATGCCAGTGCTAGCATATTCAGGAGCAACATAGCTGCAAAGATAAAAAGGGAAGTCATGAATTGCTTTTAATTGGTCACCTCAAGCATTGCCATTTGAATAGTAGCTCTTAAATTAGAAATTTGACCAACCCAAATGTTCCCATAACCCGTGTTGTTATGTAACTCCTCTCGGAGCCCAAAAGCTTTGCTAAGCCAAAATCTGACACTTTCGGATTCCACTGCTTATCAAGTAGAATGTTGCTTGATTTGATATCACGATGAACAACTTTAGGTTCAAGTCCTTCATGCAGATAAGTCAGCCTGCAAGATTTATTTGCTTATTTAGCTAATGCCAAACCTCCCAAAACAGCTAACTGAGGAAACAGAATCATAAATTTACCCTTTTGCTGTTCCAAGTACGATGTTCATCCGAATTTCCCAGGTAAGGGGACTATAAGGCCCTACATCACCATGAAGCCACTGTTCCAAGTTGCCATTGTCTACATACTCATACACAAGCATCCTGAAAAACACAATGGTTTAAAAGTAGAAATGAAAAGATCCTATAAATAGATTGTGATTTCTAAAGCATTTTCACATAATTCATTGGAATCGACAAGCATCAGACTTGGAGGCTGAGGATGTGCAGGTTAATTCTCGGAATCCTCAAGTGTCCAGACAAATTCGATCATTCCAAGTTCTAAACTTTTCTCCAACCCCCGAAAAGGGGGTCTTTTCATCAGATTGGAAGCATTGCATGCAACATTTGTGGCCTAAAAGGAATAGTTTGAACGGCATACATTGCAGTAAAATTACCTATGAGCTCCTTCAGCACAGTAACCAAGCAACCTCACCAAATTTTTGTGACGAACACGCCCAATTGCATCAACTTCAACCTTAAATTCCCTCTCTGCTTGTCCTCTGAAAAGCCAAATACATAATCAGAATCACCCAAGAGGTAAAATGCAATAAACACATCTTTAATATTATCTCTTGACCCTGCATTATCTCAATCCAAGGTCCAGCATTGTACTACAAACTTCCTAAATACCAAATTCCACAATTTATCAACTAAATATCAAGAACCCAATCACAAAATTGAAAACTACTTATAAACTCCAGTCAATATAAAACACCATTTTTTCCCTTTTTTTATAATAAAAATCCATTTTTTCTTCAATTATTGCATAAGGGTGTCAAGCCCAGACCCTGGCTTAGAAATGTTGCACTAACTGCGATAGTCTTACTTGACAATACAAAAACTCAAATGATGGCAGACTTAGAGTTACAATGTCTACATGCATCACTAGACATCATGCATAATCTGTATTTATCTGAACCTAAGATAAACATTTCCCTAAAAGGAAAAAAAAAATGCAAGATAAATACAATAACAACAACAATAGCAATAACATAACCATTACGTCCCCAATAATTGGGGTCATGGTCGGGGATAAATACGCTTAAAAAAAAGGCAAGAAGTTTAATAATTTTACCTGTTATTAAGCAAATTCTTGACAGCAACTTTAGAATTATCCTCAAAAACACCTTTATAAACTATACCATATCCACCTTCACCAATCACATTTTCATCAGCAAAACCATTAGTTGACAATTCAAGCTCTCTCAAAGTATACCAATGTCCCCAACCCAAATGGGACACCTCAGGCCCAGCCATACCTACTTGACCCCCAGACTTTGTTGCTTCCCCACTTCCCTGACCCGACCCGGCACTCGCCGGCACAACCCGTTCCGGATATGAAATCCTGCGCCCCTTCCCTATCTCTGTGTGAATTCTCTGATGACCATTTGAACTCTCCTCCTCCTCGGGTTCGGGTAACGGGTCAGGGAGAAGGAGAAGCTGCTTCGGGTCAGGTTCAGCAGGCCTAGTAGTAGTTCTAGAAGAAGGATTTTCAACCCGGATTTCTTGAATTTCTTTGGAGAAATTTGGGATGATAGATGGATTTTTCTGGGCTGCTGAAACTAGAGATTTCTTGGTCTGGCGCCTTGACCTTGAGGTGAACCATAGAGAGATAATGAAAAGAAATATCACAATTGCAGCTCCTACACAAATTCCAAGCACAACCCATAATCTTAATCCGAAAATTGAAGTCTTTTTGGAAAGCTCGTCGCTCCACATAATTCTCTCTAATTTCTACTCTGTATTAGCAGAAGCATCAAGTATTAGTTCAAGAAGAGAAAGTACAGAAAGACGAAAGCTTTTAGTTAAGTGGTCGAGTCGAGTCAGAAGTGTTGTATCGACTGAACTAGGTTATTGAAGCTATGAACTTATGAATGGAGGACTTATGGAGTGTGATGCTTGGGAGGAGAATGATGGAAGTGGGGACTGGAGGAGAGGAGAGTAGAGACAGAGTAGAAAAAGGAAGGGTGGCTGTAATGATGGGACTACTAGAAATGGAAAAAAACTGGAAAGTCCCACTTGTTTTCTTTGTGAAATTATGGCTCACGGCTCCTATGCGGAAAAGCTCGTCCGTTAGATTTAAGTTTTGACGGCTGAGATTGAATAAGCTGTTCATTTTTTTGAACAGTTTTTCTTAACTAAAAACAGCTGTTCTCAAGGCAAAAAAAATATTATGCATGTACAGAAAAATAGCTGTTCCGCATAGGAACCGGACTGAAAATTATGGTGCCAAGCCCACAATGTTCAAGAAAAAAAATCCTGTCAACTTCTGCTGCTATTAAGCTTCTGGTGTTTATGATATTTTATTAGGGTAATGTTAGTTGCCTAAGGATTTAATTAATTAATTAATTATTTAAACAAAATTGTAAATAACTCGCCGTTGAATTCTTATGCTAAATGGGGTGAATACTGAATAGTATTTAACTTTGATTTTTGGCTAATTTTATTTACTCCTAAAATATTATCCTTTTTATTAATCAGATTCATTGTCTTCTCCTTAGATATGGTATGGATCGTGATGATGAAGATACAGGACAAGAAAATTAAAAAATAAAATAAATCATACTGATGAAGAATCTGCACTTGGTACTAGTACTCAAAACCATCAACCCAGCCCCATCCATACAATGGTCAATGGGCTTGCCCTCTAAAAATTGAATAATTTTGTTGTGGACCTGTGTTATATGTGAGGTTATAAACCACTTACTCCACATTGAACCACATAACTCTTTTGATTAAAAAATAAAAACACTTCTCATTTTGGTGCAAGTAAAGAGGTTTTTTTTTTATCAAAAGAGGTGATGTGGCTCAATGTAAATCAAGTGATCCATGACCCCACGTATAGCCTAGATCCATAACATAATTTTTCCTAAAAAAATTCAGAAACGACGAATTTTTTATAAGAAAAAATTTATTTTTGTGATATTTTTTTATAAATATTGTATTTCGCCCCTTAAAAAATTTCAGTAAGAAACCCACCCTATGACAAGCTCCGCCACTGCTTGGTAGCAAGAGATTGAGGTTGTCCATAACAAAAAAAAAAACAAAAACAAAAACAAAATAAAAAAAATTAAGGAGGGCTCTTTTTTAAAGAGTGGATAGACTCTATTTAGTTTTAATATCTTGAGTCTCAGTAAATTTTAAATTATATATGAAAGAATATAGATCGTGGTCTGCCACACCTCATGAAACTGTGAGTCGATGATACATGGCGATGTCTACATTAGTTAATGAAACACCAAAGCCGACAAACAGAGTTACTAAAAAGAAATTCAATTATGAAATAATCGAAATAAGAGTTTAACAAATGAAACTAATTATTACAAAATGAAATTGTTTAACGAAACTAATAATGAAGTAAACTAAATTCTTTAATTGAAACCTAGGTTATGAATCACTCTTCATAACCCCCCATCCCGAATGCCATCATTTTCAGTAGTGTTGCTCGTCCCCCAAATCATCTCGCACAGAGAAAGCGGATGGGATCGAGCTACTGTGCTCGGTAGAGGGACCAATAAAAAGAACGAACAAGTATGAAACAACAAATAAGCGAGATAACCATACTCTTCATATCCAAGCACTTACATAACCGAATGTACGACAAGCACCATGCTCTACTCATACTGCGTACACACGATTACACACTTACTTAGACACTACGAGCACAACTACTGCTATGACACGACTTCCCACCATTCGAGCTCGAGTATCTATTCACGACTCTACGACAATAATTGCAACGGTCCTAGTTATAGTCCAAACTAGGAGGGCTCAAATAGTTCATCACATGGGTTCGGTCTCACTCCCCGAACGACGGATGCAAACTTTAGGGGGACTCATTCTACATTGTATCATCATCCAACACCGTGGACTCCACAAAACCGCTGCAATCCCAATGATAGTCCACATCGAGTTAAGGCTCACGTAGGAACACCCTCGGGATCCGCACCAAGGACATCCGCAGGACCACCCTCGGAATCTTCCCATAATCATATCGCAGGACCCTCAGAATCCGCACCAAGAGCACCCGCAGGATTCTTCGGTATCCGCACACATTCACATCGCAAGACCCTCGGGATCCGCACCAAGAGCACCCGCAGGACCACACTCGGAATCTTGCGAATCGAACGAGTCCTGTCATTGAGTAGATCCTAGACACGAGCTCAAAATAGGGCGACGACTCGGTCGACCAAACCACACAGGACTAAAGACGACACGACCAAACAAGACGACTCAAAGTATCAACCAAGTAAGATGATCAAAACGATAACCAATTAGACAAGTTCGTAAAATAGCCATACACGAATAACACTTAACAATAATGAATTACGTAATCTCAAGTATAATAACGCAGTAATTCAATTTACGATTCATATTATAACGCATTTAAATCAAGTCCAAAACAATTTATGTAATTATCGAAAGCAATAAACACAATTCATGCAAATATTTTGTAAATAGAATAATTTATTCGCTTTTACTGTGCAGAAATAAATGCGAGAATTAAAAGACGAAAAGGTCCCTACCTCTTACGAAGACAATTGATAATAGAAAATCCGAGACAGCACTGCCCAGTCCTACTCGCGGAGCTATAACTTTCTGCTCGGGACTCAGAATGACGTACCGTTTGCGCTCACTCGAAGCTTATCCGAACGCGGTCGTGTGGATATATTATGGGTCAAAATCGGATAAGTAACGATCCCTCAGTGATCTCTCAAAGTCTGACCAAAAATATCGAACTCACCAAAAATCTCACTGTTTTACCCTCACTGCCTCGCGGCTCAATTTAGCTGCTGCCTTTAAGCTACCCACGCTGCTGCTCTTTTCTTGTTCTCTAATATTTTGGTGATTTAGAAAATCAATCCACTGCCCCTTAGGTTATATATATATACACAAAATCCACGCACAAAACCCATGATCCCATGACCCCATAACCCCTCAACTCTCTGCCCACGATGTGCCTTTTTATTTTATTTTATTTTCTATCATTTTCCTTATCCACTAACCCACGAAATGCTTACTAACTTTCCTTTTCCTTTTCTATTTTTTTTATTTAATTCCTATTTTATTATGGTGATTTTTCTAATCCAATTAAATTTCTAATTAATTATCTAATTAAATTACTACTCTAGGTGAAACACAATTAAATCCCTTAATTACAATACGTGTATGAAAGGCCCCTCACAAACGTACCCAAAAAGTAACAAGTAACATAAAAATGAATAGACACGCAAACATATAATCGTACAAAATAATTTACGACTACATACTAAGTCACACAAAAATAAATTTCACGTAAAATAATAAGTAAGCAAAAGTTACGGGTATTACAGTGTCTAAATGCATCCATAAATTTAATACTCAAACCACGTCTTTGGTGCAAGAAAGAATGTTCATTTAGAAGAAAATTTTGGGTTGGGGGTTAGGAGATGCTTCTTTAAACTTCTAAGTCAAGTTCATGGAGATTGTGTTTGCTTTATCAAAACAATATTAGAGTAAACTAGTGAGGGAAATAATTGGATACTAAAATGTCTTTTTTATTTATTTTTTTGTTGCTAGGTGGACAAAAATTCAAGAGGAAAAGAAGGCTCTCAAGAAGTTTCGATACCGTCCAAATACCGACAGTGAATTCTTGGGGAAAAAATGGGTTATTAATTTTTCTCTTTTGAAGAGAGATTGAGATTTGGTCCTGCCGTCTTAGCATCGAAGCAGACCGAGGTACTTTTACCAAACACTTGCACGTTCTTTTGGTACCTTTTACTCCCCTGTTTTTATCAATAAAACGAATTTTACAAAGTTTCTATCTCTGACATTTTTGGGAGTGTATTCAATCTGAATTTTAAAAAATTTTAATTGATTTTTAAAAGTTTATGAATTCTGCTGAATTTATGGATTGTTTTAATTCTATTAGATTAATTTATCAGAATTTCTTTTAATTTATAAAGTCTATATATTATTTAAATAACACAAAAAATAAGGAAAATACTGATCTAGTGGTGTATTATACAGATCCAGCGGTGTTGAACATTCAAAGTCAACATAAGTTTATCAATCCTTTTTTTTTTTAATTAAATCATTTTGTTAAAAATTTAAAAAGTTTGGTGATTGTCTTTGAATTTTTTTTAGATAACATAACTGCAACTTTTTTTGATTTATTTGTTCAAGGTTTATATAATTTACTTACTGGTATTTTTTTTATTTAGTTTCATTAAGATATGTTTTGTGATGAGTTTTGTTTCAACTCTTTTTTCCCTTTGATTTTCTATTTAAGAGGAAATGAAATTCATGTTTGAAAATATAAATTTGTTGTTAAATAGAGAAGAAATTGTTTGCTTTCTTTAATTTCTATTTGAAGATGATTAAGAAGAAAATTGTTTGGATATTATAATAATAAAACTTGTTTTTTGGGAAATAAACATTTCATATTAAGTTTTCTAACGATGTTAAAAAATTCTCATTTTTTTTTAGTTTGGAAATTTCTTTATTTTTCTTATAATTTTAAAGAAATGAGATCACTAAAAAAAATTGTAATCAAATACATTTAATTTTAATATTAACGAGAGAAAATCAAAATCTTAAGAAATTAGAAGAGATTTCACAATACACATTTAAGCGTAGGAAATCCATCAAAATCCTACCTTTAATGAAATCTATGAAAATCTATAGAGTTTTGAATACCTCTAGAAATGGACTTTTTAAAATCTAAATTGAATACCTCTAGATTTCATTGGACTTTTTAAAATTCAAATTGAATACCTATAGACTTTAAAACCCTTAAAAATCCTATAGATTCTACATTGAATACACCCCTTAGTCTCTACAAGTCTTTAATATAAGTTGGTTAGAACATGTATCGAAAATTAAAAAACATAAAAAAAAGAAGTATTTTTCATCAAAACATCAATATTACTCTCTTAAATAAAATTAGTAAATAGTATACAAATCTTATTTAAGAGAGTAAGATTAATATATTAATTACCTTATTTTTTTATTTCTTAATTTTCGCTACATTTCTAAACAATTTATATTATAGAATGAAGTAGTACTTAGGTTACATCTTTTACCAAACAGTCATCTGCAATGCTACTTTTGCAATCTCAATCATTGCCTCGATTTTCTTGTCCAAAGAAACCACATTCTTCTCACATTGCAGACCGACATCTTTTTTTTTTTGAACGCCCGAGGGCGGAATCTGAAGGGTAGAGCAGCGAGAGTACTCTAGAAAGAGAGATTGTAGCGCACTCCATGCCTGGGGAGGATATTGCCTCACCAGAGGAGGAGGACTTGCCCTAAGAAGGGAGATATAAGAATCGAACTTAAGAAGGTAAATTAACTAATCTCATGGTTTTTGCATGACATCTAAGAGGTCGAAAGCTCAAAGCTATTTATCCCCAAACAAACATGAAATTATTCGTTTCTATTCAAGTTCAAAAGTAGTTTACAATAGAAAATTTGTTAATGTCTGTTTCAACAGAATAAAGATTTAGGTGTCAGTATTACCAGCATCTTTTATGTCAAATAATTGGTAATCCATATAATCAGCAGCAAATAGATGTACACCATGTTGGTCTTGTGGCTATGATGATACACCTGAAGAGGAATTGTTCCCCGAGCAACTTATATCTAAAGGCAGGTGTGACAGTGTGTCATCTCGGCAGATATCCTACCATGTGACAGAAATTGTGTTAACTTCCTTGAACATCCGTACAAGAAATCTAATGTATTCCAAACAAAGTTACCTTTGCAGATGCCAAATGATTGAGAAGTCCGTAATGACTCGGAAATGATGATTCCAGTCCAAATGAAGGTCGTGAACTGCTGTTGTTTATTGTTGAAGGTTCAAGTAGTTGATGGCTTGAACCTTTGGGGTGATTAGTTCCAAACATATTTTGCATGACAACTTCTTGATTACCGGATACAATCTCTGCTCCTCTGCTTGTACTAGGTAACACATTCCCTTCATCAAACTGCACAGGTAGCTGCATTGGTGATAGGCATCCTGGTACATAATTTGGATGCAAACTAAATCCATTTCTCATTGTTAACATCTGAAAAGTCAAAGAAAAGGAACAATTTCGATAACTTAAACTTGGAATATCCCTGGTACTTGGCAGAAGTATTACATTGAGAGTCTAATTTCAAATACAGTGAAAGAATGGAACTCATCCGCTATCCACGTGAAGCCAACCAGAAAGGTATGTGCACGTAGTTGCAGAATTTCCTAGCAGTTTCTTGAGGATAACAATCCTGACCCTATGGGAAATCATTTATTCCACCTAAGATTTCATTGCAAAAGTAAAAATCTATGCAAAATAGTGTTCTGCCCCAAAACATATCATTCGTTATTCGGAAGATTAGAATTCTGGATTGGAAATTCACTTAACTATCCGGGTAGTTTAAACTTTAATCGGTTATTGTTTCAACCATTGAGTGAAGTAAGGGAACTTCTGTTGCCAGAAGAATGAATCTGAGAATGTTCTTAAAATATGAAATAGAATTTATCAAAGAAGAATCTGAGACTGCATGATTTTGAAAAGGTTACAACTTTAATAATGAAAGATTATTTATTATGATAACTAGCTTTATACCATTAGCTATAAGGTATTTGATGTTCATTCTTGTCAAGGAAATTTCTTAAGCTTCGATTTTACCAGTTGACATTTAAGCAAGTTTCCCAACTTAAACCACCATATACAAAGATCAGAGCATTCAGGAGTTGAATGTCTAGCCAAGAACCTAAACTAGTTCTTATCCTATCCAGAGTCTGGAAAAAATTGAAACCTCCTGTGTGCACTTTAACTTGAAAATCATATTAACCATCCAGCAGCAACTGTCGCACTGCTCAGATGGTGCACTTAAGAAAAGCTAATTATCAAAACTTAACATCCACCCACCTAATTGTGGAAACATTGTGACTTTTTGGCATTTGATTCTTTTTTTACATGACCTTTCATGATCACTCAGTTTTTCAAGATCAAGAACACAAAAGCAGTAGGGGCTAGAAAGAGACAGATATTTCAGTTGGAGAGACTTGGTAGTCCAGTAGAAAGCAGAAAAAGGACACAAATTTATGGTTATCTAACTTGTGGAAATCTGGCATCTATTTTCAGAAATTGAGAGGAGTTAGAAAAAGATTATATGAAAGAAATTCATTAAAGCTGTTGTCAATTAACCTAATCTACAGGCAAAATGAGTAGTAATGAAAGGAATTTCCCTTCCTATAATTATCATGAAGACTATATATAGATGATAATTGGATGTCAAACATGCTGATCGTCTGAATGGCCAACTGAGCTTAGTAAAGAAGAAAATACCAACCTGAATAAGAAGCTTACTGATAAATTCTTACAAACCAAATTTCATTTCCTAAAATACCAAGAAGACTATAGATAGAGGGTAATTGGAGATGTTGGCTAGCTTAAAGGCAAACTAAAATTAAAGAACAAAATTATCAGTTTGCGTAAGAAATTTTTCTAAAGCAGTGTAAACAGACCCCTTCAAGGTACATTATGTTTAATATATTTCTAGGACTTAAATTTTCGTATGTTAGTGCTAGTATAATATGAAGACACACTTCTAGAAACATTCTTGAGCTTGAGGAACAGAAAGAAGACACTTGATGAAAGACACCAAAATATTAATAGCCAACAATTTCATTTCAAGGAACTCCCACACATATATAGCAGTTTGTGGAGAAAACAAATACCTGAACTTGTAGTTGCAGCTGTTTAAGGTACTCAATCGTTTCATCCAGCATTGACGCCTTATCCGTCTACAAACAAATGAACAAGAAAGAACAGATCAAGCTAAGTCAAGGGCCTAAAAAATATAAATTACAGCTTAAAAATGATTCTACAGCGAAAGGATCAGTAACAAATTCAACCTTGTTAGAATTTGGAATTAGATTCTGCAGAGCTTTCAATTTCTCATTGATTCTACTCCTCCTCTTCTGTGTCAACAAAAAGTTACTCGATCATTCCAAAAAATATCAAAACAGTCTTCCAAGAGCAATTAGAATTTATGTTGGAGGAAAACCTTTTCGGACAAATTATGAATCTCCGCTGATCTACTCCTCTTTGAAGAACGTGCTTGAGCCTGGTTTCCTCCGCTGTCAGAAGCCTCCAATTCCTTAATAGTAACAAATATGCCAGCAAGCCCAATAACCAACAATCAACATACATTAACATTCATACATGAAAGTTGAGAACTTTAACACGCCACTAACAGATACCAATTATCAACAGAATTTAACACGCGGACCTATTTTCAATCAGATTAACATATATTAACATACACATGAAAGTTGAGAACTGAAACAATAGAAACAGTAACTTTTTCTTTCAATCTTGCAATTAAAACTAAAAAAAGGTTAAACCTTCACCTTGTTCGCATTCGAACGTTCACCTCTATTCATCGAAGAAGTAACAGCATCAAAATCTCCACCAGCAGCAGAAGAAAACGTCCTCTCAGCTCTTTCTTTCCCGAAAAACCCTCCATGATCGGAGAAATCGAGGCTAGCAGAAGAAATCGACCTTCGATAGTCAAGCATCATCATAGGTTTACCGGCGCCGGCGGCATCTCCCGTCGTCGTCGCCGGCGGAGAACTTTGAAGAAGATTATGAAGGAACACACTCATATCTTCATGAGATTGGGGTGGTTGTTGTTGTTCAAATGAAGAATGATTATCTGTTCCGTACAGATCCGACATCGAATTGAATTTTTTTTCCAAATTAGAACAATAAATTCATCAAATAAATTGAGATTTTGATCTGAAATTTGGGAAAATTTATTTATTTATTTATTTTTTGCCAGAAAAAGTGTGAGCTCACCTGATCAGAGAGTTTGGGGGACTGTTTGGGTGTGCGGCAAAAAGTGATTTATTTTGAAATGTTAAAGAGGGGATTAGAGAGGGTTTAGTTTTAGTATAATAATAATCACGTTTGATTTGCTCTCCCGCCTTGATTGTAATTTGGTTTTATTTTATTCTGGTAAAGTCCCTAAGGTTTCTCATATTTTCAAATTCTCACTTAAGTTTTCATTATTATAAAAGTATTCATATAAAAATTTGGAGACTTTTGGGCATTTTTTGCATTGGCATGAATGATCGATTAAAATCTTAAAATGAGGAACTTATCATGGATCCACCATAATTAATCTTGGTACTGTTAAAAAAAAATGGGTTCTTTTGAGAAATTTTGTTGTACATTAATCTTTTTGTCATATATTTTTTATGGCAATTTTTTGTTTTGTTATAGTAAAAATAATATAAAGTGAAAGATATATAGTCCATATGTATGCTTTTTGATTTTACGAGTCTTTTTTCTCTTTTTTTTTCATCTTACTTCGAATCTTCTACCATATTATTTAATACATTAATAAAATTATTTCATGTGTGGTAACAATATTGGACTAAAATGAATATGTCAGATTGAATCAATCAAGATACTTCACATATAATAATATCATTGGTATAATAAACAATGTATTAAAATATGTACTATAAGATCGGAATCCGGATAAAGAAAATTTAGCTCCCAAAACTTAAACCATGTACTTAATTAAAATGACAAAAGAAACCCTATTGTGCCTATGCAATACGGATGATAATGATATAAACATAAAATCCCTTGTTGAAGCCTGAAGCAGCAATTGATATTTGATAAACAAAAACAAAGTTTGTTGAGATATGCATATGCAAGTCCCATGAAAAATCCTAAAGATGAGTTGTCCTTTTGAATGGAACTCTGACTAAAAATGTGTTGGTTGCACTTAGTTTTAATGGTTTCTAGTCTCCAACAACCGAAAGTAAGAAGCAAAAGAGCCAAGACAGAATATGAGAGAGATGACCTCTTCTTTTGGCTCTTTTTTTTTTTTATTTACTTTGGTCGATTGCCTTGGAAAATTCTAATATGTGCGGTCTTTGTGGGACTTACCCCACAATCATCTCACATCATTTGAGGCGAAACCTATTTGCAGGTAGACTCCACTTCAATTTATGTCAGCGCAATAAGAATTGATCCATACCAAAGTGATCCAATTGCGTTATCCATCAATTCTCCCCCATTCCTTCAGCACCTTCAACGGTTGCCTTACCCTACACCAGAAATTATTTAATAATATTGCACTCTTCCCTAGGTCCTTCTCTCTCTCTCTCTTAACTATAAATCATTAATAACATTTTATAATTCTTTGTTGTGTTTGATTTTTAATCACGATTCTTATTTATGCAATTATTTTTTACAAGTATCGCACATAAATTTCTCATTTTCAACAACAATAAAAAAAAACCCTCTCTGTAAAAAATTCTCTTCTCATTTTTTACCAATGAATTTTTCTTGAGGCAACGCTCGTGTCGCCCCAAAATTATTGATAGGGTGAATTAATATGCCGCGGTAAAAATATTGGACGGTTAATTATGTGAGGAATTCAAAAAAAAATCAAGGCAACATTTATAACCCCTCAATTTTATTTTTAAGGCGAGATATGCAAGTCATTGGAAAACTTTTTAGGGTGATATATGCATGCTTTACCCGTGTAAAATTTGAGGGGAAAATATGTGCTTTATGTATTGTATTTTTAGGACAAAGCAAATTTTACCCCAAAAAAATTTCAAGAAAACCTTGAAATTTTATACGGGAAGAGCATGTGTTTTTCTTGAAGATCTAAAGAGTTGTTTCATAACATAAAAAAAATAGCATTTTAAGGATTTTTTTTAGTAGATGTGACCTTAATATTAATATTAATGTTATCTATTGTTGAATCATTGCTCTTCGTGTTATTTGGCTCAAAACAGTCTAAAATCAACAAAACAAATGAATTTGTAGAGTTAAAAAAAGAAAATGTAAAAAGATAGTGTGTTTGGTGAAACTAAGGAATTTAGATGCTACGAGCCAATAAAAATGGGTGCGATGAGTAACAATTCTCTTTTTAATTGGTGAGAAGCAATGGTAAATTCAAGGGGAGTGGGGATAGGCGAAACTTCCCAATATTTTTAAAAAACTTATTATAATATTTAAAAATATCTCCTCTAAAATGTTAAATTTTTTAGCTATTGATACACATGTCTTAATAAAAAGTCATCTCCTTGGTCCTTATGAAACTCTCGACACCACATTTTCTTTAATATGACTTTGAATAATTCTTATCAGTGGAATTGGTATTTTGTTGTTTCAACAATTGAAAATTCAAATATAGAGTAATCTTTACTAAATAAAATAATTATTTATAATTGTGAAATATTACTCATTATTATTCTGATTCTGAATGATATCAATCAAAAAATTTAATTATTCTCTTCTAGAATCTCCAAATCGTTAGATTAATAAAATACCATTTGACGAATGAAAATTGTTCAACACGTACTTAAAAAACGTCAGCACCACAATTGAATAAAAAATTATCAAAGAGACTTCCATTCGAGATTAAAAAATAAAAATTTCGTAAATATAATACTCTATATTCATTGCATTGAGGTATAAATATGAGAAAATCAATCATAGGACTATAGGAGTATATAAAGACAGATATTTAAAATAAAATAAAAAAGTATTTTCTTGTTATAATGACAAAAACAGTCATCATATTGTGGGTCTTTGCTACCTCATGAAAGATCTCTCCATCTTTAAAGCTGCCAAATCTCCATTTTAACAAACAGGTGGAAGATATGCATATTTATATTTAGACAATTGTCGCGAAGACAAAACAAATTGGGCTCTTAGTTAGTTGGCAGTTTCCATAGGACTTTTCTAGTTTGATGGCTGGTAATATGCAATCAAATATCATTTCACCGCTATGCAACCTATCTTCAACAATTTGGCTGTTCTTATTGCATAAATAAAAAATAAAAATTGATTAACATTGAACGTGAGATGTTTTAAAATACTACTAATTCTCTACGACTCAGAATAAATGCTAGTATTACATTTGTATTTTTCACACAGATTAAAAAAGTTTCTAGAAGCAACAAAAATTCAAAGCAAAAAAAACTAGTAAAAAAAAGTTTCTAGAAGATTAGTAAAAAAAAGGTAAAATCTCATAAGATGTTTTTTCTTTTTCTTTTTTAATTTCTTGTATTAGTTTTTTTAAATAGAAAAAGAACGAGACTTAAGAAATAGGAATTTCTACATCTTGAGGCATCAGTCTTCACCACTAAATCAATACTTCATCGGCTCATGAAATGCCTATTGATACTGCAAATGTAACACTTATCATGCGGGGGGTGGGGGTGGGGGGAATGGGCAAATGTAGCACTTATTCTAGGGATGGAGGGAGCATTCTCTTGGGAAGGCATAATCAACTTGAATCAAGATTAGTTCATCTCTACCAACACAATATACTCTGAGATGTCATAAGAAGATGAATAATGACATCAACTTAGCACCCCAAAAAAATAAAAAATAATAATGACATAAAACTCAGTAGCTTCCTAGCAAGGAAAAGGAAAAACTGATTTGACATCCACTAATTTCATTATGTTTCAATCTTCATCCCTTTTGTTAGCCAACTAATAACAGGGGATGCCCATGAGACTTTTTTTGAGAGATTGGTCTGTAATAATACTAACAGTGGTTTTGTTTAACTTTTTGTTCTATATATATATGCTACTGTTTGTTACCAAAAAAAAAAAAGGAAAAGGAAAAACAATACTAGAAGGCAAACAACCATACAAACTAAAAGAATAGTCAAATCCAAGAAACCATCTAACCTTTTCCAAGTGTTTTTTTTTAAACTTGGTTTAAAAATAGAGGTTGCCCCATAAAAACTTTGCAGGTAACTTTTCTATCTCAAGCCTTTTTGCAGGTAAAAAAAGAGAAAAATACCATGCAAGTGGAGGAATGTAAAACAGTTTCAAACAATAAATTGAATACCTCACCAAATGAAAGAAGTTGAAAAGAAGAATATTGTTTATAAATGTTGAAACAAATTGTATTGGAGGCAAATAACATATGATGAGAAATAATAAAAATCTTCCTTGCTGCAAGAAAAAATGTATGATCTGCTCTTAAGATAATTTTCCAGAGGCAATCTACCCCCCTCTTAATAAATCAAAATGAGAATTGGCCCAATTAATTGACTTGTGTCATTTGGCCAATCCTGCGGTTTTACATATAGGACATATATTCTTGTGACTAAGCCACTGTTTGATGCACTCGGCATGAAAACCGTGTCCACAATCCAGCGCGCCAAGATCATCACCGTCATTATATTCTTCCTGCAAGCAAAACACCAGGCTCACAAAGATCAGAATAGCAATCGAAAAGAGCCTCGACAACATGACTTGAACAAAAAATGCGAATTGTGAAAAACTCGAGGGGTACAATATATACCTGACATACACAGCATGGCTCTGCGTCCGCCTTATTCATTTTGCCACCAACATATTTCCGTTGCTTCAGCTGTTTCAAAATGGCTTCTTCACTTAATCCAGTGTTTACATTTCCAATGCGTTCTTCCAATGCCAATAGTTCCTGCATGCATCGAAGACTTAGAGCATGTTCAAGATGATGACCAGGGACTAGGTGCACGGATTAAGTATCGTCTTATTTACCTCGTATGACATATTATCAACATCTAGCCGCATATCCCTATGGCGATCATGAATATCAGCCATCCCAAAGAAGACCGATTGGTCAAGAATCATAACATCCTAATGTAAATAGAAACAAAAGTTATAATACAGAAAACAATACTTGCATTATCTTTAAAGAAAGAAATCAGCTTGTCATTCGACTGTCGGGCAATATACAAATAGGGAGATGGTTTACAAGTGTATTGTTTCTATAATTTTTCAACATCTGTTGGTTAGACAAGGGTACCGACATATTCTATTAAGTAAAAGCAGGTTGCTTTTCTGTTGGATAAACAAAATAAGAAACAAGGCAGCCTATAAGATCAATCCATTTCACATTTAAACGACTTTAATCAGATGTTAGATGTAATGATGTATATCTACCAGACCATGGCTTCCTATACCAAATATTTTGCATCCTATGTTTTTTTGGTGACAGTGCGATAGAAAATGGATGCGAAAAAGAGACTTTCATTTCCAGTCTCCTATTTCTCTAAGAGCCCATTAGATGGGAATTCTGCCATAAGGAAAAAGAGAATAGGATGATATTTTCCAACTTCAGCATTCTTTTTTTGTCTAAACTCCCAAGCTAAGCCCAAGGAGAATGGGGGAATAGAACTTTCCAATTCTCCATCCATCTTCCTTCGAGACAAAAGCAATAAAAACTATCACCGTGGACAATATTGGGGCAAAAACTGCAAGAGAATGTAATCATGCAAATCCCCAAGTGCCATTTTACAATCTTAGTGCTCTATGACATGCAAATCTAACCTCAATTCGCAAGCCCTCTCCCCTGCGCATAAGGTCCAAGACATTCCGAATCTGCATAGGAGCAATAAATAAATAAATAACTAAATAAACAAACAAAAAAAATCAAAAATTAAACAGGATTAGAAATAGTTGAATAATGGTGTCACAAATCAACAAATCAGTATCGTATAATTGGAATCTTTGTCAGATTTTAAGAAGCCCCAAAGCAGCCTTAATCTACCCTGCCAGTTAATAAATCAGAATGGTTATTTAGTAAAGTTTTATCTAAGATGGTTGATGCACAGGAAGATATGCAACTTACACTTCCGGTTAACCAACTTGGTTAACCAACCATATACCAAGTTTATCTTCGAGATGCAAAAATAGACCGAAGGTCAATTCCAGTGATAGCCTATACTAACTTCAGAAAAGAAATACTGTAACCAAATTATAAAATGTTAAGACATACCTCAGACACTAGCCTACTTCTTCCTTCACTAGCAGCAGCCAAAGTTCTCAAGGAATAAGGAATTCCAAAGGTAGTATCAAGGTGTCTGTCCAACAACATTGCTGACCTTGAATGACGCCCGTGATTACTAGATCCAGGAGGAGGAGCTGTCTCCTGAGAAGAAGAAGCTCCTGAATGCAAGGTCGGGTGACTACTGTTCTGAACTCCAGGCTCCATTTCAGTTGAAGATAATAAAGATCTAGAGACATATTCTGATAGCCTCTGCGGATATCGTGAAGGATTTCGATGAGGAACCCAAGAAGAGCCAGCTGAATGCACGCCTGCACCAGAGCCACTCCGAGAAGTGGATACCACATTTCCAGGAGTGCTAGCATTTCCACCACCTACACTCCACCAATTAGGAGGGTTAGGTGAGGAATTTCTAGTCTCAGAGGGTGGTACAAACATGGGATATTCTGAAATGTTTCTTGGCGGCACACTTGCTGAAGTAGACGCCACATATGGGGCAGCAACTCTATCTTCAGAGATAGCAGCAGCTCTAGCGCTAGATGCTCTAGTCCACCTTGATTGTGTGTTTCGACGCATAGAATAAACTTGGGCTGCAACAGACTGGCCCTGCGGATTTGGATTCTCCATTGCAGATGCTGGCCTCAAATCCAAAGGGTTATTACGAGGGAGCGGTCTCAGTGAGGGCTGCTGAGTGAATGAAACACTTGCACCTCCGCTATCAGTCTCCGTAGAAAACATATTATTTGGAACAGGGTCTTGTTGATGAGAAGCATTTATCCTCAACCGAAAATTTCTGCGGGAACTCTCGGTTGTTCCCGGAGCAGTTAATCCAGAAGAGTTTTCAGAAGTGATGTGGCCAACCCTTAATCCAAGTCTTGGGTTTGCCTGCTCTGGCACATTAATTCGGATGCTATTTCCTGCAGGGGAAGCTATGCTTGTGCTACTAGATGCATTATGCATAATCTCCCCACCGTGCCACAGACTACTTTGAGTATACTGTGTACTTCCACTTCCAGAAGATTGCCCAACATTTCCTTCAAGAGCTTTCCTTTTGCACGATAAACGTCGACCATCCAAAGAACAACCTGGTCTTTCGTCACTTTCATCCTCCACTAAATATCCACCACTTCCAGAAGATACCCGAAAAGGATGAGAAGAACTACCAGCAGATGGCATCTGTTCATTCATTGATACACCATTTTTATATGCATTAGGGCATTCCACTACTTGGCAATCATCATCATCATCATCATCATCATCATCTACTATATATTCTGAATTTATGTTTAGATCTCGAGGAATGGTATTCGGGCCGGAATTTTGTGCAAACAAAGCCTGATTTCCTTCTTCATTGCTATGCAGATTGATGGAGACATTATTCAGAGCAAGAATGTGAGAAGGTTCACGTTGCTGCCTCTCCGAGCTATGCACATTAATTGGTGACGGCCACCCATGTTCAGTTTTCTGATCATTTTGAGTGTCTTCACTATGTCTGGAACTGCCTTCACCAAAATCCCATCCGCTCAAACTGTGACCTTGATGGTTTGCAGCATTCAGATATCCAACACTTGTATTAGCTGACGTTGTCATATAATCAGGTAGCCGGTTTTGGGCAGAATTCCTCATGCTAGTCCAGCGCATCTGCTGGTCTAAACCAGCATCACTTGATGCAGACCCATGATCAAAGCCTAAAACTTCAGGCAAGGAACCAACAGCACCCCGTTGCCCTTGCATTAGGGCTCAATACACCAATTCAAGCAGGTTGTTCTTCAACAGTTCTGAAACAATAAACCAACAAATTCCCATGAACATAGTATTTCATTGAAAATTAGAACTATATTGCTCGTCATGGATGAAGAATTGAGGATGATTACGTCAAAATACTAATACTAAAACGAATGATCAATATAGTGGAAGAAACAAGCAAATATTTCATGGATGACGATCGAATCTTCTAATTTTGCATAACACAAGTAAACACTCATATGACCCCAAGGTTGCCTGACGAAGGCATTGCTTATTGGCTTTGAAGAAAATCAATGACCGGCAACTCCTTGAACTAAAACAAACTACGCCCCTAAGCACAGCAAATGTTTAAAAAGAACCAAAGTTGTAGAAGCATTTTTTTAGTATAATATTTTATTACACCATCATCCCAACAACTTAAAGCAACAAAATCAACAAACTACAGCAATAATGGGAAACACTCAAAGCACAAAACTTTTCTTCTGACATCCTAATCTTTACACAGAAGCAAAGACCTAATGAAGCATAACCCACCAAACCACAAATTTTCTTTTGTAAATGAATTTTTTGTTTAGGACTGCACACAAATTTTTGTAATGAACAAAAAAAAAATGGTTTCTAGCAAAAAATCAAAATTATTTATTAGAAGGAAAAAAAATGTAGAGGTCCCCAGAAAACCCCCATCTCCAATCAGCTTTAAAACAAACAATCCAATGAGTCAAACACCTAAAAAAATCACAGAACAAGGCGAGATGATGGGAAAACCAGGTAGAAAAACAGAACCCAGTTATTAAAATTCAAGAATTGAAACAAAAAGGTTCAGATATATCACGAGACAAACAAGATTAATTTTTTAATGTAGTCATCCAAGATTGAAAATTTGAAAAAAAAAAAGATCAAAACTTTACCAGCCAAAGAGCAGAAGAGTGAAAGATGGATCTATAGCCCAGACCTGAAATGCAAAAGAAGCGTTAGAAACAATAAATTTATACCAAAACAACTAATAAATTCAATTTCTTTCTGACCCTTTAACATCAAGATTCTTCTTCTTCTTTCAAAATTCAAACACAAATAAAGATTAAACAAAAAAATCTCAAAACAAACCTTGAAGAAACACAAGAATGGGGATATCAGATACCGAAAAAAGAGGTGGAAAAAGAAGGAGAGAAAAGGGTTTGGGAAGAAGGAGATGAGAAGATGTGAGGAAGAAATGGTGGGTTGTGGGTGTGAAAGAGAATTGGAACAAAAAGAAATAGAGAAAGAGAATGGAATGCTCCTACAATTGGAGAGGAGTGGTGGGATATGAGGGTGATTAAAGCCTGACACTAATCTTTAATTTATTTTTACAACAGCGCTTAATGAAAAAAAGAGAAAAAATTACTCAAAGTAAAAAAAATTGTAACAATTTCTTGGCAACTCCAAATGGGTTCATCCCTCCTCATTGGATTTGGGTTAGGCATCTTTTGTTCCTGACAGTTATTTCATTCACTACTTTCACTAATAAAAAAAATTGACTTTTATTAATTTTTTAATTAAAAAATTATAATCTAAAAGAAATAGTGGAACCATATGAAAAAATTAAACACGTAACAAACATATATTCATAGAATAAGAAACGAGACACGGAATCAGGATATAAAAGTTTTTTTTTATATAAATAAAAATTTGGGTGGGTTCGACTCCGATCACCACCACGGATCAGGCAGGCCCCAAGGACTATAAAACACAGTCCTCAAACACTTAACCTTTGTAAGGATATGACAAATCATTATCAACTGAGTCAACTTGTGTTGATTTTTGCCTTGGATTTGCGAATCAACAAACTCAATTTTGCTTCATCTCACATTTCAAATATGTAACATTAGTCAAGAAGGCTTTGGCCCAGTGGGCAAGGCTTTGGTCACAAGTTCGACACCCGCCTCCAACGTTGAGGCAAATAAAATTCGCTAGAATTAGGGTGCTGGCATAAAAAATAAAAAAAAATGTAACATTAGATAGGAGTCGAAGTCAACAAAAGGTTTGGCCAAGTGGGTAAGCCTTTGGCTTGGGACCGGAAGGTCTCAAGTTCGACACCTTCTCCCCGCATAATGGGGCAATAATATTCTCCTCTTTATGAGGCTAAGCTCCTCCCCGGCGTAGGGCGATGCTACAATCTCCCCGATCTAGTAGTACTGCGCTCTTCCCTGAGCAATCGCTTTCGGATGTAAAAAGATAGGAGTCGAAACTCTCTAATCAAATTAGATTCACAAGAAAAAGGAAAATAAAAATCAATAAAATAGGAAAAGAGAAGAGGAGTTGTCAAGTTCATGTCTCTTCTTTAATCACACCATGTCATGAAATCAAAGCTCTTCTTTCCAGGCGCGCCGAAGGGAAGGGAGAGTTTAGTTTTAACTTTTAAGAGAGAGATAAGGGGAAGAGTCAGTGATTTGAGAAGTAGTTGGTTTTTAAATGAATCTCACGTCATGCATCTCTCCTTAGTTTTGGCATCGTACTAATCACATGCCTGTCTTTCTTTTTATTTTTTGAAATTTTATTGTGTCCTTTTTCGGTAATTTCCTTTTTTCTCTTGGGTGCAAGAGGTGCAGGTACGCTATAATTGTTATTTTACATTTGCAAAACAATTGTTAAATTGTAAATGAAGATATTTAAAAAAATATGCATTTTCTTCTTTCTTCAAATTGCAACTGTTATATAAAGTCATTCAACAACTCTTTACAATCTACACAAACAAAAAAAACTTGATTTTACATTATAGTCGGACCGAAATTCCTCGCCCTTCTCTCTTACTTTTCTTCCTTTCTATCTTGTTTATCTCTCCTTCAAACCTTTCTTATTTTGATGAAGAAATAATGAAATATATAATCTCGTAATTTTTTTTTACTTATTTTGTAATTTAGAAAAATGTAAATTTCACTATGAATTTAAGAAATAAATAGGCACTCTACTAAAAAAAAAAGAATGATGTGATTGAGGGATTTGATGCCGGTGCAAAGTAAGTTATTACATGATGTTTATAATATATATATATATATATATATATATATATATATATATATATATATATATATATATAGACGTTGGATAATGTAAAAATACTTCGAATAAAATATACAAGAACTATAAATATGTAAATAAACTAATGTTGTGCCATGTATACTATTCACTATACCATGTATACAACAAAGCTAGGAAAGGGATCCCCTTTCTATAATAGAAAATAGAAAGGGTCTGGATATTTATACAATTCGTCTTTTTTTTTATGATGAATTAATTAGTTACAATTTTATTCAGTGAACCATTTTTTAAAAAAAATAAAATCATTTAAAAATATTTATAAAATCAATTATTTTTAAAGAAAATATAAGATTTAACTCAATAAGTTGAAGTTTAGTAGCACATCTTACCAAGCGTATGAGATATTTAAAAAAAAAAAATCTTTATTCAGATATCAACATGGTAAATGTTTTTTATATTAAAAAGATAGTTTGTATACTATCCCCTATTAAAATTGAATTTGGCGTCATTTCATAGCATATGCTGTTTCCTAATCTTTGTTAATGTATGGTTTCCAGCCTAAACCGGTGGATGCTTCCATGATGATGACTAGGAATTCTATGTTCACAATTTGGTGTCACTTTCTCTGTCACACTAATAAGAAAAAAATATATATTAAATTTTTAATTAAAAGATTATAACCTAAAAGAAATATTGAAATTCACAGAGAAAAATATACACGTGATAAATATTTATTCGCGGAGATATAGAACGGGATACATAATGAGAACAGACGATTTTTTATCATGTTAATGATAGGGATAAATTTTCTTGCAATTTGGTTATTGATATTTTTTATTTTTTTTATTTTTGCTTAGTCATGCTTTTGATTACATAGTAAAAGTAAAATATGTCCTCGTGAAAAGGGTGAAAATCGTCTTATCCATGTAACCAGGGACGATGCAACTTATAGCCAGTGGAGTCACACGTTCCCCCACCTCCCCACCAAACTGGATATTTTTTTTTTAAATATATATTTATGCATAATTATTAAGTTTATGCGATTAAGTAGTAAGTTAGTAATTCCGTTAGAAACTTTGTTAACCCCAAACTTAAACAATAACCAAACACAGAAGACAATAACGCTGTGATTCAATTATCTTAATCATTTTCTTCTAAACAGTTACTTGTCTCACACATGATATGATTGAGTCCGTCCAAAAAAATTACATTTACTAATTAAACATTACATTTACTAACTAAATCAGTTCAAAATTTGTGGACGCTTCCTCCCTCACCCAACATTTTTAGAAACGTCGAATTTTCTTTAGGAAAATTTTAGTTTATTTGTTGGCTCTATCTCTAGACAAATGTCTTCACTGTCACTACATCATGTATCTATCACTGCATGTAACTAACCAATTAGAATTCGTTATGTGGACATTTTTTCTAATTATATATATACACATGATGAATTGTGATTGATTGGGTAAAGAAATTGGGACATTATTAACAAAATCCTACAAGCTACAAAAAAAAAAAAAAATCATTAACATTTTCACAGAGGTAATAATGACAATATATAGAATAAAACAACCGTTTGCCCAAATAATATCTTGGAAAGACTAGGTAGGAATAAGCAAAGGCAATTTATGAGGGTTAGATTTGTTTGCACAAAATTTGCTTTGTTGTTAGTACATATTGTCTTGTGAGGTTGGGAATTTACCTCATTGGAAGCACCATTTTCTTCTTCTTTTTTCTTCTATTGCTATCTTTGGCTTTGATGCTGATTTTATATCCTCTTGAATGCCAAGCGTGTGGATGCAAAACTCTGACTTGCTTTTGCTTGTCAATTTTTACCTCCTTTCACTTATTCCAATATTATTATTATTATTATTTTGAGCACTCAGGCGATTGCTTTCGAGGGGTAAGAGCGGAGAATACCCTGAGATAGGGAAGATTGAGACGCCCCTACGCCCTGGGGAGGGAATTGCCTCACCAAAGGAGGAAGAGAACGCCTCATCGGAGGAGGAGATATATTATCGCTCTATCGCATGGGGAGCAGTGAGTCGAACTCGGGACCTTCCTGGCCCCCAAGCCCAAAGCGCTTATCCACTGGGCCAAACTTTTTGTTGACCACTTATTCCAATATAAGCAAATTAAAAATGGTTATAAAGGAAAAAAAAGAAAAAAAGTGGTGTGAATGCAAGAACTCGTGAAACAAAATTGTCTCAATTGCTTTTAAAATGGAAATCAAGGTGTTCACTGTTAATAAGAGTAATTAGTCATTTAGTCTATTTTCACCGTAGATATTCTCTAAAAAAAAGTAAACGGCTATCTACGTTATACACACACTATTCTCATATGTGAGAATTAAACTCTCGACCTCATAATTAAGTGTCGATGTGATACATTACACCTCGTGATTAAAATTGTCTCCTAATTTTTTTAGGTGAAAACATTCTCCTAATTACGGTGGCAAATGTCGGGGTTTAATTTCCATGCATAATTTTATAATAAGAATGTTACTGATAGTAGTTGAACTCAAAATGTAAATTTATATAAATATAATACTTCAAAGTCTGTGGAAGCGACATGTGGCAATTTGTAGATTCATGTCCAATAAGCAGCTTACATATATCAATTTGAGCATTTATGAGTATTTTAGATGTTATGCCTCATTAACAAATAACTAAAACTAAAGTCTTATGTAGCTGTGGAGATTAAAACTAAAGCAAAAAATCATCAATCATTAATGAATCCATATACATGCATCTAATTCTGGAACTGATAATATTTTTTTTAGAATATTTCGAATGGAATATGTATCATTTTAATTATTTGTGACAATTGATGATTTCAACATCTTCTAAAACTATGACATCTACATATAAGAATATCGATATTAGTTCAAAGTTGAAAATTCAACATAAGAAGCATGTATAATGAGTCAAAATTAATTTCCATTGATCTTCTATTATATATTGTCTCCTATTACTATCATCTTTTATATACAATTAACTGTAGGGTAAAAAGTGCTCACGCTTCTAAATTATCTCATATTTTGATTTTTGACCCTTAACTAAAAAATATCAAGTTCTTGGCCCTAAATTTTGTTGAAGTATCAATGGTGCCCCTTCCGTCCAATTTCTCGTTAAATAATAACGGAAGGTGCCCATGTGACACTCACATGATAAAAAATGGGGGCAAATTGAAAAATAAATAAATAAATTTTTAAAAAATGAATTATAAAATGGAAAACCCTCCCTAATTTTCTTAACATCCCAAAATTAAAAAACCCTAAATCCTTGAAAAGAAAATGTGATCTCCTACTGGAAATTTATTCAAGAAATCTTGATAAATGAATAAATAGTATTTTTAATTTCTGACAATTTTCTTTTTTTTTATGGAAGTCATGCTTAGGTTGTTATGGGATATGATGAAGACATTGAATATCTTCTTTGTTCAAAACTAAGTTAAAAACCTTGGTATAATTAGTTACAACTTTCATGGAGTTTAACATAATTTCATGGAAGTCGCACTTAAGTTATTTAGCAGGGAAAAAAAAATTGCTTAAGTTGTTTCTGGGGAATTTGCAAGATTTTCATTTTAGAAAGAAGTGAGATTTCACTAGACATGAAATAAAGAAGAAATTAGAGAGAGATTTATGGCGAACCTCGATTTTCTAATCCATTTTTTTCAAAGATTAATTTATTTTTACCCAATTTGCCCCCATTTTTATCATGTGAGTGTCACATGGGCACATTCTGTTATTATTTAACGGAGAAATTGGACGGAAGGGGCACAATTGATACTTCAAAAAAGTTTAGGGTCAAGCACTTGACGTTTTTTAGTTGAGGGTCAAAAACCAAAATTCGAGATAGTTTAGGGGGTATGGACACATTTTACCCTTAACTGTATGATAAAAACTGTTATTTTTAAATGTAGAACCTAGTATATGGTACAAAACACTCTTTATGAGATGGAGTTTTCAATTCAATATGTATTTATCTATACCTCCAAAATGTATAAAAGTAAAATAGAAAAAGTAGCATATGTAAGTAATGTAACTATACAACTTTCTTTCTTTCTTTTATTTTTTTTCTTGGCTAAAGTATGCAACTATAGAACTAACTATGCAAGTTTTCATGGTCCAAATTCCAACCTTTATTTTAATTGCAAGGTTCTACCACACCAAGCACACCTCATCTCATCTTATTATCTAGTGGACCTCTCTTTTTGGCTTTCATATTCTTTGAGTAAGAAAAAATTGGTCCAATTCTTAAATATGCTATGCTTCCTCTGTCAAAGTTGGGGGGTTTACTTTGCCTTTTTGTCATTGTTTTTGTTGATATTGCATTGGTTTAGTAGGTAGTCACAAGAAGCAAAGCAAAAGACATCTTCCAATCTTCTTCATATGGTCTACTTTTTTTTTCTCCCATCATATGGTCTACTTGATAAGAACAAGAACAAGCCACTTTGAAATATTAACTAATAATAATTATTTTCCTCATCTCTTTGGCTATATAGTAGAGAAGGGGCCATATAATTGAATTTTTTTTTACCATATGCTTTGTGAGGTCAGAGAAAGCCCAGTGTGTTGGTAACTCTCAATTTCTTTTGCCGACATGTTAGACATTTAACTTTGGTGTATTATTATATAAGTGCACACGATTTCTTTTACCATAGCCTTTACATATTAGTATTTCTCCAAGTTTAATCATGAGATTTGATAGATTAAGAGAGGGTGATTTTCTTCCCCGAAAATAAAATAAAGTCTTTCTTCATGAGGCCGGAGTAAGACAGATTTATGTAAAACAGACGCCAACTGTCTCAACATTGTTAAAATTACATAATAAAAAGAATCTTTTCATATTACACCTCACCACTCCAATAAGTATAGAAAAGCTACTATATTAGCATTGCATACATGTCTATGTAAAATATTATCTTTTATTTATATATACAAGCAAAAATCCGGGCATAAAATAAATGTCTAAGAAAATGACATTTGCAAAACAGTAACAAAAATAAGAGGTTTAATATACTTGATTGTTGATCTTTCTACCTCTTTATACTTAATTAATAAAACGTTGTATGTCTATGTTACAGTTAGTACAACTCGAAATTGGTTTAATCTTATATAAAACATTCGAAATTTGTGAACACTTTGTTTTTAATTCGAATACATTTTTTACTCAGAGATGGAAACAAACCTAAAACCTTTCAGTTTGCTTGGGTTTTTTACTTGAGTGAAAAGTCAACTTTTACCAATTGTTGTGGAGTATACTTTAAAATTCTTGTGAGAGTAATGATGGAATCCAAAGAAGAAGAAAAATTGAAAATTTTGGAAGTGCTTTTAATAACTAGTTTGCTTAACCTCTTATGGCTGGTTCTTTCCCTAGAGCGGAAGAAAATGGAATCTTTAATCATATGATCAGTGGCGGATTAAAAAATAGAGAATGATAGAAATACACAACGATTTATATGGGGTCACTTATGCAGTTATTATCTAAATAAAATGATGGATCGCTTCTGCCCATGATATTTATAGCAGAGCACTATAAAAAAACAAAAGAAAAAAAAAGAAAAAGAAATAGAAGTATCATGCTTTAGTGTGCTGAAACTTTAAAGGGGCAGTGAAGTGATCAAAGGATGCAGCTGATGCTGCCTCATGTCGCCAATTATGGGACCCAATATTTTTATGGGACCTCAGCAGCTACTCGTAATTATTTGGCTAAAAGATCGACTAAAATAGCTTTTTCGGACCTTTTTGCCCTTATAGTTGGGTGAATCCCTTATACCAGCAGAGGGTAAGATAGTCATTTAACACCCTCAATTTGGGGGTTTAGGGTTTCTATCTCCAAAATTCTAGTAGTAAATCATTTTCCTATTTTTATTTCTTATATTTTTGAGTTCTGAAAGGTAGGTTTGAAAATGAAACAATTTAGCCAGAGAGGTTATTGGGTCTACAAAGACACGAGGATTGAAATGACCCCCACTCCCATTCCCATGTGTATGCATATGTGAAAGCAGCACAAAACAACTGCTGGCTTCATTACGTTACAAGGACACATTTTTTTCCTTCGGCCAAACAATTTCAGCAGGTAAAAAGGATGAGTAAAGGTCACATTTTGGTTACTTAATATTAACTTAATTGGTCACACTCACGACCTCTTAAGACTTGTCAAGGACAAGATCTAGGTTCGAAACATCTTGAGGGTGATTAATACCGCATATTTGCAAAGTTTCCTACTAGTACGCTACCGTGTATTTGATCTCAGCTAAATAATCGAGATAAATACCCAACACGGATCTCAAAAAGGTCACATTCTAGGTGTTTTTTTTTTTTGCGGGTCTACTTGGATTGGGTTTGGGCCAGATTGGTTTGAGCTTTGGTCTCACTCGGACTCAAACCAGCTTTGATTGAGCCCTGGGATTGAGATCCGAGTGTTAAATCATCCCTCGCCTCAATCCCAAACTCAATCCAAAGTTCTGTCTGGGCCTCGAGCTTTGAGACCAAACCCAAATCAATCCCAAGCCAAACCCAATCCAAGTAGAGCTCAGGTTGACAAGAGAAACCCAAAGCTGCTACTAAAAAGGTACACACTGAGACAAATTTCTTCTCACACAATAACCTACAAACTACACGAGAAGGTAAACCATATAAATAGGATTGAGGACTAATAATGAGTAGAGGGGAAGAATGACAATGACACCTCAAATTATCATGTGTTCCTTTTGCTCTGGAGATGGATTTTACCTTGTCAATTTGAGCAAGTGTGAAAAGGGGCAAATTGAGATGATTTTGGTAATGCAGCAAAGAATATTAAGTCGTCTCCAATTTGAACCAACCTTTTCATGAGTCATGGAATAATAATGGTCCAGCACAGGGTTAATTAGAAAACTATCGTAACGTGAAGAATGCTTTTTTGTCATTACTCACCATCAACATTATGCACCTAAATCAATTGACCACCACACCCATCACTAATTTCGTCCATTATGAGCTGAGACAGTTTTTATCTCAAAGATAATTATAAAATTTCTCACTCCAACATAACAATTCATCATTTACGAAATTTAAAATATAGGACATGATTAGATTGAGTTTATGAAATTCTTAGCGTCGGTCACATAATAGCTTAAAACCCAAATCAAATTCTTCATAGATTAGTGCTTGAGATTGCATTCTCATACTCAATCCAAAAAGAGTTTTAAAATCCCGAAAATGATGGGGAGGTAAAGAAAATGCTGAAAATATTATTTACTTGTGTTACATGTTTGTCTTTGGGGAAGTTAACAAAGAGTGTCCATTATCTTACACAATTTTCCAACAAAAAAATTAATCTTCATTTTGAGCTCCTCATCTACTCTCACAAACAATTTAACTTTTTTTCAATATCCGAGACAGAAATTCTCATACAGAAAACATATCCAAATATACCCTAAGACTTTTCTTGGAGAAAAGACTTCATGTTTTCAGCAACTACAATCCATGTGATTTAGCAAAAAAGAAAAAGAAAAACTACAAATCCATGTGAAAAAAGGGTATACTCTTGTGTCAAGAGAGATTAAAGTTCAACCACAAATAATTTGCATTTTTAGGACAAAAACAAATTCAAAGATTATTTCTTCTGTAACTTCAACTGTTCATAGAGAAAAAATTACAAAAAAAAAAAACAGTTCTAAATAGACTCCAACCTGTCTGATGTGCCCCTCAGCGATTAATTGGGGTGTGCATCCTTTCAACAATATTGTTGATGGCACCACGAGACATCACTAATGTGTCATGCAGCAGAATGCTATAGACGTTTAAACCCTACAGCAGGGAAAAGAACATAAATCTTAGTAACTGCTAACATAATCTAACTTTGGTACGACGAAATATTAAGAAAATAACACACACTATATAAGGAAAGCTTATACTTGATGATCTTCAAAAGTTGTGCCAGGGATAAAATATTTTCTAAAAACACGAGAAACATTTGATAACCACATGCCTAATTTGCCTGTATATCTTGACACTTAAAAATATCACAGTTTGAATTCCAATTTTGTAGAGACTAAAGAGAGGAGCATAAATTAGGAACTTACTATAGATGGAAGGATATTGACATAATGTAAATTCTGAGTAGCCAGCCTAAGCTTTTCATCAATTGGACCTCCATCCACCATCAGAAGTTTCTTAGTATTCTCTAGTTGCTTGAAATAGTTCACGATGTTTTTAGTCTTGTGTGTAGGGAGGTCTAAATCGTCAAATACCATAAGCTGTACATTGAAAAATATCCAGATTCCAGTTATCATTCACCTTCTAAAGAAGATAACGAATATCAGACAGTAACAAACTTCGCTTTCCTCCTTAAAGAGAAGCCACAGAAACAAAAATCACTTTTTGGGTTTTTTTCCAACTTTTACAATAATTATAATTTGTTGGTCCATAATATATGGAAGGCCTCCATGTCTACAAAAATCAGCTCTCAAAGAAACTTCCAAGTAAATCTCATATTTCTCGTTTTTATAATCTTATAAAGAAACGTCAATCGTATAGATGCCAATCGAAGTGTGTTATGCAGGTTCCATAGGAAAGGTATAAGCTCTCCCCTCCATGACAAATCAAATTTATTCACTCAAAGAAGAAATTGTGCATGAGAAAATTGCACCAAAAAGTAACGAGAGGGACACATAAAACATGCCTTTCCTTCAGCAGCACGAGCAGACAGTGCAATCTTCAACCCCAATCGCCTGACCTTCTTATTCAGCTTGATGGCATGACTTCGCGGCTTTGGACCATGCATAGTAGCACCACCTCTGAACTGTTTCCAATTCAAGCAAACCCATAAACTTCCACCAATAGCCACATGAAATTCAAAGATATGTTTATGTGAGGAACAAAATGTGTGTAACACTCACCTGAGGACCTCGCAATGTACCATGTCTTGCTCGACCTGTACCTTTCTGCCGCCATGGTTTTCTTCCAGTCCCACTGACCTCACTAATAGTTTTTGTTGAATGGGTTCCCTGAGAAAAATTCACCATTTAAGCAGATAATTTATCATTGAAAATTCTAAGGAATAAAAATTACTAACAGAGAGATAATCACACCTGCTGTCGTTTCGCAAGCTGCCACCTCACAACACGATGAATAATATCCTTCCTAATAGGCACGTCAAAAACATCACCAGCCAATACCATAAAGCCTTTGTCTTCATTACTGAAGTTTGTTACAGGTATTACCAAGTCCTGACAAATTCCTATGATATCACAATAATCAACATGATGTCTTGGAAATGTCTGCTATGTGAACAAAAACAAACCATATGCTGTCTACAAATAAGTTAAAATTAAAATAGACAATCCTGGACAGTAAATAACAGGAAGAAAATTGGAAACAGAAGGTCACATTCTAATGTAGAAAACCACATAAATAGATAAACCCGAATGATGGACAGACCCTTTATTCTCTGCTAGGCATAAAAGAGCTTTCTTTATCCACTATTCTCATCTCGTAATGCAAGTCTCCTCAGGGGAAGAAAAAAACTTATTATCTACATAGCATTTTATAGTAAGAACAAGTTTACTGCCCATTACACTAAGGAGACAGCAAGCTGAGAATTTTACGTCCATGATGTACGGTGCAAACTCTTGACAAGAAAACAAAGTCATCTAAAAAAACCATAGTGTAATCTCAAAATTGATTGTTCAAAAAAGAAACTGACATAAGCATCCCCTGAGCAACTATTGACTGAAACATATAAAGATTGATCAATGCATTATCTCTCTAAAATCTAACCTGAAGAGAAAGAAAGAAAAGGAAATACATAAAAAAGCAGTATAAATAGTAAATATTATTGCCAAATGAAGCATGCCAAATATTCAGGTATTTTTGTACTTGCAGCAGAAAGCTTATGTACTATAAGAATACCAATTACCAAGTGTACATCTAACATACCAATATCACGTTCTGGGCTTATAACAGCCTTTCTAGACAACAAATTTGAGGGAAATCCACCATCAGATGATCCAGGAGTTAAGATAGAAGTTGAAAACCGTCGACAAGCAAGGAGAGATGAATGGTTCTGCATTCAAAAGTAGGATAGAAGATCGTAAGGTATGAAACACATGCCAAGCGCCATTTCTCACACTCATCCTCCCTCAGCTTTGAAACAATAAAACACATAAGGAGAAAAGACAACAAGCGTTTCAATATTTAGAAACATTAATCCCAACAATAGTACAACGGATTCTAAATTTACCTTTTGGAAAGTAGAAGATTCAAATGAAGAATAACTGCGGCCAAGAACATAGTGACCATTTAACTCTGTCAAAAAATTCCCCCCAACAGAAGAACTTCAGAACACAGAAAGGATACAACTTTGAAAACATAATATACATGTTTTATGGAACAATTAGTAAAAAGAAAAGGAATAAACTAATGCATTATATACCACTAAAAGAGGCAAATTTCGAAGCGAATGCATTGTTCAAAGAACGAAAAGCCTTCCTTGTAACTGAAAGTGCCATGCTCCACCAATATTCTCCTAGCAAAATATGAAATGAATTCACTTCATTATTTCTCCTGGAAAAAAAATTAACCCCAGAAACATCAAAATGAGAATAACACAGTACTACCCCCATTCATGTTTAGGACATGTAAAGAAAATTAAGGAAGGAAAAGGCAAGGTACTTTGTTAGTCAAAATATCAATATTACTTTCTTAAATAAGACTTGTATACAACTAATTATATTTAAGAGAGTAGTATCGATATTTTGATTAAAAAACATATAATGTTTTGCTTCCTTATTTTTCGCTACATGTTATAAACGACATATATTAAGGAATGAAGGAAGTAACATCCTTATGAAAGCTAATAGAAAAAGTGTATTATTCACCAACAACAACAACAACAACAATAGCATAACCCATTAAGTCCCCAATAATTGGGGGTATGGGCGGGGATGGACGGGATACAGACCTAACCTTTGTCAAACAAAGTGGCTGATCCCAGGATACCACTGAAACAGATGTATTGGAGACTAACCTAACCTTTGGCAACAAGTGCACAAAGTGGTTGCTCATATAATACACATGTAACAATGGTCCCCTATGCCGTCGCGTTTGCTACAGAATCATGCCCTCAAATCAAAGCCAAAAGGCATCAGAGAAGCAGACCCAAGAACCTCAAATCAAAGCCAAAAGTGTATTATTCACCAAAAAAAAAAATAATAGAAAAAGTGTACAAACTGAATCCTAAACAAACTAAATTACTCTGCATCTTTTATACCTAAAATACTTCTCTAGGACACAGATTTTTTCAAATGGAACACGCATAAGAATATGTACAACAAGTAAATTACAGAAAGAGCAAAAACATACATCCTGGATTATTCTAACCAAAATTTGAAATGCACTATAACTCGAAACAAGAAGTCGAGTGAAACAAAACCCAGAAAGAAAATATTCAATAAGAAAATCAAGAAGAAATGAATTAGATCAAAAGTAATCACAGAATTAAGCTCTTACATTTACTTCAAAAACTGAAGGCAAGTTTAAAATCCAAATAAAAAAGGACTAGTTTTTTTTTTGTTCAGCTATATTTTCTGTATAAGTAGCTAATTGCTCAATCTGAAGGATACCAGCAGAGGGAAGGGAAGAGGGATTTGCAGGGAAGCTTACCGGCGGCAAGTGAGAAAATGATCGGAGGTTGAAGCTGCCAGTGCTCAGGTCAGTTAGGGGGAACGGAGAGAGGAGCAAAACGGAACCCTTTCATAAACCCTTCGGATATTTTGCTTTTAATATTTTTTTTAGGTGGGTAAATAAATAATATTATTTTATAATATGAGATAAGTAAAAAAATAAAATACGTTTATCGATATTGGAAAATTCTGATATTTACCAGTAGGGGTGTGCATTCGGTATTCGAAACAAAATTTTGGAATTCAGTTCGGTTTTTTAACTTTTTATGAAAATCAAACAGAACCAAAATTTTATGAAAATCGAATACCGAAATTATTTCAGTATGGTTCGGTTCGTTTTGTAACAAACTTTTATTTTTTCTTATGGAACTCAACTTAATAAAAAAATAGAATACCATAACATTATAATGCACAATTAAAATAAAAATAATAAATTAAAAATTAAGAATAAAAATACAACTTTACAACCATAGCATAACTCATTAACTCCCCAATCATTCGGGGTATTGCCGGTAACATTTGACAATAAATGTACAAAGTGTCTGCTCCCCGAATGTCATTGAAAACAGATGGATTGAAGACAGATCTAAGTAATATTAATACTAAGTATAAGTATAATACATTTTTAATAATAATAATAATTGGTATATTCGGTATTTCGGAAATTTGATTTTTAAAAATTGAAAATCGAATACCAAACCAAATTATTTTGATTTTTTAAAAAACGAACCGAATAAACTAAAATACTGAATAAACCGAACCATATAGTATAATTCGGGTTGGGTAGGTTATGTATTTCGGTTTAACAGAATAGTGAACACCCCTATGGACCAGGTCTATGTGGACCGTGTGGTCCAGAACTGACCTCAATTTCACAAAGTTGTCTTTCTCTTCACTATGAGGTGATGTAGTCAGTTCTGCACTGTAGGGTCCAATGGACCTGATCGATATCAGAATTATCCATTGATATTACTCTTTTAAATAGAACTGATGGTATACAATTTCTATTTAAAATAATAATATTTATATTTTAATTAATAAAATACTTTATTTTTTTTTCCTAATTGAATGGGGTAAATTCACTTTTTTTTTAAAAAAAAAGTAGATAATAAATTCACTGTTCTGAAATTATTTTTATTTAAAAAGAAAAGAGCAAATTACTATTTCTACTACTAAAATACTTATGTGTGCTATTTATGACATAAATGATTTTTCGATGCCGTTTTTGCCACAAAAGTAGTTATATGTGCTATTTCTAACATAAATAATTTTTTGGGTCTTTTCTGCCACAAAAATAAATTCACGTGTTATAAGTGTCATAATGTGGTAGATGGACGGTGGTTTATGGCATTCCTTTTCCATTGTCATGCACTGCATTCCTCTAAAATGTTTGCCTATTTTACCTCTGAATTTGCATGCATTGGATGACATGTGAGAAAAGACTGCCGGAAACCACCGTCCCTCTATTGCATTATGGCACTTATAGCATTTAAAAAAAATGTGGCAGAAAAGACACCGAAGTTGTTTATGGCAAAAATATCACGTATAATTACTTTTGTGGCAGAAAAGATATCGAAAAATTATTTGTGACAAAAATAGCAGACATAACTACTTTGGTGGCAGAAATAACTATTTGCTCAAAAGAAAATGAAAAAGGAGAAACGATATGGATCTGGATCCCATTCTGGACCATGGACTTTGTGTTATAACTGGGCCGGGTTACACAGGGCATCGTCAACCACAATCTGTTTTGTTTTTGGCTAAATAGGACAACTACACAGTCTTGATCAACTATCTTTTGTGGTCTGCTGCGATCAAGCATTCTTAGTTGCGAATTTGGATTGAATTTTAATTTGGAATTTTTTTCCATAAACTTTAAAGGAAGTGTAGGAATTAAACCAAGTTTATCATTTAATTAATGTTGTATTAGTTTAATTATTATGGTATTTATTATATGTGGTTGATTGTTGGTTAGTAATAGTTGAATTAATAGTTAGTTGGTGGTTAGTTGAATATAGTTGGGAGATACATTGGGTGTGCTTGGATTGTGTTTGGTTTGGGTTTGGTCAGGTTTGAGACTCATACCCAGACTCAAACCAGCTTTTGATTGAGTTTGGGAATGAAATCTGAAGTGTTAAATCATCCACAGACCAAAAATCTCATACTCAATCCAAAACTAGTTTGGGTTTGAGTCTCAAATCAGACCAAACCCAAACCAGACACAATCCAATCACACCCATTATTTATGTTTTGTACATCTATAAATAGAGCATCACTCCTTGTATTCAAATCAACCAAAAAAAAAAAAACAATCCAATAGAAAGTATTTTCCTCCACTGACTTTGTCTCTCTCTAGTAGCCGATTGGCTAATTGTATCAGAAGCTTTTTGCTTGATCAAAAGTTTGCCGCCTCTTTTCTTCATTTCCATGTTTCTAATTGGTCAATGAAGCTTTGAGCCTTCTTTGCCTTCTGTACCCATTTAAGCCGATTGGCTTAATTAAATTTCTTTCAATTTGTTTAACTCCTATATATATATATATATATATATATATTATTGTGGGATCATTTTAAAAGTCTTCAGGAAGGAATTATTTTGTGAAAGAAACTATGACATTCGCAATGAAAATATTTTGTTAACAATAACTTCAGAAAAAGTAAATTGTAGTACATAAATTCAGCGGTTCAGAACTCGCACTCAATACGCAGTAGAATGGCCGGTCGCTCAAATAGGAAATATGTTCGATGGGTGGTGGTTTGTTGTAGTCTTACCGCGCCTTTCTTCCATGTAGCATACGAGCCCTTTCTGCAAAACCAAAGAAAACCAAATCACAATTTTGTGCAGCCAAAATACATTACAAATAAATAATGGAAATAGATTACTAAGAACTACCTTGGAGAACATAATTTCCTTGTCATCACATAATTGACACTACATAATATGAAGTAACAGTCATTGCTTTCTGATATTTCAGAAGACCATTTCTTATTCCTTTTAACTTTTCAACTGCGCAACAAACCCAAACATGAATATCTCTGTAGGTTGTGAATTTGCGATGGACAAATTTATCCTCAGAAGTTCATATAAGAAACTGATCTTGGCATCAAGATCACGTGTATTGGGGAACAATGTTTCTGCTCCCGTTTGAGTATATAAACCAACTTCAAATCTTCGTTGATTAGTAATTGATTATCTTCAACCATTGCTTAATGTTCATCTTTCAACCATTCCTTGATATGGAATGCTCCTTGATCCATCGTTAAATTAGTCAATGCCCGAGAGTGGGAAAAGAAGGTCATCCAACTCGATAAAATCTTCTTCTAGTATAGCTAACAATTCCTGCACAAACACAGCATAAGCAGCAATTTTAGCAACCAGAACGACGAGGGAGAAAAGGAAATTGTATTGATGACACTTCCGTTTACTTAATAATGGTGCCAAAAGTTTGACTATGCCAAAAAATACCATCTAGACATTGTTTTGGCGGTGTTGGGGGGACTGTGCACCTAGCAATGCCCATAGCAAGAAAGAGTAATAAGAATCAACAAAGAAGCATTGCCGATACTGATATGCATTCTGGAAAACGCAATAATGATTGCTAACCGGAAATCTGATTAGTGAAGTACTGATATTGAAATTGAACAGGTAAACAATAAGAAGAAACATCTTCTAATTTTGTGTAGGCTATAGCATTTCTGTCTGCTCACTAGTCAAACTTTCGCGCCATAGATGGAAAATCAACTAACCATCAAGAAGAACACAGCCCAACCTCCAAAGGCTCTTCCTATTTTCTCTCTCGGTTTCTCAAAACAGAGGAAATCAAACATAAAACAATTATCATGATCCAACTAGCCAGGAAGCTTCAATATGTAACCAATATAGAGAGCAAAAGGATGATACCAAATTCCGGAAAAGAAGCTACACCCCAATAATAAAAGACTCATCATGAAACATAAAAGAAGTTACAAGCATTTCTTTAAAATGAATTTTCAAGTAAGCAGTTAACCCAGATAAAGTATTAAAAGTGATACCTTGTCAATCATTGGATCACTACTAATTTGATTTACTGTATCCAGGGCCGGTGAAAGTTTCATATCATCATTGTCATTATCACTAGAATTGTTGGCATGCATCCTAGATTCTGCGAAAACAGACGTAGAAGTCCCATCACATTGAACACCTACACAACGATGCACTGTTGCAATACTGTCATCGCCACAGGAACTTGCAAGTTTATGCTCAACTAAGTTATAGGAAGTACGGGATCTCAAAAAAACCCGGCAGAGGACAAAAGAAGCCTGCAAAAGCAGGGAAGTGTTAGTCAGCATGGTTGCACATGTAATACAGAACACGGCTATAAGAGAACAAAATTTAACACCAACCTCACTCTCCCAACAACAACAACAACAACAACCAAGCCTTAGATGAAAGTTGTGTTTGGGATCGAAAGAAATGGAGAGAATGCATCCATGTGGATGACCTTACGTGATTCTTACTTTGGTTCATGTAGCCGACCCCAATATATTGGGACTAAGTATGGGCGGGGATGATAAAGGTACTAGCATATAAGCTTATCCTCTGCCCACAAATCTTTTAGGTCTTCTGGACTCGGACCAAACCATTTAAGAATCATAAGTCTATCGAACATGAAATATCTTGCATCCAGTTGGATACATAAATTTGGGACAACTCAAAAGAAAAATTAAGTAACAAACAAAGCACGGCATCAAGAAGCAAAAATGTCCATAGAGTACTCTATACTTTCTAATTTCTTTCTTAAGGATTCACAGAACCATTTCCTTTATACATATGAGCAAAGAAATATTTAATCTGCTCTGCATATATGATTTAGCCATAGGAATGTAAGTGTGTGTATACAGAAGACAATAACACAGAAAGAACAAATAAATAAGCAGGATGTAAAAGTTAATCCTATATCTAAGAACAACAACAATAACATAACTCATTAAGTCCCCAATTACGGGCGGGGATGGTAAAGGTACTAGCATATAAGCTTATCCTCTGCCCACAAATCTTTTAGGTCTTCTGGACTCGGACCAAACCATTTAAGAATCATAAGTCTATCGAATATGAAATATCTTGCATCCAGTTGGATACATAAATTTGGGACAACTCAAAAGAAAAATTAAGTAACAAACAAAGCACGGCATCAAGAAGCAAAAATGTCCATAGAGTACTCTATACTTTCTAATTTCTTTCTTAAGGATTCACAGAACCATTTCCTTTATATATATGAGCAAAGAAATATTTAATCTGCTCTGCATATATGATTTAGTAATAGGAATGTAAGTGTGTGTATGCAGAAGACAATAACACAGAAAGAACAAATAAATAAGCAGGATGTAAAAGTTAATCCTATATCTAAGAACAACAACAATAACATAACTCATTAAGTCCCCAATAATTGGGGGTACGGGCGGGGATGTATATGAGACAAACCTAAACTTTGGGTAGCTGCTACCGGAATACCAACGAAACAGTAGTCCCTTATACTGTTGCTACGGAATCATGCACTCAAATCAAAGTCAAAAGGCATTAGAGAGAAGGCAGGCTCAAGTTAATCCTATATCTAAGAACCAAAAAATAATATTCCTTCCGTCCCAAACTGAATGTACACTTTCTTATTCATTTAATAATAGTAATTATTATAACAGCAAAATGTATATGACATAGTAATACAGTTTCTGAACTATTCCAAGCATAGCAACTTAAAGATTCCTTCATTTTTTCCATAAAAGGAAGTGCTTTAACTACTCAATTAAGCTACTGACCATCTAAAAAATTATCATAAATGTAAAAGAAAGAAATCAATTATGGCGAAAAAGTAGAAATATTTTACAGTAATAATACCATGTTTTGATCGGCAAGAGCATATTCATACATAACCCAATCAGTCTTAACAGCGTTCTTCGGAGAATCACCCAAATAAAATACAAAACTATTTCTCTTCCCCGCCGCCGCAATTTTCCCGCCACCTCCAGTAGCAACCACATCCTTAACCCTACCTCTCTTTTTCCAATAACCACTACCAGCAACTCTTCTACTCCCTATTTGCCTAATTACCCTTCCTCCCATTCCCACATAACAGTACCAGTGACGCCGCCTCCCTCCCCTACCAAACCTAAAACAAGCAATTCCCGGCAAATTGAAAGGGTCAAAATTGTAAAGATCAATTTCTCTAATTACATCAATGCCATAATAATTACTTCCATTGTTTTTCGAATTAAGGTAATAGAAAACTAGCTGTTCTTCAGAAGGATAGAATCGGGCACCAGGCGGAAGCGAGCTCCATGGTGGGGGTTCATCCATGGATGATTTGGGTTTTTTTAGGAATTTTTGTACGGTGAATGAATGGGGTAAGGGTTTAAAAAATAGTGGAAATAGTAAATCTTGCTCATCAAGTTTGGGTTGAGATTGGATTCTGTCGGATCGGTGTACGTGGTCCCTGATTATTGTATTCAGTGTTCACCGTAGATTCTATTTCATTAGAATCATCCAAGTTATTTTGCAGTTTAGTCCTTGAAAGTTTGAATTAATTTCAATTTAATCAACCTTCGAAGATGATTGTCCTTGCAACCAATTCATTGACTTTTGGAATTTGGCACCAGTCAAAGGATGATGTTATTTACCTAAAAAAAGGAAAAAGAAAAAGCAAAAAGGATGATGTTACCTTCGACCAGTGGCAGAGCTATGAAGGGGTTCCAAGAATTTTCAAATTTTTTATATATTAAGTATATATATTCAATGGTTCAGAATAAAATAGATTTTTTTCTACTACGGCCCCCCTAAGAATTTTCAATTTTTTCTACTACGGTCAATTTTTTTTACTACGGTCCCCCCTAAACTTCAATCCTAACTCCGCCACTGCCTTCGACTCAAATTTCATGCTTGCATCTTCAACATCCATCAATCAAACAATATTCTAAGATAAGTCCTAATGCTTTCATAAAGAAGTTTATTTGATGTTATCATTCCTCCTTGTCATTTTATTTTTCTTCAGTGAATTAAGATTTCACAAAATTCAATGGTAAAAAATACTAAAATGTAAAAAATAAGCGTATTTGAATGTGATTGAAAAACATTTACCACTATCATTTACTCTCTCTAAGCAAGTGTGTATTAAACTAGGTAATTATAAGTATTTTGATTTTTATATAGCCGACTCCAATAACATGAAATTAAGACTTGATTGGTTATATCATTAGTATTATCAGGGCGAATACAACACGCAAAAAAGGGCCCTTGGCCCCTCATTTTTCTTAAAAGTATATAACGAAGTGCATATTATATTTATATGATATCAATTATTTAGTTGACCTCCCCATTTTATGGTATATAAAATTTTAGCCCCAAATATTTAATTTGTGTCCGCCCCTACCTAATTAATTATTGTTGTGTTGCATCAAACTAATCGTTTTTGAAGAAGATAAATTATGGGATTAAATCGAAGACAATAGTTTGAACTGAATAGTTTAGTCCCAAGAAAGAAGTATTTGATTTAGGTCTACAAAATAGTCATGCAGACTTGTGAGAAACCTACTCGAAATGGGCTGAACTCTTCGTATGACCCAGTACAAACCTACTCGGAACGGTCGAGATAAACGTGTGGACAATCAGTTGATACTACGCGATTAATGTATCATTAATCATAGCTAAAGTACAATGAATTGTTGGGAGCCAGGGGCTTTGCCTGAGTTCATTTGAGAAAGGGCTTTGTAAACTTCCGGACCTAAAATCGAGCAGTTGGATGTCTCAATAGTGCAACTGAGGAAACCTCCAATCATGTGATGTGGTGAGCAAGAAGAGGGAGGAGGAGGAGCAGGATATAGATAGTTTCTCTGTCAGGACTACTTGATCATTCTCCATTCTCCAATCTAAGCTTCGAATCCTACCCATCTTTGAGCCACTTCTTTCTAGCCTCTTGTTCCTGAAGACTTCAGAGGTCCAATCTTGTGTAGCCGTTTACAAAAAGAGGAATAATCAAGTTCAAAAAAGAAGTCTGATATATCCTATTCAAACCAAACACTAGAAGTTTCAAATAAACACCCACAACAACAAACAAGAGGAATAATCAAGTTCAAAACAAGTCTGATATCCTATTTAAACCAAACAATATCCTGATAAAAATAAATAAACAATACTAGTCAAAAAATAATTCAAAACCCTAAATATTTATGCAAAACAAAAACTCAATTCTAGAATTCTAGTGCCTCCAATAACAAAATGGTTGATTCTGATGGTATCAGAACCACATGGTACTTTTTTCATTCAATAATCACTTCCTGCGCTCAGGAAACAACAATGTTGTCGTTGAGGGACAGGGAAGCAAGTTGGTCAGCGGGGCTATTTCCTTGCTGAACATTACGCAGAACATCCATGGCCTCGGCAACTTTTGCTTTCAGAGCATCAGGTGATTCTAGTAGATGCAGAACCTCCGTCTGGTCCATCTCCAGAAGCATGCCCGTCACTTTGGCAGCATGCTCATGCTCAAGCTGATCAACAAGTGGGTAGAGATTTTCACCCAACATCTGCAGCGATTCACATAATGTCACAAACGATAACATAAATGGGCAACAATAATCAAGCAACTGTGTATAGGGAGGAGCTTACACTTCGCTGTGCCCCGGGAGATGCATTTGCAAGTGCAGATGCTAGTGCTGTGACTGGGATAGGCTGAGCAATGGGAGCATCTCGTGGAAGCATACCGCCCATGTCATATGGTACAGAAAGCATGCCTCCCCCAACACCTGGCATCGGGACATCAGGGACGTTGCGACCAGGTGGATACCTATGCATACGTCCCCTCGGCATCAACTGAGAAGAAGATAAATGTTACACTCTTTATTAGAGGGGGGAAAAACTCTGCAAGTTTAATAACAAAGAATCAACCAACCTGCTGCTGCATCATTGGTACTGGCTGCTGAGCAGGCTGCATAGCTCCAGCTCCACGCCTACCGCTAGGGCGCTGAGCTTGCTGCATACCCAATGGCATGGGGATGAAGTTCGGGAAAGGAGCTCCCGGTCGCATCCCAGGCACAAGCTGTTGTTGATAGCCAAATCCAGCCTACAGATAATCTCGAACTTGAGATAGTTATTTGAAGTCAAAAGCAATAACAATTACTGGTGAGAGCATGCCATATAAATATGTAGATATAACTAAAATAATGGATTAGGATCATTGCCCCAGAAAAATTGCAAGTGAGAATTAGAAAGCAATAACAATGACCGGTGAGAGGATGCCATATAAATATGTAGATATAACTCAAATAATGGATTAGGATCATTGCACCAGAAAAATTACAAGTGAGAATTTAGAAAGCAACAGAAACTATCTTAATATTAATATAATATGTTGTTCGTTAAATTCAATTTCAACCCATGCTCCAATTCTCATAGCTTAACAGTTCATGATGATTGAATCTGTTCAATATCTAAGCATGCATTAAGAGTACGAAAAAAGAAACAAGTGCTAAGCTGAGTTTTTTGAGATTAAGACACTACGATTCGAATAAAACAAATGGAACAACTTAATAATTTTAAAAATCCATCCAGAATTACATTTGAAAACACTGCAGTGCAGGCAAGCTGCAGAACCTTTTACATGTACAGAGATAATAAAAACGCTTCAGCCGATCTAGAACCAACCATCCCCCCCAGGCCCCCCGCTACACTCCCCAAACTAACCCTATGTCTCACTCAGCAATTAACTTTTCAGCGATATCAGAACATCAGCTCAGGAGGCAGATAAGAGACACTAATGATTAAGAATTTGCAATGCCAAGATTACTTGAAACTTGGACAAACATAGAGGCAAAATGTTTACCTGTGGAAGTATAGCAGGGGGACCTTGCCCATAGAATAGTTGCTGTCCCATGCCGGGAGCACCTGGAGGGTACATTGGCATGCGTGGAGCCATTGATGGAGAAATAGCAACAGGCCTCATCTGAGCAAACTGAGCCTGCAACGAGATTAAACTAAAAAATTGTACATGATTCAAATACTGGAAATAGATTGTAGAAGAGGGAAAACTCCAGAAATCACTTAACCTGTAATCTTGCCCTCCTCTCCTCTTTCCGCTGAGCCAATGCAACATAAAGCGGCTTGTTAACAACCATCTTACCACTCATCTCCGAAAGCTGTAAATAACAAAGGAGAACGGTATCAGTAACAGTATCAGCCTCGCTTGCTCTCTGTCAGAGAGACACAAAGATAGTTTAGTATCATAGTCTCAATCAGTGACTCACAGCTCTGGAAGCTTCTTCAGGAGTTGAGAAAGCAACAAATCCAGATCCTCTGCTGATGCCACCAGTATCCCGCATCACCTGATACAGCACCAACCAGAGTTGACCCAACACATTGACACTATAGATCAACTAAAAGTATAAACGATGCAAGGAAAAGGAAAGAGCAGTTGGACAAAACATCTTTTAAAATACTTTTTCAAAAAGAAAATTCAATTGTATACCTTGCATGAAGTTATAGTACCATAATCAGAGAACAATTCCTTAAGTTTTTCATCATCAATGCCGTCGTCCAAGTTCTTCACATACAAATTCACTCCTTGATATTTGTCTACAGCTTCCTTGGCAGTTTGCTCAAACTTACTTTTTAGATCTTGCTCCCTTTCAGATTTCTTCTGGGCTTTCCCAACATACCATTCCTTATCTTCAAATTTCTTTCCATTCAATGCCTCGACAGCTTTAGCAGCATCGTCTGCATTCTCAAAGTTAACAAATCCAAAACACTTTGATTTTCCATCTGCATCCTTCATAACAACTGCACTGGTAATCATCCCATACTCCCCAAAGGTTTTCTTCAGGTCCTCATCCGTGGTGGAATCAGATAAATTTTTCACATAAACATTGTTGAATTTTGTCTTACTCGTAGCAGTGTCTCTTTCCTGCCTATGAAGGAAAGGCCCGACATAGACTTGTTTATCATTGATAAGCATACCATTAAGCTTATCAATTGCACTTTGAGCAGATTCTGCATTATCAAATTGCACAAATCCATATCCTTTGGAATGGCCATTACCGTCGGTAGCTATCTTGCATGAAAGAATGTTTCCAAAACTTGAGAAGGTATCATGCAACGCTTTATTGTCAATTGACTTGTCCAAGTTCTGTACAGGAATCAAACATACACAACTATAACTGAAGAATTCATACCCGAAGGCCGAAATCATAAATAATTTTTACAGATCCTCGAATCATAGATTTTTCTAAATTCCAATTTCAATTGAGAAATACAAGTTACAGGCATTATTCACTTGAAGATAATTTTACAGCCATCCATCGACAAAAGAAGTGCACGATGAAAAAATGGACCTACTCATCGAACCACAGGCAAAAAATTCATAAATGTAATTTTGAGTTGAATAAATACCAAACTGGATTGTGCTCAATATGACAACCCCAATGCAACCAAAACAGGCTCAATTAGTTGAGAACTGGTTTACGTTAGTGGTTACCTTGATAAAGATATTTGCTGTACCACTCTTCCGGATGCTCGGGTCACGATGAGAATACATGATTCTTATGGACTTGCTATTAACAGGAGAGAAGTTCAGCACATCCATTGCCCTGGCAGCTGATATCCGCAAGAACAAAGTCTTAGAGGGCATAGAATAAAGTTGGGGGAAAAAGAAAGGATCAGAGTATACTCAATAGACAAAATAGCTACAATGAAAATAAACCGTCAGGTTAACACAGGAAATAATTTGGACTAGTAAGAGGAAAACTAATACGGATATCCCTCCAAAGAATTAGAATACTGAAAAAATAGCTATGGTTCTATGTAAAACAGTGGCATCCTGGCTATCTTTACGCTCAAAGACATTTACTTTCTTAGCTTCTAATAAAGACCTTTAAACGAATTAATTTTTAGTAGCAACCTTAGTGTCCCCTAAAAATAATTAAAGAATGCATTCTGAAAAACTTTGGAAACATATTACAAACAGGAGCCAAAATCAAACTACACTAAATTCTATTCCAATTCTCAATAAACAGCTCTGTAAAGTGTTCTCCAAATGAAGGTAAACATAAACATTAAAAATCCAACACCAGCAATACCATCACCATCTGATATACTAAATACTAGTTTTTTTTTCCCTGATGTGGATAAATCAGGACCACGTGGTCCATATCAGAAAATTTTCTTAGTTAATTTAATTTATTCCCAAACACCAACTCCACCCCCTCTCCCTATAACAAGGGCAATGTTAGAAAACATTAAAAGCTTCATTAAAAACGAAATCTTTCACCACATTCCGTAGAATTGTTACCCAAACGATCATAGAACATCATTGCATGTAAGAAAAATGTCATCATTACTCAAGAACCCTAAATGCTACAAACTTTCAATTCAAAACCTCAAAAAGTTATAATTTTTTTTCAATTAAAACCCCCTAAAAAAAGTGACGATCGCAATTCTAAGTCCAGGAATAAATCCAATAATAGATAATCAGTGAAACTAGGCAATTATCAACATAAAACAACAATGCAACTGAATATCCTAAAAATAACAATTCTCACCATCCTGAGGGTTGCTGTAGTTGACATAACCATAGCCTAAAGAGCGGCGAGTAGTAAGGTCTCTACAAACCCTAACGGAAACAACTTGCCCAACCTGACTGAACAATTCATACAACTGCGAGTCAGTCACATTGGAGTCCAGGTCTCCGACGTAAAGCGAAGTCGACGGGAACTGATTTCCTCCTGCAGCAGCCGCACCACCGCCACCAGGCGCCGCCGGTACCCCTCCATTAGGCCCCGCCGTCACTGCCGCACTTTGTACCTGTATCTGTGCCATTTCAAACCCTCACCTTCCCTTGTAAAATTACCAAAAAAACCACCACTTAATTTTTTCCTTTTTAATAAAATTCTTCAATTTCCCTCTCTCCACTTATAAATATTATAGTATTAGAATCAAAGAGATGATTTACTGCTATAGAAAAAGTTTAAATGTTTTTCTAAGGTAAATTAAGGAGGAGAGGGAAGGGTAAAATAGGAATAAAAACGACGGAGATCCGAACTGAAGAGTAATAAAGGAGAAATTTTTGGGGTTTTTCTTTTCTTTTTTAAGGAATAGGGAGGGCAGAAGGGACTGCACCGCAACCAGGGAAAAGAAAACACTCGGGTTTATATAAATGGAGGAAAACCCTAATAATGTTGGGGGGTGGGGGGATATCATTCTTAGTTAAATCTGCGCCGTTGGATTAGGATTCAAGCCTACTTGGCGGTTACAGATGTTCTGCATGCGCCTTGAGATTGTCTCTGATCACTACACGTGGACCATGCTTCTAATGACGTGGCGGAATCTGATGCATTGTGGACCTAGATTTCTTCCTTTTTTAAAATTTTTATTACTTTTTTCCGGCAGTCAGTTGCAAAATGAAATTTGATATCTTTATGCCATAATCTTTTTCCGATTATGAAGTGTAAATAAGCACAAACAAAGAATATTTGATAAAAAAATTTAAAAATATTATGTGATAAAAATGATTGACCAAGAAAGGTGGGGAAAACGGTATAGTACCTTAGGATTAGGAGAATAATTGACCGAGAAAAATGCCATAAGGACTTTAATTTTATTTAGCAACAATATGAATTTAGTTGAATTTATATGTTTATTATCTCTTGTATAACATTAAGTTTAAAGGATATCAAAAAAAAAAAAAAAAGTTTAAAGTAGTTACTATATCATCATGCTTCCAAAGTTATTATTTTTTTTAAAAAATATATATTTATTTATTAGAGGAGGGGATATATCTATTAAAAGAAACCGTAGATTCAAGAAGCGGGAAGATAATTCGAACTCATGACATCTATGTAATGAGACCTCAGTCTTGACCATTAGACCAATGCCTCGTTGGCACTTCCAAAGTTATTTATAAGCCAATCAAACTCTACAAAAATAGTTTGGTAAAAAAATATTTGAATACCGATATAAAAGAATTTACTCGTAGCTTATAAACTTTTCAAGGTACAATTACTACAAATGTGAAACAACCCATCATATAAAGTAATACTCCCTTCATTCCCATTTAATTGTCGTTTAGGAGTTTTATAGGTATCCAAATTAATTATCGTTTAAGTTTCTTTTATTAGTTGTCAATAATTTATTCCAATTATACCCTTGACATTTCTTTTATTTTCCTATTTTTTCCTTTCTATTTTTATGCTATAGAAGTGAGAGAGAGAAAGGGTAATATTGAAACTTTCGGTGAAAATGATAAGTTTTTTAATTTTCTAAAATTGACTAAAGAGTCTTATATTTAGGAATGGAGGGAGTATTATTTTTTTATCTTTCCTTAAAAGGTATTTGGATGATTTTTTTATTATTCTTTTCTTTGTTTTGGTTAGAAAATGGGAGGAGAATTTTAAAGATTAGATTAAACTCTTGTACTAGTTGTTTACTATAATTGATATTTGCTCATATTGATTCATTCTGCAATATTTAAAGTTTTTTTTTTGTGAAAAAGGAATTTGTATTAATAATATGTAAAACAAATTAAATATTTAAAGAAACAAAGTTCTTCTTACCACTTGAAAGGTAACATCAATCTATCTCCAGTAAAGTTACCAAAGAGTAATTAATATCTATCTCCATTCTTTTTTGTTTTTCTTGTTATTGAACAAATCAAACAGAGAAGAGAATATTACGCAGGTCAAGAGGAATTTGTTTCTTTTACCAATTAATTATAGCATGTTTATTTTTAATTTTTAATGGATATATTGATCTGTTCAGTGGAAGTACTACATTATAGTGTTAGTTTACCGATTTATAAAGGCCTTTGATTTTGGATAAAATTGTCCTTATTGGTTAAATTCTGCCAATCGAATGATTTTTTTAAGGTAGGTAATCAAAATGGTTTCATTAATAATGAACAAAAAAGACGTGTTAGAAGTCGTAAATAGATATTACTCGAATAAGCTATCAATGACAAAGGTTGTAGGCTTGCAAACGGGTCGGGTTTAAACTCGTATTCGACTCGAATCCGAAAAAATGGTTAAGATTCGGTAGAATTTCAAGCCCATATGCGCGCATCCGAATTCGAATCTGTATACGACTAATAAAACGGTTACCGATCTGAAATATAAAAAACCGTATCCGTTAGATCCGGATCTGTTTATGCATATATATATATATATATATGATTTTATTAACCTTTGGATCAGTTCACAATTTGCAACGGTTCTGAATATTTATATTGAATATGATCGAAATTCTAGTTATGTATTTTTTTAAAATTTTGAACTTTGAAAAGTATTATAATTATGGATTGTATTCTACATAACCTTTGGATCAGTTCACAATTTGCAACGGTTCTGAATATTTATATTGAATATGATCGAAATTCTAGTTATGTATTTTTTTAAAATTTTGAACTTTGAAAAGTATTATAATTATGGATTGTATTCTACATAACCTTTGGATCAGTTCACAATTTGCAACGGTTCTGAATATTTATATTGAATATGATCGAAATTCTAGTTATGTATTTTTTTTAAATTTTGAACTTTGAAAAGTATTATAATTATGGATTGTATTCTATTTCGTAGAATTATTTGTGGATTGTAGTATAATTGTGGTGAAATAACGTCTAATATGTAAGATTATTAGATTAAATAAGTTCATTTTTAATCAGCGAAAATAGAAAAACAAAAAAGAGGAGAATTAGACTTTTTTAAATGGGTTTTACCGGATCCGGAATGGACGGATTTGATAACATATATTATAGATCCGTTCAGATCCGAATTCGTATTCAGTAGAAAAAGTTAAAAATGAATTTGGATCTGCAATAGACAATTCCGTATTCGTTTATATCCGTTTGCAGGATTCTGTAAAAAAAAAATGCAGTGCTAGGCCCATCATGCGGAAGGGAATATTTGGGCCAGTCTTTCTAAATAAGGGAGATTGGGCCGTTTTTTTAATATGTTATATCTACATTGGTCCACTTAAAACGCAAGTTGTTTTTTTTTTTTTGTAGAAAAAAGTTTGGGTGGGTACGACTTCGGTCAATACCACGAGTCAGGGTATGTCCTAAAGACCATATATCGCTTATAAGGTTACTTACAGATCACCCACCAATACAACCCTCACATTGGTAGCGGGAATTGAACACTTGACATTTGTAAGGACGTTCATCATTTAAACATCTTCTTAAATATTTAATAAGTCTTATTTCAGTTATACATACTTCCATTAACTTACCAACTGAGCTAACTTGTGTTGGTAAAATGCAAGTTGTTAATTATCACATTTTTAGCCTAAAAATATGAATAAAAGAATAACTAATATCTTTTCTTCGAGGAGAAAAGTAACTAATACTATCTTGCTTTTACATTTGCACATAAATAAACTAATCAATTGTTAAACAAATTAAAGGACTTATGCTCCTTCAGTTTCTACCAGGTTAACACATAAAACCTTTCCATGCATGCATATAGACTACAAAAATTGTATGTCCTCAACTGATGTCTTCATATCATTATCAATCACTAATAATTGTTTATGTGAATACTTCAATTATACTTGTTCAGTCGTAATTATTTACAATTATCAATTAGCTTTTCTTCCTCTCAATTCTCTTAATTTTGGAATAATAACGTGGAATTTAAAAGGATATACACGTTACGAATTCTGAATAGTTGACACACATGCATAAACATCAATGAGGACATAAGATTTTTCCCCATATAAACCTAATATCTTTTTTTCTTTCTTTCCTTCTGGCATCCATATAGACGTGTGAGTCTGGGCATGACATTGTCCCATGTAACCGGCCCCATACTCTCTCTCACATAAAATTATTCAGGACCCACGTGTATTTATGTCCCATATGTCCCATTAAAACTAAGGCTGTCAAGATCGTAATTTTGACTCGGAACGGAAGGGATCTCAAAAATCGTAAACACGAGGATCGTAGCACGGATCGGAAGATCCAACAAAACTATTAAAATAATATTTTATGATAAATTTAAACCAATATTTTATGATAAAATAATATTTTTCCTTAGTTCTTATTAATCTTGCACCTATAACAATTATTAATAGTAAGATTTTATTTTCTCAAATGTATTATAGAATTTTTTTACATTAAAAATCATAACAAATGATTAAATCACTAATTAGTAACTTCATGATTCACTAACTAATTAAATCACAAGCAAAAGAAAAAGTAGAGAGGGATTTCTCACATTAAAACAAATTTTTATTATGTTGTCGGGCCAGAATCTAAAAAAAAAAAATTTGAAAAGAGACAATATTGAATCGTAACGGATCGTACGATCGTACGATCCAACTCTGATGCAATTTTTAGTGCGATTTAACTCGATTTATACTCTTTGGACGATCCAACTCGCGATTTTGACAACCTTTATTAAAACCGTCCCATACAAGAATTTTCCCATATATAGACCCAGTGTTGGAATTCTGGTTATCATTAAATGGATTCCGTTGTTACTTTATACGTTATTTTAACTATTAACTAAACAATTATCTTCAGATTACTAAAACTATAAAAAAGAACTCCAAAATACTATTGGTTAAGAAAAATCTCTTTGGAAACATCAAATCATTTCTCTACCAAAGAAGAATTTTATACTTGACCTCACTAGATCTCAAATATTTAAAATTTGGGCTGCTTTTCTTTTCCCACCAAAGCCACATCTTTTATTCTCTTTTCTAATTTTATAGAACTCCAAAATCATAACTACAATATTCTAATTTGACCCCACTAAGCACTAATTCATGTATAATATTTTGAATGTTGATACCTTAACGGGGAAGGTGGGATATTATGAGCATCTCCAATGGTCCTGACTCACTCTTAACTTATATCATATGTTAATAGGAGTCTCATTCTACATATATAGGAGTCTAATTATGTAATTAAAAAGTGAGATCGGGAATAATGAACGGGTCCATCTCCATTTTTCCTAGTTTAACGGCATAGCTTGCTTTATCAGAGTCATAAGAGAAGACATAATTAGCTCTATAATTTAGTATCAAAATCAAACTACTACTATTGCATGAAAGAGAAACACAATCATCTCCTTTCGAATACTGAACCATAAAATATTTGCAGAGGTGGGCATAGGACAAACAAGATTCAAGAAAATTGTATGGTAAAGCCGCCTTTGTGAGGCCAGTCCTTTAAGGACAGCTCCATGTCAGAGTGACTTATTTAGGGTATACAGTGTATCGAATGTATCTGAAAATGTAAATATATACAAAATAGTGCACATAATACAACCGCACGCAACTGTGCGACCCTAGTTCCAGGTGAGGAAAGAAGACGTAGGTTCGTGGACTTCAGTGTCCTTCTATATTCTGTTTCTTCATCACTTTTAACCTAAAAAGCTTTGATAACAATGTGCAAAATAGTCAAAAGAATCGCCCACAAGAGATTGGAAAAAGGAGAGATATGTTAGTAACATTTTCCAAGAGATCAGACAAAGTCACCAAACATACTTATATTTTTTTCATGTTAGGAATAAGGTACAAAGATACAACAGCCTTGTCTTTCTTTCTTTCCCGAAACAAAGAAAGAAAAAAAAAAAAAGCAATAAAAGTACATGATCGATGAAAGCAAATTACAAAGAAAGTAAGGAAAATTCAATCATAGTGGGCTGGCTCCAATGCTCCCTCACATGAATTGAGCGTAGCCCATGTGGGTTACGATCAATTCATGTGAGGTTTTGTGAGAACGGTTCCAAAAGGACGGTATTATGATGGAGTGACCCAGAAAGTAAAGGCTAGAGTGAGAGGAAGATAAAGAATTCTAATGGTCTTAAAGTCTGAAAAACTTCTTCATCTGTTCTCCGGGTGCAATGGAAATAGTTCTAGTGTCCTATCTGATTCCTCCTCCTCTCTAAAGAATTTCCTTTCGTCTTCGAAGCATTCGAATGTCCAGGACCTGCACTTTCTCTTATATGGACTATCTTCTTTCCTCCTAAGATCTCCCTACCAGAATTTTTACATTAAAAGAAAATCAGACATATTTGTTTTTAGTAAAAGAATCACGTTCATGTATGTCACCACACAATGAACGCTGCCGTCCTCAATTCACGACTGACGAGTCCTTGTACCATATTTTGACAATAGTGAATTGAGGACTTTAATATGACTATAGATCTTGTAATACATCTTATATTAGATGGTCTTATACACTAAATCACATGAATTTATTATGTCCCGATGATATATTGATACATGTAGAGTAATATTATTAGCTTGTATGCTAGAAAATTCAGAGGTATTAATGTTCATATATGAGGATATGGACCTGTTCCATATAATAGAATTGATATATAAATATGGATAATGTTGATGAGACATACCCTTATGTGATCTTGTGTTATAGGATCCGGGATGGTGAGGGAAGTTGGCCTGGGACTATGATTATTAAGAGAAAGAGTATTACGCTTCTGCTTCTGTCTCTCGCGTGCTTTGTGGTTTTGGAACCAGTAAAATACATTCTTGCCCTCTATCTTCCCGTACTTACTAAGCTGTACAGTGATTTGCTCAATTTGTTGAGCATTCGGGGTCCGCATTCCCCCTCTGTACAACATTTCTAGTATTCCTATTTGTTCTTGCGTCGGATTCCACCTTGTTCCGCCAGGGTGTGTATCAACCTGCGTGTTAGTAACAATTTTAAAATGCGTTCTAAATTTAAAATATTTGTGTCTAATTTCAAAACAGAACACTGTGCAATACACTTAAAACGAGTTATGGTCTCCTAGAGTTCAAACTCTTTAAAAGGAAAGGACAATCAAAGTACTAAAGTTAATCATTTAATGTTGTCTCGTTTCATGTAGCTTCGCATGCCGTAACTTAACCCCTACATTTACATTATTTCTTAAACTAGAATCATCATCATACCGTTTTCATTTAATATTTCCCTTTTGAGTTTCATGCATGCAATGTGCCATGTTAAGGAACCCTACAAGAAGGGGAGCCATATTGGCCGATTTTTTTATAGCAAAGGGACCTAAAAATTCATAATTAAAATCCAGGAGCTAGAAGCACTTAACAGGGAGGATCTGGAAGTGAGAAGTGGCGGCTGCCCCAACATTTTCTCTATGCTAAATTTTAATAGATAAAAAATAATGTTTGATATTTATTTCGATCACAACATATAGGTTTTAGATTTGCCCTTCCTGACCTTAACGACTCCCCAGGGCAAAAACAGACCCGTGATTTCAATATAAGTGATTATACTTACTTGAGCTGATTCTCTCTTATCATCTGGAGATCCAAGCTTTCTAGGGCCACTTTCAGGTCTAATGAAGCTCTTGAGGTCGAAAGGGGCGACGCTGACATCAGCGTCGTCGCTATTAGAGCTATGGTGGTGGAGCTTGGGAGCAAGAGGGCGTAAACGCTTGCACCCAAGCGTGAGGGAGGGTGCTTCGTGCTCCCAGAATCCACGTGCGAACTGATGAACTTTCATGCTTCCGCCCATGGGTGGAAATTTGATGATAAAAGAGTTACAATTATATAGAGAGAAGGGGATGAAAGAAAGGGAAAGCAAAGGAAAGTGGGAAATGAGACCAAATGATTAAGTGAGGTTGACTAATTCAGATTTCCATTTTTTTTTTTAAAAAGAAAGGAGAAAAAGTGATCCCAATAGTGAGAGAAAAGTGATCATCTAAAAATCTATAATTGTATGAATGTGTACAAAATGAGCGTGCGGGGGGAGATGAGCAGCATGTTATATGCATTGTCAATTCTCATCTAACACATTCATTAATTAGTGTTTAAGGACAATAGTGGGCAATTATGGACGACACCAATAATACTGGTCACATACCTCTTTCACATTTTACAAATATTTAAGATGGGATGTGTGCAATTGGCCCAATTTTTTATTTTATTTTGGGTTTAGACTACCAATCTCTAAGTTTGACAGACCTGATTAATCTGGATTGAGTGCCGCAGAGGCCCAAAATGTGGCGACCTTTCCAACATAAATAACTTTATACAAATGCAATGGGCGCGGTTTGAACCCTAATCATTTTTAAGGGAGGAGGAGCCCCCATCAACTCTACCACAATAAATGTTGGGTGTAACTGACTCAGCTTACTAGTAGGACTATGAAAAATTATGTGAGAGTTAGGGAGAGATTTTCAGAACTATAATACCTATCCACTTTCCTTTTGCAATTGTCTAGTATATTGATATTCTACAGGTAATAATACCGTGTGCATCCATATATATGTTCTCATTCTGCATTAAAAAAGAGATCCGTATTGAATGAATTCAAGATTTTTATTTACAAATAGATGAATTATAAACTAATTGAGTTATTGTCTTGTTAAAAAAATGTAGAATGAGAAGAAAAAAAAGTGATAGTTGGCTAGTCTAATCAACAATAGGCATTGGGCGTGGTTTTGTTTTTCTCCCCCTCTACTTTCATGATAAGGTGTCCATGCTTTTCGGTGGCCTCTTTAGCTCTCTCTTCCAAACTTTTTCACTATAAAGTTTTCGGGAGGGAATGAAAAAAGATTCCTCCAATCCTAAAACTTGAAAATGGGAATTCTTTACCTTTCTAAGATACGGATTTGGCATTGGGTGTAAGAAGAACTGAATGCCGGCTTTAAGTGGGTAGAACATGTTGAAATAAACAAAGCACGTAATTTGTAAAGTTATAATACTAATAAATCAAACGTGACGGTACAGAGAATAATATTTAATGATATTTGTTAAAATTACTTTGCATATTTATTTACTAAAAGTTAGGTCAAACTCAAATACATATATTTTAATACTGTAGTATTTTGGGAATAGTCGTGTATTATTATATATTTGGTTTGTCTATTATTTTTTCCCTCCCTTATTTTTATTTATTAAGAATTTAATGAGTTGTTGTATAATACTAATAAATCAAACCAAATCTACTTGATAAGTCATGGCAGTATCTTTCTTTTTCTTTTCTCTTTTTTGGAACTATTTGGTCCAATTTCCAAAATAGTATAAATCCACCTCCTCACTTTTCATCCTTTTTTTGTACACACAATGCCAACAAGCACTAATTTAATTAATATTTATGTATATATGTTGTTTAATTATTACTAATATATAAACATTATTATCTGTCACATAAATGCGATTATTTTAATTAAATATGGCATCTTTATGTGATTGTGATCTTGCTTGTTTTATTGTTTGTTTTTTGTCCATATCTCTTTTTTCTCCACTTCTTTTCTTAGGCAATATTGTGAGAATTTCAGGATCCATTTTTTAATGAGGATTTATGTAAAAAGTCAAAAGAGAATGGAAATTATTTCAATTGAGATTATCTTCTATAATTGCTAAAGAACAACCTTATTTGGTAATATTAGAACCAAATATGACAGGTTTGTTACGTTTATGTTGACATTTATTGTATAATATTGTCTCTATTTCGATGGCTACCTCAGTGTGGAAGCAGAGAAAGAATCCCTTTACAATGAAGTTTCATAATCAACACAACTAGATACACATTTAAAGATAACAAGCGAAATTGATGAACGATTTAGGTGAAAAAAAAAAAAAAATCTATTCCATTGTGTTTCCTTAATCTAGTTTTCGAGTGTGATGTTCATGCGGATAGCATTTAATCTCGGAATAAGATGGAAAAGAATTCAAGTCTAGGGCGTGATCTCTCACAAAATTTAACATTTTACAAAACTTAAAACGTTTTATTTTCAAATTAGAAATTATCTAAATAATGAAAAGAATAGATATTAGTAGAATTCAAAACATCAAAGACTACTTACTATTTTAAAACAACTATAATTTTTTTCAACCTAGGTTGAGAAATTAAGAAATTAGCAATAGTTGCATGTAGAGGTCGTTGCCAAATTAAATTTGCAACCTTCTTAAGGAAAAACAAATCTCATATGATGAGTCCACTGTTTTGATTTGAGAAGATTGAGCAGATAATTAATTGATTCAAAATTTTGACTCCACCGCACTTGACAAAGTGATCCAACGTTAAATTTTGTCCACAAATTGAGAAAACAAATCTTTGGTATAGGACTCTCATGTCTTGTCAATGTTATCATACTCTTAGCATATGGGATTTTTTTTCCATGTATTGCATGCATTTGATTGCGTTTGAAATTGTACACCATATACACACATGATCATTCAGGGAAAAAAATGAAAATACACACAAGATCACACTTTATTAGTGATGATGAACGCCAACCTTCGTTAGAGTAGCTGACAATGTGATGTGACATTCAGTCAGTATGTTGTGTGATTGAATCTCCCCAAATATTTTTTGTTTATTATATAAAAAAAAAAAAACTGATGATGAACAAAATGGAAAAGAAATTTTGTTTGGCTATTGACACGCAGTTTTTTATTAATCGTTATGCTGAATCAACTTTATTGAATTCTTATCTTTTCCTAATAATTATGAGAATTTATGAATAATTGACAAGCTTTTTAGCTGACCAAACTCCTGAATTAATATATCACTAGTTCAAGAACTTCAATCTCTACGATTCTTTATAATCCACTGAGAGGTAATTCTAGCTGGTAGGAAAATGGTCCGATTCTTGTGTCACATTGTCACATGTTATTTTCTTTCAACCATAAAACTTAAAAAGAAAAGGTAAACCCGTACAAAAAATATGAAACACATAACAGTTTTCAGTCCTAATTTTTTTTTAATTTTTTTTATTGGACCTCACCAGAGGAGGTCGACCTCATCAGAGGAGGAGCCTATGTAGGGCGGATAGAAGCCCGGCTGAACGGGTGCCCCTTGAGGGGAGTAGTAGTAGTAGGTGTCCCGTGAGGGGAGATGTAGAAGTAGAAGCCCCCGTGAGGGGAGTAGTAGAAGCCCGACTGAGCGGGTGTCCCATGAGGGGAGTATAGGGGAGTAATAGTAGCCCGACTAGCGGCTGCCCCAAGAAGGGGAGTATAAGAACCCACACAAGAAGAACCAAGAATAGGAAATTAAATATTTCCTTTGTGTGAGCTGGATATCGAACCCATAACCTCTTGGTTGTGGGCAGGCCATCTCCCCACTGGGCTATGGACCTTGCGATAACAATTTTCAGTCTTATGAACGAATTAGAGGATGAAAAAAATAAAGAACGGACAAATCATTAAAACCCTAGTAATGAAGGAAAATTCTGATATGAGACAAGTCTATTTAGACTTTGTGGTGTAAAATTAGCCATATCATTACATGATTATCTCTTAATGCATTATGTAATGATGTGACTGATTATTAACTATAAAATTCATCCGACATGATCCATATCAGAATTATTGAGTAATGAATGGTCCTTGACTCATTGCACTTGCAAAACGAGGTGATCTTCCCACCTTGGAAGAGTCGAACACATTTTCAAGGGGTTGATGATACCAAATATTGAAAAACCCAGATTAGAATCTGACTCCTTAATTTTTCTCGTCCTAACGTAAGCGGACCACAACTGATTGTCTGATGGAAGCCCCCATCAATCACGACAAAGATCATGTTATCCTCGTTTCTCTCTGTCTGCTTTCCTTCTATTTTATGGATTCATCATTTTGTACCTAATCTAATAAGGTTTTCTTTCTACTAAAGGCGTGTTTGGAACAACCGGACAAGAATTTTTCAAAACTAGACCATTTATAAGTATGGTACTAGTTTATTACAATTATGTTATATATTAGGCACTCTCCAGGAGGAGGTCAGCCTCACCGAGAGGAGTAGTAGTAGAAGCCCGGCAGAGCGGGTGCCCCCGTGAGGGGAGTCGTAGAAGTCCCGTTTTTTGAGCGGGTGTCGTAGAAGAGCCCGTTGAGCGGGTGCCCCCGTGAGGGGAGTCGTAGAAGTCCCGTTGAGCGGGTGTCGAGTCGTAGAAGTCCCGTTTTTTTGAGCGGGTGTCGTATAAGGACCCCGAGAGGGGAGAAGTAGATGACCTCGTTGAGCGGATGTCGTAGAAGTCCCATTGCGCGGGTGCCCCGTGAGGAGTAGTAGAAGTCCCGTTGAGCGGGTGCCCCGTGAGTGGTGTATAAGACCTCACACAAGGGAACCCAAAGAAATGACAATTAAATCATTCCCCTTGTGTGAGGGAGGTATCGAACCCGGGACCTCTCGGTCCCGGGCCAAGCACTTGCCCACCGGGCCAAAGCACTTGATGATAACCGGACAAGAATTCCATTCCAAATTGATCAAAGAATTTTTTTACTTTGTTTCTTTATTTTATTTCATAAATAATTCATATTTCTTTTATGAATTTCAAGAAAAAGAAAATCTCAAATGTAGATTATGTCCAATTTCATCTTATTACTGCAAAAGGTCTACGGAGATTTTATTTTTACTCATTTATTTGTGAGAAATAGGGGAATTTCATTTAAATAATGTTTGGTTTCGAATACATAATTAATTTTTTGGGTCTACATGCCACTATAGGTACCTCTGTAGTGGCGAATTTAGAGAGGTCTGCGTCCATTCTCGATATTTTTTATTAAAAAATGATTTCTTTTTCAATGTATAAAAAATGATTCTGAAAGTAGTTTTTGTTAAAAAACATCATTAATTTTGACGAAATGCGTTGCATGCATGTGCTCTTTTTATCTGTAAAATTAGCTAACAATGCAAATTATAATTATGAGCTCAAGTACTATATGCTGTTTGATGATCAACTAGAATTGGGACACGTGCAAAGGAGATCAATGAATGGATTCCTTAATCATTTTCTTTCTGCTGCTTCCCCCTTCCCACTTTAGAAAGTGTAAAAAAAGAGTATTCTGGTGATAATCCATGATAACTAGTGATATATAGTTCAAGAACGTCGAGATTCATGTTATCTGATTGGGATTATACTCGAATTTACATACTTGTGAGTCCGTAAAGTTGGCTTATATGCCCAAGATTAATTGGACGCAAATTTAGAAGAACTTGATATATGTAAAGAAAAAACGTTAAGATTCATGATATTTAACTAAGACTCAGGCCCGGCTCCAAGAGTGTCTAAGGTGACATCCGAATTTGTTAAAAATTACTTAATTTGTATACAATTATTAGTTAAAAAAATTGAAGATCTTGATGTTTTTCATAACGTAATTATTGCATATAGAATTTTGTCCGTTATACCGTTATATTTACGGATAAATTTTTTATAAATTGAAGTTGATTTGCGATTTCGCTTCAAAGAGTGTTGTTAGAAGGATGCTCAATTTTAAAATAAAATATGATTTAAGGATTGCTCGCATTTGAAACTTGGGTATATAATCATGTTTTAACACTTATATAATTTATAATTTAATATCTAAGGTTCCTTAGCCCAGTGGGGCAAGGGCCTGCCCTTGATACCCACCTCACACAAGGGGAATGATTTAATTGTCATTTCTTTGGGTTCCCTTGTGTGGGTCTTATACTCCCCTCATGGGACACCCGCTCAACGGGCTTCTACGACACCCGCTCAACGGGACTTCTACTACTCCCCTCACGGGGCACCCGCTCAGCCGGGCTTCTACTACTCCTCCTCTGGTGAGGTCCAATAAATAATTGTAATAGAAAAAAAAATACTATTAAAATAATAATAATAATAATAATTTACAATTAAAAAAAAATTAGGGGTCTAACTTTGATAAATAGCACCGAGCCTCAATATTATTTGATACGGCCCTGCTAGACTATACTAGAATTTACATGCTTATGAGTATGGAAAGTTGGCTCATATGACCAGAATTAATTGGATGCAAGTTCAAAACCTGAAATATAAAAAATAAAAAAATTAAGAATTATAATAACGTCAAGATTCATCTGAAAAAATAATAATAATTGGTTGAGATAATTACACGGGCATACTTGGAGAATTATTTATGCTTCCTTTTTCATTCTTTAATTTCCTTTTTGTAGCGTGACATGAAAGGTCTTGAAAGAAGCAGCTTTTTTTTTTTTTTTGGTTCCAAATAGAGCCAAACATTTTGAATATTAACAAATCAAACCTAGGGGTTGAGAATATCCATAAAATTCCTCGTCAGGTCCCTCTTTTTTTTCTTCCCATTTTTCCTTTTTAGTGGAGCATTGGAGTTTAGATCAGTTGTGAAATCCTAAATGATTGTTTTTCCAAATCAAGAATTCTCCCCAAAAACACATTGAAATTGAAGGGAACCAAAAAGATTTTTAACAAACTCAATTCGAAAGTACCACTACTACCCTCTATAGGCCTGTCTTAAATCTTAATGTGGGAAAGCCTAAATGGAACTTTTTATGAACTTTTAAATGTTATATAAACATAATGGAAATGCTTTGTAGCTCAAAAAAATTGATTATAATTGGCTATAAAATATCACTGGTCCATATTTTTAAAAAAGGATTTCACGGCATTTTACATATTTATTCTATAACTGATTATACATATCCACGACTCCCTATTTTTGAAAAGAATTTTATAGTATTTTACATATTTTTAAATTATAGCCAATTATTAGAATCACATATCACTATTCTAAATATAAATAGACTACATACATATTCATTTCACTTAAACCTACCTTGTTACTTTGGAAGCTCTACGAAGATAAAGTTATTAATTTAATTTGATCTTTTGAATTAGCAAAATAGTTTGTATGGCTTAGGTACATTCGAATTGAGTTTATGTTGAAACCAAATTCAAGGTTTGTGTTTGTGGCACTTATTTCTTTTTCACAAAGTTTAATTTTATATACAAATTAATTTGTATTCACCTTCACTCATAACGTAAGAGACGTATTTATTAAGTTCTGAATTTCGAGAATCGAAATATAAATTTCTTAAACTACTATTGTACTCTTGGATTATCTTTGTGGTTGAGAAAACATTATCTATATCTTTTGTGGATTTTTTTGTTTCAAGCCGTGCTAAAAAAAATGAAGGAAAATTGAAATAATGAAAATGATTGATAAGACGGGGGATTAATTGTCGGTCAAAGAAAAAGTCAAGGAGGTTGGGGATGGCATGATTTGAGGTAGGAGCCCACACAGTGGAAGAAACGGTGGAAACCCATCATTATTAGACGACGACAATGCCATCATTTGCACGTGTCAATGGACCATCCCCTTTCTTCCCGGAACCGATTTTGGTTCATTTGCATACAATTATTTTTAAGGGAAAAAAGTGTCCACGCCTTCTATTTTTTTTTTAATTTTAATTTTTGATTCTGAATTAAAAAACGTAAAATACTTGATCCTGAACTTTTATGAAGTGTTAATATATCTCTTTTTCATCCAATTCCACCGTTAAATCTAACGGAATAGTAGCATGTGACTCTCACGTGACTTAACTCATGAACATTTTGAGAGAAAAAAATTCCGACCTAAAAAAATTCAAAATGGGATAAGAAAAATGCGTCAAAATTTCCTCATATTTTTTCGGTAAACCTATTTTGGTATGAATTTCTCAATTTTTTTTTTTTCAAATAACATGATAATGGACCAAATACATATTACTAGTAGTATGTTATATATATTATTTTTTGACAAAAGAGGACAATATATTTTTGATTAAGCAGAAAAGGTCAAGATAAATGTTTGGACGAAGTGCTGTGTATTTTAGATTGTTCATTGACTTTTTAGAGTAAAGTAAGTTGATTACCTTTTAGCCATTTCTTATCTCATTTTGATTTTTTTTTTAGGTCATAGTCTATTTTTTCTTAAAATGCCCCTAAGTTAAATGAAGTGAGAGTCACGTGTTGCTATTCCGTTAGATTTAACGGTGGAATTGGATGAAAAGGGAAATATTAACACTCCATAAAAGTTCAGGGTCAAGGACTTTCAGTTTTTTAGTTCAGGGTCAAAAATCAAAATCGAAAAAAGTTTAAGGGGAGTGAGCACCTTTTACCCTTATTTCTATTAACAACGTGTAGACAGATTTGGATCACCGAATCATTTACAACAACAGTGTAAATTATAAATATTTTAAAATTACAAATTTTAAAATTATTTGTATTAATAACGTGTAGATAAACTTGGATCACCAGATCATTTATAAGAAAAGTATAAATTATAATTATTTTAAAATAACAATTTCTTAGTAATTACTTTCTAATGTCACCGTAAATTAACATTTTTCTTTGAAGAATAAATAAAAATGAAACGTGTATATATATATCATTCAAGGACCATGCACAATGATTGTAAGTATCTAATGGCTACATTTCCTTATAATATGAAACTAATTGTACACACAATTACCAGAGAATTGCTGTCTATATATCTCATTGACGGCAACCTGAAGATGACAGTAATGGCAGCTTTCATCAATATACCCATAATTCATCCTTTTCCAATCTTCTGTCTTTGACCGCTTTTTTACATACGCTTGAAATGCATAATATCTCATCCCCGCAGGCATGGCATAGTGGTAAAGTAAGAGGACGTTAAATGGATAACGGTAAATTCAAATTTTCGTAGCAACTAAAAATGATTATTTAATTTTGAATTTAAATGTTATGTGGAGATAAAGTTATAATATGCCCTGTCACATGTAATAAATTAAAAAGGTTTACAACGAGAAATTTTTAAATGTTCAGTCTGAGTGTATATAAACCTTGAAAGCATCCGAATTCTCATGAGTGGTGAACCGAATTGAAGGTCGATCCGATGAAGCTTAAATACCTTAGTCATAAAAAAAAAATGCACAATATTTACAAGGTAAGGAGTTTAAGGGTGGTAAAACCAAAAAGAAATTTAGGGGTGAGCAAATCTCAAAGGCAAATATTTTGATTATAGAAAAAAAGAATTGAATACTTAACTTAATACTATTAATAATACCAGACAAAGGGTGAAAATCGTCTCTACCAGTGTATCAGGTTCGTCTCAATCTTTTTGGAGGCCCCGTACTAAACTTTAGAATAATGGCCTATATAATCGAAAAATTAAATTTTCATGTAAAAAAAAAAAAAAAACAAATCATATCAATTGAACTACAATACAACTCAAATGATTGTGCCCAAAACATCTCCTTCATCCAAAACATCAAGTTTTAACAAATTTTATCATTCTTCAAGAAAATATACACATATGTATATATAGTTAACAAAAAATTGGGGCTCCAATTTTTGGAGGCCAGGTTTCGTCGATCACTTTGGACACCCTTGTAGCCGGCTCTGCCGTGTATATTTCTATTCCTGTGTTCAACCACTCTGGATTCGCTATATGGATATTTCTTCCAATTATATATACACATGGTGAATTGTGAATGATTGGATAAAGAAATAGGAACATGCACTGGTAGAAACGATTATTTGCAGTGACAAGAAATATTCAACATTTGAGGTAGAGATATTCTATTTGAAACAATTCAAACAAAAGTTTATTGTGAAAATACTATTTTCATTTTATAATATAAAACGTTAAGGACATGTAGCGAAAAATAAAGGAGGAAAAAACAAGGTAATTTGTTAGTCAAATATCAATATTACTCTTTTAAATAAAACTCTTAAATAGAATGTGTATATCACTAATTATATTTAATAGAGTAATATTGATATTTTGATTAAAAATATCTTATTTCTTGATTCTTTAATTTTAGTTGTAAAGATAAGGAAGAAAGAAAAAAGAAAAGAAAAGTCATATTCTTGTCCATTATTAGTACTTAACTTTATATTTCTATACCCTTGCTATGAGTTATGGTTTGATAGGAAGCCTTTTAGCTTGGGAATTGATGGAAAAAGATTATCGGTAGTGATGTTAATTGATAACCATCCATTGCATTCCATTCATCATAATTAACAAAAATAAAAGGCCCATGAGATAAAGTTAATGGTGATTAGGGTAGGCATCATTGTCTTGATTGAAATTTATTCCCAATTAGACTTAAGATGAACATCTTTTCACACATTTAATCGATAATTTACTAGTACTATGGTTTCATGAAGATTAAACTCTATTCTTTTCCTCTTGATTTGATTGGAGTCCAGTTTACTCGAGGGGTGAAGAATATTAAAATCATTTTCTTAATTATTAAGATGATTAGATTTACTCTTTCATCTGTATTTTCGAGAAATATTAAGGTTTCTATCTACAGATCAATTAAGCAGTGAATAAATACAAATATTATTGGTCCTATTTCCGTCTCTCATTTTAAGCACATAGGGTGGGAATGTGTATAAGTTGGGAGGTGACTAGCATTGCACCTCTTCACTTTCCAATTTTTACTAATTACACAATTATTTGTTTTGAAACATTTAAGTTTCGTAAGAAGAGAAATCCGCTATATTTATCAGTAATTTGCTTTTCTCTAAATAGGAATAACATTAATTTAAGCTACTTGAAGCTAAACTATTTTACGGATATGTTTTGTTTGTCAAATTAATGATTACAGCTAAAAATCAAGTCAAAATGAGCACGTGTCTTGCACATGTAATCGATTTTAAGGGTAAAAATGGCCAAAAAAACCATACACTTGCACATTTTAGTTATTGAGCCAAGCTTTTCCTCCATTGTTTTCTTCTCATACTTCTTCTTGTTGACCAGTTTCTTTAGGCATTGGTTCGCATCTTCCAAGTCTTGCAACTTCTCCATTAATCCCGCCAGTTTGTCATTCTCCATTTTTTAAACATCAAGCTCGTTCAAGATCCATGAATCACTTGCTTCGAACGGTGATATACGGGTTTGTCAATCCATTCAAAAATTACATCCACCATCCTTCCATAATTAAAAAATTAAATCTATCATCATCATAATTGATTATTTTAGCAAAAACTAACCATACTTACCATTGAATCGGTGCAATTGATGAATATTCTACTAGGACTATCATCGGTCCAAGATGTACGAACTGTAACGGACTTTCGATTGAAGCACTTGCAAACTTTTGTTTTGATTTTTGGATGTTTTCATGGTTCTTGAACTTGATGAAAACATTCTAATTTTGGAGAAAATCCTTGGGCAATCTTTCTATTCAAAGCTACCCTAGTTGATATAAATATGAAATTTGGGATTTAAGCTACATTAAATTGTTCGGATTCATGTCTTCAAGAAGGGGAATGGGTTTAAGGTTTATATGAAGAAGATGAATAAGAGGAATGGGGAGGCTGTTAGGGTTTTAACATTTTGGAGGGAATAATTTTTTCAGACATTTTTGCCCTTAAAATGGGTCTCATGTGCAAGACTCGTGCTAATTTTGGCCTGATTTTTTTGCCTGATTTACTAATTTGACAAACATAGTATATCCGTAAAATAACCTAAATTAATGTTATTGCTATTTAGAGAAAAGTAAAAAAAAATGTTACTGACTAAATATAGCGGATTTCTCTTCGTAAGAATATAAGTTTTTGTGAAATTTTTGGTATATTTTAAATCTAAAATTTTATGTTTCTTCTCATTCCATTAGACTTAAAAGAAGGAAAAGAATAAAGAAATAAAAGAATGATCGCGTTTTAACAAAAATGTCATATCATGCAAGGGAAAGTGGATGCAAATGGTGCTGGGAAAGGTGTTTGTTATAAATGGATGACAACAATTTGGTGAATTGATGCCACTGATAGATCCTCTCCATCTATGTAAACTTTTTTTCTTCTTTTCGTTCTCTTTGCTTTCATCTTCTTCCTAGAGCTTAGCTTTTATTGTTGGTTAATTATGATTTATGATATGTATCATTATTCAATGAACTATTTGGTTCAGATTTATCCACATTAAATGGAAAAAAAAATTATGTTTATATAAATAAATCTGAACCATATAATCCATTCAACCATCATACATAAAAAAATCTATATTGTTTGGTGCAATTGCCTTTTCATGGTTTGGTGCAATTGCCTTTTCATGGTTTAAAAAATCTATATTGTTTGGTGCAATTGCCTTTTCATGGTTTGTTTCGTTTTTAACCTACCACTTTTGTGGTTGTTTTGCACAAACTCAAAAAGTGTTAAAATCTTGACTCTTCTCAAAGTCCAAATACCTTTTTCTCTTCACTTTTTCTTTCCCACTATCTTATATGAAATGCTATTCCCGAGTCCCACTTCACTCCACCTCTACTTTGCTTTCTCAAGCTCGGTGAAAAGCACATACCCAAATTTATCTTTATGTTAGGAAATAGCAATGAAATAGGATAAATTAAAAACAAAATAAAAATTTACTTGGTTGGATCAATTTAATTTACCTCCACGGTTAAAGAAGTTGAGATTTTTTCTTATATATTAATGTTATATAACGTTACTCTCGCCACTCAAAGCCTAGCTAGGGGTTGCTCCCTTCCCCTTTTATGGGCTATATTTTCACTTTGATTTTTTTTCTCTTTTTGACAATTTAGTTTTTGATAACATATACTTCTTCCGTCCCAAATAATCTGTCGACTTTGTGTTTTACACAAAAATTAATATTTCATCAAATTTTATAATAAGATATGATAAAATGTCAAATATGACCATTTTAATTTTACTTTCAATTTAATTCTACCTTATTTGTTCTCTCTCTCTCTCTCTATTCGTTTCTCTCCAACATTCAATTTAAGAGGTAGGATTGGAAAAATCATCATTAATGAAATCTTTATTTAGAGAGTGGACAATTAATTCTAGACAGATTAAAAAAAACAATGTGAATAGACAATTTGAGACTAAGGGAGAATTATATTTTGGTTTTTCAAACTTTTAATTCTACATCTACCTATGCATGAAAGAGTGTTGAAAATTCACATTTACTAACTATTGAGTAAGTTTGTTCTTTATAAGGATTGAGCAAGTCTCCCCCTTTTGAGGTATCTTTTAAAAAAATGAATTAGATCCAACTTCATTTTTAATATGGTATTAGATTCAACCAGTTCGATGTTGGGCACCCATTTATGTTTACGCTACAAATGTTCAGCCATGGGCGTGAGGGGTTGTGTTGAGAATCCCACAAAAAAAAATTGTTCTTTATAAGGATTGAACAATCTTCCTTTCTTGAGGTAAATTTTGAGTATTAAGTTAACCCCAAATCCATTTTTAACGAAATGATTACGTAGGAAAAGAGATGAACAGAAAAGAAAGTACTCTCTCAATTCCTAAATATAAAACGTTTAGAACATTTTTGAAAAAATTAAGAAATTCAAACAAATAGTAATCTTCCCACCTCAATTCCAATAATACCCCTTCCTTCCTCCCTATCTTTCCCTTTTTCAATAAAAAATATGTTGATGGTATAATTGGAATAAATTGTTGACACATAATAAAAGACATTTAAATGACAATTAATTTCGATACATATATATCTGCTAAACGATAATTAAATGGGAATGGACGGAGTATAAAACTATACTTGGAAGGAAGTATAGAAATATTCCCGCCAAATGAACTCAAAGGACGAATCCTATTACCGGACTTAACACGTGTAATCTCACACAAGTCAACATAAAGTAATCATTAATAATTGACATTAGGTAAAGTTCAATGAATAATGTTAATTAGTGCGGTGATTAGCTTCCATAACATCCACTTTATAAGCAAAAAGATCTAAGAAGATGCATCGTGTATCCAGGCTTATTATCTTTTTTACTTAAAGCATTTGGTATTTTCAATTCCGTTAGATTCATTTAGATTTGAATCGAGTTGCTTATGCAAAATCAGACTCTTATTACAAGATAGAACTTGCACACGTTCTTTTTCACCCCCTCATATATCAACAAAAGAAAACTATATGTATATGTATTTATTCTTCTTGTGCAATTAACATACAAAAAAAAATTTAGGAGATAACTCACTAGTTAAGACTGTCTTTTTTAAAAAAATAAAATTGATGGATCGATTCCTACTTCCTCTTTCGCTTCTCTTCTCTTCTCTTCCGCCTCCCAATATCAAATATGACTCTATTTAATGTTAGTCATAATTTAATTCTACCTTCTCTTCTCTTTATATTCTTCTCTCTTCAACATTTAATGTAAGGGGTAGTATTGAAAAAATCACCATTAATGAACCCTTTATTTAGAAAGTGGATAAATAATTTGGGACAGATTAAAAAGAAAATGTGGACAGATAATTTGAGACGGAGGAAGTACTTTTTTTTTTTTGGAGCTATATATAATCTTGTGACTAGTGGTGTATACAAAAGTTTTATGTTTTGAGACAATGCAGTAAATTTTTAAAAATTATGGAAGGGAAAAAAAATATTTTTTTTCACAAAAATATTTAAAGGGCCGCCTTATCCGTTACTGCTTGTGACAACATTTTTTCCCTTTAGAATTAAAAAGCTTTAATCTTGTTTTCTTCTTCTTTTTTATTTTCCCCCTCCTGTTTCCTCAAATCCAATTCAAGTTCAGAATTGGGCTAGCGTCAAGACGGACGGGGCAACTTGGACATGGGCCAAAGGGCCTTGTCCTCGAAATGATATCGTTAGCACTTTGTTCTTTATTTTTTATCCCTTTCTTTTTGGGTTCAATCAAATTCAGTTCAAATCTGGTACGATTTAAAATTTATATGTACAAAACAAAATTCACCTTTCCAAAATAAATTTTAACGAATGAGGTTTTTTTCCCCCAAACAACACCCGTTGTTCAATTTTATGACCGTTTTTGTAATACTGATCTCACAGTTTTTCACATGAATTGTGCAGACCTACTTGGAGATGTGAGATGCGCTCAATTCACGTGGGTCCCCACAAAGACAGTCATAAGATCGAGTGACCCAAAAAACAGTTGCATGTATGCTCTCGTTGCCAGAAAACAAAGCTTTGATAAGATTGTTACAAATATACCCCCTACACCGGATCCTAATCCACCTAGTCATACACGTTAGTTACTTTGTACTATATTGTACTACATTAGTTTGTACTACATTAGTTTGTATAGTACTAATGCTAGTACATATTGTTTTGTATAAATAAGATATCAATGTACATTTTAATACAATCAATAAAAGAAGAAATATTTTCCTCATTAGCATTATCTTTTCTTCATGGTATCAGAGCATATCCCACATAATATTATTTTCCAATTTTTTTAATCTATTCACACGTTTCATTTCGTCATTCATAGTATCCTTAATCACACGTTTTTTGTGTTGATTATTATCAAATATATCTTCACAAAATCTTCTGATTTCCTTATTCAATTCAAATCTTTTAAAAATTCTTTCCTTTTATCACTTTTCCCACACGTTTTTTTTAATTTTGTTTTAGCAAATTCCCATCCGCAATTCCTATTTCAATTCCTCACAACGTCCACGTACTAATTTCTTTCCAAATAAAATACACTCTCACTAGCACTTTCCTCAAATTCTACACATGTCGTCTTTTATTACTAGGAAACATCTTGTTTGCATTTTTTTGTGGAAAACATGGCCATATCCATAATACGTGCTATCGTAAGCACTGGTTTCCCAAGAAGCTATCGCACTAAAGCGGTGTTCTTCTCACCATCGGCGCATCAAGTTTCTGCCTTCAAAATGTCATTGCTCAGTGTTACCATCCAAGCAAATGATGCAAATGCTTCCACTCCCATGGCGTTGCATGCTACTTTTCAACCGGCTTCTTCAAATCTCTGGGTTCGACTCTGTAATAAGTTACATACCATGCAATGGATTATTGACTCGGGCAACTCATCATATTTCTTCATCTTGTTTTCTCTGAATATCATGCACTTCCTTATACCCCTATTTGTTTGCCCAATGGCGATTTTACATTAGCTACTCATCAGGGGACAATTTGTTTAAACTCTCATTTAAAATTGACTAATATACTCTACGCTCCCACGTTTTCTTTTAATTTAGTATCTTTAGGCCAACTTCAGAATCCAAATCTTTTGTCTTTTTCTCTGCTAACTCTTGTTTCATTCAGGATCTTATGAAGCAGAAGACAATTCGATCAACTAAGCTTGATAATGGCCTTTATATTTTGCATCCCTCTTCTTGTTTTCCCCCTTCTTTGTTTCAAACATTATTTCTCATATGAATAAGGGTGCAATTTTCTCCGATGATTTGTTATGGCATTTTCGCTTTAGGACATCTCTTTTCCTAGATTAAAATTAGCACAACAAATTGATTCTCATATTATTGCTGAACATGCTCGAATATTGCTCTATATGTCCATTGGCTAAACAAACAAAAAATTCCTTTTCCCTCAAGTAATTCTACTTCTAAGGCTTGTTTTGATTTAATTCATGTTGATATACTGGGGGCCTTATAAAACTCACACTATCCATGGTCACCTATATTTTCTTACCATTGTGGATGATTTTAGCCGCTTTACTTGGATCTTTTCTCATGAAAACAAAATCAAGCCCGACCCCTTATTAAACAATTTTGTCAACTCATCCTTACACAATTCAACACAAACATTAAAACTATCCGCTCGGATAATGGCCTAGAATTTATCATGCCCGATTTTTACAAAGTGACAAAGGCATTATACACCAAAAACTCGTGTTGAAACTCCCCCAACAAAATGGGGTCGCCGAAAGAAAACATCGCCACATTCTAAACATAGCCCGTGCACTTAAGTTTCAATCTAACCTCCCATCTCGCTATCGGGGTTATTTTGTCACTCATGCTGCTCATCTCATAAACATCACTCCTACCCCCTTTACTATCTAATAAAACACCACATGATATACTTTTTTCAAAAACCACCCACATATACTCACCTTCGTGTTTTTGGGTGTCTTGCATATGCTTCAACTTTATCCGCACACCGCTCAAAATTTGACTCTAGGAGTCGTCCCTTCCATTTTTTTTAGGTTATCCTAGTCACACCAAAGGTTACATCTTGCTAGATTTTCATACACACTCTATTTTCACCTCCCGTCATGTCACATTCATAGAACATATTTTTTCCTCACCCGCCTCCTTCCTCGGAACCGCAAGATAAAATATCTTTACCCATCCCTTCTTTCCAAGATATATCTTTTCCATCATCCCCGGATCCACCACAATCCCCTCACTTGCCTCCTCCCTCTCCCCCCACTATCTTCTCCTCTCTCCCCTACCCCCACTTCCCCCCTTCCTCCCCCTCCTCCTCCACTTCGTCGCTTCTACAAGAGACTCTCATCGTCCCATCTTACTTGAACGATTTTCATTGTTCCTCGGCTCAAACCTCTCTTCCCCCAAATAGACATCTTACAACTCCACATTCTTTAGCTAATGTTCATAATCATCATTCGTTATCCCCCGGTCATAAATCGCTTTGCATTGTCTCAGAACTTCTCACTTTGAGCCTCGCTTTACAAAGTGAAGTCATAGCATGCAGAATGGAGAAACGCCATGCAATTGGAAATTGATGCATTGGAAGCAAAACCAGACTTTGGAAACTTGTTCCTCTTCCTACCAATGTCAAACCTATTGGTTGCAAATGGGTATATCGAATCAAGTATTTTGCTAGTGGTATCATTGAGCGACTTAAAGCCCGCTTTGGTTGCAAAAGGTTTCAATCAAGCAAGTCTGGGTATTGATTATCTTGAGACATTTTCCCCGGTAGCTAAAATGACAACTGTTCGCATCCTTCTTGCCATTGCTGCCGCACGTGGATGGTTTTTAGAGCAACTTGACATTAATAATGCATATCTACATGGGGACCTTCTTGAGGATGTCTATATGCAACCACCTCCTGGTTTTTTCCCGCCCTCCGTGTTATGTCCGCAAGCTCCAAAAATCTCTATATGGTCTTAAGCAGTGCCGGCCGCTGGAATAAGAAACTCACAAATGCTCTTTTTTTCACAAGGTTTCTCTCAAGTCGTTAGTGATCCCGACCTTTTTATTCGCCGACTGTGGCACCTCCTTCACCTGCCCCATCGGGTCTATGTTGATGATGTCATTCTTTTCCCGAAATGATTATGTCGCCATCTCTTCCATCAAACATTTCCTTAATGAGACATTCAAAATCAAAGATCTTGGACCAGCTTAAATATTTTCTTGGCTTGGAAATTGCTCGCTTCTTCCAAGGGGATAAATGTCCGTCAATGAAATATTCTCTAGAACTACTTGAACAAAATGGATTTCTTGGTTGCAAACCGCTATCACTCCAATGGATCCTTCATACCAATGCTCAAAGGATGATTCTCCACCTCTTTCTCGACAATACCTCCCTACCGCAGCCTCATTGGAAAACTTCTCTATCTCACTCATACACGACCGGACATTTCTCACGCTCGTCCCAAAGTAGCTTATCTCAGCTTTCTTGATCATCCAACCGAGCTTCATCTTAAAGCAGCCTCACTGAATTTTACGTTATCTCAAAGGCTCTCCCGCCAAAGGCCTATTTTTTCCCCTCTACATCAAATCTTCGACTTAGTGCCTATTCTCGACTGATCAGGGCAGTGTTGCTCGACACTCGCCGCTCTACTCACTGGGTTTTGTGTTTTTCTTGGGTCATCTTTAATATCTTGAAGTCTAAAAAGCAAGACACTGTCTCCCGTAGTTCTTCGTGAGGCCGAATATCGTGCTCTTGCCACTACTACTTGTGAACTTCAATGGCTAAAATATCTTCTCCATGACCTTCTCATACCACATCATCAAGCCATCCTCTTTTTTGTGACAACAAGAGCGCCTTATACCTTACCACCAACCCCGCCTTCCATGAGCGCACAAAACACATTGAGATCGATTGCCACATTGTTCGAGAAAAACGCAAACCTGACTTGTCAAACCTTTACCAATCCCTTCACATTCTCAACTAGCAGACCTTTTCACTAAAAGTCTTGCTTCTCCCCGTTTTACATTTCTTATTCACTCTCTTGGCCTTCTTGATATTTTCTCTCCCAAGTCCAGTTTGAGGGAGCCTGTTACAAATATACCCCCTACACCGGATCCTAATCCACCTAGTCATACACGTTAGTTACTTTGTACTATATTGTACTACATTAGTTTGTACTACATTAGTTTGTATAGTACTAATGCTAGTACATATTGTTTTGTATAAATAAGATATCAATGTACATTTTAATACAATCAATAAAAGAAGAAATATTTTCCTCATTAGCATTATCTTTTCTTCAAAGATCGATGTTTGGCCTTGTGGAAAATGTGCGAAGCTGATTTTTAAAAGTTCATGAAGTGTGAACTAAGGTTGATTTGTTTCTATCTTTCTGGCAGTCTGATAGAAACCATGTCAGTCAAACTTCAAGTCATTCCTTATTTTACAAAACTGTATTGAACATTTAAATGTGATCCAATATTTGAAAACATTACCACAATCAATTTTGATATATTTTATAATCAATTTTTAGCCATCCAATATCCATGATCTAATATCATTATTATTTTTGTAATTTGGAAGATGCAAAGTAACAAGGTGCATGGACATGTTTTTGGCTTAGGATTCTGTCAACTACTTCCTCCATTCCATAATATAAGTCGTTGATAAGCCTATATTTTACCAATATCTTGGATATTTTTATATTTGTTTTGAGCTTAATTGAGAGAAAAATTATGTATTACCTTAGTGAATTGTATTTATATGCCTAAAAATGTTCTTATTAATTTTATTTGATTCAATTCACTAATTTCTATTATTTGATACAGGTTAAGGGCATTTTGGACAAAAAATATTTATATTTAGCATGTGCTAAAATGTTACCGAATCCAACTTGGAATAGAAGATTGAAGACATAAAGATTTGTTACCTACCAAAAGTTGAATTCAAGAAGGAATAGAATTTAGAGATTACTATAATTCCAAATTGGAATCTTAAAAGGAAAGCAAAACAGATGACTAAATTTGATAAAAGACTTTGAGTCCTATAAGGATTGGATGATTTGCATTGCCTATAAATAGACAAGCCACGACAGAGGCTCATACCATAAAATCCTTGTATATACCATTCATTCAATAGTGCTGGAACAGAGAGCTCATCTAGGCCATCTAGGCCAATCCGAGGAACAGAGTGAAGGAGCCAAGTTTGGAGCTCGGGATCGCTTCGTCATCAGGCTACTTCTTTCATTATTTTATTTTATTTATGTTTAGTTTTAGCTAGTGTTCTTGAGACTAAGACCTTCTTTGAAGGTCGAAACTTTTATGGATATATTTGATTTCTATTAATTTATGTTTCTCGACAATATGGTTAATTGTTATTATTTGTTCTTAATGCTTGCGATTTTCTGATCAACTATTGCATGAATCTAAATTATTTGTAGAGGCTGAGAAGTTCTATATTTAATTGGATCACGGATAATAACAACATGACGTAAAATTGACTAGAGATAGATTCGATTTCCTTGTGTGGTTTCTAGCGAGTAGGAAACAAAAGCTAGGGAAAATCCACGGAGTTTTATGCGGTTTTAGGTCTTAAAATCACGTAGAGATACGACTGATTTATTCTCTAAGGCTAGGAGCTTTTCGCCAAGAGATTGGGTCTAGCTTATATTCGGGAATTTCTACCATTAACCTAGTTGAGACTTAAATTGAGAAATCATTTGTTTTCTATAAAAGGAGTAGACTGGATTAGAGGTGTCTTAGTCCATTCGTTACGTATTTTTTTATTTTCTTTTAAATTGCATCTTTACTTTATTTTAATTGTTTTCATAATTAGTTTTAATTAATTAATCCCTATTTTGGTTTAAGTTAGGTTATAAGTAAGATAATTTTCCAGTTAGATAAACAATCCTCGTTGGGAACGATCTTGTACTTACTACTTTATTACTTGTTGATATTTGTGCACTTGCAAATTTCGCACCAGTCGTTTAGAACATATAGCGAAAATTAAAAAATCAAAAAATAAAATACTGCTTCCATTCCATAATATAAATCGTTTAAAAATGTAGCGAAAATTAAGATGAAAAAAAAACTAATATACTACATACAAGAATTTTAGGACATGTAACCAAAAGTAAGGAAACAAAGAATAAGATATTTTTTTAATCAAAATATCAATATTACTCTTTTAAATAGGACTTGCATACTACTAATTCTATTTAAGATAGTAATATTGATATTTTAATTAAAAATATTTTATTTTTTACTTACTTAATTTTCGCTACATGTTTTTAAAAATCTTATATTAAAATGACCAATTTGCGTTTAAGAAGTGAAGGGATTAATTTGTCAAGTGTTTTTTTTTTTTTTTAACGCCCGAGGGCGGAACCCCGAAGGGGAGAGCAGTCCCAGAAGGGGGAAGAGTACCCTAGGGAAATTGTAGCGCACTCCATGCCTGGGGAGAGTATTGCCTCATCAGAGGAGGAGTTGCCCTAAGAAGGGAGAATATTATTGTACTAAAAGGGAGATACAGGAATCGAACTTGGGACCTAAGCCCCAAATGAAGAAATCCTTACCCACTTGGCCATCCGATTCGTATATTTGTCAAGTGTTTAAGCCCAAAAAAAGGAGCTTGATCATATGCATCCAGGGATACAACAAAATAAGTGTTTAACATGCAACATCAAAATTAAACTGCTTTTGTGAAACCTTTCAAAATGGAACATCAAAAGTTTTACCTGTGATTACAGTACTCTTTCTATATTTTAAAATGTCAATTCTTTTGAAACTTGTCCAAAATTTTCAGCTGGAATGTCTTTGCTTATGTCTCCGAAGTTTTCCCCAATTAATTTCACCCTTTTCCATTTTCCATTTTCCATTTTCCATCATGTTATAGTAAGATTTAGAAGTATTTTTTGTGTGGGGCCGGGGCTGCAATCATGTTCTGTCTCTGGATTAGTTTATCTATTAGTGTTAGTTTTTTTTTTTTTTTTTTTGATGAATAAGAAATTTTCCATTAATCACAATGTAGCCGAGACCATTACAATCAAAGAAAAATATGAAATTAAAAGAAAATAAAAGTTATACAATGATTTAAAAAACTATGATAACAGACAAAAGTCACAACCAAGAAAACTTGGGTGGTTAGGAGATACTAAATTAAAAACTAGTAAGATAAACAAATACATAATATTCTTCTTCGCAACATCTCCATCGCAATTCTTGAACCACAGAGGCAGGAGAAAATCAATTTCAACATCTTCCTTAGAGATCGACAATTTATAGGACCATAGGCATATCAACCGTCCTACAAATTGCCTCAGGAAGATGTAAAAAGTTGATAAAGGGCCCAGATCAAGTTCGTGTTGAAAGATTTCTCCTAGGGATTGAGCCAATAAGTCTAGATCTGAGACAGATGTGAAAGAACTATCATATGAATTGTGGTACAAAATAAATATATAAAAACTAAGTAAAAGTAGATAACTGACCAAGATTTGACTATTGACCGGTCAATAGTCAAATCTGATCAGAGACAGAGGAGAAAAATGGAGCAAAGGAACGCCAAGGAAGGGGGGAGAGAGAGAGAAAAAAAAAGGGAGAAGTCTCCCAATGTTTTGATCTATTAGTGTTAGTTGATGAAAGCAAATAAGCTTTAAGTAATGTACTAATTAAATGGGAATAATTAATAATGTGGGCACTCAGTAGCAGATTTAGGGGTCAGAGTAATTGTCGCTCTCTCGACTTTTTTAAAATGCAAAACTTTTTACGAGAAAAATTTAATTTTTTAGAGTTGATTGTAATACATGTCTTCATATAATTCATCACCGACAGTTAGATTTTAGTTGCACCTCAAACTATAGTTTAGTTTATATCACTCATTCACTAAGCTGACAACCTGTTGAATATGAAACTCTCCACTATAGGTATATACTGACTTCACAAGAAGCTCATACAAATTAACAGCCATCTTTTGGATTTATTCTGATATAGATTTGCTATATATAAATTTTGTAGTTCATATTTCTCTTTCGAGAATAAACAATTGAGAAAATCTGTCTCTCACTGTAAAATAAATTGAACCACAAAATTCATTAAACTTTGTAGTTCATATTTCTCTAATGAGAATAAACAACTGAGAAAAACTGTCTCTCAATATAAAATAATTTGAATCACAAAATTCATCAAACATAGTCTGTATCCCATCTTTTGTCTCCAACATCTTCCAATGTTTTTTTATTATAAGATATTGACTGTATACTGCTGGACGTTATCTTTCTTGTCCAGACACTTTGGAGGCGAATCGATTCACCATTTGTGTTCTTTTCATTACTAGCAGTAACATTTTCTGAGTTGTATTTGTACACTATTTTAACGTAATTAATTTTCAAAACAATTTTTTTCTTTTAATTTTTTGCATTTGTGGTCTTTTCTGACAGTGACCGATTAAATTTTTTCATTCGGAAAGTTTTATGTTGCCTCCTTCGTTCACTAAAATTAAGATTAATCTCTCCAAGATTTGATTACTTTAGAAGCTGATGCAATTGTTTAGAATAAAATCATATAGCCCAACGAATAAAGATTCCATTCACTAAAAATTCGATCTCGTCTAGCAAAGAAAATTTCCATAATATAAATTCTATTCCAACACTTCCTATCTCAATAGTAAAAAAATTATCATCAAGTGCTTTGCCCAAGTGGGTAAGTGCTTGGCCCGGGACCGAGAGGTCCCGAGTTCGATACCCTCCGCCAGCGTTGCGGTGAGCTTTATTCTCCCCGATCTAGGGACTGCTTTTCCCGCTCATGGGAAATCGTTTCTATCTCCCACGTTCATGGGGCTCACTTCGGGCGTTCAATAGTAATAAAATTTAGAAAGAAGGATTTGATTGATTTCTGTTTAATTTGATTTTTTTTTTTATTCTAGTCTTAGACAAGTTTTAAACTAAAATCTATTTATTTTTTTTTAAAAAAATTATTTCTAAGCTTCATAAGCGTTACTCAGTTTAATTCGAAGAGAGTTCAACTGTTTGTTTGAGTTTCAGAAGTTACATAATATCTAGATTATACTCGATTCAAATTCAATAAAAATACTACATACTGAAACAACCTATATTCTAATTCTTTATTTGTTTGATTTTTTTATTCTTTTATATTTTAACTATCAATGTAAAAGTATGAAAATATTTAGCACGCACTATTTTTTATATGTTATGATCAAAACTATACTTTGATTTGTTTTTGTAACAAATCTTGAATAATATGATTTGAGTCATACAAAATTATCAATCAATTAATACACTAATAGAATAACCTTCCAGAGCTCGGAGCACCACCAAATGACAGACAGCGACTTGAACGACTCGATTAAGCTTTGCTGGATAATTAATTTGGATCTTCTATCTTACTTTTTTGTCATTCTATCATCGGTTTTATACTATAATTTATTTATCTTTACTCAAAAGAAACATAAAAAATATTCAAATAGTGAAACTTAATAAAAATTCAATTGCTTAAATTATTTAATATTCGAATTTTAGCATTCAAAATCCAGTCTTCACATTTCAGAATAATCAAACGAAGCTTATATATATATATATATATATATATATATATATATATATATATATATATATATATATATATATATATATATATATATTGCTCTATGCATTACAATTTCATTAAAATTAACTCCCCTCTATTCCTAAATATAAGAATTTCATTAAATGTTACGAAAATTAATAAAGTAAAAATTATGATGTTTTTGTAATCAGAATACCAGTATTGCTCTCTTAAATAATACTTGTATACCACTAATTCTATAAGAGAGTAATACTGATATTGTTTTTTGAAAAAAAAAATATCTTAATTTTTTATTCTTTAATTTTCGCATCATGTCATGAAAGTCTTATATTTAGGAATGGAGGTAGTGTTAAACAATTTAATAGAATATCTAGAGATCAAAACAGAGAATGGATCAAAGATAAGACGGAAAATTCAATTCTATAACCGTTCTTTTGAATTTGGCCACACGAGACTTACTTGCAGATGTTGGTTCGGCTCAATTTATGTGAGGCAGAGCCGTGTCAGCCATGAGACAACTTAGACCATTGCCTCAGGCCCCCACAAAATAAAGGCCTCCAATTTTTCTTTTTACTAAAACTTCACTTCAAACAAAAAAAATTTAAAAAAAAAAAAAAATTAGAGCCCCATATAATTGCATCCCACCTATTATAAGAAACTGAGAAAGAAAAAACGGAGTTTGGGTGTGAATAGATTAGTTAAGAAAATATTGAAAAAGTAAATTATTTGAGAGAGATTAATATTGATCAAAAGGTAATTGATCATTTAAATGCAAATTGCTTTGGTTGGAGAAAATCTGCTTTGACAATTGACAATACACTAGCTCACAAGATAGATTAAATGGATCCAATATATTATCTATTAAAAATAATTTATTAGAATATCTAGAATATAAAACTTTAATAAGTAATCTTACAGTCGAAAAATCTTTATATTCTGCTTTGACAATTGACAATATCACTAACTCACAAGATAGATTAAATGGATCCAATATATTATCTATTTAAATTAATTTATTAGAATATCTTGAATATAAAACTTCAATAAGTAATCTTGCCGTCGAAAAATTAAGAAAAATAAAAAAATTCTTTAAACTTTTCAAAATATTTTTCCAATATAATTCTCCAATAAAATTTTGCCTCAGAACCAGTCTTCCATTCGCACGGCCTTAATGTGAGAGGATTGTGTAACAAATTCCAAAAGAACGGTTCTAATATTGAGTGACCCGAAATATGACAAATCCTTCTAAAATCATTGTAAACCCCCCAAAGCTTCTATTTGACATTGTGTGGTCTCTACAGAATTGCCACTAGTACCGGTTAAGAAACCAAACTATACACCCCTCCTCCAAAAAAAAATCATTTCCCTCATCTTTTTCTTGTCTTCTTTCCTATGGCAACTGAATGTAGGCCATATCTGTTTCTTCATGCTATCAGCCCCCAAAACCTCGCACAACAGAATCAATGGAACAGTATTCACTCTATCAAATTAAATCATTACTCACATAAAAATAGAAATCATAACAATTACTTAAGTCACACATATGCGCCATCCACCGATACTTGTTCGAATATCTTAAGAGTAAACTATTATTCATAAAAAAAAAACTATTATCGCAGAACTTCCATGTCCATTTGATGACAAAAAAAAATTATAATAATGAAGAAGGAGAAAGGAAGAAGATTCATCAACTTCTTTGTTATAATCCTACTGAAACTTTTAAGAACTGATTTATAAGAAACTCATTAAGAACACAAATATATAATCCCTTCGGATTAATCTGAAAAACATGGAATATTCTACAATTTCTCGTCTGGTGTCGAAAATTCCCCCCATTTTTCAGTTTTCCCCTGAAGATTCCGGGCTTGGATATTCATTCAAATCGGGTTTCTCAACCCGAGCTGACTTAGACTCCGACGAAATACGGTCTGAACTTAGAAGGCCGGCGTCAACTCTAGCTCCGACTTCAGTAGCTTTTTTCCTAATAGCCGCCGCAGACAAATCATGAAGTTCTTCAACTATAAACTCAGGGAAGTTAAGCCTGGCAGAAGGGCCTCTAAGATAGAAGACGGCGGTGTCGTAAGCACGGGCGGCGGCTACAGGAGAAGAATAAGAGCCGAGCCATATTCTGGATCTTTTATTGGGCTCTCTAATTTCAGCCACCCATTTACCCCACTTCCTCATCCTTATTCCTCTGTAAGGCTTCTCTTGTTTTTGTTGATGATTATTGTTTTCCCTTTTTTTTCTTTTTTCTGCCATCATCAAAAGAGGGAAATTTTTTAAAGAACCCCCCTTTTTTTTCCCTTTGATCTTATCTTGGATTTCTATGTTGTTTATTGAGAAACAAGAACTGGAAAACCAAAGTATATAATTGAGGAGAAGATTCGATTGTATTCAAGTGTCCAAGAAAATACTTGGCATGACGGTGGTACTAGTCCTATTTATATGGAGGTGGAACCAGGGGCGGATGGTGAGGGTGGAGAGTAGGGTAGGACCGTCAACAAGATTTTTAAAATTGTAATTTTAACCCTTAATTTAAAAAAAAAAAAATTAAAAATAGTATTAATATAGTTATTTCTCAACCCTCAATTATTATGTAAAATTTAGGGGGGTGTATTCAACATAGATTCTATAGGATTTTTAAGGGTTTTAAAGTCCATAGATATTCAATTTGGATTTTAAAAAGTCCAATGAAATTTAGAAGTATTCAATTTAGATTTTAAAAAGTCTATTAAAATCTAGAAGTATTCAATTTAGATTTTAAAAAATTCATTAAAATCTAGAGGTATTCAAAACTCTATAGATTCTCATAGATTTCATTAAATGTAGGATTTTGATGGATTTCATAGGTTTAAATGTGTATGGTGAAATCTCTTCTTTTTTTCTCAAGATTTTGATTTTCTCTCATTAATATTAAAATTAAAATATCTTTGATAATTTTATCTTAAATTACAATTTTTTTAGTAATCTCATTTCTATAAAATCATAAGAAAAACAAAGAAATATTTCAAACTACAAAAAAAATCTCATTTTTTTCCCAAAAAGAAGTCATAATATCCAAACAATTTTCTTCTTGATCATCTTCAAATAGAAATTAAAGAAAGCAAACAATTTATTCTCTATTTAACCACAAATTTCTATTTTTCAAACATGAATTTCATTTTCCTGAAAGAGAAAATCAAAGAGAAAAAAAAGTTCAAACAAAACTTATCGCAAAACATATCTTAATTAAACCAAAGAAAAAAATACCAAGAAGTAAATTATACAAACCTTGAACAAATAAATCAAAAAAGCAGCAGTTACGTGATCTAATAAAAATCAAAGACTATCGTCAAACTTTTTAAATTTTTAACAAAATGATTTAATTCCAAAAAAAAAGATTGATAAACATATGTTGACTTTGGAAATTCAACACATTTGGATCTGTATAATACACGAATGAATCAGTCTTTTCTTTATTTTTTGGTGCTATTCAAATAATCTATAGACATTATAAATCAATCTAATAAAATCTGATAGAATCTGCGCAGAGTTAAAACAATCCATAAAGTCAGCAGAATCCATAGACTTTTGAAAATCAGTTAAAATCTTTTAAAATCCGGATTGAATACACCCCCTTTAGTTTTCATCCCTCAATTTTCAATTTCTAACTTCATCCTTGAGTAGAACAGGTAGATACATAAATATGAGTTTTACATACAGAGAGGGAAAAGGGTTCTAAACAGTTCAAATATTTTGTAATACTCAATAAAAACAAAATGATTGAGGGATATGTCATAGGGCATCCCACAATCTTCATGTATAGTATTACCGCACAAGAGATCTAAATTTATGCATTTGGCAAAAATTGAACTCTCACCACATGATTAAAGACAAAAAAATCACAATCAAGTTTCTTACCACCCAATAACATTCTAGTATAAAATTATGATTTGTACATCATAAATTCTAACAATTAAATTTAAGAATTAAAAGGATTATAATTAAAAATATTACAAAGTATTGTAAAAGTGTTATAGAAAATTTAAAGTAGAATTGTAAATTGTGATAAAAGGATTGAGATAATTCTATTAATGAATCTGTCTCAATACACTTTGTAGTTCAGAATTCTCCATGTAATTATACAATAAAGAAAGAGATAATTAACAATTAGATTGTCTCTCTCTATCCTAAACAATTTTGGATCACAAAATCTTATTCGAGGAGTTAAATCGAGTTTATATGAAAAAATTCTAAAAGATTGAGCATCAACCACAACAAAATTCAAATTGCAATGGTTGTGATGTATGGGTGATCAAGAAAACACAAACCGTCCCGCAACACTCCGCTCCAAACCGCATCGATCATGCACTTTTATTTTCTAATTGGTTCGCTGTGATTTGAAAAAAATTCAAACGGTATATTTGGTGCGATTTAAAAATAGTTTTATGATAAAATCGCATCGCACCATACTTATATATTTTTCAGTTAAATTAGTATATTTAATCTAGACACTCTTTTAAAAGTAATACGAATGTGAATACTTATTTACATTAAATAAAATTGGTAATAATAACTACTTCACATTTCTCTATATCCACTCTTCATTTGTAATTGATTTCCTATTATTAACTTTCTTCATGAGAAAATGCAATGAAATGTGCATTTTGATAAGAATTTTGACGAACCACTTATCAAAATGTACAAAATGATCGCTCTTTATGATAGTTTATTAATATTTTGTACTATTTAATGATTCATTTTAAAAAAAAGTAACGTTTTCACACTGTAAAACTGCCAAACGTGTTTTGAAAGTTTAATTAGTTTTGCAATTTAAAAAATTTTAAACCACAAATTGTGATGTAATTTTAAAATTTCATAAAATTGCATCAAACTGCACTGCGCACAAATGACTGAGGAAGAGTGCATGGAGGTTACGCATTCGCTGTGGCTTCAGTGCGGAACAGGTTAACTTCCGCACGTGCGGAATTTAACCTCGTCCGTCGAAATGAAATTTTTATGGTAAAAATTAATTTAAAACGGACATATGTCATGATTTTATAACACTTATAGTATTTTTTAAAGACATTTGTCCTCTGTTTGTGTCTAAGGACAGTTGTGCAGAAGCGTTTCGTACGTACTGATTTTTTACTACTATAGATAGGATTCAGACGGTAAGCATGGGGTTCCTCAGTCCGGCTACAATGTGGGAAACCAAATGTTTCATACAGACACGGAACATTTGGTGACTATCGCATCGAGAATTTGACGGCTGAGTTTATTTGGCTTAACACTTTTTTATGATAAGTATTGAAACTCAAATAATTCAGTCACTTAATTTAACAGACGTCAAATATTTTATACGGTGCAAAACATTTTGTATTTTGCATTATAACATGTTTAGTTTTTCCTACTTGGCTGCTAGTCTGTCATGAGGGCGCACGGCCGCCACGTTGATTTATCTACCTTAAAGATAAGTACGCACAATCCTGGCCGACATATGCCATCACCTCACTTTTGATTTCTTTTTTCCTAAAAAGAGAGTTTCTATTGTTATTTCTTCATTTTGTTTGTTTTGAATATTTAATTACGGACCTTGCTAGGCTACTAAAATTATTGGCTAAAAGATTGACTAAAATAGTTTTTCAGACCTTTTTACCCTTATAGTTGGGTGAATCCCTTATACCAGTAGGGGGTAAGATAGTCATTTAACACCCTCAATTTGAGGGTTTAGGGTTTCTATCCCCAAAATTCTAGGAGTAAATCATTTTCCTTTAATTATTTGTAAAATAAGAGGTAAACAAAATCTATATGTAAAATTTGTAATAGTATTTATATGTAGCATAACCTTCAACAATATTTTGTTGTTTTGGATTTAGATTGAAAAACTCAAATGATGGGCTTTTTTTTTGAAGCCCAACTGAGCGTACATCCCAAGAGAGGAGAGAGTAGCATCTTATAAGAAGAGGAAGAGATAATTTTTAAAAAATAGACAATTTAAAATATACCCAATGCGAAGGGAGGGTATCGAACCCACGACAAGATTGTGAGCAGGTCGTCGCTCCACTGAGCTAAAGACCTTATGATAATGATGGGCCCTTTAAAGACGCTATATTTCTTTCTTTCTCCTGCCGAGGTTTTGTTTTTGTTTGTCAAACATTAACAATAATGTAATGACTAAAATATATAGAATACTACTAAGTGATTATAATGTTGATGACCAACTGTATATATAATAATTGGATTATTGAACTGTAATTGGATTTAATATTTGTGGAGTTTGTCCAAGGGATGATGATCATTGAAGCATGCCATGTTGACAAGTGGATAGCATTCTTCTTAAAATTAATTTTTTTTAAAGAAAAAAAAATATCAAAGGTGTCCACGATTTTGAGGTCGTTGGTTCGATACCCTCCGCCTGCGTGCGACAAGTTTTAATCTCCCTTTTTAGGGCTATCTCTTCCTCGTCTGAGGCAGTTCTCTCTCCCCTATATGGGGCAACAGTTCAATCAGGCTTCAAAAAAAAAAAAAAAGCAATATTTCAATATTTTTTTTAATTTTCATTTATGTTAAGAAAATAAATGGCGGCAGAAATGAGTGTAAATGTGAAAGAGGTCGGTGGTGGTGGATATAGAATGAGAATTATGACTTTCCGTCTACGCAATGAACAATCAAGAAATTGAAGAGGAAGAATTAAGTAATCTTTCGACCATTTAAAGTCGTAAAGATGATGTTACTCCTCTATCTAAGATTAAATTTATTTCTACTCAGAATTTGAAATTACTTGATTGGTGACAAAAATGACACATAAAGTAGACCAGAAGCGTAGAAGATGATTAGTACTCTAGGAAAGTTTTGCCACACAGTAGTTATATAGGGCAAAAAATCATCTGTTCTCGTTCCTATCCCCATCTCTGTCCCTAACTAATCACAATTCACACTGTGTATATATAATTGGAAAAAATATTTATATAGTAAATTCTGATTGGTTGGAGATAGGGATAGAGAGAGGAATGGGTACAGAGAATTTTAACCCGTTATATAGGTTGTGTATGGCTAACTATGTTAGTTTTTTTTTTTTTTCAGTTGAAATTAATATGCAAATCCAATTTCAAGAAAGAAAGAAAAAAGATGTTGTAAATATGAAGTAGTAGCAGCATTTTCTTTATTTCCAATTCGAAAAAATAAATTAATTCCTTATTCTGTTTTATATAAATATAGATATAGATCAATGTGAAATTAGGTATGGACCAAACGATATTTTAAATCCTTCTCGAGTTATGAAAGTTGGCAGGGAATGGCCCTTAAAACTCAGTCTGGATCCTATGCAGAACAACTATTTTTTATTACACACATAATACTTTAAAACATGTATTTTGAGTTTCAAAATAGGTGTTTTTAAACTCATAACAGGTATTTCGCATGTAAAAATAAAAAATGTGTTATGAAGCTTAAAACATTAATTCATTTTAAATCAAAATTAACAGTAAACAATTTAATTTAACTAACGAAAAAAATTACGCACACGCAAAATAACCCTATTCCGTATTTGAGACAGCGTTCTTTAAACTGCCCATTTCCATCCTCCGCCGCCAAAACTCTTTTTGGCTTTTCTCCCGTGAAATCTTCAACGACATTCCTATTTTGCAATTTTATTACTCCCCCATTCAAAATATAATTTTTTAGGAGTTTCAAACAAATTAAAAATACTAATATAAATGACTAACATAATCATAATTAATATTCCAACTATATTAAATTTCTCCTCACAATCTATATCTACAAAAAAAATGTTTCATCTCCCCTTGTAATTTTTATTTTCTTCATCTAATATTCATCTTAATCTTGATTGATTATTTATCATTCCAAGTAAAACTCACCGCTAAGAACATACTCACCTCTAAGAGCATTATGGATTGATTATAATCACAGTGCAAAAATCATTATGGATGATATTCACAGTGCAAAAATCATTACAAATGATATTAGAAGGTTAGTTCATTGGATTTGTGCATGAATTCATAGAGAAGAAAGAATAATCTTGAGACTTGATAATGGATGTATACGTCCCAATAATAACGAATTAATAGAGAGTTGCATTAAAAATACACATTTTGATCAAAATAAAAATTTGGAGAAAATGATGTAGGGGTAAATTAGTCAATGAATGAACAACTTTTGTAAAAAAAATTTATATTTTGCAACAAAAAACAACTCCTAAAAAGACTTACATTTTAAATTGGAGGGAGTAATTTTCTTCTCTCATTTAAAAAAAAAAAAAATCATTCTCTCTAAAATATTGGAACATATTGTAAATGGGCAAAAATTCATCTGTCCCCGTTCCTGTCCCCATCCCTATCCCCGGCCAATTACAATTCAACATGTGTATATATAATTGGAAAAAATATTACGGGAATGGGGATAGGAATGGGGACAGAAGATTTTCACCCTTATAAATGTGTTATCTTGTAACTTATTTTTATTTATTTTTAATGAAAATCTTGTAATGGATACTAATAGGCATAGATTAAGGAAAATCTAAATTAGATTGAGAGTATTAATTATTAATTAATACTGTTTGACAAAGATTTAAGCACATGTTTATATTTTTGAAAATGATTAAAGCACTTGTATAATTAGAATGAGAAAGGAAAGAAAAAATCTGAAGACCCCAACCCCTCCCACCCCAAATTTTTCCAACATGCCGCCCCCAGCCCTCGACCCCCTCTTCCCGCGCACCCTCAACAAAGGAAACGTTAAGGAATATGTTGAATATGACCGAAGATATACAAGTTCCTAAGAAGATTACAGAAATTAACCATTTGATTAGAATAATGGACCACACTCAAAAAATCTGCACTAATTTAATGTTCCTTTGATGGTAACCCTGATAATGGCAAATAATGGCAAATATACTTTATTTATATCAGCAGACGGTGCAAAAAAATTGCATTATGCCATAATCTTGAGTGATTTTTGGAGGAAATTTGGGTCTCTTCTGGTGGGGTTTTGGGGGTAGGGAGTACATGCATTCTCATTGCATGAATTGTGTGGGTCTATCATGAACTTAGCTCAATTTATGTGAGAAATTTATGGGATCACTCGCATAAGAACTGTACTAGAATTGGGTGGCCGAAAGTGAGGAGGGGCAGCATGGCTCAAGTGCGGAACGGGAAATGTTCTGTATGTGCAGAACAGATTCTCATTCGTTGGATTAAAATTTGGACGGCTGAGATTGATTTAAAAAAATACATATTCGCCGAACACCTGTTTTTAAGTAAAAAACACATATTTTTTAGGAAAAAAATATTCCGCAAATACTGAAAAAAACCTTGTTCTGAATAGGAGCCAGACTGGAGGAGGGGAAGAAGAAGGAAGTACAAGTTTAGGGACTTTGGAATTTTTAAGGTTGTTGATTAGGATGATGGATAAGGCCTCTCAAGGAAATGGGATTGGGAATATCATACGAGGATATAGAAGTCAGGCCCATTCTGAATTCTTTATATAAATTATTTTTTGGATTTTTTAAAAAATAAAGTATTTTGACAACTTTTACATATATTAAGGAAAAAAATAAATCATATGTATTTTCTTATATCTTTTACTAATTCCACTAAGTACTAACACAATAATTTCATTTATGAAACTAAAAAAATAGTACTTAAAAATTGAAGTCAAATATCTGCGGAAGAGACAAAAAAAATTTGAAAATAATAAGCGAAATTGAGAAGTTTGTCTGAGAGAAATTTAGTTTTTTTCCATCTCAACAAAAGGAGTTTGAAGAGAAAGCCCAAAATGGTACCAATCCCCGTTTTGTGTCTGCATAAGAGGCCCATTATAATTATGTATGCTTACACATATTTGACGTTTGGTGACATCCCAAAGTTTATTCATTAAACAAAATCAATATAAGACTATTATATTACTCCCTCATATTCAAAATATAAGTCTGTTAAAAAATTATATAATCCGGGAGTAAGAGATTAATCTTGGAATTATTGTTCCCTACACACAATAATTACATGGGATTTGTTGTCCGGTTAAAAGAGACAAAAGTCTCGGACAAGCTCTTACTTATATGGTTTTGCCTTTGCAGATTGTCATGTATTTTTCCGAATCTCTTTTACCCTTTCGAATTGTCTTTCTTTTACCATCAAAATTGGTTGGTGCTCTTGTTTTGTTTTACTTTTTTCTTTAACAGAGCTCTTTGCAGTAATAATATCTGCATGATGCTAGGAAACGATTTGTATGCTGTCTAGTTTTGTCTTTCTATTTCATTCCACACTTCTTTGTTCCGCACGTAAAAAAACAAAATATGTTTCATACTAGAATAGAATTAGATTATTCAAAAATATATTGAACAAGTAACAGTTAAACAACAACCGTCAAATAAAATATCTGATGGTTGAAAAGAATTTCAACACACATATCCTCAAAATACTTATTTCGATAATTGAAATTTATTCCACGTTGGAGCCACAGAGCGAGGTACTCTTTGAAGTAAATGTTGTTTTTTTTTGGGTGTGCGGTACAGTTCTTTATTTTAATTTTTTTGTTCCAACTCTAATTGGAACTCCAGAAAGAGGCGAGGTTAAAGTTGGAAAAACAAGAGACTAATGTAAAGAATTTTTTTGTCATTGAATTGGTTAGCAAGGCTTTCTCAACCACTTGTATTCATAATTCTTTCAAAGAATTTCAAGTTAACATAAAATGTACTTTGATTAGTTAAAAGGTCCCCTAAAACCTTTAAATTATCCTTTTACGAAATCATTTTCTCTTGACCGGTATTAAAAAAAAAGAAGAAGAAGAAGAAGAAAGAGACAACATTATTTCAGATAATCTTAGTCTTCATTATCTCAATAGAAAACATAGCTTAGGAGACAGACAAGTGTGGTATTGTATTGCTTTTAGTCGGTGGTGATGGTCATAGAGTGATTAAAGAAAGGTAATAATTAATATATCGTTTATGATTATCTAACATACCAATAATTATTATTATTTTTTTTTTACATACCATTATTTATTTGATTTCTAGTACTCCTTCCGTCCCAAATTAACTGTGCACATTTCCTTTTTTGTGTGTCTCAAATTAGTTGTCCACTTTCTAAATAAAGTATGTATTAATAATATTTTTTCCAATTTTACCCTTCTTCCAACTCCTCATTGAATACTCTCACTTAATTAAATTATCATTTTCCAACACATATTTAAGAGGTGGTTGAATATTGTGTGAGATGAAGGAAAGAGATAAACATAAAATTTATATTAGATTAATAAAATTAATGAAGGGTATCTTAGATTTTTACTTATATTTTACCATCAAAATCACCAAAACCTTAATACTTGTGCATTTGTCAAAGTTGACAGATAATTTGGGACGGAGGGAGTAATAATCTATAAAATATAATAAATGTCTTACTCAAAAGAATAAATAAAATAGAATAGAAGTCAACAGTTGTAATTTTGGATTCATATATATATATATATATATATATATATATATATATATATATATATATATATATATATATATATATATATATATATATATCAATTTACAATTGTAATGTAAAGAAAGGTAGAAGGTCACTGTCCCAATTTGAGATAATAGGCAATATATCCATCATCAATGGGACGAGCTATAAATAGAATTCATACGCATGGTAAACAAGAGTAGTAAAGAAGTATGTATTGAATGTTCTATTTCTATTTCTTAAATAAATGTTAATTTTTTAAAAATGGATATACTTTGTCTTTAAACTTTCATAACTGATCTCTTATATTTAATAAATGCAAGTTCTTCTAAATTATGAGTCTTATTATTAGTTTCAATGAATAAGAATATTATGGTAACTCAATTTTAATTAAATTATTCTCCTTAATCATAGTGAAAATCAAATGTATATTATTTTTGACTTATCACTATGAAGTTTCTTCGGTTATACTACCCCTGAATCATTATGTTGGAGTTGAGTTGTATAGCTTCCCTCCCCCTCCAAATTAGCTAAGTTTGCATAGAATGTTAAAAATATACTCAATGAGTTGTTATAATTCTTATTTTTATTCTTCTTCCAACTACTACTCAAATTTCTAAAAAATAATTAAGCATCAACTCTAAGTGCTTCATTTCGTCCCTAAGAATATTCAAGTTTTCAATTAGGAGTAAAAGAGGATATACTATTTGCTTTAAATTTTATTTATTTTTAACAATTTTTTAATATGTATAAAAAGTGCTTATGCAGCTAATATTTTGAGATGTAAGGAGTACTCTTTCATGATTTTTTTTTTCTTCACTTTTTTGCCCTATTTAATTTTATGCTTCTAGTTTGTGTGTAAAATTTTGGCTTGAAACCTAAGCCCGAAAAAACATGGACAGCACGTCACGCGTAGCATGTGTGAGACTGAATTCTCTTCAATATATTCTCAAAGCATGTTTTGGAAATTCGAATACTTAAATTCTCAGAAAAGAACAACTGCTTAATTCTATAACTTTCTTTCTCAGGTACAAGCATTATTGTTTACGGCTCTCAAAAAGAACGCTTTTCAGTCTATGCATATAGAATAATTTTTTTTATTAGGACAAATGGTGTATTTAGTCCTAAAATTATTTTCGCTTGGCGTGCTTGGTCCTTAATTATTGTTTGCAATTTTTTAGGTCCCCATTCAATTTACGGGTCAGAAAATAAGCCCTTCCGTCATTTTTTCAAAATTTGAGTGTTAGTTAAAATCTAAGTGTTAAATGGTGTGTGTGTGTGTGTGGGGGGGGCAAAAGGGAAATTTTAGTTTTTTAACATGGTATTTTTGTCATTCATATACTAACCCATCCCCAACCCGTTTTCTAACCCATTGCCATAACCCACCCGCCCCTAACCCATTTCTTCTTCTTCAACCTCCCTTTCAAGAAGATGAGGACATATCATGGCTAAGGAGCCCCACAATTCCTTCACATTTTCCAAAAATTGACTTTGGTCGGACGTTCCAAGCTCATGTCCGCCTTTAATTTCGCAAAAATTGATCGAATTTCTCCGGTCTAGGCATCAAAGTTGTGGATTAAAGAATGGTGATTCATCAATGGTGGATTAAAAAACCCATAAAATCATGTTAAAATCGAAATTAATTTCACTTCAATCTTGAAGGTTTTCATAAACATTTTGATCTTAGTTTCTTAACCCATCCTTTTCTTTTCATTTTATTGGTTTCCTTCATAAAAAAAATTTCCAAATTTTGAAAATAAAATTCCATTTGTACTCAAATTTTAACAAAGCCTAAACTTATTCAAAAACATAGCAATCAATTAGAATTCCATATCAGAAACCCAAAAGTTTGCTAACAAAATGATCAACCAAGTCACCTATGATTACATTAAGACAAAATCGAGTTGCTAATTGAGTTTTCAAAATTTGGAAAAGGGATAAGGTGAGAAATTATGGTCATTTGATCATCCAATTTCTTAACGGTTTTGGGTATATGGGTTTAGGTAGTGTAGGAAAATACTAATTTTACCCCTAGTTCATTGACCATGATTTCTTAACGGACAACCAAAATTTGAAAAAAATGACGGAATGATCTATTTTCTGGCCCATAAATTAAATAGGGACCTAAAAAACTGCAAACGATCATTAGGGACTCAAGACGCCAAACAAAAATAGTTTCAGAATTTTTTAACGATTAAGATCTTTTTTAATCTCTATCAGATTTGAAAATCCACAATACCTATTATGATAATGACTAATGAGAACGCTTATTTGCAAAATCATAACAAGTGTTGTGGGTCCTTGAGCCTACAATAAGTGTTGTGTTTTTAAAAAGAAAAAGTTAATTGTCAAACCTTAAAAAAAATTAAAATCTGAAAAAATCCAAACATTTTAATAATGGTCAAAATAGTTTATATTTTAAAATGGAATGAAGATTAAATACATGACATTCTATTAGGCGAGGGGAGAAAAGTAAATACCGAGTTGTGAAAGTCAAATCTAATTTTTTCGCTTACTCACAATTTATTTCACGAAAATTTTTTACTTTTACGTGAATTTAAAGTCACATTTTAAATACGAGAGCGGAAGTGAAAACCGGTAACTCGTCAGACGAGCAACGCCGGTCTTCCTCCAACACAAAATTTAGCCTTTCTAGAACGACAATTTTTACTTTTCTTTTGGATTGAAGATGAAGTTCAAACCACAAGGCGGTCCCGCCCGGACGCGTTTCTCCCTGCCCTAATAACATATTTCAGTTGTTTTAATTTATAATTTAATTTATGACATCAAATAAATATTGCAATAGAGAGAGATATAGGGAAGTCAAATAAAGAAAGCCATTAATATTAAATTTATCTTTCCTTAAGACAAAAATTAATTAATTCCCCTAAAAAGACAAATAAATAAAGAAAATATGCCGCCTTTTGAATATTTCTTTCTTTCTAGTCTCTGTTCCTCCCTTTCTTGAATCATTCTTTCCTTCTTCACGCCTTCCTTTTTTTCCCCTTTCCTACTTTTCTTTTTTCTCTCTCTTTATCAAAATTGAATTTTTAGAATCAAATCCCTTTGAAGAAGAAGAAGTAAGAAATGGAGGATTGGTTAAAACATACGCTAGTGGCAGCTGCTGCATTAGTTCTTGTTATCTTTATAATTGTGATCATCAAGAAATGTTTATGTCCCAGAAAAAGATTAGAGCTAAATATTGAAGAATCAAGCCCAGAAAGATCAGTTCAATTTCAGAATTTGCAATCTGGGATCTCCAAGCTTCACCATATGAGTCTTCATCAACATCATCATCTTGATCGAGATGGAAGTAGTAATAAAAGGACAAATTACTATGTTTTTCGAAGTGGGTTTTCGACAAAATCTTTTTTTAATTGGTCTGATAATCCATCTCTTGTTACTGATGCCGTCGAAAATGGATGGCCTAGATTTGCATTTACAACATATACTTCGTCTCCATCGATTAAATCAGCTATGTCTTTATTAGGCCCCTGTGGAAGTGTTACTGATCATGATAATAGAAGGGCAGAAGTGGAAATTCATTGGGAAGTTTCACAAGGGTCAGCTGATTTTTTACAAAAAATTAAACTTAATTCTGGGTTGAAAAAGATTGGAAATTGTACAAATTTTGGTGGTGGTTCTACTAAATCTGTTATTAGGACAAGTTTGCCTTTACCTGGTCCACCTTTGGGAAATTCAGCTTTTCCACAGGAAGCTTATTTTGAGATTACCATTTTACCCTTGAATGGAGATGATCATGACTTGGTTGGCAAGGTTAGAGGGGGAAAATTGGAAGGGGAAAAGGCTAAATTAATTCAAGAAGATTTCAATGCAAAAATCATGACTATTCCTGAGTCTTTGGTTCATGTTACAAGTAATGGAAATAGTAAAACAGAGGATTTCAAGAATTCCGGCAAAGATGACGGCAGAGGCTCCGGCGGCGGCTTACTGTCCTTGGGGCTCTCCGGCGGTGGCTCTCTTCCATTGAAGCTTCCCGGCACGTATCCAGGATCCATTGGTTTTCATTCTAATGGTTCTATTCATCTTGATGGTGAGTTTTTTCATTTTTTTCTTTCCCTACAGAAACTAGCATATTGAAAAGTGTTCAATAGTCAAACATTTTTGAGCTATAGGAATAACAATTCAATGAGCACCGTTCTTTACTCAATTGTGCACTAACAAATAGTAGGAGTTTGGTTTGGGTGTAATGGATTAAGTATTTGGCTTAGAATCAGATTCCGTGTTGCGTAAAAATGAAAGTTTTTTTGTAAAAATATATTTGGGTCTCAAATAAAAAATTTAGGTATAACTTAATCTAAATGCACCCAGTTAATTAGCATAAACACTTTGAAGATGAGGAATACACCATTTAGCTAATAGCATAGCGTTTAAGTACCTGACTTGTAGTTTAATGGGTAGATTCTAAAATATATCATTTAGTTATAGTCTAGTGATCGAGTATTTGACTTGTAATTTAATACATCAGATACTAGAATGTATTGTCTAGTTAATAGTTTAGTGGTTGAGTACCTGACTCGTAGTTAATCAAATCAAAATCTAAAATGCATCATTTAGCTAATAGCCTAGCAGCCGAATACCTTACACGTTGATTAATTAGGTCTGGCATCTTAAAAAAATTATAGGTTGATTAGGTCTCAAGTTACTTCTTTGGCCATGCATTACATAATGTGACTAAGTTGTTGGTGTTTGTATGTGGGTTCAGGTATCAAACTAGTTTATGAATCAGAAAAGGAAGAGTGGGGAAGAGCAGAAACAGTAATTGGTTGTGGGTACAATCCTAGCCAGAAAAAGGTCTTTTTTACAGTGGATTCACAACTAGTTCATGAAATTTACTGCAAATCAGAGGAATTTGGTAACCCATTATATCCAACATTAGCAGCAAACAGTGAAATTACAGTTGTAGTAAATCTTGGACAATGCAGCTTCAAATATGGACCAGCAAATCTTCAAAGAACTCCAAATCCTTGCTTCATTGGCCCATTGGCAAGTTCACCAGTTATAGGTTATGAAGATAGTAAAGAGCTTTTCTCAATGGGAAGAATTGATTCACAGTGGTTAAACAGAAGTACAACAACCAGAGGCACTGTTAATAATGGCGGTAATAATTTTCACACAGCAGTAGATTTTGATGAAGAATCTGAAGGTGATTTATTCGAAATCGTCCTCGATAGCAATGGAAAATCACCAATTTTTTCAAATAATAACACATTGTGATAATCATTTTTTATTTTTTGGGGGCTTTTTTTGACTTGTGTTTTACATGAAAACAGGGAATTCCCATTTGTGATATGAGATACTTGCAAATAGAGATAGAAGTAGTTTTTTTTTAAAAATTCCAGAAATCAGGGACAAATTTTGGGGATTAATGTTCCTTGGTTCATCATATTTTGGCTGGTTCTTGAGAGGAACTTTTTGTCATTGTAAATAACAGAATGTTTAGCTATCTTTATCAGTTATTTGCTTCAATTTGTTTGCACCGTCATAACTTATAACTTATGAGAGGCAATACACATCTCCTTGAACATTGTAGGAGTATTTTACGCGTTTCTTTCAATACATCCAACTACCTTTGACTTGCGCAGAGTTGCGAACTACACACGAGTGTTCATGATTCTTCTTTCAATCAGTAATTGCCTGAATATGTTGTATTTGTGGGGTTCACTTATACTGTAATTTCTCTCTTACTCATAAGTTCGGGTTGACATTTTTTTCCCCAATCTCCTCTATCTCACTTGACGGGGTTGTAGGCCAAAGAAGGGACACGTAATTCACTGCATCAGAGTATGATATTCTCTTATTTATTCTTATCTATAAAAAATACTTTTTACTCTGATCTTTCTGTTATGACCTATACGAGATGGGTGAGCACCGAATTCAAATGAAATTCTCCAATTCGGTCATTTGAATTCGGTTTTTCCATTTTTCATACCTCAAAAACCGACCGAATAGGTGGATTTGGAATTCGGTTTCGATCGAATTGGAGGGTGCATTTTTTGTTCAGATTTATGCAAAAATCAAGTTTATTTCTGGTCCAATTTTGAATAGAATCTGGTTAAGAATAACACAATTCCCACCATATTTTTTTATACAAAATCAAGCACAATTTACAAGTTACAACAGTCCTGAAATCAATCCAAAATCAATTCGATAGAGTTAGGGTAAAGGAATCAGGTTAGGATTTTTTTATTACTAAATTAATAATTCGATACATATATTTAATTATTTAAAAATTCAATTCGAATTCAATCCCACCGAATTCAAAATTAGTCCAATTGATTTCGTCCCAAATTCAATCTTGACCAAATTATCGAATTCAGACCGAATTATCAAATTGAATTCGAATTCGGTTGGAATTCGTTAAAAATCGAATTTTCTCACCCCTAACGAGATGATATAGTGTCACAATAAATTACATGCTCTGGCTCTAGTATGAAAATTGCGATCGAGGTGTAAACATAACTCTTTGAACCTCCTCCTCTGGAAACAAATAATAATGCAGGCCTCTTAAATTAAATTAAAATGGTATTCTCTGGAGCATAATTTAGAGTTCAAAAAATACATGGCAGGAATAGAATAATTTTGAAATACATGGCAGGAATAGAATAATTTTGTGGGAGTAGAGGAAGGGGAGGAAAGAAGAAGATACTATTGAGGTGTCAAATCTTATAAAAAATTAAGATGCATTTTTTTTTTTTTTTGATGAATATAGAAAACTAAAGATGCATGAACCTGACAGAATTTGACCCTTAATATTAATATTAATATTAATGAAACATCTTTTTACTTCTAAAAAAATAGCTTAACCTGACAAAGACGATTCTGCTTTTTGCTAATTATTAATTCTTCTAAACAAATATATGTTTTTGTATATTTGCTTAACTAACCCCATTTGACCGAGAGGTCCCAAGTTCGATACCCTCCGCCTGCGTGCGATAAGCTTTATTCTCCCTTATCGAGGTTGTTCTCTCTCCCCAATGTGGGGCAATCGCCCATCGTGACGTCAAAAAAAAAAAAAACCCCATTTGATGATAATAATATTGTACCATATTAACTTCTTTAACTAATAATAAAACTAAGGTGGGAAGATCCATATAGTGAAGTGAAATACTTTTTTCAATGCTTGTCCAAAATCAAAATAAATTATCCAACTCTAGGAAGAATGACCTAAGGAAATTGCCCTACTATTGTTTTTTCTTTAAAAAAGAAAACAAATATGTCCTAGATGACCATAACTACTTGAATATGTAAACATCAATCAATTATTGAACTTTTTTCTTAAAACAAAATTCTTGGATTTTTTTTTTAAAAATTTATTTTGGGGCTTATTTAATCTTTGATCTTTGTTGATGATGTTGGAAAGGTGTAGGAGACACGAAACCAAAATTTTTGTAGTTACAAAATTCATGAGAATGAGATCTAAACGAGTTCAGCCATTTTAGCATGCTCAATTTCAGTTCCCTCTCTTTGACTGACCTTGTTTTATTATTTTTATCCGTTTTATATAGGAAAATATCAATAATTAGGTAAGAGTATCGAATTTATAACATATTATTTCAAGTTATAAGTGTCACGCTCTTCAATAGTTTTCTGCAACTTTTACAAAATTGGCTTAGCACTCCTTGTGCATAAATTGGTTTATCTATTCGTGTCCTACTACATATTCCCTCTAATTAATATTGAATGGCTTCCTGGAGGGTAACCTAAGCTATTACGAAAGCATAATTAAACTAGTACTCCATCCATTCCATAATATATTTCGTTTAGAATATGTAGTCAAAATTAAGGAAGCAAAAAAAAATGTACTTTGTTAGTAAAAATATTAATATTACTCTCTTAAATATGACTCGTATACCACTAATTATATCTATGAGAGTAATATTGATATTTTGATTAGAACATACCTTTTTTTTGCTTCCTTAATTTTCACTAAATGTCCGAAACGACTTATATTATGAAATGAAGGTCGTACATTATATATTAGTATACCTTCCTCAGGGCTAGAAATCCTATATCTCCATTTTTGTCCCTCCTATAATATCACGTCATTTGACTCACCACTCTCAACACTAAAACATATATTGTCAAAACTTTTTTAATAGTATTGGGAATGATGGATTACGTGGTGTGATTTTATAATAAATTTTTGTTTAACAATATTGAGAGTAATGAACCGTGGGACGTAATATTATAAGAGGGATATGAATTAGATAAAATTTATTAGACAGATGATTTCTAGCCATGCTCGAGTAAATTACTGGATAATAAAATGGATCTGTTACCTTACAGTCTTGGGCTTCCCTATCGATCCTCATTCTGAGGTCCGCGTTTTATCTTTGATAATTCAATCTTAACAAATGAAGGGCAAGAAGATTTGCTTAGCCAGCCCATCATGATAAGCAGTTCAGCCCTTCAGAAAGCCCACCCTTGCCTTTGGAGAAAATCTTCTGTGCATCTGCTGCACCAAATAATTCGTCACGAGGGAAACATATTTTTCTAAGACATGTACAATTGATCTCTGTCATAATTTATTGTACGCCCTACATCTAAATTCACACGTGGATACATGACCCACAGTGAACTGTGAGGGAAGAATTCGTTGCATATATACTAAGACTTAATTGCCCGTCATAAGTTGGTGCACTAAGACCAATACTTGCTCAACATACAGGAACAAAATCTCACTGTAATCACATACATCCCAATAGGGGAATGCTGCTTCTTATTAGACATAAAGGAAATACTATAACAGAAGATAAAATAATATTATAGGTTACTTATTAATTCAACCCAAAGGCAAGAGATTTTAATTCCTTGATTAAGGATACCAAATTTTGATAAGATGAACCCCCTTCTTCAACAGCCTTTTTTGCAACATCCGCCATCTTATTTGAATTCCTTCTAATATTCTTACTTTCTTCCGTATCACCCATCAACCTTTTGATCGCCTTTTCTATTTGTTCACTCCCTACAACACTTTTAATTATCTGGCGCTAAATGCCAAACATCTGCGCCGACCCCAACTCCCAGCTTCTGAATCTCAATCAGCTTCTCATTATAGAATTGTTCAGCAAACAATGGCCAAGTAATCAGAGTAACTCCAGAAGTGATGGATTCAAGAATCGAATTCCAACCGCAATGAGTCATGAACCCTCCAATTGATGGATGTCTCAAGATCTTTAATTGAGGAGCCCAATTTCTTATAATCAAACCCCTTTTACTCTTTTCCAATCTTTCTTCAAACCCATCCGGTAACCAACTTTCTTGATCATTTTCTTGGGATTCTTCTACATTTCTCACAACCCAAATGAATTTTTGGTTTGTTGATTCCAAAGCTAAAGCAATCTGTTTGAGTTGGTCCTCAGGGAATCTTACCAAACTTCCAAAACAAATTAAGAGGACTTTATTGGTTTCTTGAGAATCAAGCCAATCAAAACATGGGTGCCTATGATGATCATTAGCAATATTACTAGCCATTTCTCTATTTGAGAAATGAAAAAGAGGACCAATTGTCCAATACTTTTTCCCTTTAACCTTCTTGTAATAATCAGCATATTCAGCCTCAAGTTCATAAATAGTATCATGGACTACCCCATAACAATTAACCTCTGATTCTTTGATGATTTTAAGAATGTCCCCAAAAGGAGTCTTGGTCTTCAAATGTTCCTCTACTTGAGAACCCTTCATTACAATCTTATCTGGTAATCCAGGAACCAAGAAACTTTCGGACTCCGAATTTAATATCTTGTGAGGCTCATACATCTCCAGATTATGCGGCAAACAATGTGAAATAAAATTGTTAGGATGAAACAGGAGTCGCGGAATATTCAGCCTTTCGGCTAAATCATTAGTCCAAGGATAGAACATGTCCGAAAAAATACAATGAGGACGAATTTCAAGAATTAGTTTCTCCATTGGCTTTAGGAGTAAAGAAATTCCTTTTCTAACTTTCCAAAACATTTCCATGGAATTAGCGGAGCTGAAGTTTTCGATTCCTTCTGGTAAGCCCACTTCGGATGCAGGAAATTTGAGAGTAATGACAGATATTTTGTGGCCTAATGTGATGATATCATGATCAGTTGCAGGTCGGAAGAGGGCGGCGTTTGATGGGGTGGTGATTATAGTAACCTTGACGCCGTGGGAAGCGAAAAGCCTGGCTGCATCAACTAGAGGAATCATGTGGCTTGGTGTAAAGTATGGAAGAAATACCACATGAAGTTCTTTGCTAATTTTTTCAGCTTCTGCCATTGTTGATTGCTCCATTAATCTAAAATCCAGATAGGCTAAAAGGAGAGCAGCAATTAATTATTTGAGAATGTATCGATCATCCAAGTATTATAATAAGGGAAGATTGGGGCTAGAGAGTGCCGGAGATTACTATGACGGTGCTGAGGCAAACAAGTGATGCAACTGAAAATGGCGTTTGGTTCTTTTCTCTACATCATATATATGGATAGTTATGATACATACCAGGTCCATCGGATTTGGACCACATAATTGTCTATCTTCATTCTGTAGTGATGTGGTCAATTTTATACCATAAAATTTATGTAGACCTAATTTATATTAAAAAATTCCCATATATATTGGAAAATTTGGATATTTTAAGTGCAGTTAAGCCTTCAATGCAAATTAAAGGGGGTTGGAGTGCATGAGGCTCCTCCTCTCTTAAGAACCAGTTAGGGGTGAGCACCGAATTCGAATTAACCAATTCGGTGATTTGAATTCGGTTTTTTCATTTTTTAGAACTAAAGAAATCGACATAATTCAAATTCAAATCAAGAATTACCGAATTCGAAATGACCGAATTGGCGAATTCGAAATTCTGTTTTTGCCGAATTGACCGATTTCACAAGAAACATAATTAAACACTGAGACAAATCCAAAATCAAAACAAACAATAAATTCAGAAAAAATAATATAAACAATAAATTAGTAATCGAGTCAACCATACTTGAATGAAAAAATTAATAGAAAAATCGTAAAATTGACAATTTTATAGTCTATTACTTTATATATTCAATATATAATAAAATTAACAAATTATTAAAAAAATGAATTTGAATTCGATCACACTGAATTCAATAACAATCGAACCAAATTCACACGAAATTACCGAATTTGAATTGCCGAATTGAATTCGAGGTTCGATAGTAATTCGGTAATAAACTGGATTTGCTCACCCCCTACACGCGGTCATGGCATTTGCATAGAGCAATTGATGTTGGAGAGTCACCCATTTTTTAGCCTTTGCAGCATCCAGTCCAGATTAGTCAGACCTACCGAGTCTAGATGCTAAAGGTCTAGAATAAAAAAGTAATTGTAAATCGGTGATAGAATTCTACCATTTCACTAACGTCCAAGTTTCAATCTGAACTCTGAATTAACAAAAATTTCACCCAGTAATTTACGCTAAAGACTTTATGCAATATTTTAAGTATGAGCAAATAACTATTTTTGCCACAAAAGTAGTTTCGTGTGTAATTTCCGCCACTGAAAAGACTAGCACAGAAAAGTCACCGAAAAATTATTTGTGACAAAAATACACACGAAACTATTTTTGTGACAGAAATAATTATTTGCTCTTTAAGTATTGAAACAGAGTTGAACGTTATTTTGGCAATATGGCCATCCTACTATGGAAATTTTCTATATATGGGCTACTACTATATTGGCCGTCCTACTCAAGTTTTACGTGCAATTGTATTGAGTATTTGTTTGATTTGTGGTGGATGTTATAAAAATTTAATTGCATGTAAGAGGAAGATTAGAGTGATTTTATTTATTTATTTATGACAGTATCTAAACACTACTGCTTTTAATAAGAATTTGTTTGAAAAAAGTAATAAAATAGTTTACCTTTAGCTCCTAATAAATTATGTACATTAGATATTCTTATTATGTATCAGTATCGATTTTATCTTCCAACATGAAGTTTTTGACTGTGTTCTTGCTTCATAAATAATATATATATATATATATATATATATATATATATATATATATATATATATATATATATATATATATATATATATATATATATAGTTCCGTTTGTAGAATTTTTATTATTATTGGGTCGTGGTTGTCGAATTGGGATTGTTTTGAATCGAAAATGTTACGTCAACTATAATATATCTTTGGTTACATTTCCAATTTCCAAAATACATCAAATAGCTATTTAAGTTACTAAACTATTTACACTTTGGGCATTTAACTATTTTTTGACTAAATATATCACCTTAGTATTTACGTGTGGTTGAAAATAAACCGTAACCACTTTTTGTGGTGATTTCAAACCAAATTAGACATGTATCAAACATGTAACCAATAAAACCGGGACAGAAATGAAAGCACACACTAACCTCGAATTATTAGCCACTTTGTTCATCAACGTTTTTTCGCCTAGCCCACTTTGGTCAAAATTCAAGTTTTTTAACTTATTTCATCATTAAACATTTTTCACTTCGCCATTTTGGTCATAAATGATTTTTTTAACTTTTTTCATCACTAAAGTTTTTTTCTATCTGCCATTTTGATCAATAAAGTTTTTTTCATTCTGCCATTTTGCTCACTAAAGTATTTTCATTACTGCCATTTAGGTCACTAAAAAATTTTGACCAAAATGGCATACCGAAAAACTTTAGTGACCAAAATGGCGTAATGAAAAAACTTTAGTGATGAAAAAAGTTAAAAAAAATTATTTTTGACAAAAATGGCAGACCGAAAAATGTTTAATGATAAAATAAGTTAAAAAACTTGAATTTTGACCAAAGTGGCTAGACGAAAAAATGTTGATGATCAAAGTGGCTAATTATTCCACTAACCTCACTTCCTGAAAAGTATGTGATTGTTAATGTTTGAAGCCTGAAAAATTAAGACAAATTTATTTTGATATACTAACTTCCATTTTTACCTTGTATTATTACATGCCCAACTGTGAGAGAAAGTTAAAGCTGAATAAAGGTTTAAAACCAACCTAGATTAATACATGCACCTCCATACCATTTTAAGACCCTTTTAAGACGAGCGATAAATCGGGAAGTTGGTACCATTAACATTTAGATGGGGCACACTACCAAAAGATACTTTACCCACCTAAAGTAATTACAGGTGCTAATGAACATAATATCAAAGACTAGGTGGGTATTGCTTAGCCTGCTGCCGCACCCTTTTCCTGTCCTGCCGGTGCCATCACAAGTTCTTCATATATATTGAGAGAGCGAGAAAAAGGAGAACGATATTCTTATTTAATGCATAATTAGTCACCTGCATGTACATCTGATAGCCATTGAATTATATAGAAAAGTATACTTAATGTTATGTAACTATATTACAGCTTCAAAAGTATACCAGGCGATTGAACTATGTAGATAAAAACTATGAATTATTAGCCACTTTGATCATCAACGTTTTTTCGTCTAGCCACTTTGGTCAAAATTCAAGTTTTTTGACTTATTTCATTATTAAACATTTTTCGGCCTGCCATTTTGGTCATAAATGATTTTTTTAACTTTTTTCATCACTAAAGTTTTTTCTATCTGCCATTTTGATCAATAAAGTTTTTTCATTCTGTCATTTTGCTCACTAAAGTATTTTCATTCTGCCATTTAGGTCACTAAAAATTTTGACCAAAATGGCAGATCGAAAAAAATTTAGTGACCAAAATGGCAGAATGAAAAAACTTTAGTGATGAAAAAAGTTAAAAATTTTATTTTTGACAAAAATGGCAGGCCGAAAAATGTTTAATGATGAAATAAGTTAAAAAACTTGAATTTTGACCAAAGTGGCTAGACGAAAAAACGTTGATGATCAAAGTGGCTAATTATTCTAAAAACTATAGTTGAATAGAAATTAAACGAATCTTAGAAACTTAATATTATTGAACTTTTAATCAAAACTTCTTTATTTAATAGGGGATGCTAATTGTCTATAATTTTTAAAATATCTATCATACCCTCAACTATTTTATTGATATTTATATATTTTAAAACCTTATTTAAAATTATGACAATTTTGTCTAACTTTTAGAGTCCATTGTTAGGCTAAACAACCCAATTCATAATATTTATTACAATAATACATAAATATATAATTACTAATTATAAAAACAAATATTCGGCCCAACCGTTTTACACACGGGTCAGACACAAAAAAAATCAGCCCGGCCGAAGGGAAAGAGAGCAAAAAAATGGAAAATGAGGGTGAGCTTTCTAGAACTTGAAATAGAAAAGAGAGAAATCTCATCTCTTTTAACCCCTCCAAAATCTCATCCATCATCATTATCCCAAAATATCCTTGTACATCCCATCTCGGTCACTCCGACGAAGATGTTAGGGTCAAATTTGTATCGACATTGGATGCGTTTATGAAATTTTGATCTACATTGAGTTCTATGACATTGGATAAGTTTATGAAGTTTTGATCTACATTTAGTTCAATTTCATTGGTTGAACCTACAAAATTCGCAAGGGTGAGAGTTGTCGGCGATGGCGACAGAAGTGTAGTTGAAATTGAAAAAAATTCCAGTAATTCTTTTAAGAATTTGTTTGTAAATATCAATCTTGAATCATCTCCAAGCCAATTTCGTGTTTGATTTGTGCCCACTATGTTTGCTAATTTTTTTCACAACCTGTTAGTTCAGATATTTATAGTGAACATTCAACATATTCAATTCTGCAAGCAAGTTGAACACTTATACCAAATGTTGAAAATTCATGGTTAATGTAAAAAGTTTGATTTTTGTTTTGGAAAGGTAAGATAATTTGATGTATTTTGTTTTCTGTAGCTCCATGTGTCAAAGTGTTCATTTTATATTGGTAGTTTATCTCTAATTTGCAATGAAGTTGTTAAAACACTTGGTGAAGAAATGACTAAAAACTTTAGATTTGATGTTGTTATTTTTTATGAGTACAGTTGTAGTGGAGATTTTTTCAACTTCTTCAATATTGTTCTGTGATGGTTGAAGTTATTGAAGCAAATTTTAGTCAATTCATTGCATGCATGTCTATAAGAAAGTTGAGATGTGATGGTGATAATGAATTTATTCAGACTAGGTATATCTGAGTTTTTTTCTTCCTGATATCACATTTTAGATTGTGTTTCAGAATTTATTTTTTTGTAAATTTTGAAAGAGTGAATTGAGCATTTTATACTCGTTTACCCATTTTGTTGTAATATTATTGACCAAGTTTCATGGGATTACCGATCCATACAAATTTAAAACACACCAAGATAATCTGGAAAAAAAATTGAATGTTGAACTACCTATCCCTATACTCTCTGTACCAGTACACTGCAAAATCCACTTTTCTTTTTGTCCATTCACACAATGCAAAAGCCCAAGGCCACTGCAAAAACCAACCGTGCACTGCATTGCTTACTTCTCTAGACGATAAATATTGCGTAGTGGAGCTGTTTTTTATGCAGTGCACTGTTGGTTTTTTCAGTGACTTTTGGCATTTGCATTGGGTGATGGACAAAAAGAAAAAGTGGACTTTGTAGTATAATGATACAGAGAGAGTACAGAGATATGTAGTTCAACATTCAATTTTATTTTTTATTTTTTTTGCAGTTATCTTATAGTGTTCATTTTAAATTTGTTTTTATCAGTAATCACATGAAACTTAATTTTGGAGTAATATTCTTCACAATAATATTATAGCAAAATGGTTACATGCGTATAAAATGTTCCATTCACTCTTTCAAAATTTACAAAAAAAAAATATACTGAAACACAATCTAAAATGTGATCTCAGCCTATGTTACTCGGACTCGAGTACAGATTTCGGATATGGATATGTATTTAGGTGTCATTTATTTAAACATATAAAATAAATAATACGAGGACACTTCCCGACATTCGGACACGAACACAGGTACGGGGATACGACAATAAATTCCAACAGTCTCCTATTATTCTCTCTCAATGTGTTAATTAATAATTTAAAAAAATCCATTCGTCTCCCATTATTCTCTCTGCATCGTCTCTTCCCTCTCTCTAACACTAATTTATTCTTTTCCTCCTCCTAACAAATGTGCAGTCAGTACATATTCAAATCACCAGCCAATTTAATGCCTTATTCGACTCATATACCCCTCTTTATTCCATCTTCCCTTCACTTATTACTTTAATTTTGTTCAAGCTCCTTCATCCGTCCAAACTCCAATCTCCGATCGTCGTACATTCGATTCATAGCGACGACAACAACGAGTGTCCCAACGATGGCGGCGATGAGCTTTCAAGAGTTGGTCAAAGTACTCATTTGCAGTTGACCATGTTGGGTACATATTCCATACACATACCAACATCGTGTCGTATCGGTGTAAGCAAAGAGTCCGAGAAACATATATCTCAGGAAGAAAATAAAACTCAGTTATACATAGTATAAATAAATTTATTACAACCATCACAACTCAGCTTAAATATTGAAAAAATTGAAAGAATCTCCACTACAAGTATACTCATTACAAATAACAACTAAAACATCAAATCGAAAGTTCTAGTCCTTTCTTAAATAGTGTTTCTCAACTTCATTGCAAAACCAGAGATAAACTACCACTATAAAATGGACACCTTGAGACATGGAGCCAAAGAAAACAAAATACACCAAATTATCTTACATTTCCCAAAAAAAAACCAAACAATTTACATTAACCATGAATTTTTAACATTTGGCTTAAAGTGTTCCACTTGCTTGCAAAATTGAATATGTTGAATGTTTAATACAAATATTTGAACTCCAACAAGTTGTGAAAAAATTAGCAAAAACAGTGGGCATAATAGAGCAAACACGAAATTGGCTTGGAGATGATTCAAGACTGATATTTACAAACAAATTCTTAAAAAAATTACCTGAATTTGTTCTAATTTCAACTACACTTCCGTCGCCACCGCCGACTACTCTCAACCTTACGAATTTTGTGGGTTCAACCAATGATATAGAACTAAATGTACATCAAAATTTCATAAACACATCTAATGTCGATACAAATTTGACCCTAGCATCTTCATCGAAGTGACCGAGATGGGATGATTATGTGTAGGTAACTGGTGGGGGAGTATAAGGATATTTTGGGATGATGATGAATGAGATTTTGGAGAAGTGGTGATTTTGGAAGGGTCAAAAGAGATGAGATTTATCTCTCTTTCCATTACAAGTTGTAGAAAACTCACCTTTTTTTCCATTTTTTGCTGTCTCTCTATCTTTTGTGTCTGGCCGTATGTAAAACGGGTGAGCCGGATCTTTATTTTTATAATTAGTAATGTAGTAATTATTTATTTCTGTAATATTGTTATGAATATTATGTATAAATTGGTTTATTTAGCCTAACAATGGACTCTAAACGTTAGACAGAATTGTCAGAATTTTTTAATTTTAAATAAGATTTTAAAATACAAAATATATAAATATCAATAAAATTAAATAAAATAGTTGAGGATATGATCGACATTTTAAAAACACTATAAAAAATTATAGACAACAAAATAAAGAAAACATAATCCAACAACACATAAACATCACTCAAATTCTTCGAACAAAAGCACGAGCAAGTATAAATGTTGCCTAAAATACGTAAATGCTGTAAAAGATGCGATTTTAGGCCTCTCCTTCCCCAATTTTAAATTGAATTCGAATAAAATTAAACACAAAACTCAAAACTTACCCCACGAATGGTGCAATGTCACACCATCAAATTGACCGATATATCATGTAAAGTCTCCGGCTTCGCCACAAAACCCTATATCAACAGTAAATCCCTCACATAAATTCCAACCTCTACATGCAAAATTCACATAAATCCAGAAATGATTCCGCATATAGTTCCAGAATTTCAAAATTAAATAAAAAAATCCAAAATTTGCAAAAATGAAGAGACAGATATATAAAATACATACATGAGGATGATTTTTGTCTCCAGGCTTTCCGATCCTCGGCGAGACGACCACGGGAAATCCCTGACACCTTTGATCTCTTCTTCTTCGGTTCTTCTTCAAGGAATTTCAATGGCGGATTCTTCCCGAGAGCTTCGCCCACAGTAGCATGTGTCAGAGTTGCTTTGGGTTAGACCTTTGTATACTCTGGGCCCTGAGTGGATATTCTGACACACTCGTGTTTTTACATTGGGTGTCTCAAAATTTGGGCCATCAAGCAAAAAAGAACCTTTGGGTTTATTATCTTCACCAATGATTTGGGCCAGTATCAACAAAAACGATGTTGGCCCAAGTTTAATTTTGAAAGTGACTCCTTCAAGGCTCCACCGTTATTAATAAATGTTGTCAGCTAACCCCGAGCTCTGGGGCAATTGGTTAGAGTTTTTACATGTCTTACTATTGACGAGTGTTCGATTTACTCGGAGAAAGACTCTCATGGGAATTTCCTGAAAAAAATGTTGTCAACCAAAGCGAGTCTCTCCCGAGTCAGTGATTGATATCCGTTCGCGTACAAAGTCGTCACTTAAACCAACACTCTAATTTTTTGTGTGCTAATCCGGTAGAAATTCGAATTAATCTAGTATAGTTTTTCAAAAATCGAAGTTAGGTAGCACATCTCGTGGCCAGAAGAAAAAAGCGAGTCTCTATCCGAAACATAAATTGAAATGATTATTCGAGTCTGCAGATATTTTATTTTTCATCCTTCAATTGATGATCTCTTTTTCCATGACAAGACGATTCCTTATCCTTTTTTATTCTCATCAACCATTACTTTAAAGTATAAAAGGATAGTTGAGTTTTATATCTCGTTGTTCTAAACCACATTTATCTCTGAAACGACTAATGATTAATCCATGATATATTAAAAACAACGCGTGATTAAACAATATTTAATTTTAAAATTTTGGTCTTAAATTTATAAAAAAAATAAATTATTTATTAGATGATATGTGTAATTTACAAATTTGAAATATTGCTTATGTTTCGAAAGAAAACAAAAAACTATCTAAATACTATACTTACGTTTAATCAGTGGAGGATGCAGTGTTCCGTCACCAGAATCACGTGCCCATGCTAAAAAATATTTTTTAAAAAATAAATATGACGAGTGACAACTGCTCTCAAATTGTGACTTCATATTTCAACAGCATTTAACTCCATATGTCTTAAAAAGAAGTGTTTATAAGATGATATGAAAGCACATGATATGTCTACGTTTTTTCTTGACCTGAGCTCTTCTTATTCTGTTCTACGTTTAAAAAGGCATTGCAAAAAAACACCCTTAAGAAAAAGGATGATGAAAGACATAATTAAATTTGATTGCATAAGCACTTTGAGAGATCAAAGAGGGCCATAATGATATGATTAGTGTTTACAAGGAATCCCAAATTCCTGTGTGAGAGACAGCCACAAATCTATAAAATGTAATATGTATTCTTAAAAATTAGTGCAGTGATTAACAAAACTGAGAATTTGGACCGAAATAAAATCTTAGTTTAATTATGGTACTAATGATGATTTTCTTTGTAATAATAATTAAAGAGAGAAATGGCTTTCGGGAATGATCAATTGAAAGGAGACATAAAGAAAAATTAACAAACAACAAAATAAAGGGTTTATAACTTTTTCCCGTTGAATACATTTTTGAGATTTGATAGGTATATGATCGAGATTTGTGCTTGGATTGGTTCTGGTTTGGATTTGGTTTGGGTTTGGTCTGGTTCGAGACTCAAATCCAACCCAAACCAGCTTTGGATTGAGTATGGGAATGAAATATGAAGTGTTAAATCATTCACAGACTTAATCCAAAACTGATTTGGGTCTGGGTTTGAGTCTCAAACCTGACCAAACCCAAACCAGACCCAATCCAAGCATGTATAAATTGAAATATATGGGCCAAACTAAAAAATTGTAGTGTTTTTTTTATTTTTTTTTGCTAAGCAAGTTTTACTTTATTAATTTTTTTAAAGCAAACTTCAGGATCTAAATATACTCTCGCAATAAATGAATCATACCCCACAAAATACTCCTTTGCCCATGGCTCTACAAAAAATTCAACTTCTTTTAAGAGACTTCAAAGTTCAAAATATATAAGAAAGATTTAGAAACAAAATGTCTAAGTTTTGTGATAATAAAATATATAAAATTAACTATAAACTTCAAACTTTAAATTTCATGTTAAATTTTTCGTTAGTGATCAACATATATCATTTACAAAAGTTAAATAGTAGATATTCCTAAAAGAAAAGATATATAAGAATAATGTTTGGGATAGAAAGGGGGTGGGAGAGCATGTGATGCAAAGTTTCCACATGTAAGGAAAAGAAAAGGAACTAAAAGTTGTCTATATGCCCACAAAGTGCTTAAATTCAGTGGTAGTACATGATGATTACCTTTCACTGTCTGAAAATTTGACATAATTAAAAAGAGGAGTTATTTTGATTATTAATGAAAAACTTTCTTTTGTAGTATAAGTGTTTAAGACTGACATATCTGGCTAACTTGCACTGTATGCTGCAGAGATTTAAGAAGGAGCGACCTTTCAACATCAATAACTTTATATAAATATCATGAATGTGGTTGGAACTCTGATCATTCTTAAGAGATAATGAGTTTTCAACCACTCTACCACAAATGATGTTGGTAAAGACTTGTACTATATATTTTGCATATAATATAATATATGAAATCATAAGTCATGTGGTTTGTTTATCCCCAATGGTCTATTTTAGAATGTGGCATGAATTGTCTTTGGGCTTTGAACACCAAAAGCTGTAAACATCTGAGTGCCAACTATAAAGGGCGAATTATTTAGGTAAAGCTGCAAATAGTCTCTGATTACTTGGGGATCCGGTAAAGAACCTTCTTATTAGGAAATCTTATTTTTTTATTTTTTTATTTTTTTATTTTTTGTGTGTGGAATGAGTTAAGGAATTCATTTTTTTTTAATATTGATATTAAATTCATCTGTGGGATTAAATTGGGATGAGGCTACAATCTGAGTTTTGCATTATTAGGACTACTGTACAACAATAATAGGAGTTAGGCAGATTTTTAAAGGTCTTAATTAGAGGTATTTATTTATTCTTAAAACTATAGATGGTAGCATTTTAATGCAAAGATGGTGAAGTTGTAGACAGGTATGTTTAAAATAATGCTATTTTTTTATGAGTTGTTATTATTAGGGACCAATTTCTAAATTGAATTTCTTTCGTATAATTTAGTCTCGTACATTAATTATCTTAAAAAAAAAATCTACATTTTGGCTGTACGGTCGTGTGATGTTGGAAAGAAAGTCAGAGTAAAACAAGCGCAAAAAGGAAAAAAATTTAAAAATTGAAAACTGCAAGTCGGTTTTTGTGGAGGATTCAATAGAAAAGAGAATATGGGGAAGATGAGTGATAGATAACAAGTTATTCGAGTAATCATTAAGAACGTTAGTATAATTGTCTTAATTAGTATTCCGACTCAAAATAATAGATACATGGGTTGACAACTCCATGTCCTAATAATAACAATTTTTTATTATAAAAAAAACTAATCTTCTAAAAGTAGAATTGGATATTGTTTGGCTTTGTTTCCTTTCCTATATTTTGGTACATGAAAAAGTTAGAGGGAAATTGACTCTAAGCTTGAAATCTTATTTTTTAATTATAACGAATATAATAAAAAAAATGCCGGTTATTCTATATCTAAATTCAATTGTTCAGCTGTTGAATTAAATTATTCTAACGTTGATAATTGATAGATTCTGAACTTGGACTCGACTACCTGCAAAAGAAACAAAGACAAGGCATAACTAACTTTTCAAAACTTGTTTCGATGCTTAAGTCACTAATCGAATCAAGAGTAAAGAAAAAACTTAAGACATACAACGTAAATAGCTAGGTATTCATGCGTATTAAACTGTATGAACGGTAATAAAACCCTAGTAGGAATTCTGTGACCTAGTCTAAGATCTTTTTATCTTTCCTTCTCGGATAGATCTTGTTTAGATTCTCCAAAGATCTAGCAGTTTCCAAGTAGGTGTGCGGTTCCTTATGTCCAATGAAACCCCAGGCACCGTCCTAAGCATCCAGGTAGGCAAGAAGCTTCCTTCTCGGGCTACATAGACTTCCTCCATAGCCGTGTATCCGAATCGCCCGAAAGACAGCGTGAAGGTGGATCGGAAATGCACTTCGTGTCCAACTCCATCAATAATCAATCAACATATGTTAAAAAAATATTTTAAGTATTTTTATTTTAACACTTACTGGATGATTTAAGAACAATCTAATTAAGCTTTTCAATAATTATTTTGTATATTAAAAAATTTCCTACTAATAATTTTATTTATACGAGATCAACTATATTTATATTTATTTTACAGTTTATGATCCATCTGATCTGCTTTGCTGTCGGATTCTTTATAGTGGGGAGCTCCTAGCCGAATTTATCAACCGAAGCTAAGATTTGAGTTGGTGATTTTAGAGGCTCCCTATGCAAGGTTCTTCTCGATGGATTATTTTTGTTTTTATTTTGAAGTGAATTAAAATTTAAACTCTAATTTCTTGCACTCAATACTAAATCCTACTAATACCATTTGTGACACCCTACTTTCTTTATAATTTGTTCATTTTTGCCTCTTTTAGGTATATGCATGTGGATTAGTAGCTTACCAAATTATGATATGTCAATTTTATGATTTCTGATAAATTCCTAAGTTGCATTGTGGATACTCTAAACTAAAAATTTGTGCACACTTTTGACACATTTTCTAATACAAATTTCTTTGGATCTCACATCTCTAGTAAAAAATTCACCTTTTCAATTTTTGAGGAGGAAATTTTCAAACAACAAGCCAATCTAAATGCAACTGTTCTTCTATTTTTAAACCTAATTAAACAAAATTCCAAATGTACGTAAATTTATGATTGAAAACTAAAACATTTTATTAGAAGAGTGTAAAAGTCATACATTTATTAATGTGATAATTTAAAATGACAGATAATTAGACAAACAAAAATTAAAACTATGAGAGAAAACTACACTATTATTGCCTTGCCTTCACAAATCATCAAGGCTTACTTAGGGACTCGCCTTTAAGTTTCGTATATTGCAAGAAAGTGGTTTAGAACAGAAGATTTAGAGGGTAAATTAGGACTTTTCCACAATAGTAGGTAAAGTTAGAACAACATGCTACTCTTTAACATTTTCCAATTATATTATAGATGTGTTTAAGTTAACTATCCCTCTTACATGCGGGATACCTATTGATCGTTTGATTAAAGATTTGACGGCTAAATTACTTGTCCCAACACATTTTAAAATTTTTCATAACAGATATTAAAATTTAAATTATCTTTAAGGTTAATTTTTTTTTATTTAACAATCAACACGTGTTTCGTACGGTGCGAAACAACAAATATTCCGTATTAGAGGTGTAGCGTTAAGTTAAACTGTCATAGTAATTAGGTTTTGTTTTATTCCCTCCTATTTTAATCTTTGTTTTACCACTCATCCTTTTCCATTTTAAGTGGGATTCACATTCTAATCATATTCATAGAAATAGCTAGTTACCTAACTAGACAATTGACACCTATAAATAGAATGTGAACAAAAACATAGAAGGTAAAGACAAAAGTTTAAGAAAACAACAATGTAGGACCCAGCAATTGGTTTTGCATCCAATGGGTAACGGTAGGATTTTGGAAAATCCAATGATGAATGAAGTGTTAGGTTGAGAGAGAAAATGAAATCTAAGGTTGAGATTGTTTCTTCCCTTCTCAATGAAGGAGTTGTAGAAGATATAAGAGATTTTTTTGGTTTGTTTTGTGGGGTCAATTTGCTTAACTTGTAGACAACCACTTCCATTCAAGTTAAGCCATAAAATATGCAAGTTTTTTTAATGACTTAGGGAAACAACTTCTTCAATGCTTATTTGAATCCCAAGACTTCAATGCATCCATACTCTATCTGACATTTTCATGATAACACCATTGTATTCATCTGCTCCAAATTTAAGTTTGGATTTTCTTGGACACGATATTCACTATCTTAACTCAATCATTTCCTTTTCTTCTTCTTCTTTTTATTTTATTTTATATTTTTCAGGTATTTTCATTAATGGTGAGACTAATTCAAGCCCGGTCTGTAGAACGTGCGTCGAGTCTGACTCTTACTCAGTATAGGACCTAACACATGAAATTCTTAAATATGTCACCAACTGCCCAATGTGTAAATAAGAAACTAATCCCTTGTGTGACATTAGTGAGACTCTACCACTCACCTTAAGCTCGGGGTTGCGTACATTAGAAATATCAAAACATAGTTTAAACTCATCGTACAAACTTAGACTCTAGTATATATTTAACCGGTTTATAATTAACTGTAATATTACTGCTCAGAATGGCTAAGCGGAATAATAAGGTGATAACTAAGTTGATTAGAAATATATCTCTTACCAGATATATAAATTATGAATTCGAATCACACCCTCCTCTGTCAGTTAATAAAAGAAATGGCTTGCCATAATGCAGTTTGGATATATGAATGGTTGGATTATAGCGCTTTGTTAAAGATATGTCCATACAACTACGTACCCAACAGCAACCAACGGTACATGCCAATTATGTAATTTGATTGCCTAACGTTGTCTAGCCCACCAGAAGAACCAACATTTTCCTTTTCGATATATATGTGTGTGTGTGTGTGTGGTTCATGGTTCAATTCACTAGCCGTACAACTTTTCTGGCTGTACATTAATAAATATTTTAAAAGATCCCAAAGCCCATATTTTCTTGACTTCCTAAACCTTTGTTTGATCACACACCATGAACGGAAAAATGAGGCAAAGAAAAAAGATTATTGAATGAAGCAGCTGGAAAATAACACAGAAAATGATGGGAGAAAAAAGCAAAAAGGTGCTTCTCACAGGAAAAACAGAAAAGAAAGAGTGTACCAAAAGAAATAAAATTCTTTGGTCTAGAGTCCCTAGAGAGAAGAATAAGTCAATTAGCTAGGTTAAACAAGATTTATTAAAGGCTAAATTGAACAAGATTAATTAAAGGCTAGTTTAGGGTGAAAGAGGGACATTAATGCTCTTTGTTTAGGAGTTGAGCTGGTTTTATAAGGATATCGTCACTGAAATAAATCTTTTTTTTTCTCTTTGTCTTGAAGTACTTGAAAATGCATTTGAATAGTATCTCAAATATCAAATTTTAAATTTCACTCTACGTTTTTTTCTCATAAACCATTCAACTTTTATTCATAAAAAAAAAACATTCAACTTTTAAAATACTGAAAATGAAAATCCAAAAAGTCAAACTCATCTAACCCCAACCTAGAGTATCACATATACTCGGTAAGGCTAATCCTCATGCTCAATAAGGCTAATCCCAACTTGAGTATTTCAACTTTGGTAATGCGAATCTAAGCTTTATCTAGGTTGCACCAGTAAAATATGTTCTTACTTGAGAAAGACAAGCAATTCAACACAACTTCACATATTGAAATTAAACACGAAACTTCTTTTGACTTTAACTATTCGATTCCTAATTGTGCTAAAATATTGGGTTTAGCAGATAATCCTATTGAAAAATTGCGAATACTACAAAAGCAAAGAATTGATTTAAGTGACACAAAATTCTGCGTAAGTGGTGTGGTGTGGGTGGGGGGTGGGGGTGGGGTGGGGGGTGAAGGTGACCCATTGAAGAGGAGCCTGGACTTGTGACTGAACGAAGTGTGGGGTCCATGGGTAATTATATAGGAAACTAAAAAGACCATGTGAGGTAGGAGACCACCAATTAAAGCTGGCTAGTCTAAATTATATGGGGCTGCTCTCTTTTCTCCGACCTATCCTTTTTACTTCTTCCCCTCCCAAACTGCCACCACTCCTTCTTTTAGTCTTTTCTTTTCTTCCTCTCACGGACTCTCTTTTCTTTATCGACTAATTTTCTTCTTTGGGATTAGATTTGTCTTTTAAAAAAGGGTAAAAAATGAGAGTTAGATATTCCACTCAAATCAGAAATTTTTTAGATGGGTAATTTTGAATTGTAGAGTATATACAAATTAGTATAAATTTAGAGAGAGATTAACTCCATAACAGACTCTCATAATATTTTTATATATTGAGAATTAACTTTATACAAAATTCAAAACGGTATTACCATGGTTGTTAAATTCACATTATCCCAAACTTCCGAACTCGCTTGAATCTGTGAGGCTTGGAATTAGATTTGTATGTGCACTATTTTCCCTTATACGTCATGTTGTATGGGATCATGGACACCATTTATGAAATTATCAACAAAAATAAAAGGACACCAGGTTTACTTGGATTGGGTTTGGTTTGGGATTGGTTTGGGTTTTGGTCTCAAACCCAGTCCCAAACCAGCTTTGGATTGAGTCTGGGATTGGGTTTGGGTTTGGACGGGAAAGGCTAAAAAACGGGCGGGAACAATTCAAATTCAAATAATCATCCAATTTCAAATTTTGGCTTCACAAATTTGGAATTTGAACATTTCCCGCTAATTTAAGAGTTAAAAATTTTGAATTTAACAATTATTTGAAGAAAAAAATTTGAATTTGAATAGTTTCCGCCCATTTTTTAGCCTCTCCCGCCCAAACCCAAACTCAAACTCAAACTTAAACCCAAACTCAATCCAAAGCTGGTTTGGGACTGGGTTTGAGACCAAAACCCAAACCAAACCCAATCCAATACTTTTTTAAGTTGACAGAGTTTAATTTTTGGTATTTATTAAATACTAGTTAAATACTCAATCACCAATTGACCACTATTTATTATACTTTTTAAAATAAGACAAATCCTTTTTAATGTCATTTGTTATAATTGGAATGAACAATGAATCGGATACAAATCTTTTTGTCAGCACCTTAATTCTCTCCTAGAGAATTTTATTTGCCTCACGTAGGAGGCGGGTGTCGAACCTGGGACCTCATGGTCGCAGGTCAAGACTTGCCCCACTAGGCCACGACCTTCTTGACAATCGGATACAAATCTAATTTTACAATAACAAGTACTTTTGATCGAGGTACTTTTGTGCACCACTTTTGAACATTTTTCAAGATTTTTTTAGTTTGGATTTACAACTTTTTTCTTAAATAATTTATTTTTTTCGACTTCTAAAATAAAAATTCTTAAAATTCTCAATTCAAAACCCAATTTAAATGCTTAAATATAAAATTTAGGGATAGATAGGTGAAAAATATGTACCTGAGATTTTGATTTAGCAAAAACTACCTAGGATTTTGGTCGGTGAATCCCTGAAGTAATTAATATTATTGCTATTTGAAGATTAGAAACTTGGTTAATATTTGGAAAATGCTTCTTGAACGGACATTTCTAGAGTGAAAATGCTATTGTAAAATGAAAGGGACCATGACAACTTGGCCCTTTTACCGTAACAATGGAGCATATATCCATGTGCTTCCGTTGCTATAGGAATAATTACAAATCACTACAAAGGCAGAATAGAAAAAAATCCCACCACGTGTGGAAATAACTTCGGTGAACCTTTTTTTTTTCTTGAAGTAAACTTTGGTGAAGCCTTGAAGGCAACACTCCCAATTCTCCACTCCTTCGCTTACCAACCCAATGAATCCGGACCAGCTAATATGCAAATTAAGCAATTTCATGAATGGGTATTCCAAAAAAATTACAATTTCACGAATAAGGTAATTTGACCAAGGTTTTGAAATCCAACTCAAACAACTACTCAGAAAAATTACTGGTTACGGGTCACTGATCAAATTAGTGAGCGGATCGTCACTCGACTCGATGACGTCATACATATTATAAATAATATATAATTATTATTTAAAATGAAATACAAATACATTCTAAAATATCACCTTAATATAAATCTGGAAATTAACAAAATGTTATGAAAATTCATTTACACAAACTATTCTATAAAATTTTAAATATACTTATTGATCAAGAAAAAAGAGAGAGACTTTTATGGAACTACAAAGAAAAAGGTCAATTGATTTTGGAGTCCCAAAATAATGAAGTTCACTAGGTATCTATAAATCATAGCACAGTTGTTAACAAGAAATGTACATTATAATAAGGAGTTTTAGTTAAAAAAAATCAAACATAAGAAGAGCTTTGTTCACCAAATTGATGCTTGAGCTTTGAGATTTGTCAGAGAAAATTGATGAATTTGATTTGTTAGTTTGAATTTGATGAATATGATTTGAGAATTGAGACGGAGAGAGGTTCTTCTTATTGACATAAACATTGATACTCAACAGAATGGAGGTTTTTTGTTTAAGATGCAAATTTTCCTTTTTTAAAAAATGGAGCATATGAGACCTAGCCGGTTGTAGTAAATCCGTTTTGGTTTACAGGTTCGACGGTCCAATTGTCAAGTTTTACTGGGTGTAACAAAAAAAATTAGTTTTTAGTCTTACTAATTTTGGGGGCCAACCTGGACCACAAAAAAGGCCGAGTGACGGTCCTAGCCGGATTTTAAAACCATGAATTTGACGTTCCAAAATTATAATACGGTACGGAGTCGATGAAGCCTTACCACTACCCAATGCTTCCTCCCAAAAAAAGAAAAAAGAAAAACAGGTCAATAATATGTACAGCTTGGTGGGTTAGGAGTTAAATGCAATCGGATCCAGAGATCCATTTCAGCCTGCTGTTACATATCCATTTCTGGACCTGCAAAAGATCCAAGAGACTCCTCTCTTATTCAGTGTTTACTATATTTATGTATACGTACCCCGTACTCTGCACCAAGGTCAAACTTGTCTTTCTTTACATTACCAAATTAAGGTAAATCAACAAAATAGTACAACTAAATTTTTAAAAGAGTAATATTGATATTTTAACTAATAAAGTACTCCCTCCATCCCTAAATAAGGTTAATATTTGATTATTTCACATGAATTAAGAAATTTCTAAAAACTATAAAAAGCTAAAGCTAAAAGACTAATATATCCTCATTAACTACATCTTGAAAATTAAAATTGTGTTTAAAAGAAAAGTAAAAATAGGGTAAAAATGGTAAAAGTTCATTAAATTCTCATTGATAATCCAAATGTTAACCTTTTTTTGGGATGGAGGGAGTATCTGATTTTTTATTTTCTTAATTTTCGCTACATAACTTAAACAACTTATATTATGAGAGATGAGAGGGAGAGAGTACTATGTTAATTAACAAATCTTTATGGGAATCGGGTAGCCCAAGTGGTAAAGCTACCCGAACAAGGGTCGGAGGTTCCGTGTTCGATTCCCGTATCTCCTCCTCTGGTGAGGCGTCCTCATCCTCCTCTGGTGAGGCAATACCTCCTCATGCATGGAGCGTGCTTTAATCGGCCTTTCTAGAATACTCTCCGCTCTCTCCCTCTCGAGGGCAACCTTTCGGACTTCAAAAAAAAAAATTTAACAAATCTTTGGAATCACATAGGAGGAGGAGCAAGCACATAATGGGTTTGTACCATACTGTTCCTCGTGCAAAATACAACTATTTCTTTTCTTCCGTATCACGTGGTTTGAGCTGTGTTTTGCACCCCTTTTTCTACCATTTTCTTAGGTCTTTGGAAACATCAATCGAAGCACGTATGCACCCACCATAGATATATACAGCTCAAAATGAACCCAAACCTTTTAATTGTATGATTAACATAAATCTTCATGACTAATTGCTTTTGTGCGAGTGACAACGTCACATCAGAAATTAGAGTTTTTTTTTTTTTATGGAAATAATTTTTTATTTTTATTCTGAATAATTGAGATAATGTTCAAAAACTTTAGAGATCAAGTTCTATCTTTGAATAAAAATTAAACTATGTGGCACTTTGTAGACTGAATTCTAAATAATGAAGACACTCGTTGTTTAGTAAATATATACAACCTTATCATTGAGAGACAGAATATGTTTTTAAAACTTATGCAATGATTTTTTTTCTCGGAATTGGAAAAATATATTAGGTCCTATATTTATGTATTATTTTCTTGTTTAACTAATACTAATATGTTACCAAGTATAGCACTTGCTTACTGGTTTCACTGTTTTTTTAAGGTAATTTTTTTTTTGTACTTATCAATTTATTAAATGAATGAGCGTGCAGTAAATTGAGATAACTATATTCATTGCACAAGTTTTATGACTTAGTTCCTCCAGAGAGAGGAAAAATTCTGATATAGACCTGAGCTATATGTGGGGTTGTGGACCACTTGATCCACAATCAACCACATCACCTCTTTTGATTAAAAAAAAAAAATTCTCATAAGACCCCACCTGTTTTTATTATTTTAATCAAAAATGCTGATGTGATTGAATGTGGGACTAAGCTGGTCTACTACTGCTTTGAGTAGTGCCAGATCCATATCAGAATTGTTCCAGAGAGAGAGAGCTAAAAAGTCAAAGCGTGAAATGGAAAACAGAGGAGACGATGAACGAACTGTTTTTGGCAGAAAAAAATAAGAAAAGCCGTTAGGAAGCCAGAGGGGCAAAAAGGGAAAGAGTGCGATGTAAGTATTTATTATATACCATAATATACTGCCATAAACCGTCTGGGCTGGTGTGCAGCAGTGACAGTAGTGTAGTGGCAACCAAGAAAAAGCAAAGTCCCAAAAGAAAAAAAAATAAAAGAGAAAACAAAAGAAATCATTGCCAGTTGCCAGTTGCCAAGAAAAGTTTGTCAAGTCAGTATAATACTTTTAATTCGAAATTATACATCGACCAGTTTATAACTATCTTTGAAATTATTAATTAGTGAGTAAATTTAAAATTTACATGGCTTAATCAATACTTTCCTCCTTAAAGTATCTTTTTGGATTGGAGTAAGCCCAATTTCATTTTTACATTAGACCATCTTGGTTTCATGTTTACTAAAAAAAATTTGTAGCATGTATTGACATAATATGAGAATATTTTAAATATTTTTTTGAATGATTATTCACATATTTTTCAATCATCAATGCAGGCGATAAAAAAAAGTTATTAGCACCATAACCAAAATGCAGTTGGACACCCTCCTCGATAATAAAAAAGGAGGAAAAAAAAAGAAGAAGGAATAAAAAAAGTGGTTGTTGTTATTGTTGCTGTCCTAGCAGTTACACTACTAACACACACAGCAGAGGCCACCATCACTTTTTTCATATACAACCACAATTTATTTATTTATTTTTTTGCTGCAACTTCTATAACTACAATTCCCTCAACTACCCTTTTCTATAGTTTCCTTCTCCCTTTCACCATATCTATATTATATTTTGTTTTTGTGTCTGAAAAGAAAAGTAAAGAACAATTAAGTATTCTTGTTGTTTGGTTGTCTTCTTAAGTTGAGTTTCTTAGTTGCTGCATCACTTTCTGGTCCTCTTGTTTCAAGATTCAAGTTTACATTCACATTCACTTCCATTTTTATTTTATTTTTTCACTGTTATTTAATTCTTGAGCTATGGAAAGTGGTGGTGTTTCTTCTCCAAATAGTTCTTCTGGGGAGGATAAGGATTGTTGTGTTAAAGTTGCAGTTCATATTAGGCCACTCATTGGTGATGAGAGGCTTCAGGGCTGTAAAGATTGTGTTACTGTGGTCCCTGGTAAACCCCAGGTACATTTTTTACCACTGGTAATGTGATTTAATTGATGGGGGTTTTTAGTTTTAGAGTAAATTCTTGTTTGCAAATAATAAAAAAAAATTCTTTTGCTCTTGATTCTTGATGAAAATGCATTTTGATCATCCTTTTTTTGTGAATAGTTGTTGTTTCTGTTCAACTTCTAGATCCCAATGAAAGGATGAAGCTTTCAATGATTTTTGCTCTTTTTAGTTTTTTTTTTTGGTTGTTGGGGGATGGGATTGGTAGCAATTATGGGGTTTCTGCATGTTGCCCTTTGAGTTATTGTCTTCAAATGATCTGAATTTGTAGGTATGAGGTTGAAGTGATTCTAGGATTTTGCTTGATTTAGAGGGTGGCATTACTAGTCCCTTAGTTCTTTCTTAATTTTCCCCACAAAATTTGTGGTTTTTGTTTTTGTTTTCTCATAAAGATGCTAACTTTATTCCAATATGAAGTGTATGAATTGCCATTTTCTTGAATTTGCATGTCCTAATTTTTCAAGATTAGAGCTGTGAATTTTGGGTCTCAATGTTCTGGAAACTGAAGGAATGCTGGTTTGACCGATGTGAATTGTTCTATGCACAATTCAGATCTATCTCCTGTTTCTTTGGCTATTTTCTCGTTCATCTGCTAGTTGTTCTTGTATAACCAATACCTCCGAAAAGGGAGATTGCTATTTCGCAATATTATGATGAATGGCAGTCATTTTAAACTTAATAAAAAAAAATATTCATTGTAATTATAATTGTAGTGCTAGTGGCTACTTTATGCTGCTATTGCTTCTTCTGGCCTCATGATTCTCAATTATCATGTTAGGGTCAAAAGGAATCAAGCCCGCACTTTAATTATCTGCATAAGGATGATCATCATGCTAGATTGCCTTTATTAAAATGATCTAAATCAATTAAAATAATTTTCTATGCTTTCCCCTTCTTGACACGGATACCTTCCGCTCTGGTCTATTGTAACATACAAATTTCAGGGCAGTGTAATTACTGAAAAGTAGTTATACTTATTTGATGTCTTTCTAAAACTAGTTCGGGTTACCCTACAGGTACAAATTGGTACACATTCTTTTACTTTTGATCATGTTTATGGAAGCGCAGGCTCTCCGTCTTCTGCCATGTTTGAAGAGTGTGTTGCACCTCTTGTTGATGGCTTGTTCCAAGGATATAATGCCACTGTTCTGGCATATGGTCAGGTAAAACATTCTTGAAATGGTTCCATTTCCTTGTTACTAACCAGCGGCTTGCGTGTTTTTATTGTCGATAATCTAATGGGGTAATAAATTGCAGACGGGATCAGGGAAAACATATACGATGGGAACTAGTTTCAGAGATGGTTGCCCTACAGGATTGATTCCCCAAGTTATGAGTTCTTTGTTCAACAAGATTGAAACTATGAAGCATCAAACAGAATTCCAATTACACGTCTCCTTCATTGAGGTTTTGGCATTTATTTCCTTTGGCTGTTGATAGTTTTAAAATGGTCCATATGTTGTTCTCAAATACCAGTATAAGCTGTTGAGACTAATGGAATTTCATATATTATCGTCTCTTTTGTCATAGTGATAGTTCTAGTGCAGATCAGTAAATCTATATGCATTATTTTCTTTTTTGGTGTACCGATTCATCTAATATTAGTTCCAGCAGTAGTGCCTAACAATAACAATTCTCACACAGATACACAAAGAAGAAGTAAGAGACTTGCTGGATGCTGCATCTGTAAACAGATCAGAAATTATAAATGGGCATGCAGGGAAAGTAACAGTCCCCGGTAAACCTCCGATACAAATTCGTGAAACATCAGATGGTGTTATCACGTTGGCGGGATCCACCGAGCAAAGTGTCCAATCACTGAAAGAGATGGCCGACTGCTTAGAGCAAGGATCACTTAGCAGGGCAACGGGAAGTACAAACATGAACCATCAATCAAGGTTGGTCTCTTGATTCTGAGTCATGATTGAAATTAGTAATGAGGCTTATGATGACCATATCTTCATATATTTTTTTCAGTCGCTCGCATGCCATCTTCACAATCACTGTGGAACAGATGCGCAAGAATAACGCTACGGGTCCTACTAATGGCATGACAAATGAGTTCATAAGTGAAGAATATCTCTGTGCCAAACTGCATTTGGTGGACCTGGCTGGATCCGAGCGTGCCAAAAGAACAGGTTCTGATGGTCTTCGTTTTAAAGAAGGTTGGTAAAATTCTTTTGACATGCCGTGTTTAAGGATGCCTTTGCTTAAAACAAAGTTGCATAAGGCATTCATTTTATGAACAGGAGTTCACATCAACAAGGGACTTCTTGCTCTCGGTAACGTCATTAGTGCACTTGGAGATGAGAAAAAGCGCAAAGAAGGTGCTCATGTTCCATATCGGGATAGTAAACTTACTCGGCTATTGCAGGATTCTCTTGGTGGCAATAGCAGAACTTTCATGATAGGTACTTTCCTTTTTTTAAATCAGTTTTTCAAATGATAATAGATTTTAGCTCTTAAGAAATTGGGTAAATCCTGTGGTTTTCTTTTAAATAAACTTTTTTATTGTGAGTTTTTGCAAGCTTATATAGAGACATTACTTATTTTCTTTCCCATAAAGATAATTCATGTTGTTTAAGCGGAAGAGTATAGTTGGGATTTTTATATGCTCAGTTGAAGAGTTCAATACAAGTATTCCTAATTAGATCTATACTTCAAATATATTTATTTATAATTCACCTATTGTACAGCCTGCATTAGCCCTGCTGATATTAATGCTGAAGAAACTCTTAACACTCTAAAGTATGCAAATCGGGCTCGGAATATCCGCAATAAGCCAGTTGTAAGTTATACAAATAATTTTTCTTTCTCCCTCTCAATTTCCCCCCCTAATTGTCAGTATAAATCTTTAATAATTCTTTTTGGGAAACTTGACAGATTAACAGAGATCCTGTTTCAAATGAGATGCTGAAGATGCGACAACAACTAGAACTTCTGCAGGCTGAACTTTGTGCCCGTGGAGGAGGAGGAACATCTCCAGATGAAGTTCAGGTATTTGAAATTTGTCTCTGCAGCTGATTTCAAGCTTATATGGGTCTATTCGAATATCTTCCATCGGTGTTTTTCATATGCAGTAAATTTCAAGAAAGGATATTAATCAAGAATAATTCTTGTAGGTTCTCAAGGACAAGATTGCTTGGCTTGAAGCTACTAATGAGGATCTTTCTCGTGAACTCCATGAATATCGTAGCAGAAGCACTGGAACTGACCAATGTGAAACAAATGCTAAAGTAAACACAGAATTACATAGCCTTCATTAAAACTTTTGTTACTCAAGTCCTTCTACCATAATTAATAATGAGCCCTTTTAACTTTGCTCATAACCTGCCGCTGTTTATCCAGATTGGTGCTTCCTTCTCTGTGAAAAGTGAAGGGCTAAAAAGGGGATTGCATAGTATGGAGTCATCTGATTATCAAATGAGTGAAAGTGGTACAATTATTCACCACTTTTAAATTTCTTTGGGAGTTCTTTGCTCTATTTGTTTCGCCATTGAATTAGCTACTAAGTAGAAGCTGGTTTCTAGAAGATGAAAGGTCTAAACTTAGGCTGCTATTTTCATTTTGATTAAATACACGCAAATGACCACTAATTTCTTTAGGGTCCCATTTTGAATACTGGCAGGTGATTCTAGAGATATTGATGAAGAAGCGGCAAAAGAGTGGGAGCATACACTTCTTCAAGATTCTATGGACAAAGAGTTGCATGAGCTAAATAAGCGTTTAGAGCAGAAAGAGGTATGCTTGGCTTCAAATCTACGGACATTGTTATATTGACGATAACTAATACTGCATTCATATGGATTTTTGCAGTCAGAGATGAAACTTGTTGGAGGATCTGATGCCATAGCTCTTAAACAGCATTTCGGGAAAAAAGTTCTGGAACTTGAGGAAGAGAAAAGAACTGTGCAGGTAAAAAGTTACTGGATGAGGTTTGGTATATTGATCCTTGTCCGCGATATTGGAAACTGATTTCTTATTTTGTATCGCATACTTGCAGCAAGAAAGAGATAGATTACTAGCAGAAGTGGAAAACCTTGCTGCTAATGGACAAGCACAAAAATTGCAAGATATGCATGCCCAGAAGCTTAAATCGCTGGAATCACAGGTCGCTAGATGTGATTTTCTGGAGGACTTAGAAGTTAATTTATTTTTATGATTCTGTCTGAACAATAAAATGTTTCACATCAGATACAAGATCTAAAGAAGAAACAAGAAAGCCAGGTTCAGCTTTTGAAGCAAAAGCAAAAAAGCGATGAGGCGGCAAAACGACTACAAGGTGAAATACAATTTATCAAGGCACAGAAGGTAGATTTCCACTTTTGTTCTTTCATTTTTTTTTCTCTATCATCGAGTCTATGTAGAGCAATAGTAACTATGTTGTTGAATCTGTAGGTTCAACTACAGCACAAGATAAAGCAGGAAGCTGAACAATTTCGGCAGTGGAAAGCATCTCGAGAGAAGGAGTTGTTGCAGGTACTGATTTTCTTGTTACTAGCATTGCTTTGAAAATTACAGCAGTTATAGCCATTTCCGTATTAAATCAGGATACTTCTTAAATAGTTTCCCTTTTGGTGCCTCTTGATGTCTTTCTCACATCATTTTTATTAAGAAAAAAGATAATAATAATAAGTTGGATGGTAGAGTCATGGGACAAATTCCTCTCTATCCAGTTGCTTCAAGTTAAAAAATTGCTCCTTTATTTAACTTCAAACACCTAGCAAAAGCTTAAATTGTTAATGACCTTGATTTGTACATTAAAGGTATGAAACTTGTGAGATGCATATCATTGTACCTTACTCCTTTTTTTTGTAACATACATATCATGTGTATAATCATACTACAAACAAACACTTATCGTTAATGTTAATATTTAATTGTGTATATAACATCTTCGTACATGATTAAAGAGGCAAGATTTGTCTGCTGTGCTTAAGACTTAGATGGATTATGTTGCTCGTACTGTCTTCTTTAACTTGCTAATTCTTATGAAAACTTCAGCTGAAGAAAGAGGGGAGAAGAAATGAGTATGAGAGGCATAAGCTACAGGCTCTAAATCAGCGCCAGAAGATGGTAAGATTTTCTCATGTCTTCATTTTATTGGACGCCCATATTGAGAAGATCATTGCTGTTTTTACTTAAATGAACTGATTGTAGGTTCTGCAAAGGAAAACAGAGGAGGCTGCAATGGCCACTAAGAGGCTCAAAGAACTGCTGGAAGCACGCAAATCTTCGCCTCGTGAGAACTCAGGTATGAATGTCTCTCTTCCGGAGCATAGCAGTCCCTTCTTATCTTTTATTGTTGCTTTTTTCCTTTTGGAAAATTCCTTCAAACTAAATATATGGTTGGACAAGTAGATTAGTATGGAGTTATTGCTTATTTGGTGTGAGGTCTTTTCCTCCGGAAGCCAATTATGCGAGTAGTACCTAATATTTCTTATCACTTCTTTTGGTTTGTCTTGCAGTTAGCAGCAATGTGAACGGAATAAATGGACTGGTAATTATTGTGCATTTAGCATTCTTTTGCAAATGCTTTTATCCTTTTTCATCTTGTACTCTGTTTGAACTAAACCGTATTAACTAAATTGCATATATATATATAGAGCAACGATAAATCCTTGCAACGTTGGCTTGATCACGAGCTCGAGGTCATGGTGAATGTTCATGAAGTTCGTTACGAGTATGAGAAGCAGAGTCAAGTGTATGTACTGATTCAGTCCCACTTTTTGTTTTAGCATTTGTATGTTCTGTTATTGATACTAAGTTGATCTTTTGTCTTCGCTTGTTTTATCATGTGCAGGCGAGCTGCATTGGCAGAAGAGTTAGCTGTTTTGCGACAAGTAGATGAATTTGCTTCAAAAGGACTCAGCCCTCCAAGACAGAAAAATGGTTTATCTAGGTCTGAAATTATACTTTTGCATGAAATTCTTTCAATTTCAAAAGGCGGTAAATATATGAGTTTAATTTGCATGTATTTACTATTTAGAGAGGTAACTTATTTATCGTTTGATCAGAGCGGCTTCAATGTCACCAAATGCAAGAATGGCAAGAATTGCTTCACTTGAGAATATGCTAAGCATCTCGTCGAACTCGCTTGTTGCAATGGCTTCACAACTATCAGAAGCAGAAGAAAGGGAGCGTGCATTCACTAGTCGGGGACGTTGGAACCAACTACGGTCCATGGGGGATACAAAAAACTTGCTCCAGTACATGTTCAATTCTCTTGGAGATGCAAGGTGGTTCCCTCACCTGCTCTATACTATATATAAGCTGCTTCTTACTTAATCCTGAATCTGAATCCTTTTGCCACTTTCGACTACATAGGAGATCCAACCACACAGGGAAGCATGTAGTATTTTCTTCAAGTTAATATTTTAAATTACTCTCGACTTAGAGATGGACCTCATTTATTGTATGGACCAAGTATTGTTTCACCAGTTTGTGAGATTCAAAAGAAATAAGTAGAGTAGAAAACAGAACCATGTGTATCAATTTTTTGTGAAGATCTCTATGTATTTTGATCTGTAATGAATTTCTTTTACAGTTTAAGTTTTGGATAGCTTCTGAGAATACCAATACCCGAAGACCATTCTTTAAGTTCCTTTTTCTTTTGTCAATAGGTGCCAATTGTGGGAAAAGGAAATTGAAGTCAAGGAAATGAAAGAGCAACTGAAAGAACTTTTACACTTATTGCGGCAGAGTGAAATTGAGAAAAAGGGAAGTTGAGAAGGAGCTCAAATTGAGAGAGCAAGATGTTGCTAATGGAATGGCCACCCCACCCCCGGTAAGCTTTGATATGCTTGTACTCATCTGTCGTCCTCTCCTTTGCTCTTTGTTCCAAAAGACGTAAACTTTTTCACATTCCTTCCGGAAGACTAATCATTCTTTTGCCATCCCAACGAAATGGTAAGAAATACATGGACAAAAGAAAACGCAAGAATTTGATGGAATTTGTCTTGGATCGCTTTTCTTGACGGGAGTTGGTTTTTATTCCGCCAACTAGATCGCCCATGTTTTCCTCAATTTATTCCAAGAACTATTTGACAGATCTGAATTGTTTTCAACATTGTTTTCTACTGATTCTTAGCTCCTTTTTTCATTCTTGTGATTTCCATTTTGGTGGTTGGGTTATTCTTGATGAACAGGCAAACTCAAACAAACATTTAGCAGACGAGATGAGCAGTCCCCTCTCTCCAATCCCTGTGCCAGCACAGAAACAGCTAAAGTATACTGCAGGCATTGCTAATGCTTCAGTCAGGGAGTCAGCAGCTTTCATGGATCAAACTCGAAAGGTCGATTTTAGCGCACTTTTGTTTCATCAGCTTAAATTGGCCTTCTTGGCTAACGTGACATTTCCGCTGCACAGATGATGCCAATTGGACAGCTATCCATGAAGAAATTAGCAGTTGTAGGGCAAGGCGGAAAGCTATGGAGGTGGAAGAGAAGTCATCACCAGTGGCTAATGCAATTCAAATGGAAGTGGCAAAAACCATGGAAACTTTCAGAATGGATTAGACACAGTGATGAGACGATCATGAGGTCAAGGCCTCGTCCACTGGCTCTACCGGATATTATGGGTAGAAATGGGCACTAGCTCGCTCGGAAATGCATACTAGCTGGCTAGTCTCAGTTGTATATTCTTCTCGTATCTCAGTTCCGATCCCAACACGTGGCCCAAGGGAGTAAATGGAAACAGTTGCAGGTAAAATAATTTCTCGTGTTACATTTTCCATTTCTAAATCAAAATCCACTAGATTGACTGGACATGGATCTTCAAAGAATAGAAATATAAAATAATTCCAAGAAAAATGGAAGACAAGTGGGGAACTAAAAAATAAAGTTCACCTCAAGTGAAAATGGGATATATGTTGCTGCACTATCCTTTTCGAGGAAACCAGACCTTGTTTTTAGACATTTCTTTGATACTTCGGGAGTCTCTCATTACATTGTGTCTTGGTTTTCACACGTCTTTCGAAGAGTATGAGGCATAACTTAAGTTCCATTTTTAGCATTTAGTTATGCACTTAATCACGAGTCAGAGTAGCATAATAAGAGGATATAAGTATATGCAATTGACACGTTTCATCGATTGCTATCAAGTGCTTTGCCATAATAGGCCAAAACATTCTATAAATTGATCCGATCTAGTAGGTTGTCTTTCTCAAAAAAAATTCTACAATAGGAACTGCAGATGGTCCCTTTTCCATGTTTGCTATGCCCATTCTTATGTTTTGCCTACTTTTCAGTTATCTTGCAGGTGCTCTGTAAACGGCCGTTGGGGAAACTTTGGTTATTGTACAGGATGAATTGGGTACTCTTCACTCGTCAGCTGCATCGCTTGAATCTGCAGTGTTCAAATACTTAAAAGCAACTATCAAATGTCGTCTGGCGAATCACTCTCGACTGTAAATGTTATGGAATATCCACTTTTTATGTCAAAATTACCAAATATTGAAACTAACGCCTCAATAATCATTAGATTTGCCTTCTTATTTTGGCTGATTCTTGTAGTACGTGTATCGTGTTCAAGCATAAATAGTGATTTTGTTGAAAGAAATGAAACACTACAGCATTCTTTTATTATTGAGATTTTTTCCCCTTCCGTGTAGTGATTGCATGGCGAATTGCACATTACAACTATGATAGAACTATTTATACAGACGATCGTCTACTCAGATTTCTGAACATAAGTAGACACAGAGAGACGTACAATGTTTATGTCCATTTAGTTAGCATGTTTCCATCAGGATACTTTGTTATTGATTTTGGTATTTTGAACAAAGCTTAGGTAAAAAGTTTTAACTGACACTCACTATATTGATAAGCATTCTTGAGCAAGAGTAATTCCTCCCCATATAATAACATTCAAATCCCAGCCAAGAGCAGTTCAAAATTCTGCTTCTGAGCAGAAAGATTCTGGGAGTCTAGCTGCCAAGTATAGATAACAACATCCCAAATATGCACCACAATGGGTAAGGGGAAGAGGAGGGGAAAATGCTTTCTTCGGCAAGAGCTAGCTTACTCATATTTTGCAACACCAAAATGCAAAATGCTCCTCTTTACGATGATTGCTTACAAGCCCCCCACATTGCAAGCACACAAAGCTGCTTCCATCTGCGAATGCATCTAACACCACCTGTCTCCGTCCAGACTCTGCAAGTATTGAACTTCTATGGACATCAACTTCAGCAGACTGTTCTACCATGCTGTGATCGGATGATTCAGATTTTAATGGCATGGCCTCTGCTATTGCACACTCAGCAAACAAGGAAGCAAGCTCATCAGCTGCTGCAGTTTCCTGAATTTTGTTCCTATACAGCTCCCGAGCACGATTGAGGAGTAGAAGCATAGCTTCTTCGCCGCCTCTTGCCCTCATTGCCGTGACCACCTATTTGCAAACAAAAAACATCATAAATTTAAAAATAAACCAAGAAAAATAAAAGAATTCAGTTGATACAGTCATATGAAAACAGTGGCAAGTGGCACTAATGGAAGCATGAAGCAGAAAACCTAAAACTGAACTTCCAATCCTAATGTTTCTGAAAGTGCCTCAGAATTCTATCACCTAAGCATGAAGAAATGTACATCAATGCAAACCCCTATATTAAAGGTTGGTCACATCAAAAGAAATTCAGAGTACACCATGCAGGAAGGACGCTAATTTGAGTTTTAAAAAAAAAAGTATTAATCCAAATGGCAGCTGAGTTGAAAATAACCGAACCTCACGCTTAATAGGACAATCATCTACGAAATAGCTGACTTTTACCTGTCCATTTTAGTGATGCATTGTAGAAATGCCAAACCCAATGACACAGAGACTAGGGTGGTGAACGAAAAATGAAAAATTACTTAAATGCTAGGATTAGTTACAAAATTATTTCAAATCATTCAAAGTTATAAAGTTAAAGGCAAACAAAATTCAAAAATCAAGACTTAATTTGCCTCTGGTAGAATGTGGTGTGATCCAATTACAAATACTAAGAAACGGGCCAAAATGCGGGACAGAAGAACATCAGGAGGAAGACTGAAGAGGATCAACAAGAAAATTAAGTGAGAAATAATTTGAAGTATAGGATTTGCACTCTACCCAACTGAGACAGTTGAATCTTAACGATGACAAATTTCAGAGTGAAATTTTCGCACTGGAACCACAAACCCACACTATTGATTGATCAATCCAAGACAATTGACACAAACCAAGATTTTTACCATACTACACTGAGCTATTGACAATAATTATTCTTACCATAATTTTAGGAACAGAATTTCAGTACATTATAGGAACCTATAAAAGGTTACAATTCACAAAACAAAAAAGGAAGTAACATGGAACTCATAAGTTTGTTTCGTAGCTTAAGCATAACATCATATTTAGCTAAGGAAGCTATTGCAATAGGTCTGATTTCTAAAAACAAAAGGACAACTCTCCTCGTTGGATCAATTAGAATGGCAATTTTCCCCTTCATAGGTTCTGGCAAGGGGAGTTGAACTTTGAACCGTGATGTCCTAAACTAAGGCATAGGTGTTCAATAATTGCTGGGGATATTTCATGGTTAAGTCAGGAATGGCCAAATTAGGCCCACTTCCAGCTTTAGATGAAAACAACACACTATTTGCTACTGTAGTCTGTATGCATGTCATATGTTAGCAGTATACAAATTATGAATACAATAGCTGAACAGAGTCGTAGAGAAATGAGATATCCATCGAAGCTGTATGAACTACCCTGGACAGAACATGGGAAGTGTTTTCTTCTAAGACGGAGAAATAGTTGAAACTAATTAGAGAAGAGGGGAAGAGATTACTTCCTCTGACTGCAAATATCCAAAATTCTTAAAACTGGACAAAGTATCATAAGGGTACATTTCAATGGACATAAAGGGATCTAGTCTCTTGCTTTTGAAGTTTTCAAGTGGCTCAAAGGGAAAACAAATCTCACTGCCGTCTTTCAGATTTCCTAATTTCCCGAGTTCCATGATAAACTAAAATTAACCCCAATTGATATCTAAAGCCCCAAGTGCATGACCAATTTATCTTCTTGATCAAATTGGCTATCCTACAGAACCAGAAATTGATGAACAACTAACTTATGACTATGCATGAGGTCAGTATCATACCTTGTGACCTACAAATCCAAACATCAGGTCCCAAGAATAACTTTTAAGAAAGATAATTTAATAAAATGAACTGGAAATAGTGTTTCCATTTAGCATTATATGGCTAGAGCATCATAACTGTCACTGGAAGCTTCCATTTCTACAAGCAGTGAACTTGTAATAATTGATCTTTACTAAAGACTTTAACAGTAATCTTTGCTTAGTAATAATTGATTTTAGCAACATCTAACCAGTAGAAAACCTTTTAAGGAACAATAAGCCCGAAAACGGTTATATCGCATGGGAAGAAGTTTGATCTTACCTTTTTTTATCAATAAGATTGATCTCACTGACGTGTCAAAACACAATGAGAGATTCTTACAGACAGCTAACGTGTCAGAACACGAAACCGTCCGTTAGAATATCTCATACGTCAGCAAGATCAAACTTACTTATAAAAAAAATAAAAAATAAAAATAAAAATAAAAAGGTAAGATCAAACTTAGATTCTAACGATGGCTGACGTGTCAGAACACGAAAGCGTCTGTTAGAATCTCTCATCGTTTAATCGACTTTAACCATTTCCTAATGATTTAAAAGGGATAGGTTTCACTCCTCAAGGAAGCAGATTAATCAATGATTAAAAAAGAAACCCAAACTAAAAGCTCCCCTTTGCACCTGCAAGCTCTTTGTCACAGACATCTCGACACCAAATAGAAAAAGATACAATGCTGATCCACGACAAAAGATCGTACCTTGATTTCCTTATAATATACACGCGCGCGGGGGGAGGAAGCATCAAGGATGAACATTTCATCATTAATTACAGCTCTTACGCTCCAAAAACTTTTCTTTTAGATTAAAACAGTTCATGGCGAGTAGATTATGTCCATTGGAAGTAATTAAGAGTCATTTTCTTAGTTTGAAATCATTAGTCAAACAATCAGTTCATTTTCAATTCTAGGCAAAAAAAAAACAATTCTTAAAAAGAAACTTAAAAATTATTAATAACGGGGCAGGGGTGGGAAATACATCAATTTAACAATGAATAACAGAAGCTAATCATTTATTTATACTTCAATTAAAAATCAAGGGATGATCACAAGAGAAGAAGAGGGGGAAAGGAAGAATTGATACAAATAAGCAGAAAGAGACAAAAATTTACCGCTTGGAGAGCTTCGGAAGGCTTGCCTTGATCGATGAGTTGGCGAGCCATCGTAAGCAGACCTTTGGCGGCATCGTTTTGATCGGAACTTGAACCTACCATTTGCGACGCCAGCTGCGGTGGAGGAGCCGCGGAGGCGTCCATCATTTCACTGTCTGTACTACTGTTTTTCATGTAGTTCAAGGTTGGGCTCTTGTACTAGTAGTATTATTATTATTCTAGCATATATGTATTATATTATGTAATAAGTTTTTTTTTTTTTTTTTACAAATATATTTATATATATATTCTTTATGTCCTAAATTATACTACATTCCTTTCTCAATATAAATTGTTTGTGATATATAACAAAAATTAAAAAATATTAATATTAATATTATTAAATATAATTAGTGGTATACAAGTCTTATTTAAGAGAATTAATCATTATTATTTTAACTAATAAAATATATTATTTTTTACTTTTTTAATTTTTGTTACATGTATTAAACGAGCTTATATTAAACAGAGGAAATAGCATGTGACTTTCTAATCCTATCTGGATGAATCCTAGTATGCTTCTAATTCAGTTTATTACCGGATTTTTCCGTTGAATGTAATATTCGGTCTAGTGTAAACTTTTTATTATACGATAAGGGAGCGTCTAAATAGATTGCATGTTTTTTCTTGAAAAAAAAAAAAAAAACTTCGACATTAGCAAACGCAAGGTTCTCAAAAAAAAAAAATTATTCGAAAATAGTGTATGCTTTTTTAATTTGAGTTTGAATAAGTGAATTATATGTGAGAATGTAAGTTAAAAGAAAACTAAAAGAATTTTGTTTTGAGAATGAGGTTTGTGGCATGTTTCATATTAATGTAGTAGAAGTTAATTAATTTTTTTCAAGGGTGTGAATCGAGTTACGTGTGTCGAACTTAGTATAATTCATGTTCAGCTTACTTAAAAATTGAAAATTTTAGTTTACGTTCATTCTGAATAAGATCACAAACTTTAATCTTACCAAAAATGTAATCTATCTTATCATAACCATCAGCTTCATAAAAATCTGACACGCTATAAATATATTGCTCCTTCGTACCCCCACACAAGGTATGAAATTAAATGATACCCACAATGTTCGTCATCATTCAGACAACCAGCAAAAATAGGTAAAACTAATGGAGGTAACTCATATGGATAAAGGAAGACAACAGTGCGCCGACCCTAATGTAGTGGTTCCTGTACCTCGATCAGATGAACTGGTGGTAGTACCCCGACCTTGACACCCCGGCCTTGGTTAACAAAATTTATTAACGGAGTAGAAAGTTTAAAACACAAGACTTATTATTATTTGAAAAGAAAATGCTTTCCTGTAACAATTCCTATAGTAAAGCATGGGATTCACCATATTTATCACTATACATATGATTTTACAATATGACAAGATTTGAGTTAAAAATGGTAAATTTTAAATGACATCTTAAAATTTAATAGCAACATTTCAAACTTACCATTTTTCCTTAAAACTCTAACCACATTTCCTTTTACAAATCAATTTATCATTTTTGTTCTCAAGAAGAAGAAAACTGCTATAAAATAAACAAAACTTAATCCAAAGCATATGAATTTTACTGCAATAAATTTTTGTGACTTTTTGTTATTTTCATTTTCGTAATTGGGCCGAAACTAGAGTACTTATTTTTATCGGGGGACCCATTATGGGCTCCGGATTTCAGGTATTGAAGAATCTGTGGAAAGCCCAATTGAGGATGGGAACCATTTCTACGTTGTTCTTCGATTCTCTAGGCTTTTTATAATATAGATAGACTTCTACTTCTAGTATAGGATATGACCCTTATGTTAATCTGTAATCGTGTTTTTATATGAACAATTATTATTATAATAATGTTCAGCGAGTCATAACGGGTTAACTCGGCCATCATGGTGCATATAGTTATTGTTCATCTAGCAGTACCGGTAACAATAGTCATTATTGAGATTTGGTTACTATAATCAGCTAATGATTGATCCGATATATTATCAACCACAAGCCTATCCACCCAACCATATCCACCACAGATGTATTCATGCACGACATAATCACTTTTTGCCTATTCGTGGTAATATGGATAACCGATTTCCATATTCATACTATAATTACTGAGGACCAGACAGTGATCATGATTTTGAACTGGCTAGACATTCCACTTGATATTGATAGTTAAGTATATATAATACATTATTATTATATTATATTATATAAGTTGAACTTTTTACAAGTTTTATTTTATTTTTTCTAATAATCACACTACTTTATTCTGTTAAATATATAATCGTTACGTTAAATATGATTGTTTACCTTTATATGAATCATGAGGCAGATAGCACCAAGAAAGCAAAATATTGGTGCAAATATTGTAGTTGAATAAAGGATGTTTTGTCCCCATAAACTAATTTTAGGATGATTAATTTATTATTAATCTCCATTAATAATAAATTAATCTTCCACTTCCTTTTCGGCCGGCGTCTCCACTAACATGGTGCGCCTCTCTTTAGTACGAACTATGATGGCTGACTTGGATGATTAATTCTTTGTTGATTCTTGCTTCTTCATAAGAATCATGAATCAGTGCAGTGGGTAGTTGAGTACTTTATCTTAGAAAGGCCTCTCAAGTTTCTAGAACTCTCATACCTATTGAAGTTATAGTCAACTATTTGACAACTATTCTCTCTATCTAATATGACCACGAATATTTAGATTTGTCATTAGTCACCACGAAGATCGTGTTTGACGTGATGGTCAAATGTTTACTTGTTATCCAGCTGGTCACGGGTTCGAACTCGGAAACAGCCTCTTTATGAAAAATAAAGGTAAAGTAGCGTACATCGGGACCTTCCCGAGACCCTGCTGATGCGGGAGCTTTGTGCATTGGGTACGACCTTTTTTACCCATTTAATAATCTCAGACAATTCAGATGTAAGGGGATCATATGCCAAGTGGAAAATACTTGAAACAAAGTATGATTTGGGGATTTTAGAAACTTACATTTGCATTATCACCAGAGAACAAGAATGACTAATGATGCTTACATGTTTATAATTGGTATGAACAGAATACTTGAAATCAAACTCTTTGCACAGCTAAAAAGGAGAAGGAGCTACATCAGAAGCAGATAATGGTGGAGATTTGAAGTTAGCAAGCCAGCAAGGGATATAATTGTAGGTTCCCATATAAGGGCAATGCTTTGGTTTAGCTAAGAAACTAACACATTCCTCAACAGATCTTTGTAATGGAAAACCAGGAATGCAATTGTTGCTCACATCAAGAACTCCTTTATTGATCAGGTACATACAAATTGGCCCAACTATTGTGAAATAATTGTTAGATAGCGATAAATTCGCTAAATTTTGCAATGCACAAACCACCTCTGGTACCATTCCATACAACTGATTTCCAGCAAAGTTTAGTATTTCAACTTTCTCTAGGCACCCTAATGAGTAAGGTATAGGACCGGTTAATTGGTTGTTACCTGCATCAAAGACTATAGCCTCTTTCAAGAACCCCAATTCATAGGGTAAGCAGCCACTTAATAAGTTGTTGAGCAATAAAACTTCAGTAAGGCTAAACAAGGCTTTCGAAATCCCACGTGGGATCGGTCCAAAAAACCTGTTATTGGCTATTGTAAGGTAGAGAATGTGACTGTTGCCTATGTTATCAGGTAATCTTGTAATGAAGTTGTTGTTGTTGATGAAGAGTGCATCAAGGTCCTTCGCGAATAATTGAGGTGGAACTGACCCCGTGAAAGAATTAAATCGAATGTCCAAGAATGCAAGACTAGGCATGCCTAGAATGGCTGTTGGAAATGGCCCTGAGAACTGATTATTACTGATGTCTAATTCATATAAATATCGAAGCTTGGTAATGCTAGATGAAATGGTACCCGAAAAGTTATTGGAATTGGCATGGAAAAGTGCTAAATCAGGGAGCTGTTCAATGAAACCATCGAGACTTGGGGCACTAAGTTGGAATCCATTGAAATCAATGGATGCAAGAGCTAAAGCTGATTTGTTATCTGGTGGGCTTTCACAATAGAACCCTTTGTAACTGCAAATATCTGAGCCTATCCAAGTTTTGGTGATTCCTAAGGGATCAGAGGTGATTAGTTTCTTGAAATTTTGGATAATGGGGTAAACCACAGCCAATCTTAAGTCTGCAAAGACTAATTTCTCTACTCCTCCAATGATGCTAATACCTCCACCTATTGCGGGTTGAGGCGTTCTTGATCTTCTTCCTTGGGCGGTGTTGATTATGAGAGAAGCTGAGACTATGCACAAGAGTAGAAGAAGATCAAATTTGATGAGAGGTCTATTCATGGTTTTTCTTTGTTGCTAAGGTAGTGCAAAAAAGGGAATGATCTCTTATAAGTAGTAAGTACTAAGTTAGTGTGGTAACTTCTGTGGAGTATGGTGAATGTGTTAGGTTTCTATTCTAATTCATTGCCTGCATTGATTGATCTTATGACTCTAGTCCTTTTGTTTCTTCTTTTGGTCTTTGGACCCCGTGTGTGACTTGCATTTGCGGACTAACTAATCCTGGTCGAATACTATACGGTGATACATTTGAGGGTGACCCTCTCAATAATGAAATCTCTATTTTGACGGTTCACATATGTATCAAGCTCTTATTACTTAGATGCAAACATGTGCTAGTTATGACTCTAATGTGTTGGGAATGTTGTTAGCATCATTTGGAATAATATTTTAAACATATGATAACTTTTATCATGCTCATACTTTACATACTTTATGAAGCAAAAGCTGAATTCACTAAGAATCTATTGCATATTAAAATCAAAGAGTACTACCATGTTAGACTGCTCTCCAATAAGAAAAGCTCAATCAATCCATGATGGGCACAGCAGAGTGGCGCATGCTTCTTCTTTTTTGTATTTATTAAAGGCAAGACGAAGTCAGGAATTTGGCGTTGGGGTGAAAAGTGTAACAGTATGACGATTACATATAAAAACTGCAAAAAAAAAAAAGAAATTGTTGGGGGTGAATTTAATAAAATATTCCAAACTACATATAAAATTTACTATATCTAGAAGTATTTTTAGAAATCTCGGGAGAGCGACTGCCACCCCGTCCCTCTGTCTTCGTCCTGATTAAAGTTATCTTGGATGAAGACATTTATGATTCTTTTTGTACATTTTACTGGTGAATTCCAAATCCTTATTTCTTTATAAGATTCGTCACGCTCCGAACTCGTCGGCCAGAAAGCACTGACTCATGAGATTAACCTTAACCACGGTTACCTATACAAAAATAGATATCATGACAAGGTGATTATAATCTATGAAAATATTCTTATACAATACATAATTGGTTACACATATCTCATGTTTATTGGTTATCCTGCATAAAACAGCAGACTCAATTCAGTTATCTTGCGCCACGAATTAAATATTAATTTTTTTATACAAAATTAATTGGATATATATGTTAAAAATGGATTTGAGTCTAACTCAATCCCTCAAAAGGGGAGGATTGCCCAATCCTTATAAGGAACAAACTTTCTCACTAGCTAGTCGAAGTGGGATTCTCAACACATCCCTCACGCACAGGGATGGACATCTAAAATATTAACATAATAGGGACCCAATACTGAACTAGGTGGCTCTGATACCATATTAAAAATGGACTTGAATCTAACTCAATTCCTTAAAAAGTATCTCAAGAGGGGGAAGGATTGTTCAATCCTTATAAAGAATAAACTTCCTCACTAGCTAATCGATGTGGATTCTCAACAATGGAGTTATTTTGTGTCAATATTGAGTTTATTTGGATTCTCATATGTTTTTGGTAAGAAAGAAGCGTGAGGCATACCGTAGAAAAAGTAATACTGGATTGGTATCTTCTTAATAATAAAATTAAAAAAAAAAATTAACAGGAGAAGTTCTTTTCCCATAGGACATAGTTCAGGCCCAAATACTGTACAATTCCTTTCCATTCGAGCCTTTGACGACGGTCCAAAAAGGGGCAAAAACGCCTATTTGGTCCTAACAGATGTTTTTAAGGGCGTTTTGAGTCCTAAAAGAAAGTTTTTAGCTTTTTACATCCTGAATGTATTTACGTGCTGCCATTATGGTCTTTCCATCCATTTTTTCAGATTTTTTCTGTTAACTCTGAAAAATTGTCAAATAAACCGTTTTTAATCGGGGTAAAATCGTCAATTCAATTTCCCCCCTCAGGTAAAAAACGTCAACATCCCACAAGAATCTTTCCCTAATTTCATATTTAGCAATAGTGGACTTGGAAATGCATACTTTTTTCTTCAATTTACTGCATTTTCCACATGGAGGCATGTCGAACCATCTAAAGTAATCACAATGATTTCTTTTCTGCAAAAAAAAACTTCATTCAGCTTGTATACTATTTTGATGATGATAAAGAATAGTGATATTTAACCCATCTCCATTGATGCTCACCTCAAAGTTCTTGCACCCCCAAAAGAGTCTACCTGGGTTTGTGGATGTCTTGGAGATTTTGATAACAAGTTTTTCACCGCAATTGCACCGAATTGACCCATTGGATTGGGAAGATGACGACATTGAGGAACCCAATTAGGTCAGTTGGGAGAAAAAGATGGAACAAAAGAAGATGAATTTTACTCCATCTAGAAGGGCTGTTGACGTTTTTTACCTGAGAGGGAAAATTGAATTGACGGTTTTACCCCTGATTAAAAACGGTTCATTTGACAGTTTTTCAGAGTTAACAGAAAAAAACTGAAAAAATGGACGGAAGGACTATAATGGCAGCACATAAATATATTCAGGATGTAAAAAGCTAAAAACTTTCTTTTAGGACTCAAAATGCCCTTAGAAACATCTTTTAGGACCAAATAGGCGTTTTTCCTCGAAAAAGGCGACTTGTTTAATGAAATATATTGGGCTTTTGGAGTTGAGTTTTTTCAAATAATGGAAATTTGTTCTGCAAAATTATTTTTTAAGTATCATTTGAGTTCAATTCTGTTTTTAATGCATTTGATAAATGCGTTCATATTTGAAATGAATACTTGTTTTTTTATTCTTGTGTATATATTAAATAATGTATTAAAAAATATACTTAAAAATGGTTGTCAAAGTCCATAATTCTTTTCAATCCAATAATATTATTACATATTGACAACTTCATTACTATACTAGAAAATGTACTTAAAATTGTAGTACAAGATCCAAAATTCATTAATATCGTGCATTCAAATTACTTTCTCTTTCTAGTCCTTAGCTATTATAATGATCTCAAAAGTCATACTTATTAGTAGTTGTTTTCTCCTCCTCTTCTCTTCTATGTGGGATAATTAGTTCTTCTAGACGGTACCATTATATATATCTCTTACAAAATCATCATAAGTTTCACGTAGGGTTCAAATATAAATGCAGAGAATTTTGTAAAAAAATGATATAATGGTATCATTCTAAGAATGAGTTTCCCTTCTACGTGCCATTTGATTGGGATTATACATTAAGATTTCTCTTAAAAATTATTCTTCTTTAAAGTAACATATGTTTTCAAGTTTTGTAGAGAACATGTTTCGCTTGACCATTCGATCAGAATATACAATTGTTACTCTAGCTTATTCTATAAGTGAATAACTAATTATGGGCGTGATTGAATTAGTTCTCCGTGTGAGATTTTTCGTATTACTGTATTAGTCTCAAACTAATCTGAAATCTCTGCCAAAATTTTCATGATTTAGGGTTTCAGATTTTATTTACATACTTAACGTAAATAGATTTTGGGTTTCAGTTTAAGTCTCAAACTCGTGTCAAACACAATCCAATTACATTCTATATTCTATAAATTTCGAAATTGTATCAACTTTAAATGCAAATAAACTTACTAACTAAAAGCTGATACGCAACACAAGCTTACTTGGATATAATTTTTTGAAATTTACTATATAGGGCCTTGCCGACTTTCCCAAAGGGAAGAAAGGCCTAAAATTGTAAAAATGTGTGGAATATTTGTTTCCATAATTGAAGAAGATATGTGATCTCAATTCTCAAAACCTCGTGGTAGGCCTCAAGTAGAGTTTGACCTTGGGCCATCGTTTGGTAAATGCAAGACAGAGTTAGTTGAATTTTAAATAGGAAAAAAACAGATAAATAAATGGATTAGGGTTGGACACATAGGCAATAATGCCACCAAACATCTACAACCAGCACTGGTTTATTTTATTCACATATAGAGGAATTTTATTTATTTGTTGGAGAAAAAAAAACTGGTTAGATAAAGAAAATAAATAGAATGGGAAGTTTCTAGGAGGATGCATTTGGAAATGTCGGAACTTGCAAGGTCACATTTCTAGTGTTATTTTATAATTTTTTGGTTCTTTGTGATGTGGATGTGTTTGTTAGTACGTACTCCCTCCGTACCAGATTATCTATTCACCTTGACAATGTATAAATATTAAAAATTTTGATAATAAAATATAAGTAAAAGTCTAAGATACCCATCATTAATTTTATTAATCTTATTTAAAATTTACATCTTTCTCTCTCTTTCTTCTCACATAACATCCAACCAACTATTAAATATTTGTTAGAAAGTGATAATTTTAATTAACGAAGAGTTGAAAAAAAGGTAAAATTGAAAAAAAAAAATATCATTAATACATACTTTATTTAGAAAGTGAACGGTTAATTTGGGACAAAAAACCGAAATGTGGATAGTTAATTTGGGACGGAGAGACTGAGTACATAATAATACAATTTCAATCATTGAACCGATTTATTTCATAAATTTGATCACTATTTTTGAACAATCAAAATAAGTTAATTATTTTTGAATATTTATTATTGAACAATAATAATTTATCTGTAAAAATTCAAATAAAAAATTATTCATCAATATTGTATCTAGTACAGTACTGATAAAAATCTCATTCAACATCGAAATCAATTTGATTTTATGTTAATTAGATCCCGTGTATACTATTGGTAGAGTTTTGACTTTGGAACTTTAATCACGAACACATTTCAATTAAAAGAAAGAAAACGTTTGTTAAGCGAATTTTGATGATTGACTTCACACCTCTATTACTTGGTGAAATATCAATTCTGAAAGGAAAAAAATATGGTCAAAGTAAATTGCCTTCTAAACTACGGTAGTACTTAGTAGTAGTAATGATTTGGTTGTCAAAGAGGGCGCAGCCCATTGGGGACAAGTCTCGACTCGTGACTGAGATGTCCTGATTTCGACACCCTCTCATACATGGAGTAAGCTTAAAATGTCTCATTTCTTTAGGGTTATCTCATCTTCTTATGAGACAGTTCTCTCTCCCCTTCAATCGGGCTTCAAAAAAAAATGATTTGGTTGAATTTTGACTTGTAATATTTCCTTATTTTTTACGTTACTGTATAGTACTACCATAAAATTGGAATTCAAAACATCTCCCTATTTCAAAGTTTGAATTCTATTATTTCAAAGAAAAAAAGTTTGAATTCTACGTTTATTTACAAGCACGAACGACAGAGGATTCCTTAATTGAGCAGAATATATGCTTTGACGGAGTGTAAATAGCTTTATGTAAATTTTAAATTTTGACATTATATTAAAAAACGAGTATTTTTTTACCATAAACTATTTAGATTTTATAAAAAATTAATTTTCTGTCTGATTTAGAAGTTAGATCCTAACAGAACTTGAACAATAAATCTAGTGATTTCAATTTCCCTATATATTTTTATCTCTCTTTTTAAAAATCATTTTAGCAGTTTCGAGTCTTTATCCTCATCATATGCTAGAAAGGACATTAAAGTTATACTAAATGTAAAATTTGCTTTCTTTCTAGCACCAAATGATGAATTTGCTAAACAATTAAAATGAACTCCATAATATTTTTAGTCTTTCCTCTTTCCTCTAGTGAAAGAGGATTTCAACGTCATTATATGTGGAATATGATTCAGGTCACTCCATTTCGTTCCAACTTACCAAACATTGTCGATAAAATATTAATCTTAATACAATTTGAATCCTCTCTCTATTTCTATTATCAAATGCAAATAAGCTTCAATCAGTTCACTCCACTATTTATCTGTTTAGGAAAACTTCAGAAGGAGACAAAAAGGAAAACAGTTCAAATTTGATGGGCATTGAATTATTCTCCCCATACCAACTCCCGTTGAGTGAGTAAGTAAAAAGTTAATTGTTTGAACCTGAGCTTCTCTTACTACCATTGTTTAAGGATTACGAAAAAGATATTGTGAATTTTTTTATTATATATTTGCTTTTTTTTCTACTATTATTAGTGTTTTTTACTCCGTCCCGGGATGTAGGCTTTTATCTGTTATCATGATTGTCTAAATCATTGTATAACTTTTATTTTTCTTGTATTTTCATATTATCTTTTGATTGTAATGACCTCGGTTATTTTATAATTAATGGATAATTTTTATTCAGTAAAAAAAAAGTGTTTGAACATCAACTTTTACGAACAGGGCAAATCTAATTCGAAAAAAGTCTATTTTTTACCATTCATACTCCAAAGAAAATAAGACACCTTTTGACCAAGACTAATGTGATAATGGTGTTGAGGATTCTATTTCTCAACATCGTACATGATAAATTGTGGCTACCACTATACAATCAAACAATGAATTTTTTTAACGTCAATTTCACAATGAAAATAGTTTTTTTAAGTGACTATTTTGTATTTTTAATTTCAATTATCAAATTGTTTGATATAATAATATAAAATAATATTTTATGTAAATAACGAGTAAAAGAGCCTTGACTTTCCCATGCCATAATAATAATTAAAAAAAATTGAACCATTCTCCCATAATAATGCCACACACGTTGGATGGATATTTTCCATAAGAAAGAGTCTTCCTCCTAATTTTTTGACCGACAGAAAAAAAAATACAAATTAAGCCAGAACGTCATAAGTCGCAGAACACAGAGAGACTCGCCAGCACTTGTTTTGTAATATTTGGCACATGCTACTGAAGGCCATCGTAGTACTAAGATAGGAACAAAAATCTCTCTGTATTCTCAAATATTTTAAGTCAATAATTAAAAGTCGTAAGCTATCATCTAACTCACTGTTTCCCAACATTCCTCAGTGGATCAACCACCCTTCTTCATCCTCTTTAATCCTTTTTAATAAACTAAATTAAAAAAAAATATATATATATATATATATATATATATATATATATATATATATATATATATATATCAAACTCAATATCTAATGTCTCGAGTTAGAATTAGGAATATCTCTCGCTTACTTTTTATTTTTTTCATCTACTATAATGCATCTTGGTTTATCCTAATATAAAACATCTTGATTTGTCAAAAAAATTAAAAAATAAAAAAAAATCTACTACTACTATAATGCATCATAGTATTAAATTAAAGTATTCAACGGCAATATCTATACCCAAAGATCGTAATGTATTATGTATAGAATAATAATTGGGGGAGATCATGCAAATCCCAAAAGTCAAGATTTATCTCCTAAGATTTCCCACCCACCACCCACACCCCGGTTCTTTCATCCTTACCCGGTTCATCTCATCTCACTTCACTTGGCGTGATCGTCCAAGTAGTCCATCGTCCCACACACGACATGTTCTCCATTCATCATGCAAGTTGACTATTTCTTTATTATGTTTCCCAACCATCGAAGAGTAATTTTATCTTGGTAGGCTATTAAGTTTAAAATTTACATTCAAATCAATCAATACAGTACACGTAAGAAAGAGATTTGAACTTATATCAATTCTCTTTCCTACGTATACTGTACTCATTGTTTTAAATGTAACTTATCAACTTAGTAGCCTATCAAAATAAAAAATTTCAACATCAAGTGCCTTGACTCATTTGTATTCTCTCTCTAATTTTAAAAAAACATATTTTATATTATTTATTAATTTATCTTTAATCAAAACTTATAAAGGAAAACTAACGCAATACTTTTTTTTTGCTAAGTAAACTAACGCAATACTTGACTTTCAAAAATGTTCATAATTCGATAATTCCTACTCCAATTTCCAAAATCAATAGGTCAAAGTGTCCATAAGACTCGTATGTCATTTATTGAAGCTTACTTTTACCGAAATTAAAAAAATATATTATCATACTCGTCTTACCAATTACCAATTATACCGTGAAATCATATATGTTGCAGTGAAATAATTTAGAATATATTTTGGGGATTGGCTTCCATAGCCAAAGATTAGAACAAAAGTACAAGTGGAAATCCTCAAGTGAATCCACCCCCATCTCCATTCAACTTCAAATCAACCCCCAATAACAACAAAAGTAAAATAAATAAATAAATAAATAAAGATATGTTATAAAGATTGATCAAGATTCGCAGAACAAAGCAAGAAAAAAAATAATCAGAATCCTCACTAGTTGCATGATTCATTTTCCACCAAATCCACAATTTTGTTATCTTTTTCGTCTGATTTAGCAGTTTTCGAAATCAAGATATCACGAGTTAACAAACATTATTTAATGTACAAAAATAGTATCCGAGCTATGATCGTCTCCTTCTACCTCATCAACTTTCGCCTTTCATCTTTCTGTTTGGACGATTGCACTGGGGCCAAAAGTTATCTGGGCCGTAGATGATGATAATTGACCAAACTTCTTGATCAAATCAAACGGTTTAAGATGATTCAAGAACTAGAGCTCCGGGTCCCTCCGATGCAGAATGTGAATGGTTATGATCTCCTTCGTATGTAACAATTAACATAGCTGGATCATCCAATGCCCTCTCCACATGCTTACGAGCTGGACATCCTCTTACGCTACTACACTTGTAATATCCCCTGAAAAATTTCATAACTCGGTCATTAGACTCACTCAACTCAACAAGACCAAAAATGAATTGTCCAATATAACCCCCAATCATGTATAGGATAATAACTAAATCTTTCACAAAAGTACAGGGGTATTATTGTCCATATAGCAGAAAAAATGTCCAACTTTGAGTCAACTCACCTAGGATGTGGAGATCCCTTAATGGGCTTTTGACCATATTTTCTCCATGAGTAATCGTCCGGTGGGATATCGGCCATTTTCAGGCTTATCGCCGGAACTCTAACTACTCTTTTCATTCTTGATTTCCTGATTAAATAAACAATTAATTAATTAGATAGTCAATATCTAAGTAAAGGGATTCACTTAAAATTAAGAAATATGACGAAAAAAATTAATAAAATAATGATAGCTTAAAGTTGACTTCTCGTTTACCTTTTCTTAGGACAATGGCAACGGCTGCCGGAGGAAGCACCACCGCCGCTACACTTAACAGCGGAATCATCCATGGAACTACACTTTCTCTTAAAGGAAGAAGTTGACAGCGGCGGTTTACCGGCCGAAGAAACATTATGAGAGGACAAATTTGTAATTTGAAAACCGGATGACGTCATAGAAGAAGGATGTAAGCTCTCAGAGTCTCCGGGCGACATAAACGAATTAACCGGCGAGGCCGCAGCAAAATTTATCGTAGTGGATGACACTTTCCTCTCAATCGCCGCCGCCAAGTTCTTCACTAGCTGATGGTGGTTGTGGGGTAACGGCGGCAGCCCCTGAACCGGCGCCGGGCAGTAAATTCTTGAGGAATTATTAGATTTAACTTTTTCCTTTTCCTCTTCCATGGGTTGGATCAAATTAGTAGCTGGTTGACTCTGAGTTAGGTTGATTGGTCTAGTGTTTTGCAGATTCTGGCCCGGCGGGTTAGTAACCGGGCCGCGACGGAACCGGGCGTGGCCGGTTCTAGTCCGATCGAGGAGGGAAATGAATTTCTTGAATTTAGTAACGGCTGCATCAGCTACAGCTTGGTATTCTGTAGGGGTAGAAATGGAAGAAGGATCTTTATAGATTTTTTGATGGGATTGGGATTGGGTTTGGGATTGAGATTGAGAAAGTAATCTTATAAGCTTCTCAACGCTCTGAAGTCCGGCGGTGGCAGCTTCCTGAACGACGGCGTTTTCTTCCATTTTAGAAGTGAAACTGTCGTTTCTAAAACCAGGCATCAATTCTACAGCCATTTTATTTCCTTCTATTATTGATAAGAATAAGCTGAAACTGAAAGGGTTTTTTTAGAGAGAGAAAGTAGAGAGGCCTTTGAAACTTGAAAGAAAGGCAAAGAAGAAGATATAAAAAGGAGAAGAACTGGGGATTAGGGTGGGGTGGGGTGGTTTGTGGGGGGTTCAGGGTAGGGGGATAGGGGAGTCAAACTGATGATGCTTTATTTTCTTCTCCCTCTTGTCTGTTGCTTCTGACCAGCTTTTGCCGTCAAAGGCTAGGGTGCGGGCCCACACGAGAAATTTTCTGCTTTTTCTGTTGGGAGAAGAGTGAAAGTGAAGGGCCATTTGACCCTTAAAGGATGTAACTGGATTCCAATTTTTAAAAAATATTTTATTTTATTAAACTAATTTGTGAAAAAACGATAATAAGGTGTATTTTTTTTATTATTAATTAGGGAATGTAATCTATCTATTATAAGAAATGTAAGATTAAAAAACGGGAAGGGTGTATTTGTGCATCACCGAAGCAACATTTCAATACAAATTTTTATTTTGAAATTTATATATTCTTTTACATAATTTATTTTTTCAATCTCTGGAACAAAAAATTTCAAACACAAAAGCAATCCATATAAAAATAATTGAGACTTAATCGATAAACGTGTTTGTTTTTATAATTTACAATTAATTCAGTTTATATTTGATATTTTCGACAAAGTTTATGCAAAGTTTGACCCAAACTTTTAATCGTCGAAATTTTTTTTCAAACGAAATAATTAAATTTGAAACTTATTTATATTCTTACAAATAATTTTAGTTTTTTTTGGAAATAAAATATCATTCGCTATTTAAAAACAATTTTAAAATTAAATAAAACTGAATTTAGTTGGACCACCTTTTTCTTCTTTACCCTGAATAATTTGTGTCAAGAATGTTAGTATAATTAACTTAAGACTTTTGATTCCAATTGATAAGTTCAAATTTGCCGCTTCTATACGGTAATAATAAAAGAATTTAGAGAAAAAAACATGAATCATTTTTTGAATTTTTCTTAATACTTGATAGGTAAATTAATATGTTATATTTATAAATAAATTTGGTCTAAGATAAATGTTGCAACCAAAAAACTCAGTCGAACGCCGAGCTAAAAGATTATATGGTCGAAACTTGTATTCACACTTAGAATTTTTTTTACAATATGATTTACACTTGTAAAAGGGGGTGATTCGGCCAAATATGCGTTTTTGAAAATAATTCCTCAAGTAGGAAGTTTGTCCATAGCCAAACAGATAACCTTAAAACTAAGTACACATTATTGTAAAAAAAAATCCTCACTCAAAAGCCTAATCTAAGGGTTGTATTATAGCTTAAGTATGCGTTATTTGATGATTATCCTCACGCATGAAGCCTGACATATTCTAAATAGTTAAGTCTAAGATTAACTAAATGAATTTAAGTGCAAAAAATGGTAAGGAAACCACATAAATAATGTAGAAGATAAAAATGCATTTTGATTCTTGATTGTGATGTCTTTGTTTCTCATTTTTTATCTTCTATTTTATAGTCTCATGTGATAATAACTTCTCGACTTGAATTTTGTCCATTCCCGTCATGATTTAGTGAAGAGCATATGTTTTTTAATGTTATAGCCGAAATGGAGAAAATGAGTAAACTCTTCTTGTTTCAATTGAGTGGGGATTCCACATTTCTCTCTTTTTTCGGGTTGTTCGGCTGCTTTCTTGGGCCTGAAATCTCTCATGTCCGAATCTCACATTCTCATGTGATGATCTAACAGATAAAGAGTGTATAAAGCCTAAGATTGTGTATAATCGGGATGCAAAACCAATGTTCTCATATCCTTGAAATCTGTTGACTTATTTTAGCCAATTGTGACTTACACGTTTTGAGTTATTGTCTCATGACTGTTTATGGCCGATTCATCTCAACCAGCTTGTGATTGATTAGAACCACAAGTTTTGGGGTAATTGGTTGGAGTTGTTATATAACTCACCGTTGACGAAGTTCGATTCCCATAGTGGACATCAACTCTCGTGGGATTTTTTCCGCGTGGGCAGAGGCTCACAGATAAGAACAGTATGGGTCAAGCCCTCCCCCGCTAGCGGTCACGCTACGTCAACCGCAAACTGAGTTCGAATTAGTTACCACATTGTCGATGAACACGAGGTTCCCTCGGGGGTTAACCAAAAAAAAAACTTCTTATTGATTAGACTTAACTGTTTCTTGTTGTCATTTTAATTGAACCTCATCTGAACCGTTCTGTGTTCTTATTAACTAGTCTTGATCAACCAAAATGTTTTTAGTGTCATTAATTTATTTTCAAAGCACATTAAAGAAAAGTCAATAAATTCATACCCCATTTAATTTGTGGTCTCCTTTGCAAAAAGGAAAAGGTATTGCTTCCATTGACCATCTTCTTTTATTATGGTGGTAGGGGGGCGCGGGGAGGGGGGGGCGTAGAGGGATGGTTAACGGGTGCATCGGTGAGAGAAGTGTGTGGAGTTGATGAGATTGAGGGGCATAAAATCGCCTGTCACATTTCATATTCTACCACTAAAAATATGCAACATGTCTAATTATTCATAATATAATTATCTCATGCATTGTAATATGCTCCTAATTTCTCTCCTCATCTATCTTTTATTTTTTAAGTGAGACATGTAATATATTTTTAATGGTAAAATAAAGAAGATTGTTCTGAGACAGACGATTGGGATACAAAAAGTCAAAAGATAGTAATGAGCCGCTGGATGAAGGAATAAATAAAATTGGGGAGGTTAGGTTGGTGCCAGTGAGGTAGGGTTGACTTTTAAACTGCTTTTAATGTAAAAGTTGATTTGCATTGAAGCTTCTTGGCTCTTCTTTGGGTCCCAGGGGGCATTTGGCTTTACCGGATACCGGGTGCTTTATGGTTTTTATTGTGGTTATGGCGATTACTTACTGTGGTGGTGATTGTCAAAGTTTGAATTAAAAACACAAAGATCGTCACATGGGATTCTTTGTTTTTGTTGACGATTGTCAGGTTATCAATCCCTTTAATTCAATACTTACCTCAATTTTTAAATATAAAATTTTCCAGTAACGAAAATTTTAAAAATAAAAATTAAGATGTATTTTTTAACAAAATATTAATATTACACTCTTAAATAAAATTAGTGACATACAAATTGTATTTAAGATAATAATATTAATATTCCGAATAACTTGAATTTCACAATTTATTATGAAAACCTTATAGCCTGTGAATCAATCCATAACATTGACAAACAATATCAAAATTAATAATATACTAGTCAGACATGTTATTTGTGATGAAAGTGTTACCGAAGATCCTTCATTAAATTATTTTACTTTGTTATGTTAAGTACTATAGTCTTTTCATTTTTCTTCCCTTAAAAGTAATATTTGATCTTCCACGTGATCATATGATACGAATAACAACTTAGGAAGAAGATTTGCCCTTGATTTATTCTTGGTATTGAAGTTGACTGTCAGATAGTATTACCAAAAAATAATCAATATATGAGATGAGATGAGATTCGTATCTAACCATTGTATCTGCATTATATGCTATGACTTTATATGGTCAATGGATATGATCATCCGAGGGGCATCTGATATTAGCAGGTGAGATAACCTTAAAAAAAGAAAAGAAAGTGTTTTTTTCTCTTAAAATTACATTCGAGTTACTTTACATCACCATAAAGAATAAAATTTGAAATATGACAACAAGAAAATAACTTAATTCAAAAAAGTTTGTCCTGCATCCATCTTTTGATGTGTCGGGAAAAAAAATGGTTAATTATTCCATGACACTGTAAACAGTTAAAAAGTAACTTATTCCGAAATTAATCCCTCGAGATAATAGTTCCTTAATTGTAATTTTGTTTCCTTTTTTTTAAAAATTTCAATCGTATGTTCTATTCTTTAAAAGTAATGGTTGAAGCAAATGCCTTCAAAGAATTGCAACTTCTGATATGAACCTATCAATTGACTGTGCATAATGGAAATAGACTGCTTCAACGTCCTAAACCTCCGAACGGTTCTGTTGTGGACCTGCACTTGGTCCATATTCAGACACAATACAGTTTTGATTAAAATAATAAAAACAGGTGGGCCCTATGAAGATTTTATTATTATTTTTTAATGAAAAGATGCTGATGTAGGCTGATTATGACTGCAAAGTGGTCCCATAACCCCACATATACTCTGCAGCCTATATCGTAATTTTCCTAAACCTCCTGGTTTGATCAAAGATCTCGGGAGTGACTTCCTGCCAAGTGCCAACACGTCACATTACTTACAATATTCTAAACAAATTAATCAGGTCAAATAATAAAATATTAGTCACATAAAAAACTAGTACTATCAAATGGATTTGAAGTTCGCATACTGGTTCGAATATTTTTTATATTGATTGAATTTTGATTTCACATTTCAAGTCCGTTTAGAAAAGATTTTTTTGGGTTCGGATCCGTTTGAATCCAGACTTTGCGGATCGAATATATATATATATATATATTAAAAATTATCCAATTCTAATTTTAAAATAAAGAGTCATGATTTTGTTTGTTTTTTTATATGTTCCAAGTTATATATACACACACATAATTATATAATATGTAGTATTATTTTTTTTAACCTTTTTTGTTATAATCACAATGTTAGATTTCTATGTAAATTAATATCCATTTCACTATTTATTTTAAAATTAAAGTATTACTTGGATATGAATCTTTAATATTTAGTTAAAAATAATATTGATGGACCGACAGACCGGTCCATAATTCATGAATTATAAACGGACAAAGTTTGACCTTAGCATTTGAAAATCAGCAAAAATGTATTCATGCATATTCACGCAGATAAATTCACGCAGATTCAGACCCGGACAGGTCCGTTCAACCGTGCTAAAATAGACCATTAAAATTACTTGATTCTTCTCAATTTTTTGAAAGCAATCTTAAAAGAAGAAGAAAAAAAAAGACTTCAAGAGATGGTCTTTCAAACGCAACTTTCAATAACACAAATAGTAAAGCCTTGGAAAAAAAAAGTGCAAAGGAATTTCACAGAAATAAGAAAGTGAAAAGAAAAGTAAAGGTTGGGTCATCAACGTATTCAATCTCACTATTGTCTATCATGGGTGCATTGACTTTCTTCTTCATGGCTTTTCTGTTTTACCTTGAAACTGGAGTTTTTTTTCTCTCTAAATAATTAGATTTTTCGGGACGAGAACAAAGACAAAATCATTATAATAAAAAAAATTATCAAACTCTTTCATTGGAAGGAAAAAAATCGAAGAATCTGATAAATAATATCAGAAAATAATGTTACGTAACATGATGGATAAAATTCCACACAAAAAATTTAAGGTAAGATACATTAACAAAATATTCCGTCTCTTCTTCTCTCTCTCTCTTTAAAAGAAATGCACTCCCTTCTCTTTACTCTCAATATAAAGGTTGAAAATTGTTTGTATTCGTTCATATTCATATTCATGTGCCCAATTATTTAGAATTTGTCTTGTAAATATTTTTTTTAATTATATATACACATATTAAATTGTGAATTGTTGAACACAAATATAAATATATATATAGGTATCGACAATTATTTGCCTAATATAAGGCTTTTCTCCTTCTTCTTTCACCGGATATGCGGACGCTTCGGTCTCCTTTCGAATCTTGACCAAATTTTACTTTTCTCATATTTATTTTTGTGTCTTCACACCTCTTTTTGCCGTAAATTATGATAGGGTTCTTTTAAGACATCTCTATGAAATATTTACTCATGGGTGGGGCGAGCTCTTTAAGATTGAAACCCTAATATCTACTCCATATCTTTTCAGATCAGGGGCTCTTTAGATCCTCTTTGGAGGATTATTTCAACACAAACTTGCTCTTGGTCCGTTCTCAATTCTCTACATTTTTTCGATACAATCGATTAGACGGTTGAACGTTCATGTCCTTATAAATTGTTAATTTTCAAGGAGTTTCTCTTGTCGTTGGTGTTAACGATTGCGAAGAAGATGACGAGGAAACATTATTTGTTACTTATTCATAGAGTGTGAACTTTTATTCGTATGATTTTCTAAAACATTGCGTAACTTTGATTTTATTGTATTGTCAGATTATCATTTGACTGTAATACCTTTAATTATTTTATGATTAATGAATAATTACATATTTAGTATAAAGAATAAAATACATTAATAATAAAAGTAATAGAATAAACCAATACATAACCCTTTCTCAAAAAAAAAAAAAAACCCCCAATACATAACCCATGAAAAACGAAACAATAAACAAATGTGGCCAGAAATTATAAGATTTCTGTACCTGAAAGAACCCAAAAAACACGTTATAGTCAACGAAATGTTTGCCATTCTGATGTCTCCATGTTGATTATGAGTTAAGAACAGGACGAAACTAATAATTTAGCTTTGAGGGCAAAAATAAATTTTAAGAGCGAATTTGATTAAATATTTCGAAATACATATAAAATTTACTATATTTATTAATAATTTTAGAAATATAGGGGGAGACTGCCAACCCCGCCCCTCTGTCTTTGTCCCTGGTTAAAAGGAATACGTGTAATTAATTCTTTCTTCAAAAGTTTCAAATATTCCCACCCTATTACCTCTGTTTAATGTGAAAACTATTGGATTTGCATTATTACAATGATATTGTAGTATTTGAATTATTTCTGTTTTTTATTTGAAATTCAAATTAAAATCTAAATTTTTTTTGGATCGAATATGAAAATGAAATTCCAAACAATAAATCATAAATTTCAGATTGAAACTCAATCGTATATATATATATATATATATATATATATATTCATTTTCTTTTATTTTAAACAAGAGTGAAAGGTGCCCTTACCCCCTAAATTATTTCTGATTTCTTATTTTTTATCCTGAATTAAAAAATGTCAAGTCCCTGACCCTGAACTATTTTTAGAGTACTAACCTTGGAACTTCCGTCCAATTTAGCTGTTATATCATGACGGAAGTGGTCCATGTGAGTGCCACATGACCAAAGTCGGGGGTAAAATGGGAAAATCAAGTTTGCACCCAATTTTTTTAACAGAAATGTCTTCTTCATATCTGTTCTCATTGATCCAAACATCTCCTCCACCATTAACGACATCGTACAATGCATTCAGACCCATAAATGAGCATCCCATCTATCTTTCTCTTCACTGTGCTAAGAGAAATTGTAGAAATGCCTTATTCTTTTTCAGATCTCTAAATAATTACTCTGTTCTTTGTTGATCATTTTCTATTTGTTTAGATTTTATCTATCAAGTAAGGTGTCTGAATTTTGGTAGTACAGTAGCGTTGAGTTTTTTTTTTCTTGGTTCAAAATTGATTTTCCCATTTTACCCCGGAATTTGGTCATGTGGCACTCACGTGGTCCACTTTCGTCATGATATAACGACTAAATTGGACGGAAGTTCCAAAGTTTGTATTACAAAATAGTTCAGGGTCATGAACTTGACGTTTTTTAATTTAGGGTAAAAAATTAAAGTAAAAAATAGTTTAAGGGATGTGAATACCCTTTACAATTTAAACAAATCTGAAAGCTACTAGAAGTAATTGTTACAACTTGCATATATTATAATAAAAGGAAAAAAACGCACTAGTGTATGTCAACTCTACATGTTGCGTTTATTCTTTTTGAACAATTGATGTTATTCAAACAATTCTTTTTTCCCATTTATGAGTTTGACTTTTTGGCATTGTAGTGTAATGGAGAATATATTAATGGTATTGCTTAATGACCTAATCAACTTAAAATGAATAATTTATAGAAAATTGTCCCCACCAACAAAAGAAAATTGAAATGTTTATATGGCACTTGATGCGGTTTGATAACTTATTTCTTTCTTGTAGATTAATTTAAAGTTAGAACCACTAATGAAGTAGTAATGATTCGTATAGACTAAATATATTTTATTTATATTTTGTGTTTTGTGACATCATGATCCCATTTCCTCCAATTACGTTGTCTTGTAGTAAAAGTTAGGACCTATTCCTCTTATTATTTTTTCTAGATGGAAACTATCTAGAAGACTTGTAAAGATTTTTTTTTATTTTATTATTATTATATTTTTTTTAATGATTATAATAAAGAAAACCAAATAGTTTACTTTGAAGGACTCGACATTTGATAATCTATAATAATTCATTAATGGAATTGCTTCACCATAGTTGATTAATTGTCTAATAAGGTTTGGACTTTTTGCATTTGTAATATAGAGATTCTAATATGTGGTATCATGGTATTTTTTTTTATTTTTTATTTTTTATGAGAAATAAGTTAGACTTTACATGGATTGACTTTTTTTTAAAGAAAAAATCTTTTTATTTTTCAAATATTTAGAAAGTCAACTCACAACCACCAAAACTTTAATGTTGAGGCACTAATCTATGTGTTTGCGATATTGAAGGCAACAAATTTTTGAGTTTTGAGTAGATAGTATTTGTAACAGTTTTTTAATGTCAAACTAAATATTATAGAATTTAATTAAATATCTTTGAAGATATTAATATCTCGTTTTCACTTTAAATAGTTAGTTTAAGAGTTATACCATTCCTTCGAGTAAGACTCAGACTCCGAGTACTTTGTTTCACCATTAATAAGAATTCCAATCATTTTATTGGATAACCAAAAAGAAAAAAAACAACAGTTCTCTCCATATGAAATAGTCATTTTCATGCTTAAGGTTTCTAAACAAGGAGGGTAAATGTTTTTTTTACTCTACAAAGAGAGGATTAATAGTGATTTTTTACTTTCCAAATTGCAGTGAACAATCCGAACTGAGACATTCTTTCCGGATTCGCTTCACCTCCTTAGTGACATAATTACATAAAAAGGGTAAAAGTATGTAGGGCAAAGTATGAAATTAACTGTTTCTTTGACCTAATAGCAATATTGTTTACGAATTACGATATATTAAGCCTGGCCCAATAGATTTTATCCATATCCAAAATGCCCAAATTCATTACTTAGCCAAAACTATGGGCCTTGGCCCAGTTAATCCCATGTTACTTTCATTGGATATCATAAACCTTTTCAGAAGTCCAATTGCATCAAACTCACCGAGAAAGAGGTGAAAATCGTCTGTATCCACATGTGTACCCATTCATGTGCCTAACCAATAGGAATGTATAAACTCCTCATGGGACTGTATTCCTCAAAACATTTTCTAATATGAATAATTATGGCAAGTACATTCCTAATCGAAATGATAATTACTATATTCTAATATTAAGACTTATGACAAGGACAATCCTAATCGAGTGGTAATTAATATATTCTTGGGATTTGATAATTTGCCTTCTTGAGTTAGAGATTTTCCAGTTTCTCTTCCTCTCCTAGAAATCAACTTAAATATTGGAAAATAGTTGGGAACCTCTCCGCCACATTTGATTGTGTTTGTCTAGCAGGTTTCGCTCGCTTTCTCGCAAGGTCACTTGACTTAGGCTAAGTTTGTAGCGCAGAGAAAATGACCCTTGTGGAGGACCCCTTTGTTTATATATATTGAGATTATAGTTGATATGAAAGTATAATTTGTGCAAGGAATTCTGTAATTTTTCATATTTTCATATTTTGATTCTTTGAGCAATAGTGCATTAATGAAATGCTAATTTTCAAGTCAGCGGCGGCCAGACATCCGTTGAGATGGATCCAAAAGAGAAATAAACTGATAAGAAGTAGTTATATCCATTGACAAAATTTACATCCCTAATTGCTTAGGTAAAAACAAGACAAGCAAAAGAAATTAGAGATTCATGAAGAAGCTTATGAGATTAAATGGGTTATGACAAAAAAAAATGTTGAAGAAGTGGCCATGGGATGCTTTTGCATGTATCTTAGAATGGTCATTGGCTTGCGGTGGGAATCTTACGTCCAGTTAGTTGTTCAGTTACTATTTTACTAATAAGAAATTGACATGTGTTAATTTTTTAATTAAAAAATATATAACCTAAAAAAAAATAGTGAAACCCGCCGAGACAAAATAAATACATAACAATCATCTATTCTTGTAGATAGAAACGGAACACATAATGGGAACATAAGATTTTTTTTGCCATTGGCCTGTGCATTCTCCTTTTCCTTAGCCCAGTGGAGCCACGGCCTGCCCAGTGCCCACGACCTTGAGGTCGTGGGTTCGATACCCTCCCCGGCATGAGGTATGCTTTAATTGTCTCCCTTTGTAGGGTTATCTCTTCCTCCTCTTATGATGTGCTACTCTCTCCCCTCTTGGGCCCCGGCATGAGGTATGCTTTAATTGTCTCCCTTTGTAGGGTTATCTCTTCCTCCTCTTATGATGTGCTACTCTCTCCCCTCTTGGGGTGTACGTCCAGTGGGGCTTAAAAAAAAGTGTATACCTGTGAAAGGACAAATTTCCCAATTTAAACTTTAAAATGTAAATTATTTGTCTTCAAAAAATAATATAGACACACATCCATGAACATCAAACTTGAAATCTTTGGGTTTGGTAGGAAATATTTTGCAAATTGTAATCTAATCAGCAAAATAATTGCTATGTTATTTCCATTTTATTTTTGCATTTTCTATTTCCTCTTTAGAGTATATTTCATCCTAAATTACCTTTTTCCGTCAAAATCTCCCAATTGGATTAGGAATTGTAAGTCCCTTCTTGCCAAATTTGTGTGCTCTAAAATCCTTTTCCGAATAGGTAACGGAGTGACATCTGCTTCATTCTTTAACTCTATATATAGAACGTATTCTTTACTATTTTTTGCATAAAAAAATTAACAACAGTTGTTATAAATTTAATTAGCATTATTGTTTCTTTCTCTAATTTCTTTGTCGACAAACTTCAGATACATTTATACATTCCCAGCTATGGAAGAAGATCGTGCTATAGTCCTTCACCGTCTCATAGATCCCCTTATTGACTACCTCCGCAATCTTACAATATTATATTACTGCGACTTTGAGAGAGAAAACGGTAATAATAAAGACATTGAAGAGACTTTAACCATTCGTCTTTGTTGGACATGAGTTGGGAGGAATTCTGCGGTCTCGTTCTACTTTATGTTTGCATGAACGGTGGAAGAACAAAAGTTCAATACGATACTGAAGGAAATTGATTCCGTGCCTTTTGCATTATCAATCAGAGTCATATATACAATATACAAGCATAATGTTAGGCTATAAATTAGCTAACTAATTGCTAAAAATATGTAACAGATATTGACCAATATTAATAAAGATATATATAGAAATAAGATAATATATACTAAATATATTCTAACACACCCCCTCAGTCGAAGCGGGAGGTTCTCGTATGCTTAGACTGTCCCTGAAATCATTAAATAGAACGCGCGGAAGACCTTTTGTAAAAATATCAGCAATTTGGTAACGGGACGGTACATGAAGCACACGGACTTCGCCACGAGCCACTTTCTCACGAACGAAGTGAATATCCATCTCAATGTGTTTAGTGCGTTGATGTTGAACAGGATTGCCGGATAAGTATATTGCACTTACATTGTCACAGTAAACTAGAGTAGCCTTTTGAATTGGACAATGCAACTCGAGAAGCAGGTTTCGATCCAGCGAGAATCGGAGACAACATTAGCCACACCCCTCGTATTCACGCTCTCGCTACTCGCGGGAGAGAGTAGGTCAGGGCGTTTGGAAGACCAAGAGACCAGATTATCCCCGAGGAAAACACAATACCCAGAAGTGGAACGACGTGTGTCAGGACACCCACCCCAATCAGCATCTGTATAAGAGATTAGTCTATCAATGGTGGATTTGTACAAATGCAGACCATGGGATAAAGTACCCTGAAGGTAGCGTATGATACGCTTGAGAGCACGCATATGCTCATGTGTCGGAGCATGCATATGAAGACAGATCTGCTGCACGGCATAAGATATATCAGGCCGAGTGAAAGTAAGATACTGAAGTGCTCCTGCAAGACTACGATATTTAGTTGGATCATCAAAAGGAGTATCGCTGGTGGCACTAAGTTTGGACTTAGTGTCAACGGGGAGTAGGGACATGAACTGCAGTTAGACATGCCGGCACGTTCAATAATTTTTGCAGCATATTGTTTCTGAGATAAAAATAAACCATGGGCATGACGAGTAACAGCAATACCCAAAAAGAAACTCAGAGGACCTAAGTCCTTCATAGCAAACTCAGAACCCAACAGAGTCATAAAATGCTTACGAAGACGATCAGATGAAGCCGTAAGTATAATGTCATCCACATACAACAGAATATAAGCAGTGTCAGAACCATTCTTGTAAATAAATAAAGAATGATCGGACTTACTGTGAGAGAACCCAATGGTAGCAACAAAATCAGCAAACCTTTGATACCAAGCGCGATTAGCCTGTTTCAAACCATATAAAGATTTCTTTAAGAGGCAAACATGATTTGGATGATTTTTGTCTCGAAAGCCCATGGGCTGATGCATATAAACTGTTTCATTAAGATGACCATGTAAAAAGGCATTCTTGACATCCATTTGATGGATAGGCCAAGATTTACAGACAGCAATACTGAGAACGGCTCTTATGGTAGCAGGTTTAACCACAGGGCTAAACGTCTCATCACAATCAACTCCTTGTTCCTGTGTTTTTCCATCACCTACAAGACGAGCCTTATAACGCTCAAAAGAACCATCAGAATTATATTTATGGCGCAAAATCCACATAGAATGAATAACATTCACATCTGGTGGCCTAGGCACTAATTCCCAAGTCTTATTTTCAATTAAAGCAGTAAATTCATCCAACATTGCATGATTCCAATTTGGGTCACGGAGCGCACTAACAGGATTTTTGGGAATAGGAGAAATGTCCTTAGTGGTGGTTGCGTGACAATTGGTAGAGTACTTAGGATTTGGCTTATAAATGCCATTGGTAGCACGAGTTGTCATGCGGTGGAGCATGGGGTTATGTGGCCTAGGAGAGGAGTGTGGTGCAGACATGGATGCAGGTGACGAATTCGGGGCAGGTACTGGGCCATGAGAGGTGGGCGAGGCCAAGATAGGAGAAGAAGTTGGAGGGGGCTACTGCAACGTTTGGGCTACATGAGGAGTGGGCCGGGGCTGAGCAGCATGAGAATTGGGGGTGGTTTGGCCCGTGTGAGACTGCGGCCCATTGTGAGGAATAGGTGGAGAGTTGGGCCGTTGGGTTGGGTTAGGCTGTGGATTTGGTGTTGTTAGATTCTGAGAAATAACATTCATGATTGATGGATCAATATTATCACTCAGAAAATCATAATTTGTAGGAGTGGTTTTGTGTAGTGTCGAAAATGGAAATTCGGTTTCAACAAAACGCACATGTCGACAAATTATTATCTTTCCACTAGACATATCATAGCATTTTGAGCCACGATGGTTTGGAGCCGGACCAAGGTAGGCACAAGGAGAAGATCGTTCCTGTAATTTGTTAATAGTAGTGGAGGGAAACAATGGAAAACACAAACAACCAAAAACACGTAAATCCGAGTAAGAAGGGTCACTTTGATAAAGGATTTGTGCGGGTGAAAAATAATCTAAGACCTTAGAAGGAAGGATATTTAGAAGATGTGTCGCCATAGATAGAGCATGATGCCAAAAGGACGGTGGCATTGAAGCATGAGCTAGTATGGTCCGAATGATATTATTGATGGATTTTATGTGTCTTTCGGCTTTACCATTTTGGGACGATGTGTGTGGACAAGAAAGACGAAAGACTAAGCCATTGCGATCAAAAAACTGCTCAAGGGTGCCATTAATATATTCCTTGCCATTGTCACATTGAAAAGATTTTATATTACGTTCAAATTGAGTTTTGACTAAAGCATGGAAAGATATAAATAATTGTTTTACCTGTGATTTCTTGGCAATAGGAAAAGTCCAAAGAAATTTACTATAGTCATCAAGAAAAAGAACATAATAACGGTGCCCGGAAGAGCTAGCAACTGGAGAGGTCCAAAGATCACTATGAATAATATCAAATGGTAGAAAAGTGTATGATAAAGAATCATAAAATGGAAGTTTAGCATGTTTTCCAAGAGGACAAGATGAGCAAAAAGTTGTACAAGTCTTATTACATTCAATAAATTTATTACGACGAAGAGAATTGATAATATTATCGCCAGGATGACCTAAACGATTATGGCAAATATCATGAGACATTGTAGTATAAGCTGAATGTGTTGGTGATGTGGCTTGAGAATTTGAGAAGAGAGGATATAAGTCCCCAACACTATCACATCTCATTAGTCTGGTCCCCGTCTGTAAATCATTGATCGAAAAACCAAAAGGGTCAAAAGAAATAGAAACCATATTGTCAGTGGTAAATTTACGAACAGAGATCAGATTTTTAATTAGTTTGGGAGCATGTAACACACTGTGAAGGATAAAAGGAGGATAAGGTTGGGGTAAATTAGTGTTACCGTGACCGACAACTGGAATTAAATGACCACTACCAACAACAATGTTATGATTTTTATTGCTTGAATTGAAATAAGACGAGAGAATACCTGCATCCGCCGTCATGTGAGATGTGGCACCGGTATCCATGTAGTAGTTTCCATCGGGTTGAGAGAAAGATAAAGCATGCATAGCGGCCTCAATATCAGTTGGCGTGTAACTAGCAGTAGATGGAGTCATAACATTGAAGGCTTGAGGTTTGGGCCCAAGCACACCAGGCCCAGCAGAAGACTTTTGGGTCATGTAATTGGGGCGTGGCTGCCAAGAATAGGCAGGGAAAGGACAAGGAGGAATGGTCCATCCTCCCCAATTTGGCTGCCACTGTGGCCATTGTGACTTTGTTTGAGGACGTGGCTGCTGACTGAACGGACCACCACTGGCCCCACCTTGCTGACCATACCCTTTTCCTTTCCCTTTATTTTTGTTGTTGTTGCGCCCTTTGTTGTTACTGTTGTTGCTTTTAGGAGCAGAGGAGGAGTCATTGGAGTCATTGGTAGTTGCTGCAACCATGGCTGTGCCATTGCGGGTTCCGGACTCACGTGCGACACGTGCTTTGATGGTGCGTTCTGCCATTTTTAACTTGGATCGACAGCTTTCGAACGAAGGTAGGGGGTCTTGATTTTGGATGAAATCAATCGTACCACTGTACGCCTCTGGCAAGGAACCTGTGAGACGTAACACGAGGCGCCCATTTGACACCGGGGCATCGACATCCGCAAGCCGGTCTGCAAGAGATTGAAGGTAATTGCAGTAGTTGTCGATGGTATGGTGTTCCTCGAAAACGGCAGCGGTGAAGTCTTCCTCGAGGAGGGTTGCTCGCGAAGCCTTATTGTCCTGAAATAAAGCTTCGAGCCGTTTCCATGCTCCCTCAGCTGTGTCATTACGTCGTAGGATAGCAAGGAGAAGGTCAGAGGAAATGGTACCATATATCCACTGGAGAATCGCAGCGTCAAGGCGTTTCCATATGGCCAGATCGGCTGTTTTTGCAGCAAGGTATGCTGCTCTGGCAGGTTCATCTGTGGGTGGGACAATATGATCGTAGAGATCGTGAACCCGAGTAAGGTTGGTAAACAAGGCAGCCCATGAGTGATACAGAGCCTGCTCGTTATCTAACGTGACAGGAACAAGAGATTTCACATTGGTGATGGTGAGTGCAGGGTGAAATTTGGCTGCACTTTCTGCCATGTTTGAGAATGAGAAGAAGAAAGGGGGAAGAAGAAGAGGAAGGTGAACTGCTATGGTTCAATAGAGAGGATCGATATGGTAGCTCTGATACCATGAAGGAAATTGATTCCGTGCCTTTTGCATTATCAATCAGAGTCATATATACAATATACAAGCATAATGTTAGGCTATAAATTAGCTAACTAATTGCTAAAAATATGTAACAGATATTGACCAATATTAATAAAGATATATATAGAAATAAGATAATATATACTAAATATATTCTAACAGATACAGGTAATTGCAATTTTTCTCATAATGTAGGATGGTATTCTCCCATGTATATATATGAAAGTTGTGAAGAATCAGTTGAGAAAGTGTTTAGACATTATCTTTCTGACGCTATAAGAATTCAAGATTCCTTGAAAGAATTTGAAGCTCGATTGGAGGAGAGCACCCGTTACGAGTACGATAATCATGAGACATAATCGCTAATTTGTCATTATTCTTGAACTAAGGCTTATAACAATGTAACAGATTAATAATTCATTCGTTTTTTTTTTTAAATAATTCATGATTTAATTATAGTTTTTTTTTTAGGGGAATTTAATTATAGTTGATATGGAAGTTTAATTTGTTCAAGAAATCCTATGATTTTTCCTATTTCGATTTTCTTAACTATAAACCAATTTTTTTTTTAAACTATAAACCACTATGTTTACCGTGGAATCAATTTGAAACGATATATAAATTTTCAAGAATTATGTATTGAAATAATTATAATTAAGTTGTCCATAACAATCAAGGTTGTTAAAATCGAGATTTTACGTAGAATCGGTGGAGGGGTGGAAAATCGTAAAATCGTACCGAAAAATTAAAATATATATTTTATATATAAATAATAATAATTAACATATAAATCATATCATATGGTCTAACAATATGCGAAAATTTATAAAACATAGTTTCACAAGTTTTTTCAAAAGACAATAACGTAACAAAGTTCACAATAAAAAACTTACAAGTCTTTCAAAATATAAAACTCTAATGTTTAAATAAATAAATATAAACCTCCTTCCAAACGGCCCCGGTCGACTTTGATACTCTTGACTTGAAGTCGTCTCTGCAATTTTCTTTATTCATTCATTCAATCTTTAGCAGAAAAATACACGAATTTCACACGCAATTCTGCTACCTTAAGAAACATTCACTAAGAATTTCTCACTATTAATTGTGATCAAGAGAGATCCACTGATCTATATATTTTTGTTGATCTTTTCACTTCAGCCTTCATCTAAGCAAACGCCATTCAAGAATCTCACCTTCTTCAAGAATTTCTTCATTTGAATCCATCAAAAGCAGTTAAGTATCCAAGGAGAATAATTATAAAAGAAAAAGAAATGATATTATAAGTAAATTTGTAAAATCGGTAGAATCGTAAAATCATATGATTTTACGATCCTACTCCGTTTCTACCAGATTTCGATTTTACTTTCGATTCAACTCGTGTTACTTCCGTAGAAATCGTAAAATCGTTGACTCGCGATTTTAATAACAATGCATAACATGCTTATAAATGAGTATAAAAATACTAAACGGATCTCTTCGCTGGAATGAAACATTGTAAAAACAAGACGAAAAAGAAAACTTATCGTCTCCTCTTTTTTTTTTAATTTTTTTTATTATTATTTTGTTTTTCTATTTTTTTTATGAAAATTTATCATATGTGAGTGGAGGTTATTCATCCACGCTCACAAGATTTTATTGGAACAACCGATTAAAGCATGGCGATAGGGCGTGATACCAATTCTATTGAAAATTCCAACTACCCAATCTAGTAAAATACTACGAAAATTTAGGAGTAATGTGCAAAAGACAAACCTCCATCTTTTGTGGGCTCATATCAATAAAATACTCCAGACTGTTTTAGCCCATCATCGTCAGATTTCGAAAATTGTAGGTGTGGTACACTTTATAATGTATTTCAAGCTTCAGAATATACAAAATTTACAAATACAGAAAATTAGTGTCTTTAGTCAACTTGAGTAGTTCGTACACCTTATACACCAAGTAGTGTTTAGACACATTAGATGTACATGCATACGCAAACAATTTATATTTACAGTATATATAAATATTGTTTGGTATATTGTTACACTGAGAATTGAGAACGCAACTAATATATTATTAGGGCTAATTAGGTTTAGCTCTTCTGAGGTTTGTCCAAACTACAAATAACCTACTAAAATTTAGACAAACTATATTCTTCCTTTTACTGAAAATACATATACAAGTTAGTCCATACTTGCTCTTCTTAACAATTTTTGTATTCATGTTTCCGCGTTAAAGGGATAAGAAAGTCATCTAATAATAGTTTACCAAAAAAAAAAGTCATCTAATATTGATTTTTTTTCAATGTTTTTAAATTTAAATAAAATCTTAGGATCCAGCCTCTCAATGGGACTGAAAAGTAGTAAAAATAGACTAGCAAGAGAAGAGGTGAAAATCGTCTGTCTCCATTCATATCTTTATTCATATACATAATCAATCAAAAATTATTTATATAAATATTTTTTCTAATTATATATATATATATATATATATATATATATATATATATATATATATATATATATATATATATATATATATATATATATATATATATATTTAATGTAATTAATTGAATCCAGGAATGGTAAAACATAATTTTTTTGCCAAGAGAAAGTGGGCCGAGCTTGGCCTTGTCCTTTTAGGGGGTTGTCTTTAACCACTTGCCATTTCGGCCACTATTAAAGCTTTTCCATAACTAGTGTCAGTGACTTCACTGCCAAAAATAAATTAGATTCAGAGTCTTCAATTCAATCTTTTGAAATGCAGCTTGGAAGGGAGTTCCACGAGTGCCCGACTCCCCAAATCCCTACCTCCACTGCCTTCAAGCTGGAAAGTCCGATAAAAGCACTTGTAGACTTAATTATTCAGAATCAGACACATTATCACATAATATTTTTCTCTTAATCATGTAATAATGCAATTGATTTTGAAATACATGATTCATTAGAGCTGATTCATATCACTATACACCTAGTTATTTACGCTATGTTTACATTGATTTTTCTATCTATAATTTGACTTCTTCCTTAAACATCGGAGCAAGTTCAAAGAATGAGCCCCACATTCTTTCTCATTTGCAGGGATCAATCTTGGTTCTAAACTTCATCAACCTTTTAGCTCTTGAACACGGTACTAATTATCCATGATGAAAATTAGAGACTAATGTATGAAGCAGATTCGAAATTTATTTATAATGTAGCATTAATGAGCCGCTATCAACGTATCACTCGTGTCAAGCTAACAGTCAATACATTATACACATACTCTATATTACTGTATCATACTAATATACTTTTTTTCACTAATAAAACAGGAAAATTACTCATCCTCTCATATACAATTTTCAAACAAGAAACAAGTTCACAGTAAAAAAAAGGACCGGCCACCATTTTTATTACCATCAGTTTGCAGATATAGCGTAGAAAAATATCTCTCCTACAGCTCCTACTTCTCTGACCAACCAAACTTTCGGGAACCTCTTCTGCCTCTGCTCCATTTTTCCTTCCTTGGTTGCCCACTCCCTCATAATCTCCTTCGTTCTTTCTTATTTCTACCATTTACATCACTCTCTCTCTCCTACTTTTTCCAGCCATTTTCTCCATTTCACCTATGGCATCTCATTCATGTGCTTTCTCTCTCTACAATATCTTATCCTTCTGTCAGCATATGATATGAGTTGTATGATATTATTTTTTTTTTTCTGTCTCATACTTTGTTTTAACGGTAAAAGTTAATATTTTCTAATTATAAATAGCACTTCAACTCTGACAAATATTTGTAAGTCTCTATTAACTTAATCAAAATGTCTTTGAAATCTTAATAAGATTAATTGTTAATAATACCTAGACACATTCTACATAACAATAACAAAAAAATCTTGATTCAAGTAATTGGAACCGGCAATATGAATCAGCAAAGTAATTACATGCAATTATTAACCTAAATACGTTCTCTTTGTTTTTTCCTCTTCAAGACCATATTCTCATACAAATTTAATAAATTTATATAATTCTTTAGCGGATAAAAATATACTATATTCTTTTCTCCATCCTTTTACCTTTTGTCTCTAAGGATACAATTATCTTTTTTTTTGTTCACCCCGAAGGGTATTCGGTGATTAATTCGGATTCGCTCTGCGAGTTGGCCCGTAACGTGACCGATAGTGAAGAGGATTTGTCCAATACTTCTCTTTATAAACGAAACTTTACCATCGCGAAAAATTCTCACGAGTCGTTCCCCCAAGAAAATTGTACGGTATGACATGTAACATTCCAACCTGCTGCCCAGAACTCGGGGTTAACGATACAAGTATCTTTAACTTTCCATTAATTGATACGTATACAAATTTCCTTCTTTCGTATAATAATAAAGTAACATCTCAACTCTTATTAAAGAGACAACTTTACCGTCAAAACTTACCCTTTATAGTTTATAGATCCACTTCATATCCTCCGCTCCATCATTCTCTTCCTCCCAAAAAAAAGCCCAGAAGAAGAAAAAGTTAGCAAACATGAAGAAGACCATTTTTCTCTCTTTCTTTATACTTTCTTTGTTATCAATTTCTTTAGCGTCGGACATGTCAATAATTAGCTACGATGAAACCCACAAAACAAATTCAAGAACCGATGATGAAGTAATGTCCATGTACGAGGCATGGCTAGTCAAACATGGAAAGTCATATAATGCTTTAGGAGAGAAAGATAGTAAGAGATTTGAGATCTTTAAGGATAATCTTAGGTACATATATGAACAAAACGGAGTTGCTAACCGGACTTATAAACTCGGGTTGAACCGGTTCGCTGATCTTACCAATGATGAGTATCGGTCTATGTACTTGGGTACCCGAACCGATTCTAAGAGGAGATTTTCTAGGTCTCAGAGTGATAGGTATCTTCCTAAACTCGGTGATACCTTGCCGGATTCCGTTGACTGGAGAGAGAAGGGTGCTGTCGTTCCGGTCAAAAATCAAGGCAGCTGTGGTAAGTTAGAAACTTTTCTCGACTTTTTTTTTTCATTTTATTTTCTTTCGTTTATAGTTGAATATCTCTGAATTACGAGTTAATATTTGAACATTACCTATTATTTGAGTGACAAAAAGATTATTTATTTTATATCATAAAATCTAAGAATTTATTTGATCAATACTAGCCCCGTTACGACTTTTTTAATATTTAAGAATATTTTTCTAGAATTACACTTATATGTATTTGTATTCGACAAAATTCATCTTTTACTCCAAAATTGTAAAGGAATTTGCCTGCCATTATGCATAGGTCATGGTATCATTATTCCCAATTTCCGCGGAAATCTTTGTTGTGGGATGGATTACAGTCTTCTCATATTAATTGGACATAACTTACATACAAATGTGAATTTCGCTTAATTTATGTGAAAGAATTTGATGTTAATCTCACGATTGTAGGATTAAGTGACCCAATCTTCGGATTGTGTTTTACAGAGATGACATAATCTTGAATTGGGCCTTGTTTGACTGCAGATTCATTTTGATTAGGTTGTTGTTAGTATCAGCCTATCAGGCCATGTCTCTTAAAATATTTTATTGAGAATCTTTAATTTTCGTCAATGGTGGACCACCTACCACGATCCAACCACGTCGTCATCCAGGACCCATTACTATATGAGAAATTTTTATTTTGGTAGGCTATTAAGTTTGATAAATTACATCCAAGATAAAACTACTCTTACTATATTACCTACCCTCGTAGTTTTCTTGGTCCGGCCACTATTTTTAGGGCTAAATTTAAAAAATACCATAAGTTTACTTTTATTATCAGTTGAGTACTTATTTATTTAATTTTATTAATTGAATTGTCATCCAAATTAATTTAATAAGTTTGAAATGTCTCTTTTGTTTATTACTTAAGAATTTTCAGTTCAAAGAATTTTATCCAATTTTGTTTCTAAGTCATTAATTTAAAAGTAATTATTTTTAAAACATTATTACTACGTTAACAATGACCCTCTTTTTCAGTTATCTTCTTCAATTTATAGTTGAAGGTTTCCTAAACTACAAGTCTACACTCCACCACCAACTATTACTTTAGTGGCAAAAGGATTATTTACTTTATCATGAAATTTAAGATTAGATTTGCTTAATATTCTTCCGTTTAATAATAGAGGTCTTTTTAATCTTTTTATTTCTTTTCTAATACACAATTAATAAATTTGAAGGAATGTGTACCTAATTAATAAAATTGAAAGAATAAATACCCAATTGATAATTGAGATGGATTTCGTGGTATTTTTAAAAATTTAACTCTTATTCTTATAAGGTCTTTTATAAGGGGACGTTGAATAGTTTCCTCGAATTAAAAGTGAGTTTATAAAAAAATATTTATGATAAATAAGTGAGTCCATTACTCATGGTAAATTGTGTGAGACAAATTTTAATTTAAAATGTCACAGACAACCACACTCTATAAGCACCTTACTTAGGGTGTACTTGAATTGTTTGGGTTTGAGTTTGAATTTGGTCTAGTTTGAGACTCAAACTCACATCCAAACCAGGCTTTGTATTGTAGCCAAAGTGGTAGTTTTCTAGCTTATGTTCTTCCACAAAGGACGGCTGGTTTGGCTCCACCTTAATAAATTAATGTACTAAGTAATATTTGATAATCTTATAGTATCACTAACTACTTTGGTAGTATCAATAATTTGTGACTAATAATGACGAATCTTTGGTCTTAATAGAAAAAAAGGAAAAAGAAAGAATGAAGAATTTATTTATTTTCGAGTATGGTGTTGACTTTAATGGGAAAGTATTTAATTTGAAATGCAGGGAGTTGTTGGGCATTCTCAACAATTGCTGCAGTGGAAGGCGTAAGTGCGATTGTGACAGGTGAATTGATATCATTGTCTGAGCAAGAGCTGGTGGACTGTGATACATCTTACAATGAAGGATGCAATGGAGGTTTCATGGACTATGCATTCGAATTCATCATCAAGAATGGCGGTATCGACTCCGAGGAGGACTACCCTTATAAGGCCAGTGATAGCAGATGTGATCAAAACAGGGTATAGTGCTCTATAATTTTATTTAGAGAGCAATAAAAAAAAAGTATGTATTTGTCATACTCAGTGCACAAGCCTCCTCATTAACAAAGTTTGGGGAATGACCTGTTACTCTTATTTTTCATAAAGAGGCTGTTTTCGGGGGTTTAAATTCGTAACCTAGCAGATAACAATTTACTTGACTATCGCGCGACAAGCATGGCCTTAAAAATATATATATATAATGCAAGAAAAAGCAGTGACTAATCCTATTTGATTGAATGCAGAAAAATGCTAAGGTGGTTACAATTGATGGTTATGAAGATGTACCTCCACAAAATGAGGCAGCACTTCAAACAGCTGTGGCTAATCAAGTAGTCAGTGTTGCCATTGAAGGTAGTAGCCGGGACTTCCAGCTCTATGATTCAGTAAGCTCATCTTTAACTATTTGCTTCTAATTGTGATCCCTCGTCCCACGTACGATATGTATAAGAAATATATATCTTATAAAACATGAGTCTACGCATTCATGGTCACCTAACTGTTTAGCCAACACTTGCCAAAGTAGCTAGCTGTAATCAGAAGTCAAATACTTTTTCCTTTTTTCATTCTTGTTCTACAAAGGAGCTACTTTTTTCGCATAAGAAATTTATTATTAGATCACTTTTTAAGGAGGGAAAGTCTCCTCATTTGTCTATGTTTCAACAGAATTTATTGCTGGTTTTTGGTCTCGAAGCTAACGTGCTAAGTGTGCCTTTTGAACTTCTGCAGGGTGTATTTACAGGGAAATGTGGAACAGCATTGGACCATGGTGTGAATGTGGTAGGATATGGTACTGAAAACGGTCTTGATTATTGGATAGTGAGGAACTCCTGGGGTGGAAACTGGGGAGAGAAAGGGTACATCAGGATGCAGCGAAATGTGCCACACAAAGTAGGCCTTTGTGGAATTGCTGTAGAGCCCTCTTACCCTCTTAAGACGGGCCTTAATCCTCCAAATCCAGGTCCTTCTCCTCCATCTCCAGTCACCCCGCCTTCAGTCTGTGACGATTACAATGAATGCCCCGAGGCCACCACCTGCTGCTGTGTTTATGAATACCGTGGCTACTGCTACGAGTGGGGATGCTGCCCTCTAGAGGGTGCCACCTGCTGTGAAGATCACTACAGTTGCTGCCCACACGATTATCCTGTTTGTAACATAAACGCAGGCACCTGTTCACTGGTAAGTACTGCAAGTCAGGCACTCGACTGCCAGGCTATTACTTAAAACAACAGTATCTAGTTTATTGCAGCTCGCAATATAATTGCTTACTGAATTATATGTTCCTGTTAATGCAGAGCAAGAACAATCCACTTGGAGTTAAGGTAATGAAGCACATGCTTGCAAGGCCTATTAAGTCCTCTGGTAAGGGCGAGAGAAAGAAGAGCAGCTCTTGAGAAATGGTGGACGAGAAAAGCTGAAGGGAAATGGGACTGAATCAAGATTTAATTCGATGTAAAGTTGATGCTCATCTTTTTCCCCACCATTACAGCAAACTTAAGAAGAACTCATTCAAAAGAAGAAACAGATTATTTATATCTGCACAACTGGTAGATATGTATGTATAGCTGCTGCTGTTGTATCTTTAAGTTCATTCCTAAAGATGCTCTCAGTGAGGTATATTGGTGTTTTCGTCAATTGCTGATAGGAGCAGTATCTATTTCCCTCAGTTTAAAGCAATAAGTTTCCAGAGATACTTGACATTAATTTGCTGATCATTTCTCTTCTATCGTATCAGGATTGTGTTTCTTTTGAAATCTTTTCTTTCCGCAGTTGATAAATTATTTTGTTATATACTACTATTCCTTCATTTTTGAATATCATCATCAAAATGTTCGAAACCTCTCCTACCCGCCATCCTCCATACAGCAATTATTATTACTCATACCTAGTTCTTTTATGTGAGATAATACACCCCATGTCCCTAAAAGGACACTATATCCATGTCCCTTCCAGTGCCCCTCAATAATCACTTTGCCCCAACCTTCCCTTATCTTCTTTCTTTTAGGATAGGGCGCATTTTAAGGGCAGGAAAACCGTTGGCACATTCCTAGGGGGGTATCTGCAATAATACTCCTCTTCCTTGAACAAATACCATAAAAGAAATAACAAGCTAGGGAGAAGAGAACCCCCTGCACTCTGAGATTTTCATAGTTACAGGCATACCTCCATGTAAATCCATTTAGAAAAAGGAAAGTTATGTTGATCAGAAGTAACCCTTACATGTCATGACCCTATTATTTCAACCATCAAGGCATCAGGGTATCTAATTGGATGGTATTTGTTCACCTCATAACATTAACATAAAAGTTCAGGTTTGGGACCCACATCTCTTCTCACAAATAATTCAACGACGTATAGTTTCATAACCAAACACCGTCTAACTAGCTCAGTTAGCAAGAAAGGACATTGACATTCACCAAATTCCTAGAAAGATGAGCGCAAAGAGAGAAACTGTACATGGGATGACGGGAAAATTCTAAATTTTCAATTGAATATCTTCCAAATAGTACAGTAAATGGAAAGATGAAAGATAAAATCTTTCAGCATTTACAAGGATAGTTGAAAAGGTGTTACATATAAGCGATGAGGCCCTATGAAACTACCTTGTCCCCACAGCCAAAAAATAAGATACCCGAGGATTGTTTCAAGAAAAGCTTTAAAAACTCCTGCTTGAAGATTACAACCTCCTAAACACAACCTAAAATACAGCTGCATTAACAGTTTAAATCTACCTGAAACCTCAAGGTCTTGAAGTGCTTGCATCGTCAGCAGAAACTACTTTCTTCCCAGTATAACGCTGAGTAAGAAGAAAATATTTGGCTCAATAACTCCAAAAAAATATTGAAAAACTGAGGTGATGCAATGAAAGAATATGACATAACAAAGACTGAATTCTTAAACCTCGAAAAAGAGAGAGAAGGGGTGGGGGTGGGGGTGGGGGTGGGGGAAGGTGAATATAGTAACTATATTGTATATGTCTTACCTGCTTGCCAAAAGTGAACGGGACATATCTGTATTTGACCATGTGCATTATCTGCCTTTTCATTGTCGAAACAAAGAGCACCAACCAATAGAACAACAAAATTGGCCAGAATACAGGCACATCAAATGCACTGAAGAAAGTCAGCACGAAAGCAATGCAAAAGGCTTTTGCTAGAGAATACCTGCCATTGAGAAGCAAAGAATATTAATTCTTCAGTTATCCGGAAGAAAACTAAGCAACAATAACAAGTACATGGCTTATTACACACTGTCGGGAGGTTCTTGGTTTTTGATTCTTTGAGCTTCTGAAAGCTATTCTGAGAAAACATCTATTCAAAAATTATCTAGACTTTTATGTTAACAACTTTAATAAGCAAAAACACATCGAGAAAACAACTCCAGTCATAAGTAATAGGAACTATGTCGTACCAACACAAGTTGGCTCAGTTGATAAGGATTTAACACGTCTTTACAAAGGTCAAGTGTTCAATTCCCGCTGCCGACGCGAGGGCTGTGTTGGTGGGTGATCTGTAAGTACCCTTGTAAGCGACCTATGGTCCCTAGGGTCTGCCCTGACCGTGGTGGTGACCGGAGCCGAACCCACCCACACTTTTTTCTACCAAAAAAAAATTAAATTGGAACTATGTCGCCAATTGTTAGAAAATGGAAGGACAACTAGTGTCTTGAACTAGGCATGGACAAGTTTATGTTTTCAATATTGGCAGGATATCATGCTTAAATGTGTCATTGCTTAAACTAAGTGCATTCATGACTTAATATCTAGGAAATCTTAAGAGTCTTCCAGATGCAACATGTTCGACAATCTGAAACCAAACTTTACCATAAATGAAGTTTTTCTGTCATTTTATATCTGTGCAGATTAGTTTATATATCTTTGTTTATTCCTCAGTGCGTTCATTAAATCGTGATCAATCAATTTGCGCAACTGAACTGTCCAGCATTATATGGTAATGCATTCTTCACAGAAAATAAACCATATACAAAACAAGAAACTATCCGGACATCCCTAATCTCCGAAACAACTATAACTATATGCACAAATCCAATAGCTGACAGTCTTTTATTCTCTTTCAAGTTCACTATCCCTCGGACTAACTAAGTAAATCAATGAACAGATATCTTCAGGACAACATAAAGCATCCTGATCAACAGTGTCATCCAGAGTTTATCACTGTTTTAGACAAGCAAAACATCTTTGATCACTAGATACCGAAGCATAAAGAAAGAATTGTTCGGAGAGGTATAAGAACACAAGCTCTAAAACGTTTTCATCTCAAATACTTATAACAGGTACAAAGTTTCAGTCTAAAAGAGCATCGCTGAAAGCAACATGCCATAATCCTTCCTAGTGGTTTTCAAGATACAATTATATAGAAAATGAGTTCTAGAAACATGTAAATCAACAAACCATCAACACATAACCGGCAACCAAGATACAATTTTGTTCCCGACTTTTGAAGAATACATAATTCATAAGCTAAACATTTATCCTATCTCTTAAACAGAGTCACGTTTTTCAAACCTTTATCTTCATTAAAACTTTGTAATCTTGATGAAAAACTTGAACCATAATTCCTTAGGACACGGGACATGTGTATAATTCCTTAATACTTAATCAAACTATCTCTAGAATAGTTTTACATGGGACATGTGGATCAAATTCAATAAATCTATACTCATTAACTGAAAGAAGAAATGATTCTCCTCTAGATCACTGATCACGAATTAAATATGCTATAATAATCCATCTAAATGTTTAATTTGGTAGTCAAGATCAAGAGGATCCTGCCACTCATAGCTTTTCAGGAGTTTATATCAAGCATTGTGCCGCTGCATATGTTCATGTTGCATTCCATGAAGACCTTGAAAACTTTCCGTTCATTCCCATTATTTCCCACAATTTCTTTTTCTAAATTTTTTTAGCTTATACTCCATCCATTACATAATATAAGTCGTTTTAGGACATGTAGCGAAAATTAAGGAAGCAAAAGACAAGGTAATTTGTTAGTCAAAATATCAATATTACTCGTATATTGATATTTGACCTTGTTTTGTGCTTCTTTAATTTACGCTACATGTAATAAGCGACTTATATTATGTACTGAAGGTAGTATATTACAGTGCGGTGCAAAAGTGGTGTATTTCAGAAAGTTGAATTTCAGAAAAAAGATACTATAATATAAGATAGCTTGAATATCAAATTTAAATTCTACAACTTTTTCAATTTTCTTTTCATTTCCTTTTTAAAAAATGCAGTATTCTTTCATTTCCTTTTATTAGATCCAACAAAAAACACAAAATTAAAAGAACCCATCACAGAATCTCAATAAAGATCAAATCTTGATCTAGAAAAGATGGAATTTTTTTTTACCAAAACTTGAACTCGGGAAGGCGGCGAACAAATGGGCGGAACTCATCGGAACCCCGAGTGGGCAAGGTGGGCCCATCATCTTGTATAAGTTCTTGAATCTCGGGGTCCACTTGAGGCGATAAAAAAGCGATCAAAAGCTGCAAGATGTAGATTCCCAATCCATATGTAATGATATAGAATCCTTGTACAAAGTAGACTCTTATGGCGTAGATTATAGCGATCATCAACAAGGAGATCCAACGGTTCAGAACCATTGGTGTTGATTTATCTAGAAGGTGTTGATATCGCCTTGATACCGTGAAGCCCCATTGGGATATGGCGGAGGCGCCACCGCTGCTGTTGCCGGCGGCTTCACCTGTTCCTCCGCCATTGACGTTCATATTTGATGAATATCTACTGGAATTTTTTCTTTTCCTATTTCGTGTTTTTAATTATTTTTTTCCTTCCCCTATTTATCGGATTTTTCTAATTTTATTTATTTTTGTACTTTATGTGCCGTAGAATGGGGAAAGGCTCTATTTTAGAATAATTAGCCACTTTGATCATCAACGTTTTTTAGATCTAGCATACTTTAGTGAAAATTGAGTTTTTTAACTTATTTCATACATTAAACGTTTTTTATTTTACTCATTTTGTCAAAAAATAATTTTTTTAACTTTTTTCATCACTAAAGTTTTTTACATTCTGCATTTTGGTCACTAAAGTTTTTTAGTCTGCCATTTTGGTCAAAAATTTTAGTGACGCTAAATGCAGAATGAAAATACTTTAGTGAAATGAAAATGTGCAGAATGAAAAAAACTTTATTGATCAAAATGGCAGATAGAAAAAAACTTTAGTGATGAAAAAAGTTTAAAAAAATCATTTATGACCAAAAATAGCGAATAGAAAAAATGTTTAATGATGAAATAAGTTAAAAAACTTGAATTTTGACCAAAGTGGCTAGACGAAAAAACGTTGATGATCAAAGTGGCTAATAATTCCTCTGTTTTACTTTTGTTGTTTTCCTGTTTAACTAACTGTGACAAAAGGCAACGGTTGTGAGCTGGAAGATGATAATCGGACGGATATGGGCTTGGGCTGACATTTCGTTGCTATTGAACTTATATGGGCCAAAGTTTATCGAAGCAAGAAAAGATATATATGGGCCAATTAGTGTTATAGTTGGGCTCACTAGTTTGAAGGTTCGCTTCATCGCTGATAATTGTTATTTATTTTCTTTAAAAAAATTATTCACCTTTTCCATCGATAAAATTATAATTAATTTAATGAGCAGATCCAAATTAAATCAAATACTCAATATGGTTAAGTTTGGACTCTAGTTAAAAAGATTTGAACTTAATTCAATAGAAATTCAACTTGAGTCTTAATTTAGTGGTCTGTATCTAAACTCAATATTTTAAATTCAATATGCTCGATTGACAGACCTAAGTATAACTACGAGGACAGTTACCTTTGATATAAATGACCCCTTAGTAAGATTACGAGTTCGAATTACTATGAAAACGACTTAATATTATATTACCAAATTTATACCGATTCATTAGATTGATGCCCGCGTGGTTTATTAAAAAGTAGTATAACCATGAGGCTAATGTTGAGATGGGATGTGAGTGATCAGAGGCTTTACCGGTTATAATTTTAATTTACGCTAGGTATTAAATTTGCACGTTGTACGGATGTCTGCACATACTGTTTAATTTTTTTTTTCATGCTTAAATATTGGTATTTTTTTTTCTTTTACGAAAAGAGTTAAATTTATTCATATGTATCAAATTAGACCCGTAATAGTTTGTCAAAGATGATAAAAAGATAATGCAGGCTTGAACCTATAACTTTTAGTTTGATAGTGAAAAACAAATACACATCTTTATCTTTATCTTTATATCTATTTATAAGGGTTCAGAAATACTACAAAATTCGATCAATTTAGTTAAGTTTTTCATTTGAATGAATTTTTTTACCTTTTTGAGTTTGAATATATGGATTTTTTTTCTTCAGAATCTTCTACTTGATCAGAAGATAAAGGCCCGCGGCTACAGTGTTGATGCAGGGTTAATTTCAGCACAGCCAGACGTCTGCTCAGCCCTTGGATCATCTTCTTCATCATCTTGTGGTCTGAGTTGATTCTGCTGTGCAGATTGCGCGTCACATGTGATTTTTTTACCTTCACTGCTGTTGCACGCTTTTTCAGCGCTTTTGGGTGAGATAGCGATTTTTTCGCGATCTTATCATTATGTATTAACGCGTTTATTGCCTATAATCACGGGAGGTATGATTAATTTGGGAAACTCTCTGTTTGTATCCTCACAATCATGATCTTGCAGGATTTCATCCATCCCAATTGTGATTTGGTGGGGCGAAATTCATGGAATTTATCACTGCTAATTTGCATCATTCCTATTATTCCTCAAATTCATGATAATATTGAGTTTCAACACACGCAAAAATCCCTAAACTCTTTTAATTTGAAGTTTTTTCTTCCAGTTCTTATTGTTCAATTTTTTCAATTTTTCTCGATTCTTCCAAGGATTAATTCAATTATTGATATTTGGAAACCGCCAATTTCCTTCACAATTTTGCTTGCTAGTCAATGAATTGTTGATTCTAATTTCATAAGGATTTCGGGGCATAATCGATATTCTCTGGGGGGTTTTTATGTTACATGTTTTGTTCATGATAGTTTATCATGATTTTCTTCATTACACCAATGTTAAACCGTTTTAGGATTGAAGGTCCAATAGCTATTATTTACTAGTATTATAGTTATGTGTTCTAATTTTGAATATTTATTATTCATTAGTTTTATTTTATATCTTTATCTATGTTATTTATTAGTCTTTTGTTGACAATTATTGCATATTTTTTTTATAGATAATCAAGGATTTTCCTGATGTGCCATCAGAAAATTACCATTATGAGATGATGTTTTTTATAAGAAGCTGGATTTCACTACTGTAAGATACCCCATCCAAATAGACTCAGATGGCGAAGTCCAATATTATTCGAAGACGTTTCATGGTTGATTTCTTCTTGTCTATTGTAATAAAATTTTAACAGTGACATTCTTTTCATTTTATAATTTTAATAAGTATTTTTGGATTATATTTGTAACAATTGTAATTAGTTTTCGATTTTAAATAATAGCTATTGTGTATATATATTATAGCTATTGTGTATATATGTTATAGCTATTACGTACATGACTTACGGCTATTCCCTTCTAATTTTTTACATCTTTTATAGGTTCACCTTTCTCAACTGCAGCATCAATATCTAATATAGTATAAAACTAAATTTTGTTACAAATAAATATGTACGTAAAAGAAAGATTTTCAAATTAATATATCAACTAGTGTTAATACCTATTTCCATAGTGAGATTGACAAAATTAAGGAATTTGAAAAAAAATCTAAATATAAGATGGAGAAAATTTAGGAATCCGAAGAAAGAAAAAAAACTCAATCTGAGACGAGCTGGAGAAAATATAACGATAATTCCAGATAAAAATCACGATTGTGATGGAGAAAATAAGGAAAATCTCAATCTGAGATGAAAGTAAGGAAATATAACGATAATTTTGGACAAAAATCACGATTTTGATTGAGAAAATAAAGGGAAAACTCATTATGAGATGAAATTAATGAAATATAAAGATAATTTCGGACAAAAATCAAATCCTCAAATCGCGTTTGGATTGATCAAATCCTTCAAAATCAATCACTAATTACTTTCTAAAAGTGGGTTAATCGCCATTAATAGAATTTGGAGATCGCCATTAATGGATTTCGTTGTGAAGGTGGGTTAATCGCTATTAATGGAGTTTGGAGATCGTCATTAATAGAGTTTGGAGATCGCGGAGGAAGAAGATGCTAAGGGTTTCTGTTTTTTGATTGGATGTTACGCGTTTTTTATTTTTTTGTTGCTTTCTGCGCGTTTTCTGGCCATTCGATCTCAAGCCTGTCAATCCTATAACTAACAACCTGTTCAGCAGGTGCTGAACTTTGATGCGTTCAACACCATAGCCAAGCCGAAGATAAAGTGAGTTATATTTTTTTTATTTGTTGGTTGTTTCTTTCATTATCATATAATTATGTAGAAAATTCTAAATTACAAAGTCTATTAATTAAACTATATCCATGTTAGGATTATCCTTCCTAGTAAAATAATATAACTATGAGGCTAGTTTTGAGATAGTTCATGAGTAATATGGTACTTTACGGATTTACAATTTTAATGTATATTTTATTACGTCTTAAGCTGCAAATATGGTGCTAAAAAAAAGTTTGCATCCCTCAAAAAAAAAAAATGAGTTTGCAAATTTTATTTGTATTTTCATTCTTGATTTATTAATGAAAAGCTAGAGTATTTTAGGAAATGATTGAATTGAATTTCTATTTGAAATTTTGTCACGAGTTTTTGTAAGAGTTGAATGGTAATGAAAAAATACGTGAAGTTGAGCATATTGAACTATCCATCTGGTTGAGAGCCCTCACAGCCCAGGCGACGCAATTATCAAGGGACTTAATAGCGTACTTACTTTCAATTCGTACGTTGCTCCTTTTTTTCCTAACCTGGAAAAAGGAACTTCAACTAGCAGACCCCCTTGAAGTTTGGGTTTACAGATGAGGTCCCAAGCAATAGTATGCAGGTCTTGCTTTCCTTCCTCCCATCCCCAAAAGAAGTTTCTGATAATTCTTTCCCACTCATCAATGATCCCAGCTGGTAGTTTGGTAGATTGCATGATCATTTCCTCTTGCCTTCGTTTTATTTAATAGAGGGATTCTCATTCCTAGTTCTTGGGTCACCAAGGAGAGTCGATTCCTTACTAGTGCTCCAATCTGTTCCAACTGAGACTGATTATAGACACTATTGGACGATGATTTAATCAGTTTATTTTCAAGTCTCATAAAAAAAAGAGATGTTCAGCAAGAACTTGATTGACCCGAGAAAATAAGCCAAGACACTGAAGAAAGAGCGAACTAACTAAGCTAGTGCCCTTTCCCTCCGAGCCAAGATGAGCAAAACTTTATATAGAAACTTTGGCCAAATGCACCTTAATGGCTGAAAGTCAACCGTAAGCTATAGGATCACCAGAGGGATTGGTTGAAAAAGTCAGGAAAAGGAGCTGTAAATGAGTCTAATTTAGAATTTCATTGACAATATGGTCATTGACTTCTTAGTATAAATTTGCCAGCCTCTCTTGTGAAAGCTGAAACAAGTATTTTGAAAATTTTATTGAGAAGATGGCCATTAATTGTCAGTTCAATGGTTGAGAAAAAAATACATTATTATTCTTAAATAGTTAATTATGAGATTGAATAGTATTATTCGAAAATAATTATTTACTTATTTAAATTTATTTTGTGATTAAACTAATCAAATGAGGCTGACTGATAATATATCATGACGTGTTATAAGAAAAAATGTTCAGACACTAGATTCAAAATGTTTGAGAACAAAATTATACTTCAGTTGGTCAACTTGTCATAATACGAGGCTAAGAGTGTATTTGGATTGTGTATTATTTGAGTTTGACTTGATTTGAAACTCAAATCGAGGACTAAATTGCCTTTTAATCGAGTGTGAAAACGCAAAATATTAAATAATTTAGAATTGAATTTCGATTTAAACGAATTCGAGATCGAAACCAAAATAAACACAATTCAAGCATACCCTAAACAACTCTCGAGAGATCCGAGGTATATTGAACTGGTCAGAATGCATTTCCATAATCTCAAGAGTCCATCCACTCTTTAGTTCTTGAACCACATGCTACCAATCAAGTCGTGAATAAAAAAAGAATTGCCTAATTTCATGACCTATCTCCATTAGGTTTGGTGGACTGACTAATAAAACAGTCTAATTATAATGCATTACCACCAAGACAACTAGACCTTTATTTCATTTAATGTACTTCTATATATTTTTCTGCTTCTTAACATTATTTCTCCAAATCAGCTCTCAAATTAAAATAGTTACCTACTTGATTCCTTCTTCCCTTGAGAAGGGCTTATTATATCAATGAGAAAATCTCATGTTTTTGTCAATTACCATTTGCAGGCTTTCACAACTATGGTAGGAGCACCCCTTCATTCCTCTGGAAATCAAGCACAACCACCCTTTTCAGCAATGGGTACGCCTACTAATAATTTCATACACATTGTACATATTGTAAATATCGCGATATCTTAAAATTTGTTCTCTTCTTTCATTGCAGGAAATATGTCAGAAAATTCAGAGTCAACTAATAAATACGTAACACCACCACAACAGGCCCTATATGCAACTCCTAATGCAACAATTTCCACTCTCCTCCCATACAATGGCCTTCCCCCATCAACCTACTCTGCGTCATCTCTTCCGAAACCAAGTTCATTAACAACTCCGGCAATGCCTAATACGCCATACAACACGTACCCTCCGAATCCAGTAGCCCACAATTCGCATTATTCAACATATCAGCCAAATCCGTCGTCTGTTTATCCTTCGGCTCCTCCAACACCGTATCCAACATCATCAGCTCCCTATCCTCCTCAGCCTGTTCCTCCACCTTATTCTCAATGTCCTGCCTATCCTCCGACTCCGGCTCCATATTCTCAATCAATTGGATATCCGCCACATCAGAACCTGACGTCTCCGCCTGCAGGTTACCCCGCTCATCCTCCTCCAGGGGCTCCAAGTGGTTATCCCTCTATGGGAGTCTATCCTCCACCACCACCACCTGCAGCAAATGCGACATATCCACCACGCCCATACTAAATTTATCATCATCTTCATCAATTCAGATTTGAGGGATTCTTCATTTTCTAATATGCATGGACTAGGAAGTTTGGATGCGAATTAGTGCACTGTGGCTGCAATAACCTTTTGATGTGTGATATTTACCACCCCCCACCCCCCAAAAAAAAAGAAACTTTTGATGTTCGAATGATTAGAATATCTCCTGGAATCAAGCTACTATTCCTTTTAATTTCCAGATATTGTATTCTCTTTTCCAGAGTTAAATACTCATGTTTCTCATTTAGTTCAATTTCAAAATAATGGAATATGATTTTCCTGTTTACTTTGTTTCATTTTCAATTGACAATCTGAATTGGCTTCATTCATTTATTTCTTTCTTTTTTGTTTGGAATTAAGAGTATATTTTTCTCCTTTTTGAGGAGGAGACATTTTATCTATCCAAATAACTTTTTAAACGAAACCTTTAATCTGTAAAATTGTTTTTAACATTGTGCAAGTGCCCTGTCAAAACAAAAAAAAACATTGTGCAAGTGCAATGACCCCTAACATAGAGGCATTAAAATGTGATCAACCTAAAATTTAAAATAAGAATGAAAGATTTTGTAACTTTACCAAATAGAATAGCGATAGAAATTATATTTTTCATGAAAATTTTATGGTAGTTATCGGTTAAAATGGAAAAAATTAGCGTCGAATTACTACATCTGGCCTCACCATTGCTCTCTCAAAGTCTTTCAATCATGAGATTGTAAACTATGGTACATTTGCAAGTTGAAAAATCTCCCCTCACCTCCCCCTCTCTCACAAAATTGTTACTACTGAGGTTGTAAACTACCAACCATACTTTGACAAGCCGGAGCAAGACTAAGTAGAGTCACCCACCCTCTAATTATCATGGTTAAAGGGATTGTAATGTGTCATTTCGAAATATTGTAGACTAAGGCTTTGTTTGGTTTGCGGAAGGGGAACGGTGAGGGGAGTGACACCAATTATTTTTCCTAAGGGAAAGGGAGAGTGAAGTAAATGAATATATGTCTATTATGTTTGATAGGGGTGTAAGAGAAGTAAATTGAGATTTTTTTTGAAGCCGTTCTTGAATTTTCTAACAGTTTCAGGATCTCTGTGGCCGGAAAATGGTTAAGTCGGAATATAAAAAAAAGAAAAAATCATAAAGAAGTTTTATTATTTTTCTCTATTTTCTTTTTAATATAAATATTTATAGCTATGCACTTTGCAAAAGGACATTTAAACCCTTGGACTGTGTCATTTTTAATTTTTTTTGCTGGCCAAATTTATGACTTCATTGTCATCAGAAAATCATTGGTCACTCAATTTTCAAGACCCTGGGGTGTCAATTGAGTTATGTGAGCTGAGTTTGGCATATCTCACGCTCAACTCACATAAAAATTGAAAAGCTCAACTCACGCTCAGCCCGGAAAAGTTCATAAACCTTGAGCTCGCGCTCAGCTCACATTTTAACATAAGCTCGAGCTTAACTCATTAGCTAACTTATATTAGCGAAAAAACGAAAATCCTGTCTCAAGAATAGTATAATATAATGAGCCTTAAAACTAAATTTTGACAAGAATACAAATATACATAATACAATAATATTTAATTCTTGTTGCAAAATAAACTAATAAAAACAAGTAATTAACTTTTCTCATCTTCAGAAAGAGACAAAACAACATAAATATAGAATAGGATATGGATTAATTGTTCATTGATGTAGTAGCATAGTACAATTAGAAAGAAAAAGCCAATTTTTACCTTGTAAACGTGTTGAAGACAGAGAATAAGGATGACTGATGATGGTGATGGAAGATGATGAGTCGGTCTCGATGAATACTAAATAGGGTTTTGTGAAGGAGAGAATAATTAAACTGTGAATATTGACTATTGAGTTGAGCAACATATTATAATTATAATTTATATAAGTTTTTTTTAATTATTATTATTATTATATATAATATTTTAATTATATTAATATTATTCGGGTTCGAGCTTTTTTCGGGTTGAGCGGGTCAAGCTCATGCTCAGCTCACATAAAAAGCAAACTTGAATATTAAGCTCACGCTCACGTTCACGTTTTTTCGAGCCGGCCCGAACCCGTTAACACCCCTACTCAAAGTTTGTGGTACTAAAATGGATTTAATTTTAATTTGGAAGCAACAACAAATGACAAAGGGTTATAAAACAATAAAAAAAAATTGAAAAGTGCTTAATTTTAATAATTTTGTTAATGAAAATAAGAGGAAGTCCATATCTTACCTGGATCTTCTTCCATAATGGTACGGAACAATAGTATTATTGGGGTAGATACACAAATAACTTTAAATCTAAGAAGTCACTTAAGGAAAGATCCGATGAATTCGCGACACTCCAGTACCAATGGACGTACCGAAACTTTTGAGAAAGTCCCAACACATGTTGCTATCTTCTTACCAGTGAAATTGCCCCAGCAAGACCTGCTATCGCGCAACGGCTTTTTAGCCGTTGTTGCTTGCTGCTGTACTTATAAATAAATATTCTTTAAACTAAATATTATGTTATATTAACTATATAGTATATATGCGTGCGATGGAGTTTAAAAAAAGTTATGCATCAAATTTGCAGTTTGAAATTTTTCTCGCAATCAAACTATTAAAACAATGGAAAATGATTTACTCCTAGAATTTTGGGGATAAAAATTCTAAACCCCCAAATTGAGGGTATTAAATGACTATCTTACCCCCTACTGGTATAAGGGATTCACCCAACTATAATGGCAAAAAGGTCCAAAAAACTATTTTAGTCAATCTTTTAGCCAATAATTCTAGTAGCCTAGTAAGGTCCTAAAACAATTTGTTGTGTTAATTTGATTTGGCACCCCTAGATTCTGGCACCTCGAAGCCTATTAGGCCCAGTCCGGATTCTATGTGGAATGATATTTTCTCAGTATGTACAGAATGTTTCAGCACACGTGTCTTTAAATACAAAAAATAGTATAGGTATTCTTTCAAAACACGATGGATGTCGTAAAATCAGGACAAATGTCAATTTTAAATCAATTTTGACATTCAAAATTTTAATCCGACAAACAAGATTAGGCCCACGCTTCATTTATTTTCTTCTCATTATTAAACCCCAAAAACGCAAATCGATACTTTCATCCCCTTCTGATTTCTGCCCAACCAACCAATTCATCTTAAGCTTGGTTTGAGGTTTATCTTGTTGGACTCTCTTAAAATGACGGAATTGAAATTTCTGGGAATAGACTTTGGTTGTGCAGTGGGATCCCTTAGCAAAGGCGAAATCCCAGATAAAGATTGTTTGCTTCCCTTAATTTCAAAGCTTCTTGGCTATTGTATCGTCGCTGCCTCCACTACTGTCAAACTTCCTCAGGTACAATTTTTTTAAAAAAAAAACCCTTCAAAATTAGCTAATCTTTATATATTTTCTGCTGGAAATCTGATAAAGTTTGGGTTTTGAATATGGGTTTCTTGTAATTCATGGCATCCATGATCTGTTTCTATTCAATTCAAAGTTTTAAACTAAGGTTTTTTTAATTATTAATTGATAGTGTAGAAATATCAATATTTGTTCTGGCTTGTTAAATTATTTTATTTAGACATGTTTTAAACTAGAATCCTTGTGGGGTATTGGATAAAGTATCAAGCTTTGATGCTTGAATTTGTGAAAACACATTTTTGGTTTAACAAAAATCTTGTTTTGTGTCAATGAACTTAGCTTGAGATAGAAAGGAATTGAAATTTTGAAAACTGGGCTCAAATTGATGTTATTTGGGTAAATGACAACGTGGCATATTCTTTCGATTTCAATTTCATTATTCTTTTTATGCTGTGCTTTTGAATGTAGAAATTAGAAAAAAAATGTGCTATCTTGTTGTTGATTACTTGATTTCCTTTTTGTTCAAGCATCAAAACGTGCTTTTGAGGGAGAGAATCCACTCGTGTAGTTATAGTTGTTGACTAAATGCAGGAATGTGCTTTCTTCTCTATTACTTTATGAAACTTGTGCATTGTTTCAAGGTAATGTATGTTGCCGCATTGGCGCACGAATTACCATTAAAAAACGAATGAATTGAATCTCTAACACCTTGAATCTGTTTTCAGATACTAAAAATATTAAAACACAAGAGTATCAGAGGGCTAAGCGTGGTAGCTTTTGAACTTGAAGTAATTGGGTATACAATTGCCTTGGCATATTGTCTTCACAAGGGGCTTCCTTTCTCAGCTTATGGCGAGTTGGCATTTCTTTTGATTCAAGGTATATTCGATACGTATAACTGATATTTCAGAAGTTAGCAGCTATTTCTTGAGGCTCTGCATTTAGTTTTCTCTGAGGTTTCTAACTTATAAGAATAAGGAGCTGATTGATGTTTGAGAACCCTCAGTACCTTCTTTTTCCTGGATAAAAGTTATCCTTTGTTATGACAATCTTTATTTGTTCGTGCTCTTCGGTATGATGGCTTTTCTCGATTTCCATTATAAGTAGAGTGACTAAGTGTTAATGATTTTCTCTCTCGCAGCAATAATATTGGTTGCAATCATCTACTACTTTTCTCAACCTGTGGGGATAGCAGTATGGATTAGGGCATTACTGTATCCTACATACTGTTCTATCATCTTAAACAAGATGTATATATGGAGTTTCTAAGGTTCACTTGTTTATGTATATCAAAAGGTGCTGCCTTGACTAATCTCATAACAGATACTGTGCTATAGCGCCAACTGTTTTAGCTGGGAAAATTGATCCCCTTCTTTTTGAGGCTCTATATGTGAGTAGCAGCTTTAGCATCTTGCCCAGTTATTAAGCTTATGCTTCTTGTAGTTCACATTTCCCCTTCTCTGTTGTTGTTTCACTCATTTTTTTTTCATTTTTGGTAATGACTGGTTTCAGGCATCGCAGCATGCAATTTTTTTCTTTGCAAGGGTTCCACAGATATGGGAGAACTTTAAGGTGAACACTCATTTTCTCATCTTTATTTTGTCTCTTTTAATTGAGATTGTCACATCTTTCTTCGTTGATTCCAAAAGAGCCATTAATTACTGAGGAAGAACTTCAGAAAGTAATGCAGTGAATAGGTCATCAGATTAGAGATACTTGAATAATGATTTGTGCAGTAATAGAGTAAATTTGCATGTATTTGGAGAGTTCAGTAGTCTCTGAAATGCACTGGCGGAGCTAGGTGGGGGCCTGGGGGGCAGGGCAAGTGCCCCCCAATTTTTTCCCCAAAAAATTTATAATTTTAGTTTTGTTTTTATAACACCTCGTCCCGTGAACATTTTGAATCACTTTACGATTTAAAATTAGATTTTTTTGTTCGTGAATTATAGGAATTACACCACTTATATCTTAACAATTTTGGTTAAAATTGTAACAAACTTAATTGTGTAAGAGATTATAATATTTATAAAATTTCATCAAAAAATTCATAATTACTAATAGATTATAATATAAGATTTTATCAAAAAATAAAAAAAATAGTATACAAGTTATAGTCTTATAGACTACAAGTGGCTTTTGAAAATGAGGCAAATTTATGGGATTCAAGATTTAAGTTGGAAAATTTTGATATTAATTACGGTTCATTAGACTATGTGGTGTGGACCGTGTGGTCAATATTCGTTCACATTAATAACAAGCCCTCCATGGTTCCTCCAACTTCATCTCTAATACCCCTAATATTTCTAAATGGCCTTTTATTTTGGTCTAATTATACAAAAAAGGTCTTTGGGACCTTTTTATTCAAGCTTGTTCTTTTTGGATTCAACAATCAAATATGATATATATTTTAATTTCAATAGTAAATATTTATTTTTTCTTCTCGAGAGTCCTTCTCTTTGATGTGCCATGCACGTTAATGACAATGAAAACTTTGTAGCTTTGCCATTTTTTTTTATTAAGTCAGAGGACTTGGAGGTTTATGAAGCACTGATCAATAGAGTGAAAAGGGTGAATAACTCTAATTTATAAGATTTCATCAAAAAAAAAATTAAAAATTTTGCATCCCGCCAATGTTTATATGCTTTTATGAATTTATTTTGTCAATGTTAATTGTGCCCCCCAAAGAAAAATTTCTGGCTCCGCCACTGCTGAAATGTGATAAAAATATATTTTGTTTAGTGATATGAAGGCTATTCAGTCATTACCAGTAAGAACTTCAGAAAGTAATGCAGTGAATAGGTCATCAGATTAGAGATACTTGAATAATGATTTGTGCAGTAATAGAGTAAATTTGCATGTATTTGGAGAGTTCATTAGTCTCTGAAATGTGATAAAAATGTATTTTGTTTAGTGATATGAAGGCTATTCAGTCATTACCAGTCATATTGAAGTTGATCTTGTTACGTAGATAAGTAATGAAAAGAACAATAACAGTCATATTGAAAGGAAGCAACTTCAATCGTGTCTGTTAAGATAGTAACTGCAATTTGTCTACTATAATCCTCAGGTGTTATTCTTGTCTGTGTGCAAAATTCTAAGAGCATCTTCTGATTTGATAAAAGACGACTTTTGATCAGTAGTTTGTGTCAGTTATTTGAATCTAATAGAAATGCTGTAGCTCTGTTAAGTGATCATCTTGTGAGTACTAAAACCTTTTAATATATGGTTTAGAAAATTGTTTAACCTTGTATCATGATTCCTCTATTCATGTTTGTCTGATGAGTATCATTATTGCAGAATAAGAGTACGGGGGAGCTCAGCGCGTTGACTTCTTTAATGAACTTTGCAGGTTCAATGGGTAAGTTTATATTGGTTATTATATCCGTGTTATGCACATGGTCTATTGGCTAATTGATGCTAACTTCGATTTCTTTATTTCGACAGTGAGAGTGTTTACTAGTCTCCAGGAAAGTGCTCCAACGAGTGGTATCCTTATCTAAATTTTGTTTATTAGTCTGTTATATTGTTTTTACTGTATTTAACATTATCTAAAAACGACGCATGCCTTCTTTTGAAATATATAAATGCTACAAACGGACCTTTCTGTGTGGATGCAAATTGAACTATTGCAGTCTGAAAATTTTAACGGTTAAGCATCTAGGGTTGTGCATGGTTTGTCGGTCTTTTCTTATTTCTTTCACACCAACTACCATGTCAGGTTGAGAACACGATAATTGTTGTGCCTTGCACTAATGCTCATGCTATTCAATCTTGTTCTAATGTGTTTTGGTTTTCCACAAGTCGAGGATTCTTAATTCTCTTTCATTCAATATGATTGTTTGATTTCCTTAACTTCTTTGAAGTTGTTATGGGCTCTGCAATTGGTATTCTGACCAACGGAACCATCCTGAGTCAAATTATCATATATTCGAGGCAACAGCCGAAGGAGGAGAAGAAAACAGATTAGAAGAGTTCGATTCTTTTGAAGTTTGAGGCTTGGCATCAAACTTTATGCTGTTTATTCAGCAGCAGGTTTCAGCCCTTGACTGCACCCATCTTCATAATCATATCGAACTTTAGAATTGTTTCTTCGGAAAAGTTTAAAATTTCCTTTACCTACGTTAGTATTCAAGTAGGTCGCACCTATACAGAGTCAATGGAATTCTTGTTATTATTTTTGTTAAATCATTTGCACGAGTTGTATGATAGTTATACTGTTTCAGTTGCCTGTGTTTTTTCCCCTTTTTATTGCATGGTGTGGCTTATTGACATTTCTACAGGTTTTTCATAAGCATCCTTGAAATGCATCTTGATTGAATTATGTGCTTCAATGATAAAAAAAAATAACATACTTCCTGTTTAATTTGCCTATTGTGGTGTCGAATGACGATGTAACATGAAACTATATATCCACTTTATTAACACAACATGAGTGTCGAACTCGAAACATTTCCTTTTAAATTGGAAGTGATGTACTAATTCGCTAGCCTTTCACGACATGAGCTGCGTTGATGTATGATCTTATCAAGAAGTGTCTCATTTGCACCGCTCTAATGAAAACAGACAAGTTCTATAGAACAGAGCAGCGAACGAAGTGGAGGATTGCCCATAAAAGGTGGCTCCGAAGCGGAGGACCAATGCGTTCACACTGTTTAAACACCCCCGGCCTGGCTGTATATAATTATAGCTACAGTTGAGGACCATTTGGCTCATTACATCCATAGAGAACAGAAATAGTGGCAAAGACTTCCGCGGATTGAAAACTCAACTTCAATTATCAGACTCGAAATCCTTAAATCAATAATGTTATAGAGCAAATTATCAAGAAAAAGAAAAGTTTTAGAGCAATGTCATGCTATTGCAGGTAATTTTTTAGCCCAAGTCTTGTTTCTCACACCTATAAGCAAAATCGAAAGCCTTTTTAGCACACGAGTAAAATAGATCATAGAGCCGCGTGAGAGAAAAATTAAGAGAAGGTAAACAGAAATGATTTAACAAACATGAAAAATTCCTCAATTAACAAACTATAATATCATCATAGCAAGCATTGTAGTAGCCACTCTAATAGAGATCAAGTAAAAGAAGACTTAATTAAACCACCCATGCAAGATGATGAACTAATAGAGTTTCATGCCTCGACATCTAAAGGGCAAATCCCAAGTATCATCGATAAAACAGCAAAATCCAAGCACCAAATTTTAAAATGGTTCTTCATTCTTATTCAATTTAGTGCCAAAGCCATTCAAATCAAAGGAATTTTGTCATCGTACAGAGAATGGCGGTTGGCAGTAAGGAAACTTGCAGAAGACTTAATCTGGAAAAAGAAGTCTATCAATTAACAAATTCAACACGGAAATGAGGGCTGTACTTCTAAAGTTACTACCTTAAAATATTTCTCATATGGATACAAAGTGGACAATGCGGTTAGAAACATACATCACGAGAATTATAAAATCAACAATGCAACACCAAGATTGAATTCATCGTATGCACTTTTTGATCAATAAGTAAAACTAGTTCAAATAAGATTATACCATAGACAACAATTTGTTCTGCAACGGAACTTCTAAAATGAAGTAAGAAATTTCAGCAGATATTCAACTATAACTCATAAGCATGGTGTCAACAGAACCAGCATCTGCAAGTATATGAACACATGGAAAGCATTGATTCAAGAATGAAGAATAGTAATGTCGAAAGCCATTGAACAACAAACTAAATTAAATACAGATAAAGATAGAAGCTCAATAGCTACACTGCAAATTAATGTAAAACAGACCAGGAGTGTTCCTTTTTTCCCCACTCCAAAGCCAGTAAACTCCCCATCTAATTATTTCGAGAACTGCCACCAAAACTTGACCACCTCCTGAATGTGCAAGCCACTAGCCTTTTACCTGATATTAGTCCTAACCTTGCCTTGAATGAAGTTGACCTCTCAGTACTCCTGGAAGCAATATTAGCAACCCCACCTTGACTGCCCATCTGTTGATTCTCTGCACCACCTTCTTGAGCCCCACCGTCACTAGCACTTGCATCCATATTTTCTGCTGCGGCATCCAAATTCACAGCAAGTGAGCCCCTACTAGCCCTCAACCAATCTGCACCTTCAGAAGTGACTGCCCTACATTTCTTAACCTTCACCTTCACCAAATTGGGACACCCGCCTGCTAATGCTTCCATACCATGATCCGAAACGGGGCAACATTTTATGCAAAGTTTCTTCAATGCAATGCATTTTTGGGCAATGCAAGAGATCTCTGAGTCTCCAACAGTCTCACTACCACACAAAGCCAACCGCTCCAAATTTGGACATCCAGTGCCCAATTTCTCCAGACTCACATGTGTAGGGTTCACACCAATAAGAACCAATTCCTGTAAATTAGGACAATTCTTGGCCACAGCAATCAAACCTTCATCACCTATCCTATTAGTTTTCCACCCATCAATATGAAGTTTCCTCAAAAGCTTACAATGCTCTGCCACAATCTTTAGCCCATCATTACTACACTCGGGTGTTTTCACCAAATGCAATATTTCAAGACTTAAACAACTAGATATCGCCCTAAGTCCAGCATCACTCACCTGAAGCCTCTCCAAATGCACCTCCACCAGTCCAGCCAGTTGATCCGATATCACTTCAAGCAGTTTATCCCAATCACCTGAGCACCTAAACAACTTCAAAGTTCTCAAATTCTTCGCCCCTATAATCAATGGCCCAAAACACTGCCCATTGTAAAGTTCCTTTAAACAAATAACCTTCAACGAAGATGCTGCCAGCCCGGGACCTATAGGTTCCACCGCAGCCCCATCAGTAATTCCCCGGAGGCGTTTTACAGATAATTCCTCCAAGACAGGACAATTATTTAAAAGCGCATTCATGCCTTTAGACCCAAAATTACAAGAACCACATGAGAGTTTCTTAAGATTCTTACAGTTCTTCGAAAACTCCGCAATTCCAGCATCGGTAAGCTCACGGCACGTGCGAAGCTTCAAGCGCGTGAGCTTACGGCAATGCAAAGAGATCAATACCAAAGCATCATCATTAATACTAATAGATCTACGGTCACATTTCAAGGCTAATTTCGTCACAGTATCAAATCGGGTGAAGATCGATGGAATTACCTCTAGAAGATCCGCATGAGCATTAAGAGAAAGCCGATGGCGGCTCTGACCTTCAACCATAAGCCACCGCCGGCAAACCAAGGAACAGCGTTTCCGGTCGCCGGAGCTCAAGGATTGGAAGATTGTAGACAAGCACTCATCAGGTAAATTATTAATATAATCGGAGAAGAAGAATTCCCCGGCGATGACGTCATCAATGAAATTGACCGGCTCCTCCGCCGCCTTATTATTGATAATATAATTATTCATTTTCGCAGTGGAAACGATGAGAGGCGTGGTGGATCTAGCCGCCATCATGATGGAGGAGCGAAGTTGATTTGCTTCTGCTTCTCCGGCGGTGGTGGAGGGCGATTGGCCCATAAATAAACTGCGGAGGAAGGCGGAGGAGTAGCTACCGCAGCCGCTAAGGCCGCAGAGCTTTTTAGCTATCGTGAGCTGCCAACAGGTCAGGTGGTTTTCGGTTTTTTTATTTTCCGTTTGGGTGGTGGTGAGATATAATAGGAGAGGTCTATAAAACTTTCCTATTTTTTTAGAGGACGGACTTGAAATTAGATTTAACTCGGGCTTTTCGGATAAAGTTATATAGGAAAATAATTATGAGTTTATTACAATTTAGTGTCCCTAGGCCATGGAGTGGTTGCACTTTAGTCCGCTAAGTCTTAAAACGACAACTAGAGAGTTGCCATCGTTGGGAAGGGGACACGATGAATAGAACCCGGTAGGATCCGGGCTGGGATAGTGGCATCCAATACCCTGAAAGTTAGAGAGATGATCTGGTAGCTTTCATTTTTGCCAACAGAGTGAAAGAGACCCCAAAGTGAAATCAATTCAGTGGTACTTTATGGGCAATAGTTAGGGGAGGTGCGTCAGCAGCGATTACAAACAGAATTGCTAGTTATGTTTATGCGGGTCAACGTGAATGGATCAAGACCTCGCTAAAAGAAAAGCCCAATGCCCTATCCATGCCTCTTTGAGCACGTGTCTTGATAGTGCGATGTGAAATTGTTCACTCTGCTTTACGTGGTTTTGGTTTACTTATCAAATGTCTCGCCCACTGAAATAAGAAGAAACGGATTTTGGAACTTGCAAATGTTAGTGCCCTTGCTTGTTATTCCGATTATGTGATTGTTAGTTAATGGTTAATCTGTTACTTTGCAGGTAAAATGAAAAATAAGCCCTCATCTTTTAATGAGCAATTTCAAAACTATCTACGTCTAAGGATGTATTGAAATGCCAGTTCTAGCATGATCTTGGAGAAAAAATCACTATTCCCTCGACAAATTCCAAATGAATTAACAAGTTCAATACGTGTCAGAAAGTCTGATCACAGTGAAAATATGTGACTCGACCATTAGCATATCTCAAACACGGGTCTTTCACTGATGCACCGTTATAGTAAACATTTAATTCGAACATTTTGGACATTATGAAACACATAGATAAATTGAATACACAAAATACGTCATATTTAGTTATTGAAGTAAAAGAAAAAGAAAAAATTGACTTTTCAACCTTTAAGTCAAACATGGATAATTTTGTAATTTTCATTAAAAATAGGGCTATTTTTGTCTTTATCTACGTTATAAGCAGTGATTTGATGGATTAAACGTTGACTAACTGTCATATGGGACCTCCAAGAATCGTTTGAAGAAATAGGGGCTAAAGCGCTACTAACCCATAACCTGGGAGTACTAAATTGTAATAAACCTAATCATTATTATCCACATAAGAGATGGGCAGTGTCTGGTATACTAGATCCCATGGATGTTCCGTGAGAGGACTGTTTTCTTTTTACGGCATCACAACAAATCACTGGTGAGATTCAAGCTTTGTGTGGAAAATAGAAAATTATATTTTTAGTCCTTTAAGTCTTGAGGATGTTCAACTTATGTCCCTATATTTAATTATAAACACTCCGTTTATATCTAGTTGAAATTCAAAATAATATAAGTAAATGAAGCTTCATATAGTATTACTCCGTGAATATTATAAATAGTTAATAAATGAGATCCCAAAGATTATTTCGTGAGACATAATTTTGATCAATATATATTGAATAAAATGTATAATTTGTATGTATAATATAGTTCTATAATTCTAATCATGGAAATTTCATAAGTGCATTCGATTTGGTACAAAGTTGGTCAAGAGTTGGGTTTTGAATCAAGTCCAAACTCAATGAGAAATTATTTAACTATTAGTAATAGATGATAGAAAAGTTATATTCGTACTGAATATATGTATTAACTATTATAATTTATGAGATTCAATATTTTTGCAAACTCCTTTATTCATGCCATTCCTCTAGTTTCTATGTAGAGGAGACGAGGTATAATTTAGTTTATATTACTTTTTCTTCTCCTAAAAAAGTTCTTGTACAAATTAGATTTTTTTCCTATTATATATATAATGCATATCTAAATTTTAATTTTTTAATAATAATACGTGTAATACAATTTTCACTACTCTATTTTGTTTATATATAGTTTACCTTCTCAATAATTTGATATGGGAGTCACGTGGGACAATCCCTAAACTCGAAGGACCATGACTACTATTTACACCTTTTAAATGATGACTAAGATGGTGTGGGTGTATTGGACAGGGAATGAGTAGGGGAACTACGTTGTTTGGGACTTTGGGGCAATAATAGATATACCCACGTTTGTCTACAGAGCTTCCCATGGTCTTATAATGGGGTATCAGCCATTACCGGCATGTGAAAAGGATAACATGTATACGTGCTACTTGTATATTGTACAGCCACGATAGGAAATAACTTTCAAAATCTAGGCAGTGTTGAAATTCAAAGTTATAATCCTTGGATCAAATGGTAGCTGCATTTTATTAATGTCAACACATGAATTCGAATATCATGTTGAATTAGTTTTTCATTTCTATAATGTTTGTTGCTGTTATATAAGAGTTTTAGATTCTAACTTCGACTTTCGAATAAAAGACAAATTTTACGAATACTTTTAATAATCGAGTATGAATTGATCTCATCAATGGCGATAGTGGTGAAGACACCAAGGCCCCATATGGATGAAAAGAAAAAAATAGGTTATCTCTAATTTCTTTTTTTATAGTCATAAGGTATCCTAAATGACTATAATCCTTGAGAGATTATATCAGATTAATACTACTCACACTGGGTTGACCACGAAAAAACTCACATTGAGTCGACTCACGAAAAGAGTAAAGTGCTGGCCAAAATGACGATTCTATACATGAGCGGAGATCGATCTCTTAAGGAGTGAAGCGACCGAATAAGGTACGCCAACCAACTTTGGTTAGGTGATCTCTAACTTCTTCTTCTCATGCTTTGTTTGGGGGGGGTGGCGGCGGATGATAACAAATTCTTGGAGGATAATAATTAAAAAAAAGAAAATTATGGACAAAAAGTTAATGGTTTTGTAATGGATATTAGTTTGGAATTGTGTCTTTATCTGAAATCAGGTGACTAAGTAGCAATTTTCTCAATAGAAAAGTCAAGATATGGTGCCTAATTTGTTTGTTTCAAAAGTTTAAGAGATGAAAATTTGGAAGCTAATAAGAATCTAACAACTAAAGAAACGGATTCCAAAAGGCTTTGATCTAATAAGTTAACAACTTTTTATACATTATAATCACATTCAACACAAAACATTTGGAAGACATAGACTCGATGTTGTTATAACTTTTTTTGGTGGAATGTTGGTGTAAAATTTGATATTAGAATTTAGTTTGAAATTAAATTGTGGTACCAATTTTTTTTTTTTTTTTTTTTTTTTTATATTTTTAGGTGTCAATAAATTGTTTTGAGCTACGTAATAAATGTATCATTTGTTAGAGAAAATAAATATTTTCTATAGGATTTTGCAATGAAATATTAGAGTTTTCATACTATTTGCTATTGAAAAATAAAAATAGAAAACAATTTAAGGCTTATCTGTATGATAAATTAGTTTTGTTAAGGGAAATGATATTTACAGCTCGATATTTAACTCTTTTTTTAATAAAAAGAGAAATTAGTTAAGGTATTAAAGTATTTTGATTCATAAAATAAAGGAGAATGGACAAAAAACTTTCAGATCTTTATACAGTGTAATTAAGTATGAAAAATGTATAATTATAAAACTACTAATCACTTCAATTTAAAAAAAAATAAAATAAAAAACTAGTAAACGTTTTTTTTTTAAACCAAAAAATCCGTGTTTCAATCTGGGTTTTTATTGTGAGAGATGTAATTAAATTGACTCTTTTTTTTTTTTTTTTTTTTTTTTTTTTTTTTGACGCCACGATGGGCGATTGCCCCACATTGGGGAGAGAGAGAAAAGCCCCCACATTGGGGAGAGAGAACACCCTAGATAAGGTAGAATAAAGCTTACCGCACGTAGGCGGAGGGTATCAAATCCGGGACCTCTCGGTCACGGGCCGGCCAATGCCCCACTGGGCTATTGGCCTATTCGATAATTAATTAAATTGACTCTAGTATGAGATTGCTTTGATTTGAAAATTTAGGGGGTGTATTCAATCCGGATTTTAAAAGATTTTAACTGATTTTAACTGATTTTTAAAAGTCTATAGATTCTGCTGACTTTATGGATTGTTTTAACTCTATGCAGAGTCTATCAGATTTTATTAGATTGATTTATCAGGATTTCTTTTGATTTATAAAGTCTATAGATTATTTGAATAGCACCAAAAAATAAAGAAAAGACTGATTCAGTGGTGTATTATACAGATCTTAAGGTGTTGAATTTTCAAAGTCAACATATGTTTATCAATCCTTTTTTTTGGAATTAAATCATTTTTTTTAAAAAATTTAAAAAGTTTGGCGATAGTCTTTGTTTTTTTTCAGATTACGTAACTGCGATTTTTTTTTTGATTTATTTGTTCAAGGTTTGTATAATTTACTTACTGGTATTTTTTTCTTTGGTTTAATTAAGATATGTTTTGTGATAAGTTTTGTTTGAACTTTTTTTTCTCTTTGATTTTCTCTTTCAGGAAAATGAAATTCATGTTTGAAAAATAGAAATTTGTGGTTAAATAGAGAAGAAATTGTTTGCTTTCTTTAATTTCTATTTGAAGATGATCAAGAAGAAAATTGTTTGGATATTATGACTTCTTTTTGGGAAATAAACATTTCATATTGAGTTTTCTAACGATGTTAAAAAAATCTCATTTTTTTTTTGTAGTTTGAAATATTTCTTTGTTTTTCTTATAATTTTATAGAAATGAGATTACTAAAAAAATTGTAATCTAAGATAAATTATCAAAGACACTTTAATTTTAATATTAATGAGAGAAAATCAAAATCTTGAGAAAAAAGAAGAGATTTCACCATACACACTTAAACCTATGAAATCCATCAAAATCCTACCTTTAATGAAATCTATGAGAATCTATAGAGTTTTGAATACCTCTAGATTTTAATGGACTTTTTAAAATCTAAATTGAATACCTCTAGATTTTATTGGACTTCTTAAAATCCAAATTGAATACATATGGACTTTAAAACTCCTTAAAAATCCTATAGATTCTACATTGAATACACCCCCCCTTAGAGTATGATTGAATTGAGTTTGAGTTTAAAATTTTGGTGTAAGTTTAAAAATCAAATCAAATCAAATTTTAACTTATTTAATTTTTCAAGTTTTATTTTCAAACCTGATTTGAGTATGAATTTGAATATCAAGTCAAACCAAACTAAAATTAAATACAATTCAATCGGATTCGCAGATTTATGATCATATTCTCTTTAATTGAATTTGAATTTGAATTTGGTGAAGGTAGCAGAGATGTTAGAGTTAGTTTTACATGACAATCACTGAGTCAATTTCCTTTGACCATCTATTCTCCTACAAATTCATTGCAATTCTCGTATGCCCATGTTTATTGTTTTGTCAGCCTCAACCTTACCTCATCCGTTTATCTGGCATTAATTGGTTAATTTGAATTTCATCTTTAAATAAAATTTAAAATTCTGCCAGTGTAATTGTATTTTTTTTATAAGTAATTTAACTTTTACACAATTAAAAAAATAGTTTCAAAACAGACTATAATTACTTTAGTATGTTTATCTCAGCTCTAATTTTAATATTTTTTAAAAAGTAAAAATATGTAATATATATGTTATATGAGCAAATAATTTTAAAATTTTTAAAATGATTCAATAATAATATAATTAAAGAGATAAACAAAACAGAAAGAAATTTATTTGTCAGAATGAATATATTATATATAAGCCAATCGGCCGCTCAATCAACAAGGCCAGAAGACAAACAAACTCAAAACTTTCTCCAATGATAAACTCAAAGCTTTGAAATAAAGAGAAAAGGAGGCGGCTCACTTGAAGCTAAAATGCTTCTGATGTTGTGTATTGGTGCGTTGGATATTTCAAATGCAATTTTACTGCCTCTTTTATAGGCACAAATGACAAATTAAATTAAAGGCTCTACTGTCCAACTATAATTGATCAACGACTAAAGTAAAGACCACCAATAAACAACCAGTCATAAAGTTATTGGCCAACAACACCTAATAAATGGGCAAATAATCGTCTGTACCATGTATATACTCATTTATATGTACAAACAATCACAATTTACCATGTGTATATATAATTAGAAAAAATGATCACATAACGAATTCTAATTGGTTGGGCATAGAAATGGAAACATACACAGAGACGATTTTTACCCAAATAAATGTCACAATGATTAAACTAATACAACAACTACTTAAGTGATAACTTGGTTTAAATCCTACATAATTGATTTTCAAGTAGTTATTTAATCTATGGTTTGCAAATAAAGTAGGGAACAATTAATTGTGCGTTGAATTGGAAATTATTTGTTGAGCAGCGAACCGCAGACATGATGCAGATTATGCAACTAATTGGTGTTTCACTTATGAAGGAAGCTTCTGAGTAACATTATTTGACCATGTGCTGTTTCATTATATTCAGACATTAATAGAGAACCATGGTGGGGAAATTCTTCTTTCATCTGCAACGTCTCTTACCATACATTAAACACTAGTACACCTTTTTTCTTCTCTCAATTCCTAAAACTACATACATAAATTATCCTGGAAATATAGGGATTAATGAGGGGAAAAAATACTGTGGGCAATTTACTTACTTGTGGATCGGCAAACACTTTTTAAAAATAAAATAAAGGATAATGCAGTGGTTAAGACTTAGTTAATTAATTGGCTAAATTGGGGACAAAATTGTAAATAATCTGTTGAATTCTTTATGCCAATAAGGTGAATAATATTTAATTTGGGGACTTTAGCCAATAAATTTTAGCCATTAATCATTTTTCTAAAATAAAATGGTGGGAAACTTGCTCAGCTTGGGTAAGCTTCCCTGATGATACACGTATGGTTGACTGTCAAAGTGGTGTGAGATGAACTTAACATATCTCACATTTAACTCACTCCAAATTTGTAAATTTGTAATGCTCAACTCACAATCCGGTTTAAATAAATTCACATAGGACTGAGGCTCCAACTTAACCCACATTTTATTGCGAGCTCAAATTAGAAACAAACGGTATACACATTACAAAGCCGGGGCAGTGTCTAGAGAATTAGGGGCCTTAGGCGAAATTTGTAACGGAGGCCTAATCAGAGTGTCAAATATGAGATATATAGGTTTTGAGCTGAAACATTTGTCAACTACGCTAATCTTCCTTGATCAGGAATCTTACTTTTTTTAGTTGAAAATGGGGTTCCACTAACAACAACAGTGACTATTATCCCTTGTTGTGGGAGCTTTCTAAAGAGGTACATAACAGACCATAAAATGTGATCCACCTTCACAGGGAGGGCTAATTTGATCTCTTATTTGTCTAGCGTTTGTAGCAGCGAAATTACTTATTGAAATGTTAAAATCAAGATATTATAACATTCCACTCTCAATAGATAATATCACTAATTCATTTAATTAATCTCGTATCATAATTAATACAACTAATAATTATATAATGTACGAAAATACTAGTAATGTTTTTCGAAGCCTTGTTTCATTGTATGGTCTTAGGTGAGATGGTCGGCTATAGGCTATAACCTCTACACTGTCTGGTTAGGATAAAAACTTTCCTAAGTTAACTATCTGGGGGCACAATTCAATTCTCTCACTATGCTTAACAAGTAGTTTTATCTTGGTAAATGAGTAAGTTAAAAATTTATATTTATACTAATAAATACAATACACGTAGATAAAAAATATAAACTCACAGAAAAAAGATTTGGTTTTGTGTCCTAAGTGTATTCCACTCATTGTCCTGAGTACAAGTTTTAAACATACTTATCTTTCAAGATAAAACTACTTATGCTTAACACGGAGAAAAATCTTCATCAAATTACCATCTCTGTCTAATATTACTTGCATTACTTGCAACATTTACACTTTTTAAACACACTAAAAATATGATTGAAAGAGAATTATTATGAAAGAAAAAGTTTCCTCAAACAACAACAAAAAAAAAAGAAGAAAAAGTCTAAACTCATTTAATTAATGATTATAAAGTTATTATTAATGGTTAATTAAATAATAAATTATGAGTAAAATTTGAAAAGTAATAATAAATATGAATTGATTTATGAAATGTGATAAATAATTTAAAAAATGTAAAAAATTGAAACATTACAAGTATTTTGGGACCTATGTGGTAGTTTAGAACGACGACTCATTAGCTATGATGATAATAATTTTTTAATTGTAATCACTGGTCTTTATACTTTTATGTCTCACGTTAAAAACTCTAAAAAAATATTTTATATAATTTACAGCCATAAAAGAACCTCAAATATAACTAGTAAGAAAGGAGATATTAAAATAATTAGTTTAGAGACATAGACAATTTTATAATTGTACAAAATAAATTAGAAATATGTATGTAATTTACGATCTGTTAATGGTTGACTAAAGGTTGAAAAATCGTTCAGTCGATGAAATATTTATCTAGTGGTTAATATTGATGCTCTACTTCTTGAATCCTACTATTTTTTTGTAATAAGTAGGTAAATTTCTTTCCCCTAATATTTTTTTTTAAAAAAAAAGGGGTAAAAGAACCGTTTGTGCTCATTTTTTTAACTTTGTGGACTGAAAAGAAACCTACTCCTAACCTAGCAGGACTAAAATACTACTAGGGCTTAAGCCCGATTGAGCGGTTGCCTCATATAGGGGAGGGAGAACTGCTTCAGACGAAGAGAAGATAGCCTTAGAAAGGAAGATTAAAGCTTACCGCACGCAGACGGAGGGTATCGAACCCACGACCTACGCCTGCCCCACTGGAATAGGATAGGACACATTTTGATCTAGTGCCTAGTGGCAGTATTAACAACACCACCCCCCCAAACAAAAGGAGATATTTAAAGAAAAAAAAAATGGAAAAGCGAAAGAGGATCTTATATCTCACGGCCGCTAACGAGCACTCACTGAGTAAAAATACTCCAAAGAATGGCTGCTCCACTCCTCAGGGTCTTACCACTCCTTCGCCACCGCCTCCACCACCACCACCACCACCGTATTGCCACCAGTTTATTAACTCGCCGTCCTTGGTCTACTTTGTCCGAACCTACTCCGGCTAGCGACAATACTACAGCTTCTTCCTTATCCACTGGTCAGAGCGATAAAAATCCAGCGAAGCACCACCATAGATGGGATGACCCTGATTTCAGAAAGTGGAAGAACAAAGAAGCTGAAATTCTTAAAGATATCCAGACCGTAACCTCCGCTACAAAAGAGATTCTCCATTCTAATAGGTTTTATTTTTTATTTTTTACTCTATTTTCATATCACTTTAAATTATTGGGCATCTGTTATCAGTTAGCTAGTACTACTCCCTCCGTACCAAATTGAATGTCCATATTTGATTTATACAGGAATTAATAAGAGGAATTTGACATGTGTAAGTCACAACAATATCCTTAAATGTAGACGGACCAAATGTTAGTGTAGCTTACATCTCTTATCCTAACTCTGTAACACTCTCTGCTCCACTCCTAGTTATATCATTTTAATGCTTAGGGTTTATCAGTTGGAGTTTAGGATATATGAATAAAAACTTTCATAATTAGATTGTTACGGGGAGTGTTACACACCTGAAATGCTTAAGTATAAGATGTTGAGTTTAGAGAGAATATACATGTATTTGAAGAAAGTGGAAAATCATCTTGGACAAATTAAAATGCTTAAAATATATCGAGTTTAGGATATATGAATAAAAACATGTTAATCATAACATTCTTAATTATAACATTTTAGTGCTTAGGGTTTATCAATTAGAGTCTAGAGCATATATGAACAAAACTTCCATAATTAGATTGTTTCAAAGAGTTTTACAGAGTGCTATGGAGGATTCGTATAGCTTAAATATAGGAGGTTAGTTATGAGAGTTTAGAGAGAACATGGATCCGTTTGAAGAAAGTAAACATTTCATTTTGGAACAAATTAAAATAGAAAGTTTACGTTCAATTTGGGACAGAGGGACTAGTAACTAATTTGGTTTTTTATTTATTTGTTGTTTCTTTTGGAAGTTGCTATTTGTCATGATTGATTTTATGTTTGTGCTCCACTTGAATTGAAACAGATCATTGGTAATTCAACATTGTATTTGAGTTGTAACTGAGCCAAATTATTCCCAAACTGATTACTAGATTATGAATGCAACTTTTTCCTTATGAATAAGCATTAGCCCAGGAAACCTTTTCTTGGCTGTGAGACTATATTTGCCCAAGGGAAGACATTACACCACTTTTAAATATTCTTCTGAGTGGAAATACTAAATGGCAAATTGTAGCTTCAAAATCTATATTGCTTTGTTCTTGTTTGGAGTTTTATGTTTGAGGGGGGAAGGGGAATGACTGGCATGTTGGATAAATATGATGGATATTCTACAATTGATAATGGCTTTTTTAGTATCGAGAAATTTTCCAATACACAATGAACGTCCCTGTTCATACTTCATAGATGAGAAAGAGTAGGAACATTGGGAAAAGGATATGCGGTAATGAGAGTGTTGGAAGCCCTTCACTCCATTTGCTAAGGCGACAAGAAACAATTGCATCTATTGCAAATTAGTGTACTTCTTGCTGGACCTTTTGCTACATTTGAAATGAATGACCTTTATAGGTAACTTTAAATGTAAATGCATCAAATCACTTTTAAGGACTTAGAGCTGATTTTGGCTTGGTCTAAATATAATTGGACAATAGAAATGTAATGCACTTCTGCATTCGGTGAACAGTGAACTATAAGTTTTATGTTGGAACCTTAGACAAGGGCCTCCTTTTCCTGAGGCTGAATTGTTTCATTAGTGTTAAGTTGGAGATTTTCGACCAGTACTTCTTCCTTTAGCCATCAAATTATGGCTTAGAGGTGGATTGAATTGAATGTTTCATTATTTTCCCAAGATCCAGACAAAACTCAAGTGATTCTAGTGGGTTGTATTTCACCTAGTTGACTCTGCAATTATGTTTTCCTCTAGTCCTTCTCAGAAGGCAAATATACACAATAGGGTTCATTTTGTCTGATATGTATGATCAAGGGAAAAATTGCTGCCTGCCCTTGATACTAGGAAACAAATTCATTGAAACTTATCTAGAAAGAGAATGAGAGATATTCGAGTCCATTATACTAGTTAATTTGGAGTTTAAAAGCAATAGATTGACAGACAATTTGGAGCTTAGGGCCTTTGTCCATATTACCAGAAATAGAACTTGATATTTTGGAATTTAGATTTAGACCCCTATGGGGAATGAGTTGATAGGAGTTAAATTGAGACACTGGTGGGTGAACTCAAAGAGGCCATTAATTCATCATTGCCACTTGCCAGGAAGGAAAGAAAATTGGTTTGGAGAAAATAAGGTAAGAACCAGGGGAAGACATACTTTTTTACTCAAACTTACTAAAGTAAAGCTGTTGTTTTGGGAAGTCAGGGTTCAGTTTTCTGAAATAAGTGATAAAGGGAAAGATTAATGGACAAATATGTGAGATTTGCAATAATGAGCGAGAATGGTGCTTATGAAGAAAAGAATGATCATAATCAGGAAATACTTGGGGAAAAGGTCGTGTAGACGGGGGAATTCCTATGTTACTCGGACTCTTCGTTTAGTCGTGTCGTACCGGTGTCGACAGGGTATGACGTTGGTATGGGTATGAGTACTTTGACATGGTCAACTGCGAATGACTACTTTGACCAACTCTTGAAAGCTCATCGCCGCCATCGCTGGGAGACCCATTGTTGCTGTCGCTGGATATCGAAGGTACGTCTATTGGAGATTGGAGTTTGGAGGAGCTTGAACAAAATTCAAGCAATAAGTGAAGGGAAGATGGAATACAGAGAGGTATAGGAGTCGAACAAGGCATCGAATTGGCTGGTGATTTGAATATGTACTAGCTGCAAATTTGTTAGGAGGAAGAGAAGAAATTAGTGTTACGGAGAGGGAAAGACGATGGGGGAGGGAATAATGGGAGACGATTGGGATTTTTTTAAACTATTAATTAGCACATGTGGAGAGAATAATGGGAGACGATTGAAATTTATTGTCGTATCCCCGTATCCGTGTCCGAATTTGGGGGAGGTGTCCCCGTATCCTTTATTTTTAGATGTTTAAGTACCTGACACCTAAATACATACCCGTATCCGACACCCGTACCCGAGTCCGAGTAACATAGGGGAATTCATTTTAAGTTTGATAAGGTTGAGAAGAATAGTGTGCTTAGCTCTCGAGATGTCTTTTGAGATCTTCGCATGTTGTTTTGCATATATGAGTTGTGATTGGTGTCTAACACAATAGGTTAATTCTGCTGGAGGTCTGTTTCATTTGAAACTTTCTCATTCCCCCTTCCTTTTAGCTGAGTATTTGAGACCGCTCATGGTTCAGTATGTAGAAAGTTAAGTTAGTTCTTCTTGAAGGTAATATTTTGTGATTTTGTGAGTCTGAGGAATATCATGATCTTGATTATGGATTCTTAGTGAAATTCAACTTCGTTTTTCTTTTTTCCTTCCTAGATATTACTAGTGTCAATTTTACATGCCAAATCATACAAGGGTTGAGGCATATTGCTTTCTTTTTGTTTCTTTTTTTTCTTCTTCTTATGGGTTAAGTTAGTGGAGTTTATCGTATGTATCCCGATCCATGTTCTTGGACATTAAAACTATATCTCTTTTTTCCTCTACTTCAAAGGAAACGAGTGGAGTCATTGCAGGGGTTTGTGTGATGGGAAGGAAAGGGCTTTATACAAACGGAATTGGCACTTCAGTCTATCATTCATTCATTTATTCTATTGATTTCTTAACATGTAACTACTACTATGGTATGCTATATATATTTTTTTTTTCCTTTCTAATTGTAATCTAGTTTGGTTGGCTCTTGGAATCTCTTGATTGATAGACTATCCGTCCTTCCAGGTACTTGGATGGAGAACGTCTTACTGCAGAAGATGAGAAACTCGTAGTGGAAAGACTTCTTGCCTATCACCCACATTGTGAAGATAAAATTGGATCTGGAATTGATTCAATTATGGTGAGTTGCATTCTGTTTAATAGATTCAGTTCTACTTTGCTGAGATACAGAGATTTACTGCATGCTTCTTCCATAGAATGGAAAATCACAACTTACAAATTATTGTTCAATTATGTTTAGTGTAGTGCCGTTCTATATGCGAATTTGCAGATACCAAGTTTTCTCATTGAAGTTCAACCTGTTGTTCATGCTGGGGTGGTTTTTTGTTTAGATGATGAATTGTTTGCTTCCTCAATTCCTAGAATTTGGACCAAAACGATGTTCTTAATCATACTTCCACAAACAGTTGTTGGGGTTTACTATGAATGAGTTTTCCAGTTATGATTTTCTCTAATTGCTGTTTTTAACCGCTATTCATGAGTAACTGCTTCTGAGCATCATCCTTGTTATGCGCAGCAAAGTCATTCAAGTTGAATACGTTCAAGAAATTTTTGGGAAGATACATATCACCTGTGCTTTTACCTCTCTTGCATTTGCTCATCATTGCATAATGTTTCTTTCCTTCCTCTTCCCTTTTGTTTCCTTTCCATCTGAATTTCTCTTTGTTTTCTCTAGGTTATACTCATTTATTTGAAGGGATCACAGACTGAAATTTCATCTCATTTTATTCTGAATGGATTTTCATATGATTACTGTTATGCAAGCTGTTGTTTCTTTCTCAGCTTACTTGACTGGAACAGTTTGTCTTCTATATCTTCCTTAATGGATCCCTTCTTAAAAAAGGTAGTTCAAAGAAGCATATCCGAGATAATCCAAAATTGATTTGGTTTTGGAGTCTTAATATTAAATCATTAACCTTTTGGACATGATTCAAGCTATCTATCCATTAGCAATAATCCATGTCATCTGTATCAGGATTATTTGCTTTAAGTTTGTCCCAAATATGCAGCTAGGTATCTACAAACTAATCTCTTAATTATATCTCCCAGTTCTTACAAGAATTTGTAATTTGCGATTCTTTGTTAATGCAGTTGTCGTTTTTTCCTTCTTTTTCTTAGACCTAGTTATTTTACGTCTGTTATTTCCGCTGTTATATCATTTAATTTTCTTTTATGCTAACAATTCCTATCAGTCGATTGGTGCAATGGTGACCTCTTTTATTGCTCTATCTACACTAGTTTTTGGTGTCATGCATTTATGTTACTAATTAGGTTTATAAGCAATGTTGTGAGTGTCTGAAGCCCTACCCACAGCTGCCTAACTTGACAGTACCACTGATCTCATTTGAACATTCTCCCTTAAGCCTTAAAAAATGTGAATGGAGCTTGGCTTATGCTTGCTTATACTACATTTAATTTGATCGAAATTTCATCAAATGTTGGTTTCTCGTGATAAACAATTATCAATGCAAATAATCCAAACTTCGGCTTTCTAGAATGCTTAAAAATGTGTACTGCCTTCGCCTCACTCTAGATTGTTTTTCATGATGGCTTCCATATCATTCTCTTATCTTAGTGCTTGGTGTTGCTTGGTGTCTCACTCCTGAATCTCCAAAAGAGATACTAATTTCTTAGGTGAAAACTGGTGCTTAAGAGATATATCTCTGTATGCATATTTTCCATTTTTTCTGCTTCGGGGATTTGGAAGCGATGGGTCCCGGGGAATGAGGAGTTTATGCTGGAGCTTCCCTACATTCTTAATTTCTGGCTTTTGTTATTATGAGACATTGGCTATGTTTGTCTTAATATGAAAATTGGGTTTCGCGTGGTTTTTTGCTAGTTTGCTTTACATGACTCTGTCTTTGGGGACCAGATTCCACGGTCCACATTTGCAGACACACATGAGCTGTAGATCAGACTCTTTGCACCGTCTGTCCTTGTGAATTATTCATCATTGTCCTAAGTTTTTTAAGAATGAGATGTAACTGATAATTACAGAAGGTACATTGTGGTTATTTTTCACTGGCTATCACTTAAATTTTGATAATTTTCGTGCTATTGCAACTGTTTATGTTTGCTTACGAATTTTACTTATCAACTCTGCTGATCTCTTATATCATTCCTCGTGAAGGTGGATCGGCATCCTCAATTTAGACGTTCAAGATGCCTCTTTGTTATAAGAACGGATGGTGGATGGATCGATTTCTCCTATCAGAAGTGTCTTCGGGCTTACGTCCGAGAGAAATACGCATCTGATGCAGAAAGATTTATAAAAGAACACTTCAAACGTGGTAGCGGCTGAGGGTAAATTCGTTTTCTATCGAATCATTCTGAATTTTTGGCAACCCTTTAAGAGTTATGATGTTTGTCCGGATTATATATATTTCAAACTGCATTTTTATTCTCGTGGGAGACTTTGCTAGTGTGTTTATAAAGCTTTGCATTCCCTCATTGTCAATATGGTAGATATTAGTTGGCTGACCGGAACTTCGTGTTTTTGTTTATTATTAAGTGGGGCATGGGAAATGATTGAAGTTAATACTAGTACTAATTTCTTGACTTGATCTTGTTTGATTTTCTCCTACTGTCGGACTTGGCTTCATTTTTCTTTCTTTTGCAGTATTTATATTGTTAAAGAATCTGTGTTTGCATCTTTCAGTTATCTGAGTAAGAAAAAAAATCAACAATTTGTCAATGCGACTGATAACGTTTCCATGCTGGCATAATAAAAATATAATGGATAGAGGGAAGGGAATATTTAGGAGGAAATGGTCTCATTTCTCATCCCCCCCAAAAAAAAGTATCAAAGAAGAAAATTGGGAAAATTTCTTAATATCAGCATTTTTCTAGGGGAAGAAAGAGAGGCTTTATGTAATGTTATGATTAGTAGTTACCAACATTAGGTGGTGTAGACATTCTCTTGTTTCTTGTGTAAAACAAAGAATAAGTTGGTAATGAGCTGTAATTTCTGTCGAGTTCTCTGTTGGGGTCTTGAACTAGCAATTAAGGTCAGATTGGAATGGATCTCAATGTGAGATTTTTTGTCTCAGTTTTAAATTAATCTCAAATTTAAACCAAAATTTTCATAATTTAGTGCTTCAAATTTTATTCGCAGATTCAATTCAAATAGAGTTTGGATTTTAGTTTGAGTATCAAACACAGAACAAATTCAATCTTAGTACACCATAAGATGATGCAACACTTGTGGGGAATTTACTAGTAAAAATTGTTTGCAAAAGGGACCACGGAGTCACGAACTGTTTCAGGAGGAAATTAAAAGTTTCCACCTTTGAAGAACCAAAGAGAATCAACTACTCCTGTTTCTAACAAAAGTAGGTCATTTTAGGTATTTTAGTTTAGATTACTTTCCTTTCCTTCCTTATCAGAGAGGGGCCCCTTAGGGAGCGGAGCAGAGCTGAGCTTATTTATTGAAAAAGGGGGAGTGAGGGGGGAAGGACTTTTTCATCTACGCAAAGAGGAATGAGATCAATTTGCATCAGTAGACTGAAGCTCTGAAGTGGGGGCATAAACTAAACTTGATCCCACATTCAATACATCACGCTTTTGATTAAAATAATAAAAATATTCCCCCACTTGTAGTGCATTGTTTGAGGCGTTTTTTATTGTTTTTTAATCGAAAAGAGGGGATGTGGGTGATTGTGAGCCATGTGCCTATGTCTCCCACTTCAGAAAGCAAATGCCTATATCGAATTTTTCGAGAATTAGTTCTTATTCAGAAGGGGAAGATAAGAAACATATTTATCGTTAATACCCTTAATCTCAACCATCTCTTTCAATCTATTTCATAACATAAATTATGACAATTTTAGAAGAAAAAAATCATTCTTAAAAGTTGAAAAATTACATAATATTTGAGAAAGAAGTCAAGAGGTTAAAAAAACTTCTACTAGAAAATAGAGAATATTTTTTTAAGAATAAAAATAAACTAAAATATTACCCAAAAAAAAAACTAAAATAATCTACACGTAGATGCAACAGAGCACTCTAGAGGAATGTGTAATGTTAGGTGACTAAGTATTTAATCAATTAATTAGTTAAATTGGGAGTAAAATTATAAATAAACGGTTGAATCTCTTATGCCAACATGAGTGAATAGTGTTTAAGTTTAATTTTTAGTCAATTTTATTTAACCATAAACCTTTAGAGAAAACCTCCCTATATGTACATAATCAATATTTTCTTTTCTATTTTTATCAGTAAATTTTTATTTGGTTCTTTCCATACATAAAGTATTTTTGAACTATTGTTTTTGTCAAATTATTATAAAACTAGTGATTTTCAATCACTTTGAACACGTATTATGTATATATTTGTCAGTCTTAATAGTATTTTTGTCAATTTAAATCCTTAATACTGGGGATATGTGCATAACAAGTGATTAAAAGTGACAGGAAATCACCAGTTTCACACTAATTTGACAAAAAGCAATATTTCAAAATTAGTTTAGGTAAAGAAAGAGCGTTAAAATACAAGTTTATTGACAAAAATAAAAAATATTTATGTATATATTAAGAACTTCTCTCTAAAGCATTACCCAAGAGGAATTTAGGAACTCGTCATATCAAAGCAATTACTGAAACAAGCTACCTAGTCTTGTTATGGTAATGAATATCAATGACACGTTTTGCTAGCCAAAATTCAAGAGGCCACAATAGAGCAGGATTTGGTGACCGCCCGGAACACAAGTCACGTCACAACTAGACATTTTGAATTTAGTAAAAAGCTTTGCCTCTTCTTCTACTTTACATTAATATATCGTTGAATTCTCCATCTTCACAAAAACATTGGTTGAGATCTTGTCTCATTAAATCCACAAAGTCAAAGGTAGAAAGTGAAATAAATAGCTATGTATGTCAATGTCCTAAAAATTAAAATTTTTATATAGTCTCATTTGGTATATATATTTTGCCTCCTCATCGTAAAAATTCTCCATCCTGTCCCCGATTCTTTCTCTTTTCATGTGTTTGGATACGTTTGACTCCCAATATAAATTTATCTAGTTTCTTCCTCTCTTTTTTAAAGTCTTTTTAGACATTAGCTCAATACAACCTGCTTACGAATGTTGTTGTGACAGTCTTATCTCTACCTCAAAGTGGGGTTCCATCTTGCCAAAGACATGAAATTAGATCCTTGTGGGGTAGTGGTGTACAGACAAAATATGATAAACTCTTACTAATTAATGCATATTCCGCGATTTAAATTATTAACTAGTCATATGCGCTCAATCCTCTATTCTTCTTTTCTTAAAAGAAAACACAAAAAGAGTGTTTCCCCAACAAAGAGAAATAAAGACTGATTCAGAATGTAAAAAACTAATAAAGCGGGGGTGGGGGTTGGGGGGGACTGGCTGACATGGGAACTTCCAGTTCGAAGGATGTACTAGAAAACAGGAAGAATCCATTGCAGAGACTCATTAGTTACTCAAAAGATGAAATGTTGTGGAAACAGTCTGTGTAGTTGGCTCTGCCTCCGAATGGAGTAATTTTGCATTTGCAGAACTTTCCTAATTATATATTCTATTTTTACCACACGACATATTTTGAGGTGTTTCGTATATACTGGAAAAAAAAGCGTTTCAGCATAGGATTCGGACTATGTGCAGTGAACCTAATCTTGCACTGGTTTTTAACCTCTGTCACTGTAAATTTTTTAAAGTAGAACGTCCTCTTCATCATATATAGCATTAGAACATGCAAATTCTGCTGGACATAGATCGATGCGGAACAATTTTTTTTCAATACATACTAAACTGCTCAGGAGATGTATTTTCAGTCTCAGAATATGTGAACTCAAAATTAGGATAGGTGTTTTGAGACTTAGAACATGTGGCCGTTTTAAATTAATTTTAACCTTCAAAATTTTAATCTAACGGATTAAGAAAATTTCGAACGTGCGGAATTATCCTGTTTAACACTGTAGCCTCCGCCGATCAAATCAGTATTCGAATCCAATCCATGTAATAAATCTTTTATCATTTTTTGTGTAGTTTATGGTATGATCTTTTGCTTTTGCCATTGAAGAAACAGTCTGGAAGACAGGTAAATCTCATGGCAGAGACTCAGAGACGTGTACGCTGTACCTTCATTGATCATCACAAGCTATGCATGATTTTACCGTTCAGTAACTTTTGTTTTCTATGATTGCGCAACAATAACAAGAACATAATGTGTCTGGTTGACCAATTCAGTTTGAGTGGAGTAGTTTTATCTTGGTAGATGACTACGTTTAAAAGTTACATCCAAGCCAATGAATTGGATGTAACTTTTAAACTTAGTCACCTACCAAGATAAAACTACTCCAAATGAGAAATTTTATTTTGGTAGGTGACTAAATTTAAAAGTTACATTTAAATGAATACAGTACACGTAGGATAGAGAATTGATTTTTTTTACAATTCTCTTTCCTACGTGTACTGCATTTATTGGTTTAGATGTAACTTTTAAATTTAGTCACCTACCAAAATAAAATTTCTCGTTTGAGTGCGTGATAAGAGCTCTCTCCCTTAAATAAGTGGTTGATGGTTAAAATATTAATTATTGCGGATAAAACAGACTTAGTTGGGAGGAATCTACACCCTTTGCCTGCTGTATCTCAAAAGAGATTAGTCTATTTCTGCTATCGACAAAGAACACTGCTCTAGTTACAATTAACATTTGTTAAATACAATTTATCTTTCTTCTTAACCATAATTTTTGAGCTATTATGATTTATGCATGTGCCTATAGAATCAGGCCTTCCAGGAATACGCGCCAATCAAGAATTATTCCAGTATCTTGGATTAGACCGTCTGAGGGATGGCTAAAACTAAATGTGGATGGCTCGTCCATTGGTAATCCAGGTAGGGGTGGCCTTATTAGGAACGCCGATGGGGAATGGGTATCAGGCTTTCACAGGAGTATCGGTACATGTACTAACAATGTGACTGAACTTTGGGCAGTTAGAGACAGCCTCGAACTCGCTATCAACATGGATGCCCATAGATTAGCTGTTGAAATGGACGCTAAAGTAGTGATTGACCTTATTCTGCATGCCGATATTTCTACTCACCATTTATCCTCGCTTATTTCTGATTGCAGGGCATTACTTCGTCGACTACCGGAGTTTAGTCTTTCACATATCTATAGGGAAGACAATGCTTGTGCTGATTGGCTTGCTAAAGCTGGAGGACTTGTGTCATCCTCTGTTTTCTCTATTTTTCACTCTTTACCCAATCTGTTAGCCACCTAGTGGCGAGGGATGCCCGTGGGACTTTTTTTGCTAGGACTATTTCAAATACCTCTATCTATATCCATCATTTTGTTAGCCTTATAGTGGCAGGATATGAATATGAGATATTATTAGATATGCCTAATTATAATAACTTTGTTCCTTACCCTACCGGCTAGGGAGCCTTATTTTATTTATATATTTTCGTTTAAAACAAAAAAAAAAATAGAAACTAGACAAATGTTAATTATTCCGAGACAATAATAAACATTTTGTGACATTTATAGTATCGCATTACATTAGAAACTACATAATTTTTTTAAAGAAATTTCTAAAATTAAGAGTAATTTAGTAATTTCCATTAAAAAAAAACAATGAATAACGGGTGTAGACTCCTCCCAAATAGGTCTTGTAGTTCTTTTGTTAAGCATACAAACGTACTAGCAAACTATCATCCACCTAAAAAAAAAACTCTCTTCTTCCTTTTTTTCTCTCTTCTTCCACGAAGTTTTCTTCATTTTTTAGTTTCCATGACTAAATTCAACCAAAAGTTACAACTTTCAGTCGGATCTTTGTTGGATCTAGTCATCCTTCTTCCACTTTTTATGTCTTCATTCCCTTATTTTGTCCGTAAATCGTGATGTGATTTTTTCAAGGCATTATTATTCAAGATTCAAGACTCAAATTTAAGACCTACTTCAGATCCTTCCCAATCTGGAGTTTCTCTCTAAACCCGGAGTTATTCTGGGCCCTTTCTCAGTTTTCTTTATCTTTCCAAGACAATCTATGAGACGGTTGATACGCAAATGGTCTCTTAGATTGTTGATTTCTAAGAAAGGTGTTGAAACTGAGCTTGTTACTGTTGTTCCAGGATCTTGGAGAAGCTGTTGCGAATTTTTTTATCATGTATTTATTTTTTTTACTGTTTTTTGTGTTGTTTACCTAGTCCTGGGTGTGAACTTTTATCTGTTATCATGGTGTCTATACCATTGTATAACTTTCATTTTTCTTGTATTTTCGTTTTATCTTTTGATTGTAATGACTTTGATTATTTAATGATTAATGTGTAAATTCTTATTTAGCAAAAAAAAAAAAAAACTCCCGTCCACCTAACAAGAATCTCCTTATTACTCACTCCATGCCTAAATATAAGACTTCCATTACATGTTGCGAAAATTAAGAAAATCAAAAAATATGATTTTTTTAGACAAAATATCAATATTACTTTTTTAAATATAATTAGTGACTTATAAATTCTATTTAAGATAATAATAATAATAATATTTTGATTAAAAAAAAGCATAATTTTTGTTTCTTTAATTTTTGTAACATATAATGGAAGTCTTATATTTAGGATTGGAGGTAGTACTGTCTAAAGAGAGATCACACAGCAAACCGCTGGTGGAAACCCCACAAATTATTACTCAATGAGATACAATAATGAAAGTTTTTTCTTAATTAATACAAACATAATTATGTTGTAGTTCATTTATTGGTAGTAGTAGTTGGTAAAAGTGAAAACAACATATAAGCTATTTCAAAGCCTTTCCCCATATCACAAGGTCCTTAGCCCAGTGGGGCGACGGCTTGTCCACGATTTTGAGGAAGGTCGTGGTTCGATACCTTTTCTGCGCATGGCATATGCTTTAAATTGTCTCTCTTTTTAGAATTATCTCTTCCTCCTCTTATGAGGTGCTACTCTCACCCCTTTTGAAGTATACGCCTAATTGAACTTCAAAAAAAATAAATAAAAAAATAAAAAAACCCTTCCCCAGCAAAGCAAATACTTTTACTGTTGATGTCCTTGAAGGGCTGAATGGTCCCATCAGGCATCAGCTAAACAGTACTGGCTATGCTTAAATATGAATTCGGAAAATCTCATTATTTATCTCGATTTGGATATTGAATTGTCACATTTCCATTTTATTTTTTATTTTTGTTAAAAGACTAATTTTTTTTATTTTTGGATGAATTTTGTTAAAATACTATAACCCATAAATAAAGTAGATATTAGGGGGTGTCAATCGAGCTATGTGAGCTGAGCTTGGCATAGCTCACGCTCAGCTCACATAAAAATTGAAAAGCTCACGCTCACCCCGGAAAAGCTCATAAACCTTGAGCTCACGCTCAGCTCACATTTTAACAAGAGCTCGAGGTTAGCTCACGAGCTTCCCAAGCTCATTTATATTAGCGAAGAAAACGAAAATCCTATCTCAAGAATAGCATAATACAATGAGTCTTAAAACTAAATTTGGACAATAATACACAAAAAGAAGCAAAAGTTTCAAAATTGTTTAATATGCTAAATTTGGACAATAATACATAATTGGATATCTACAATAACTCTAATGCTAAAATTCATAAAATTGAATTTTGATCTAACTCCATCTCCCTAAAAGATATCTTATTGAGAGAGTGAAAAATGCCCACAAACTCTTTAAATTGTAAATATATGGAATTCCCATGAATAATTAGCCACTTTGATCATCAACGTTTTTTCGTCTAGCCACTTTGGTCAAAATTCAAGTTTTTTAACTTATTTCATCATTAAACATTTTTTGGCCTGCCATTTTGGTCAAATATAATTTTTTTAACTTGTTTCATCACTAAAGTTTTTTCATTAAGCCATTTTGGTCACTAAAGTTTTTTCGGTCTGCCATTTTGGTCAAAAAATTTAGTGACCTAAATGGCAGAATGAAAATACTTTAGTGAGCAAAATGGCAGAATGAAAATACTTTAGGGATCAAAATGGCAGATAGAAAAAACTTTAGTGATGAAAAAAGTTAAAAAAACATTTTTGACCAAAATGGCAGGCCTAAAAATGTTTAATGATGAAATAAGTTAAAAAACTTGAATTTTGACCAAAGTGACTAGGCGAAAAAACGTTGATGATCAAAGTGGCTAATAATTCGAATTCCCATCCCCGCTCCAAAAAGAAATCAGAGATCCTAGAGCCTCGGGCCCCAATCCCTTCCCCACCCAAATCTAACGGAATTTTTTATTTTCTTTAATTTTTTTTAAAATATAGCATGAAGACTTTCAACACGGCTCCTATGCGGAACATGTTTTGTTCTGCACGTGCGGAGCGAATTTTCATCCGTTGGATTAAAATTTTGACGACTGAGATTGATTTAAAATGAACACATGTTCTGATTTCAGAACACCTATTCTCAAGGCAAAAAAAATATTCCGCATGTGCGGAAAAAAACCTTGTTCCGCATAGGAGCTGGAAGACTTTTTATCCGAAATAATAAAAAATACTATTTTTAGAGAGAATAATTAATTTATTTTTGCAAAATTACTTTTCAAAATGTGATGGAGGAGGGGAGGGGGACGAGTACATAATTTCTCCAGGAGCGGGGAAAATTCCTGAGTGCCCCGACTCCATCCCCAATTAAACATGAAATTCCCTAACCTAACTGGAGCAGGAGCCCATTTAGGCGGGGCAATTTCCATCCCTTGATAGTAGACTATTGAGATGATCGTTGAGTTCCAATAAAGGGTTGTCGCCTTGTTGGTTCTCTTCTTGTGGTAATGCAGAAAAAAAGTAATCGCCTACTTTCTGAAGATAATAGAATAGAGTGATGAGACTTTGAGCAGAATAAAGAAACAAAACGGCAATACGATACATATGTAGGAAATCAATTTTAACCGTCAAAATTTCATTTCGATGGACGAGACTTTGAGCAGAATAAAGAAACAAAACTGCAATACGATACATATGTAGGAAATCAATTTTAACCGTCAAAATTTCATTTCGATGGACGAGACTTACTCCGTTCCGCAGTGGAGCCATGGTCATTAAAAGTGAGTATGGCATCACTATTGGAAAACAGCAGCAACCATTGACCAGTTTCACTCTTTGAGAAATCAATGATACTCTTTGAGTAATAACTTGAGGTTTTTCTTGTGAATCATCATCCTTAGTAAAATATCCATCACAACTCAGAAATTCACATTGTTGTGGTCATCCCTTCCTTGATTTATTACATCTCCCTCCCATAGTCCTCCCCATGACACATCAAGACATCAACCACAACCACCCCCTCTTGTTTTTTACTTGCTCTAATCCACACTCAACTAATTTGGACATTTGCATTTGGGTAAATGTTTCAAAATTATCTTAAGTAAATGATTTAGGTAAAAATGCATTTTCAGTTCGATCTAATGACTAAATTTTTGAATTTTTGAACAACTATTCAAGTTAAGTGAATAGTCATTTTCGAATAGCTCAATAAACTAGGTGAATATTATTTCAACCGGATTGAAAATCGATAATTAAGAGATTGTTAACGCATGTACCAAAAAAAAGTTCTTTACATACATCTGGAACACATCTCAGCTGTCGGATTAATTTATTCGACATTTGAATTTTTTATTAAATGAACGCATATTCTCAATCATAAATCGAAACTCAATAGTCGTAATGGTATTACACATGTGCAGAAAAAACATATTACACGTTGAATCGGAATTGATCTCTTCCTATCTTAGGCTCAGCCCTTTTATTTTTTTTGCTAAGTCACAAAAGAAAAGAGAGAAGAGAGATAAGAAGAAAAAAGTGAAGCAAGGAAAGGAAAAGAAAGAAAGCTACATATCATAGAAGAAACCCTACACGCGTCTACAAGGGCAAGGAAACAACTTGTACAGCTATAATTCATAATATCACTGTATATATAATTCTGGTAAAATTGCAGCTTTGTTATGTTTGTAAGCTTTTTGGAATTATATGGGAACCCAAAGTAAATATTCGTCGAGTCCTACTCCTACTACTAATGCTAATAGTACCTCTTTGTTACTGTTTTTTAATATATATATATATATATATATATATATATATATATATATATATATATATATATATATATATATATATATATATATATCAAGATATTTGATCTAACTAATTCGGTTAGAATCTCATAGGACAACCCTGTTAAGCAAGACAAATTTATTGCGACTTTGCTTTGGACATGACTAGAGTCGAAAGTGAGATAAACAAATTTGTCAATTGTGTCAATACTACACCTTTACTCTCTATCTCTTATAAGGAGGAAACATTCAAGATCCATGGAAAACAGTTCATATGAACGGTCAAAATTCAGAATATACTCAATACTTGTCAGTCTACATATAAAAAATTTAACTGTCAAGATTTTTTTTTAAAATTTTTTTTTACCTGCTAAAACAATTTTAACTGTTGTTATGATATACACGATCTGAGTATGTAAAGCATATTAGAAAAGTATGTATCACAACATAAATGAATCACACAAACTTGCCATTGTTGATTGAAAAATGAGTCATTGCATTGGATATTGTTTTTGAGTATTGCAATGTTAGGGACGACAAAAAGGAAAAGATACAAACAAATATGCTAATTAGCACCAACATTGATAAATTAAAATTTATTGTTCCGAGTTAAAAATATTTTCCAACTACATTATATCTGTATTTTGATTTGAAATTTAAAGATAAGAGGAACCAACCAAGCAGTGACCAGAGATACCTACTCTGAGAAATCAGAATTTTATGGGGCTAATCTCTCACCGGCGGCTTATGATCTACCCACATATTCTGCTTTGCAATTTTCTTGCCTTTTTCTTTTGCTATAATCTGCTTTTTCCTTTTTCTTTTCACCTTCTTTTTCTTGACAAGTGTTGTGTATTGCAATTTATGGTGTACTTAGGATTAAGATTTTAAAAAAAATTAGATTTTAATAGAGAAAGTGATAAAAAAATTATTTCGTATGTTCCACTTCGCAAATATTTCACAACTATCACAATTCAAGTACACTATTCGTAACCATGATCTCATGGCATTTAAATTATTAAGTTAGTTACTTAATACTTGATTCGTTCACAGTCTACTTATCTATACAAATTAAAATAAATGAATGTTCATTTCTGAATATTAAAAAATAATATATTTGAGCGTTGTATCTCTTTCTGTTATCATTATTTTGAGATCATGAACACGATATTTCTTCTCACAAACAAATTATTCTTGCGAATTTGAAATCAAAGGGAAAAAAAATGCAACCAAAATGCATGTATTCGACTGAAGGGGAAAATATTCAAGATGCTAACTCGTTCCCACAAGTTGTCGCAAAACCAAAAATGTAAATGGTCCTGAAAAAAAAATCAAATGCAATTAAAGTATGTATCTGCCAGGGTTGATGGTATACAAGATGTGATGCTACAAATAGAGTAGGAAATTCATTATCCTTTGTGAAAACAATTATGGTTTAGCTAGGAAGAGAATTTATATTTTTGGAACACTATGGACCAGTTTGGCTCTTTTAATTAGAATCATATCCATCCAAAATTTCACCGGTGAAAATAGTTTATTTATGTGTAAGTTCATATTTATATATCTAATTAATCAAAATTTGTTATGTAGACATATACGAAAAATAGATGATTTTTTTGCCAAATTTCACAACCATGCCTATTCCTTTTGTTCGGGTCTTAGGTACATATATAATGATCCACTTTTTTTTTTAATCCCCTTTTTCTTTTCAATGTTTACCATTAATAATGAGTCACATTCATACTATGGGAACCTCTACTACTAACCATTACTATCACTATGTTTCCAAAAAAAAAAATGCTAATGAGTTGAATACTATTTTTAACTATTGAGTTGAATGGATTCAATATGCTGTTCAAATCAGGAACCATTAGTAAAATGGACCCACAGATATATGGTAACACGTACAAATGATACGTGTCGAGTAATTGTATTTCATGACCCATATAATTCAGGTAGGGATGACAATTTGCTCGTTAAAATTGAGGCCTTGTGTGCTTCTGTCTCGTTTGGGCAAGGAATCCTCGATTTAGGTGTAAATAAGGATGAAATTTGGCCAAGACAGGAATTGGAAGAGGTATGTCCCTGTTTTCACTCTTATATTTACAAAATACTATTACTATAATTATTTAATATTATTAAATAAAATATATTTGCTTATTTTGTTAAAAATAATATATATATGTGTGTGTTGATATTCTACCTTTAAAATAAAACTTCACATTGAAAAATAAAAAATGAATAATTTTCAAAATTGAATATACTCGAATAGGGATGACGATTATATTTATCCCCCGAGTGAGGGCAGGGCAGGGCAGGGGCAGGGGCAGAGGCAGAGGCAAGGGAAGAAATATAAAGGTGGAGACGAATATATGGATCATATTTATCACCCCGACGAAAACAAATGCAAAAGCGTGGTGAATATGGGAAGGTTGTTGCAGGGCGAATTATATGATCTGCGCCGGTTGCCATCCCTAGATTTAGGCCGACTGCTCATTTTCTCCCCTAAGGCAAAAATCGTTTATTCTCGTTGTGCGTCCCGTTCTTATTTCATCAATAAAAAATTGTCATATATTTATATTTTTCTTAAAGTTTCATTATTTATTTTAAATTATAATTTTTTAATTAAAAAATTAAAAAATATATTTTTTTATTTATGATAAAAAAAACGGAACATACAGTAAGGATATACGATTCAACCGATTACAAAAAACTTCACCTCAAAGCGAACAAAACCAAATACTACTTAAAACCACCATCTCCCCTTCCCTTATTCCTCCCTTCTCTCCCTCACCCCCCCCCCTCCCCCCCAAAAAAAAATCTCCACATTCTCTAGAAAGAGAGGGAGATGGCTCAAGGCATGCCTCTGGGCTTGTCTTTCTTCTTCAAAATCTTATCTTGAACTCCACATTATAATCACTACTTAAATTTTTCAAATTTTTCTTCAAGAAAAATGGCTCCTGAAGAAAACTTTTCATCTTCATCAATCTTAGATACTCTGTATTGTGAAGAACAACACTGGGAAGAAGACTCTTCCATTGAAGAAGAAGAAGAGGAGGAACCTCCATTGTTATTGGAACAAGATTTAATATGGGAAGAAGAAGAGTTATGTTCTTTATTGACTAAAGAAAAAAAAGAGAATTATTTGTACTACATTAATAATGGTCTTGAAAAGAAGAACCCATCTTTGGAAGATTCTAGAAGTGAATCTGTGGAATGGATTCTCAAAGTCTCTTCTTACTATTCTTTCTCTGCTTCAACTTCAATTCTTGCTGTCAATTACTTGGATAGATTTCTCTTTAACTTTTGTTCCCAAAATGAGAAGAAGAAGCCATGGATGACTCAACTTGCTACTGTGGCTTGTCTTTCTCTTGCTGCCAAAGTTGAAGAAATTCAAGTCCCTCTTCTTTTAGATCTTCAAGTATGATTTTTTTATAATAAAGATTGGATATTTTTTTGTTATTTTTTATTTTTAGCAATATTGTTAATGTTGGGGTGTTTTTTTTTTTGGGGGGTGGATTTGTATAGGTGGAGGAATCTAAATATGTGTTTGAGGCCAAAACAATACAGAGGATGGAGATTCTGGTACTTTCAACACTTGAATGGAAAATGAATCCTGTGACTCCAATTTCATTTCTGGACTATGTTACGAGGAGATTAAGGTTAAAGAACAAAGCTTGCTGGGAATTCCTTAGGAGATCCGAATGTATTCTTCTCTCTGTTCTTTCCGGTAAGGCATTATTATTGAATTAATAATCTCATTAATAAGAAAAAAACAAGAAAAATGGATTTTTTCTTTTTCTTTTTATTCTTTTAGTATTAATAAAAGTAGAAGTGGGGTTTCTATGTATAATGCAGATTGCAGATTCATGTGCTATCTTCCTTCTGTAATGGCCACTGCCACAATGCTTCATGTTTTTGACAGTGTGGAGCCCTGTCTTGGACTTGAATATAGAGAAGAGCTCTTGGGAATTCTTGGAATCAACAAGGTTTGTTTTCACTTTATGCATTAATCAAACTCATTTTGGTTAATTAATACTTAGGGTGTAATTGCATAATGTTTAGTTTTAGAATGAAACGTTACTTTATATTGTTTCTGGTGTAATTTAAGGGTTGAGATTCTATCAACTTAGTAGAGTAGTGGGCATTTTATCTTTATTAGTAATATTTACCATCTAATTTGTACGAGAAGATTAACTGGAATAAGTGAATCCTCTTTCAGAGGTTTGTAAAGGTCAAATTATTTGTGTGGGTAAACATAAGACAATTTAAGTTGAGTATTTCTATTCGAGACGAAATACTATCTAATGAAATCTAACCAAATTGTTAGTACTAGAAATTTTATTCTAGTTGATCCCATTATATGGATGAAAATCGCCTGTACGCGTGTCTCATTTTCTGTGTCCAATAACTCAGAATTCGTTATGTGTACATTTTTCTAATTATATATATACACATTGAATTGTGAGTGATTATGTATAGAAAGAGATATATACACATGTACAGATTATTATTTGCCCCACTATATTAGCAAATTCTAATTTTCTTGGTTCAATAAAACAGGAGAAAGTGGAGGAGTGCTATAGGCTAATCCCAGTGGTGGCATCCGCCTTCTACTTCCACTCATCCAATAAAAGGAAGTTCCGATCACTGCCCGGCAGCCCAATAGGGGTGATGGACATGTCATTCAGCTCCGATTGCTCGAACGACTCGTGGTCCGGGCGGCGGCGGCGGCGGCATCGGTATCTTCCTCACCGGAGCCATTGTCAAAGAGGAACAAAGCCAAGGGTGATGAAGACAGAGTTGGACAAAAGCCTTAACCAATGCAACATGAGAAACAACATCCTTAAATTAATTCCTAAGTAGGCTCCAAAGGGAGTTGCTCACCGCCTAGCCTACGTGATGGCATTTCCTTCGGACTAGTTAATGTTCAATAACAATAATTTATTTTTCATGTTAAATTGCCAACCATCTCTACAATTAATTTCATCTGAGAAACCATTGTAGTAGTCAAGGTAGTAGAGGTGGTCGGCATTTTATCCGGAAACAAGAACAAAAAAAAGAGGGCAAAGCATTGACTATATTGGGGGAGAAGAGTACTCCCGGTTTGAAATTATCTGTCACACTCTAAGACAATTGCATTAGTTTAAGGAGATTATCAATGTCTAAATTCAATGCTAAATAGATAATATTGCTCTCCTCTTGTTCTCAACTCTCAACTGATAAATAATTAGCTTCACTTATTCCTTTTTTAAAACAAATAATATATATTTAAGTGACAAATAAATTTAAACGAATAAACTTGGAAGTAATTTCATTAAATTTAACCTTTTTTCTTCGGTGTAAAAAAATTTTATGAGATGGAGACAGCAATAGATTAATGTTGTTGTCAAATTGTCAATGATATTGTAAGCTGTTTTTGTTACCAAATTTTCAAAGATTTCATTTTTCCAAGGCAAAGACATGAGAATAAAGTTTTGGAGAGAAATGACGAGATGGGGGAAAAATCTGGGGTGGAATGGTCTCAATGGGACCGGCCCCATTCCCCTCTCACATAAAAGATGGAGGACTCACCTGAATGACTTGCTGAATGACCTGCGGGACCTACCCTGTAAGTGGATCCTGTTTAATTTTATGTGAGAGGGGAGTGGGACCGATCCCATTGGGTCCGCCCCATGCCCAGACTTACCCCGAGATGGGGAGGTCTCTGCCTTCATTTCTCAACAAAGAAAGGGACGGATGTGAGGTGAACATAATCAAAGGGGAAGGGTGGAAGGTTTGATTTTGTATGCTTGTTGATGGTGGAACATGTTGCCTGCCATTGGCTTCTTTTGGGGCTAGGTTGCATCCCAAATAGTTTTCTAATTGGAAAATTCTAATATGGATAATGTTCATTTGGACCTTTCGTTGTAGAACTAGCCACATTACTATAGAATGAGGAGAGAAACATTGTGACTAGTTCGAAATATTGTCATTTGATGATAGAGTTTCAATGGATGAATATTTTGAACCAGTGGCGGAGCCTCTCGCTCCCAATATTTTCAGAAACGACGAATTTTCTATAGGAAAAAAATATTTTTTGTGATATTTTTTTATAAATATTGTATTTCGCCCCTCTAAAAATTTTGAGTAAGAAATTCGCCCCAATGAAAAATTCCCGACTCCGCCACTATTCTGAATTGATTAAATATTCACATCTAAATAAACATCGTCAATTAATAGAGTGTCACTGAATTCTAAATTGACTAAATATTTACCCATAAATTGCATTATAGACTTCAGAAGTTATGTAGCAAATGAAATGCAAGATTTTATGTTTTAAGATCGGACAATGTTTTGGCATAGAAAATATGACATATGTATCCCCACTCACACTTGAATTATTCTTATTATATTCAAATAAAAATAGCAATTTTTTTTTCTATTTTTAAAAGGGCTAATAGTGATTTCTCACTTCTCAACATGACTCAAACTTCTAACCTACCAATTAAAAGTGAAGTGTCTAAACGCTTGACTGCGCTTCGTTGTCAATACTAAATTTATATAAATACTTAAGTAAGGCTGAGGCCTCATGACGTAGATGTTATGAATTCGAATCCCCCATTTCTTGAATCTCCTATTTCTTATAATAGATAAGTCATCTCTCTTAATAAATAAATAAAATATATAAATACTTAAGCTCATTATTATAATACATACAAATTTCTTATTCATGTCACATATAATATGTAGATTTTCTTATACTTACAGCTCAGAAGCTAAATTCATAAACTATGGTAGTTTTGAATTATAATATGTAGATTTTGGATTGGGTATATACTTGGTTTTAGCAGAAAAGACTTCAAACACAAATAACGAATCAAGATTTTGGCTGTATTATTCCAATTGAAAATAACATAATCATTAATCATTTAACTATTACTACTGTCTCTATAAGCTCAAGAAGCTGAATCCATGGACATTGTGCGATCTATTTTTACTCAAATAGCGTGATTGACGGAGATTTTTATATATTATTACAAACTTCATCCCCATATCTTAAAAAAAATAAAAAATAAAACCTTCATCCCCATTCATCTTGACCATTCCACAGAGGGTCTCTACTAAATTAAAATAGTAATAAGCGTGCTTATAAAGGGTTCATTAAAGCATACCGCCACGATTTTTCCAATTCAGATTTTATGCGAAATTGTGTTTTGTCTACACATACATAATTGTGAAGAATTGTCATTCTTTAAAAAGAGTGAAAACTCTCTTAAATTTTCAAAAGAAATTTAAGAAGAGTTCTTTACTCTATTGTTTAGGGAGGTTTTAAATGTCTACGTGTATAGATAAAATACTAATTATGCATTCGATCTTAAATTGCGTTTTTTCTTATTGATCTTCTTTTCAAACTCACCATTTGTTACCAGTCCAGCTCCTATGCCGAACATCTCAAAACATGTAATTTTATCTTAAAAACAAGTGTTTTTAGCTATAGTTAGGTGTTCACACGAACCGATATTTTTAAAATCAGAACATGTGTATTTTTAAATTAATCTTAATCGAACGAGAAAAGTTCTGCATGTTCTGCACTGGAGCTGTGGTTGCTTTGTTACAACAAGTATTCCCTAATTGCGTACTGATCCTCTGACAATCTCTAACGCTTTCTTTCTATCATCCACGAAAAAGACAAATCTGGAGCTGGTATGAATAGGAAATATTTTCAAAAGAAAAGGATATAAAGTGGAAACAAAAAGTGTATTAGAATGAGGAGGTTCTAAAGGCAAAAACAAGAATTATCAGGGTTAAAAGGTGGATTAAGAAAAGATTAAACGAACCTGGATGCGAAGAGGTCCATAGCCCCTGTCCACGACCGTGAGGTCGAGGGTTCGACACATCTCCCCTACATGGGGCAAATAAATACTCCCTTCCTAAGGCGATCTTCCTCTTCTGGTGAGGCTAAAAAAAAAGATGCAACTAAACAAAAAACACCTAGAAAAAAAAGTTAAGTAATCGTAGTTTATCTTATTATACTTTTGACTTCTTTTCTATTGTTCAGGACAAGTAGCGGGTTAGAGACATTTTGAATGTCACCGATTTACAGAATTTTCTGTTAGCAATTGTAATGTCTATGTAATCTCAACAAGATTAATCGTGTCAAATATTAAAAATCGATAAAAAAAATAATAATAAATACAAAAAAGGGGGAAAAGGTGAATAAGGGAATGTTGAAAATGGGGGACAAATATATTTTGATTTTGTATTGAGATGTCTTTTTTGTTCTTTTGCTCACTGCTTTTGGGGGTAAGTAATAAGAGAATAGACTATAGTGTTATTTCAACTCATAAAGAAAAAGAGAAAGAACAATGATAAGATGTAGGTAGATTGCTGATAAGAATAGAAAGACACTGTGAGAAAATAGTTGGTTCCAGTTAACATCTTCTCTTTTGGGATATTGGCATTCTTCAACTTTATTGCCTATCATCTCTTTTGACCTTGTAAAACGTAACATGAGATTTCTTTATGCTCTACCAAAGTGTGGGAAAACCATGAAGATTATAGTTAAATATTCTCACAAAGCATTAATTTCATCATACACCTTGCTCCTACATCATGAATTAACACAAAAAAAAATTGGGGGGTGGTCATTTCTCTTGATGCCATTACTTGATAAAATGATATTGTCAACAGTTATTAACACAGTTGTTACTATACAGTTGTTACTATAAATATTTTTATTAACCGGGGCGAGGAACCTATCTATTAGAGGAAATATAAGAATTTAAGAAGCGAGGGAAATTTCTCTACATCATAATAAAGTTATGAATTTTGTCTTGACCACAAGACCAATTGTCTTATCGACTATCATTATTCATGTGTTTCTACTACCTTCTTCACTTAGTCAATTTAGACAATATTTTATATTTTAAATTTGGCTTCACATCTTCTATCACAAAGTAATCAATTTTTAGAAAACCTAAAACGAAAATTCAAAACTCAAACGCTATCTACTACCATCTTGTTTTTTTCTTATACACTTTGATATCTTCTTATTCTTCCTTTCATTTTTTGTTGATAATTAGCTTATTTCATTCTATGAAAACAAATGGTAAAGAAAGAAATAAAAAGAGAAGAATACTTTATGCCTTGAAGGGTTAAAAAAAAACAAAGCCATAAAGAAGATAGTGTCCAATGGTAAGCGACCTTTGGTCCCTAGGGTCTGCCCTGACCTGTGGTGGTGATCGGAGTCGAACCCACCCAAACTTTTCCATTACCAAAAAAAAAGAAAAAAAAAGAAGATAGGTGTCCAAGAGCCTTTTCCAAAGTGCATAGAAGTTTCTTCATGGAAAAATAAAGTTTTGATAATTAAGGAACTTAAATTAAAAGTAACCAATGCTAGTGGAACATATCATCCTCTTTTTTTGGTCTTTTATCCCAAAAAAGAAAAAGAGAACCTATGATAATAAGGGAAGATCAATAACCATGATCTCGAGTATATGTGAAATGTTATAGCTTTGCATTAGATTGACACTGATTGAATAAAGTGATCATACCATGACAGTTAAAATTTTGGGGACAACATTTTTGTCCAGACTTCCGTCCTGAACTGACGTGGCACGTTCCAGACGCGCCTCGCCACATCAACCCAAGACGGAAGTCCCACTTGGTTTGAATTTAAAATTGGGTTGAGACTGAGATGTACCAGAGTTACAAAGTTATAGAAGTGACATTGTCACATTTTTTTAAAATTTCTGTCATGTCAATCAAATTGTCTTTCAAATTTCAACTAAACTAGTTAAACAAAAATACTTGAATAATGATATAGAGATAAATGCAAGAGTTGGTATACTATTATAATTTTTATTGTAGCACATTCTTAATTTGTTTTTCTTTTTTTTCCCTCTCCTTAATATTGATTATTGATTCATTTATCATAGCCATCTACATATGTACTCCGGGATTGAAGATGGTCAATTCTAAACAATGAAGAGGGTATTCATAGCCGAATCTCAATTTTCCTCAAGATTGATGAAATGAAGACTAGTGCACATGTCTAGTGAATACCACTACTAGTACTTTAGCTGTACGTTCCAACATTAATATCTCAAACTTTGCCCTTATCATATTTACACTTGAAATACATAAATACCCAACATTTTAAGCAAACTGTGTAAAAATGCTCTCAACTGCCCCCCAAATCTCCTCCGGTGGCATTGGTGTTTCATCAGAGCAGACGATAGAGGAAGAGGACCATCTTGAACGAAGTGTGAAGAAGCTGAAAGTTAACGAGTTACAAGATACAGAGAGCTATAAAATTAAGCTCTTTTCCTATAAAGACAAACTGACGGAGACGATTAGTAAGTGTGCCATTGATGTTAAGAGTAGGTTTCTTTTGAAACATCTGGAGGAGGAATCCCATTCCGAGACGGAGGATGATGATATTCCGGCTATTAGATTATCAAAAGAAGACAAATTAAGGTGTAGAACACCTTGGGTTTACTCAGTTATTATCAAACCATATGGTAAGCCTCTCCATTACAATTTCATCAATTTCAAAGTTAGGCAATTATGGAAACCGTTTGGGGATCTTCGCCTAATTGATTTGGGCAACAATTTTTACATTGCTAAATTTACTCTAGAGAAGGATTTCATCAAAGTTATTTCAGAGGGGCCATGGTTTATTAATGGTCAATTTTTAACAACTCGGTTATGGCAACCGGAGTTTGATCCGTATACTAATAGCCCGACTACCACAGCGGTTTGGGCAAGGCTGCCGCTGCTGCCAGTAGATTTCTATGATATTGCCATTTTGACCAAGATAGGGGAGCATTTAGGGACCTTGCTGAAACTTGATACAAGAACGTCAAACTCGGAAAGGGGTAGATTTGCACGTATTTGTATTCAGGTGGATCTTCATAAACCTCTTGTTCCTTATGTTAAAATTGGGAAAAAGCATGTCCAACAAATACAATATGAGGGTATAGACTTCTGCTACAGTTGTGGTTTAATAGGTCATGAGGTTTCGAAATGTCCAACAAAGAAAGTAAATGCAAATCAGGCTCACCCTCCGTCTGAAGTTACCAAGGCAGGTACAATGGTTGATGTTCCTAATCCCATGGAGGAAGATGATGTTTTGGGGGACCATTCCATTGGTCCTTGGAACCAGGTGGTGAGACGAATAAAAACGACCCGGAAAGCGAAATCGGGTCGGGTTACCATGAACCCAGCTTTAAAGGTCAATTCTCCACCAACTCAAGTCCATCAAAAGGTTTGGAAAATAAAAAGTAATTCTCCTTCCAACAGCTGTGAAGAGATGGGTCCCCTAGTGAGAAAGGTGTCTAGAGGGGAGTCTAGTCTTATTTTGACTGATGGTTTGGGTATTAATGCGGCCACAGATAAAGTTAAAGTGGATGGGATTAGTCGGAATCCACGGGTTTTATGTGACGGAAAAGAAAAAAGAAATGAACTTACCAATTTAGATGTGACCGTTGTAGAGGAGAGAGGTGAGAGCAGCGGCGGCTGCTCTGAGAAGGAAATAGACGCTACGGGTCAGAATCATCCCGGGTCTCTAGGGAAAAGTCCAATCACTGTAGGGGAAGGACCTCTTGTAAATGATTTACTCATGGCTGAAGCTGGTGAACCGTCAAACTCCCCAAAAGACGAGATAGAAAAAATAAATGGAGAACTACCGGAGAGGAAACTCATCTCACAGGAACAGCTATCGATTAACAAGGGACAGGGTGAGAAGAACCTCTCTGATACAAAGAAACCGATTCAGGGTTCCAGTGAACCACTATTCACTAAGTCAAGATCATCATGTACCAAACCAAAGACCTCAAATTTCGGCTACACCTCAGAATCAAAGGCTGTTCAACCTAGTACATCCATTGGGTCGGGAAAGGCGGGGGTCACCAAATTTAGTGAGCCCGTTACAGGGGGAAAGACTGGGTTCACTGCAGATGGTTGCGAGAGAAACCCAATTGAGTCTCAACCCGACCTCATTCAGGGAATTGGGGGACTGCCCCTTGGGTCAGATAACGCTTTGGGCCGGACCGAGGGAAGTGACATTCTCGATCGATATCGACCCGGAGTACTTGCTGAATTGGGTGGAAAGGAACAGGAGAATACTGCGAATTGCCTTGAATCCGAATCATTCTGCTCGGAATTTACAGAACAATCAGACGAGGATTATATCTCAGAATCAGAGGAGGAGCTTGGAATGGAGATTGAGAAATATGGAGCAGCCGGAGAGCTCATCCGGAAATATGCAGACGGATTTGAGAAATCAACCAGAACCGGGTCCGGTAAGGATAAACGGCGGTCCGGAGGTAAGCAACTACTACACACTCGTCGATCGTCCTTTAAATGTGGAACTGGAAAGCCGAAGAAATTCTCCACTGCTAATCAAAGTGGTCGACGGGGTGAGGAACATCAGAGTTTACATAGAAATGGTGGAGAACAGAACATCATCAGGCTACAAAGTGCAGCTTGTTCCGAACTCCAATCACCCTATTTGGGAGACACGGTCGTTGGGATGGATCCCGAGGGAGGTACGTTACCGTTCCACAAACCATCTATCTGATATGGTGAACATTATCGTCTGGAATGTCAGGGGTGCTGCTCACCCGGATTTTCATTCGCACATGATGGAACTGATACATACTCATAGGCCACAAATGGTGGCTCTATTGGAAACTAAAGTCAGCGGTGTTAGAGCTGATAATATATGTGCACGACTGCCTTTTACGCACTCTGAGAGAGCTGATCCAGAAGGTTTCAGGGGTGGAGTTTGGCTGCTTTGGAATGGGGCTGACTTAGAGGTTAACATTGTGGCAAAAAATCTTCAAAATATCCACGCCTTGGTTAAGGTAAATAACTCTAATCTTCTATGGTTATTTACTGCAATTTATGCCAGTCCAACTAATGATATTAGATTACAGTGTTGGGATCACCTTCGTCAATTATCTATTAGCCATGATTTGCCTTGGGTTGTGATGGGGGATTTTAATGATGTTTTGTTTCAACATGAGAAATTTGGGGGTCTTCCTATTGACCATAATCGGGTTTCTGAATTTAAATCGATGTTGGATGACTGTTTTCTTTTAGATTTAGGACACGAGGGCTCAAAATTTACTTGGACTAATAAAAGGGAGGATGGGGCGCTCATTTATCAGAGAACTGATAGGGCGGTGGCTAACGAGTCTTGGCGGAATTTATTTTCTGAAGCTACTTTGTATAATTTGATTAGAACTCGTTCGGACCATTCGCCTATTTTGCTTGATCTTGAACCGCGCAACCATTCGCCTAGAAAGAAGCCGTTCCGGTTTGAACCGGTTTGGCTCTCCCATTCAGGGCTGTCTACTGTTGTTAATCAAGCTTGGGAAGGGAATCAGGGGGATTTTGTTTTAGGGGCTAAAGTGTTTAAAGAACTTGTGGCCATTTGGAATACCTCTGTCTTTGGGAACATCTTTGCTAGAAAAAAGAAGGTTTTGCTTAGTATTAAATCTACTCAACTTGCTCTTGAATTGAATCATTCGACCTTTCTTGCTAATTTGGAAAAAAAGCTCCTCTGTGACCTTGATAATATTTATAGTGAGGAGAAACAGTTCTGGGCTATCAAATCGCGTATTGATTCGTTAATTTGGGATGATCTGAATATTAAGTTTCTCAAAACTATTACCACTCATCATAGAAAATGTAATCGCATTCTGTCTTTAAAACGTTCTAATGGTGAGTGGGAGTTTAATCTTTCTCAAGTTAAAATTATGATCAAGAACCATTTTAGTGAACTCTACTCTACTGAGAAGAAGTTTTCTAAATTAACTCCTGATGCTTTTCCTTTTGTTTGGTGTAACAATGATTTAGAGCTTCTTGAGGATTTGAGTAGGCAACCTTCTGTTGGTGAGATAAAGAAAGCCGTTTGGCAATTTGGTCCATTTAAGAGCCCGGGTCCGGATGGTTTGCACCCGGTCTTCTTTCAGAAATTTTGGGATACTTTGCAGCCCTCAGTTTCAGCATTCGTTAAGAGTATTTTTGAGCTGAAATCGGTCCCGGAAGATATGAATGCCACCTTCTTGTGTCTCATTCCTAAGGTGGCTAATCCGGAATCCATAGGCCAGCTTAGGCCTATCAGTTTGTGCAACACAGTTTATAAAATTGTTTCAAAGATTCTTGTTAATAGGATTAGACCCATTTTGTCGTCTATAATCTCTCCCCATCAGGGGAGCTTCATTCCTGGTCGCAGGTGTGCTGATAGTGTCGTGGTTGTACAAGAAGCAATGTACACTATTTCAAAAAAGAAGGGTTATACAGGTGCTATTGCTGTGAAAATAGACCTCGAAAAAGCCTACGACATGCTTGAATGGGACTTCATTAGAGACTCGCTTCATTTTTTCCATTTCCCTTCGGATCTCATAAAAATTATCATGAATTGTGTGTCTTCGGCAAAAATGGCGGTTATGTTTAATGGTGAACCTATGGATTTCTTCTACCCTTCTAGAGGCATTAGGCAGGGTGATCCGCTGTCTCCTTACCTGTTTGTGATTTGTATGGAATATTTGTCTTTAAGGATTGAGAAATCGGTTAGAGAGAAGAAATGGAAACCGCTTAGGGTGGGAAAAAATGGTCCTTTTGTATCTCATTCTCTTTTTGCGGATGATGTTATTCTTTTTAGCATGGCCGATGACCAGTCTATCTCTGAAATCAAGAATGTGCTAGATGAGTTCTGTAAGAAGTCGGGGCAAAGAATTAATTTCTTGAAATCTAAGTTTAGTGGCTTTGGGAACCTCTCTCCTCAAAGGATTATTGAAATTGAGAATATGCTTCAAGTCAGATCTTCTACTAATCTAGGAAAATATTTGGGCTTTCCTATCTTCCAAAGGAGATCTAAGGCTTCGGACTTCCAATTCATTTTGGACAAAGTTCGTGTGAAATTGTCAGGATGGAAAGCGAATCTTCTCTCTATGGCTGGAAGACGGGCTATTATCCAGAGCTCTTCCTCCCAAATTCTAGCATATTATTCACAGTGTCTTCCCATTCCTATTTCCGTGTGTGATAAGATCGATAGGGAGCAGAGGAGCTTCCTTTGGGGAGGAACGGGGGATAAAAATAAACTTCATCTTGTTAATTGGGATAGGATTACGAGATCCAAGAAGCAAGGTGGACTTAGTATTAGGAAAGCGATTCACGCTAACAGAGTTGGACTTGCAAAGTTGGTTTGGCGACTTGTAAAGACCAAAACGGCGAAGTGGGCTGCCATTGTAAGACTGAAATATCTCAAGTGTGAGGTTAAAGCGGAAATTAGTATTAAAAAAGGGGCCGGGTCGATTAACGCAAAGCGCCGAAATCGGGCCCTGGATGTGTTTCATCGGTCCCTCTCGCTTGGATCCCTGCTCGGGTCAAGTTATTAGACTTTGGATTGATGATCTGGTTGGGTAATGGGCCACTTAGAAATTTTATTTCTGGTCCTTTGAATAAGGAAGATGAAGATTTGCATCTTTGTCACATTTATGGTCCCAATGGGTCTTGGAGACTGGATAACTTATCGTTCCATCTACCGAATCATGTGCGGAACTGTATCCAAGCGACTCCGAGGTTGGAGAATGGATGCCTTCCGGATAGGAGGAGATGGAAAGGGGCGAATGGTGACTTTAATGCCAAGGAAGCGTACGATGTTATTCATAGTGGCACCGTAGATGCGAAAGTAGATGGAAAAAATTGGGAGTGGATTTGGAATGTGGAATGTGGCCAAAGAATTAAACTTTTCTTGTGGACTTGTAATCATGAGAGTCTCCCTACAAAACAACTTTTATTTCGCAGGAAAATTACCAACTCACCGAGCTGTCCGTTATGTGGACTGGAGGATGAATCGGCAGAACATATTTTGAGAAACTGTTATAAGGCAAGGAGTTATTGGGATAATCTGGGCATCATGAACAATCTGCAGGGCTTTGGGAGTAGTCGGGTTTTTTCGAATGGTTACGAGCAGGGAGCTAGTTATGGATTGGAGTCCAACTTCCACAATATTCCTTGGGGCTGTATATTTGCTTATAGTTGTTGGGCGCTGTGGAATTCGAGAAATAAAGCGGTGTTTAATCCAAACAGACAACAAATTGACCCCTTCACTCACATGCAACAAAAAGCCTTGGAATTCTTCGCTCTCGGGACTAGCCGTTCTCATGCTAGAAAGGATAGGCGATTTTGGTCTCATGGGTCGAGCCCGGATCCGGGTACTTCAAGCTAAATGTTGACGGATCATCTATAGGGGAATCCAGGGACCGGGGAGGATGTGGGGGAATCATCCGAGATCATACGGGGAAATGGATTAGGGGATTTAGCAGGAATTTGGGTCACTGTTCTAATAATATGGCCGAGCTTTGGGGTCTTCGTGATGGTCTTAATATGGCGATTGAACTCGCTATTGATAAGCTTGTCATAGAAATGGATGCAAAAATCATTGTGAATCTTGTACTTAATGCTAACATTTCTAATCACCCTTTATTTTCCCTTATTCTTGATTGCAGAGTTACTCGCTTGGGAAGATATCTAGAGCATAGGTTGACCCATATCTATAGGGAAGCTAATGCTTGCGCGGACAAGCTTGCGAAGCATGGGGCTTGTTCTTTATCTTCTTTCATTACTTTTCAATCTAGTCCCTTTTTTGTGAGCCAATTAGTGGCGGGGGATGCCCTTGGGGCCTATTTTGTGAGATTGGTTTGTAATGATACTTTGGGAGATACTTGACCCCTCTTTTTGAATTATATATATGTGTGTTTACCAAAAAAAAATATTTACACTTGAAAATAATTAAAGTGGTTTCCACTTTTTTTTTTTTTTTTGAAGTTCGTCTGGGCGGGTGCCCCATGAAGAAGAGAGAGAACTGTCTCACAGGAGGAGAAAATAGCCCTAGAAAGGGAGACTTTTTAAGCTTGCCCCATGTATGGGGAGGGTGTTGAACTCGGGACCTCTCGATCACGAGTCGAGGTTTGCCCCATTGAACTGCGACTTTGAGTTCCCCTTTCTTTCCTTCCTTCATTCATTTTATTTGTTTATTTATTTGGGGGGATAAATCTCCTTCATTCATTCCATAGAAATAATTGTACAACTCATCAATCTCTATTTGGACAGCTTCATAATAAGTTCTCTTATAAGTATTTGCTTTTGGATGTCCTAGTTGAAATTATTCCTCCATTTCTTACCTAATGTCCATACTAAATTTTTTTGCAGACAATAATGGTGTGTGTTTATAGAAACAATAATCAATCTATCTACCTACCTAACTGTTAATTATTCCCATCTTGGGGAAAGTAAAAGTTAATGTTTCTTCCACAAAATTATTCAAAATATCTCTTTACCAAATCTCAATGGTTAGACTTTGGTCACAACCCCTAATTAACTCCATGTTAGTGACAAGGTCTAAGATAAGGGAGAAAAAATAAGTATGTACAAGTGTTAAACACTTCAAATGTTTCAAATTCATTATACGTCTTTCACGTCAGAAATAAGTGATTAGTTGAAAGAAAATAATAACAGGTTTAAAGACATTAATAACGCATTTTACTCGTACAAAGTTGATAAGACTTAACAATGTCTCCCATGTACGTTTTCTTAATGTGAGTGTGAGTTATTAGGTTTGTCTAATGAATACAAAAACTGTTATAACATCAAACTCAGGACATATTGATTACTCTGACCAAAGACAGTATGTTGGTTGCAAGAGAATTTATGTTAAGGGCCCATTCATATTAAAAGGAGATATGATTTGATAATTACTGGACTTGGGAAAATAAGGCGAAGTTTTTATATCTATCTATGCAGATCCACATCTGTCTCTCCAGGGAAATGCACACTTGCTGCGTGATTGGCATAATTATTTTATTTTTTCGCCAAAAAAAATTATTTTCTTGATTTTTTTTTAAAATAAAAAATGTGAATGTCATATATAGAATAGAGTAAAATTTCTCCTCATAATGGGGCAAATAATTTCTCCTCCTTATGAGGCTAATCTTCCCTTCCCAGGCATGGGGCATGCTTCAATCTTCCCTATCTAGGGTACTCTCCGCTCTTCTCCTTCGGGGGCAATCGACTTCGGGCGCAAAAAGAATAGAGTAAAATTTGAGTATCCAATGCCTATGAATTCTGCAGGGAATGAGGAGTCTTAATCTCATGTAATGCCAAATGCAAAACATTGAAAGATGAAAGACAGCGAGGCCTTCCATGGCATTTAGTTTCTTATATTATGTTGATTTCTATAATATGGAACTTTTGGTATAAATCATATAGTAAAACAAGCTTTATTATTTCTGGGAAAACAATATATAAGATGAGATCGTACACGTGGTCCAATCTGCAGCGGTCCAAAATTCATGGATTCTCCTTAGATCCTATTGGCGAAGACAGGCCCCCACCCCCGAGATTTTCAAAAATACTATTATTTATCGAAATTTTATATGTATTTTGAAAAAATTTGGAAAATTTTATCAGAATTTGTTTTTGCCGTTTTTATTGCCCCCAAGAATTTTTTTGCCGTTTTGATCACTTGAAACTTTCTATAGTTTCTACATACTATCGTAGCTAGCTTTCCCTCTCCCCCAACACCAAATTCCTGGTTTCGTCCCTGGATCCTATAAGCCCATTTGCGCGCGGGGGTAGGGTTGGTTTGCTTTCTCGGAACTAAAACATTGAGTTTGGAAAGTTAGAGAATATACAAAGAAGCTTTGAAAAATTATAAGATAACGAATTTAAAAGAAAATTGACTAAAATTTTAGATGATCAATACATGTAACATAAGTTTTAAAATTGTTAGAGCAATGCTCCTGCCCCTTTAAATCCGTCTATAGTTATAAGAATGTAATAAAAGGAGGGGGAAACTGATTTTCTCATGTTAAAAGTTTTTTCACACATTGATCTCACCAGTATTGTTAGTTTTGTTTCTACCGATAAAAATAAAAGAAAGTTATTTAATAGATATTTACTTATTTGTGATAAGACAACAGTTTAACTGGTAAATACTTATTTTTATTTCATTTCTTTTCCGATGTATATAAAAAAACATTTGCTTGGTCGTACAATCACGGGAGAATGTTTGGGATGGGAGGGGAGCATAAGGTTTTGTTTGTGTGTAATGATTAGGTTTAAGAACTCCATGGAAAGGTTGAAAGGATTTTCATGCCTCAGCTGACAAAAGAAATTAATACTGTACTATAAAATGGGCACAAAAGTGGTCCTAAAATGGGGGAAGAATTTAGCATAGATGGGCCAATGAGTTGGATTTGCTGGTGAAATCTCCAGTTTCTTCCCTCAGTCTGGACTCAACAATGGCATATTGCAGATGTGGTTCTGGGCCTTTTAAGTTTCTGTAGAAAGGAACAAAAATAGTATCAAAACCTATGGACCCATTTCTGCATGAAATGAACAAATCTTGGGGCCAACCTCTCGTGAGGCAAAAAAAATCACGCTGTTCTCATTCTGTGTCCCGTTTCTTATCCTATTAACAAAAAATTGTCATGTGTTATTAATTTCCTCAAAATTAGAGTTCTAAAGCCAATTAAATTCCTCACGACAGACCTCAAAATTCCTTGTCTATGACTTGATTTGATGAAGAAATTCTAAAGCCAATTAAACTAAGACAATGCAAAGGATCAAAGGGGTTATTTTGTCTATTCACAAGAATTCAAAACATTATTTTCTTCTCTTTTTTTTACATTTATATATCATCAGTTGTTGCGTCTGTTTTTGAGAATATTTCATCTGGTGCATATAAAGGTAATTATTAACATATTTTGATTGCATAATTAACCTTCTAACTACCTCTTAATACGCATACATATGGTTCGAATTAATATTAATAATTGTACTATTTATGGTTTATAACCAATACCATTACACTTTAACTAACTTTTAAGTAAAGGTCACAATAGGAATTTAAAGGATTGGGAACGGCTTTTCTTATGATAATAAAATTATGAATATCTTTTTCTTTTTCGTAGTGTGATGTTTTGATTAGTATATTGTTTTTTTTTTTTTATTTTTTATGATTGAATGTAAAATATAAATGAATATTTCTGAGTTCTTATATACTCAATTCAAATAGAAATGAACACTTTTATTTCTGATTTAGAAAATTGTAAGGTGAAATAAATATAAAAAGGATATAAAACAATGTAGTAGTGTCATTCTTCTGATTTAGAAAATTGTAAGGTGAAATAAATATAAAAAGGATATAAAACAAAGTAGTAGTGAGTCAATGACAGATCTATAACTTAAATGGGAATAAGTTACGTTAATGTATGTATTGTAGTAAACTTTAAAAGATTTTGGAAGACAAAATACAATGTTTACAAGAAAGATTCAGTGTTTCACTGAAATAAAAAAATTTATACAAATAATTTGATTTTTGAACAAATATTAAGTTACTCCACCCCAAATCCACCTTCGGGTGGTAGGGTTTTTGGTAGGTTTGGGCGGGTAGACGGGGGCTGTCAGGACTTTGAAGGCATGCCAATTTTTTGCAGTCTAAAATCTGTCCAATCTAAAATTAGGACCTTGTCTGATTGTTTGTGGTAGTATTGCATTCTCAAACATTCTTTTGCTTAAAAGGAATATTGAGGACCAATTACTCGAAAGAAAGAAAATTTAAAAAGGAATATTGAGGACCGAGTTTAAAGGCTATACGTAGGTCTATGTTATTTTACGTTGAACTTGATGATAATCTTGTGAATTATAAGTTAAACATTCGACGACTATATTATTGAGTGATTAGATTTATGTCTATTGTTGCTTGGTCCAAATTTAAATTAATTTGTTGGAGTTATATCATTAATAGATCGGATCGAATTCTCTATAGCATTCTATATAACAATATAGTAATTGAATTTTTTTATGAGTGAATGACCTTTTTTTTAACCTTAACAACTTTTGTTTTTTGGTTTGTAGACAATTTTTTTGGGTACATTTTTGGACTTTAACAAATTACGAGATTCCCGTTATAGATTATTTTCACTATTCCGGGCAAAAATCGGCACGTGACCAACACGTGCCGATTTGGCTAGGGGTAAAACCATCCCTAGTCCCCTTAAATCCTACATTATTTTTGTCTTCCTCCTAGTACCCCGTCTCTCCCATCTCTCTAATCTAATCTAATCAAACCCAATTCACCCAAAGTAATCCCAACGTATGAAGCTAATCTAGTTGATCTGCTTCTTATTTACTCCAAACTAGAGTTCTGCTAGTTCCAATATCAGCTTTAAGGCTTGTTTTTTCTCAAAAAATGAGCTCATTTTCGAGCTCAAGTAGGTATAGTGAAAGATGCAAGGAAGATTGTAGATGTCCTAGTATGTATACATCTCAGATTGAATACAACCCTGGAAGGAGATTCATAACCTGTCTTAAATCTCGGGTAAGAATTATTGTTTAATTCCATGTCAGATGGCTTGATTTCAAGTTACAATTTATTTATTTTAATTTAAATGAGGGAGGATGTGGATTTTCGAGTTGATTGACAATCCAACCTCTACTCAATCGAGCAATATATTACTTGGGTTGTTGGCACGCTTGGAGAACAAAGAGGGTGAAATACAAATGATGAAAGAAGAGAGTGAAAGAGGACATGGTGAAATTTTTGGAGAAATTGAACGAACTCATTTTTTGAGAAAAAATGATCCCTAAACCTGGTATTGGAACTAACATAACTCTAGTTTGGAGTAAATAAGATGGTCTATATTAGCTTCATATATTGGGATTACTTTTGGTGATCTGAGTTTGATAAGGTTAGAGAGATGGGAGAGACGGGTGCTATGAGGAAGACAAGAATAATGTAGGATTTGAGGGGTTTTAATATATAGAGTAAAAATTAAATGCGTATGAACGGTTTTACCTCTATCCAAATCAGTACATGTTTGTCACGTGCCGATTTTTGCCTGGAATAGTGAAAAAAAACTATAACGGGAGTCGCGTAATTTGTTTAAGTCCAAAAATGTACAAAAAAATAGTTTGTCTACAAACCGAAAAGAAAAAATTGTTAAGGTACAAAAAGGGTGGTCATTCACTCTAAAAATTAAATGCGTATGGACGGTTTTACCCTCTAGCCAAATCGGCACGTGTTGGCCACGTGCCTATTTTTACCCAGAATAGTGAAAAAATCTACAACGGGAATCCCGCAATTCGTTAAAGCCCAAAAATGTACAAAAAAAATAGGTTATGTCTACAAGCCGAAAAGCAAAAATTGTTAAAGTTAAAAAATGACCATTCACTCTTTTTTTATTTCTATAACCTATACATAAACTAGTAAATTCTAAGAGTGAAATGACTATAATTGAGAATTAATTAGAAATATTATATTGAACGTTGTAGGAAATGTTACAAATGATCCGAAGTATTAATAGATAGTATAGAAACATTTTGATTCTGCAAGTAAGGTGGAGCAATTCTTCTTGATAGCAAATATACAGAGATATACAAAAAATGATTAGAAATTGTTGTTGGCGATGAACACTTTCATTTCCACCAAAAAAAAAAAATATACTGAGAGAAGAATAAGAAACTTGCAACTTCAAGAACCAAATTACTCGTTTAGAAAAAGGGGAAGAAAAGCTCTAAAATCCATCCTCCCCTCTTATTTTTTTCATTCAACAGATTAACTTTGCAAGATGATTTTTTTTAGTTTTATGTTTTATGTTTTTGTTTTTTTTTCCTTTTATTTATTCATTTTTTTCCGGAGGAGGTTTACCCAGAAGCAATCACCTTTAAAAGAGTGCGTAATATCTCACTGATCTAGCTTGGGATGAAATATGAAGGGCAATGCATTAGCATGACAGTGTTTTGGCAGAATTGTCAAAACATGACAGTCCTTTTTTTTTTTAGCCAACATTTTGACGTGTCAAGCCGCGTATATTTTTTACCATGTCAGCGAAGGACGGATTTGCCAAATACGTCCTGGATCTGGAACGGATTTGGCAAATCCGTCCTGAATTCAGCCTAAATTACTCCGCCACTCTTCACTTTCCTTCCCCTTCCTCTGCTTCAACTTCAACACTGGGAGTAAAAAAAAATAGACGATTATTTTCAAAAAAAATTGGGAAAAATTAAGAGAAATCTTTAGCTAGGTGTCTTCCATCTAATCGTTCTGCCATTGCCCTGTTCTTGAAGGTAATTTCTTCATTATATTTCTTTTCTCTTGAATTTATTCATAATATTTGCAAGTTAATTTTACTCTTGAAAACAAAAGATTATTACTTTTTTTTTTAAATACTTCTATTAGAATGAAGATCTTGGATCTACACTGGAAATTTGGCATATTTTTAGAGATAGTTGGGAGAAGTTTTGAAACTTAAAGTTAAAATATACATTAGGTTATTGTCTTTTTTTAAAAAAAAATAGATCACAATAGGAATCCCCTTGAAAAGAAAAGAAAAGAGATCACAATGCCACGCTTCAGGAATTTGAAATTTGATCAAAATCCGTCCCGAATTTAAATCCGTCCTTCGCTAACATGGCAAAAAATATACGCGGCTTGACACGTCAGCTAAGGACGGATTTGCCAAATCCGTGCCAAATCCGTCTTGAATCGAGGACGGCAAATCCGTCCTTGCTAAAAATGTTGGCTAAAAAAAAAGGATTGTCATGTTTTGATAATTCTGCCAAAACACTGTCATGCTAATGCATTGCCCGAAATATGAATGCAGGATGACAACCATGAATTCAATAAAATGGGCTGAGAAAATCGTTACAATTCTAAAGGAGTCGGTAGCAAATTAGGAGCTTATGTGTTGCCCCAACCATTCCAATTTGATGAGAAGCCCATATCTTCTGAAAACATAAAGTTGGTAGTCGCAGAAATCTTCCGAGGCCCACATTTATGTGCAATAGAGCCCATTTACGACCTTCTCTCAAAATAAACAATTGTAATAATAAATAGTAATTGATTTGTAAGAATAAATGTAAGATGTATACTAAAGTATTTAAAGAAAATGTGTATTGGTTTCCTTTAAAAAAACTTGTTGGTTTATGAAAAAAAAGAAACTTCGCAGAACAACTTGTAGACCCGTTTAATTGGATTTTAAAAGAAATTGTTATTGCAAAATTACGATCCGCAGGGAGATATGACCTGTTTTTGGTGTTATTTTTATTTTTATTTTTAAGGCATTGCCAAGGTTCGAGTTCTAATAATGTTACAAATGGACTTCAATAGTGTGTTTTCTATTTTATCAACTTTAAAAGGTAATCAGAAAATCCCATAAGGTTTGTAGGGATAGTTGTACGAAGTGAGGCATCCCATCCCTTTTCGAGATACAAGTGGGTTATTTCTTAAAAAAATAGTGCTCAATTTTATATGTGGCAATTTTTGTCAAGTTCTCTTTGTTAGTTGGGGGAAAATCCGCAAGAATCGAATTTTTTGAGAAACGTATCGAGAGAGAATTGGATTTGGTAAGACAATGTGTGATTGGTAAATAGGGATCGATTTTTTTAGTAAGGTACGAAATATATCGTTAGAATGCTGCAACTATTTCACCACGGCTCTAGTGTTGAATATTATTTTGTCCAGTACGCTCGAAATAAATTACAGTCGTCAGATGAAAACGAAAATTGACGGATAATTATTTTTTAAGAGAACACTTGTTCTATTTTTTTAGAACACTTGTTAGAGACTAATAAAACAAATATTAGTCCTCTGAAAACGAGTTGTTAATTGGTGTTTCATAACGGGTTTCAGAAAATTTAAATAAATTTTTTTTAATCCAACTATCACGATTGTTCTTATTCATAATTTAAATCGTTTCGCACCAGATGTGTACCGCAACTCTTTAGCCTTTAGGGATAGAATCGTCATTCACTTTTTAGCATGAAAGATTCCCGTCGCCGATAGAGCAGCCTACTATATTATTGCAAAGGTGATAAAAAAAAAATTCGTGCCTACACAAACTGGAATCTTCAGTAGATTCCACTTTGTTCTTCTCAGGTAGCTTTAATTATATAGGGTTCTAAATTAAAGAACATGATGTCGGTTAGTGAGATCAAAACACCGTTTATATATAAGTGTGATCAAAATTAAATTTATGTGAGAAAAAGATAAGTCAGAATACAATAGACAAGTACTTGGAACAAGTTATTTGAAATTTTCAAATGATATTTGCCCCAATGAGAAAAATCAATCACTCAACATCATGCCTCTCGAACTTAAAATTCAACAATAATATTTATCGCATATTTACAAAAAAAAAAAGAAAAGAAAATCCATCAAAATATTCTTTAAATTCTAATTGAGTTATTCAAATAAAAAATATTTAAACACCGATATTGGTTTACTTTTAAAAAAGAAAGGGAAGGGGCAACCTATTCATGTACAAGGACAACTGGGTTTGTCATGCAACATAATGTAGTGGGTGCTTGGGGAGATGGGCGTGGCTCAGTGGGGGGGGTAAATGGGTAAAAATCGTCTGTACCTATGCATATTTCTATTTATATGTTCAACTACCCAAAATTTATCATTTGGATATTTTTTTAAATTATATATATAAATGATAAATTGTAAGTGATTGATATGAAAGTACAATGATTAATTACAGGGTAAACCATAGATCGCATTTAAATAAAACGGAAGATCAGAAAAGGGTGAAAGAAAAAAAAAAGATTTCATTAGTGAAAAGGTAGAGTAACACGTAAGAAGATTCCTAAAAAAGCAAAAATATGTTAGTAAATGGTCTCAATCAGACCATTTGACCATTTGGGAATAGAAATCACATCTCCAACATTTTTCCAAGATTCTGGTCATGCCCAATTTTGTCTTCTGCATCCTTTGATTTCGATCGGAGTCCATAAAAAATTCTCGAAATCCTGGATATTGTCTTCTGCGTCCTCCTTCCTTGTCGCTTCTAAAACCTTTATAATTTATGTGAAAATTTGGTAGTGCTGTTCAAATGGTAAGATACTTTCTTTTTAAACGATAGGTTAAAAGTACAAATAATGCTAGAAAATAATGTTAGAAGAAAGTGAGGAACTATTATTGATACACTTAAGATGAGAAAAGAAGAGGAATGAAGAAAAAAACACTCACCCACAAGGCTAGAAATATAGATATGAGGATGGTTATAAATTAATCAGTTAAAGAGATTCAATTTGAGAATAAGAGTCGATGTAATCTTGTCTGAGTGGTAAAAACTGAAATCTTTCACTCTCATTTAAAGTAATGTGAGGTCAATTTCTATTTAGTATAAAGAGTGATCATTTGTCGCATGCCTTCTAATAATTTTAAACGGATGGAGTGATTAAATACGCTCAAATCTAACCAAGTTAGATGAAATTTTGTGACTTAACGGAAGCATCTATCTGAAGCCCGATTGGGCGGTTGTCCCATATAGGGAGAGAGAACTGCCTCAGACGAGGAGAAGATAACCCTATAAAGGGAGATTAAAAGCTTGCCGCACGCAAAGGCGGAGGGTATCGAACCCACTGGGATAGGACACCTTTGATGAAGCATCTATCTTCATACCAACATTATTGGAAAACATCTTATCAATTTGATTTGGAATCACAGCAATTGGGATCAAGATAAGAATTCTGAGCTTGAATTGAAAACTCACCAAATTCTTCAGGTTTCGACAAATCTACGTCCGACCTTTTTGTAAAGAGGTTCGATGCAAATATGATAATCTATCATTCTTAGATTCTTAGATTGTATGTTTACTTTCTATTTTAATTTGTATAGAAATGAATATACACTTTTTTTACATTTTGGGGGCAGAAAATGTCTTTGTCCGTACAATGCTAAATGCATGTTAGACGTCAAATCGAATATTTAAACGGTGGGGAAAGTCGATTAAACACTTATTTTGCACCAGATTTGAAAACCTTTCTTTAAAGGAATACATTTTCTATCTAAAACTCCCATAACTAGCATTTTACGGTGGAGTTGAAAAAAGTGGTCTGGCACGATAGCACAACTCTTGAAAGGCACAATAAGATTGTGCCTGGGCGGGAGCTTATTGGGCCATGGTCTTATCGGATCGTGCCTAGTCCAACACAAAATCTTATTGTGTTGGACCTGACCAGACCAAGTGCTCTATGTCCGACATGGCTAGTTAAACATAATATCTGAAGTAAGAAAATTAGAAAATACATAGATTGCGAAACTATATTCTATTAAATACTTTGTTTTTACATAAAAGTAATTCAATTTCATGTGTAATACAAATTAAATTAAATAGATTAAGTTACTAATTAACTATTATACTAAGTAATTTTACTAGTTCGTCTTTATTGAATTTTTAGGGAGTTTGATTTCATTAAAATGTCATTTTTAATATTAAATTGTTCCAAATAATTTGTTAACTATGATTGATGTTATTTTATTATTGTTATTATAATTAATATAATATTTAAATGCTTATAAATTTTTTAATAGGTTATTTGGACCGAGTTGGGCATCACGATAATTTTGTCGTGCCGTGCTTAGGCCAAGTCTTACTGAACTATGGTCTTATCAACTCGTGCCAACCTAGTTCAATAATAAAAACGTGTTGAACCGACCCAACACGATAAAATCGGGACAACCCAATTTGCCACCTAAATTCTATGGAGATGCAAGCTCCACTAAAAAATTGGTTCTAATATATTTTTTATTTTAAGATAGTTGTGGTTAAACTACATAATTCTTTTGTTTGAAAAAAAAAAACTACATAATTCTTGTGCAAATTAAAGTAGATCATTCAATTTGGGAAGTTTAATAATAGGTACTACTAATTATGAACCTGTGGGTGTGGGGTGGGGGGGGGGGGGGGATTCCCTCGGAATTAAAATAAATAAAAAATAAAAAATGGAAGCATCGACGTGATTAAATCGTATCTAAGACAGGGCAGAGTGAATGGAACACGGGGTGTGAGATAAAATTTTATCGGTGACTTATATTAAAAAAATATTTTGAAAACTTTAATGATTTTTTTTATTTTTTGGTTTCAAAATTACTTATTAAAATTTTATATTCAAAACGTTCTAATAAATTATTTTCAATAGATAATATACCTAAATTATTTAATCTATCTTGTGACAGTGTTGATTTTAGAGATGAAAATAATGGAAGATAGAAAGCCACTGAATTTATATATTTTTAAAGTGAGTCTCAATGGGATTAGGCTGGCCTATGTTTAGTGGCAATGTGTGAGATTTAATAAATTATTTTCAATGGGCTTAGACTAGGCCTTTGTTTAGTGGGCAATGAGTGAGATGTAATAACTTATTTACAATAGATAATATACATAATTCATTTAATCTATCTTGTGACATAGTTGATTTTAGAGATGAAAATAATGTAAGATAGAAAGTCACTGAGTTTTTTGTATTTTTAAAGTGAATCTCAGTGGGTTTAGGCTAGACTTATGTTTAGTGGGCAGTGAGTGATATGTAATTATATGAGACCTCTATTTTTTTTTGTTTGAAGTGAAATTTTAGTAAAATAAAATAAGATTGAGGCCTTTATTTTGTGGGGGTCTGAGGCAATGACCTAAATTATCTCATGACTGACACGGCTCTGATCCAAGACTCCTCGAGGGAGGGAGAAGGTGCAACGTACTAACAGGGTTGCCTCTGTTTTAATGGTGTCTGGAATATTTTAATTTCGCCCTCCTAATCTTCCTATTAATTTTAATTGAAAATTAGTAGCTGCCAAAGCGTATACCAGTCTCAACCTCATCAGAAGCTCTCTCATTTCTTAGTCATCAACCTAAGCAAATCCAGCCAATCATCATCCTAAGATTAAAAGCTTAATTTTACACACAAAAGAACATAATAATATTACGACCGAGATTCTAAGATTAATTTTTTCCGGAACCAATTTTTCTGCAATTGTTTCTTTTAAATAATATAACCCCTTAATTGTCTTGAAAAAACTAGTATATTTAAGTTAGTACTCCTACCGTCTCAAATTATATGTTTATTTTGTATTTTTTTTACAGACATAAATTTTATAGTAGAATATGATAAAATATCAAATATGATCTTATTTAATTTTACATTCTTTTCTCTCTATATTTTTTCTTTTTTTAATATTCAATGTAAGGATAAAATTGAAAAAATTATTATTAGAAAGTTGTCAGTTAAAAATTCAGTTCTTTTTTTTTTACGTGTATTATATTCATTGTTTTAATTGTAAGTTTTTTAAACTTACTCACCTACCTAAAATAATCATGATAAAACTTGTCGACTAGAGGACCCCGCCATGACCAACAACAGCCGCCGTAAGTTTTGCTGAGTTTGGTGTTTTTAACAAATTGAGCGCAGATACTTGGAACTACCACAATTGAAGTATTCTTTTTTTTTTTTTCGAATTAAAAAATGAGAAGAAGAAAACATAAAAAAATCTCAAAACTTTTTATTTTTCTTATGATTAAAATTGAAAATGAAACTAAATCATTTAAAAAAAATTGAGTTTATATATATTTTTCAAATTTTTGGTTAATTTTAATTGTAAATTAGTTAACCAAAAAAATAAAAGTCACAAAACTAAATAAATTTATAGTAACGTATTTAATATCTAAAATAATAACAAAAAGATGTAGCAAAGAAATATAATAGAAAATATGAATAAACCCTAACTCAACCAAGTGTCATGAACAGCATGCACGTGTGATACCCATAAAAAAGAACTTGAAAACTGATTTTAATTTCCGGGCATTAATAAGGCCTATAAATACGAGAGCCCAGAGTAACCCGGGTGTGGGCTGCATTTTTCATCTTTTCTATTTCCTTGTAACTAAGTACTAGCATTTTCTTAGTCCAGCGCCGCCGCCAAGAGTGTTCGGAATGGGTGGTTGGGCAATAGCAGTGCACGGTGGCGCTGGTGTCGATCCCAACCTCCCTCAAGAACGGCAAGAGAAAGCCAAACAACTCCTTACCCGCTGCCTTGATCTCGGCATCGCCGCTCTTCGCTCTTCCCTTTCTGCCATCGATGTCGTTGAAATCGTCGTACGCCCTTCTTCATTTCCACATAATGTTTCTTTATTGGACGATTTATTATCAACTTTTTCATTTTCCCTGAATTTATACAGACGTTACTCTTAGATTTTTTTATTTTTTTTTAAAAAGACTTTGGAAAAGCAAGATACAATTTTTAAATCATTTTCAGAAAGAATTGTTTTTTGATTTAAAAATCGAACATTTTAACAATGTTGAGGGCCGTCGCTATCCTTCCATTTAGATCTGCGACTGACACTAGTCTAAATTAAATATATATTTTTTATTCATATTAAATAATAAGTGTGACATTCGATTTGGAAAAGAAAGAGTATAATTTATAAGTTTACTCTATATTTTTTCAAGATTTCTAATTATTTTGGGAGGAGATTGATTCATACTTAATTGGTTGGTGTGGTTACACAGGTGAGAGAACTGGAATCTGATCCCTTGTTCAATTCTGGCCGTGGATCTGCACTTACAGAGAGAGGAACCGTTGAGATGGAGGCCAGCATCATGGATGGCAGTGGCAGACGGTGCGGCGCCGTTTCGGGCGTCACCACCGTTAAAAACCCCATTTCTCTCGCTCGCCTAGTGATGGACAAATCTCCACATTCCTATTTGGCCTTCTCCGGTGCCGAAGAATTTGCCAAACAACAGGTTTTTATTAAAAATATAATAATTTATTTTAATACGATACTAATCAATTAAATAAATAGGCTTATTTTATTGTTTTCCTCACAGTCACATACTTGTGATCTGTTAAAAGAATCTCCTGGATTCCAGGGGAAACTGACAAAAATCTAAATATTAAGAAATTTAATGTTTTTGCTGAATCTAAAAATTCAGATCTGGACCCCCTTTTACTTTGAATGGCTATGGTTTAAAGATTCTCTGACAATTCAAAGTGGGTTTGCTTTTTTTGCTTTTGTTTGGTTTAGGGAGTGGAGATGGTGGACAACCAGTATTTCATTACCCAAGACAACGTTGGCATGCTCAAGTTGGCTAAAGAAGCCAACACCATCCTTGTAATATACGACCCTACTTTATACTAATATATTTTTATGTTTTTTTTTACACAAAATCTTCTCAATCATTTCATTTATTACCGACTTAGTAGTTCATAAACTGTTACGACTTGACACCTACAAATAATTAAGCACATTAAAACAAAAATGACAGTCTTAAAAATCTGTTCATAATTGAATGCGCATTTATTAATTTTAACTGTGAAATTGTTTCATTTAATACTTGAGTTAGCAGTTTAGGAACAGTTACGACTTGACAACAACAATTAATTAAGCACGTTGTCAGCATTATAATCAAAATGACGTTTTATGCATCTGTACTTATTTAATTTTAGATGAAGTATACAAAGATAGTTTAATTTCATATGGGGTTATATATTTTGTTTCTATGTCACAGTTCGATTATAGGATTCCGATCACCGGACTAGAGTCATGTGGTGCATCTGTTGAGAGTCCAATAGTCATGAACGGATTACCAATTAGCATATATGCACCAGAGACGGTGGGGTGCGTGGTGGTGGATGGCCAAGGTAGGTGCGCGGCGGCAACGTCAACCGGCGGGCTAATGAACAAAATGAACGGTAGGATTGGCGACTCACCATTAATTGGTGCAGGGACTTATGCATGTGACTTGTGCGGAGTTTCTTGCACTGGGGAAGGTGAGGCTATAATACGTGCAACTCTGGCCCGTGATGTGGCGGCAGTGATGGAGTATTTGGGGTTGGGCCTTCAAGAGGCTGTGGATTATGTGATTAAGAAGAGGTTGGACAAAGGACTAGCTGGGCTTATTGCTGTGTCCAAAGATGGGGAAGTTGCTTTTGGGTTCAATACCAATGGTATGTTTAGGGGCTGTGCTACTGAAGATGGGTTCATGGAAGTTGGCATTTGGTAAGTGGTAGTAGTAGAGTTGATTAGAAAAAGGATCGAGTTTCAATGCCGAGGGCCCATTCCTCCCCGATTCCTAGGACAAGTAAAGTTTATTGGAATTTAGAAGTGTTGTTGATTTGGTTACGAAGATTATCTGCAGTATTGTTGAACAACTAGTTTAATGTTTAATTATGATTATTCCGATGTAACTGGGATTGTTTTCTGCAGTATTTTTGAACTAGTGTAATGTTCAGCTGTATCAGCTTGGCATACATGTTCAATTATGACTGAACTAAACAATGCATTCAATAAATATTCAACTCAAGTCATTTTGATTTGGTAGAAAATGTTTACCAATAAATACTTGGTTTGCGCAAACAGAAATTTTTTCCCTTATAATAAAGAGATTTTATTTTAAGGTAACCATTTTTTTTGGTTCTTTCCCTTTTTTTCCATTTTCTCCAAACAATCCCCACAGCTCACTCTCCAATTCAGATCCGATGCGGAATAGATTTTTTTCAGTACGTACGGAATATCTCAGGACAAGTATGGTGAGACTAAAAAATCTTACAATTGTTTTAAAACTCAGAATATGTGTTCGTTTTAAATCTAATTTTATTGTCAAAATTTTAATCCAACTGACGAGAGAGATTTCACATGTGCAGAATTACCCATTCCGCATTAGACGCGGTCGTCACAGCTCACAGGCCACAACCTGCCATGTCTGGTGGGTTAAGAAGTGAAAATTGACCAACTAAAAACCGAGGCATAATGGGCATTTGTTTTAAAACTCAACAAGGCATAATGGGCCAAACATAGCATATATTGACTCCACCTGCCATCTACTGCATCCTGGGATTAGAAGTAAATTAACAGTAGTAATAAGTAACTAACATCTGAAAATTTTAAGGTTCTAAACAGAACTCAGTACCTATTTGATTCCAATGGAAAAAAGTTAATGAGCAGCTCAAAATAGATGGAAATTTTTGGTTTATCGCGAGATTTTTTTTTAGGAAAATGATTTACTCCTAGAATTTTGGGGATAGAAGCCCTAAACCCCCAAATTGAGGGTGTTAAATGACTATCTTACCCCCTGCTGGTATAAGGGATTCACCCAACTATAAGGGCAAAAAGGTTCAAAAAACTATTTTAGCCAATCTTTTAGCCAATAATTCTAGTAGCCTAGCAATGTCTTTTTTTTTTTAAAGGAAGAATGAATTTCATTAAGAAATATCATAAATTATATGAGGGAGGAGGAATTTTGGAGGATCTCTAACTCATTGAAAAGATACTCTAAGCCTGGAGTATCTAGTCAATGTACAACCAATGAGGCATTGATCTAGTGGTTAAGGCTGAAGCCTCATGACGTAAAGGTGATAGGTCCTCTCCCCTAATAAATAAAAAAAAAAGTCACCTTCAACTATGGCTAAAGCTTCAACATGTTCAACTCTTGCAGTGATTTCCAAAATTTTGGATCCACGTGCCATGACCGTCATAGTGATATGGGACTTGCTAAAAGATTGTTCAAGTTTTATTTTTTTAAAAAAAAAGTACAGACAGACTAGATATGCAACTTAATAAACTCAATAGTAGCCTGAATTAAATAATAAGAAGTAAAGATGGATTGAGATAACGTTGAACATTAGTGAAAAACTCTTCTAATCTCTTTGTTGTATAGTTTGGCATCTTCATGAATTATTGGGCCAATCTCTCTCCCCATGATACCATCATAGAAGGGCCCACAAACCTCCTTGGCCTTTGAGGGCCGCCACGGTTCTATAACACTAGTTGATTGTAAAGATTATTGCTACAAGCCCATTGAGTGATACTTGTGGTTCCAACACCATAAGGAACTAAACAAATCCCCCCGACGAGGCTCGGCTTCTTAGACAACCCACAAGTATCTGCTGCCCTTCCCCAGGCCCAAGATATAGCTTCCCCTTGTTTGAAAACTTTCAGCAGCATATACGTCACATCACGTCACGCCTCTAGACCCTAAACGCGACACATATATCTGACAACATTTATAACTATTTATTTGGCAATCAAACTCGCAACGCCAAAAGAATATTTCGAAATGATTTAAACTATTTAGTCACATATTATATAACACTTGATATTTCTTACTTATCCCATATGGGATGGGTATCACAATATATATTAGTGATTTTTTTTTTTTTTTTTGCTTTGGTGTTGATGCAGGGTGAAAATCCTCTGTCCCCAACCAATCAGAATTTACTATATAAATATTTGTTTCAATTATATATACACATGGTGAATTGTAATTGGTTGGGACACAGGAACACACACAAATGAGGACAGAGGATTTTTTGCCGTTGATGCAACCCCATTTCCTTCGTAACTTTTCTTTGTTCGCTTTGAGTCTCACCTTTTTTTTACACAGTGAGACTAAAAATGTTCAATTGGTAACTTATACTGCGATTTAACCCTTAGAAGTATGGGGATACAAATCATTTTTTTTTGCCAAAAATAGCACACCAAATCCTTTGTGATATTGTATGTGGTATTTTTAATTATAATATTGTTCACAACTAACATCAATTCATTCACTCTAGGATTTATCCATTTTATTTTACCTTATATGAATGAAAGTTTATATAATTAGCATGTTAAAAAAAGTATCTTAGAAGATCCGATTTACAAAAATAGATATTCATCTCGCAGAAAAAATAGATATTCAAAAATAATATATCGGAAATAACTATAATCTCATACAGTCTAATGAACACTTCCATGACGGAAATTTGTCTACATGCCAATACCAATTTGTAGTACTCCACAACTACTTTTTGTGGTTGTAATCACCGATTGCAAACGGGGTTGAGAGTAACGGGGAACTACAAACCAATTCAGTTCAAAAAACGGCACAACCGAACAAGACCTACATTTCATTGTCCACATGCAACAGCTAATCAATGGCGGAGAATAACTCAAGAATTTTCAATTTTTTTTATATACTAACGGTTAAAAAAAAAAAAAATTTATACTACGGCTTCCAAAAAATTTCAATTTTTTCTACTATGCCATTTCCTAAACTTCAATCCTACCTCCGCCACTGCAGCTCATAGAGTTGGATTCAAATAAAGCCGCCAAACTTGACCCATCTCCCATGCTTTACAACCCATTAAGGCCAAGAAAATATATATGCCTTGTTATTATTATTCTCCACCACGAGTTTTACTCTAGTAATTAACTTTTCAAAAAAGACAGTAATTGTCAAAAAAAATTTAAGCCCACTACACTAACAATGATTCCGATAAAGAAATTTTGAATCCCGTGGATTTAAATTCCCTTTTTCTAATTTTTTTTTCTGATTCGGAAGTTCTTAAAAATACTCTCTTAAATCAAAGAACTATATAGGGTTCGAAATCCTTCTAAATCCTTTTTTAGATTAAAATTAGTTATGAATGGTTAAACCATCACCTGAACATTACTTGAACTTCTTTTTTGTCCAAGAAAGGCAAACTAATAATTACAATAGTAATTAAACAGTTGATCATTTATCTAATTATTTTGGGCAGCTAAATTTCAAACTTGAAATGTAGAAGGAAAGTGAGAGTTGGTAGAAACAAACAAGAGTTGATGCGGAATTTCTTTCACCATTTTCAACAGATAAGTCCTCTTATAAATAACAAGCGTGCATTTACAATAATTGAACACATTTACTTGTTAATAATTAATCAAGAGTTAGATAAAAATCTTTCACGGGTCGATCAAAGATCCAAAACCGAATCCTTTGGTGCCCTCACATTGACCCGAATTTGACACAACCTCTAATGCTATTTTGCTAGTAGCATATTATAATTATTTGTGACACAGACTATAGGTTATAGATGAAGTAAAAAAATCTAGACGGATTTCCCATAGCAGTAATAAACATGGGACAGTATTATTCACCAAAAAAAAATAATAAACATGGGACAGACGATGACGTATACAACTTTGTTGGATTCATGCAAATCATTAACTTTATATAAACCCAACTTGAACGAAATTTTTTTATTTTGATAGACTACTAAATTTATAAGTTATATCCAAACCAATAAGTGCAGTACACGTAGGAGGGAGAATTAATATAAGTTCAATTCTCTTTCGTACGTGTACTGTATTGATTGACTTAGATGTAAGTTTTTAAACTTAGTACCCTACCAATATAAAACTACTCAACTTGAACACCTGTATTAGTCGTAATCCACTTGTTGACTTCTCTAAGTGTATAAACAAAGATATTTTTTTTATATAAAAAAAAAGTCATTTTAAAGATGAAAGGAATGAGAAAAAGGTGGAGACCAGAACCCGTAAATTAGGTGGAGATTATCAAGGCTACGGCTCCTCCAACGGCGGATTGTCCTTTTCTTAAAATAATAGAATTGAGTCTAACGAGTTATTTCTTTTTATTTTTTAATACGTTTTTATTAAGAGATGTGTTTTTGTAGAAATTTATATGCATCAATATCTAATAAAAAATATGATGATTTCTTATCATTAATCGAATTATGGGTGTGCTTGGACAAGGTTTGGCTTGAGACTGGTTTGGTTTGGTCTCACTTTTGGGGGGAAATGCCCAAAATTTGACCACTTAAAATAGGCGGAAAACATTCAAATTCAAATTTTTTTCTTCAAATAATCGTTCAATTCTAAATTTTTTTCTCTAAAATTGTCGGGAGATGTTCAAATTCCAAATTTTTGAGGCCAAAATTTGAATTTGGACGATTATTTGAAAAAAAAATTTTTGAATTTGAATGTTTCCCGTCTATTTTAAGTGGTCAAATTTTAGCGATTTCCTCCAAAAAGTGAGACCAAACCAAATCGACCTCGCTCAAACCTTCTCCAAGCACACCCTATAAGTGATAATAACGCTATTGTATTCTTGACAGATTATCATATTGATTTATGACCCACAGACTTTTTTTTTTTTTTTCTTTATTCACTCGATTGTTAATGTTTGCGATTTTGTTTTCTAATAATAACAGATTCTATTAGTCAAATCAAAAAATGGTCCACTATTATCTTTCAGAAGAAAAAAAAAGAAAATTGGAAAAGGGCATAGTACCACGAGAATCACAACATGTACTTTAGAAATCTCTTGCTATAGTAGTGTTCTTATGTTAATTTTATTTTTTTCAATCAAAAGAAAGTTTGTGTTTACTATTTAAAGATGTACATTAGTTATCATGTCATGGAAACCTCACAAATTACATGAGAAGGTAAATTGTGATAGGCAAACTCTATACTACAAACTCATAGCTTGAGAAAGATTTAAACCCTAATTAAAGATAATAAAAAAAATTTCCAGAGAGTGACTTGCGTTTTCCTTTTAATTAGATAGTTATATAATCATTTTGGACTAAAGAAGTAATTATATCATCTAGATTGGAGAGTACTAGTATTATATAGGTGTTGCATGTATATAAATCAGTTTAATAACGAATCCCATTGGTTTTTCTTATAAATATTTTAGTTAAGATAATTTTCCTGTGAATTTTAAAATAATTGTCTTTCTCTTTTCCCTACTATGGGGATGAAAATCGTCTGTCCCCATTCATGTCCCAACCAATCAGAATTTACTATATAAATATTTTTTTCAATTATATATACACAGGGTAAATTGTGATTGGTTGGGGACACATACGGGGACAGATGATTTTTTGCCCTACTATAGTTTAGGCCTTTAGGGACAAAGGGAGCGGGGGTCCAAACAAATTGTATGTTGAATTTCTTATCAAAAAGTTATATATTACCCTACAAATTATATGCTGAATTTCTAATCCAAAGTAATGCTTAGTGTTAAAGTAAGTAATTCACTAACACATTCTTTCCGTCACCCCAACAAAGGAAATAAATATCTTCAAAAAGCAAACTTTTTTTTAAGGGAAAAGAGATAATTATATATTAAAATCTGAGAAAACATGTGGTTAAAAATGGTGAATTTTCAAATTATTGAGGCGAATTTATAGTATTCGTGTCGTATTCATTCGTCAAAAGCAATAAGTTGAGGAAAGGAATTAAAAAGGAGTTAGAAACCAAATGAAATTCTTATTTGCTTCTATTAGTAGTACTTTTGTGTATCAAAGTTCCCTATTAGTACAGAAATCGGGTAGCCCAAGTGGTAAGGCTACTCGGTCACAGGACGGAGGTTCCGTGGTCGATTCCCGTATCCTTCTTGTGGGGCAAATAAATTCTCCTTCTTGTGATGCTAAATTTCCTCCCCCAAGCATGGAGAATGCTACAATCTACCTATCTAGGGTACTCTCCGTTCTTCTCCTTCGAGGGCAATTGCCTTCGGGCGTTTAAAAAAAAAAAAAGTTCCCTATTAGTACTTTGTTTGGTACGAATAAAGCTCCATTATTGATTGGTGGACATTTACAAAAGCAAGAGATTTTTCTTTTTTTCTTCTCGGGATATTTATTGTTTATCATATGTACCTTCACAAGTTGGAAACACCCATGATATCAAAAAAAAAGTTGGAAACACCCATTCCAAAAAAAAAACACGCACACAAATATTATTTTATTAGGGCTAACGCGATTCGATATAGAAATTGTAATTTAAATTATTTAATACAAACTCAAGATAGTTAAAAAGATACAATCTCAATAAGATATTTTTTGGCTTAATAATAAGAATAAAATTATTTTTAATATATAAAAAATTATTCATTGATAATAAAATGGTCATGACCATTGCAAATCTACATTCTTCAAAACTTTTGTTTCAGTATGTCAAAAGGGAGGAGCTGAGAACATCAAATAATCCAATAATGAAGAGAAAAAAATTAAATAAAAAATAGAAAATAACTCAACTTTTGTTCCAGTGTGTTTGGTTGACCAAATTGAAGTTGGGAAGATCATTACACCCCAAAACTTATAGAATAACCTTTACAGGAGAAGTTGTAATCAATCAATAATAAATAATTATTATATCCTTAATTTTATTAATTATAATGTTGAAAATACACTACAACTTATTTGTATTTCGTCACACAAATTGTATTCCTCTTGGTAAAATTTCATATATTTAATTTCATAGATAATTTATTTTGTTTGGTTGTAGTTTTCTAATTATTTACTTTATTATAAGAAAATTATATTTATGGTAGTGTTACATTTCAATAAAAATTACATTTCAATAATTAATACACACACACACACTACTACATATATTATATGGGTGAAAATCCCCTGTCCCCATTCCTGTCTCCAATCATGTCCCCAACCAATTAGAATTTACTCTATAAAAAATTTTTCAATTATATATACACATAGTGAATTATTATTGGTTGAGAATTTTTTGCCATATTATATATACTCCATCTCACATCAGCGACCTTCCACATCTCACAGCAGTAACGAAACAGCAACAGCGAAACAACAACAATAGTAGGGAAACAGTAGCAGCAGCAGGAGGTTGGGCTGGAGAAGGAGGGTGGGTTTTATTTTTTAGTTTTATAATTAGGTATTTATATTTAAGTATATTTACAATTGAGTATAAGTGGTATTAATTATCTAAAAAATACGTGAAGTTCCTATTATATCCCTGTACACTTGACTAACAAATACAAAAGGACCTAAACTGCTGCAAACAATCACTAGGAACATGTATGCCACCTCGAAAATTGATTGAGAATCTAAAAAGTATAAACAGTCATTAGGGACTAAACTTGCTAAGCAAAAATTGTTTTAGAACTAAATGCACCATTTCACCTTTTTTATTGAGGACTCGTGAAAGAAGTGGGTAATAGCTGGCAAATAATGAGTAATGACAATCACACACTCCGCGGGGGTGCAATTTTTTTTTCAAAAGTTGCAGTTAGGGTCCGTTAAAGTTTGCACACGTCACTCGCAAACGGACATTTGACTACTCTTGCGGGTCCCGCCTAACAAACATCTTACGTGGCCGGATGGAGGTCATGATTGAACTGTAACATGTCGGGCGTTTAGTCATCAGCTTCCAATCTACGTGGCTGTTACGGGTCCCACTTACCTGCACAAATGTCTATTGTAGCGGATATTCGGCGCCAAATAGTAGGTAAAAATTCTCTATCCATTCCTTTCTCCTATCCTATTTTCAATCAATCAGAATTTATTATATAAACATTTTTTTTCAATTATATATACACAGGGTGAATTGTGATTGGCTGGAGATATGAATGGGGACAGGAACGGGGATAGAGGATTTTTTGCCCAAATAGATACCATTTCAAGAGAGAAAATTGTTTGTCCAGAACCATATCTCCTTTCCTATCATACCACTAGAAATGTGTTACATGTCCCATTTAGAGAATAAAAGGTAGGAAAAGAGAGAAATTATGAGTATGTTACAATACAGAAGGTGATTGTGTTATGAATAATTAGACACGTGACACATTATTAACTCTATCACCTCCCTATATTTGTATTAAAAGTAATTTGATGCCAGAAAGTGACTGAAAGTGTTTCTGATGAAGGGGAGAGGTACCAGAATTATAATGTCCTAATGTGGTTTGCATAGTAGTACAATAAAATGGTCAGTATGCTTAGCCTTGAAGATGAAACTTTCTAACATCACAACCTTTGCCAAACGCCGTCTCCCCTACCCACCCCCCTCCCCCCAAATAAAAAAAGGAAAAAAAGTCCTCAAACCATCCAAAGCATTGTTGTCTTCGTTCAATTTACGAACACATGGATATGATATTTTCGTAATCGTCAGTCTTTGATCACTGATCTTTTAAATTACGAGTCAAGTACTCAACTATAATTCTATTAATTGTGTAGATGGATATGATCATTTTTATGTAACACTTCAAATACATTATACATGAACACCTTTGATTTGACATCAAAATATATTTTTTGTAATACAAAAAGCGTAAATAAAATTCCAATCTATTAAAAAATTTGTCATTTGTAGTTGATGATGAAATGGTAGGCCTGAATCCACGTTTACCAAAAAAATTAAAAAAAAATAATCTAATATTGAATCCTCATAATGGCAAATCCAACAAAGAAGAAGACAATTAACTGAAAAATCCATAAGACTACATACGGCGAAAAATCGTATGTCTCAAAATCCGTTCTTATATTAATTAATTAAAATTTGTTACGTGAATATAAATAATTATTGTTGAGTCAGTTAAAGAAATATCGACATAACGAATTTTGGATAGTTGAAACAAGTATGAAATCGTATATGTGATTTTCTTGGCTACATACAATGGATGGAACAAAATATCCACACTTTTGAACTGAATTGTCCGAATCAAATCCAAACGATCAAATTAACCATTTCATGGTTGTGGTGTGGTACTACCATCTCTTTTCTGACATTTCCACGTTGCTTTGGAATAATGATGTCTCCAAGAAAAGAGATATTTTTAGTATTTTATCCACATTTTTCATGTCTTTAAAATTAAAGATTTTGCTGTGGAAAGCAATGGCCATAATCGATCTTAATCAACTTGATCCAATACATTTGCATTATTTAACGAGGGTTTTCATCAAAGGTCTCTTAGTCAAGTGAAGTAAGGGTCTGTCCACGACCAATAGATCGTGGATTCGATATTCTCCTCATGCATAGAACAAGCTTTAATTGTTTATCTTTGTAGGGCTATTTTCTCCTCTTGTGAGGTGCTTCTCTTCTCCCATTATGGGACAACCGCTTATCCAGACTTAAAAAAAAAAAAACCGAGGGTTTTCTAGATATTGCTAATTTGATCCATTTGTGCATATAATTTAACAGCAATTTCGTGGTCCTCCTCCCCTTGATTTTGGCGCAAGAATCCCAATCTCTCACAATTCTCCAACACAAACACGAAAGGTAGTATTGCAAGTTGCATTCATTAAATCGTTAAGAATTCCTCTTTGGATGTACTCTCATTGATCTCCCCCCACCCCACCCCCCACCCCAAGCTAATTTCTACCAAAACTTTTATGCAGTCTAAAGAACTATATAATTGTCCTAGAAAGATGTCTGTAGTTAACTTCTCTTGGAAGAAAAAAAACTTAAAAATTTAAAGTCTTATACTTCAACTGTTCCATTCTAAATTGAATGTGTACTTTCTATATTTTAATTTGGTTATAAAATAAACGTTCATTTTCTTAACATGAATATATTTTATCCTAAAATTTTATAACTGGTCTCTTAGATTTAAAGGATGCAAACTCTACACACATGCAAGGTCTACTATCAATATCTTTAATCAATGAATACTACATATGTTCTATTTTCACATTTGACTTGTATAAGAATTAAGTAGAGTATTCTGACCATAGTAAGTTATCGTGATATTCATAAATATAAAAGGACTCACATGTAGTGGAGATTGCATTTCTTAAATATATGAGGTTACTTATGAGAGTTAGGAAGAAAGTATAATCATGTAAAGAAAATATACATTTATTTTGTGACGAATTAAAATAGAAAGTGTGCATTCAATTCAGGACGAAGAAAGTATAATGGTAACTTACTCATGATCAAATTATTCTTCTTAATTCTTAAAAAAATGGGAATCGGGTAGCCCAAGTGGTAAGGCTACCCGAACACGGGGCGGAGGTCCCGTGTTCGATTCCTATATCTCCCCATAATGGGGCAAATAATTCTCCTCCTTATGAGGCTTATCTTCCCTCCCCAGGCATGGGGCAGGCTTCAATCTTCCCTATCTAGGGTACTCTCCGCTCTTCCCCTTCAGGCGCTCAAAAAAAAAAAAATTCTTAAGTTAATCAGTGGACATTCAATTTTAAATGGAGAGAGTAACATTATCTTAATACACTTCATCCCTAATTCATAATAGATATCTCTTTAGTTTTTCCATCTCTTCTCAAAATAAACGTCATTTTCTAATTTTTAAAGATTTTTTTTCTTCTAAAACTACCTTTACAAGAGCGGTTGGTGTTTGATAATAGATTAATTATTTAAGGGTATAAGAGTAAAAATATTTTTTTATATCTTTTTTTTTAATATATGCTAAATTACTAAAAATAACTTCTATTATGTAACGGATGGATTATTATACATGTTCAATGCAATGTTTTCGAAGTCCTATTCATTTTTAATACTAGAAAAACTATACACTCATTTTGATTTTACCTTTTAAAAAAAGATTCAATTTTGCACTAATACACTATTCTGTAAATATCGTCCATCTTATTCAACAGGAGCATCTCAAACATTTTGGGCCTATACTAAATTTTAGAATGAGACTTTACGTGATTGGAAAAAAGTGAATTTCATTTAAATATAACCAATTTTTTTTTTTTTTTTTACAATTGTATCATAATTTTTGTTATTCAAAATATACTAAAATATTTTAAACATAATTTTAAAAATACAAACAAAATTTATCATTTTTCAACAAAATACAAGCACACACATATATATATATATATATATATATATATATATATATATATATATATATATATATATATATATATATATATATATACTAGCATAAAATTGATGCCCTCAATTTTTTAAGACCCTGTGCGGTCAAGTATCTCGAACACTCTTTTAGCCGCTCTGTTTTATTCAGACTTCTCTAGCACTGCCCCCGTTTACTAATAATTGATTTGGGGCATTTGGTTAATCTAATGCATGTTTATTGTTTTAAAAAAAAATGCATGATTATAATTAGCACAATCCTATCTAGCTAATCTTCTCTGGTCAAGATTTAGACCAGAAGAGGAAGTATCATGGTTGTTTCCAGACCACGTGGATCATTCATCCAAATGGGTATAAACGATTTAAACACAAAACCCCAAAAGAATCTCATGGTCTTTATATATGTGGTTTATTAAAATTAACTTGCTTAAACGAAATAAAATATTATATAGGGGCTTGTTAAAAGGAAATAAAGCATCAAGACCTCTCCTAATTATAATCATAGTATATTTGGATTAAATCTGATTTTAATTTAATTTGATTTAAAATTTAAATTGAGTTTCAAATTATCTTTGGATGGAGTATGAAAACAAAACTTAAAACATGGATCGGATTTCAATTTGAGACAGAAATTAAAATTTCAATATGAGACTCAATCCAAACAGACTCATTTATCCACTGAAATTTGAGTGAATTTGGCCGTGCTTTCCGAGTATTAAACCACAAAACTTGTTGCCAAAAGTCATACATATGAAATAACCATTTCCATCATTTGCTACTTTAATAATCATTTTGATAAATTTTTATGCCCTATACTTCTACAAGGCTTATATTACACACTACCCTTATAAAGAAAAAGTGCTTAGTTGAGTTTTGTTTTTTTTTTTTTGGTAAAAAAAAAAAGTTTGGATGGGTTTAATTCTGATCACCACCACGGGTCAAGGCAGGCCTTAGAGACCATATGTCGCTTATAAGGGTACTTACAGATCATCCACCAACACAACCCTTATGTCGGCAGCGGGAATTGAATACTCGACTTTTATAAGGACGTGCCAAATTCTTATCAACTAAGCCAACTTGTATTAGTTGAGTTTTGTTATTTGTGCCTTGTACTACTCATGTTGATCTTATCATAAACAGGCCAAGAAGATAGACATCAAAATTCTCACTTTACTTTTTTTTTTTCTTTTGCAGAATTTTTATAACCTCCATCCCTCTTTCTTTATTATTATATATAGAGCTTAAAAGTATTCTAATTAAGGACACAGAGAATTGGTGAGATGCCATGGCATCCTTAATCTGTTGAATTGATTTTATATATATGAAAAATATTAAAGTGATATTTTTAAGTATGAATCTGAAATAAGAGCTTTTAATATATTTTCATGCATAATAGATTTTTTTTTTTTTGAGCGCTCGAAGGCGATTGCCCCCGAAAGGAAAGAGCGGAGAGTACCCTATATAGGGAAGATTCAAGCATGCCCCATGCCTGGGGAGGGAAGATAAGTCTCATAAGTAGGAGAATTATTTGCCCCATTATGAGGAGATATAGAAATCGAACACGGGACCTCCGCTCCATGTTCGGGTAGCCTTACCACTTGGGCTACCCGATTTCCATTCATGCATAATAGATTAATGAATTAAATAACTAAAGTTAGAATAATGTAGTGCTATTAATAGAGAAAATGCCAAATTAGTATGAACTCAATTGTGATACATTATTTATCAAAAGAGAAAAGAAAAGAAATTGTGATACATGAAATGAAGTAGAGGAAACAGTCTGAATTCTATGCGTAATAGTTTTTTTTTAACTGTATACAAGCTCAGGACAAGTGTTAGGTTAGACGAAGGGATGAAGGTGGACCTGGAGTCACGTGATAGTATGAAGGGATGAACGTGTCAGTACGGCCAAAGGACAGAGGTAGGTAGAGGCTGGCACGTGAGAAGGTCATCTTAGGCCTTACATGAATCTGAAAATTTTAGCACACAGGTGTACCTCGCTTAGGGATGGCAATTTCCATCTGATCGGTCAAGCCCCAATCTGATCTGTACCATTTGGGGATAAATCTGACCCGCCATGTGACCGAGACAAATCGTGATTGGATATCTTATAATATCAGTCCCGCTTTGCTCCCGTTCCGTCCATATTATAGTAGTATTAATTGTGTTTATATGAATATTATTCATGTAAAATTTAACTATTTAAGTTAGAATTTCGTTAATGTTTTTCCCAAGAAATTTTTGTATTGCTAGATTGAGTGTTAAAAAAAAATTGTTGTAGATTTTATCTCAAATTTTTGTATGCTATTTATTTTTTATTTTTTTTAAAAAAAAGTTAAACGAGGCAGGGGCTGAGCGAGGGTTCAGTTCCGCAGGACGAATTTGAATATTGAGATACCCGTTCTAATCTGCCCCATTATCATACCCTGCGTAACGATTAATTTAATATCATTTTTTTTAATTGCCTCCTCCTCAACTAGAAAAACAATCTATCCTAGCGCAGTGTGGAGTACGGGTTCAAGCTGCGATTTGCTGAGTAACTGGGTTCACACAGAATCTCTTGGAAACTCTGAGAAGGAACTTCATAAATGAAGCCATTGGGTCTCACTTCTACTGGCAGGGCCGGATGCATATTTATATGGAAGGAGGGAGCAGTCTTGATTAACTGGTTTTACCTCTTACTTTTTCGCAATGCGATGCACCTTGTGTTATTTTATAATTCTAATATATACCATATTATTTGGACATTATGATCTAAAATTATCTACATTATTACGGAATAAGATAGATAATCTTATGATAATATATAAATCTAATCCATATCATAATTTCCTTGTTATTTTTATAGTAAATTTCACTTTAGCCCCCTTAGATTAGATTAGAGGTAGGAAACGCTTTAGTCTATAAAATTAAAATATGAGCACTTAAAAAGTTAGAAATTACAATGAGAGCGAGTGGGGTAGTAGGGAACAGGTATTCTAACTAACATCGTCTCCCCATTCCCAGCACCGCCTTGACCCCTCATCACCAATAGGGACAAATAGATTTTAAACACCGTCTCAGAGGAGAATGAGAGATCTCCATCCCTGCCATGCTCAAATATGACAACATTTTATCTTACTCATAAAAAGTTTCTTTAATTTTTTATTCGAAATAATAAAAATATTTATTTTTAAAGCTAATGAAAAATTTAAAAAACTTATTTTTCATAATAAGGTGGGTGCGGGGAGGGGAAATAATATCCACGTTCTCACCCCAATTACGACAGCGATAAAAATACTCGCCTCGCCTAAGGAGGGTAGAGTGTGGAGGGTGTACGGTCGACCCTATCATTTCAAAACACTAAATATCTATAAACTAAAATTATTTTTTTAGTAATTTATTTTAAAATTTTATATTTCACCCTATATATAATTTTTGAATATGTCTGTCTCTGCATGATATGTTTGCCCTTAGAAATTTATTGATATGTTTTAAAAAAAAGACTTTTGTTGACTATCTGGCTAACCTTATAGTAGTAATACCAACTATGTGTAATATTTTTATTTTAAAAAATATATACACATAAAATTTAAATTTTTTTTGGTAGTAGTAGACAAATTGTGAGCTGGAAATGGAGGGTCACACATTAATTTCTTGAATTCTCCTGAACTGCTAATTAATTCAATGTCGCGTACAGCTATTGCATGTAGCATTTGATGTGAACAACATATTCAATAAACTAACTCCTAGCCCATTCGGTTGTGGTCTATTATGGTTAAATAAAATTTGAGTAAGTTCGGCTCTGCTCACCACCACAGATTATGGCAGACCATAGGTCGCTTATAAGGATACTTATAGAACACCACTAACACAGCTCTCACTTCGACAGCGAAAATTAAACACTTATTTTTATAAGGACGTGTCAATTTTTTATCAATTGAGCAAATTTGTATTCGTTATGGTCGATTATATACTACTAATATTGTACTGAAATACAATACCCCTTGCCTTATTCATCAAATATATATATATATATATATATACCCCTTGCCTTGATGTCAGACCACATTTGTTTTTTTTTTTTTTTTTTTTTTGAAATAAGACCACATTATGTTATAGTAGTACATAAAATATTTTGTACTCTCAACGTCCCAAAATTTGATAAGACGAGGAGGGGATGCAAAGTAAATGTGGATGGGGAGAAGTATTTGTGATGTAATAAAAGTCATTCAAATTCGTTCTACTTTCTTCCAATTTATTGCTTTAATTTTTAAAGGATATTATAGTCATTTTAATAAAAAAAATAATGATATTTTGTTTAGGATTACTTCACTTTCCCTCATGCTCGTAATAAACAAATATGATGCAAACTTACAAACTTGCCTTAAAGAAAGTAAATAATGTTATTCTCTTTACCAATCCCCTTCGCGTACCGAACAAAACCTAATGTTGTAAACAGTCAACAATTTTATATTATTTTCTTGTTTGATGTATAATTCTTAATGGAGATCTTTCTTTCTTTTTTTCTTTCTTTTTTTAAGCCCGGATGGACGGTTGTTCCATAAGAGGAGAAGAGAAACACCTCACAAGAGGAGAAGATAGCCCTAGAAAGGGAGACAATTAAAACTTTTCACATGTATAGAGAAGGCTATCGAACTCACGACCTCTTGGTCGTGGCAGACCCTTTGATAATGGAGATCTTTCTAAAGTGGTTAAAAGATGCAACTCATAAGAGATTTGGAAATAAAATACGTATATGGTAATCTTAATTAAGAGTCTACTACAAAAACAATTAAGAACTAACATTGTACTTGGGTTATGCAAGTTAAACCAATTAATAATGTTGTTTACGTCGTAACAAACTATTTTCAAATGGTTTGTTCGAGTTTCAACAACTGTTTTTAAATAATTGTCTTGATTATTGAATCAAATAATTTAAGGACTGAGATTGACAGGTGATTTATTCGAATTTTGACAAATGTTTTTTAAATAGTTATCTTGACAATTTAGTGATTGTGATTGCTTTATCATAGTGCCTCTCAGCACCAGAACAAAACACGGTGCAAAATAGCATGCGAAATTATTTAATTATAATAGTTTAGATACTTTAAGAGATAAATAACATCTAACTGCAGCTACTAATCTTTGATTGATGTCTATTTAATGACAGTTTAAAGAAAGAAACACATCAATATCACATAAACGTCATTAAGCAAGAAAAAACGTTAAAGTCGGTTTTGGCGGTATGGATGGGGCCACGTGTGACTGCCACGTGGATATGGGGTAACAAAAGAGGCGTTAGCATGGATGGGTTGGTTAGTTTCTTATTTTACAGCCTGGCCTCGTCCCCCGTTTCTGCTCCCGTTTTTGTCTTTTACTGCCAACTCATCTTCTTTCATCACCTCCATTACTCGACCCCCGATCAAAATATGTATTCACCAAAGGTACTAGTATTTGTTTTTAAACTTAGAATCTTTCACATGGTAAGTAATAAATTTACCAACTAAACTAATATTAAGTAAAGATAAGAATTATACAAAGGGAAATCAGCCTGACTTATTCCCCTAGAAATTTTCGTTTCGCCCGTATAATCCTCAATATTTAATTTCAATCTGTAAAGTCCTTTATCTATTTACGGGATGCATATAGAGGTTCCATCACATCTTTTGCGGCGAACTTAGGGCAAATGGGTTCCTCCAAATTAGGGCAATAGAATTTGGGATTTCATTTTTATAACCATTTTTTACACTGATTTTTTGTATTTTGTAAATTTATTGATTGAAATTGACCATTATACCCCCCGCTCATTAAGCACGTGGATGACATGAATTTGGGGTTTCCCGGATTCCGCCGCAGAAGAGGTGGTGAAACCTCTATATGCAGTCCGTAAATAAATTAGGGACTTTACATGCTAAAATTAAACATTGGGGACTATACGGGTGAAACAAAAATTTTAGAGGGCTAAATAGACTGATTTCCCTTATACAAATGATCATAACTTAGGTGGTTATATGACTACGACCTTAGTAGAGTAAGGTTACACGTTTTAGACATTTTAGGAATAACCAGTGTTAAAGAACTACAATTTTTTTTACTAATAGGTTACACTGCTTATTAAATTCTCTACTCGATTAGCTAGGATAAATACTCTATACCAGAATAAAAAAGTCATTAAAATGTAGGAGATGATTTTTATTTCGAGGGTGAAGTTTTAAACTACCATTAATTAAATAAATGATATTTTTCTTTTAGGTAACTTTAAAAAAGGAAGAAAATATTTAAAAGACAAGTAGTAGTACTTCCTACATTCCTAAATATAAAATTTTCATTATATGTTGTGAAAATTAAGATATTTTTCTAATTAAAATATCAATTTTATTTTTTTTAAGAGAAAAGCACTACTTATACCCATTAACTATCTTTGAAAAGCAAGTTATAACCCTTAATTTTTATAGGTGCCAAAATTGCACCTGATAATTTACGATGTGCTATTTCTAGACAAAATCGGCGGAATCCGGCGAGAGGAGGCGGCGCAACACATGTGCGGCGCATATGCACAAAAGTTCTGGGGGCAATTTTGTCCATTCAACTTTTTTAAGTAAAAGAAAAAAAAAGAAAAAATTCCTTCTTCTTCATCAAAACCCATTCTTCCAAAATCAACTTCAAAGCTTTTCATATCCATTAATGAAAGCAAAATCAACTTCAAAGCTTCATCTTCATCTTCTAAGCTTCAACCACCAATAAATCCTTCAAAAGAGCATTTAAATTCGTCAGATTTGTTTGATCTAATGGGTATACCCCGTGACCAAAAATTCGATTTCTGTAAAAAAAAAATTGGCTTGGGATTTCTGGGATTTTTTTTTGGCTTGGATTTTTGTATAGATTTCTGGAATTTTTTTTTTTTTTTTTAAATTCAACAAACTCACAAAGATCGGGTGATTCAAGAGCTCAGCATTCACAGCAAATCTCTCCATTTCTTCTCCGACGTATACCGGCAAGTGTCATTCCGGCACGCCACCGCGCCTTCCTCCTCCAAATCTAAAGGATTCCATCCGCTTGCTGTTTCTCGACGACATCGTTCTGGATTCCAATTGCAACAAACAGTACTGTGACGAATCCGCTTAATCGCCCGGAGCACCGCCACTCTGGTGGTTTCCGCCTCAACTGGGGTATCAGCTGCTGTTGATTTTTGCTTTTGCTTTTGCATGATTTTTTGATATATATGGAGCTCTTCTTGCTTTTGTATGACTTTTTGTGATTAATCTAACTAAAACTACCATCTTTGGGTAGGATTAGCTTAGATTTTTTATGGGTTTTTGGCATTTCGAATTTTTGGTCACGGGGTATACCCATTAGATCAAAAAAAATCTGACGAATTTAAATGCTATTTTGAAAGATTTATTGGTGGTTGAAGCTTAGAAGATGAAGATGAAGCTTTGAAGTTGATTTTGTTTCCATTAATGGATATGAAAAGCTTTGAAGTTGATTTTGGAAGAATGGGTTTTGATGAAGAAGAAGGAATTTTTCTTTTTTTTTTTCTTTTACTTAAAAAAGTTGAATGGACAAAATTGCCCCCGGAATTTTGTGCATGTGCGCTGCACGTGTGTTGCGCCGCCTCCTCTCGCCGGATTCCGCCGATTTTGTCTGAAATAGCACATCGTAAATTATCAGGTGCAATTTTGACACCTATAAAAATTAAGGGTCATAACTTGCTTTTTAAAGATACTTTAATGGGTATAAGTAGTGCTTTTCTCTTTTTTAAAATATGACTTGTATAACACGAATTATATTTAAGAAAGTAAAATTAATACTTTGATTATAAAAAAAATTAAATTTTCATAAAATATAATGAAAGTCTTGTATTTTGTATTTAGGTGGTGGTAGTTTCAATTATTATCTCTTTCTAATAATAATAGTAGTATTAAAAATGAAATATTAAACCGACTATGCTCTCCAGCTGTCTCGTCAAAGTCATCCCCAACTTCTCAACCGTACGCACACGCCACCATCCTTCTTCTTCTGTGATTTAACTTCCAAAACGATCGGTGATTTGAAATTAAAATTCCATAGTAAATCCCCAAAAAAAACCCGAGATTTTAGTAAGTATATGTCCACTTCACTCGTTCATTCAGTGACGCGTGTCCTTTGCCAGCTGTATTTCATAATGTAACTGCCTTTTAACCGGTAATACTTACCGTTTCCAACCGGTCATCCCTATCCTAATTCTAATTCCCCACTTTAAAATCCCTCCATCCCCTCTTCACTCTCTAATATAAGGCGAGGCTCCGCCTCTCCACTTAATTGTACAGTTTCAGAAATAAAAAAATAAAAAAAAGAACCTCCTTTTAATTTAATTTTCTTCTTCTAGGGTTTTCGAAAATTTTCTGAAATCTCATGGCGACTATATCGCAAAGGAAAGATACGGATCGGATCAAGGGTCCATGGAGTCCGGAAGAGGACGAACTATTACAAAGATTAGTTGAGAAGCAAGGGCCGAGGAATTGGTCTTTAATTAGCAAATCGATTCCTGGTCGATCCGGTAAGTCCTGCAGGCTCCGGTGGTGTAATCAACTCTCACCGCAAGTTGAGCATCGGACTTTTAGTCCGGAAGAGGATGAGACTATACTCCGGGCTCACGCTAAATTTGGTAACAAATGGGCTACTATAGCCCGGTTACTTTCGGGTCGGACCGATAACGCTATTAAGAATCATTGGAATTCAACTCTTAAGAGAAGGTGTTCATCTATGTCGGATGATTTCAATTTTGAAATCCATCAACAGCCTTTGAAAAGATCCAATAGTGTCGGGCCGGGTACAAATGTTTCTGGTTCCGGTTTGTTTTTTAATCCTAGTAGTCCCTCTGGTTCGGATTTAAGTGATTCAAGTCTTTCGGGTTTTGGATCCGCCGCCCACCAACTCTTCCGACCCGTTCCACTTTCTGGCGGGTTCTCCACTCCGGTTCAGCAGCAGATCGAAACTCCTCCTCCTTCCGCTCTTGACCCGCCTACGTCCCTGACCCTATCTTTACCCGGGTCTGCCTCTGGTAAAAAACCCGCTCCAAATAACGGTTCGGGTAATGAACCCACAGATGTTTCCAATCAGAGTCAGATAATAGTCCAAAACCGATTTCAACCGGATGCGGCTGCTGCCCCGATAGTAGTCCAAAACCGATTACAACCGGATGCGGCTGCTGCCCCGATAGCATCTACACCTTCACCTCCGCAAGCTCCGCCGGCACCGGCACCGCCTTTACAACCGCAGACAATATCATTGCCACCACCACCACCACCCGCACGGGTCCCACAAAGGGCTGCGGGATTCGGGTTTTCGATGCCAGCTGCTATGCCTACTACAACTGTGCAGGAAAAACAGTTCTTTAGCCAGGAATTTTTGGGGATTTTGCAAGATATGATAAGGAAAGAAGTCCGGAGTTACATGTCCGGAGTAGATCAAAATAATGGGCTGTGCTCTCCTACTGATGCGATCAGGAATGCTGTTGTGAAGCGTATTGGAATTAGCAAGCAAGGTTGATTGATTAAATTCAAATTGAAAGAGAAGGAAGAGGGGATTAAAAGTTTTTAATCTTTTTTTTAATGTTAGTTTGGATCCTCCACGGGTGGAATTAATTTCCATTTCGGTTCTATACAGAAATAATTTTGGAGGTTTAATCAGTAATGTACAGATTAGAGAGATGATGATGGGATGGAAGAAGAGAACAATTAAGGTTTTTAACCGTTTAAAAAAAAATATTATGGTTGAAAATGCCAAAAAAAAAAAATTCCAATCCAAATGAAAAAATAATTTGAAACTACCTATGCGTTATATTTATTGCTTCCTTTCTTTAAATTTGAAATTTTGGTTTCAATTTCAAGCTAAATTTTAGAATATTTAATGCTTCATTTTCATTACAAACTTGATCCAAACTAGTTTAACTTTTAAGTCCGACCAAATTCAAATGAAACTAATCCGCTTTGATAAAATTTAGAATCTATTCGAAGTCGAAGAAACGACATTTAAGAACACAAACTGATAGTCCTCTATGTTCTGGATGGTTTATTATTCGGTTTAATAATTGTGGATCTATGTATGAGCGTTGTTGAATAATGGTTTTTTCCATCTAAGTTAGATTTGGTTGTGACATGTTATAGAATGTGCAAAATATTTAAATAGTCGGTTATGAATTATTTGTGTTGTTGCTGGCAATCTCATCCGTTTTTTCTCATAAATGTCGTTTGACTTTTGAATTAGGACATGATTAAGTTTATTTTTCCAAAAGAAGGCGTGATTAAGATGAATCTAATGTTTAGTTACATTAGAAAATCTAGTACGTAAATGATTTATTTGTGGACTTTGCAAGATTTATTTGTGGAGTGACTTTAATTTAGGGAAAACATTGGGACAATAAGGAAAAACCGGAAAGAGAGAATTCACGGTTTGGTCAGTGGAGTATATCGTTATTTGGGATTTGCATGGGCTTGGCCCGTTTTTCCCAGATCAGTCATAATACTAAGACTGAAAAAGTGGACAAACATTTTTATGTCATAATCTAAGTCCCCACTTCAGTCCCGAGGGCCATAACGAAGTGGGACTTCCGTTATGGGTCGATGTAGCGATTTCCCCACGCTGCGAGTGCCACGTGGCCATAACTGAAGTCCCCACTTCCGTTATTGCCCTGAACTGAGCTGGGGACTTCCGTTATGGTCCCCGCCAAAAAATACCCTACTAAAACCCTAACTTTTGTCCCAGTGACTTTGAGGACGGAATTCCCACTTCCGTCCTCAACTTCCAGCCCAATTTGCAGCGATGTAGTCACTTCTCACTTTTGCTTTTTTGACCCAAAAAAAAATTTCGAACGGTTTTGGCAAATTCATGCGCATTTATGACCGATTTTCAGAGACTTGTCCAATAAAAAAAATAATTTTACAATTTCCAACCACATCTATAAAAAACCCCTCCAAACCTCTCCACTCCACAACATACAACCTTCTCAAACCCTTAAAAACCCTATCCTCCATATTACTAGCTTTGAAAATGAATAGCGAAATGAATCCCTACTCGGGAAGAGTATTTCGTATACCAATTTACAATTGCGGTCTGTAATCGACCGATGGAAAAATGGTAGTATTGTATTTTGTAATGAGTAATTTTTTTATTGTATGAAATGTGTTCACTATCTAACTCATAATTTTGGATGTGTAGCGTCTTCCCAAATAAGTACACAAGTTGGTTGGAGCAAACCGGTCTCGGGCTAGCAAATTCCGTCTATCCCAAGGGGACGCACCATGGGAATCAATGGTGCGTTTATGTAAACAAAATAGATGACACCTACTACCTGAGACGGAGGTTTGCAACAATTTTTGCGTGACAACAATCTTCGTCCCCACAAATAAAGTTCATTTTATACCATCACCCATGAATGTATTAGATATTTTTGTTAAGGGAGGGCCCTGGATAGGTTACTCGAAGGGGTGAATTATCGTATCCCCCTGACGGGGCATTTTTTCCCTAGCAGAGTTTTCGAATAGACATTTACAAAACATATTTGGGACTTTCAAAACCTAGACGCTTTTGTAATATTAAAATTTTTTGTATTAAAATCGCTCAATTTACATTTATGTGTTGTAATTTTGTTTCCGTGTACAGTGGATATGTCCGCAATACATGCAATGGCGTGTTAGAATGCAGCTTTGAATCCCTCAAGTACTACACATGCGCAACCTTCACTAGAATAAATTGACACCGCAAGTGACTAGAGACGAAGGTCGCGATCGCTACTATTTTTTTTGGGGTGGGATGAGTTTGTTGTGTTTTCTAGATTACACCCGGGTGACCATGTAAAAATTCATCCACTTTCTTACGATATCCTTGATTACAGGGTCGGGAATGATGATTTTTTTCGATTTATTACGCCAACTTTAATAATTTGTATTTGAAATGTAAGATGTTCGATGAAATTGAGACCGGGAAAAATCGAGAACATTCACAACAATTTTATAAATTCTAAACTATTACAATTCGGAGAATTTAAATACAATTACTCGTGGAGGGTGGGGGTGGTTGTCAAGATGTGCTAACATGGGGCAAGTCTTCCGTTGCTGGACCGACTCAGCATACAGTGGCCGCACTTCTTTTCCCCTTTCGAGTGCCCCCTGTTCTCTCGTGTCCATAGGCATTTGGTATCTCCGCCTCGAGGTCGACCCACTCGCGTAGCTTTCATGTTAGGTGGGTGATATGTCAAATCAAAAGGGGGGATCTCCAATGAACGGGATCGGGCACAGGATATAAAATAGACTTGTAAGTATTCCTATAATGTTCGAGAGAATAGACAGGGGTGGATGAATCGAGAAGCATCCCCGCATTATCGATTTGGACACTGCAATGACATGGGAGCATGGAATCGAATAAGCGACCCCACTTATCACAAACTACACCCACGAACCGATAAGTTGACCGTGTACGTTTTTCCACCTTGGCCGGGTCCTCTATGCTCTGGGACATGACCCTATAGATACCTCGTCCATGTGGTGTCGGTTTACAAGAAGAGTTGCTCGCCTTTTCTTCGTACGCGAAATACCGCTCCCATATCCTCTTAGGGGAAAGGCGTTTGACAACCATTTGCGTCTTGCTGTGTTTGTCAAAATAATGTACAAGTTTAAAAAATATCATCTCCACGAGCGCTTTCAAAGGCAGCGCTCTAGACTCGCTTTAGAACGCTATTAAGCGCCTCGACATGTTTGTAGTCATGCAACCGAAACGCATTCCCCCGTCGTATGCCGAGTCCACAACTCTTTGGGTTGTCTGCATTAACCCGGCTAAACGCATCCTCATCTTTTTTGTTTTATACTGTCTAGATAAAGATCGCACTTAACCTTTTTTCGGTTGGCTTGCAAAGAATCCACACATAATCTTTCAATTCTTTGTTTTTTGCATGAGTGTGGAAATTGGACTCAGAATGCCTAAGGCGATGATCGGTGCACCGCCTTTGGGGGTTGCCATCCGGGTGAGGGTTGCCACGGCACTAAGAATGCCGGCATGACGATCGCCGATAAGACACACTTGAAGGTCTTTGACAACATGTTCCCTCAAGTGACTAAGGAACCACGTCCCAAGTCAAAGATGATTCTCGAATCGACCAACGCAAAAGCAGGGGTAAAATCGGGTTGTTAGCATCCGGAGTGCTTGCAACCGTGAGAGTCCCTTTATAATTCCCCCTAAGGTGTGTCCCATCAATCGAAATTATGGGTCAGCACCACGGGTAACCGCCAACCAACGGTTGAAAAGTCCAGTAACAATGACTCGAACACCTTCGGCCCATTATCTGCTTTCTCGAGGGTGGTAGAGAAATTTGACTATCATACCCGGGTTTGAATCTTTTAATGCCCTGGATATAATGCGGCAAAGACTCGAAAAGTTGAATGCCAAGTACCAAAAAGTGTTTCTATAGCTGTTTCACGGGCATACCAAGCTTTTCTATAGTACAAGTCAAATTCATATCATCGGGTACAAGCAGCTTCTAATCAATTTAATGTATATTTCAGGGATCTCGCTCGAACAAGGTGTAGAATTTTTACCCCGATGTAGCTGGAGGACATGTTGCGTTTTTTTGTTCTGGGTCCATCAAGCAAAGCAGTGGCCCCCGGGTTAAGCTTTGTAACCTTCCACATTCCATCCACCCTCGCTATGATTTACGCGAACGTACTCAACCGCATCGGCAAGTTCGGTTGAATTTCTACAGCACTCGCTGAACCATTGTTTGTTGCTCCTCTCTCTTTTCCATTCCCTTAATGCCACCTTGTCATGCCACACGCTCACGACCCAACATCGCCTCGCGTTTATCCTTGAATTGCATCCCCAAGCAAATTTCTCGAATATCGATTCCATGTTTTAATTTTTTTGTCCACCGTATGTGATTCCGTGTATCGGGTTCCATGGAACCCATATCATTCCAACAGTAAAATTTGCATAGTTATCAGATCGATGGAACATTCCATTCTGGAATGGCCGCAGCAGAGTAGTAGGGAGTCTGCTCGTGCTCTGTGTCCCCTCTTCGACCATTAGTCCACCGGCTTTGTTGTCGATTTCGGGGTTGGCATCTTCCGCTACACCCTCGTGCGTCTTTCCTCGACCCCCGCTCGCCCTCGTGGTCTCCGCACTATCGCCGGCGAAGTCGCCTTCCGCTTCCGAACGCCGCCAATGTCTGGATATTGGACCCAAAGAATCCATGACCGAATTATCATTAGAGGGTTCGTAAGTAGACGGTGGGGGCATATTTGGTAATGGATTTGGCTCCGAAAAATATGGTTGCGGAACAAAATATGGCTCCGGTGCAAAATGTGTTGTCGGTATTACAAAGCTATCTGAATGTCTCTCGCACGAGTTCGAACAGGGGCACCAACATGAATCCCTCGAGTTTGAAATCCGCTTTGATTCCCCACAAACTCTCTAAACCTTCTTCCTCATTAAGGTTTACAACATCGTACGCCACCATGTTGAACGTCGGCATGAAGAATGGACGGATCATTATTAGCCGAACATTGACAAGATAAAGCTCGACTCTTTCGCGCGACATATTCTATGGCAAAGTTGTCTGAATGAAATCCTTTGTATAACTTCAAAACTTTTTTCGCAAGGGTCGGCGAAACGGGGGTAACCCCCATATTCGTAAACTATATTGTGGTCGAAATGTAAATACAATCTCATTGGACATTCGAGTGCCATTTTAAAGCAAAACGAAATAATATAGAGAATAATATGGAAAATGGGGTTTGGAGTATGAAGAATGGATGGGAGGGTATTAAATTTTATAGAGAATTTTGCAGCAAAAGGGCAAAACCACTGCCGGTTGATAACGGAAGTGGGACTTCCGTTATGGCTCCAAGACGGAAGTCCCACTTCCGTTATCAACCGGGACATGATTTTTCCCAAAAATTGTACTTTTGGTCCCCCGCGCAATTTGAGGACGGAATTGCCACTTCCGTCCTCAAATTGCAGGCTATTGTCACTTCTCACTTTTGCTTTATTGAATGAAAATGCCAAACGGTTTATTGCAGCTTTGGTTCAGACATCGACCAATTTTAGGAGACCTGACCAATTTCATAATAAATCGTTAACTAACACCTCAAAAACCTCTCCCCTTGTCCTACTAATTATTTCCATACGTGTCAATATTACAATAATAATTATTTTGAATTATTTTTTAAATCTTGCTCATTTCGGAACTTTCAAAAATAAAATAACTGACAATTCCATTAACTTCATACAAATAAAATTACATCGAACATTAAAAAATACAAAGTTCCGGTTAGTCAAACCCTAAATATTTCGAAACTTAGCCTCAATAATTTTCCAAGTCGTACTGTTGCTTGACGATGCATCGTACATCGTGTATTCAGGGGGAGCCTCCAAAGTTACCTCTTCAGGAGATGTTGAACATTGTCCAGCTTCGTCCACAAATCCTCTTCCTTCGTACCCAAAAATATGGCAGAGAAGGATAAAGAAAACTTCGCCACTTCTTCTATACCGCTTAGCCCTTGGATTAGCCTAAATTAGAGTTATACAAAAATAAACATTTAGTTATGAAAATATGCAGCTAATACAGTGTATTATCATTACATGCAACTTACCGCAACGTATTCCGCCCACTCGGGCCTCAAACGACCGTCCCAAGTCAACAATGTTCGTCCTTCCGTCGTACTTGAACCATGATTTGTGGGTGAGCGCTTCGAAATCCCAAAACCGCCTACGCAGTTTTGCTAGGACTGCGTCGATCATCGCAACTGTGAATTGTCCGCCGGTCACAGAATTAATTCCGTAAACAATTTCATTGTAGCAATCAGACCAACGTTTTTCTCTGGGGTAACCCTGCATACTGAAATCATAACAAATTTCTATTAAAACCTCCTCGTATTCGACTGGCCATTCTCTAGTAAAATCAACATCCCTGTATTTTTGACGCATTTCTTTTTGCATAAATTTGGGAAAGTTGGCCATTAATTCTGATATGGTTTTTTTTAAAAAAAAATTAAAATTTCAAAGCTAGTAATACGGAGGATAGGGTTTTTAAGGGTTTGAGAAGGTTTGAGATTTGTGGAGAGGTTTGGAGGGCTATTTATAGATGTGGTGAGAATTTGGACAAGTCTCCGAAAACCGGTCATAAATGCGCACGGAATTCACAAAACCGTTCAGACATATTTTTTGAGTATTTTAAAGCAAAAATGAGAAGTGACTACACGCTGCAAATTTGCTGCAAGTTGAGGACGGAAGTGGCAATTCCGTCCTCAAAGTCACGGACAAAAGTTAGGGTAATAGTAGGGTTTTTTGGCAGGACCATAACGGAAGTCGGACTTCCGTTATGAACTGCCAGTGTGTTTGCCCAAAACACTTGGTTTTTTTTCCAGAGTTTTTATTTCAGAGGTGTTTGTATTATATATAAATAATATTTGCAAAACACAATACGTACTAAAAAATGAGAAATAAAATAAATAAATTGTATATTAATAAAAAACAAGCAACAGAATTATCGTAATAATATTTTACAACGGAAAATAAATAACATTCTACGTAACTACAATGAACGAAATGTAAACAACGTAAATGAAACCCTATCTACGGCGACGAAGGTGTGTAAGGAACGGTGTGTTTCGGGGCCTGGTCGCAGGAAGTAAAGGCCGCCATCTCTCACCCGCACGGGCGCTACCAAAATTGGTTGAGATGACTGCGCGCCTTCGTGGTCGATAAATATCCGCTCCTCGGGGTTTATCGGCAACTGAGTCTCGCTGCCGCGGTCGCTGATGTGCAGCCGCATCTGAAGGCGTCCCCTCCCGAGTAGAAGCCCGGCTGTGCAGATGTAGACGGCCCGGCACCAGGATCCCCACCCGTCTGAAAACTCGGTGATAAAGTACCGGGTGATGCAAATTGGTACTCAAAAGGGGTGGGTACGTCGACCTGACTGGGAAACTGTGTATGTGCCGGGATCAGTGCTGGGATCTGGCGCCGTGCAGCCTGGCCCGGTGGCTCGCCGCGCTGTCAGTAGTCGCTCGCCGCCAAGTCCTCCCGCGCAAGCATCCCGTTGCCTCCGCGTACCTTGCCTTCCTCTTTGAGACCGGGCCTCGAACGGGTTCTCTCGGTTGCGCCACCGGCTCCAAAACCGCCGACTCGCCACATCCGCAGCCTCTCGATCTCGCAGTGTCGTGACTTCCCTGCCGCCACGAACGCCTCTTTGATTGTCTTTGAAGCCCGGGAGACTAGGGACCTATAGTGGCCGATTGAGTTGGAAGCCGCTTATCGAGCTCCGTTAGTATCGAGCCTGTTCGCATCCGCCCTCGCAACATCAATTCTCGTGTCGAGATATTATAAACAAGGAAAAGCAATGTACACAAACAAAAATACAAAACTTACAATAATGTCCTCAGAAGGCGCGATGGGTTGAATGCCCATCGGGAGTGGACCGGCATCCTTGTTGCGTGGGTTTGTAAGGAGGTGCACGGTAATGAGATTGTACCAATCCATGTACTCACGGGTTGGTAAGATCACATTACCGTGGACCGGGACAACAGTAGCTGTGCAATCTCGCTCGGTCATCCCACATGGCTATGTAGTCTTCGTGCTTCTTCGCCCACTTCATATTCGGCCCCGCCATGCGGGTGTGGACGTCTACGCCTCTGCCGTACTCCTCCGCCACCGATGGGGCTGGTATCACTCGCTGGAACCCGAATTGCCTAGCAACCCTGGGTCCCAGCATGTGAAACTCAACCAACTCGAAACACACGAGTGGCGTACGGGCCCGACAGGTGGATAGGAATCCGTCATCGCGTGAGACCCGAACGGCAATAACCCAGTCGGGGTACGGCCTCCACATGAACTGTAAAAAAAAAATTGTACATTAGCAGGAATTTATTGCGCAAATAAAAACAAACACACGAAAAATACGATAAACCTTACCCCCGAGCGTCCCGTCGATCGGTCAAGTTCGGGTCGCGAAACACCGTCACCGAGATTTCGTGCGTTCTTGAAACTCCGGGCGGTGTTCCAACGCGCCCCAGTACGCTCGGCCGTCCCGCGGAGGTTCATTCATAATCACTCCCTGTCACGGCTCGAGAAATGAAATGCGCTCCCACGCCCACAATCGGTACAAACAAACACACATTAATCATCAATTATTTGAAAATTAGCAGGGTAAACAATAAAAAATATTCATTGACAATTACACAAACTCGGATCAACAGCAATGACCGGCCTATGTCCTTAGAGTCGACCAGTGCAGAGATGCACATGTGGCAGTATAGGTAGAGACAGACGGCGCCGCCCTGTGAATGCTGGGTCAGCGGCGAGGTCCCCGTCGCCGATGAGCAAGAGATAGCGCATGTTCCTCGCGACCCTGGGACTTATCCGGGAAGAGGAAAGCTGCCATGCACAGGGAAAATCGGGGCCCGGGCCCGCTGGGTCAACCGCGAGGTGCGTGGCATCCCTCGGCTAGGGGGCTCGAAATGCGGGCGTACACCTCGCAAGCGTCGAGGGCGTTGCCCTTAATGGACTCGGTGGGGGCGAAACCCTAGGATATGGTCCACACGCTCAATCCACCGACCCTGGACATGTTGTAGTCCCTCGCCCCACGTCACCACGTGGCCCCCTGCAAGGGCGATCCCTGAGAGGCGACCCTACGCCCTCTAGGGGTGATGGTGACCTCACCGCGCAGATGGAATGAGTGCGTCTCGGGCCGCCACCGCTCTACTAATGCGGTGATCGCTGCGTGGTCTATCTTAATCTTACCTATCCGACAACAACCCCCGAAACCAAAATTGTCAATGAGATCTAGCACTCTCTCGGTTGCCCTCGCGTTGGTATGCGGCCAAAAAATGCCCGTCATTGCTAATGACCTTCAAACCCTTGTCTAGACTACATCCCCGCCCCAAATCCTAAGTGCTTTATGTGACGTGTGCTTTGTTCAACACACTGGGATCGTACTGGACCGGGCATAAGCGTGGGCAGAAAAGCCATCTCAGTAAATAAAAATCGTGCGATTTTTTGTCAATAATAAGCACGACTTATTCTCAAAACTTGCAATTAAAATACGTAAGGATATCAAATTCACATAATTGCAATTCAAGTCCATAAGAATATCAAATTCACATAATCGCAACTACAATGCAATGCATAAGGATATCAAATTCACAAAATTGCAATTCTAGTCCATAAGAATATCAAATTCTCATTATGCACTTACAATACATAAGGATATCACATTCACATAATTGCAATTCAAGTCCATAAGAATATCAAATTCACATAATTGCAACTACAATGCATAAGGATATCAAATTCACAAAATTGCACTTTTAGTCCATACGAATTTCATATTCACATAATTGCAATTACAATACATAAGGATATCACATTCACAAAATTGCAATTTTAGTCCATAATAATTTCAAATTCACAAAATATACATACATATACAATTCGCAACAAAACATAAATATCAAAACTATACATACAAAATACATTATTGAAAAAAAGTACACTTAAATAAAATACACTTAAATAAAATTAAAAAAAAATATATACCTCCAAATTAAAAATTTGGGAGAGAGAGATATTGGTGGTGGGGAGAGTGAGAGTGACGGTGGGAGGGAGGACCTGGGCACGTGGCGAGCGGAGGCGGCGGCAAGATGGGAGGAGGCATGGGCAGCAGTGGAGTGGAGTGGGTGGTTTTTTTTGGAATATTACTCTTGCAAATCGCGGTGGGGGGAAGAAGAAGGGGTTTTTTTTTAAAACTCGGGAGACCATAACTGAAGTCCCACTTCCGCTCAGGGGCAATAACTGAAGTGGGACTTCAGTTATGGCCACGCGTGCATCGCAGCGTGTGAAATCGCCACATCGACCATAACGGAAGTCCCACTCAGTTATGGCCCGGACTGAAGTGGGACTTCCGTTATGGACAAAAATGTTTGTCCCACTTTTCCGGGTGCCATGTTATGACTGATCTGGGAAAAACGGGCCAAGCCCATGCAAATCCCCTCGTTATTTCGGGTACACTGAAGGGAACCCAAACCAACCTCAAGGCCCAGAAGTTTAACTGCTTGGGACAATATCAGCCGTCCACCCAGCAAATTCGCTGAAGGCCCCTTTCAACTTTTGGACATACTACTACTAATTGTTCACCACGTCTAGCTTTTATTTCGTACATGTAGGGCGAAATTTCAGCCGTTGGATTAAAATTTTGACGGCTGAGATTGATTTGAAAAATGAACACTTATTCTGATTTTCAGAACACCTGTTCAGAATAGGTGTTTTTAACTTGAGAACAAGGTAAAAAAACTGTTCCGCATGTGCAGAAAAAAAGGGTATTCCGCATATGAACCGGACTGCTAATTTTGAGCCAAACGGGAAATACATTTTCTGGAGGAAAAATAGTCTTCCCCAAGATTCATTTATGTAACACTCTTAATTATTATTATTCTTTTTTTTTTTTGTGAAATAGAATTTGTATTAATCACCAATGTCAGAAAAAATGTACAAAAGGTCACACCTTAAGGACCAGAGTTCTTTTAGCTACTACATTAGCTTTATCTATTTCTTGTACAACCCGTGACACTCTTAATTATAATATTTAATATTTAGGGTTTATTTTTACCCAAAATAATAATTCAGAATAAATGATAAACCCTAAACAATTATGTTAAAATTATCTGCGGCCTCTCTGAGCTCTGATCCAAGTGCACAGGAAATAAGGGGTCGCTCAATCCTTGTGAGACTGACCCTACAACCCTTTCATATGAATTGAGCAAAACCCCACATATACAGATAGACCCTCCCCAATTAATATGAGAAGGTTGTGAGGCTAGTCCCACAAGACGTTCTAGTATTGAATTTTCTAGGAAATATAAAGCAGTACGATGAGCACAGAACTATATAAGCAACACAAACAGACTTCATTAGCTGCTGAAACTTGAGACAGGAAGTTGCATGATAGGCATCCTATTTCTCAAAGTTCCATTTTCAATATCAAAATGAAGAAATCAGCCTTCGTCATCAACAAACAAGTCGAAAAATAAGTAAATAAGGGCCTTTAAAGGAAAGAAAACAGCATAATGGCCCTAAAATCTTCATCCCAAATTTGTCCTTCACTAGCTCTATGTACACAAATCTTGCGAAAATTTCGACTCACTTTTGTTTCTTCAGAGTTGCATCAAAAACATCTTCCGTTCGATGATCAGAGTTAAAGAAGCTACTTTGGTTCTTCTGCAGGAATCTGCAACATGAGAAACTCTTTTTATTACCATATTTTGTACACAAATCATCAAAACTATACATTTTTATGTATATAATTACAACATAAGTGTACTTATCAAAAAAAGAAAAATTACAACATAAGTTCAGTAACTAATTACATAGCGCATCCCCTAGACAAAAACAAAAAAATGCCATAAATAACCTAGAAATTACAAGGGTATCCGTCTAGTACAGTCTCCCAAGGTTAGTGCGTATTAACCTAGGATTTCTTGAAGTAATCCAGATCCTATAACACTTTACCTACCCGTTCATCCAAATGGTTTATGGAAGAGGAACTGGGGGCCAAAAGTGTCCCTAGTAAATTGCATTTCAATACAGTAACTATAGTGATAATGGTAGTTCTACTCTTCTGTCATACATATGTATGAAAAGTCGAAGATTTAAACATGTCTCAGTAATAAGAAAAATAAAGTAGTCAAAAGAGATTATACTTGAGAAATTCCACCAAGTTCTGCTGAACTTCCAACAGCGTCTTCTCTTCAATATTTGCATAATATAATATCTCCGGCAATTTAACTACGGAAGAAAACAAAAAGAATAATTGAGGAACTGAAAGAATCGTATGCACCCCAAGTGAGGAGTTTAATCAGATCTACTGATACAAAGTTTTCTAGAAGTTCAGGAAATCAGAATTTCATAAGCTAACAAGCACTAGTAGTAGATATCCAGATATGAAATTATCGCTACAAGGGAGAAAAGGGAAGAGATACATCCCATTGCTTCTATGGTTTGCCTCATTTTCTTCCATATGCGTATATATTCCATTTAAACTAAATAACGTATTAAGTCTACAGATTATTTACACGTAATTACTAACATGTAACCGTGTATTCCGGAAATCCTTTTGGCAGCTAAAATTTCCAAAACCAGAAGAAACTTCAGAAAGTAACAAGTTAAGGAATTTCCCGAACAAGAAATACAAGCATACCAAAAAGCCTTAACAAATGTTCAGCCCCGTATATAGCTGAAGGGGCGACATTATCAGAAATTGTTTCTTCATATTGCTGACGCTCATTCTTGTATAGAAGCATCGCTGGCAATGCTTTATCAAAGTAGCAACGCAACCCATTTAGAATATCTCCAACAGAATCAATGATCCTGCATCCATAAAATACTTCATTAGATAGTTAACAGCAATAGACATAACATTCTGAAAATCCACGAAAAAAGGATTTCCAAGTCACTGAACAGTGTGCAAAGGAAAATTTCCAACCCCGAGAACGTTTCATAATCTATTCACTAAATGTTGCTTTAGAAGTTTCATTATAAGGCTATTCATCCGACAAGGAAACTCACTCTTTTCCTAAATTTTGTATCAATTATCAATAATAATCTTGTGTTACTGTTTTCAACACCATGGTTATTGTACCAGAGATTTCCTCTATGGGTTAGTTGTAGAAGTGCTGAGACATCCTCCTTACATGATTTTTCTAAAGTAACAAGATTTTTGGTTCAGAAAGACCTACAAGGAAGGCAAAATTTCCTTCGTTGGCTTAGTCACCATGTTCCATATGACAATGAAGAAGAATGTCCATATTAGAAAACATCACTGAGGACATTAGAATGCTCTATGTATCACTTTCATCATGGCAGAATAAACATTTCATAATGCATGATTTTGCCAACTTAGAGGCAGTTTAGCAGTCTTGCATCCGGTTTCAAGGAGCTACATTGAAAATTCATATATACGATCAGTAATTTTCTGCCATATAAAAAAGTCGGAATATTGCATACATGAGTAATTCAAATTTCCATTACCTTCAGTTCACTTGAGACCCTCAAGTAAAATGTTACTAACTCCAAATTTCCAATTTAGGAAAAATTAGAGATGAACATTCTAGGTCATCTAATTTGACTGTAAACTGAGAAGCTGAAGAGAAAATGTGTATAGACTTACAGCCCATCTTTTGAAAGCCGATAATCATGATACTTGCTCAAAATTTCTTCCACATTTGGGGAACGCGGAAGTTTGACAAGCTGCAAAAGAGATGAAACCAGTAAGGGAAGCTTCAAAATTAAGCTTAATTTTTGAGCTATTGTCCAACAGCACTTGAGCATGCAATGAAATTGAGTAAAGCAATGAGGTGTAGCAGAAGGATATTTCAACATAAAATATTATTATGCACATCCATCAGGCAAGAAACTAGCACAAGGTTCTGCATCTTCTGGACTAGTTTTCTATTAGAAGTGATACACTCTCCTTACGCCTTTATAATATAGTCTTTGGCTAAAACACACCATACAATTAACTCACTAACTACAACAACATAAGCAGAGCACACCTCAAGAAACTGCTTCAGGAGATAAAAAAACTATTACAGAAAAGTTAATGTTGTCATGTATAAGAAAGTCGAACCAATTTGTATACCCTTGTTTACATAGTTTTGACAATGTGGAATTCTATTTGACCACCAAATCTTACTTAGGGAAACAATATTATTGATATTAACAAGCTATTCTACAAAATGAAATATCATCACATAAATCATGACAAAAATTCAGCGTGACAGCAGAAAGATGAAGGTCAAATATGAAACGGTTCCTTATTATTTTCTTTTAGAAATAAAATTCAATTTGCTCAACTGGGTGGGTTAAAATGCAAGTGGTTAAGGGTTAAAAGAATTTGAGCAGGAAGGCATTATGCAAAAGGATTTAAGAATCAAGCGATTATCATGTCTTCATCACTTACCTTGCCCAAATGCGTTGTAGATTCACAATCATCAATTAGCTGAATCTTCAATGATTGTGGAATATGGATATTGACACGATTTTCAATCAGAAGTGTACATTTCTCCTAAGAAAGCAAAAAACAATAAACTCAACCAGTCTCCAATGATAACGCAACCATTGTAGATATTACATATAAAACAATAAAACGAGGTTTGAATCAATGTAGCACCTGAAAGCAGCAATGATAGTTAAACTTGCTTCTACGCACACGATTAAGAAGACTGGTCAATGATTTATTGAAGGAATAAAATAGCTAAGACTTCATTACCGGTTTATCAAATGACGCTTTTCATATAGGTGCAAGTGCAATATAGAAAATAGAAGTTTCTTCTGACTATTGTCTAAAAAGATGGCTTGCAATAAGAAGCAGTAACTATTATACATATAAGCAGTGTTCTATAACTCTGTAGAGGAAGTATGAGATCTCTGATAGAGAGAATTCCAAGGTTCATAACTGGGATTTACTGTCCTGGGAAACACGCTGTTTATCTTAATTTTCTTATCCAGATCTAGAAAGTTCGGAATCTTTGAGTTATAACCAGTACTCGGGCTTCTCATCGTGATGGTAGGAATATAACTACTACTCGTAAGAAGGGAAAAACAAATGCTCTCTCTATGAAATGAGAAATAAGAATCGAGAGGGAAATAACTCTTTTACAGTCTGTCTAAAAAAACAGGGAAGGAAGACACGTAACCACGTGTAGCGCCTGAGAGAGTTGGGCGGCGTCTGTGTCTGCTTGTGTATGAATTTTTTTCCCTTTGGGTGGAGGAGGGGAAGAGAAAGAGAGATAAGCATAATAACACAGACCTAAAGCAAAGTGTTGTCTAAGGATTAACGTGTACCTTTTGAGTTGAGTCAGTCTTTCGCTTCCGACCTTTTGACCCTGCAACAACAAACCATTCCAAGATTAATGTTTTACATAGTAGCCAAAATATGTTAAAAAAGAAACTATTAAAGATGCAGCAAATTTAATGCAAATCAGAAAAAGAAAAAATAAACATGGCCTGGCAGCCTCCCAATGTTACCCGGTTAGAAGCAGTGTGATCAATAGCAGCGGAGCGGCCCCCTACTGCTACAGAGATCCTCATAGCACAGCAGATCACCGGAGCACAGGTAGCAGCCACAATCGCCTATAGCAGGCCTAGGGCGCCACAATTAGGTTATGGGTTAAAACCCCATTTTTACACTCAATAAGAGTCTAAATTTTTAATTGGATTGATAGACACTTCTCTCTTTTATTCTACCTTTCTTCTCTGTCCAACGCTCAGCCCCACCTGCCGGCTAAGCGCAGCTATTCGGGATTTGATAACACTGTTTAGAGGAGGGATAATACTAACTATAGGTCTCCTAGGCTAATAGAAAATTACATGCTAGCAACTTGGACAGGGAAATCAAATTCAGAATTCCACATGTACTTCTCAGGATCACTATGTACCAAAAAAGTTTAATATATCTTCACCTTCCTCCTCAAGCACATTAGTGAATGTATTACCTAGACAATAAATCTATCCTCTAACTTAACTCCAGCCAGGATATTTTAGCTAAAACGTTTTTTCTGCTCAAAAGGAAAATAAAAGAAATGTATGCTGATTATTCGCCATCAGAATCATTTCTAAAGCCAGGCATCTCCTTACGACAATGACAATTATAACGACAATGAAGAAAAAGGAGAAGATCACAGCGTTGATCGCGATGATGGATGAAAACAGGTGAAAGACAGATAATTTAATAGAAGTAAGACGACATAAGCAAAAAATAAAACTGATCTACCAGTTGAGCTTTTTGGTTTAATCTGCCAGGGGCGTCCATTTGTTGAATATACATCCATTTCTTGCTTCCTTTTTAGTTCCTGCTGTTTTTGGACGTTCTCCTCAGTGTGTTTCAACAGGCGATCACAGCCTACCCATTCATCCCAGCTGACAAAAGAAAATAAATGCCGGTTACACTGTCAAACAATATGCAATCATCCTATGGTATATATATATCAGTGCACCGAGAATACTTCTATTTATAAGGTATAAAATTCCATAAATGTCCCTATCACTGAGCGAGAGGCTAATAAGTATTTTCAGATCACATGCATCAAAAGGGTAACCTCACAATTGCACAATACATGATTTTGAAGAAATAGCTTTGCGAAAGGAAAATGCATTTGGCTTTGAGGAACACATATCACAGTCCCAACATTGCAAAAGAAAATAGGTAATACCAGAAAAATATCCACACACGCCCCCACCCCAAATAGCGACGACAAAATGAAGATTCCTTTAAGCGACAAACCATTAGCCTTTAAGATCACGGAATCAGGATCCAACTAAAAGTTGACTAACCTTTTCTTCCATCCCTGCAGAAATAAAACAAGAAAACAAATGTTGTCAATATCATTGGTATTAGTGAGACACATGCAAATTTATCGAAGGCAAGAAAAGTCACTACAACAAAAATAAGAGGAAAATGCGAATGTCAGCATATAGAGGAACAGCACTTACGAGATAGTGAACAAAATATCTCCATTTATTCATCTGAAAGTCGATTTTTTGCACCTTGTACCAGAAAATACATAAGAATATAAGTTGTCAAATTGACAAGAATAATCAATCAGATACAAACAAGAAAAAATAGTAACTTGATAAAAAAAAATATCATTCCAGATCTTCTAAAGTTAAAGTTCCTCTTAAACGAGCCGTGACCTGACAGCACGAGTTCTTGATAACAGAAAAAGACCAATAGCAATCAATGGCAAAAGCCGGTGGCCGCCAAAATTCATATATCTATCTTTTCCTCAACTCCCCAGCCAGATATACATGTATACGTTGCCAACTTTGCTCTTTTCAAAACTTTGCCAACTACATTTTCAATAGGGAAATGCTTTGTAGCTCAAAGGAATTGACCATAAAATTCCATTGACCCCTGCATTGGCGGACCTAGGGTGGGGCACTTTTCCCCAAATTTTTTTTAAAAATTTTAAATTTTTGCTTTGTTTCTTTAACACCCTGTGCCGTGGGCACTTTTTAGTATACTAATTTTGAGTCAATTTTCGATTTGAAATTAGATTTTGTGGTTCGTGGATTACAGGAATAACACCACTTATATCTTAACAAGTTTGGTTAAAATTTTAACAAGCTTAAATGTGTAATAGGAGTATGATGTTTATTTTAAAAAAAATTAACAAACTTAAGTGTAAAAATTTGAAATCTTGTGAAATTTTTACTATATGGTGATTATCAAAGATATTGGTGATGACTTGTTTTTTATTCTTGTTGATGAATCCCGTGATATATCAATGAAGAAACAAATGATGGTATTTCGTTATGTGAAGAATGGGCAGATATTGAGCATTTTGTTGGTGTCAGTCATGTATAAGTACTATTGAGAATGATGTAATTATAGAATATTATCAAAGGATGAAAACGCATATATGCTTTTATAAATTTGTTTTGTCAATGTTGATTGTGCCCCTCCTGCCTTTAAAGTCTGCGTCCGCCACTGACCCCTGTGTTTTTAGAAAAGATTTCACAGTATTTGATAAATTTACGCTATAATTAACTATAAATAGTCTTTACCCCACGTTTTTAGAAAGGATTTAAAGGTATTTTACACATTTATCCAAATTATAGCCAATTATTAGAGTCATTGGACACTAAATATTACTTAGTTGGAACCTTTTAATTAGTAGTGCTCTATACCAAATTAGATTTCCACTTCCCTATTCACATTCGATTACGGAGAATGAATAAATAAAAAAACTAGATATTCAATTTAAAACAGGGAGAATATATGATTCAATTTCACTTCAAATTCCTATTAGTACACTTTCCTAAATCATCAAGAAAATCAGTCTCGAAGAAACAGAACAATTTGCAAGTACCAAAAATCGATATTTACACAAAAATTGGCAGTTAATTTGGATAGAAAAAGGGTGATTAGTGAATAACCTTGGCTGCATAGAGTTGTTGGCAATGAAAAGCGAGGACCTTTTCTCCTTCTTGAAAACGGCTGGAATCAACATCCTCCTCCTCCTCTTTGTTGCTGCTGTCTTCTTCATCAATGGCTATTGTATCGGTTTCCGTGGTGGTGGTGGTGGTGGTGTCCGATACAGTTATAAATTCATCAGAATTTGCAGTTTTTGAGCTTCCCATGATGATCGACAGTAGTAATAATTTCTTAGTCAAATCAAATAATCTTCAAGACTTTTCACAACAGCGACAAATTACGTAGATGATCGGACATATGTAGAACTGCGGCGTGACTTCGGCGAAGGGGAAATAGTTGGGGATGTCGCAAAAGAGGATGGTAACCGCTTACACTAGGCACAGCTATAGTGTCAGTAAAAGGAGCACTTTTTTTTTTTTTTTTTGAAGTGTTGCATTTTTTTTGGATAGACATGTAACAAGTGTTTTTTACTTATTAACACATATATTAATACTGTAATAAGTGTTTTTATCATTATAAACACTTTTAGTTAGACATGTAACACATGTTTTATTTAATAGATATCAGAAAAATTGCAACAGTTGTTTCTGTAAAAAAAAATCTTGGACAGGTAAATTTTTTTATTCATTAATTATAAACTTAATTGAGAAATCAGCCTGTTTAGTCCCCCAGAAATTTTCAATTAGCCTGTATATTCCCCAATGTTTAATTTCAGCCTAGTTAGTCTCCCAGGAATTTTCGTTCAGCTTGTAAAGTCCCTTACCTAGTCCCAGATTTTTTGTATTTTGTAAATTTTATAGATTGAAACTGACCATTATTCCCCCGCTCATTAAGCACGGGGATGACATGAATTTGGGGTTGCCCTGATTCCGCCGCAGAAGAGGCGGTGGAACCTCAATATGCAACCTGTAAATAGATAAGGGACTTTACAGGCTGAAATTAAATAGGTAAGGGACTTTTCAGGTTGAACGAAAATTTCTGGGGAACTTTACAAGCTGAAATTAAACATTGGGGACTTTACAGGCTGATTCCCAACTTAATTTTAACCGTTATGTATCATAGTCGGACTCGGTTACACTGTTATATATTACAAAACACCGTTTTTGGTTTTAAACGAGCTTCCAACTCCTAATCTAATCTTCGAAAATTATAAGTTGTTTTTATTAATTTTGAAAGTTGTGATTAGTTTAGAGAATTAATCACCGATAATGAAAAACTAAAGTGATTATTAACTCAAAGTCATATGTTAATTTAATTTTATATATTTTAACTTTCTTAATTAGTTAAAAAAAATTATTGGTTCAAACAATTTATTATCTATTAAATTAATAAAAAAATTAAATAATTATCAACTAAAACTCAAAGAAAATTAGATATACGAGTCGACTTGAATTATAGTTGATCGATTAAATTTTAAAAAAAATAGTTTGAAATTTTGAGTTTTACCGATTGGATTATTCTTGTCTTCTCGTTGAGAAGTTTTATCTTGTAGGTGATTAAGTTTAAAACTTACCTTCAAACTTGTCGTAGGGTTTGTATTGTATTTATTAACATGTAAGCTTATTGTAGGGTGTGTGTTGTATTCATTAATTTTAAACTTACTCACCTACCAAAATAAAATTTCTTCTTCTGATTCCTTTCTCTCGGTTTTCAATCAAGACTCAACATAATAACATATGAGCACTCAAAATGATAACCATCATTTAAGTTAATTTTGCTAATCTCCCAATAATCTTTTTTTTTCTCCTCCCTAAATATAAAAGACACCAAGGCCGAACTCTGGGCCGATCTTTAAACTTCTCTCTCGAATAGGCTGTCTTCGGCTCGCATGGATTACTAGAACCCACTGAGAAAATTCTCTTGTCTCCGGATTGGACACCGAGAGTCTCTATTTTAAATTGGGCCGATTTTTAGGTGTTTGGATACTGAAAACTGACTTGCAATGTTGATGTTTGCCCATACTTATAAGGTCCTCCACACTTCTTATTCTAGCCATGTGGGATGAAATAACTACCACACTTCCAAACTAGTGGCCAGGTTGGGCCTCACACCGTAGTGAGCCCAGTTGCCACTGAGTCCGAAACATTTGGGGCCGCCTTACACAACTACACCTTAAGAATTACATACACACTTAGATCGAACTCTGATACCATTTGTTATTTCTGGGCATAATTCACACCCTAAAAATCTAGATTAAAAATAAATAGACACTTGTTATTTGGTTGTTGATAGTACAAAAAACGAGACACAAGATATGACAGAATATGTGAATTGATTCAAGTGTGGTCACTTTATGGGAAGCTAGTTCACGCATTCGACTAGAGAGATGATTCACAGGATTGGCAGAGAAATCCAGTTGGCAATAGACTGATTGATCCACTAAGAGTAAGAGTTGCGGATACGCAATATCAAATATATATCCATTCAGGCGGTCCTCTCAAGTAAGCTTTCCCTCTCGACATCGTCTGCTTGTTATACCGCTCTTGCCTTCCCATGACTAAAACAACCTACAAAAGAAAATCTCTTTTTACTGGTTAAAGGGCACGGCCTACGCTCGCTTGTTCTTGCGCGAGAATATCCAACTTTTTGGTCAGCGGCTATCTGGACCACTATACCTTCTCTGTTGCAAGCAACCTCTCTTATCAAGAGTAGGCTTTGGCGACACACTCCTTATATTATTTTCAAAATTTCATAATATTCTGAATTTTGTCCTTGAATTCGTGTTTGTGAAAACGGGGGTTTTTCTTTTTTTAATCAATCTGGTCCCCTGTTGCGAGGTCTGCGTTGATGTAGGTTTGACATGGTTATACTGTTATTGATGTTGCTCACTACTGTTTTAGCAGATTTTTCTTCGTACTAGTTGATATAATAACTTCGTTTCATAATATATATTGTTTATGATATTTAACAAAAAAAATAAAAAATTAATTATTAGAATTGGTCAACTAGTAAAAGGTAAAAAGTGGAGACATTTGATTCTGGTTTCTGCACATCCAAAGATCCATCGGAATGCCCAACTAAAAGAATTTCCAATTAGTGTAGTAAAAAATGGCCCGCAAAAACAAGAAGCTATAGTAAAGAGAGAACAAATCCAGCTTATGAAATTGCATCAAAAAAAAATCCAGCTTATGAAGACAGAGATAAAGTTAAAGACAGAGATAAAGTTAAAAACAGAGAGAGAACAACACTACACAAGACAAACAGCACAAACATCTTCTCTCAATCACCATCTTTCCAGCCAAAAGATTGAACAAACGAAACGCCAGAAAGGCCATTGCAACGATTCCCCCTAGATCAACCATTGTTGTCTCACCAAAAAACTTCTCCATTTCCACACTCTTTGTTCCCAACCCCAAAATAACTTCTTTAGTTTCCTCTATATATCTCTACCTGCCTTCACTTCCTATTTCCTGCTCTTTTGTTCTTGATGTTACACATCATTGAATATGCTTATACTCTTAATCTTCTAGTACACCAATGATATAATTACACAGAGAACGATGTAATTAGTTCAACAACAACAACCACCACCAAGCCTTAATCCCATAGATTGGGGTCAGCTACATGAACCAAATAAAGAATTACGTAAGGTCATACACATGCATTCTCTCAATTTCTTTCGATTCCAAACACAACTCTCATCTAGTTCAAGCAAATTCATATCCCCTTTTATCACTTTCATCCAAGTCTTCCTCGGTCTCCCTCTACCTCTTACGCCCTCAATATTACATAATCTTTCAGTTCTCCTAACTGGGGCATCACTTGACCTTCTTTTAATGTGCCTAAACCAACGCAAATGCTCTCTCATCTTGTATTCAATAGATACTACACCGAGCTTCTTCTGAATATTCTCATTCCTCACTCTATCCATTCTCGTAATTAGTTCAAAGTCATAAATTCACTTTTGCCCAATAATGCTTCTATATGAGAAATAATAGTGTTGGTGTACTAAATAATTTACTAAAAAAATTAGAGTCCGAGTCACTATCATGTAACATAGAATAATCCAATAAAATTTGCAAAATAGAAAATTAGATATTCAATTTTAAACGGATAGAGTAGTACTTGCCGTTCATAATTTACAGATAAAGCTCAGGAGTTCTAATTGTTATATTAAAAAATAGAGTAATACTTGCTCTTCATGATTTACAGATAAAGCTCAGGAGTTCCAATTGTTATATAAAAAAAAGTGAATATTCAATTTCAGATCGAAAGTGAATTACTCAGCGTTCATGTAAGAAATTGAAATAAATGCTGAAACATAGAAGGAAATTGAAGTAGAGCATAGATTAATAGCAGCACACCATAAATTATTAAAATCAGATCTTAATTTACATAATACATCATGAGTGGAAGAGAAATTAACATAATCATCCAGATCATTAGATCAAGTTTACAAACCGATACATTTTAAGGCAAATGTAATTAATTAAAAATAATAAAAGTGGAAAAAAATGAAAATGGAATTAATTTCTCAATTTCATTTGCTTCGGTTATTGAAATTCATCTTCTCATAGTACCGAATAGAAAGTAGCGAAAGTGAGAGATTAACCTCATCCTTTCCCCACCGTGCCTTGATGCAGCCACCGGCAGTAGTCTTCGCCGGAACCGGCGGCGCAAGAGGAAGACAAGGCCAGGTAGAAGCCGCCGCTGGCTGAGGAGAAGCCGAGGACGACAGTGGCTTCACTAGCGGCCAGAGACAGAGCGAATAGAGCCGACGAAAGCCGCCGAGTGCTAAAACAACCGACCGGAGCTGAAGCAGATTCTTCGCGTAGTGTTCGGTGCAGATCAGCTCCCAAAGCCTCTCATCCTGCGCCGTCTTCTTCCACTGCTTGCTAACGCACGCCGACGATGCTAACGTGCGCGCGTCCACATGCTTGAACACTTCATACAACAAATTCTCATCTAATAATACAGCTTCCACCTCTTTGGATACCTCTTGATCATCTTCAATCTTGATCTTCTTCTGCATCTCCACCTCGGCGGCATCACCGGCCAAATAATCTACGGCGGTGACTGGCCGTTTCATCGCCGGATCTGGAATGGATTTTCCTGAAAAATGAGGTTTGGGAATTGGGGGTTAATATAATTGGGGAAGGTCGTTATTGTTAATTTGTTATCTTGAAGGAGGAAAAAAGTGTGGAGGGGAATTTCGATCGTTATCGAAGAAGTCAGAAGGAAGAAATTAATGCAGTTGTTGGAGTTCATTTTGTGGTTGTTTTTTTGTGGAATGACGATGTTGCCCTTGTGATTACGCTTTGTTTTGTTTTTGAAGGTCTAGGAATCATCCGTCCTCATTCACCTTCTTTCCTGTCACACCAATAAAAAAATAACATGTATTAAATTTTTAATTAAAAAATTATAATTTAAAAAAAATAATGAAATCCAAAGAAAAAAAATATACACGTGATAAATATTTATTTATGAGAAATAGAACGGGAACAAACAATTTTTTTACCTTTTTAAGGGGGCTTTGTTTTGTTTGCCGCAACGAAGTCAAGACTCGACAGTAATGGTCTTGTTTGGTTCTTTTCCCTTTTAACTTATAGTTCATGGACGAAATTAGAAATTTAGTTTTTGGGCAAAAACTGCAAAGAATATCGAACTACATATAAAAATTACAAAAACAAATGTTGGGGGACAAATTTGATAAAATATTCCGAACTACATATAAAATTTACTATATCTAATAGTATTTTTAGAAATCTTGGGGCGACTGCTAGGTTTGCAAACGGGTCGGGTTCAGACCCGTATTCGACTCGAATCCGAAATAACTTTACGGATTCGGTAAAAACTCCAGACTCATACGCCCACATCCGAATCCAAACTCATATAATAGTAATGAAACAGTTACGAATTTGAATTATAAAAAATCGGATTTGCTAGACCTGTATTTGTTTATGCGTGATATATATATATATATATATATGGTAAACCATGTGGTCTAGTTAGATCTCTTTTGATGTTTCATAGTTATTCAAACATTATTTATTTTATTTTGAGGATACTTCTGAATATTTATATTGAAATATGATCGAAATTTTTGTTATGTATTTTTATTTGAATTTTGAACTTTGGAAAGTATTATGATTATGGATTGTATTCTGGTTCATAGAATGAGTAGTGTAGTATAATTGTGGTGCAGTAGCATCTGAATATAAGATTTTTAGATTAAACATCTATGTTGTTTTTAATCAGCCAAAATAGAAAAGTAAATATAAGAATATTTACTATTTTGAAACGGGTTTTACCGAATCCGAATGGACGAATATGGTAACACATATTATGGATTCGTTCGGACCTGAATTCAAATTCGAATTCGGATTCGATAGGAAAAGATAAAAACGAACCTGGATTCGGAATAGACAATTCCGCATCCGTTTGCAGGCCTAGCGAGCGACTGCCACCCCCACACCCTCTATCTTCGTCCTGGTGCATTAGTAATGCACTTTTTTTTTTAATTTTTTATATTTTTTTCACAAATAAATTACTTGTTTCCAAGCTATCAAATTTTATAAGGGTAAATCTCTTGGTATAATTATTTTAAAAAAGTAGGTTTAGTGGTGAATTAAGCAAAAGTGAGTATCACTGTTAACTGTAGTTTGCGAATTCAAATCCAGAAAATGAATTGAATGTGGCTCTTGTGTTTACGAGTGTACACGTACTTTTTTGAAATTTTTTTGATTTACTGATATATTTTTTACGATTTACATTTCTTCAGTAAAACTCTAGGGAGGAGATTTAATTTTAAAAAAGGTGGATTATTTTTTTTACTTCTTTTATGAAATTTCCTTGTTTTTTATAATTAAAACAGACATGAGTGTATTTTTTTTTTTGACGCCCGAAGGCGATTGTCCCCGAAGGGAAAGAGCGGAGAGTACCCTAGATAGGGAGATTGTAGCATGTCCCATGCCTGGGGAGGGAATTGAGCCTCACAAGGAGGAGAATTTATTTGCCCTCACTGAGGGAGATACTGGGAATCGACCACTGGGGACCTTCGTCTGCATGGCAGACTCTTACCACTTGGCTACCCGATTCCCGACATGAGCGTATTTGAGAATTTTTTTTTAGAAAAATCATAAAACTTTAAAGAGAATATAGGATTCGAAGTAAATTTCCTTTTTTTGTTTAAAGGTGGTAACTAAATGCATCCTTAAAGCCAATTTCCAAAATTTTCAGCCTCTAACAAAAAAAGGAGTTGTTCTCTTCTTTTCCCTTTATAAACTCGCAAATAGAATTAGGAGAAAATTATCTCACTTTCTTTTCCCTTTTTTATAATTTAAGATTTCTCTTATTTTCTTTTCCATCTTAAACTCCCACAATAATTTAGAGTGGAAACATCTTGGTGCATTTTTATTTTATTTTTAATCAACATCTTGATGTAGTTTGGTCCTTGAAATTTGTTTTATAGATGGATCTGCAGGCAGGTCTTTGATTGGGAAATCACATTAATTTATTTGACAACAACAAAGGTTAAAATGATGAAAATGAAAATGTGAACTTTTATTAATTCCTATCATTTTCTTTGAGCTGTCGACTCTACTTTTTCCTTAAAATGACAAGACAACATCCATTGTTTTTTCCAGTTAGACGACATTTTGTCTTTGCCACACATTTACCACAAAGCATAATATTTTATGAGTCTTTTTTCTCAAAAAAATAAATTGTGGCTCCAAAATTAAAGAGAATTTATTATCAAAGATGATTGCATAGCTTCTTTCCGACTTCGGATCTGGTAGCACGTCTTCTATTACACTTTTTAGTACCGCAATAAAAATATTTTATGTGTATTAACATTATTTGTATAGAATAAATTAAAATTTTGAACCAATCATATTGTTCTATGTATAAGAATATATTTGAAGCTATTATACTAAAAGATAACGATTTCTTTCTTCCCCTCCTCATTTATTTTTCCAGTGGGAGTGATAATCATATTGATACATATCGGGAGGAACAGCCCAAATACAACCTTACGAACAAGCCCAATGTTAATAGACACGAACTGTGATTTTTGGATAAATGACTAGGCCCATAGGCTCGACAGGTTTGCTTTCTCAGAAAGCTCATTAGGCCCATATCCCAAAATCATTGGCGAATTTCAGTTGAGCTCTGTCTTTCTTTCTTTTTTTAATAATATTTTTTATTATTGAAAATGGTAATGTTGAAATTAAAACTTTTTTTTTTATTTATTAAAAACTAGACCATTTATAAGTATGGTCCAGTTTTATTTTAATTATATTATTATAAGACCTCACCAGAGGAGGAGTAGTAGAAGCCCCGTGAGGGGAGAAGTAGATGTCCCGTTGAGCGGGTGCTCCGTGAGGAGTAGTAGAAGTCCCGTTGATAATTAAAACTTATTGATAGAATGAATAACATAGACAATTACATCAGAGATGCTATTCATTTATATACATTCAAAGTTTGGCATGTAATCGTTTGAACAACTGAATTTTTCATACACCACGTAAAATTAATGGATGAGCCAACAAAAACTAAAATGATCTAATGACACGAACAACATGTCTTTTGAAAAACAAATCCCCATATGTATCTAAAATTCTGACTATTAGACCCGAACCATCGGTCTCGAGAATAAATCGAGTAATTTATTATGGTGCAAAACAATTACCCTCAAGAATTGCTATAGTTTCAGTGTGTTCGGAGCGATTGGGAGTGCGAAACTCGTTTAGTCATGGCATCTATAACAAAGCCATGATGCTCTCCCAACGCCTGCCATCAAGACTCTTAAGGGAATCGGCTTGGGAGCATGAATCCGAAACCGGGTCTAATTGGAATTAAAATTCGAAGCAGAAAGTTCATGACATATCTGTTTACCTTTGTCATTTCTTTTATTTTTTTTTATTGATTTATATTTTTTCTAAAAAAAATCAGCATGTGACATTTTGATAATATCAGAGGATAAATGATTAATATTTCTAGTTTCCCAATTTCTGGAATTTTTTTATCTTGGTAGGCTACTAAGTTTATAAGTTACATCCAAATCAATGAGTGCAGTACACGTAGGAAAGAGAATTGAACTTATATAAATTCTCTTTCCTACGTGTACTGTATTGATTGGCTTGGATGTAAGTTTTAAACTTAGTAACCTACCAAGATAAAATTACTCCAATTTGTGGACTATATTCGAACCCTTTCAGCAATTTGACCACTGTGAACATAAATGAGTCTGAGCTCAGGCAGTGTACAAGTTCAAAAAGAAGTGGTTGATCCATGAATCGCCATTTTTCTATTATAATGTCAAGAAACGCAGCTAAGCCGACTGTGTAAAAATTGCTTCTGTAAAATCTCTTTACACAATATCTTTAAGTCTTCATTTAAATAATGTGTTTGGAGAATATTGTTTGACTAATTAAGCCCCTTGACTTCTCCAAACAGGAATCATGTGCCACGCTTTCTCTTAATGTGCCACGCTTTCACTCAAATGCAAGGAAGAATATTATGATTCTGCCTTTTTTGAAAAACTTATACCTTTGACAATATTTTTTAGTTCAACTTTCAGCAGCACCTTACCATATAGACCGCTAGCTTTCCCTCAGGCAACTGGTTCACTTCATTTTCAACAAGTAGAATATTTTCTTGCCTTGACGTTTCTATACTTTCACTTCTTGGATTTAACTTTCAGATGAAAGTCTCGCTAATATATTGTACTCCCTCCATTCCCTAGTAATTGTCGTTTAAGAGATATCTAGGTATCCAAATTAATTGTCGTTTAAGGTTGTTTTATTAGTTGTCAATAATTTATTCCAATTATACCCTCAACATTTTCCTTCCTTTATGACAAAGAAGTGAGAGAGAGGGAGGGTGGGGGATAATATTGGAAGTTTAGGTGAAAGTGACAACTTCCTTAATTTTCTCAAATTGTCTAAAGAGTCTTATATTTAGGAATGGAGGGAGTATATAGTACTATAACTAGTTAAATAAGTAATGACCTCCATGGAGAAATAGAAGACTCTCGCTTCAAGATATCTGTACATATAATAGTAAGGCTGATTAGTGCATGAACCTAGTTTTATCATTCTCTGCTTTTCGGGGTTTTTTTCTCCACATGTAATTGTTGTTCTTGTTAATTTAATATAAGACAATCCCTTTCTCCAAAAAAAAAAAAAAAAGTAAGTAATGACTCATACGAGATATGTGTGGTGGACTTTGAATAGAGTTTCAGTTTAAATTTTTTATTTTGAGTTTCTTAAAATGTTAAATGTTTGTAAGATAGTTAAAGTAAATATATTTATTGAATTTTGGATAAAAATCCGGTTTAGATATAATTTGGACATCTATGTAGACCACTCTGTAGTGTATCAAAAAAGAAATAATTCATGGCCCAAATTGCCCCTCATCTTGAAGGGGAAGATTGGCAGATGAAACAATGAGACAAATCTTCGCCTCAGGCATTGATTGGCAAACCATTACATCGAGACATTCTAGGAGGACTGCTCCCCAAAAGTTTCCTTGATGTTGTTAATTATATCAGCAATTTCACCCTTTATGTATATTTAGCACAACATATTTCACCATATCAAGCACTAGTGTGTTGTGTTACTTGAAAAATTAGCACCGGCAGTTCAAAAGCCGGCCTTTTTCCGAGAAAACACACACACATTGAGCATACAACTTATAGCTGTGGCCTTTCTCCATTTGAACACCTCCGACCGTGCCACATGCTTCCTTGTCACCTTCCCAATTGTTCTTCGGTAGCCAAAAAAATATACAACATAAGGAAAAAAGGCCCGCGTTTGCTGATTTAATGCTACGCGTTCAATCAAAGGCGTGTGAAAAGCCCATTTGAGAGTTGAATTTGAAAGCCAAAGTCTCTAAAAAGAAACCGAAACAAAGCTCTTATATTCCAATTTGTTCATCTAATTAATTGAATATTTTAGAATTACGTGCCTCACTTTTTGTTTTAATTATTTGTTCTAACGTTGAAATACTATTACATTACTATCCAATTTCTTCGCAAAGACTCATCATATGTTTGTAGATCATACGTTCTTCGAAATAATAGACAAACATGTAATAATTTAATATTCCTCCAATTTTCATTTAATTGTCGTTTAAGAGATATATATGTATGTAAATTAATTGTTATTTATTAGAAAAGTGAAAGAGAGGGAGTAAGAGGTATTATTAGAATTGTGGTAAAAAAATTATTATTAGTTTGAGTTCCTTAATTTTTTCAAATTGTCATTGAAATTAAGGGAGTAATATGAAAACATATAATGACTAGAGAGCAGGACAGAAAATCAGTCCAATAACCACAAAAGAAACTCCCCATGTCTACGTGAAGACATCATCCGTGTGTTTGAAAAATGCAAAAAGTCATATTAAAAAACATTCACAAAGTAAAACCCCTTCAACTATTTTGTGTCTCATTTTTTATTTCACTAATAAAAAATTAACATTTTTTAATTTTTTAATTAAAAAATTATAATCTAAAAGAAATAATAAAATTCGTAAAAAAAAAAAAACGTGAACACATATTAATCATCTATTCGTAGTAAGAGGGAACGAGACACGGAATAGTGACCAGGGCCGACTTTAGCATAGTGCAAATAGGTTTATTGCACAGGGTCCCACTTTAAAAGGGACCCCACTTTTAAAAAAAATAATTTTTTTTTGCAAAGGATACAAACAGTCAAATAGATCAGAAAATTCTTGGTAAGGATACAAACAGACGAAATTTTTCTTTGCAAAGGATACAAACAGATACAAAAAAATTTGCAAATTCTTGATTTCTTGGTAAGCTCCTTATGTGATTATTTGCTGTGTTTGTCTTCCAGTTACTTGCCTCAATAGTCAATTCCCATATATTAATTAATTAAATTTCTATTTTTTTTGGAGAAAATTAAATACGAAGAGTTGATTGATAATTTTGCTTCAAAGAATGCTAGGAGAATTTCAATTTCAAATGAATTGTTTTACTTTCGCTAACAAAACTTTCAATGAATAGTCTATATAACTGATTTTTATATTTTATATGAGGGAAATCAGCCTATTTAGTCCCCCAAGAATTTTCGTTTAGCCTGTAAAGTCCCCAATGTTTAATTTCAGCCTGTAAAGTCCCCCATGAATTTTCGTTCAGCCTGTAAAGTCCCTTACCTATTTAATTTCAGCATGTAAAGTCCCTTGTCTATTTACAGGTTGCATATAGTGGTTCCCTAGGAATTTTCCTGGGGGACTTTACAAGCTGAACGAAAATTTCTGGGGGACTTTACAGGCTGAAATTAAACATTGAGGGACTTTACAGGCTGAACGAAAATTCCTGGGGGACTAACTAGACTGAAATTAAACATTGAGGACTTTATAGGCTAAACGAAAATTCCTGAGAGACTAAACAGGCGAATTTCCCTTTATATGATTACTTTATTTTTATTGTTATTAAAATGGGCCTCATTTTATATTTAACACATGTCCCCTATTATTTGTGAGACAGTCCTAATAGTGACATATACTTTTTTGCCATGACATCATCCGTGCGCTTGAAAATGCAAAAAGTAATATTAAAAAACATTCCCAAAAGTAAAACCCCTCCAACTAACCGCCCTTTTGAAGAGAATCAAAGCTCGAAATTCCTTTCCACAACTGAGCTTTCAGAGTAAAGGTTTAAGGCCGCGGCATAGTCAAGTCAAGTTCCCTTTGTTTTACACTTATAATTGGGGTCCACATTCAAAAGTTCTTCACCGTCCTCGTACAACTGCTACTACTATATAAAGAACCACCAACCCCTCTTACGTTATTCCATCAAAATTAAAATCTTCACGTACACATATATATACTATAACACCTGCAATTCAAGAATTCCAGCTTCAATGAAGACTTTCTACGCAATTCTTTTCGCCATTCTACTTCTTACCAGCATGCATTTCAGAGCTTCCGATTGTCGAGCCCTTCGGTCCCTGAACCGGGCCGGCCGGAAGGCTGCTTCGGCCGGCTCAAAGGGCATGACCACGGTTGCTGTTTCTTCCAAGAACTCTAGCAGTACTAATACTCGGCATTCGGAGAGAAGTTTTAGGGCCCAGTTGGCTTCGGGACCGAGCAGGAGAGGCGCTGGCCATTGATGAAGATGTTCATTCATTGGATTCTGAATTTTAATTCTTTCATTTTGTTGTTAAGCTTAATGGACATCCATGGTTGTAAACCTTGTAAAATGGTGTTTTTTTTTGGGGCACGGTCGGAGGATATATACATTATTCATGTAACATAGAGCTGTAAATGAGACAGATACACGATTCTTGATCATAATTGATAGTCTGTTATTGTTAATGTTACTCTTAGCACTAGAGGCGGCTAATAGGGAGTTCGAGAGTCTGCAATAGGGTCTCAAAATTTTGGACCCTATTTCTTTTTGTTATATATATATATATTGTTAAAAAATCTATGTAATATTTTTAAATTTGAGCCTCTCGGTCTCAATAGTCACTATATTAATTTATAGTATTTCTTTTTCAACTAAATCATAATCAGCTCTAACGATTCATCCATTTATTTAATTATTTTCTTCCCTTTCCACGCCAATTTTATTTCAACATCTTTTCACTTTGCTTCCTCCGGTCAAATAATACTAATTTCTTCTTCTTCTCCAAATTTCAGAATTTTTTGAGTACATTTTGAAGAACAAAAAACTATTATACAATTGTAATGATTTTTTTTTTGTTATATTTTCATGAAAGTTCATTATTTTAGGTTATATTGAACCTTAATTTAAAGTTCAGCACGAGGTCCAAAATAATTGAGACAGCACTGTTAGCACTTATATACATTTTCAATCACATTACAACAACACCAATAACGTAACTATTAAATCCTTAATAATTAGAGTAAGCAGGGAAAATAGGAACACAGATATTCTCGAATATTTTCAAATTCGAAAATGTCAACTGTAGAATAGTAATAGAAGTCAAGAACAATGGCATGAGGACGACAGTAATATATACCATGGCATCAATGGCTGGATTTGGTAGTTAGACTTTCTTACCTTTATGTATACCCATATTGTATCAATTGTCAGGTGCTAACTAAAATTAGCTTTATAGTAATAATAGCAATTGAGATTATTGATCAACCATTAATCGGAAACAATAAGAAAAATATGAGATGATGTTAAATATCGTTTGGCCAAAAAAGAAGATACACGATCGATATCTTTATGTAACAAGAGCAGTCCAATCATTTTTTTATTTTTTTTTAGAAGAAAATCTCCTTTACATTTAAATGTTTAAATTTTAGATTTGAGTGTACAACTCATCTCACAATTAATTCAGTTTTTTTTTAAAGAACACCTATTAAAATTTCATAACACTTGTTGAGACTGAACACTAGATTTAAAGTGAAATATTTGTTCAATTTTATTCTGCACTGGCGCTATCAACAACGCTTCAATCTTTGGGTTGAAAGTAGCCGTACCTCGTTTAATCATAAGACGAAGGATAATAGTCGGTGACATATTTCTAGCTTTGGTAGGCTCCATCCTCATAGCGGGGAAACAAGGTTATTATGCTCCATATCATGATTTATCCCTTCCGATTCTGAGATTGTAATACACGAATTTCTAGTTTTCGCCATTAGCCATCTCTAGAAATATAATTTTAAAAGAATACAAAATTAAGCATTCAATTCCGATAAAGAAAGTATTATAGTTGGTGATTCAGAATAAAGTGGCCGAATTCAACATTTTCCCTACCTAAAGTAATTACTAATTATGTAGAAGTAGAACGAGTTGGTTTAGGTGAGTTTTCTACAAAATGTCATGATGCATGCATAGTCAAAGAGAGAAACACGAGCTTGAACAGGAATTTCGTCAAAGTAACAATAGCTCGTGGTTGATTATTGAAGTAGCAGTACCCAACACATAAGCACGCAAGATAAAAAATTTGTAGAAGTAAACTACAGTACACAAAGCAGACTATGATCGGGTATTGGATCATCTGTATAGTCATCATCCAAAATATATAAAAGATTTAACCGTAGCATTAATCAAGTATTACATCACGAGGTAAGAAAAAAAATCACGGAATAAACTTCCAACCAGGTAACACTACTATTTCACTTGCTTTAACAACTCCTACTTACCAACTCGCGCTTGAAACAATTTGAGGATACAACAATAACATAACCAATTAAGTCTCCAATAAAATGCCACAACAAAGGCCATAATACTTAAGAATACAATGCACTGCACCACACCAAAGTAGCTTGGGGACGCGAATTCACCAGCATAATGTGGGGGAACTACAACGAAAGCAGAACAGTTGTATATCCATGAATAGCATCTTATACTTGAATCACATAAATGACTAGATCAATGTGTGATCTAGAGACGAGACTGAATGTATCAGGACCCTGTTGGTGAGAGGCACCGTGCTGTTTATCAGGAATTGAAAGGTACAGACAAAAACCAGATGAAATTGTACGCCTAATACAACTACAAAATGCATATCTCAAAACAAAACAAGTGTTTGTGTTCATAATTGAATATACTATCAAAGAAATACTAGATGTTAAGACGACAAGAAAATATGAATACTCTGCATCAAGGATGATGCAAAAACGAAATACTGCTTAAAGTCATTTCTCATACATAATCAGAGTAACACGTAACATCATTAACCTATGAACCAAATTATACCTAACAAATTTAGACCAATGCACTTGTCAAGCAGATTTCGTTCAGCACATATCTAACCGAGAAATTCATAATAATTTAACAATGCACCTTCGGTTAGTATTAAATGGCATTGATCTCCTCCAATCACGGATACAGATCTAAAGAGTACAGACTTCAACGTTCAGAAATCAAGTATAAACATCCTTTTATATCTTGTCAAAAAATATCACCTATGGTAGACAACCAAAATTATACTGTCCATGTTACTCATCTAGTATTCTCTGAAATGTATGCAACATATACCTAAATGTTGATCACATCAGCACCCAAGAATCCCCAGAAATGAATAGGCAAAAGCACGGAAACATTCAACGAGGGGACCTCCACACTGAAGCTACTACTTACCAGCTTCAGAATAAAAAGAATATTGAAAGACAAAAATGGTGAGTACAAAAATCTTCTAACTCAAACATACCAACAAGAAAGTACATGGCCATTTCAATGCCAATCTTTAGAGGCTAACTGACTAATGGGATTGAACTTTTAACCTTTGTGTTTGTATTCTCAAATGAAATATAAGTGGATATTTCAAATGTTCCGTTATTCTAAACATTTTCAATAAATGAAGTTCTTTCAAATGATTGAGATTTTCACAATGTACGATCATCCTAAAATCCACAAACGGTCTCCAACTACTTAACATGATATAATTTACTAAGATAAACTTCATTGCATGCGGGTGCATATCAATTTCATACAAACGAGAATAAAATAACAACTTCTACAAAGTACACAATTGCAGAGACAAATGAAGAGCATCACTTCATTTTCCAAACTTAATCAAGAAGACAGATCTTGCCCTGAGATATCGCCAAAGAGATGCAAAAAATCTGAATACATGCAGAAAAGATTTAAGCCGTATCCCATTTATGATCACCTTAAACTTGTATCCATATGGTCTCTTTTTTCTTAGAATGATGTATTTTCTCTGTATAAGCTCTAATGCCTAAGCTCATTTACCAGTTTTCCAACATAAAACCAGAGCAGATACAGAAGAAAAATATAGAAACAAAGAAAAGACCCGTACTTCAACCTGCTTTAAACGAGTGAACAAGAGACCACTTGGAAAACAAATAAGTGGATCTTCTAGTACACAAATGAAATTGCTCCACATCTAACAACATAATTGCGCTAAAGTGAACTCATAATCTTGGACTAATCACATCATTCCACATTTCCACATGTGATCATTTTATTTGTGTACAAGACAGTGTACTAGAAGATCCGGAGTCCAAATAAAGAAACGCAGAACCAAGAAAAGTCGAAGCATTCCAAATCAAACAAAGCACACAATTAACAGAACATATACAGATAAGGAAAAAATCCAAAAGCAATTTTACCAAGAGGAACAAGCAATGACCAAAAAAAATGCCCCATTTACTCATGGAATCATGTCTAATAAGATTATATATATTAGATAGGGAATCTGCAAGATCCACATTCATAATACAAATCCAGATCTCAATATTTAGGTCATTCAGCTAACCTGACGAAAGGAAACCTAATTTATCTCACAGGCAGAAGCACAGGCAATATTATCACTTCGCATTTAAATAAATAAATGCTAGAAAATCACTCAAACCCTAATTTTCCACAGCCGAAGTCGTCTCCTCGCTAAGTACGTCATCACCACCACCACCACCAGCAGCAGCTACCTCCTCCGGTATGACGGATGGCGGAGGAGTATCAGAAGATGCAGATCTGGACTTAACAATGTCGAGCATGCGGCGAGAGATCTCCTTAGAATAAACCTGCAAAATCTCGATTCCGTCGTCATCACTGGTGGCGGAAGCTCCCGCCGCCGCGAACGCCTCCTCCTCGATGCGCTTTGCGGCATCGGAAGCCTCGTCGTGCGGAACGACGCCGTATCTCTTGGATAACACGGATGGAGAGGAAAGCGTCTCGATGAGTCGATTTATCACGGCGTCGCGAGTTCGCTGAGTCGGTGGCCAAATGCTGAACGAAATCGACGCTCCTTTCTTGTTAGGACTATCTCCTCCGGAAGGTGATGAGGTTTGATCAGATTGAGGTTGTTCGATTTCCGCCATTGTTGTTGACGAGGTTGGAGATTTTGGATGCTGCTGCTCTTTTTCTAGTTTAATTTGGTGGAGTTTGGAATCGAGGTTATTTTCGTCGGCCATTTTAGGGGATTTTGGAGCGGTGAAAAGGATAAAAGTTTGCGTGGGGAGCTTTTTTACTGCTTTCACAGTTTACAGGGCATAGAAATGGGTGAAGATTGGTGAATTGAAATGAAAATGTCGGTTCAACCTTTGTGGACGGGGTGATCTGGCAGGAAAAAAAGGCAAATTGGTAAATTTAGTCATAGCCAGTTTGATGATTTTGATTCCTTTTCTATATTTATTTATTTATTTTTGGGTCTTCAAATATATTGCGCTGGTTGGACATATTCCTTCCGCCCACAACTGTTACAGAAAAAATTAATTTTGACTTTTTAAAAAAATTGGGGTTAATTTGGAAAATTCACAATTTTTTTTGCAAATTTATGAATTTAGTCTCAGAACATAAAATGATTGGTGATTTTGGTCCCTATCTTCATCCTCCATCCCTTCTTCTTCATCTAACTCATCCACCCAAACTTTACTCAATTCCCCTTGCATTTGCTTCTAATTATGAGTTATTTTAAATGAGTCTCATTGATAAAGAATAAGAAGAAGAGAGATGGAATATGGGGGTGCCTAGGGTGTGGGGGTTGGGGTGGATCTATGGGTGAGTTGAAGAATAAGATGAAGAGAGGTGGGGGATAGTTGTGGTTCTTTGGGTGGGTTGAAGAAGAAAGGTGGAGTGATACGGGTTTATACCAAGGGCAGCCCTACTCCAAAGATCCACTAAAGAACCTTCAAGGACCAATCACAAGATCAAGGGCAAAGATGACAATGGACAAAGTATCATCATTGATCCGAAGTATCAAAACTAAAGAGGAAGCTAATCTTCATCTAGAGGAAGACATTCAAATCAACCTCTTAAGTTTTACAAGTGTTCAACACGGCCCAACCAAGCAAAGTGGCTAAAAAGGGCATTTTAGTTTTTTTACACATTAAAGTTTATTTTAGCCTATTCTAGACTATTCTAGACTTTAATTATTTTCAGTATTGTTATTTATTATTTTAGCCGTGTAATAGCAAGAGATTGCTATAATAAAGGACATGTTGTTCATGTGTTAGTTAGTTGGTTAATAAGAGTCTAATGCAACTAGGACTCTTCATAGATTTGGTAGTTAGTTTGTTTCTAGCCGCCAAGTTCTTGTTTAGGTAGTTACTTGATAGCAAGTTATTATTCAAGAGTCCTAATTCTTCAAGGACTCTTATTTGTTTTCAAGAGTCCTAATCATTTAAGGACTCTTATTTCTCTTTATGGTTGTAACCGAAATCTCAACCTACTTAAGGGAGATTTCGGCCACTTTGATATTTACGTTAGATATATTGATATTTTGGTAAGGTTATTCCTTAGCTTCTCGTGTTTGAACTTCTAAGTAGAAATTCATTCATTCTTGAGTTACTGTATCAACAAGTTAGTTTCTCTTGTTGTGGTGTTTCAGCTTCCATTGTTAATTAACCTCCCTTAGTGTTGCGTTGATTAAATTCCCATAGAAACTAGTTCAAGAATTGAAGAAATATCGGGCTCAAACTTAAGTCGAACCTTGTGGTTCTTCATCATGGAGTGGGCATGTGTTTTTGGGGTGTGTTGAAGAAGAATGGGAGATATGGGGTGGGGATACCTCGGGTGTGGGGGTGGGTGAGTTGAAGAAGAAAAATGAGAGAGGTGGGGTGGGGCTGCGGGGGTAAAGGTATGGTGGGTCTTTGGGTGGGTTGAAAAAGAAGAAGAAGAGAAGGGGTGGGGGTTAATTTTAGTGTTTTTGAATAAGAAGAAAAAGAATATTGTTTTTCCCAAAATACCATTTCAATATAGTGTTTTTGAATTAAATTCTTGTTGACTGACAGTTGACTATCAAAGTTGTGGACGAAAGGATCATATCCATAAAACGTAATATGTTTGGGGACCCAAAAACAAAGAAATATAGAACGGGATCAAAATCATCAAACGAACTATGTTTAGGGACTAAATTCACAATTTGCCCAGAAAACGATTCTTTACTTCTATAAATGCAGTCCGGATCTTATGCGGAACAGTTTTTTTCAGTATATACAGAACGCCTCAGAACAGGTGTTATGAGATTAAAAAATATGTGCTTTGAGCTTAAAACAAGTGTTATGAGATTAAAAAACATGCGTTTTGAAGAACATGTGTTCTGAGTATCAGAAGTTGTTTTTTAAAAATCAATTTTAACTGTCAAAATTTCAATCCAACTGACGAGAAAAGTTCCGCACGTGCGGAACTCAACCCATTCCGCATTGAAGCCGTGACGCTAGAAATGAATCTTTCAAATTTTGTACCCACTCCATCCCAAATTATTTTGAACTTAATAATTGTTTAATCAAATTATATAGTACTACCTCCATTTCCTAAATATAAAACTTTTATTAAATGTTGCGAAAATTAAGAAAGTAAAAATTGAAATGTTTTTGTAATCAAAATATCAATATTACTCTCTTAAATAGAATTAGTGGTATACAAGTCGTATTTAAAAGAGTAATATTGATATTTTAATTACAAAACATCTTAATTTTTTCTTCTTTATTTTTCGCAACAGGTAATGAAAGTCTTATATTTAGGAATGGAAAGAGTAGGATACAGTACATTTTTAAACATTACCATATTTAATTTTATTCCAAATTTAATTATGCATTTTTTCTCTCTATATTATGCTATCTCTATTATTCTTTCTCAAACATTCAATGTAAATGGTATGATTGAAAACCCATCATTAATTAGCCATTTATTTATAAAGATGACAATTAATTTGTGATATATTAAAAAAAGTAAGGTGAACAAATAATTTGTGACAGAGGGAGTAACAATCTGAATTATTTTTTTATGAAATGTAACCATTTGAACTTGTATTTGGAATAAGTTTTTATTTGAGAATTTATATCCTAGAAATTGAAAAAATGAATATTTTGTGAGAGAAGCGTATAGCCAAATAAAAAAAAAAAAAATTGTATTGAAAATTGTAACAATTTTCTGCACAAATGAACATTTAATTTGATTTTGGTAAGATGAGTACCCATTACTTTAGCATTCACTTAATGCATTACGCAATTTTGGATACATTGCTTGTATATAAATTTAACTTGCATCTAAATTACCTCTAAACAAACAATATATAAATAAAACTTAACAATCTATTCTCCCTAGAATGATTGGACGTGTATTTTTTTTTTTTTTTTTGAGAATTTATTTCTTGAACTTGAAAAACTTTGAATTATGGCATATAAAGTGAGAATTTTATGTTAATTTTTTGAAAGGATAAGGTGCAAATGGAAAAATTCTCTATGGGACGGACCTAATGGACCTGTGAGACATGGAGGCCTGCGGGACCTACCCTACATGTGGGTCCTGTCTGAAATTATGTGAGAGGAGTGTGGGGCCAGACCCATTGGGTCCGCCCCATGCCAGACTTTCCCGGTGCAAATGTACGTATTGCGTTTCCTTCCGAGGAGCTTTTTCATGGCAAGATCCTTCAGTGGACAAAGAAACCGACCAAACAAAAATGACCATTCAAGGAAAAAGGCCACTTGTGGAAAGTTAATTTTGAAAAATAAGAACTTTGTCTTCAAGCAATAAAATGAAAATTAAGTGTAGCCAATTGGATCTTCAATTTGTTGGTTCTTTTGTTCTTTTTATTTACATATTCTTGTTCTTATTTATAAGTTATAAAGCTACCGGTCACCGACTCTCTTTATAGAACTGTATATATATGCTATCAAAGATTCTTAAAGCCGTTTATTCTTTTTCTTGCTAGTAAATATCATTTGTGAACAGAGGAAACTGATGAAATGTTGGATATAAGTTTTATTGTGATTTCTATCTTAAATTTTCATAAAGATAAATTATTTGTAAAAACAAAGGTTGTAAACTCCCATTTCACATCGAATTCTTGGGTTTTTCAATTTCAGACCATATCAAATGCAGCTGGAGAAGTTATAACAACAGCTGATCTGCAGCCAAATTTTAGGAAAATATAGGGCCGTATTTAGAAGAAAGATGCTCTAGACATCGGTGCAATGGCTGGTTTAGCAGATGAAGATGTCCTATGCTCAATACATACTCGGAAGTCAAAAGAAACTGGCGGCTAGTGGTGGATAAATTTCCGCCCGGAGTAATAATAATGTCTAAGTTAAATGTCTATTTTCTATTCAAAATTATTAGGAAAGTGCATATTCAATTTAAGACGTAGAGAATATAGTTATCATTGTTTAATGTAGATTTCAATAAGTATCAACATCTCACACAATATTCAAACACGAGATAAAGAGACATTTGTAACGTCAAAAGAAAAAAAAAGGTAAACAAACAACAGAAGGATAATTCCGATATTAGGATGAAAATGAATTATTTAATAATGGAGTTTATTTTTAGTTTGCATAAACTCTTTATTTGGGCCTATTTTAACTGGAAAACTCTCAACTGAGATGAGTAGGTTGAAAGTGTTTGATTGAAATGAGATTGAATACAATAAATTAAAAGTGTTAGGACTAAAAGAACAAACAAAAGGATTATTTTGAACATTAAAAGATTGACGGAGAGAACATATATTAATGTCGATATTATTTCTCAATAATGATATTGAGTTTTAAACATGTTTCAAATTTGTTTTTGTTTTGTTTTTTTAATTCGGAAAAAGGAACCTATCTATTATTCCAAGACCTCTATTACTTGGGCCTCGGCATTAAACATGCTTCAATATTTACACTTACTAAAGCAATATGTGAACAATGAAAATATGGTGCTATAGGAAATAATCTGTTTCATAATCCAACACGAGATTTCATATTTGGACCTCCATCTTTCTATCCGATACAATTTAAATTTTTACGAAATTCAAAACAAAATTTTCAAAATCAAATATTATTCAATCTCACCTTTTAACTATTCTCGATTCTCTATGGGTGAGAGCTACAGCTGCTTCGAACATTTTCTAAAATTACTTTACATATATCCATTTTATCGACTTTTAGTAACTTTTTGTTTTACTCACCCCCAACATTCTCTTAAGAACTCTTTTTTATTGATGCTCGTCCTTAAACTCAAAATTCTAGTCCCGTAGATGATATCTAATTGCTTGAAGCTATAAAGAAATAAGTTACCAGTATGGCAGACTTGATATTTTCGTCCGAGTGGATTTCTCCTGCTTCTGTTTCTTGCAGTGATATCAAGACATCAATCAAGCATCTCGTTCCATGATTGGATTTACCACTCCTAATTTTCCGCTGCTGGTAAGAAACATAACATGACCATACTTCTTAGAGAGTTCATCCAGAGTTCTGAATTGGTTGTTACAAGCAGTGGCGGAGCAGAAATTTATCCTTAGGGACAGGGGCGGATTTACACGGTGGTCCCTGTATGCCTGGGACCACCCAAAATTTTAATATATATATATATTTTTTTATGAAAATAGAAGCCCGTTAAAAGCAGGCAGCCCTGTTTCTCCTCTCTCTTATTCTTATCCCAAATTCTCCATCTAACCATCCAAAAAAGAAGAGAAATAAAACCCTCTTTTCCAAGACTCCATTGTCCAATTCTACTCTAAGGATCAGCCAATAAGGTAAATTATTTCCCTCTTCCTTGATTTTTTTTAATGATAGTTTATTCTTGTGATTCAATTTTGTTGTAGGATATGTAATTTTGATAATCTTTCTATGTTAATTTAGGGCATGATTTAGTCAATTTAGATGAAGAATTGAGTCAATTATGTTTTGATTGAGCCAATGTTTTGTTAATGAAATTCACTTGTTTTGTTGTTTGTAAAGGATGTTGAGATTTTTTGTGCCAAAATCAAGATACTTAGAGTCTACTTCTACTATGAATGAAGTTCCATCTTCAAGTGAGCTCCCACCTAGAGTAGAACATTTGGAGTCCGATGTTGAACCACCACTTCAATCTCAGAATGTGGCTTTTAAGAAGGGAGCCTATTTGGAGTCCGATCCTTACAAAAGAACTCAAATCCTTGATTATCATCCAAATGATCAAGATGAAATAAGAAGAGCTTACCTTGCAAAAGGCCCCACTAAACCAAAGATGGGCAACTATCCAATTAAAGTTATTGGAGGTAAGAACCGTTCTTTTGTAGAATCTTGGTATGATGAATTTGATTGGTTGGAATATAGTGAGAAAAGAAATGCTGTATTTTGTTTGCCTTGCTACTTGTTTTACAATGGTTCTAGTAGATCGGAATTTGTGAAGGAAGGCTTTCAATGTTGGAATCAAAATCTCTTCATTTGAAGCTTTTGACACTAAATCACTTGTGAGATTGGCAAGACTGTTTCCAAATGACTTTGAGGATGTTACTGATAAGGAATTGTCTGGCCAACTTGAGAATTATATTCAGAGTGTCGAGATGGATGATAATTTTTCCAATTTGAAGGGGATCTCGGATCTTTCTATGACTCTTGTCCGAACAAAAAAGCACAAGACTTTTAGATTTGTGTACCGACTTGTAAAGCTAGCTTTGACATTACCAGTGGCTACAACAACTGTTGAAAGGGGTGTTTTCGAGATTGAAATATGTGAAGAATGAGAAGAGAAACAAAATGGCGAATCCATGGCTCAATGATTGCTTAGTTACGTATGTGGAGAAAGAAGTGTTTAGCACAATCAATGATGTGGATATCATCAAACGTTTTCAAGCAATGACCAAGAGGAGGATGCAATTGCCCTGAATTAGAATTAGACATTTACTTTTGAGTTGTAATTTAAACAATCGTTTGGTTATGTAATATTGGTATACTTTTGCCGATAATCGTTTTGGATTGTATTTTAAATTATTGAGGGACCACCCTAAAATACAATCCCGGATCCGCCCCTGCTTAGGGGCAAATTTCTTACTGAAATTTTTTAGGGGTGAAATACAATATTTATAAGGAAATATCACAAAAAATAATTTTTTTATAGAAAATTTATCGTTTCTGAAAATGTTCGGGCCCCTTGGCTTCGCCACTACTCATCCATCATAGTAATACGGTTACTTGATATTCAGGATGAAGATTAAATCAGAAAAAGTAGATATAAGGGAAATTCATTAGTGTCATTTTAAAACATCAATTAATTCATGAAGTAGTAAAGACAATTGGTTTCTATGACAATTTCTATGAATAATAATATACGATTACCAGTAAAAGATGTCAAGAGAATTTGAAGGGATACAAATTGGCTTTTTCGAATATATATACGCAAGTGTGGCAGGATGAAATATACAACAAATTTTGATGTTATGAGAAAAACTGTAAGAAAAATAAAAGATCACAGAAAAAAATGTGTTAATTTATAAAATAATAAAAAAAAATATAATATTTAAGAAAGAACATGAACTAAATTTAAATATTAACACACTTGTGTCATATCGACCGTTATTCTCTCTCCTAAAGTTCCATCTCCGACAAAGACAGAGACACCCAAAACAAAGATTCTGAAAACACAAACATAGAAATAGAAAAACGCAAGAACTCGCTTGGCCGGAGAATTGGAGCCGTCGTCACAATCACTTTGCCGGAGATTCCTTACTAGGATTCTTGAGATGGGAAATTACCATCATTCTGAAAACATCGTAATACTGATGATCAAAGTTTGAGCAGAGCAGCTATTCAATTTCCGTTACATATATATCTGCGATTCTGAGCAGTGACGGACAGGGGCGGCTCAAACATTTTGGAGGCCCTGTGCAAAATTAAATAATGAGGCCCTACATAATCGGAGAAAACTGAATTTCATGTAAATATAACAAAAAAAATTAGTACAATTATACTATAATTTTATTTCTCCAAAATGTAATAAAGCATTTTAAACAAGATTTTCAAAATAATAAATACATACAAACTTTCTTCACTTAAAAACAGCGATCCTTCTAACTTTCTTTGTAGCAAAATCATCAACTAAATCTTCATATTTGATTTGCTCCAAAATATCATTTTCAATTGCTATCATCGCTAATCCATTGAGTCTTTTCTGAGACATGGTAGAACGCATGTATGACTTCAACAACTCTAATTTTGAAAAACTCCTTTCAGCAGATGCAACAGTAACCGGAATAGTCAACAAAATTATGTATGCAATTATTGTGTTAGGAAAACAATCTACACGCTTCAAGAATATCAAAATATCAATAGATCCCATCTTTTCTTTAGGGAAGAATTCTCTAAGCAACTTAAACTCCACATTCAAATCATTTCCATCCATATCAGATTGCCCACAATTCTTAAGGGCATTTTCAAGATGAGTACAACAAGACTTGAGGCTCAAATAATCCAAAGAATGCAACCTATCTGATGTAAACAAGAAACCAAAAATATTTTGATATTCTTGATATTGTTCAAATCTCTTATTGAGTGAAGCAATTGCCTGATCAACAATGTATAAGAAATAATGCACTCTAAATGAATCCTCAGGAGATAATAATGTCATATCATTTGGATTCTCATCAAAATGCTTCTTTCTTTGAATTTCACGCTTTACAGGAACACACAGGATCAATATTCATTTCAATGGTAATCTCCTTAGTAATACTCATAGCTTCAGGAAAACCACTTTCTCTGTATTTCTCAAAAAAGAAAATCAACCCCTTCACTTCTTCAATAGCAACATCGATAAGCATATCCTTTGCTTGTAAATGCTTGCTCACTAAATTAATTGCATATAATATTTAATACTAAATGATCACTGCAAGTAAAAACTCAAAGTCGAATGGAATCCCAGTTTCTCGGATCAAATATATCGAACATAATAGGCTCAACATCATCGTTCTCATCATCAAGAGAATTGATCAAATCAATATTATCTGTTTCATCATCATTCACAATAGGCTCAACATTACCATCACCACCATAAACAGTTTCATCATTCAAAGATACACCACCATCAATATTAACATCATTATCATTCGAGTTTACAACATCTTCAATATCATTATTAGTTGAAACCTGAGGCTCCTTAGTAACAAACTTAAAAAGAGCCCCTCTTTGAGATTCGATTAACTCATTGACCCTCTTCTGTTTCTTACGCTTATCATATCCAGAGTCAAATTTTCTAATTTTAGATGACATACTAAAAAACAAATATCCACAAAAAAAACTAACATAAAATTGGAGGCCCCCAATTTTTGGAGGCCCTGTGCGGTCGATCACCTCGAACACCCTCATAGCCGCCCCTGGTGACGGAGGTAGGTGGTGGTCACTGGGGTCATTTTTTTTTTTAATTATATATGATATATGTTACTCCATTTAGATAATAAATGTATAAATAACCTCAATAAATTATTCTGTATATTAAATGAGTTCAATAAATAAAATTCTTGGATCCGTCACTGATTCTGAGCTCAAAGTTTGAACGGTTGTATTTACCTGGAAGTAATTTGTTGCCTAAATTTTTTTTTGTTACTCATCTCGGACTCCTTTCCTCAACTAAACATCATGTCTTCCAATGGCCCAACAGCAACCCATTATTGCAAAAGCCCATTTTCTGTCGCAAAGATTAAATATCTTATGCACATGAATTGACTCTGATGTTCCAGTATATCTTCTAATATATTATATATTGTACCAATAATATTATCACAAATAGAACAGTGTAATTAGTACAAGACTCTAAAATCTTCACCTGATTCTTTTTCTAAAAGTGACTAGGTTTTGAGGAATTTTTAAATTTATTCTTTTTAATAAATGAATTAAACCATTATTTTTTATTCTGAAGTTAAAATTTGCATTAAAAAATATGGAGATTCCTGGCAAAAGAATTTCATTCTCTAGTTTCTTCCACATATTAGAAATTTCATTTACTATCGTCCAAGCGGTCACTACTAGTACAATCATTATTATATATCATTTTTGTCTTCCATAAATTATAACCCTTTTATTTTCTCAATGAAAGTTATATGCACTCGATTATCACCACCACGCACTGATGTGTTCTCTTCTCTTTTTCTTCTTTCTATTGTAACAATGATTGTGGCAATTGTGAAAATGACTAGTGTGGGTGGATGCAATTTTTATTGTGAGTTTGTATTAGATAAAGAGTAAAGTAGAAGGATTATGATTGTAGAACGAGAGAATATTATACAATAATGACGATGTTTGTAGTGCAAGCTATGATGATAATAGGCAGGGTTTTAAAAAAATAGAAGGTGAAAGAGATTAGAGAAAATACTTTTTGTTTTCTTATATAATTTCTTATGTTTATTTTTGTTCTTGGGTTAAATTAAAAAATGTCTCAAATTGATGGAGTGAAATACAAAAAAAAGTTACAAAGACAACAAAGTTATTTTTATATAATTGGATTGCTAGTGCATTTAAAGTGTGCATACCCCTCAATTACCAGGTATTTATTGCAAATAACCCTATAATAATGAGGGCACTTTAAGAGAGCGTATGTGAATTAAGAAAATAATAGGGAAAAAAAAATTGCAGTAGTAAGTAGATTGTATAGTTGAGAAATTTTAGGAGACAATATTGCCTATATGTTAATTTGAGCATCCAAAAAATTTCATACGGGAATTATCTCCCTGGCACAAAGATATAATGAGATTTCTTTGTTAAAATGTTATTCTTTTAGGACTATTGCTAAATACATATTTTTTTCTAATAATTCCACTACTATCACTTTTAAAAAAAAAATCGAGATTTAACTTCTTATTGTGTGGACTACCTAGTCAAAGGTGGTTTAATTATTTAATGTGATTCTGTTTACATGATTTTGTAGGTTCTATATATTTAAATGTATTAACGCTCACATGATATAAGTCGACTGATATGGAACATGATTTTTTTATACAACGTTTTTAAATTATATTGACAATAAATATTCCGTATCATATGAAACAATTCATGTTCCGCACATATAGGTCACATGCATTGTGTTCTTCCGATAGGGAAAGTAAAATTGCATGACTAAAGGAGAAGGACAAAGGCATGGAAAGTCAATCAAATTTAGAGAATCACATTCGAATGATTAACTAGCTGATAGAGAGAGTATTGGGAACTGTTTTCTTGAATCTTTCTCTAACCTGTTTAAATCTGCATGTCCTATTTTCCCTTTTAATTTGCAGGGACTAATCTCATCTTCTATAACCGAGGAAGTAAATGAGGAGTTGTGTGAAATCCCAGGACCGGAAATAATCAAAGGTATCATATTTGTCATGAAATCGGGAAAGAGCCCGGGACCGGATGGTATGACACCCTGTTTCTTCAAACACTACTGGAACATTGTTGGTGGTAAGGTTATTAAGGCAGTTCAACATTTTTTCATTCATGGTCATATGCTTAAGTGTCTTAATCATACTTTTATTACTTTAATTCCGAAAAATGAGAATGCTCATATGGTTGATCATTTTAGGCCTATTTTTCTTTGTAATATCGTGTATAAAGTGATTACTAAGATTATTGCAGATAGGCTTAGACCTTTACTATATCCCATTATTTCTCCGTCTCAGAATGCTTTTATCCCTGGGAGAGGTATGAATGAGAATATCATTGTGAATCATGAGATTATGCATCATATGAATAAGAAGAAAGATAAGTTGGGGCTTATGGCACTCAAGATTGATATGGCCAAAGCCTATGATAGAGTTGAATGGTCCTTTTTTTATTAAGATTTTATCATTGCATGGTTTTTCGGTTAGGTTCATTAATTTGATCTTTGAATGTATTTCTAGTCCTTCATTTTCTATTCTTATCAATGGCTCACCTCATGGTATGTTTAAGTCATCTCGGGGCCTTAGGCAAGGGGATCATATTTCCCCCACTCTTTTCACATTTGTTCTTGATATCTTGTCTAGATTGTTGATGAAAGCAGAAGGGGAGAACAAGCTTCATGGGATTAAAATTTGTAGGACAAGTCCGGTTATTTCTCACTTGATGTTTGCCGATGATGTTACGATTTTTTGTAGGGCAGATATCAAAGAAGCTAAGGAAGTTCTTGAGTGTTTGAATACCTTCTGCCAATGGTCAGGCCAAGCTGTAAATAAAAGTAAGTATGTCATCCATTTCAGTAAAAATGTGAGTGTTGATAGTAAATTGATTCTGAAACAGATGTTGGACTTCGATGAATGTGACCACAAAACATCTTATCTTGGTTCTCCTTTCTGTAAAGGAAAATCTAAGAAGTTTGCTTTCTTACCAATCATTGAAAAGGTGAGGAAGAAAATGGCGAGCTGGAAATTAACTGCACTCTCACAGGCTGGTAGAGGTATTCTGGTTAAAACAGTGATCCAAGCAACGCCTTTGCATCTTATGCAAAATTTTAGACTACCGGTGGCTATTTGTAGTAAGTTATATAGTGTCACGAGAGACTTTTGGTGGGGTTTCAAAGAAGAATCTGGGAGGCATCTATATTTAAAATCATGGGACTCAGTATGTAATCCTAAACAAGTGGGAGGATTGGGGTTTAGAAAATTCTTAGATATGAATCGGGCTTGTGTTGCTAAACTGGGATGGGAATTAATGAATGACTCGAACAAGGTGTGGGTTAGGCTACTGAGAGATAAATATTTAAAGGGGGAGGGAGCTGTCTTTGGATAGAAACATTCAAGGCTCTTCTTGGATTTGGGGTAGCATAATGAAATCTATTGAGGATCTGAAAAAAGGTTGTATGATTAAAATAGGAAAGGACTCAACTGCTAATATTTGGAGGGATGCTTGGATACCAAATTTGGAAACTAATAGGATTCCGTCAAATGTTATAAATCTTTGTGATATTCATTATGTGGGGGGATTTGATGATTGGTAATAGTGGTATTTGGAACAAACACCTTCTTGTTAATCTGTTTTGCCGTGAGATTGTGGATGCAATATTAATGATTATTCCTTCACAGGAACATGACTCTCTGGTATTGTTTCTCTCCAAGACAGGGAAATTTAGCTGTGAAATCTTCGTATAGATCAGTTAACCAAGAGAGGGCTTCGTATTATAGTATGTCATCAAATTTCGACAAGAAGGAATGGGGGAATCTGTGGCACTCTAACTTACATAATCGCCATAAGCATTTCTTATGGAGAATTATTTCAGGTTCGCTTCCTACTAGAGAGAGATTGAGTATCTAGTTTTTCCATTGATGATGATAGATGTGTTATTTGTAATGGGGAAAGGGAAACTTTGGAACACATCTTTCTAAAATGTCCCTTTACTAAGGCTATGTGGGGTTCATCGAAATGGCTATTGAGGATGGAAGTTTTTCAAGCTTGGAACATTACAAGTTGGGTGAAGCAGATTGTTAAACCATCTCATGGTCCTTATTGGTCGAGAGGGAAGAATGAAGAGCTGTTGAATTATGCAATGGAAGTGATTTGGAGAACAAGAAATGACATCCTTCATGGAAAAGAAATCAAAGAATGGGACCAAACATTTGCTAGCATTGATAAAATGGCAACGGCCTACTGGGATTCATGTCTAAGAAGGAAGACTAAATGTCAGGATGGTGCCAAGAATCAGGTATGGAATCCTCCTCCAAAATTTTGGTTTAAAGCTAACTTCGATTCTGCTTTTCAGGTACAAACTGGTGTAGCAATCAGTGCCGCCATTATCAGGAATGAATCAGGGGTAGTGATGGGAGCGTGGATTGAGAGAGGTCGAACAAGAACGGCTTTTGAAACGGAAGCAACATCGGCCATTATGGTTTTGGAACAACTACAAATCACGAAAAGTCACAAGGTCATCATAGAAGGAGATTGCTTTAATGTGATTAGAAGTCTAAATGGTCATTCGTCGGCAGATGAATGGAGATGTAATTAACAAGGGTAAATAGCTACTTAGTCTAGAGGGTAGTTGGAAATTCAAATGTGTTAATAGATCATGTAATACCTCAGCTCATAATCTTGCTTCTTGGGCGAAATATAATGATGTAGTTGGTTATATTGCTCTTACTGATATACCCCCTCAATTGTGTGTGATAGGAGTGACACTCTTTGTAACGTTGATTTGGATGATATATAAATTTTACTTAGAAAAAAAAAAACTTTATGGAAGGAAAAGACCAAATATGATTGCCACGTAGATTTCATTATTTTAATTCAATTGGGAAACAGAAAGCTACCAAGCTCAACCCTATTTGGAAACACGTGCAGTGGGAGTCGATGCAATTGGAATTGGAATTGGAAGTTTGAAAAACAATCCAATACGGAATTGGAATCAGGCAACAAGAAGGATTCCTACCTAGTCGAATTCAATTTGGAAATCGGAGTTGGCGGTGCAATTTTGCCTATTTAAAGGGCTCTATGCGGTACAATATGAGAAGAAAAAAAAATTATACAGAGTTAAAATAGAGAGCCGCGAGTATAGAGAAAATAGAGGGCCGAAGCTGAGAGTTTTCGAGGAATTCTTGGAGCACTTTTGGAGCAAGAAGGCCGATCAAAGAAGATTGAACACGGTGAAATCCAAAGGTTTAATTTTTCTAACCTTTATTTATTTTTTGTAATCTCGAATGTTTATTAATTTTTTTGTCGAAGATCTTGTTCTTAATAGATTATGCTAAAATTATATTTAACTGATATTAGTAGTTAATAAATTTATGGGACCAATATTTTGATGCTCCAAATTTTAGGGACCACTTGGAACAATCAAAACCATCAAGATCTTGATCACTAGGGTGAAAATCGCCTGTCCCCCCTTATTTCTGTACTCAACTAATCAGAATTTGTTATGTAATATTTTTTTTTTCAATTATATATACAAATGATGAATTGTGATTGATTGTGTACAGTAATGGGGACATGCAGGGATATGTGATTTTTTGCCGAATCTGGATACTGACCCAGAAAATAGCTTTACTTATTTTTTTTATCTCATAAAATCACAGCCCTTGGGATTCTTTAAGGAGGCAGATTTTCACACGATGGGTTGTCTAGGGAAGATAATAGAGGATTTTGAAGCCATAGAAGCCAAGAAGAAAAGCATTAGAGAGTCAATCTTGTTGCTGCAAGTTCAATGGAGGGATATTGAAGGTGAATTAGGCTTTGCGAAAAAGGAATTTCACGAAAGAATCGAAGAACTTGAGTCCAAAGATAAGAACCGTAGATTGTTAGAGTTAAGGGAGAAAGACTTCGAGTTGTTTCGTGCGAAAAAGATGAAATTGTTGGAATTGAAAGAGAAGAAGTTGGTTAGTATTAGAGAGAGTTATGCAAAAGAAGTAGAGGAGAAATTCAGTGAGCAAGAGAAGAGGATCAAAGAGCTTTTGGATAAATTGGAATTTGAGAAAAAAGAGAATGAGGGAATGAGAAATTTTGTTGATGAGAGATTTAAGGAGGTTGGATTGAAGGAGAAGAAGTTTGAGGAACGGAAGAACGAGATTGAAATGGTTCGAGTTTCGCTTGAGAAAAAAGCTCGTGATCTTGAAATTAATGATGGAGAGATTAAGGAGAGAGAGGAGAAAGTTGAGAAAAAGGAGGACGACTTGAATATTAGAAATGAGAGAGAAAAAGAAGTCGGGCTTAAAATTCAAGAATTGAATTTGGAAATTGATAATGTCGAATTTAAGCAAAAACAAATTGATTTTATTCGACAAATGAACGAGAAGAGCTTAAACGAACTTGATATGAAGGAGGAGCAATTGGAGAGGAAGATAGGACTTGTGAAAAAAAATGAGTTGAAAATAAATTCGCTTGAAAAAGATTCACAAGATCTAGAATCAAGAAAGAGCGAGTTACAACATAGAATTAAGAATTTTGAATTGAAAGAGAAAGAACTTCAAGAATCTTTCAAGCAATTTGATGTGAAAAAGAAGATATTCGAGATTGAGAAGGAGATAATAGAACAAGAATCCAGAGTTTTAGAATCAAGAAAGAAAGAATACGAGGATAAGATTAAAAATATAGAAGTTCGTGAAAAAGAGCTTGAATGGAAGACTGTGCAACTTAAGAATGTTGCTCAGCGTCAATGGGTACCTGAAGCGAATCAACATTTGGGTTGGAGAGATAAGTGTCTACATGATGTAAAGTTTATGAAACTTGAATCAGATAGATTCAAAAGGCAAAGAAGATACTAAGTGCCTGCTTTCTTGCAAGAATTTAACTGGACAACTCCAAAGGAATGCTTGGAGGGCTTCAACTTCAAGGGCAAACTATGAAGAATATGATGACTTAGAGATCTCAAATGAGGAAATAATCTTCTTGAAATTTGTAGTATACATCAAGAGGATTTGATAATGGTAAAGGTCATGTAATCAATGCTCAATTGGTCATGTAATCAAATTCAGGGATCCATTTTCAACTTTGACACAGTTTGATACGATGAATATAACTTCCGTTCTAGGACTCCAATTGAAACACTTGTAGTTTCATTGGAAATCCAAGAGAGTTATCTACAATTTTTATAAATACCACATGGATTGTCTTTGCTGCTGTTGCTTAGCACCTCAAAATTCCACACGAGTCCGTCCTTCTTCGCACGTTGGTGGTTGGAATTGTTATATTGTATTATACTCTTCCGTTTTTATAATATATGTCTTTTTAGTCTCTCAATCTTTTTCCTAAATATATGTCATTTTTTCAAATTTTAAGGAAATACTACTCTTTCTATAAAAAAAAGTGGGGAGGTTGATGTTTGAATATAAACTAAATTATTTAAGATTATAAGAATAAAATTATCTCTTATCTCTCTATTTTTTAATCTACGCCAAACTACCTAAAAGATTTTCTGTTATGAAACAATTTTGATTTCATAGATTAGACATGAAGGTCTCAATTCTAATTGGTGATTTGTGAAGTTACAATTTAAATCTTGTAGTGTGTATGTAGGGGGCAACGTCGGGTTTTTCCTCTTTAAAAATCTGACTTAGACTAGTCTATATATGTGCATTTGTAATCTTTTATCATATATATATTTTTTATTTATCTTTTCACTTGTCTTATTTATTGTCAAATGTTACTTTTTATCTTCAAAATTTCATCATCATGATTATATTTAAATTTTAGATTATTTAAAAAAAATTGATATTGTTAACTTATGATTAATAAAATTGAAAATATAACAAAATAATGGAAGAGAATTTGATGATCCGATATATATGTATGTTTTTTTTGGGTTCACTCGGAGGGGTGGTACTCAGTGTCTACCACGTGGTAACTAATATGGGTTTGACTTGCTGTTTGGCCGGTAACGCGACCGCTAGAAAGGGAAGATCTGACCTTGGACAAAGTGAATTCAATCCTTCCTACAAATCCACCAATTCAGGCCCATCAATCGTTACCAATATCAATGCAAATATTCTCATTCCCCATAGATTTTTTCTGATACGAATCAGTTTATGTGGATCTCGTGGTCCAAATGAGCCGCCTCATCACATTATTTTTTTGCTCCTCAATTTGTAATTATGTAACTTATTTTAAACCTATAATGAATTTAATTCATACTAGAACCATTCATTCTCATATGCCATAACTTGGACAAGCTTTCATTTATCATTCCAAACCGAAAAAATTTAGAATCATTCACTTATAGAATGGGTGCCAGTTAACGAGAGGTTTGGGAAGGGTGAGACTCTGGAATCGCCGACATTGGAATCTGTCCGGTGTGTTGGGTTAGGTAAGGCTCTTGGATTGGATGCGAGGGAGGGGATAAAGAGGGTGGAGCCAAATCTGGGCAAATGTTTTATGGGTGATTGGGGTGCAACATTGGAGTCAATGAAGGAATGGCTACGGGAATACCGCCGAAGATAGGGTAGATGACTTGTGCTCGTTGAATTCCGGTATGGGGGCGACAAACAGGAAGGTTCACGACTGAACCATGTCCGATTTCCGACCAGCAAAGGAACCAATGGATTTGCGACGAGGCCAGGATCTTGGTCCAATTTTTTCTCGTGGTGGGTTTGATCTCTTTGGGGCCATCCAATGCCGATCATGCCTTTGTTGGGCTATCTTGGTCCAATGCGGTTGGGCTGCCTGAGACAGGTTCATGGCATATTATTGTTAGTATTGTTGAGCCTATCCAAGTTGTCCCTCTCTTTGGAAAATCACAGTCTGAAGCCAAAAGAGGGAATTCTTGGAAGCAAGCTTCTGATTCAATTGTTCAGCTTGTGACGCTGGTGGGCCCAGATGCAAGGTCCCCAATTTGAAAGCCAAAGCTTGACTACGATGACAAGACGGATGTCACAGGTCGGCTCTGCTAAGGCTTATTAGTTGCTTGATCTGGAATTGTTCGGGACTTAACAACTCCTGCGCAATTCAAAATTTAGTGTGCATCATAATGCTCGCTATTCTAGTAGTTTTTCACTTTTATGTTAAAATTGTTTGCAGACTTCATGATCAATATAATAGTAGTATTAGGTATTATTTAATGTTTTAAATTCAGATTTATTTCAATTTTTAATGTAGGCAAACAATGGGGGAGACCGTCTCGAATTTGGAGAAGATCCCTCAAGGTAGAGTTGTAGAGATTTGATGCATCATAGTATCGAATGGAGGATCGGGAGCGAAAATTATGTTCGTATTTGGTGTGATCGCTAACTAACTACCCAACACAGTTTTCAGGTGACCTCTCCTCTTGATTTTATGTGTTTTGAAAGTTTGCAGATAATAATGCTGACAATTGTGGAAGATACCTATTTGTACGCGACCTCAGATTTTCTTTTGTGGTAATAGAGTATAATTGTAAATGCATATTAATTTGTATATTATGGAACATGTTATCTAGAATTTTTTATATCAATATGTCATGTAATGTTCTACCTCAATTGATGGATGTACATTGGCTTTTTTTTTTTTATTTATTTATTGGGGAGGGGACCTATCTATTACAAGAAATGGGAGATTCAGGAAGTGGGGAGAGGGTTCGAACTCATAACCTCTACGTCATGAGGCCTTGACATTGGCCACTAAACCAATGCCTCATTGACTCATTCTCTGAGGCTTGACGCCTCAATTCAAATGGTACAGGATCCCTTGAAATTCCACCTCATTTTTTGTAATTTATGATATCGATTAATAATGTTTTTTTCCTTAATTAGATGTTTAAAACTTATTAATTAATTAAAATATTTCTAAAAGAACTTATTGTGAAACTTCAATTAGCTTATGGTGATGAAACGGAAACCTTCCCAACATTCTTGAGTTCTCTAGAAAAAGTACTTAAGATTCTAAGACAAAGGAAGCCAAAGAAAACCAAAAAATAAGCAATGTGCCAATACTGGTAAGAAGATGATGCCTAGGTTATGTGCTAAGATTTTACCAATAAAAACATTTCTTATTGCAAATTGAATTTATTTATTTCAACTTTATTTAAGAATTATTATATGATTATGAATATTAATTAATTTTTGACCTTTTAGAAGTAGTATTAGAGAATGATTTTGAATTTGAAAACTAAATCATCAAATTACCATTAACACTTTTAATATATACATGATGTGATATATATTTCTTATGTTTTTATTGTAAATCTCTCAAATTGAATGCTTAATTTTTATTCTCGTTTGTTCAATATGAATATTTATTTTTTAAAATTTTATTGAGTATCTAAATATTTAATATGATTAATCTAATTATTATATTGTAGAATTCAATTTGGGATATGGAAGAATTATTGAATATAAGCCCTCCAAATTGACTGTCCCACTGTAGTCCTTATCTGGGTGTGGATTTTTATTTTTTTTTGTGTTGAAAAGCAGCAGCCACGTATGACCTTTGTGCATCACCCACACCACTTCCAAACATTTGTGTGTCTCTTTCACCGAATAGTTTTAATATAAATCAGGTCCATTGAATCATATGATACAATTTTGAAACACCTGATTCATATCAAAAAAATCCCTCTTTCACCAAGTATTAACCATCTTTAGGAAAATTCAATAGTAACACTGCCTTTCGTATTGGTAGATTAAAAATGCCTTTTTATTCCCAATTTCGGTAATAATAAATGTGTGGCTAAAAAGATGTGTTGATGATTTGTAATCCTTTTATAAGTCTTGAATCTTTCTTCCATACTCCAAAACTTTAGTCCTTGTTCCATTATTAGGCAATTGCAAATTTCCAGCAGTTAACCTCAAAACAAAACATTGAGTGATGGAGAGAAAAGTAGAAACCCTACGCTCTTATATTACTGAGTTTGAAGAGATGTATGAGGCAGATTACGTTCATAAGGTCCTTGGATGTGATCGAACTCAGGCCGTTCAAAGGGAGCTAATGTTCCTCAAAACAATCATGTGGTGTTACGAGAATCGGTCACGTATCAATTCCACTTGTGCTACTAAAGCATTTGAAGCTGTAGATTGTCTTTTTGGCTTATTCAAGGAACTCGAAGAAATGATAGATGAAATGAAAGATGTAATTGAAGATGAGATTCTAACAGAGTTTGTGCTTCTGATTTCCGATACGTTCCTAGAAAAGCTTCATTACATTAAGACACTTACTAAAGAGGGCTTCCATGATTTTTTAGATCATGACCTTTCATTGGAATTCAAATATAGGAGGAGCAAAGTTGACTTCAAGAATCTGATCCATATTGCCGTAAAGAATCTGAAGGATCTCCTGGTTCTAAAACCTGATATGATTGAACCCGTCAAGAAGCAAATCATAGCGTTTGAAAAGAGGTTAGAATTTGTTTATGCAATTTTTCACTTTGCTTCAAGAGATCATCATCAACAATTGAGCAGTTTCTTTAAGCATCTTAAAGATTGGGCTAACACCGCAGCAGGTGTACCATTTCTTTATTGGGTAGACGAAAATGATGAAAGATTGAATACTATTGTTTCTCGTCTGATAGAAAAGTTCAAGCCTTGCACACTCGAGCTTGCTGAGCTCTACTTGGGAGTCCTTATGGCATTGAAGCCATCCGAAGGACTTGATTTTTCCCTCAAGCAAATAGCTGTGGCGCGATTTCTTGAAATACTGCTAGAGGATCTTGTTCTCAAGGCAACACTTGAACATGGCCTCACCTTTTTCATCTCATTTCTGATCAATCCAACAAACAAGTATGCTAATCTGATTTCAACGAATGAGGTTGCATCTTTGATTTGCTCATTGTACGCCAAAGAAAGAAATGCTATTCTTCATGATTTAATAGAGAAGATTAACCAAATCAAAGAGCTTCACCTCAATATAGGCGCCGCTTCATCATCGAATAATTTTCCCATGACAAATGTACAAGGATTCATTGATTTTTTCTTGGAAGATCTGCGGGAAAAGTTCAAGTGTCACACGACTTTGACCACTTACCAAAGAAATCAAATTATGATTGTCCAGAAAGATCTACTTTGTCTTCAGCCCTTGCTCAAGGGAATATTTGAGCTACAGGATGGGAATGAAGAACTTAATGATCTTCGAATGCAAATCAGCAACATGGCATACCGTGCAGAGTGTGTCATTGACTCGTGTTTTGTTTTTTATCCTACTAATTATTGGCATAATGTGATGCGTCTTTCTGATGTTACAGAAGAAATTCAGTGTATCAAGGCTAAGGTGAACAAGCCTGACCATGCTCAAATGTGCAACTCGAGAGACAGAGTCCTAAGTGATGATAAGATGAATTCTGGTGCCATCCTCTCTCCTCAATCTAACAACATCAGAATGGATGATGTCCACATGGTGGGTTTTGTAGATGAGAAAGAGAAAATAATTAATTGCCTTACAGGAGGATTACCTCAACTCGACATTGTTGCAATTGTTGGCATGCCTGGTCAGGGTAAGACAACTCTTTCCAATAAGCTTTATCAAGACCGTCTTGTTCGGCTTCGTTTTCAAAAACATGCATGGTGTTGCATATCTCAATCATATAGTATTAAAGTCAAACTGATTGACATCTTAAAACAAGTCAATCCAACATTATGTGATGGTGATATCTCCGATAAAAGTCATGAAGACTTAGCTGAAATGCTTTACAAATGTTTGAAAGGAAGAACTTACCTCATTGTGTTAGATGATATATGGGATATTGGGGCATGGAATGAGTTAAAAGCGTCATTTCCAGACGATGCAAATGGGAGCAGAATTTTATTTACGAGTAGAATTCATAAGGTTGCTTTGGAAGCTAAACATGATTGCAGTCTTCACGAGCTTCATCCTCTCTCACCCGAGGATAGCTTGCAGTTACTACAACAGAAGTTGTCTTACAAAAATGGCATTCCTCCGAATTTGCTAGGCACTGGAAAGAGAATTGCTGAAAATTGCAAAGGACTACCTTTAGCCATTGTAGTGATTGCAGGTTTGCTTGCAAAAGCGAAAACTGATGTGGCTTTCTGGAAACAAACTGCTGAAAATATGAAGTCACGGATCGCAAGGGAAGGGTGTATGGACATTCTGGAATTGAGTTATCAGCATTTACCAGCTTATTTGAGACCTTGCTTTCTCTATCTGGGAGTGTTTCAAGATGATGAAATCATAGTTGCTAAGAGGTTGATGCGATATTGGATTGCTGAAGGGTTCATACAGAAGCAAGTGAACAAAAGCTTGGAGGATGTGGCGAATGAGTATTTGATGGATTTGCGTGATCGAAGCTTATTATTTGTGGCAAAGAGAAGTTCGAGATTTGGGATCAAGAAATGTTTTGTTCATGATTTGATTCGAGAGTTTTGTGTAGCAAAAGCCAAGGAACAATTTTTTTTACTGGTGCCAAATATTTCTGATAATAATTCCATTGACACATTGTATCAATCATATCGGCTATGCTTTCATACGGAATGCTGGTTATCTTTTCAGTCGGAACCTACAACGTCGATGGTCCGTACTTTACACTTTTCTAAACCTGTAAAGATTCCAAAAGTTAATTCTTTCTTTATCAGGTTTGAATTGTTAAGAGTGTTGGACTTGGCTGCAATAAAAATTTATTTTGATATTGGTGCCATCATGCAACTAGTTCTTTTGCGATACCTGGCACTTGTTGGTGTCTTTGAAGTTCCATCGTCAATAGCCAACCTTTCAAGATTGGAGTTTCTTAGGTTGAAGACTAGCAGGGTTTTACCAACATCTATATGGAATATGACAAGTTTGAAACATTTGTATCTATCTACTGCCTTGAAACCCTTGGGTATAGACTATGTGAGTGACAAATCTCTTCAACTTGATAAATTAGAGACATTTTCTTTAGACTGCCGTACTGGTTTAAAGGAAGTTCTCAAGTGGCGAATCAGAAGGATGCCAAATATTCGAAAGCTTAGTATCAAATCATATTTATCTATTGGGTTATTAAGTTTTCTCAATAAGCTTGAATCTCTAAACTTAGATGTCAATTTCAAAGAGCGCTCTGCTGCTGAATTCAACTTGCCATGCACTCTTGTGAAGCTGACACTACGTCATTTTTCACTGTCAACAAGTATCATATCTGCTATCGGTAAGCTTCCTAATCTTGAAGTTCTCAAATTATTTTTTGCCAAATTTGAAGAAAAAATGTGGGACGTGGAAGATGAAGAATTCTTGAAAATAAAATACCTCAAGTTGCGGCATGCAGACATTGAAAAATGGAATGTATCCACGGGTTCCTTCCCCCGACTTGAACAACTTATATTGAAGAGTTGCTATAAGTTGACTGAGGCTCCTTCTACATTTGGAGAGCTTTCTACCTTGAAAGTAATGAAGGTTTTTGATTGCTCAAAACTTGCAAATTCTGTCCGCGAGATTGTTGCAGAACAACAGGATCTTGGAGATTCGAGCTTTGAATTCACAACAGATTTTTCAGATGAAGAATAGTTATCCACTACGCAGTTCAACCTAAAGGTAAATTCTATTCCAGCTTCTTCTTCTTCAGCTTTTTAGATTCTCAGTGATGAATGCTTCTTTTATATCAACTGACATTGTTCGCGTTCATTTGCAAGTGGTTGAGTTTTAGTGAATTATTGAAAAAACAATGTCTAATTAATTTATGTATATTCATTTAGTTAAAGCATGTACAGAAAATGAATGACAAAGGTTGGCTGCAATAATGTTGTCTTTCCAAGTTTATAGATATCTTTGAGAGCTTTTGAAGTTAACTTATACTCCATCTGTTAAAATCTGCATATCCACTTTCCTATTTATTTTATATAGAAAAGTGCACAATCAATTTTGAACGAATGGAATAGTTACTGGAACATTTAGGGTGGTATTTGCAGAACTTGGTTAGACTATGGAGTTAGAAAATGGCTACCAAGATCTCTTCTTGTATATTTGTCTGATTAATGTATTATCCTTCTTCCTTTCTCTCCAAATCTCTTGTAGCCACTTTTTATCTGTCCTCATTTTTGCTGAATCGATCGACACTGCGGGGCTATATTTGATTCGATGGCTAACATAGCTATTCTGGAACACTGTGTGATTGGATTGTACTGAACAGATATCTTAATCGTCTTATCAAGCGACACAGTAGCCAAGATTGGTATCGAGAGAATAGCTGTAAGTATCGAAACAAGACCGTGTTTTTCCACTTTTGCTTCTAAACTCCATTTTCCTACATAACCTGTCTCTAAATACCACCCTTGAATCCATATCTTTCAGGATGAAACTGATATATTCTTAAGCTTTGTTCCATGGAGAATTTGTTGCACAAACTATTCAGGAGGCTCAAGCAGAGCGAGGTAAATATATGGTTTCATATTCTGTGGTAAGTCTAAAATTTGTTACTGTATCGAATTTTACAATATGGTTGAGGTGTTTACTAGATATGCTTGTACCATAATGCAGTTGATGATGCTTTTATGTTTAATCTGTTAGATTCCTGCAAACTCCTATTCTTTTTTTTTCCTTTCCCTCCTAATTTATATCTTTTATTAGTGAGATTTTTGTTTTACTACTGCCTCCATTGCATAATACAAGTCGTTTAAAAATGCAACGAAAATTAAAGAAGCAAAAAACAAGGTATTTTATTAGTCAAAATATCAATATTACTCGTTTAAATAAAATTAGTGTTATACAAGTTCTTATTTAAGAGAGTAATATTGATATTTTGACTAACAAAGTACCTTGATCTTTGCTTTTTTAATTTTTGCTACATGTTATAAACGACTTATATTATATTATGGAATGGAAGGAGTAACATTTTGAGCTCGGAAAGTCAGCCGCTTCATGTAGTTTAGCTAAACAAAGTGCAAATAATATTAGAGAAACATGTCTCTTTTTCTATGAACAAGAGGCATTTCCTGATTTGCTGATTGATATTTTGTGTAATGCTTCAGATAGAAGCTTCTTTTGGCAGCATGTTGGGATATGAAAATGGAAGAACCTTAAGCCAATTTTGCAGGATTCCAGCTACAATATTCTCTTATGCAGTGACCTTACTAGGGAGAATCTCTCGTGGTTTGGCGACACCTTGAGCATGAATGACTTATTGGTTTATCTACTGAATTTTTTGTGTTTTGCACTATAGCTTGTCTAGAGAGGTACTAAAGTTATCTTAACCAAGGATCATGTTTGTGGCTTTCAGCTGTGGAATAGATTATACTGTAAATTTCTTATGGTCTAGATTCCAGAGCTAACTATAAGTTTTAATTATACATGTTATTTCTATATTTACAATCATCTTTAAAACAATTCAAAGTAGTTTTTTATCCCTCCTTTTAAGGTTGGGGCGTTATAGATGCACCTTTTAAGAAAAAGGGGAATAATAACAAAGATTGAACTAATTGGATTATGCAAATTGTCCATAATATTTTTAAGAAATCTTTAGAATATGTAAAGCACAATTTTTTTTTTTTTGGGTGAATAAAAGCACAAAAAAACTTGGTACTAAGGAAATGGTAACAATAATGCTAACAACATACTATAATAGACTGAAACGGGTTTGGCCTTAGAATAGCCATGTATTTTCATAATGAGTTAGATATTACATTGAAAATTTTGGACAAAACATTTTTAGTTCGTCATAAACTGACGTGTACAGACATGTGAGCGGAGCCATTCAATTCCCATTTTAAACATGCAATTCTAAGCTCAAAGTTTGAGCGGTTATATTTACCCGGAAGTAGTACTGTCAAACGGACCGAAAGTCCTCGAACTACCCGTAACCCGCACGAAATGGACTGGACATGAACTTAAAAATAAAATATCGTTTAAATGCGGGAATTTTATGCCCGTATCCGTTTGGACTTGGACTTCGCGGACCGGACCCAGATTAATCCGTGGATTAGTCCGTGAAATTAAAATATAAAAAACGGACCTGGACTTTACAGATCAAAAGCGGACTTATTCGCGGTCCAGTCCTCAATATACATATATATTATTTAATTTTTATATATCAAAGTTTGACTCATTGATACTCCCTCCATTCCCTATTAATTGTCGTTTAGGAGATATCTAGGTATCCAAATTAATTGTCATTTAAGGTTGTTTTATTAGTTGTCAACAATTTATTCCAATTATACCCTCAACATTTTCCTTTCTTTATGACAAAGAAGTGAGAGAGAGGGAGGGTGGGGGATATTATTGGAAGTTTAGGTGAAAATAACAACTTCCTTAATTTTCTCAAATTGTCTAAAGAGTCTTATATTTAGGAATGGAGGGAGTATTTATTAGTACTGCTGTGACAAATGTCAAAGTCTCAAAGATTTTAGATTTCTAAACCTAAAATCTATATAAAATCCAAATCTTATTTTCTCTTTACTCTCTTGCCCTGTCTCTTGATTTCCTTGCGCCTCTTTCCCCCTCTCTTTCTCCATTATTTGAATGTTTAATTTGTTGTTGGACTTTGATCTTTGGACATTTTAGGTTTTATTAGGACTTCGGAGTTTTGATGATTCGTATTTGAGTGGAGGATGATCTATTTGTTTTTTTGTGTTTGCATGATTTGTTTTGTTAATTTTATCATAATATAAACGGTTTATGTTATGATTCATTAATCTTAAATTTTTTTTTATATTATTTTCTTTAAAAATTGTCAAAAAAGAGAAAGTCTGCGGACCAGTCCGTAACTCGTGGACTATAAGCCGACTAGGTATGGACTTACCATTTTGAAGTCCGCAAAAAAAAAAATGGACTAAATCCGGTCCGGTCCGTTTAAAGTGAGTCCGTTGCAGACTTGGACCAGACTGCGATTGGACCGGTCCCTTTGACTGTACTACCCGGAAGTAATTTGTTACCATCTCGGGCTCCTTTCCTCAACTATATGTCATGTCTTCTAATACAGTCTGAATCTTATGTTGAACGCATTTTTCAGTACGTGTGGAACGCCTCAGAACAGGTGTTATTAGGCATAAAAACACATAACATGTATTTTTTAAAATATGACAGGTGTTGTACAAATCAGGACAGGTGTTCAATTTAAATTAATTTTGACAATCAAAATTTCAACTCTACGGATGAAATTAAGTTCCACACTGAAGCCTCAACGCTTCTAATGGCCCAACAACAACTCATTACTGCAAAAGTCCATTTTTCTGGTCCAACAATTAAGTATCCTATGCACCTGAATTGACTCTGATTTTCTAGTATATTTTCTAATATACTAACTCCATCCTTTAATATAAGATTTTTTATTAAATGTTGCGAAAATTAAAGAAGTAAACAGTAAAATATTTTTTAATTAAAATACAAATATTATTCTGTTAAATATTACTTGTATGACTAAAGGAGAAGGATAAGGGCAGGACTATCAAGGGTTAGCATGTCGGATCGGGTGGTGGGGGTCCTGAGGGCGTGGGTATCACCTTTTGTGTACTAGGACTATCAAGGGCTATAAATGAAAGTCAATAAGATTTAGAGATTCAACTTTTACACAAGGAAAAGGCTAAATATGATTGCCACGTAGATTTTCACTCTTTTAGTTCAATTGGAAAACAAGAAGCCACCAAATTCAATCCAATTTTTAGTTTTCGAGGAATTCTTGGAGCAAGAAGGGCGATCAAAAAAGATTGAAACACGTTGAAATTCAAAGGTTTGATTTTCCTAACTTCTTATTATTTTTTGTAATCTCGAATGTTTATTAAGTTTTGTTATGGATCTTGTTCTTAATAGATTAGGTTAAAATCATATTTAACTGATATTAGTAGAAATAGAATTTGTGGGACCAATATTTTCATGCTCCAAATTTTGGGGACCACTTCGGACAATCAAAACCATCAAGATCTTGATCACTAGTATTTGAACACTGACTTTGAGAATAGTTTTACTTAATTTTTTTTATAAAAAAATCACAGCCCCTTGGGATTTTTTAAGGAGGCGGATTTTCGTACGATGGGCTCTATAGAGAAGATAACATAAGATTTTGAAGCCATAGAAGCCAAGAAGAAAAGCGTTAGGGAGTCAATTTTGTTGCTGCAAGTTCAATGGAGGGATATTGAAGGTGAATTAGGCTTTACGAAAAAGGAATTTCACGAAAGAATCGAAGAACTTGAGTCCAAAGATAAGAACTTGCAATCTTTGCAAGCATCTTTGGAGTCTTCCCGTAGATTGTTAGAGTTAAGGGAGAAAGACTTCGAGTTGTTTCGTGCGAAAAATATGAAGTTGTTGGAATTGAAAGAGAAGAAGTTGGTTAGTATTAGAGAGAGTTATGCAAAAGAAGTAGAGGAGAAATTCAGCGAGCAAGAGAAGAGGATCAAAGAGCTTTTGGATAAATTGGAATTTGAGAAAAAAGAGAATGAGGGAATGAGAAATTTTGTTGATGTGAGGCTTAAGGAGATTGGATTGAAAGAGAAAAAGTTTGAGGATCAGAAGAAAGAGATTGAATTGATTCGAGATTTGCTTGAGAAAAAAGCTCATGAGCTTGAAAATAATGAGGGAGATATAAGGACAGGGAGGAGAAGATTGAGAAAAAGGAGGACGGATTGAATATTAGAAAAGAGCGAGAAAAAGAAGTCGGGCTTAAAATTCAAGAATTGAATTTGGAAATTGAGAATGTCGAATTTAAGCAAAAATAAATTGATTTTATTCGACAAATGAACGGAAAAGTGCTTACAAAAATTTGATATGAAGGAGCAGCAATTGGAAAAGAAGATAGGACTCGGGATAGAAAATGAGTTGAAAATAAATTCACTTGAAAAAAACTTATCTAAATCTAGAATCAAGAAAGAGCGAATTACAACATAGAATTAAGAATTTTGAATTGAAAGAGAAAGAACTTCAAGAATCTTTCAAGCAATTTGATATGAAAAAGAAGATACTTGAGATTGAGAAGGAGATGATAGGACAAGAATCTAGAGTTTTAGAATCAAGAAAGAGAGAATACGAAGATAAGATTAAGAATGTAGAAGTTCGTAAAAAAGAGTTTAAATGGAAGACTGTGCAACTTAAAAATGTTGCTCAGCGTCAATGGGTACCTGAAGCGAATCAACAGTTTATGAAATTTGAATCAGATAGCATCAAAAGGCAAAGAAAATACTGATTGTCTGCCTCTCTGAAAAAAATCTAACCGGCAACTTCAAAGGCAAACTTGAAAGACTTCAACTTCAAGGAGAAACAATAAAGAATATGAATATAAAGGTGTCTTGAAGTATGAAAGCATTTCATTGAGATAGGGTTCTTCTCTATTTCATTGAGAGAAACACATGGGTTTCATCCCTTTTGCTATGAGAGTTTTGCCCTCTGTTGAACATTAACCAAAAGGATTAAACATCCTTTTATTTTGCAAGTCTTTTCGTGGGTCTTGAATGAGTTTTCTTCTTGGTTCACGTTATTTTTTCAATTTCTTATAAATGTCCGGGTAAGTATTTCTCATTTTCCAACCTAGTTGCCCTGCCCGCAACAAACCCACAAGCACACAAACACTCTCCGCCCCGGCGCCCCACACAAACCCCCAATCCCAGCCCAACCAACTCATCCCACGGGTATCCAACGGCCCAATTAAAAAAAAAAGTCGCTTAGACTTTGGACCCAACAACTAGTTTTTTATTTTTTTTAAAAACATTCCAATTTTCTAACTAACAAATATATACCTCATTGTAATGTTTATTTTATTGTGCACTTTTCAATTAAGGTTAGTACTTTGTAGTACTAGGTTGTGCCATGACATGCATTTACGTCCAAGAAACTCTTGTATGGAATAAAAATGAGACATGAAAATGAAACAAAGATTTAATTTGATACGAATATTTTGTTTTGATCCGTTTTTTTTTTTTTTTCAAGGAAAGTTTTAGCTCACCCAAATCAAAACAGAAAATATCTAACTTAGACGGAACGTATGATCCTACATTCCCGGGTTCGATCCCACGAGTCTATACCGATCTTACCAGGTATCTAAAAGGGCTCTAAAATTCGTAAGATTGTACAATCCCGTAAGTTAATTACGTTGTTCTTCACGACCATTTGTGCATCAGTTTCAAGTTCAAAGTTGAAGAGGCCATTTTCTTTAGCTCATTGAAGTGCAGAATGTACTACCATGACTTCACTCATATATATATATAAAAGCATCGGCCATATTGATCAAAAGACCAGCAATAGACATCATCAAGCTTTCAACTTCATCTCTCACCACAATTCCATAACCAGCTACCCTGTTTGACCATGATGCATCAGTATTAACCTTGAGACTGCCCACTGCCGGTGAGCCCGCCATAAAAACACTCTCTGCTCAAGCAAAGTTCGAACATACCACAATTTAATTCATAAAAATAGCCAATAAATAAATTTATTTAAAGTAATTCAGACAAAAGTGACAAGAAGAATTAGAAACCTTACTGCGTCTACAATTATAATATCCAAAACATAAAATTTTCAGCACAACAATTATTAGGAGGAATAGAATGAAAATTATATTTTCTTCTCTTTTGTTTCAAGTAGATTAAAAGAAGTATCTCAGAGATGGGAGATGAGGTGTTTTATAGAGGGCCGAGGCCTATAAAATGCCTCTAAAGGCTTGATCTTTGGCAAAACGAACCCGGATCCTTCTTCCAAATCAATCAACTCGGTCCCATCTCTTTCCCATTCAAAGCATTGGATCATTGTACCGATTGTCAACCCAATTGATCTCATTGCTTGAGCCGCTCCCGGACAAGGCCTTCTTCCCATACCAAATGGCAGAAATTTGAACCCTTCAGACTCCTTTTTCATCTCTTCAAACCTTTCTGGTTTAAACTTGTTTGGTTCCTCCCAAGCTTTTGGGTCTCTGTGAACAGCCCAAGCATTAACCAACAATATTGTTCCTCGAGGAATGTTGAATCCTCCGACGATGCAATCTTCTGAAGAAATGCGAGGCAAAAGAAGCGGAGCAGCAGGAAAAAGTCGAAGTGTCTCGTTGATCACACAACGGAGATATGGTAATTTGAAAAGATCGGAATCTTCAATCAAACGTTCCGATGTAACTTGAAGATCAATCTCATTTCTCAACTTGTCAATGACTTCTGGATGATTTAACAATAGGGACATTACCCATTGAATAGTGGATGCTACAGTTTCTGTCCCAGCTGAAAATAAATTCTTCAAAAAACATCAAGAAGATAATAAGAAAGGTATATATAAAAATAAAAGTAGCTCCGGTGCAAAAAAAGCCAATAATCCATTGATCTAGGTTCCACTTCTGACTCACATGATTTTTTTGGGCTCTGCATGTATATTGAGGACCCAAAAAATTATATGAGTGAGAGGTTAAAACTATTACCGATAGTTAAGTCCACTCCCCCACCAAGGGGTAACTTTTTTCTAGAGTTATCCCCACTTCCTACAACACAATCATAAATTAAAGCCCGCTTATGTATATAGTGGGTGGGGCAAAATTTATGGATGGTTTTAGGGGGGCAAATTCACATCTCCCAGTTACAGTAATAAAAATGAAAATGAAAAGATCAAATTACAACTAAAGTTAAAAATAAATACACACTCTATTTAATAATATACTTTTTAAAATTTCTTTATCTCTTCCCAACATATGCCGTTTTGTTCCAATTTTTAAAGAATGTATTTCTAATATTTACTTTAAATAGAGAAAGAAGAGAGGTTGCTGTTCATGAACAAAAACATAATTAATTAAGAATATAAACCATGAATTAATTTTACTTTATTAGCATGAATTAATTTTACTTTATTAGCATTAAGTTTAAAGGGTGTAGCATTTTTGTCCATGAAGTTTGGTTCGTTTCCTTAGTTTCCGTTAAAAATGACAACAAAAAAGTAAAAAAATTCAAGAATGGCTTACCGCTAGAATTCCCTTGATCAGATCATCTGTGTAGAAATCAGGTTCAGCTTCCTGGTACGACAACAATGATTGGAGTATAGTCTTACTTTGTCCTGAATTTCTTCGACCCTCATCGACTAAAAATTGCTTATATTTATCGGCTTCTCCCGCGAAATACTTTACCATTTTCTCAAATCCCCCAAATCCAATCCATCTCAACAAAGGAACAAAATCACAAAGGTCTAAGGGTATGTCGGCTCCAAACGCATCCTTAGTCGTAGCCTCGGAGTCCGACCACTGTCTTCCTATGGCCGTTTTCAATGTCAAATTAATTACCAGATCCGAGAATAAAGAACTCAGATTCACTAATTTGGGGCTTTGGTCCGATAATTTTGACATCAGATTCCGTACAACGAAACGGATTTCTTCAGCCCGAATATCAGAGTAACTATTGAGAGCAGCGGTAGAAAAAACATTGATACTCGCGACTTTGCGAACGTTACGCCAATGGTCTCCGTACGGCGCGAAAGGCAACACCGTATGGTTAGAGTTACCGTGATCGGAGAGAATACACGGTGGCCTGCTGCCGAAGATTATATCGTTCTTGGTAAAGCATTCCTCTGCAATTGACGGAGACGAGACTATAATAGCAGGACGGTTTCCTAACCAGAGGTAAAAGATTGGGCCATACTTAACGGAGAGGTTTTGGAAGGTTCTATGCCACGGGCGTTTGATGAGGTGGAGATGGCCCAGAATTGGAAGAGCCGGCCATGGAGTTGGTGGAAGTTTATTATTTTTCTGTTTCTGGAAATATATTTGAAGGAAGAAGATGGAGAAAATTACGAGTAAGATGCTAAACCAGAGGACATCCATGTTGACTTGAAGATAGATTTCTCTAACCTCTGTTGGTGATGGGAAATACAAAATACGGATAAATTTATCAATCAAACATATGATATAGCAGTCTCTCTCTCTTTTTCTTTTTTTATGAATAAATTAAAAAAAATATCAGCCATCCTAATATTTGAAAAATATCACATAGTTCGGATTTCGTATTCATTATTCAACTACCAATATATGTCTGTCACAATTTTGTATCCCCCGAATAGATATTTGTTACGTGTATATATTTTTTTCATGTAAATTTTATTATTTATTTTAGTTATAATTTTTTAATTAAAAATTTAAATAATGTTATTTTCTTATTAGTGAACGAGAAGGGGACAGAAGATTCATAGCCTATATGAGTATCTGAACAACTAACATATACACTGACTCCGTCAATCGTATTCAAATGTGAACAGATTACTAAATGACCTTTTTAGAGTAGCACCAATATAACACCATTAAAGGACGAGTATATATCCAATAAGGCGACATCACTCGTTAAGATTTGATCTCATTACTTCAACTTTATTAAACTATTTGAGAATAAACTTGAAACCACCTAGTCATCACCTTCAGTGAAATCTATTATCTGAATCATAAAAATAATAATATGCCTTACGATTCAAACGATAGATATTTTATTCATCAAATAAAAAAAAGTAAATGTCATTCATTTAATAGCTTGATGATCAAGTGATTATTCAAAGTGAAAAATGCAATAATAAACCAACTAATGACCAGGCAAGAACTTTGGACAAAACGTCAAAGTTGAGATAGAAGGCTGGTCATAGATGGGCGTGGCCTGTAAACAGCCTCTAGTGGTTGGGCCTTGGACAAAGTAAACCCAGACCCTTCTTCCAAATCCACCAATTCAGGCCCAATTCTTTCCCATTCAAAGCATTGAATCAAATTTGCCAATGTCAATCCAATTATTCTAATTGCCATGCCATAACCTGGACAAGCTCTCCTTCCCATTCCAAATGGAAAATATTTGAATCCTTCAATTTCAGCTTTAAATCCTTCAAATCTTTCCGGTTTAAACTTGGTCGGTTCTTCCCATATATTAGGGTCTCTATGAATAGCCCAAACATTCACCATCAACGTTGTACCACGAGCAACATTGTATCCATTAACGGTGCAATCTTGGGAGGACATGTGAGGTAAAAGAATAGGCGCGGCTGGAAAAAGTCTTAATGTCTCGTTGATTATGCATCGCAGATAAGGTAAATTGGAAACATCGGAATCTTCAACCAAGCGATTAGATGGGACATGGTGTTCGATTTCACTCCTTAATTTCTCCATTACATTTGGATGATTCAACAAAAGGGACATGGCCCATTGCATGGTTAATGCTGAAGTTCCTGTTCCAGCTGAGAATAATATCTACAAAACATTTATAAGGGAATTTTTTTTATCAGACTTTGGATATATATATATATGCACGCTAAGTACCAGACTTTGGATATTGATAGTGCTATTTAGCTCGACATTAAGCTAATTAAGACACTCCATAGAGAGTAGAGTGTCAATTAGTGCAAAAAAATTGATAGTGCTATTTAGCTCGACATTAAGCTAATTAAGACACTCCATAGAGAGTAGAGTGTCAATTAGTGCAAAAAAACTTTATACCAAGCAATAATAGGACAAGAATAACTTTACTCTTCTGCTAACATAATTATGAGTCAATAATAATTTTTGTTCGGATATAGTTATTATTAGGTTTATTCAACTTGCCGTTAGTAATAATGTCGGTAACTTACTTACTTAGGGAAAATATTTTCATAGGACACTCAAAATGGATCATTTCTCACAATCTATTGTTAGTTACTGTATTCATATGTGCATTTAGATGCATGACTCGCATTGGATTGTGAGAAATGATCTATTGCCCATGTCATAAGATTTAATTATTGTTAATTAGAAACACGAACAGTAACAGTTCTTAAGTTTGAATCACATTCTCCTTTGAACTTACTAGTAGAATCTTTCCATATTGAATATAGAACACACACAAAAACAGAAAGGGAAGGTTTAATTACCCGTATAATTCCTTTGATAATGTCATCTGTGTAATATTCCGGATCTGCTTCTTGTAAAGACAATAATGATTCAATAATGGTCTTATGATCATACTCTGCTGATTCTGAAATCCTATCACCTCTTCTAGATTCATCAACCAAATCTTGCACGAAATTATCACTTCTTTCATGGAATTCTTGCAACTTTTTCTCAAACCCCCCGAAATCCAACCACCTCAAAATTGGTATAAAATCAGCAAGCCCGATCGGAATTTCTGCATCAAACATATCATAAGGCTCAGACCATCTTTTTCCTGACACCATCTTCATAACCAAATTGAACACCAATTCCAAGAACAACGAATGCAGATTCACTTTCCGACCAGTTTCGTTAGATTCCAAGTACAGTTTCTGTAAAATGAACCTTATTTCGGGTACCCGAAAAACAGAGAAATTGTTAATGGCATTGGATGAAAAGATTTGTATTGCGGAGATACGACGTAGATTCCGCCAATGGTCTCCGTAAGGAGCGGACGCCATTGCGGTGTGGTTATAAGAAAGGAAGTCTATAGCAATGGAAGGCGGCCGGTTGGCGAAGATTATATCGTTCTTGGTAAAGCATTCCTCTGCAATTGTCGGAGATGAGACAATAAGAGTAGGACGGTTTCCGAATCGGAGGTAAATTATAGGTCCATATTTGTTGGAAAGGTTTTGTAGGAATTTGTGAATTGGACCTTTGATTAAGTGTAGATGGCCTAGAATTGGTAGTGATGGTGGACTAGGAGGGAGTTTGGTAATCATTTTGAGTTTCTGGTAACATTTTTTAACGAAGAAAATCGAGAAAATTAGGATTAAGGTGCACCAGAAGATGTCCATATTTGTTGAAAGAAGATAGAGAGAGCTTGCTGATTGAAGTGCAAAGGTGAATTATAGAGTGGCGAACTTCCTCACTGGTTGCTTATGTCCAACAAAGTCTCGATAATTAACTCTCGATCATCCTAATGTTTTAAATCTCTTCATGTTTGATAAATAATGCATACTCAACCTAGTTTAACTTTATAGGAATCGGGTAGCCCAAGTGGTAAAGCTACCCGAACACGGGGCGAAGGTCCGTGTTCAATTTCCGTATCTCCTCTTTATTGGGGTAATAATCTCCTCCTTTGGTGAGGTGTCCTCCTCCTCTGGTGAGGCAATATCCTCCCCATGCATGAGGCGTACTTTAATCGGCCACTCTCCGCACTCTCCCCCTCGGAGGCAAAGCCCTTTCGGACTTCAAAAAAAACCTAGTTTAACTTTGGCCAACGGGAGACCGGAGTGCTATATCTTAATATATTTTTTCGTACATTATTTTACATATTCATTATTATATTAAACGAAATAAGTAGTCACTATTGTAATGGTGAAATGATATTAATACAGACAAGCTAGACCAAAAATCAAATGAGTAGAAAGTGCGTCGAAAAACGGAAGTGCGTCAAAATTGCACCTTGGCTCAGAGTCAATGAAACGAAAATTCAAGTATATACTGGGACATCATTTGTCACCATTGGATTTTGTACTTTTTAGTACTTTTTTTATCCAACTGATTTGTATAAAAAACAAGTGTATTTTTAGAGATAAACTTTGAGCTCTTTTTTCTCTTTTTTACTTTTAACTGGGTGTTCAATAATCAAGAGCATGCATTCACTAATAAAAAACATGCGTTCTTTGACAGAGAACGTGCGTTCACTAATAAAAAACATGCGTTCTTTGACAGAGAACATGCGTTCACTAATAAAAAATGTGCGTTCTCTAATAAAAAATATGTTTCATCGACTGCAGTAACGCGCGTTCTCTAACAAAAAAAATGTGTTCATCGACAAAGAACGTGCGTTTTACTAATAGAGAACTTGCGTTCTCTAACAAAAAAAATGTGTTTTCTAATAAAGAATGTGCGTTTTTCAACAAAAAAATGTGTTTCACAATATACATGAACGCGTGTTTTCTACAGCAGAACATGCGTTTCTAGTAAATATACCTATTTTACTTTTCAAACATGCAACTTTTCTCTCACCTCTAATAAAATTACATATATATCCTTTTACCTTTCTCTCACCTCTTTTTTAAATCTCAACCATTGATCCTCTTAAAAAATGAAATCAACGGCCCTTGTTGTGTCCCGCACGTGCGGAATTTAAGGCGTTCCGCACGGGAGCCTTACTGATTGACAAAAGCACGCAAAAAGATGGTCAAAATTGGCTGATTCCAAAACACGTGTCCACTTGGCTTATTTATTGATAGGGACAAATATAGTATCCCCTCGGTTTCCGTTACGTTACAAACGATCATTTTAACTGGACAGAAATTAATGATAGTTGTATTAATTGGAATAAATAAGTTATTTTTAAATTAAAATTTTAAAAATATTTTTATTAAAATTTTAAATTATATAAAATATAGTGTTTAATAAATTAATAAAATAAGAGTAATTTTGAAATTTTATAAAATATAATTGTAATTAAAAAAATATCAATTATTTAAGACATTTCAAAATAATAAAAATTTCAATAGCAATTAAACGGAAGGAATACTATTTTTTTTGTCTTTATGTTGAGGGAGGCGAAGATATAAACATTTACTTTAAATCTTTAATTTTCACTCTGAAAACTATTACAGAAATGGCTGACCATAAAGCTATTCTTGGTGTTGCTGAGGAGATGCAACCTCACCTTAGAAAGCTTTTGGAAAAGGTATATCCCGTGGCATATTATCAATCACATTTTAAATAAACGTTAATTGTATTAAACTACCTTGAAGTTGGAGAGGTTGAGCACTTAAACTCAAAAGTTGCTAATAATGCACCAGGAGCTCATTGACCACCAATCAACCGTTAAAAATTGTATGCTTGTTTAGATACAAGCGAAATATCTATAATATCCATTTATTTTATTGTTAAATTGCCATTGTGCCAATTAGGCATTGGTTAGTGGTTAAGGTTGACGCATCAATACGTAGAGTTAATGAGTTCGATTCCCCTCACCGCTTCGTTAATCCCCTCATTTCTTTTAATAGATATGTCCCTCCCCAATAAATAAATAAATAAAATGAAGAAAAAAAAATATTATGGCACCTAATTATCAAAGAAAAACCATGAGTATCCAATTGTAATTTTGCAAAACTCAATCTTCTTCTTCCCCTTATTGTTACCCTAGTGAACTCCCTCCCTCTCAGGTCTCCATTTCTCGTCACGGACGTTTCCTTTTCATCATTCTATTATCCTTAACTTTTAAACTCTCTCTCTTTCTCTCATGCCTCCTTTCTCCACCGCCCCTCTTCCATCATTCTTCTGCCCTCAAACTATGTATCTCTCTCCATTGCGCCGGCACACCGCACACCCCTTATCCCTCTGCTGCAGGGGCAGATACAGAATTGAAATTTAGGTGGTCCATCAACAATTTAAGATGAAAATTAAACTTGTTTCTTTGATCTTGGTGGTCCTGGGCATACTTTAACCACCCCCTTGGATCCGCCTCTGCTTTGCTGAATAATTTCCCCTTACTGTCAGTGACGGATTCAAGAATAAAAAATATTGGAGCACCCAATAATTTAGAAATTTGTATAAAGTCACTTATACATTTATCATTTAAATTTAATAAAATATATTATATATTAATTTATTTTTTTCTATTCGTTGATACCATTCTACATCCATCACTGTTTTGTTTACATGAGGAAGAATACTGGGTTTGAAAATATTTTATAGACTAATAATTAATTATAATTAATAATAAAAGATAAATAATAATATATTTTAGATTTCTTTTTAATATCATAAGTGACTTAATGCTTGGACTGTTTTCAAGTAAAGAAGCATATGAATCAATAACTCTTCCACTTAGAGCTTATAAGAGATTTCTAGGGTTTTTCTTGATTTATTTTCTTTGAGCAGATGTGCATCTACTTATTTTTAGCGGTATGAGACTATTTTGTTATATATCGAGCCAAATAAGTCAAACTCGACTAATATTTTAGATTAACAAAAAATTTGAACTCATGTATCGCTCATTTAACTCATTAGTTGAGCTCTAGCCGAATATCGAATCGAATCTATTTTTTTGACTTTCTGTTGAGGGATGCAAAGATATAAACATTTACTTTAAATCTTTAATTTTCAATATGTTTATATATGTTATATATAATAATAAAAATCAAATAGAAATTCATTCCACGTGGTTTTTCCAGTTTGCTCGTCAATCTCATAGGGCCACCAGTCAACAGACATTATTGCAATGAAACACTCCAATGCTGACTAGCGACAAGCAGTGCAATCTGAAGGAAATGTTCGAAAGATCTCCACGATTTCGCGTTTCCACCTCACACCCCCTAATTGGAACAGAGCCAACATTACTAACCAAAATAAATAAATAAATAAATAATATTCCACCGTTCTATTTTGAACTATTTAATATTGTACAATATCTCAAACAATTATAATTTTTTGTTAAATTCTAAATGTATTCATTAATCACTAAACATCGCACTTAATAATGTCTAAAACTTCAATAAAAATAATTTGAACTTCTTAATTGAAAACGACTCACTCATTTGAGTTAAAATCACTTATTGTTAATCTTTGTTCTACTTTATTTTTTTATTTTTTTTATTGATGGGGGAGGGGATATTGGAATCGAACACAGGACCTCAGTCCCATGTTTGGAATAGCGTATCCACTGGTCTATCCGATTCATAAATAGAAAATAGTTTATTTAGATAAAAAAATTCATAGAAAATGTGACGCTTTTTAAAATGTTGTGGGAGCGATCGCAATTCAAATCATCCACTGCAGAGGTCCTCTCCTCTTCCTCAACGTTTTCAGAAACGTTGAATTTTTTTATAAAAAAAATTAATTTATTTCTTACTTTAAACGTATATGAATGTCACCTAGATTCTGAATCCACTACTATTCATGATTTGAGCTTTGCTCAACCAACGCTTCTGCAAAAAGCAAAAAATGAATGTGGCTGAGCTGCCTCATGCTATCTGAACCGCCATCCAAGTCCCCTGCTCCACCGGCCCGAATTTTAATGTGGAACATTATATTTTTCATACATAGGACATCTATTATAGGTCTAGTATAGAAAAGGTGTCCTAAATCAACATGTATTCTATTTTAATTTAATATTGACAATCTAAATTTTAATTTGACGAACGAAAATAAATTCCGCACAAAACTTACTAAGTTTTGCACAGCTGCGCTGCTCCACAAGCTTACTAATCTGATTTCTCAATACTTCCATACGTAACACAAAAAAAGATATAGTGATAATGAATTGACCTGGCGTACACTTTTGCTAAATAAATTTTTTTCTATTAATCATAAAATAGCCGAGGCTATTACAATCAAAGAAAAATTAAAAATTACAAGAAAATAAAATAAAAGTTATACAAATGATTTAAAAAATTATGATAACAGACAAAAGCCACACTTAAGAAAATTTGAGTGGTTAGAAGATACTAATATAAAAACTAGTAAGATAAACAAATACATAATCTTATTCTTCGCAACATCTCCATCGCAATCCTTGAACCACAGAGGCAGGAGAAAATCAATTTTAACATTTTCTTTTAGGATCGACAATTTATAGGACCATGGGCATATTAACCGTCTTACAAATTGCTTCGAAAAGATGTAGAAAGTTGATAAAGGACCAGATCAAGTCCGGATTTGAAGATTTCTTCTAGGAATAGAACTAAAAAATTTAGATTTGTGAAGATCTGAGACAGCTCTAACCCCATATCTTGAATCTTGAAAAAAAATGTACTTTGAAAGAAGTCTCATATGATTTGTGGTATAAAATAGAGATATAAAAATAAATAAAAACAGTTAACTGACCAAGATTCAACCGTTGACCAATCTGGTCAGAGACAGAAGGAAAAAATGAAGGAGCAGCAGAGGAAAAGAGAGAGAGACAGAGAAAGAGAAGAGAGGAGTGGAGTGGTGACCTGGCGTATACCTCGAGAAGGTATAAATGCCTCTGTTCTTTCTCCATTCCAAAGCACAGTCCATAATTAACTCTACTGTCAGGACCGTCTCGAATAATATTGAGATTTTATACTAATTATCAAAGTTAGATCATTTTTTTTTAAAGATAATATAAATTATAAAAAGTGTCAAAATATAATTATAAACCTAATTTTAAGAGTGTATACAATCACAATATTTGTTTCGATTGTTGCACCCGTGTTTGAAATGATGCAACATGAGTGTGAGTATCAAATCTTCAACGAATATGGAAAAAATATATTGGATGCATCTACAGTGATGATTTTTTACATCCGGCTATAGTGAGGAGGATATTAGATGTCTAATTCCCTTTAAAAAGGTGATTAATTAGTTAATTTTTTTGTATGCCCCTAATTATTTTTGTATCAACTTACTCGTATTCGAATTCTAAGAAGTGTCCTCGTGTACTTACGTTTAGAGGCATAAACACCCAACACTTACATATATATGTATCTGCATTCAAAACTCGTAACCGAATCCATATAACAAAAATATTAAGTAATTTAAAAAAAAAAAATGGACCCCTCAAAATAAGAGATCTGTTCCGTATATCACTTTAGATATGGGAATAACCGGGTCTGTCTACTGTTCGCTCATCAAAGCTTACTTGACATATGCTCACCAAAGCAGAAAAATAAATTAACATGGTATAATAAAATAATAAAAAAAATAAACTAAATTATAATAGAAATAATAAAATCATTCTTAATTTTGTAAAACGGCAATAATCGTATTCCCGAAAAGTTTCTAAAAATCTATATCTATATATAATACTTGGTGATAAATTCCATCACAAAGTAGCAAAATACTAGTACTTTTTCCACACAAAAAAAAAATATAAATATTATGTTAGAGGTTGTGGATATCACATATTATTTGTTGAAAGTATTTGCCAATTACTAACTTTAATAACACGTTAAATAATATTATATTACATTTTAAATAAGAGTTAATTGCATTAAAATACCTTGAAGTTAGAGAGGTTAAGCACTTTAGTTCGAAAGTTACTAATAATGCACCAGGACTCAATGACCGCTAGTCAACGGTTAAAAATTGTATAGTTGTTTGGTTGCGAGCGAAATGTCTACATTCTACAATGTCCCTTTCTTTTATTCTGAGATTACCACTGTACCCACGAGAGTCTTTTCATTTTTCGAAATTCAGTATGTTTTTAACGAAAACAATACTATATCACCTAATTATCAAAGAAAAACCATGAGCATCCAATTGTAATTTTACAAAACCCAATCTTCTAAATTACTCTCTCCATTCTTATTTAATTTCCGTTTAAGAGATATATATGTATTCAAATTAATTATCATTTACATGTCTTTTATTAGGTGTTAATAATTTATTTCAATTATACCCTTAACATATATTTTATTGGAAAAGTGAAAGAGAATGAGGAAGAAATGAGTATTACTGAAATTGTAGTGAAAAAATTATTATTTGTTTGAATTTCTTAATTTATTAAAGTGTTATAAACGACATATATAGAGAAATGTGGGGAGTAGTACCTACTCCCTTCATTCCCAATTAATTGTCGTTTAAGAGATCTATAGGTATTCAAATTATTTGTCGTTTAAGGTTCTTTTATTAGTTGTTAACAATTTATTCCAATTATACCCTCGATATTTTTTTTATTTGCGGCCTCCGTCATTCCTATTTTTTCCTTCTTTTCTTATACTATAGAAGTAAGAGAGAGGGGTAATATTGAAATTTTCAATAAAAATGACAAATTTTTTAATTTTATAAAATTATCTAAAGAGTCTTATATTTAGGAATGGAGGGAGTACTAGAGTTCCTCTCAGGTCTCCATTCCTCGTCACCGACGTTTCCTCTTCATCATTCTATCATCCTAACTTTTAAGCTCTCTCTTTCTCCCATGCCTCCTTTCTCCACCGCCCCTCTTCCATCATTCTTCTACCCTCTAACTATGTATCTCTCTCCATTGCGACGGCACGCCCCTTATCCCTCTGCTGAATCACTTTCCCTTACTGTCAGTGGCGGATTTAGGAATAAAAAATATTGAGGAACCCAATAATTTAAAATTTTGTGTAAGGTCACTTACATAGTTTATCATTTAAATGGAGGAAGAATAATATATATACTATTTTAAGTTTTTTTCATTAGAGATATGTGACCTACTGTCACCATGCTACATCCACCACTGCTCATAAGAGGAATAATATTGGATTTGAAAATATTACAGTTGGATATTTAAATTGTGAATCATATTTAATTGTTGATTGACGGTCAATAAACAGCTGGTGCATAATTGACAATTTTTAGATCAGAGTGCTTAACTCCTAAATATCTATTTAAATAATAACTCGAGGATTGAATCCGACTCACAATTTAAAAAAAATCATGAATCAATCTATAACAATAAAAAAAAGAAATTAGTAAATGAACTTGTCAATCGTGGATTTCTAAAGAAAAATACAATTATTGGAACCACCCTTTTTTTTTTTTACGCTCTTTGGGCGATTGCTCCTGAGGGAGAGAGAGCGGAGAGTACTCTAGATAGGGAGATTGTAGCATGCCTCATGCCTGGGGAGGGAATTTAGCCTCATAAGCAGGAGAAATTATTTGTCCCACTTAGAGAGATATGAGAATCGAACACGGGACCTCTAGCCCGTGTTCAAGTAGCCTTACCACATGGGCTACCCGATTCCCATAACCACCCTTAATTAGGATATAAATATTACAAATAGGAATTGGACCACCAACAAAAATTCCAAATAAACTAATCATCTTAGCACACCAATTCAGAAAGAAAATGCTGTTCAAACTTTATTACTCTGGTTGTTGTACAATATTTAATAACGTACACAATTATTGATCATCATAGATGCTAAAATAAAAATAGCATATCCATTACATACCCAGTCAAGCCACCTACCCCCCAAAATTCCCTTCCGAAAGAGATATGTGCTTCCCTAATAAAATAAAAAAAATAAAAAAAACGCCCACCTAATATGAAAATTTTCTCCAAAATAATTTCAAAGTTGGGATAGAATTTGGACTAAACTTTGGCGAGGAGAGCAGAAGGCTTCTAACTCATTAGCTTTCTGAAGAGTAATCCTATAATTATAACTAAGGTTTAATTCGTCTTCGCGAACTTTTCCCCAATCGAAACACTGTACAAATGCACCCAACGCTAATGAAACTGTCCGAATTCCCATATTAGTCCCGGGACAAGCTCTTCTTCCCATTCCGAATGGTATGAACTTGTACCCTTCTTTTTCAACCTCCATATCTTCGAATCTTTCTGGAATGAACTTTTCAGGCTCGTCCCACAATTTTGGATCTCTATGAGTAGCCCAGGCATTTATAAATAGGACAGTGCCTTTAGGAATGTCGTAGCCCTCGATCTTGCAATCCTCGGACGAGCAATGAGGAAGTAAAAGGGGTACCGGTGGAAATAGCCTCATTGTCTCGTTGATTATACATTGTAGATAAGGAAGTTTGGGAATGTCTGATTCGTTCATTAAACGTGCGTTTCCAACTTGTTCGTCAATCTCAGTTCTTAGCTTTTTTAGTGCCTCGGGATTAGCTAGTAATAGAGACATTGCCCATTCGATGATCACTGCTGATGTTTCTGTTCCTGCCACAAACATTATCTGAAAAGGCTCGTGTTAATTTTAGTACACGAAAATAAAGATCGAATTTGTACAATTAATCTTTGGGGGGAGATTCCATCAGGGAAATCCAATAAGAAATTCAAGAAAATCTTGTGCATTATTGTTTTGAGATAATATATAGTAGCATAATTGATTATCGTATCATTTTCCTAGATCTGGCTCTCTACCGTATCCATGAGACCATGGGACAGGATGGGTTCCAGTGACAATCAATAAAGTAATTATTTCTAGCATATGCCAAAATTCGCCCTTAAAATGTGAATCCAGTACATAGTAATTTATGTGGAAAATATGAAATCTACGTTGTTTACAGTAAAAAAAATCATCTGTCCCCGTGTGTGTCTCTGTGTGTACCTAACCAATCATAATTCACCATGTGTATATATAATTGGAAAAAATATTTATATATTAAATTCTGATTAGTTGGGGACAGAGTATTTTTACCCTTTGTTTACATCCGATTGTGAAGCGGGTCTCCAATATTAAGATACTCCCTCCATGTCGTAATATTTTTTTTTTACAATTTTAAATTGACTTATATTACAGAATGCAAATTTTAATTTCAATTTTCATAAACCAATCAAAACTTGGGATAGACAGACAATACTAATGCATGGACGCACTCTAAATTCAATTTTTATATGAGTTGAGTGTTAGTTACGTCAAGTTCGGCTCATACATCTTGATTGACACTTTTACGGACCGATTGGAGTAATAATAAGTGAGAAACATTGAAATTGTAAGAAGATGGTTTCAGAAAATCAAAGGATAATTTAACTGACTTACCAGTAGAACACTTTTGATGAGATCATCAGTGTAAAACTCAGGATCTTGGTCTTGATGGGAGAGAAAAGCTTCAATCAACGACCTACCACTCTCCTTGTCTCTTACATTACTGGATTTATTATGTACACTCCGAACCTTATCCACAAGCCCTTGCAAGAACACATTTCTTCTTTGATGCAAACCAATCATCCTTTTTTCAATCCCTTTATAACCAAACCACCTTAAAATGGGGAAAAAATCACACAAATTCATAGCCACATTCGTAAAGAAAATCTCCCTCAGTTCCTTCATTGTCTCCTTCCCTTTTTCTTGACCAGCATCTTCTTCCGTTACGGCCAATTTATCAACCATAGTCCTCATCAAGACATTGAATGTAAAAACTGAAACCCAATACCTTAAATCAATTTTCTGATTTTTTCCATTAGTGGTTTTGAAAATCGACCGAAGAATCGACTGAATTTCTTCTTCCCGAATAGGACGGGACTTAAGGGTACAGTTATTAGAGAACAATTCAACAACACTGAATTTCCGTACGCTTCTCCAGAATTGACCATATGGTGCCCATGCAAAGCCAGTGTAATTAAATGTTAATCTGTCAGTGGCCATTGACTTGGGGCGATTAGCGAAAATAATGTCGTTTTTGGTTAGGCACTCTTCAATGGCGGATGGAGAAGAAACTGAAACGAAAGATCTGCAGCCGAATCTAAGAAATACAATTGGACCATATTGTTTTGAAAATTGAGTTAAAGCTTGGTAGAGCGAAGTTTTTATATGGTGAAGATGGCCGATTATTGGAAGAGCTGGTGGACCGGGAGGCAAATTTTGTTTAGGATTTTGTAATAATTTCTTGAATATTATGAAGAATAGAGCAAAGATGAATACGAGGAAGGAGATGAGATTTTCCATGGCAGAAAAATGTACTTGGGTTGAGCAGCCTAGGAGGAGTGATGGTGTTTATTGTTGTGTATATATATAAGCAAATGCTCTTGGCAGCCGAAAACATGGGTGAAAATTCTCTGTCCCCATTCGTGTTTTCATCCCTGTCCCCAATCAATTGAATTTATTATATAAACATTTTTTTCAATTATATAAACACAAGAAGAATTGTAATTGGTTAAGGACAGAGATGAGAACATGAACGGAGACAAAAGATTTTTTCCCTGAAAACATGGACAGATAAGGACTGATAAAAACACGACATTTTTTTTTATTACCAAAGTTAAGATATTTCTGTTATAATATGGACTGTAATTATATCTAATTGCATCTGAATTTGATAAAAGTATGCATTGCACACGATTTAAGTGTAACTCCCAAATGCCTCTTTGACCAAGTTAGTGCATGATTTTTTTAAAAAAATAATTAAATTGTTTGATTATTTAATTATATAATTTTTGTATTTATTAATTATTTATTTTTTGTGGGTTTTAAGTTAAAGAAATATTAAAAAATAAAAAAATACTTAAATTGTTTTAAAAAATATATGATGGGTTGCAGTATGCATAGGGCGTTGCACCAATTTTTTATAGTACCGTCCCTAGCAGCATATCATTATTGAGATTTGAGTGTTGAAGAGAAATGCAGAAAATATTAAATTTTACAATAAAGATAAAATTGTCCAAATTCGTCTTGACCTCAATAACTATGTCATGCATTAATCATTTATATAAATTATAGTATGATAGTTCATTAATTTGACTTAATAAGTAAAAGAGATAAGGTATTAGTTTTTCCAGTCAAGGTCCTCGTATTTGTTTGTGGAATTTGTTTGGTAACTTAGTGCATCCATTTTGACAAATAGCTTATGAAGTTTCTCGTGGGATGACTAGTTTGAAATGAAAAGCGATTCTCTACTCTTCCTAATAAAAATGTCAATAAAAGTTGTCTAAGTCGATAAATTGAGTATAATTTTTTGGAGATATTAATTAGTTTTTGTTTGAAAATTTATGCAACGAGATTGTACGAGTAAATTGTTCGTAAAAAAAATTTGTGAGGCTCAAAGTAAAAATAAAATGGAGATTTTTCAAAAAGTATATCCAAATGCAATACTTTTATAGTATTCTCAGAGTATGTTTTATATTTCCTATCAAGTGCGGATAGAATATTAAATTTTTACATGGAAGAAATATTTTTCTAATTAAGTTCGTAATAAAACAACTTCATCTGGTCATGATGATTCCTGCAAAAAGTTAATTAGAGAGTCCATAATATCATGTCATTTCTAGTGTGAGCCAACAAGAATGACAACCGAAACAACAAAATAATATCACCATTTCCAGTGGGTACGTGCGTGAATATGATGGGAAGATTTATATACCGCTCCTATTTTCTTTTTTTTTTTTTATAGGAGGAGGAGGTGGACGTTTAGGAAGAGAGAATTATTTGATCCCATGTAGGGCGAGAGTGTCAAACCCGCGACCTCACGATCGTAAGGAGAGGCCAACACCACTACAATGTGGCACTCTTGACTACCGCTTCTATTTCAATAGAGGTGGCTCCAGTAAAGTAAACTCAAAATATTTGGACAAACTTTTTCCATTCTAGTGATCATACTCTTTTTGTCATATTTTACTTGTCCTAATACAAAAAAAATGTAATATTTTAAAAAATTACGAAATTTTATACAATTATAAGTGTAAAAAATTCAAATATCATTACATTGATTGAGAGTGTAGCATTGGAATTATACCTATTTTCTAAGTCTAACTTGAAGGTATAAAAGGTAAATAATATAAGAGCAAATATGCAAGTATCATTAAAAATTTAGAGTAGTAGATGAACAACTAAGATGAGATTAAAAAAGAGAGTAACATTTGGAACATTTTAAAAACGAGACGGAAAGAGTACTAGTTAAATTCTATAATATAGGTTGTTTAGTAAATTTTGTAGAGATTCCAGAAGTTAGAAATAAGGTAGCATTTAAGTTAAAGTACCTATCAGTTGTACCCAGTGACGAATCCAGAACTATAGAACACTGGGAAGTTTTGGAGAGTTTTTATTTTATTAGTGGGGTCACTAAAAAATTTGTGTATGATTCACCTATACATTTATAATCTAAATGGAGTGAAATATATTATAAATACTAAAAAAAAATTCACAATATGACCCCGATGCCACAATGCTACATCCGTCTCTATTTGTATCCTTTTATATATTATTAAATAGAAGATGTTTTGAATCAATAATAGTATAGTTAAAAATAAAATTTTAACACCACAAGAAAGAATGAAAAACAACTTAAACGATTTATACATTAGAATCTTCTATGAGTACTTTCATCAGAAAATTGAGATTTTTGAGAAATCAAGAAATTTTGCGGGTATTGAAAAACTAAAAATTACGTAGAATGACGTACGCCATGGAATGGAAGGAGTACACATAAATTGATCATCTCAGTTTTTCATTTTGCGCATGTACCTCGATCAAATCATGCATGAATATGTATCATTATTAATTTTATATTGGATTAGGGAGGAAGAAAAATGAAGCCGACCCAGACATTAAACAACGTGCTTGGATTTCAAAGAATTACCAAACTTCCTCGTATCTTTATTATAATTAAAATAAATCCCCCAAAGTTGTAAATTGGCGGCAGCAGTCAGTAGGCTAAGCACACCAATTAGGAATGGGAGACCCCCACGATATTTGACTGAAACTTTTTTTCAAGTGTTTAAAGGGTTTTCTTCTTCGGCCTCCCATTCATAGAATAATTCTGATATGCACCTGACCTACCACTAGTTCAAATATGCATATCAACTAGTTGTCAAGCGAGAGTAGTGATAGTACACAATATTGATACAACATTTGTAATTTGAATTTATAAATTTTGAGTTCGTCAATTATATTTTATATTTTTGTTTAATAACGAAAATAAAATTATAAATTTTGAGTTCGCCTATTTTAGTTTGATAATAAACTAATCTTCTATTCTTATTATTATTTTTAGAAGTATATCATCAACTAAAGCAGAAATTCCAACCTGAGGAGGATGGTCTCAGAAAGCTCTGCAACACCGGGCCAAATCTCCAGCTGCGGCTTGATCATCTATAATAATCGGGACTAGTCTTTTTTTCGAGATTTATTTTTTTAATGGAAATCGTAATTCCTCATATATATACTCATCACTCATAATTCGTTGTTATGTACATTTTTTTCAATTATATATACACGTGATCACTGGCGGAGCCAGGTATGCCCCCCAAAAAATTTCGTAACTTTTTTAGTATTAGTGTGTATTTTCAAATGCACTTATACATAAATTTTTAATACATAAAAATTGTTTCGATTCCCTAAAAAGCCTTTAAAAAATTTGATAATAGAGTACTCATTATTTTTGTATCAAATTACAATATGCATTTTGAAAATATAAAAATTGTTCCAATACTTATGGTTCCTTATGATAAAAAATGTATATTTAATTAAGTAATTATTCCGTCCCAAACTAAATATTTATTTACAATACTATTTATTACTGACTCTATTCAAATGTGAATGTACAATTTTCATTTTTTTGATGTAAAAAATTGAATGTTTCAATTTCAAAAAAAAAAAATCTCATTTGAACTGTCACTAGTAGTCTCATTTTATTAACACGCTAAGTTAACTTTGCAAACTCATTAAAATTTAAATCCCCCCTTAACTTTTGTATTATCACATGAGATTCAATTCAGACGAAGAGAATTTTTATCAATTTTTTTACTTATTTCTGTCTCTTTTCGAAGATAAGTATCGTTTAAATTCAGATATTCTAATAAAACTATAACATTTTCCTCACATATATTTTCTTATACCTTGAGCGAATTTTAGCCACCCCCCCCCCCTCTCTAAAAAAAAAAACTAAATTCTAACTCCGCCACTCCACGTGGCGAATTGTAAATGATTGAATATAGGAATGTGAACATACACGGGGACATACGATTTTGTGCCTATTTTTTATTTTAAAAAAAAATTAGTATCAAAATAGAAGATGTGGAAGCCGATAATAGCTGCATTAACTTTCTTTTTGAATTATGAATGATGTAACAGCTGCATTAACCTTCTTTTTTATGCCACATATATCTGTATGCTAGATACATTAATTTTCCAGCTACTCCGAGTTATAGTGACATTATTGGCAAAACAATATTGTCCTCTTAATATTAACGTGATATGATTCTAGTATGATCTTGCATGCTTAACCAGAAAATATCAACGCTCCAACTTTTATTTCTTGCTTGTCCCATATATTAATTAGCAAGAGAAGAAAAAATAAAATATAATAAGGGGGAAAACCGGGAAAACAGAACTCACTGCATGTCTGCATCTTAAATTTTGATATTTTGATATTTTTATATGTTGTCCGATTTTCAACTTCTCATTTATCTGGAATGTATTTTTTTTTAAACGGCCTCACAGGAGGAGCCCAAGAAAGGACGGAATTTATTAAACCCCACATAAGGGACGGATATTGAACCCGCGACCTCACGATCGTGGGTAGTGCCAAGCCCCATTGGACTATGACACTCCCGATTCTGGAATGGATCGTGGTGTTTACTATATCATATACAAGTGTACAAAAGTTACATTTAATAATGCCAACATTAGAATATGCGGAAACTGGCTCTACCAAATTATTCGTCTATTACATGAACCAAAACTACCAAGATGATGCGCAGACAAGTTCTCATTTCTCTTACCAACATAGATGCAATAAATCTTCTGTCTCATTTTTTTGTCTCATCTCCTATTCTACAAATATTAAGTTGTAAGTGTTAATTTTTTATGGAAAAAAAATATCTAAACCTAAATAGAATGATAAAAGTCTAAAGTAAAAATGTATCACTTGACAATCATCTATAAATACAACAGTAAGTAAATGACAAAAAAAATTGGACACAAGATCCATTGTGCAAAACGAGGAGAATATAATACGATTGAACCTTCTTATATAGAAAGCTCCACATATAGACCTGATTTTTTTGGCTAAATTGCATTCCCTTATAAATCAATCTTCGAGGCAGGGTGGGATTCTATGAAAGACGGATTCAATATTTAATACGACTTTCCCTTACCATTAAACATGTTAGGGTATCTTAAGGTAAGCTAGGGCAACCTAGTTTCTCTGAAATTAAACAAGTTTTGTGGATGTTTAAGCCACACAAGAGTCCGAGTCTCGACGGGTTACATCCAGTCTTCTTCCAACATTTTTGGGACATTCTCAATCCCTCGATCCTTAAATTCATGGATACTTTGAGTATGAGCTGAAAGGGCATCTAGTAGGGCTCAGTCCACTTAGCTGTAAAGGAGCATGCGCTCTCCTCTCAAAAAAAAATTTTTTTTTCTCCCAGTCACGATTAAAATACAAAAAGATTGTTGACGATGGACACAGTTAAAAGTCAAAAAATTGTACAAATTTGTCACATCACTATAAAATGAGGAGAGAGACAATTTTTGACTTTTAACCGTGTCCCATATCGTAACAATCTTTTTTGTATTTTAATCATGACTGGGAGAAAAAAAATGAGGAGGAGGGCGACGTGGGCCCTTTTACGATAGCTGACCAGTGGCCCTACCATGGCTCCCTGTCCATATCAGAATTTTCCTAAATTCATCCATGATTTCTTCAATGGTTTATTGTTGGAGGAAGACATTAATGCCACCTTTCTGTGCCTGATACCTAAAGTTGGTAAATCGGAGTCGGTTGGCCAGCTTAGACCTATCAGCCTTTGCAATACAACCTACAAGCTCATTTCAAAAAAATTGGTCAACAGAATCAGGCATTTGCTCTCGACCATCATCTCTCCTTACCAGGGTAGCTTCATCCCTGGCAGAAGATGCTCGGATAATGTGATCATTGTACAAGAAGCAATCTACTAGCATGTGTCCAGGGTGCTATTGCAATTAAGATCGACCTTGAAAAGCTTTCGACAGATTGGAGTGGGATTTTATTAAAGATGCTCTAATTTTCTTCAACTTTCCAAGGACTCTCATCAAGCTTATCATGAATTTAGTTACCTCTTCGAAGATGGCAATCCTGTTAAATGGTGAACCGAGTGAATGGGTTTTCCCCTCAAGAGGCATCAGACAAGGGGATCCGTTATCGCCTTATCTATTTGTCATTTGCATGGAATTTCTGTCTTTGAGTATTGAAAAAACGGTTGGGCTGAAGTCTTGGAAGTCTATTAAGATTGGCAAGAAAGGTCCACATATTTCCCACTCTCTATTTGCCGATGATGTGATACTTTTCGGGCGAGCAGATGACGGTACTATTCGGGAAATGAGAAAGGTATTGGATGAATTCAATCTTAGATCTGGGCAAAGCATTAATCTCAACAAATCTAAATTCACTGTTTCGCACAATCTGCCCCCGGAAAGGGTTCAGGCAATTGAGAATCTTCTGCAAATACAACATTCTAATTGCTTAAGCAAATACCTGGGGTTTTCTATCTTTCAGAACAGGCCAAAAATTTCGGACTATCAATTCATTCTTGATAAGGTTAGGAGTAAACTATCGGGTTGGAAAGCGAACCTTCTTTCTATAGCTGGCAGGAAAACAATTATACAATCTTCTTCCTCCCAAATATTATCCTACTACTCCCAATGCTTACCAATTCCTATTTCCATATGTGATAAAATTGACAAAGAGAACAGATCATTCCTTTGGGGAAGTTCATCTGCTAAAAAAAAAATTCATCCAGTCAAATGGGATAGAGTAGCAAAACCTAAGAAACTAGAAGGTTTGGGGGATCAAGAAAGTGAGACATAGTAACCAAGTTGGTTTGGCAAAGCTTAACTGGAGACTCAACAAGGCCAAATCGGGGATTTGGGCAAGTATTCTTAAGAATAAATACATCAAAGATGACACCAATGCGCTGATCAAACTAAAACAAAACCAGGGCTCCATCAACCTGAAAGCCCTCAAAAGTGGTATTGATTTATTCCATAATTGTTCTGCTGGATCCTAGGAAGTGGGAAAATTATCAAAAGTTGGCACGATGACTGGTCGGGATTGGGGCCACTCAGAAACCTCATCTCAGGGCCAATGAATAAGGGGGGAATGATCAAAAGCTTAAGCACACCTTTAGCGGGACCTCCAATTGGAATATAAGTAATCTTTCTTTTGAGCTGCCAATTGAGGTGATCGAGTGCATAATAGCAGTGCCAAGATCAATTAGAACTGACATTCCAGATAGAAGGATGTTGAAACTATCAGCTGATGGCGAATTTAATGCAAAAGACACCCATTTCCTGATCTACAAGAATACTAGAGATGATAAAACTTACGGGGAAGATTGGGAGTGGATTTGGAAGGCTGATTGTAATCAGAGACTAAAAATGTTCCTTTGGCAATGTATGCATGATCTTCTAACACTACAAGAAAACAGTTAAATAGCGACCGACTTTAGCGACAGAAAATTTCGGTCACAAATTTAACGATGGAATACCGACCGAATAGAAACTGAAAACAAATCGGTCGTTATTCCGTCGCTCTCCGTCGGCCACATCGGTCTCGTTGACCAAATTGAAACGTCGTCGGTTTGTTCACCCTTAACGACCGAATACCGACGGATATTAACGACCGTTTACCGACGGAATATATAACGACTGAATACCGACGGAAGTTAACGGCCGAATACCGACGGAATACATAACGGTGTTTATTTGTATAGTAATAAATGAATGACACAAAACGACGTCATTTTATTTTTGTTAACGACCGACGGACTTTAACGACGGATTACCGACGGAATAACGACCGAATAACGACCGAAATTAGGTCGCTATTATTTTCCAATTCCGTCGCTATTATTTTCCCGATTTCCGTTTTTTTAAAATAGCGGGGTTTTTAAGGATATATAGAAACATTTTACCTAATAGTAACTAAAATAGGAAAAATACATATACAAAGTCTTAGGTCAGCGGAACGACGAATCTGCGCTACCGATTTATAAAATACCGATATATAAAAAACATTTGTGTGTGCATTTATGTGAATCGGAACAATTCAAGTAATACATTTGTGTGTGCAAAAAGCATATACGAGTTTTCAGTCCCGATTTATAAAATACCGATATATACTAAAAGCAGAACAATTCAAGTAATACATTTGTGTGTGCATTTATGTGAATCATTAAGTGATGGAGTTAAAATTTTATTAATTGATTATTAATAAACAAATAATTACTAAAATATTCATATTAGTTCGTACTCACATTTAGAACGATGTCGGTTTTCGGATTTATAAGTTTTTACTAAATCCGTCGCTATTCGGTCGCTATTAAGCTAAGGGGCGACCGAATAGCGATGGAATTTGCGAAGGCCGTGGCTATTCGGTCGCTATCATTTTCCCGGATTCCTTTTTTTTATAAAATAGCGGGGTTTTTAAGGATATATAGAAACATTTTGCCTATGTTAGTTACTATTAGGTAAAATGTTTCTATATATCCTTAAAAACCCCGCTATTTTACAAAAAAACGGAATCCGGGAGAATAATAGCGACCGAATATGCTATGTCGGTCGCTATTCGGTCGCCCTACCCTAACCCTAATTCTGTCGCTATTCGGTCGCTATTATTAAATGCCTAAACGACGTATTTTTGCCATTTCGCGGGCTCATTTATTTGAAAATTGGACAAGTGTTTAAGCATGCTAATTGGCGACCGAATAGCGACCGAATTGGCAAATTCCGTCGCTATTCGGTCGCTATTATTAAATGCCTAAACGACATCGTTTGCTTTTTCGCGGGCTCATTTATTTGAAAAATTGGACAAGTGTTAAGCATGCTAAGTGGCGACCGAATAGCGACGGAATTGGCAAATTCCGTCGCTATTAGTAAATGCCTAAACGACATCGTTTGCTTTTTCGCGGGCTCATTTATTTGAAAAAATGGACAAGTGTTAAGCATGCTAAGTGGCGACCGAATAGCGACGGAATTGGAAAATTCCGTCGCGATTCGGTCGCTATTATTAAATGCCTAAACGACATCGTTTGCTATTTCGCGGGCTAATTTATTTGAAAAATTGGACAAGTGTTAAGCATGCTAAGTGGCGACCGAATAGCGACCGAATTTGCCAATTCAGTCATTGCTGGTAGCTATTATTAAATGTCTAAAGCGACGTCGTTTTGTGCGTTTTTATTTCTATAAATATATCTAAGGCAGGAAGCCTCTCCCTCATTCTTCATTCTGCCCAGTCGCGACCTCCACATTCACCACCACCTCTTCCAGCGATTCCCCCCCAAATCCCCTCCCTCCTTCTAGCGCCACCACCTCCGGCACCTCCAAGACATCGCCACCACCTCCGGCACCTCCAAGGCATCGCTACCACCTCTGATTTCAGTTAGGTTTTTTAGGGTTTAGGTGAGAATCTTGCATTTTCTAGCTTTTTTTCTTAACAATTGGAATAAATACATCTATTTTGAGAAGATTAAAACAAAAATGGAGGAGGTAGTCTTGATTTCGCTTGGATTTTAATATATGAGTTTTCTATAATGTCTTGCAATTTTTTTTGCCAATTCTTATAATTTCTTGCAATTTTTTTGCCAATTCTCATAATTTTCTTTGTTTTTCAAATGTAGTTTTTTAACATCCAATGTAGTTTTCTTGGTGTATTATTGGTTTTCTTGGTGTATTATTGAAATGTATGCTAATTGTATAATATGTGAGTTTTGATAATTCAAAGTGTGTGAGTGTTGAAATGTAATGAGAAGTGCACACTTTGATTGTGAGTGTTGTATTGTAAATGAGAAGTGTAAACTTGTGTTTTTTGGGTTTATTGATTATTTTTGCTATTTGGGATCTTATTAATACATGTTTCGGTTTGTATTTACATGCAGTATTGCTTTGTTTTTTATAATAGGGATTTAATTTAATTTCAAATTTATTTTTTTAAATAAAAAACAATTTAGCGACGGAATAGCGACCGAGTATTCGGTCGCTAAATTTCGAGTCGGTATTCGGTCGTTAACAGTCAAAAGTCAACAATATTGACCATTCGGTCGCTATTCCGTCGGTAAATAGAGACCGATTATTCGGTCGCTAGACTTTCCGTCGGTATTCGGTCGTTATATAGTCAAAGTCAAAAGTCAACAATGTTGACCATTCGGTCGGTATTCGGTCGTTATTTACTGAGCCCGATTATTCGATCGCTAGAATTTTTCGATCGGTATTCGATCGTTAACCAGTCAAAGTCAAAAGTCAACAATGATGACGATTCGGTAGGTATTCGGTCGGTAAATAGCGACCGAATATTCGGTCGCTATATATTCGGTCGGTAATTTGCTTAGCGACGAAAAATACACGACCACGTCATTCGGTTGTTAATCGTTTAGCGACCGATTACCGACGGAAACGGCCGTCACTGTTTCCCTGTTTTCTTGTAGTGTAACTACGAGACATCACCTGCACAGGAAGAACATCTCACCTGATCAGAAATGCCCCCAATGTCACCTCTGTCCTAAAACCATTGAGCACTTACTCCGAGATTGTGGGAATGCACAACTACTATGGGCCAATCTTAATTTGTACCAGAATATTGCGGTTACCAATAATTCCAACTTCAAAGTATGGTTCAAAAAATGTGCACAGTGCATAAAAACATCTACATTCAACAATGTGCCTTGGGGTTGCCTGTTCATCTACGGATGCGTTGGATCTTATGGAATTTCAGAAATCATAAACTCTTCTCACCTGGAAAATTTTGTAATGAACCCACTCTCGATACTATCTCGCGTTCAACTGAATTCTTTGCTTTGGGAGGTAATTCTAGAACTACCAAGAGAGCTAGACAAGTTATGGTATCCTGGAAGAGGCCCCAAGCGATTGGTTGAAGCTAAATATAGACGGATCATCTGTGGGCAATCCGGAGAGGGGAGGATGCGGGGGTCTCATTAGAAACGGGAATGGGGACTGGGTTATAGGTTTCTACAGGAACATTGGGACTTGTACTAACAATGTTGCAGAACTTTGGGCTCTGAAAGATGGGCTAAACTTGGCGTGCAGTATAGGCTCTTTGAAATTACTTATAGAAATGGATGCTAAAGTGGTGATTCAACTGATTCAACATGCGGATGTTAACTCTCACCCTTTATCTACTCTTATTTCTGATTGCAGGGCACTACTCAGGCTACTTCCCGAGACTAGGATCTCGCACATCTACAGAGAGGGCAACACTGTGCTGATGCTCTCGCAAAAGCTGGAGGACTCGCTGCTTCCTCTGATATAATTATTTTCAACTCTTTACCCTCATTTGTTAGCCACCTTGTGGCGGGGATGCCCGTGGGGCTACTTTTGGTAGGACTATTCCTAACACCTCTATCCATACCCATTCTTTTGTTAGCCTTATAGTGGCAGGGTATGGACAAGAGGTATTAGTAGATAGGCCTAATTGTAATAATTTTGTCCCTTACCCTACGGGATAGGGAGTTTATTATTATCTATTTCTCTTTAACCAAAAATAAATAAATAAAGTCGGTATTTCCTGAATAAGACTTCAATTGCAAGATAAATTCATAGAATCGGTCTTCTACTGACATGACAAGTTATGGTTCAAATTGTACAAGTCAGCTGAAGACGAATTCCCTAAATACTTTTTACCTTAAACACTGATTAAGGGAATGTGGCTAAAAAAGTTGTGCCTAATAAAATTAGTGTGAAACTTGCAACAAAAATATGGTCATTCCAATCAAATTCTCCAAAACAAGCCTAACGAGAGAATGGGAAGAGAAAAATCACGGATGAAGTAGCCATAGAAGGCCGGGGCCCATAAAATGCTCCGGAAAATCGGCCTTTTTAAAGTGTTAATGGATCGCCTCCTTTTCTGATCCACCAACTCAAGACTGGTCTTTTTTTCTTTTGCTTTTAAATAAGAGAGGTGGATATGATTCATATGAATATCTTTTTAACATTAGATTCCATCACTTTTATTCATAAATAATTTATTTATCACTTTTTTTCATAAATAATTTATTTTTACGAGTCAAGAGTGCCACAGCCTAGTGGGACTGGCCTCTGCCTACGACCTTGAGGTCGCGGGTTCGATACTCTCCCCTTACATGGGGCCAAATAATTTTCTCTTCCTAGGGCGTCCACCTCCTCCTATGAGACTAATATATATATATATATATATATATATATATATATATATATATATATATATATATATATATATACGAATTTTAAAGTAAATTTTTTAAACTAAAAATCAATTTAAATAAAATATTTTCACCACACTTCTAAAATCTTAAATATTAGGCTACCCCAAAGATTTGATTTATGATATATATAATAAATTTATACTTGGTAAAAGGAAATTTATTTTCAATAAATGGATTCTTCACAGCACTTTTAGGTGGAAGCGAAAAACTGCAACAGTATACTGAATTATATATAAAAATTACAAAAAAATATTAGGAGAGAATTTAATCAAATATTTTGAACTAAATATAAAATTTATTATATCTAATAGAGTTTTTAAAAATCTCGGACGACTGCCCCGCCCCTGTAATCGTCCTGCTTCACAGAACTACAAACTTGGATTTCTTTTTCTTGTGTGTGAGGAAATGGTATAATTCTTGGTGACCCCGGATCAGGTTAGAGTCACAGACCATGTGCAGGACTTGCAAATAATATTCTTGCGTAACACAGAACGGTGAAATCATTGGACCCACAAGTAAAAGATCTTTAGTAAATCCAAAAATTAGAGTCCTTTTTCTGCTAATATTCTATTAGATAATATAAATCGTTTAAAAAATATATGAAAAAAGTAAAGAAGCAAATAACAAGATATTTTGTTAGTCAAAATATTAATATTATTATTTTAAATAAAATTAGCGATATACGAATTTTATTTAAAAAAGCAACATTGATATTTTGACTAATAAAATATATTTTTTTAATTTGATTATATAAGCTAAACTATTTATATTATCAAAATGGGGAGAATAGTGAATTGCAGTTCGAATTACTTGGTATGAGATTTTATGTTATTTTAATTGGCATATTTATATAACGATCCGAAAATTAGTTGGGTCATTCAGATACACTAAAAAATTAAAATAAAATTAACGGCCAAGGGTTCTCACGCCAATAGGAATCTGTCGGAGAATTCTCAAACTCAATGGATAGTTCCGTACAGGCGTGTGAATGGTCAATTGAAGCTTTTTGATTGTGTAAAGCTCAAGACAGAGGCTGAATACATAGAATATTTCTATAACCAGTACAGTATAAGGCTAGGGTGGTTTATACTTGCCTCTCCTGAATTTTGTTCGTAGACCCCCACCCCACTCGAAAAGGATGAGGAGTAGATCGGACCTATTGAACATAGTCTTACCAACCCCTTACAAACCCAATATATAAAGGTAGAGTTTAAAAATAATTTTTTAACATTGTATTTAGACTCTATCGTTAATTGACAATAAATCAATGCATAAATAACTAGATCGAAGAGCATTCAATTCCAATTCGTAATTCTACTTCATAAGAGGTAACGATTTTATTTCGGGTCACAACGCCCAGACTACTAACCCCTACCCCAAAAAAAAAAAAAAAACTTTATTTATTTATTTTCCCCAAATGGATTAAAAGGTAGTAACGAGTTCGCTTCTTTACTTTTGTGCATGGCATACTTCCTCCTATTATTGCACTTGTCTTCTATTGATAAGACCAAGCATTGATTTTAGCTCTTCTAATGAATTTGGGACCTTCTTGATCCCCAATTTCTCTTTTTCTCTAATCTTCTTTTAAATTTTCACACACAGTACCACAAGCAAGAGTTAAACACTTAACATCATTGTAACGCTAGTAGTTCATTCAGTGGCAGAACCAAAAAGGTCAGGGAAGGGCGGTAAAAAACGCCATATTTTTAGTATTAAAACAAATCGCCCCCTTAAAGAATTAGAATTTGCCCCCTCCCAAAGTGCATATCCCGACTCTGTTCCTGAGTTCATTTACCAACAACCATTGTTATGTGCTGAGTTCTTTCTCCTGTATATGCATATGGTTCTCTTTCCTTAAATTGATTGAAATCAAACTAATCCAAAAGGCAATCCAGAAAAAAAATATATTAGGTTCATTTGAATATATGCCTCTCTTGTTCTATACAGAACTGCATTTCTGCTCAAAGCTTCATTTCTCAATATACATTTTACACATTACATAACATTTTCTACCTAGAAAGTTTAAAGAAGTTCTGCTTTTGGAATTTGGCTAACCATATCCAGAACCCGACTTTCCATTTCTGGTACTCAATATTATTATCCAAGAAAGTTAAAGCATGAGAAAATAAAAGGAAGCAACACAATAATAAAACAAGGCAGAAAATATTCGACGTTTATAGTTGAATTGATGCATCATATTTTAAAGGTAAAAAATGGGTTGTCCACAACGGTGTCCTATGTCTATCTCAACTATTCAGAATTGCCACATATATACTCCTTCAATTCGACTTCTTCAGTGGTCACATTAAATAGTGATTAAATTTTGATGATTACTAGTTAACGGATGTGAAGAATGGCGGTTGAAGAATCGAAATTAAGAGAGTATTCACGCGTTAAAATTTGAATGATTGAGACAGACATATAAACACTAGTTGGACTAACCTTTTTCCCATTTTAAACTTCATTGTTCATTTTGAATGGAAATTTGGTGCAATTATTAAAATATGCATGCAAAAAGGCAACACTACAACATATGATGAAGACAATAAAAAGTTGTAGAAGAAAGTGCAAAAGGGAAAATTGATTAAAGACAAAAACGTAGAGACATAGAGAAGAAAAAAGACATCAATTTCCACATTCGCATGGAAACAAGGTTTCTTAAAGTAATATATGCATGTTACAATATATACTTTTGGCATACAATATCATCAGGGGAAGGTTGGGCAAAAAATCATCTGTCTCCGTGTGTCCCTAACCAATCACAATTCACCCTTTGTATATATAATTGGAAAAAATAATTATATAGTAAATTCTGATTGGTTAGGGACAGAAATGGGACAGACGATTTTCACCCGGAAGGTTGAGGTTGTCCCCAAGTTCTTCTCCCCTCAATTTCGATATTTTGATTCTTATTTTCTGTTTCATTATTAATAAATAATCACATATTTGTTTATCTTTTTAAAAATCTATTAATTAAAATATAGTAAATATTAAAGTGTCAGTGAGATACTTAACAATTATCTACAAATAAGACAAATATTAAAAAATAAAAATATGACAGATGATCCGATGATCTAACCTGAGTAATTTACAAAGAATTGACAAAAGAAAGGAGCTCAAGTCGAAAATTGAAAATCAAACCCGTTCCTTGGAGCCAAAAAAAAAATCATGAAAACAAGGGATCAACGGTTATGAAGGGGGTCGGAGGCATTAGGGACTCTTCTTTTACTCGAAGAGAACAAATCCATGGAGTGCTTTACGGAATTATCCTCTTTTCGCTCTTGTTCATCTTTCTGCTGCTTATCTAGTACTACTACTGAAGCTAATTTCTTGTTCATCCCAGCAACCATTGTGTTTTTCTCTCCATAAGCCAAGAAAGATAGGAAAACCATTATCATAATTATCTTGTTTGGAACCCCAACTCCTTTATGAGACTGCTTAACTTTCATGGTATCGCCGTCGTGACTTAGGGGCGGTGCAGTGGCAGAAAGAGTAGAAGAAGGAAGAGGGGTGGGGGTGGTAAATTTGAGTTGATGAATGTAAAAGGGACTTCTTTGGCAGAAGTAGAAATAGAAGAAGGTGAGGTGATGAGAGAGAGGAAGTAAATATATAATGCCAAAAAGTTGGGGTTAGGGCATGTCTTGCATTATGAGTGATGATTAGTACTCCTAAGTCCTAAAATGTTAGCATAATTGTGTTATCTATAGTAATTAAGGTTTTATCAAATTAAATACACTCTTCGTTTCAAAATAGTATAAATCATTTTAGAGCAAGGAATTTGTTCCACAATATAAGTCATTTTGCAACTTTTAAAGAGTATTACTTGTACATTTTCCAATTCTATCATCCTCGCTTTCGTTATTTATTTTCATTTCCCTCTAAATCTCTCCCTATTTATTAAGAGCATAGATGGTATTTTGTTACAGATGTGTATATTATTTTTACAACTCTTAATTCTTGTGCAAAATGCTAAAATACTTTTAACAATTTGGAATGAAGGGAGTATTAGAATAAGTTAGAATGTTAAACATAACATTATTTAATTTTTACTCCCAACTTAATTCTACCATATTTTATATCTCTATCTTGCTCTCTCCGATATTTAATGTAAGGTTAATTATGATATGGATCATGTGGTGCAGATTCATTAGTATTAAGAGAGAGAAAAAAAATTTCAACTGATGTAAATGAATCTAAACCACATGGTTCATATCAGAATTTTCTTTAATATAAGGAATAAGATTGAAAAAAATATTATTGATGAACTATTTATTTAAAAAGTGTTCAAATTATTAGAAAGTAAATGTGAACAACTAATTTAGGAAGAAAATATAGTAGATGAATAATTATTTGTAACAATTAGCTAAACCCTTCACCATAGTTCGCATGTGTTAAGAAAATTGGACATTTGATCCAATGCAGAAAATGTTTTTATTCTGCATTGCGAAATACATATCAATTATTTGTTGATTTAATTTAACTGTTGAGTTTATTTGTTTAATAAATCAATATTATATATATATATATAGTACTATTCATAACAGTATGAAAGAACGAGTATTTTCAATCATTAAATAAAAATCTAACGAAAAAATATAGGCATCGAAAAAAACAGATAATCCAAACTGAATATCTTGTTATAAAATTGAGTCTCGACTAGATGGAGATGTTATTGAGTACAACCCTGCAAACAAGGGACACAGCAGACGATGAGACTTTTTTCCTTTACTTTGTTGAATATTATTCTCTATGCTTCACGAGAACTTTTTCATGAGTTATTGCTTTTCATCTCGCTTTCAGGCGTTCCTTAAAATAAGGACACTACTATACTCGCTCCAAAACCCAAATAAAGTTTTTTGAAATTGGCTTTTTTGTTCTATTTCTTTGTCTGTGTTCTATTTGTCTGCTTTGGAAGCTAGTCAACTTTTACATTTTATAGCTTCTCTCCTACTATCACCAGGGCCGGCCCGAGCCTTATTTAGAGAGGGGTCCCAAAAATTTTCAGTATAACCTATTTATATGTTAAGCCCAATCCAAATATCCAAGAGAGAAGCTAAAAAATATAGATATTGATACTATTATTGACGATTTTGCCTCCACCAATGCTCTAAGAAAGCATATTTTGTAGTTTTAAAATGTCATATTTCGTTTATTTTAAAAATTGTAACAAGTTGAAAATGTTAATGTTCATACGAAAGGCCCCATTTTTAGTTTTCGCACAGGGCCCCCAAAATGTCAGGACAGGCCCTGACTATCACGGTTCTAGTGAATAACATTTTTTTACCAGTGTGCATGATGACATTCAATCCTAAAACCTGACACTTGATATTGTTTTGAAAAAAATACTTATTTATCGCTTCTCACACATATTAGAAAAATTAGGTGACTAATAGGTGTTATCATGTGTTGGACATATGTTTTGTCTAACAAATATTCGAAAAAGATAAATTTGGTGTTTTAATCTTAACTGTTTGATTTTTCATCCAAAATTTGTAACGTACGTGCGGAAATTAAGGCGTTCCGCATCTGAGCCGTATTGCTCTCCCATTGGTCCGACTATGGTGCAAAATGATCAAAATTCACTATGTACTGAACATTTTTTGCCATTCAAAAAAAAATTGGTGATCCTAATTTATTTGGAGCGAACACCTGTAGTGCATGTCTTGGGATATATATTCATCAGGAGAGAACGCATGTTGCGAAAATAAATTTTGGTCGCTAAACTACTTATCGACAAAAATTATCCGACCGAACTTTTCGGTCGCTTTTTTCAATTTAGCGACCAAACCGTCTGTTGCTAATGATCTATTTTCTTAAGTAAAGTGTTCAATATATATTGACACTTTTGACATTATAGCCTCAACGCTCTCCCACTACCACAAACACCAATCTCATTACTCCATACTTTTTACAATTTTTGCCTGAAAAAGAGAAATATTTGAGGACTCTTAAATAATTTCTTCACTTTAACTACAAAAATAGTCCATATATATATATGAACTTATGAGTTAAGAGTATTTGTATCGCAATTTAATTTTGGAATGTCTTTACTTTTATTATTAGTTCCGTTGACATATGAAATTATCATATGATCGAGACCATTTAAAAAACGGATGAAACGTATCAACTGAGGTTCAATATAGGTGTCAATAGAAAAACGGTCAGGTCAAACATTACGGAACAATCAAAATGAGACAGTCATAAACAATTAAGAACAAGATGACCCGCAACGACAAAATAGTTAGCAGGCGAAATAGCCAAACAGAACTCTTGAACATCATAGATTTGATTCCACAACATGTTTGACTCAGTCTCGAGTCTTATCCATTCCCTAACCATCGTGATCTTCATGAGGGAAAGTGAAATTCGACCAGGAGTATTTTTAGGGTCAAGTAAACGGTTGAACAACCATAAAAATGGGGAACGTGAAATACCACTCAGGCGAATCAAAAGGAGTTTGCCCACTCCATTACGGCGACGACCTGGGGAACATATTCATTTCACAAGACCGTGACCGGAATGAGCAAAATTTAAGGAGGAAAACTATTTTCTGAGGCGACTATAAATAGAAGATCAAAATGAAGTGTAAGGATCTGCCAAACAATAATCAAAATGTCTTTTTATCCTCATTTATACAATCTTCATGTGTTTTCCCTATGATTTTCCACAATTAAATTAATGTAGTTAATCTTAGAGTTAGCTTTTAGAACCGGCTAGGCTTCCTATGTGAGGATATTTGTCGAATAACTCCGACTCGACTAGGGTGCTGAACAGCACCTGCTGAACGCATTAACAACCATATGATTCTTTAGCTCCAGATCCAAAAGCCATTAAAAACATGATGTATTTACTTGCAAAAAAAATGCAGAACACAGGATTAAAGACAAACCTTCATCTTCCTCCCCGATACCCCAATCTTTGTGGAAGCTTAACCCACGATCCACGCCTTCCCCTGCTCAATAACTATTGCCCACAAACTGAACTCCACGATTTACACCATTAAACAATATTAATTTCTCCAATTATATAAATTGAAGGCGCAGCCACAATTTTAACGCAGCTTTACCCACGATCCCCACCAATTCCACATTCATCTTCCTCCATAACTATTACCCATGATTTGCCCACCACGATTTTCACCATTAAACAATCTCAGATTTCTCTAATTTGAGATTTTTATCTTTTTTTTTATCTTTTTGAAGAATGGGAGTTTTTATCTTTAAATTCACAAAAGTGAGTTGTTTATAATCAAATTGGGTAGTGTTTATTAGATAAAAAAATTGAGATCAAACTAGAAATTTTTATAAGACAGATTATACGAATATTTGCTTGATATTTGATTGATTATAGAATGTAGCATAGTCATGGTGGTTTGAATGATTTTCTTTGGGCTTAATTGTTTTGATTAATCAGTTGGAAGAAGAAGGTTCTCGGGTATTATGTGCATTTGTGAATTTGCCTTATACAAAGTTTTATAAGACAAATTCATATTAGCTATTAGCTTTGCATATAATAGTTATAAGACAAATTCATAATAGCTAACAAATTCATATTAGCTTTTAGCTTTGCATATAATAGTTATAAGACAATTCATAATAAATGTAACCAATCTACAATTTAAAATATTATAATTAAGATTATACCACTGGAATGAATTGATTTACAAGTTCCTAATCACAAAAACTGCCGTGGCACTCTTGACAAAAAAGGGCTTTTTTCTCTTTTATTTTGATGAAATTTGCAATAACCTTTTCATCATCCTTGGTGGAGAAAATTAAGCAATTTGAAAAAAATTATTTTCTCTCTCTTTTATTTTGATGAAATTTGCAATAATATTTTCATCATCTTTGGTGGAGAAAATTAAGCAATTTGAAAAAAAATTTCAATTTGAGATGGAGTAAATTAAGGAATTTGAAAAAAAAATCCCAATCTGAGATGGAGAAATTTTAAAGATTATAGAAATATCCACCAAGATATTGGAGAAATTTTAAAGATTATAGAAATATCCACCAAGATATTGGAGAAATTTTAAAGATTATAGAAATATCCACCAAGATATTGGAGAAATTTTGGAGATGGGTAAATATCTACAAATAAACGGGAGAAATTTTAGAGATTTTGTAAATATCTACAAGATATGAGTGAAATTATGGAAAAAGTTCGAAATTAATGAGTGAAAATCACGATTGATGGGTAGAAAATTAAAGAATTTCAGTAAAAAAAAATAAACTGGTCCTTGAAGGTGGAATGATCCAGAGTGGGCGGCTTCCAGTGACACCCGCATTCCTTACTTCCATTAGATCTAAAATGTTGCAATCTAATGACCCAAAAAGCATGTTGAAGGTGCTGAATAAACCCCTTGATCAGCATTGTAGCCAAATGCGAAAAACACATACTTAAATTATCAGTCTCAAACCTTTATGTTCCCATCTGTAGTATAGATTGTTTCTTTGGTTTTGATTTGTTTATTTAACCCAGAAGCCCAGAAAATGACTTCAACCCAAAAAAGAAAAAGAAGAAAAAGAAGAAAAATGAGAATCTAGGATGAGGCTTTCTATGGACTTCCTTTACGCTGTAATGAAATATTGGTACATAGATAAGTTTCAGCCCATATTAAAAATGAAAATATTGGGTTTAGCACAAAAGATGACTGTAGTCTGTAACGTGCTATGACAAAGATCTTACTGTGTTTTCTTTTTTCAGATTTTTATTTTTATCTCAAAATTTCATAGTTATGGGGGGGGGGCGGGGATATGGGAATCGATCCCAGGGTGTTACCCCTGGGATGAGAGCTGTTTTCACTGGGCCACTCTTGTTCCCATCAAAATTTCATAATTAATTACCTATGGTTGCTCAATTAGTAAAAAATAATTTCTAAATGGAAATACAAATACATTTGATTTCTTGCTTAAAAAAAAATACATGTGATATAGATGTCTATCAAATGTGCACAATTATTCGTATTAAATACTTGATTCATTAAATATTATGATTCAGAATTTAACATATTACCACATTACATGGTGAAAGTGAACATGTAGAAATATGGACAAGATTAATAACAAAATGTTTTCATATTTTCTACCATGATATATATATATATATATATATATATATATATATATATATATATATATATATATATATATATATATATAGAAAATATTAATCAACTTTAATAATCCAAAAGGAAAATACAAGAGATAATTAATTTAATTTATATTTTTTCCAAAAGGAAAATAAAAGTTCCACACCGATCCAAATGGACAACGTCACCAAGCAGGTGAGTAGAGAGGGTATTTATCCGTCAGGACAAACAATAAGGACAATTTTGTCATTTCAGAACGTTACTATAGTTCGAATCCAACTCCTCTATCCTCTACCTGAACATATAACCAATTTTTTTTTATTATTATTTTTCGCTCTCACCACAGTCGAAGACGAAGAACCAGTTCCACCGCTGCCTTTCAAGTTCCACCACCTCCGTCCTATCTCTGCCCACCCGCCGCCACCGCTGCCACCGCCACCGCCACCGCGCCGTTATATACAGAAATAAATTATTTGCATGTGAAAGCGGCGATTTTCAGCAATGATATCTTTAACTTCCACCGAGTTAAACTACCTAGTTTTCCGCTATCTTCACGAATCGGGTCTAATTAATTTCTTCTCTCTTTTATATGCATAGATAACTTTATTTTTATGAACTATTTATTGTTTTCTCTATGATTAATTAATGTTAATTCTGGAAAAGTATTAAACTATTTGTTTTTGTTTTTATTTAAATTTCTAGTGACTTTAATGCATTTGACAGTTTAATTTTATTTTCTTCGGAGAGAACGAGGTTTATTGTTCGTGTATTAGGGGATGTAGTCCGGGGTCCTAATTTTGTGGTAAAGTCTGTAGTTTTTTGAAATTTCTTGAGCGTCCATATGTACTTTGATTGTGTCTGTTTTTTAAATACTCACTCAATTCCTTAATATAAGACTTTCAGGAGATGTAGCGAAAATCAAGGTACTTTGTTAGTCAAAATATCAATATTACTTCTTTAAACAAGACTTGTATATCTCTAATTATATTTAAGAGACTAATATTGATATTTTGATTAAAAAATATTTTAATTTTTGTTTCATTAATTTTCGCTACACGTCCTAATTATGAAATGGAGGTAGTATTTATTAGTTGGCACAGGATATCCTTAGACCGTAAACTGAGCCACCTTGACCCGAGTCCAAATGGTCATGATTTTGCTTTCATGAGTTTGGGTATTTGGTTATAAGATTTTCTATACTACCAATTAATTGTCTCAAAGAGTTCTAAACATCTAAGCATTCACTTGCTAAGAAAAGCAGTATATTTTTCCTAGAGCATTCAGTTGTTCTACTGGCAGTGCCTGTTCTATTTTGTCCTTGAAGAATGTATTTTGACAACTAACGAGTAAGGCCACCTATGGAAATGATTTCCTGGCCATGAAATGTTGAGAGCTTTGAACAGTGAAGTTACCCTTTATTTGCATCAACAGCTATAATTAAGATTAGAAATAAAGTTCTTTGTTGAGTGCTCTTTCAGTGTACTTGGTATGTTGTTGAGTTGAGTAATGAGACGGTGTTTTTCCATATTTCATTGTGTTTTGAATATGTTATACTGAGTATTAAGGGAACAGGACATCAAGCTGTCATTTGATGCATCAAAGATGGAAACTTGTTTATTTGCCACTGATTTGGAAACATATACTTCTAAAATCCTTATTTGTTCACAATTGGTAGTATTGTCTTTTTCAGGGTTTACGCATTCAGCATTTGCTTTAGGATATGAAGCAGGTATTGATAAAAGCCCTATTGACGGCAATCTAGTTCCACCGGGCGCTCTTGTGAAATTTGTACAAAAAGGGATTCAGTATCTTGAGTTAGAAGCAAACTTGGATAATGTAAGCATACTTCTCTAGAGTTTCCTTATTTTAGTTGTTCTTTAGTACCAATTAACTGTAAAATTTTCCGTCATTTGACATGTGAAGATCTTCAGGATGATGCAGACATGGATGATGATTTCCAGTTTATACAACCTTTTGATCTTCTTACAAAGGATGTACAAGAATTACAAAAGATCGTAAAGGAAAGGAAAGAAAATCTGGCTGGAGATAGACCTGGAGTAAAGGACAAAGGTACTGCTGAAAATAATCGGAAGCATGAGAGAGAACCTTCAAAAGAAAGAGAAAAAGAAAAACAACAAAGGGAGAAAGAGCTAGATAGGGTGAAGATAGAGAAGAAGGATACAGAAAGAGACAAGGGTAAAGACAAAGAGAAGCCACGTGAGGATATCTCCAGTGTAAAACAGTGTGAGGACAAGATTAGTTTCAGGCATGAGGAGAATGGTAATGGTGGAGGTAATCTGCATTCTATTGCATTCTGTCTATTCATGTTTTCACCGCAAAGATTGTATCTTCAAGATTAGGTCCTGCTAGAGATAATTGAATAGCTCTTCATGTTAAAATTTGTTTTCTATTTTAGTATCTGTTAACTCTTTATCATTTAGCATGTTTCTTGATTTGCATATCAGAGCCAGAACCTATGGAGATCTGTGCAAGTTCAATATCTGTGCCTAGTGAAATCCCAAGTTCTGATGTGATGGTTTTGGAAGGCCATACTTCTGAGGTTTGACTATCATATTTCCCCTTTTATCATCCACCTGTATCTGATTGTCTAGTTTGCGAATTCTCATTGCAATCTATTTGTTAACTTCAGGTTTTTGCTTGTGCCTGGAGTCCTAGTGGTTCACTTCTTGCGTCTGGGTGGGTATATGAGCTCAACACTGTTTTTTTTTCAAGTTCCCATTTTATGAGTTTTCCGTTTCTCAGTGTGGAATCCTTTAGTTAATTCATATGTAGAAGATGTTAAAAGTACATCTAAAGATTCAAAGAATACAGGTCAAATATATAGTTTGATTTTAGTTATGTTTGGATGCCTAAAGATGAAAGTTGTAGCTATTAGTAATCATATGACATACCTCTACTATCATCCTTGGGCTATTTTACATTTTTACTTACCCTAGTTTGAGAAGTATAATTCTAATCTTAATCGCTGTGGATCTCAATGAGTGCTTTGCTACGACTTGGTTTTTGGCAAAAGTTAATGACTTGTCATTCTTCGGTGGAACATTCCATGCAGTTTGTCTCCATTTTGGGGAAAAGTTAACTTTCAGACTTTGAGATATTGCAATTCTCAGGAGTGGAGCTAGATCTTTTCAAACTAAATGTGCCAAAGTTGCATATTCATCAAGATCAGTTGGCTCCATTTAGTTTCATTCTTAGTAGAAATTTGTATAATATATAGTGGTAGCCCTGCGCTGAGTGTTGTCAGATTGCTTTAAATTGTATTTTGAACTAAACTCACTCTCTGGTGCAAAAAGTCTTGTCATGTAGTGTGTTGATAATGTGTTGGAGAACTTTATACTATAGAAGTTTTTCTCCAAAATAATTTTTGTTTGTTGAACACTTGTTTGTGTAGAATAATTGTAATAGTTGTAGAACCTGCCCATTACCTGAGTTTAGCACATAAAGGATAACCACTTCTTACCTGAAAAAAATAAACACGTAAGAATCAACTTAACCTTTTTCATGTTATGACTTTTATTTTCTCATTCAGAAGTTCTTTCTATTGCATTTACAGATGCCTAGTTGGACCCTTGTCATATATAGGATATATATGTGGAAACATATTTTATTTTTTACCCTTGGTCATGTTTCCTTTTATGTGCTCGATGTCTAAGAAGTTTGATATTTGGTATTCACTATTCAACTCAGCTGATTTATTTTGTTTACTAGAGGCAACAAAGGTTTGGTAACATAGGAATTTCGTATCATTGGTTGTATTAATGTTCTTGTGTCAGTATGTTATGTGCATGGTATCTATACCCACATACTTGGATACTTTCAACAATAGTATCTCTTGTGCTTAACAATGTTTCTTTGAACTGTTATTTATCAGGTCTGGAGATTCAACTGCTCGCATTTGGTCTATTGGAAATACAACACGGGGCTCTAGCATGGAGAATGGACCTAGTGCCCTAGTATTGAAGCATTTCAAGGGTAGAACAAATGAGAAAAGCAAGGATGTAACAACACTGGACTGGAACGTGAGCTCATATTTATACTATTTTCATACATTTTCGTTATCTGTAAACTCTGCTTCTATTCTTGTACTTATATCTCAGTTCAGGTTGACTTAGCTTCAGAGGGGAAAAGAAAACTTCAAGAAATTTAAATCCTTTCTAATAACTGTATAATGTGTAGGGTGAGGGGACACTGCTTGCCACTGGTTCTTATGATGGCCAAGCAAGAATATGGAATGGAGATGGTAAGCTATTACACTTGGCGAAACAGGTTTAATTGTAGATATCTTGACTAACAAAATTTGAATTGGGATACATATACGTACTAATGGCTTGTCTGTGTAGCAGCTTAATGTTCTGAAAAACAAATGAAGAATATATATAGTTTCATATTCTACATTTTGCGGTGTGGTTTTTCTATATTTTTATACTGTAACTACTGATGATTTCTTGCACTGCTAATGTGTTTAAGCTATGAATTCCATTCCTTCCTTGTGCTAAGATGTCATGAGATTCTCAAGCTTCTACTTTGATTGTATTGTAGAAACCGTTCTTTTGTAGTATAACATTAGAAAAATCACCATTCAAATGTGAAATAAGTGCAAACAAATTGCTTAGTCAAACTCTCTGACCTTCTAAGCATATTTTAGGGCAGTTTATAAAGTTTTGGTTATTCTCAATTACATGGATTATATTCTCATGTTAGAACGTCTCAGATAACCACCCATAAGATTCGCCTATGTTCGCATGGAATGCCAGTCATTTGCTAACATCTTATTTTGACAAACATGATTGGCTTGTTTATACAATATTTTCAAAATCCAACCCCAAATATCATACTGAAGTTTGCTATTCTACTTTCTATTGAACTAGTAGTCTCTGCTAGGTGATATCGAGTCAGATATAAGATATCATCAGAGTATTTAAGGTGTACGTGTTGTATCGTGTCAATGTAGCGTCATACGCATGTTGCATCGTAACTCTGGCTTCTCAAGTATGCTGTTACAATGTCATTATTGTCCACATTGATGAACTTTTTACATTCCGTCCAGGTGAATTGATGTGTACCCTAAACAAACATAAAGGACCAATCTTCTCTTTGAAGTGGAACAAGAAAGGGGATTATCTCCTTAGTGGCAGTGTGGATAAAACTGCAATTGTTTGGGATGTAAAGACCGGCGATTGGAAACAGCAGTTTGAATTTCATGCAGGTGCTTTTCATAATTTTGCTTCTTATACGCTGTTTTCTTCATAAATCTCACCACTTACATACCATACTACTCTTTATATTGCTTATGTGCTGACTGTAAGAATGCAACATATATCAGCTCCTACTCTTGATGTCGATTGGCGAAATAATGTTACATTCGCAACATGCTCCACAGACAACATGATATACGTCTGTAAAGTTGGAGAGAATCGTCCAATTAAAACCTTTGCTGGGCATAAGGTAAATTACAACAGTTTCAACAGGAAATCTCATGGTTTCTAGTTTTCATTTTCATGTATGGTTTATTTCGTTCTGTCGTGTGCTAACCAAAAACTACATATACTTTTCCTTGTTCTTCCAGGGTGAAGTTAATGCTATCAAGTGGGACCCCTCAGGAACTCTGTTGGCTTCATGCTCTGATGATACCACTGCAAAGGTAATTGCTCTCCTTCAGGTTTTATTCCTCTTCGGAAATTCATTTAGACCCACAGAAGCAGTTGATACATTCTAAAATCTAAGCTGAAAAGTCAGGGATTATGAAACAATTAATTATTTTGTCATATTTTCCGCTGTTATTCTGTTTCATTAATTTTGGTATCAATCATTTTGATTTGGAAAATGGGAGTGTATTCATGATTGTATTCTGATATGCTCTTGTGGGTTTAAAGGTATTGTTGACCTAACTTGTTAACCATTTATGTCAATGGTGTAGGTCTGGAGCACAAAACAGGAAACCTGCTTGCATGATTTGAGGGACCACACAAAGGTATGAAATTTATTACTTCCCGTTTCTTCTATCTATTTTCAAAATCGATGTTTATGAATATTTTGAACATACTATTTTGAAGGAAATATACACCATCAGATGGAGTCCTACTGGACCGGGTACAAACAATCCTAACCATCCATTGTTACTGGCCAGGTCAGATTTCCATTATTTAGTTGTATATTGTTTCGGTACATAATGACGGTCTATTCTCATGGGCAGTCTTGATGATTGTTCGGTTTATATACTCAGTTATAACCTGAACATGTAAATTATGTGATCAAGATATCATCCAGCCGTTCTTTTCCATATTGTTTGTTTTCTACTATTCCTTTTCCAGGAGATTTGCTAAACCTCTTGGATTATGTTTTGTTCCTGTTTATCCTTGCCTTGTAAAATTTCCCTTTCATGTAGTGCCTCCTTTGACTCAACTATAAAGCTATGGGATGTGGAGTTAGGCCGTCTTCTTCACAGCTTGAATGGACACAGGTATTGCTTTCCCAGACTATGTTGCTGTCTCTGACCTCATTGTAAAGAAAATACCTAAACCCTTGTTAGCCTATATAATTGGCTTCATGCGATGGAGACACATGTTAAGGAAATAAAAATTTAGGTATTGAGTGATACAATATAAGCCACGCTTGCAATCTTAGCTAGTGTAGGAGATATTTAGTTGATTACACCAAATCCCTGGGCGTATGCTTTTGTAGGAGACATGATGAAGCTGATAATTCATTTTTGGTGCATTTAGGGCAAGTATTTCCGTATCTTTGTCATCATATTTTATTCATTCTGAAGGATGTTCATTTTCTTTCCTCACCAGGGACCCTGTTTATTCGGTTGCATTTAGCCCCAATGGCGAGTATTTGGCCAGTGGATCATTGGATAAATGTGTTAATATATGGTCTGTTAAGGAAGCGAAGATTGTGAAAACATACAATGGTAACAGTGGGATTTTTGAAGTTTGTTGGAACAAGGAAGGCGACAAACTTGCTGCTTGTTTCGCGAACAATGTAGTGTGTGTCATTGATTTTCGCATGTAAAGAGTCGAGGCATCATCAATATTTGTCAGTCCTCTTGTAGATCGTGGAAATCAGTGATTTGCTGCTGTTAGTTTAGAGATTGAATTAGAGGTTATAAGGGAATCTGTAACTTAAGTAAGCAATTTACCTGTGTTGTCTCCTTATGTAGTAATTGGTAATTTTTTTTTAAAACCCAATGGGTGATGTATCATTAAGGAATCAACGGTCATGAGCGATCGCATCCATTATAGTAGGAGGGAAAAACCTGTCCCATAACATGGAAGCATAGTTGTGATCAATCTGAGCTAAACAATGAGCCGGCTGATTACCGGAGCGTGTTACAAAAGATAGGCTAACTGATTCAAAGCTAATCAGAAGAGATTTAACATGATCATAAAGGCAGCCTAAGGCTGAAAAAAATCCTGTTCTAAGCTACTGAGATGGGAAATGGTTTCCAAACTATCACTTTCTTGATATATTAAATAAACCAGCTCAAATGGCCGAAAAGTTGCAAGTCCTCAACAGATGCCTGGTTCATAATGAAGTCTTAACATATCTTGAAAGGAGATGAAGTCGAGACTTGGGAATTCTGCACTCCTCTTCCAGCAGTCCCAAACTACCATAGCACTAGGACAACGAACAAGGCAGTGCAAACCCGTTTCCCGTGGCTCTCCACATACATTGCACTGCGGCAGAATCTGAATTCTTTTAGCTACATTTGCGCCCGTTGCGAGGGTATTGCGAGAGGCTCTCCAAAGGAAGTGGATGATCCTAGGCGGGAGAGGCAACTTCCATAGTCGCGTCCAGAATTTACCTTCCTAGGCCGAAGACGAAGACTCCCCTGATCGTGCTAACAAAGCTTGGGATTCCATAGACGCATGATAGCCGGATCGGACTGTGTAAGTCCCGCTTTTAGTATAGTGCCATACAATACAGTCCACTTCGTTTCCCTCGCTCAATGGGATAGATTTTATCGCATCCGCCTCATGTGGCCAAAACAAGGAATCAATAAGTTCTACATTCCATCTTTTTGGTGAAGGAGACAGAAGCTCACTTACAAGCCCACCTGCGAGCAAATTCTGATTGCTGCTAGTAACTCGAAATGTTTTAGGAAGCGGCAGCCATGGATCTCCCCTACACGCACATTGGTCCCCGAGCCTACTCTCCAGCGAATCCCCAACGCAAGAATCCGTCGGCCCTTAATTAGACTACGCCATACACATGACGATCTCGGACCGCAAGATGCCTGAAGGAAGGAGCCATTCTGGTAGTATTTTTCCTTTAAAATACGAGCTAGAAGGGAGTCTGGAGGTTGAATTATCCTCCATCCTTGTTTAGCGAGAAGCGAAAGATTAAAGGACGCCAAATCCCGAAGTCCCAGACCCACTCTATCTTTAGGCAAACAGAGGTTCTCCCACGAAACCCAATGAATCCCGCCATCTCCATTACTTTTGCCCCATAGAAATTTACGAATCATCACCATAATCTCATCCAAGATGGATCGAGTTAAATAAATGGTTTGCATAAGGTATGGCTTGAATCACAAATTTAATGAGTATCTCCTTTCTTGATACTGATAAATATTTCTCCTTCCAACTTTGGAATTTTTTCCAGACTCTGTCTTTGATATACGAAAACCCCCCCTTTTATTATGACCAATCAAGTAAGGAAGTCCCAAATATTTTCCGTCACCGTTCCCTCGCCGAACTCCAAGCAACTGACATAAATCATTAGCAAATTGATCAGCCAAACGTTTACTAAAGAACATTGATGATTTATCAAGGTTCACAAATTGGCCCGAGGCGGTCTCATACTCTTCAAGAATATGTTTAATAACAGTAATATTATTTTGGGTTGCTTCCAAAAATAACAGAGTTGTCCGCGAAGAGGAGATGCGATAAACATGGTCCCGACCGACCAAAACGTAATCCATTGATCAAGGAGGAAGATTGCGCTTTGCGGATCATAGCTGAAAATCCTTCGGCACAAAGGATAAAGAGAAAGGGGACAGAGGATCCCTTGGCGAATACCTCGTGATGGTGTAATCGGCTGCGTTGGCTTCCCATTAATGAGAATACGGTAACTGACCGAGCGCACGCAAGCCATTAATTATAAGATGACGGAATCTCGGCGGAAATAGCATCGACTCCGGAATCAGTTCCAGATACCGCCATTCCACCATATCAAATATTTTACGCATGTCCAGCTTGATAGCACAGTGATTATTTCCTCCATCTAGCCCTGTTTGCATGCTATGGAATGCCTCAAACGCTGCAATGGAATTGTCAGTGATAAGACACCCGCGGAGAAAGGCACTTTGCAAGGGATCTATAAGATTAGGCAAAATGAGTTTCAAATCAACCAAAATGCAGGATATAAGTTTATAAACATAGTTACATAAACTAATAGGACGAAATTCGGTCATACTCAAGGGGTCTTGACTTTAGGAATAAGGACAATAAAGGTGTTATTGATGCTAGAAATATCATTATGTCCGTTTAGGAAGTTCAGGACAAAGAATGATATCTCAGGTCCAAGAATGTGCCAATTGTTTTTTAAGAAAATAGTCTGCATACCAACCAGACCCGGGGACTTTTTAGAGGGGAGTTGTTTATGAGCCAAAGACAGTTCATCACCCGTGAATGGCCGGTCAAGGGCCATTGCAGCTCCATTTTCTAGATGCCGCAAGGGAAGGCCATCCAAGGAATTAGTCACAGTACCATTTGTAGTATAGATCTCACGAAAATAGTTTTGTGCAAGCATGGCAAGATCACTCCTTATCCAAAAAGCACCTGAAGGGTCCCTCAAGCGTTCGATATAATTCCTGGCTCTCCGCGATGTAGCCTTATGATGAAAATATGTTGTATTTCTGTCCTCTTATAAAAGCCAATCTGCACGACTTCTTTGCCTCCAGAAATCACCATCAAAGGATAACAAGGTATTGAGCTCAACCTGAAGACGTTGATCCGCCTCAATGGTGAAGGAGGGTGAATCCCAAAGTTGTGCAAGTTCACCTTGCTTATCTGCGATCTTTTTCTGAAGGTCACCAAATTTTTTTGAGCCCCATTGGCGCATGTTTTCCCGCAAGCCCGTGATGACAGAGTAAAGCTGCGCACCTTTATTCAAATAGGGGTGCGGCCAGGAAGCTTCAATAACATCATTGCATTCAGGGTCCTGTATCCAAAACGGATCAAATCGCGGAAGAGAATACCTTTTTTTCTTCAAAAATTTAGCAGAGGTCATCAAGATTGATAGGTGGTCCGAATGCGAAGCCGTGAGATGTTTAACAATGTCGGAAGGGAAAATGCTTCTCCAAGCGGCGTTAGCAAAAACCCGATCAAGCCGCTCCCTAACTAAATTGGGACCACGACCATTTATCCAAGTGAACCGAGGACCCATAAAATCAATATCAATTAAGTCGCAATCTGAGACAGCGTGCAGAAATATAGGAATTAAACCAAATTTACTAATTAATTAATTAATGTTTTATTAGTTTAATTGTTGTGATATTTATTATGGTAGTTGGAGTAATGTTTGGTTGTTGTTGACTGAAATAATTGTTAGTTGGTAGATTTTATATGTTGGAAGTTGGTCTTTGTTGGTTGGTAAGGTTTAAATATGGTTGGTAGTTTTTGCCTATAAATAGGCAGTAGAAGTGTATGTTATAATCAAGAGAGATAAGCAACAATTTCTCTTCATATTTCATTTGTCTTCTTTCTCTCAAATAGCCGATTGGCTAAGTGATGTAAAGAGCATTTTGTTCTCTGTTTGTGTGCTGCCTCATTTCAAGTTTTCTGCTTGTTCCATCTTTATAAAAATCATTTTGCCCTTTAATTTTGTTTTGTTTTTCTCTCCTAATTATATTATTGTGTGATCATTTTAAAACTCTTCACGAAAGGCATTAATAAGAGAGGAACTACGTTGATTCATACCTTCTTTTTCATGGTGGCCAATGATCTCATTGAAGTCTCCGGCACACATCCAAGGGAGATCCCACAATGAATGTAACCGGCGAAGCAAAGTCTAAGAATGGTGACGTTGTACGTGGTAAGGGTTTCATAAAATCCAGTGAAACGCTAACAAGAGGTTAGAGAACTCGAATTTTTACATCAATATGACCTCAAGAATAGCTAAGCAAAGTAAAAGAAATAATATCATCCGACGAGAGGAGAACGAGACCGCCCCCAAACTACAACGATTTACAAAGTGATACTACCAGAAGAAAACCCAAGAGATATACGTATATTATTCATATCAAAACTTGACATTTTTGTTTCCATAAGAAAACCTAAAAGCGGCCTATTAACCTTAACCAAATTTTTTAAATTACGAATTGCACGGGACTGCCTGATTCCCCAGCAATTCCAACATAAAATAGCCGTAACAATACAATCAAAGAACAAGGAAACTTTAGCTTTCTAGGAGGACAAACAAATGACAGAATCATTACCAGGGTCTTCAAGGGAAGCCACATGTTGGACTTGTAGCACATCATCCTCATCATCAGTAATGGATAGAGATTGGAGGAGGTTTTGGATGGATTCGTGATCCATAAGGGAGGTTGAATGACAGATAGAGGTGACAGGCTGATCAGAATATAGCAACCTAGGCAAAACCATAGGCGGAGATAAACCCTCGGCAAGCGGCCCCAGTAAGGTGAGAGAAAAACAGCCCTAAGAAGGGAGATGGGCCCTATTTCTTGAACGTAAATTTTCTTTATTTATTCTAAGGAATGGACACATACTTCATTATGGATTTGGATTCAAGAAAGTTCAGCCATTATTTAGCGCGCTGTCATTTGAATTCACTAACTAGAGATGCCCATAAATGAACCGGAGCGCTGGTCCCGGGTCCAGTGCTTGGAACTGGACTGTTCCAAAAGCAGATTGGATCTGGACCGGGTTCTGACCTGCCGGTTCATCTATTTTTTTAAAAAAAAATTGAAATGGATGACTGAGATCATTGGATTGTTTTAAATGGGTGGTTTGGATAAGATTACCGGTTCTAGAGAATTGAAGCCCAGTAACAATTAAATGGTTTAGGGCCGATATAATCCCAGCCCAATTCACTTGTTTTATTGGGTCATCTCGGTGCATTGGGTTGATATCATTTGTTTTTTTTTGGCTTGCCTGTTTGAGTCACATAAAAATAATTAGATGGGTTAGGATATTGTTTGTTTTTATTTTTTTAAAATGTTTTGGTTGAGGAAATTTAAATAGTTAAACACTAATAATTTTTACTTCTAATTTTTTTTTCAAGTTAAACAATCTACCAATAATTTAAAAAAAAAATTAAACAAAACTGAATTTCTACCGGTTAGTAATATAGTTTTGCAATTTATCCAAATCAATTTTTTGCCCAATTACGGTTTTTACCCTAAACCGGATTGAAACAATGTTCGGAACTAAAACCGTATAGAATCGTATAGAAGTAGAACCGTATGAAACAACCGGACTGTGTGCATCTCTACAAAATGATTTCGATCTCCTATGGAAAATGAAAATGAGTTTTTTCTATTCTTAAAGGATTGTAATCATGCATAGACCATAATTTTCTCTTTGTTTGGCCTACATATTTCTCTTTTTCAAAATTCAATCTTCCTTAGAAAACCATCCAAATAGATCCATAGTCCTCTTCCACTTCGTTTAGGATGTACAATTGGATAGTGTTCTGTTTCAATTTCAAAATTTGAGGTATGGAATTCTTTAAATGAATAATTCAACTTTAATAAAACTTCACACCGCCTTGCTTTCAAGATTTACATCTTTAATCACAACAGTAAGATTCCAAGAGTTACATATGGTTAATAACTTTGGTTTTGTTCATTTATGTTTTAAAAAGAACCAAGAAATGCTGAAGGTATTTGTATATCAGTGATTGATTTCTAAATTGGACCATTAAAGAACCTTGTGTCACCCCCTGCAAGGCTGCAACAGCTCTACAGCTAAGCTAATTAACATTAACTACCACAGTTACTAAAGCAACTCCCATTCCTAAATACATACTAAGCAAGTAGTTTCTACTAACATATGAAAGCAATCTAGCTAATGAAAACACTAAGATCCCCTCATCCGACATTCCAAAATCAAATCCAAAGATCTCCCTCCTTAAGGCATACGAATTTCTTCAAGAGCTTATCAACTACACATCACCGGACCTTTTGCTGTTGCAGGTTAAAAACTTCGGTTGGACTAGCATTCTCCTACGTCTTCAAAAGATTCATCAGGTATTGCAGGGGGTGGAGTCAAAGTCGATACACATTTGAACTGTAACAAGAGACAAATGTAGTTCACATCAGATTTGTATATAATTAAGGTAACTAATTTGCCAAAAGCACGATATTTCCGCATGTATATACCTTATGTTGCTTATATTTATCTCTCACTGTCATCAAAGAGCCTCCTCTTTTACTTAATTGCAAGTCATGTAGGATACGGATGCACTCTTTTAAGTCTGCTGCTTTATACCCAGAGAGCTGTTGTAGTGCAGCATTCTATAGAATACAACAGAATTTAATGAGACAACCAGGCCACATATGAAGTATCGCGAGAAAGAGACAACAAAAAGTACGAGGAATGAGCATAAAATTAACCAATTGAAACGATTCTCTTACCCATGGATTTACTTTTGGTTGAAGAGTAAATCTTGAGAGGAATATAACAGATGCAGCTATTAAAGAAGGCAAAAATTTCACACAGCCATAATCCAATAAGCTTAACTCAGCTAGATAACACCCCAAGAACTCCAATTGCAAATTAGGATTCTGCATAAGATAAAGGCATACAAATGAGGACTAAAAGGATAAGCTAACAGAAGAACATCAATGGCAGCATCCGTGTTATATGGTTTCGGGAACCACAAGAAGAATCCCACCAGACAGAAATGACAAAAAAAAAAAAAATAATATTCAAAAGAGTCAAAAACATACATTGTTATCATCTTGAGCAACTCTATTGAATCGTCTAAGGAATGTCTTGATTGTGGGATTGCCCATTTCAAACTTGAGGAATTTGAGTATATCAGCCTCCATCTTCACGACTTCTTCCTTCTTATATGTATTATCAGTGATGTAGCAAAAATCTTCGACATGGGGTGGAGTAATTTCTTCATACTTCCTACTCATTACAACAAAAAACAAATATAAGTAACCAAGAACAGAGTATACCATGCCCCCATAAGTAAATTATATCGGGGATTTAATGCTTACGATGCAATGAGCATTGAAGATACGCCCAAAAGTTGAAGCTTTTGCCTAGTGATGGGATTCACCGATAAGAATCTATCAATGTAAGAAACAGTTAAGTAGAGTGTATCTGGAAGAAGCTTGTATTCTTCTGAAACTTCAACCAGCCAATCTATTAAGACCCCTCTCATGTTTGCACTAACATCCTTCTGGACCTTCTCGAGATAATCTGGCAATGGTTTCCTCTTTGGTTCCATCTGAACCAAATAAGTCGTGTTCAATCAAAATCCCAGGTGCCAAATACAAACAGTTACAATATTAAAATTGAAAACTATAATCACCCAACAAAAGAAATTCTCAATCAGAATGGACCAGTTCATTTCATTTCTAAGCCTTACCTAAAGCATATCCATTAACCTTCAATGAACTTCGAAAACCATAATAAAGGAAGCCTTTAAAATCAATCAATTAACAAATTCTTTCAATCAAAAGAACCCAAATGAACAATTATCATAACATCTTCCCAAAATATATACCAATCCCTAATCAACAAACCCCTTGGCAAATTGAGTTATCAAACATTTAGGCAAATTTTATTCTAAGTAAATGAAATCCCATCCTAATTAAACTATTTCAGTCGATTAAACTGCAATTAACGCTATAATTTAGTAAATACATTTGCAATTAAATTGTATACTCCATTCATTCCATAATAAGTCTTTTAGGATATGTAGGAAAAATTAGGACAACTAAAAGCAAGATATAGAGTGAAAACAGAAATGGAAAATTATTCAACCAACTCACCTCCATCTTATGAAGATAGTCATAAATATCAGAAACATAAGCCCCGCACATCTGCGGATCATTCGAATCTCCATCAACATCATCAATACCAGCATCACCTTCTTCAACTTTCTTCTCTTTCACTTCCAATCCCTCCTCCTTTACCTTCCTCTTATTCTTATTATTCTTGTCCCCCCTTCTTCGGCTCGGACTTCAAATCCTTAATTTGATCTTTCTCAACATTACTTGAAAAATCCTTCAACTCACCCAACACCACTCTCTTCTTACTAGGCCTCTTCTGCGATGGCTCGGCTGCCACAGTAGCCATTGCCTCGGCCGCCCTTTTCTTAGCCAATCTAGTAACCCTCATACAATTCTCTTTATCAGCCATAGTAGCAATAGAAGAAATCTTGAGGAAAAAAGATTTAGGGTTTAGGAAGATCAGAGAGGAAGAAGAAGGGTGAGGGAATGAAGTGGAATGGAGGGTATGTATAATGAAAAGAATGCCGCCATTTGAGCTCTCTTTCGAAAATTTTGAGGTTTTTTTAATTTTGATTTAAGGTTCCAAAATTTTGAGGGTTTTGGATTTGGAGGAAAAGTGAAATTTTGGTTTCTGGCGAAATGTGTTTCAAATTCAAGAATTTTGGGGGGAATTTTTGGGGGCAATATTTGATTTTGACTTTTCACCTGAGGTCCCGCTTATGGTCAGATCATCTCAGCCGTTCAATTCAGTAGCGGCAATTGAATTTCATCCGAGCAGTGAAATTTGTTCAAGTTAATTAAATCCGGTCCAGGCTAATATGCTTATTTGCATTTATTTATTTATTTATTGTAGATTTTATAAGGAAAATGTTTTTGGGATAAAATTAATCGGTTATAATTGGATAAAAATTCAAATCTCTCATAATTTCTAATTGATTTGACGAATTAATTAATAAAATACCACATATTACTTATAAAAATGTCACAATTTAGATAATTTATAAAATTGATTTTAGCTAACTAACATTGTCCTTTTTATTAATGTATTTGTTGGATCGTTTCTTTACAACTTAGATTAAAAATGAGCTTACACAAATCATTCATAAAAATTTGTGTGTGTTAATTTTTAATCTAAGACATTAGGTCAAACTATCATTCGAGCAAAATCCTTGACTGTCCTACCTAAAATAAATCTTACATAAATCTATAACCCTTCTACCGATTTTCATCAACCAAAAAGGAAATAAAAACATCGAAGAGGCCAATAGTCCAGTGGGGCATTGGCCGGCCCGTGACCGAGAGGTTCCGGATTCGATACCCTCCGCCTACGTGCGGTAAACTTTATTATACCTTATTTTGGGTGTTCTTTCTCCCCAATGTGAGGCTGTTCTCTCTCCACAATGTGGGGCAATCGAACATCGTGGCGTAAAAAAAAAGGAAATAAAAACATAAATCTTCTACTAAAGGCAAAATTGTAGTGGGGTTGGGTTATTAGTGTTTTTTTACTTATAAAAAAAACATTATATTGAAAGTTTTTTTTTAATTAATTCGTCAAATCAATTAGAAATTATCATACGTTATCATGAATTGTAGTGGAGTTGTGTTATTAGTATTTTTTTACTTATAAAAAAAAACATTCTATTGAAAGTGTTTTTTTTTAATTAATTCGTCAAATCAATTAGAAATTATCATACGTTATCATGAATGCAAATTTATAGCGGAAACTGCAAAGTTTATTTCACAATCTCCCAAATTTGAATACATATAAGCGATAGCCCTACTGGAAGGACTTCGGTTCGCTTTTACTCAAGGTCACTGTGCCATCGTCATCGAAAGTGATTGTCAATCACTTGTCAACCAAATCCACCAATTTGAGGAGGATCTTTCCCCGTTAGGTCATATTGTTAGTCAAATTCAGAATCTGTTGGGGGTAGATTAGCCAATTTACATTTTGCGCACCGATCTTGTAATCATACTGCTGATAAATTGGTAAAAATACGCAATGAAGCTTAGAGCTTCTAATCAATGGTTTGGAGACCCACTAAATTTTCTCCTACCAAATATACTACATGATATTGGTTAATGATATATATGATTTTACTCTTAAAAAAAAAGTGTTTTTTCGTGGTGAATAAGATTGCCTAGTTGCTCAGGAAGTTGTCCATTCAACTGATTATTTTGTAGCTGAAGTGATCTAATTAGGAATGATACATTGCCAATGAAGGGACTTATAGTCTATAGAACCTCTTAGTTGGAGGCCTGAAAGATCAATCCCCACCACTCTTTGACCATTTTTATTGCACACAACAACTCTTGCGCACAAAAGGGCGTTACCCACGCTCACAGAGCCCACTCTCCAAATCCGATAGAATATTGAACACAACTCTAGTCCAATTGCAAGGGGACGACGTTTTTTTATTATCATCCCAGGTAGATAAAACATCGGATGTCGATGATTCCATGTTTATCTGAGACTTGAGAGAGATTAAGACATCCTTATCAGTGAGGATGCTGAGAGTAGATAACTTTGCAGCAACTGGGGATACATCTTATTTCTTCCCTTCTCTCTTTTTTTGTTTTGATACCTTAGTATTTGACCCGATTAATTCGATGAGATCCGTGCAGAGACATCTATTAGATAAAATAACTTAAAGTTGTATCTATGGTGATTCGAATTCTTTACCTTACCCCGAGCATTGCTTTTAGGATGAAAAGTGAGACTAACTTGCAAGGCAACTGAATTACGACCTCTTTCATTTACAATCTTTTGCCGGTGACAAAGACTCGAGTCTTCCTCTTCCAGTAGCATAATGCAAATGATTACATTAGGTTCCTGTCCGAAAATCTCCAAATGACCAAGTCTATGGAAGAAATTCCATAACACCCTCTGTTACTCCACGCTGAAGAAATTGTCTCACACACACACACACACACATATATATATATATATATATATATATAAAAGGAGTGGGTTTTGAATCTTTTCATGTGTGTGTATGCTAGAAAAAATGGAGGTTGAATTGAACAGTTGAATAAAGAAGAGGAGCATAATTCCACATTGCCCAAGTAACAATGTGTAGACCGGAAAGGCGTTATAAAATGGACCGCACACGCAACTTGAAAGGCACGCAGCCACGCAGTGAGCACAAAGCGAACTATTCTTTCGCCTTTTACTAAAGAATACCGTGTGTTTGTTGTATATAGTGGCATACGCTGATTTTTGGAGAGGTCCAATTTACTGTTGGGCTTCAACAATTTCTAGTTCAATGTTTTTCAGATTAAAACTCCATTGAGCTTCTTGTTTTTTATTTCATGGACATTTTATAATTTCTGATTTCTGTCTATGAAATCGGATCAAGTTATAGTTCTTATTTCTGACTACAAAATGCGCTTAAGAGCTAGTTTGGGAGTTGTAATTTGGAGAGAAAGGACTTGACGAAAAATAAGACTTTTTTGTCTTTTGTTTGAATCAAATTACATTGTTGATTATTATATGTTACTTTGTAGGGAAAAATATAACTCAAGTCGAGGATTAGAATAAGTTTACTTTATCACACCCTATACTTTTTTTTTAAACTGAAAAAATATCATAGAGAATCCGAACTACTTTTTAACAGCGTGTACTAGATTTTCGGTTCAAATTTGAATGCCAAAATACAGTTTAAATTTAATTGTGTGGATTTTTATTTTAGTCAAATTGCAGTATGATTATGTAGGGAACTGATAGCTCTCAAGTCTCAACCAAAAAGTTGGGAATTCAAATCCTACCTGCGTGTTGATCAAAATATTTTTCTTTATTAAGGGAGATTATATCGTTGTTAAGATTGCATTCCAATACGGCAATACCAGTAAAAATGGGGAAAAAAAGAAAAAGGAAAAGGAAAAACAATTGCTCCAAATTGACCTAAATTCAATTGAAAAATTAGGTTCACTACTGGATCAGATTTATTTGGGCCTATAATAAACATGTACTCCTACCAGTCCAAGCGAAGACACCCCTAAAAAGGCTCGGGCTAGACATGAATTGGGAAATTTCTGATATAAATTTGACCAGGGCCAGCAGTGGGGCCCTAGTCCACTTGGTTATAATTGAGCCACGTCGCCTCCTCCTCTTTAAAAAAAATTCAATTCTCATCTCTCAGTCACAATTAAAATACAAAAAATATAGTTCTGATATGGACACAGTTAAAAGTTCAAAAATGTCTCTCTCCTCATTCTGTAGTGATATGAACATTTTTGTACTTTTAACTGTGTCCATATCAGAACTATATTTTTTATATTTTTACTGTGATTGAGAGATGAGAATTGAATTTTTTTTTTTTTTAAAGAGGAGGGGGGCGACGTGACTCAATTATAGCCAAGTGGACCAAGCCCTAATGCTGGCCTTGGTCCATATCTGAATGTTCCAATTGGAAAATTTCTGATATGGACCAGGGCATGAATTGGGCTAATAGCTACTCATCTACATAGGATAATTCTGATATGGACTAGGTCCATTCGACCATGTGGTTCAGAACTGACCACATCACCACAAAGTTGTCTCTCTCTTCATTATGTGGTGATGTGGCCAGTTCTGAAGCGTAAGGTCCACATGGACCTGATCCATATCAGAATTTTCCATCTACATATCTAAATCGAATAAGTGGAAGTGGCAGTCCGCAAATTCAAATCTTTAATCATAAAATCATTATATATTTTGTCATTTGATGAATTCTCGTTGGATTGATCAACGTGTTATTACGATTTTAATCCAATTAGTAAAGCGCCAATATACAAGATACCACTATGATTATGCGGGGAGCCAAAAATTTACCTAACCGAATAAAATTTGAAAAAATTAAGTTCACTATTGGTTAAAACCCTGAATAAATACTTTTGCTGGAAAACCCTAACTTCTGTTTTTTATTATTTTTTATTTTCAATGAATAATTCTTATAAGGTTCATAAACCAACAAAAAGTACAAGGTGGAGTAGATATGAAACATGATACTACATATTTGCCATATTTTATCATTATATATCTCAATATATTTTGTCATATATATTATCTAAGGTTAAAATCCTTATTATAACATTAATTTGAATTACCATCAAATTAGTAGTGTTAGTATCATATTAGGATTAAACATGTGCAATAAGAGACATAACTAAAATAAAACTATTAAAATATCACATTCACAATATTAAAAACTGACATTGTATCAGTATGTCAGTCTTTATAAGTTTCCACAAAACTGAATCCTAATTGTTGTTTTTGTCATTCTTGGGAATTAATAGATTGCAGGCAGCAGAAGTAACTAATAGCTGGAAGTATACTCCACGTCATCCATTGCTTTTGTTATATTTGATCCGGATTCAGTGGAGCAAGCTGAGATAAGAATAGTTCAACAAGTGCTCTTTTTCTTGGTTGTGCACTTGGATAGGGTTCATCGGTTCTTGCTGGATATAAATCTGTCCATGGCGAAGAATTAACGACGTCGATCACTTGTCCAAATTGATCTAAAGGTTGTGGGCCGTTCTCGATTTTTCTGCTTGGATTGTTGTGATCATTCAAATGCATTTCTGACTCAGGAACAAGGTTTAAGGATGGTTGTAAGTTGTCAATTTGTTGTCCTTCATCTCTGCACATAACATATACTTCCTCCCTTCCTCATATAAGTGGGTCAGTACATATAGCGAAAATTAATTAAGAAAAAAAATAAGATATTTTTTAATCAAAATACCAATGTTATTGGTATACAAAATAATATTGATATTTTGACTAATGAATTATCTTACTTTTTGCTTCATTAATTTTCGCTATATGTACTAAACTACTCATATTATGGAATTGAGGTAGTATAATTCAAAATCAAAATTTAACATTAGTTCTTCTTTAACTATACTGAAATATTAGAGGGGGGGAATGAGAAGTACCTGAGGGGAAGAAGAAGGCCTGAAGTGGGATTGAAGAAGTTGAGGACTGAAGGGATGATTGGATGGTCGGTTTGTGGTGGAAGCCAATTCAAATTCATCATGTAATCATTATTAGCATTTCTTGATACTACAAAACCATTCATTTCTTCCACAGCTTGAGAAGGCAAAGCTAACTAGAAAATAAATGGCCAAAGTAAGAATCCACCATTAATTAGTACCGTCTCCATTACCATTACATAATATAAGTCGTGTAGGAAACAAAATATTAAGAGTAATATTAATATTGATATTTTAACTAAAAGAATACCTTATTTTTTTTGCTTTCTTAATTTTTACTACATATCATAAACGACTTATATTATTGAATGGAGATTGTGCTTATATTTGTTTTCTCATACGCGGTCAGTTAAGGAAATTCAACTGACCTGTGAAGATTGTGGATTCTGGGAATTGTACATTTCTTCCAAAACTTGCTGTCAATATATGTAAACAAGGTTTTTATGAATTTCATGATAAAAAAGTTAATTTTTTTTTTTTAAGGATCTTTTTAGATTAGGGAGAAATTTAAGAGATTTGAAGCTTACTCTGCGGCCTCGAACGTGCTTTAGAGTCTCTTCAAGAATCTGTTCCCTATAATCGGCCTCACCCAAAGTGTGGATTTCACAAGGGTCGCCTTCATATGTCCTGACAACATAAATAAAAGAATGTGACATCGATTATTAACATAAGACTAATAATGTGGGCGAAACTTTGCCTCTCATATATTCCCTCTATTACATAATATAAGCCGTTTAGGATATGTAGCGAAAATTAAGGGGAAAAAAAGTATGGTACTTTATTAGTTAAAATAGTATTATTAATCTCTTAAATATGACTTGTATACCACTAATTATATTAGTTCTTATCATATATACATTGCATGAACCATGATTAAATCTGTTTCTCTCCTACTGTCAGAGCCATTCTAAGGATATAGCTCCCAACAGAAGTTACCGAGCTAAAGAGTTATAATCAAGTTAAATATTTAGAGAACTAACTAGTAGCTAGAACATCTAAGATAGCTTTATTAACTAAAATCAGTACTTCTTGCATTTAAAATTGAATGATTATTTTATCGTACATTTTAAATAAGAATTTGAATATTTAATTTGAGATGAAAATTGCGTTTTATACATTTAACATCAATCTTGAACCATTTAAAGACGACTCTTGTTAAACCATGTACATGAATTAATTGTACCTTAGTCGGTCTTCCATATTGGCCAGTTGGGATTTACATCTAAAAATTTCTTGTTGGATCTCCTGCTAATTAGACACATGCAACCCATTAATCACTACACTTAATTAGGTCTTTCTTATTTACGAGCATATATATAATCTTCTTACCTCAACTTGAGAATCAACACTCATGGGGCTGCTTAAACAAGAAAAACAATATAAATAAGTTAATACAGTGGAATGAATATATATGATGAGCAATTCTTTTTGACATCCAGCTGGGCGGAACCCCATAAAGGAAGAATAACAGCCTCATAAGAGGAGAAGAGATTTAACCCTAAAAAGAGAGTCAAATTAAAGCATGCCCCATGCGCGGGGAGGGTATCGAACCCACGACCTCACAGTCGTGAGGATTATGATGAGCAATTCAACTGAAAAAAATAGTTGTTACAAATATTACCTGACAGCTTGCATAGTTATGTCGGCTTCATTCTTTAACTTGCCAAGAGCTTTTCGAATATACTATGAAACACAAAAGGAAATTCAATCAAAGAAAAATATCATTTCTTATAAACTCTTTACGAACATTTCAAGATCATATTTATAAAAAAAACTAGTAGAATTTGATGTTTGGCATTTTTACCTCTTGATTATGTAGCCTGCAAATGACAATATACAAAAATATTAATCAGCGGAAAATTAATAATTAACATCTTAGTGAAGACTTTTAACCAAATTATATCCGGTCTTAAATTAAATATCTATTTTCATAAAATAAATAGAAACTACTTACCTTCCACGTTCATGTTCAGGAAGATTCACATACCGCTCCACAACCTCTTCAACGCTTTTGTAGATAGAAATCACAAAAAATAAATACTTTTATAGATCTATTTTTGTTACAATCATCAAGTTAAATTACTAATTAATTAGATCAGAAAATTTAGTAGAAAAAATAAAAAAAAATTATATATTACCTTTTCTTTCTTGAGAAGATGCTGAGTCTTCCAGAAGGGGAAAACATGATGAGGGCAACATCAACATCACAAAGAACAGAAAGTTCATAAGCTTTCTTGATGAGCCCATTTCTTCTTTTTGAGAAAGTGACTTGCCTATTTGTTGTATTCTCAATTTTCTTGATCTGAAGCTTTACTCTTCCCATGATCCTATTATATTTTCTTAGTCCTATAGGCTATATGGAATCCTTTTCTTTGGGGGAAGAATTCTAAATATAGTAGTCTACTTAGTCAAGGGGATCAAATCTCTCTAGCTAGCTATCTTGCTACCTGTGAAAATTAAAAGAAGATGAGATCATTTATTGAGATCTATGTTACCCGTACCCTTCGTTTATGCCTGCTGACCCGTGTCGACATGATACGACATGAGTATGGGTATTTGATAGTTACCGGATCTGGTTAACACCGTTCAAACACTTTGTTTTAAATGTTTTAAAACTCGACGCCTAAATACATACTCCGATACTTGTACTCAAGTCTGGGTAACATAGATTGGGATATATGTAGAAATGAAAAAGAAGATGATGGAATATATAAGAGATGAGAAGAGATTATAAAAGCAAGAAGGAAGATGAGAAAAGGGTTTTTGGCAGCATTAGGCCAAAGCTCAGAGGATGACGAGATGGGAGAGATAGACATGGTGGTTAAGGATCTTTGATCAATAGTTTCTAGTAGCCCATAGATATTCGAAGAGGTGAATAATATAAGAAACGGTGGTATCTGTCTTCTTTGAGTTTCAGACATCATGCTGAAAATCCTTGGGAGTGATTTCAAAATTTCATATTTTATTCTAAAAAAAATATGATACAGTCAACTTTGTCAACTGCGTTGGCCTTCATTCATAAAAGACTAAAAACTTATTTCACTTGAAAAAATTGTGTGACAAGGTGGTTAACTTAATTGTTAGAAGTACATGATTTTACTTAGATAATAGATCTAATTACTTTGATTCACAATTGATTTGAGTTGCATTTTTTCTCGTTCGAAGTGATATATCTGCAACAGTGTTAATTTGATTCATTTAGTGAAGTTAATTGAGTTGTGACTTGTGATAATACCTTTTGGCAAAAAATTATCTATTCCTGTGTATGTTTACATTATTGTACACAACTAATCACAATTTGTTATGTGTATATATAATTGGAAAAAAATGTCCACATAGCAAATTCTGATTAGTTGGGTAAAGGAATAGGCAGGGACAAAGTTAGGAATTATAGGTTGGGGCGAAAAACTGCAACAGTATCCTGAACTACATATAAAAGCTGCAAAAAAATAAAAATAAAAATAAAATTGGGGAAACTTGATCAAATATTCCAAATTACATATAAAATTTAGTATATTTAGTATTATTTTTAAAAATCTCGGAGGCGACTACCATCCTCGCCCCCTTAAAATCTTCCCTAGGAATAAGGATATATACGGGGATAGACAATTTTCACCCGTACCTTTTAGCGATTGTTTTTTTCCTGATGCAATTGTAGTAGCAGAAATAAGCATTTTTGGCTAGTAGTAAGAATAAATAAAAATATATAATTTTTTTATTAAAAAAACCCTAGTCGTCAGCCGAATTATAGGTGTTCATTATTAATACTAGTACATGTTAATGTTGCAATAAAAGAAAAAAATGAACTACCGTGGATGCTAGTTTGAGTAAAGTAATAATATGGTTAATTAAAATTAAAATTTATAATAAAAAATAATTAGTTTAAATAATCATCAATTACTAGTGTTAGAATCATATTAGGAGTAAGCATGTAAAATTTATATGTGAGATAAAAGGTATAAGTACACTCAAACTCTTAAAGTGTCATCTTCACTCAGACAACAGTACTGACACTGTATCTTTATAAATTTCAAGAATCTTCTTTCTCCTCTTTATAAGTTTCAAGAATTTTGTCTTATTGGAATGAATAGTAATGAAGACACTTGGATGCTTTGATGGTGGTATTTGTTTGTAAGTAGAAGTGATGATGTTTTGATGATGGTGTATTTTGCAGGAAAGAATATGAGGCAAAAAACTTTTTGCACTGCAATTCTTTGATACCTCAATATGCTACTTAATATTTGGTGTTGGTATACAATTACAGTGGGAATGTGTTGTTTCTTTTGATGTTATAATCCTTATATCATCTATGACTATTGTTAATACTAATTAGAAGAAATTTTTTTGATAAATGTAGATAGTATATTGCAGGTAGAAGAATAGCTTTGCTCTCCCAATTTATATGAGGGTGTTGTAGGGTCAGCCCTATAAGGAAGGTCATATAATTGAATTTTCTTTGTTAGTGCAAGTGTGAATACTCATATTTTATGTTTTTTTTTATTTGAAATTTTCAGCATCCATAGCAATCTAGCTGGGGTGAAAATCCTCTGTCCCCATCTGTGTGTGTCCCCGTGTCCCTAACCAATCAGAATTTACTATATAAATATTTGTTTCAATTATATATACACACGGTGAATTGTGATTGGTTGGGGACACGGGGATATACACGAACGGGGACAGAGAATTTTTTGCCATCTAGCTGTGGTGCGGAACAAGTGTATTTTCGCAAATGCAAAATAAATGATAATGATGATCATAGTTGAGAAGGAAACGAACACTTATTTTCGATTCAAAAACATATTTTTTTCCTTAAGAAAACTCAAATCGTTAAATCCCGTATAACTAAGATTTGGTAGGTGTGGTTTTGAGATAGTGTGGGGGGGGGTTAGGTTGGCGAGGGTTACGAGGTCGATACCCTTTCACTGAAACAGAAAAAATAGGTAAAGTATGTGTCTCCATTTCCTTGTTTTCCTCAAACCTGCTCACTCCCACGAAGACATTCATCTTAGGATCACAGTCCGGCTCCTGTGCGGAACCCCCAAAGTTCCCGCGACGCTGCGGGCCGCAGATCCACTGCTGATTCAAATATTTTTTTGAATCGACTTACTGGATTTTTAAAAAATGATTAAAAAAGGGCACAAACGTAAATTCACAAATGAAAAAAGAAAAAAAGGGGACACCGAACCGTCACATCGATTCAGCGTCCCCCAAAAATTCGAAAAAACGCCTCATCTTCTTCTTCCTCTTCTTGCTCAAGAGTGAAAAGCTTTGATTTTTTGCTGCTGTTCATTCTCCAAAATTTCTTCTTAATCAAGAGTTCTCATTAATTTTTTGGGTCTCTTTTATCTATTCAAAATTTAAGCAGAATGGGAAGAAAAAAAAGAGTGAAAAACTTGGATTTTTTTGTTGTTGTTCGATTTATGCTGTTTCAGATGATTTATATTGTTCGATTTATGATTTGTTTCAAATTTATTTGGTTTTTGTATGGAACAAGCCAGATTTTAAAGAGTTTTTTTATAGGTTTATGCTTGGTCTATTGAATCTTTTTGGGATATTAGGAGGAGAAATTAAATAATAAAATGAAGATAGAACTTGCTGGGTTTTATTTCAAAGAAGTCATTTTGGTGCTTCTGGAATAGATTTCTTGTGAACACTCAAAAACACGTGTTCTTGTTAACAGAACGTGTGTTCTTCATAACTTTTGGATTGAAATGCTACTTAAACGAGTTTTCAATAAAAAAAATATGTGTTCGATGAGACAAAAACACGTGTTCTTCAGTAACTTTTGGATTGAAATGCTACTTAAATGAGTTTTCAATAAAAAAATATGTGTTCGATGAGACAAAAACATGTGTTCTTGTTAATGTAACATGTGTTCTTCGTAACTTGTGGATTGAAATGCTACTTAAACGAGTTTTCAATAAAAAAATATGTGTTCGATGAGACAAAAACACGTGTTCTTGGTAAGAGAACATGTGTTCTTCAGTAACTTGTGGATTGAAATGATACTTAAATGAGTTTTCAATAAAAAAAATATGTGTTCAGTAGACAAAAACATGTGTTCTTGTTAACAGAACGTGTGTTCTTCATAACTTTTGGATTGAAATGCTACTTAAACGAGTTTTCAATAAAAAATGTGTTCAGTAGACAAAAACACGTGTTCTTGTTAACAGAACATGTGTTCTTCGTAACTTGTGGATTGAAATGCTACTTAAACGAGTTTTCAATAAAAAAAAATATGTGTTCAGTAGACAAAAACACGTGTTCTTGGTAAGAGAACATGTGTTCTTCGTAACTTGTGGATTGAAATGATACTTAAATGAGTTTTCAATAAAAAAAATATGTGTTCAGTAGACAAAAACATGTGTTCTTGTTAACAGAACATGTGTTCTTCGTAACTTTTGGATTGAAATGCTACTTAAATGAGTTTTCAATAAAAAATATGTGTTCGATGAGACAAAAACATGTGTTCTTGTTAACAGAACATGTGTTCTTGGTAAGAGAACATGTGTTCTTCGCAACTTGTGGATTGAAATGCTACTTAAACGAGTTTTCAATAAAAAAATATGTGTTCAGTAGACAAAAACACGTGTTCTTGGTAAGAGAACATGTGTTCTTCGTAACTTTTAGATTGAAATGCTACTTAAACGAGTTTTCAATAAAAAAAATATGTGTTCATTAGACAAAAACACGTGTTCTTGGTAAGAAAACATGTGTTCTTCGCAACTTGTGGATTGAAATGCTACTTAAATGAGTTTTCAATAAAAAAAAATGTGTTCAATAGACAAAAACACGTGTTCTTGATAAGAGAACGTGTGTTCAGTAAACAAAAACACGTGTTCTTGGCAAGAGAACATGTGTTCTTGTTAACAGAACATGTGTTCTTTGTAAGACAAATGTCTTCTTGGAAGAGGTTAAAGAGATTTGTAAAGTTAAAAAGGCAGCAGGCAATGGTCAAGCATATTGAACAACGACAAAAATATGCATAAACCAGTTCATATCTAGATGAAGAAAATATTCACCAGACACTTTGTGCAAAAGATTACTGAATCTACTAATTCATTAAATTACCAAAAACAAAAGGTCAATTATCACAATATACATAAATTCATTCGAATTTACTACATTTTGTTTACTAGTATAAAAAAGGCCAAAAATACAATTAATTAAACGACCACAAAAAAAGAGTCAATTAACTACAAAAAAGAGCCAAGAATACAATTCATTAATGCCAAGAATACACATGTTCTCCGCAGATATCTCCTCCACCATCAACTTCCTATCTCGCAATCTCTTTGTTAATGTCTCATTTGCCATTATCGAAATCACCATTAGTGAATAACCTTTGAATGAGATGCTTCATATTTTCTATGTCCCGGATATTGCAAAAGTGTACTCGAATCATGCTGCTGATGGTTGCCAGCGAAGTAATCCAGACAATGTACCTATACACAAAAAGAACATGTGTTCTGTGACAAAGAACATATACTCTTGTTCACAGTTAAAAGACGAAACTAACTGTAAAGTTTGAGCATCAAACTCTTACCGAATCATCCAAAAATCGCAAAAATGTGAGTGAAGCACAGTTATGCCAGAAAACCTAAATGAGTTTTCAATAAAAAAATATGTGTTCAGTAGACAAAAACATGTGTTCTTGTTAACAGAACATGTGTTCTTCGCAACTTGTGGATTGAAATGCTACTTAAACGAGTATTCAATAAAAAAATATGTGTTCAGTAGACAAAAACACGTGTTCTTGGTAAGAGAACATGTGTTCTTCGTAACTTGTGGATTGAAATGATACTTAAATGGGTTTTCAATAAAAAAATATGTGTTCAGTAGACAAAAAACATGTGTTCTTGTTAATGTAACGTGTGTTCTTCATAACTTTTGGATTGAAATGCTACTTAAACGAAGTTTTCAATAAAAAAATGTGTTCGATGAGACAAAAACACGTGTTCTTCGTAACTTTTGGATTGAAATGCTACTTAAATGAGTTTTCAATAAAAAAAATATGTGTTCGATGAGACAAAAACATGTGTTCTTGTTAATGTAACATGTGTTCTTCGCAACTTGTGGATTGAAATGCTACTTAAACGAGTTTTCAATAAAAAAATATGTGTTCTATACACAAAAAGAACATGTGTTCTGTGACAAAGAACATGTGTTCTCGTGAGAAAACGCCTACAAAGTTTAAGCAACATTTCGCTGAAAAACAAAGTGGGCGAAAAAACTCGGGTTCTTCAAATAAAAAGTCCAATCTCTACACACCATTAAACCGAAAACCAAACATATACTCTTGTTCACGATTAAAAGATCGAAACTAATCAGTAAAGTTTGAGCATCAAACTCTTACCGAATCATCCAAAAATCGCAAAAATGTGAGTGAAGCACGCTTATGCCGTAAAACCAAGAAAAACTTACCTTCAGATCCTAAAATTTAATTTAGGCAAAGAACCAAAGAATTATCACCAAAATCGGACTTTGTAACCCTTAAAACAGACTTCCTAAGGAAGTATAATCCAAGAAACAGGGCTTCCAAATCTTCAAGAAAAACCCCCGAAATCAAAGTATTTGTAGCATGAACCTTCCGTAGAGCAAGAACAACACCCAAAAAACCTCAACTTTTCTCCCGATTTCTGAATAGCACCAAGAGAGAAAGTGTCGCCCAGAAGAAAGAGGTTGAACACGATTAAAAGTGAGAGAAGATGATGAAGCCTCAAGAGGAGGAAAAAGATGAAATGGTAGAGATTTTATGGATCTGAAAGTATCTTTTACCAATTAAAAGGAAAAGAGAGAGAGAGAGAGAGAGAGAGAGAGAGAGAGAGAGAGAGAGAGAGAAATAGGATTCAAAATTCATTTCCCGCTTAAATGGACAGCCAAACAATTCAGTTCCATAAATACCCCTGCTTTTGCCACAGCCATTGGATCAAAAGTATAAGATCCAACGGCTCACGCTACGTTAGGATCATTACTTCCTCAACAACTGTATTTTAAGGTACTTAGCAACAAAAAAAAAAAACTGTATTTTAAGGACATAGCTCTGACAGGGTGTATATTGCTCAGTCTTACAAAATTCCTCCGGTCCCCCACCAGACGAATGGGCTATGAGGGTTTATGTATAGATCCAAAGATACAAGTAGATTTTAGTCCATAGGGCTAGGCCCGTTGTTGCATCTCCCTGTGCTGAACTGAGTTTGTAGTCTTTGTGCAAGGACTAATATGTCTTACTGACCAATATCGTGAAACCCAAATCCTAATGGCCCGTATAAAGCCCATTTCAATTGGTATCATGGACTTGGTATATCAAAGATCTCGGCCCTCCAAAATAGCTATGGATATTTCTTCAAATATCAGCCCGCCATTGAAATTCAATATCCTAATTTTACTAAATAATAAATTTAATATTATTATTAATAAATTTAGGGCCATATAGTGTTAGGAGGCTAAATTTTAGTTAATTAATTAAATAAATTTGTGAGTAAAAGTGTAAAATACCTCAAAAAAAAAATTTCAAACAGGAGGACAATAATATTTGGTTTCTATTTTGACCATTTTGCCCTCTTTTTATCCATTTTTTTGAGCCACCAAACATTTCCCATCCCTACTTACAATGGAATAAACGTTATTTACAATCCAAACCCTAGAGCTAATAAATAGACTTTGCTAGGGATAAATTGGGGTAAAACTGTAAATAACTCGTCAAATCACTTATGTAAATATGAATGAATAATGTGTAGTTTCAGTTTTACTTGGACATTAATCATTTTTTATAATAAAATTGGCATAAAATGGAAAATCATGAATTTTATACTGTCAAAAAAGGGAAAAGAAAAAATAAAAAGAATTTAGGGTCCCCTAAGTGGCTAATAGCTCATGCCCGTTGGCAGATTTCAATACAAACCCCGAGGGCGCCGGTGTCACCGACAATGTGGTGATTAATTCGGACTTAGTCTGCGGTTGGCTTGCTAGTGGGAGGGTTTGACCCATACTACTCTTATAAACGAAGTCCTATCCCCGCGGAATTTTTTTACGAGAGTCAATGTTTACTGTTGGAATCGAACATTCGTCAACGGTGAGGCATATGACAACTCCAACCAGTTACCGTAGAGCTCGGAGTTGGCAGATTCCAATACCTAACATTCTTCTGCCTTATAGATAATTATTAACATTTCTTCTGGTGGTTGAATCAGGGGAGAAAAAATATGAAAAATTACCACCCACAAATTCTTCAAGAGGGGACATTTTCTCAAGTGATACAGAAGGTAAATTATAAATTGCTATTACTGTTTCCAGACAGTAAATTTGTTTTTACTGTTTCCAATGATCTAATAAATTTCATGTTTGCTAAATTTATGCAAGGATTGATTGAGGAAAGGAGAAGGATGAGGATTACTTGGTCCGATGATGATGATGATGATGAACAAGGACAGAGTACGATGATTGATGTTCTTTTGTCACTTCAAAAGAATGAACCAGAATATTATACTGATGAAATCATTCGAGGCATGGCTCAGGTTAGCAACTTGGTTTTTTTCTTTCTTTATTCTACTACCTGTAGACTAGTTACCTTAATTTGCTATGTGAAAAATCATGATTTGCAAGGGACAAAACTTAAAAGTGAACCATGAATTTAACATTAGAAAAGATAGGTTAGGGTTGTTGATTTTGGGTTTTGTTTAGGGGGTGCCTTGCTAGGAGGGATTTGAGCGTACAACAGTTGTAATTTCACTATTGTGACGGTGGTTAGTGTTCTTAAGGATTATATCGGTTGCAATCGGCATACTCTATAATATACTCCCTCCATTCCTTATTAATTGTCGTTTAGGAGAAATATAGGAGTCCAAATTAATTGTCGTTTAAGGTTCTTTTGTTAGCTGTCAACAATTCATTTCAATTATACCCTCAACATTTTCCTTTCTTTATAATATAGAAGTGAGAGAGAAAGAGAGGGAGGATGGGGTAGTATTGGAAGTTTAGGTGGAATGGACAACTTCCTTAATTTTCTCAAATTGTCTAAAGAGTCTTATATTTAGGAATGGAGGGAATAGTATTTTATAGTATAAAAATTACACCAAGTAATATATATATATATATATATATATATATATATATATATATATATAAAAAAAAAGTATCATATTCTTATGTATAGAAATTCAAGTGTAGTTAATTTAACACTTTAATTAAAAATAGTAATTGAAATTATTATTAGTAAAATTAGATTTGAATCATCATCAATTATTAGTGTTAGCAACATATTAACATGTGTTGCGCAGTTGTAGTAGAATTAGAAGGGTAAGTAAAACCAAACTAGTAAAGTGTCACTGAAAGAATACAGTAAAGAACGACACTTTTGGTATGTCGGTATTTCAATAGTTATTTATAAATTTCAAGAAACATTCCCTTTGTAAGTTTCAAAATTTGTTTTCTTGAGAATGAAATAGTACTATATCCACGTGAATGCACTAATAGTATACCATGTATTTTATGTGATGATACACTGTTACACTATATGGTGTATTAATCATCTGCACCGGCTCGAATCCAAGTCCGACTGGTATGCCCACAAGTTGATAGTAGATAATTAGACTTGTACACTTATACCATTTACTCCCTCCCTTTCATAATAAAGAAATTGAGTTGCAGATAATCTTGAATAAATAATGCAAATTGCTTGAATTTAATTGGACAGGTAATGTTATCAGCAGGGACAGACACTTCAGCTGGAACAATGGAATGGGTCTTATCAGTCCTTCTAAACAATCCAGAAGCCCTAAAGAAAGCACATCAAGAAATCAACATCCAAACAGGGAAATCAAGGCTAATAAATGATTCCGATCTTGCCCATCTTCCTTATCTCCATGGAATCATATTGGAAACTCTTCGTATTTACCCATCTGTCCCTCTTCTAGTACCCCATGAATCATCTCAAGACTGCACCATTGGAGGTTTTCGCGTACCGGGTGGCACGTAACTATTGGTGAACTTATGGGCAATCCAAAATGATCCAAAATTATGGGAAGAACCCAACAAATTTAAGCCTGAGAGGTTTATGAATATGGAAGGGAAAAGAGAAAGAGAAAGAGAAAGAGAAAGAGAAGGGTTCATTTTTATGCCATTTGGTTATGGAAGAAGAGGATGTCCGGCGGGAGAATTTGCAATTTGGCAATGCGAGTTATTGGGCTTGCTAATACAGGGCTTTGATTGGGGAGAGTTGGTATAGAATTGGTGGATATGAGTGAAGGGCCTGGACTTACTATGCCTAAAGCCCAACCATTGATGGCTAAATGTAAACCCCGCCAAGAATTGGTCAATCTACTTTCTCAATTGTGATGGAGCTGCGATTTTTATTTTATTTATTTTTTAAAATTTTCATTATTTAAATAATAATGAATGCTGGATTATTTTCATTATTTTGTATAACTGGTTCTTAATATTATGAAAATATTATTGTGCGGACCAAAACTTGTTCAGTACTCACCACCTTCTATTTTTTCTTATTCTCTTTTGAGCTAACGTGTGATCCTTATATTAGGAGTTGTAAAACACAAGAGGGGGGGGGGGGTGAATTGGATTTTAACTAATCTTGGCAACTTTTTCGATTCTTTGCAATGCTAATATAAGTTTGAGCAAGATAAATAAAAGCAATGCAAAACCCAATAACAAGACAAAGGATTTAGAGTGGTTCGATTCACTTAGAATCTACATCCACTACCTTGAGCCGCACCCAAGGATTTGCAACAACTTCACTAAGAAGATTTTACACTTGTGGCTAACTCACTAAGAGTTTTACAAACACAACCACAATACAAAAGCTCACTAAGAACTTGCCCACACTAAGTAGGACTTTACAAATTGCCCACACAAAGTAGGACTTTTACAAGAATTACCCAATCACTTAGAAAGGGAATTGAATGTTTAAAGAACAAGATAAATCACTCTTCTAAGTGAGAATTATACCTTTGAAGCACAAGCAATTATAGCTCTTTGAACATATGAAAGTCCACTCTTTGTCTTGCTTTTTGAAAGAACACCTTTGATTGATTTAGATCATGGAGATCAAGTGTTTTTGCTTTGAAGGTGTTTAGACTTGATAAGAAATCAATGTCAAATGTATGTGCAAGTCATGGAGTCATTCTCTAGCTTTGGAGTATTTATACATTTCAAAATAGGTTGAAAAACGACTCTTTAACGGTCAAAAAACGGCTAGTTTTTCGCAGAGTTCGGTTGACCGAAATCACACCTCGGATGACCCTTCGGATGAGGGTTCGGATGAGAGTTCGGATCATGGTTCGGATCAAGGTTCGGATCATGGTTCGGATCAAGGTTCGGATGACCGAACACAGCCTAGGTCGACCGAAGCCACTTTTTACACCTCTCAGTTTCTCTTCGGTTGATCCGAGCTTGAGCTCGGTTGACCGAACTTCTAAGCTTATTTTTCACACGTTTTGAAATCTTTTGAAGTCTTTAGAAGTCTAAAAGGTTTTCCCAAAAGGTAACAAGTAAGAACACTTGGAAAACCATTTTAAAGGACTTAGACTTAGAAAACAAAGGCTTTGAAAATACCAACTCATTTAAGAAACCTTTTGAAAACTTAGCCTTTTAAAAACGTGTTTGTGTGCATGCAAGACTAGAGTGTAGAGCTTATGTTCATGAGAGCAATGGTTAGAGCTTATAAGATAATGACTTATAATGACAAAGCTAATCTAACCAAACCTAAGTCTTCAATCTTCAATCTTGATAAATGAGCCTTGCATATCTTTGAATCTTGATATCAATGGCTTTCAATGGCTTGATTGAAGTACTTAGAGCTTCCATAAAGAGTTCCGATATTCTATCACAAATATTAAGATCATTAGACACAACATTAAAAGTTTGTCCAATATCAAAAACTGAGTTTGTTCGCCCTTAGGGCTTACAGGAGTTTTTATCAACACGATATTAATTATGGAGAAAGGACACACGAAATATTTTTTGTGGAAGTAATTATTTTGGTAAGGACGGATTCTTTGAATCTATATTCAATAGATGACGTAGAGACATTTTAACACGTTGATTCAAGTCAGCTAATAACAAATTTATCAAATTCGTTTTCCATTGAAAGGCGAATTCATAAATCTGGCTCAATATGGCGATACTTATCATTCAGATATTTACGTATCTCTGATGTTGTTTCTACCAAAAGTGAGAATAAAGAAGATAAATGGCAGACTTATAGAGGATCAGAGAAGTAGGGATTGAAGTGAGTTGAGTTGAGTTAACTCATGAGTAGCTCACGATTCGAATCGATATTTGGCTTGACGAGCCCAACTCATGAGCTAAATGAGCAATTCATGAGGCAAGATTTGTGGCTCATCTAAAATATGAGTCGAGCTTGAGCTAAATAGAGTTCGACTCATTTAGTTCATGAGCTGGCTCTATATATATATAAAACAAAATAGCCTAATACCCCTAAAAATAGTAGCTGCACATCTTCTCAAGGAAAATAAACCAAGTAAACTATACAAATCTCTTATAATCTCCTCATATTCTCAAAGTGGAAGAGTTATTGATTTATATCGAGCTTGTTTGTTTGAAAACAGTTCAAGCCTTAAGTTGTGAAGGAGATTGGCTCGAGTCACTTATGACATTAAGAAGAAACCTAAAGTATATTACTATTTGTCTTTTATTACTGATTATAATTAATTATTAATTTACAAAATAATTATTTTATGTCAAAAGAACATGCCACAAAAATTAAATTGCTTATATAAGAAAATTTTAGATATTTTTACTATTTATTAATACGGACTAAAAAATTTGGTAGCTAGACTTTTGTTAGTTTACATTGGTTGAATTGTTAAGATTTTTTCTTTTTTTTTCGGAATCTTTACATATTATAATTAATAAAGTTATAAAACTTCAATTATATGTCATTGTGCTAAGAAAGTCTCTTGATTTATTTTGTATTAGTTAGATATTAAACTCATATATAAGTAACCGTATTTTTTCTAAAATATTTGTAGATAATTGAGTTGAGTTGAGCTGCTCGTGAGCTATTGATGAGTTGAGATTGAGTTGAAAAAATTAGATCACATAAAATATGAACTAAGTTATGAATTGGATAAAATTAGTGTGAACTCAGTTTGAGTTAGCCTTAACTCAGCTAATTTCCACCCTACAGAGAAGGATTATATGAATCCGTCGTTGACTTCCGTCTTTGTATGACGTGGCTTAACAAATTGACTAAAAAGCCCCTCATCATCTTTTCCTATACGTCCTGATCGCATCTTCGGCAAGAAACAAATAAATCTATTAACGGTGCTGCCACCGCGAGCTCGCCACACGATCGCCCCAATCCTCTGTCATCAGCCACCGCCATCACCACCGCCTCCGCTTCAGTCTCCACCTCCTCCTCCTCCTCCGAGGATCACGTTAATTCGTAATTCTACAATGAGCTCACCACCACTAGAGGATCCTACCGCCCGAACAAACGAAGAAGCCGATCGTCTCCTCTCTTCCCAATCCCAATCCTTATCCTTAGAGCTACCATTATCGGATATAAATCCTGAAAAGTACGAAGAATTAGAAGAAGAAGAAGTAGCGTTCGAATCACGGGAGAAAATCCAGATTTTAGATGATGATATTGAATCATCCGACGGTGGAGATTACACGATAGTTCCACCATTCTCGTTTAAGAAACTATGGTTATTTACGGGTCCGGGTTTTTTAATGAGCATAGCGTTTTTGGATCCGGGTAATTTAGAAGGGGATTTACAAGCGGGTGCGATTGCGGGTTATTCTTTGTTATGGTTGTTAATGTGGGCTACTATAATGGGATTATTGATCCAATTGTTATCGGTTCGGGTTGGCGTGGCAACGGGTAAGCATTTAGCGGAGCTTTGTCGGGAAGAATATCCTTATTGGACTAGGCTTTTGTTGTGGGTTATGGCTGAGGTGGCTTTGATTGGGGCTGATATTCAGGAAGTTATTGGGAGTGCTATTGCTATTCAGATTCTTAGTAATGGTGTACTTCCTATATGGGCTGGTGTTCTTATTACTGCTTCTGATTGGTAATAAATCATTACTTTCAAGTTTCATCTTCTTCTTAATTTTGTTGTATTAGGATTCACTTTTTTGTTTGAGAATTTTTGCCTCGGGAATTGACAAACTGAAGTGAATTGTTTGTGACGTAGCTGTGGGACCCAAAGTAAAAGTTTTGTATTGATATATGGGTCAAAATTTGTAACTTTTGATGCTCCCTCCGTCATAAATTGAACGTCCAAGTCTGACTTGCATAAGAATTTAGAAGAGTAGTTTGACTATGATTAAGTTACAATAATATAGGAGAACTCATATGTTATTGGAACTTGTATTTATAGGAGTTTAGAGAGAAAATATATCTATTTGAAGAAAGTGAGCATTCATTTTGGACGAACTGAAGTAGAAAGTGGACGTTCAATGTGGGACGGAGGGAGTATTATTTTTGCTATTTCTTGAACTCTTGTATGATATTTGGGTTGGCATGGTGATTAAAGATTTAAAGTTGCCATCTCGGAGGAGAAAAAAGTTAGTCTTTAAGCAATAATTGTACTGATGCATGAGAAATGTAGTTGGTTCTTGCTTTAAGGAATCCTTTGTTTTGAGCTAGCTGTTAGTATAAAATCTATGGAATTAGGATTATTGTTTAGTTTCCAACTAGTTTTACGGTTGCATCCTACTATGAAATAGATAGGCATCTTGTTCTTGAGGGTAGTAGAAGAACTGTTGAAAGTAGTCCTGTCTTAGAGGAAAGTTTTTTTATTTTGGCATAAAGAACCAGTGAAAGCAAAACAATTTTTAGAAAAGGCAATATACTCCTATTTTGATCTTAAAAAAAAAACTTTCTCATGGATAAGTAGTTTATGTTCCTGAATGTTGGCTGAAGTTATATTAGTTAGTCTTAAGTTATATTGGTTGTTTGTTCAACAAATTGCTCTGGTGGTTTGCTATTCTGTTGACTGGGGCTGTTTTTTTTCTTTGTTCAGTTTTATATTCTTGCTTCTCGAGAACTATGGAGTGAGGAAGTTGGAAGCTGTTTTTGCAGTTCTTATCTCAACTATGGCCGTAGCTTTTGCTTGGATGTTTTCTGACACAAAGCCTGACGGAAAAGAACTTCTAGTGGGTCTTATAGTCCCAAAACTGAGTTCAAGAACAATTCGTCAAGCTGTTGGAGTGGTGGGTTGTGTAATAATGCCTCATAATGTATTTCTACATTCAGCTTTGGTTCAGTCAAGGAAAATCGATCCCAGTAAGAAAGGGCAGGTCCAAGAGGCAATCAATTACTATTCGATTGAATCTTCTTTGGCCCTTTTGGTTTCCTTCATGATCAATTTGTTTGTTACAACTGTCTTTGCCAAGGGGTTCTATGGAAGTAAACAAGCTGACAGTATCGGTTTAGTAAATGCTGGTCAATATCTTGATGAGAAGTACGGTGGAGGATTGCTTCCCATTCTCTACATTTGGGGTGTTGGATTATTAGCAGCCGGACAAAGTAGCACGATTACTGGAACTTATGCTGGACAGTTTATTATGGGAGGTTTTCTCAACCTTCGATTGAAGAAATGGCTGAGGGCACTAATCACTAGAAGTTGTGCCATTGTGCCAACTATAGTTGTAGCCCTTATTTTCAATAGGTCTGAATCTTCGTTGGATGTTTTGAACGAATGGCTTAATGTCCTTCAGTCCATACAAATTCCTTTTGCGCTTATACCACTTCTTACTATGGTTGCGAAGGAGCATGTGATGGGAGTCTTCAAAATTGGCCCTACTTTGGAGGTAATGTTGAAAATTATCCTTTATATCAACTGTTCTTTTAGGAGCCTATTCATGCTTTACAATATCATTGTTAAAAGAAAAGTAATTAAACTGATAATTTCTACAGCAGATGAATGTTTGTTGCCAATGAAACTTTATAAAATCGTTTAGCATGACTCAGTTTTTTCGAAATCCCAGAGGCGTCGGGGTATCAGGGAGTTAACCATAAAACATTCATGCAGTATGAGACCAAACGTTTGCACTGATTTCTAGTCTGTTTTCTGCGTTGTATTCGTGGTAGTTAGAAATTTCTCTTTTTGAATATTCCCAATGTATAACTTCCTATTTTTACTAATTCCAAAGAGCACCATCAATATGCTGGACGGTTATTGTAATTAGAGAGAAACTCATTTGTGTTCCCCTCTTTGTAATGCAGAGAGTTGCATGGACTGTGGCTGGCCTGGTGATAGTTATAAATGGGTATCTTTTGCTGGATTTTTTCTTCTCTGACGTTAGTGGATTGCTGTTCGGTTTTCTAGCATGTGCTGTGACTGTTGCGTATTTGGCATTTATATTATACCTGATTTCGCTTAGTGGTGGTACATTCTCAAATTGGCTCAACATATTTCGCTCCAAGGGATATAGTTCTGCTGCAAGCTGAGATTGCACAATTCTTTTTCGGTGATGCTAGTCTTTGCACGCATTTGAAGGTATATTATAGCAGTTTCTTTGACCAATCAAATTCATGCTGACAGCGGCTTTTCAAGTTAGGAATTAGAGGTTTGTGTATAAACATAGTTCCCCAATGATGGGGGCAGAGATACAGAAAGCTGTGCATTAGTTTTCTAGGAGTAACTCGCCTTCTTGAGAATGCTAAGGGCAATGCGGGAGGATGTGGCAAAGTTGTACAACAATAACCAGACTTGTTATACTGTATTTGATGTTAAGAGTAGATAAATAGTGAAATTTTGTACCATACATCTATTTAACAGGTAGATACTTCTCTTGTTGTAGTCAAGCGTACATCTCTCTCTGTCCCAAATTGAATATCCATAAATTTTTTTTTATTTTGTATAGAAAAATAGAATTTCAATTTGGACTGACGAGAGTAATTGTTTAAGGTCTAGGGCTGGGTCTGGGCCCTCTAATCGGCTCAGATTGCTGCTGACTGATTGTTCATAGTTCATACCCCCTAAAAGACCTAGAAATTCTGTTAATTGTTTGTGCAATGTTTTAACGTTACTCGAAAGCATGCAGAAGTTACATATAAGTCCTGGAATTGAAGGATGATCCTCTAGCCATTGAACAAATGTTATTCCTGAAGCAGCGATGCTAATTAGAGCAAGATTCAGAATGACTTGGTGCTTTTTTTTTCTTTAAAGGAGGATTAATAGTGGTTCCCCACTTCCCCCAACATGACTCGAACTCCCGACATACCGGTTGGAAGTGAAGCGTCTAACCGCTTGAGCTGCGCTTCGTTGTCGAATGACTTGGTGCTTGAGATTTCATATTCAGATTCAATTTAATGAAAGTTTAGACTTCAATATAAGTTTCAAACTCAAAGTAGACACGATCTACAACCACTCTTACATTTTGGCTCCCCCTAAGGTTTCATAATGCTTTTGCCTCTGAGTTCAGTTTATATTGTCGTTCCTCCCCTCCTCATGTGCTCTGGTGCAACTAACAATATGCATGTGGTTATCGTGCTCTAAAAGTTGCATTCCTAGTATTCTCACCCCGTGAATGCTTGCAGGGAAAATAATACACTCCAAAACACTGAAAAGAAGCTTGAACAACCAAATCTTTGTTATTTCTTGAGAAACCAACCCAAGATAACTGTAGCAACTGAGTGACCTTAGGCAAAAGTAGTAAGCTTAGTTGAAGACAATTGTAGAAGAAGCTTGGTCGAAATTCTGCTACTCATCTCTATTTGGTCATGTGCTGCTTCAAGTACCAAAAAAGTATTGAAATCATCAAAATGGGAGAAAACAAAAGCAAGTCATTGTCTCACCATATCAAATTATATTACCTTTTTTTTTTTACTTAAAATTGGATGATTTGAAAAGCCAATCTAATGCAGAACAAATATTCTGTCCATAAGTATAACATACTTATTCACCTTTGAATGAATTATTTTAACGGATAAAAGATATTTTTCTAAACTAAAATCCAGTCATCAGATTAATCGATCTAACAATAAATAAGTACAAAATACTTGTTCCGCGTATAATCCGGCTATCACTCCACATAGATATGTTTGATGTCGTTGTACTTGCTAGTCATGTCAAATTCTGCAGCTCCAAATTCTTTCATATCCTCACCCGTTTACTGACATCAGAGCTTTATAATGAAACAAATATTTTACCTAAGCGAATGGATTACTTCATTGGATCCTTAATTTAATATAAGATTTTATTATATGTTGCGAAAATTAAGAAAGCAAATAATAAGATATTTTTTTAGTTAAAATACAAATATTATTTTCTTAAATGTAACTATTATACAACTAATTTTATTTAAGAGAGTAATATTGATATGGAAAATGATTAATGGTTAAAATCACAAATTAAACACTATTCACCCTCTGTTAGCATAAGAGATTTAACCAGTTATTTATAATTTTGCCACAAATATATCCAATTAATTAGATAAATTTTAGCCACCTAACATTACTCTATTGATATTTTGATTAAAAAAATATTTTTAATTTTTTTTTAATTTTTACAATATATAACGAAAATCTTATATTAAGGAATGGAGGTAGTATCATACTTACAAAATTGAAGTTTGTTGTCTATAGTACTTCCCTTCTTTCAAAATTAAATATAAGAAAATATTTATAAGGTAAACATTTAATTTAAAATAGATAGAGTATATCAAATATTTGTTTCATTGTTTGTGCTAATGAAAACATATGCAGACCATATTAACCAGAGAAAAACACAAGATTCCTTCCGAAGTTGTAGGAAGAATATGTCCAAGGAATACTTCTGTATCACCTTGCATTGAAGAACGTAACTTTGATGGTTCGATTGGTGGAATCTTTCTTCCCTGTGAGAAAATGTTGAATCAAATGATAATAGAAATTACATAATTTTCATGTAATTAGTGCAATACTTTGTTAAAAGATCTTACATCGACTAGTTTATGTGTATAACTTCTTATATGACTCGGGTAATTCTCTCCCTCTTGAGATACATTTTGAGAGATTGAGTTAGACTCAAGTATATTTTCAACATGGTATTATAGACACATAGTTTGATGTTGGGTCCCTATTATTATTCTCAGTCTAGATGTCCAGCCCTGACCGTGATGAGTGTGTTAAAGATCTCACACCGACTAATTTGTCTGCATAACTTCTTCTTATATGGCTTGAGCAATACTTACCCTTTTAAGGTATATTTTTAGAGATTGAGTTAGATCAAGTCAACTTTTAACATACTTCTTTTTAATTATTGAATTTATGTATTTTACTCTTTGATTAGCGGAGGAAAATGTATTTTGAATTTACAAGTATAAAGCAAAGCTGTATCAACTCGCCAAAGTCAGTTAGAATAGTTAGTGACAAAATTTTGACACTTTGACCCGAAATATAATATTATTATGTAAATTCTTCATATAAAAGAAATAATAGCGCGTTAACTTTATTAGTCTTCCTAAACCAGTTAGAAGTATTTTAAGAGATCAATTGGGCGTCCTGCCATTCGGGAAATTGGAATAGACCCCTAGTCTTCCTAATCCTTCCTTGCCATATTTGGGATGCCTATGTAACCGGTCATTACCCAGCAAAAAAAAGAAAGAAAAAACCACCGGTCAAAATTCAAAAGTATTCAAGTCAATGGAAACTCCCACGAAATTTACTGGTCCAAATTCTTGGCACTCTGTTTTAATAAATTATAGACCTCATTTCAAGAAAAGAAATGATAGAGTGAAAAATAAATTTAAAATAATAATAATATGAGTAGTATTTAAAAAGGTCGTACTTAGTGCATAAAGAATAAAGATACGAGGTTGTAAGGAGTACAAGAAAGTTGAGGAAAATTTGAGTCGAAATTATAAAGAGTAATATAATTTTGTTAGATTTAAGTTAGTATGATATTGGATATTGTATATAGAGAAATTAAGAGAAAGTATTCATATTAACGACCACCTTATATTAATTCATATTGTCGACTCCAATTATTTGAGTAGTAAGACTTTGTTGTTGTGTACACCCCATTTTTACTCTCGCAAAGTTAAGTGATATACTTGGTTAAAACTTTAAAATTGTTAAATTTAATTTAAGTACTAGTTTACATCCAAAGACTGAAGCAATCTCACCATCAAAACTTTCAGTATATGTTTTTTTTTTTGTGTGTCAATTAATAGTCGAAATTTTCGTAAATGATTTCGATATTAAGATCGATACATTTGTGTAGACAAAATTTTTCAATGTATCCGAGTATAGAGTTCACTTAATCCATCCACCATCTTTATTTTCGGGTAAAGAGCAATGAATTTATTTGTGGCATTCATTCCTAAGAAAATACTTACCTACTACAAGAACTCCCAAAAAAAAATAAAAAAAATGGTTATATTTGTGAGGAGTTGAATGCCTGCTTTTTTTTATTTAGTTTGAATCGAAAAATTAACATTCAAATTTTTTAAAATTAAAAGTCAACATTCAATTTTGGTCAGAATAGAGTACCCAACATTGATGTATAGGTGTGTAATATAACCCAAAAAAAAAGTGTATACGTGTGTAAATAGATTGAATTTATATACTTCTCAGATAATATAATATAATATTAGCCGATAAGGCATTAGTTTATTGGTTAAAACTAAAATCTTAAGACATATAAATTTTGATTCAAATCTCTATTTCCTTCTTCCCACTTCTTAAGTCTCACCATTTTATATTATAAAAAATAATATAAAAAGAATTAATACTAACTCATATTCAAAAAAGAATGTCACGGTCACAAACTCACCATGTTCTTTTTAGCTTGTGTGTGATCAATATAATATCTCGATGTCTTTAAATGACAAATTTAAACTTTCAAATATAATTTCTTCCGAAACATGGTACATATAGTCATATACAATAAATCACAAAACAGCCCTTCTTCATGTTTCCTATAGTTTTAAGAAATACTATATTTTATACACAGCCATGTTTCATACTCTGTTTAAATGATGGTATATTTTTCCGGTCTTGTTAAATTTTTACCCATGACATTTTCTGTCGGTCATATAGTCCTACATTGAAATATGAAAAGAGTTATGTATAAAGGTTAGTAACTTTGTTTTTGGTCAACAATTACTTAAATATGATTGGTTCTACTTAACTAATTTATCCTTTATTCAGCAGAAAGAAAATTGATTTTTGCTTCAGAAGAAAAGTGCTTGTGAACTTTCTCACAAAAAAGAAAAAGAAAAAAAAAAAAAAAAGGTCCTTGTGAACATCGTAGGGCAAGCTGTGAGGACTAATTTTCTATAAATTAAAAGACACAAAATAAAAGTTATAGGACATTTTAAAGCAAAACAAAATGGTTATAGGATTATTTTTGCAGTCTTCTCAAAGAAAAACTACATATATATACTTGTACAAAACTATGTTAAAAATAGAACAGTAAAGCTAAAACGTGGCATCGTTTTACTGATCATGTAAGTATCGAATGACATCGTTTATGAAAAGAAAGTAATTCAAGCAACAAAAAAAGAAAAGAAAAAAGAAGAAGAGTGAATTGCCTATTTTAGACTTAAATAATTTTTTTGCTTTTCGTTTGTTAGACTTAAACTTTTGTTTTTGACTTTTTGTAGACTTAAACAATTTACGGGTACCCGATGTAGATTTTTTTCGAATTTCCAACCATAAAGTCACTCAAATGCAAAACTGTGTTGTTTTGACAGGGGCAAAAATGTCCTTTCAGCATAACATTTTGGGTAATCCATTTTAAAACATACCCGACCTAAAAATTCAAACCCGACCCATCTCTACCTTCTCCAATTTCAGAGAATCTTCTCCACCCTTGTTCTTCCTCTTTCCTCCCACCCACCATAATCTTCCATATTCTTCAGCCCCAAATTTAGACATTTCCTAATTCGTTGCTCTTTTGATTTATGTGGAATTTGAAAAAGTTTTGATCTTTTTCTGTAGCAATTTTTTATTTTTTTGTTGTGATTCAGATTTATGATGTGAGTTGTGATTTATGGAATTTTGTGATTGTGGAGAAAATGGTGATTGTGGTGATGGTGGTTATGGTGGAAAAGATGAAGATGAAGATGGTGGTAGGAAGAGAAGGTAGAGAAGAAGGGGAGGAGGCATGGAAAATGAGTCGGGTCGGGTCGATTATTTATTTTGTTGTTAAGAGGGTATATTAGTCTTTTTTAAAATTTCTGGTCAAATATTAGGATAAAATTGTCGGAATCTACGAATTTATCTATATCGGGGCAATCGTAAATTGTTTAAGTCTATAAATAGTCAAAAAATAAAGTTTAAGTCTAGAACCCGAAAAGCAAAAATAATTTAAGTCCAAAATAGGCAATCCACTCAACAAAACTACTACCTCCATTTCTTAGACAACGGCACCAGTGCGGAACTGGGGTAATTCTGCAAGTGCGAAATTTCTCTCGTCCGTTGGATTAAAATTTTGACGGTTAATATTAATTTAAACACGGACACCTGTTATGAGCATCAGAACATCTGTCGTGTTTTTTAGTCTCTGAGCACCTGTCCTGAGTTATGAAAATTTAAAAAGTAAAAATTAATTTTTTTAATCAAAATATTAATATTACTCTCTTAAATAAAATTAGTGGTATTTAAGTCATATTTAAGAGAATAATAATTATATTTTAATTAACAAGTTATATTTAAAAAAATAATATTTGTATTTTAACTAACAAAGTATGTTATTTTTTGTTTTCTTAATTTTGTATCATATAATGAAAGTCTTATATTAAGGAATTGGTAGAGTATATCAATATCTTCATTGACTGATTTTATTCTTTTTCTATACTCACTTTCTAACTCATCTCTAAATAAAGGGAGAAAAGTTTTTCAAAATACAAACTTTTAGTCAACAGAGTTAACCTCCTTTAAAAAAATAAGTTTGGATAAAAGTTACAACTTACAAGACAAACTTTTACTCAGAAATGTATACTTTTAACTAACTCGAATATTATTTCAACTTTTTCAAAAGAAAAAAATAATAATATTATTTCAACCATTGGGAGAGATTTAGTTACGAAAATAAAATATTACTTCCTCCATTCCTATCTATAAGATTTTCATCAACTGTTACGTAAATTAAGAAAGCAAAAATTAAGATATTTTTGTAACTAAAACACTAATATTACACTCTTAAATATAATTTGTATACCACTAATTCTATTTAAGAGAGTAATATTTATATTTTGACTACAAAACATATTAATTTTTGCTTCCTTAATTTTCACAATATATAATGAAAATCTCATATTTAGGAATGGAGTTAGTATATTGATTATTTTTTGAGGGAAATATGATTATTTGTTTAAAACCGTATATTTGTATGAAAGTGCACTAGGCTGTATTTGAATTTATTTTTGTCTGATTCTTGTCTATGTGAATGAAATACATTTTATGAACAACTATTTACCTATACGGAAAATTCTTATAGTAAAAGTACTAGTCACTGATGCAAGTAGAAAAAACCCTTATCTCGACCTAAAAAATTGAATTTTCTTTTCCGAGAATTTCAATGAAAAAAAAGATGGTCCACAATAGAAGATGTGAGCATAACATAAAAATGTTGCGTTGAAAAAATGTGACAGAATAATACCAAAACGCGCCATAAGAATAGTCTTATGTCATATTTGTCAAGGAAAACTGACGTTATTAGCTTATGACTTTCAAATCTATACGGATGGTATTGTACGTGCCAGCTTTGTCTGATAATTAATGATTTTTTTTTAAAAAAGGAAAATTTTCCTCACAATAAAAAAATATTTTTTTTCTTAAGAAAATAAAATCATCCTTTATTCATCACAAGAAAAAAAAAAAAAAAATCACCTAGTATTTATTTTATTTTAAAAAAGTGGTAGTGAATGTATAGGAAAAGAAAGAAATAGGTAGAGAGTTAGACGAATCCTAAGCATTCACGCATGAGTCTTTTTTTACTATAAATTGCATGCACTCTATCAGTCTTTCCTTATTGCTATCTCTCTCTCTCTCTAAAACCTCTCCTCCTCCATAGCTAATCACATTGATTTCTCATTATATCACTTCTACAGATACAACATAATCAAAATCCCATCTTTTTTAATTTCTCCAAAATACCCTTTTCTTTTCATTTTTTTTCAATTTTCTTTTAAGTTCATACATCCCATTTTCTTTTAAGTGGTCATTAATCACTTTATATACCCCATTATTCTCCCCATAAAAACCCCTCTTTAAACTCTCACACTCTCTATACACTTTTGTTTTTCTTTTGTAACGGAGGTTATGGGGGAGGAGCAGCAGAAAATATTTGGCAACGGCGGCAATAATCCTTACTTTCCGGCAGTTTTTTCGCCGGAAAATCTCCCTTATTTGTATTCTCCTTACCAGAATTCGATAAACCCTTTTGGATTTTTAGGTGATCAGAACCGCCAAAGTCTTGAATCAGCTTTTTCAAGACTCAATCTTTCCTCGGAATTTCAATACCAAACCCCTCCGTCGCCTTTGCGTCCCCTGCCGCCGACCAGTATTGGTGACTTGGCAGTAGGGGAAGAAACGGGTTTGGGTTATTATTATAATACTCCGGCGGGTTTGGGTTATAGAGGGCAATGGAGTAATGGTATTGGTAGCCAAGACCCGGGCTTTGGTGGTGGGGCCCATCAAAATATGAGTGTGGGCCATGGGGCTTCTTCGAATTACGGAGGAATGCCCTCAGGTTTTTCAAGCGGCTTCAGGGGTCAGGGTTATTTTGGGGATTCTACTATGTACAATGACAATGACTCTCTCTGGTTGAATTCTTTGCTGAATAGTGGTAATCATCAAGGGCTATATGCTGGTAATGGATACTCTTTCTTGCAAAGCAAGAAATCTTCTCCAAGAAGATTGAATGCTGAATTCCCTAATATGCCCCGGTCAAGCCAAATGGAAAATCTTGATGGGTATTTGAATGATTTAGTTTTGGAAAAAGATTACAACTTTGTTAGGCATAATAATCATAATAATAATTCAGGAGGTTACAGTAGTAGTGAAAAAATATTGTCTTTGAAAGAATATGAATCTTTATCATTGCAAGATTTTAGGGGCAAAATTGTAACATCAGCTAAGTATCAAAATAGAAGTAGGATTTTGCAGGAAGAAGTCGAAAACCCCGATAATGAGGGTTCGATTGAGTTGATAGTGTCTGAAGTAGTAGATTATGTTGCTGATTTGATGACAAATCAATTTGGGTGTTATTTTATTCTAAGGCTTTTTGGGGTCTGCTCTGAGGAACAGAGAACTAGGATTATCGTGGCTGTTACCAAGAATTCTTTTCAATTTGTGGGCATTTGTGTGAGTTTTCATGGGTATGTCCTATTCTTGATTAATAAATATGTTTTTTGTTTTGGAAAAAATAATCATTTGGGTTGGATTTTCAGTGTAATGTGTATGATGATGATAATGTGTGATATACAGGGGTAGAACAATGCAGAAATTATTGGATAATCTGATTACTCCAAAGCACATATCGTTCGTTATGACTGCAATATGCCGAGGAGTTGTTAGATTGGCTAATGATAATTATGGGAAGCATCTAGTGAAACACTGTGTGATAAATTGCTCCCCTGAGTACAGCAAGGTAGCTGCATACTGTTCTTGAATTATGCTAATTAATTAAGATTAGACACTAAAGTATGATTGTGGTATTATGTTTGGTTTTTGGTTAGATCAGTTCCCATTTGGGATTTATCCAATATATAGGGCTTTAATGAACTTCATGCTTGAACTTGTTATTTTCGTAAGATACTTTATTAGAGCGCGTCCCTTTAATCTTGTGGAACAAAATTATCAACCATCGTGATTATTGTCCTTTAGGGACTCAGAACATGATTTGATCTTTTAAGCAGGAGAATTAAGCTCAAGTGCAATTGGATTAATCTTTGGTTATGTTTAGAAAGTAAACAACTAAAAAGAGTGAAAAGAAGCTGAAAGCAAGAACAAAAAAACCTATACGCATTCTTTAGGTTGGTAACCTAAATGATCATTCGCTTCTTATATATGATAGAAGTTATTAATATGTCTTTTTGCTGAAGTGTTCAGTCTTGATTTGTCTGTATCACTCATGTAATTGCTGGTTTCATGAGTGATTGTGTTATATATGTGCTAGATTTCTGCTGGATGTGAAAGACGTGCTCTTTAGATTAGAGTTCCATTCTATATTTTCTGTTTATTGTGCAAATAGAAATTAAGAACGTAATTTGAATCTCAGCCTTAGTTACTAATACATGAAAATTTCCTCATGACATCAATGTACCCAAAACTTTATCTGCATATAGTTAAAGCAACTGTTACAGGTGACATCCCTTCTTTCACTTACTTGATAAGTTTTACTTGGTTATTGGTGCTTTTTAGTTGCTTATTGGTAAATAAACTCCAAATTCTTCGCCTCCAATTTGACTCTTTTAGAAAGCCATCAATCAACTCTCTGAAGCTGCTTTTGTTGTACATTTCAGCATCTTCTAAATGAAGTAGCAAAAAATTGCTATGAAATAGCTATAGACAAGCACGGATGCTGGGTGCTGCAGTACTGTGTAGAGAATGCTCATGGAGAAAGCAGAGAACATCTCATAGACGAAATTATAAAAAATGCATTGCACCTGGCAGAAGATCCCTATGGGTTTGATTCTAAAACTTTTCCTTAATGAGCTTTTCTTCCATCTGACTTTCTTTCACCAATTAAAAATGATTTGATCCTCTTTAATCAGAAACTACGTCGTGCAACATCTTCTGAGTCAGAAGATACCGGGAGTAGCAGCTCAGCTTTTGGAACAACTTCAATACCATTTTGTGGCCTTGTCTTGCAACAAGTATGCGAGTAATGTTGTGGATAAATTTCTCACTGAATATGGAGAAAAGCACGCCACATTGATTATCATTGAGCTGCTCAAGAGTCCAAATGCTGCTATGCTACTGTTTGATCCTTATGCAAACTACGTCATACAGAAAGCGCTATATGTTAGAGAGGTAATGCTACTTAATCAATTCGTTACAGTACAAGTCCTAATGGCACTGCACAGTCTTGAAGTGCATGATTTGTCTGTTATATTTATTAACGTTGTTTTAGCATCTAATCTTCATTCTAATTCTTTTACTTCTCATTCTTGGCACAGCGACAATCTAGATTTTCTTCTTGTGCTTTTTGATAAGTTGCTACAACCCTTGATCAGAATATGATATTCCCACCAACACCTTGTATGGATCACACAATGATGACCAGTCTTTCTGCCGCAATGAGGACTGATCATATTGTTCATTTAAGTACTATATGCATTATTTCTTGTGTTGTTTGCTATTGGATATCTATGATCTTTGAGTTGCATGAAGGCTCATGTTGTGAGGCTGAAAATTACTAGCCAGTTAAACTAGCGAAACCATCATGCATGGTTGCCTGCTATTTATCTTAATCCCACGCGACTTGTAAAATGCAGTCATATTAGACAATCAGCATTTCATGGCCTATTGCTGGTTCTCATTTGCTGTAATTTTTTTTGATAACAGTGTTATGTATATCAGCAACTGAGTAACTTAATCTTGAGGAATGCTCCAACAATGCGCAGCCACGCATATGGGAAGAGGATTCTGTCTCGCTTAGAGAAAAAGAAGACACATGTACATACATGTACAAGTAGGATGTGCCAGTAACTTCACACCAATTCTACAAGAGTCTCTGTAGGCTTAATTTGTTGTTCTTTTGTAATTGTAGACTCTGTAGCCTTTGTGGTTCTAGTCAAATTTTAGTTTAAATATGCAAAGATTTACAGGGAATGTTTGCCAGAAGCTGAAGATAAAATTCGAAAGCTGCACCAGAAAAATATTATCAGTTGTGCATTCGAGCGAGCGAACGAACGAGCTTTTTGAAGGGATCTTGGAAGGAAAGAATGTTTCTGGGGGTTCTTGTCCTTCCTTTTGTTGGTTATGTCATATTAGGGTTATTATGTGTAAATTTCCATTTCTCCATGTTGTCTACATTTGTTGGTTGTGTCATAGGAGGATACTGTTTCTGCTGCTTTTGTTTTTAGACAGGTTATAATAATAACTTTGGTTCTTTGATGTAGAACTTGTCATCCATATTTTTTGCAATGAATTTTCACATTATTCAAGTCACGTCTTCCGGCCATTATTTGGCTAGACACTCGTTGATGCTTAGATATTCTTTTCAATGGGTAGTGAATTCTCAAAAATTCTTCCTCGCTTATGTAATACTATCTGATACTCTCTCCGTTCCCAATTATCTGTCGCCTAAACATAATTTATCAGTTTTTACTTTAAAAAATTAAAAGACTATTAAATGTATTTTTTCCAAACATATCATTATCTTTAATTAATTCAGTTAACAATTAATTTTAGTTGTCCCAACATAAATGTATTAATTGAAGGGTAAAAGTGTCTATATATCTTTAAATTGATGTATCCCAATCATTTATTTAATCCGAGTGCACTGTCTTAAAGCGACAGATAAATGAGAACGGAGGGAATATTGATTAATGATATTATGTTTTTTATTAAAAAAAAATAAAAAAATTTGAAGTGCAAAAGAATTACTCCCTTCGTTCTAAATTATTTGTCACAAAAAAATTTCTTATCCCAAATTACTTGTCAATTCATGAATCAAACACAACATTTAATAATTATTTTTCATCTTTACTCTCACATTTATCAATTCAACAAGCACAACATTAAATATATTCAAAGTTTCAAGATGATTTCTTTTTTTTGAGGAGGGAGTACAAAACTCATGGAAAACACAGAGGCAAGAGACCTCACTTATTATTTCATACATAAATCACTCGACAACAACTTTGATATGATATTTTACTCTTTAGTCTTTATATGCAATGCTTAATACTAAAAAATTGCATGCAATGCAAGATCTACAATGATCATCAACTTTATTAAGTAAAGTAATTTGCTGATCATGACCAAAAACAGGGTCCAGGGCTTTTTTAGTAATTTAACAAGATAGAGTTCATTTTTTTTCCAAGGGCATTTGGACTTGCCCTTGGAGTTCTTCTTGTCTCTATAACAGGGACATTCATGCTTCAAGCACCCCTCACAGCATATTCCACAATACCTCAAGCACCTCTCCAACACTCCTGCCTTACTGCATCTGTTCCATAAAAATTATATTAGATTGTTGTTAATTTTGAAGAATTAAAAAAATTATTATTTTTTTGGTGGGATGGGCCTGGCTAGGACAATAGTGCAACGTCCAAGCAATCCGCGAGAACCAAACAGCAAGCTACCCGTTAAGCTCTTTTTTAAAAGAATTAAGTTAATATTACGTGGATCAATAGTCCACATATAATATTATAAATTGATAAAAACATATACTATACTGCTAAATAAAACGTATACTATACTTGATTTCAGCCCAAAAATATTGTTGTAATCATGAAGAATTCAACTAAAGATTGTAAAAAAGTTGGTCAAGAAAGGTAGCGGAGTTGACCTGACACTTTTGATTTAGAATTCTACGTTCTGGATTCAACTACCCCTCTAGCTAATAAAAGTAAACAAAAAAAAAATGGATTGAAGAAAAGTTTTCTTACTTGATCCAGCTATGGTGGTTTGGATGAGGGAAGAGCTGAGAAAGAGCATGAGCACAAGAAGACTAGCAAATGTCTTCATGTTTATGGTGATTTTGTATCTGAAATAAAGAGTTTATTTAGCAGCAGAGTAATTAAAATAGGGAAAAGGGAGAGTATATTATTAGCACTGAGAAGTGAAGAGGGCATAGGTTTGGGAGAGTAGTGTAATAAAAGCAATTTATATGAGTAGGTCGGACTGTGGGGAAAATTCAATCCTATAATCATTTTTGTGGACTGACCCTATAATTCTATCATATGAACTGCAAATGTGAGTTCCACTTAATTTATTTAAGGAAAATGCAAGACCAGTCCCATAAAGACGATTCTAAAATTGAGTGAATCAGACTCCTTGGGAGGAGGAAAGTGTTTAATTCCCACAGGAATTCAATGCAATGGGTGTCATCCTTTCAATATGAGGATTATATTTCGATTTCGATGTGAATAACAATTATTGAATGCTTATAAGATTTTTTGTTAACTTAACCGAAGTGCCTTCTAAATTTTATTAAGATTACCCAGGTTTAAAAAAACAAAAAATTGTAGTTCGGATATTTGGGGGCAAAATTTTTTTTTTTTTTTTGTAGTGATGTTCTACCAAACCGGAATGGAATGTTTCTTTTCTTTTATTTCTTTATCAAAATAATAGGGTGGCATATATTATCAATATTGTTTGCAAGTGGTGTAGTTGGTCGAAATGGGAATATAGCAAGAGACGACTCTGGAACGTTGTTAAAGTTGCACGAGGGGTTGGTGTTATCTCTGCACGAATCATGATGCATTGCTTATAAGTTGTCACTAGATTTCATGGTCGCACGATGCGCGGTTGTATTTCTAATGATAATCACGATTACAACAACAAAATAAATTAGAATGAATCTTATATTTTCATCCAAAATTAAAGAATTAACATTCATTAAATTGTCAGGTTTTTGGGCATTGAAAATGTTCCATAATCCGGTTACTCGAAATAATTTTCTCTTTTCTTATTTGCGTTTGTTTCCAAGTTCATTGAGATGCACATACTAAAGTCTTGATTTCTCCATAATGTTTGTTTTGATGGGTTTTTTTTTTTGGGGAATGCATGACTGATTTTGGTTTATATAGTCGGTTATTTTCTTGAAATATTAAATCTAATTTATGATGTAAGACTTTTAGAATTCCTATATTCATGAATAAGAATTCTTTTTTTTCTTGGAACATTAAATTTACTTCATAATGCAAACCTTTTATAATTCCTATATGCATTAATAAGAATCCAAAAATGTATTATGCATATTTTTTTATGTAAAACCTTTTAGAATTCCTTTCTACATGTAATTTTCTTAGAATATTAAATCTATTTTATGATGGAAGACTTTTAGAATTTCTATATACATTAAATCTACTTCATTAAAAAAAAAACTATTGAACTTCTTCATTTAAAAAAAACATTGAACTTCTTTATTTAAAAAAACTCACTCAACTTTTTCATTTAAAAAGAACCAATAAACTTCTTCATTAAAAAAAGTAAATCTTTCAACTTATTCATTGAAAAAAAAAACCCATTGAACTACTTAATTTAAATTCAATTCATTTATTTTACATAACCTTTTAGAAATCCTATATACATGTTATTTTCTTAGAATATTAAATCTATTTTATGATGGAAGACTTTTAGAATTCCTATATACATTAAATCTACTTCATTAAAAGAGAAAACTATTGAACTTCTTCATTTTAAAAAAACCTTTGAACTTTTTTATTTAAAAAAACTCAATCAACTTCTTCATTTAAAAAGAACCAATGAACTTCTTCATTAAAAAGAAAACAATTCAATTTCTCCATTAAAAAAACCCATTGAACTTCTTCATTTAAATTCAATTTATTTATATTATATAGCCTTTTAGAATTCTTATATACATGTTATTTTCTTAAAATATTAAATCTACTTTATGATGGAAGACTTTTAGATTTCTTATGTACATTAAATCTACTTCATTAAAAATGAAAACTTTTGAACTTCTTCATTTAAAAAAATCATTCAACTTCTTCATTTAAATTGATAAAGGGCCCAGATCTAGTCCGGGTTGAATATCTTCCCGAGGCAATTTGTAGGACGATTGATACGCCATGGTCCTATAAATTGTCGACCCCTAAGGAAGATGTTGAAAGTTATTTTCTCATGTCCCTGTGGATCAAGGATTGCGATGAAGATGCTTTGAAGGAAAAGATTATGTATTTGTTTAGTTTACTAGTTTTTCTAGTTGTTTTTCCTAACCATCCAAGTTTTCTTGGGTGTTTCTTTTGTCTGTTATCGTGATTTTTTAAATCATTGTATAACTTTTACTTTCTGTATTTTCAGATTTTCCTTTGATTGTAATGGCTTCGGCTATTTGTGATTAATGGAAACTAAATTTATTCAGAAAAAAAAAAAAAACTTCTTCATTTAAATTCAATTCATTTATGTTACATACTTTTTCTATAATCTATAAATATGTAACTTTAGAATGAAGATGAAGATTATAGCTAATGATACACAATTTTTAGAGGAAAATTAATGACAAAGTTGCCACATGCAAGCTTATGATTGGAATATATCTCATAATATGTCACATGTCACATTATAAAATTTCTACATCAACTTGGCATAACTTTATAATATATCTCATATATTATAGATTTACTCAGAAAAAGAAGGGTCGGCCACATCTTTTGCGGATCCATACGTGCCACTCACGTGGCATTTCTCTTTTGGAGTTTATTAGTACAAATTTTACTTTTTCTTAAAAAATATTATTAAAAGAAGAAATACAACTGTTAAATTCGAAATCTTTAATTCCAGGTGAAAACTGTTACTTATGTTATGACCACTTTTTAGCTATCTATATCATTATGTGTGTCGCCACAGAGGTTTACCTCGCTGAACGTTGGACTAGAAAGCTGAGTTGACCGATCTTATATTCACATTTGGGATTCATTTCCTCAAGATTGTTTACACTTGGAAAATGATGACTTAACTAAGTATGCGTTATTGAAAAATAATTCCCCACACAGTAAGCTGGTCGGAAGTCAATTGGACTACCTTAAACATGAGTATGTGTTATTCGAAAAATCTATTACCCAACAAGCTAAGTCTAAGGGGTCGGATTCTAATTAAGTATTACGTTATTGGACAAAAATCCTCAAGGAGTAAGCCTAACTGATTCTAAAGCGTCTACATGAATTTAATTAAGTGCGAAAAACTGTAAGAAAAACTTAGAAAGATATTACAAATGAAGATAAAAATGAATGTTAATTGTTGATTGTGTTGTTTTTTATCTTCTTTTTTGTCTTCTATTTATAGACTCTTCTTGAAATGTCTTCCTTCCTTAAATTCTGCTCATTACGGTCATGACTTTGTGAAGATTACATGTTCCTTCATGATCGTTATGGAGAATATGGGCAAACTCTTCATGCCTTAGTCGGTTGGTGGTTGTACGTTTCTCATTTTTTTAAGGGGTTGTCGATTGTTGCTTTGTCCTAAAAACCTTTCTAATATGAAGATCATGGTAGTTGAGGAAAGGAGAAGATCTAGGATTGAGTCAAATGAGTTGTAAACTGACTCCCTGATGCTGGGAGTTTTGTTTGGCTATCTCAGCCGCTAGCTTCTCTAGCTGTTTGAATTCTTGGTTCACGTTTGCTCCTGACCAGCTTATCTCGATTAGTTAGTTATTCTTTTCTAGTCAGTTGTCTTTCTTTGATACTTTGTTGAAATTCCACATCGACTAGCTAGTGAGCAAATTTGTTCTTTATAAGGATTGGGCAATCCTCCCCCTCTTGAGGTACCTTTTGAGGGAATGAGTTAGGCCCAAGTCCATTTTCTACATGGTATCAGAGCCACCTAGTTCGATGTTGGGCCCCATTATTGTTCACGGTCCAGATGTCCAGCTCTGGTCGTGAGGGGGGTGTGTTGAAATTCCACATCGACTAGTTAGTGAGCAAATTTGTTCTTTATAAGGATTGGGCAATCCTCCCTCTCTTGAGGTACTTTCGAGGGAATGAGTTAGGCACAAGTCCATTTTCTACGTACTTGTTGTGAACCTCGGCTGATCTGTTTTATCTGTCTCTTAAAAGGTCTCGGCCAGCCAGAATTTTTTAGATGTCAAAGCCTCTACCTGTAATTGATTGTTGTGTACTTTGTGTTAGTAGGAAGGCCTCATATAATCATAATCTGAAAAAATTTTTAGTGCCTGAAACATTGTCTGCAGACTTGAGAGTCACATACCATATTGGGAAAAACCTTCCATTTCTTTGAGGCTTCTTATTATTGTACTGTCCATTGGGATTGTGGTGGTGGTAATTAAATCAAACATAAGCTCTTATACTTCTTAGTGAACTACCTAGTAAAATGAGACAGAACTGATATTAGTATGGGGACTTAATAGGTTAATTGTGTTTTTTCTTCCCTCAGCACACTGTCCTAGAGCAGAGTCACTTCTAGATTATAAAATCTACCAGCATGATTTTCATAGTTGCAGATGAGATTAAGATTAGAAGCTTCTTATACCAAATTTATGGATAAATATCATGCTACGAACAAAATTGGAAGTGATCAAAAGGCAAGAAAGAAAATAGAAAACTTGAGTTGAAAAACAAAGAAATCCCACCCACAACTTTCTCTGGTTTTGTGTGATTAGATTAGATTATTTCGCACGCCTAATGCGCAATTAGCAATAAAAAAAATCCCAAATCAAGAATCCAGGGACAACAGATGTTTGCATAAGAACTCACTTTCCTTAATCATCCTATTAATAAATAAGGAAAGGTACATTAGATAGGGGACAAAGAAGACTATTTATACTCTTTTCTTGTAGCCGCATTTTCTTGAGACCACCCCAATTGTACTTTGCTGCTAATTTTACCTAAAATCTCACTTTCTTAATTTGGCACACAGTTGGAAAGTATGAAAACAGGGAGAACTTTCAAAGCTAAGAAGGGACCACAATTTCACTTCGTGATGTAAAGAAGAAAAACTGCATGGTATTTTGGCAAAATCAGCATTGGTTCAATCCGAAACTTTCCTTAAAAGAATTATGAATCGAGTGAATGAAACTACATGTTCATAGGACGATGGAATTGAAAAAAACAAATTCAATGTTTCTGGAGTTTTTGTTATCATGCTAAGGAGATTTTGGTCTATTAACTACATGTACGCGAAATGTAAACCTATAATCATGTTAGTGACGGATTTAGGATATGAGAGTAGTGGTTACTGATTTACTATATTTGTGTGAAGTCACTTTTGAAATTATCATTTAAATGAAGTAAGAATACACAATATTACTAAACAAAATTATTTTTTAGAGGCACGTAACAACAATGACAAAGCAGTGCACCCGCCCTGCTTCTTTTGATCAAGGACAAGCTGAAAAAACAGTTAAATAAAATACATAAAGGCTCTCACATAAGAATGAAGGATTTATTGCATAAGAATGAAGCTTTATTTTGATAGTTCCTATGTGTAATTCTATCTACATCCCATAATATAAGTAATTTAAGTCATGTAGCGAAAATTAATAAAGTAAATGATAAGATATTTCGTTAGTCAAAATATCAATATTACTCCTGTAAATATAATTATAATGGTATACAAGTACCATTTAAAAGAATAAAATTGATATTTTGATTAACAAAGTAAATTTAATTTTTGCTACAGGTATTAAACGACTTATATTATGAAATTTTGGAAGTATCTTGAAGGATGACATGAAAAGCCAGTAAAAGTAAAATGTTTAAAGTGTAGTGCAATGGGTGAAAATCGTCTATCTCCATGTATATCCCTATTCCTATACCCAACCAATAAAAAATTGCTATGTGAACATACTTTCAGTTATATATACACATGACAAATTGTGATTGGTTGAGTATAAGAATGTGGACATACATGGAAACAGATGATTTTGTGACTAGTGCAATGTGAAAAAGGTAGCAGCACACATATAGATTAGTGAAAATCGTCTGTCCCATACATGTTCCCATATATATTCCCACCACTCAAAATTTGCTATGTGAATATTTCCTTCAATTGTGATTTGTTGAATATAGAAATGGATACATACACGGGAAGGCACGATATTTTTGCCCATATGGACAAGACGCTTTATCTTAAGTGTGCCTATATATAATCTTGTCATGCGAAGAGCCTTCATCACAAATTACCGTAAAACTTGGCTTCTCTCACCTAAACTTTCCAAGTTCTCATCTTCCAATACTCGAGAAAAAAAAAATGATCAACTCCATTAGAGAAACCAAAAAACCCTAATTTATCTCTCTGAATTCAACCATCAAATATTCTTGAAAGCCAAGGGGTAGTGACCATGGATAAGGATGGTTGCTTCTTTTGCATAATGAAGGAGCCAGACCTATCCATTAGGAGAGAAGGAATTATAAACTACTTTAGAAACCCTAACCAGATTGATGATCAAGAACTTGTTCTTGTGCTAAGTGGACTGTGGAGCATTGCCATGAGTGAACCTAATAGTGATGAGTTTCCTTCTATTGGTATCTTTGAATTCTTGTCAAATCTGATAAAAAATTATATGGATGACAAAGATTCACTTCTTAGGAATCAAAACATCTACATCCCATATTATGCAGCTCATATAATTGGTTCCTATACAATAAACAACCCCAAATCAGCCATTAAAGTTGTAGAAGCGGGCACTATTCCGCCATTGCTAGACCTAATGAGAGGGAAGATGAGTTGGGTTGAGCAAAGGGTTGCTGTTAGGGCATTAGGACACTTGGCAAGCTACCACAGGACATTCGAGGCCGTGGCTGAATACGAGGACGAGGTTGTTCGATTAGCCATGCAGTTAGCCACTACTTGTGTTGAGGTTGTCTATAAAACTTTTGTGGGAGTAACAGAGAAAAACAAGAGGTTGAAGTATCACGGCGACTTGTTGACTAGAGGAATTGGGGACATGGAAGTAGAGAATAAGAAGGCGGAAGAGTGGACTAGTCAACTTCAGGTTTGGTGCCTGCATCTCTTAAACTGTTTTGCGGTCAAACAAAGGTCATTGGATCTCATTTGTAGGCCAGAGTTTTTGAAGGAACTATGTGGGATGTGGGGTGGATTGACCAATCAAACATCGCCAGCTGGAATTGGACTTCTTAGAATTTTGTGTTATAGTAATTTTGGAAGAAGAAGCATAGCAGAATCAAAGGTTGTACTAGAAAGTTTATGTAACCTCTCAAGATCTTCAGATGATTGGCAGTACATGGGAATTGATTGTCTAATGTTACTTCTCAAAGATCAAGATACAAGGTATAAAGTTATCAAGATTACCATTTCTTGTCTCATTGATTTGATTGAACTTAGAAACATTGGTGGTAGGTCAAATGTTGGTGAGAAAATCATAAAAACTCTCATGATAGATATTTTCAAATCAAGAAGCTATAAAATCAAGAATCAAGAGATTCATCAAGTCTTAGAGAAGAGAACAATGGAAAAAACCATATCGAATGAGAAAGCCGAAGAGCGAAGAACATTGGTGATTTTGATAAAACAACAAGCAAATCATAGGTTTTTGTTGGGAAAATTTGAAGAAGCAATGTTGAAATATAAAGAGGCTATTGAGTTATGCCCATTAAGGTATAGAAAAGAAAGAATGGTTTTATATAGTAATAGAGCTCAATGTTATTTATTGATGAAGAAACCTAATGAAGCCATTAGTGATACAACTAGAGCTCTTTGTCTTTCTAATCCTCCAAATTCTCATTTTAAAAGCTTTTGGAGAAGATCACAAGCATATGATATGAAGGGATTGGCTAAAGAAAGCTTGATGGATTGTATTATGTTCATCAATGGATGTTTCAAATATGAAGGGTCAAAGAATAAGGTTAAAATACCTTATTATGCTGTCCAGATGATTTGCAAGCAAATGGACTCAACATGGCTCTTTAAAAGTGCTCAATTGAAGATGTTAAAGAATTCTGAAGAAAAACCAAACCATCCACAAGGGTTTAATGACCTTAGCCACAAGGGTTTTATGTCAGGTAATTTTTAAGATTTAAGATATGTTATCAATTGAATTATTTTTTGAAATCATTGTGAGGTTACATTGATTTTTATGTACTTCAATCTATTTTATTTGGGGTTACTTTTGGCTAATATAGTTTCAGGTCTGCATACCATCAAAGAGTCTGGAGAGAGCGAGAGAACGGCTCATGTGTCTAAAAACATCCATACACAATTACTTGACAGCCGTACTCGTTATGCAAAAATGAATATTCAAACGTGACAATGAAATCTTAAGCCTATGTTCTTATACACTTGATACTTTTCGCACATATCCCATGTGAGACGGGGGATCACAAGAAGGCTAAAAAGATCCATTCGAGGAGGTAAAGGGAGCTGTATCTACTCCTTAGTCTAAGCAGAATCATTGTACTAATCTTCAAGAGAAGTGATGAACCTAAAATGATTGAAGAATTTGTTTCTATGTTCCAATTGTTTAAACTGCCTGTTCTTGTGTGACAAATTAAAAAGAAGAAATTCATTTTACTTTCTTGAACTTAATTATTTTAAAGTTTACTTTTAAATGTTTTTTTCTTCAATGGAAACATGGGGTTTCCAGGTTTGTGATTAAAGTGGGAAGGACCACAACTCCACATAAACTATAGAATGAACATAAAGTGCTTCTTTCATTACATTTTCTTTCTTACATAATCTACAACAAAAGATTCTTTAATTACACATGTCATACATGTTCTTGGACCGTCGAAAATATGTGGATTGTAAACATAGGACAACTGAAGGCTTCAGAATGGAACTTACAAAGCCATGAGCAAAATACATAATGTTGAAATATGAAATCCCACATCGAGTGCCTAAGGAAAATCCAAATAACTTATAAGCTATGGGCTAACAACTCTCTTAGCCAATTGATTTTTAGAGGATATGGAGACCCATGAGCTAAATTTTTACATGATATCAGAGTGGACCCTTAGGCTCCGTACAATTAATTTTTCTTTTGGTTCAAGATTAGTTTATTATCATTCTACAATATTATCAAAGTACACTAACGGAAGCAATACACATGGGCTACTCCTTTTGGACATTAAGCGTACTTTCTTTCTCGATGCATTTGTAACTTGAGGAATCCCTAAACCTACATAATAGTTCTTCGGTTATTTCTTTATTTATTTATTTTTTAAACTAGGAGAATTGAATTTGTTTTTTTTTTTTTTTGGCAAAAGAATTTAGTGGTAATGACTCATTCTATTAGAAATTAAATACGCACTGAATATAAACCTGTAATGATGAATGTATGTGTTAAGGCTGTTATGAACAATGAACACCAACTTGTTGAGATCACAACCTGTCACCAAATAGATTGTGATTATAGTGGTTCTGGACATAGTACTCGCAAACCTATTAAACATAGTTTTGTGCTAGTTTTGTCTTTTCTTAGAGGGTAAGAATTTAATTCCTATTAAGTGTGAGGTCGGCTCCTTCTAACTTGTTGACATACATGCAGCGCTAATTGAACTCAGCTAAGACATATAGCGTGATTTAAATTCTCCAATAGCCTTAAAGACGAGGAGGTGGGAGCCTCAAAGTTGGAGTTCAATCCTTTAAATTATTATTATAGTGTTAATTGATGTACAAAAGCCAAGTTCAAATGTATGAGTTGAAAATTGTATTGTGACTAGATCTTTTAAAAAAAAAAAAAAATTGACAATATATTATAAGACAACAATATCTGCACAAACGGCGAATCAGATACAATCGAAACAATTCCCGGACCAATCAAGGATTTGTCAAAGAGAAAACAATGATGCTCTCTCTATTCCTTAATATAGGACGTTTAGAACACTTTTAAAAAAAGTAAGGAACTCAAACAAATAATAATCTTTTCACTACAATTTCAATAATACCCTTCCTTCCTCCCTCTCTTTTACTTTTTTCAATAAAAGATATGTTGAGGGTATAGTTAGAATAAATTGTTGACACCTAATAAAATACATGTAATTATATCTCTTAAACGACAATTAAATAGGAATTGAAAAAAAACCTATTAAAAAAACAAATGGAAGGGAAGGGGGGGAAATGTGCACGAGCAGCGCATGGGTAGCTTATTCCATTTTTGGTTCCAGATTGGCGTCTCGTAGCCATAGCAAGGCCCCCACAATTTGTGAATTTTAAAAGTGAAATATTTGTTGTAAATATGATAAACTCAATGAAGTAATCTTTTCTTACTAGGGAAAAGCATCTTCAGAACCGATTCGATATCTGTGAGCGATAATTATTGTATAGTTGTAAGTATTTTCTTACAAAATCGACCAAAATATCTTATAACTATACCAACAGAATTAATCACATCAAAATAAGGGAACACTTATATTAAAATAAGATCACAAAAAATAACTAGCAAATAGCATCTATGTCCCTTATGTTATTGAGATGTTGCCTTTACCTCACAAATATATTATTTTACTTCGTCATTTAGCAACTCTTTGGCCATTATAATTATTGGAGAGAGGCCAAAACAAAATGAGTGCATAAGCAAAGCAAGGCATTTCTTTTTTCTGCACAACATTTTTTTGTCACATCTTGCAGTAGCAATCAATTACACTGTTTGTAGTGACTCACTTTTGCCTTTATAAATTGAGAAATATTGATCACTCCTTTTTTATCTAATTCCTTCCCTTTCTCAACTCCCTCTCTTATCCCCATTTGAAGACCTCATCATTTTCATTAACCCCCCAAAAATGAGTTGGTGGTGGGCTGGTGCTGTTTCTGCTGCAAGGGTAAGTTTACTCTGAATTTTTTTCTTCGTCCAAAATTAAATGTCTAATTTTTTTTTTTTTGAACTGAAAAATGAACATTCAGTTCGGGAAGACTACAATATCTTCTTTGATAACCATAGGGCTTAATTTGCAATTCATTTTGCAGAAAATATCTGATGAAAATTATGAAGCACCAAAGAAGTTCCAAAGTGTGGCCCTTATTATAGGTGTCACGGGCATAGTTGGGAACAGCTTAGCCGAAATTCTCCCTCTCTCCGACACCCCAGGCGGCCCGTGGAAGGTTTACGGGGTGGCACGCCGCCCCCGCCCAGCCTGGAACTCGGACCATCCAGTGGAGTACATTCAGTGTGATGTCTACAGTTCTGAGGAAACTCAATCTAAGCTCTCTCCCCTTACAGATGTCACACACATATTTTGGACAACCTGGGCTAATCGTCCCACTGAAGCCCAATGTATTGAGGTTAATGGATCCATGTTTCAAAATGTTATAGATGCATTGTTACCAAATGCTCCAAATTTGAGTCACATTTGTATCCAAACAGGTAACAGAGGATGTATTCGCATTAACGATCACATTTAATCTTTTATTTTTATTTTAATTAATGCAGCTGATTTCAATTACTTTTATTAAACAGGTCACAAACATTACATAGGACCATTTGAATCATTTGGCAAAATCAAACCACATGATACACCTTTTATTGAGGATGTTCCAAGGCTTGATGTTCCAAATTTCTATCATACCCTTGAAGACATTGCTTTTGATGCTTGTAACAAAAAAGAAGGATTAACATGGTCTGTTCATAGGCCTGCTGTGATTTTCGGGTTTTCGCCTAATAGTATGATGAATTTGATTGGTACCCTTTGTGTTTATGCAACAATTTGCAAACATGAAAATGTCCCATTAACATATCCAGGGACTAAAGCAGCCTGGAATTGTTATTCAGTTGCATCAGATGCTGATTTGATAGCTGAGCATCAAATATGGGCTGCTGTTGACCCTTATGCTAAAAATGAAGCTTTTAATTGTAGCAATGGAGATATTTTCAAGTGGAAACATTTATGGAAAGTTCTATCTGAACAATTTGAGGTTGAATTCGTCGAATTCGATGAAAATCAAGAATATGTTAGCTTGTCTGAAAGGATGAAAGGTAAAGGGCAAGTTTGGGATGAAATTGTTAAGAAGAATCAACTTTTGCCTACAAAATTGGAGGAAGTTGCAACATTTTGGTTTGCTGATGTGATTCTTGGATTTGAGTGTTTGTTGGATAGTATGAATAAGAGTAAAGAACATGGGTTTTTGGGCTTCAGGAACACTGAAAAATCACTCATTTCTGTTGTGGACAAAATGAAAGCCCACAAAATTGTGCCTTGATTGTAATTTTGATCTTTATTTGAGGGTCATTTCTGCTAGTTTATGCAATAAGGGTTTATTCAGAGGATTTCTTCTCTATTCCCATTGTTAGGTCAATCTTGTAATGCTATGATAAGAAATTGGGTAAAAAGTCTCAGCATCTGCTAAATTATCTAGAATTTCGTTTTGTGACCTCAAATTAAAAAAATCTTAAGTTTGTGATCTTGAATTATTCTGATGTATTAATTTTAACCTTTCCGTTAAATATGATTGTTAATAACTAAGAGTACAAGGGTATTTTTGTCAAATCAAGCATAAATAATTTTAAAACATGGGTTCATCCATCTGTGGACAAAATTCAAAAAAATCGCCACGTCATCATTTATACTTGAACTTAGTAACCCAAAATATTTTCCATCTTACGTTCCTCGAAATTTAAAAATAAAAAAATAATTTGTTTCTTTAATATTTTCTATTGTTTGACAAGTATACCCCAAACGTGGTCATGTGAGCCTCACATGCTTTCTTTCCGTTAGGAGTTAACCACCAAACTTAGCACAATGGTTGATTTTAATACATCAAGATGACTGAATGTCACAAAGTTGACGTTTTTTAGTTTGAGGTAAAAAATTAGAATGCGAGATAATTTAGTAGATGCTGGATTTTTTAGCCTAAAAAAATTGATATGAGGTTATTGCGATTTCATCCGTATCACTTGCTAAATGTGCCAAATTTGCCTCTTCTTGAACTCTTCAATCGCATAAGAGAGAATGGTAGGAATTAACTTTTTGGTAGTGCACTGCTGAAAAGAGGCACTTAACCTATGAAGATACTTGAAAGAATAACATTAAAGGATAATATATTATTTATAAAAACATAGTAAATCCAACAACTTTGCGTTGAGAGTAAATTGTAAAGACAGATAAAAAATTAATACTTTTAAAAAGGCGAAACTTAATATCTTTAAAAAGAGGAAAATTAATTTTTTTTTTTTTTGTATCCATAATTTTGTGTACGGAATGGAATTGAATTTGCATTTTGATATAATGGATGAAAGGGGATCGGTGGGTAGGAAGTAGAAGATTGACCAATAACAATTAACAGTTACGTTTTCTTTTTTCTTTTTTTTTTTTCTTTTTTCTGAAATTTCATTTTAAGAAGGAAACTCAGTAAATACTGAGCAGAGAAACTTTGAATATATTTTTCAGGAAAAAAAAAAGAGAAAAAAAAAGGAGAAAGTTTGAATATGATCCTAACCAAATGAAATGGAGGAGTGAGTTCCCATGAAATAACCAAGAGCATCCATATTGGTAGAACATTATCAAATGAGGTGCTACCCACATTTTTTGGGTCACTCAATCCTATAACCGTCCTTATGTGATTGATTACACAGTTCTTCACATAAATTGAGCGGAACCCACATATATAAATAAACTCCACTCAATTCATATGGAGAGGTTGTTAATTCAGTCCCACAATAACAATTTTAAGATTGAATTTTTCTCATTTTTTGATGGGTCACGAATCTCGCATCAAATTTGGAGTGTAGAAGGTTGTGAAGTATTCAAAAGTTCCATTACTAACTTTGAATTTTTTAGTATAATAATTATATTATTACTCATAAAACGATATGAATAGTCTAAATTTATCAGTTTACTCTAGGAGGATGATGTTGCTATATGTAGAACAATATCAGTGGTGTAATATAAAGTAAGTATACAAAAAAAAAATATAAAGTATACTAAATAATGTATTAAAAGATTCAAAATATTCATTGTTAACACCTCCTCTGACACCAACTTCTTTTAACATTATATTATAATAATAATATTAATAACAATCATAAAGAGGCCACCTCACATTTTACATCACTAGCATCGTGTTGTAGTGGGACGACGAACTTCAATAAAACTGCTTGAAAAGAGTTACTGATTCAATTAAGTACCATTTTTCAAGCGAAAAATTCAATCTTATAACCGTCCTTATAGGATTGCCCTCATAGTTCTCTAACGTGAATTGGATAGTGTTTACTTGCAGACGTGAAGTCTCCTCAATTAATGTGAGAGAATTGTGAGACCAGTCTCACACAGACAATACTAGAATTGAGTGACGCATTCCAAGCACCCCTAATATGGAGACTCTAACTAGCCACCTAATTACAGAGTCTATTAATAAACTCAATAGTCAGTACTAGAAGAAAAATAACAAAAGATAAAGCCTTACTATCCTAAAGAATATGGCCAAAAACTGAGTAATGTTTCTCTATATCCTTGAGAGGATCCACAAGAAAATTGCGATCACTTTCCACTTCGAAGGTAGAAAACCCGAGGGATTTCACTCATTTAATTCCGTTCGAGATAGAAACCAATCTCGATATGCTTTGTTTAAGGTGGTTGCAATTGCAACAAATTAATCTAGTAGTAGTAAGACAATTCTCAAAAATAAATAAATAAATAAATGATATACTCCCTTCATTACATAATATAATTCATTTATAACATGTTAGCGAAAATTAATAAAGTAAAAAATAAAGTATTTTTTTAATCAAAATACCAATATTACTCTCTTAAATAGGACTTGTATAACACTAATTTTATTTAAGAATGTAATATTGATATTTTTACTAACAAAATATCTTATTTTTTGTTTTATTAATTTCCGCTTAATGTTTTAAATAACTTATATTATGAAATTGAGTAGTACTACATTTTTGTTTCATAATATACTACATTATTCTCGTATTCGAAAATCCAGCCCAATTTAACCTTTATTATCTGTGTACTTTATTGTGTGCGATTATTATGGAATCAATTTTTTGCACTGTTGCTATGATAGAACACCAATACACCATAGACAAAAAAGACAAAAAATTCGCCTTGGAATATTTTTATTCTATAGAAAGCATGCGATCCACGAGCAATATAAATACAGTTTTCTGGTTTTATCCAAATTGTACCAAACCCAAAAAGAAGCCTTTGGACTTCGTATCAATTTCGGAATATCAAACAAGCATGCGAACCACGCTAAGAGTTTATTCATAATAAAAATAAATAAACACGCTAAGAGTTTCTCAATCACTAGCACAGGGGAAGATGCGGCGGATCAGTTTATTGGTTCTAAACTCTATATTTACATATAGGGTCGGTTGATCTTGTGAGTAGAGATGTGCGACCAGAAGGTCCATGACCAATAGACCGGTCCACCCTCTATTTTTCTTTAATCCGTATGAGGAATATTGGACTGGACACACAAGGACAAACTTTATTGTTGCATTCTTTCTTGTATTATCTAGATCTAGTTAAGCTACTAATACATAGTTCTCTCAATACGATCAAGCGGTTGAAAATAGATATTCTTTTGGTTGAAAAAGTTATTATTGTGTCTTTTAAAACTTAAATTAATAATTAATTATACATATTGAAAAAAAAACATACATCACCATCCAGGGATGAAGCCAGAAATTTGGTGTTGGGGGCGAAAACTACAACAGTATACCAAACTACATATAAAAATTGTAAAAAAATATTGGGGCGAATTTAATAAAATATTTCGAAGTACATATAAAATTTATTATACCTAACTAAATTGTAAATTGTTGTCCTACTAGAGAATATGAGGATTTCTTCACATGGACATAAAAGACAAAACTTTATTATTGCATTCTTTCTTGTAACAATCCTACTAGAAAAAGGTATATGCATTTCTATTCAAACTCTTACCCCACATAAAATGCCAAGAAATGATTTAAATAAAAGTAAATACTCCCTAATAGTATGCTTTATAAATAGAACACCAATGATCCCATTTCTCCTATCCTTGGTCTTGAACCAACCAAAATTTTCTATTGCATTCTCTTACCAAAACTATTTCACTATCTTCTTTCTCTTGAATTTGTTACATTTTCATAGTATCTTACAACGTTTGACATAATGAGTTGGTGGTGGTCGAGGTCCATAGGTGCTGGAAAGGCAAGTATTATATAATTATAATATTTCTACTACATTTCCTATGTTCCCTTTCTGCTAATTAATGTTTTTTCCCTTCAAATTTTCAGAATTTACCAGGGCAGAACAAAGAAAATGGAGTTTCCAAGAGCTACAACAGTGTGGCTCTAGTTGTAGGTGTCACAGGTATTTCTTTTTTCTTTTTGATTGATTCAAACTACGGACGTATGACATAATTGATATTTGTAACAAACTGAGTTACCATCTTATCACGTGTTATAGGTATTGCCGGTAGCAGTTTGGCTGAAGTGCTTAAGCTACCCGATACACCGGGTGGGCCCTGGAAGGTCTATGGCGTGGCGCGTCGCCCTTGCCCTGCTTGGCTAGCCAAAAAACAAATTGACTACATCCAATGCGATGTCTCGGATAACGAACAAACGACTGCTAAGCTATCACCTCTTACGGACATCACTCACATATTCTACGTGTCCTGGATTGGCTCAGAGGATTGCCAGATAAATGCAACAATGTTTAAGAACATCCTTAATTTAGTTATACCTAATGCTCCAAATCTCAAACATGTTTGTCTCCAAACAGGCATCAAACATTACTTTGGAATATTCGAAGAAGGTAGTAAAGTTGTACCACATGATTCCCCATTCACAGAAGATTTACCTAGGCTAAATGTCCAAAATTTCTACCATGATCTCGAAGATATTCTCTACGAAGAAACTGGTAAAAACAATTTAACATGGTCTGTCCATAGACCAGCATTAGTATTCGGGTTCTCACCTTGTAGCATGATGAACATTGTTAGTACATTATGTGTTTACGCAACAATTTGCAAGTACGAGAATAAACCATTAGTATATCCCGGTAGTAAAAATTCCTGGAATTGTTATGCTGATGCTGTGGATGCGGATTTAGTAGCCGAGCATGAAATATGGGCAGCCGTGGATCCAAAGGCAAAAAATCAGGTATTCAATTGTAACAATGGCGACGTTTTCAAATGGAAACATATTTGGAAATCATTAGCAGAGGAATTTGGAGTGAAAATGGTGGGATACATTGAAGGAAAAGAGCAAGTGAGTTTAGCAGAAATGATGAAAGATAAAGAATTAGTGTGGGATGAGATTGTGAAAAAGAATAATTTAGTACCTACTAAACTCAAGGATATTGCTGCATTTTGGTTTGCTGATATTGCATTTGCTTCTGAGAATTTGCTTAGTAGTATGAACAAAAATAAGGAACATGAGTTCTTGGGGTTTAGGAATTCGATGAAATCGTTTGTTTCTTGCATTCATAAGATGAGAGATCATATGTTTATTCCCTAGATTATGTTTAATTAATGTTTGGTTTGATTAATAATTTTCTGTTTGAGTCGGGTTTTGTTTACTGGAATAAATCATGTAAGGAAGGGATGTAATGAATTTTTTCTCAAGTCTATATGAAAGTTATGTCAAGTGTGCCGTAAAGTGTCACTTTGTGTCTCATTCTTTCTATAACAACATTAATTTTTACGAGTAGTCTCTATAATACCACTCATTTATTTTATTAATCTCATTTAAAATTTATATCTTTCCCTCTCCTTCCTCTCACACAACATCCAAACACCTCTTAAATATGTGTTGGAAAGTAATAACTTAAATTAAATAAGAGTATTCAATGTGGAGTTGGGAAAATGGTAAAATTGAAAAAATCATCATTAATACATACTTTATTTAGAAAGTAGACAGTTAATTTGGGACAAACAAAAAAGAAAATGTGAACAGTTAATTTGGGACAGAGGAAGTACTACATTAGTTCCATAATATAAGTCGTTTTGCACATGTAGCGAAAATTAAGGAAATCAAAAGGCAATATATTTTGTTAGTCAAAATATCAACATTACTTTTTTAAACAAAATTAGTGATATACAACTTCTATTTAAGAGAGTAATATTGATATTTTATAATACACTGGCAAAAATGAAGAGCCAGTAGCCATAAGAGGAGCCACATGCTTAAGATTTACATATTGGAGGACTGCAAGATACAAAGTATAGCTCGAATAAATTAGAGAAAATACAAGGTAGAGGGGAAACTATTCAATACAAGATAGACCTAGCAAGTGGCATAAACCTATATCTTCAAGATTATATACTATTGCACACCCAATCACCATTACTGAAACTAAGTTTCAACACTTGATGGTAGACTTGGCGGGTGACCTATGGCGTTTAAGCGAAACCTGACAAATAGATTTAAGGTATAAGAAGTAAGAACAAAAGTGAATAAGAGAGAAAGAACCGCATCTACCTCCAATAGATTAGCCACCACATTCTGTTCTTGAACCTGATCGTCCCCATCCAAAAAGAGGAAGGCGTGTTACTTAGATCGCATGGAATGCCAGTAAAACTGCAGAGAGAAAGATCCACAACCGTATGAGCATGAAAACAATTATTTATTCGTAAGAAATGATCATACTAAAGCAATGTTCCTTATCGACACATGCACCATCGACTTCTTCAATGAAATAATTTTAACATTTATATTTAAACAAGCTCACCTATCACACAGAGGAGGAGAATAGCTGAAAGACACAGAGGAGAATAATTTAACATTAGTTATCAACCAGTTCAAGAAATAAACAAGCTCACCTATCACACAGAGGAGGAGAATAGCTGAAAGGAAGATTTTTACAGGTCGATTATATTGCATATAATACTGAGATCTCTGAAGTTGTCTCTGAATGACTCCATACCAACCATAGAGTTGCTTGTCATAACATTCATCACAGCCCTCAAGGCAACTCTTACTCCTTTCATAGCACGAGTTAATACCCTAATGAAAGTAAAAGAGCATAACTTTGAGTAACAGAAATATATGCAGAAACTTTATTAAATGCCGTGGCATTGTTACATAAGTAATTTAGATAAGGTACCCACTCTAGTCAAAGGCTGAGATTGAGGTAATGTCATATCAACTTCCGATTCTCGGTCTGTAAGCTTCAATTTCCTGTAAGCATTCTTTGACCATTTCAACTTAGTTGCAGATTCCATTGTACTTAAAAATCCAGAAAAACTGGGTATCTTTCTTAGTGGTGAATCGACTTGAATTTTAGAACTTTGAGGAAAAGCATCATCAGCGACTGCAACATTCCATGAAGCAATATCAGCACTAGCACTAGCTGTTCTACGGTGTCCAGGCAACTTCTCCTCCTTAGCATCACACTCTGCAGACTCAGGAGAATTCCTTGAACATGCAGGCTCCGATTGTTTATCAGCCTCCTGTGGGTTTGCTAAATGGTGATCCCTTCCATGAAGTTTCCAAGAGACACTGACATTGTCCCTAGAAGAGGATGTTGATGGAGCAGCAAGAAACGTAGCCAGCTCATCACGCTCTCCCTCGTCCAATCGTACCCACGGTAATGGTGGCTTTCCTTGCGCAACAGTTGATGCATTTAAGGATGTCTCAACCTCTGAAATCAAACTCCCTATAGCAATGATGAATTCGCGATGCCTGTCCTTCGCATCATCAGCTGCATTGTTGACATAGCTCGAATTAACCGCTCGTTCAAATTCCTCCAACTGCATTGCATTTCACATCCCAACTTCAATTAGACACTCTTTTCACATTTTCATTAACAAGTAACAACAAATTCAGAAGTTACAAGAACCTAACACAAGACGAAACTACTGCTCTCAACTCTAAATAAATTCCAAAGGCCATATCTTTCACATTCCTCCAACTGCATTGCATTTCACATCCCAACTCCAGTTAAAGTACTTTCTATCCAATTACAAGAGACTAGTGCAATTCAAAAATACTCCTCTTAACTCTAAATGAATCCCAAAGGTCCTATCTTTCAGAATAAGGTAATAAATATTGCGCGATAAATTATTTTCTCTTCAATTTGCTTTTACAGTTTTCGCTATAAAATTAAATCTTACAGCATACAAACACTAACAAATCATAAAACTCCGGTCGGAGCACAGAATAGGGCAAGTGCTTTTACCTGCCATTTAGCTGTGCCAAGGGCCGTATGAAGGTCCCTAAGAAGCTCATCCAAATTCCAAAGGCCCAAATTATCCTTCTTTGAATGAACCCACCTCCGAAAAGTCGATTCCATCCTACACCAAACATTCATACAGAATCCAAAAACATTTTTAAAAAAAAATGCAAAATATCAACAACCCATCAAAAAAGAAAGGAAACAAATTTAAATCATAATCAAATAAGAACATTTATCATACCTATCGGCAGATTCCTGGACCTCCTCAGCAGCAGAAAAGAATGGATCTTTTTCCCACCTATCAAATTGTGAAGCCATATCTATACCCTGAAGCTACAAAATTCGAATTTAAAGGAGAGAAAAGTCCTAGAATAATTTCACAAGGGAAAACTGAAAAATCCAAGATCTAGAGATAATCTAGCTATGAATAAATTGAAATGGAAAGAAAAAAATCTAAATACACAACGAAACCAATATGCAATAATAATTTATGCATTGGCTTGGTCTCGATGTTGGATCTTAGAATGTTCTATTATTTCCTGGATTTATGATTTAATTATAATTTCTTGGAAATTTTTTAGGGAAAAGATAAAAAAAAATGAAGATTATGGAAGTTGTCGCGGCGTTATGAGTAGTACTGTCACACGGGTATGCCCGCCCGCCCGCCCCTCCCCACCTTGTCATGGGCATGTTTTAAATGGAGATGGGTGGACATGCCCGTTTTTTTAACGGGCCACAAAAAGGGATGTCCATACTTGCCCGCCGAATGCCCGTGGGTAGATGGGCATGCCCGCGAGCCTTTTATTAATTTTTTTATAAAAAATAGATCAAATACGAAAAAATCAACCAAATGCAGTTCTTTCTCATTCACATATAATTTACAACCCTGTAGAAGGGAAATAAAAATCCAAAATAGTTCAACAACAATCAAATCAACTCCTACAATATCCAAAATAGTTTTTTAAAAAATAATCAAATCAAAGTCTACAATTTCAAAAATAATTCAAGATCAACTGTCCAAAATTAACAAACATTCTGAAGTAAAAGGAACAAAAATGCCCCCATTTTTTGGACTTCCGTTATGATGTAACGGAGAATATGAATGGAAGATCAAAAACTAAAATTCGAAATAGTTTAGGGGTAAAACTTGACCCTTTTTGGTTGATGGTCAAAAACCAAAAAACAGAATAGTTTAGGGGGCGTCAGCGCTTTTTACCCAAAAATAAATGTTGTTTGTTTAATATCCTCCATCTATTAATCTATATATTGAACACTAGAAGTATTATTTGAATCCACTTTCGATAATGTTGTTTCTTCCTCCTCATCTTCACATATAAAGCACACACTTTAAAAAGTTAAATTATTATAACTGGTAATGATAAATGATAAGTTAGAACATAATTTAGTTACTTTCAGAGATGAAACCGTGAATCAAATTGCGTACACATATTTGAGCTTGTACATTTATAAGAAGAATATAACTCCTATATTTGGTAAGAACGCGTGCAAGAAGATAGTGGATATATAGGACTATTGTTCAGTTTGGACCTTATTAATCCCTAATCCAAAAGTAATATAAAAAAACAAAATAATGCGGGCATGCCCGATTGCAACCCGCCCATACTCGTATAGCCCGTTACTCGCATGTGTATGCCCGTTGATACCCGCATTTAAATGGGCATGGAATTTATAACCCCATATCCGCCCATTAATCTCATGGGGCGAGCATGCCCGCGGGCATATGCCCATTTTGACAGCTCTAGTTATGAGGATGGGCAGGGACACCTTTTTCCAGGTCGGAGGCAGTTGTAAGAGTGTAGCTGAAGACTACAATGTCGTTTACCATTGATTTGCAGGTAGGCTCAACCTCAATGTATGTGAGAGGGGCGTGGGGTGAGTCCCACAAGGATCGAGTCATGCCAGACCTTCCTCATTTAGGTGTGCGGTTGACAGATATATGCAATACTTTATTAAAAATTAAATAAAAATAAAAAGAACAGATGTGTGCAAGTGATCGTTTCGTGCAGAAACTACAAAAATTAGATGTTAGCATAGAAATGCAATACATGTTCACAAATATGTAACACATATTACGCAATATTTAGTATATATATATTCTTTTTGTTATGCACTATAATTATTAAGTATGCATGTAAATGATGGTGATCAACACACATCTCTTTTATTTAGTGGTGAAAAAAAATACAAAAGTGTGTGATGATGCAATTTCTTGTTTGATAGGTTCAATCTCAAGTCTCAACCAAAATGTGTCCAAAGGCCTAAGAATGTTGAGTGAGAATTTGCAAATGTGTGTGATAATGCAAAGAGGAAGTTCCAAAATTGGAAAAAAAAAATAAGGAAAAGAGAAGGGGGCCAAAAGTTGTTTAGCAAATATTAGGTTGGAATTTTATTAATAACGTACCAATGAAAATATGTATACCACTATTTAAAATTAGTCTGATCGTGAATGTAAATAAATATTCACGACCGTTGAAACAAAAAACAGTGATTAAAAATATGATAGCACTATTGAAGGAGCTTTAGTTCTCTTAAATAAGGTCTATATATTTTGAGCTCGAGCAAACTACACATGAGAGTTCTGCTATCTAACTATAGGAGCAGAGCGGCTTGATGGGAAATTCAATTGTAAGAGGGGACCGAATTAGTTGTGAAGCCGAACCATTTGAACAAATTAAATTAGTTGTCAATCAGACAATAAACACGTATATCTATTGGGTTAGAAAGGAAAAAAAATATAAAAGTGGAAAAGGGTTAGAAAGGAAAAACCCGGTCTGCCACTACAGTTAAACCCCGTTGTCTACCTCGCGCCGTCACACTAAGGTCTCTGCACTATCTCAATAGAAAGAATCCATGGAAAACGAAAAGCTACTCTGCGAGGCAGCTAGAAATGGCGACATTGATAAGCTCAAATCACTTATAGACTCCGGAGCTGACTTCACATACTTCGACAATGAAGGCCTTACTCCACTGATGCACGCCTCCAAGCACGGCCACGCTGAGGTGGTCCGGTCTCTCCTTGATTCCGGCTCCCCCTGGAACGCTCTTTCTCCTTCCAATGTCTCTGCTGGGGACTTCGCCATGGATGCTGGTCACCAGGCCGCCTTTGACATCCTCCTCAATGCCGGTCAGTTTTGCAAAAAATCTTACATTGTCTTCACCTATTTGATTCAATTATATTCATAGCGTAATTTTATTTTATTTATTATTCATTATTATTACTCCCGTCGTAAATTGAATTTCCAATTTCTTACTCATGAAAATTAGACATTCAGTCGTCCTAAATTGAACCTCCACAGTTGACTACAATAAGAATTAAGAAAATTTGTTTCACATTTAGTTTGGAAGATCAATGTGTTAGTGGAGTTCAGAGAGAAAATATCACTACTTTAAGGAAGTGGACATTCATTCAGCCGCCCCAAAGTGAATGTACACATTTGACATCCTCCTCAATGCCGGTCAGTTAATAGAGTCTCACATTGCCATCCCCCTATTTGATCCCTTTATATTCATAGCATATTTTATTTTATTTGTTTATTATTACTTCGCGCCCCAAATTGAACGTTAATCTTCTTATTCGTTCGGCATAGAAAAGTAGTTTGACAAGTCAGCCGTCTCAAATTGAATATCCATATTTGATTATTCAGAAGGCTAGTTTGACCATTTAACTGTCGGAAATTGAATATCTACATTTGACTACCATAAAATCAAGAAAATTAGGAAGATTAGTTTGACCATGAGTAAGTTACTATAGTATCATCATATTGGGAGACCCATATGTTACTGGAACTTAGATAGAAAATGTAACTACTTTAAGTAAGCAGATATTCATTTTGGGACAAACTAAAATAGAAAGTAGAGATTAATTTGGGACGGAGGGAGTAATTTTTTTCTGTTTCTTTTGGTTACATTGTTTTGGTATTTGCGTAGTTTTCAAATTTTCACTAAAATGCTTAGTCTGTTAATTATGTATCCTTAAGTATTGGTGGGGAGGAAGTTACTATAGTATCCTCAAATATTGATAGAAAGAAATATAACCACTTTAAGAAGGTGAATATTCATTTTAGGACAAACTAAAATAGAAAGAGGATATTCAATTTGGGACAATGGATAATTTTTTTCATTGTTTTGGACTTTGGTGGTTGGCTAGTTTTCAATTTTCACTAAAATGCTTAATCTGTAAAGATTTGAGGGTTAATTTTGTGTCTTTGATAGGAATACAAGCTGAGCTGATTTTGGGAACAGTTGCGAGGAAAGAAAATGGAAATGGTGGATTCAATGGGGAATACTTAGAAGATAGAGTTAGTTTTAGTGAGGATAAGTTGATGGACTCCGACAGTAAAGCCGTAATGATGGAATGGGAGAATCCGTTGATGGAGGCTCACGCAAAAGCTGTTTGCTCTACCGGTGGCCATATTTTGAACGTTGGATTTGGGATGGGTCTTGTGGATACCGCAATTCAACAATATAAACCTACTAGTCATACCATCATTGAAGCTCATCCAGAGGTGTATAATCGAATGCTTAGCTTGGGTTGGGGTGAGAAGGAGAATGTGAAGATCGTTTTTGGTCGTTGGCAAGATGTCCTTGATCAGCTTGAGTCTTATGATGGTAAGATGGACGTCTAGTTATTCTCTGATAGTGGTCTGATATGAATCCTGATACTACTATTTAGAATAACTAGTAAAGACATTAAACAGTAGTTTTATCCTGAAATTGATCAATAGTTACCGTAATCATTACAGCACTTGCAGAATGGAAAGCTGAGATTCAATTTCCCCCCCTTTTTCTGCCTGTTTGTCAGCTGTATGAGGTTTGCTTTTGTTATGTGAAATGGTGTCAAAATAAATTGTAAAGTACTTTTTTCTAAATGATTATGATGCCCTTAAGTAACATATAAGATAGAAAAGCTAAGGAAAGGAAAGAACCGTTATGTGCAAGCTTTCCCGCCAACAGTTAGTTCCTAGTTCTGAGAGGATTTCTCCAGCGAGCTCTTCAAAATAATGCTTTGATGTTAGAAAAGTTGTTGCCTAATCTTCTGTCAGTTTTCCTTAAGCAAGGACCCTGTTTAAGCAGGGAAATAGGCTTAGAGTCGTGCCTCTGTCAGAATTCTTGCATTTGCTTTCTCTTGTACCTCTGTTTTATGTATGTACTTAAATGGAATTTCTGGTACACTTTTGATGATGGATGATAATGCAAGGATGAAGTATCCCTTGAATAATTCTTCTCAACTCACATGTCAGTATAAATTAAACATTGAAAAAGTACTTGTAGAAAAATCTTATTGTCCAGTAGCATAAATGAGGTTATGGGTTATCGTTTCTTGCATCGTATTACTGTTAACCAGTTTCTTTAATTACTAGCACTTTGATTGTTGTTATGGTTTTGGTTTTTGAGATCACAAATTACAAACAAATTTTTCCAGTAGATTTGGGACCTATTGCTAGAATTTCTAAAAAGATCTTTTGGAGTCTTATGTCTGCGACAGAGGTCCTATTTGATTGAAATGATCCCTCTTATATCTTTTCTCATGTAATAAAATATTGTGGTCGACTACAAATTTCTCAGAAATATGCATGTTTTGCTTCGGAGTAGCCTAGAATTTCAGTGTACCTTGGATAGCTACTGATAGTGCAAGGTCTTTTTAACTTTTAACAGAACTAGGAAGTACTCTTTGGAGGTTGATTAGTATTTATTGAATGTTGATGAATTGAATAGTTATCTGCTTTTGTACAAGTATTATCTTTTGCACCTCTTTTAGTCTTGTTATTTAGAAGTTGACAGTAGCTGTTAAATTTGTATCCCAGATTTATGGTTCTAGTTTCTTGTCTCCCCTGATTATGAATTCCGTACACGATTGACAGAATCTCTCTTTTAACCTTTTAACTACCTAGTGCATGACCACCCTCTTATCAAGATAATTACAAATGGGAATAGGAAACATGCAGCTTCGACTGTGTTACTGGACGAGAAGTTCTCTCTATCATAATGACCTCTCAATCACATGCAAACTTATTCTTGCACCAACTTCATTATTGCTCGCTAATACTAAATCTCTGTTTCACTATATACTTTTGCGGTTTTCTTCTGAAGTGTTCCTTGATCTGCTGTGCCAGTTTGAAAATATTCATATTCATTGTCTACGGTGCCAATACTAACCAGTTTATTTGTTGAATTTGTTCAGGGATATTCTTCGACACTTATGGGGAGTATTATGAAGATCTGAGAGAATTCCATCAGCACCTTCCGAAATTATTGAAGCCTGGGGGTATTTATTCATTTTTTAACGGACTTTGTGGGGGCAACGCCTTCTTTCATGTAGTGTACTGCCAGTTAGTTTCTCTAGAACTTGAGAGTCTAGGTTATTCCACACAGTTGATACCCTTACCTGTGAAGGAGTGTTTACCTGAGAAAATTTGGGAGGGTGTCAAACAAAAATACTGGCAGTTGGATACATATTATCTCCCAGTTTGTCAATCCTTGGAAGAGTGTGAATGACTATTATTGCTTTTGTAAGATCTTCAAAAAATTTATATCTGATTATATCTTCGACCTGCTTTCGTGAGAAGTCTGAGTTCGAATGTTGAAATGTATGAACTGAGCTTCTGTTGTTGGATGAAATAAATATTGAAATACTTGCTCACTAGAAGTAAATATTGACGTATCTTGGTTTGTATTCTTCGCTCTGTTTAGCACAAGTCCAGTTTTACAGTTCTCCTATTCATCTTTTTTGTATCTGGGGTGGAAATCTTATTCCATTATTAAACTTTAATTTATACTTTGTCAATATTATTTAGTTTATTTGTTATTTTGGAATGAGGTAACCAGGTATCAGATCTAAACTTGTTTCTCCTTATGACTGGGAAGTTGCTTCTTGTGATTTTGGATCTTGAATCATCCATGCCCCCCAAGGGCATGGGCAAGATAGATTATTTATAATGTTTAGAATAATCATTAGTGATCAATTATAAGTAGGATTCTATCCACATGAAAGCAATGGGACTACGGACGACATGTTTCCCATCTGTCCAAATCAAATGTGTGAAGCTGGTTGTGGTTGGGTCCTGAGGAATGAAACACTTAGCACTCACCGTAAAAGTCTTCTTCTCATTGGCTTTACTGAAATGCAATGTATCAGGTTCAACTTTGATCTCCACAGGCACGTCATCTATATCTCGGACGAAAACTTTGTATGTAGCTGAATTGCCCACATTGGTTAGTGTCCTTTTGAACTTGACTGTTGTTATTGTTTCATTTCTTCCTTGTCGTACCGACCTTGAGGTAGTGTTGAAAAGAAAAACGAAAGATGGGTAATTAAGATCTCCTATTCTGTATTCTTTACCCTCTTGGCATTTGTAGTTTTTCTGGGCTATAATTTTGATCATTGTTGAATTGTAGTTGGAGGCGCATTGGAAATCTATGTAATCATCATCTGTGCATCATAGATTAGACCTGGATCAAGAGCCAATGCTGGATTCACATGGCCTGCTCCATGATCAAATGGTGTTGATGGCGCTTGACTTGCAACATCTTGGATGGTCAGTCCGTCTTGGTAAGTACTATATGCAGTAGTCATCATCGCAGATCTTGCCGCTGCAGGGCTCCATTCAGGATGAGCTGCCTTGAGTAGTGCTGCAATACCGCTAACATGCGGACAGGACATAGAAGTGCCAGAAACTATATTGAAGTCCTTTCCAGTTTTGCCTGTCCAGCCTGCAAGAATGCTAACACCAGGTGCCAATAAATCAGGCTTAAGAAGGCCAGGCGAAATTGGATTGGGACCTCTGGAACTGAATGATACCACCGCGGGTGAGGATTGGATCCCCAGCTGGGTTTTTCCGTATACAAGTTTTGCTTTGGCATTAGGATCAGAAGAAAGGATCAGAAGAAATGTATTCATATATCATTTCCCCAGCGGTTCGATGCACCTTCACTGCAGGTAGGACAATTGAAGGACTAGCAGTTAGCTGTTCAAAATCATCGAAAGTACTAGGAATCATTCCAGCAGCACCATTATCTTTCAGGATAATTTCATCACAATAGATGCTGCAGAAAACAAATTTTCCAGAAACATTTCCGGTAAAATCGTATACCAGTGGCATAAATGAACCAGATAATGGTTTCCCACCATATAGTGAAACGCCTGAGATGTTCTGGCCATTTCCGAGGATAACATATGCTGGAAAATCTCGGTCTATAGTTCCTGCACCAACAGTAGTAACCCACGGTGCACTGTTGGAGATTATAGAAGGTGTTGGACCACCGTTCCCAGATGAGCATGACATGAAGATTCCTCGGGATGTTGCTCGGAATGCTCCAATTGCTAGCAAGTCCTCGTAATAATCTACCCGGCCTCCACCAAGCAACAGAGACAGTATGTCGACTCCATCTTTTATTGCTTTCTCCATTCCAGCTAGTATGTCACTGTGGTTGCATTCTGCATTCTGCCAACAAACTTTGTACATAGCTATTCTAGCTTGTGGGGCCATCCCTCGTACTCTACCGGAAGCATAGCCGAAGACGCTTGCTTCAGCTACAGCCGATCCAGCTGCTATTGTTGATGTGTGAGTTCCATGGCCATGATCATCCCTTGGAGATCTTGATTCTTCTTTTTCATTAATAGGACCATGCTCTGCTTCATATCCCTTGAGGAAAAACTTTGCTCCAATGAGTTTCCTGTTACAATTGGATGAGCTGAAGTTGGTGCCGGCTTCACACTCGCCTTTCCAGCTACTAGGAATTGGTCCAAAACCAGTATCATCAAAACCTTTTGATTCAGGCCAAATACCGGAGTCCAATAGACCAACAATGACATTCTCACTAGTCATATTCAACTCAGCAGTCAGCTGAGCGGAGTAGCCATGAATGATGGTATCTTAAGTATATAACATTGTGGCAGAGTTGGAGACGGCCTTCAGAGAAGCCAAATACCAATCCTGAAGATTACCAAATTCTGGTGGCATATAGTCTCTGTCCATGTGCACAATGTAAGTCTTCTTTGATTCCAATTCTGAACACACTAAGCCATTCAAGAAAATCAAGAGAAAAAAGTGATACTAGGCTATGCCTTGACATGATGTTTGAAATTACTGATATCGCGAAAATGCAAAATCAAAGAAATAACTGCTGGTGATGAATTGTTCTGGACGTTCTTCGCAATGGCTAACTCTATATAATCACCAGAATTTGAGTGAAAATTGATGGGTGTATTCCAGTTCAAGAATACATGATAATTTGACACGACACGATTTACAAAAGTTTGTCCGTCTTGAAAGGGAAAATTTTGGTTACCCTTCTTTTTTTTCTTCTAGTAAAGATCCTTTGATTTATGATTCTTCTTTCTATACTCTTGTATATGAATATTATCTATGGTATTTCTGTGTAATGTCCTTGATAATTATTTAGGAAAAATGCAACCAAATTGTTAATCCAGTAATCAATTATTAGAATATGGTGAGAAACAAAATTTATGTTAAATTTAAATTAATTTGTTCCATTCCATGAAAAATCTTTTACTGGAGCAATAGAATTTTAAACCATACAATTTGTGAACAATAGACGATCTTTTATTGTTTATGTTTGAATATTCAAAAGGATTTGAGTCGTGCAATCAACGTAGTGATTTTTTTTGCCATTAATTTTATTTTTATTTTTATTGTGTCTTAACCAAGGAGTGTCCTTGCAGATAGTAGACCCTTCTCACACTCCTTCCAACTAGGTTTGTTCAATTTTCAAGATTTGAAGTTCGAATCTTAAAGCACTTGCTTTAAGAGAGGAGAGACATATTTGTTTGGCATTAATTTAGTACGGTTTTGGCCACGTGTTAAATTAGATACCTACAACTAAAATTATCTCAAATCTTTTTAAAATATAATTTTCCAATTTATGAGGTTTTAATCCAATCAAGAGGAAAGAGAAGCCATATATGAATGATTGATAAAAATTCTTCTAAAAATAAAAAGTTGAATTTACGAAATTTGAGATAACTTTAGTTTTCATGTATAAATAATTGCATCCAAATTAATAGTGTCCTGGTACATGTTAGAAAAAAATACAATTAGTAATACTAATAGAAGTGTATGATAGCAGAGCCTTCAAGGTCTTTTTTTTTATGTTGATAAGGAAGAATTAATAAGTAGTTGAATCAATTAAGTAATTCTCTTGCCAACACAAGAATAAGGTAACAATTAAAACAGCTCATCAATTGTCATCTCTCCCATTCAGAATACTTTTTTTCCAAGTGATATTTAAACGGCAGATTTTCTCCTACTAAGACAATTTGCAATCAAATTACTAAGTTATTTTTTTAGTCAACATTAACCTCACTCAATTAATTTCTCTTTCCAATATTTTTCTTCATAATCTAATACACTCAATCTCTATTTTCTCTCTCTCTCTCTCTCTCTCTCTCTCTTATCCAAAATCAGTCAACGATCTCTATAATATTTTTTTCCTAATCTATTCTTACTCAATCTTTAATTTTCTCTCTTTTCCTCTCTCTCTCTCACTCTCTCTCCTATAGTGCTAGAAGTTCACCAAAAAAAACACTACAAATTCTTCTTTTATTTTAATGTTTTTGTCATACTTATACATTGATCTCCTTATCAAAGATGAAGTATGTAAAGAAGATAATCCATGTCGCATTGCTCAAGCACTCTAAATTTACAATATTTTTCTTGCTATTAGTAATGAATGGAAACCTTATACCATGAATTTACGAGAGAGAAAATTAGAGATTGAGTAAGAATATATTAGGGAAGAAAATATTGGAGAGATCATGTGCTGATTGTTTGAGATAGGAGATTAGATATTGAGTGTGAATAGTTTAGGTAAGAAATTAATTGAGAGTGGTTAATATTGACCAAGAAGGTAATTTGAACAAATTAATTGTCTTGGCAAGAAAAAACCTGTCTATGCAATATCACTAGCTTTTTTTTTCTTCTTCCATACAACTTACTGGTTCTTCCTATGTGTAGTAATAATCGTATATAAGAAATCCCTGGTGGTTAGGCATTTATAAGCCGCAATCAAATTAGCATAAGCTTCAATTGATTTTAAAAATCAAAGATGTTTTGAACTAAAATATTCATCACGGGATAACCTTCTTGTAACCAACGACTAAAATTGCGGGTAGAGGGTGGCTTCACCGCCCCCTCCCTCCAAGATTTTAAAAAACTACATCATGTTACCCTTAATAAAATTTGAAATTCTTAAAAATATTATTATTGAAATTAGATTCAATTTTTCATTTTCTTAAGAATTATGTATAACTTATTTTGAAGTTTTTAATTCCGTCGTCTTGTCATTTTAACACAACTCTAGTTCTGTCTTGTTCTTTAACGCAACTTGTGTCTGCTTGAAACTAATGACACATCACATAGAATATCTATGTGCAAAAAATTATATTGAATTATTTTACGTTTGTTCTTAATTATGTTCATCATATTTGCAAGCAAGCAATCAACATAACCTATCATGGTATACGAATACTTTGACCCCCGCCTTGAATTATCCCTTTTAAACTTCCTTAATCCATAATTTTATAGTATATGGAGAAAGAGAGAAATGTCGGAAGTCGAGACTTATAGGTATAAATTAAATTTCTTAAAGATTGTAATATTTAAAAGGGTAATGTTAAGTGGCTAAAATTTATCCAATTAATTACATAAATTGGTGTCAAAATTGTACATAACTTGTTAAATCCCGTATACCAACAGAAGTGAATAATTAGCCAATTTTATCCAATGTTACTTAGTTATTAATCATTTTCCTATTTAAAATAACCTTATAGAACTTATTGTATTATGAAACTAAGGAGGTACTATTTACATTTAGTGCATACTCGAATTTATAGAAGGGGGTCCAAAGTTACTTGAATAGTATAGATTTCTGTTAACATGACCTGGAGAACAAGATGTTAAATATTCAGAAATCACTTTTTTGAATAGTAATTTTTTTTGTAATGTTTGGTAATTTTTGTTATATTTGTCGTCCGTAAATTTCATCAATGACGTGGTAAACGTTTTCAAGAGGAGTGACTAAATTATGAGTGTTAGAATCATGATGAGTGGCAAGATGATTACCATTATCAATGTATATGCACCTCAAGTAGGGCTGTGTGATTCTATAATAAAAAAATAGTTTTGGGAAGATTTAGATGAGGTGGTCTAAAATATACCGCTAGAGGAGAAGCTTTTCATTGGAGGTGACTTGAATGGATATTTGGGTTATAATCGCGACGGTTTGAAGAGTGTTAATGAAGGTTAACGTTTTGAAAATAGAAATGAGGCTGGTAAGAAAATTAACAGTTATAATCTGTAACTAACAAACTTGTTTTTTTGAGCAAATTTTGTAGAACAAATTAATACTAGCTAAATTATACAACTATGAATCAGGCACTACAAATAATAAGACATCAACACAATTTATATGTCTAAGAGAGAATAACCCATACATGTAGGAATCAAAGAAGATATGTGTGGATTCGAACCCAAATGACTAATAATCCTTTAACTGGCATAGTTTCATAATATGGAACTAAATATTTTTCAGTATTCTTTTCACTTGTATAAATACCAACAAGAAATAAAATAAATATGCATAAAACTAAAATATATACCAAAAAATCTACTTTGACGGGGCAGTGTTTGCGCTGGTTGTTCAGTTAAACCTGATATGTTCGCTGATGAACACGAAAGCTTAAACATAAGATAGTGCAAGGTGTTGGTCACCGTCACTTGCACCTTCTTTTTTTATTCATCAATATATATATATACAAAAAAAATATATATCGAAACAATTTATCAAATGACTAGTCATGTTACCGGTAGAGTGACTTTCATAAACCACTATGTAGCTCTTCGATGACAATAAGGGCCAATTTATATGCAATCAATAGGTCATTCCAATTGTGATATTGTCATATGTTTTAGTAATATCGGATTTAACTATCACATAACATTTGTTATACTTTCGAAACTTACCAAAATCTCTAAAACTTTAGGTATCAACCCTTGCACGGTTCCATTTGTAGTCATTGTCTCAACTTTGCATCAATCTGTTCAACTATAAATTCCTGTTAGAGATTTTTAAGATACCAATAGAGGTAGGTTTCTTTAATATGTTTCAACTGTAATTTGAAAATTGAGTGAATGAATGATATGATTTTCTCAATATCTCATATCGGTTGTAATTTGAAAATTGAGAGAATTAAGGATATGATGTGATTCTCTCAATATCCCATACCGGTGGTTTTAGGAAAATATAAGGGAGGAATACCTTATAAATAAGGGCCTCCTAGTTTACTATTGGTTTACCGCGTTAGGCGGCACCAACTCAGATTTTGAGTTTACGAAGTTAGTTTTGTGAGAGTTTGTGATATTGCTTCTGTCCAAAACTTATTTTGGTGGGAGGTTTGTAATTTCCTCCGTGCAAATATTACACAGTGTATTCCCCGCTTTGGTGTTGTTGATGTAGGCTTGTGTTGAGACAAAACAACATTAAAAATCTGGGTGTTTTTCGGGATGATTCATTATCTTTTTTTCCTCCTAATTTACTCTTGCCACCTTTGTAATTTAACTCTTGCCATCTTTACAGTGGCAGCAACTACATTCAATCAATTTTAAAATTCTCCAACTTCACTACATGACAAGCGCGATGGAGAAAGCCCCAAACATCTAGAAACATGGTTGATTATTAGATGGGCATGATCAGAAAATCCCATATGAGTAGGAATTTCTAATAAAAGTTGAAAGAGGTTTAACAATATGGCCACGATAAAGAATAAGTTAAACCATTTTCATCCCAATATATTTTCAAACCACCATTTTCATCCCCAATATATTTTCAAACTGCCATTTTCATCCCCAATATATTTTCAAACCACCATTTTCATCCCCAATATATTTTCAAACTGCCATTTTCATCCCCAATATATTTTCAAACAGCCACTTTCATCCTTTTTAAAGTGGTTGTTTGAAAATTTTTTGGGGATGAAAATGGTGGAAAAAAGTTAAAAAGGATGAAAGTGACTGTTTGAAAATATATTGGGGATGTGAAAAGTTAAAAAAAAAAAAAAAAAAAGGATGAAATTGGCTGCTCGAAACTATGTTCATGACCAAAATGGCAATTAATTCGCAGACATGACGACCGCGATAGCGAAAGCCCCCAAACCTCCAGAAGTATGGTTCATTATTAGACGGCAATGGTCGGAAAATCCCATCTCAATAGCAATTTCGAATAAAAGTTGCAAGAGATATAAAAAACAGGGCCACGATAAAGAAGGAGTTGTTCAACCACCCATTGTTCAGTATTTTCTCCTGCTAATAGAGGACGAGTTGCTGAAGGGGGTGCCATTGTTGATTTCTTGATTTCTTGATTTCTTGATTTTTCTTGGGTAATAACGAAATCTCTCAGCTGATAAATGGAGGGCAAGAAACACTATGTATTCTTCTGGGATGTATTGGGTTTCGGGGTTCTTGGGGGGGGATGAGTATGGTTTGAATTCTTCTGATTTTGATTTTCGGAAGAGAAATTTATGGGATTTCTTAATTTCATTGCCCTGCTTTAACTTGGGTATGTTTGGAGTTTCTGAGATGGGTTGGTCTCGGGGTTCTTTTTTTGGGGAATGAGTATGGTGTGAATTTTTAGGGTTGAATTCCAAAAATGCCCCTCATTTCTATTGTGAGTGACCGTCAAATTCCACTATCTTTCTATTAGCTCATCTATATTAGTATAGTAAGTTTGGGGTGTTCGATCGAACATGAATTTTAAAATTTGGAGTTCTTAATTTTTTTATTATATATGACTAAAATAGAGAATTTTTAATGGACAGGGCTGCAAATTAAAAGAATGTATTTTTCCATTATATATAAAATAGCTGCCCTACTTCGTATGAAGTATTTTTTTTGTTAAATTATCCTCCTATGAAGTCAGTATGTATATAGGGTGAAAATCGTCAGTCCCCCGTTTATATCCCTATTCATGTTCTTAACCAATCAGAGTTTGTTATGTGAACATTTCTTTCAAGTATATATACACATAGAGAACTGTGATTAGTTGTGTACATTAATAGAGACGGTGATTTATGGTTTTTTGCCATGTATATATGCTTTATATACTTGTAAAAGCGCCGGGGGGGAGGGGGTGAAAGTAAAAGTATAGTAACGAAATTCAAGGGTATACATATTCTGAATGCAGCCACAGCCTTAATCGGACTAAGTTGTGGTTTTGTATTTTCAGCAACAGTTTCAATCACATCGGAGTTATTTGGACCTAATAGCGCAGGGATTAATCACAATATTCTCATAAACAATATTCCTCTTGGGCACTATTGGCACCTCGTAAATAGTTAGGGGCATTATTAGCACGTATAATAGTTAAGGGTTAACACTTTCTTTTAAAACATACGTAAGGGGCATAAATGGTCATTAACTCTATATTTTAAATAATTTATTAGTCTGGATAACATCTTAAAGGTTGACGAGGGGGATATTGAATAACTGACATTTGATTTTTTGAGGCTTTGTTTAAAGCTAACTCTGATGGAACAAATCTCTCACCTCATTTGCTTACATTAATAAGATTGATGCAAAGTTTGGTATTTGTACTAGAACTTTTCGTGCTTACATGTCTAGTATGCTTGCATTTAATTTTGTGCATTAATTGACTTTCACATGCTATATGATATATACATTACTTGTTGAGGGGTGTTGTGGCGTGTTTGGTTAGCTTGAGACTTGAGTGTAAATATTAGGAAGATGTGGAATGTTTTGTAAGGAAATTATAGGTGGTTAAGGTGGTTTTTACTGAAGTTATTAAAAGAGTGGAGTTAGAATTAGAAAGAAAGAGAAAAAGAAAAGAGAGAATTTCTGGAAAAATAAAGAGTTATGATTATTTTCGAGATTTGAGATAGTAGCGGTGTCTGTTAGCAGCAATGATTAAGATTTGCCTATGGTAAATGCAGCAAGGTGAATTATCCGAGAACTGGATGGCTTGCACTTGCATTGGTGCCAAGATGGCACTGAATGCAGCCACTGCCTTAATCGGACTAAGTTGTGGTTTTGTATTTTCAGCAACAGTTTCAATCACATCGGAGTTATTTGGACCTAATAGCGCGGGGATTAATCACAATATTCTCATAAACAATATCCCTTTCGGGCACTATTGACACCCCTAAATAGTCAGGGATATTAATAGCACGTATAATAGTTGAGGGTGGGTTAATACTTACTTTTGAAACATACATAAAAGGTATAAATGGCCATTAACTCTAAAATATATTATGAGATAGATAGTTTGATTTGATAGTAATTTGATTAGAAGTCTAATAAATTCTTTATTAATATAAGATATCTTATTTGATTTATTAATAAATAAACTCTTGAATGAACAACTACTCGAGATGTGCTTATCTATATGTTTCTATGATAGTCTTGTTATGTTTTATATGAATTCGGTCCTTAATAGTAATTATAGTTTGCTTGGGGTTAGTCAAATCCTTGTTAGTATGTTCTATAATTTAATATTTAAGCCTCAATCTTTGTAATGTTAGAAGGGCTTGCCTCTCGGTGTGTCAGTGTGGATGGTTGTGTTTCATCGACAGTAGTGCTTACCAGCCTCTTGAATGAACAACTGCTCGAGATGTGCTTATCTATATGTTTCTATGATAGTCTTGTTATGTTTTATATGAATTCGGTCCTTAATAGTAATTATAGTTTGCTTGGTGTTATTCAAATCCTTGTTAGTATGTTTTATAATTGAATATTTAAGCCTCAATCTTTGTAATGTTAGAAGGGCTTGCCTCTCGGTGTGTCAGTGTGGATGGTTGTGTTTCTTCGACAATATCTAAGAACTAATCTCGACACTAGTGTTTACCAGCCTCTTGTATGAACAACTACTCGAAATGTGCTTATCTATATGCTTCTATGGGAAAAATTCTAATATGTTTCAGTGTAGGATTCATGATTTGCAAGCATTGGTTTATTCGTTGATTCACTTATTGGTTGGTTTCACTTATGTACCTATCATCTAAATGAAACAAAAATACATCATATTTACTATTAAAAAAAAAAAGTTTTAGTAGGGGCATGTGGTCCCGTTGGCGGGAAACTGCAATTACCAATGTTGCTAATACTGTTTTTCATGAGAATGACAAACACGTAGATATTGACTAACATTTTGTAAGAGAATTTTTTACTTGTAATGTCGTATTAAGGAGGAATTTACGGATGTTTTAATTAAGTCGTTCAATTATCTTGTTGGTAAGTTGTTGGTTCTATTCGCCAACTTGAACTTGATGAGAGTATTGATAAATTTGTCTAAAAATGACAAAAGTGACTAAGCGGAATAATTTAAGGACCCAAATGGCTATTTATTCATAATTTAAGTGTATCCAAATTTAAAATTCTATTTGGAATGGGGGCCATAGGTAATATGAAATTTCAACTATCATATACAATATCTTAATTCATATTAACACTTATTCATATTAACAAATGCTAGATATATATATATATATATATATATATTACAATTAAAATAGAAAGTTATAGTTAATTTTGAACCGATAGAATGCAATATACAAACAATACAAGTGCATATTGTAGAAAGATGTATTTAAATTGGCTTTTTGTTTGAGAATATGTCTTGAAAATTTTAAAAAACAAATTATTTATAAAGTGAGATGTGTTATTTAGAGTGAGAAGTTTGTATTAGACAAATCATAAATGTGCGAGAATGGTGGAAAAAGTAAGCAGTAGAACTGTAGAAGGGCTATTTTTCCGAAACCTCCGATCTCATATTGGAGCTTAGAGAATTTCCTCTGTCGGATGAAGTTTGGGGTTGGTTCTCTTACAAAGTTAATTCTTTAATGCTGCTAATACTGTTTTTTATGCGAATGACAAACATATAGAGATTGACTGTCACTTTGTAAGAGAAAATTTTGCTTGTAATGCAATACTAAGAAGCAATTTATAAATATTTTAATTAAATCATTGTATTATAAACCGTTCAATTATCATGTTGACAAGTTAAGGTTCTATTGACAGACTTAGGGAGAGTTTAGTAATCCTTCGTATTTAATATATATTCTGAGATAGATAGTATGATTTGATTGTAATTTGATTAGAAGTATAATAAATTCTTTATTAATATAAGATATCTTATTTGATTTATTAATAAATAATTATTCGCATTTCAAAATAAATAAATTATTATATTATATATACGTGGTAATTGTATTTTAAGTAGTAATTCAATACAAAATTATTGTTTCACTTCCTTTTAATTTGGCGCTGCTTTGATCTCATCTCCATCAGAAGGTACGGTTTCCTTAATGAATGAGTACAGAACTCTTCATTCGTTATCTTACGGATTCTGAATTTTCTTTTTAATTACTTATTTCTTTCATTTATGTACTCAATTGGTTTTGCAATTTGGGGATTTTGGTTCAATTATTGTTGTTATTGAGTTATGGAATTTTCTAACGAGAGTTCTCTAGTGCATTGGTTCAATTTGTTTATCTTATTCATCAATTTGTTTGCTTTTGTATGAAATTGGATTGTATTGTTATTATTGAGTTATGGAATTTTTCTAATGAGAGTTCTCCAGTGCATTTGTTTAGCATTCCCCAAACCAAAATTCTCAATTTTTTTGACCCCCCACATCTCCTCTATGCTTTTTTATTCTACTTTTTCTTCGTATCATTAATTTGCAGATTATGTCTAAGATTATAGATTTGTTGAGAAGAAAGACTCTTGTCCTTGTATATCTGGAGCTTTATGCTTGGTGTGAGTTAGTTTTATTTTTCACTGGAAAGGACCTCTTCGCAATAGTATTTGAACCAATACCTCCAAAATGCTTTGTTATTCTTAACAAAATTTGTTCTTATGCTCTCTAAGTAGTGCTCTTATGTTTATGTCTATTAGTTTTCTGTACATATATAGATATATGATGAATGGTTCTACTGATCTTTGTGCAACTCATGAATATAGGAAAAAGTTTACTAAGGTAAGGAGACGACTATGAGAAATGCAACAGCAAGAGAGCAGGAGGCCTTGATTATGGGACAGAAAGAGTTCTTCTTTGCTGTTTTCCTTGGAGTTGTTATCTTTGTATGTCTTGGGCTTGCAATTATCTGTTTTGCATCGATCTTCGACGAAACAGATTATAAGACAAAAATAGCGCCTGTGGGCTTGTTTTTTGCTTTACTTTTCGCAATCGGTGTGTCTGTGTGGGTAGAAGTTGACTTTCTTCGACAATTTTGAAGACCTACTCTCGACAGTAGTGCTTACCAGCCTCTTGAATGAACAACTGCTCGAGATGTGCTTATCTATATGTTTCTATGATAGTCTTGTTATGTTTTATATGAATTCGGTCCTTAATAGTAATTATAGTTTGCTTGGGGTTAGTTAAATCCTTGTTAGTATGCTTTATAATTGCATATTTAAGCCTCAATCTTTGTAATGTTAGAAGGGCTTGCCTCTCGGCTTTTCATCTTAAAGAACCTGATTTTTTTTTAAATATCCAGGTGATTAAATTAAATGGGCATTTAGGAGATAGGAAATTGGGAATCACACTAAGAATCAAACTCTGATAATATGATGTTTTTGTTAAACTTCTACACACACGTTTCTCATGTTCAGATCATCGGCAGAGGGATATTAATATAAGGAGTAGATGGATATTTCTGAAATAATGAAGGTAGAATAAGGATGATTTTCTCCAATCTATTAATTACCTGTAATCTTCATGAAAGCTGTTGCTATGTAACCAAGAACTTTCAGCTATAAGACCAATTAAATATTTCATTTCCTAAATTAATGATGAATTGAATAAATAATCAGCCATTTCTTTTGTCAACACAAAGGAAGAGATCAATAGTTGCATCAATAGCAGATAAATTATGAACAAATGCATATGCTTATTATATACACGTAGGTTTTGTGCGCGAACATTATCAGGAAAATTAAGGAGCAATTCATAGGAAACGAATAAGGAATCGAAATTCTTAAGCACACACTACTTGACGGGAAGGAACAGATCTGCATCCTAATCAAAGCAAATTTCGGCCGTGTAGTAGTGAACTCAAGCAATTCTTCAAGCTTTCTCATTCTTTAACCTGAAATATGAGAATGCAAACTTTAATTGGTGATAATTTACGACTCTTGCAGCTTCAAACAGGTGATTGTCTAAGGGAGACTAGTATGAAAAGTATGAAAGGAACAGATTTATTAATACCTCTTCCATGGATTTTGCCCCACTTGATAAATTATCCCCATGGGAAGCAGTTCCCTGTTCCAGTTTCAGTTTCCTTCCAACAAGCAACAAGACATTTTAGTAAATCCCAAGAGAGATTAACTCTTAAATAGATGCAACTGTCAAGCTAAAGAAAATCATGATCTACCTTTCATCTCCAGTGTCGGATTGAATGTCCTGAGGCAAGCTTTTCTTGCTTTCACTTCCTACAAACTCATTCGTTCCATCGTCGTTCTGCAGTTTATAACCAGAATATGAGATAGTTTCACGGCCTCCATCATTAAAGAACTTCAACATTTAACACAAGATAAACTTACAGTCCAGCCAGGATCTGTATCTGATAGAAGTTTGATATACTGTTCCATCGCAACCTCTGGACTCATGCTTCCAAGTCTTTGCCACGCATTCCTTGCACAATGGAATTAGTCCCTCCATCACTCACATGTAGTAGCTTTCAACCCTGTTATATACCTAGTAAACAACTACACCTTGAAAGTCTTTTATGATTCGCCCTAAGGTGATCATTGCATTGAGTCTATCGGTCTAGTTCACGGTTGTTTCTTGTGTGATATGTCACATCTAGCAGGTTTCAAGAGTGACATACTAGTTTTGAGCTCAACCATAGCCATGTCACCTTAGAGGAATCTATATAACCGGCTTCCTTTTAGTTCCCTAACCATAATCCTACCTGTATAGTCTACATGGATGAGGAAAAGGAACCTGGGAGGAAAGACCAATTCACACTATACTGTACCTAAAACCTACTAAGGGGTTATAAATTACTGCTGCATAATAAGAGCGCCTAATGGAATTATCTTATTTCTCATTTACGCAGCAGCATATATGGTCTACAATGTCACGACCAACACAAATATATTGAATATGTCATCTCCCTTAGAACACTATAATTTTATAGGTAATATTTATAGCCTGCTTAATGTAATTGGCTGCTAAGGCTACCGCTTATATTGGGATTTCTTCAGAACGATATACTAGTTTTCTTATATCCATCCATGAAACTACTATATTCTCACAGTTTCTGCACCTATTTGTAGTCGCACTCTCTCCAGCCAACGCTTAGTTTTAGACTAAATGCACTTCATTTACACATTTAAAGCACATATACAAGCAGCATTGAGAGTGATCAAAATCTAAACCGTAGAAATTCAGTAAAAGAAATTCAATAAAAGAAATTCAATACCATTTGGCACGAGCAGAGACCTTCAGTGCCATCGGTTGCGGCTCATGGCAAGGTCCATCGAGTGCAAGCCTTTGGAGTCCATACAACTGCCTCTGCACACCACTTCCTACATTTGACAATTGATCATCCTTTCCTTTACCCCCACATTCCACATAATTAACAGCTTCAGCAAACAGTTTCTCCAACTCGCTACTCTCCACTCCCTCCCAATCATCATCGTCATCAATGTTCTCGTCTCTAACTAAGCCTTCCTCCAATGCATTACTTTCACCTAATCCTTCTTCTTTAGCTTCAACCACATCACTTGCTTCATTTTGACAAATAGCAGTAGTATCATGTACCATTTCTACCTCTTTCTGACCATCCAAAACTTCACATTTTAATTCCTTATCAACAACCATATCCTCCAAACCACCACCGACACAAGATTTATCCAAATTAACCTCTAGCCCTTTACTTTTTTCCTCAATAGCCTCTTCTTCTAATGCCTTATCCAATAATTCAGAATGTTTCGTTTCGCCATCCTTCGCTTCGTCATCACCCTTTTGATCTTCACCCTTCACCGCTTCCAACAAAGGATCACCACCAATTTCTTCAGACATCATCTTATCTCCAACTTCCAAACCCTCCAAACCACCCACCACCTCACTTTTTCCTTTTACACCATCAGCTTTTGTAGCATCAATATTTTCCTCAACAACCTCTGATCCCAACAATCCAGCATCCTTACAACCTTTTTCTCCATCAAATTCTTTAATTAATTCCACACTACAAGGCACAACTTCTGATTCTTTAACAACTTCTACACCTCCAAATTGATCATCCCCCTTAATAATCTCTGCTTCTCTATCCTCCAAGAACCCAACTTTTTCTGACATCTTTTGAGAAAATTCAAAACCTTTAATAATGGATTGTTGTTGCTGTTCCTCAGCAACCTTAAAAAGATCAACACTTTTAACCACAACAACATCATCTGCAAATTTAACTCTTTTTTTCTTGCTTTTACTACCCTTAACTTTCATCGTTTTATCCAACTTCACTTCCTCTGTAACCATCTTCTCCACCTTATTTTTACCACAACCATTCTTTTCCTCATTAGTACCAGACATAGCAATTGAAATTGCAACAATTAAAGAAAACACAATAGCTAAAAGAGCTGTAACAAATAGTTCTTTCAAGAATTCCATGATTTTCTTGTCAAAAATAATGATTTTAGTACCAAAAGAAAGGGCTTTAAAAGGATAAGAAATTGGACAGAAAAAAGGAGAGGAAATAAGTTTAAGGAGAATATGAAAATGGTACCATGAAAATGGAGCAAAGCATATTCTTTTTCTTTTTCAAGCAATCCTTACTGTTTTAATTTTTCTAAGGGTTTTTTGTTATTATTTTTATATATATGTGGGGCCTAAGGGGGCCTATGTTGGTCCATTCATTGGATAAAGGAAACGAAAAGTGCATAAACGTCTAACGGAGGTGATGTGAATCAAGTGTCCTCTTCTATACACTTTATTCGATGCTCCCAATTCTTATTGGTCCGTTTAAATTATTTTTTTCTTGGAGGAAATTGACAATGAAATATGCATAGGACTTGAGTTTTGGAGTCATAAATATATTTCTTGGTGACTTTGGGTGTGTTTTGAAATCAACTTTATATTGTAATTACTGTATTTCATTTCATAATAGAGGTTATTTAGTTTAGTATAAATTAAAAATATATAATTGATATTTTTATTATTGTGTTTTTAAATAATTTAATTTATTCTAAATACTAAGCATTTCTCTTTCTCTCCATACTAAGGGTGATTTTTATGGAGTGGATTTGTTTCCACCATTTAATTGGAGGTTTTGGTATTAAGTCTCCTCCTTGTATAATTTTTGCCTTTCCGGCTAGATTAATAAATGGGGATCCGCCCCACTACGCTGGTGGTTTTTTTTAAAAAAAAAAAAATACTAAGGGTGATTTTATCAAAAAAAAAAAAAAAAAACATATCCTTAAAAGTTGAAAAAAATAACATGTATTTATGAAAGATATGAAGAAGTTAAGAGACATATATTATGAAATTGAGAGAATAATAATTTTGTTAGTATATATTATAGATATTAATTTCAATTAATATATTGAAGAAAATTTTAATTAAAAGCGTAAACTACTACTCCCTCTATCCCAAAATAAGGTTAACATTTGGATTATCAATGAGAATTTAATGAACTTTTACCATTTTTACCCTCTCTTTTTTTTTTAACTCAATTTTAATTTTCAAGATGTAGTTAATGAGGATATATTAGTCTTTTAGCTTTAGTTTTTTATAGTTTTTACGAATTTCTTAATTCATGTGAAATGGTCAAATGTTAACCTTATTTTGGGATAGAGGGAGTATATTTCGAGTTTGTCCATGTCTTCAACTTCTTTTGGATTGCAACCCAACTTGATATTTTTTTTTACTGAAATTTATAACTAACTTTGTGAGAGAGGAAAAAATAGGAAAAAAAATCTCAATCAAAGAGGAGATTGTCACCAATAAAATCATAGCTTCGGGAAATGAAACAGTCCGGATCCAGAACAGATATTCTGAGAATCAGAATACCTATTCGTTTTAAATGAAATGAACGATTAAAATTACGCACGTGCGAAATTATCCCGTTTTCAAATTGGAAGTCAGCGTTGAAATGAAATGGCATTGGGCGCAGCAAATCTCAACACAAAGTGACGGCTGAAATATGAGGGGTGCTTAACCGTCAATATAGGGATTAGGTACAGTTGTATATGACGATGATTACTTCCTTCTCCCTTAAACTAAACTAAAATGCGTTCTACACGATTAATCAAAATTCTTCCCTTTTCTTTTCTTATTGTGCAAGTGTGATCATTATAGGCTTGTCTACTCTTATCTCAATTTCATCCCTATACTTGTCCAAATCCTACATAAATTTATGGACTAAGTTTTAATAAAGAAATTCTTTATGGTGTAATTGGATTAGTCTTTAGTTTGAAAATTCCACCAAAATTGTTTAGGGTGTAATAGGATTAGTTTTTAGTTTGGAAATTTCTGCTGGGATTAAAAAAATAAATTATTTGTACATCTAATCTAGTATTAAACTAATTTTATACTAGCAATTGAAAATTTGTAGTGAAGAATTTGTTAAAAATTAGTCGGGACCCCGTAGTCGGATCAAGTGATCCGATAGTTAAAATTTTAAAAAAAAATAATCGTTATTTTCAAATAATTAAATAGTTATTTTTAACAGCTAAGATGTATTCCACATATACAGTGACAAAGACATGGGGTGAGGGACCCTCCCCCGAGATTTTTAAAATACTATTAGATATAGTAAATTTTATATAAGTTCGGAATATTTGATAAGTTCGCCCCCAATATTTTGTGTGACATACTTTTCAAAATTTTCGACCCCAATTTAAAAGTCTTGGCTTCATCCCTCCACATATACGAAACAAACACTTACTCCACACCAAATTCTGAATTGTAACGCATCTTCAAAAAATAGATCACTAAGTCAAATAAAAGTAAATTTCAAAAGTGGAGATTTTACATTAAATTTCATAAATAAAAAGATATGGTATCTTAAACCTCATTGTATGAGATAAAATTATACTTTTTCATTTTGAGTTTCAAATTTAAGTCTGATTTAATCCAAATACACCCGAAATTCTACAAATAAAACTATGGTTTACCTTAAATTATTTACTTACCACAATGTGACTAAATTTTTACATCTAATCTAGTAATCTAATTTTTAAAGCTAATTTTATTTTTTAAATCTAATCTAGTAATCTAGAGAAAAAATTGTGTGGAGTAAGAAACTCAAGAAATGTCATCGGAGAAGGTTTCCGCAAAAAAGAAATGTCGTGGTCGGAGGATTCTGTTAATTGTAATAATGTTGATAGCTTAATTATTTAAGTAGATATTATTTAAAAAAAGTTTGGTCTAACCATTTTATTCCCGTAGGATAGGAATGTATAAAAATTAAATTAAAATATTAAACAAAAGTCAAATTTAGAGGCTTGAAACTGACCCGATTGGTAATGCTTGGTCAGTGAGCTTATCCGATTGAGAATTGCATGTTCTTCATTATGGCAGTTGGTACATACATGTGATTTCTTTTCCCCACCAAGAAAATTGGAGAAAAACACCCAAAAGTTTTGTAGGATGTGATGAACATTCTCTCACGGGCAGGGAAGAAGGCAGAAATTATATTTTAGAGCAAAAAATTACAATAGTATGTCAATTTACCTATAAAAACTGTAAAATAAAAATAAAAATTAGAGGACGAACTTGATAAAAAAATATGAACTACATATAAAAATTACTGTATATTACTATATCTAATAGTATTTTTTAAAATTTTTACTCACGGGAGGAAAAAAGTAATAGATTTGGATGGTGTTTAATCCGAATCATTTTAAAAGACTGATTTTTAATAAGACTAGTCTAAGATTGAGAAAGAAAATTTTCAAATTAGACTTAATTCAATCAGACAATAAGAAAAGGAATTTGGTTTTTTAGTGGGTACAAGAAAGGGATTGTAATCTTGTATCTCTAACCTAACAAAGTTGTGATGTATGATAATGGGATATACTTTGTTCTCACGTTAAATTTGATTAGGTATTAATCATATATTGTGTCGGTTATGTCGTGTATCTTTGTCTATTGCAATCGTGTTGGATAAATAAATATTACTACTATTAACGAGTTTAGCACAGCAAGAAGGTGATGTGCAAATATGGCGTTGCCTTCTTTCATTTTTCAACTTTTTTTCTTTTTTGGAAGGCAAAAGATATTCTCCAATTTCTTTATATTTTTTTTTATCATTGGTTGTGAGCTTATCTTCGACGACAAAAGTGACATTAGATTAGTTTTTATTTTAAAAAAAAATTATTTCAATTATTGAAAAAGTAAAATATTTGTGGTGCTCAATTAATTTTTCACAGCCAGGAAGCCTCGACTCGTGACCGAGAGGTCATGAGTTCGACACCTCCCCATACATGGGGCAAGCTTAAAATGTCTCCCTTTCTAGGGCTAGCTTCTCTTTCTATGAGACAGTTCTTTCTCCCCTTTATGGTGCAATCGCCCAGCCGGGCTTCAAAATTTTTTTTTTTTTTTTTTTTTTTGTCGGAGAATATGTAGAATCTGTAGATGAATACTGGAACGAACCGGATTTTGTCCTAATGGGCTAGTGCACACAGACATATCTATGTTGGACTTGCGCATCAATTTGTTCAATGTCTTCTATGTTAATTAGCCACAAGTCTTTAGCCCAACAAACGTCCCACCCCTCTCTTTTCCAATTGAAATTCTTCGATTGCACATAGTATTTGGATTGGTTTTTGTTTTTAGAAATTTTATCTCGGAGATTGGAAAATTATTGTTTGTAAAAAGTGAAGTAAAATATAAAGTGTGAATTTTGTGTTGTAGAATGTGCAAAAATGATTTTACAATATTATGGGTCTGATTGTATTGGATTTGTGTTTGTGTTTGATATTTTGATTTCAGTCTCAAACTCAAACTAAATTCTAGAGGATTTAATACTTCATGTTTCATTTCTAAACTCAATCTAAAGTTAGTTTGGGTATGAGTTTGAATTTCAAACCAAACCAAATTCAAGTCAGACACAATACAATCAAACCTATAAGAACTTCCAGGCATCGCTCACCCTAATGGTATCAGAGCCAGCGATTAAGAGGCAATAATAAATAATTAAATATGAGTTTAATAATGAAAGGAAGAAAAAATTTTATAGTATATAAATATTGTATAATTTTGTACATAATCTTAGAATACTATATAGTATTAAATAATTCTAATACTGTGAAAATAATTCCATATATTTATAATTTTGATAATGAATGAAATAGAAGATATAATATTGGGAAATAGTTTTTTAAATAATATAACTAAAGAAGAGATATTTATTAATCATGGAGATAAAAAAAATTTTGTTAATAAAATACAATAATAAATTATATAATAATAAATAATGAAGTTTAATATCCCATTACATGTATTTATAAGTTTAACTATAGCATATAATGATATTACAACATGTGCTTTAGTTGATAATGGATCAGAGATAACATTAATAAAAGAAAAACTGTTAAATAATATAGAACCTCTTAATATTAAAATAAAAGGAATATCAGGAAAATTGGAGGAAATAACAAAAGGAACTAATAATTTGAAAATAATTTTGGGTAATAAAATAATAAATATAAGAAGAGTATATTGTTATGAAAATATAGAATATGATATGTTGTTAGGAAATGATTTTATACAACAGTTTCAGAACTATCAACAAACTATATATAATATAATACTAAAAACTCCTTGTGGACATATAATAAAAATACCTAGAGAATTTTACCCATACAAAGTTCAACCTAATAATCTTGGTGGAAAAATAGTTTGGGAAAAAATAAAAATAAATAGGATAAGTGGTAAAAATAATGAAATAAAAATAATAAATATAGACAAAATAAAAGAGTTACTCAGACAATCTTATAATGATAATCCATTAGCAATAATTTGGACAAGTAATCTGAATAATAATTACAACAATAATTGCTGCAAAAACGTGTGAAAAGTATGAAATTTGCTACTGTAAATAGTAATTTCTGCTACTGTGAATAGTAACCGTGAATAGTAAAAAACAAAAAATAATTAATAAGCCATAAATTCAATAATAAATTCAGAAATAATAAATTAATAACTTCTTGATAACAAAAGTCAAAGTAAATGATAAGATTTCCTGCAAAATAATTACTTCAAGCAATAACAAAGCCTAAGATATAGAGGTCCCCTACCAAATAATTAGTTCAAGTAATAAAACAGAAAATAATTAATTCTGTGAATAGTGACCCGTGAATAGTAACTCGGGAATAATAAAAAATTTTAGATAATAATAATACACACTAACAATAATAAACAGGCTAGATATAACAACTTCTATAATGATTAAAGTTGATGATTACTATTTTCAAAATAAAATATCTTCATATTTATATAATGATCCTTATAATTATGATTATGAATGGGATAAAACCGATATATATTATGTAATGTTTGAATCTGAATATCAAAATAATTAAGAAATAAATGGATCTATTTAGATATAAAGAAATATTACTAGATCAAGTATCTTTAGTTGGAATTAATAATATGCATAATGATTTAAAAAATGATTTAATGGAAACATGTATAATTGAAATAAGACTTATTAAATATTTAAAAAATTACTTAAATAATGAGTTAGTAACAATAATAATGAATAAAGTATATGATTATAATTTTGAAATAACTGCTAATTTAAATAATCTTTATTATCATAATAATAATTTAGAAAATAGATATGATTTTGTGTTTGAATCAAATAATTATGAGTAGCTATGAATGTAAAATTTGTGATATAATGCTAAAAGAAATAAAAGAATTAGGAATTGAATATGATCATAATATAAGACTTAATAATATTTTTAATTATAGAAAAAACTATTTAACTTGTCAAAATTTAACGGTAGAATATATTAATACTAATATAAGAAGATTAAAAAATAGAATTAATAGTTATTATAAGATTAATAAGGAATTTTTAGAACATTATAATCCTAGGCCGAGAAATTACCAATCTATGGATTTGTTCATATACAAGGAATCATTATTTGATACTCTTCATTTAGATAATAATCTCACTAATGATCTAATGGATATTTTAATAACTGAAAAGAGACTAATAACATATTTAATAGAAAAATTGAATAATGATATAACAATTTCTATAATGGATGAAGTTGATAATTACTATTTTCGAAATAAAGTATCTGCACATTTATATAATGATCCTTATAATTATGATTATGAATGGGATAAAACCGATATATATTATGTAATGTTTGAATCTGAATATCAAAATAATTAAGAAATAAATGGATCTATTTAGATATAAAGAAATATTACTAGATCAAGTATCTTTAGTTGGAATTAATAATATGCATAATGATTTAAAAAATGATTTAATGGAAACATGTATAATTGAAATAAGACTTATTAAATATTTAAAAAATTACTTAAATAATGAGTTAGTAACAATAATAATGAATAAAGTATATGATTATAATTTTGAAATAACTGCTAATTTAAATAATCTTTATTATCATAATAATAATTTAGAAAATAGATATGATTTTGTGTTTGAATCAAATAATTATGAGTAGCTATGAATGTAAAATTTGTGATATAATGCTAAAAGAAATAAAAGAATTAGGAATTGAATATGATCATAATATAAGACTTAATAATATTTTTAATTATAGAAAAAACTATTTAACTTGTCAAAATTTAACGGTAGAATATATTAATACTAATATAAGAAGATTAAAAAATAGAATTAATAGTTATTATAAGATTAATAAGGAATTTTTAGAACATTATAAACAAATACATAATAATTAACATAGAAAATAAATCTTGAATTCTATATAAATATACAATAATTTGGACAAGTAATCTGAATAATAATTACAACAATAATTGCTGCAAAAACGTGTGAAAAGTATGAAATTTGCTACTGTAAATAGTAATTTCTGCTACTGTGAATAGTAACCGTGAATAGTAAAAAACAAAAAATAATTAATAAGCCATAAATTCAATAATAAATTCAGAAATAATAAATTAATAACTTCTTGATAACAAAAGTCAAAGTAAATGATAAGATTTCCTGCAAAATAATTACTTCAAGCAATAACAAAGCCTAAGATATAGAGGTCCCCTACCAAATAATTAGTTCAAGTAATAAAACAGAAAATAATTAATTCTGTGAATAGTGACCCGTGAATAGTAACTCGGGAATAATAAAATTTTTTAGATAATAATAATACACACTAACAATAATAAACAGGCTAGAATCTCAGATTCTAACATAATCAGATAACACCGAGCATCGCTCACCCTAATGGTATCAGAGCCAGCGATTAAGTGGCAATAATAAAATAATAATTCATGATAATTAATGAAAGATAGAAAATTTTTTATAATATATAAATATTGTATAATTTGGTACATAATTTATAATACTAAATAATTCTGATATTGTGAAAATAAGTCCCTATATTTATAATTTTAATAATGAGTGAAATAGAAAATATAGAATCAAAGGAAATAGAAGATATAGAACAATACGAGGGAGAAAAGGGTTTTGCCTTAAAAGCAACCTTTGACCATCAGAAATATAATAAAATAATTAATAGACAATTAAATATAAAGTTACCAAATGATAATATAATTGATAAAGTCTCTAGAATATTTAAAAGAGACAAAATAGTTATTCATGAATATCATAACATAGAAAAGGCCATAGATGTAGAACATCTAGATGGTAGTATAAAATTAAGTTTGTTAAATAATAAAGAAATTGAAAAATCAATAAGTAAAATAAAAGATAAAAATAAAGCCAATAAAATACAATATATAATGATAAATGCAATACAAATTAATATTAAAGCCTTATTTAAAGAAGGAACAGATAGTCCAATAATAATAAGTTTGCATGATCAAAGATTCAAAGATGCCCAAGTAGGACATCTAGGAAGCATAAGTGGTAATTTATTTTATAAAAATCTAATATTTACTTGTTATCCTAGATTTTGTATACATATAAATGATAAAAATATAGATGATGTTTTAAGCTTACACTTTAAATTACTAAAAGATATAACAATGAAAAATAAAAATAAAGCATTAACTTTTCATTATAGAGCATTATATGCATTAACAAATAGTAATCATTGTGATATATATTCGATAAACCTCAAATAGAAATTGAAGAAGATTTTAAAGATTTAGCTAAAACTATACCTTCCATATTAATAACACCAGTAGAAGATATTCCTATTAATATAGATATAATAGATAAACCTACAATAGAAAATATAGCAAGTACTTCTAGAAGTAGTTTTAGAATAATGGGTAATAAAATTACAAATAATAAAGAAATAATAATTAATAATAAAAATAATAATAGTAAAACATTAATAATTAAAGGTGAATATTTAAATGGCATGGAATTTATAAATGGAAAAATACTAATTGATACAGGAGCAAGTAATAATCATCTCATCCAAAAAATAGAGATCATGGACTTCAAAAAATTTAGAAGTAATAATCCATATATATATAATAATTTTGAAGGTAAAAAAAGTATATTGTGAATTAGAAACAAAACTAAAAATAACAATAAATAATTATAATTTTCTAATTAATTGTTTTGTTGACCCAAATATGAGTGGTGACAAAGAATATGATATTATATTGGGAAATAGTTTTTTAAACTCTTTAGATAATTATAATATTACAAAAGAAGGTATATTTATTAATCATGGAGATAAAAGTTTCTTTGTTAATAAAATACAATAATAAATAATTCATTACATATATTTAACTATTGCATAAAATAATACAACATGTGCTTTAGTTGATAATAAATCAAAGATAATAAAAGGGATATTTGGAGGAAATAATGAAATAAAGGAATAAGATAAAATAAAATTGAATTTATACTAAATAGTCATAAAATAAAGTAGAAAAAATACTTTAGAAGTATGGCATAATGAGTATAATTATAGTATTTTATTTTTTCTACTTTATAATTTTGTTGATAAATAATAATAATTATAGATTGATGTTTCGATAATCACTGCGCGTCTTTTAAAGATCGACCTAAATGAAATATGCGAGTATAATAATGGAGCATTTAAAGTTGCAGTAAAATAATTATGCAACTTCTTAGCCATAATCAAAGGAATATCGAAAATTTTCAGCTTAAAATGCCTTTTTCTATAAAAACCAATAATACCCGGATAAAAGCCTTTATAATTATCCATTCCTTATCCAAATACAAAAATAATTATCTCGAGTGATTTTCTTTTAATCCCGAATTTGCTATTTAGCAAGTTAACGTCCCTCTTGACAACGGTAAATGTCAAGGCTAGTCCGGATTACGGTTCCAGTAAAGACAATATCAAATCAGTATGTGTTGCCTATTTACTGAAAAAATAGGAAGTAGTAACTTTTATGTTATGAAAAATTGAACGATAATTATAGTTCATTTACTAACAAAAACAGATGATAATATGTAGTCATTATTTTCTTTGCGAGATAATGGAGAATATTCATAAGAAGATGGATAATTTAATAATATTGAATAAAGCTCTTGATGAGAAGGTTGAAGATAGTTTCAGAGGAATAGCCAAAATAGCATATGATATGAATGTCCTCTTACATCTTCAAAATGAGATAAATGCTGATAGAGAATTTTTCAAGTCAGCCATAGAAGATATGAAAATAAGTTTGGAAGGATTTAAAAAGCCTAATACATATAAGGAGGTCATTAGTCCAACTCCCATAATTTCGAGAGAATAGTGAGATAAAACCAACTCGGGGATAAGGATAATGAAGTTAATTCCCTAGAAAAGAAAATAGGAAAAAATAAGAATAGTTAGAGAAGGAGAATCTTCATCTCGTTGCTCCAAAAAAGAAATAAATGGCAAAGCAAGAGTTGCAAGGCATAATAAATTGGACCTACAACATAGTTGAAGAAGATACTTTTTATAGAGCTCCCCGGGAATGCTATTTATCCAAGGATCATCTGCTTTACAAGGATCTAATTCGAGAGAAGGTCAAAATATTAGCAGATTTCGGATTCATACATATAATTTATCCGAGCAAAAGTTTGATAGAAATAGAAAGGTTTGATATAATTTTCAAATCTACAATAAGTCAATTTGCCAAAGGAAGAAATATTTTCTTAAAATTCTACTCAATAAGTCCTGAAGAAGATAATGAAGTGCAGCATCTCATAACAATTGGATATAATACTCAAGATCAAGAAATTGATTTAAATAAAAAATATATAAGGGTTCCATCAGTTTCTGAAGACTGGATTGTTCGGAGGAGATCAAATGGGATCAAAGTAATTAATAGTTTGTTAAGAAATTTTCATCGAAGATGTTACAAGGTACTTGGAAGCAGTAATAATTGGATGCTGATTACAAGTCAAGATAGCTATAGAAATAATAAGAGCAAAATATTAAAAGAAAAAATTAAAAAAATAAAGGAAGGAATATGGCCTAATAGTACTGATAAAGTATGGAAAATAACAAATATAGAAGAAGAAGAAGAAGAAGAAGAAGCTGGGTCAAGCAGATCAGGATAAGGACAATTGAAGCTGGATCAAGCAGAATAATGTAGTACTACAATAATATGTAATAACTGTTGTAATACTGTAGACAGTACAATAATGTAATACTGTAGACAGTACAATAATGTAAAGTAAGCGTCATTGCTTACGATAGTCAAGTACAATAATGTAAAAAGTAAGCGTCATTGCTTACGATAGTCAAGTACAATAATGTAAAAAGTAAGCGTCATTGCTTACGATATAGATGAATAGTGATAGGAAAAAATCTCTATAAAGAGATTTGAAAATAACAGAAAGAGGGCATCGAAAATCAAAAAATAGAGATCGAAAATCGAAAACCATAATCGAGAATCCAAGAGAGAGAAAAAAGAAAGAGAAAGTTGAGAGGAAAGAGAAAGTTTTCATAGTTTCATAATTTCATAAGTTCAAAGTAGAGCAAGTCTCTGCAAATATTTCTTCATAGTTTCAAAGTAGAGCAAGTCTCTGCTCTTGTAATAGTTCATAAGAATGGTAGAGCAAGTCTCTGCAAATAATTTCTCTTGTAATAGAGCATTCCATATGAGAAAATAATTCTCTCATACTGGGATAATTCTTGAATAATATTTTCAAAGTTATTCTAAATCTTCAGATATTCTTTTCTTTACATAAGAATCTAGTTCAAAATATTGAGTGTAGAATACAGTGAAGCAATCCGTTAGAAGCACACCGCTGATCCGCCAGGCATTGAAGTACCGCTAGGCAGGAGGCCGTTTAGGGAAAGCCGCTAGGAGTAAGGCAAGTGCGGTAGGAAAGCTGAAGGTTACTTCTTAATCTCTTTATTTTGATGAATTATGTTCTTATTTGAAGTTAAGATAATCTGTAGATAGAGAATAATACTGAAAGTATTGCTTAAAAATTATCCTAGAGCTCCTGGGAATGCTATTTATCCAAGGATCATCTGTTTACAAGGATCTAATTCAGAGAAGGTCAAAATATTAGCAGATTTCGGATTCATACATATAATTTATCCGAGTAAAAGTTTGATAGAAATAGAAAGGTTTGATATAATTTTCAAATCTACAATAAGTCAATTTGCCAAAGGAAGAAATATTTTCTTAAAATTCTATTCAATAAGTCCTGAAGAAGATAATGAAGTTCAGCATCTCATAACAATTGGATATAATACTCAAGATCAAGAAATTGATTTAAATAAAAAATATATAAGGGTTCCATCAGTTTCTGAAGACTGGATTGTTTGGAGGAGATCAAATGGGATCAAAGTAATTAATAGTTTGTTAAGAAATTTTCACCGAAGATGTTATAAAGTACTTGGAAGCAGTAATAATTGGATGCTGATTACCTTCAAAATTATTATATATATATGGATTATTACTTCTAAATTTTTGAAGTCCATGATCTCTATTTTTGGACAGATGATTTCATTATCCTTATCCCCAGTTGGTTTTATCTCACTATTCTCTGAAATTATGGGATTTGGACTAACAGCCTCCTTATATGTATTAGGCTTTTTAAATCCTTCCAAACTTATTTTCATATCTTCTATGGCTGACTTGAAAAATTCTCTATCAGCATTTATCTCATTTTGAAGATGTAAGAGGACATTCATATCATATGCTATTTTGGCTATTCCTCTGAAACTATCTTCAACCTTCTCATCAAGAGCTTTATTCAATATTATTAAATTATCCATCTTCTTATGAATATTCTCCATTATCTGCAAAGAAAATAACAGCTACATATTATCACGGGCTACCCGGCCACGGGATGGAGGTCCCGTGGTCGATTCCCGTATCTCCCCTTGTGGGGGCAAATAAATTCTCCTCCTTGTGAGGCTAAATTCCCTCCCCATGCATGGGGTATGCTACAATTTCCCTATCTATGGTACTCTCCGTTCTTCCCCTTCGGGGGCAATCGCCTTCGGACGCTCAAAAAGAACTTCCAGCGTGTAGGGATTGAGGAGGATCCAATGATCTAAAGATCTCTAGTGGAACTTTGAGTTTGACTCTCATAGTAGCCTGATTGTGGGCCGTCCAGACGCAATTCAGAAGAATAACGCAACAAATATTTGTATTTATTGCATTTTTGAAACTCATAATGAATTAAAAATCCTTTTCGGAAAATTGTTTATGACAACAAATTCGTTCAACCCCCAACGAACATAGATTTCAATCAGATAATGGTTTCATAGAATGATGTACGCTTAACACCATGTAATTCATACTCAGCCAATGATCTTTGAGACAATAATGATAAGAGACGTGGATCAAATTCAAAATCCTATCTCTGATAAGAGAAAAAACAGGTTAGGATAACACGTTTAACTACTAACACAATAGTTTTAGAGTTTAATATTATAATAATAATAATATATTGCTGTGAAGATAAGCAAAGTAGTAATAATAAATTGGAATACCTGCCAACATCCACTAGAAACAGGTGATGGAATTTTGTTATTGGTGGGCAAGTAAGAAGCAAAATGGTTCAACCCATTTTCCCATGTTAAGAGGGAAAAAATCATATGTCTACGTTCCATGTATTTTCTCTATCCTTACTACGAATAGATGATTATCACGTGTTAATTTTTTTTCTACCGAGTTTCACTATTTTTTTAAGTTATAAATTTTTTAATTAAAAAAAATAATACATGTCAATTTCTTATTAATGTAATAAGTAATGAGGATAGAAGATTACTACCGTTCTTAAAACAAAGTTGGATAAGGTCCACCACATTCTTCTTTTTTTTTTTTTTGCAAATTTTTCTTGTTCACATTCAATGGCTGCGCTGCATGCCTACCAGCAGTTTTGAGAAATTCAATTATGTAGTGACCTCTAGCTGTAGGCTCAATCCTCCCAACTCCCCGAGAATTAATAAAGGTCTCTATTTTTCCATTAATTCATTATTTACAAAGAAGAAGAAGAAGAAAATGTGTGGCTTCCTTGCAATCAATAAACTATTTACTTTACTTGCATGGCCGACTAATACCATAGACTCAACCCTTTGTTATTATTTTCTTTGCGGTTGAAGTTGACTCCTATGTCCTACAAAATCCCTTTGTCTCCTTTATAATCCAAGCTTAACCATTACTATAAAAATAATTTTGTCACAAACTTATTCCTTGTGATCTAAATTAATTTATTCTTGATTGTAATGTCATACAACTTAATATTGAGGGAGGACGGACGAGTTTAAATGTTAGTAATAATTTTGAGACAAAATTTTAATATTTCAAACGATCTTTTTGAAAAATATAACAGTAAAATACATGATTTTTAAATTTGATAAAATTCTAAGAGAGATGAGAGTAGCCGATTCAGATCATTTGTGAAACTCTCTGTAATTTTTTATTAATATAATCTAAATTAAAATGTGTAAACTCAAAGAGTAAATCGATAAATTCTCTGATTATAATTAAGAATGTTACTAAGCGAGGGTAACAATGAATGTTATAAGGGACCCCGTATGGTAAAGTTAGGATATAAAGTGCTTAAAAAAAAGGAAGAAAATAACAAAGTGTTCTGCTTAGTTCGTGCCGGATGAAATAAAGATCAGCATATATTTCGTGTCATCTTTTGTTTAACTAGCTTTTCAAGATGGATTGAATACTTTTACTTAGATGGTTAATAATCTCCCATGTGAAGCCAATTAATCTCATAACGTAGGTGATTTTATTTAAGTAAGATTTGATTAATGTATTTATTATTTTATCTTTAATGAACTTTAACTTAAATTTATTAGTTAGAAGAAAGAAGAAGGAAGATGGTGATTTGCTTTTTTAGGGGTTTATACAATGGAAGAAGAATGTTTTGGATTCGGGCCACTGCATCAAATTGTGAACCGTAATTAAGTGAAGAATTGAGAGAGCTTAGGTGTTTTTCAAATTTTCCACTTCAATTTTGGTCACATGCAAAGGTTGTGAATAACTTAGGCGGAAATTGCTTTTGAAAAGTGGTAGTAAGGTAAGATTAGACATTAAGCAAAAAGAAAGTTGACGCGAATTGTAAATAGTTAACTATTAGTTATAACCTATAATTATTAACTCTATTAGGTTCGGTTGAAGAAATTGCTTATCTATACTTTAGTTACAGAGTACTCGCATGTCATTCATTACTCTTACAAGATCACATTTAGGGAATTCTAGTCCTAATTTCACTATTATAACAATTGAGTTAGTTCAAAAGATGCTCAAAGGCAAAGCTAATCTCTCTCTTCTTTCTTAAGCCTGAGGAAATTAGTAATTAAAGATCTTAGCAAGACTCCCTACTGCTCAGAGGCATATATAATGGAAACATCCAACCGCAAATAAATTCAAGTTTAATGTTGATGACTCGTGTATCTCAAAATCAGCAGGTATCCTTACTAATTTTACATTTTCTTTAGTGAACACACATTCGGGTTCCTAAACTAATCTAATTAAAATATGTGTAAAACAAATTTAAACATGCGATATTAAATCGTTTCTCAAATGACACGAACCCTTAATCACGGTCAGAAATGAGTCCAAATAAACTAAATCAGTTTGTCAGTCTTATTCGCTTTACGAGTGTCAGTTAATTGAAAAGAAACTCAATCTAATAAGTAGTACATTTTCCCAAAAAGATTTACGTTGCTTGGCCCAATCACAGAACAATAAGAAATGACTTTTTTGGTTAGGTGTCCTTTTATATATACGGGATAGGGGAAGCCCCTCTTCGACAACGGCATTAGCAGAGAGAGAGAGAGAGAGAGATCAAAGAGCAGGCAGCCATGGGCGGAGGCAATGGGCAGAAAACCAAGATGGCTCGTGAAAAAGCCATGGAAAAGGCTAAAGCCACCAAGGGTATTCTTCTTCTTTTCTTTTTTTAGCCCTTTCTTCTCCCCTTGCAATTTTCTGTTTTTTTATTATCTTTAATTCAGATTACTTTAGAGCTGATCAAGATTTATTTTTCATCTCTCCGCAGGAAGTCAGCTGGAAACCAACAAAAAGGCCATGAGTATCCAGGTTTCTTTCCATAATTCTTGCCTTAATTAAGGAATATTGTTGTCTTTCATTTGATCTGGTCTCTCAATTTCACTTAATTAACACAACTATGGGATTATCACACAGGATAATTAGGGCTAGGTTAAGATAAATCTATGAATTTGTAACTGATTATGAACATCAGAAAGCATCAAGATTAAGATTGTGGATAATAACATAAAATCTTTAGTCTTTTACTTTTTTTATTTTTTTATTTTTTATGTCTGATCTGATGCTGAATACAGAATAGAGCTGCTGAATTTATGATAGTTTTTCAGTAGTTAGCTAAAGATCGGGGATTGTTTACATTTTTGTTAGGAGTCTTATAGCACTCTTCTACTTTCTCATTCCATTTTTTTAAAACATGAATATCCATTTATGCTTCTTAATTATTATTTTTTCCAATTCTGTGAGTTTCTTCATTATGGATGTTAATTCTTAGGATTTTAATCCACCTAATTATTCCCTGAAGCTCTCGAAAGAGTGTAATTGTAAGTAAGGACGATGTGAGCTTGAAAAATTGTAAACTGTTACTGCAAAAACAAATATAATCTTGACATAAACTGCACGCACATATTCTCTTTTCTTTATTTATACTAGTATTTAGTTTGCGATGTTTGGTGGATGCAGTGCAAGGTGTGTATGCAAACCTTTATGTGCACTACCTCAGAGGTGAAGTGCAAGGAACATGCTGAAGCAAAGCACCCAAAGTCTGATCTCTATGCATGCTTTCCCCATCTTAAGATATGATCTGAAATTGGCAGCAACTTTTCCAGGATTTTTTGTTTTTTTTGCTGGGGAGGGGGGCTACTATCAATCAGCATTTTCTAGTTTGAAGCTATTTTCAGTGTTGTTTGCTCTGATCGCGTTGTTCCAAACTGTTGATGTTTACCTAGTTTGAAACTCTTTTTGTGGAATATGTTTATAAATATATCTTCTTCTTTTAGCTTTTCCCAAACTCCAAATTGCATGAGTTGCATAAGTTGAGTTAATTGGGGTTGTGGACTGAAACCCTACATATCACTTGGATCTTTGGAACAATTTGTATCATCTTCCCATGGGAACTTCTCTTAATCCGACACTAGAAGAATCCCAGATTTTGGGTTGAATGGTCATAGTAAATTTATTTACTACGCTGGTCTGAACAAAAGTCTCCAACATAATGAACAAATATTGGCCAAATTCAAGATATCCTAAGCATGCGAGAGTGGAATAAGTGATGTTTTTGAGAGGGGAATTGGCAGGGAAGGTGTTATCTGATCATTGGGACAAAAGGAACGTTAAGAGCTTACAAAAAGGGAACATGCTAAATGTTCATATCCAACAGATATCTTTACAATATGTTGAAGATGCATGAAGCATCACATATGATAAATTGAATCTTCCCCAAAAAACCTCAGCAGTAGGTTATGAAATATACAAAAATGTATAGGGAAGATTTGTTGGAAGAAAAGCAGTACAGAATTCTAACTGCAATAAGCTTAACTAGACTGCACTGCATAGCAATTTTCTGCAAAGATGTCACAATATTACAACATACGGGCTTCACATATTGATGAGACCGAAGACAGCCATGGCTACTGTGTCCTCATCCTACTATTTTCGGCAGCCCTGACTTGCAAGAAGTATGCATGAGCCTGCACAAAATAGGTCCGTCAAAGCTATAATCCATTGAATCAAAGAACGAACCAAAATTCCATAACAAATTGAAAAATGACTACATTGCTGATATTCGTGTCATACTTTTGTGGACGATTAGATAATTTGACTGAAATGAGCAACATAATATAATGTACACAAGAGTGATACCATTTTCCACTTCACAAGCTTGAGAACTTATTGGCGTTGTCTAATAACTTAGGGTCTTATTTCTAAGTTTGCTTAATAAAAAGATAGAATTTCTGGGGAACCATAGACTGAGACAAAAGGAAATGAGGCATTTCTAAATTGTGGTGATCAAGAAAGCACAGATCTATCGCCGGATTGGTGGAATAAATAGATGGGAGTGTGCAATTAAAAATTAGAGTGAATCCGTTCACTCCGGATTAAACTACAATTTGCAAGAAAAATAAAGCATAAGAAAAAGGGAGCTATTCGATACTCGATCAAAGCAATAACAATATCATAAACAAACAATAAGAAGATAACTGAGACGCTGAGACCTAGATTCAAGAGCAAGTACTGGAAAGTTGGGTCCATCATCTTGGTTAAGCTTTCATTTAAAAAACTTCATTTTTTTTTTTCACTTTTTTCTCTCTCCTGTGGACCCACTGTTTCTCTCGCAAAAATCAATTGTGAACCCCACAAAACTAAAAAAAGTAGAAACTTCACTCAAATGAAAAGCTTAACCAAGATGACCCATTTCTTGTGGATGGACATGTTGTCTTGGAACAAGGAGCAATTATTATATTGTATCAAGATTCACCCTTCAAACTTCAGATATAACTTAAAAGCAACTCTAATCAGATAAAATAAGACTCTAGATCTTAACAAAGGAATCCATGTAATGCAGAACACATAATGTAGAGCGTGAACAAAAGAAAAATAAATTAATCAGTAGATCATTGACATTACAGACAAAGAATATGAATAGCAAAGTTTACCATTGCTTCTTTCGCAGTGAGCCTATCTTGATGATCATAACGCAGTAGCTTGTCAAGAAAGTCAATTGCCTGCTCATTCATATCAAAAGAAAATGAATTTGATCATTACACCATCAATAAAAAAGAATGGGCAAACGGAATTAAGACAGCCTAAAAATACAAGAAAAATAACCTCTGGCGAAATTAAATGCTTATTGTCAGTGTTTATGAATCTGGACCATGGCTTCCTGCTGTGCCTGTCAGAGAAAAAGAATGAACCACATATAAGACATGCATGCTGAGCAATGGGCATTTTCCCCTCTATAGTGTAATCAAGCTGCATGCTAAGGGTAAAAAGCATGATTTATTCAACCTGCCAATAAGAGCCTCAAGCTGAGGATCAAGTTCTAGATGATACTTGTTCAAGTACGCATTGAGCTCATCGGTCCCAAGAACCTGTAGTATAAGAACAAGAATGAAACATCAACATTATATCCACAATACCATCGAGCTGCCATGCAAGCACGACAAAACGTAAGAACCAAGGACACATGTAAGCTCATGCATGTAGTGCAGACGCGTATTAGGAATGGAAATTTGTGAAAAGGAATGCAGAGTTTGTAATCCTTTTATAATAAGCATTACACTTGAACCCAATTTTATGATATTTAATGTTGATACGGGCTTTAGAAGGTCGTGCTTGGCTTGATGGTCAAGTGTTTACTTACTATCCGCTAGGTCACGGGTTCGAACCCCGGAAACAACCTCTTTATGAAAAATAATGGCAAGGCTGCGTACATCGGGACCTTCCCAGACCCTGCTGATGCGGGAGCCTTGTGCACTGGGTACGACCTTTTACTGTTGATACATGCTTTAGATTAAGTGATACATACACAGGTTGATGAACAAACAAAAAAGACCAAACATTATACTGTTCTGTTATGAAGTCAATTGGTATAAACCCGTTTTATATGTATAACTTGGGACTGCAGCTCAGCAGCAAGGACAGGGAGTAAGATTAGACCAAACAAATTGACCAGATTATCTTCTTTCTTACAAAACTACCCAACTCTTTTTTTTTCCGGCACAAGAGAGTAAATAGCCCCAATAAACTTGGCAGACAAACAAACCCACAAGAAGTAACAAATTCTAGTTAGGTAACAGATATCAATTTTTATTCCCAAACAATGAGGCCAACAATACCTTAGCAATTTTGACAAGCTGATCATGATTATCATGGCCATAAAAGAACGGCTCCTTCCGAAAAATCTGCAAGTTAGAATGAAGAATTGAGGACCATTCCAAACAATGTGATGGGAATAAACTGGATATGAAGCAAATGTCATACCATCCCGGCAAACATACAGCCCAAGCTCCACATGTCCAGAGAATAGTCATAGTCTTGCAAATCCACAAGAAGTTCAGGGCCCTTAAAGTATCTGAACAAGGATACAGATGAAGTAAAGAACAGAAAACATTTACATACACGATGTAAGTTGAATCTCCATTATCCCTAGTAGAACAAGATAAAGAATTTGGAACATCAACATTCAACGGTTTAGGCAGGAAAGTACCTTGAAGCCACTCGAACATTGTACTCTTTGCCAGGATGGTAGAATTCAGCAAGACCCCAGTCAATTAGACGAAGCTTACGCAGTTCATGATCAATCATAACATTGTGAGGTTTGACATCTCTGTGCATTATTCCTTGCGAATGGCAGTAATCTAATGCCTGCAGTCAGAAAATGGAAACGGCTGAAATTTGTAAAATTCTATTGGACATCGTATCTGAGTAAGTACACTCTGGGACAAAGACAACTGAATGCAGTCCTTAGAAGTGAAAAATTAGAACATTCAGCAACAAGTACAGAATCATCATAGTAAATATACATTCAAACATTAAGCATATAACAAAAGAAAACAATTAGAAAAGTTGGAAAACTCTTCAACCTGGCTGATGCCACAACAGCTGGATTTTTAAAGGCAAAGCAAAAGAAGCATACAAGGTAAATGGTTCTTTCAGTGTAGCAAATAATCTATCTGGTAGTGAAAACTAATGTAATTGAAGCATGACCACATATATCCAGGTTTATCATGCAACTTTGTGTGTCCAGTGATGTATATGTATGACCCAGCTGAGTATCAATAATGAACATTTCTCTTGAAGGTGAAGTAGAATAATGTGGAACGTAGGCTTTCAGGTGAGAACATCATTATGATAATCTTCCAAATCTAACTGATTAAGCCCATCCAAGAAGAACAAAGGATTTTTAATGGAAAACTATCTTAATACTACTGAGATTGAGAAGGAATGGGCTTTAACTTCCTTCTTTACACCAGAATACTTAAATGCTTCCAATGTTTTGAATAGTTGTTTTGCACCATACAAACTAAGTACAAAAATTTCATATAGATTTAATAAAAATATGATATCCAAAAAAATGGCAAAGCAAATTCAATAAGTCTAGCTGGACTGAACACCAGTTAAACATTTGAAATTTTTTAGCCCCCTAAAAAAACGTATGGCATAACAATTCCTATTAAAGGATCAGGTAAACCATTTTATAGAATGTTGGCAAATGACCTCAGGAAGAAAATATGACTGTAATTCATAAGAAGCAGAATCTTAATAAGATGAGATGAAATGAGAACCTTGAGAAGCTCATAGATATAGTAACGTATATCATAATCGCTAAGTGTTGGATACAAGACTTTGAAGTCTGTACTGTTGACATATTCAAAAATCAAACTGGGAGTTTTTGAATGCTGATCCCTGACAATGTCAAGCAGTTTCACGATATTTGTGCCTCCACATAAGTTCTGGAGTATCTTTATCTCTCTCTTTATCTGCGTAAGGAATTATTTTTTATCAGTGATCAGGAAGTGAGTAATAAGTGACTACTAAAGAAACAAACAAGAATACGAAAGAACATGATTGCATAATATGTCGTAACAAGTGATCGTGCATCTAGTTACGAGTAAGAGAGTACCTTTTTCTTTTTGACAGGCTTAAGGATTTTGATAATGCATCTTTCGTTGTTGGTGACATTAATTCCTTCAAAGACTTCACTATACTTTCCCCTTCCCACTTTTCGGACAACCTCATAGTCATCTTGGTCACTGAGAGAAACATATACACAAATTAGACAGTCATAAATAATTGTTCTTATTTTTTTCTCCATTTAAATCAATCTCAGATATCCTTTTAGCATTTTCTTAATACATGCTCCTTCATTCTTTTGACAGGAAAATTACAATTACAATCAACCAAACAGATATCAAACAAAAAGATTTAAAAAGGATCATGCATGAACTCCAGGTACTAATAACTAGAGAAACGAATAAAAAAAGTAAAAAAAAAAAATAGAGAGAAATAGGGTTGTGAATTTACCCCCATTGAACGGCGAGAGATTCATAATCCCAGTAATCACGAGGGCGATGAACATTTATGTCTGTATAAACTCGAGCTTGGGACATAATTACTCTTCGATTCTCAGGGGTTTCAATTGAATTTTCCACTGATTTTCTTCTTCTTCTTCTTGTGGTGAATTAGGGTGTCATTTCATCTATCAGTTAAAATCATGGGAAATTGGAAAGAGAAGGGAACCTTTTCGGCACTTTGGGCCCCCACCCTAGTTTTTTTGTTTAATTTTTCTCTATTTTTAAGAATAAGTTTATGCTCTTATGGAGAAATTTTCATTTTAAGCAAAGGGATATAATACCGTTAATAAGAAATAGACAAGTCTGCTAAAATAACAAAGACTTAATAGCTATTTTGATCACTAAATTCTTTATGCTTTGTAATTTTTGCAACTCAACTCTATCATTTTAGTATTTGAGTTTGACTAAAAATAAACCGCTACCACTTTTCGCGATGATTTCCGGTCAAGTTAAACATGGTAGAAGAGTAAAATCGCACTAAACATACTTAAGTCCTCCCTCTTAACACAAAATTTAATTGTGGGTCAAAATTCGATTCGTAACCTATATTAAGTGAGTTTAGAATGATTTTAGAGCGATTTTAATTTCATACCCCTCTATTTTCAGTCACGTGTTTGATGCTCAGCACATGTCTAACGAGGCCATAAATAACCGTAAAAATTTGTGTGACAGTTTATTTTTAACTAAATGTAAATACTATGATATATATTTAGCCCAAAAATAGTTGAGTGACAAAAAAACCGCAAAACGTAAATAATTTAGTAACTAAAATAACTATTAACTAAAATAACAAAAGTTACATATACTTTATCTCTTATATCGACTTTGGGTATCATCTCATATCTCAACTGTAAGATCTCTTATATTGAATTTGGTATCATCTCATGTCTCAAATTTCATATTTAAATTCCGTGTATTTTTTCAAAAAACAATTTAAATTTTATAAAAATTAAGACAAATTTCAAAACTAAAACGATTGAATGAAAGACTCGTAGTAGAAGAAGTTTAAGGTTAATTGTCCAAAGGTTGAAGACTAAAATCAAAGAATAAAGAGCTGAAACATGCTATATAACCAAAGAAGAAAGAAGGGCCAAAATGCAATGAAAGAAAATATGTGCATTTGTTCCCAACCATACCAAATAATTATCACTCTACATTCCAGGGGAAAATCTCTTAGGCTAGTAAGTTTATTTTTTACATATTTCATTTACTGAAGGACATTTTAAAATAAATAAATAAATAATACTGGAGGACATCAATAATCCACAACTGTGTTAACAAGATATACAAACTCCCAAAGCATCTCCTAAAATTTCAAGATCAGAAGGCCAAATCCTAAAGACATTTGGTGAAGCAGAGCAAGCTCTGAAACATCATGAATAGGTACTTCTCCGGACCTAACCACGTCAGTGTCTGCTAGCATCGCTTAGATGGGCATCGATAAGGAGGGCAAACGGATCAAGTTAAACTTATATCTGCAAATCAAATAGTGAGTTCCATCAAGCCGGACAAAAAAATCACATTACGTAACCAAAATTTTGAGGGGAAAAGGAGTAGTTTGGAAGGGTCTGTATGAATAATGCAACCATGCTTACCTATTATGGTTATCCTTTTGGGAGCTTATGTCATTGCTGTCTGGTTATTACAATTCCGTTATTCGGCTGCAGCATCATTACGGACCTTTTCGTACAACCGATACATTAGTGTTGATTTTGACATTTGAGGCTCCCTTTCTAGGACAGCTATTACATCTTTAACGGATATACTGCGTACCACCCTAGGATGGGGCACAATGACTTGATTTCTACCAACTTTTCTAACTGATCCTGCAAAGAAATCAAGGAATGCCAAAAAATGAGAAAATTATGTTTCACTACTCTTCTGAAAAAGAGAGACCTATAATTTGAAACTGAAGAAAAAGGAAAGCGGCCTTATTTTTTTGGGTTGGAGATAGTATTATAGATGTGACGATCATTGAAAAAAAGGGCTCAGAGAGTTAGAGATCAGCTCATTTAGTAGGGCTTCATGCTAACTTAATAGTAGTAGCAACAGCTTTGTACTGTGCATGTATCTGGTGATAAATATAGCCAAAGAAATAAACCCACCAGGAGTGGACATAGAAGCAGACTGGCCCCTTCTGTCTGCTTCTTGATTATCTCTTCCTGCAGATGGCGCCTTTCGACCAGTTTCTTTCCCACCCTGCGAACCAGAGGCAGCATCAATTCCTCCTTCACGTTTCTGCCGGGCCTGCTCAGCCATAAGTTGCCATTTTGAGAGCATGTCATCTCCTCCAACAGCAGCTCTGGCTGCAACATTTGCAGCAGTCGTCCGCATCTTGTCATCATCCTCCTTGTTTATCTATAAACGCATGAGAAAATCAGAAACTCTCAGAGATATTTACCTGCTACAAAAAATGATGGGGCAGAGAGCAAAGAATAAAATTCTTGGTACCTTTGGTGCTTTTGCACGGTTTTCATCTTTATCCTTCTCACCATCAACTGCAGGATTGCCTTCAGGCTGCCATACAAGACGTAGAATGTCAATTGAACCTATACTCTAATTAGTGAAAAACAGAACTGAAATTATAAAGTTTGCTCATTGTTTTAAGTAAAAGAATGAAATACTCACTTCATTCAATCTTTGGAGCTTTTCTGCTTCAGCCTGTTTTTTGTCCCATTCGCCTCGAGCTTTTCGGTTCATCGACATGATTTGTTGACGAACATCCGAGGTGATTATGGTTTTGTGGCGAGGCTTCTCTATATCCAGTCGCTACAGAAATGAATAAAACTTATGAAAGAAATATAACTACTTTTCTTTCATTCAAAAGAAATGATCAGAAGCAAAGGCAACTGCAGTTGAGATGATTCAAAAAGTAACCTGCTTTGACAATCTGATAAGATTCCATATCAATCCACGCATTCTTTCTTCCACACACTGAAAGTGGAGTACTAATTAGAATCACAAAAATTTAAGTCAATTATAACAAGACAAAAAGTATCAAAGTCTGACCAGAGACAAGCATCGCTCCACATCGTTGCTGATATTCTTTAAGCCACTTTTTGCCACTGCCAGACAAGGACAAAATTAATACCACTAATTCAGTTGCACCGCTGCAAAAATGAATATACTAAAAGAAACATCAGTTGTCAACATAAAGAAGCTTTTACAAATTTCTGCCAGTTTCCGCTGAAGTGGGATCTTCTCTAAGATTAGCTTTTCTTCTTCTTCTTGTACAACTCGACGAGATGCTTCTGAAACACGACTGTCTTCCTTTGGCCCAGAAAATAGTTGCTCCTCCTCTTCCTATTGCATATATTAGAATACATAAGGATGCTTAAACTATTATAACTGGAACTATATAATGGAGATCCACTTAGATGCCTTCTCAAAAGCATGGCAAACAGACATTACCCGGAGATTAACACCACTGACAGCAGTAACATCGTTGAGTTGTTCAATGCTTTGATCCAGAAAGGCCCCAGATACTTTTGGCTTCTTACTAGAGAACGTGACAGGAATTTGAATAAACAATATTTAGAGGCATTTAAGTTTGGGTATAAACAACAAATCCCAGGCAATCCATCTATGAATTAGTTGTATCACCTCGGAGGGGGTGGGGACCCAAGTGCTTCCAATGGCTTCTTCTGGCCAATCAAAGGTTTTTTAGGAGCCTTAGTATTGTTTCCAAGTGAAGCGGAAGGATTTGTGAGAGGTAACCTTGAGTTTAACTGGTAAAAGGGGGAGGGTGGAGAGAACAAGGAAAGAGATCATATGAATTAGCTATGACAAAAACGAATATAATTAACTTCAGAAAGTCACAAACAATCACAATTTCTATTGATATACTAAAGGTTATTGCTTGAAATCTCAGAAAGGGAAAAAATTCTACCAAATCATGAGAGAATCAGATGCAAAAGACAAAATGGGATATGGTAGCCTATGGCTGAGTTAAGGGAAACTGCAAGGTTGAGCAAATATAAAATAAGAAAAAGGAAAAGCTATCTGGACAACTAAACAAAGTTAAAAATGAGTACAAAGTCATTTTTTCTTGTATATGCAGGTTATCAGAGATGATATTACTAAATTTATAGATGACAGCACAATCCTAGAAAGTCGAACCCAATTCCTGGCTTGAGTTATATTATTCAGTTGTATTCAACGAGAGCGACTTAAGAGATGGTTGTTATGTACGCTTAAGACAGTAAAATAAGCCAAGATCTAAGAGAGGACTCAGAGGAGAGGAAGTAGGTTGCTAACAGAGTCCAACCTAGAAATGATAACATCAGTGCTGCATCAGAAGAACAAGGTAAGCTTATGGGATCAAATGATTACCGCATTATTAGGCTCCATCTGAGTTGAAATGGACGACGACATTGAATTTGAGGGTATTGTACTAGTGGGCATTGAGAACCCCACTCTTGAGGACTGCATCTCAAAGGATTCATCCTTTGTAGCTCCTGGAGGAGCATTCCCTTGTTCAGGATAAACAGAAGACACGGGTGATAACCCATGTGGAGCAGAAAACTGTTTGTATTGTTCATTTGACTGATCACTTGGTTCCGGTTTTACATACGCCATCAGACTTTTCTGTTGCAGTGCTGAACTGTTTGTCATAAGAGGATGAGCTGCACCATGCAATCTCTTCTGATCCAACTTTGAGCTGGCTGTATTCATGCCCTGAGTAGTTGTTCCTAATTGAGCTGTGCTTGTGCTCTGATGACCTGGAAGTTGTCTCGTCTGCGAATCATTAGGTTGCTGTTTCACAGTTGCTCCTGCAGAATTAGCATTTGTTGTTGAATGCGGATGATAGTTATTGCCACTACTTCCAAATGTAGGATATGACGCTTGTGAGAAATGCAAATGCTGCTGCTGCTTGTTAATTCCCTGAACTGGGAAAGAAGAGTGATCCCTATCCTGATTTTTAGGGATAAAACTGGAAGTGGACATTTGACTTGCTTGCATTCCATGAGAATCTGATTGGCGTTCTACCTCACTATTTGCCTGATTGCTTGAATTCGTCATCATTTGCACTGTAGATGTGGAAGTGAAACTGGTAAGCAAAACAGTTTAGACACTTCTAATGAAAGTCATACAAACCATTGAGACGGGTGAAGCTTAGTACCGGTAGATGGAGTTAGTAACTGGTTTTGCTGAGATGGAGCTTGTGAATGCACCGGAAGCTGACTTGGTGCATTCTGCGAGTTTTTAGCACCCTGTTTTCTAGCGTCAATCTTCAAAATTCTTTGAAAAAGTACTCTTAAAAAGATCGAGTATATTTACTCTGTAGAAACTCACCTGAGACTGCATCTTATACACGGCCATCTTTAGCATTTGGTCCCCCACAATGCTCCTCATATGTCGCACAAAACCCTCTTTGGAGATCTCATTTTTCTGAAAACAAACATGCCTAGTAAGAAAGAAATAACAAAATACTCAAGATCCATACAACAAATATACGATATTTTATAGAAATCTACAAACTCACCCTTAGTTTAACATAAAGAGTATTGAGCTGCATAGCTCTGTCTCTATCTAGTTGGGGCTGTATGACTGGAAGCAACATGGCAAAAGGCACTTGTTTCCCACGATTAATATTACTTGCTTGTTGATTACTGCTAGCTGTATCTGTAGCTGGTTGACTACTTCCTGCTGTAGCTACAGAATGTTGGTTAGTTATGCTCATAGCTACAGCCTGTTGTGTACCAAGTCCTGTCATAGATAGCTGTTGACTATTTATATTCTGTAATTTTGTAAGCTCGGGATCGTGGCCTATATTTTGCTCTTTCTGAGGCCTTTCAGAATCTTGCATAGCCGTTGCTTGAGATACATTAAGCAAACTTTGATTAGTTTGTGGTTGAAAGGGGTCAACTGGTGGTTTCTGATTCTCTAAGACTGATCCATGCTGCTTCAAGTCCATTTCCGCTGATTGTGGCTCATTTTTTTGTACAACCAAAGGATCCTGCTGACTTCTAGAGTTAGCATTCTCATCATTGGTGGAAGTTTGCCACTTGGAAAGAAATTGATTTGATGTATAACTGCTTCCTTGAGATAATGCAGCTACAGTTTCAATCAGAGGTATCAGCATAATGAAGTTTTCCAGCTATATGAAACAAAAGGTACCCCCCGGGCCAGGTCCAAAACTAATGAGGATAAGGAATCTTTTAATCTTTCATTCTTTTGATCAATTGTTTAAATTTTTTTATATTAAAGTTAATACTCAAATAAGCATTTCAAAATGTGAAAATAGATCACGACTGAACTATATTTCCATGCATGGAAACATGAAGTCAAGTAGATGATAAACACATATAGACGTATTAGTAAATGCTTATCTCATATAACGGTATAACATCACCAAATATCACAACAAAAACAAATTACCAAATATCTTTAGCTATGAAAGACGATACTTTTTCTTTTAGGAAAAACAAAGGCTCCGGAAATGCATTCCCAGGTAATTTAATTCAATATTTCTTATAACTTACAGATGACTACTAAGATCAACGAAAACAATAAACTATAAAGTTCATATATTTCTCCTGTACACCCTAAAGGCAACAACTTGGAGCCTTAACAGAAATGAAAGGGCAAACACATAAAGACTTCATTCGTATCACCCTCAATATCTATTTTTAAGTTCAGCGTCCTCCTCACCAAATATGTTCAAAAAACAGAAGGAAACACCTTTGCGCATCATATCTATGACCTTTCAGCATCTTTCAAGAGTAAGCTAAAGAGCCCTTATCAGGGGAAGCAGAGAAAACAAATGGAAGGACTAATAGCATCAGCTGCTAGGCAGTCAAACAAGACATAACATAGAATGCATTTCTTTTTTCTTCTTCAAATTTGCATCAAAATATCATATTTCAATCTCCCCTTTAAGCAATTACACCACAGAACATTCCAAAACCCTAAAGTTTCATTCTTTTTCCTTCCTTTATTCTCCCGAGTGAGTCCCCAATATTAGTATAGTTTTCTTCTTCTTCTTTTTTGGAGGTACAATATTAGAATAGTTTTTCATCAAAGTTGTTGCTATTTTTCTTGATTTCCCTAACCTCTAAAAACAGATTAAGAAGGCAAATTTGTCAAATAAGATTAATACAGTTGCCGCGGCACTTTTGACTCGTAACAATAGGTGCCATGGCCTTGCCCCAATATTAATACAACAACAATAACATAACCCATTAAATCCCCAATTATTGGGGGTATGGGCTGAGTGGCTATGAGACAGACCTAACATTTGACAATAAATTGCACAAAGTGGGTTGCTCACATGATACCACTGAAATAGTAATCCCTCGATACAGTTGCCCCAGTATTAATAAATTAAAAAATAAATTAAAATTAAGAATGCAATTCAGCAATAACCCTATTCAAAGATTAGTCTAAGAAATAGATGGAGATTAACATTAGAATTGAAAAATTCATACTACTCTCAGAATCAGAAGGCTGAGATGTGGAAGTATCGCCTTCAATATCCCTATTAAGAGCAGCTGTGAACGCCTCCACATCCGCCCCAGAATGCATTGTTTCATCCTGCCAAAATCACCATAGCCAATAATTCATAAAAAAAAAAAAATCCAAATCTCACTATTTAAAAAAAAAATCTTAATTACAGTGCTACCCAAAAGTAGATAAAGAAAGAAGAAGAAACCTCGTCTTCTTCGAGGAGCTTCATGATTGAAGGGTCCATTTAGATTCTTCTACAGAGTTTGAGATGGGTTTACGAATAACTGCTTGAAATTTAATCAAATCGATCAGATGAACAACGAATTATAAGATCAAATTTATTTATAAATTGAGAAATTAGGGATGTGGAAATTTAAGGAGAGAACTGAAATATTGATTTTCCAGTTGAGGTATAAATAAGAGAGAAGTTTCGGTTACTCGGGTTTTTATAGATCCGTTCTTATTTGGGTTAATTATGGTCGGGATCATATAATCCGATTGATTATGTAATCTAGATTTATCCAAATCATAAAAGATAGAGCTTTTAACTAATATTGATGAATGTGAACCATATATAGTAAAATCTCTATACAGTAGTAATACTTTTGGGATGGGAGAAAAATATTATTATTGGGAGGTTATTCTTAAAATAGAGGCTTACATATAAAAATTATATTTTTTTAAAAATAACTAATATAAATTATACGACACTTAAAAATGTGTTCCTTATATTTTAAAAACATGCGTTCCTTATATTTTAAAAACATGTGTTCCTACACTATATTAGTTAAATACCAATTACACGATACTACACAATATTTAGGCAACTACTATACATGGTTTATAGATGTGAAGTCACATACAATTGAAAACCGCAAAATTCGATCGATAGTGCCGATGACGAAGCTACTACGAACGCGCAAGTTTAAGCGATGCGATATTAACCCAAAAAATTAAGTCATTATCACTGCATAATTTTAGACAAATATTTCATATCATCTTAAGTTTAATGTAAAATTGTTAAATAATTATGGATGTTTTATATAGAAAAATTGATATGGACTCGCCTCTACAAATGGGATATAGATCACTTGGGCTCACTAATCAACCACATCCCCTCTTTCGATTAAAAAACAATAAAAATGCCTCAAACAATGCACTAAAAAGTGGGTAATATTTTTTATTATTTTAATCAAAACTCATGATGCATTGATCATGTGACTAAGTGATCCATGACCACTTGGTAGACTGCAGTCCCATGATGTAATCCCGATCTTTATATAGATATATAAATATATTTAAAATTTAATGTTATTTTATTACTATATGAAGGTAAATTTCTAAGGAGTCATCCTAAAAAAACATTAATATTACAACGTAAAGCTTTTATTCTTATTTATAACTAATCTTGAAAGTTTGACTCATCATTTTTTATTATTATAAGGAGTTTATTCTTATATAGAGTATTCTTATATAAATGTTTGAATGTACTTCACTAAACAACATATCAGATTTTTTTTTTATTTACAAGATCTTAATATACCTTTCTCAGTTAATCGGATTAGAGTACCTTTTCTGTTATTTTTTTCCTTTTCTATTTAAATTTCGGTGGGATGGCACCTCTTTTTGACATGTCAGTCATCATATGTGCTACAAAGTTGCTTTCTAGGTGACTTGAACTTCTAATAACCATATTTATGCAATAATTTTTTAAAAATAAAAACTAAGTTAAGTTCACTAATCACAATTTTAAGTTAAAATAGGGACAGAAATGAAAATTCTCAAACCAAATGAAATATTATTAATTTGGGCCAATCGATCACAAGGTCCAATTCAATTTAGGCCCAAAACTAAAACATGGGCCGCCATAAATGGCAGTACCTACCTTTCCGCTCTTCCCGCCACCCCTCAGAACTCTCTTTTCCCATATCCATTTCCTCAGACACTATATTAATATAACTCAACCCTAATAATTATTTTTAAAAAAAAATTAAATCAAATCTCCAATTTTCTCTTATATATACTCTCAAATAAATAGGGAAAATGAAATTAATGAATTTGATCAAAAAAACATCTCCAGACACCAAAGCATTTATTACCGCTACCAGCAACAACGATCTACTTTGTCTTCCCAAAAAAATTCTGAATTTTTCACTAACACTCCAAAATCTCGATTCAGTTCTTGGTATAGTGAATCTAGGATTGTTAAGAAACCCCTGGAAAATTCAAACTATTTCTCGTTGATTAGGAAATCGTACTATTGTTCATCGCCGTCCTCGAAGAATCAGAAAATGGGTGCCCTGTCGTGGTACTTATCGGTGCTTCATTCTAGGCCCATTCTTACCAAAAGTATTTCGGCTGCTGTTATTTATGCAGCTGCTGATTTGACTTCCCAGGTGAATTTTTTTATTGCATTTACTTATTAGGGAGATTAAAGAAATTTAAGAGTGTATCTTAAGTAAGGAGCAGATTGTTCAATTTTATCAATGTCATCATTTATAGGTGAGTACTTTCTAGCTGAAAATTAAATCTTTATGTCTATTATTAAATTTCTTGTTAAATAAAGTTTTTTTTTTTTTACCTTTTATGAACTTATATTTCAGAAGAATAGGGAAATGGTGACTCTGTCCCTTCTCTAATACGAAAAATTCTGATATAGACCTGGTACATTCAGAATTAGCCACATAATTATAGCCACATTATTATAGGATAGTCTATCCGTGTTTTGTAATTGTGTAGTACACAAGGTCCATATAGTTCAGGTCTATGCCAATTATTTCTCTAGTACACCAATAATATTGTTTCAAGAAATGGAAATTGAATGATTTCTTGCCTTTATCTGACCCTTAATTTTGGATTTTTGTGGTTCAAATATCGGGTTTTTAAAAATACTAATTTGATGATATTTGTTCTTTGTAAACTGTCAGACAATTACAATGCAGCCTTCAGGTACCCTGGATCTTATGAGGACAGTGAGGATGGCTGGGTATGGGCTGCTTATATTAGGTGTTTTGCAGCATGTCTGGTTTAATTTCATTGGGCGAGTGATGCCTAAGCGAGATATATTCACTACATTGAAGAAGATTGTGGCGGGTCAGCTTGCATTCGGACCTTTTATTACTTCCATTTTCTTCACATATAATGCAGCTCTACAAGGTACGCATTTGCCTCATTTTCTTTTGAATTTTTGTTGAATAAGTATTTGTCTGTTAAAAAGTCATGATACTTTCATTTGTAGATTATGTTGTTTTATTGTTTTCTCTTACATTCCCTTTTGAATACAAAGTAATTATGGGTGCAAAGGATTTTGTTAATTTTGTCCTTTCAAAATTATCCAATTATAAAAGAGCTTTTGTTCTGCAAAAATGACCAAGGAGTCAAGACTATGTAATCCAGGATTTTGTTATAACCTGACAATGCTAGAATTTGATCTTGCTTGTTGAAGGCGTAAAAAGTTACAGATTATAGGGATTTAGCTCCCTACGTGCTATGTTTGAGTAATTAGTGTTGCGTTCTCTATCTGTTGCAAACTTGCATATAGCATGGGGATGAAAAGCTGTTAAATATTTCCCTTGTTGTAGGATAATAAGTTGGCATGTCTTTGTTGATTACTATGAAGGACATTAAAAAGTGAGGTCATGGAAATCGAGATAGGACTTCGCATAATATTACCCTTCATAAGATTGTATTCATGCAAGCTTAGTGTAGTGATTGTGCTTGGTAAGAGATCTAAGCATACAAGAGTTAAAAAAAATAAGCCTGAAGTTGACAAGGTGCAATTCCTAAATCTTTTGGATATAACAAGTTTAGGTGTGCCATTTTGCTTTTCGCTTTTTCCTTTCTAAATTCATTTAATCTTTGGGATACTCCTACAGTGTTAAGTTTTTGTTTCTCTTCTTTCTTCCGTTTTCCCCAAATCAATTTAAAGTTATTATTGATCCACCTTATGCTTCAGGAGAGAATACTACTGAGATTTCCGGAAGACTGAAACGAGATCTGCTGCCAACATTGCTAAACGGGCTTTTGTTCTGGCCATTATGCGATTTTTTCACATATAAAGTCATCCCTGTCCATTTACAGGTATGTTAGTTATCTTTTCCTGAATTAATACCAAGGATTGGCTCTAGTATTCTTGCTTTATAAGTAATATAGACTCCAAGTTGGAGCAAAAGCTCAGTTTTTTCTTTCACGTATTTTGATATCCTCTGTGATACTAATTTGTTGTTTTGATATATTTTCCGGCAGCCACTGATGAATAGTACATTTGCATACCTCTGGACAATATATTTGACATACATGGCGAGCCTACAGAAAGCAGCTACTGATTAGTTCCGCTGTTTTTCCTCACCTTTCCTTGCATGGAAAGGGACAACAATGGTCCGAAAAATCTCCATCATGAAAGACCAACACTTATAGACCTCTGATTGCTAACCAAATGTTGGCTTATGTCCAATTTTGCAGTTTAAGGTAAATGCAGGCATAATTTCAGTGCTCATTAATTTGTCTCTCAATAGTTCTCTACTAGTTTCACTTTGTAGAGTTTTCTTCTTCCAAGTATATTTTGAGATATTACGCATTCATTATTTATTCTACGTTCTTTTCCTGGATTCAACTTATCTGAGTATCTGATTCCGATGCTTCTTCATGGATCTTAACTGGTGATCATTTGAAATATATCTGCAATAATTTTTAGTCGAGGATATTCCATAAGATCACCACTCCTCAGTGCTGGTGCGGAACAAAAGAAAGTTTCGTACCATGCAGAACAACACCTATTTTGCGGTTGGAGCCGGACTGCAAACTGATGTGACCCATTCCCAGAACTTTCTGTATCTTGATATTTTTGTTTTAATCGCCCAGCAAAGGATTTGAATATAGGAGCACATCACGTTAGTCGTGGTATGTAAACGAATAAGGATACCGTTAATGCAAAACGAACGGTTAAGATTTCAGACATTATTAAAAGAAAATGAAAAAAAACTACATGGAGTGCTTAGACTTATAGGCTTATAGAAATGGGCCAGTGGCCATTTATAGTATCGTGACTCGCTTCTAGCAATGGCAAGGGGTTTGGCGCACCCGTGACCCGCCCCGTTTAAATCGGCCCACATTTAGACCCCGCCTAAATCCGTTATAACCTACGGGTTAAGTGGGTCTTACAAACGAGGCGGGATGAGTTGTACATCCAAGAAAAATTGACCCAGCCTGCCTCGCCCCGTTAAAAACCCACAACCCGCCCTCGCCTGCTTTCCCCAACTCGTTTAAACCCGCACCATTTAAACCCATATTACCCCACCCCACCCACCCCACCCCAACCCACTTAACCCATATTACCCCAACCCCTATAAATACTCACTCAAATCCCCTCAACTCATACCAAACCCACACTATCATTTTCTACTCTATTTTTTAAATAGAAAATATGGACAACATTCCTCCTAATCCCTCTACCAGTGCTAGGACTAGGAGGACTTCCAAAGTTTGGCAAGTATGGGTATTTAATGAGGAAGTTCTCAAAGCTAAATGTACGATGTGTGGGTATGAAATTCGTCAAGAACATGGTTAGGGGACGGAACAATGGTTAGACACATAAAAAATAAACACCCGGGTTGTTATGTTTAAATTGTAATTTTTATTGTACTTTTCATTTTAAATTGTAATGTTTAAATTGTAATTTTTATTGTACTTTTCATTTTAAATTGTAATGTTTGTTTTATTATGTTGTTTTCATCTAAGTCCCCCTCATATGTAAGTCTTATTTTGTTATAAATAAAACCGGTATGACTTTTATCTATATTTATTTTTACCAAAAAAAAAAAAAATTTAAAAAACACCCAACCCACTTAACCCGTCCAACCCGCCAAACTCGCCAAACCCAATCGACCCGCCCAACCCACCGGGTTAACCCGTGACTCGACCCACTTTTGAAGGGTTTTCCAAACGGGGTGAGGTGGGTTCGTCATTTTCATTTTTGGACCCAACCCGTCTCGCCCTGTTGACTGGTCAACCCCGCCCTGCCCCGCCTCGCCCCGCCACTATTCACCGACTTGCCCCGAACCCGCCCCGAACTCGACGGGTTAACCCGTTTTCCATTGCTACTCGCTTCCTTCCTTTTTATATAAATTTAATTTTAGTTATATTTATAGAAGTAAAATCCATATCTAAATACAAAGTATTGATTTTAGGTGAGAAGGAAGTGAGCAAGTATGCAATAGACAATTTTAGTTAATATGTGGAGGGTACTAATTAATCCCACGGAAAATTCATTCACAAGACCGCCTTTGTGGGAGTGACTCTACAGTTATCTCACATTAATTGGGCGGGACATACCTGCAAATGTGAGTTTCTCTTAATTTATGTGAGGAAGATGTGAGACTAGTCGCAAAGGGTCTTAGGATTGAGTGATTCTAATCCCGCATCATGTGAATTTATGGCTATTGGATCACTCAATCCAACGGTCAAGAAAAATGACTATTAATTTCAAAAATATATATATGTGGAGGAACTAACAATCCGCACCATGCGGCATCCCAAGAAAGAAATTCGGGTACATTTACCCTAGAAAATATCTACTTTGGACTGTTTTGTAAAAGCCCAAATTTCAGGAGAAAAAGAAAAAATCTTCAAGAGAGCCCCACAACCACATAATTTTCCCACATGAGGTCCTCCAACCCCAGGAAATCAACCAATAACAGTCACCCACGTTAACGACCAAAACTGGGTCCCACGACTAGCAAAAGTAGCAATCAACGGACCAACGGACATCGGATGCAGTAGCGGTAACCAATAACCATAACCTAAACAATCTTTATCAGACACGTGTCACTTTATAGCTCTGATTGCTTACGGTCACCAATTTAAAAAGCTTCCTTCCCCATCCCCATTGCCTATCTCAGTAACGACTAACGACCGCGGCCTTCTTCCCCATAATCTACACCGGAGCGAGAAAGAGAGAGAAGATCAGAGAGAAATTTTGTTCGTTCTTCTCAATCTCCAATGTAATTTTCTTGAATTTCATGGTAACGATAAGATTGTTTTTTTATTTTTTTTCCTTTATGTTATTGAATTCTAATCAAACGATAAAATTGTATTGTCTCAATGTAATGAATAGGTCACGGTTCGAGCCGTGAAACCAGCCATTGGTGTTTGTGCCAGGCTGGGGTCCTTGATTGCGAAATTGCTTCGTGCACCGGCTGTCCTTTGATATTATTGAATTACAGTGGTTCTTTAAAGATTTGATTGTTTTTTTTATCTGTTGCAGTGAATTGCTTGCTCTGTTGTTCAAGTATAATTTGACCTAATTTCTCTCTGTATCGTCTGGCCGAAAGAAAAGAAGACAAGGGATATTTGAAGGTTTCGGTCGGTTTTTTCCTTTTGCTTTGATCAAATAGAGATATTCACGATGGGGTGGTGGACCAAAACGAGAAATGGTTGGACCAGGGTTACCAGACGTCTCCGTCTCAAGAAATCCGGTCTGTTAATAATTTCTCCTTTTTTTTTGTTTTGTTTTATTTCTTGTTAAAATTCTTTGATTTTTTTTAATATATTATCAAACACTTGGAAGAAATCTGTTTTATATGACGAAATCTGTTTTGCTGAATTATGTAGATAAATTAACCATAATATCATTGTGGAGATTTGTCAAGGGTGGCCATTTGATTCTTCGATTAATTTGTGATGGCGATTCTCACTTGGGGAAATGATGATAAAATGAAAGAAAAAAAATAAAAAGAGAAAATAAATGTCTTATTGAGCCACCTATGCTGAAGAATTGAAGCTTTATGGCTATGGGACCCTAATTGACTTACGCGCTTTGCATAACCTGGTAGATGAGACTTAATATGTACATGAGATCATGATCTAGTAGAAGTTACATAGAAATTAATAATTTATTCGATGATTCTAATTGGCTTGACGGAAGATATTTTTAATTTCATATTCAATGCCTGTAAGCTGCATCATTAGGGTCGTTTTCATTTGTTCTGTATCAAGCAATCATCATAATATTTAACTTCTTTTCATATTTTGATTGTAGTAGTAAATGGCTATTGATTGATTATCCAAGTGAATTTGTTAATTTAAATGATCTTGACCTTGATCTGTCAGGGATGCGTTATTGAAACTACGTGGATTTCTTATACAGTATATCTTTCACTTTTTTGATTAATAATGCAAGATCAGTTCCGAAATTATTATCAGATATTATTGTAGATTCTCCTACGAAGAATTTACAAAATGAATAAAAGTAAAAGAATAACTTAAAAAAGCTTTGTTGATAATCTATGCGCATATGTTGATGTTGTGATGGATGTGTGTGGATTGCATGATTTGCTTGAGAGTTTCTTAATTTGACCATGGCCTTGCTTTGTATTCTGAGCACTTGGGGATTACATGATAATGAGAATAGTCCGTCCAGGGTCCAATCCAATCTTTGTGAAATTGCGATTCTTGTCAAATATTTATTATTCTTTCTTTCATTTATTTCCATACATTTTACATATGGCTAAGACAATTTGATATCCCCTGCAGGTCATGTTAAGCTGCGCCATGATGTGAGGACGTGTGAGTACGAGGATGTACATATCTTGTGGAACATGCTGAAGAAAAATCAATCAGGGGTCACAAGCCCGAATAGAAGAAGTGGCAAAAGACGCTGTTTAAATGTTGTGGAGTTGGCAAGGCGTGCTAGATTGCTTTGCCACCATGGTGTTTAACCATCCTCCTGATCGGTTGTGATTTTCAGAATTCTTCTGTCGTGTGTTAGAAAGATATTGTTAGGAATTTTGTCAAGGGAAGAAGTGGAAATGATTATGGATAACGGATACACGAGACAAACAGTATTTTCAGGTATAGTTGTTTCTCTCGTGGAATGCTATCCACCACTCTCTGTGTTGTATCTCTAAACTTGCTATTTAGCATGTGTTTATTGGTTTTTTGTAAAGTAAATTGTTCATCCATATGTAAATTAACTTTGATTTTATACGCACCGTTAGAGTGAAAGAATTCATTGCTTAAATTCTGCTTCGTTCTTGTGAATTAGTTAAAAAATGCCTAGGTTTACTCTGTATCTTATACCTTAGGTTCTTATATCACCCGGTACTGGAGATTCTTATTCTCTGATTAGATCAAAACTTAAACAGGGTCTATTACCTAGAAGTGTTCTTACAGATTTAATTACCATCTCTCAGTGAGGCCCTTTGAATTTGATTTGTCAATGATTGATGTTGCTATGTCATGGAGGAAATGGTGGCGGTTCTCTCTATTTTTTTGATAGGTGTTTGTTCATGTAGGTTCCCTACATGGTAGATTTTGAGCTTAAGGGTGCCTTTGCAGGGAAAACTTGGGCATGATTTTGCTAAAGTTGTTCTTCAGGAGTGTTTTTGTTTTCTTTTAAAATAAATTTTTCATTATTGAGGAGATGGTGCCGAAAAATAAAACCTATGGTTCAAGTTAGAAGGATCGTGCTAATTATTCCATCTCTCTTGTGCGAGTGTGAAAAGGGAGTAAGAAATGGAATTAAGAGATACCGTTGTTGAAATAATGTACGCCATCCCTAGCATTCCTTCTCCCAACCTCTGGATCTTGTTCTTTGTTTGTGCTTGTTTTCCCTCAATAGACTGTTTGCGACAAGAATCTAGGCAAGGTAAAAGGTCATGTTTGGGAAGGATAGCGCAGGACGACACTCGTTCTTCTATTGAAATTACGAAAGACTTGCTCGTTACAGCTAGACTTGCACAAAGATGATGAAATGAACACAAAGCAAATCGAAGTGAAAATGCCCTCTCCTTCAAACGGATCTCGGACGCGCATTAACAAGGCTTTCGTTTAACCCGAGCCCCTCTCCTTCATTTTTTTCCCCTGCCGGGTGCAAACACTATATCGAAAACAATACTCCCTCCATTCCTAAATATAAGACTCTTTAGATAATTTGAGAAAATTAAGGAAGTTGTCATTTTCACCTAAACTTCCAATATTATCCTCCACCCTCCCTCTCTCTCACTTCTTTGTCATAAAGAAAGGAAAATGTAGAGGGCATAATTGGAATAAATTGTTGATAACTAATAAAACAACCTTAAACGACAATTAATTTGGATACCTAGATATCTCCTAAACGACAATTAATAGGGAATGGAGGGAGTAGAAATTTAAACGGTAATATAGGAAGGAAGATATATTTACCGAGACTTGAGAGAATAACCATTGTCAATGTCATTCCTCTACTCTTTTTAGAAGTAACGAAAAAATGAATATTCACTTGGCCACAAATTAATGTTTACTTTTTTATTCATTTTTTCCGTTCAAATTGAATATCCATTTTTTGAGTTTTTTTTGTATGAATAATTCCCCAACCGTCATTTAAATTCAAAGCGTTGACATCAGAGATTGGTATAACTCCTATAAAGCTTGTACCTTGATCTGAGCCTAATCTAATTAAAAGGAATATAAGGGAAATATAGCATACAAATCTATTACATTTAGCCTAGCTGGCCAGATTGTGTGCAAAAGTATTACAGTTTCTAGGTACAAAAACCATTCCCACTTAGCATTTTTCTTCAAGGATAGAAATTTTGCTTTTCCAACATTCCATGCTCTGGTTGCCAATAAATGCCTGGATTGCGAAAAGAGCACCCCCCCCCCCTCTTCAATAATGAGCCCGCTGCATCCGATAACCTCACCTATTGCAAAATAAAAGTTTGTTGCTTCAGATTCAGCCTCAAAACGTGAAGCTTCTAAAGATCTTTTGGTCCAAGTTCCTAGCATTTTACCGTCATCATTTGTCAAAATACAACCTATATAGGAAGGTTCATTTTGTTCCCAAGTTGCATCAAAATTAAATTTACAAAAGCCCCTAGGGGGTACACTCCAATTACTATTACAATTTTGTTTACAGACAATTATTTTCCTTTGAACAGAAGCGTTCCAATAGGCAGACGACTTGTCCTCACTCAATCATGGTTGTAATGGTAGGCCAATATGGAATTGGTTTATCATGCAAAAGTTGATTCCGCAGCATCCACATATTCTTCGTCATCGCAGCTCCAAAATTCAAAAAACTTTCCTTTGCTTCCTTAGACAAAAAAAAAACTTTCATTAGTATCAAGTAATTTAGATATCCAAGAGTTTATAGAACAATTTATAAAGGGTTCAATTCTGAAGTTCCAAGAGGAGTGAAACCAAATGAACTTAACAATTCGGCTTTTTATAAAAACATGGTCTATACACTCTATTTTCAAATTATAAAAAAAGGCAGATATCCTCCCTTCAAAAATATGTTGAAGTCTCTTACTGGTTGGAATGATGTTGTTCAAGCACTTCCATAAAAAAAAAGTTTGTGCCTTCCATGGAGATTTGATTTCTACAATATATTCCAAGTTTGAGCAAACATATTTGGAACTATGAACTTGTTTCTATTATTAAATAAATATGCCGATTTAAGTAGGCCCCTGTCGTGGAGGTAATTTGATTTTGATGTCTCTTCAAAAATATTGTTAGGGAAAAGATTTCTAATTAAGTTAACGTTCCAAATATGCAAGTCAATGTCAATGAGATCAACTGCCTTACTAGGACATCAGGAATATACAAATCAATGGGAGGCCTAAAATTAGGTAAATCATGTATGTCCCAGATATTAATATCGCTATCATTACCTATCTGATAACAAAGAGTATATTTCAACACATCTCTTACCTTCCCAAAGACTTTTCCAAATCCAAAATGTCCCTGATGGACTCAATTCAAGATCTAAAAATGATTTACCTTTTAAGTATTTAAAATTGATGAGATTGATCCACGATTTGGAGGTGTTATTTAACAGCTGTCAGGAAAGTTTGCCAATTAAAGCTCTATTAAAATCAGTAATTTTTCCGATACCCAATCCCCCAACCTCTTTAGGTTTACAAATAGAATCCAAGACTTTAAATAAAGATGATGCCCACTCCTCTCTTTATAACCCAAAAAAATTCTCTGATTAAATCATCAAGTTTAGAACTAATAAAGGCGGGTAAAAGAAAGAATTGCATAATATGAAGAGGAATATATTGAGTAACAGCCTTGATAAGCACAGTTTTACCAGTCTGAGACAAATTATGCATTTTTCAACCTCCAAGTCTAGATCTAAGTTTTTCAATAATATCATAAAAAGTCATACTTCTATCAAATACAATAGAAATTTAAATTGTAATATAGGATGAAAGATATATTTACTAAGAGAATAACTGGTGTTACTTTTTTATTCTGGTTAGAAGTAACAAAAATGAATACTCACTTAGTCACAGATTAATTTCATTACATTATTATTTCTTTCTTTCGTTCCAAATAGAATATCCACTTTTTTGAACTAAAATGCAAAAGTGATGATAAAGAAAGTTAGCAATTTTCAGATTGAGGACGGTGGATGAGTTGGTTGTGCATATGGAAAATACAATGAATATTTTTCTAAGCTGAGCTTTACCATTTATTTAATCAGTCAAGGTCACTCCGTGTTTTCATTATGAGCCCATTCGGCCATTCCGCTCATGCAGCTTGCTATTAGACTTTGACCACTATGGCATTGGACCATTGGTAGCTTGCCTATATTTTCATCCATCTTGGTGATGAGGGGACTGTGACTTCTTTAGATACAACTTACAAGGCTACCAAAACTTGGCCGGTTTTTGCTCTAGCTCGTCTTTTCTTTCCTCTTTTATAAATATACATAGGGGTGATTGGTGGAGGGATATAAATCAAACTCAAACTTAGTGGTTTAGGAATGTAAATCGATAAAATATCTTTTTACTAATTCAGTTACTTTTTGTCACGTTCAATTTTTATGTTGAAAAATAATCTAACTTAGTTTGTGTTAAGCACAAACTAACTTTGAGCTAAGTATAAACTAGTACATGCTCGAATAACTCAATCTTATAAACAATCATGGGAAATATATTATTGCCCATAAGCGACCTCTTTTTTTTTTTGGGTGAATATATATACACAAAGTGGACAATAATTCTGGACGAGATCTTATATTTCAAACTTGTATTATATTTCTTGCCATGTTTTTTTTTTGAATAAAATATTTCTTGTCATGTTAATAATAATGTGTCGAGTGTCAATTTTTTTTATAAAAAATCTACCTTCTAATAAAATATTATATCCATACTAAATTATTTGTCACATTTAGAATTTTCATCAAAATTAAAAAAATGGTTGGAAATCAATTAATATGATAAAAAAGTTTTAAATATCCTCAATTAATGACTACAAAATTATTATTACTCCCTCCGTTTCCAATTATCTGTCGCCTAAACATACTTTATCAGTTTTTTTAATTATCTGTCACTTTATAAAATCAAGAGAATATTAAATGTATTTTTCCAAACTTACCCTTCTCTTTAATTAATTCAGTCAACAACTAATTTGAATTGTCCCAACATAAATGTATTAATTGAATGTTAAAAGTGTCTATCTATATTTAAATTAATGTATCACAATCATTTTCTTAATTCGAGTGTATTGTCTTAAAGCGGCAGATAAATGGGAATGGAGGGAGTAGTTGTTAGTTGAGTAATAAATTAGGAGTTGAATAGAAAAATAACAATAAAGATGAAAAAATTTCTTAAATGTGGCAAATAATTCGTGATGTCTCAAAATGTGAAACGTTATAAATAATTTAGTACGGAGGTAGTAGTAAAATTAGTTGAGGAAGTGATACACTTGACAAAATAATATTATTAGTAAAACATATAAGATGACACAAATATAGAAAAACTACTCCTCCGATTCAAAATATAAATTTTTTAGGATTTTTTTTTGCAAAATATAGATATTTTTACAAGAATTGTGCATTTATTGACTAATTTACCCTTCACATTATTTTCTCCTTAAATTCAGTTTTGTCAAAATGTATAATTCTCATTCAATTCTTTATTAATTCCTTTGTTCTTTGTAGACTTGAGTATTAAGTAGAGGTGTTTTAACCATCTTAATTAACATTTTAATTAGTGTGAAAATTTATAAAAAGATTTATATTTTGAATAGAGAGGTGTGATATTTTTTTGGACCGGTCTCAGTAAACTTGATCTACCATCTGGAAGAGGGATGTCGCGCCAGAGAGGGCAATCCTGAAGAAGACTGCATGGCTCGTTTTTCCACCGAGCTTTTGCATTCAATGCGCAAAAACGAAACAAACCAAAATAAATCTTCATTACTACAACTTCTACTCTCTTTCACAGTTCACAGCAATGGAATTATTGAAGACAGTGAAGAAACCCACATGACCTTCTTCAATGTCTTTCCAACAACAAATCATACTCCATTTTTATTAATGCATAAAATTTCATGCCCATTTTTATTTGTCTACCTCCACATCAACCACATGGGCTCCTAGCTAGTCTTTTTTATTTTCTTCTTATCTTTGCGGATTTTCTGGGGTGACTACGTAGCTACAGTTTGACAAATCTGAGTTTGTTTGGTGGAAATTTTCAATGGGTTGAGTTTATATAAACTCGTTTCGTTTTCCTTTTGGGTTTGCCAAGAAGAAAGCAGCTAACTCCAGTTGAGCTCTTCTGGGAGAGAAAAAAAAAGGAGAATTTTTTGTCTGTTAAGTGTTTGATAAAAGTCCTAAGCGAGAAAGAAAAAAGCTTGAAGCGTTGGAATTATGAAGGCTTTTGGTTTCTCTGTGCTGTTCTTCTTGTTCTGTGTATCCTTTGCTTTTATTGGTGAAGGCACTGCATCCTCCTCTGTTTCTGGTAATGTTCTAGAATTAGATGGATAGATAGAGAGCTTTAACCTGAATTTACAATATTAATAATTTATTTATTTCTTGGAGTTCTCATGATTTGTATTTTAGGCTTTAGAATATCCTATATGGAGTATTTTTGGGGCTTTTTTTAAAACTAATATTGTCTCTTGATGCCAAGAATCTTTTGCTGATTAGATAATTAGGTTCTGAAATATAGAACTCAAAGAGTACTTGAAGGGCTCTCCAAACTGTAATTGTTTAAGAAAAGAATGACCTTTGTGACAACATAATTACTCCATTGCTTTCTTAATATAAGTCGTTTATGACATGTACGAAAATTAAATAATAATCAAAATATTAATATTACTTTCTTAAATAAAATTAGTGTTATAAGTCATATTAAAAATTTAATAAAGTAATATTGATATTTTGATTAACTAAATACCTTACTTTTTATTTTTTTAAATTTCATTGAATGTTCTAAACGATTTAAATCAAGGATGGGAGGTACTAATTGAATTGTCTCATTAATGGTATGCGATGCTGGGCATCCCTTTGTTATACAACTGTATAATGATTTGATAGTAGAATAAACATGCATAATTCATTTGTTCTATGACTTTTGGAAAAGAATATTTCTATATTGGATAAGACCTATTATGGGTGTATTTAGATTGGGTCTGGTTTGGATTTGGTTTGGGTTTGGTCTGGTTTGAGACTCAAATCCAGACCCAAACCAGCTTTGGATTGAGTATGGGAATAAAATCTGAAGTGTTAAATCATTTCCAGACCAAATTCCAGACTCAATCCAAAGGTGATTTGGGTCTGGGTTTGATTCTCAAACCAGACCAAACCCAAATCAGACCCAATCTAAACATACCCTATATTTTGTGATTCAGAACTTTCCATATCTTCAAATATGGAGTGAGACAATTTTTTTTTCTTCTAATGGTTTATCATCAATAGTGAACTTTTGACCAGAAGATCCATGTGTGGTGACATGGACCTGATTAACTTTGGGAAGCCTTTTAGATTCCTATGAGTCAAAGGGTGGTATCACTTTTTGAAACTTGTTTAAACTTTAAATTTTTTTCTTGGTAATTGAAAGCATCACCCTTTTACAGGAACATATTTTTGTGGTATAATGTGAAAAGATGTTATTGAGAAAGAATAATTCCAGGATACCAACAACAACTAAGCTTTAATCTCAAAAGATTGGAGTCGACTATATAAACTAAGTAAAAAATTATGTAGGGTCATTCATGTTAATGCATTCTCTCCGAATATAAAAAAATTTCATTTGACTTCAATTGTCTGTTAAACGTTCGGTAAATGAATGTCAGGTTTGGCCGTTGAGCAACATAGCAGTGACACAACAATGGTTGTGAAGAGTAGGAAGTTAAAGGTATATTCAATTCTAATGCCTGAAAAATCACAATAGCAATCTCTGTCTCTTCATCAAATGAATTTGTTTTAGACTTGCTTTATTTCATTTGATAAATTTCTGGATTTTGTCCACTTCCTATATGCAGGATTTTGGCTCCTTTGCGAGTCCTAACCATGATGATAAACCAGGGACTATCAATCTTGAGGACTACCGCTCAATTGATCCAGTCCCAAGTTCAAAGGCTCGGGTAAGGCCAGGACCTATCCAGCATGGTACTCCTCTTATTCCTTACATTCCTAAGCCTTCTCCTCCCCCGGATAGCTCGAATCGCGGCATGTTTCCTTAGATCAGGGAAGAGCTCCATTTCCCTGATGTGAAGCTATGTGTAATAAATAAACTTCAGCTAGCTGCCTGTTATATTCCAGCTTGACTATGTTTCCAGTTCACACATGTATGAGATATGTACTTGGTTTATTTTGTTGTATTATTATACTCTATAACCTGCTGTTACCTCGAGACTACTCAATATCCGATACCAGTTACTTGAGACTAACTGGGGGAATAAGACTTTGTTGTTGTTGCATAACTACTCACTATCTCACTTTTTGAGTCTTTCTGCCTAATAGAGTTACCAGTTTTGATGACTATAATTGCATTAACATATTCCCATATGACTCATTTGGGGTGTCAACAAATAATTTGATTTCTTTTTATGGGATATGTTTGAATGTGTCAACCCTTGGTGAAATCTTGAACTCAATTCAATGCAACAACAATACATCAACGATAACAAGAGGTTGTGGTGCAAATGGTTGCAGCTCGCCTCACACTTAAACTCTTCAGGTCTTGCTCAAGGTAAGGTCGAGAGTTTGAGTCATCTTCAGAGCGACTTTTATCACTGTCAAGTTTATCTTGCTCAAGATCTCAAATAAATTAGTCGGGTCAAATATTCGAACACACCGAAACATAAAAAAAATATATATGTATATGTATATCAACCACAATTATTTTGATGCGTCAGCAGGTGAGGCTGATCAAGTGAACATGATAAGAGTGGAAATGGCATTGTACACAATAATTTTTTCTATGTTACAAGTAATGAATATTTCATCCTCATTCATTGAATTAAGAGATTAGATAATTAGATCTCTTCATGTATAAATGGACTTGAATGCTAATAAGAAGAGTAAACAAAAGGTAGGTGCAATGATCATGGTTACAGACATAAGGGAACTAGTTGAAAAAGTTAGAAGATTCCTTCTTCCTCAAGGTAAAGCCATTATTATAGGGTTGTTGCCTTTTCTCTGTTCTCTTTCCTTCTTTTTAGGTTTTTGAGATGATTATTTATCAACCTCTCTTTTCATGATCTACAAACTCAATAATGATCCATATTCATTCTTCACCCATGCATAGTATTGGGTCTTGCTTTGTTGGTGGATAGGGGGGGTCCATCTGTTAGATTTTAAAAGAATCGGATCCAAAACACAAATAATAGTAGCAGAATAAAAACAACCAATATTCTTCTATCAAGGATCCTTACAAGTTAGAATCAATTTAAATATTATATCTTTTGTGCTGGAAAATTGTTTGCTCCTCAGAAAAACCCTAGCGGAATAAAAACAACCAATATTCTTCTATCAAGGATCCTTACAAGTTAGAATCAATTTAAATATTATATCTTTTGTGTTGGAAAATTGTTTGCTCCTCAGAAAAACCCTAAGCTGAATTCTGCGAATTTTGTCTCTGTCGTATCCAATCAAATCATATTGGACAAAAGTTCGTGTCTCTGATGCTAGTCGGAGAGACAGTCTGTAGAGTATCTTTGAGATGAAATCAAGGTTTCGATATTTTAGGAATAATTGTTAGATCTACCACTTATGTAGAACTTCTAGAGCAGACATGTAAAGTTGAACATTGAAGTTTTGAAATAGACGTCAAATTCTCCGATAATAGAGTTTTTGTAACAGACCTCCAAAGACGGAATTTGAAGATGTAGTCTTTATATAGTCTCATTAAAATATTAATCTAATTAGAAGTTCTCTTTTGGGTTTTTATGAATCAGTTTAGAAACCGAACTCATTAATTAATTAGCCAAATAATAAATTGGCATAATCCAAATAATAACTCAATCAAATGAGATTACTTAAATCTAATGTTCAATATTCCATCACCATCCCCTTCAATAGTTAATACTAAAGCAGATAATCTCATATTAAAAGTCGGATGTAATTAAGCACATGAGACGGGTATGATACAAAATATAAATGAACTTCACAAATTCACCCTATTTTAATAATTAACTGGAACTGAGCCATGGTGTGTAGTCCTCGATTCACCTTGGGAGTCCCACTTTAGTTCCATCCCCTATTGTTTTCAATGAAATGGCAGTCCGGCTCCTATGCAGAATACCCTTTTTTCGCACATGCGGAATAGTTTTTTTACCTTTAAGAATACCTGTTTGGTGTTCCGAACAGTGTTCATTTTTTCAAATCAATCTCAATCTGTTAAAATTTTAATTCAACGGCTGAAATTTCGCCCCGCATGTACGAAATAAAAGGTGTTCCGCATAGGAACCGTATACATGAAATGGTGGCCTGAGATGATGAAAAGTCGCAGAAAGAAAACTAAGACAATTTTCCTTTGCCCATAGCTTCAATCCCCCTTTTTTGCTGGATGCAAGATTTGGAGAATATAATCATTGAGATATTAAAAGCAAATATGGACACAAGAAATTCCATATCACCACTTGAATTATTTCCAAAATGGGGCATATATAAGGTGATAGATAACTTAGTTTGCTTCAGTAGCAATAGGAGTGTCTTTTTGAAATAGGACCATTTGTAGTTTATATGAAGTGATTCTCAAGTTATGAAGCTTTTCATCTTCTAACTTTAATAATTTTGCCAATTATAATTATTTGTTAATTGGAAATCATGTGTTAAATGAAGGAATTCCTAATTAACAACTTGAGGTAGAATCAAGGAGTAGCCCAATAATAGTTGAGGTTGCTCCTTCCTTGGACGAGGTCCTGGATCGATTCCTACTTCCCTCCCCCTTAAAAAAAAATACTTGAGGTTTTGATTCCGTCTATAATTGCACTAAATTTATGTTATCTATGGTTGAAGTCGGGATTGGTGTAGGCAATTTGGTTATTGTGCGGAATAACTATTAAACCGTTCGATAAAATTACCCAAATAGAAGAGAAAAATAAGTATTATTTTCCTTTTAAAAAAACTAACTTATGTTAAAATGTTTAGATGAAATATCTGACAGCTCCCAGCGAATCGTAAATGCGGAAAAAATAACTATTACACACTGTAGCCGCGTCGTGAGTGTAGGACCCTAATAGGTGTGGTCAGGCTAGCATGCAGAACGTATAATTTTTTGCATATATGTAACATCCTGGCTGAAATTAACTTTTCTAATCGCTGTTAACAAATATTATGAAAAATAAAACACTTGTTAATAATCTTAGCCATTGAATACCTTAATCTATCTTTTTAACAACTATTTCGCACATATGGATAATAGCTATTCCGCATTGTACCCATTTCGTAAGAGGGTAGACACGATGCCAAGGTTAGGAATTCTTTTTCCCTATTCGGTGTCCTTTTCTCTGTCCATCAATAAAAAAATGACATGTATTAAATTTTTAATTAAAAAAATATAACCTATAAGAAATAGTAGAACCCACAGAAAAAAATATACACGTGACAAATATCTATTCGTAGGAACACATAAGGGGACACAGAACGGGGACAAATGATTTTTTGCCCGATGCCAAGCAAGTCAAGTAACAAAAAGAAAGAAAGATAGCGATAGTCAAAGAAACAGTAGTAGGCCCAGTCTAGGGGTTTGAGCTCTTAGCTGTTATTATGGTTGTCTAAACCATCGTATAACTTTTATTTTTCTTTTATTTTCATATTATCATTTGATTGTAATGACGTTGGCTATTTTATGATTAATGAATAATTTTTTATTTAGCAAAAAAAAAGAAACAGTATTAGGGCAAAAAACAGGACCACGGAGGACCAAAGAAGCTTTTAGCCGAACTTGAACATCATAGATTTGTCCATTAATTACCTATTCTTTTTTTCTAGAAAGTCGAGGTTCTAATATTCCTATTTAATGAGTTATGATCAGTGGCGGAGCCAGGAATTTTTCTTTGGGGGGGCCAAAATAAATTCATAAAAGCATATAAATATTGACGGAGCCAAAATTTTTTTTTTGATGAAATCTTATATATTAGAGTTATACGCATTTTGTTCACGCTTTTCACTCTCTTGAGGGCACAATTAACATTGACAAAATAAATTCATAAAAAGCATATAAACGTTGGCGGAGCCAAAACTTTTTTGATAAATCTTATAGACTAGAGTTATACGCATTTTGTTCACGCTTTTTCACTCTACTTGGTGGCACAATTAACATTGATAAAATAAATTCATAAAAACATATAAACATTTGGGCGGAGCTAAAACTTTTTTTGATAAATCTTATAGACTAGAGTTATACTAGCATTTTGTTCACCATTTTCACTCTACTTGATCGGTGAAAAAGGTGCGAGAGAAAAAATGTCACGTATATAATTGTTTGGGTAATAATGGGTCTTGGTGGGTCTATTAGGTTTTAGTGGGTCTTTTAAAATCCATTATTAGTTACTTTAATAATCTATGAGTCAAAATCTAATTAGATTTGGGTATCAAAAAATATATTTTCATGTACTTCGTAATAATGGGTCATCTTTGTTTTAAAAAAATCTATCTTATTCTGAATCGTTGGATATATATATATCTAGTATATAAAAAAATTAAAAATTCTTAGAAGTGATTTAAAAAAAATAAAGTTTCATTATTACTAAAGCAGTTAAATATATATCACTAGTATATAAAAAAAATTGAAAATTCTTGCGGTAGGGCCCCACTACTTACTGTAAGCTCCGCCACTGGTTATGATAGTTGATATTTGAAAGCAAAGTTATGATAATTGGTCTAATTAATTATTATAACTAGTACAACTATTATTGCATATAGGGTTTGCTACTCGTATTTTTCTTCTATTTAGCCACTTGATATTTACTCATTGATCATCATTAAGGCTATACTCCTAAGATTTGTTTCTCTCTAACAAGAAGCTGCGGGACAATGAAGTTAGTTGAATAATTGTTGGGTTGAGTCTTAATCTGAGATTTTTTATTTCAGTTTTAGACAAGTTTTAAACCAAAATTAAATTCTCAATAATTTAGTGCTTCAAATTTTATTTTCATACTTAATGCAAAAAAAGTTTGAGTCTCAAATCTAAATCAGACGATATCCAAACCAAATATATAAAATTATATATATAGAAACATACTGAATACGGATATCAAAAGTGTATACTAACAACGACTCAGATATTAACGCGAGAAGACAAATAATCACCAGAGAATATTTTCTGGTAAGTTTGTCTCATATTAGCTAATTTATGAGTATAATTATAATTTAGAACTTGGGAATTCTTTTTTCTTTTGAGGGAGGGGGTTACTTTGGATAGCATTTTAAATTTCATATTTGACTATATATCTCCTTTTATAAACAGTTGCGGATCCAAGGTGAAGGTAGTGATCACCCTCAAAATTTTGAAAGTCACGTTTCTTATCCTTAGAATTTTTTCCCTCCGGACAAACACTTTGAAATATCAAGTTTCGCCTCTCCGCCCCCTCCCCTCCCCTCCCCTCCCCACCCCAAAGATACAAACTCACCCTTTGATACTAAGTTATTGAATATGTCTATGCTTATAAATAATACAGTTTTTGCAAAATCCAAAACAAATATTTGAGACTCAAACTCTAACTAATATAATGTTCATTTATTTTTGGTGCTAACAGTTAAATTTTGTTGACACAATATCGATTAATAATTTTTTATTCAATAGTTATAAAAAAAAATCGATAATTATTCAAAAATTGCTATCCAGAAATAACTCTATTGAAAATTAATGGACAAATCAAACTTATATATAAATTGAGATCACGTCGGCACAAAAGTCGCTGGAGTAAATTGCATAATGTCGAGACTGGTATGAAATTGTGTATTGTGAATTGAAATGGGGAAACAACCTAAGAGGGGAAACAATAATTCACAATTGGTGCAAAAAGCCAGGAGATTGAGGGACGAAGCCAGAAATTTAGTGTTGAAGAAAGCTACTGATAGTAGTAGTATTTTTAAAAAAATTGCTAGAAGCGAGCGATAAAATTTCTTATCATCAATAGTATTTTTTAAAATTTACTATACCTACTAGTATTTTTAAAAATCTCCCCGTCTTCGTCCCTGAGATTGAGGTCTACCAATTTCTTCTACACAAAGAGGTCTACCATTTTCTTGACAATAACTAAAGAGAGAAAGGTTTTATACAAGTTACGTGCTGGACAAGGTATGAACCTTCACAAATGGTTCTTCCTAATTTTTTGTTGTCATTTTGTAGCAAGTGTTAATGTCTTTCTATGTATTTTTTTCTTTTCTTTTTTGGTTATGTACTTTGTCTTATTATAATCAATGAATGTGGTCCTCTTCTGTATTTTCATTTTTGTTTCTTGCTCTAGTTTTTTGTTTAAATAGTTTGTTCATATATTTTTAACTTTAATTTTTCTTTAGGGTTCATAATTTTTTTTTATTTAAAGTGGGGTTTGAATGCATTTTTTTGAAAAATGAAATTTGAAAGTTTATCCACAATAAAAGTTGATTAGCATTTCTCATGAACACAAATGACAGAAATCTGAAAATTAGAAAAATAAGTAGGCATTCCGCTTAATTAACGAGTCCCTCTCCCATTTCACTAGTGGTCGACAAAGAAAACTCTTAGTGTTATTATCCATGCGGCTAATTTAAATTCAATTCAGACTGTGATTCTTACTCATTGGAAGTTTAGGAAGGTGTGACCAGCTAATAACTCTTTCAAATTAGTCATAATATAAAGTCGAATATTTAACATCATTAGTAATTCGCTTATATCACGTGTTTTTAAACTAATTTGTTGTTCAGACAATATTATAATAATTTACAATTTTCTTAGAAAACAAGTAGTAGCTCGTAAATGTCTATGGTAAAAAAGTGATAACTATTAATTAACTAAAAATCGTGAACAATTCTGATATTGTATTTGACGTAAAATTATTATGTTTAATTAAGTTAGATTTTTTTTTTTTCGTTCCTAAATATTGGAAAAAGAAAGTAAATTAATAAAATAATATGTTTTTGCATTTGCGGTATATGAAACGTTAGGTGAGTTAGATAAACCCATTCAAGAAGAATTAGTTTCTTCTGCCACTAGTGTTTACTACCAAGATCAAGTGGTTCACCTATATATCCTACAAGCAGAGTAATTACAAATTACAATTGACTTGTCAAATACTTAACTAATACTTCCTGTTTAATAACATAAGGATTTCTTTTCTAAATTTATTTTCACCAACCCAGCCCTCATAAGATACGATACTTTTATTTTCTATTATGGCAATGAAATTAATAAAGAATATAAATGAAATATCACTTACTCCCTCCATTCTTAAATATAAGACTTTTAATATAAGTAGCAAATATTAAGAAAGCAAATATTAAGATATTTTTTATAAACAAAATATCAATATTATTATCTTAAATAGAATTAGTGGCATACAAGTTTTATTTAAGATAATAATATTATTATTTTGATTAACAAAACACCTTAATTTTACTTTCTTAATTTTCGCTACTTATAGTCTTATATTTATGTATGGAGGTAGTATTATTTTTATTGTTAATCAATGTAAATATAGTCATAAAAACTTATAGTCATATGACCAACAACTCTCGTAAAGGTTGCCTAATCTGAGCAAATCCTTGCTCCTCTTAACGTATAAATATGAGAAATTTTATTTTGGTAGGTGACTAAATTTAAAAGTTATATCCAAATCAATGAATACAATATACGTAAGCTAAAAAGTCCATTCTCTTTCTTACGTGTATTGTACTCATTTACTTGAATATAAATTTTAAACTTACTCATCTACCAAGATAAAACTTCTCTTTAAATATAGGGTATGATTGGACGAGGCAAATTAGCCTAAATCGTCATTTTCGTATTTCTACATTGTTGTTAAGATCCTCTTCGTTTTATTTTAACTTTTAAAATCCTAAATGTTTTTACGACCTGCCAATAAAGGACATCTGTCCATTTTTCTGTCTATTATCCGTCAAACCAGTCAAATGGTCAACGTATAAGATACTTTTTAAGGGTATTTCAGACATTTCAACATATTTCCCACAAATATAACTTGGTTACTCAATTGTTACATAAAATAACTACGTATACTCAATTTAAATTAACCAAAAAATAATTCCCTAAACTCATCTCTTTTCCCTCCATCTTCACCATCTTCATCCACCACCACCACCACCACCACCACCCCCGATTCAAAAATCAAGCACAACCCCAAATCAAACACCAACTTAGATTCAATCCATAAAAAAGTACATTCATGTATTTCATCATTTGGGTTATTTTAAATTTCCAAATTTGATTCTAAAAATCGTTAGAAAAAGCTTTTTTTGAACCATTATAGAAAAGCCTTCTCCTAATAAAGAAACTCCACAACTTCTTCCATGGCATTCAATAAATTCTGATTCAAGGCATTCACTAAATTTTGATCTACAAGCATATGCGGATTTGTTTTTCATTGCTTCTTGGCAAGTTTGATTTTCCATTGACCATTCAAGAACAACATGGAAGTTAATTTGCTTTGCTTTTGAACTCTTGTAAATCCCAAAGATCTGAAGAAGAAAAACTCTAAAAGCCTTCTTCAGTTACAAAAGCATAACCACGTGGATTAAATTTCAACACTTCACTGTGGTTATTATTATAGCTAATAACAGTTAAATCAAATTAACCATTTGAAATGAATCTTGTTAACCAATTAACCATTTGAAATGAGTTTTAAATTGTCTCTGTGATTCATGCGAGAACACTTGAAAATGGAGCCAAGTCAACAATGTGATTAATTGCAGGTTTAAAGTATTGAAGACTTTTAAAATGATCCACAATAATATTTAATTCGAGATAAACAAACAGAATGATATTTTATAAGCAAAAATAATATGTTAAATAAGCCAATAGGCTCAAGTGACAAAGGCAGCATCAAGGAAGGAGGCGGCAAACTTTGATGAAGCAAAAAGCTTCTGATATAATTAGCCAATCGGCTACTGAGAGAGACAAGACAAAAGAACATTTACAAATGTAATAGGCACAAAATTCACTAATCAGAATCAACACTATAGCAAAAAATGTCTATTGCGACGTTTGTCATATGTCGCAATAAGGCAAATAAACGTCGTTATAGATCTATCTGCAGCATTTATTGCAAATGTCGACTAAAGCGTCGCATTTGCACGTATGCGTTATGGTTTTTTACGACATTTGTTACAATGCGCAGATCTCTATCTATTACGGCGTTTGTTGCGTCATTTTAAAGTGTTTCAAAAGGTATTTTTTGCGACATTTGTAAATAATGCATAGCAGGTCACATATTGCGGCGTTTGTAAATACCCAGTGAATAAATAGTTATTAGACATTCGTAAATTTTGAAACTAGGTTTGCGGACTCGAGCGGAGTCGGAGCCTAGACAAGCCGACCCAGTCGAGTCTAGCCACCTTTGAATAATCGGAGCCGGATCAGGAGCCTAGACAACCCAAAGCCGAGCAGTCGAGTCTAGCTACCTCCGAATAATGTAGAATAAATTTCCCCCTTACTCAAAGCGATGGGAATCGAACCCATGACCTCCCTGCATGTATGTCATGCAATGTCTTGCATTGAGCTAATTGATCCTTTGTTATTTATTTCTCATCTTATTATATTTATTATAATGGAATTTTGGAATTGTACACTTACTTATTTTAATTTCTTTCTGTTTTTTAATTTATTTTTGGGAATCAAATTAAAATTAATACACTCTCATTAAAAAAATTATAATTTATGTCTTTAATGTTTCTTTAAAAAAATATATTTGAAACATAATCTCTATATTTGTGTTTGTCTGGAAATGTCACAAGATTTAATGATATAGTATATAAATGTCGATATATTAGTCGTAAAAGTAAAAATTTATAACTATATGCAATTTAATGTCACTAACTAACATGAAATTTTCGGTAAGAATAAGAATTACTATATTAAGTAGTATAAAATCCAAATATAGCGACGTTTGTTTGAAATGTCACATGATTTAACGACGTTTTATATAAATGTCGCTATATGTGTTGCAAAAGGTAACAATTTATAACAACAATTAATGTACATGTCCTAACAAACATCAAAATGTCGATTTTATCAGCGAGCGCTATTAAGCGTCGTATAAAATTCAAATATAGCGTCGTTTGTCCGAAAAAATCGGAAGATCTAACGACATAGTATATAAATGTCGCTATATGAGTCACAAAAAGTAACAATTTATAACAACATTTAATGTAAATGTCAGCTAATCAACATCAAAAGCGTCGGTATGAACAACAATTGGTATAGCAGTCACTAAGAAAGCGTCGTATAAAATCCAAATGTAGCGACGTTTGCAAAAAGTGTTGCATTAACGTACTATTTTTGGTTTTAAGCGACGTTTGAAAAAAACGTCGGTACAAAAACGTCGCAAAAGACTGTTTTTGTTGTAGTGAAAGTTTTACTAGCCAACCAAGAACAATCATTATTACTTAGAAAAGAAAAAAAAAAGAACAATCATTATTCATAAAAAAAAAACCAATAACAATCAAAATAAATTTTACCAATAAACACTTTAACTACCAACAACCACTAATAAATACCACAACAATTAAACTAATATAACAATTAATTAATATAGTGAATTTGGTTTAAATCCTACAAGTATTCTATCCAACATTTCGGAGGAACATACAATTTTGGTGGTGGTGGTTGTGGTGGTCAGGGACGAATCCAGAAATTTAATATTGGTGGGAGCGAAACTGTAACAATATATAGAACTACAGAGCTCGAGTGATAAAAACGGCAAAAAAATTATTGGGGGCAATAAAAAAGGCAAAAAAAAATTCTTGGGGGCGAAACTGATAAAATTTTCCAAAATACATATAAAATTTCGATAAATAGTAGTATTTTTTAAAATGTCGGAGGGGACACCGTCTTCGCCCCTGGTGGAGGTGGTGGTGGTGGTGGAGGAGGAAAAGGATGATGGGTGGATGAAGACAGGAGAATGTGATGGGTTAAGGGATTTATTTTTTGTTTAATTTAAATTGGGTATATGTAGTTATTTTGTTTAATAATTGAATACCAAAATTATTTTTGTGAAAAATATGTTGAAATGTCTAAAATACCTTTAAAAAGTATCTTATATGTTGACCATTTGACTGATTTGATGGATAATAGATAGAAAAATAGACGGATTTTCTTTATTGGCAGGTTGTAAAAATATTTAGGATCTTAAAAATTAAAATAAAACGAAGAGGGTATTAACGACAATTTAAAAATACGAAAAAGACGATTTAGGCTAATTTACCGATTGGACGAAAATTAAATTTTTATTGATTTAATGTTTGATATTTTATTCACACTTCCCAATCCATACAGAGTTTGATATTTTATTTACATTCATATTGTGTCAGTAAATTGGTTTGTGAATATAGCTATAACATTTTCAGGTTTTGGTTGAGATAAAGGATTTTTGTTTTCACTACCATTCCCTGATCAAAAGCTTAGCAGGCAACATTAATTCAATAATTGTCCCATCTTTACATGAAGTAGAATAAACGCGAGGTTTCAGGTTCGGCACCCCTCTTTCCCCTCCCTTTCCCGAAAAAAAAAAAAAGTAGAAGAAACGTAAAAGGGAAAAATACAATTTTAATACCTATAAAATCACAATTCAAATCTAATCAATAAACATCATTTACACATTACTCAAAAAAATAATCATTTTTCATTTGATCTGCAACCCCTAAATTAAAATCCTTAGAAAAAACTTTTTATAATTAATCCTAATTTCGCACGTTTGTCATTTTCTTTATTAAGAATAATCATTTCACATTCCAAGTATGTAAACTGTCGAATCCGTTAATTATTTAATGTTATTTTCCTTAAACAATACATTAAAGAAATCCATACTTAGAAAAAAGACATTAAAAATTAATAAATTATTTGTCATCAACTTAACGTCACTCCCAAGATCATCCAAAACTTTTCCGTTTCCACTCTCCCACATTCTGTCCGTCTGTCTGTCTTACTCACCGTTCCCTTCCGGACCTTTAGCAGCCACATGACGTACACATTACTTCTTCTTCCCATCCACTTATTGTCTTCCATGTGTCCATTTCCTTTTCACCCCACCCTCACCCCGCCGACGAGTAAGTTTTATTTTATTGGTTAGTAAATAAGTTTAAAAACTCATATTTAGAACAATAAGTACATTACACGTAAAGTAAAAAATATCAATTCACAAAAAAAGATTTGACTTTTAATCCTACATATATGACACTTATTGATATAAATATAAGTTTTAAAGTTAATTATTAACCAAGATAAAACTACTCCCACCCAACACCCCCTTGACTCTTTTTTTTTCTTCATTTTTTGTCTTAAATTTTTTTTATTACCTTCCATCATTAAATAAATGTAAATCTTTGAGTTTTTTACGTCTTCCAATTCCCCGTGAGGTGACATGGGGCATACGAAAAGGAAAAAGAAAGATGTAATGAATAGCAATGAAATCGGTTAAATTGGAGATCCGATCGAATTTTTCGGTTTAAATTAGGGGTGAGAATAGGGGATAGAGATGGAGATGGGGATGAATTTGACCTCACTAATGAGGGCAGGGGCGGAGGCGGATTAAATAATATCCCCATCCCGTCCCGTCTAAAATACTAAATAGAAAGAGTATAAAATACATTTAAAAAAATTTAAATAGACGTCAAATTTGAAGAATATCGCGTGAATCAAATTCTCTCATTGACTCCTCCTTCTCCTAAACCTTATAGTAACCTCATCGCTCATTGCCTCTTCCATCCTACTATAGTCGCTCCTTCTCGCATCATGTATAATTATGATGTTTAGATATTTTTGCTTATCTTCGTCTTTCTTTAAATTCATTGGAATTAGAATTTAGATATTAGTGTTAGATCAATGATTAAGACGAGTTTAGCCAATTATGTGTTTCCAAAATATATGGTGAAGTTGAATATTCTAATAGGATTGAGAAAGTTAAAAAATTTTTTGCATTGATTTGTTAAATTAATATAAGTCAAAAAGTGAGAAGCAACCAAATAGGCCAACAAGTTCTTCGACTTCTCAATCTTTAGTTCTTGGGAAGATGTCACATGTCTTGCAAAGTGATCGATATATTATGTTGTTGGGTAGCAAATGAGCGGTGTCTACAAACTAGTATGGTTTAGTGAGCAAACTAATATCAATTTAGATTATGCTATTTCGTTTTACTGGCAAAAATATTTTATTTTTTCAAGTTTCTATTTGGAAAGTTTTGTTAAAAATTCACTAATTTTTTCTAGTCGAGGTTGAGTTTTCTGTTGGGATGAAAGTGGGAATTTGGGGAAAGAATTCCCCGCTTTTTCCTAGTTAGGGTTGGGCCTCCACCTGAGTTGGATTGGGATCCCCATCCATCCCCATTGATGGGGTTGGGTCGGGGATGGGGATGCGATGCAAGAGGCGGAGATGAGGTTGGAGATCATGATGTAATTTCTCTCGCTTTTGGCATTGTCGGTTTCAATAGGAGGCTCGCACGACATGCGATTAGCTCAATGATAAAGCGTACCATTGATAATTGTTTTACTGTGCTTGGGTTGTGAGGGCAATACATGGATAGGTCAATCCTAAGATATGGATCATCCAAGACACATTAGCATGACATACTCCTCCTCTTGTTTAAACTAGGGTTGAAACTAAACTTCTCCTCATGAACTATTTAAAAATTGCAAAAGATACTTATATAGACCGCTGCTACGAGCGAAACTTACCTTTATTTATACATCACTGAGAAAGCATTTAGATTGAGTAATTGGAGTCAAATTCAGAAATTTCACTTTTGATGTTCACATCTTCTCCATAAAAAAATTACTTCTATGCAACTCGAGCTAATTCCAAACAAGACAACCAAATTCATTCACTTATATCCCGAGTTGTATCTCAGGATCACCTCTCTTTCTTGACCGAGCAGAACAAGAAGCAAAAAAAAAAAGAAAAAAAAGTAGAATTAGAAGCTGGTGCAATTGGAATTTTGGAGTGGTCTTGTTACCAAATTTAGTTTTGTGAATTGGAAAAAGTAATTTGTTTGTAAAAATTTAAGACAAGAAATTAAGAGAAACAATAATTTTCTAAGTAAAGAATAAAAACAATATACCTTAAATCTTGCATAATGTCCGAATCTAATTATGTCTATTCGGGTAAAAGATAGTATAAATCATAAAAGCACTTAAATGTTCATAATCATGAATATTTATGTTTAGTTTGTTAGATCATCCATGCAACTAGCAAAGTTAGACTAGATACGTAACATAACATTACTAAAAATGTCATAAATTAAAAAAATTATAGCATGAATAAATTGCCTTCTAGTAAACGTTTGAGACTCACATCAGATCAAATATTCAAATAAATATTTAAAAATTATTATATGTGCTCATATACTAATTGACTATTTTACTTTAATTTTGTTTCAATTTTTTTTATACAAATAAACTATTTTCGATTGACTATATTTTCCCCAATTAGTAAAATTAGTGAATTATTCTGGGAAAAACTCACGTGTACTGATCACATACCGGCGATGTCAAGAGTATGTTGGTCCAATTTGATACCCCCCCCCCAATCCCCAAATATAAACTACCCAACCCCATCGAGTAAAAACTTGCTCCTTATTTATGCTTTCAAATTGTATGCAATTGATTTAGGATTTGAGATTTTCTTTGCAAAAGAAATGAGTATGTGTTTCCATAATGAGAAATGAGAAGTATTTTCTTATCGATGAGGTGAGAAATGCGAAGAAATTCATTTTTTTGCCTAAGTTATTTGATTTTAGAGGTGTTTGATAGACGACTTGGTTCGGATTGCACATATGGGTTTCATTTCATTAGATGGGTTGGAGGGAAATGTCAAATTGGACCAAAATACCCTTGACCTCGTCGGCACACAGCGAGCCACTTAATTTTTTACCGGAATACTCCCTCCATTCCTAAATATAAGACTCTTTAGACAATTTGAGAAAATTAAGGAAGTTGTCATTACCACCTAAACTTCCAATATTATCCCCCACCCTCCATCTCTCTCACTTTTTTGTCAAAAAGAAAGGAAAATGTTGAGGGTATAATTGAAATAAATTATTGACAACTAATAAAACAACCTTAAACGACAATTAATTTGGATACCTAGATATCTCCTAAACGACAATTAATAGGGAATGGAGGGAGTAATATACTATTTTCACTAATTGGGAGAAACAGTTAATCGAAACCCGTTTCTATGTACACAAAATTACAAAAACTTTTTAGGTAAAAAATACTCATACAAAAATTATTTATGAGCATATATAGTAATTTTCTCTAAATAAATTTTAGCTTTTTCTAGCTGTTAAATAAATGAATTGCCCTCCAAGTAGTGATGTCAATGGGGCCGCCTCTTCCATCGCATCCTCATCCCGACACAGTCCCATCACTGGGGATGGATGGGGATCCCATCCCCAACTCAGGTGGAGACCTAACCTCAACTGGGGAAAAGCGGGGAATGTTTTGCTCAAATCCTCACTTTCGTTTTAACGGATGCCCAACCTCGATTAGAAAAAATTAGGGATTTTTTAACAAAAATTTCCAAATAGAACCTTGAAAAACTAATATAGAATTGTAAGATAAAATATTTAATGCCTATAAAACGAAATATCATTTCAGACGTGTCATGCAGGACAGGGTGAACCGAGATGGTGCGGGATATTATTTCACCCGCCTCCGACCCCGCCCTCATTAGTGGGGGAAAAATTCATCCCCACTCCCACTCCCACTCCCAATTTAAATCGAAGAATTCTTGACCCAACCTTGCCAAAACGAGCCAAATCTCCAATTAAGCCGGGTGTATTGCCATCCCTACCTCTAAAGACTTTGTGCCAATGCAAGTGGCAATTACCCTTTAACGGGTCACACACGCCTTAACCCTCCGCGAGTAAATCACAAACATAATTCTCGCGCGTAAATAAACAAAAATAAAAGTATTTAAAGTCAATTTCTCACGTCAAATAAAGGTACAACCCGCGTTGTGTAAGGTACATACAGTATGAAGCGCAGGCCACAAACTCCATCCCCCATTCTCTCTCTCTCTCTCTCTCTCTCACACACACAGTCACATAGTGGGTTCGACAGTTATGCTCCAAAATCTGCTTCAGTCATCCCAATAGGCGCGCCCCAACTTTCCTCCTTTCTCTTTTCATTCTCCCTTAAATACATTTTCGCCGGCTTCTCGTAACGGTCCCTTTTCCGGTGCCTAATTTTCTCTCTCCATAACCCCGATTTTATCGCTTATATACATTACTCCTTATAATTGAACACCAACATTTTAACTGTCAAATTCCTAATTTTGATTTCCCTCTCACTCAATTTTAGTGCATTTTTTTTGGAAGAATTAGGGTTTATCTGTACCACTGTAAGTTTTTCATCAAGCGATGTGAAGAGAAGTAGAAATCCATGGTGATTGCTGTATCTACACCAAATTCGAAGCTCTCACCTAATGGTGTTAGTAATAATGGAAAGCTGAGAAATAATATTTTCCAAAATCCGAAGAGACCTCCATTGTTGCCATCTGAAGCTGAAAATGGAAATCTGCGGAGGCTTAAGACGAAAGAGGTGGCATCGAGGTACCTGTCGTCATCCTCTACGTCATCGTCGTCTTCGATTTCGACAACGACAACAACGTCGTCTTCCAAAAATTCGTCGAATTTCATGACGTCGATGCGGCGGTGTGCCTCGCCGATGGTGGCGAGAACGGTGGTGGCGACCACGCCGATGATGAATTCAAATCGGCGGTCTCAATCGGTGGAGCGGAGGCGTCCGATGACGCCGAGAGCTGGTTCTGGAGACATGTCGATTGCTAGTAAGCTTCTTATGACTTCGACAAGGAGTTTGTCGGTGTCGTTTCAAGGTGAGTCGTTTTCTATGCCTAAGAGCAAGGCGAAGCCAGCTCCTGCCGCTACTGGTTTGGGTACTGTGAGGAAAGGAACGCCGGAGAGGAGGAGAACGACGCCTGTGACAGATCAGAGAGATAATTTAACTTCAAAGCCGAGCGATCAGCATCGGTGGCCGGCAAGGTCGAGGCCAGGTAATCCGAGTTTTCTGACTAGGAGTTTAGATTTTGGAGCCGCTGGAGAGAAATCGAGAGTAACCGGATCTGCTAGGGCAGTTAAAGCAATTCAAAAACCTATAATTGATGATGATAAAAGAAATATCGCCGCTACTAAATTGGCCTCTGATTTTAAAAATATCGAGCTCGAAGAGAGTGTTGATCTTGTTCCTGGTCCAAATTCAGCTATATCTACTGTTTCTGAAACAGCCGCATCCGATACCGATAGTGTATCTTCAGAGAGCACTGTGAGTTTACATGAATGTGGAACCGTGGCTCAACTGCGGGGAGCTCCACGTGGCATCACTGTTCCAGCTAGAGTTTGGCAAGAGACTACTAATAGGCTTCAAAGAGGATCTGAGTCTGGTTCACCAATGCTGAAAATCAATGTACAGAAATTTATGAATGCTTCGAAGACAATTGGTACAAAAAAACATTGGAATGATGTTCCATCCTCGCCTCGAATGGTGGCCAGTAATAGGGGATTATCCTCTCCTCTTCGAGGGGGTGCACGGCCTGCATCCCCTAGTAAAGTGTTCAATTCATCAACCAGTTCTTCTCCTGTTAGGGGAATGTCTAGTCCTATTAGAATGAGAAATGGTGCACCAAGTATGTTGAATAATTGTGTAGGCAACACGCCGTCCATTTTGAGCTTTGCTGTTGATGTGAGAAGAGGGAAGATGGGGGAGAACAGGATTCTTGATGCACATGAATTGCGGCTGCTGTATAATCGGCACTTACAGTGGAAATTTGTGAATGCTAGAGCAGAGAACTCTCTGACGGTTCAAACAGAGGTAGCAGAGGTATAACTGCTTTTGTATGTCTTCTTAGTAGTATTTTATTTTTCTAAAATTAGACTGCATCAAATTTCATTCTCTTAAACTCTGCAATGGTATTGGTAGCTTTAATGTCAATTGCTTCTTAGAAAATCCTATTATTGGTTTAAGTTCTATGCTCTGTCTCATCTAGTCTCGGATAGGCAATGACTAGAGCCTAGAGGTTCAGAAGCAGATAACTATAGGATTTAACAGTGTATATCAAAGTGAATTTAGCTCTTTAACAAAGTAGCAAGGAGCTCGACCGTTCTCTTCCTGCTTAAAATAGTACTAACTTGGATGAGATTAAATATCTAGAGTTCAAATTTGAAAGTGGAGGAAAGTGAAACCTTAGATTTATGTCTGCAGATGACTGGTTGCTGATATTTAATTATTTATAATGACCATTAATGACTAGGATGGTGTAGGTACAATATAGTCTGGGATCTGCTAGAGAATAAGAAACTTAAATGGTGTGGAGGCACACCAAAAAGGGTGGTTTTTAAGATATTTGTTATATATTACTACTGTAAATACAGAAATACATTTCCATGTTTACTGAGTTTGCGATGTCTTGTCTAGTGTATCCTTGATTTAAGGAGACCATACTATTGGGCTGCTACATGAAAATACAACTAATCTCTTTTCCCACAAAATCACAAAGTACAACCAATTCTTGAAGCAGGCAGCATGATATGTGAGGATAATGGGAAGTATAGTTGTCCCAATAATAGAAAGTTTGGTGAGTCAGGTTTGCAATTTGAGATAATGGCGATAGAGAAAAGTTGCTCTGATAGTAATAAAATGGTCATTCAATCTTTATTACTCTGAAAAAAAACTGATAGGCTTCTCTTTTAACCATTAGGGCAGCTTATGGTTTTTTTAAGAATACGTGAATATTTTGTTCAAATCAGCCCTGGAGAGAAATAACTTACATGATTCCTTGGATCTATTATTTCTTTGTTCCAGACTATTGAATACCTCTTAGATTAGAGTAACACTATCGTTTGTAGTCCATCTGGAGATCAAAGTTTTTATTACATTGAGGAATCTAGCATATGCTTTCTGTTGAATGATTTTTGCTTTGATTTAATTGGATCAGAGAAGTCTCTATAATGCATGGGTGGCCACCTCAAAATTGCGACATTCAGTCAAGTCAAAGAAAATGGAGCTGCAACTGCTGAGCCATAATTTAAAGCTATGTTCCATATTAAATAGACAAGTAAGATTGATCTCGTATAATTGTTTCTTAGAAGGCGCCCTGAAAAGTTGTATTTCTGTAGTCCTGAATTTCTGTTTGTGGCATGCTCTTTTTTTTTGTAATGTTGCATTTGCTGTTATCTTCTTTTATGAATACACATGTATATCAAAAATTTCTCTAGAGCACTTTCCCTAGGTAATTTATTTATTTTGTGATGCATTCTTTTTTCTGTTTAAAGTTGGTCAGCATTTTTTTCAAATAAAATACTTAGTTGACTTGATAAATTTGGGCAATTTAGAAGTTTACTTTATACAATTTTATTGACATGTTTTGGAAGCATGCAACACGGGACTGTTTTTTGTGACCATTTCTCTACATCTCTCTTATGTATCTGATGTGTCCATTGCATTCAGGTTTCCTCTTTGGAGAATTGGGATATTATTGAGAGAGATCACTGTAATTCTTTATTAGGGGCTACTGAAGCTTTGGAAGCCAGCACTGTCCGCCTGCCAGTTGGTGGTGGTGCCAAGGTATTGTTTTTCCTCTAATTAGTGCTAGTTGATCTGATTTTTAGTTTGGCATATGAACTATTTATATCTTGATTTCTTCTTGTTTCTATTCGCAGGCAGACATTCAGGAAGTGAAAAATGCGATTTGTTCAGCTGTTGATGTGATGCAAACAATGGGATCATCAATATGCTCTTTGCTGACAAAGGTGACTATTTCTTATCCAAATATGCAATGTTATAGGTTGTTTTCATACTTTCATCTGGTTAAGCTCATTACATTACAGAAATTATGGCCGGTTTAATCACAATATCCTCTATTATCTTTGCAACTGGAACTTCTAGTTCTTAATTTTTTTGACCTCATTCCATCTGTTTTTATGCCTAGCAATAGCAAATTTTGTGCGACACCAATAATAAGGAAACCAAATGACCAAAGCGCCCCCTCCCCATGGTTAGCAAAAAGTCCGCCATATTTGTAATTTTGTTTGCAGCACCAATTTGAAGGCAAGATGTTGCAACACAAATAAAAAAAATAAAATTAAAAATAAAGGAATTTTGAAGTAGTATATACCCCGTCAGAACGAGGAAATTAGATACTAAGAAGAATTTCAGTTTCTTTTTCTTATGTATTGAAAATTGAAGGATGTTACGTCTTGGCCTAACTCACACCCTTAAAACCGGCCTGCAAGGTTGAGGTTTGCCCATGCTTATAAGGCCCTCCACACTCCTTTCTAGGCGATTTGGGATGTAACATCCACCACACTTCGGAATCAGCGCCCACGCTTGGCCTCACACCGTAGCGAGCCCAGTAGCCACGGAGCCCGGAACATGTGGGCCTTACACCGCCAAACCTTTAGGATCACATCCACACCTAAGCCGAGCTCTGATAACATTTGTTATGTCTGGGCCTAACTCACACCCTGAAATCCGGCTTGCAAGGTTGAGGTTTGCCATGCTTATAAGGTCCCTCCATATTCCTCCTAGGCGATGTGGGATGTAACAAAGGAAAATTAGGGTAGTCATGAGCTATGTTACTCGGACTCTCCGTTTAGTCGTGCCGTACCGGTGTCGACAGGGTACGACGTTGGTATGGGTATGGGTACTTTGACATGGTCAACTGCGAACGGGTACTTTGACCAACTCTTGAAAGCTCATCGCCGCCATCGCTGGGACACCCATTGTTGCCGTCGCTAGAAATCGAAGGTACGTTGATTGGAGATTGGAGTTTGGGCGGATGAAAGGGCTTGAACAAAATTCAAGCAATAAGTGAAGGGAATATGGAATAGAGAGGGGAAATTAGTGTTAAGGAGAGGGAAAGACGATGGGTAGAGAATAATAGGAGACGGTTGGAATTTATTGCCGTATCCCCGTACCCGTGTCCGAATTTGGGGAAGTGTCCCCGTATCCTTTATTTTAAATGTTTAAATACCTGACACCTAAATACATACCCGTACCCGAGTCCGAGTAACATAGGTCATGAGTAGGGGAATAACTCAAGTCACTGAAGAATCTGGTAATTGCCTCGTTAAAATCTCAAATGTAAACATGTGGTATTATGAAGAAAAAGTTTAGGTTTGGACCTTAAGATCTGTGCCTGGCTAGACCTCCTGTAGATATTCATTATTCTCACCTTTACAAATATAATTTTCAGCTACCTTTAGATCGTTACTTTAACGATGCTAAAACATTTGAAATCTCTCAGATCACCCACTTTAATTGTCTTTTAGATGATGGCTCAAAAGTTGTCGATGGTAGAGTCTGGTTTCTTCCATCTCTTTTGTACTGAAATATATTGAAAAGAAAGTTTCGTTGTTTACAACTAGTTTTTGCTATGACTGCAGCTCTACGGTCTGTCACTAGTATTTTCAGTATTTATGAATCTACTAGAATACACTTTAGGTAAGAACTGTCAAGATTTCTGTCATGTCTCTTTTATGAGTTTAGTAGGTCTGGTCTCCTCCACTAGTTTGGAGTATCATTCTTCCAATCTGGTTGAGCCTCAATAGGAAAAGAATGCGTATAGATAGATAAACACACAGAAATAATTCGACCAAAATAGAAAGTTGTCACTTTTTTCTAACCCTCTTACCAGCAGTCATTTGTTTGGTCTTTAGCAACAAAGTCAGATTATCCTTTAGGTGGGGTGGCTAGGGGCTTGTAATGTAGGTACTTGGGGAACTTTGGTAGAGGCCATAATATGGTAAAGAAGCTTTGTTTTAATTACTACTAGAAAGGGCATACTCTGAAACCTTGAATGATCATCTATACTACAAAATTGACGCGCTACCAACCTTTGTATATAATTTTCTTAATTCTAACTCGTACACTTTCTAAACACACTTAAAAGTACATGAATGCACACGTACACACCATTCGACTGATCAGCATCAATCATACCTTTGGCACCAAATATTCAGTCGAGAGTATCAGGGTTAGCTTTCTACTCCTTCAGCTAAAGTAGGCATTATTGTTTGACATTCATGTCCAGATAATTCAGAACTTTGAACTTTGAACTTTTTCTTCAGCTGTGTATATAAATTTAGTTGCTATTTTAAAATAAAATTGCTTAATTCTCGAAGGGTGGTGATATTGTATTTGATGATGCCTTCAGATCTTCTCAACCCCCACCCTGGAGGTGCTAGGCCACTCATCCCGTCTCTTTTCACATTCAACTCTTCCGCCTTTTCATTTTCACTCCTTCCCAATTTTCGTCTTGCTGAATAACTTGAAATTTGCAGCTAGAGATTTATTTTTTTAGTGGAAAGTGGACAATTCAAGGAAAGCACGTATCAAAGCAATATTTACTGTCTTTTCTGATAGGATGTGTATTTTCTGATTTGTGTTACCGGATAAACCTCCTACCCTGAAGCTTTTTCTGCCCATAATTCCAACATGCTATAAGATGTGTTGACTAAAGGGTAGCCAGTTAACAACACCGAAAGACACGTTTCTTTGTCTTTATTACTCCCTCCATCCCAAAATAATGTTAACATTTCAATTTTTCACATAGATTATGAAATTCTTAAGAACAATAAGAGTCAGCCAAAAGACACCTTAAATACTTCTTGGAAATTGAAATTGTGGTTAAAAGAAAAGTAAGAAGAGGGTAAAAATGGTAGAAGTTTATTAAATGTTCTTGGTAGCCAGTTAACAACAACGAAAGACACGTTTCTTTGTCTTTATTACTCCCTCCATCTCAAAATAATGTTAACATTTCAATTTTTCACATAGATTATGAAATTCTTAAGAACAATAAGAGTCAAAGCCAAAAGACTTATATATCCTCCTTCACTACTACTTGGAAATTGAAATTGTGGTTAAAAGAAAAGTAAGAAGAGGGTAAAAATGGTAGAAGTTTATTAAATGTTCATTGATAGTCCAATTGTTAACGTTATTTTGGGAAAATTTTAAAGTCCAAATGTTAACATTATTTTGGGATTGTGGGAGTATATATTTTCATGCATTGTCTTAGATCTTGATACTTGTTTTGTTTACTTCAATTTCATGGGTTTGATTCTGTTTCTCCTTCTTAGTATTAGCTGGTTTCATTTTCTTCTTAAAATGTACAATGAATAATCTGTGGCTGTAGGTCGAACAAGTGAATATGTTAACAAGTGAACTTGCAAGTATGGCAACAAGCGAGTGTGGTTTGCTTTCTGAATGCAATGATCTCTTGTCGAATTTAACAGCTACAGAGGTAAAATTTTCAACTTACAGCAAAACAAGTACTTCGAGACTGTTCTGGCTTTTCTCAATTGTTTCTTCTGCTTGATAAATTTCTAATTTCAACAGCATCTCATCTGTTACAACCAAAATCAAACTGATCTAACAATGTGCCTTTATGTCATTAGATCAACGATTGTAGCCTGAGAGCGCATATATTGCAGATGAAGCGCACATCACAAAGCTTGACAACGGAATTATAGAACTGATAATCTCATTTGACTTGCCTAAACTTCTAACGCCACACAATACATTTTTTTGCCTCGAACAAGAATCCCACAAGGAGGGAAGACATTTCCTCGAAATGAATAGGTATTTGGTTGTTCCTTACAAGGAAGAGTAGTAGCTGTGAAATGTAGTGTTCTGGATGCAAAGTTTGTAGGAAAGAATGAAGTGCAAATTAGATTTGTATACTACTTCACTCTCGGTAGGTTTGAACATAATGTAAATATTTCTAGTGACACGTTTGATCCTTAATTATCAATCCCTTCTCTTGGTGCAAAGTTTTGTTGAATTACTATCATCCCTTGCATTCTATTTCTTAGTTGCAGTTGATGTTCAAGTCTACCATGTAAGCTTGCTGTTAGTTATAGTTCAAATATGTTAGTAACAAGGCAATTTTTCTGTTCTTACAATGTTGTTTCTCTCTTTCTCGTTCATGAGTCTGTTAGGAAGGGGGATGCGTGAATTGAGTAGAAATTGGGGACAAATCTGGAAGAGGGAAGAAAGTTTTTTTCCCCAGCTAAATGGGGACTCCTTGCAGTGGCTAGTTCCAGTCTCGCATGAGTTTTAGGAGGGGAGGTCGTGAGGGGCGGGCGCAGGGGCTTAACATATCACAGAGGGTTTACAAAACTTTCGATCTTTATCTAGCATTTTAATTATTTGAACTACTTAATATTTTCACATGATTTGGGAGTTACAATCGATAATTGAAGTCAAAGAATTGGATGAGTTAGAAAATAAATGAAATCCTCAGATGTAAACTTTTTAGAATACATTATTAGTTTGTCGCACATTACTTGTTTAGTACTCCCTCCATTCCTAAATATAAGACTCTTTAGACAATTTAAAAAAATTAAGAAAGTTGTTATTTTTACCTAAACTTCCAATATTATAACTTCTAGTGTGATTTACGGACTATTGTAAAAGGCAATTTTTACTTACTATACACATTTTTAACAGCTACTGCAAATTCTCTTATCAATGGAAAAAAAGAAGGAAAATAAAAGTCAGATAAATCAAAAGGGCATGGAGAAATATGCACCTCCCATTTTATCCTTTTATCACCTTTTAGGACTAAAGGTGTTACTTTCGCATATTTAAAAAGTCCTTAAATCGATCAAACCAAAAAGATGTAGCACATTGATTAGATTTATTTGTATCACAGAAAAGAATACTCATTGTTCCTCACTTCATAGTAGCACATTGCTTAAAGATTTGCTATGTGCTTTGGCCAAAGAGAACATAATTTCAGATATGCTAGGAATCAGGATAACCTAGTGGTTAAAGTTTTACGAGCTCTGAACGAAGTCTTGAGATAGATTTCTACTCCTTTCTCCCCCTCCCCAAATGGGAAAAAAAAAAAAAAAAAACAGATGCTAATCAGTCAAAAGCTATTTCTCTCTCAAGAAAAGCAAGGATTAATGAGACATATAGTACAATATAGCGTTCCAGACGTAGTTAAGTTGGTAAATTTAACCATAAGTAGTGTTTTATTAGTCTTGCTTTTACTCATAGAATGAGGGTTCGATTCCTGTTAAAATGCATGAATCAACCACTTGTGAGTTGTTATTGTACATACAACTATGGTAGATCATACTTGAAGCAAATTATGAGATTTAACTCCTCTGATAACTCTGTAGATAAGGAGGTGGGAACCTTAGGCTTTGTTTGGTTCGCGGAAGGGAAGGGGTGACAAATACTTTTTTTAGGAGAATGAGCGAGTGAAGTAAATGAATATACTTTTATTATGTTTTGATACGAGTGAAAATGAAGTAAATTAAGAATTTTATTATTATTTAATATATAACTTTATTTGCTAGATCGATTATTAAACCCATATTTATGTGGAAAATGGATGGGGTGGGAGCAACAATAGAAAGTTGAGGGGAAAATATTTTTTTTAGTGATAAACATCGCAATCCCTCCAAAATTGGATAAGCTATTCTACTGATATTTGACAAAGTGGTCTTTTTACATTTTCAGACCAAAAAAATTAAAAAATTGGACGAAATCCTTGACCGATACTATAAACTGCTGCCCGTAAATTATTTATGATTAAAACCCGCTAAACATAAAAAAAAATTGGTCAAATCTAGGAATATATAAATAGTTTATGGCCATTCATTACAAATTTCTCTTGATTATTTTTTGCTAATTATAGAAATATAATATTCAGTTTGAGACGTCTTAGAAATATAAATATTCATTTTGAGACGAATAAAATACGACGATAAAAGTAAAAGGACGATCACAAGGTCCTTAGCTCCGGACAATGGCCTGCCCACGACCTTGAAATCGTGGGTTCGATACCCTCTCCGCGCATGGGATATATTTTAAATTGTCTCCCTTTTTAAGGTTATCTCATCCTCCTCTTGTTAGGTGCTACTCTCCCCTTGAGTGTACGCCCGTCTGGACTTTAAAAAAAAAATAGAAGTAAAAGGACGAAAGGAAAATGGGTGACGTGGAACCATTGATGATGGAGGAGAAATATTCCGAGCTCTGCTGACGCGTACCGCACGCTTCTGAAATTGACCTCTTTCTTCTTCTTGAGTTCATCCCATCTCTTGATCTTGCACCAACCCACCTTGTTTAATTGATTTATTTTCTGCCTTAGACTGCCCACAAGTTATAAGTTCTGTTTTCGTCCCCCTGTTTGAGATACTCGATGTTCTGTAGGTGTCGAGCTCGGGTAAACATGCTTTAAAAGACGAGTAATTAGGGCATGGAACTGCCTATAAATAGACCCAACCTAATTCATATGAGAGATTTGTGAGACCAGTCAATTTTACATTGAAATTATTAATTAGTACTCCCTCCATTCCCTATTAATTGTCGTTTAAGAGATATCTAGGTATTCAAATTAATTGTCGTTTAAGGTTGTTTTATTAGTTGTCAACAATTTATTCCAGTTATACCCTCAATATTTTCCTTTCTTTATGACAAAGAAGTGAGAGAGAGAAGGAGGGTGAGGGGATAATATTGGGAGTTTAGATGAAAATGACAACTTCCTTAATTTTCTCAAATTGTCTAAAGAGTCTTATATTTAGGAATGGAGTGAGTAATATTTTGTTTTATTTATTAAAGAAGCATTATCATTTCCACATAAAATACTAATGCATGATGCGGATTTAAGAGACACTGACAAAATAAAGGTCTGATACATCAGTGGGATCAGATCCAGTTGGACTATACTGGTCAGGATTCTGCCACATCACTGCATTTCCTTATCTCTCCTCATTCTGCAGGGATGTAGCCAAATCTGGACCACATGGTCCACATGGACCCGGTCCATATCAGATTTTCCCAAAATAAAACAAACTCAAAACATAACAAAGATGTTGAATTATTAGCCATTTTTGTCACCAATTTAGTTTTGAACAGCCACTTTTATCTTTTTTAACTTTTTTGCAGCCATTTTTATCCTCAAAGATTTTATTAGCAGTCGCTTTTATCTTCTTTTTTTTCAAATAAAAATCTAAAAAAAACATCAAAATTGATAATGTGGCAAAAAGCTATCATAATACCTCTCTCATGTAGGGGTAAAATTGGAAACATATAGCCATTCATACAACATTAGAATCAGAATATGGTTCTTGCCATTCATACCTAGTTCCAAATAACCAACAAAATATTAACTGTTTGTGCAAAAAACAAACATCTAAAGCCATCACAATCTAGTTTGATAAGCTTTACATAGATCTTGAAAGGTAAGTTATCCCTAGATTAATCATTCTAAAAGTCTCCATTCCTCTTCAATCCCAGCAAAGGATTCCGCTTCGGATTTGGACATGTAGCCCTGTTATGCCTAACCTGATTACATGATCCACACTGTGTTGGCCTTCTCACCTTTTTGGCAACCTACAAGATCATAATTCCACAAATCATTTCTAATGTTGATTCTAATGTTGTATGAATGACTATAAGTTTCTAGTTTTACCCCTGCAGGAGAGAGGTATTATCAATTTTGATATTTTTTTTAGATTTTTATTTGAATAAAGGATAAAAGTGGCTGCTAATAAAATCTTTGGGGACAAAAATGGCTGAAAAAAGTTAAAAAAGATAAAAGTGGATGTTTAAAACTAAATTGGTGACAAAAATGGCTAATAATTCCAAAGATGTTCTTATGTATAAACTTCACTTTAACTTGAATTTGTATATTAACGCTTTAGCATATAACAATAAATTAAGCTTAAAACACCTTATCTTACTAAATAAACATATTTGAATTGGTTTTCACTTCCATGCAATTTTTTACTTCGAGTTTAATTCTCTAACAAATAAATCACTTTTACAAAAACAAATCAAATCAATTCAGTTAAGTGAAATATATATATATATATATATATATATATATATATATATATATATATATATATATATATATATATATGGGGAGCGAAGGGGATGTGAAAATCGAACGTAGGACCTCGGCCCTGCGTCCTCGGCCGTTTTCCACTGTGGTCACAGACTCCCACAGTTAAGTGAAATACTTCCTCTACTAAATGCTTGTCACATTTCAAAGTTTCCACGGATAGTAGATAAGGTCTACTTTTATTGAGCTAATGGACCAAAATACCCTTTTGGAGTTGTAGAAAAAATAAATTGGAATTGTCTTGAGATATTGAAATATCATTTTTTTTTTTTTGGTTGGATAAATGATAGTATCATTGTGTTTTATAGATTTTTTTTTTTTGAACGTCCGAGGGCGTAACCCCAAAGGGGAGAAAACCAATCTCAAAGAGGAGAAAAACACCTCAGAAGAGGAGAAGAGAACCTTAGAAAGGAGACAATTAAAACTTACCACATGCTTGAGGAGGGTATAGATTGGTAAATTTTAAAAAATAAAACAATCTTTTGTCTGAATTTTTGTCCCATCTCCCATTTCATTAATCAATGATCACATCTTTATTTTTTTCGTGTGAGTTCTATCATTTATTTATTTTGAGTTATAATTTTTTTAATAAAAAATTAACAAAAATTGAGATAAAAGATTCAAAAAGGAGGTTTTGATCTCTATTATTGATTGATAGGCAAAACAACTACTATCACAGTTAGAAATTCAACACAGTCCCTCCCTACACAAATAAGCTAACATTTGCCGGTTCTCAGCTAACTCAGCTCATTACTAACCCCCCACCCACCCATTAATTAGTTCCTTATGACTAATTATTGCTTCTACTAAAAAAGGTTCAAAAGCTTTGGCTCTTTTCCACCTACTCTCTCAATCCCTTCGTAACCGCCACCGCTTCCAAAACTGCCTGTCAACTCAGAAACCTCCTCCGCCGATGACCCAAACGACACCGGACAAAACTTCCGATCCCATGACCAATACTCATTATTAGATCCGTGCATGAACAACGGCTTCGATTTGGCATACTGATTAAATGCTTCCGATGAATCATCAGAGTCAGGATTGGTAATTCCGACGCCGAACACCGGCCGCAAAGTTCCTCCGGCGAGAACTGTCTCAACCGCCGCTTGGCAGATGTACCAGTTTCCTGTCGATAATAGCCCTACCGCTCCATTCACCGGATTCACTGTTCGGCCACATGCTTCATACAGTAATGACTGAAACAAAGCTGTTTTTCAAACAGCAATTTCAAAATAAACAACAGTTTTTTTTCCAGCAAATCGAACCAAAATTTGACATAGAAACATAATAGATTATTCTATAAACTCAATTAGGCACTAATATTTTTTTTTAACTAAGACACTCGACTATCAAAACTATTACATGACTGACTGATTATGCACTAATTAGGAATTAGGAATTAGGATGGTGAGATTTACCAGGTTTCTTATTGTCGGGGACAACGGAGATGAAGGCCATGAGATCACTGCGGCCGAAGAATTTGGAGACGAAGAGAGTAGCATTTCCTTGGGCTTGGGGAGTATCGATCCAGTCCAAACAAGGCCTAAGGGAACATTTATCGCTGCATCCTTTTCGTAAGACTCTGCAACCGTTGCAGCTCATGATCTTCTTCAAATCAATCGGTAAGCTGATTTATTAACTGTGTTTTAATTTTATTCTTTTCGGTATTTCTGTAATTCTGATAGAGTTTTTAAGAGTGTTGCTGGGATTTCTTGGACCCAAAGTAAAGAGAGAGAGAGAGAGCATGGGGAGGACTTGGGTGGTGTGTGATGTTATAGAGTGGTTGAGTAGGGGTATAGGTAAAAAGTAACCATGGTTAAGCTATTTTGCTTTTCTCCTACATAAAGGCGATTACCACCATTTCGATCCGACAAGAATTGTAGAGGATGTTAATTAAGGTGATACAGCGGCTCGACTGGTAGGAGATTTTATCTTTTTCCACCGCAAGAAGCCATCCTACATTGAAGTGTTAAAAATTCCACACTGCGCTTGTTAAAATTTGAACCTGCACTCCTGTTACACAGGGTCTAATTGGATTGGGTTTGGCTTGGGATTTGATCTCAAAATGGGTGGGAAAATACAAATTTTGACTTAGAAAATTGGCGGGAGAATTTCAAATTCAAATTTTTTCGTTCAAATATTGGTTGAAATTGAAATTTTTGAAAGAAATAAATTGAATTTGAATTGCTCCCGTCAATTTTCTTTCAAAAATTTCAATTTCAACGAATATTTGAATGAAAAAATTTGAATTTGAAATCCTCCCGCCAATTTTCTAAGTCAAAAATTGTATTTTCCCACTCATTTTGAGACCAAATCTCAAACCAATCCCAAGCCAAACCCAATTCAAGCAGAACCACAATCTATCACCCCAAACCAACTGGTTACCTTTGTGGATCTCTTTTGCTTTTCTTTGTTTGTGGAAAATGGAGAGGGATTTTTTAGTTGATTGTTCTTTGATGCGAAGGATGCTATGAGAGGATTCTCGGGGTGAGAAAAGGCAAAAAAATCATCTTCCCAATCTTCCCAATTTTGTATCATATATCTTATCTCATCTATAAGAAATTGTCTTTTTTAATTTTCTAATTAAAAAAAAACATACATAAAAATTTCTTATTTATGAGATAAAAAATATGGCACAAAAGGGAGACGAACAATTCTTGCTGGTGAGAAAGTTAGAATGTTGTTTTATTTATTTTTATTGTGTGTTGATATATTACTTAGTTATTATTTAAATATTTAAACTATGTATAAATAGATGAATATTTATTTAAATTATATACGACTATTTTCGAGTGTATAATATTGATTGTTACATTATAATGTATTAAAAGAAGTAATTTTACCATCGCGAATAAATTTTGAGACAGCGACTTGTAATCCAATTTAATATTTTATTCCAAAAATTAATAGTTGGACAAATTGTTTCCACTTTTAATTATTATTACTTTTTTTAGCAACCACATTCTTTTGTTTTTCATAGGCGAATCATTTAATTTTTTTCTTCTTTGAAAAGGAAGGAGAATATAATGGCATCTTTGATCTTCCAGACTCTGGGTGCGAGCAGCTGCGTGTTTCCGCGGCTACTTGGAAGGAAGAATATGGACCGTTTGATTTTGATTTCCTTTTAGCTAAGTTTGTCACATCTTTAGTACTTTACTGGACTCATTAGTGGACTCCAAATATCCTATTTCCCAACTATATCCTTACATCCTTTTTCCTCCACCATTGGATTTTTATTTTTGAAGTTATTTTTCCTTTGGTTATGTTCTTAATTACTTAAAATAAATTATTATTCTCTACGTCCTATCTTGGTTATTCTCATTAAAAAATATATGGATCAAGAAAATGCTAAATTTATGCAATTATATATATTTGATGTTGCATATATACATCTCATCGGCTATGATGATGTGAAACGTAATTTTTCTGCACATATGAACGTCTATTTAGACCCCAATTGTAAACCTCCGTTGAGATGCAATTTGGATATAGTGCGAATTTTTTTTTTTAAATTTGCACATGCGGAGTATCTATTAAACTGTTGGATGAAGCAATCAAGTAAATGAGATAAATAAGTATTTTTATTTTTTTTTTTTAAAAAAATCTAACCGTTAGAATTTTTTCCTTTTCAAATATCTGGATGAATAATTTGACAATTTCCAGTAACCCGCCGATGCAGAAAAATGATTGTTCTGCACTATAACTATGTCGATTGAGAAAACTTATTTATACAAGTAAAAAAATAGTCAACAAACACGAGAGACAAGTCTGTTCCATGTGAAAGTGAACAAGTTAAGTTTTGGAACTATTAAAAGGCGTGGAATTCATATGCGGAATCAAAATGGAAAGAAAAATGTTGTATTTATTCTTGAAAATTGAGTATGCCAAAGCAGTTCAAGTTCTGGTAGAGGAGTTGCATCATGTATGGAGGAGCCCACGTGAATAGTTAGAATTGCATGATGAATATGCTCTCAACTCTGCTCCAACACCCATCTTGTGACAAGTTGTCCACTAGATGACTGATTTGTTCTTTAAATTCTTGTTGAGGATGCCTTGAAGACCCATCATGGTGAATACTGTTTGATGATCTGTTAGTTTTTGGGCTTTTAGTCCAGAACTCTATTCGTGGAATGGGCTCCCAGAGGTATGTTAGGTGGTCTGAATTGAAGGCCAATGTTCTCCAAATATTGGATTGGGCTTGGAACTCATTTCGAGCACCTAAATAAGCCCATTAACTATCATCTTAAGCAATGCTGTATATTCCTTTCTTTTTTTTTTTCCTAATCCATTGCTGTTTTGGTCGTGGAGTTGTGATATAACTCTTTCTAAATTTGAATTTGCTTTGTCAAAATAAATTATTACATACATACTTTATGATCACTTCGGATTCTTTATAATATTCCTAAATTAATTTTTAAATGTAACCATTTCACACTTAAAAATTTACTAATTAAAGTTTAAGTTATAAAAATATATTTTTTTCATTATTAGATTGTTATAAGGAGTGGTGACCGTTTTAACTTTTAATGTGTATCTTTTACAGTTAAATTTACTCAAATCCATTTGTTTTTCTACTTATTTTCATGCACTGTCTATTGTCTGTAAAAGATATTCAACCAAAAAAAAAAACGACAAAAAAATTGTGGTTGCTAGAAAGCCACGTGTAATCCAAATCATATTTCTCATAAGAGGTGGGCAAATAAGCTTCATTCATATGACTTCACTGCATTTATAATCTTCATATGCTTTCCTCGGTGGTCCTAATGAGCAAAAACAACACCCGAAATACCTTTTGGTTGGTGCCTTCCCGTGGTACTTGCTCTTTGACTTCAGTGCATTTCACCAGATCGGAGTAGATATAGCAATTTAGTATTAAAATAGGTTAAAAAAATTAATCATTAAGAAGCAGAACTTTAATATTTTAAAGACTTTTTCTAAAAAAAAAATTATGATTTTAAAAATGTTATTAGAGCGATCATCCTACCCTAAGATCTGCCACCCTCACCATTCTCAATTTGAACTCTACTAGTTGCTTGCTCACTTCTATTCCTTTTCCATCTCTTAAGAGAAACAATGTATTATATTAGACGATACATTAGAAAATCTAGAGATGGAAAAAGTTGGTAAATATGGTTGTTTTGTTATTCACATTTCATTTGTTACCAACTTACCATATGTTAAAAAAATCTAGTAAGATAGTTCTTAAAGGTCAAGACCTTCTCTTTGAACCATTGAGTTCCAAAGTGTTTGATCCCAGAGACGGATCAATGGCCTGGCAACAGGGTCACATGCCCCACTGAATCTTTACTGTGTACGCTCTTTTTTTTCCTAACATTTTCAAAAATTTCGAATTTTTTATAGAAAATTTGAGTTTATTTTCTGGTGCTATATGTAGACGAGTGCCTTCACAATCACTAGATTCTGGATCCGCCACTGTTTGATCCTGGATTGCTCAGTCATATCCACAAATCTTAAAAGAAAGAAAAGAAAGAAAGTAGTTCAATATAATTTTAATTAAATTAATATTCCCCAAAACACTTCCACAAGCATCTGAATTGCTCCATTAAGTTTCGCTGGCATTTCCAAACTCCAGTGGATCAATTGGGACCAACCAACTGGCACCCAGCCAAGCAAGTATCTGCTCTCCTCTCCTAATTCTTCTTATTAAAACCATATATCAAATCCCACATACTTCTTGGCCTCCTTTTGCTTATAGAAAGTTAGAAATTAGGACAAATCGACCATCTACCTAACATAGGGATAATTTTAAAATGTGTCTGGAAATTGCTTGATCGGTGAAAAAGAGCCACGAATAAATAGTGAATAGATAGTTTGATAGGGGATTGTGGCGTCCATATCCTCTCAAAACTAATTGGCAATGAGAGGTGTTAACCCATGAGATTATATGTTATTTGGATCTTCCTTAGGCACTCGTTGAAATATGAAGTCCCACATCGAGTGCCTAAGGAAGATCCAAATAATATATAAGCTCATGGGTTAACACCTCTCATTGCCAATTGGTTTTGAGAGGATATGGAGGCGCATGAACTAATTTTCACATCCTCATTATTTGTACATTATTTAGTTAAGGCGAATTACGAGTAACTAACTTTTGGTGTTTGTACGCTATACTTTTTACATTTTTCGAGTTGATAATGATATACAAATCGAAAAAAAGAAAAGAAAATTAGAGCTTAAATGAGAGTATTCCAGATGGCTCTCCTCCAAAGCTCCAAAACACAATCTCTAGTAATATTTCCAAAAAAGAAAAAACTCTAAAAGTATATTGCAACTGCCGAGTGCAGTTGAGTGCCGACCAACCCACTGAAAATGGTGACAAAAGTTAGTTGAAAACTCTTTCTATATTTTCTATTTTTCCATACAAGTGGCCAACCATTAAATGTCTTAAATATACTCCCTCCAATACTTTTAAAATATGTTGCAAAAATTAAAAAAGTGAAAATTAATATATTTTTATAATCAAAATATTAATATTATTTTCTTAAATAGAATTAGCATTTTTATAAGAGTAATATTGATATTTTAATTACCAAAACATTTTAATTTTCGCAACATGTCCTAAAACTCATAATTTAAGAATGAAGATAATATCATATATAGTTTTCCTTAGCTCATCATGAATGAGGAGATAGGAAAAATGGAAAATTGATTGATGCCTTTTTGGTCCTTAAGTTACGGTATATATAAATACAAAGTCGGGATGAGGGATAAGACTCATTTTAGAAAGTGACTGGCTGATGTTATGCTTGTGAATGTGAATTGTCCCTCGCCGACTTCATATCTCATAATATTTTTTTTAATATATTATTTCATACAAATAGCTTGTTTAATACGATTTACCTTACGAAGCAGGATTCACTTAATGGATTTGTAATTAATTCTCATGTTTTATATAGAAAAATTATGTGGACGTTCTTTTAAAATCTGAAAACAATTGCTTGAGTATATGCAATAATTTAATCTTCCATAAAGATGAAAAAATGAAGTAAAAGAGATACTGTGATAAGTAATTCTAATGAATAATTACACGTACTGTTAGTTTATCAACTACCCACTCCTAAAGAAGTAATTTTATCTTGGTAGACTACTAAGTTTAAAATTTACATTCAAACCAATCAATACAGTACACGTACGAAAGAGAATTGAACTTACATCAATTCTACTTCCTATGTGTACTGCACTCATTGGTTTGGATGTAACTTATAAACTTAGTAGCCTACCAAGATAAAAAAAAATTCCCCTAAGGAGTGTATAAATTTATAAAAGACGAATCTGCATTTATATATGGAGAATCTTACATATGTTTAGAGCAAGTACAATGAAGAAGCATCTAACTTCTTTGCACGTTTAAATTAGGAGCCAATAACACTAAATCAAAAAATTAAGAAAACAAGTAAAGAAATAGAAAAAAAGCAAACTAGCATACCAGGGACGAAGCCAGAAATTTGACGTTGAGGGGGCGAAAAACTATAACAGTATGCCGAACTATATATAAAATTGCAAAAAAAAAAAAAATGTCGGGGGGCCGAATTTGATCAAATATTCAGAATTACATATAAAATTTACTATATCTAATAGTATTTTTAGAAATCTCGGGGGCGACTGCCACCCTCGAGCCCCTGTCTTCGTCCCTGAGCAGTACACTAGATTCTCTCTGCAATTCCATATAAAGTTACCTACAATATTTCTAATTATAGTTTTTTCACATTTAGAGTTTATCTTGTTTAATTTAAGTATATAAATAAACGTTCTCATAGCTATATTGTAACAGAGAGACACAAAAGATTCAATATGAACAACTAGCAGTAGTCTGAAATTTACTACTACTAATAAATTATTCGGTACTCGAAAGAAAGTTGATGACTCAAACCTCCAATAATATTAAAGTTGATGTAGTACTCTATTTCAAGATCATACCAAAGTAATTATAATTAAGTAGTGAATAATTGGTTTATGATGTCCTAATCAAGCTGAGAATATATACATAGACAGCCTATCTTCTTATCCATTTCTCCCTCAAAGTCCTATCCTCAACACCCTCCTCACAGGCCACAACCATCCCCACATATATAAACTAAACTACTCCATATCACTAGAACTAACTACCACTGCTTCAAAAAGATATCACAAATGCTAGATTTCAATAAAAGTTTCCATTTATTATGTTATTCTAGTGGTGATGAGTTAATAAATCAATTTATCATAATTTAAATTTGATACACAATTATCTTGGCTAGATAATGATATGCATGTTACATGTTGTTTCCTATTAGTAATATCTTTTTTTATTTATTTTAAGTTCGACGTCACGTTTCAAGGCTGCGGGCTGGCAAACTTGTCACATGGCTTGATAACATCCACATTCACTTACTTTGCAACCAAACTCGCTATGTAAAAATAGATATCACAAAATGATCATAAATACTTTGATTCATCTTATATATCAATCAATCATTTCAAACATATCCCACGTGGGATGAGGACTGACATATATAGTCATAGCAACAATTGCATCAAAAGTGATTGCTCTATTTATAGTAGCTTCATCTATAACGTATATCTTTCTTGGTATCTCTGGATAATACATAGAAAAATAAATGAAATACTGTGAAACTACAAAATAGTTATGAAATCATTTGCATATAGAGTACCTTTTTTTCCAATTTGGCCTTTTGAGAAGTCTGCCAATTTGGAGACCTCTAACTTAAACTTCACAAAAATAAATTATTTGTGGAACATAGTTGGGATTCAAACCTGAGAATAAGTTCTATATACGATATTAAATGACCATCCCGTCTCATTCCAATGAATTGTAATGTAAGTGTATATAGAAGAAAGAAAATGCAAAAATCATTTTTGTCACACCAAGGAAAAGAAACGGCAGTCATTGTCTTGCCATCTCATGTATGCTCCAGTTACTCGGTTCGCAGCTCCAATTCAGTACGAGATTTTATTTTGCACTACAAAACAATTACTATCAGTCAAATGAAAGATATAAGAAGTGAGAATACATGCGAACAAGTGTTTTAATTACAAATATTTTAAAATTAATTTTAATTATTAAATCTTATATTTTGAGACCACGGTCTATTTTGAATGTGTAGACAAATACCTAGGAGTGTCTTCAGTCATATCGAGTGGCCTCTCAACTAACTCCCGTCCATCCATGATCCAAATACACTGAATTAACATTACCTTTCCCACTAACTTGCCGCCCACCCACAACAACAGGCCATCCCACGCTACCTCCTTCCTCAATTTGCCATATTGATTCGTCTCTTTAACAGAAGACCATATTATTCTTTATTGTTCTTTTTTTTTTTTAATAGAGAAATCTTCTTTATTATTCTTAGTACAACTTTTGTTATATTGTATTAGTTTTGAAACGTAATGTCTAAAAAGAAAAACAAATTGTGCATTAAACAATTATGTATATTTGAATTAATTTGAATTTGAGAAATTTATCTCGTTAAAAAAAGTTAATTGTTTGTAAAATGAATGTAGAATCCAAAGTGATAAATTCATATTAGAAATTGTGCAAAAATATGCTAAAATTTTGCATTTCAAAACGAAATACTATTTAATCTAAATAGTTACATCTTATGTTTGGTTTATATAATTTTGTGGTTCAGAATTCATCTATTACAAAAAACAAGTGGTCATTTGTGGATATTATTAGGAGGGCTCTACAAATTCAGTCTAGTCTTCCTTTCGCTTCACAGGGATCAAGATCAAATGAACGCGCATTCCCTTTCTGTCAAACAAAGGTCTATTTCTAACCTATAGGTAAGGTCGAGACACAAATTCTTTAGTTCAAATTTTTATACTAAAAAAAATGGCATTCCTGATTATTCATACACTAATCAAGTCTGATTGTAATCTCATATATCCAGCTATTCTTTGTGAGAATTCTGATTTACTCAAAATTTTCACATCTTCACATGATAGAATTTCATTGGTTTTTTTTCTCAAAGAATTTCTCATTTAGCTAAACCCAAATCCATATCAAATTTTTCAAAATTAAAAACTTGAGTAACTTCATTCTTTTAGTTCATAGAGTGCCTTAATGAGAAAATGTGAAATATACCCAACTATTCATCAAAAAAAATAAATAAATATACCCAACAAAGAATAGTTTTCATTATTCAACATAATTTTCATTATATTAAGTAAAAAAATCAATAAATTGATCACTAATTCACTAATCACCATCACTGACAATTGATTCTCCAACTCTATATACACCCCAAAAAAAATTAACAAATTTCACTGAGAAAGTAGAAACTTAAAGAATTGAATTGTCTGACTTAGTGGGATTCTACTTTGACTAGTGGTAAAGCAAAACGAGATCGTTTAGCAGGGTGAGGACTCGAGACCTCATCATCACCGCCGACTACCCAAAACTCCGGTAAGGCAGGTAAGTTCAAGTCGAAATTCCGGTGACTATTAGTAGAACACACTCCTTCAGATGACGTCACCCCACTGGATGCTGCGGCGGCGGCGGCGCTGTTTCCACTCCCTACGACGCCTTCATAGTGGCATCGCTTGTGGCCACCCAAGGCTTGTCCAGAAGGAAAACACTTGTGACAAATCGAACACTCGTGAGTTCTCCCGCTGCCGCTAACGGCGGTGGTGGTTGAAGTTGAAGTCGTTGACAGGTCATCGGCGCCGGAGATGGATTGTTTCCTGTGGCTAGCTTTATGCCCACCAAGTGCTTGATAAGATGCAAATGACTTGTCACAAACCGAACACTTGTAAAGAAGCTTAGGAGCATCTGACAAAGTGGGACCCTGCTGCGGAGGTGGTGGAGGAAGAGTAGCCGTTGGGGCGGCGGAAGAGGAGAAAGAATTAAAATTATTGCCGGCACTGCCGCCTCGAGCTAGCATAATAAGGCAGAGAGCTAAGTATTCTTCTTCTGTGGGTTGGACTTGGAGACGTTCGACGCTGCGGGCCCTCTTGGATCGCTTGCCTTTAGACCAGGACTGATCGAGGTAGCGGAGGGTGGTGGCGTTTTCATATTGGAACACCGGTGTGGGAGTAGTTGGAGAGTTCAAAGCTTCAAGAGCCATTGCAGAAGTTGGAATTGATTGTTGCAAAAGCGGAGTTATCTGTAAGCGTTCCGTGTTAAATTCTGCTGAATTTGTTTGATAGAAGCTGAAGAAAGCAGTGGAGTTTGAATAGAGAGAAGAGAAGATTGAATTGAGGTTGAGGATGAAAGTAAAGAGTGGGGAGGAATGGTATTTAAAGGAGGTTGGGAGATTGAGGGAAGTTGCGTGAGAAGTGTCTGGAAAGTAAGACGGTTCAACTTGAGTTCAGCAAGTAATTACAATTTTTTTTTGTTTTTTGGGATAAAAAATAAAAATTGATTTTCTTTTTTCCGTAGGGTAAAAAGTGTCCACACCCCCTAAATTATCTCGAATTTTTGCTATTTGGCCTCAATTAAAAAACGCTGTCATTGACTCGAACTTTCTGAAGTATCAATGCTTCTCCTTCCATCCAATTTCTCCGTTAAATAATAACGGAAGGTGCCCATTTGACACTCACATGATAAAAATTGGGGCATATTGGGCAAAAATAAATTAACCATAAAAAAAATAATTAGAAAATTGAGGTTAGCCATAAATCTCTCCCTAATTTCTTCTTTATTCATGTCTAGTGAAATCTCACTTCTTTCTTAAATGAAAATCTTGCAAATTCCCCAGTAACAACTTAAGCATTTTTTTTTCTAAATAACTTAAGGATGCTTCCATGAAATTATGTTAAACTCCATGGAAGCTCTAATTATACCGAGTTTTTTAATTTAGTTTTGAGAAGAAAAAAATATTGAATGTCTTCATCGTATCCCATAACAACCTAAGCATGACTTCTATAAAAAAAAAATTACCAGAAATTCAAAAGATTTGGGAGGATTTTCCATTTTCTAATTTTTTTTTTTTAAGATTAATTTTTTTGGTCAAATTTGCCCCATTTTTATCATGTGAGTGTCACATAGGTACCTTCCGTTATTATTTAACGGAGAAATTGGATGGAAAGGGAACCATTGATACATTAAAAAAGTTCAGGGTCAAGCAATTGGCGTTTTTTAATTGAGGGTCAAAAACCAAAATGCGAGATAATTTAGGGGGTGTGGGCACTTTTTACCCTTTTTCCGTAAGAATATTTATCCTTTCGTTTCCTATCTTATTAATAAAAAAATAGTTATGTTTCAATTGTTTTATTGAGAATTTCAATATTTCTTTAAGCTATAGTTTTCTACTATTTATTTTTAAGTTATATTTTTTTAATTAAAAAATTAACAAATAATAATTTTTTATTGATAAGATAGGGAACAATGACACGAATGGAAACATTAAATTTTTTGCCTTCCTCTTGGGGGTAGTTTGCTGGTACAAATTATTTTCTTAAAGAGGGAGGGGGAGTGGAACACGTTTTGGCTTAGTTGAGAGATTACTTGGGTGCCAAGTGGGAACCTATGTGGTACTAGGAGTCGGTGTTACCGTGTGTTCTATGGACTTTGTGAATTTGGTGTGTTCTATTGTCACGTACGAATTATAGTTTTTAGTGATTGATTTTTTAATTTAATGAATGCGAAAGAATAGATTTTGAAGAGTTATGAACAAGTGTTTTTATTGTTATTAAGGACATTCTTTCATCTTGTGCAAAAAAAATTAATTGCCAAAGTTAAATTAATTTAAGATTAAGATTATATTCTGCACTTCTCTAATTGATCCAATTAGACGTCACCTTCCCATAACTTTACTGTATTCATTTGAAGTCCAATATTCATATTTACATTCACTTCATTATTTATTTTGTTTTAATTAATGGGATTAAAGTCAATGACTCAGTGTTATGTTATTATATATTTCTAAATCACTGGCTGTGGCGTACTAAGAATTGACCCAAAATCATCGTAGGAAGTAATATTAAGACAATATTGAAGCTCACACATACTTCCGAGACCTTTAGAGAAGTAATTTTTTTTTAAGGAGTAAACGAATTTTTTTTAAATACTTAAAGAGACTAAACATGTATGGTCGATCTTAGAAGTTACTATACTTTTAAATTAGCAAGTTGATAATTGTGTATCCATGTGAGGCTGACGACACCAAGAAGGAAGGAAGTGAGCAATTGAGTGAGTGAAGGGAAGACTGAAGACTGAGAACTTGGTAAGAGTAGACTTTAAAGACTTGGTCAAAGTCAAAATCTTAAAAATCACCTATTCTATATTCCCTTCACGCGGCCTCTCCTTTTACTCTTCTAATATTCTATTTAAATACCATATTTTGCCAAAGAATTTACAGAAATATTACATAATCGAATCTCACAGTAACTAATTAATTAAAAAACTAACGTGATATCATTATTAATTATTAAATAATTAAACAAGTGTAATAATAATAAAGAAGAAAGTATTGATAGAGGCAGCAGCCATTTGGGAATCAAAGAAGCTACGTACGTGCCATTGAGTCGGAGTTTTTTTTTTTTTTTTTTTTTTTTTGGAGGGGCGGCTTTTAGTGGTCGTTGAGAGGTGGCTGTTTGTTCATCTTCATCATCTGTAAAAGTGAATGATATAGGTTGGTTCAATGCATATCTCTGGAGATATTTCACTGCCAGCTGGGTTACAAGTTGGCACTGGCGGAGCATTGAAGGGGCAAGTCCTCAAGAATTTTTAATTTTTTTTATATAATAGGTATATATATTAACGGTTTAGAATCAAAAAGATTTTTTTTCTACTACGGCCACTTAAGAATTTTCAATTTTTTCAACTACGGCCCCCTAAAATAAAATCTTGACTCTGCCACTGAAAGTTGGACTTCGTATTTTTCAGGTCCAACCACATTTATAACAAATATTTTGTAGACTATTACAAACACATAGAAGTTGCGTCCATTGAATCAGTGGTAAGAATCTTCTGTCACAATCTATCTTATTTCTTCTTTAATTAATAAAAAAAATTGACATGTGTTAACTTTTTTAATTTAAAATTTTATAGTTTAAAATAAAATATGAAATTTATAAAAAAATATTAATATTTAACAATCATCTATTAGGTATAGATAGACATGAGTTGAGAATTCGGGATAAAGATCTTTTTCTTCGAATCAGGAACAGAACCACGGAGTGAAGTTGGGGGATCAAAACATTTTGAGGGTTAACAATATATAATAATAATTTTATTCACCAAAAAAAAATATATATATATATATATAATAATAATTTAAAAATTTTGGAAGGGGTAACAACAAAAATGGAATACATGGGTATATAAAGAATTTTACATAGTATAATACATGGGCTTCAAAAGTTGAGGGGGCCAAGGCCCCTCAAAGCATATGAGTAGGTCCGCTCTTGCATTAAACATTAAACTGGTGATTTTTTTATCTGATAAAAAATATTTTAAATTGAGTTATTCTTTAGACATACACATTTTGAATAAGGCTTTAGTAATTATTTAAAAATACAATACTCAACTTGTAATTTAAGGGATTATGAATATTTGAGGGAAGAAAATAAAAGAAAAAGGTCATAAATGAAAATTTAATAATTTAATTTTTTTTTTAATTTTTTTAAAAAAAGGATGGTCATAATAAATCCTCGTAACAGTGTGTATGCTTATTCTCTCCCTTCAGTGTGCTCTACCGCTAGCTGTTACTGATAAAATACATTGCAGGAGCAACAGAAACACATCACAGGAGCAGCAGAAACAACTCAGCAAATACATCACAAAAGGAACAAATACAGCAAGTACAATGAAGGACATCACAAGTGCATACATATACAAAAGAATAAGTCAAGCCTATTACCCGGATTACTTATCTACACATCCAGCTCAGCATTGAATCAAGTGAGAACCTGCAAGTTGCATAAGGCAGTTAGAAGGCAGTTACACTTAAAGTTCTTCTAGAAGGATCTAACTAAATTCAGTTAGAGAAAGTGCTAAAGTGCACTAAGATTGTACATAGTTTCTATACTACTCTTTGGCAATCTTTTGCCTTGTATTTATTCTGTAACACAGCAGCATACACAGGCTGTGAGAATAGCAGTAGGTAGTTATAGATTAGCACTTTAGATTGTCTATAAATAGTAGCTTTTGTACCTTCTTTTTCCAATTCAGAAAATGAGAATTGAGATCCTCTTTCTCGCAAAAAGCCTCTTCATCTTCCTTTAATGCTTTAGTAATATTCTGTTCAAAGTTTTCTTCATGGTATCAGAGCTCTAGAATTAAGATTCTAGAGTTGATCCTGTTATTTGATCAGCACAGAATTTGCTGATTTGTTTTATGTTCATAAACTTTTGATTTTGTTTTCTGATTGTTCAAAATGGCTAACAACAATCAAATACATCCTATAATTCCTGTTACTAGCCCATTCTACCTTGCACCAACAGAGAATCCTTCACAAGGATTAGTTTTGCCTTTGCTGGATGATTTCAACTATCAAAATTGGAAGAGAGGCATGAAAATGGCATTGATTTCGAAGAACAAATTGAAGTTTGTTGATGGATCAATTTTGCCATTAGAACCTGATGAAGCTATGTATGAATGTTGGAAGCAATGCAATAACATGGTAATGTCTTGGATTCTTAATTCAATTTCTTCTACTATTAAACAAAGTGTGATTTGGTATAACACAGCTTTTGAGATATGGAGTGATTTGGCTGAGAGATTCAATGATGGTGATGCTTACAGATTGAGTGAAGTACTAGATGAAATCGGAATTCTAAGGCAAAATACATCTTCTGTAACTATGTATTTTACCAAAATGAAAATACTATGGGATGAAATGCAAATGCTAAGGCCTATCCCCAAATGTTCTTGTCCTACTTCTTGTAGCTGTGGAGGATATGGAATTATGCAGAAATATTTTGATGAAGAAAATGTCATTAGATTTGCCAAAGGTCTAAATGAAGATTATACACAAGTTAGATCACAGATTTTGTTGATGACTCCATTGCCTACAATAAAACAGGCTTTTAATCTAGTCAAGAAACATGAAATGCAACTACATAAGGGAGCTAACATTGGACAAAGCAACCTGGATAGTCCTATTTTGGCAACAGTTGGCAAGACTAGCAATGGATCAGTAAATATTGTCAATCAATATGAGAACAATGCAGGACTTGGAAGTTCAAACAATTACAATGCAGGATATAAAAAGGCATATAATACCTACAGCAATCAAAGAGGAACAGGATACAAGAAATTTCAGTGCAATCACTGTGGCAAAAGTGGACACACAGCAGACAGATGCTATCAAAAACATGGATTCCCAAATAATTTCAAAGGAAAAAATAAGATTGCTGCTGTGAATCATGTGGAATCTGATTACAAGGGAAATACCATTAATACACAAACTTCTGTCATTAATCCTGGTATTACTTTGCCTACTAATATTTGTGAACAGATTATGGCATTATTACAGAATGCACAATCTCAAAGTAATGAATCAGGAAGCAATGGACCAACTACTGCTCTTACTTCTAGCTTTGCACATTCTACTACTGAAGGAGGTAAGAATTATAGTTTTTTCTTTAATAAATGGATTGTGGACTCAGGAGCCTCTGATCATATATGTGCCACTTTATCTTCTTTTGATTCCTATGTTCCTCTTCAAAATGCTTTTATCCTCTTACCTAATGGTACTCATTTACAAGCCTTACATAAAGGAAATGTAATCATAAATCAAAACCTCACTCTATATGATGTCTTGTATGTGCCTAATTTCAAATTCAACTTACTATCTCTTAGCAAAGTAACTTCTTCTGATCCTAATACTCTGATATTCTTTCATGGTGGTCTATGCCATTTTCAGGACCTTGCACTTATGAAGATGATTGGCAAAGCTGAAAAGTGCAATGGTCTTTATATTCTAGATGTCAATCCTACTGTACATACTAATCAGATTGTTCAGTATCAATCTAAGTCTTCTACCTCTGTTATAGCTTGTAATTCTGCAAATAAAGACACTTCTTGTCTTTCATGTATCTCCCATTCTGTTTTTTATCATAGCTGGTTATGGCATTTTAGGTTAGGACATATGTCAATACCTAGAATGAAACTTCTACAGTCTAAACATCAATCTATCACTTTACCTAATAAACATGTTTGCAATATCTGTCCTATAGCCAAAATGCAGAAAATTTCTTTCCCTCTAAGCAATTCTGTTTCTATGAAAATATTTGATCTTGTTCACATGGATGTGTGGGGACCTTATAAGCATAAATCCATACATCATCAACAGTATTTCCTCACTATAGTTGATGATTTCAGCAGATTCACTTGGGTGTTTTTTATGCAACACAAATCTGAGGTGAAAACCTTAATAGAAAAATTTGTTGCATATGTCAAAAATCAATTTTCTACTTCTATAAAGACCATTAGATCTGATAATGGTTCTGAATTCTCAATGCCATCATTTTTTGCTTCAAATGGCATTCTACATCAAAAAAGTTGTGTTGAAACACCACAACAAAATGGCATAGTGGAAAGGAAACATCAACATCTTTTAAATGTTGCTAGAAGTTTAAGAATACAAAGTCACTTACCTATCTCTTATTGGACTTATTGTATTCAACATGCTACTTTCTTAATCAATATATCACCGTCTCCTATTCTAAAGAATTGTACTCCTTTTGAAAAATTGTATACCAGGAAACCTTCTCTTGATTTACTCAAAGTTTTTGGCTCCCTTGCTTTTAGTACCACTTTGGAACAAGGGAGAACCAAATTTGATCCCAGAGGAAGAAGGTGTGCTTATTTAGGAATTTCAGCTCATAACAAAGGATGTATTTTGCTTGATATCTCAAATAGACAGATATTCACCTCTAGACATGTCATTTTTCATGAGACATGTTTTCCTTTAATGCCTTTTGATCATGATGTTGTGCATTTTGATGAATCTGTCAAAAATCTATCAGATTCATTCATTCATTTTCCTACAATCAGTCAGCCTAACACTCATATTCCTGATTCTATTCCTGATCCTATTATATCATCATCAGATCTAAATGTGGCTACTGATTCTTTTGATCATACTGATCCTGATCCTATTATCTCATCATTAGATCCTTGTCCATCTTCATCTAGTTCTATTGCTCCCAGGAAATCTTGTAGAATCAGTAAACCTCCTGTATATCTACAAGATTATGCTTGTAACCAAACACTTATTACATCTCCTCATTCTATAAATAAAGTGGTTAGTTATGATCATTTAAATTCTGACTGCAAGCATTTCTTATTGAATATAACTGTTAATTCTGATCCTATGACTTACAAAGAAGCAGTAGAATATGATCACTGGAAGCAGGCTATGGAAGCTGAGATAAAAGCTTTGGAACAAAACAAAACATGGATATTAACTGATTTGCCTACAGGAAAGGTTGCCATAGGCAACAAATGGGTGTACAGGACCAAATATAATTCTGATGGAACCATAGAAAGGTATAAAGCTAGATTGGTTGTGAAAGGATATACACAACAACCTGGCATTGACTATTTTGATACATATTCTCCTGTTGCAAAGGCTACTACCATAAGAACTATGTTAGCCCTTGCAGCCATTAAAGGTTGGTACTTACATCAATTGGATATTAATAATGCTTTTTTACATGGTGATTTGGCAGAAGAAGTATATATGGTATTACCTCCTGGATTCAATGCCCCTTCTGGTAAGGTATGCAAGCTTGTTAAATCCTTGTATGGATTGAAACAAGCCAGCAGGCAATGGAATGCCAAGCTCACTTCAGCTTTATTGGATATGGGATTTACTCAGTCTAAAAGTGATTATAGTTTATTTGTTAGACAGACTTCTCATTCATATCTTGCTCTACTAGTTTATGTAGATGACATTGTATTGGCTGGAAGTGACTTACAGGAAATTCAGCAGGTTAAAGATGTGCTAAATAGTTTGTTTGGAATAAAAGACCTTGGTAAACTCAGATTTTTCCTTGGCATTGAGGTTTGCAGGTCTTCCACAGGCATTGTTCTAAATCAAAGAAAATATACACTTGACCTATTAAAAGACACTGGATTTCTTGACAGTAAACCTGCTTCAACACCTATGAGTGCTAAGTGTAAACTCACTAAGAATGATTCAACACTGTTAGCACATAATTCTGAATACAGAAGTGTTGTGGGTAAGCTGTTATACTTATGTTTAACAAGACCTGACATCTCCTTTGCTGTTCAACAGCTAAGTCAGTTCTTGGATTGCCCAACCATTCTACATATGAAGGCAGCACACAAGGTATTAAGATATTTGAAGTCCAATCCTGGACAAGGAATATTTCTAGACAGTAAATCCTCATTGACATTGACTGCTTACAGTGACTCAGACTGGGCAGGTTGTGAAGAAACCAGAAGATCTGTTTCAGGTTTTTGTGTGTTCTTAGGGGATTCTTTGATATCTTGGAAAGCTAAGAAACAAACTACTATAGCAAGGAGTAGTTCTGAGGCAGAGTATAGGTCCATGGCTAACTGTGTAAGTGAACTACAATGGTTGATCTATCTATTGAAGGACTTTGGCATTGATCATTCTGTTCCTATCCCTTTGTTTTGTGACAACAATTCAGCTATTTACTTGGTGGAAAACCCAGTTTTTCATGAACGAACAAAGCATATAGAAATAGATTGTCATTTTATAAGAGAAAAGTATCAAGCTGGAGTTGTCAAGCCACTTCCTATTTCTACAAATCTACAGCTAGCAGATATCCTTACTAAGCCACTGTCTAAATCTCAGTTTCACACATTATTGATACAATTAAGGGTCAAGTCTTTATTTCAGCCACCTCCAGCTTGAGGGGGGCTGATAAAATACATTGCGAGAGCAACGAAACACATCACAGGGAGCAGCAGAAACAACTCAGCAAATACATCACAAAAGGAACAAATACAGCAAGTACAATGAAGGACATCACAAGTGCATACATATACAAAAGAATAAGTCAAGCCTATTACCCGGATTACTTATCTACACATCCCAAATTTCAAAGCATTGAATCAAGTGAGAACCCTCGCAAGTTGCATAAGGCGCTTAGAAGGCGATTACACTTAAAGTTCTTCTAGAAGGATCTAACTAAATTCAGTTAGAGAAAGTGCTAAAGTGCACTAAGATTGTACATAGTTTCTATACTACTCTTTGGCAATCTTTTGCCTTGTATTTATTCTGTAACACAGCAGCATACACAGGCTGTGAGAATAGCAGTAGGTAGTTATAGATTAGCACTTTAGATTGTCTATAAATAGTAGCTTTTGTACCTTCTTTTTCCAATTCAGAAAATGAGAATTGAGATCCTCTTTCTCGCAAAAAGCCTCTTCATCTTCCTTTAATGCTTTAGTAATATTCTGTTCAAAGTTTTCTTCAGTTACTATTATGAAGCATTTTCATTCTTAAAAAAAAAACTGATGTGGTCCTATGGGTGGTTTGTATTTTTTGTCTGTGCTTTATTTTCTATTTAATTTTGAACGAGTTGTCACATATTAATATCATTTTTTTTTTAAAATTTAAAATCTGAAAAAAAAAATTTATAAAAAGTAACAGCTAATTTTGCCACATAATTTTGCCATATTAATATCATTTTGAACGAGTTTTCAGAATGACCACATAATTTTGCCATATTAATATCACATTTAAAACATTTCCTTTGTAATACATTTCTAAAAAGAGGAGTCAAGATTTAATAAGCTTCATATTCACATTTCACAACTTGGTATGACTTTCTCACTTGGACGGCTAAACATCTAAAGCTGCTATGTTTGTAAACCAATCCATAGGTGTCCTGTAATACCAAACAATGGTAGATTCTAGAATTTGACTCAATTGGGTATGTTCTCACCTCATACCTCAGCCAAACAATTTTGCTAAATTTCGGCAATTTTCCACGACGAGAACCAGAAAAAAACGGCAAAACAAAATCCTAAATTCACATTCTGTGTCCCGTTTATTATCTCCACTAATAGATTATTGACACGTATTCACATTTCTACTACGAGTTTCACTATTTTTGTAGGTTATAATTTTTTTAATTAAAAAATTAACAAATATTAATTTTTTATTAATCCGCATAGAGAATGAGACACCTTACGAAGAAAAAAGATTCCAACCAGGAAAATACCACTTGGAGATAACTTAGAGCAGTTATTTTATTAGTTTTTGCAATGAATAATCACAGTTGATTAACGAGTTCAAACTAGGAGTACTGTAGGAGTTGGGAGGAGATGTATTTGGGCACCTAATTCTTTTTTACAAAACCAAATTATGCGACTCATTGTGATGTCAGATGTGTGTACACCTTAGGTTTTGGCGGTTTTGGTTGAGCAAAGTATTACCTCTTGCCACGTGTTAAATTTAAGGTTTTCTGAATTGGATCTTAAATTGAGATTCTAATTTGGATTTTAAATTAGTATCAAATCGAAATAAGATTATAGATAATTTAATGATTTCGTTTTTGTTTTCAGACTCGTCCAAACACAATTTGGTCCTCATTTTGAATTTCAAACCAAACGCAATTCAAGTACACTTTTGAAAAATTCGTCAAAATTCCAAACAATCAACTTCTAGACTAGAAGTTCCCCAGATAAACAACAACCACAAAACCTTAATCCCAACCTTTGAATCATTAATGTCTTCATTCTATTATACACACCAAAGTAGAAAAAGAAAATTTAAAGAGGAAAAATGATTCAATATTTTATGGGATGATGTAAGTATTTAAACAAAATAGTTAAATTGTAAGTAGCTTGATATCTTATAAATAAAATTTTAGATTCAAACTATTCGTTACAAGAGGTTAAATCATATAAAGTTGACCGTATTAATAGTAGTAGATCATAACACGGATTAAGTCGTAATAATTGAACGCATTAGTCCAGAAATTATGTAAAAATCATCTTGGTTTGTTCAAATAAGGAAGTTTGTAAAAATGAAATAAGAGGAAATTTTCCTAGATTAGGAAGAGGATTAGCTATGGGCCGCCGGATGCGATTTTTAACATTGTACCACGGTGGAATAATAATTTTCCTAGTAACAAAGGTAGTTGACCGATATTAGTCTATAGTTTTATAAGGTAATTGACCTCATGCTTAATTACTTTTCTATACTACTAGAAGTTTTCTCAGAACAATCGCATCCACACTCCTCACTTACTTCCTTTCTAAACCTTGCCAAAGTTTTGACTACCAAGAAGAAATCTCACTTTTTACCCAAAGATTATTTTATGCTATATTTATGTTAGAATCTAAGTTTAGTTTATATTCTTTTAAATAGAATTTTTTTTTTTAAATCCATACAGCGAAAATGCACGTCGCAAGTGAGAATTGGACTCCAATTGGTAATATATATATATAGAAGAATTATATTCATCTTATCAATTAAGTCAATTCTTAAATATAAGTAATTTATATATATTTCTTATGATTGTATAAAAAAAGTTCAATATAAAAGCTTTCCTCTAAAGATGTAAATTGGAAATTTAGAATTTATTAGAGCCCATTTAGTTAAGGATAAAAAATATAGTAATATTGATTATTCTTTTCGTCTCAGATTGAATAAGATAAAAGAAAAAAAAGTTATGTTGTTCGGAAGTTACTATGATAAATGCCATGATCAAATCTTGCTATTAACAAGATCAATAATAAATCGCAAATATATTAGAATGGTTCAAAACATTTGTATACATTTTGTATGAATTTATTTGTCACGATTGTCACCAAAAACTTGGTCGAATGTCAAATTAAAAGTTTAGCTGGTCGAACTGTATATTCACACTTGAAATTTCTTCATACAAGATGGTTTGCACTTGAAAAAATGGTGGTTCGATCAAGTATGCATTATTGGAAAAAATTCCTCGCGCAAGAAGCATGTCTGAAGCCAAACATACTATCTTGAAACTAAGTAGGTGTTATTGCATAATTATCCTCACGCGGGAAGTCTAGTAGATTCCAAATAGTCAAGTCTAAAATTAACTATATTATTTAGCAAAAAAAAAAAAAAAAATTAACTATATTAATTTAAGTGGGGACAATAGTAAAAATAACACATAAAGACCGTAGAAATGAAGATAAAATGACATTTTGATGGTTGATTGTGATGTCTTTGTTTCTCTTTTTGATCGTCTATTTACAACCGCTTGTGAGAATGACTTTTCACATTGAATCCCACCCATTTCAGCCAAGATTTAGTGAAGGAATATGTTCATCATGTCATGGCCAATATGGAGAACGTTGGTAAACTCATCTTGCTTTGGCCGAGTGAGAGTTGCACATTTCTCCCTTTTCCGGGTTGTCTACTCGAATCTAAAATATTTTTGATATGAATCCCACATTCCCACTTGAAGATAGTTGAAGTAGCGAAAGGATAAGGCCTAAGACTAGCTCAAATGGTTGTGAAACAAAAATTTTGATGTCCAGGAATTCGTTTGTCTATCTTGATCGATAGTGACTTTCGACCGTTTTGAATCTCTATCTCCTGATTGTTTCTAACCATCTTATCTCATTCGATCTGTATTTGATTGAGCCTGACCGCTTCTCATTAACACTCTTATTGAATTTCGATTAGATCATTTTATCTGTTTTCTAACTAATCTCGGCCAGACAAATTTTTTCGGATGTCAACCGTAACTATTTCGAGCAAGTAGTGGTCTTAACATTATTATCACACACACACACACACACATATATATATATATATATATATATATATCATGATTCATTAACAAGGTAAGCATAAAGCATAACAGAAGGCAGCAATATGCCAAAAGATTTCTTGAAGTCATTGCTTACTTAATCCTCTTATAATATTTTATTTTACTTCATTTTGAAACCACTGCCCCCCTTTGTTTAAAAACTCGTGGAATTTTCTATATGATCATAAAAATACATGTAATTATCCGTGATAGTAAGTGAAATATTTGAATATTAGATGGATATTCTCGGTGAAATTTCTTGTGCCAATGGAAAACACGTGATTAATTTATTAATTAGTACTTGCAAAACTGTAGCTTCGGCGGCTTTCCTTTGGACCATTTTCTGAGGCCTCAAATATTGTGTCAAAACTTCAGTTTACGTGAAAATTATTTGGTTTTTTGGTAAACAAATATTATTTAACTTTCATTTTCAACTTGTTTTAATCATGTAGTTTGATTTCTAAAAAAGTGTTGGAAATGAGCTTGTTACTCCTGTTCAATGATTTTGAAGAAGATCCTGTGAAGAATTTTATTATGTATTTATTTTTCTACTGTTTGTAGTGTTTACTCATTCCATGGTGTGAGTTTTTATCTGTTATTATAGTGGTATACACCATTGTATAACTTTTATTTTCTTTTTATCTTTTAATTGTAATGACTTCGGCTATTTTATGATTAATGAATAATTTCTTATTTAGCAAAAAAAAAATGTAATTTGTAGTTAAGAATATATATATATATATATATATATATATATATATATATATATATATATATATATATATATATATATATAAACTAACTTTCTCCCAAGACGGTCAGTACCAATGATATCATTTTTTACAAAATTATCATAGGTCTCATGCGGGACCACATAAAAATGCATGGGGTCAATAATTTTATGAGAGAGGGTAATGCCATAGGAATGAATTTTCCATATTATTAAAACTCAAACTTTAAAACATGAAGTACTTGAGAATTCAATTTTCTACATCTTTTCGAAAAAATTTATTAGAGGGTTGATACGCCTTTGGTCTAGTAGATTGTTGATTCCATATTATTAAAACTCAGAAACTTTAAAACATGAAGTACTTGAGAATTCAATTTTCTACATCTTTTCGAGACAATTTATTAGACGGTTGATAAGCCTTTGGTCTAATAGATTGTTGATTTTTTAGAAAGGTGTTGAAACTGAGCTTCTCTTGCTACTGTTTTTCAAGGATTTAGGAGAAGATGCTGCGAAATTTTTTATTATGTATTTATTTTTCTACTTTTATTAGTGTTGTTTACCCAGTATGGAGTGTGGGCTTTTATCTGTTATCATGATTGTCTAAACCATTGTATAACTTTTATTTTCATATTATCTTTTGATTGTAATTGCCTTGACTATTTTATGATTAATGGATAATTGCTTATTTAGCAAAAAGAGAAGTACTTGAGAATCAAAGTAGACTAGCTCAATTGAACAACTTACTGGATCATTCAATTGATTTTGGGTTGGGCTTCTAAACCAGTGGTGGAAATTCTAGTCCATTGCATATAGAACAAAATTTTCTTATTTTCAAAAAAACCTCAACATTAGGTGAGTGGTAGTGGTTCGCAATGGCATGGACGAAGTCAGAAATTTGGTGTTGAGGGGGTAAAAACTGCAACAATATGCCGAATTACATATAAAAATTAGAAAAAAAATATTGGGGGCGAATTTAATAAAATATTCCGAATTATCAGTCATTCATTTTCATTATGAATCGATGTTGTCATGTTCAAGAACTTCTAGGTCAAATCTTATTAATGAGTAAACTTGAATTTTACGAACGCTCTGCAAATTAAAATGCACCATGTCATATTCTTATCAAAATTGCAAAAATTAAAGAACAAAAAAGTTGGAACTGGTAATAGATATCAAATATTCATCAAAAAAAGTAATAGACATCAAATGTTAATCAAACGTCCATCATTTGTGACGAAAAAAGCCAAGATCTTAAACGCATCCAATCAACAATCCAAGAAAAAAAAAAGGGAGTTAAAATGAAGCATGGAGCAAGACACATGCAGTCAAAAAAAAAATCACCAAATCTCTAACATCATTATTCTCTACACACACTTGTCTTTTCCAAACATCATTGACATATTCAAAGAAAAAAAAAACTTTACATCAACTCAATGCACTACAAATAGAATTACCTCATCATAATTGGAGTATTTTGTTTTCTTTTTTTCAAAAGTATTCAACCCCATTTTTAAATAAGTCCGACTTACGGTGAAAGATTCTTTGATTAATCTTATCAATATAAAAAATTGATTTTATTGCAATTTATTACCCTTTGGTCACGGATAGTAGTGCTTTAGTCTATTATGTTCGAAAAAGAACTTCAAAGGTCTTAAGACCGTCACTCAATTAAGTATTAAACTTCCATTAAATATGCATACATTAATATATCCCAACTTATAGCTAGTAGTGACATTTTTTGTATCAGTGTATCTTCGTTAGGGTATATACTTATTTATTATACATCTGGTAGTCATTCATTTGAAGGGGTTAAATTAATTAAAGACTTACAGAAGTGCATATAATAATATCATTGTCAATTATAAATGAGAAACATAATTGTTTAGGGTGTCACATTTCGAACCCTATATCTCTGGTTAAGGGATCACGCTCCCACAACTTGATCTAACATATGTTTCTAATAGATCATACTATATGATCATCTAATTAATATTCATTCCATTCCTCAATATAAAACGTTTAGCACACTTTGAAAAAATTAAAAAGCTCAAACAAATAGTAATTTTTCTATCACAATTCTTATAATACCCTTTCTTTCCTCATTCTCTTTCACTTTTCCAATAAAAAATATATTAATGGTATAATTGGAATAAATTGTTCACAACTAGTAAGAGACATATAAACGAAAACAATTACCTAATCAACTGACTAAGGGTGTATTAGGATTAAAGTTTTGTTTGAGATTTTTTTCCTAACACAACCAGACGACCACTCCAAGACGAGTTCATAGGAGGTCGCCAACTGCCGCAGCAACTGAAAAAAGTGCAAGTGATGTCATCATCCACATTCATCATGGCGGCCGCCACGAAGCTGATCAAAACGCTGTCGTCGTAGATCGCATCGCTCGTATTGCATCAGCTATTCGGGTCATACCAGATTTTCTTAAACCCGGGATTATGTTTCAGGATAGGCAAAATGGTCATTATTGTCCCTAAACAATTTATAACTTAGGAGTAAGGTCAATTATGGACAATAAAATCCCCAAATAATTTACTATTAGTATATATGGTCCTTCCGTCCAAAAAAATATTAGTCAACTGTTAAATAAAAAATTCAATAGGGTCAACGGAAATAGGTTAAGGGCATTTTTGGTACATTATATTAAACAATTGACAAATTGGTGGATTTTGTCCCTAAATAATTTATAGTCAAGACATAATGTTCCAAAACAATAATTCTGGAGATTATTGTCCCTAAACAATTTTCATTTGGTATGTAAGGTCCTTTCGTTAAAAAACTAACAAGTCAAAGGAAATTTGGGAAAAAAGTTGAGTCAACTAAAAAGTTTCTATAATAGTATAGACATTTTTCTATTAAAAGACACCCACCCATTAAGAATGCACCTCAAAAGTACAACAATAGTAGTTTTTTTCTCCATGTTTAGATGTTCAATGTCGGGGTGGGTGGAGTGATGGTACAAAGGTGAAGAAGAAGAAATGTGGGGTGGGTTGAGGGGTGCCTCGGGGTTGGGGGTTAGGGAGTGGGCCGGGCTGCAAGGTTAAATAAGAAGAGGGGGTGGTAGGGGTAGGGGTTGGGGTTGGGGGTGCATTCTCAATGACTGTGTGTATTTTTAATAGAATTACCCATACTATCCCAGAAACGTTTTAGTTGACTCAACTTTTTTTCCCAAATTTCTTTTGACTCGTTAGTTTTTTAACAGCATGACCTTACATACCAAATGAAAATTGTTTAGGGACAGTAATGTCCAATTTATTATTTTGGGACCTTACGACTGACTATAAATTATTTAGGGACAAAATCCACCAATTTGCCAATTATTTAACATAATGTACCAAAAAAGCCCTTAACATATTTCCGTTGACCCTATTGAATTTTTTATTTAACAGTTGACTAACATTTTTTTGGACGGAAGGATCTTATACATAGGTAAATTGTTTAGGATTTTATTGTCCAAAATTATTGTTTTGGGACCTTACGTCTGGTTATAAATTGTTTAGGGACAAAAATGAACAATTTGCCTTGAGGATATAACTACTTTGTTGCTCGATCCAAAGGCGTTTAAGGATACTATTGATTTGTTCGTCGAGAGATACAGAGACAAAAATATTAATGTTGTTGCAGGTGATGTCATTTCTCAGCTAAATTTGCTTGTTTATATATCTAAATCTTGTTTTTTTTTCTTTTTCTTTTCCAGATGTATTGGGTAGAATGTTTTTTTGTTTTGTTTTTTAATTTACTTATAAAGTTCGTATATTTTTTCCATATTCAACATTTTGAGAAGTATGATTCAGAAATATCTTACAAAACTAATTTGATATGCAGTTTTAAGTGCCTAGTTGAATAGTGTCTGATTTTGAAACGAAACGATTAGCATTTGGTAAAATCGTATATGAGGGGAGATGTGGGCCCAAACCTGAAATTTTCTTTGCAGACGGAATACTATCCAACTTGATCCTAGTACACTAATGAAATTGTCTGACATGTAGCAGCATTATTGGATTAGAGGAATTGGACTAATCGCGTCGCTCTTATGATAATTTCACTAGTGTATTAAAAAATTTAGTGTGTAAGTAATCATAGCAAAAAATAAAGGAAAAGCAAAAAGAATGTGGGAAAAATGTTACAAATGTACTTGCCGGAATAAAATTTGGGAGTATTTCTTTCTGATTATTATCCCGGCAAGTACTAATGTTGTCTGAAAAAGAAGATGATGCCAGAATTAGTTTATGAAATCTGGTCAGCTTTTGACTTTTGATTTAGTTCTTCAAGCAACAACAAAAAAAGAAAAAAGAGACTTTTGATGAAGTCACTATGCAGTGGGAACAGAGAAGGAAACTTTTGCTGTTGACTTTTAATATGCTATTGCGAAATATGTTGTCCATCCCAGATTTTTTATTTTCTAATCTGCTTTTGGTCAGCCCAGTTTATAATAAAAAAGAAATATAATATGCTGCAAAAAAAACTAGTGAAATGAACCTATTAAAAGCAATAACTTATGTTGAAAATCTTTATAAGGTTCAATATTTAAAAATGGTTTAATAGTGTTAGAAATTCAAATTCAACATTTGGGGATTGATACTTTGAATGGTAATTGTTTAACCATTGATTATTGAAAAATAAAAAAAATATTAAATGTTTGGTTGGATACAAGAATAATGTTGCAAAAAAATAATAAATATATGTTTTATATAGAATTAAAACATCTAATTTGGAATAAACAAAAAAGAAAACTAGAACTTCTAAAATGAAATAGGAAGTTTATATTTCATAATTAGGGGGACATCTATATATTTTGATAACTGATTTTTTTTTTCCACTTTGACCCGACGTTTTCGCATAAACAAAACATATTTTATTAATCAAAATCTCAAACTTAAACCCTAATCAATAACAATAAGATACACAACTACAAGTTGTATTACATGTAGTATCATCTTCTCAAATGCAGTTTTTTTCTTTTTCTATGTCCAACTTTCCCACATTCGAGCTATATGCATTCTCTGTCGACTTCTGAGATCTCTCAATGGGAAAAAGTCTTCACACAAATATTTATATTTCAATTATTTTCCTCAAACAAATATCCCATATGAGGTGTCTCAGTTGACTTCTGCTACTAATTTAGACAATTTCGAATCATGGAGTTGACTTAGAGGAGAAATTAAAAAAGGTTCAGTTATGTTCTCTAAGCAAGAAATTGGATCGACAAAAAAAAAAACGAGTTAGAAAAAAGAAGAACAAGTCAAGACAAGGAACCGGATATACCATTAGTAGCGGTTTGCATAGGATGTAATAATTCGAGACGAATTAGTTCTCTACTAGTAATGATATGGGGCATTGCATTAGACTAACAATGGTTTGGTAGAAAGGGCTAACTATAGCAGTCTTTTTTTTTGGGAAAATATTTCTGTTGTCCTGGGGGGCGGAAGTGGGATGACGTGGTACAACTCAGACGCGCCTTGCTACGTAAGCTTAGGACGGAAGTCCTACTTTCGTCCTGGGGACAGGACGGAAGCGGGCTTTCCTCCTCAACCTCCAAAAAATTTCCAAATCTAAAAATGATCAATGGGAAATGATCACTTGATGGGTAAGTGATCAGTTGAGTGAGGTTATTGCATCCTCTTTAATTTAATATCTTAAAGTCAAGTCCAAAATTTTCATATATATTAATAATACTTTGTCAATTACTCCGTCAAATTGATCTCTCTTAATAATAATTATTTTGTCATTCTTATCTCATATATATTTTATTTATGAGTCCAAAAACATGTATTACGTGTAATAGTAAGGTTTAAGCAATGGGATTGGAAACAATTAGTAGCTTTTAGCATCCTCTTGCAGTCATGTGCTATTCTTGATCAATGTACTAGAAATATGCTCTTTGGAGGGTTTAAGGAGCCGTAGTTTCAAGTACACATATATTTGTGAAGTAGTATTTTAATAATCCTAACAAAATTGAATTATTAAGGTTGTTACTAATTATTTATACAATAAATATTTTTAAGATTCAGACTTTGAATTCAGAAACCATATACTATTCCTAAAAAGTCAACCAACCATGGAAATAATTATTATTTAATCCACTCATGAGGGCTGACTTACAGCTTTAAGTGTTCCATTTTTTTCTTTTCTTCTATAATGTTTATTTCTTGAAACAATATTTTCTTTCTAATATTTTTATCCCTTTTAAAAACACATCAACATAATTATGCTGAACCAACGTTAATTAGGTGAGAATTTTGGATTAGGATGTTTTTTTTTTCGTTGGTGTGTTTGATAAATTTAATACTGCTGTTGACATCAATTCAACTAGTTGTGGCAAGCAAATTTTAATAATTGTTAGAAAATCCATCGTGCGAAGGCATTAGCATTAGTTCTACAAGAGCAAAATAAAGGCCAATTTTATAATAATTTTTTAAAACAAAAAAATTGAAATATTTTTGTAAGTCTCTTTTCTTTCTAAATATTTTGCTATTCATGTATTGGATTATTACTTTAGTCACTAAATAAGTTTTTGTTATCGAGAAGAGTATGTGGTGCAGTTGACAAATACGTCCACATCACTTTTAACTTCAAAGAAATGTCGCGAGTTCAAGTCAATCAGAATGCATAGAATTCATAGACTTGTCCCGCAAGTTCCTAACCGACAGGGTTGCAAGTTCGAGTTCGAGTCACCCAGTATACACCTTCAGTTTGCCATGCTTTATAAGCTTGTTTGTAAAATTCTAACCGGATTAATTGTGTCAAATAGCTGAATATTTATCAGCATAAGAATTTTGTTATCCAAGCGTCTATCGTAATGGACTTCGGAGAATATAAATACTAGACATAGTAAAAGCTTGAATCTAGAATTCTTGTACTAAAATTATGCTGATATTCATGCTATTTACATATATAATGTCAATTTCTCTTGGAAAACTTTTCTAGATTTCGAATAGGAAAGTCGATATTTGATTTAAGAGGACATAATACAAAAACAAGACAAAAGTTTTCAAGATTACTAGGTTTACAACTTTTCGGTAACAGAGAGGCCAACTTGGAATTATATATGATACAGCTCTTACAATAATATGCCTACATACTTTTTTTTTTCCTCAAGAGAAATTATTATAATGGTCACATTAATTCTGAAGAATAATACATCACTATCACAAGGGGTAGGGAAAAAAAAGGAGAATGGTGTATAAATTTTTTCTTTCTCCAAAAAAGGTTTGGTTGTCGGCCCTCTAATTGTAGTTTAATTGCATGTTTAGAAATAAAAAATCATGTTCTGAATCAATTTAGACTATATTTTGAATTAATATTGGATATATGCTGATGAAATCATCTGAATTAATCACTAACCATATAATTTAACTAAATCTTCTACGTTGATTTTGTTGTAATAATCTAATTACCATGATAATACTATTATACTAATAGTATACGCATACAACTTGCATCAAAGAACTTTGTATAGTTTTTGCAAGGCGTGTATTCTATGGTTTTTTAATTCTCTCCAACGTGAGGGGTTCACATTTGTAATTATAATTTTTGTACGTGTATTTTAAGGCGAGTACACCAAGATGCATATATTAGGTATACGAGTCAAGGAAAGATGGAATTTTTTTAAGTTGTAAGAGTACTTAAACCCTAATCTCTCGATGGGTGAAAATCGTCTGTCCTTTGGATGTCGCTATCTTTGTACTTAACCAATCAAAATTTGTTATGTGGCATTTTTCCAATTATATATACACATGGTGAATTGTGAGTGAATGGGTATAGGAAGGAGACATACACTGTGACATATGATTTTATGCCTCTCTCGAGTTACTGACTAGATAGGTAAAATGTGATGTCTTAGTCTAATAAGAAGAGCTTAGTCATTGTCTGTTAGCTAATAGAAAAATACTCACATTGAACTTGGGGGAAGCTCTTGTGTGGACCTGTCCCAATGGGACATAGCCCACATCCATCTCACATAATTTGAGGCATAACTCACATGTAGGATTGGCTCCGCCTCAATTCAGATGAATCCTGCATCAAATTATGTGAGAGGGATATGATCCATGTCCCATTGGAACCGGTCCATCCCAGATATTTCCTGAACTTGGGGGCGAAATTTGAAGCTACATATTTGAAGGATGAATTATGAAAAGAAATTTGGAGGAATATTACAAATTTTATATAATTTAAATATGTGCTAAACATGCAATTAATTAGCTAATATTCAATTGCAGTGGTTAAAACGTTAAAACATTTAATCACTGGCTTGTAACTTTTCACATGCATGAATCCTACTATATTTTTTGCTCCTTGATCGTGATGTTTTCAAAGCATGACAGAGAATCTTCCTCTTTTGCTTGCAAATGATCAAAGAAATTCTGAAAAATACTTTTTCTTGATTTACTATTATTAAATACTTGGATAGACAACAAAACGTATAATCCCACAACATAAGGTTATAAGTCTTCTATCTTACAACGTAATTAGAATTAGATGGTAAAGGCTTAAAAAATATAATTATGAACAACTGTTTAGAACTCCTCTTTGTAAGAAGTTTGATATAGAGTGAATCAGATTACTTTAAACAATAAAATAGACATCGATATTAATTAGGACCACACAAAAAAAAAAATTGACAGAAATCACATAAGACCAAAAAGAATAATCAAAGGTCCTTTAGCCAAGTGCAAAGCGAAAGGCTGCTCACGATCCTCGAGGTCGTGGCTCGATCACTCTCCCGCGTGATGAGAGTATACTTTAATTTGTCTCCCTTTCTAGGGTTCTCCTTCTCCTCTTATGAAGCTGCTACTCTCCCCTTATGGGGTTATGCCTATCGTGGCGTAAAAAAAAAGGGAATATTACTTCCCTACAAAATTGTATAATGTGCAACAACCTTCCAAGGTAGTAGCTAAGTTAATGCGTGTCAGCATATTTATGGTTTACGTGTCAACTAATGAATGGCAAGAAGCCAAAAATTATTAAAGCAGAATTGTTAGTTTGATAAAGACAAAAAATATTTAAACGGAAGAGACAACTCTCTTATACAACAAACACAAACAACGAAGGTGCGGTCGTGCAAAGCCGGCCTTAGAAAAAAAAATGAGGAATTTCCGTGCGAACAAAATCTGATTTTTTTTTTGGCTTCTTCAATCTCTTTACTTCCAAAATATTAGATTTTATTCTCTTGCCCCTAGTTTTTGGAATCATCTGTTTAATTTTCTATCGTATTCCGACTTATTTGTAATGTTATTAATCTCAATTTTTATGATGTTCCGTGTTTGCAAGTTCAAACTGCAACTTATTTGTGCAGTTACATGTCTTACTTTTCTTTGAGATCACCTGTTCAATTTTCTATCATCATGTCTTGACTCATTTGTACATAACTTTCACGTGCCATGCTTTTACCTTAGGGTTACATTTTTTGGCAAAAAATCGCATGTTCCCGTGTATGTTCCCATTATGTATCTCAATCACTCACAATTCGCCACGTGTATATGTAATTTGAAGAAATGTCTATATACTAAATTCTAAGTGATGTGTATATGTATGAGAACTTGTATGATGACAAATGATTTCCATTTTTTTAAGGTTATAAAGGGTTCGAAAAGAAAAAAACTTAAACATGTCAATTTGTTGCCATAGGGACATGAAACACAAAATGAAATAAAATATGAGTCATTTTAATTAGGTTTTACTATTTTTTTTAATTATAATTATATTTTTAATAAAAATTATAAAAATAGATACGTCACAGCTTGGTATTTCTTTTAGCTAGCTCGGAAAAAAATTGGGAGTTTTTAGGGTCAAGAATCTTCTGTCCTCATTTGGTGTTTCATTCTATATTTTCACCGATAAAAATTAATATGTGTTAATTTTTTAATTAAAAAAAATTATAACATAAAAGAAATATCTATTCGTAGTGTCAAAGACCTGAACACATAATGTAGATAACCTGTAGGAAAAAGTGAACACGTGACAAATATCTATTTATAGTGCCAGAGAACGGAACACATAATGTAGACAAATGATTTCTTTGCCAGTTTGTAGCTAGCTTGGTATTTCTTTTCCCATTGAGATCGTGGGATGGGCGGTGCAGCCCCCCACCCCCACTCCCCGTTTGCTCCAAGGCCATACACAAATTTCCTTGAAGACAAAATCCTGATAATTTTATATGTATAATATGTACTTATGTATGTACGTATAGAAGAGCTGTCTCTATCTAACGCGTAGGATTTGAGGCGACAGAAACGGCGGAATCAAAGGTTGGAAATGAGGAAGTTGAATGACTAAGTTCAGATAATCTGAATCCATTACCGCAAAGTTTCATGGGATCTATGTGTGGAAAATTCTGGAAAAAAAACCAAGATATTACAGCTATGTTTTGGCTCTGTCATAGATATTCTGCTTCCTGTCAAGACCGTTTCTGATTCCTATCTCCTATCTTGTTTGTACTTCTAATCCATTTTTAATGGGATGATAATACGTTGTATTTAGTTTCAAAGTCTCGTCTATGGAGAATATTAGGACAACGTAATTGTATCGAGGATTGAAAACTGTTGTTTAATTGCAGCACATTGTAATGAAACGAGATTTGATGGATACTCAAGGCATCAGATCCTCTGTAACACTGCCCGTACACTTTCTATAACGCTTCCAATTGTACGGTTAATGTTTAGGGCTTTTATAGTACTTGGGGTGATTTTTAGAATTTATTTTGTCAAGTAAACGATAAATTAATAAAAACTTCAATAATTAAAGTGTTACATGGAGTGATATAAAGGGTCCAAACCATAACTAGAGAGCCTCTCAAGGATAGGATAGGATATGGATGCTAGTCATCTAGGGTCTAATCGAATAATATTTTGCTTTGAAATGAGATATTTTGAACGTTATAAAAATTAATTTGTTGCTTACAAGAGAATATGTAAGCCTCAAAATTGAATTTTTTTTTATTTCTTTAATGAAACAGAACTCTATCCAATTAAACTAGTAATGTGTTTTTTCCTTATTCTCGGATTGAGAATAGCTGGTTATGTTCTAGTACTTGACCCGAACTTTAGGAAAATTAAAGCTTGATCCATGGAGTACCTAAAGAGAAAAAAATATGGATGGGAGAAGATGAGTTCGATAATCCATTATCTTACCACTTCTCACTTCTCATCTTTTGTCCCACTATCATTAAACTATTATTTTACAATTTTCTATATAAGTAGAATATGAAACAAATATGAAAAGAAATTTTTTTAGAAGGAAAATACGACGCATAACAATTTATGTGAAAGAGATAGATGATGAGATAGAAATTTCAATCCGGAGAGCAAATAAAAAAACAAGGATAAGTCTGTCCTTTTCTAACTTTATCTAGGGTAACAAAGGTTAGGTTTTTAGCTTATCTCAAGGAGACAAGAGAGCGAACTTCTAGGTTACAATGTCGGTCGGATATGGAGAACTAGAGAGAATGTCAGCCTCATCTCCCACGATCGGGAAAGTCTGGTCTGGGACCGTCCAATGGGACAGGTCCCACTTTTTAAATTAAAAAATAATTTTAACAATCCTCTTTCTCTCTCTTTCTCCTTCTTTCTTTTTGCTGAATGTTACTTTCTCTCTCCATATTCATTGTTTAGAAACATTTAGAGAAGAGATTGATAAGGAATTAGAAAGAAAGAAAAGTTTGGAGCCGTGGAACAAATATGAAGAAAAATAGAAGAAGTAAAAGTTTTGCTTAGCAAAAAAAAAAAAAAGTTTTGCTCTGTTTTTTTTTTGGAATGGACTTAAAAGGCAGGGAAGAAGATGATATTGGGAAGAGAGAAATAGATAATAAAAAAAAGAAAAGAAAAAAGGGGATGTGATTTGAGGAGAGAGAAACGATTTATTATTGAGAAAAGTGGGACCTGTCCCATTGGGACGGTCCCAGGCCAGAATTTTCCCCCACGATCAGAGCCGTCCTTCCTACTTTAATTTCTTTAAACCCTCAAAATAATTTCCTATGCTTTTGTTAATTCAAGAAAATAATACCACGTTGGTCTCAGTTCCATGTGTGACCATAGTTTCCTTAATCCACATAATTCTTCCCTTTTGTTAATTTTTCTCACAAACACTCTCATCTTTCAAAACAATACTATTACTAATTTCATTAAGTAAATAATTAATCATTCGTCATTAGTCGCGATCAAATGATTAATTGAGTCATTAGACTATGACAGTTAACCATAATTACTCTAATTAATACTCCCTCCATTCCTAAATATAAGACTCTTTAGACAATTTGAGAAAAATTAAGGAAGTTATTTTTACCTAAACTTCCTATATTATCCCCACCCTCCCTCTCTCTCACTTCTTTGTCATAAAGAAAGGAAAATGTTGAGGGTATAATTGAAATAAATTGTTGACAACTAATAAAATAACCTTAAACGACAATTAATTTGGATACCTAGATATCTCCTAAACTACAATTAATAGGGAATGGAGGGAGTATGTGTCTAATATCTTTTATGGCCATTGACAAAAATGAAATATTTTAATTTATCAATGCATGAATCTTGAGGGTTGAGGCCCCTTCTGAGTTGTACTTTGCCTGTTTATTGGGCCCTACCTTGGACTCAATGAGATTAGTTACAAAGAATTAGGACCTCTCCAAGAAAGAATGATTGATGAATAATTTAATATGTTAAAGAATTAATTTAATTATATTATTCTAAGTCAATCCATTGCTAAACATTCCTTATATTCATTCCATTATATCCCATTTGGTATAAATATGTCTTTTGAGTTCTTTTTAATCCAAGCTTCACTAAGTATCAATCATCACACTATCCCATTGGTCAAACCCTTTAAGCAAATTAAAAGAAGAAAAAATAAATGGAGTCAATGGGAGCTTTTTTTGATGAAGAATTTGATTCTTCAAGCAAAATGTTCTTTAGTCATGAAGATGCAGATTTGATGTTCCAGTTAAATGGGGAGGGCAATTTGGTAATTCCAAATGAGTCTATTGCTGGTTCATTCTTGGCTGCTGCACCATCAATTTTCTGGCCTTCAAATGAAGGTAATAATGAAAATGTGGCTGCTAATGATTTTCTTGATTACACTAACTTGTACAATATTTGTCAAGAAAGTAGCAATAGTACTACTAGCGCAAGTGAGGGCGTTTTCGTCAACGCGAGTCAGGAATTTGATCACCAGACTAATTATGATTATATTAACCTTCTTCAAGTAACAAATGATCATCACTCAACTGATGATCAGGCCATGGATTTTTGTTTAATGGACCAAACAAATATTGCTGTTTATCCTAATAATGTCGTGGAAGACATTATTATTACCTGTCCAAGGGACGGCGAAATGGAGAACCCACAAAAGGGAAATGCAGAAATTCAGAAGCCTGCAAATGTTGCTGATTCTGAAAACGAAATGCTCCGGAAGAGAAAGGTTCAGACTGAAGCAGAAGAGAAAACCATTGACGAGTCTTCTCCAAACCCTAAGAAGAAGTCTCGAGTTTCCAGAAATGTGAGTAAATTTATTTTTACTTATTTATCTTTGTTAAAGTTATTATAGTTACAGCCCTCTCATCCGCTATATACTCAACCGCTATTCTAATACCTAAATGACCATAGTCTCCGGTCACCGACGGATCCAGGATGTAGGTGAAATATATTTTTACTTTATCTTTAAAAAACAAACAGTCACTTTTCCCTTTTGTAGTAAAGTTTTTTTAAAAAAATTACTTAATCTTTGTTACTCCCTCTGTCTCAAATTAAATGTGGACTTCGTAAAAAAATGAATAGGAAAATAGACTAGTTTTTAAATTTATTGGGGTCAATTTAAAAAATTAATAGGGTCACTTATACAATTTTACGTTTTAAAATGGTACATAATTTTAAAAATACACACATAATTTATATTTTTTTTACAAAGTGTTTGTGTCTCCGCCACTGTCTCTAGTTATATTCTCAGACACCCAACCAATAAACTATTACCAAAATAAGCACAGCCTTGTTGTGGAATATATAATTTTTTTTCTTTGGCAATAGTAATTGATTAGTTATGATTTCTGATGCATTTGGATTATGGAATGCAGGCTCCAAAAGCAAAGAGGAATGTCCATCCAAAGTCTAAGAAGAATGAGAAGGCCAAGGAAGTTAGTAACGAGGAAGATGAGCCTAAAATGAGTGTCCAGAATGGACATAGTTCCTGCTCTTACAACTCCGAGGATGATTCTAATGCTTCTCATGAGGAGTCGAACGTCGGAGAAACCTCAGATACCAAAGCTCCGGCGGCCCTCAACTTAAGTGGCAAAGCAAGAGCAACCAGAGGAGCTGCCACTGATCCACAAAGCCTCTATGCAAGGGTAAGAAATTCATTACAAGTCCTCTTGCATGTGAAAACTTCAGACTTTCTGTTTGAGATTTTTATTATTATTGTGTACCGAGGTAGAGTCAAAGTAAAAAAAATAATCTCATTGACTTTTAGATAGAAACTTTGTCCAAATACAGTAACGAAGTTTGATGTTGTTATATTGCAGAGAAGAAGAGAAAGAATCAATGAGAGGTTGAGAATCTTGCAAAATATTATTCCTAATGGGACAAAGGTTGACATTAGCACCATGCTTGAAGAGGCAGTTCACTATGTGAAGTTCATGCAGCTTCAAATTAAGGTTAGAATTTAAGAACCCTTTTCTCGACATTATCAAATCACTCTGAATCTTATGTAACATTTTTTGCCATAAAATTCAAAAGGAAAATTTTGTTAAATTTTACTTATTGTCTTTTGCAGTTACTGAGCTCAGATGATATGTGGATGTATGCTCCAATGGTCCACAGTGGATTTGATATTAGTCTGTATGGGAAGATTTTCCCAACCCTATAATCCTGGAAAATTCAAAAAGCTGTTGTTGAAATTAATTTTTGAGGAATAGTTTATTCATTAATTTTGACTTTTTGTAATATGGATTTATTACATAATCTCATGAGAATCATGAGGAAATAACTATGATGTCTTATATAATATTAACATTGGGACAATTAATCCACTTGCACATGGTATAACGGAAGAGAAGATCGAGGATGTTCATTAGATTAAAGATTCATGAATCTACTTATATATCCTCCCCCAGCTGATCAATATATATATATATATATATATATATATATATATATATATATATATATATATATATATATATATATAGTATTTGTATTGTATTGTATAGTATAGTTTTCTGTTAAATTGTATTGATTGATGATATAAGAATCTCTTACAATAATATAGCAAACACTGGAAATTTCTGTGATTATTCACTCTGTTCATGGGAATGATTTTTTTTCTTTTTTAGCCAAGTAAGGTATTTACATTAGCTAAGGTATATATTTATTTACATTAGCTAAAAGTTTTTTAAAAAAAAATTATGGGAATGTTTTTTTTTCTTTCTTTTCTGCACCCTCAAAATCATGTACAATGACTCTTCAAATGAAAAATATCATATACTGTAAAATCCAATGAAATCAAGAATTTAGAAAAATTTAATAAACCACTAGATTCATCCATATGGATTATTTTCCTAAAAAAACATATGGATTATGGCTATACTACCTTCTAATCTGATGAGAATTAAACTCATAATTTCACCCTCTAGTAATAAGTGATTTACCAATTTAATAATTGCTATAACTCCAACATGTTGAGATAGTTACTCTCCGTTTCAAATTAGCTGATCTCTTTCACAAATACACATAAGTAATTATGAAGATTTTCTTCGTTGTAAAAATATTCGTTGTTTTTATCAATTTAAGAATTTTTTTAATAGTAGCCACATATAAATATAATTGTTTCATTATCAATTAGTAAAAATAATTAACGATATAACAGAAAAAGATATTTCAACCGCCATGGGTTACACACCAAACTTGACAGTGCCAAGTGTCGGTGGCATATCGAGATGTGGTGAGCCTTCTTCAAGAGCCAAGTGTGAAAGAGCTCTTATGTAAAAAACTCTTCCAAACTCAACGGCCTCCTGAAGAAGCTCACTCTATCGTGATGTTCCACCAACACTAATTAAACACTCTCAAATTGAGCACTTGGGTGAGCAATTCATTAGTGGCTCACCTGGTTTATTAGAGTCACCAAATCAAGCGGCCAAAACCGTTAAGAAATAAAGTTAGCGTAAAATAATTTAAATATTTTTAAAATAAAATAGAATTTATAAATAATAAATAATGTGAAAATGAACCCGAACTTAAGAGTACCATCCTTTGATAGCACACTAGATTTGATTGTGCCTTGAATGATCAACACACCGTACCTAGTAAATCCAATACTATTGACTCTACTAGGTACGGTGTGTTGACCATTCAAGGCACAACCAAAACTAGTGTGCTGCCAAAGGATGGTACTCTCAAGTTCGGTGTACCGCTTTGTGGTGGCTCATTTACTTCATTATTACCGATAATTTTGGCGGCCTAAACTTAAAAAAATACTGGTATGTTAATACCATTCGGGTAATTTGAACAGTCCATGAACTCTTAGTATGCAATCCAAAGATGATTTATACGGCTAATAAAGATAGGATAAGGCTACTAATTTAGGACTTAACCAATTAATTAGCTAAATTTGTAACAAAATTGTAAATAACTTGTTAAATATCTTATACATTCTCGGTCTCATAGTATTCTTTTTTTCAACAATAACTTATTTTTAATTCATAAGCTACAAAGAACCTACCCATAAATAAAGGACCTTGGCTCCTATGCGGATTGGTTTGGTGCGGACTGGTGCGGGACAAGTTGAGGGCCGTTGGATTCATCCAACTAGTTGTTTTCAAAGTAAGTGTATTTAAGCGACTTTCTTTTTTCCAAACTGCAACTTTTCTCTCTCATCGAGAACATGTGTTCACTGAATGAACATGTGTTCACGGGAATGAGAAACATCCGTCTCACCGAACATGAACATGTGTTCACCGAACATGAACATGTGTTCACTCATCAAGAACACGTGTTCACTCATCAAGAAAATGTGTTCACGTAAAGCAAGAACATCCTGCTCACCGAGCATGAACATGTGTTCACCGAACATGAACAGTGTTCACCAAATAAGAACATGTGTTCACCGAACAAGAACAGTGTTCACCGAACATGAACAGTGTTCTTGTAGAAATGTACCTTCACACTGCAATTTTTTCTCTCTCCTCCTTTTTGATTTTTTCACATGCAACTTTTCTCTCTCCTCTAATAAAATTACATATATGCACTTTTAACTTTTCTCTCTCCTCTTTTAAATCATAGCCATTGATCCATTTAAAAAATGAAATCAATGGCTCTCATTGTGTCCCGCACGTGCGGATTTTTGAGCGTTCCGCACTGGATCTTTACTGTAAATAAAGATTAAGAGGGATAAATACGAAGAAGAATGCTTGACAGGGGCGGCCAAATACAGAACAACGATACTGCAATTTCATCTTTTTTCTTCCTCTAACCCTACAACACAGAACACACCAGCATGTCTAATCGGCATAATAACAACCAGTCAGGCCAGTTAAAGAATCATCAAGGACCCATCAGAAAAGATTCCTCTAGAACCCAATTGAAATTCGTTCCAAAACTCGAACCTAATTCAACAAACCAAACCACTCTATCCAATTCTCTTAGAAACCCTAATAATTCCCGCCAATCTGATACAACCACCACCACTTCTAGCGGCGGAGACGGTGCTGTGGTTGCCACGAGTAGGATTAAGATGGGGGAGGATGGAGATTGGGTTTCTAATAACAGTGGAATTCAAAGTGGTGGCAGTTTTGTAAATTACTTGCCCCAAGACGACGCCGTGGCATCGGGACTCGGCGCTGATGAGGGTGGGTTGGACCCGTTGGAGTCTCAGCGGGTAGTGGATATTTTGAATAGGGAGCTTTCTCGTTTGCTCAAACTGAAGCCTAGAGATTTTTGGAAAGAAGGTTGTGTCTTTTTTTCACTTTTATTTAAATTTATGATCTTCCTTTCCATTGCAATTTGTTCGTCCTTATTCTTCTCTTGCTTTAGTTACATAACTATTAAATAAAATGGCCTACCCAGTGCACAAAGCCCCACATCAGCAGGGTCTGTAATTACATAACTATTAATATGAAATAAATTTGAATGCAGATTCAGTTATTGCTTTTTGCATGATCACTAGTTTGACTTAGTGGGTTCATTAGTTTGAATTAAACTCGAGTTTATAGAGATTGGAATGTAGTCAAAGGCTTATTTGGTTTATTGAGCTTGTTAGTTTGAATGGACTCTGGATCTTCTGGTCGACCAATGAAATTGCTCCACATGTAGCAACATCACTGAGCCAAAGTGATTTTATAGGCTTGGGCTGATCACATTGTTCCACGTGATAATTTCATTGGTGTACTAGAGAGGGCACTAGAAGATCCGTAGTCGTTTGCATGCATATTTAGTAGACATGAGCATCAAACGTAAGATTTGGATTGGTTCTTGCAAAATGGATGTTAAAGTTTATCCCGAAATTGATGTTTAAGATGGAGTAAATGTAATTGCACTCTTTCATGCTATCATGCATGTGGTTTGGTTATGTTCTTGGATTGATAAAATTGTGTAGCTTAAAATTCTGGGGGTAGATGGTGGGAAGTTTGATTCAACGCGATCCCTTATATTGTATTGAAAGTAATGTAATGGCGGACAAACCGCTTATGCTGTTGTAATCTTTATGGATTTGGAACATTATTGGATGTAGTGGAAGCTATTGTGATAAAATAAATTTGGAACTATTTGTGTTGTGCAATCTTTAAATCACATTCCTTCTCCTTTTGTGTTTCACAGTGGCACGCGATGCCTCTTTGCATGCCTTCATTGAAAGCTTCTTAAAGTACAGGAGTAGATGGTATGATTTCCCATACCGTAGTGCCAAGGGAATAGTTGCTGGGGTCATTGTTGGTGAATTTGAGCTGTGCCGGCGTGTATTCATGCTCTTATATCGCATGTAAGTTTCAAACGCCATTCTTTCACATTGTGTTGTTGGGATTCAATCGCTTTGCCACCGGCAGCAGTTATGCCGAGAGTAATCTCGGCTCTTAAACAGGACTGATTTAGATATTCGTCTGTTACAGATCTTCAAATCGGGATCCTGGTGCTAAGAATGCTGATAGTCTCAGTTCAAAAGATCATGAAGGTGTGTGTAGCAATTTCTGGTTGCTGCGTTTGAAGATGTATTAATTTGAATGAGAATGGAAAAGTTTAGTCATATAGTAGTTCTTTCCTCTATTTAATGAGATATTCTGGATGACATATTAATGAATTTCTCTTCTCAGCCTTGGGATGATGATTTAATTGCGTCTTGAGAAGGTAGTTTCAATTAAATAGTCTGGCATCACAAGTTAGCTTTTTGTGCAATTGAAAGTAGGTTGTGTGGTGGGAAAGGAGAAAGAAGAAACACATCCGTTGCTCTCCTTCACCTTTTCCTTTAGTTTTTTTTTCTCCATCGAATTGCTACCTCGTAAACATAAATGAGAATACTTTACTAGTTTCTTGATTTTCACCTCTGCGTAAAAATTACATTGTTGATAACATAATAGGAGTAGAAAAACTGAGCTGCAAAAACTGCCAATATAAAAATTTCTGTGTCATGAATTAATGATCTTCCTGGAAGTACACTTATTCACTAATCCCACTTGTAGCTCTTTTGCAGGAAAAGAAATTGCTTGACTTGCCCAAGTTATTGGATATTTGTGCCATATATGGTCATGAGAATGAAGATCTCACCAGAATATTGGTAAGTGTTTGTGCTTTAACGTGGTTACTAATTATTACTACTTTTGTTAACAACTTGCTACTTTTCAATTAGTCACATACTAATATAGTGGAAAGTGGAAACCAACCATTTTCCCTTCTCTTTGTTTAGAAGGATATTTCATTGTTTGCAATGTCTATTACTAATATTACATATTGGAGGCAGCAAGAACAGGAAATCTGCAAAAAGAGTATCATAGGATCTAAAGCTCTTTCAAAACCTTCTATTTTGTGCACAGTTTGCAAAAAGCTCATAAAAAAAGTACTAAACTTTTCTAATGTGGTTCTTTTTTATCAGATAAGTTCTATTAAGAAAAGACCAAACTGTCTGATTCTTACCTGTTTGTAAGAACTGATATTGTAGATAAAAGAAAATACGAAGGGGGTAGGGGAAGGGGATTGCAATGTGATCATGCTAAGCCTCAAATCTGAGACCTTTTGGTCTAGTGAGGGGCAATTTACCAGCTAAGCTACTAGTAAGGTGTGAAGTAAATTAAGATAATAAGTCTGATGGGGGTGACTAGTTTTTGGACTATAATTTCTATGTATGTGTTGACTTGGACTTGGAAAGGAGTCTTGCTCGTGAGCCTCGTCTCTTCAACGGCAACAATTTTGTCGCATATGTTACATAATTTCGAATACCTTTGACCTAATAACTGTATCTGTTGTGATAAGACATTTTATGACATGCACTGCTCTCCTTTTGCATTCTAAGAATTAACATATATGTGTTGTTTCCATAGATTGTTATTTCTTTGAAAGTATATTTGACGTGATATTACCAGCCTTTTATTCATGGGGTGTTTCTATATGTACTTGGAATCCCCACCCAATTATACAAATAGTGGCGAATTACATTTTCTTTCTTGATGTCCTCCTAATGGCATAAATACACTTAATTGGCTGTAATTGGAGGCATGCCCTATTATTTTCGATCAACATTTCTAAATAACTGTATATGACTCTTTTCCTGATGATATTTTGCCCCCAATCTTCATATTTTCAGTCCTACTTGTTCTTTAATTCTTTGCACTTAGCATGCAAAATCTAGTGATCACCTACTTTTCTGATTTAGGATTGGAGATGCATAATGTGTTTGAAATGTTCTTCAGATTCTAAACTCAATGAAAGCCCAGCCCTGGATGCATGATGAGTTCTTGGCGGTTTTGTCACACTTCTTGAGCATTGTCCACACAATGAATGAACGTTGCAGCTCATCTTTGGAGGTGATTTCCCTTGCATGTGAACATGTTTTATGATAGAGTTGATGTTACTGTTAGTTTGTCTTATTTTCCTTAGAATTGGGTGCTTTCTCAAAATGTTTTGCGTTTAACTTTGGGAAAACTATATTATAAACAGAACATCTGTTGCAGAAGGTATTTTTTCTTTATGTGAAAAGAATTTTTCCTCAAGTATTCATTCTATGGTTTTGAAGCAATTAGAATTAACAAGAGTAATGCTACTTATATAGTTGCTTGAAGATGAATTGAACTTGTTCATTACTCATGCTGATAAAAGTGTCTCCCTGATGTGGTTGCAGGTTTTGTTTTCCTCTGGTGACCTGCAGGGTCAAGGAGTTGGTCGACTTCGTTCAGACTATTTAGAGGTAATTCTTGGTTTATTTCTTTGTTCAATTCAGGATAGTTCCCCAACTCAGGATAGTTCCTGTGGGACCAGCTTCCAACCCTCCACAGGAAAATTCGAAGTAAAGAGATGAATGGAATAAAGCATTAAAAGAAACCAGCCCTATCTTGGATCTTTTTGTTACTTCTGTTCTACTATCACCTTGGAGTATTACTTTTAGTAAGATACATATTGCAACATTACTTTTGGCAGTGAAAAATGGCATTTTAGGGGGAAAGTAAACAATTTCATTATAAATCTTGTTTTTCAAAGTTTTATTGGTTTATATTTACTTTCCCTGATTTGTCATAATTCTTTTTTTTCTCATGACCGACCATTGTATACATATCGAGCACCATTAACCATCATTATTTCGCGGTTACTGATTGTGGAAATCGTGTGTTATTTTTCCTCTTGCTTCAATCTTGTGTGATAGGTAATCTTCTTATGGATGGGGTCATGACCATCTTCTGCTTATTTGCAGGTGATGGATTTTATAAATGATGCAGTTGTTACAGTGGATGCCTTTATTGGTGCATACAAGCATGCAGCTATTTTCTTCTCTTGTCCTGTTGACTTGAGGTACATCATGACCTGCAGAGAATTTTCACATTTTTCATATTCAAAGCTCAGGTGCATGGTGCATACTATTGAAAAAATTTTTCTTGTCCGTTTGATAACAGAGATGATGATATTAGTCAAACTCAAGGTAACTAACTGATTAAACCAGCTAACGAAGCATCTCATGTTGCTGCCTAAACCTTTTGGGGAAAAAATCATGCAATGGCAACCTTTATCCGGAGCGATTATTGAATCAAGAAGGGCACCTATTTATTTTTAGAACCATATGTTGCAACTTTGGAAAGTAACTAGCTAATTGATGTGTTGCAAACAAATTGCATGAATTACTGTACTTCAGTGAAGATGTCCTTAATGATGTTCTGATCTGATGTTTCCTATGTTTTTTTTGTATTGGATTTTGGGAGAATTGGCTCAGTTTGGCGTTAGAAGGTGTATCCTAGCACGGTTCTAAAATTCGTACAGATAACATTATTGCTGTTTTAGCAAGACCAAAAGAGGAAGGACAGGAACCTTTTTCTTCTCTCTTTTTTTCTTTTTGGATAGAGTTACTTTTCTATCATCCTTGGCCAGTGGCATCTGGTGTTGCATTGATGGATATATCATACATATAGTTTTTTCCCCCTTAAATCGTGCAGGTTTTGTTTATAAATTCTTATTGATTCCTATTTTTTTTCCCGCTCTACAGTTCTGGGAGTGCTGAACTGGTGATCACCCTTGCAAGATTGCACGATTCACTGTTGCCATCGTTAAGGAAGGGGTTGCATATTGTTTTTACATCAGGAGAGGATGTAGTGCAGGAAGCACCTAGTGAAATGCTTTCTGATGTTTCTATCAGTTTGAAGCTATTATCAACGAGGATAGTAAATTTGGGTTGGAAATTATTGTACTTCTGTTATCTCAGTGATGAGGCTTTTGAAACGAGTTGTCCTCTTCCGACTTCCGTGAAGATGTTTCCAGTGAATGTCGATGACCCCATGATAAGGGCTGACATTTTATTGCAGATACTGAGAGGGATCAGTCAGGAATCCCTACACAGTAATGAGGTACGTCGGAAGGGAACATTTCTCCAAGAAATTGAAAAGAATCACCAGATAATGAGCAGAGTTGAGTTACAGCGGAATACAGGTAGTCTATTCCAATTAACATTATGTGATGTACACGAGTCTTTTCCATATTTCATCTTACTTAACTGCTTCAGCATTTGGAAGAAACCTTTTGGCCGGATTAAGTTTTTTTCTTTCCTGTATATATAACATGATTATGTTTCGTCGATATTTATAGTTATCAACTGTGTTTAACTGATTAACTATTTTGTAGAGTGGATATCAATGGATGATGAACAGTTCCAGTTCCTTTTGGGCATCCTTGGGCGTCCAGTGGAAGTCAACAACATTAGTGAGAAACCACACATGCCACCTCCTGGGACTGGAAGCGTCCAGCAGCCCAATGAAGATTCTGCTATTTTAGAGTCTAAGATCAGTCAAATAAAAGACCTGTTCCCCGAATATGGAAAAGGATTCTTGGCAATTTGTCTTGAAGCATATAACCAGAATCCTGAAGAAGTTATTCAGCGGATCCTAGAAAATACTTTGCATAAAGATCTACAATCACTGGATATCTCACTGGATGAAATTCCGCCAAGAAAGCCAGTTTCTTCAGTAGGCGTACATGACAAGGGAAAAGGGAAGCTAGTTGAATCTCCTCTGCCATCCTCGGCTCACAGGATATCTCATACTCCGGAGGGTCTTTCAAATTCAGTTTCATCAAAATCTTTGGCTTCGGTAGGAAGATACACTAGGAAGGCTGCCGGTGATGTACCCGATTACCAGGTCCTTGATTCTATAGATGAGAGACACGTGTCAAAAACCGCTGCTCTTATATCACAGCTCGAGTATGAAGATGAATACGATGACTCTTTTGATGATCTAGGCTTAAGTGTCGGGGATTCATATTTGGAGGAAACTGATAGACCAACCGACAGATACAGAGTAACATCAGATCATGGAAGACCACAGGAGGTTGATAGTGGCAAGTTTAATACATCCAATACAGCGTCAAAATGGGGATCGAGGAAAGCTCCCCAGTATTACGTGAAGGATGGTAAGAATTATAGTTACAAAGTTGCGGGTTCTGTGGCAGTAGCCAATTACGACGAAGCCTCCTTAGTTAATCAAGCCCAGAAGGAGACTATTCATGGCCTTGGTCGAGGTGGTAATCTTCCTTTGGGTGCAGTTAGAAGGCTGACTGAAAATGAAGAGGAGGATGACGAAGAGCAAGATAGTAATGAAAGTGTAGTACCAATGGGCCGAGGCTACTTCCGGGGTAGAGGAAGGAGGGGAGGCCCGCCTAGTTTCGGGAATTTCCGAGGAAGAGGAAGAGGAGGAGGAGGAGGAGGCGAGTCTGGAAGTGAGGAAGTCGAAGAAGAGGGTAGCATAGGAGGGAACTACCGGGGTAGAGGAGGGGGGAAGAAGCAACAACTATAGAAAAGACCAAGCTCTCAAGAAGCATTTATCTGGATTGAGAGGTTAAACAATTCCACCACGTTCATTATGTTTGTTCAAAAGCTATAAGAGATTTATTATTAAAGTTCACCTGCATATAAAAGGGCCTATAGTAGATTCTGATGACTTTCTTAAATAACCTTTTAGATTTTCACCTGATGACATCATATACGGAGCCCATTTTGATAGTTGGCGGTAATTCGATGCAGTGAGATCTTATTTTAAATTGTGGGGATTGAACTCGATATATTTTAAATTTATGGGAATCGGGTAGCCCATGTTTGAAGGCTACCCGAACACGGGGCAGAGGTCCCGTGTTCGATTCCCATATCTCTCCAAGTGGGGCAAATAATTTCTCCTCCTTATGAGGCTAAAATTCCCTTCCCAGACATGGGCATGCTACAATCTCCCTATCTAGGGTACTTTCCGCTCTCTCTCCCTCGGGGGCAATCGCTCAACGGGCGTAAAAAAAAAAAATGTGATTAATTTAAAATTTTAAATTCATTTTGGTCCAATGATGATGTTACATATGAAGTAATATTATTGATGTACTAATCATGCGTTGGACTATAAAAAATATTAACATTGAATATTTTAAATTTTGATGTACTTCCCCTCTAACTCAATATATAGTTCTTATTGTGCTCGAATGACCCATGTTAATTTGAATAAAATCCTATATATATGAAAATTAAAGATATCTCAAATATCGTAAAATCTTTCTTTCTTATTGTCTTATTTTTAGGAGAAAAACTCATGGAACACACATTAGAAGAAGGAAAAAAAAACCTTTAATTTTTTTTTCTAAAGTTATCCTCGCACATCAATACAACTCTTTCATTTTTTTATTATGTTAATTAAATTAGTAAATATTGATAATTTACAAATTTTCCTCTTCTTTATATACAAGGTTTTGAAATCTGGATCGGACATCGACTCGAAAAAGTTATTGGGTTACGGGTCACTGATCGGATCGGTGGGCTGACCGTTATCGACCCGTTATTTGACCCGTGACATCATAAATATTATAAATAAATAAATAATATATAACTATTATTTAAAATGAAATAAGTGTGAAGTTTTTCAACTAATATGGGATGCACAAATTAAAAGCTTAAAACACTCACTTAATATAAACTTGAAAATTAACAAAATGCTATGTAAATTCAGTCACAACTCATAGGTCCTTGTAATAAAACTCTATATAACTCGATAAAGTCTCCAAACAAGATTTAATTAATACACAAAAATCTTAGGCAATCCAACAAAACAAATACATTCTCAACTAGAATAATCAAAGTTTCTTTTCTTTTCTTTTTTAAAAACTTGCAACATATTAGACCCGTTCGATTATACTAAACTCGTTATGGTTTCCAAGTTAGATGGTCCGACCGCCGGACTTTACCTGGTTGAACAAAGGAAGTATGTTTTTTATCCTTACCGATTTTGAGTGCCAAATCGGATCGCAAAGGATGCCGATCGGCGGACCGGGTTTCAATACCTTGGTAATATATACAAAAATTACCAAAACTTCTAAAAGTGTGAAACATAGGGAGTTACTTCAATCAAACACTAACACAATTGTGATTGTTATCAATCAATTTAAGTTGGTGAAATTGTTGCTGCCTGCTGGGTTTACTTGATTAGAACAATTATGTGCAGCCAGCAAGGAGATGAAAGAAACTCAAGTCTGTGAAAAAAAAAGAGATCCCTTGACGAACTGAACATGCATAAAACACTGTTGTAATGCAAACGAAAAGACAAAATGTTTACTTCAATTATTTAACAACATTCTACATCTCCTAGGATGTGAACTGTTCTTACAACAGACATACAATTGACAATTTATCATTAGAATAATAGCATCCTTACGTGTCCAAAAAAACCAGCTTAAGCTGAGAACAATCTTAAAAGACAAACGAAATCTAAACACTACTACTACTCATCAACGAATCCAACAGCATAGTGTCCAGTATTCTGGCCCTGCATTGACCAAAAAGATCATTATTCCAGTATAGTGAAGGAAGTCCTCATTTGTTTCTTCTTTATACAAGAAAATGAAGTAACCAAAAAACGTGAGCAGGAAGGGAAAAAAAAACAAAAGAAGAAGAAACGACACATGGTGAACTTCTAAATTACCTGGGCTATCATGCGCTTCTTGTTCAAGAATTGAGTCCTTGCCTTGTTCAGACCCGAGTTGGGAGACTTGTAAAACCTCTGAGAACAAAATAGTGTCCACGTGTCAGAAAAGTACAACCCATAGGTTCAACAAGTACCCCCCCCCCCCCCCAAAAAAACAAAATCCCCGTGGTAAGAAAAGCAGTAAATGCACAAGGAAAGGAACACCCAGCACCCAAAAAAAAAAGGGTCATCCAAGTCATACTTATTATATTACCCAATACCCATTGCATGATTACATCAAAATATTACCTTTTCAGTGCTCGACAAGCGCTGCTCAGTAGCAGAGAGAGCCTTCTTCTTCGGAGTGAAATCAAGGACTTCATGAAGAAATCCATTTTCCTAAGTAGTGAAAACATTAAAGATCAGAATCACAATTAACTAACAAAAGTAGAATAAGCATCTTAAAAGTAATGAAGATATATATAATAAACCTGCATATGCTTCACAAATCCTCCCCCAAGAAAGTGCTTTAGAAAGTTGAGCTGTTAAAAGCAAACAAAGAGCTTAGCTTTAAAAAGTCAAAAAGAGCTGACTAATTTTGAAAGATTGAATTATCACCTGTATCAGTCGAGCCCATGTATCTGTGTTCAGGGACTCGCCACCAACTTTAATCGAGGTCTCTGGACTATATCCATCCTGTTTTAAATATAAATCAGGTCAGATCATCTTCAACCACAAGGTCCACAGCATAAAGAATAACCAAGACAGTAAGAAACGTATACCTCCAAAAAATCCAAAATATCACGGAATGTTGTTCTCTGGTTATTGAGATCTTTCTTAGCAGATCCTTTGCCACCAGCCTCAGCTGAGAGGTTTCTAACTTGGTTTACGACTTTACTCCTCAGTCCTTGAATATGCACCAGCTCCCGAGATTTCTCGCCTTCAGCACTGGAGCCGTCACCAGATCCTTTAGGTTCACTGCAGAACTTCTCCAAGCTTCCTATCTCAAAAATTAAAGCAAGAGCTTCCCCCGCTGCTATGCGCACCGACCTGTCCTCTTTGTCCAGCAATGTAGAAAAGTAGGAAATAGACCTGCATAAGGTGACAACCGTAAGTTCCTCCTGCCAATCAGTAGCAAATGACCATTTAGCCACACACAAACATTTACCCAACGTAGACCAAGAGTTTCTTACTGAAACAATAAAAGGATATGACAAGAATATATACAAATAAATTAAAATTTTGGGTGTCGTTCCCTTTATGAGATGCAGAAGCTAGTTGATACTCACCCTTGCCAAGTCTTGGGATCTAGAGTCCATTGATCCATCGAAGTAAGGAGAAATGACCAAGCAGACACAACTGTTGTTATCATTGCAGGCGAAGGTTTAGCCGATGCAACCTGAATAGAGGATCAATCAACCACAAAATCTCAGAATAGAACAACTAAATGAGAACAGGAGAGAATGTGTTTCCTTCCCCCCCCCCCCCCCCCCCACAACCCACCCAACCAACCAACCAATTGAGAATAGAAAGAAAACATACATTGGGGCCCAATTTCGGATTAGCCACTTGCCACATAAGCTGCATTGCTTTTTCTGTCTGCTCAGGCTCTTCACCGCCAACGAAAGTGATGATTGCCAAACTCTCCAGCAACTGAAACATTCAAGCAAAATAAAAGGAACACATTAGCATACCATCTCCCAACTCATATTATGAATTAAGAATAAACTCTTCATCAATCTAATCCACATACTGAAACTATCTTTGTAGTTTCTGTTCGAGATTTCAGAGCCTCAGAGATGGGAGACAGAGACTCTTCGAGTATTTCATGGGCTTTATCCCCAGGACCGGTTGTTAAAGCCAAAAGTCCTGCAAAGAACAATAAAACAATTCAAGAATTTTAGTTTAGCGTGACATAAGACAAGTTCACCTATAATAACTCTCGTAAATTACCAATGGCATGAGCTGCCAGAGATATCTCCTTCGCAGAACCTCGCTTGATGCAGCTTAAACATTGCTGCAATAGTGTAGCGAACCTGAAAAAGGCATCATAAAAGTAAGAGACCCACGGAAATATCCTGAGATGAATGTGTAGTTATCAGAAAAAATTAACTTGCTTCTACCTCTCTATCTCCCCTAAAGTTGCTTCCCACAGGAATAACATGAATTTAAATCTAAGAATCCCTAAAAGAGAACCACACACAAGCAAGTAGGATGGAACAGATAAAGTCATATAGAGTAATGACTAAGACACAACTTTAACGTCTAAAAGTGCTACGTATTATGAGGAGACAAGGAAAAAGCCTGTGTTCTGAAGATACAAGTATGGACAAGAGAATTAGGGTTCTATAATTCTTGTCTCTTTTTTTTAGTGGGACGAAGTAATCGAATCTTTTGGTTACGGGAGTCCAAAAGCGTTAAACATGAAAACCCCAACAGATGATACAATATTGTTTTGGATGGACAAATCCGTTAAGTGAACCTTCCATATCAGGCTCCCTATGGCCATTAACATCATACAATATAGTACATCCAAAACGACAATTTCAAGGAAACACGAAGTAACACCAGGCTAGGATAAAGCCAAAATTCAGACATAAGAATCCATACTGCTATAAACTCTTAAATTGTTCACAAATAAAAAGAGTTGGTCACTTAATTGCTATACACATGCAACAGATAAAACCTAAATGCGGCAATCAAACTAGCACACAAACATAAAGGAATAGTTCAACTGTTCAAGTATATGAGGCTGAGGCTCCTTACTTCTTTTCGACAAATTCGTGGTGTAAGTTGCTATTAAAAGATTCTATAATTGCAGCCAGTGCCTTCTCCCTTGTAGATCCCCTGTTTCCAAGAAAGTTTAGGAATATCATATTAGCACAAGATACAGTGCAATAAGCCACGGGCAGTGATTTGCAGTAAATGATTAGAAAGAAAGGAAAGATGCGAAGAAACAAGTATACTTAAGTTGCATTTGGATTACAGAAACAACATAAAATGCAATATACCTCTTCTCATAAAGAGCATCCAGACACTGATCAAGAACAGTCTCCTTATCGACTTCAACTTCCTCAACACCTGACACTACCAAATGATGATCTGATCGAACAGTAGATGACGAGCTTACACTATCTGTGTCATCAGTATCCAGCATAACAGCATTCTTCTTCTGTGCACTCTCTGCAACCCATCAAAACATCCATCAATATTAACCACATATTTACTGAATACTACAAACAACACAAACAATAATTTCATTTTCTCCCTTTAACAGGCATGAGGAAGGGCGTACTAAGAGTTCAACGAACACTAAGCGAATTACAAAAACAGCAATAAGCCTGTCCAGCTAAAAATCACTCCCTCCGTCCCAAAATCATCTTTTTCTTGTACAATATTAGTTGTCCTTTCATGAATTCAATATATCACTTATTCATTTTTTCCAACTTAACCCAAGCATTTATTAATTCAACAAACACTATCAATTTTATTCTAAATTTCAAGATGGGGGTTTTTGGTCATTTCACTTAAAAAACTAACTCAACTAACAATTTTCTTAATCTAAAAAAAGTTTGCAGCTGAAATCAAGACAGAGTGGATTCGAACCATAACAGAAGCATCAAAATTTCAATTGTACCACATATCAATTATAACAAAATCAAGGGACCTCTCAGCAAAACAATTCCACAAGTTAACAAATTAGGGTTGACAATTATTTCCATATCATATTCACAAACACAAACAACTAGAGATCTGCTCATCATACAAGGAAATTAAAAGAAAAACTCCCAATTCAGTAATAATTAAAACTGAGGGGCCAAAATAGAAAATCAACTAAATTAATTAACATCAATAAATAAAGAACTTACTTCTACCCATGGCGATAGATAGCTCCTCACACGTAACGAGTATTATTATTATCGTTATAAGGAAAAACAAGAAAAACCTAAACCTAAATTATTCTTCTGAATTGGACGGTGAAAAGCTATGGAAAATGAAAAATCAACAGGCTGAGATTGAGAAAAATCGGAAAAAACAGAATAATTGAACAACTTCTTCAACTTTAATGAATCGGAAATCAATGTATCCATGAAAGAGATTTGAAGAATCTAAGGAAAGGAAATTTTGTGGATTTTTTTTAATAAATTCAAGAAGTAAAATAAGAAATTTAATTGAATAAGATTTGGGGAATTTTGTAGGGAGGAGAAAATGAGAGAAGGTTCGAGGGAAGAATCCAAAGAATTATTCAAGTTTGGTTTGGAATATTCGGTGCTCTTGTGGTGAAAATAGTTAGTGATGACATGGAGAGATCTGGGCCGTGTGTATGGGTTACGGTGGGCTCTGTAGATCCAGTTGTCTTACAGTTGGGCAAGCAAGGACTATGGTAAATTTTACTGTCGGGTAGGGTGGGGTGTGGGGGGTGGGGGAGTGGCATAGGGTGGCCCTTATGGGTACGGCCACACACTCCTCTAACATAATTTGAGGCAGGGGCCCACTGCGCAGGGGTGGCCTCATGCACCTTCATGTCTCACGAGTGCACTGCAGGGACCCAGTCCCCATGAGAAATTTTTCCCGAGTAGGGTGTGGATGAAGTGTGTGACAATAGAGCGCCGGTCCAGTGATAGTGCTGAACATACTAAAATAAATTATCATCCAAAAAAAAAATTCGATTCAATTTTTTTAAGCAAACAGTTATAATTTTATAAAATATGTTGGGTAAAACATATATTACATACGCTAGGATAAATTAGGGGTGGAAATGAACTAATGATAACTCAGTCTCAAGCTCACACTAATTTTTCCTAACTTATAGCTCAATTCATATTTGATGTGAGCTAATTTTCCAACTCAAGTTCAAAGCTCATCAGTATCTCATAAAAGATTTTTAGAGTTTTCTTTGTTTATTTTGATTGAAAAGATGTGTGGCTACTTTTTTTTAAAAGGTATGTAAGGCTATATATATATATATATATATATATATATATATATATATATATAAGGGCGAGGGACCTTTTAAGCTACCCAAAGCATATATGGGAGATTTGAGATTTTACAAGCATTTTTACAGATTATGCTCAAGTATGGGAAGCCATTTCGTAACTCAGCGCCACTAAACCTCGCCTTAATGCCCTAACGCCTTCATCCTCTCAACGGCTTTAACGGCCAACAGCAGAACTAATGATAGAGTTTCGGCCATATCTTTCACGAAACAAACCTTCATACTTATTCATATTCTAACCATAACGCCAGATTTCTTGAAAACCCCTTGTCCTTAAGACATCTTTATCATGGATTTTCAATATTCATTAATCAGCCATAATTCAACACAAGAAAGTTTAGCCTATAAGGCTCATAAACAAAACAAAAATAAAATTAAACAAAAATAAAAATAAAACCAAAAATTAAAAACTTACAGAAATTTAAAGAGAAGCCTTATGTACAGCAGACTTGAGATATTCTTATTGAAATAGAATTTATATATATATATATATATATATAGTCAGTCGAACTCTATCTACCTCAAGCTTGTATTTTAGATGAGCCAAAAATCTCAGCTCATGAGCTCGTCGAGCCGAAAATCGATCGTGAGCTACTCACGAGTCGGTTCAACTCACTTCCATCCCTAGATAAATGTTAATTAGGATAAAATACATTACTTAAAAAAAGTATTAATCAAAAAAAAAAAATTCTATGGTATAAAATATAATATTTGTAAAAAATTATCTAATATTATGAAAATATAAATATTTACGGATACTATTTTGTTGTACGCAATAACACTAACGAGTAACGACACGACGCTAGTTTGGCAATCAAAGAACGCGGCTTGTGTTTTGATGAGGATTGACTAATTGCCAAATGTGATGAATGAGCTGCCACCGATTTGGTTAAAAAAAGGCATGGACACTTTACTGCAAAAATATAGTGGACATGGTTCTAAAAGGTCCCAACGGTGCTCTTCTTTCTTTTTCTTTTTTATTTTACCAATAGTTATTCAACTTGGGTACATAATTTAGGCAAAAAATCCTCTGTTCCCATATGTATCCCCGTGTGTGTCACAAACCAATCACAATTCACTCTGTATATATATAATTGGAAAAAATATTTATATAGTAAATTCTGATTAGTTGGGGACAGGATTAGAGACAGGAATGGGGACAGACGATTTTCACCCATAGTTTATGTATTATAAAGGTATGTATTGTATGAGAGACTATTACAACAACAAAGCCTTAATCCGAAATAATTGGAGTCGATTACGTGAATTAATATATAATTTATGTGTGGTCATTTGTGTATTAATACATTCCCTCTATTTTCTTTTATCAAACATCATATCCACATTCAAATCTAACCAATTCATATTATTCTCGATGACTTCGGTTCAAACCTTCTACGGTTTCCCCATCTAACAACGCGGGTCTAAAATCTGTTTTATAAAATTTCCCCTTCAGTCTTGTATGAGGGACTATTAATAGTATAAAATTAAATTTATATTATTAACTTAACCAACTCTTTATGGATCATAGGTCGCTTATAAGAATACTTACAGATCACCCACTAACATAGCCATCACGTCGGCAGCGGGAATTGAACACTTGGCCTTTGTAAGGACGTGTCAAATCCTTACCAACTGAACCAACTTGTTTTGGTAAAATACTACTACTTGATTAATTCTTCTAGTAATGTCGGATGGTTTAGAATAATAAAAATATAAATATAAATATAATAGAAAATTGGTAATTTTGTACATCAACAGAATTTTTTTTTCTTTTTTTAAAACAAAAATCTAGTATGTAATTATTGCAAACTCGTAGACTTACTACGTTATTTTTGTTTTGTTTTAAGATATCATAAACTTATTACTTCATGTAATGAAAAAAGGATTCAAAGTCAAGGGACAGTGAGACACTGCATCGATGATCTATGAATGTCGTATTGTGACTGTTTCTTACTCCTCTTATCTAATATTTCTTTCGTCCATATCTGAATATTCAATTTGCCTTATTAAAAGTTCAGAATTAATGTTTCGTTTTTTAATTTAATGCAAATTTTCCGTTGTATCCAAATTAAATATAATTTTTAAATTTTACCCCAACTCAAGTTGAGACATTCAAATTGAAACGGAGGGAGTATAAATATTTTTATTGCAAAAAAAGAAGAAAAAAAATGCCAAACTCGTTGAGTATTTTATTTTTATTTTTTTGGTAATACAAACTCGTTAAGTATATGTCTACGGTTATGACACAAAAAGTTGGCATCTTCATGGGGCTATGGAAATAGAAACTATTTAGTTCATCAATGCAAAAGAAACCTGAGTAGAGTCCACAAGATATTGGGCAAGATGTTTTTAAGTCTGGGCTTAAACTGATAGTAATACAAGCAGCTATAGTGGACTTTAAGGCCCATCAATTTCCAGAAAAACACGAAAATATGTCACATGTTTATTGAAATTAATGTTAGGTAGGTCAAAATGTCATTAAGATCTCAACCGAATTAGTCGGAAAAAATATCTAGATACCGTTACCAAAAACACTATAAAGAGGTATTAACAATAAACTTAGGAGTATGAGTGATCTTTCTTGCATAACATGGTTCTTAAAAAAAAAAAAAAAAATCTATGCACAAATTAACAATATACTAGCACTACATTAACAATAACATAACTTATTAAGTTCAATTATACAATGACACACTAATTTTCTTAATATACTTTACATATTCTAGCTTTTTTTTATACTTCACAGGAAGGAGGTGGACCTCACAAGAAAGAGGTGGAAATTATTTAGCCCCACGTAGGGGAGGGTGTCGAACCCGCGACTTCACGGTCGTGGGCAGAGGCCAGCCCCACTGGATTATGGCACTCTTGACACATATTCTAGATACTTTGATAACTCGTTCTTTTCATTTTTTTTCTTTACAAATAATCGAGTTTAGAATCATCTATTATACTCTCTCTTATTCTTTATCTTATTTATAAATAAGGGTCACACGTCTTACTTGTTTTAAACCAAAAAAATTAATAACATTTGACAGGATACAAAATTTGGCTACAAAAATCAGATTGAACTAATTGTTTCCTTGAGGTTGGCCTTCTAAGAAGAAGGCAAACAGTTGTAAGAAAACCCAAAGAACCATTAATTGCCTAAACAACAAAAGAAAAATTGTTTCAAAGGGGTCCCAAACTCCTGACAACCAGCTTAATTATGCCCCAGAAACTTAACAGTGTCTATAAGCAAACAGAAATCTGCATATCCACCAGAAACCAGATGTCAGAAAAGGGCACATGATGATTAATAATAATATATTGATTAGTTTCCCTAATATAATTAATAATATCTAGTTTTTTTTTTTGCCTCACCAGAGGATGAGAATTATTGCCCCACTAAGGGGAGATACAGGAATCCAACACGGGACCTCTCAACCCGTGTCCGGGTAGCCTTACCACTTGGGCAACCCGATTCCTATAATATTATCTAGTTAGTTAATATAGCTTTTCTGGTGGCATTCCATGCTCTTTTATCACAAACCTCTTGTTCTTTTGTCAAGTTTAGGCATGCAATTCCAAAGAGGCAAAGGCCGAGAGACCCTCCATTTTAAGGTTTTGGTTGAGATGCTTATAGCCTATAGGCATTTCAAGCAGCACTACGCAAATAGATCTAAACTATTAGTTTACTAGATTAGACCGTCTAAATTATAATGATCACAAAATAATTACTCCCTTCATTCTTCAATGTAGGACGTTTGAGACATTTTGAAAAAATTAAGGAATTCAAACAAATAGTAATCTTTCCACTTCAATTCCAATAATACCCCTCCCTCTTTTTTTCACTCTTTCAATAAAAGATATGTTGAGGGTATAATTGAAATAAATTGTTGACAACTAACTAATAAAAGACATGTAAATGACAAGATACATATATATTTCCTCAACGACAATTAAATGGGAATGAAGGGAATATTTTTCAACTGTTGTTAGAGACCGTTACTAAAAAATAACTGAAATCTAAATCGTCTGATCAAGCAAATCTATCTGTACGTGCCGGTAGAAAGACCTATAAAGTTGAATGCCAATTCAAGGTTGGGTATCCTCAGGCTCTCAGCTGGGGGTAGGAGTGTAGTGGGTTAAACACCAGATTAGCTGGTGGGGTACAAATGAGAAGTGCCCCATGTGAGCACACTGCCCATAGAAGTTTTAGGGAGTAGGAAGAGAAGAGCTTGGGGGGGGTGAGGTCCAGTCAAAACCTTGGGAATCCCAACAATTTCTGTAAATAAAAAAAGAATGGCAGGGGGCTTTTGTTGAATGAAATGGCCATGGGAGTTGGTGTGAATATTCTGAATTCTTTCATTAGTACCCACTCTTCTTCATTTTTCAGTTATTTCAATGAAAAATTCTGATATGTAAGAGGTCTATGTGAATTTTGTTATTTATAATTATCACATTATCTCACAGTTATATTTTTTTTATATTGTAGTGATCGGTGGCGTAGCATTCTGAGGGCAGGGCCCTGGACCTCCAAGAATTTTCAATTTTTTTATATACTAGGTATATAGCATCCACGGCCCCCCAAAATTTTCGTAAAAAAATAGTACTATGGTGTATTTTCATATGCACTTTTATATAAATTTTTAATAAATGAGCGAATTTTAGTTCGGCCCCTCTTAATTTTATTTCCTGCTCCGTCACTGGTAGTGATGTAATCAGTTATAAACTATAATGTCAAATAGATATGTTGCATATTAGAATTAAGGAAAATGATTTACTTCTAGAATTTTGGGGATAGAAGCCCTAAACCCCCAAATCGAGGGTGTTAAATGACTATCTTACCCCCTGTTGGTATAAGGGATTCACCCAACTATAAGGGCAAAAAGGTCCAAAAAACTATTTTAGTCAATCTTTTAGCCAATAATTTTAGTAGCCTAGCAAATGTCCTAGAATTAAATAGACATGTCCATATCATATATTTCAATGGCCCCCACAAAAACCATGTAGGGCACCTCTTCTTCCTCCCCTAGCCTTTTCACCCTCTGGAAAATTGATTGGTGCAAATGAGAGTGATGATTAGGAGATTGCATAGGATATCTAGTTAGCTATCCTTTTCTTTTACTAGAAACATGATAATTCATTGGTGCTTCACAATCATGAATGTTTTTTTGACGCCCGAAGGTGATTGCTCGAGGGGAAAGAGCGAGTACTGCTGGGATCGGGGAGATTGTAGCGTCCCCTGCGTCGCAGGGAGGGAGCTTAGCCTCACCGGAAGAGGAAGAGAACGCCTGCCATGAGAGGAGGAGATTTATTAATCGCGCATAGTGCGGGGAGAAGGTGTCGAGCTTAAACCTTTCGGTCCCAAGCCAAAGACTTACCCACTTGGGCAAGCCTTTTGTTGACCACAATCATGAATGTTGATTTGTAGAAAAAACTTCCCATTTAAATGCACCACTTCAGTCCTATTTTGGGAGGAGGTAAGAGAATATAAGCAGATTTCTATTTTGGCCAATTTAAACTTTTACTTTAATAAAGCAAAAATGAATTATCATTCTATTTTAAATTAAACGCTCATTTTTTATTCAAAATAAATAAAAAAATCAAATATTTAATTTGAAATGAAAAAATATGTGTAATAGTTTATGTTTATGAGTTGCATTGTAATATTATAAACTTTGGATTACATATAGTACTACTTGAAGGTCAATAACTATAAATTATTTTTTGCTGAAAAATGCAGAAATTATTATAAAGTCCTCAATTTTCTTGTATAGTGATGATGGATTTGTTTATAGAAATTGTTGGAAAAGACACTCCCATTTCCCCATAATAGCAAAGGACGGGCATTGACATTCCTTTCTGGCAATGATTCTTGTATCTTTTCAAGTTCCAAGAATACACAGATAGGCCATACTTAACTGTTTTAGAATAGTGTGTTTTTTTTGTTGTTGAGCACTCATGAGTAATTTCAGAAACCTTTTAGCTTTGCAATTCTGACAACGAAACGCAATTCAAATGGTAAAACGTCTCATCTTTAATTGGTAAGTCGGGAGTTTAGGTTAGGCTATAAGAAAAAAATGTTGAACCACTATTGATCTTTTTAGAGAGGGGAATTTTGTAGGTGAAAAAAAAACTTTGAAATTCTCTTGCATAGTGACCCTTTTTTGCATCCAAAGTCCCCCACTCCCTTAGCTTTTGAAGCCTTTTTATTCATAGGGTGAGGCATGTTTAGGGCTGTTATCGAGCCGATTAAATCATTAATCGCTCGTTAATCGGTTCGTTAAAATCGATTTGTTATACTCGCTCGGCTCGTTAACGAACCGATTACGATTCGATAAAATGGCTCGTAAATCGTTTTAAATCGCTCGTTAAACCGGTTAATAATATTCTACCGATTTTAGCGAGTTAGCGAGCCGATTTTAACGAACCGATTAACGAGTTAACCGATTTTTAGCGAGTTAGCGAACCGATTAACGAGCGATTTGCGAAGTTAACGGTTCTCCAATGACTTTCTAGTTTTGTAATAGTATGATCCGATTAACGAATCGAATTACGATTTAATGCGAATTACGATTTTTCGATCCGATTAGCGAACCGGTTTTGCGCGATTTGATACTGGTTCGATTAACGAACCGGTTTTATGCGATTTTATTTCGAACCGATTCATGAATTGAACAACCGAATCGGTTGACTAACGAACCGATTAACGATCGATTCGGTTTTCTTAACGATCCAAACCGATTTGGCCCAAAACCGGCTCGGTTCGGCTCGTTAACAGCCCTAGGCATGTTAGTGAAATACTAGGTAAAATGTTCAGGTAATAAAGGTCGAAGTGTTTCACTCATGGTTGAGAATTTTAGAAGTCGAATACTTGATCATCTGAAAAAGAAAATGCTAGTTAGACGGCATATTTTTTTAAATGCATTGGTAAAACTATTATGTATTGCTTTACAAATAAAAGAGTAGCAAGAGCATTTTTTACTAGGTACTACCTCCATTCCTTAATATAAGACTTTCAGAATAAAATAAAAATTAATTTTTTTTTTCAAATCAAAATATTATTATTAGTCTTTTAAATAGAATTAGTATTATACAAATCTTATTTAAGAGAATAATATTGATATTTGGACTAATAAAGTGCCTTGTTTTTTCCTTTCTTAATTTTCGATATATGTGCTGAAAGTATTATATTAAGGAATGAAGAGAGTACGTATCTAAGACGATTTTGAATCCAATGCGAAATAGGTACTCCCTCCGTTCCAATTTATCCGTCTCTTTAAGACAGTGCACTCAGATTAAGAAAATAATTGAATATATTAGTTTAAAGATAAATAGATTCTTTTACCCTTCAATCACAGTCCGGCTCCTGTGCGGAACAGCCAAAGTTTCGCACGTGCAGAACAATCCCAGCCGTCGGATGGGATTTTGAACGGTCCAGATCTAGAGAGAGAAAAGTTGCGGCTGACTTAAAAAATAATTAAAAAAAAATTCTCTCTCCAGATTTGGACCGTTAAAAAATCTCATCCGACGGTTGGGAGTGTGTCCCGCACCGTACGGAACAAAAACTGTTCCGCATAGGAGCCGGGACACTTCAATTAATACATTTATGTTGGGACAATTAAAATTAATTGTTGACTGAATTAATAAAAGATATGGTAAATTTGGAAAAAATATATTTAATATACTCTCTCAATTTCTTAAGCTGACAAATAATTATAAAATATATTTAGGGACAAATAATTAGGAACGGAAGGAGTACTACATCCAAATTTATATATTATGCGTCCTCTCCTTCCATGATCTCTTTCCTCCTCTTACTCTTTTACAGTTAGTAATATTAATCTTTTTATTATTGCTTGGAAAAATCCCAATCCAATTGAAAAACTTTAGGTACTACGTCCAAACCAAAGAAGCCTCAGCCTAGTGGGACAAGCCTCGATTCGTGATCGAGAGGTCTCGAATTTGACATCCTTCCCATAAATAGGGTAAGCTTAAAATGTCTCCCTTTCTAAGACTATCTCCTCATCATGCGAGTGAGCTTCTCTCCTCACGTAGAGCCATGCACGTCGTCTTAAAAAAAATAATATATATATATATATATATATATATATATATATATATATATATATATATATATATATATATATATATATATATATTTGTGTTTCCCATCCTCTCTTTTCCTCTTTCAGAATGGAGAGAAAAGAAAATTAAACATTGCATATAGTGGGCATCACGCTTCCATCTTTCTATTTATATCTTTCGTGCTTCTCTTAACTTTGAATCCGTGGACTATCTTTGACTAAAACCTTCTAATTTTGCATATTGTTCCATGAAAAATAACCCATTTTGACTAAAATTAATGTAGGGCTAAATATGATAACTAATGCATAATTTTTCTAAAAAGACACATATTTTGCAAAAAAAAAAAAATCTAAAAGAACTTTTATTTTGAAATGGAAGAGGTATATTATTATGAATTGAATTAATCCATACAACGTATCAAATTCTTAAAAGAATAAAATCGTTGGGTCGTTTAATTTAACAATTAAGATAATTATTCACAACCACTAACATAGTAGTCAAATGATAAGCACCTTAAGTACCACATGATATCATGAATCTCATAGATAGAGAACCGAGGGGGGGAGGGGGTAATATAATTATATATTATCGTGAAACTGAATTAATTTTTGTAAACTTGTCAAAATTTTAAAAGTATAAAAGAGAATGTAAGAGAACTACCTTTCCAACTAAAGGATATAATAGAACCACGTGTTATTTAGCAAAAAAGGGAAAAAATCGAATAACTAATGTTTCATATGTGCAAAATATATGTATATTGAGACGGTTTGTGAAAACAAGTGACTAATATTACTAAAAGTTATTAATTAATAGGTGGTGCTTATAGGTTTAATATTCTTTTTAAAAAAAATTGTTCTTTTAACATGAAAGATAAATCTTATATTTCGTGTACACATCCAAAGTACTTATTTCTTTTTATAGACCGGAGTAATTCCTTGAAATTTAAAAACAAATCTTGAGTCCAATGATAGCATTATAATTAGTATATATATTTATAGAATTGCACTGAAGACTAAGCAGCTAGTATATATCAAACCTAAACAAAATTGAACCATTAACAAAAAAGTCACATCTTTAAAATAAAATAAAATAAAAAAATCTTGTCATGGTTTCAATTTTTATCCATTTGTCCAAAAAGGGCCTATTTTCCATTCATATACATCCTTGACTGCTATCATTTTTGTCCTAAAACTTGCACATTATTCAATCACAGATAACAAATTTCCAAAACTATCATAATGTATTGAGAAATAATTTACTCCAATGCAGAAATTTTTATCAAGGACATTAATAATTAACTTTTCATACAAATCTTCCCCCTTCTTTCTTAATTTACATCCCGTCCTCTTTATTACAAACAGTTTCAAATAGGGTAATAAGAAATTATGAAAAAAATTCTCAAGTCACTTATAGATAACAATAACACGAATGAAAGTCCTTCTAATCTTGAAATTATTTACAAAGATAAAAGGAGAAAAAAATATTCATGGTATCATTTATTAAATAGAAAACTATAAATAAAAGGTGATATATATATATATATATATATATATATATATTTTGTAAATATATCATATTTTTTCTCCGGGATTCAATGAATAAGATTGAGAACAGAGAGTAGGGATCCACTGGCCCAGTAGAAAAGGCCGTGGAACGCAGGGACCGAAGTCCCCGAGTTCGATCTCGCATCCCCTTCCCCCCACCCCCCACCCACCCTAAAAAGATTGAGAACAGAGGGAGGGGGAAAGAGAAAATTAAATGGAAAAAATAGGTTGTCTCATGAGTGACGTCATGTGGGCTGATCCTTGCTGGCAGTACTTTTCTAAGCTTGCTGACATGGTAACGTTTGACTAGTTTTAAGACAATTAGACAGGGTAAACAGAAAAGTGTGACCCATGCTTCAACCAATGACAATGCTCCGGTAGCATTCTCATCCATGGACCCCGCGAATTTTAATCCACGTAGCTTCTTATATAAAAACCGGTTCATTTTTTTTCATTTTTTTATATGGATATATAAAAAAATCAGTTACATAAATAAAAAACAAATCCACACGAAATTTTTTTTTCTTTTTCTAAATAAATCCACACGAATGTTTTGTAACCCTTCATATAACATTTTTTAACATTCTAATTCTCAAAAAAATTATTGGTCTATCTTAAATAATAGGGTTTATTGCAATTTGCTACTACTGAGTCATAATTTCACTTTAATCTCTTAAGTTTATAAAAGACCCTTAGAGGTATCAAGACAATTAATCAAAAGTTATGAAGTAAACTTCCGTTGAATATGTATGTAACATGACTATTATGTTCCTTATTAGTGTAAGTTTATGATTAATTTTAACATTTTATTCTAATGCATAGACATATTTATTACTCCCTCCATTCCTAAATATAAGACTTTCATTACATGTTACGAAAATTAAGTAAATAAAAAATTAATGTTTTTACAGATGATTACAGAATGCTACTATAAAACAGGCCTAGTTTAGGCCATTTCACTCACTAACTTCCATGACTCCTGGTGCCCTCAAACTAAGCAAAGTCGCCTCCTCAGTAAAAAAAACCACCTCCACCTCCACCACCACCACCACCACCACCACTCTTGTTCACGCGCCACATTTCATGATATCCCCATTTTCTTTTGCAGGAGTCATAATAAAAAAAACACGTGTTTAAATTGGAGGGAAGATGGGGGTCATTTCTTAAAGTAATTCCGTTAAATTTGGCGGCGGGGATTCTTGGACACATTCTTGATTTTTTTTTCCGGCGGTTTTTTTTCTTCTTTCTTTCTTATACCGATTTTTGCAATACAAAATAATGGAGAATTCTAATTCTAATCTTCTTTGCCAAGAAAACTTTCCTATTGCTACTAGTTCACGTGATAATGATGATGAATTTTATTCTGTAACTGAAGAAAATGATGATGAAGATGAATATATGAAGATTATGTTTGATAAAGAAATCAATGGAAATGGGGTTGTTCAATTTCAAGAATCTGGTGGCAATGCTATTAATAATGGGAATTGGATTAAAGAAGCCCGTTTGGAAGCTATCAACTACATTCTCAATGTTAGTCTCATTCCATTCATTTTTATTATGGGTCTAATTAGACTGAGTTTAGATTTAATATTTTATGTCAGTCTCAAACTCAAACCAAATTTTAAATGATTTAATGTTTCAGTTGAGTCTCAAGTCAGGGCAAACTCAAGCCATACTCAGTCTAGTCAGAGCCTATAAGTCAATAATTTTTTAAAGAAAATCTCAATCTGAGTTTATTTTATATATTTATATATATATTTCAATGCAGACTCAAGAGAAATTTGGATTCAAAATGCAAACAACATATTTGGCAATCACATATTTTGATACATTTCTTTCCAGAAGGCCAATTGAGGTAACTTAATTTAATCTTTTTTTATTCTTTCCTAAGAACTTTTTTCATATTTTTAATTCTCTGTATTGAGTTCTTGATGGATTTTTCTTGTTATTATTATTACAGGGTGAAAGTTTGTGGGCTATACGTATATTAGGAGTGGCTTGTCTAACATTGGCAGCAAAAATGGAAGAAGAAATTGTTCCAGCTTTACCCAGATTTTTCGGGCAGGAGATTACTATTTTGACAGCATAAGCATAAATAATATGGAACTTATGATTTTGAAAGCATTAAATTGGAGAATGAAAATAATTACTCCTTTTACATTCATTCATTACTTCGTATCGAAATTTTGCCAAAACAGTTTATCAATAAAATCCAGAGTTATACAAGTTATCTTGGCTGCAACAAAGGGTACCAATTTAAATCATAGCACATTTGTGATATTAAAATTGATTTCGATTGTCATTTCGTTATTATTATTATTATTCATTAATTCATGAATCTTGATGTTCATAATAGCAGATGAAAAAATAATGCACATTAGACCATCTGTCATAGCAGCAGGAGCTACATTGTTAATCATGGACAAAACATTAACGAAAGAGACTATGGAGCTTAAGATCAATACCTTATCGATCGGTGCCTGTCTTCAGATTGTAAGTTTATATCTTACAACCTCCGTTCCATAATATAAGATTTTTCGTACATGTAGCGAAAATTAAAGAAGCAAAAATTAAGATATTTTTTAATCGAAATATTATTATTACTCTCTTAAATAGAATTAGCAATATACAAGTCCGATTTAAGAGAGTAATATTGATATTTTGACTAACAAAATATGTTATTTTTTATTTCCTTAAATCTCGCTACATGTCCTGAAAGTATTATATATTAAGGAATGGAGGGAGTATTAGACTTTGATTATCTTAGATTTTCTTGATTTGCTATATAGTTTTGGACAAAATTTTAATGTGATTATTATTATTATTATTATTTGGATATATAGGAAGAAGTTTTTACATTCTATAATGAATTGAAAGAGGAGATGGAAAAGAACAAGATATCCAATAGTGAAAAATCTCCACTCATATTACCAGTACAACAGCAGAAGAGGAGTAAAGCTATGGGGACTACTTCAGTTTCTACTACTGTCAGTTTAAAAAGAACAGGCCTAGATTTCTATGGAAATGATTGGAAGAGGAGGCCCAGATAGAGAAAGGAGTATATAGTAGTAGAACAGTGAATTTTTCTACATTGTTTACACATTTCTCCCTATGTTCTTTACTTCTTTACAAACACATATATTTTTTCATAAAGTTAGATTTGTCCCTTATCCCTCCCCCGCTCATCTCCTCAATTATTAGAGACTTATGTTATTGTTATTGTTATTTATAATTAAAAAGAAATATTTTGCAAAATGTGTTACAAATAGTTATAGTATACCATTTTATTTGATTTGATGATAATGTAATAAATGGTATGTAACATCAATGAAGGTCCTTTATAAAAACATCATTGAAGGTGTCATATAAGAACTTATTATTGGATTTCTATAGATAATTTCTTTTTGATATTTTTCTTTTAAAAGTATTTGAGTTATAGATACGATGGACTAATAATCTAGTACGTATTTGCATGATATTTTGCTATAAAAGTACGTAGAAATGGAATATATATTAGTTTTTGATATTAAATTTCCTTTTATCTATTTTATTGTCCATATTCCAAAAAGGAAAAGGGTAAAAAGCGAAAATGATAATCCCTTTTTTTCCATATGAGCACACTGTTACTAGTGAATGAAGGAGAAATACTGACTAGTTATATTTATTCGCCTATTTGCTTTATTATTGTTCCCTTTTAACCTAAACACCCCCAGTTACCAAAACATATAAAAAAAAATCTTTTTAATAATAAAAAAGAGTCAGCTTTTCCATGAGGCCAACAATAATTTCTGTTGTCCAAATAGACACTCGAAAATTAAATATATACTATCTATTGTTTAGATATTTAGAATAAATTGTGAAATTGAATATCTTACCAAATTTCCAAAAAAAATGTAGCCTTATTTATAATTTATTGACCATAATGCAAAATATAAAATGCAACTCATGATGATGAAGATTCTTGACCATAATGCAAAAAAAATGCAATCTAAATACACTATAAATCATGGCTAGACCTTGGACGCTGAACAACTCGTGATGATGAAGATTCTTGACCATCAACTCACTCATCTTTGGAAATCCAATTGTTAGCAGTTCCTTATCTAATCTGGTCATGGACAAGATTTTAGGTATACTTGAATTGAGTATGTTTTGAATTTGAAACAAAAACCAAAAATCAGACTTCTTTAGACCGAGACTGAATTAGTAAGAATTTGGTTTGGGTTAAAGAATAGTGTGAGGTTGATATTAAAAATCTCAAACCGAGGCCCAATCCAATAGACCTCTAATGAATGGAAAAAACATGTGAAATTCTGAGTACTATTTTGGAGGCTTGCCTTTCTAACAACCAGCTGTTTCCTTATAATTATTGTGTCTTGGCTCTTTTACTCATTCTTGAGAGACCTTAGAAGAGCAGAGCAGAACCTTATCCTCTGTTCAAATGCAGCCAGCGGGATACATGAAATTGACCTTAGGAATAAGCCACATTTTTCCCTACAAAATTTGTTTTTTTTCCTATGCACCAACATCAAAGGTGCCTTGTACAGCATGCACGGGATTTGCTGAATTATTCATTTTTATGGCGATACCACAAGAACGAGATTTCAACTACAATCAAATCCTAGTCGCTTTTGGATAGTGTTTTGGTTTTTAAAATTGTCACCACCGAGTTACGGAGAAATGAATGGTTTGTGATGTTTGTGAGAAGAAATATAGCCCAGACTAGAGATCTTGCGTTTCAAAACTGAACAATATAATTTACTATAAAAAAAAACGCTATTTTCGTGCATGCATACCTGGACAAGTCTTCACCAAGATGAATGTAATAGTTGCTTAATTTTCCATTTTCCCTTTTTGCGGTTACCAAGCTCAAAAGGTATCAGAAAGATAATCCTAGGATAACAAGCCTCCTAAACATCTCAGAAATCTAATTTTTTTATTTAAAAATAATAATAATAATAATAATAGAGCTCATCCTTTGGCAGTCGGAAATCCATTTGGCTGTTCAGTTGAGCTGTATTATACATATATCCTTTTCCACAAATAAGGAAGGGAACTCTGGTTTCAGCTGAATCAATGAAATGTTAGAGAGAGACAGAGATATGAGAGTTTATAGGATTGAAATATCATTCCAGAAACACAGCCAAATGACTAAAAAATTTAAGTACGAGGGAATAAGTTTCACAAGAAACAAAAGAATAGAGAGGGAACACAATTCTAATCCTTCAAAAATTCGTTCACGGAAATTTCACGTCAATTCATTTAGCCCCCTCACACTATATGTTTCCAGAAGCTGAGCAAGAGAATTAGGCCAATCATGCAAAATGTAGGCTTCATGTAATCTTCTGCAGGCACTGCTGGAAATGATGGGTGCAAACCACGCTTCTTAAACCATTTTGGAATACCTCATACTTGTGTTGGTATTCTCATGCAGAATCCTTCTTGACAATTTTCTCCATAGTATTTTAGCTTGAACCAACAGGTATCATCTTTACCGCAGCAGCTATTGGCATCCCAAGGAATCCAAAAGCAATACAGGCGAACCACTGCTGCCATGTAAGAGGGAAAGTGTTTGCAAAAGTACCCAGATATTGAACAATAATGATTTGGAAAAAGATAGTGCAACTAATGACTCCCACAAAAACGTAGTTCTCCAATATCCCTTTGAAGACATTTATATTCTCCATCTCTCTGGAGCTAATCTCGTTGAATATCTGCAACAAGAAATGAAAACCACTTTACCTTTTTAAGCGGCGGGATTTAGTAAATGAATATCAAGTAATAATGAATCAAAATTGATTTAGAAGGAGACTCCAAGATACACTCTATTTCCCCTTTTCCAGTGGTTTCTATTTCAATCATTTTGAGCATGTACATATTTCATTATTTAGCGAAACAGACAAGAGGGACGCAACTATTGAAATAACATCCAACCACTTATTATTTCTAATATTACCTGACAAAAGACGAAGGAATTAAAAATCAGCGTGTTGAGAATCAAATCAGAATCTGAGCCATCCAGATGAAAGGCTGCTTTTCCTGATGTCTGAAGATACCATATGATTACGAACTGATATATCGACTGTCCCAATATATTCCTCCACATTACGTTGCTGATAAAGTTCCCTTTCCTTCCTACTGGAGACCGCTCCATCAAAGCACCATTGGGTGGTTCAGTGGCTAGAGCAAGAGCTCCTAGTGTGTCCATTATCATGTTGACCCATAGAAGTTGAACAGCAGTCAGAGGCGCATGTCCTGAAAACAGCCCATCATGATGCCATGGCAAAAATAAAACCAGAACGTAAGGATGTGATTCTAGAAGATCTAAGAAAGGAACTCTGATATGTATACCTGTTAGACAGGCTGAAGAGAAATTGACAATAAGAGCTACCACATTTACTGTCAACTGAAACTGCACAAACTTTTGAATGTTCACATAAACGGAGCGTCCCCATTTGGCTACAGTTACTATTGTTGAGAAATTATCATCTAGAATAATGACATCAGCACTCTCTTTAGCCACCTGGAAATTGAGAATCAATCAGTTAGACGTGCTGTTTATGCTAAGGCTACATTTAGTTGCACAGTCAAAAACCCTAGACCCATATATAGAAGGAAATAATGTCCATGCAGGAAGCAAATCTAGAGGTTCTGAAGAAAAGGGAAGAATAATGGTACTAGATCCTCAAACAACATTCCAGTTAGTCTAGGCCATGTGAGAAAGCACAAGTATCATCCCTATATTCACCATATGTTACCAAATTCATGCAATTCTAAAGCGACTACCCAAAGCTGTTCCAGGCATTGTAACGATTGTATTAAAACTACAAGTGAAATGGCAGGATAGGAACATAGCAACATCAAGTATCACCTCAGTCCCAGATATGCCCATCGCAAGCCCAATATCAGCTTCATGAAGTGCTGGAGCATCATTTGTACCATCTCCAGTCACTGCAACAACTTCTTGCAATGTGGTGCGTAAATGTTTAACGAGGGTATGCTTATCCATGGGTGAAGAGCGAGCCATAACCTGTCAAATAGATCATCAAGCAAATTGAAAATTTTGATCTATGAAATCATAATCAAGCAAATCCAAATAACTAAACCTAATTAGGTGAAGTCAAGTAATCTTTCTAATCTTAAATGAGCAGTTATTTCTTGTTGGATGGTTATATGACAATGAAATCAAAATACTTGCATAAAGAAAACAGGCTCATGGATTTTAAGCATAATAACCAATAAGATGCCGGATCTATACTAAAACTACGAAAGATGCTGAGTCGCTTTACTCATGCTAGCTCGACATTAATAAGATAGACTATACAGCTCGGCAATGCTCCATTAAGGTGTCTCACTGTGTTGCAACATTCTAGAACATGGCATACATATTAGAGCAACCCAACTTAATTAGCAAAGGTAGCAGCTGGTAAATTCAGGGCCATATTTTAATCACCATCAAATAGATGTGATGAAAGGTTAGTGCTAAGGACCATGTTAGTTTTCCCAACCATCCTCAGTTCAACAATTAAGGATCCTGCACTTCTGCTGAGACGCAGGTGTAATTGTCTGTCAACATGTCGCATAACTAAAAAGATGTCATGCAAGACTAACATGTGTCATCCTGAACACAAAATATCACCAGAAATTACTTTGGAAGCTGTATTAACGGGGCACGAGCAGAAAGATTGTCACAAAGCCGCACCTGTAATTTAGGAATAATCTCATTCAACTCCTCCTCACTCTTCATTCGAAAGTCTGGGCCTTCAATTGCCATACCATCTTCAGTCAAAATCCCACACTCTTTAGCTATTGCTTTAGCAGTGTTTATGTTGTCCCCTGTAACCATCCGCACAGTTATACCAGCAGACCTACAAATTGCAACAGACTCCTTGACACCAGGACGAACAGGATCTTTAATACCAACAATTCCTATAAGAGTATACCCCTCAAAGGGGATCTCGGCTGAAAACTCAGTTCCAATGTCCTTATAAGCAAGGCAAAGAGTCCGAAGAGCTTCACAAGCAAATTGTTGAATTGTATCTTCGAGATGAATGGTCATTGCTTCATCAAGAGGAACAATCTTGCCTTCAGAGTTCAGAAACTTGTCACAAGCAGCCAAAATTATTTCAGAGGCACCCTTGCAGTGTGCCTGAAACTCTCCTCCAGGAAGCTCCAAAACCACACCCATGCGCTTCTTCACAGAATTAAACGGTTCAACTTTCACCAGTTTTGATGCTTGTCGCACTGACTCAAAATCTCCGCCTAGAAAGAGACCAAATTCCAAGAGCGCAGTTTCAGTAGGCGTTCCCAAGATTTCATACTTTCTCCCTTCACTCTTTACAACCTCCCCCCCAGTGTTGTTAAATATAGATTCTAGGAGAATTCTTACTGTAGAATCAGGAATCTCAGAGCAGAAACTAGATGAGCCCATAGAGTTAATTACTTCTTTACTTTTGCCGCAAATGCATGTTTTGACCACGGTCATGTGATTAGTAGTTAGCGTGCCTGTCTTGTCACTACAGATTGTTGTGGCAGATCCCATAGTCTCACAAGCAGCCAAATGACGGACAAGTGCCTTATCATTCATCATCTTCTTCATAGCAAAAGCAAGGCTCAGTGTCACAGCTAAAGGCAGTCCCTCCGGCACAGCAACCACAACAATTGTTACTGCAATAGCAAAATATTCCAGCATTTCCATTGCATCATCTGTAGACCAGGTCCAGTGTGATCCTTCTCTTAGTTTGCGACTGTACAATCCTTGCACCAACACAGCAAATGTGATAACAGCAAAAAAGAGACCTAGTTTTCCAATAATAGTAGCTACTCCATTAAGCTTTACTTGTAATGGTGTCTCATCATCACCTCCTTCACTGAGGGTAGCCATCAGTTTCCCCCATTGAGTTCTCATCCCCACGGTAGTAATAAGCATTTTGCATGATCCATCCTGAACTTTTGTTCCAGAGAGGAGGAAAGGGTTTTCAGCAGTCACATTAATTGGTTCACTCTCCCAGTTAAGCTAGACTCGTCTATTAGAAGAGAATATCCTGAAACAAAAAGTCCATCAGCTGGGACCTGATCTCCTATAGCAAGATGAACAATATCACCAGGAAGTAAATCATAGATTGAAATCTTTTGTCTGTAACCATTTCTGGTAACCTGAACAGAGATCTTTTTCTTCTCTTTATCCAAATCTTTGAACTGTAAAGACTGTTTATAGTCACTGGTTGCAGTGACGAATACTACAAGAAAGATACTTGCAACAATTCCTAGTCCATCATGAGCACCTGCTGGCCAGCCTTCCGTCGCTATCCCAACAACCAAAGAGACAATTGAACAAACAGCAAGTATCATAAGAGTTGTATCTTGAAGAGCTTCCCACACAAATACCCAGAAACCCTTCGCTGGGCTTTCGGTAAACTTATTAATGCCATAAACCTGTTTTCTTCGATCAAGCGAATCCTCAGAAGTGCTTATCCCTTTAGTAAGTGATGTTGAGAGTTTGTCCGCAATACCTTCCACCCCATCATGAACCTTCAACTTCCTCACATTATGGTCTTCAATAATTGATCCTAATTCATCAGGACCTATTTCAAAACCTGCAGATTTGACTTCCTCTGGCACTGTGTAACTTATACCTGGAAGTATTTGATGATTACATTACGTGAAAGGAAAGAGTAAAAACCAAAACAAAAAGGAAAGAAGAAGAAAGTAAACTAAAGTAGACATTTCAAATAGCATACCTTGTATAAAACTAAGAGCAGCTTGTGAAACCAAAACTGCAGTCCTGAGCTTCTCCTACAATATTCCAAAACTGTCATTTCAGAAGAGATTATGTAACATAATACACATATTCTTCTGAGTATCTGCAACTCCTTTTATTATTATTATTTTATTTTAGCAATGGCATCAATTTTATTGTTGCAACTTCAATTGAATCTGAATTGGAACATCAGCAGATACTCGGATAAAATTTTCTTTTGGCAGAAAGTTAAGCTTAAAACATTCCATCATTATCTCGCAACTTCATTAGACACAGACTTGCATATACTAAAATTAATTGATCCATTACCGAGAAAATTATATGTCCGGCTAGATCAAATCAGTTAAGCTTAAAAAGTTCCACCATTATTTTGCAACTAGTGCAACTTCATTAGATACAGATATGCATATACTAAAATTAATTTATTCATTACTCCAAACGAGAAAACTATAAAGTCCAGCTCGATCAAAGTTAAGCTTAAAAAATTCCATCATTATTTTGCAACTAGCCCAACTTCATTAGATACAGACTTGCATATATTAAAATTAATTGATTCATTACTTCAAAGGAGAAAATTATACGTATCAAAGTTAAGCTTACAAAAATCCACCATTATCTCGCAACTAGCGCAACTGCATTGACATATAGGCTTGCATATACTAAAATTAATTGATTCACTACTTCAAACTACCGGGTCGATCAAAATTAAGCTTAAAAAATTCCATCGTTATCTCGCAACTAGCGCAACTTCATTAGATATAGATTTGCATATGCTATCATTAATTGATTCACTAGTTCAAACGAGAAAATTATAATGTCTGGTTCGATCAAACTGTAAAACTTCCAGTAGATCGATTCGTGTTTAAACAGAACAATATCGCTTATTGAAGCTGAAGATTGACGTAAACAGACAAGATAGTAGAGCAAATTCCAGATTTATTACTTAAACGCAAATTCGAAAAGGAAAAATATATTAAAATATCTAATGGAAACTGGAGGACTGAAAAAGTCAACTGAAATGAGAAGGTATTTTGAAAGCAAAAAACAAAATATATATCTAAAAACAAAATAAAAAAGACCTTATTGGAGCGTTGGATGGCACGAACTTCGAAGCGTCTAGAGAGATTAGCAGTAAATCGAAATCTCCGTTTCGGATTCTTAACAAGCCAGCAGAGGTTCCTCCATCTCTGCAACACCTCTTCCGATGAGTTCTTCGGCTTCACGTCGCCGAAATTCTCCTTTAGATAGCTCTCCATCTCTGCTAATTAAGCTCTACTTCATTCACTAGCAGGTCAACTAAGAGTCACTACGAAACAGCGATGTAGAATGGAATGATCTAAATCTAGAGCTCCAACTAGGAAAGTTTTTTATGTGAGAGAAACTTAGTGTAGTGAAGCTTAGTGGAAATGGTGGTAGATCTATGTTGATTGCTTTTAACTTTCCCGTAACGGTATGAGGGGGTTGAACTGAGTCAAAGGGAAGAGATGGAGAGATGGTAGTAATGGAGAAAATGTGGGAAAAATCGTCTATGATATTCTTATGAGAAAAATCATTATATATGTACACCAAAATAAGTCATAAATATACATGAACATTTTACGGAGACTGTTCTGTTTATCAAATTAATAAATTAGACTACAAATCCGGCTAAAATAATCCGGCTACAAATCGCACATGGCTCCGAAGTCGAGGGCAAAATCGTCCAAAACTTCATCTTCTTCATTTAAAGCCTAGACTTCATCTTCCACACACTATTTTCCACGCATCTAAACCTAAACTTCATCTTCTTCATGAAGCCCAACCCAATTTGAATATTCTCTTCATCTCCATCATCTTATGAAGCAACAAATTGGAGTAAATATGACTCAATTGAGTGGTAAAATTGTCCAAATAAAAATATAAATGGGTAAAATTGTCTAAACAGTAGAAGAATAACCTCATTCATAAAAAAAAAAAAAAAATTTAAAAATTTAAAAAAAAACCTTATTCCTATATTTGTAGAATACCCTTATGACTTGGACATGCAGTTCTTTTTCATTTAATTTTAAATAGAACGAGTTATTTTTTTATTTATCAGTTTTTGTCATTTTACAAAATTACCCAAAAAAAAAAAGTGTGTCATTTTACAAGATGTTTTCTTCTGTTTTAGAGTTTTCTTGTCATCGTCTCTTCTTTAACCTTTGCACATGAACATGTGAAATATATTATAAATCTATTGGATACATAAACTTTCGGTATTCATATAGATGTTAGATCAACATGCGTGTTAGGTAAAACTGCTTGAAATGTTTGACATTTTTGGTCAAATTCGATTGTCAAAAATTTTTAATCTCAATTTCAATTTAGTATAAAAACAAATTAAATTTTTAGTAATTTAATGATTGAAATTTCATTCTCAGATTTAATTCAAAAAAAAATATTTGAGTCTCAAATTCAAATTAGACTCAATCAAAAAACACATTTTTAATTATGGTCTCTGGGGCCTTCCCTGAGTCTTCTTGAATAAAATGGAATGTGCAAATAATGTGACTATCTCCAGACCGGCCAAAGAGCATATAATTGGTACGTTGCCAAATGGTCGCCCCAATGCAAATAAGGAATACTTATGGTCTCTGGGCCTTCCTCCCGATTCGTGGTGGTGACCAGAGTCGAACCCACCCAAACTTTTTTTCTACCAAAAAAAGAAATACGGGCAAAAATAATTAGAAATATCACATAGTGTTTGAAAGTCTTTTTTTTTATTAAAAAATACAGGGGACATAATATGTTATTATTGTATGTATATGTCATGTACATTGTATTCAACTTCCATACAACATTGTTGGATTAAGTAGCCATTGATCATGAGGTAGAATCAAGTGAAGTTTCACTGGATCCCATAATCATGGTAACTAAAAGTATTGAACTAATATAGGTGTAGGACTAAAAAGATTGAAAAGAAAAGGGTCAAGTTACAATAATAAAGATAGTTGAAGGACTGGTTTCCATAGATTACTCTAAAAATGGTACAACTACAAAAAAAAAAAAAGAAATGTCATGCTTTTGGCACTGCAACCAACGTACTTGACGCTAAAGCGATTGGCTCCGAAGTGAAGAAAGCGGAGAGTATCACTAGATAGGGTGAGATTGTAGTATGCCCCTACGCATTTGTGATGAAATTTAGCCTCGGAAGGATGAGAATTTATTTGCCACACAAGGAGAGATACGAGAATCGACCACGGGACTTTCATCCCGTGACTAACCTTACCACTTGGGCTACCCGATTCCCATTCCAACCAACGTACTTAAAATAGAATTTATGTCTTTTGTAGATCAGAAGAATCTGATTGGTAGAAGCAGTAAGGCAACAGCGTGAATCCCGTTTCTCCACGTGGGATGGTAAGAACTCTAGCTGCCATCCGAATTGCGACCCATAACGAGGGATCCACCTAGTTTAAGCGAATCCAAAAACTTAGTGGTAAGGGCGAATTTTACATACAATAGGACGAATCCATAAATTAAGTGTTAGGAGCGAATTTTACATAGAATAATTTTTGGGATAATATTGTAAAAGATATTTTGAAAAAAAATATATGCCAAGGATTATAGTGCACGAAATAATATATTTGGTTCGGAATTTGAAATACTTTTTGGTTAATTAGTATCTGAGATTTCCCGATTAATTTGATTTGAGTATCCGTAGGACATAACTCATTTTCTATGTGACTGGCACGGTTAACCTTATCATGGCTCGCTCTTGAAGGTGAGAGCAATGGCGGAGTCAGGAATTTGTCATAAGGGCAAAATACAACATTTATAATAAAATATCATAAAAATAATTTTTTCATATAGAAAATTCGTCGCTTTTTGAAAATTTTGGGAGTGGGGCCCACTCCTGCCTCCGTGAAGCTCCACCACTGAGTGAGAAGGAAGTCAGCTATGCGGAGATGAATTTAGTATAGTTGATTTTTTTTTGAAAAGAAAAATAATATCATTAATAGATATTATTAACTACATGAGGGAGGTGAAATTCCAATAGATCCCCTACCCTTTGAAATGAGGCATCAAGCCTTAGAAAAAATTTCAGCTAACCAATGAGGAAGATAATTACAAGACTTGCGATCATAGTAAAAATCTAGAGAATACATACCCTATAGTACAAAATTCTATGATCGTATAACCAAACACTACTACCAAATAATCAAAAGCAAAACCAAGGTCACGCACAAACCAGAGGCCTTCCACAACTTCCAAAGTTCTTGTTTGCAAACTTTCAAAACACGTAAAATTATGAGGGTAGATCAGCTGAAAAACGCGTAGGGTAGTTGGTCAGCGACCACGCCAGATACGAATAGAATGTCCGCTCACGATCCTCCATTCAAAGCCATGTTGCAATAAAACTATCTTGATAAGTGCTTCTCCAAGTTTGAGATGGTAGCCCATATCGATTGCTTACAATAAAACGTGAAATAAATCCTAACTTAAAACATGGAAAAAACCCTAACGCTATCATGATATTAATCATGAAGCCGACACAAGACTTTATTATGAAAATGAAAATACTAGTAGAGTTCTGCACCATTTTGAGGCGCACTAGACATTGAATTGTCCAGGATTTGTTAAGGCCTGGGCAATTCACGAACATGCGACTCATGAATTTTGCAGGGCCGACTTGCGACTTCCACCTTACCCTGATTAACGGTAGGAGCCCCAGTTGAAAAAAAATATAGAAAGTGAATTATCACAATAAACGACACCATACTGAGCAAGCATATGCTTCAAGTGGACCGAGTATGAAAATACAAAGATATCGTCATTTGCAATAAGGCCAAAGGTTGGATTAGGCAAGAAAAGGCCTGCTCGGCCCACCTAAAAAGTGATTGTGAGAACTGGGCCAGCATATTGCGGCCCAAACGCATATGATTTTTGCTAGCATAAAAAACCAAGCATTCGGCCCAAAACACCAGCTCATTTCTTTGGTCTGCTCGCAGTAGCCCTGGGCCGGTTGCGGGTCCATTACCCCATTTGTTCTTGCCAGAGAACATATCATCTGGTGTCCCTACCGGTAACCTCCAGCCTCCGATCATCTCATTCGTCTTCGGCGGAGCGACCGTCCACCCTCTAGCCAATCCGCTCATCAAATCTGGTACCGCATCACCGCAACATTTAGAGTCCTTGACCTGAGTGAGCCTCATTGTCCTCATCTCCTCCAATGCTACCAAACTAACACTAGGAACAGAATGTCGGCCGGATTCTAACGGCGCCGACATCACTGTCACCGACCCTTTGAAACCTATGCATCCTATGATTCAAACTCTACATTAGATGATTTTGCTTCCATTAAAGATAGACGGGTACCTCTTTAGGCAACGTATATATAATCATGTCAAGTAATTTTTTTGTTTAAACTCTATAATATATGATTTTGCCTTCTTGAAACACTGGTTGGGACTACTTTAGATAATGTATTGATTTTTTGTATTCAAGTATCCTTATATAATATACATTTTATTCTACAACGGCCCCCTAAACTTAATTCCTGGCTTCGCCACTGCTTGTATCCAAGGATAATAATCCATAGGCTGTGCTAGAGAAACATCTATTTTGGGAGGTCTCCATGAATAATGAAGAGCACTTTTGGATGCTCTCTGTAAAGGTTTTTTTTACTTATTTGTTTATTTTTAATCTATATTCCTTTTCACACACAAAAAAAAAAAAACCGTAAGAAGATATTCACATAAATTCAAAGTTAAAGTTTAAACCCCAAAAGAAAAAAGTGCCATAAAATTTTCTGTCATTCTACTTGAACTCATCCAGAACTCTTGCTGGATGAACTTTTTACCAAACACAATATAACTCATAATTCAAGTTATATTTTTTCCAAAACGGTAAATTTGTATTTGATTCCATCTATATGGAAGAGAAAAGTCCTTAATGGTTGGACGTGGACACAATGATTTCAAATAATGAAATTAGTAACATAATAAATCCATTTAAATAGTGACTGCTTTTATATCAACGTTACATTATTTGTTGAACTAGACGCTCCGAAAAAAGAAAAAAAAACACAACAGAAAAAGGAAAAAGTTTGGGAATCATTTTAAGTTGAATCCTATTCTAGTGTGTGATTGTGAGTGGAGAATTGTGTTAATAACTCAAGCTAAGTCAGCACGCGTGCGATTTGACTAATCTAATGGAACTGAAATGGGTGACTTTTTATGGCTAGTAATCATCTGTTCCCATTTGGAGGGTATTTGGATAATGTTTAGTTTAGGTTTGGTCTCACTTTTGACGGGAAAAAATAAATTTTTGGTTTCTAAAATTGGCGAGAAAAATTCAAGTTCAAATTTGTTTCTTCAAATATTTGTTAAAATTTAAATTTTGGCCTAATTTCAACGAATATTTGGGAAAAAAATTGAATTTGATTTTCTCCAGCCAATTTTAGAGGCCAAAAATTGAATTTCTCCCGCCAAAAGTGAGATCAAACCAAGCCAAACCCAAACCAAACCTTGTCCAAGTACACCCTTGGTGTCCTTTTCCCTGTTCCACCAATGAGAAAATGACATATATTAAATTTTTAATAAAAAAAATTATAACTTAAAAGAAATAGTAGAACTTAAGGAAAAAAATATACACGTGTCAAATATCTATGTGTAGTGACACAGAACTGGGACAGACGACTTTTTGCCGACTTTTTATGGTATTACTATTATCATCATTATTATTTCATGCTCTTTGTCTTCTCCCTTACATAATTACTAAGTGGATAATTAGTCATTTTGGTCCTCATAGTTTTTTTGCTCAATTACTCAGGTTCTTTTAATTTTTTTTTGTTCCGAATATATTTTTGGGCAATCATGTTAGTCCTTCTGTTAAATAATGTGGATCTTGCCGTCCAACTGGGCGACGTGGCATCCATATGATACATGTGATATGCGCATGACAAAACTATTGAGGAAAATATGTAAATTTCACAAATTTTAATTATTTCTTTTTTCATCTTTTTTTTTAAAAAAAAATTCATATTTTCCTATCCTCTTTTATCTCATTTTTTGTTTACTTCACAGGGGAGGCGGCCCCACAAGAGGGCCCAAGAAAGGCAAATTTTATTAAACCCCATGAAAGAGGCGAGGTCGAACTCGGTCTTTGGGTAAGCGTCCGCCGGCAAAAAATCCTCTGTCCCTTGTGTGTGTCCTCAACCAATCACAATGCACTCTGTGTATATATAATTGGAAAAAAAAATAATTATATAATAAATTCTGATTGGTTGGGAATAGGAATGGGGACAGACGATTTTCACCCGCATCCGCCCCACTAGGCTAGAGCATCTTCGATTTATCTCATTTCCCTTTGTTTCACGCCACCCGACCCACAGCTGCAAATTCCGATGATAGTCACAGGCAACCAACCACCACTATCCTCTTCCACTCTCTTATTCACTTTGTAAAGAAAATGAAAACTTTTGGTAGTCGGCAGATGCACATTTTTTAAGATTATCCAAAACTTAGATTGTTTCTTATTTTAGAAATACTCTATAACATGTATTGGCTTACGTAAACATCCATACAATGATTTTTTCTCTTAATCATAATGAATACGGAATAGATTGTTCATATGTGGGAGGTTTACCATCACACATTTAATTAAGTGGAGAAATACAACTTACAATATATTTTTATCAGTTATTTATAGCGGAAATAGTCAGTATTAACATGATAAAAAGATGCATGCGTAATATTTAAAGAATGTATTTACACAAGTTACAATAATGTAATGTGACTAATGAAACGAACTTCGCAACTAGTAATTATTGAGGATGATAAAAAACAAAATATTAAAGTTATGTGGGAAGTTTCAAACATCAATTTTGGAAGATGCACCTTATCCATAAATATCAAACCTAAACCTATGATTGAAAATGGCATCCACAAAATAGGTCCCATATTGATGCAGGCATTCTCACTTTCATACGTGGGAATTGGCCACAGTCCACAATGGAGCAAAGAATACGCATGCCTAGCCTAAAGTGAACTTCTTAATTATGGAAGTAATTATATTGGTCTGACCTGAGTTTGAAACTTAAATTGAAATCGAAACTCTTTTTAGATTGAGATTGGGAATAAAAATTCAATTATTAAATCATGTAAAATTTAATTTGAGTTTGATATTAATCTAAGACTGAAACCAAATATTTCAGACCGAGATCCAATACAATCATACTGAATGTTTGTCCGTACAAGTTTTCACTCTGTTAATATTTTTCTCACTTGTGTGGGGAAATTAATCATAAGAGATTCCCTCCTTCACGGTATTGACTCGGAATCCACACATGAAAACCCTTTCTGATTTCATGCAAAGGCATTCGTTCACGCCCTACTCATTTTCTATAGACTCCCTATGTTTGTCTACTGTGATATCACGCCTCACTTAAGATATGTGTAAAGAAAAATAAAAAAAATATATGAATATGAATTTAAATATCTATTATCTGAGCGTGCTTTTAGAGCTTGAGGATCCTCTTAGTCATAGGAAAGTTCTTGAAACTACATTTCAAGAATTGTGTTTTGGACTGAGAATGCAATTCAAAGTGTTTTAAAGAAGAATGTGAAGTGGCGATAATGTGGAATTATTTGGGTGAAGCTTTCACTCTCAACTATCCTTTTCCAACATACACAAAATCGAAAGTTGATTGTGCTAGATGCTACATTTTGAAGTTAAAAAGAAAAAAAAAAAAAAGGAATAACAAAGAAGAAAAAAAGGGTCTAAGATAAGATAAGCTCAATGACTCACCAAACAGTTATGGAAATTTCCATCTTCTAACTATTGCACGCACGAATGCTAAACCATTTGGTTAAAAATAGGCCACATTTTTTGGTAGACCCATTTTAATTCGGTTGGAATTTATGAGGAATAACATGAAGCTGAGGCTGTTTAAATTGAGCTCACTTGTTCATTTCGTGGCATTGATATATTTGAGTTTGGTTTTGAAAAACTTGCCAAAGTTTCCTAAAGGTACTCTTACCAAAATGTGGATATTAAAATTAATTTAGATTCGACTTACTCAACAATAGGAGAATTTAGCTCTTACTCGAAAGCAAGATTTTAATCTTTAGAACTTTTGAACATGGCGTCATCTATTGAGGCAGAAACGAAACATTAATTGTACTAGACGAAGTCTAACTCTTTAACTCTAGTGGCTCATTAAGGGGCCGCTACCACTCGCCTAAGTTAAAAGGGTCGGGTGTCTCTCTTTCACATCTTCATCCAATATGTCGACATATTTTGCTATACATGGCCCAAATAGGGCCACGAAGTCCATTACCCACCAGTGATTTTCACACTTGGGTTAAACACTTCAATCTCTGCTGTTATGGTACATAGAGCAGTATGCAATCGTTCTCCCCACCTCCTCTGGCCATGCCACACCCCATCCTCATGGCTTTTGCCTGCTGGCATTAAGGCCCTGTACTACTTATTAAAGTTAGGTCCCTAATTCTTTTCTAAAAAGTATAAATTATAAAAAAAATAATACGATTTTCAGATTTTCAAAACCAAAGCAAACAACAAAATTCATGATTTTTTTTCATCTATTTGATCTAATTTTTAATAGATTAACAAATAATAAATTAACATTATATTATATAATAATAACATTTAAAACTAAAAAGAAATGAGCTCAATGTAAAAAAAATTAAGGCAAATAAAATTTTAATACTATTTTTTTTAATGTAATCTTTGAACAAAATAAAAAAGAGAATTCATACATTTAATTTGATGATCCCAAAATTTGGAATAAATACAACAAAAAAAAAAATCTCAAATTTCTTTAACAAAAATACACACATATGCATATATAAATAACAAAAAATTGAGGCCCCCAATTTTGAGAGCACCCACATCACCGGCCTGCCTGCTGGTCCAGCATTATTTTCATAAATATTTTTAGTTTTACCACCTTATTCGGTTTGGCATTCAATGTTGAAAATGACAATGATCAATGGTTCAAGAAATTAATAAAGATTATTTTTATGGATATTGCAAACTCGAATAGGACAAAAAAATTTATCAGAACAGAGCAATATGGATTTGGCCCAAACTCTATTCTCATGAAGTACCCCAAGAGGGAAAAAATTGTCCAAGTCATATACATCTTTAATATACTCACAAACTAATTAACTGTTCTAATTAATCAGAGCCACGAGGGCTAAAATTGTAAATTTATTGTAACTGGTCTTCCTACAAATAAAGAATAAAAATTACTTTACTCTTTTTAAAAATAAATTAACCTCATTTCGCTCCAATTAATTGAAGCAACTTGTTTTAACTCGCATTCCACATGAAAAATTCAATTGGAGAGCTACTGGAAAGGATGCGGCAAAGAGAAAAAGAGGGACCATAGCAATATAGTTTTCTGGGACAATTTGAATCGGATTCTTCTCCTATTAGGATACACCTTACTCCTTTACAATGGTGGATTAACCTTTTAGGTAGTTGTATGAAAAATGTATAGTTGATAGGGACAGAGGCGGCACAATTGCTCTCTCTTTTCTTTGATGTTAAATTTCATGTTTTGAATTTTAGCATAACGAGAACGATTTTCAAATAAATAATTGTCACCAAATTCGTGTATTTTACTTGGTAAAGCATTCTAATTAAGAAATTAGCCAATTTAGTAAAACACTCCTAACAAGGCAAAGAGATCGGGTTTGATCCTCACGGGCACATGCCTGTCCTATTCCCCTTTCCTCTTGACCGAACCCTCGGCAAAAAGAAAAGAAAAGAATAGGTAGAGAGCAAGAATTTCAATGGAAATCCGTGAATGAAAAAAGGACTGTCCAAATCAATCCCATACTTGAAATACATTTTCTGTGGATAGAATTGCAGATTGATATTGACTATTGCCTCCATTCAAGCCACAACAAATATCATGGAACGTCCAAAATATCACTATAGTGTTTTTTTTTTTTTTTTTTTTCCTGAATAAATTTAGTTTCCATTAATCATAAATAGCTGAAGTCATTACAATCAAAAGAAAATCTGAAAATATAGAAAGTAAAAGTTATACAATGATTTAAAATATCACGATAACAGACAAAAGACACACCCAAGAAAACTTGAATGGTTAGGAAAAACAACTAGAAAAACTGGCCAACTAAACAAATACATAATCTTCTCCTTCAAAGCATCTTCATCGCAATCCTTGATCCATAGGGACAGGAGAATATCACTTTCAACATCTTCCTTAGGGGTCGACAATTTATAAAACCATGGGCGTATCAACCGTCCTACAAATTGCCTCGAGAAGATGTAAAAAGTTGATAAAGGGCCCAGATCTAGTCCGGGTTGAACAAATCCTCCTAGAAACATAGAAAAAAAGTCTAGATCTGAGACTCATCTAACCACTGTGTCTTGAATCTTGAAGAAAAAAATTCTAAAAAAAGTTTAATATGATTCGTAGTACAAAATAGAGTAATTATTTATTATTATTATTATTTTTTTGATAACCCAGGTTTAATCTTGGAATAACCTAGCCACCTTCCCAAATGCGAGTAGATGTGACTTGAATTTTGATTCCAACCATAAATTCAGTATCTACTTTTGTAACGACATCAAACTCGCGTCACTTTACAATCCTCTCTCGCCATCTACCCGAGCTACCCGTGAGGTACTATAGTGTTATTTTGGTTTTTTCTTGTTTACTAGTTTTCTCCATTCCCTGTTTACCAATTACAAAATCAGGAAGAAATGCAGTTAGACATCATGATCTAGGTACAAAATATCTAACCAAAACAGGTATACAATACAAGGATCCAAAATCTTTCCAATTGCATAAGTAGCACAAACAAATCTTAAGAACACAAACACAAGATTTTTCTATTCACGTGCTACACAATTATATCCTTTTGACGTGGTATGACTTATGACTAACCATTATTTTCTTCGGGACTAGGTGAGACATTAAACTCACTTCTAAATGATATATTAAATTTAGTGTCAATTTCTATCACAAACAATTATATTCTTTGAAGTGTCTAATTTTTATTGCTAATGTATCGCATTAAAGTAATTTAGACTGACAACTATACTATGAATTTTACATCGACTATAACCAGTCTATTTAACATTCATTTTATATTGTTTTCATTTTCAAATCTTAAAATATAAAAAAAAACCATAAATACTGAACTTTGTGATAAAGTGTTAGTATGAATGTTACATAAGGTCTTAACTTCTGGTTACTCTTGTGGAAATTTCGATGCCCTTATTAGTAGTGAGATTATTTTGGAATCAATTTACAGATTACCTAGAGTTCGACTCGTACTCAAAAATAAAGTCTGACATTTGAAATTATTAAATATGGAACCAACTATCTAAAATAAAACAAGAGACTAATGTCATAAAAAAATTGAAACTCTAATCTTAATTTAACATTATAAGTCGCTATCAATCAAGAAATCTCGAATTGAGAAGGTATGTAACTCTTAACTTGGTTTTTTTTTTTAAGCACAGACGGGCGTACACCTCAAAGAGAAGAGTAGCACCTCACAAGAAGAGGAGAAGATAACCCTAAAAAGGAAGACATTTTAAAGCATGTCCCATACGCGGGGAGAGTATGGAACCCACGACGTCGTGGGCAGACCGTTGCCCCACTGGGCTAAAGACCATGTGATACTCTTAACTTGGTTGATGCAAATTGCAATAGGCAGAGGAGCAGTAAGAATCCAATGTCCATCCTGTTTCCCATTCTTTATTATATCAATAAAAAAATTGCATGTTTTAATTTTTTAATTTAAAAATAATAGTGGAATCCTCAAAAGAAAAATACGTGATAATTTATTATTATTATGGGTAATGATAGAATATAGACAATCAATTATCTATAATTGGCTATTATTTGGGGTAAAGTATAAAATAAGTTGAAATCCTTCATAAAATCAGGGGATTAAGAGTATTTTATAACCTATTATAGTATAAATGTGAAAGAATCTAACGTATTTTAAAAAAAACCAAGAAGTCAATGTTATTTTATATCCAATAGTCTTGAGACATTAATTATTTTCCTATTAATATAATAAAAAATAAGATACAAAACGAAAATAACCTATTTTTTTGACGGAGAAGAGTGGTCGGCATATAACAAGAAAATGGCAAAAAATCATCTGTCCCCTTCTGTGTCCTCACGAATAGATATGACATGGGAGTGGCCCATATCTCTTTCACATGAGTTGATGAATGACCTACTTACAAAGTAGGTTCCGCCTCAATTCATGTAAGAGAGCTATGAGACCAGTTAAAAAAAAAGGGCTATACCATAGAATTTTCCCAACTAATCTGACCCCATATTTCCTCTATTTCTACCCAGCACTCCACACTCCACAGCAACACAATTTCTCCTCTCCCTCGGCTCCCAGTTTCTCAACCATAAAACATTTCTTATCAAGTATCGATTCAATCAAGGAAAAATGGTAAACACAAGTCTTCTAGAAGCCCTCAACGTTAGAGTTGTGGGGTCAGGCGAGAAAATTCTGGTCTTAGCTCATGGTTTCGGTACTGATCAATCAGCTTGGCAACGCATTCTCCCATTTTTCTTGCGTGATTACAAAGTAGTTCTTTATGATCTTGTATGTGCCGGCAGTGTGAATCCTGATTACTTCGATTTCAGTCGTTATACTACTCTCGATGCCTACGTTGATGACCTCCTTAATATCCTCGAAGCACTTGGGATCCAACGTTGTGCTTATGTTGGTCACTCTGTTTCCGCCATGATTGGAATTATTGCCGCCATTCGCCGCCCTGAACTCTTTGCTAAACTCATCTTGATCGGTGCTTCTCCGAGGTACGATGATTTTGATTTTGATTTTGATTTTTTTTGTGGGTACGTGGAAAATTGAAATTGGGTTGAAATTTTTAATAGTTATTTTTCTTGATTTTACTAAAGTAGTATGATTTTGAATGAATCGGAGTAGCCCAGAAATGGAATCTTGCGTCCTTTTTGAAATTCAATCAATTACATTTTCTTCAAAGTAAATTAATCCGATTGGCTTAGGAAATAAAGATGAAATCATGAGTAATCAAGAGCTCCTTTTTTAGGGTGAAGCCTCGTAATGCAGGAGTGATGAGTTTGAATCCCCTCAACTCTTCTTGAATATCTACTTTTTGTAATTAATAGGTCTTCCTCAATAAATAAAGTTAAAAAAAAAAAGAGATTGGCTAGAACACCTTTATTCTAAAATTTTGACATCTTGACTAATTCAATGAAATTTCATCTATTGAGGATAAGAGTAGTGTTAGGCAGCTTAGGTAAGACAATTATTATTTCGGTTAAGGGGTAACAATATAAAATACTCTAGAGAGTCGGTGTAAACGAATATTTTATTTTTGCATAACATATGTGCAATATTATTTTTAACTTATCCAATTTTAATCGAGTCATTTAACATTATTGTATGTAAATAATTGAAAAACATCTAGTATTGTGATTTGAAAATAATTTGTACGTTGCTGAATTTATTTATTCGAGCTACCTTTTTTTCCCTAACAGTTACAGTGAAATGGGTTTTTAGGTTCTTGAATGACAAAGACTATCACGGAGGATTTGAATTAGACCAAGTTGAGATAGTATTTGCAGCAATGGAAGCTAATTATGAAGCATGGGTTAACGGGTTCGCTCCACTCGCAGTCGGAGCCGATGTTCCGACAGCCGTCATAGAATTTAGTCGGACATTATTTAATATGAGGCCGGACATTTCATTATTCGTGTCAAGAACCGTTTTCAACAGCGATCTTAGAGGTGTTTTGGGCATGGTTAAGGTGCCGTGCTCCATAATTCAAACTGCTAGAGACGCATCTGTTCCGGCTTCGGTGGCAACTTATCTCAAGAACAACCTCGGAGGGAAGAACACGGTGCATATGTTAAACATTGAAGGGCATTTGCCTCATATGAGTGCTCCGGCTTTGCTGGCTCAGGAGCTCCGGCGCGCTTTGTCACGCTAATGAATATCGGACTCTAAATCTCCCAGAACATCTAATAAGACTGCATATGTTATGCGTAATGACATTTGTTAGTGGACGAGAATATGTATTCTGAATTTTATTTTCGATTTTTGAAAAATAATTAATAAAATCTAGCTTTAATTTTTTAAAATTATTGTACTCACCTCTGAATAGGATTTGTTGTCAAGTGTGAGCATGTATCAACCGTCATAATACGAATGAAAATTCTCTGTCTCCATTCCTATCCTCATCTCTGTCACCAATCAATTAAAATTTATTATATAAATATTTTTTTTCAATTATATATACATATGGTGAATTGTGATTGGTTGGAGAGAGAAATGGGAACAGATAATTTTTTGTCTCATAATACACACAGTTCTGTACATATGAAGTGGGCCGTGGGGCTGGTTGAGAAAGAAGGGAAAGTACGGGAGAATAACAAGTGGGGAGATGCTGACACTGGGCGAATAAATTGTGGTCAAAAGTCATTGTTTACATGGGATGTATTTGGGAAGAGGATAATAATATGCATGTGATTTTCACGTGATGACGTGGTCATTTTTGTCTTCACGTTTTATTTTGTCTTTGTTTTAAGTACAAGGTCCACCCTCATCTTGTTTTTCTTGTTTTTTCCTTTTTAACTTTATCCATTATAGCCAAATCAAAAGATTTGGTAAATGAAAATATTTTACTTCACATTAGATTTGCACATTTCATGAGATACGGTATAATTTTTTTTGCCTAACATGATCACAATGAGTACTCTATTTGACAATCACATACGAATGTGCACAAGTAAATACCCAAAATCATGTTAACATTTTAATTTTTCATCAATATTAAAAATAATAATAATAAAGATAAAAGACTAATATATTTTTATTAACTATTTCTTAGAAATTGAAATTGTGGTTAGAAAAAGAGTAAAAAAGACATAATCGATCCTTTTTTTTTTTTTTTTTCAATCCCCTTTCATTGTGTTTTTTTAATTTTTCTTATTTTGTGACTCAAATTCCTAACCTAGCGGTTAGAAGGAGAAATATTTTACCATTTAAACTACATTTTGTCGTTGAAATTACTCGACTTGAATACTAATTTTAGAACAAAATGATACAGTGCAATGTTTAGAAAGATTAGTGTAGCTGATACTTACGGTTTCAATTGAAGACGGTAGTTTTCCAGTTCAACACTTTCATTACAATATTATTCTCTCCCGTAGTAGTTCAACATTAGCGAGTATTAAGATTTTGATAAATTAAATGGTAAAATGTAAGTAGAAGTACAAAATAGTACTCATTAACTCTATTAATCTCATTTAAGATTTATATCTTCTTGGACATTTTCTTTCTCCTTCCTACTCCTATTTCTCACACAACATCCAAATAAATATTAAGTATGTGTTGCAAAGTAATAATTTTAATTAATTCAAAGCATTGCATGAGAAGTTTGAGGAAGGATAAAATTGAAAAAACATTATTAATACATACTTTATATAGAAAATTAATCATTAATTGAGACAAAAAGAAAATGAAGATTTAATTTGAGAACACTACAACAAAAAAGGTCTATTACGACGTTTGACATATGTTGTAATATGCCAAAAAATGTTGATATAGATATATACCGACATTTATTGCAAATGTTGAACAAATGTCGCATTTGCCTGCGTCGTTATGATTTCTTACGACATTTGTTACAAACGCTGATACCTATCTATTACTACGTATGTTGCATCATTTCCAAGTGTATCAAAGTGTCTTTTTGCCGTCATTTGCAAATAATCGCAACAAGTTGCCTATTACGACGTTTGTAAATAGCGTACATAAGTAGTTATTGCGACATTTGTTACGACATTCGTAAATTATAAAGCTAAGCTGGCTGAGCCAGAGTCGGAGCCAGAAGCCGAGCCGCCGAGTCTAACCACCTTTAAATAAGTTAGAATAAAGTTTCTCTCTACTCAATGAGATGAGAAATGAACCCTCCCGCATGTATGTCGTGCGGTGTGCCGCTATGCTAACTGATCATTTGTTATTTTTTGTTCTTCCCATTATATTTATTATAATGAATTTTTGGATTTTTTACCTTTACTTATTTTAATTTATCTTTATGTTTTGTTTTTTTCATTAATCAAATTAAAATTAATACATTCTCATTAAATTTTGAATACTTAAATTTCTTCATTCTACATAATATAAATGTCTCTTTAAGAGTTGCAAAAGTAACCATTTAATACAACGTTTAATGTAAATGTCGCTAACTAACATTAAAATATCGTATGAACATCTATATTATAACCGACGTTTAAAAATAGCGACATTTGTATGAAATGTCACATTATCTAACTATATAGTATATAAATGTCGCTACATGAGTCGAAAAAAGTAAAAATTATAACAATATTTGATGTAAATGTCACTAAGAAAAATCAAAATTTTGATTTGAACAACAATGATTATAACCGTCGCTATGAAACATCGTATAAAATTCATTTATAGCGATGTTTGTTTGAAAATATCATAATATCCAACGACATAATATATAAATATCACTATATGAGTCGCGAAAATAAAAATTTATAACAATATTTAATTTAAATGCTATAACCGTCTTTATGAAATATCGTATAAAATCTAGATATATTGACATTTGAAAAAACGTTGGTACAAAGATATCGCGATATGGTGTTTTTGTTGCAGTGGAAGGAGAGTTATAAAAATTTGATAAAAAAATTGGAGATGGGAAACGTCCCCGTGAGATGAGAAAGAGGAGGAGGCGGAGCTGCTTTTGTTGCTCCCGGCTCCTATGCGGAATGTCCTTTTGTTCCGCACATGTGGGACATGCTCTCAGCCGTCGGATGAAATTTTTTAACGGTTTAGATTTGGAGCGAGAAAGTTTTTTTAAAAATATTTTAAGTCCAACCGTAACTTTTCTTTCTCCAGATCTGAACCGTTCAAAATCTCATCCGACGACTGGAATCGTTTTGAACGTGCGGAACTTTGGCTGTTCCGCACAGGAGCCAAACTGGCTTTTGTTTGGCAGAATCCAGAATAGTGGGTGTCCCTACCCTACCACTTAAAAGTACTTTTTTTTTTTTTTGATGAAGAAAGCCACTTAAAAGTACTTTGAATGGCCTTACTCAAGATTCTGTCTCCCAGAATGATCCTTCTCTCCTTTTCCATCTTCCAAACAAAACCAAATGGAATAGTTGATCTTTCAACTTGAGACCAAACTTAGCAAAAAAAATAAAAATTTGCGATCAAGTTAGGAATTTAGGGTTGGAAAGAAAAAGCAACAATATATCGAATTACATATAAAAACTGCAAAACAAATTGTTGGGGGTAGAGTTAGATAAATTATTCCGAACTACATATCTAATACTATTTTTAGAAATTTCTGGAGCGACACCCCGCATCTCTCTATCTTAGTCCCTGCTTTTAAGACAGGTATTCTGAGCCTTAATACAAATGTTCTGAGGTTAAAAAATACAACAGGTGTTCTGAAACTTAGAACATGTGTCTGTTTTAAATCAATTTTAACCGTTAAAATTTTAATGTAACGGACGAAAAAGTTCTGCACATATGGAATTACCCATTCCGCACTGGAACCACAGTCGTATTTTCCCTCTGTTTTTTAGACAGGATCTCTCAGCTGCGTCTTCTTCTCAAAAAAATATTTGACATTGCTTTGAACTTTGTCTTTTCAGTGTCATAATTATCTGGAGTGGCAATTCTTTTTTTATTTTATTTTTTTGAAAGAAAAAGAAGAACATTTATTAAACGTCGAGATAATCATGGGAATCGGGTAGCTCAAGTGGTAAGGCTATCCGGCCACGGGAGTCGATTCCCGTATCTCCCTTTGTGGGGCAATAAATTCTACTCTTGTGAGGCTAAGTTCCCTCCCCGGCTTGGGGCATGGTACAATCTCCCTATCTAGGGTGTTCTCCGCTCAACCCCTTTGGAAGCAATCGCCTTCTGGCGTCAAAAAAAAAAAAAAAAGAACGTCTAGATAATCCGATTTGATATAAGATAGGGTATCATGCACTCAATACATTTAACTATTAAAAAACAGGGCCACTCCTTTTTCCCTTTTCTCTCTTTCCCCCCTGCTCTTTCTGCTGCGTTTTCCCCCCATTGCTTTTGGCCAGATTTGACCAATGGCTCCGGCCAATGATCGAATCTTGACCAGTTATATACTTTTGTTCATTTTTAGTGTCTTTACCCTTTTATTTTGTCGTAAATCGTGATAAATTTTTTTCAAGACATTCTTATTAAAGATTCAATACTCAAATACAAGATCTATTTCAGATCCTTCCAGATATGAAGTTTCCCTCTAAACCCGGAGTTATTCTGGGCCCTTCCTCATTTTTCTTCATCTTTACGAGATAATTTATGGGACGGTTGATATGCCCATTGTCTCGTAAATTGTTGATTTCTAAAAAAGGTGTTGTGACTGAGATTGCTACTGCTGTTCAAGGATTTTGGAGACGTTCCTGCGAAGAATTTTATTATGTATTTATTTTTTCTACTGATTGTAGTGTGTACCCGGTTCGGGGTGTGAACTTTTATCTGTTATCTTGATGTCTACACCATTATATAACTTTTATTTTCTTGTATTTCGTTTTTATCTTTTAATTGTAATGACTTCGACTATTTTATGATTAATAGATAATTTCTTATTTAATAAAAAAAAATTATTAAAAAACATAATATAACTGTTAGGACATGAACTATTACATTCAAATTTCTTTGAACATATGTTAAATCTTTAAACGTATCATGTCGAATTCTGAATTCATGGCTTAAATTCAAAGGGAATTGGCAACCACTTCTCTCTATGCTCTAATTGATTTTTCATTTCTCACTCACCACCTCAAAGTTGGGCAGCGGAATAAACTCACAAAATATAGAGGAAAATAATAAAAACAATAATGAATAATATCATAATTTAACGTTTTTCGATCTCAATAAACTTACATTTACCGTCCCAACAAGGAAAAAATCTCACTATATAATTTTTAATGGACAAAACTAAAAAATTCGCAAGACAACTCACAACTCAATTAATTATACTTGAGGAATTGGTATAAAATAACTCAAATTAGAGAAACCTATTTATATTGTGTTTCTCCTATACCCTTTCCTAATTTAACCGATGTGAGATTTGAGAAATTACCTAACACTCAAATCCTCATTTAACAACATCCTTCCATCATGGAATTGAACGCCAAACAAAAGATATTTTTGAACCATATCTACCTTGCAGAACAGAGTAACTAGGATGGTACTACCTCTGTTCCAAAATATAAAACTTTTATTACATATTGTGAAAATTAAAATATTTTTGTAATCAAAATATTAATATTACTCTCTCAAATAGAATTAGTGATATACAAGTGATATTTAAAAAAATAATATTTAATTTTAATTATAAAAATATTTTAATATTCGTAACGTATAATAAAAGTCTTATATTTAGGAATGGAGGAAGTATTTAACTTTGAGAACACAGGTTACTAATGACCGAGGTCGCTACACCAGTAGCCGCTAAATTGAATCCCTCAATATCCCTAAACCCAAACCCCCTTCATCTTTTTTTTTGCCAAGTAAAACCCCCTTCATCTTACCTATAACACATATATCTATGAACTTTAAATAAGATTTGTATACCACTAATTCTATTTTAAAATGTAATTTTTATATTTTAATTAAAAAAAATTATTTTTAAATTCTTAATTTTTGCTACATTTCCTAAACTATTTATATTAATGAATGGGGAGTACTTTTAAGACGAGAATGATTTCTAAAAACATAAAATTCATAGGCTCACAAACTAGCTCATATGGGGATTAACGTTAGATCATGTTAATATGATACTATGTTAAAAATGATTTTAAACTTAACTCAACATTCAAAAAGTAATTCAAGAGGGGGAGCATTCTCTTGGGGAGGATTGATAAATTATATAAAGAATACACTTTTTTTTTTTTGCTGAATAAATTTAGTTTCCATTAATCACAAATAGCCGAAGCCATTACAATCAAAGGAAAATCTGAAAATACAGAAAGTAAAAGTTATACAATGATTTAAAAAATCACGATAACAGACAAAAGACACACCCAAGAAAACTTGGATGGTTAGGAAAAACAACTAAAAAAACTAGCCAACTAAACAAATACATAATCTTCTCCTTCAAAGTATCTTCATCGCAATCCTTGATCCACAGGGACAGGAGAATATCACTTTCAACATCTTCCTTAGGGGTTGACAATTTATAGGACCATGGGCGTATCAACCGTCCTACAAATTGCCTCGGGAAAGATGTAAAAAGTTGATAAAGTGCCCAGATCTAGTCCGGGTTGAACAAATCCTCCTAGAAACATAGAAAAAAAGTCTAGATCTGTGAAGATCTGAGACTCATCTAACCACTGTGTCTTGAATCTTGAAGAAAAAAACTCTGAGAAAGGTTTCATATGATTCGTAGTACAAAATAGAGTAATATAAACGGAACAAAAGGATCAAGATTTGACCATTGGCCGGAGCCAATGGTCAAATCTGGCCAGCAGCAGGAGGGAGAGAAAACGCAGGGGAAAAAGGGGAAGAGAGAGAAGAGAGAGAAAAGGGCCAAAAACTTTTCATCCTGTATAAAGAATGCACTTGCTCACTAGTTAATCAGTGTGAAATTCTTACATACTTTTTTATCCTTCTATCCTAAATTGAATTTTCACTTTCCAATTCATTTTCTATAGAAAATTGGATAGTGAATTTGGGACGAGAATGTGTATAATGTGAGAAAAAAAAATGTTTTTATTTTAAATATTTCAAATGTGGAACCAGAAAAATTAGGAAAAAGAGGAAAATAAAATGTTGGGCATAGATTCATTGAATATGTTTCTTATAGTAGAAATATGTTGGGCCGGGCCGATTTTGGATGTACATTTCCGTGAGTCTTTTGACTGGGCTGGTCCAGGACCCGGGCAATCAAACCACTTCCCCAAAACCCGCTAAAGAGTTCCAAACCCAGTTAGAAGATTTACGGAAAAGTCAAGAATCCATTACACCAGCATAAGCAGAATGACCTGTTTCCGTTTCGATCCGGTTAACTTAGACACCCACCGATAAAATCGACCAATAAATTTATGAATTTTTTTTATTTAAACATTAAAAATTCTAAATTTTTAATATTAATTTAGTTATTTTCTTTAAATACATAAGAAGACAAAACTTATCAACAATTTTAAGCCTTTTAATAATGTAACATTTTAGATAATTAATCTCTCTTTATCGTCAGTTATGGATAATCATAAGTTGATCTCTAGTCTGACCTACAGTAAACATAAATCAAAGGAAGTTCGAAAACCTCAAGTATTACCCGACCCCTATTATTGGTAAAAGTTTCACTTTGGACAGCGCACACCGAAATGTGAACGCAAAACAACGGAAGATGCTCGAAATAAAGCAAACACCAACCAAGTCGGGGTTTGCATTAAACTGACACTAATTTAGCAGAAAGGACAAAACATGCCAGCAAAAAAAGATGGAACAACATTTTTGTCTGGAACGGTCCGTCCCGGGACCAAGACAGAAGTGGAACTTCCATCCCCAACTCCCAGAGACTGAAGGCGTAGGTTGTTGGATAATCAGAATATATATAGAGAAATAAAATATTGTACTAAGGATATATTTGCGAACAAAATATTGTACTAAGAATATAATTATTTTGCGAAAAAAAATCCCAAAGGCAACTATTCCAAAATAAGAACATTTTAGACATTTATCAAAATTTTCTACGTATCAAAATTCACGAAATCTTATTATTCATGTGAATACTAACTAAAATATCTAAATTGAAAAGAATAGTTTTAATATTGATCCGGTTAATTTGACTTTATGATTCAAAATTTGCTACATCATTAAAAAATGAAAAGAGAAATTTTTTTGTAATAGTGTGGCTAATTCTAAATCATGAAGTCCATATCAGAATTTTTCAATTTTGTAATGGTGCACAAATGCAAAGAGCTAGAAAAAAGAAAACTTGTACTTAACCCCGTTGCAATGTAGTAATTGCTTGCCTTTCCCCGCCCATTAAGTCCACGTCAATACTTCTAACCGCGAGGCTTGAACGATTATTTGAAAAAAAAAATTGAATTTGAATATTTCTCGCTCACTTTTTAGCCTCTCCCGTCAAAACCCAAACCCAATCTCAATCTCAAACTCAAACTCAAACCCAAAGCCAATCCAAATAGAGCCTAGATCATATTAATGACAGAATCAGTCAACATTGTGTCCCATTAGTCAATTTCTTGAATGTGTTTGAATAAATAATTAAAACACCATGGAAATAAGGTAGATGAAGTACGACTTTGTCCTTGATTTACGGCCCTTTGTAACCAGTTGTTCCATCTATTCGCAACATTATTCTTCTCCTTCCCCACATATTTCACAATTCATACAACAAGTGGATCCACTCTTTTAAGACATTTGCACTAAACTCCTATGCCTTGGAAAACCTTAGATTAAGGATACTTGTATATTATTCTCACCTTAAAAAATTTAAAAACATGTATTTAACCCCCCAAAAAAATTTAAAAACAAGTTTTTTAACTGTGGAGTAATTGTAAAACCAAGTTGTTTAGTTGTTTAATTAAGAAAAGTGAATTTTAGATCTATTAAACTATGAATAAAACAACAATAGTTCATGTATATGGACAACAAAGAAGTAGCTCAACTGAACACTCTTTAATAAGCGACATGGATCCGACTTGCTGGGTTCTCAACTTATCATCTCCTGCATTGGTATATAAAAAACAAAAACAGACAATGCACACGAGTATGTGGATCTAGCCAGGGCTTTGGGGAAAGTGGTGGTACTGGGTGGCATAACCACATTAGGATCCAGAACTCAGTAATTAGCACATGCAACATGTGAAGAGTAACTGTTTAATGTGTAATTAGGGATGACAATAAGGGCGGGTGAAGGCAAAGACCATGGTCTTCATCTCCAGTCTTTCCTCTTCCATCTCATTCCCATTCCTGATACAGCTTCGCCATTGGGGATGTATGTGCTTATCCCTAACCGTTAATTTTTTTCTTCCAAATCTTGACTTTGACCCATCTCCGACTAGAGAAAATCAGTGAACTTTTGACAAAATATTTAAGAAAGAAAATAGAATTGTGAATAAAAAATATTTAAAGCATATTAAATGAAATAGGATCATCTAAAAAGGTACTAGTTTTCTCCCGCCCCGATAGCAGAGCAAAATTCATGTCCGCATCCACCCTGCCTTTGGCATAAACGGGAGAATCCCGCTCCAACTGAGTCAGGCCGACATAGGTCTCCGATTCAGTCGGATTCATATACTATCCATATGTGTAACTATCTTGGCCTAACCAACATCAGTTGTGGTGGAGTGGATGACCAGGGTTCGAACCGCGACCCTGACATTTGTATCGAGTTATTGATGTTGGGAGGGTCATCTCTTTCTTGGGCCTCTGCAGTATCCGGTCCAGATTAGTCAGGCCTGTCGGGCTTGGATATTGGATGGGAAACCAAAAAAAATAAAATCTTGGCCTAATGTTTTAATCAAGAGAACGCATTGCCCATAAGTTTAGCTGTAAAAGAAATCTATAGCTGAGAGCGAATTTAATAGGAAGACCCTCCTCATCACATTGACAAGTCTCAATTTTAATGTTTACGTCTATTACTCGCCCTCTCCACACAAAAAAAAAAAAAAACCTAAATGTTTTTATAGAAAATTATTTATTTTTTGAAATTTTATCGCAAATGTTGCATTTGGCATCTCTTATTATAAACTTTTTAAGTAATTACATTATTTAGTAAACATGTCTTTATGTATATTGTAACCCAACCTATAAATTTTAGATCTATCTACTTGAATCGATTTTAGTTTAAATGTTTTAAGGGTAAATCATCAGTATCGTGCATATATTTATGGACGGGTCAGATGATTGGAGCTCAATCCTTAAAAAGTAAAATAAAAAATAAAAAATGTGTATTGACTCATGAGAAAATGGGAAAATCGCATTCGTTGGATAAAAAATTTAGATCAAACAAAAATTAAAGAGTATAAAATTAAAAAAAAAAAAAAAAAATTGTTAAAATTTAATGTGACATTATACCTCCTTGATCCCAAATTTTTTATCCAATCATCACTACCCAAATCGCATTTGACATATAAAAAAGAGAAAGGTCCAATTATACTCTCAATTCACAATTTCAAAACTCTCTATTTCCAAGCAAGAAAAATAATAAGGAAAACCAAAATAAAAGCCAAAAACAGATACCGAAACCGAAACAAAAACAAAAACAAAAACAAAGCATTGATTGGCTTTTAACCCAATTTACAAAGCCGACCATATAATATGTGGATGTGTATGTACAATTGGACATTGTCTTCATCCTCGTCTTCTTGGCCTTTCCGCCAGTGTATATTATGATTCGATGGCTGCAGCTTATATATTGATATGATATGATATGATTGGTTATCATAAGAAGTCTCCCATGTGAAGAAGAAAACATGCTAAACTGACAAATCAGAACCTCTGGCAGCGGCGTTGCCGGATCTTGGTTGCCTTAGAAGCGAAATCAGTGTCTCCGCCTGTTTACACATCATCAAACACCCCCCAATTACACCACAATCACCCATCTACTACTACATATATTATATTTAAAAACGAAGAGACAGACTCCCCAACTCCGTCTTTGAACTACAGTAGATAGAACAAGACAAAGAACTCCCGACAAAACCGTAACTTGGGTTTAGGAAAAAAAAGAAACTCTTTATATCCATATATGTAGAGATGTACGTCACCGCTCCCAATTTTTACTTCCTCCTAATCTCCTTTTATTTTATTTTTTTCCTTTTTTAGTTACTCCAAACTGATCCAGTGATTTGCCGGTCACGTGCCTCTAATTTTTTTTTATTCTAACTTCATTTAAATGATAGATTAACAAGTGCTCCAATACTCTTAAATTCCGAATTCGCCACTGGACTTGCTCCATTTAAGTTGCATTTTTCCGATGGTGAAACCAAGTTAAATCGCAAATCGCTCGTTAATCGGTTCATTAAAATCGGCTCGCTAACTCGCTCGGCTCGTTAACGAACCGGTTACGGTTCGGTAAAATGGCTCGTAAATCGTTTTAAATCGCTCGTTAAACCGGTTAATAATATTCTACCGATTTTAGCGAGTTAGCGAGCCGATTTTAACGAACCGATTAACGAGCGATTTACGAGTTAACCGATTTTAGCGAGTTAGCGAACCGATTAACGAGCGATTTGCGAGTTAACCGGTTCGCCAACAGCCCTAGTTTTGTAATAGTATGATCCGATTAACGAACCGAATTACGATTTAATGCGAATTACGATTTTCGATCCGATTAGCGAACCGGTTTTGCGCGATTTGATACGGTTTTGTACGATTTTATTTCGAACCGATTACGAATTGAACAACCGAATCGGTTGACTAACGAACCGATTAACGATCGATTTGGTTTTCTTAACGATCCGAACCGATTTGGCCCAAAACCGGCTCGGTTCGGCTCGTTAACAGCCCTACTCAGGAGGTGGTGTTTAGTGCGAAAATCTTTAACATGACACTAACTTCATAATACTTGGGGATGAATACAGAGGGGACGGGGATGACGGTCGCCCCCGAAATTTTTAAAAATGTTACTACCTCCGTCCCAAATTATTTGTAACGTTTCACGACATCCCAAATTATTTGTCACGTTTAAAAAAAACAATGCATCTTTACTATTACTTTTTCAGTTTTACCCTTGATTTATTACTCAACTAATCACTAATAATAACTTTCCAATCATTAATTGAGGGATATTTTGAACTTTTTTCTCATATTAATTGACGGAGGCTTTTTTTTTTTTTTTAAAAAACTCTCACAGCTACTGATTGTTCCTCTTTTTTTTTTTCCCAAAAAAATGTGGCTTTTCAAGTTTGGTCCATTGTTCTTTTTCCCTCCCAAGATTGGCATATCAACTTACTAAAAATACTGCTAAACAAAAGGGAACAAATAACTTCCATCTCACATAAAGCTGCACTTTCTCTAATTAATATTATCACACTAGAATGTATTTAGATTGAGTTTGTGTACTTGCATTGAACCGATTTTGATTTGAGACTCAAAATTCTATTTGAATTGATTCTCGAATAACACATCAAACAGTTTGCAGTGTACCCGTGTACGTATTCATTTATGTGCCTAACTACCTCTTCACTATGCAAAATCAATTTCTTTTTATTTACTCAAGTAATCTGTACTAATCATAAAACATTAATATCAAAATTATCATTTTAAGTTAAACTTAATTAATGTAATTATGTCTAGAGTTAAATCCTTAGGTCTACCCTGAAACAACAAAGATACATCCATCTTTTGGTGTTGTGATTTTGGCAGTATATGATCATGATTTACACAGAAAAAATTACCATTTCATTAAAATCGCAGAAGAAAAAAGGAAGATAAAAATAAAAAAGTTTACCTTTTGTTGTGCACGACTAGTTCCGGACTGTGTCAAAGCAACCAATGGAGGAATGGCACCTTCCCGAGCCACCATAGTACGACAAGTCAAGCTATCTTCACATAGCTGCAAAAGTATCCCCACCGCAATCTCCTTCTGCCTTTGACTTCCAACTTCTACAATCTCAACCAGCACCGGAATTCCACCTTCGTCCACTAACGCCGCCCTTGCTTCCGCCACCGATACCAATAAACTCATCACGAATGCTGACTTATCCACCATATTCGATTCAAAATCCGCCATTAATTCCACCAACGGTTTCATTATTCCGGCTTCCACCGCTCTTTTCTTATTCTCCTTTACCGAACATAATGAATATAGCGCCGTTGATGCATCCTTTTTCCCGCGAAAATTGCCGTTTTCTAGAAGATTCACCAGCGCAGGAATCGCTCCTGCTCTTCCGATTGCGATTTTGTTCGCATCGATTTGCGAGATTCTCAATAAAGCACAAGCTGAATTCTCTTTTGCTGTAGAATTCCCCAATTTTAAAGCTCGGATTAGCGGTTTTATCGCGCCTGCCGAAGCTATAAACTCCTTGTTTTCATCGCAGAGCGAGAGATTAAGGATAGCGGTGACGCCGTATTCCTGAAGCTGAGGATCATTTGAAGAAATTATCGATATCAATGGTTTAATAGCTCCGGCTTTCGCGATCTTAAATCGAGTCTCCGGCTTGTTCTTCGAGAGGAGTTTGAGTTCTAATGCTGCTTGCTTTTGATCATCAATCGACGATGACTCGAGACCGGAGACGAGCTGTTGGATTAATTCGTCGGAATTCTCGGTGGCGCAAGCAATTAACAATCGTCGGCTTCCGGAAGATGTCGTCGGGAATTCGCCGGATCTATCACTGTTACATTCGCTAAAAGCCGATGCTGAAGAATCGTCGTTGATGGTTATATTACTGAAATTCCGTCCCATGTAAGTGAAATTATTGGAGTGGACCTCCGTTTCCATCGCCGGCGGAGAATCGCTCGGAAATTGATCAGTGAGCAGTAAAAAAAAAGAAATGAAATTCAAGGTGGTAGTGGAGACGAAAATCTTGAAATGGAATAAAACGACCGCGTTTTGAAGGTTAGGAGAGGGTTTTGTTTGGTGTGTCTATGGAGAATGGGGGAGAATATAAATGAGAGAAGAACACCTGGAAGAGGTCCTAGGGCAACGGGAGGACACGTGCACTGACGTATCGAATCCCAGTCGCGGGAGTCGCAAACAGCACGTGTGGAAGGTTTCTTTTAACGCGTGCGGAAAAGGTTTTTTTTTGGTTCGTCATTCAATGTTTTAAATCTGACCGGTTTAACCAATATAAACCGGGTACTGGCAAAAAAAGGCGACCCTTATTCGATAGAACTTGTTTTCAACTCCTTCCTTTTAACATAAATGTATTTATAAACTAATCCTCCCTAGTCGGCTAGGGTTTCTCTCCTAAGGGTTTCCGATCTAGGGTTCCGTCTTCAAAAGGTTCCATCTTTTTGTGTTTCTAGTCTCTTTTGTTTTACGGCATTGATACCTCTCCTTTTCTCACGATAATACTTCAGTTGCTATGGAGAACGATCTCGCCTTGATGCTTGAATCCATCACCCTCACGGAGGAGGAACTTCAGGCGGTGGATCTCACATCCACGGACTTGGTTAGAGGTACGGCAGAATGTCGTCGTAGCCTTTATGGTTTCGTTCATCAACATGGTCCTATTAATCACTTGGGTTTCAAGACAGCCATGTTGCGTGCATGGCGTTGTGGAGACTTTCATATACAAGTGGTTGGATAATGGTTTCTACCAATTCTTTTTTAAGCACGGATGAAACAGTGGAATTTGTCCTCAACAACGGACCTTGGAGCTTCAATAATCATGTGCTCATTATCAGGCCTTGGCAACCAAACTACACCCCTGTTCCAACGGAGTTCACGTCTGAGTACTACTGGATACATGTAGCAGTCGGGGATAGAACTTTGGCGAGTCTAGAGGTAGCGGCTCGCGTGGCCCGGAGCTTTGGTCAGTGCAAAGAAATTCAAGTATGCGTGGTGGTAGGCGGTAGGGGTGAAAGTTTCCTGCGCCTTCGGGTCCTTATGGATTTGACAAAACCTTTGCGGCGTTTCATCAAACTCCGCATGCTTGGCGGAGTTGAACGACTGCTTAGGATCAAGTATGAGAGGCTACCTAAACTTTGTTTCTTCTGCGGAATGGTAGGTCATAGACATAGTACATGTGCTACTAAACCTATGGAGGTCTCGGATATTAGCAAGATGCCCTTTGGCATAAATCTGGGAGGTGTAACTGAAGTCCCATTTGATATCATGGTCCGGCATACTGACCCGGAATCATATATGGGTAGCCTAAAGAAGCAGAGCAACACAGCGCCACCACCACCCTCCACGGGTATACCTGAGTCGCAGCTGGCTGAGGTTCTAAAGAAAGGGGCTGTGATGATGGGGAAAAGACCACTAGAATCTGACAAGGAAAGCATGTGTACTGGGGCTGTGAAACGGAGCAAGTATGAAGTTACGCCGACTACAACTAAGGATGACCAAGAGACTGTACCAGCGGTGGGGATTGCCATGCATCCCCGCCGACACCAATGAATACCTTAGCCTGGAATTGCCGGGGATTGGGGAATCCTCGCGCAATTCGTGACTTGAACAGTCTGGTTCAGGCTGTTAATCCTTATGTACTTTTTCTTTCAGAAACTTTGCTTTTCAGTTATGATATGCGTACTGTTCGTATTAAATTAGGTTTTCGTAATGGTTTTTTTGTTGATCGTGTAAACCGGAGTGGTGGCCTTGCACTACTCTGGCATTCTAATATCAATCTTACTGTTCTGAGTTACTCGTCTGGTCACATTGATGCTCACGTTACTGAAGATGATGGATTTATTTGGCATTTAACTGGTTTCTATGGTAATCCCAAGCATGAACTTAGGCATGAATCATGGACCCTACTTAAGAGATTATCCCAGTTGCAAGATTTACCATGGATAGTCGTAGGGGATTTTAACGAAATACTCTTTCAAAATGAGAAAATCGGTGTGCTACCACGACCACGAGAGCAACTCGATCGGTTTCGTGAAGCTATATCCCAGCTCTCGACTTCATGATCTTGGATACACTGGGCCGAAATATACATGGAATAATGGGAGGGATGAACCACGTACGGTGTATGAACGTTTGGATAGGGCTCTAGTAAACGATTTATGGAAGCAAAAATTCCATACTTCTCAGTTACATGTGCTTTCTCATAAAGGTTCGGATCACCTACCGGTTCTGGTAACATCTCTAAGAATGACAAATGGGCGCCCTTACCGTGGCAAACGACTTCAACGTTTTGAACCCCTTTGGCTGGGGCAACCAGAATGTGGCGATATATGGGCGACGAATTGGGGGCATATGTACTTCACAACTCCGGATTGTATTAATCAGCGGGTAAAGGCAACTCGGGAAGACCTTTACCGCTGGGGATCGAATAAATTCCGTAGGCTCTCAAAGCAAATATCTGATGTGGAAGGGAGACTATTTATGATGAGAACTAATGGGCCTCTAATTTTTTCGGAGGAAAAAAGGCTCATGTCGCGATTGGAATCTCTGCATGAAGATAATGAAATGTATTGGAAAGCTCGATCGCGGGCTGACTGGCTAATGGAAGGAGATAGAAATACAAAATATTTCCACCATAAAGCCAATAGCAGGCGAGCTCGCAATACCATCCAACAACTTGAACTAGCTGATGGTCATATCATAAGTAATGAGATGGAGATTCAACAAGCTGCCATCAATTACTTCAGTGAATTATTCTCCACAAGCCGCAGTCCGAGCACACCCCTTTAAACCGCTTCATTGTTCACCAAGGTTACGGATCACACGGCTGGTGAAATCTTGGAGCAGCCCTTCATCGCAGCGGACATCCTCAATGCGTTAAAGCACATGCCAAGTATGAAATCTCCGGGACCGGACGGTATGCACGCATGCTTTTTACATAAAATGTGGAAATGGTGCGGGAATGGCATTACCGATATGGCTTTGGGCATTTTAAACAATGGTGTTGATATAACACCTCTAAACCACACGTATATTGTTCTTATTCCCAAGGTCAAGTCACCTATGCGATTGTCGGAATACCGACCAATAAGTTTGTGCAATGTGTTGTATAAGGTAGTGTCCAAGACCCGTGGTAAACCGTCTAAAAATGGTTATGGGGCGGGTGATAGATGAAGCCCGAGTGCCTTTTTGAAGGGGAGACTCATTACGGACAATGCCATTAGTAGCTTTCGAAGTGTTTCATAACTTGCAGGGTAAAGGCGAAAAAATGTCCTGAGCTTGCTCTCAAACTCGATATGAGTAAGGCGTTTGATAGGGTTGAGTGGGATTATTTGGAAGCAATAATGAAAATACTATGTTTTCCTCAGAAGCTGGTATGTACCATAATGTCTTGTGTAAGGACTGTGAGCTTCTCGATTTTAATAAATGGACAGGCGTCCGAGGCCTTCAAACCGAGCCGTGGGATCCGACAAGGGGACCCTTTGTCCCCTTTCCTTTTCATACTATGCTCGGAGGGTTTTTCGGCATTAATTCGGCGAGCTCAGGAGACGGGATCGCTGGCTGGGTTTAGGTTTGGCAATGATGGTCCAGAGATTTCTCACCTATTATTCGCGGATGACAGCTTACTTTTCGCGCATGCGACTATGGAAAATATGAATTCAATCCAGGAAGTGCTAAAGGACTACGAATACCATTCGGGGCAGGTCATCAATCGGTGCAAGTCATCGGTGTATTTTGGGAAGGGGACAGACTTGTCTTTGAAGGAGACAATTTTGTTGCAACTTGGTGTGGTAGAGGATGATGGAAAGGGGAAGTATTTGGGGATGCCATATGTAATCGGGCGTTCTAAAAAGAAAGCTTTCGAGTTTGTAAAAGACATGGTATGGAAGAAGCTTAACGGATGGAAAGAGAAATTTCTCTCGCAAGCGGGGAAAGAGATCCTACTTAAGTCCGTTGTCCAAGCAATACCGACATACATCATGTCATGCTTTCTACTCCCGGAGGAAATAAGGAAAGCGATCACATCTATGATGCGCACCTTTTGGTGGGGTGACAATGACGGATCCCGAAAGATTTGCTGGAAGTCTTGGAAGAGTATTTGTAAGCCGAAATCAGCTGGTGGCCTTGGCTTGCGAGATTTAGAGGCGTTCAATCTCGCTCTCTTAGCAAAACAGCTCTGGCGCATTATTAACAACCCGAATGGCCCGGTAAGTCGAGTTCTTCTAGCCGAGTATTACCCGGGATCTAATTTTTCTCAATTCTAAAGTTCGGTCCTCAATCATCGTATTTATGGAAAAGCTTTGTCTGGATGGTCAATACCTACTACATCCGGGACTTCGATGGAGGGTGGGAGACGGACGCTCCATCCGTGTTTGGGGGCGATCGTTGGGTTCCCGAGTCCAAATAACTTTAGAATTACCACTCCTTGCCCCCACATCTTGAGGGCATGCAAGTTTGGCAAATTGATGGATGAACATGAAGCGTACTCGGAATGATGTGATTTTGACTCAGCTCTTTAACGCTTTTGATGTGCAGAATGTCAAAGCTATTCCTCTATGCAATCCAACATCAGTGGATAAAATTGTTTGGGATTACCATAGGTCGGGCAGGTACACGGTTAAATCTGGATACATGGCATTAATGGACTATTTGCAGCGAATTGAAACCGAGGCAGAAACATCCACAGGGCTGGGTCTAGCACGGTTCTGGAAGGCAGTCTGGAGCTTACATGTGCCGCCAAAGTTGAAGATGTTTGTGTGGCGGTGCTGTCATGGTATATTGCAGACTAACGTCAATTTATCCCGTCGTATTGCGGGAAAGAGGCCTACCTGTCCTCGTTGTCAAAGCAATATGAGACCGACCGCCACCTCTTCTTTGAATGCCCTTTCTCTCGCTACGGGTTTGGAGTGCAAGCAAAGGGGCTTGCTAAATGGAGACTTTTCGTGGGCTACTAATTTGATGGATTTCTTTGATGACTTTATGCAGCAAAGGGAATGACCAAGAAAAACAACTTTCATGGTTTACTTCTTTTTTGGTATCTCGTGGGTTGAGGCGGAACTCGCACATTTTTCAAAGACCGAATTTCTAAGGACGATGAAATTATTCGGCAAGTCAAAGCATCAGTTGAGGAGTACACTTCACTCGTTTGAAGCGATCCGGGGGAGCGACCCGACTATGGGCGCGATTGTCGGGGACCGGAGATGGGTACCACCTCGCGAGGAGGAGTACAAGCTCAACTGCGATGCATCATGGACAACGTCACAGGCTGGAGCCGGAGCTGTGGTTCGGAACTTCAGGGGTGAGGTACTTGGCTGCATCATGACACGACTGAGGCACTCGGTATCCCCGCTTCACGCAGAACTTTCATCACTATTGGAAGGCATTCGTTTTACTAAGGGGTTGGTTAACACGCGACTTATCGTGGAAACAGACTCCTTGGAATCTGTAAATCGGCTCTGCGGCGATGAGGAGGATCTCTCCTTCGTGGGTAACTTGGTACACTTGATCAAACAAGAGCTTCTAGATTTACCTTCTTTTTCTGTATTGCATGTTCGGAGAGAAGGAAACAATGTTGCACATCTATTAGCTTGCTTGGGTACTTCTCTTGACACTTCTCGTGTCCTTATAGATAGCGTACCTACTCCATGTATTCCCGCTGTTTTGGCAGATATTGAATAAACTTCTTTTTCCCCTCAAAAAAAAAACTCCTTCCTTTTTTTTTCCTTTTCTTTTAAATACTATTTATTTTTCTATTTTTGTTTTCATTTAGCAAAAAAATTGACCCAAAATTCTAGCTTGAGTATATTTGCAAGTTATGAAAAATTGAAAAAAAAAAAAAAATTATGAAAATTGAGTCAAGAGATTGACAGTCCCAGCAGGGGAGCACCCAAGTTCGACACCCACCTCTCCTCCCCGAATAAAAAAAAAAGTTATGAAAATTGAACCATCTACACACATGAAACTATCTTTTAGAACTTGTTAAATAAAAGAGTTATCTTTAGAGGTTTGAGTGAAGTTCAAGTCTATCTTTTAACATAATTTAAGGTCTTTTTTTGAACTAGGTTTCAATTCGGAGGCCGATGATTTTGTTTTATTTAATCCCACTTCTTTCCTTAAGAATAATTTATTTTTTATGAAACTCGCGACAAGAATTATAGAAAATACTCAATTTTTTTAACAACACTATAGTAATAGTGGCAATGGATTAGATCCAATCTCTCCCAATTGAAAACGTTATATTTTCATCGAAATGTGAACATTACATTGAATACATATACTATTGTTATTACCGTCATTGTAAATTGATCAGTTTTTTCTCATTTCAACGGTACTGATTCAATTTAAATTATGATGTAATACTTAATAATATCAGATGAAATTGATTGATTTATGCTATCCTGTTTTTTAGATAAACCTTCATTTCCACATTAGACTGAAATTTAAGATTTATTTTGGGGCGTGTGTGTTGTGGGGTGGGGGGGGATAGGTATTGTTCTCTCTAATAGTTAAAAGTGAACATCCATGAGAATTTAGATTTGCTTTTGATCCAAAGTGATTGAAAATTTCGATAGTCCCCGTCATATTTGTCTTTGATGGCTGTAGGATAGTTTGAGTTACAACCTGATAGTCCATGTTCATTTGGTACATAGATAAAAAGATATTGATGCATCTATATGAGCTGCCAAATGAGTTTTATAATCGGAAGATATCACATCAGTTGACATTTTGGAAATGTTCGTCATCTTTGCATGAGCCTTGAGATTCATACATATCTCTTAGATTAGATGTTAAATCAAAAGCATATAATTGGTATGATTAAATTGGATCTGACTTGAGTTTGCCTTGATTGAGACTCAAATTCAGATCCAAATTAACTTTGAATTGAGTCAGAAAATGAAATGTAGAACTTTAATTATTTAGAATTTTGTTTGAGTTTGAAACTGTGACAAAAATCTCAAATTCAAAACACAGTCCAATCACAATAAGACAGTTTTTTTTTTGTAGTGCACAAAGTTGACTGCTATGTGTGAGATTATTGTAAGCTTAAAAAATTCACTTTATCATAATTTTCAATTAAAAGTGTAACTAGTGAAAATTACAATCATAACAGGTCAAATATTTCTTGATTGTGTACGCTAAAATACTCTGTTTCTCTTTCCGTAATTTCATTTACATTTCTCTAAAGTCAACTTATGGTATCATTTTTCTCAATCGCTACAAGAGTCTAAAGACCAAAACTTTTAGCGATAAAAGACTTGTAAACTTCTACTGATAATATTTGAATCTTCTGTTGAATAACGTTTAGATTTGAGATCTATGGTCATCTTATTCTCTCGATAAATACAGAGAGTCAAAAGGAGGAGAGAAAAAGCAAAAACCAAAAAGGGTTACCTTCAAAATTTATTAGAGAGGTAACATAAGGAAAACGAATATGTAAGTAAGTGAGAGATTTTATGAGTAAGTTTAAAACTTACCAATAAATGTAAATATAAGTACGATAAAAAAATTAATTTTTTTTTTGAATTGACACTTTTTACCTACGTGTATTATACTGATGAGTTTGGATGTAAGTTTGAAACTTACTCACTAACCAAGATAAAACTACTCTAAGTTTAGAGGCAAAATATCACCTGTCTCTATTATGTGTGTCGGGTTATCTTCTTTCACGAATAGATGATTGTCACGTGTTCACCTCTTCTTACAAGTTCCACTATTTCTTTTAGGTTATAAATTTTTTAATTAAAAAATTTAGATATGTCAATTTTTTATTAGTGAGACACAGATAGGGCGGAGACCATGATCTCTAGTCACAGCCCTGCTTTTTTCATGGCATCCCCATCTCCGACCCAGCTCATCACTGAGATGGATGGAGCTCAATTGAAGGCCCAACTCCAACTGAGGAAAAGTGAAGAACTTTTTCCTCAAATTCCTACTTTCGTCTCAGCGGAGGCTCAACCTCGATTAGAAAAAATTAGGAAATTTTTAACAAAAATCCCCAAATAGAACCTTGAAAAAATAATATAAAATTGTAGAATAAAATATTTAATGCTTGTAAAACAAAATAGTACAATCTAAATTGATACTAGCTTGCTCACTAAACGATAATAGTTTGTACACATAGCTCATTTGCTACCCAACAATATAATATACATAACTTTGTAAGACATGTGACCTCTTCTCAAAACTAAAGATTGAGGAGGCGAAGAACTTGTTGGTGTATTTGATTGCTTCGCATTTTTTTACTTGTACCCATTAAACAAATAAATGCAAGACTTTTTAATTTTCTCAATCCTATTAGGAGATTCAACTTCACCATATATTTTGGAAACACATAATTGACAAACTCATATTATATCGTGGATCTAACACTAATATATAAATTTTAATTCCAATTGATTTAAAGAAAGACAAACACAAACACAAAAATCTAAACATCATAATTGTACATGATGCGAGAATGAGCGACTGCAGTAGGATGGAAGAGACGATGAGCAATGAGGTTACTATAAGGTTTAGGAGAAGGGTAGCGGAGGAGTCCCAGATAGAATTTGATTCACACGGTCTTCTTCAAATTTGACGTCTATTTCATTTTTAGGTAATTTATACTCTTTCTATTTAGTATTTTAGATGGGCCATACGAGGCGAGGCGGGGCGGGGCGGGCTCGAATGGGTTGGGATATTATTTCACACGCCTCCGCCCCGTCCCCGTTCAAATTCATCTCCATCCCTCATTCCCAACTTAAATCGAAAATTCCTAGCCCAACTGTGTCGGACCGGGATCTCCAATTTAACCGATTTCATTACCATTCCTAAATGAAATATCAAACCGTAATAGAAAATTCCTAACCGAATTTTAGAGAGCAGAAGTTTTTAGAGAATGGATAAGGCATGAGATTTGGGAGAGTGCATCAAGCTTGGGAAATAGTAAACTAAACTTATTGGTTTATAATTAAGAAAAATTATGATGTGGATTAGATCCATATAAATTTTGTGGTTAAAAAAAATCACATCATAATAGAATTATCTCTCTACTCATTATATAAGATGTGACTAGTTTTGAACCTTATGTTCCAATAAAACTACTGCATATTAGAACTATCCTATAATTAAATGTAAATTGTGGCGACCTCTTCCTTGGTAAAGGTCACTATAGGCGAGAGTTAGAAGAAGAAGACACTACTAAAGAAATTTTAAAAAATCAAAAAGTGCATATAAATATTTTATAACTAATTATTTTTTACTAAACAAAATATGGCACAATAGTCTCAACCGTTAAATTGGTACTCAAATTTATTTTACTTCTACTATTGTCATTAGAGGGATACAATTAGACTTGCTTAGCCTTTAGAAATTCACTAGAATTGATTGTGCTTGGATAAAGTTTGGTTTGGGTTTGGGTTTGGGTTTGGTTTGGTCTCATTTTTGGAGGAATGCTCAAAATTTGGCCTCTAAAATAGGCGGGAGAAATTCAAATTCAATTTTTTTTTTCAAATAATCGTCCAATTCCAAATTTTTGCCTCAAAAATTTGGAATTTGAACATCTCCCGACAATATGTGCATGACTGAGTTTTTTTTCTCTTCTCTTGCAGTCCATATTGAATAATGTTTTCAATTTTCTTTCTCAAGTTTTGATAACAGCTAGTTTTAATTTGTTGGTTAATAGCTCCACTTCAAGTACTTAAAATAATTTTCCTTCTTATTTGTCTTCATCATGTAATTAATTATTAGGTCCCTTTTTCTTTTTGGACCACATTATAAGTGGTAGTAACGGACACTTGGACATGATCAAAGATTCAAAATGGTTGTGCTATTTTTTATGGTGGTCAACTATCAGTTTCAAGCTTTCATCACTCCATTGAAACAGCCATAGAACCCACAAATTATGGGTTGGAGTACTTGATAGTGGTTTAATACTAGACTAGGAAGATTCAAATTGGGAAAAAAAAATATCTTAAGATTATTAGTGCAATACCTTTATTTTTTAAATTAGTTAAATGTCATTAACCAATCAAAAAATATCTTAAGATTATTCTAATTATTTATTATTAATTTTATAGGTTTTTTTTATCAGATTTAATTAAATAGGTTATAAATTAGATTAGAATCTTAAAAAAATTAAAAACAACATTTGTAATAAATAAATAAGGAATGATAAATAAATAAAGAGGGTAGACATCAAATAAGGACAGAAGCAATTCCCTTTCTAGGTTTCCAGCAGGACAGTTCCACTGATGTATGCAAGATACTACCTTCATTCCTAAATATAAGATTTTTAAGACAAGTATAAAAAATTAAAAAATAAAATTCAACTTATTTTGTTAAAAAAATACTAATATTATTATCTTAAATAAAATTTGTATGCCACTAATTTTATTTAAGATAATAATATTGATATTTTGTTAAAAAAACATATTAATATTTACTTCTTTAATTTTTGCTACTTGTCATGAGAGTCTTATATTTAGGAATGAAAAGAGTATTTAATTAGGAGATAGAACTAAATTAATTAATTTTGTAGAGTAGCTGCTAATTAGTCAAATCCACATATTTTAGAATATGGATACTATAATAATAAATTCAAACTCCAACTATGCCTTTCTCCCTTTGACCCCAATAGAAGTTTTGATACGCAAAATCTATACTAGCAAGTATACTAGGTCGATGTTGTAGTAGTCAAGGTCGATCCCACAGAGAATAATGATTAATTAATTCCTAAGTAAATAATTCTACAATGATCAAAAGCAAGTAAAATAAATCCGATGGTCGATTATGATTTAATTTAACTAAATTAATTAACTAACATAAAACAAATAACTTGAACAAGAAGTTTGATAAGAGAAAGATCTAAGGCACATGAATTCACTAAATTAACCAATATATTATCCTAACGATATGTTATTCTAGAGTGAGTTTCATTAATCGATCAATTTCCAATTATATCTAATAACCTCTTTCAAGGCTTATCAAACCTATTCTCATGAATAAACCAACTATATGTCTATGTTGATTTTAACCCACAAAAACGCATTAAACATATGAAATCATAAAGATCGCACAAACCATACAAGTATATGTCTATCTTGCATGCAATTTATGTTCAGATTATTTAACCTAATTAACAAGGTCAGCTGTCGCAAATCTTCCAAGTTAATGTAAAGACAATTTGAGTGGTAGCTAATCACACAAAAGCATTAAGAACAATAATAAGAAATTAATTCCACAACACTCATCGAATAACAAAATCACAAGAATAATATATAAAATTAATCTAGCTACATCATGGCCTTAGAATAAATATTTAGCTCATACTAGAGAAAAATTCAATAACAAATTAGAACCTAGAATAATCTAATAATGACTTAATGCATTCCTTAAGACTATTAAAGAGTATTTATAGCAATAGAAATCTCCTAACTTAAGGTAATTGACATAGATCAAAACAGTCCCTCCTTTAAAGTAGTTGACATAAAATACAACTCTTCAAGATTCTTTAAAGTAGTTGCCATAAACCAAAACTCATCAACATCCTTAAAAGTAGCTGCCATATCTTCTCTTCGAGTATTTAAAGATGTCTTTTCAATTCCAACAGCTTCTTTCTTTTTCTGCAAGTTCATTTCACTTTTACCCTTCAAAAGACCGTTTTGCCCCTAAAAATGCAAACACAAGGAAGTGAGGATTATACCATTCTAAACTCAAAACTCTATATGTAAATACTTTTTGAAGCTCAAAATTACTATTAAAGTAGAAGAAAATATAGATAAATTTACGAGTTATCAAGTTTATATTACATTTAAATATGAAGTAGACATTTTCTAATGTAGAAATTGGAAGCTAGCATAAGCAATAACCACTTAAGTTCCATTTTGATTAAAATGGAAAAAATTAACTTGTAACAATTCTAATTTTTATATATTGAAAGAAGAATTCATGAATCAGAAGGCAGCATTATGGACTGCACAAAATATTGACCCTCACATACCTTTACCATAATTTTCCCACACCTTAATTTATGAAAAAAATCAGAAGAAAAATAAGGGGACCATGGAAGGTGATGATAATCAAGAAGAAGATAAGATAGACTGTCAGAAATCCAAGTACTACCAAGAATGCCATTGTTTGTTTTAATGAATGAAAAAGAAGGTGCAAGTGATGGTGACCAACTCTTCCGCTACCTCATGTTCGGACTTTCGTGTTCATCAAAGAACATATTAGTTTTAACTAAACAACCAGCTCAAGCACTAGTCCCGTCAAAATAGCATAAACAAATGGCACGTATAATTTCTAGAAGCCGGCAACACCAGCCATTGTTAGCTGTTTTATTACAACCCCATATTTCATTTCTCCTCTATGCGGGCTCTTGTTATTTTGCTTAAGCTATGTTACCCGGCTATCGTATTCGTGTTGACACGACATAACATGAGTATGAGTATATGATACTTATCGAATTTTATCAACACCTATTAAACACTTTATTTTAAATATTTAAATACCGACACCTAAATAAATATTCGTACCCAAATCAGGGAATATATACTTAAAGGGATTTAAAGGTAGGAAATGTGCATGCATCAAACTCATTTCTATAGGTTGCAGAGTATTTTATTAACTGAGGCATCAATATTGCAAATCTTATGAGATTAATCGAGTTTGAATTGAGTTACGCCTTACATAATTTAATTCTTACTCGAAAGAATACTTGGTTTAGACTTTTAACATTTAAGCAAGAACCTTTTTTTTGGGAAATCAGCATGTTTAGTCCCCAGGAATTTTCGGTTAGCCTGTAAAGTCCCCAATGTTTAATTTCAGCCTGTAAAGTCCCCCAAGAATTTTCGGTCAGCCTGTAAAGTCCCTTATCTATTTACATGTTGCATATAGAGGTTCCACCGCCTCTTCTGCGGCGGAATCAGGGCAACCCCAAATTCATGTCATCCCCGTGCTTAATGAGCGGGGGAATAATGGTCAGTTTCAATCTATAAAATTTACAAAATACAAAAAATCTAGGTAAGGGGCTTTACAAGCTGAACGAAAATTCCTGGGGAACTTTACAGGTTGAAATTAAATATTGGGGACTTTACAGGCTGAACGAAAATTCCTGGGGGACTAAACAGGCTGATTTACCTTTTTTTTTTTTTGTAAAGAATAAAAGAGACCTTAAATCAAACATCAAAATTTTGTCAAGAAAAATCATTCCAGCCCCATGAAAAATACACTCAACACATCAAATAAGAATAGGATGAACATAAACAGTACCAGGACATATAGTATCAATAGCCCATAAAAGCTTTCACAGAGACAATTTTAAGCCCATAAAGGCCCATGAAGTTGGGAACTTGAAGTTGAGGTTGAAGCCATCTTGCATGGAAAGAAAATTCTCTCTTTTCTTACTTTAGGACGAGATCGAGTCAGTTAAGGCGTGGACTGATACATTTAAAACCTTTAATTGGATGACTATCACTCAACATAGTTATTTTTATATTAATATAATTATATTTAATCACAACCGTCAAATCATTAAATTCAATACAAAAGAAATATTTAAACCTTAGCACCTTAAAAAACATATTCTTAGGTGGTTTTTTTTTTTTTTTGCTAAGTTATTCTTAGGTGGGTTGGCGGACAAGAAATTACCATCTGGGTAACATCCAATCACCGAGCTTTCTTTTTGAAAAAGACACAAATTCCAGTGGGTTAAATAGTCGGACAACTCAGCCAGACTATTCAATTTACCCCCCATAGTAAAGAATCTTCTCCGTTCCGTTCAAATTTTGGCCCTAAGAATCTTTCAGAATCTTTTCTTCCTCCTCCGTCTCCGTCTCTCACCACCACCGTCCACCGCCGTGAACTTCCAAAAAGCATAGAAAAAAATGAGTAAAGGACCGGAACTCTTCTCCAACTTCGGCAAAATTGCCAGAGGTAAGTTTGTTTTTTGAAAAAACCAGAGAAGTTCAAATTCAGAATCTGTTAATGGAATTTTTTTGTTGATTTTTAATTTTATTTTATTTTATAAAATTTGCAGAGGTACTGAGTAAGGATTACAGTACTGAGCAGAAGTTTTCCGTTGCTTCACAGTCTGATGCTGGAGTCGTAAGCTACTAGCTCACAGCTCTTAATTTTTGTTTCTATATTACTATTATGACTACTATGCTTATTATTTTGCTTAATTTGGTTGAAACTTTGGATTTGTTGATTGGTAATTTCTGTTTAAGTAGAACTTAATCGACCGTGTGGACATTAAGTTTCTTAAAATTGTAAGATCAGAAATTGTTGATGGTAGAATTGTTCTGAAAATTCGTTTGGCTAAAAATAGAAAAGCTAAATTAGTTAATTGGTATTTATGGTGATTTACTCTTTATTTAATCATGACAGTCTATTAACACTTACTCTTGATTTATAAGAACATTCTTTTTCCAGTTTTTTCCGTTTCTATTTTTCTCTAGATTGGTGATAATAAGCTAACATTATTCTTTTTTTAATAAAGCGAGTGAGAGATCGGTTCTTTTCTTATTTTAGGTTATTCAAGCATTATCAGAAAGTCTTATTGCAGTAATTTAGACACAGGAAGAATTTGTTGATTCTTAACTCATATGTTACTGATCTTGCTTACTGACAAATTTGGTTAGTGCATTAAAATCTGAGTTGGATTGTTGATCAGATAGGGAATAAGCTGGTCCTATTCTACTGTATGAATCACCAAAGTTAGTCCGGATTCCACGTAAATTATCATTGAGTTTAAGGAACCACACCAAAAATTAAACTGATTCTTGTATTGTAACTGCGACTTGAAAAGTGCTTGTTTTCTTTTGCTTGAATGATCCATAAAACAGAATGCTGTGTACATGACTTGTTCGTAAGGGCGGTCTTACTTAATCACAGTTCCATGATCGGACAATGTGTGCTTCTCCATTTTAAATTTTTAACTTGGTGTTGCTTTGCACCTCCAGACACTGATCTCGACTGCTGGAAAGAAGGATGGACTTTCCACTGGCGATGTTGCTGCTCAGTACAAGTACAAGAACGCCATAGTTGGTCTCAAAGTTGATACGGAATCTAATGTATATACCATACTATGTTGCTTTATTTAGTTATTCTTTCTATTATTCCTAACCATTTGTATCTGATTCTTTGATCTGGATTAAAATGTTGTTCTTGTTTTGCAGGTTGCAACGACCCTCACTGTGACTGATATCTTGCCATCAACTAAGGCGATTGCTTCATGGAGATATCCTGATTATAACTCTGGAAAGGTTGTGTTATTGGAGAATCAGGACTCTAGTTGCCTTATCAATTCTTCTCCTGTTGCGCTAAAATCATTCTTTTTTTTTGTCTTACTCTTTGCAGGTTGAGGTCCAGTATTTCCACGAACATGGGACTTTCACCACAGCTGTTGGCCTGAATAAATCTCCATCTGTTGATGTTTCAGCAACCATCGGTACCCCTGTTGTTGCATTTGGCACAGAGGCAAGTTACAAGGTGGATTCTGGTGCATTTACAAAGTATAATGCAGGAGTTAGTCTGACAAAACCAAATTTTGGCGGTTCTGTAGTTCTGTAAGTTTTTCCGTCTCCTAAATAATCTTCTAGTCTTCCGTTGAAATTTAAACTTGCTCAACGACCAATTTAGTTTAGAAAATTTCCTTAAAGTATGAGGCTTGTCAATATAATAAAATTAAACTAGCTAGTTTGTACTGGAGGGAAATATTACACTAAACTATTGGAAGATTAAAAACCTGTGTTCCTTTTACTGTATTACTAGCTAGATTTTATCTGATATATATCGTGATCTGCGCTCTTTTCTTTACTAGGGCTGATAAAGGGGATGCGGTGAAGGCATCTTATTTTCACCATATGGATGAACTAAAGAAGCGCGCTGCTGTAGTAGAGATGGTGAGAAAGTTCTCCACAAATGAGAATACATTAACAGTTGGAGGTTCATGTGCTGTTGATACCCACACAATGGTTAAGGCGAAGCTCAACAACCATGGTGATCTTTCAACCCTTTTGCAGCACCAGTTAGCTCCCAAGTCCTTCCTAACCGTTTCTGGTGCATTCGATACCTTGGCCGTGCAAAAGCTTCCCAAATTTGGAGTGTTACTTTCTCTCAGGCCTTGAAAAATCTAGTTCAGTCTACCCTTAAAGAGGTTTACTATATAATGCTAGCATCATTGGGTTATTACAGTTTTCCTTTTAGATTTCTGATTCATTTTCGTGGTTATTAGAGGGCGAGACAAAAGTTTTCCTTTTAGTTTATGATTCATTCAATCAGAGGCCTATTACGGTTAGACTTTGGTAGGATCATGGATACATTTGCTTCTCTTTTAACTTCCAAAAGTTTTCTTGAGTTTCAGGGCCAAACTTTGGAGTTTCTTATCAATTTTTAGGGGTTAATTCCAAAAGGAGATACAAGTTTTCTCCAACTGTTAATTGAAAGACACATATTTTTTTCCTTTTCTCTTTTATTTAAGAAGGAATTTCTTCTCTCTTGCCTCGTATCTCCCTGACCAGAAAAGTTTTTTTAATATGCGTATGAACAACTAAATCACCAAATTAATATTGACAATTTTAATATAAATATGATAGTTTTTTTTTTTATCAAGTTTCTTTTCTTTCTTTTTTTTTGGTAAAAAAAAGTTTGGGTGGGTTCTTCTCCGGTCACCATCACGGGTCAAGACAGGCACAAGGTACCATAGATCACTTATAAGTGTACTTACAGATCACCCATCAATACAGCCCTCATCACGTTAGTAGTGGGAACTGAACACTTGACATTTGTAAAGACGTGTCAAATCCTTACCAACTGAGCCAAGTTGTGTTGGGTTTTATCTAGTTTCTTATTCTTGTTTCAGTCTGGGGTACTGTCCTCATTTTTTCCAGCTTTATGTGACTATTTGGTAGCAACTAAAATCAGTAATTACGGCAAAAAGTGAAGTCAATCCGTGCTAAAAAATTAGGAAAATGATTTACTCCTAGAATTTTGGGGATAGAAACCCTAAACCCCCAAATTAAGGGTGTTAAATGACTATCTCACCCCTACTGGTATAAGGGATTCACCCAATTATAAGGGCAAAACGGTCCAAAAAATTATTTTAGTCAATCTTTTAGCCAATAATTCTAGTAGCCTAGAAATGTCCAAAAAATCATCCATACCTCATAATACTCAATTGTTACATCTCATTAATTAAGTTAGCCAATGCCAAAGTCCACCCTTAAACAAAGTCTGCCACCTATTTATTACCAAGTGGGTCTAGTTGTTGTTCTAAACTTAGTAGTATAATTCAACTTGTTATGTCAAACAAAGAGCCTTCAAGTGCTTGGTTGAGAGAAGCCTAGCGGCTACATTGAGTACTTGGATTTTCAACTGTATAAGCATTTTGTCTCCCCTTCCTTCTATTGAAGTCAATTGTCGGTGCTTGCGGCCCCTTGAGCGGATCTTATATTTCCCCATTATTATTATGGAAGTGATCGGCAACTAATTCGACGAGTATCAAATTCAAAATCATCCGCTCTGATGAAATGTACTTCAATGATTGAATGATTATTTTTACTATGGATACTAGTTTTGAACGCCCGAAGGCGTGAGCCTCATGAACGGGGAGATAGAAATGACCCCATGAGCGGGGAGAGAACAGTACCCTAGATCGGGGAGAATAAAGTCTCACCGCAACGCCCTGCGGAGGAGTATCGAACCCTGGGGACCTCTCGGTCCCGGGCCAAGCACTTACCCACTTGGGCAAAGCACTTGATGATCTATGGATACTAGTTTACTAGTAAGGTTTGGTTAAATTGTTTAGATAACATCCAAAATCTTCCAAGTTCTAAATTGTGAAATAGACAAAATTGTGTATTGAATGTTAATTTTCCTTTACTCTTTAAAGAGAAAACGTGACATCTAATTCTTTATAAAAGAGTTACAATTACAAAGTCAATTACTACTTAATCTTGTTAACATTATTTATCCAATCCGTTAAAGGGCTAAGAGCTAATAGAAAACACACTAACAAACCTTTATAGAAAGATAGAATGAATTACAATAGTAGAATCTAACATATCGTAGAGGCAATTTTAAATAAAATTGTACAATAACAGCCACTCTATTGGTAACAATTACAATATCAAGCTAATGCATATAGCTGTGGAACAAAGGAAAACCACCTAAAACCACAGCTCCATTTCTCAGGCAACAAAGGGCATTTAGGTAACCAATGCCAAGTCCCCCTAGAAACCTTAAAATACAATATCTCAGGCCAATTGTAACAGCAAATACAAACCAATCCTTGATGCAAAAAGCAATAAACATGGTCATACTTATGGTAACAAACTGATACAAATTTCCTCATCATCAGCTCAGGAACTCTTCCAATTTCAATCCAATTTTCTCCATCATCACTCAATTCCCATAATTTCATTCTTCTTGCAATCCCATTATTTCCAAGTCCACCAATCAAGAACAACTTTTTATTATTTCCATCACTCACTAATCTAGCAAACACAAGTTCACTTGGCAACTCAATTCTTGATCTCCCCCATTTTCCATTGTCCTCCTCCAAATCAAAAGATATAATCTTGAAGGGCTCTGGAGTGATGAAATTAAGAAACCCATTAAAGAAAACCCCTTGTTTATGATGCAGGGCATGGTTTAATCCCTCAAATTGTTTCCACAAATGAAGTCTTGAATCATAAACAAGAACATTACTTGATGGTCCAAAAGAGGATAGGACAAAGATTTTGTAACTATAGTCACTTGGGTTTGACACAAAAGTGAGTAATTCATAAGTAATTGGCCATTTAGGGAATTTGACAGTTCTTGAAGATTTGGCCAAAATGTTGCATATAATTAAAGAAGATGAATTGGGATGGGAAAAGCAAAGGCGGCCATTGGAGACGCAAAGTAGAGTTAATGAAGAAGCATTTGTCAATGTTGGAGAAAAGGGTAGTGGCAAATCGCGCCAAGAATTATGATTAGTATCAAAAAGTGGAGATTTGCAATGAAATTGAGGGTGTGAAAGTAAAAGAAAAGAAGAAAAGGGTGAAGAAGAAGATTTAGAAGTGTGTTTAGAGATGAAAGAAGGAGAGGAAATGAGAGATTTGAAGTGTTTACAAGTAGAAATGAGACTCAAGAAAGTGTGTAACGGTAGAAATGAAAGAACAAGTTCAAGAACATCCTCAGGCAATCTGCTCCAAATCTCAGGATCCATTTTCATTGAGATTTTGTTCTTGAAGAAGTTGTTGTTGTTTTCCACCTTCTTGACTTTCTCCATTTGTTTGAAATTCTTTGATCTAAAATGTGTGTTTATATAAACAAATGATGAATTAAAGAAATTGAAAGTATCCATCTTTCTATTCTGGGTCATCATTTGGAAAACTTGGACTTCAAAACAAAATAAAGAAACTATTTTTGGATTCTAAAATGCTTGTTACTAAACGAATACGTCGGATCAAGCAACTTGACAGCTGAGATGAAATGAGTTCTCCAATGTGATGAGATTAATCGGAACAACTTGTTATAAACAAGAAATGTCCTTTGGGATTTTAAGGCCGTTGGAGAAATGTCCTGATGAATGGATTTCAGGCAAAAATCTAGAAGGATGGCTAGAGTTCGATTGATACAAGGATGTAAGGCATTTTGACAAGAACTATTCTAAGTCCGTCCGGCAAAGCTTTTGGATTTGGATAATAAGTAACTTTCAGTGGGAAATGTTTCGCCTTGTGGTGGGAGTAGTAGTATACATACAAGTTACTAAAGGTTCTTCCAACTACTTTTATATATAGGGAATTGGTGGAATTGGTTTTGCAACTGCAACGACCTTTTCTTCAATATTATCAATTTGCCAACACGCAAAGAAAATGATTGATTGATATTTAGCAAAAAAAAAAAGAAAATGATTGATGAAGAAATCTTTAATTATACAGATCTTGTTTTTTTTTTTTTTTTAATTCTTATAAAGATGCAATTGACAACGATTAGGGTATAAACAAAGAATAACTCTAATATGAACCATGTTTATTGGTTCATAATTAGTTACATCACTACATATCGAGGAGAGAGACAAGTATGTGTAATGATGTGACTAAGTCTAGACCTATATGAACCTGATCCATATTAGAATTTTCCATAAGCAAATATATTACACGAGTAATCTATATCGTTGTGGCATCGTCTGTACATAACCATTTTAAAAGCTACTCCCTCCGTTCCTTAATATAAATTGTTTAGGATATACAACGAAAATTAGGGGGGGGGGAAACAAGGTACTTTATTAGATAAATTATAAATATTACTATTTTAAATAAGACTTATATACCATTAATTATATTTAAGAGAATAGTATTGATATTTTAATTAAAAAAACACCATATTCTTTGATTTCTAAAGAGTATTATTATATACGAATTGTATTTTTGCCATATCAGACATTTAAAGAAAAGAAAAATACTACCTTCTTTCCTTAATATAAAACTTTAATTAAATGTTGCAAAAATTAAAGAAATAAAAATTAAGATATTTTTTTAATTAAAATATCAATATTATTTTCTTAAATAAAATTAGTGGTATACAAATTATATTTAAGAGAGTAGTATTTATATTTTAACTAACAAATCATCTTATTTTTTTATTCATTAATTTTCGCAATATATAATGAAATACTTATATTAAAGAATATAGGGAGTATATGGTAGTAGATCATGAAAGTTTCTATAGTTTCTATAGTGTCATTTGATTGCTTGTTTTCTCCGTTTAACCATCCAATAGTCACTTAAATCTTGCCTGTAACGCTATATTGGAAAAAAGAAATTTAAATCAAAATTTACCCGATAAGAATAATAAGGATCAGACTTTGTAACACAACTTGAGGAGAACCTGATCAGCGTCCCAAATTTTTTAAAAATCCTATTATATATAGTAAATTTTATGTGTAGTTCGCAGTGATGAAGCCAATAATTTGGAATTATGGGCGTAAATAGTAACGATATGTCGAACTACATATAAAAACTGCAAAAAAAATATTGGGGGAAAGGGGGCAAATTTGATAAATATTTCAAACTACACATAAAATTTACTATATCTAATAGTAAATTTTATAAATCTCGGGGGCGACTGCCACCCTCCTCCCCTTCCCCTCCCCCCCATTTGTCTTCGTCCCTAGTAGTTCGAAATATTTGATCAAGTTCGCCCTAGGAATGGCACTGGAACCGGGTGAGGGCGGATACCATGATCTCCGGTCCAAGTCCCGCCTCTTCCATTGCATCACCATCCTCGACCCAACCCCATAGCTGGGGATGGATGGGGATCTCATCCCCAACTCAGGTGGAGGCCCAGCCCCAATTGGGGAAAATGGAGAACTTTTTTCTCAAATTTCCACTTTCGTCCCAGCGGAGGTTCAACCTCGAATAGAAAAAATTAGTGAATTTTTAACAAAAGTCCCCAAATAGAATCTTGAAAAAAAAATATAAAATTGTAAAATAAAATATTTAATGCCTGTAAAACGAATTAGCATAATCTAAACTGACACTAGTTTGCCCACTAAACGATACTAGTTTGTAGACACCGTTAAATATCTAAACATCGTGATTGAACATTATGCGAGAAGGAGCGCCTGCAGTAGGATTGAAGAGGCGATAAACGATGGGGTTACTATAAGGTTTAGGAGAAGGAGGAGTCCCAAAGATAATTTGATTCACGCGATCTTTTCCAAATTTGATGTTTATTTCATTTTTTAGGTATTTTATCATCTTTCTATTTAGTATTTTAGAGGGTAATGCGGGGCTGGGATATTATTTCACCCGCCTCCGGCCCGGCCAAATTCATCCCCATTCCCAACTTAAATCGAGGAATCCCCGGCGGCCGAATCTCTAATTTAACTGGTTCCATTGTCATTCCTAGTTCGCTCTCAACATTTTTTTTGGCATATTTTATATGTAATTAAACATATTATTGTAGTTTTTCGCCCTCAACATACAAGTCGTGACTTAACCCGATTAATCTCAACAAGGGTGAGAATACCGGATGTTTCAAAAAAAACCAAATCGCTATTAACACTATTAAGGAGAGATGAGTATATCCATTTAAGGGACCACCGCCGACTTGGGATCCATATAGTGCCGTGAGGAATTGTCCATATTAAGAATTGTCAACTGTGTGTAAATGATGTTCACAATCATTGGCTCTCAAGTCTCTCTTGGCTTTCAATCCTGACCCAATTATAGGTGGCTAAAATTAATCCAATTAATTGTATAAATTAGTGACAAAATTATAAATAATTCATTAAATTTCTTATGCCAACATGGGATGAATGATGTTTAATTTTGATTTTTAACCAAGTTTATCTAATAAATTTTAGCCATTAATCATTTTCTATTTCTATAAAGTCAAATCTAAAATTGATCTTATTATGGGCTGGGGCTGTTCAATGAATAGAAGTGGGCCGAAAGAAAATTTTAGTGAAATGTCCTTGAAAAAAACGTTTTTGTGAAATTGAATTCTTAATAAATGGATTTAGCTCAGTTATCACCTTTGATTTTAAACATTTGTATATAGTAAAATTACAAGTTTGAATCATCTAAAAAGCGAGTATTATCAAATTTATTTTGCACATATTTCTACTAGATTGTTGAAAATACTGGTCTACTAGAAATAGAGATTCTGAAGTGGCATTTTTAGGGCCATCTTAAGGTTTTTTTTTTTTGAAAGAATTTTTCCTTTTGTATTGACAGATTTTTCTGTTTTTTTATTTCACACCGCAAATTGAATATTTACTTTTTCATTTTTAACTGAGTATGATTCAAGCCCAAGTCAAGGAGAAATGTTGACTCAGAAGATTATATTAAAGTCTTGAAATAAATAAATAATATATGTATATAACAAAATAAAATTTTACTCCACAATCTTAATACAAAATAAAAAATTAAAAAAAAAAACCGATTTTCAATGGGCTTTACAGAATGGGCTCTGGATCTGCTATTTTGCAGTGGCACTATTTCATTGTTCCGTACTCAAACCTAATAAGGTTTTTTCATACGGGCCGTCATAATGACGTCGCTCATACGTAACGCCACCAACATCTCTGATAGAAGCCTTTCGACTTTTTCTTTCCTTTTTTTTTGGTTTCTTTTTTACATTAAGAACTTTTTTCAGAGAAGAAGAAAAGGAACCTTTTGTGTAATTAGACAACGAGATAGAAAGCACCTGGATAATGTGTAACACTCGTTGTAATATTTCTTGTAATATTTTCTTAATTATAAATTAATCTTTAAGAAGTGTGATTAGAGTTTATATTATATGAATAAATGTTTTCATTATTAAATGGTACATAGAGTGGTACAAAAAATTCGGCTAATAAATATAAAACACTTGTACAAACAAAATCAACAAATCGACTCATTAAATTAAATAATGAACATATATTTTATTTTCCACGTGTATTATCTTATTAGGGGTGAAAATCCTCTGTCCCCATTCTTCTCCCCATCCATATCTCCAATCAATCAGAATTTATTATATAAATATTTTTTCTAATTATATATACACAGAGTGAATTGTGATTGACTGGGGAAAAGGATGGAGACGGGGACAGAGGATTTTTTGCCTCTTATTAGTGGCTTTGTTGAAAGGAAAAAAAGAGAGGCAGGAGTTGAGGAAAATGCTTATGAATTTATTGTTGAAATCCTTTGAGTCTGCAAGCACAAATACATTATCAATCTTCATATTTGTTTGATTCGGACTGAATGTTAAGTAAGATGAACAATTATTCATACTTATTTGAATAAGTTATTTTTTTGTTAACCGTTGATTTTTTTTTCAACTGTTAAATTATGAATCAATAATCAAGATTATTTTTGTATATTGCTAACAAAACACCAGTTCTGAACTAAAGGTATTGAGAGGGGTGGCCTCACTGCTGGAGTGTGGGACTCTTTTAGAAGCTGTAAAGGCATCCAAAGATAGTCAGTGGCTGTCTCAGGCTAAAGTTTGATCAGTCTTTTTGGTGGGGTAAAATGTAATATACCCATTTTTCTTACTCTTTTTTTCTTTATATGTGGAGGGTTTTTAAAAGATTCAAACCCGAGTCTATAATTTCAACCAAGATGCTGATACTAGCTACTCTGAATTTGGTTCGACACCTGTTTTTCTTACTCAGCTACCTAAAAAGGCTTCTAACTTGCTTTGACTACACTTCCCTAGTTCAATTTCATCCCTACACCTACCCTAACACCCCAAGTACCAAAATTACTGTTTCATCTCATTCCCTATCTCCTTTCCACTATGTTCGGAATTGTGAATCGAACTCAAAAAAATATTTTGTTTTTAAAGGAAATACACATTTTAGTAAATTGTAATTATCACATTATTACTTCCAACTCCTATTTCCTCTTTTGTTAATAACATATATTCTATCTCATATGAACCAGTTGGTAGCAATTTTTTGGCATTATTATAATTTAAGTCTAAACATGACAAAAAGCATTATCACCAGAAAAACTATTTTCTCACCAAAACTATATCATTTTGGTGAAAAAAATAATGATCTTAAAAACTCCACCCATGATCAGAAATTGGACACCCCATGGCCATGTGCCCTTCATTCTGCATTAATACTATTGATGACCTGCCTTCCAAATCTAAAATCTGAAATTTTATTAACGTTTTAAGAATTATATCATTTGTATAGGAAATATAAGTTCCACAAGAAAAAAAGTTTTCTACTCCACTTAGCAAAAAAAATCAAACTCAATTCAAATGCACTTTTAAGGAAAAAAAAATTTGAATGTACGTTTCATTTGCACATTCAAACGCCTGAAAACACTCGTGAACAACAATTCTTAAATAATACTCATTTCATTTCCATTTAATTGTCATATATATATATATATATATATATATATATATATATATATATATATATATATAAATTGTCTTTTATTAGGTGTCAACAATTTATTATAATTATACGTTTAACATATATTTTATTGAAAAAGTGAGAGAGGATGAAGGAAGGGGTATTATTGGAATTGTGGTGAAAAGATTACTATTTGTTTAAGTTCCTTAATTTTTTTTAAAATGTCCTAAACGTACTATATTAAGAAATGAAAGGAGTAATTGTTTTTTAAAAATTCAAAACAAATGTTCAAGAAAAATATTTATCTTATTCTACACGTACGAACAGAATACTCATTTTAGTATAGATATGAGTTGCAATCTAATTAGTGTTTTTTTGTCGGACCACTCTAGTGACCCTTCCCCTTGAGCACCGTGCAGGAGGGGCCAGTGAGGGTGGAGAAGGAGGAACAAAGTCACAGGTAGCTAGGAGGGATGTTATCTTTGTTAGTGAGTAAATTTAATACTTATATTCAAACTTATAAATACAATATAATTAGGATAAAAAATCAATTATCTCTCCTGTGAATTGATATTTTTTACCTACATGTATTGTATTTATTGGTCTGAATGTAAGTTTTAAATTTATTACTAACCAAGATAAAACTACTCCACAGTAGAGTGCAATAGTAAAAAAGATTACACTTAATTATTCTCCCATGATATTAGTTATACTACTGCTATTCTAAAGTTGTTTTTATTAAACAAAGATTAAAGAAGATCCAACCCACCATTTTTCTTTTTCACCTTGATTGGCTCTCTTAAAATTTTTTTTTATTAATCACTAAAAGTTGACAATGGATTGCAAATTCTTGGATGGTGACAGTGGCGCTATACGGTTTATTGTGAACCTTGTAAACATTGTTTAGAAGACCAATTCACGGAAATAGATAGTAATCTCAAATAATTTTAATTTGACTGATTACACTTGTATTTTTAGAATTTGTTTAAGATTAAATCGTGAGATTAAAATATTTATAAATTTTTTGTTAGCAGACCACGTTACCTATTCAATCTCAACTATATTAATCGAGCAAAACACTGAAATATCAGTCCCGTAAATATATAGCGAAAATTAAGGAAGTAAAAAGTAAGATATTTTGTTAGTCAAAATAACAATATTACTCTGTTAAATATGAATTGTATACCATTAATTCTATTTAATACAGGAATATTGATATGTTAATTAATAAAATACTTTATTTGTTTTATTCCTTAATTTTTGTTTTATGTCTCAAACGACTTATATTATGGAATGGAGATAGTAAATAGTATTTGTTGAGAACTGTTTTATCCTTGTGCTATCTATATACTTTGAATTGTCCCCAATTTTTCCTTAGCACAAAAGACATTGGTCATTTTTCTAAAAGTATAAATATTTGACTTACAATTAGTATTAGAGTACAAGAAAGAGCAAACATTTCACAAGAAAGACTAAAGTATGTACATTTTGGGAAGTTAGATAACTTCCTACCTTCATAAAGTCCTCCTTTTTATATTTAAACCTATCAAGAACTCCAAAGAAATAGAAGAAAAAAATTCATAGAAAAACCAATTAATATATACCCCAAAAGTCTCATTACTACTTCAAATTGACATCTTACCTAAAGATAGATTTGTATAAAGGAGGTTTGTTGCAACATTTAAATGTCAATTTAAGCTGGTTGGATAAGCATACACTCTTCTGACTATACTTGTACTAAGGGTGATTTTCATTTTAGTCCCTCTAATTGACTCGCAGTGTGAAGTTCGTTCCTGCGATTTCAGAAATGTCAGCCTTTACCCTAGAAATGGCTATATACTCTTCTGACTATACTTGTACTATCCCATTCCCACTTATAAGACTTTTATTAAATGTTGCGAAAATTAAAAAAGCAAAAATTAAGATGGTTTTGTAATCAAAATATCAATACTACTATCTTAAATAGAATTAGTGGTATACAAGTCATATTTAATAGAGTAATATTGATATTTTAATTACAAAAACATCCTAATTTTTGCAACATGTGATGAAAGTTATAATTTAAGAATGGAGGGAGTATTTAATAAGCAGTGATGAAATATAGACAAGAACAGGGAGAGAACTACCAGCATATCCCTGTCTGGACTTCTGATTTTGCTACAATTGGAGGTTAATGGTGGAAATATTTGTTAAAGCGCGATTAATACACTAGAATGAAATAGAATAAATATTTTTTTTCCATCCAGATGACTTTCCACTCAAAATTGATTTGAAATACACTTCCTATTTCATTGATTGGAATGTAAGACCATAATGGAAAGACTACTCATTTTTATTGTTTGAAAAATTATTGTATAATGTCAGAATGAAATGTGATTTACTATAATATGAGTTAAATATCATTCCAACATATATTGACGATAAGCTCAATTGAATGTACAATGTACAAACTTTTACTTGAAAAAAAATCATATTAATACAACAAAGTACATCAAACATATATTTCAATATAATTAATATATGAAGTTCAACCTAATATAGAAAAACTATATTTTGCATTAAAAGTAAATAAAAAACTAACTAAAGAAATAAAAAAAAATTCGTTTATGTAATCATTATCTACAAAATTTTATCAAGAAAATAAAAAAAAGATTATTGTCTCGTTGGAACACTATAATTAAATAAAGTGTGTAATAATAATTTTTTATTAATTGACAATCACAATGGAAGAGTCATTCAATAAGATTTAGCGTTGAATGACATTTCCCACTCTTTCCTATGATGTGTCATTTCACTCCGTCCAATTCCATCACATTGAACTTGCGCTAAATTTTTTATATCAACGTTTATTTTATTGACCTGACTAATTTAGTAAGTATGTGAATAATACTTTAATTAGCCTAAGAGAAATTATTGCATACGAGTGATAAGTCGCTTTCTTACACTAAATTTTAATTTTCTTAAACCAAAGAAAATATTAATAAAAAAATTAACCAGAAAAGCCTTGTCCACTGCATCAAGAATCTCAGTAAATGAACCTCACAAATTTACCGTATGAAATGAATTGCTGGAGTTTCCTTCTCCTAATTGATCATCTTGAAGGGTTTTATAGAACTGCAAAGCCTAATTTTAGGCAGCTAAGGATTGTACTGGAATAGAGAATATATATATTATTATTTTTTTTTTTGAAGAAATGGAATAGAGAATATTGAAGAAGACATCGATCTCATGAGAATATGAATACATTTTGTTATAGGGTAATGTAATTCTAGATGGCTAAAACTTATCTAATTAATTAAATAAATTAGAGGTAAAATTATAAATAACTCGTTAAATTTTTTATGCCAACAAATATGAATAGTGTTTAATTTAAATTTCTAACAATTTTATTATTTTAATCAATGTTGTTTAATCATTAATCATTTTCCTTTGTTCTATTATGCAAATAGAGATTGTAATAGTTTTTTTTAAAACCCAATTGGGTGCAATATTATTAAAGATGAATAAAGCGATCAAAGGCAATCGCAGACATTATATCAGGTGGAAAATGACTATTCCATATCATAGTAGAAAAGTTATGGCCTAGACGGATTAGACAGTGAGCTACGTTGTTACCCTCCCGCTTAACAAATAGGAGGGACACAGAATCAAAGGAAACTATTAGAATTTTTGCATAATCATAGATCGCTCCCAAGGGAGAGATTGTAATAGTTAAGCTCGTAACTTATCAAATCGAGCTAAATCAAACTTCATTTCTGAATAATATCATGATATTACAATTTATTTAGAAAGAAAAAAACGTAATATATATTAGGCCAACCAATCGGGATTTTTGGTAAATCGGTGTCTGAGTACAACATAATTAGGTAAAAAATTTAAAATTTAATAATCTATGACCTTAATAAAAACAAACTCTTGAAATTAAAAGCAATACTAGGTAAAATACGGTCAATACATATTGAATATTATATAGCCGTCAGTTAAATAATTCGACGATTCGGATTTTTATGTAATGTCTTCGGACACGTATTAATCAGGAGAAAGTAATTATTATATAAAATATAATATACGTGTAAAAATTTATAATATTTACTAAAAAAAATTCAATACATATTTAATATTATATAGTCGTCAAATAAAAAATTCGACGATTCAAATTTTTATGTAATTCTTAGGACACGTATTAATCAAGAGAAAACACCTATTATATAAAATATAATATATATATAAAAATTTATAATATTTAATAAAAATATTCAGTATATATAATTTTGATGTTCTATACTATAGACGGGTAAAATAAACCCATTTGTGAACCAACCAGGGTTTTATAGACAAGGTCATTAGCCTATCCTTATCAAAGCATAAAATAAGGCAGAAAACAACAAACGTCAAACCATGAAAAACTGTGCATTTGTGCTGCAGAAATGAACAGTGAGAATCTACACCCAAAAAAAACAAACATCTGCTGAGCTAACCACATTAGCCCATGCTGCTTCACACCCTCTGTATGATTTCTATGTCAGCTTCACTAAATTATTATATATGTTTCAAAAATTAATCATTCAAAATCAATCAAAACCCCAACTCAGATCTCTTCTGAACTAATACCAATAAATTAAACTAAACCCCATTCATCAAATCCAATGTTTTCTTGGCTTTTTGCATGAACCATATAGGATAGAGATAAACTCATAAGTTGCTTTCATGGCTGTCGTTACATGTAAAAACTGTGAATTATGAAGTTTTTCGGTAACTTCAAGGCTTTTTCGACATTTCTGTTCCTTGTTTTCTTCTCTTTGGAGTATGTTTTTACTGCTCTTGTGTTTATATTTATCCCTTCTTCTGTTTACACATTCTTTCTGTTCCTTTGAAATTTGGTTCTGATACGATTTTTATGAGCTAGGTTTTTTTTTTTTTGCCATTTGTCTTGATATTAATTGTTTTTTTTTTACAAGTTTTAAATATGGGTGTCTGGGCAGTGAAAATCATTTATTGTTTTGTACTAATTTGATTCACTTTCTTCTGGATTTTGAAAAATTGATTCATCTTTGTTATATTGGGATGAGATTTTTTTTAACCCAATTGCAGTTTCTCTGTAACCAATTTACCTTAGGTAAGAAATTGTTGGTGTAATTGAGTCTCGTCTGAGTTTGGTCTGCTTTGAAACTCATACCGAGACCAAAACTCTATTTGAAGAGAGTCTGTATATGAAACCTTAAGCATTGGTAGTCTAGAATATGATTTTGACTTGGGACTAGTATGAGAATGTGACTGGATATCTTAGACTAGACCCTAAGTTTCAAAAATAAATGTGAGGTATTTTGGGTTCTTTTTTCAGGTGGGCAAATACAAATGATAAGAACTGACTGAAAAGATGAAGTGTTTGATGATAAAGAAAATTTGAAAAATATCATTTTCCTATTGTTGGTGGAGAAGATGTTGTGTGCTTGTTCAGGAGAGCAATTTAAGTTTGATGAACCAGCTCCGCAGTCCCCGGAGTCATTGGCCACCAGGGATTTCTCAGCCAGTGGCCTTTCATCATCAAGAACTGGAACAGGGGATTGGGAATCAAAATTGGAAGATGCCCATGTTGATGAAGTTGAATCTACCTTGAAAGAGGCCCTTTCCTTAAATTATGAGGTATACAATTCCATAATCGGTTTAATTTTTCACATTGTAGTGTTAGAATTTCTTTCTGGATCATCTGTAGCACTCATAATTATAGCTTTTCTACCCTTTGGATTTACCAGTTAAGAGTTTAGGTTATATGAATACAAAAATTTACTTATTAGAGCGTTACAGAAGATACGAACTATTATAATTTAGCCCCTCTTGAAAAGTTCTGATGAATTCAAACTGTAGGAAGCTAGAGCTTTGTTGGGGAGGCTTGAATACCAGAGGGGGAATTTTGATGCTGCCCTTCAAGTATTCCAAGGGATTGAGATAAAAAACTTATCGCCAAGAATGTCTAAGGCTATTGCTGACAGAACTCGACTACGAAAATCACGAACTAAAGGTGAACATTCACTTGTTGGTCTAATGTCACTGCACTCGGTGAGCCTACTTCTTGAAGCAGTCTTACTAAAAGCAAAATCTCTGGAGGAGCTTGGGAGAGCTAAAGGTAGAAACTGATTTCTGGTAGCAAATTATGAAATTCATGTTTTAGGATAACCTTTGCTTGAGCAATGCTGAAATTGTTAGTAGTATAATTAAGTTTATTGATTTGCAAAATTGTTGATTACCAGTTCCAATATTGCAAGAATTTTGAAAATTGAATTGGGATTCATTTTGGGTCTAATATATCTTTATATTGGGATTTTCATGATTATAGAGGCTGCAAGAGAGTGCAAAGTCATTATTGATGTAGTTGATTCAGCACTTCCTGGTGGAATGCCCGAACGGGGAATTAGTGAAGACTGTAAGTTGCAGGAAATGCTTCATAAGGCACTGGAGCTGCTCCCAAAGTTGTGGATGAAGGCAGGATTTCTGGATGAAGCTGTTACCGCGTATAGAAGGGCCCTGATAAAGCCCTGGAATTTGGATCCCCAGAGATTGGCTAATGTGCAAAAAAATTTAGCTATCATACTACTCTATGCAGGCGTTGAAGCAAGTCTTCCACCTGTACCTAGAGTACCGGGTATGAAAGTCCCAAAAGATAACATGGAGGAAGCAATTCTCTTGTTATTTGTAATCATGCAAAAGGCTTTACATGGAGAAATTGACTGGGATCCGGAAATTATGAATCACTTAACTTATGCACTTACAATGACTGAGCTATTTGTGCCTTTGGCTGATCATGTGGAGCAGGTTCTTCCGGGTACCTATGATCGAGCAGAGAGGTGGTACTTTCTTGCTCTATGTTATAGTGCAGCAGGTCAAAATCAAACTGCAATCGACCTTCTAAAGAAAGTATCGGGGGCATCAGAAGCTAGGCGCGAACCTCATTTTCCGTCCTTCTTGCTGGGAGCGAAGTTATGCTCCCATGATCAAAAGGATGCGAATGAAGGGATAAATTTTGCTCGAAGAGTAGTTGATTTAGCCTTAAACCAAAATCAGCATATATTGGGACAAGCTCTTAAATTTCTTGGGGTCTGCTATGGGAATGCATCAAGAGGATCAATTTCAGATAATGAACGAATGTCTTTCCAGGAAAATTCAATGCAATCTTTGAATCATGCTGCTCAAATTTGCAAGGAGGATCCTGAAATTATGTTTAATCTTGGGTTAGAAAATGCAATGCAGCGAAACTTAGCTTTGGCCTTTGATAATGCGATGTTGTATTCAGACATGGTTGGTGGGAGTTCAGCCAAAGGTTGGAAGCTATTGACTCTAATAGTATCAGCACAGCAGAAACTCAAAGATGCTGAAGCCATAGTTGATCTTGCTTTAGATGAGACCGAAAAGATCGATCAGCTTGAACTACTTCGATTGAAAGCCCTTCTTCAAATAGCTCAAGAGAATCCTAAGCAAGCTATAGAAACTTACAGGATTTTGCTTGCATTGGTTCAATCACAAAGGCAATCTAAAACAGCAAACACTGATGATGAGGTGCACTTTTCAAACTTGCTCTCTATATGCTAATTGATTTTGAATCTTTAGAACTCGAAAATTATGGTATTTATTCATCTTGTTATATGACATAAACCTTTGGTATATTCAGCAAGTAATGTTATGTGGGCTAATCTACGTTCCTCCTGAAATTCGCTCTTATGGTAGTGTAGCATTTATCTGAAGTAGTTAGAAAATTGAACTATAGAAGGAGAATTCGTGCAAGATTTTCTCAATGTCAACCATTTCAATGTTATGTTTCCTGATAATTTACAGGAACAGCTTGTCAGAAGATTGGAGGTCGATTCTTGGCTGGATTTGGCTCAGATTTATTCGGACCTTGAGGCTTGGAGTGATGCTGAGGTTTGTGTCGACAGGGCCAAGAAAATTAAGATTTTCACACCTCGCAGTTGGCACACAACAGGTACTTTATATACTTGAAGGCGTGATAATCTTAACTATAGTTTCACATCAAGTAATTTCACTATATTTCTGAAAAAAACATACAGGTAGAATGTTAGCAGATCGAAGACAATACAAGGAAGCATTAATGGCATTCTCAGTGGCACTATCGATAGAACCAGATTACGTCCCAAGTTTAGTTTCAACTGCTGGAATAATGATGAAGATGGGCAAACAATCTCTTCCCATTGCAAGAAGTTTTCTAATGAATGCATTAAGATTAGAACCCACAAACCACGATACTTGGTTTTCCCTTGGATTGATCTCTAAGATGGAAGGCTCAATTCAACAAGCTGCAGAGTACTTCCAAGCTGCACATGAACTTCAGCTTTCTGCTCCTATCGACAACTTTGTCTAACAACAATCGACTTAATAGGAAAGGTCATTGACTAGCAACTTCCTTCGGGGGTGGTATTTAAGTATTTATTAAGAGTCTAGCTCGCAAGCACGAGAAACCAGAAGCAGGTTGGAATCAGAGATGCTACACGATATTGATGATTAAGGATACATATTAGCTTAAATTCATCTTGTTTATAGTCATACCCTTGTAAATCTTTCAATCATGGAGAAATTCTTGAAAATGGGGTTTTGACATTCCAAGTCTTTGCATTTTGATTGTAGATGGAAAAAATATGCGAGCAACCCCTAACTTCAGGGACCAAATGATCTATTTCTCCGCGAAGATAAATTTGCAGAATCGCGCTATTGCAAAGCATAGCATAATAGGCATTCAAATAATAGCAACCTTCTTCAAGTGCCAAAGGATATTACCACAACTGAGAGCAGGGAGTGATAACAAATATGATTCCTCTTTCCTTGTAGATTTTCTTTGCTTTTGGCATAACCTCGTTAAATGATAGAGAAATGACAGAAAAACAGATTTATAATCAATCAATTAAAAGCAGGAAGGGGAGAAAAAAGGCTAATTACAACTTTTGTGAATGATTCAAAAGTATTCAGTAAGGTGAAGAAACAACAAAAGTCGAGTTCAATAACTCGGTTTATGAAGAAAGTTACCACAATATCTTATGTACAGAAAACTAGATTAGCTTGCCCGAGAGTCGATTTCTTTACATCAAGACAGTTGACAGAAACCATTTCTCATCCTTAAGAAAACTGCAGTACCTGAAATGGAAAACAAAGATACGCGCTTTCATGACAATCATAACATTCTGTTTATTACTGCCGGCAAGTAATTCAGCAACAATTGCTACAAGGGAAACACCGAGTCCTCTACCAGTATGAAATATTTTAGGAACAAGCGAGCATCTGGTCTTGCATTTATTCTAGGAATATGGATTTCCTTTCCCATGATTAAATATGAAATGATCAAACACTTGGGGGAGCTTACACTTAGATCTTTGTTTTACGGTACATATGAACTATACACACGAAACTTTTGTTATTTACATGCAATGGTTAAAAAGTTTCTTATGAACCAAAGGATCATTGAATTTACAATATTCGTGGATATCAAATAAAGCATGTATTAACTTTATTCGTGCCCCTAACTCTTTTGCACACGATAATCAATATTTCTTTAGTTCTCCTCATTCTTTGATCTCATATTCTTTTGACATGTATGCTTATGCAGCTATCTTGTTTTGGAAAATAGATCTCTCTTCAACAAGTTCTAGTCGACAACTGAACTATTCTGTTTGGGCAAACCCACTATAACATTTTCCTTTACCCTAAGTACGTAATGGAGTGTCTCCTAGTATTAAAAGCTTCAAATGACGACTATGACTTGTTACAGTGAACAAATCAATAAAGAAATGAAGACACGCTTGTCACAGAACTTGTTAAGCAGGTTCAACCCATTCCTTGTATATATAATTAAACAGATATGATGAAAAGACATTCATCTTCTAGCTCATTCATGATTGAGTTAAAAATGAATGCATATTTTCCCACTTACTTTTAGATCAACCAGCACAAACATAGAAAATTAAGTTTTATTTACAATGCATACTCACATAGTAACAGGAGAGTCTGAGAAAGCTAAACCTCATCCCATCGACCACTGCAACCACAAAAAGTGCGAATAAAGGATTAAGTTTTGCAGACTGGTATAAGTATTAAACAAAGAGACTAGCTTCAACTGAGAGATTCCAGATCAACACCAAAGGTGCGGCGGTGAAATAAAGTGATGAATGAAAAAGAGAAAACCTCCGTTTTCTCCGAATCCAGCCAAATTCCCACACAAAGGGGAAAAGAGAAAAATATTACAGTGATAGAAAAGTGAAACATGGATCTTCAATACCATATGCTGTGATTGAAAGAGTGTGTATAACTACTAAGAATATTTACCTTCAGTACAGGCTCGCCTTTGTTTGCGTTTGCAGACTGTTTAGCTGCAGCTGCCATTTGTGCACGTGCAGCTCTTCCAGCGGCAGACTGTTCAAACTGCTCTTGCCTGCATTTTTTAAATATCACATGTTACTTAAATTCAACATAATAATCCTCAAAAAGATTTCTGTCCAATTTGCTATAGAAGAGGAAATGTAAAATTGTCAGCCTAAGCTGCCTATGCCAACTAATTACATTTCAAGTCCCAAACCCGAAATTTTGTGTTATGTTCCGATACAGAACATTGTCCAACTAGACCCTTAAACAATTAAACTACAAGCTATCATCATTATATTTTCACAAACAACCTTCAACCTTATCAAAGTTGAAAACACGCCTTTGTGCATCACTCTTGACACAATCTCCAATACAAATTTTTAATTTTTGGTACCACATATTCTCTCGAAAACAATTCACTAATTCAATCCGGGGCGGAAGTTGTCAAACAAAAAACCAATCTAAATAAACCCAAGTCAACAGCTACAAAAAAAAACAAATTATAAAACAGAAAAAAAAATCTAAAATTGAGAATAAAAAGAACAAAAAATGAATCCGGATAAGTAGAATTAAATTCATAAGAGCAGATTAAAATTTGGGGGAAAAAAAGGAATTGCCTTTTCTCAGCAGCTTCGGCGGCTTTAGCACGAGCTTGTTGAGATTCAAATTCTTCTTCTTCTCTTCTTTGTTGCTTGCTTGCTCCTCCATCAAAGCAATCGAAGCAACCCATTTCTCTTTCTCTTTGTACTCTTCTTTCGATTAATTAATCACCTTAAGCTTGTTCTTCTCTGCTTTTTTAGAATTATGTTTTTTCCATCCAGTTCTAAACGGGAAATGACGATGACGTTATTAACAAAGAAATTGCAGCTTTGCTACTCCGTCCTTCTATTTAACCTTATTGTGTTTCTATTCACCCTTGCTTTTCTTATGGCAAAAAATCCTCTGTCAAAAGTCGATGTATGTCATCAAATGTCCCCTAAAATCAATCACGATTCACCATGTGTATATATAATTAAAACAAATATTTATATATTAAATTCTGATTGGTTAGGGACACGGGGACATACACAAACGGGGACAGAGGATTTTCACCCTTTTCTTATAATTACTCCTTCCTTCTATTCAGTGTTAGTCAAGGTGGTTAAAAACGTGATTTTATTACGTAAATTTAGAATAAGGATGTAATATTGTAAACTCGTAAATTATAAAATAAATCGTAAGATCGTATCAAAAAGTTAATATATATACATATATATAATAATAATAATAATAATAATAATAATAAGTAACATATAAATAATATTATATAATCCAACAAGATTTTCAAATGACAATAACGTAACAAATTTCATAATAAAAACTTACAAGTATTTTAAAAGAAAAAAATGCAACAAAGTATAGTTATTAAGTTACAAGTTTTTCAAAAGATCAAAATAAAACAAAGCAAAAAGCTGTTGGAACTTAGATGCGCCATTGGGGCGGAAGCTATTAATTGTTGCGGAGGTCAGGGAGTCGTCAGTCGAGGGAGTGCGTGGAAAACAAAATTAAATTATGTTTTTGCTATCAAAACAACGTAATTGAATCCGGTGATCTGACTCGAACTAAAAATATTCTACTTGCATGATCATTTTGTAGGCTTGGTATAAACGGCCAAATTTAAATTTTATTATACGATTCAACGTTTCTATCCCCATTTCTATCGGATTGTAATTCTACTCCCGATTCAACACGTTTTGGTTCATTAGAGTTGTAGAATCATGCGATTCTACGAGTTAAATCGTCTTTTTAACAACATTGTATATTGCTATTTTGAGATGGAAATAGTGTATTTTTTTTTGGGTGTAAAAGACAAGTCTATCCATAAATAACTCATTTAGTTTTAAGTTAGTCCGTTTCATGTAATCCTACCGCTGACCAGCCATGTGTTAGATTTGAAGTGATTTGCTAAACTTTATGCCTATTTTTTTTAAGCCCGAAAGGGCGTTGCCCCCGAGGGGGAGAGAGCGGAGAGTACCCTAGAAAGGTCGATTAAAGCACGCCCCATGCCTGAGGAGGGTATTGCCTCACCAGAGGAGGAGATTATTGCCCCAATAAAGGGGAGATACGGGAATCGAACACGGGACCTCCGACCCCTTGTTCGGCTAGCTTTACCACTTGAGCTACCGGATTCCCATTTATGCCTATTTGGAAGGAACACTTCTGATATGGACCGGGTCCACTGGACCATGTGATACAGATTTGACCACATCACTGCATTTCCTTCTCTCTCCTCATTCTGCGTAGGGATGTGGCCAAATCTGAACCACATGATCCACATGGACTCGGTCCATATCAGAATTTTCCATTTAGAAGGTATAATAATCACCAATTTATAAAATTCAAGGGGTATAATTGGAAAACCTCATATTTTGAAGGGCATATTTGCTTTCTTATAACTTAACTACAAAGCCACTCGGTCATCTTGTAGACTCTGCAAAACTCTTTGATTACTTCAACAGTTCATCAGTAGTAATGGTGAGCAACCAGAAATTGGATTCTATAGGATCATTAGACAATCTAGACCTTGAAACTGGTCTTTCCTTAGTCCCACGAATCAAACTTCAACTAACAATTTTCCGTGCCGACAAGTCCGTTTCAGCAATCGACGAGTGGAAAGTAAAGCGTTCTTTAATCGACTACTTCAAATCTTCACATTCTGTATCTGTTCCAGAAGAAGACCTCGAGATTCGGAGATTTAAGGATTTGAAGAAGCGGAAGCGGGAAGACCCTGTTGCTCTGGGTTCTTTATTTGTAAGGGATTTAGGGTTTTTGTTTAAGGTTTTGGGGATTAAGAAGAAGGAGAATGATGATGAAGTGGAGGTGGAGAAGAAGTTTTTGGAGTGGAGGAAAGGGTTTGTTGAGAGAATGGATGGAATTGAGTTGAATTTGGAAGGTTGTAAGTTTAAATTGAATGTGGGATTGCCGGCTTCGGATGATTTTGAAGGGATGAAGAAAGATTGGGAGGAAATGGAAGCTTTTGGTGTAAGAGGTTTGTGAAACTCTGCTAATTTATTTTTCTTTTTTTTAGCTGATTTGCTTATGCTTAGAATAATACAAGAATGAAGTTCCAAGTATTAGGTTGCTAGATTTCTCACAGTTGAAAGTATGAAAGATCGTATTTTTAGAGTTTACAAGTAAAATTTTGATGAAGGGATTTAGTAAAAGCTTAAATTCAGCATGTTTCAACTCATGATAAAGGGGTTGGGGTTGGGATTCGATTCACAGTTAAAAGTATGAAAGATCGTATTTTTAGAGTTTATAAGTAAATTTTGGATGAAGGGGCTTAGTAATAGATTAAGTTGAGCATGTTTCAGCTCAGCATAGCTAACACTTTTGTTAAGTCGAGTTTTTTTGCTAGTGCCTAGCTTAATTATGATATTGGAATTGCTTTAGGAGCCATAGCATTCTTGGTCCACGCAGGTTGGGGGGGGTTCTGTTCATCTTCTTGGATGTACTTGGGCTTAGCAGTCTTCTGGTTATGTGTGATGGTTGAACTCTTATGAGTGTTGTTTCTGTGATAATACGGCAGTTGATTATGAAACCTTAAATGGCTATTTGGACTTTTTGCTTAAAAGTACTTTGCTCGATTGTGAGTTATTAGGTGTAAGGTTCTTATCTTTATGAAAACTTTACTTTGAGCAGAGATGGTTGCTCTGATATGTACTCTTGCTTATCGTTCGTAAATCTTTTTCTTTCTTCTCTGTTCCAAAATTGCTCTTCTAGAACCTGTATACTTAATTCTAATGTTGTTTCTTTTTCTTGTAGGATATCAAAGAGGTGGGAGGCAGCCGCCTGACACAATTGTTTTAAGGGGTTTGCCCTCAAGATGGTTTGCTGAGCCACGGGTTTCATCTAAGCCCTCTATGCTGGTTTCACATACGATATTTTCTGCATTTGGGAAAATAAGGTTTGTGTTTGTCAATAATGTGATATATCATTCAATATCTAAATGCCAATCAGTTCTACTTGTTTGACTTAGAAAGCGGTGTTTGGCATATGATTCTTGTTCTATACTCCGTGATAACAGTCTCAATGATATTATTTTCTAATGTTCCTCTGAAGTGCGTAAGAAGAGAACATTTTACTATCTTTGTACTAGAAATCTGGTAAGAGTCCTTAATGTCATCACCTTAAGTAATACCTCAGTTACTTGATTCTGTGATTTTAAGTTATTATGTTTCTACAGGACAATGGGATATAGTTATTTAAAATTTTAATTATTTATATGAAGTGTGTGATCATTATGACGATATTTTTTAATCATTGTTGAGAAACCTTATGATATTCTCTGTAGGTTAAATAAGGTAAAACTAACTGTATGTTGCTGTACGTGTAATTCGAGGCTGGGAAACGGTCTCGTATTACCATGTGTACTGCATATACTCCGTTGATAAGGATTAGTTATTACAATTACGTCATTGCTTGGTTTGGGTATCATTGCGTGGAAGATTTTAGGATCTTAAAGAAATTCTGAGGCAGCTGTGAGATTGGGGCACAAGATGGATATGAAAATGTCTGAACACCCAGAAAATAAACTGTCGGGACTTTTAACATCTTTATCAGCCGATTTAATAGAGTATCCTCAAGAGCTACACCAGTATCTTCTGTAATAGGCTTATAGGCATTTAATCAGATGATATCAGCAATAGTAAACTGCAATATGATCTTGAGCTCTTATATTCTTTCTTTATACCAGTGTACTTGAGGTGAACTTAAAACGTTAATTTGTGCTTAGCCATCGATAACTAATAAAAAACATGGTAAAGACAAAAGTATGAGGTGCTGTTTCCCTTCATTATCACATTCACTTCCACTTCATCTTCTTGGATTCTGTATCGATATGATCTTCTACGAATGATTTGTTTGACTTGTGTTCCATCTTTGAAGTTGTTAAATCTTTTCATAGGAATCTTGATGTTGCTGAGGACAATGATATAGGTAAGGATGCTGATGAAGATGGGCCAGAGATTGTTTCAGGCCTTCACTGCAAGATTGTAGTGCGATTTGAGAAACATAAGGACTTCTACACTGCCTTGAAGATCCTAAGTGGATGTTCAATGGAAAAGGTAAATGCCAAAATTCTCTTTCCATTTATCCTAACTGCTTCACATTCCCTCCACCCCATTTTCTCCTTAAAACCCAAGTAATCTGAATTAGATCTTGTACCTAATATGGTATATAATGCTCAAACGTCCAACATTCACATGGCATATTGATCTATATCGTCTATTTGCCAATTAAAGCCTCTGGTACTAGCATTAGTGGTTTCATGTAAATGGCCCCCCCTTTCCGTGGTCTTCCCAGGTATAATTCTTAAGTTCCAAGACGTTTTCTGATGATCTAAGTGACTTGAATGGTTACAGGTTCTTGGTGAGGTAGTTCTCATGTCAAACCGTTATTTATGTGCATGATTTTAAAATTATGCAAAAATCCCCTAAAATATGATAGTCTTGAGGGAAGTCACTGTAAGATTCCCTTTTTTTTTTTTTTTTTTTTTTAATGTTTCTGTTTCTTAAGAGGGAGACTGAGGAAGACTTGGACGGAAGTGATAAAAGGGGATATGAATTTGCTAGAATTAGACGAGAGTTGTGTTTGGGATCGAAAGAAATGGAGAGAATGCATCCATGTGGATGACCTAAAGTGATTCTTTCTTTGGTTCATTTAGCGGACCCCAATCTTTTGGGATTAACAGGATCTATTGAGATTTACAGGATCTATTGAGAGGTGACAAAATTTCAGAATTGCACTGACTAAGAGTTCAAGAATTTAATAGTTTCTCTTGCAAAAGAACCATCGACATCGAGATTGCCTCGATACAGCCTAAATAAGTTCCCCTTAAAATTGATAGCAGTTACGAAATTCATCACAAAGCTCAGTTATCTTTTGTATTTTTTACGCTTTGATATACTCGAGCTAGCAGTATGAGTACATCCTAATTATGTTTGCAGCAAGGATCACGGCTGAAAGCTGATTATGAGGTCACCTGGGATAAGGATGGGTTCTTTCAGAACGCTAGATCAGAAAAATCAGAAAGGAGCAGATGGGGGCCTGCAAGTGGTTTTGGAAATTATAGAGGTGAAGATCCTAAACGGCAATATCACAGAGCACAGTATAGCCCCGATGAAATACGCCCAAAAAGATTCAGGGTTAGTTTCTCGCCTCATTGCAGCCAAAGAAAGAACAAGTTCTATGCTTTTGTTTTTCACCTTCTCCCAATTGACTTGCTATATCTATTCATACGACAGCTACACAAACTCATAGTTAAAACTCGCATTCTCGACTGCAGGAATGAAAATGGGTTCAGCATCTTGGGAAGGCTTGCTGTCAAGTTGATAGTTTTGAAGTGTTCATACATGGAAAGAGGCCTGATCTTGACCGGCATTTTTGGTCCCTTTTGGACCATGGTAAGGTGTTAGTTATTATTTGTCCCTAGCCTACCCAGAAAATTTGCTTCATTCTAATGTCACATTTGGGGAAAGAAGTGTTTCTTTTAATTGATAGACAAACTTTGATGTTGCCTCTGCATAAGTTTTCTCGTTCTCATGTGGTGTTTCTTTGGTAAGATTTTGGAACCCTGTTTGTGCAGTCTGGTTCTAGTGTTGATGGCTGTTCAATCAGTAATGTGCTGAACCAATCACCATCGTCCGGGTGGTCGTATCGACATGACGACTGAGATAGTTGTTCAGTAGAGTGTTATTATTGAACATCTATTTTAGCTATTGTATCAAACAACTTGATGACCCAAATTGGTTCAACACAGTGCAGCCGTCAACACTAGAGCCAAAATGTTGTTTGGGAAGTGTTGTATTCTGTGGGCGTGGGTATCGCCTTTGTGTGTGTGTGTGTCCCTTCTCATATGATCAATGATCACGTTTGTGATTGTGATTGTGATAAGATATGAAGAAAGGAGAAAATATCGTGATATTTGCACGAGTTTCTCAATTTTGTTCCTTTTAGGATTTTTTCTCTCTCTCTCTCTCTCTCTCTCTCTCTCTCTCTCTCTCTCTCTCTGTAAATCTGTTTTTTAAAATTATCCCCTTGAATAAATTGATCATAATCTTCATTGGTTTGGAAAACGCGGAAAAAAAATGAAAATGAAAATGAATATTGATAAATTTGAATAGACAGGATTGACGGAGTCTTTCAGAAAGGGTGTAAGAATGTTTTTGTTATTTTGGAGAAATAAAATAAAGGTTGAAAATGAAGAGAAAATTCTAGGAACAAATACCAAGTGTGACTTCAACAACAATGTTTATCTGTACTTGGCCAAAAAAAAAAAACAATGTTTATCTGTATTGTCTGAAGTAAGGAAGATAACATCCATTGAATAATTCCAAATTTGGTTACGAAAACAACCACAAGGAGATATGGGAATGTACATGTTAAGGTAAATGATAGACTTATCTAGCAAACAAATAAAAATAAAAATGAGTTAAGCTCGTCGAGTTAAATATCAAATCGAATCATAATCTACTAAGCGACTCAACTCGTTTCCACCCTAACTAAACCCTAACTAAATGTCAGAGTTATATTCCTAGTTTGAATAAAATTTGACCCAATAAATAAATATAAAAAATCATAACATTGTCCTTTACTATATTTCTTCTTACTCCTTGTTTCCAATTTTAGATCTCTAGTTTCCTCCATGAAATATGGATATATCAAAAGGGAACAAAAGAAACTATTACTTCAATGTTCTTTCAGAGTAGTAGTTGCATTGTAAATATAATAAATACAGACAAGATTAGCTGGATGAAATGCAATAAATAATAAAATAAAGAGGAATTATCATTTTTTTCCCTCACACTATTTACAAATTTTCGATGTTGTACTAAAATTTATTTTTTTATCTCCTTTTGACCGGAAACTATTTACGATTGGCGAATGTGCCCAAAAAATCTCTAACATATTTCTTCCCAAAAAGCTCAACCAAATCAGCCCCAAATAAAACTCATTAGACCTCCATTGTTTTTGTACTCAAGGATTTCACTCAGTGTAAGACCCTTTATTTTTGTTTGATTTCATGTCCACTTTGTTATAGATTTGGGGGGAGCTTTTTGGGAAGAAATAGGTTAGAGATTTGTTTGGGAGGATATAGTAGTTATATGAGGGTTTTGGTGGGAGTATTTTAGTACTCCCTCCATTCCCTATTAATTGTCGTTTAAGAGATATCTAGGTATCCAAATTAATTGTCGTTTAAGGTTCTTTTATTAGTTGTCAACAATTTATTTCAATTATACCCTCAACATTTTCCTTTCTTTTCTTTATGATGTATTAGTGAGAGAGAGGGAAGGTGGGGTAATATTGGAAGTTTAGGTGAAAATGACAATTTCCTTAATTTTCTCAAATTGTCTAAAGAGTCTCTAAAGAGTCTTATATTTAGGAATGGAGGGAGTATATAATAGTATTTCCCCTTACCCATAAGCTGTTTGACGGGTCTGTCAGAGTTGCTCCAGTTAAATTGCCAGATTCCGCAGATTTTGGGTGCATTTGGCACTCGTAAATAGTTTTGGGACAAAATACGATAAAAAAATACATTGTGGGCAACATTAAATAATGTGAGGGCAAAAAAGGCTAATTCATCTAAAATAAATAGAGTCTAATATTCAAATAGATTTGGATCATTCAAACTGATAATCTTTGATTCATGAAATCATGGATGACATGATTTCCTTGCTTCTTACATAACAATTAACAAACACTGGTTGTTCTAAATTTTCAACCCTCATTACTTAATTTACAATTAATTTACACAGATCATGAAACTACACTTTGAATATGGATCCAAGATTTCCAATCCCATCAAAGATCATGAGCCATGATAAAAAAAAAACAAAGAAATAATCTTACAAATACGAAAAAGATTGTAACTGTAAAAAAGGGTGAAAAACAAATTTACATTCCACTCTGAATACAGAAGACTAGTGAAGTTGGCGTAGCAAACTCGCAAGCAATCATAGACTCGGTTTGACAACTCCTCCTCTGATAAACAAAAAATTAAAAGAAAAATATTTTGAATTTCATCACCAACTTAGCTTATGACCATGTTTATTAACAGGTGATGATGGACAAGATAAAGTGCTCCTTGGAGAAGATGAACCTTCATGATGGACCGTAGTTTTCTCACTGAATCTTCTTATATATTCTTTCTTCTTCGATCTTTTTGAGGTTGGACAAGAGATCATCCCATCTTTGCTACTAATCATGGGTACTAAGTACCATCCAACAGATGTACAAATTATAGCAAAAGATCTTCCAAAAATAGCCAAGAAAACCATTATTAAAGCTATCATAACCGGCAAATAGAAACATTGGCACCTTAATTTTTCCAAATTGAATCTCCAATTCAATTTCTTGGTACTTTTCTTTTGTGGGATTTCTCTAATTTCCACCTTTGATTCTTCAACTTCATTATTTTCTGCTAATTTCTTCTCCAATGTTGGTGCTACTGATTTTTTGGTAATCTTGGGGAAATTCTCCTGATCTTGTTTTTTGTTGTCCTTAGCTTTGACAACAATTGGCTTCCAATCATCGGAATTGGAATAAACAAATCGAACAAAAGAGATATCATTTGATCCTTTCTGGGTATAAATCTCACGTTTCTTGTCTTCTAGTTCAGCTAAAAGTGCAGAGAATTTATCAAGACCTCGATTTGCAAAAGGGTTCTTGCTATCTCTGTTTTTTCTTGATTTTCTTGGTGAAAGACATGGGCTTGAAATATCATCAAAATCATCTGCCATTTGACTACTGAAACTTCCACAAGCGAATTTATTCATCTTTTTTTTGGATAAAGGCCAGATTTTGTTTTTTGAAGAAACTAAGGTTTGATTTTGTTTTAAGGATTGAGTGAGGGAGTGTTTGATTTAGATTATGAATGATTTGAGGATTAAAAGAATTAGTTAGAAAGAAAGTGAGGATCAAAGAAGGGGTGGGATTTATATAAAGGGGGCACAGTTTAGAGAATTGGGAGGGACCTGGAAAAGAAGACTTGATCCAAAGAGGGAACGGTCAAATGACATCATTTGACTTTACTCTACAAATTCATAGAAACTTCTGTAGATTTGTTGTTCCAATTTTAGTTTTAATTTTAATTTTTGTATTTGTTGTTTTTTTGACTTCTTCCAGAAAAATTAAACTACAAAAAATGAAGTACATGAATATTCTGATTGGATTGGTTCCCAGTTTGGAATTATTAGTCCTCATCCTTAGATCGTCTCAAATTCAAACCAAATTATCCATGCTTTATACTTTAGTGTTTGAAGTTTTATTCTCAGACTAACTTCAAAGAGAGTTTGAGTTTTAAACTCAGATCAAACTCAATACAAGTATAGACTAAATGTGTATGATGATGATGACCATGTCTAATGAAATCATCAATGGTGCACGTTGGTATTATAATTTGCCTTGGAGGAGAAGTTTAAGAATTGGTCAAAACTTCTTATTATCCCATCTTTATTTTCTTAATCATCATAGTAATACTAGTTTATTTGGTCACAGTTGCGATTTTTTATAAAGTTTAAGACCTTTTTTTGGAAGGGGTGATGGCAGAAGCGGCTCAAGAATAATGGAGAATTAGTTTAGATTTAAAATATTTTAAGAGCGACTAATATAATAGAATTATAAAAAAATTTGACTGAATCACAATTGTATCTGAATACTAGTCACTAATTTTCACCATAAATTAGGGGTGTAGGAGCAAGGTTTTAAATTATTAGGAAATGTAATGAAAAGTTTTGACTTTGCTCTATATAACAAAAATAATATATAATCTTATCCTAACTAGAAATGTCTGGTTTAAAGAGTTGGAATTATAAATACTCTATTTGTTAATGACTATTTTGCTTACGTTTTCCTAGTTGGGACATAAATATATATATTTAGGTGACATATTTTGGCATATATGAGTAGATGGATTTTAGTAATGTTTATTCATGTATGACACAACTCAATAAGATCATTTATATATCTCCAGTATCAAATTGATTGTCCATAGGCAAGTTCATGGCATTTACTTTGGGACCTAACTAGAAGATCATGATCAAGGGTGAGCCTCACGACGTAGAGATTATGAGTTCGAATTTATATCCCGCTTCTTGAATCCTCATATTTCGTATAATAGATAGGTACCCCTCCCCTAATAAATAAATAAAAAATTTAAATAAAAAAATCAACGAGATATTGGTCTAGTGGCCAAGGCTTAGGCATCATCTAGTTCAAGAGTTCGAATCCCACCACTATTTCTTGAATCCCTTATTTCTTATAATATATAGGACCCGCTCACCCAATAAAAAAAAGAGTTTAGTTGTTGACACATTTACATGACTTTTATTTATGCATTGGGTTTTTCTAACGCATGCTTTCAGACACATTAAATAAGACACAGTAAACTATATAAGATAATTTAAGTATATTAAAATTTTAAAATCCTATTAGAAATAGGAGAATCCTAGGTAAATAGGAAACTTAAACTATTACATATAGTAACTTGATTCATATTGACATGTATTCTAGTAATACGCGTTAGAAAATTTCTTATGTATTTTATTGTTATTTTTTATTTTGGAAAAGGCTTACATTGCTTTTACTAGGTAGATGGAAATGGTCGAATCCGGATTTTGGAGAATGGAGGATAAAGTTTCTGTGGCATAAATATAGAAATATGTTTACTAGAAGATAGATTGTCGATTTAAAGTGGACAGAAATAAGAAAGAATTGTACTATTTCATGATAAAAAAATTAGAAAGCCTTTTTTTTTAATTTTTTTTATTTTACAAACCTAACAATTCATAATCATTTCATATATAAATGAACTTTATATTTATTATTATTAGGAAATACATTGCCGAATTCAAAATGTATTGTATTTTATTAGAAGTGCATCATCGACCACACTAAGATTTGTCTTGACAAGTGAAATTGAAATTGATCTTATTTTAGGATTTAATGTGGTCTGGTTGTTTATAGATAAATTTGATCAATAATTAAAATCATTTTTTCTTGTACCCATTTTCCATGTTGAAAAGTCTAGTACTTATCATATAAACATAACTACCAACACAAGTTGATTCAGTTGGAAAGGATTCGGCACGTCCTTTCAAATGTCAAGTGTTCGATTCCCGCTGCCGACGTGAGGGCTGTATTGGTGGGTGATCTGTAAATACCCTCGTAAGCGACCTATGGTCCCTAGGGTCTGCCCTGACCTGTGGTGGTGACTGGAGCCGAACCCATCCAAAACTTTTAGTTTACCAAAAAAAAAATATATATAAACATAACTAGCATCATAAATAATTTAAGCACAATGTCGCATCCAATTAGCGTTTGGCCTAAAGAAATAAATACGTGAAGAATAAGAAAAATCAGGTCCTAATTTCGTATTATATTTTGTTTTCTACTAACTATTAAGAAATCAGTTGTTAATTTAGACAATCCTACCACATTAAGAGTTCTTTTAATTTCATAAAAGATATATGTTAAAAGGAACTAAGTAACATAATTTAAGACTAATTTCATAATTTATTCACCAAAAAAAAAAAAAAACATAATTTAAGACTAATTGAGAAAAATTTCTTAATCGGTTACTGTTTGAATATATGTACATAAACGTAGACTTTACATCGTTTTCTTTACTCTTTGTTTTGTTTAGATTACTGACTTATTAAAAAGAATGGAGTCCAATCCGAAAAAGAGACTAGCTGTTTGTTCTTGTACAGAATAATCAGACTTGGAAGCTCTGAATTCTATCAATCTCCATCAGGGACGAAGACCCTCTCGGCCCAGGGACAAAGCCATAAATTTAGTGTTGGGGGGATAAAACTGCAACAGTATACCTAGTAGTATTTTTAAAAAAAAAAATTGGGGGGAGAAAATGATAAAATTTATTATACCTAATAGTATTTTTAAAAATTTACTATTCCTAGTAATATTTTTAAAAATGCATCCTGTCTTCGTCTCTGCCTCTGCCCCTGAAATTTTTAAAAATCTTACTACATATAGTAAATTTTTATGCGATTCGGAATATTTGATCAAATTCACCTCAATAATTTTTTACAATTATTATATGTAGTTTGGTATACTGTTACAGTTGTTCACCCACGTAATTTTTTTTGCTTCGTCCCTGATCTCCATCGAGTTAAATTTATGATGCTTTATCTGATATATCTCTGCTGCTTTGAGAGATATTGCTTAGATAATAAATTTATTTTGCAGATAAAAAAAAAAAATCTTAAAAGAATTTTTACAAACTCTATTCAATTTGGTACATTCAACTTAGAGATAATATAACTTAGCAAAAAAAAAACTTAGAGATAATATAGGGAACCCCGTTGGCCCCGTGGAAAAGGCTGCGAGACCCAGGATTTCGGTCCTGGGTCGATTCCCTACTCCCCCTTCCCCCGTAAAAACTTAGAGATAATATAATATATAAAAGTATAGTCAACACTTTAACAAAAAAGATAATAATAATTAAAAAAAAAAAGTTGAATAGAAAACGTTTGATTAAAAATATTTTAAAAATAGAATGGCACAGATTTCAGGTGCTCCAATTAGTAGGTAAACCCCCGCGTTTCCGAGTAGTGGTTTTTCTAATACGAACTCGGAATCAATCATTCTTTCCGTCGCAAAGTAATTATTTATATTATTATTATTTCTCCCAAAGGAACAGTCAATTTTTTAAATAGAATATGTATTGATAATAATTTGTTCAATTTTTATTTAATAATTTTTATTAATTAAAAATATCACTTTTCACATAATTAGGAGATAGTTGTATAATTTGTGAGAAGAAAAAATGGAGGATGGAGAAAATGAGAGAGTAAAAGATAAAATTTAAGTGAGGTTTATAAAATTAACGAGAGTATTATAAATTTATATTTATATTTTATCATCTAATTTATTAATTTTTTTAGTACGAATACAATTATCAATGTAGACAGCTAATTTAGAACGAAGAAATCAATCTATTTGCTATGTGTATTTTCCCGCACTGCTTTATGAGTCGTCCATATATAATGCATCACAAGGCTGTTGGAAAAGCATTTGGCTATTAGTCATCACAGATACCATTACCTGGTTTAAAAATTGTTTAGTATATTAATAAAATTATTATATAAATATCATTAGATATTCTTATTAATTTCCTTTCATTTTTCATATTCCTAATAGAATTGTCTCTTTGTTGACCCAGAGTTAATAATGTCATTTTAGTTAGATTTGCCCTGGCAGAAGAGATATTGCCTTGGCAATCCCTCTAACCCTAATTTTTTGGACGTCCGCCACGATGTAACAGGAAAATGGACAAAAAAGGCATACTTAATACATTTTCAACAGTTTAAATGGCAAAACATAACATTTTTTAATTGATGATTAAAAAACTAAAAAACACAATGGTTTAAGGAGTGCCGGCGCTTTTTACTCTTTACATACTATTCCGAAAACCAAAGAAGAAAATAAAACAAATAGCAGAAAATGGTAAACAACTTTGTCAATTAAAATAAAATGTTACTCCTTTTTTAGAAAAATAAAATACAATATTTAAGGTAGGGTTTGAGCTAAATTAAAACCGAATTTTTGGTTTGGTTTAAAAAAAATTATAAACCAAACCGGACCAAACCAAATATATATTAAAGGACTTTTTTGCAATAAAATATATTTTTCCTTAAAATGATTTCTAGTATAATTGCTAACTTTTGTATCTCATTCTAGAATTTTCAAGTGCAAGTTCTTCAAGTGTTAAACCAAGAGATTAAAAAGTTATCATTTGGTATGAGATTTTATATTTACCAAAAGATTTTATTGTATTTCACTATTTTGAACTAATAATTATATAAATTTTGTGTTTTTCTTTTTTCTTGTAGGATGATTTTGAAGTAATTTGTTTGAAGTGTAAGGATCAAGACCAATAAATTATGTTTTATTATTTTGTTTTCTTTATTGTGTTTACCTTGAGAAAATAATAGGCATATTTTTTTTAAAATATTTTTAGCAACTAACTAATTAAATAAAGTTTTTTTTAAACTTTATAATCAATATTTTTGTATCATGCAAAACCGAGCAACCAAACCAAACCAACCCGGATGCATCGGTTTGAGATTTTAAATGGTTTGGATTGGTTTTCAAAATTTTCAAACCGAATATTTCGATTTGATTTGAAAAATGTATAAAATCGAATCAAACCGAACCATGAACACCCCTAATTTAAGGTGGAGTCAAAATTTGTCAATTAAAATAAAATGTTACTCTTTTTTTAGAAAAATAAAATACAATATTTAACAGAAAATCTCATGAATATAAAACTTTCATATAGAAAAATCGTCATTATTATTGTAAAAGTTGAGCGCACGATAAGCCCTCCCCGCCCCGCTCAGAATCCGCCAGCTTGTGAAGATGCATGGTTGAGCAAATTAGAAAATTCCCCAACTTATCAGAAATAAGAATTTAGCATGGGGTAGACTCAAGGACGAAGACAAGGGGCGGGGTGGCAATCGCCCCCAAGATTTTTAAAAATATTAATAGATATAGTAAATTTTATATGTAATTCGGAATATTTTATCAAATTCGTCCCTCAACATTTTTTTGTAATTTTTATATGTAGTTTTGCATAATGTTGTAATTTTCGTCTCCAATTCTAAATTCCTGACTTCGTCCTAAGTAGACTCATTTTTCCCGTACGGAATTATCATTTTTTTCTCCTTATCCAAATCATGCAATTATAGGAAAGCAAAGTGTGATTTTTTTAGCATCTCCAGAGCTTGCAATAAATCCACGGCACAATTTATTTTGCTAAATAATGGATCATTCATAGATAATAAAAGGGCAAAGTCGTTACAATCAAATAATTATCAAATTATTTTCTAAAAAAAAGTTTAAAATCGGAGATAATTTATAACAAAAATAAAGTTACATAAAATAAGGGATAAAATCACACACTAAAAAAATCTTAGGTGGATAGGAGACTCTAGTACTGAAACTAATATAATAAACAAATACACAATCTCCTTCTTCGCAGCATCTCCGTCATCATCCTTGAACCACAGATGTAAGAGATGGTCAATTTTAATATCTTCATCAGATATAGACAATTTAAAAGACTATTGATGTATCAACTGTTTTAAAAATTATTTCAAAGAAATGTAGAACACTGATAAATTACCCATATCAAGTCCTGATTGAACAATTTATTCGAGGAGTAAAGAAAATAAGTTTAGATCTAATTAGACAAATATAACTTTTATGTCTTGAATTTTGAAGGAAAAAAAATTTAAAAAAAAAATCCTTTATATTTTGTAATACAAAAATAAAAATATAAAATCCAAAAAAACAATACATAAAGATAAGGCCAAGATTCGACAATTGAAATCAATGACCAAATTCGATCAGTAAAAGTAAAAGAGAAGTGGAGTTTGCAGAGAGATAAATGGAGAAGGGGGAAAAGAAAAGAGGAAATCCACGTCACAATGACAAGGTGGAAATTTTGTTCATTCTTTGGGATAAAATATCTAGAAGAAGAGTAATAATTATTATTGGAAATTTTGTTCAGTCTTTTGGACTAAATATCAGAAGAAAAGTAAATATCTAGAAGAAGAATGTACGCCGGCTTCATATGTGCCCGCAGTTATTGCTGATATAGAATAAATACCTTTTACCCCTACTTAAAAAAATTTAAGTCGGGAGTTTGAGTCAAGGAAATTGTAAAACCACTATTGAGCTTCCCTTTAAGAAAAAAAAATGTTTTTAAGCTCTTTTATTTTCACTTATTTAAGATTTCATTTCAAATTAAACTCAAAATTAACATGTGATCATTTCATAAGTAATTAGTTAGCTTTTACATATTTCAAGAAGCTTAATTCTAAACCAGACTCTATTGATTTTCACCTAATGTGTTATTGAATAGATGGATGCAAAAGGTTTGTCAAGATTAAGATTAATCTTTTTTTTAATTTAGCAAAAAAAAAAGATTAATATGTTCAATTATACTCCCTCCATTTCACAATACTATAAGTTGTTGATACTACGTACTTATAATATTATTAAATAGGAGAGTAGTTCAAATCACATAAAAGTAACAAGTTTATAAGAGTATTATTACAACACTAATAAAAAATTATAATTGAATAGTGTTTAGTTTTAAAATAAATAAAAAATCTCAAGTTTAATAAAAGTAAATTTGTTTGAGAGAAAATATGAGACCCAACACCATAATTTTGTGTTTCCTTTATAAATAGAATAAAAATAATTATTTTTGAGAGAATCACTATTTATACCCATTATCTAACTTTGAAAAGTAAGTTATACCCTTTATCTTTTTTGCGTGCCATAAATAGCCAGTATAATTTTCGAGGTGCCATTTATACCCAAAATGGGCGGAGTCCGGTTAGAGAGGGCTGTGTAGCAAGCGTGTGGTTAGCACATGCGAAGTTTTGAGGGCATTTTTGTCCAATAAATCGTCATCCCCTTCTTACGATCACCATTCAAGCAAGCTCTCAAGTGGCTTGGTTCATGAAAACAGAGATGAAGAACCAAGAATTTGCATATTTTAAACCCAACTTTGGGGCGAAACGGCGGCGGATTTGATCTTTATCCATTTGTATGCTGCAATTTTGGGAGTTGAAATATGGGAGATGAGAGTTTATGAGAATTTAGATGAATTTAGAGGAGGTATCATGTCTCCGGTCTCCAGTCAGACTCTGTGGCTGTGAAAAAATGGAAGCAGATAAAGAAGGGTAGGGGGTGAGCGGTGGAGGGTGGGGTGGGGTTCTTTCGTTCATTTTTTTTGAGTGGAACATGCTAGAATTCATGAGTTTTTGTGGGTTTACACTTGGTTTCGTGGTTGATTTGAAGAAAGTTGGAAAAGATTGGAGTTTTTTTTCAAGTTATATTCTTGGTATACGGAAGGGTTTTGGTCCAAAATATGACGATTTCTGGGATTTTCTTGAAGATTTGGAGGCTCTTCTCTTGGATTAGACTTCTTTAGGAAGATATGCAAAGGTCTTCTATTGCTGATTTTGGGGTTCTTGGTTGTTAAGCTTCCGAAATTAAAATTTTTGGATTGAATTGGGGTTTTCTGGCAGAACTGTGGTTCTTTCACCTTTTTGCGTTTTTTGATTTATGCTTTATGAATTAGGAACTCAAACTTTACAGAAATCTTCTTCTTTTAACTGAGAATAAGATCTTATGTTTGGATTTAGGAGTAATGGTCTCAAAAGACTGGGCTTTTCGTTGAAAAAACTATGTTTTTCGAGACTGTTTTCTGGCAGCAACTCTGTTCTTGCTTCTTTTTGCGTTTTCTGGTCTATTGGTAATGAGTTTGAAGCTCTAATTTTACAAATAGCTTAGTCTTTTAAATGTGAACAAGTGCATATCATTGGATTTCAGTGTAATTGTCTGTAAATATTGGGTTTTTTTTTGGAAAAATTCTGTTTCTAGGACTGTTTTTCTGGCAGATGTGCAGTTCATGAGTTTTAGGCGTTTTCTGGTAGATTCTTGAAGAATTTGATGCTCAAAATTTATACTCTGATTCGTCTCTTCACTGTGAGTAAGAATATGTGCCCTGATTTCAGTTTGGTTATCTGTAGAACTGGATTTTTTGGTTTGAATATAACTCAGTGTTCTTGAATATTTCTGAGATATATGTTCTTGCTCTTTTGGGGGTTTTTTGGGGCGATTTCAATGGTATTTTGTGCTAAATTTCTGCAAGATGAATGGTGTTTACATTGGTTATTTGAGTATCTCCTTGGTGCATTGGTTTGATCTCTTATTGAAGCTTGCTTGGACTGATTTAGATTAGCAATATGGCTGCCCAAAATTTCTTATTGTTCAAGTGTTCATTGCTTCTTTTTGAGTGAGTTTGGTGAATTCATTGGATATCAGTTGATGGATTATTTGATTATTCACTTGGAAGAAGGGGATGACGATTTATTGGACAAAAATGCCCTCAAAACTTCGCATGTGCTAGCCACACGCTTGCTACACAGCCCTCTCTGACCGGACTCCGCCCATTTTGGGTATAAATCGTGACTTTAAAAATCAGACTTCTATTTATTTACACGCAAAAAAAAGATAAAGAGTATAACTTGCTTTTCAAAATTAGATAATGGGTATAAATAGTGATTCTCTCATTATTTTTTGTCCTAGATAGAAATGTGAAGGAACAAAATTTCCAAGTTGTAGAGTCTTTTATAACCCATAGGTGGCCGTGGTGAGGGGTCAACCTATAGTTTATGCAAATCTATTATTGTTCAAGGCCCTCAATTATTAATGTACAAATTAATGACTGTAATTGTAGACTTCTTGCGTGACAAGACTTTGCTTTTGGGTGGGTTTTCAAGTTTAAAGTCCGTCTATGCATCTAGATGTTTTTGAATTTTTGCCCTTCATCTTCTTATCTAATAAATCTTCACATGTCTTTCCATTTGACATTATTACTTTATTACTCACTTCACTTCTTCATAATATCAACATGTTATTTGTCGGTGAGATCTAGCCTAATGCTAAAATAAATATAATCTCATATTAAATCTCACTCAAAATATATAAAATTTTGTACGAACTTTTGTGTAGCAGTTGCAAGTCGAAAGAACAAATTTTTTTTTGTGGTAGAGGTTTCTTCTAGGTACTGTAAGATGTATTAAGGAAGGAGATGGTAATGAATGTTTTTACTATTATACCTCTAACTTTAAAGTATGCGAGTTATATATCTTCCTTTATTTTTTAATATGAATAAGGGTAAATTTATAAAAACATTCTTACAACTTGGGAAAAAAATCTCTATTTTGAATGAAAAGAAGCGTTTTAAAAGACATTTATTATAAGATAGAAGGAGTAATAATTTTAAAAAAAATAAATAAATGTCTCAATACTCTATTCTATTTCAGAAATGTTTTCCTCTTTCTTTTCTAGAAAGAGATGGAGAGTAGCCGTGGCGCAGGAGATTTTGGTCAAAACTTGACATTGTTTTCAAGTTTTGTAACCAAATTTTTAAGTGAGCATGGGAATAGAATATAGATGCTCAATCCCTTGAGAGTTTTTATGAAACATGAATATTAATACACACGCACATGCTACTATAAATTGTCGATTCTTTAAGGAAGTTGTTGAAATTGATTTTCTTTTGCCTTTGTAGTTCAAGGATTGCGATGGAAATGTTGCGAAGAAGAAGATTATATATTTGTTTATCTTACTAGTTTTTATATTAATATCTCCTAACCACCCAAATTTTCTTCAGTGTGGCTTTTGTCTGTTATCTTGATTGTTTTAAATCAGTATATAATTTTTATTTTCTTATAATTTCAAAAAAAAATTTAATTGTAATGGCCTCGACTATTTTGTAATTATTGAAAAATTCCTTATTCATCAAAAAAAAAAAAAAACATGAATATTATATAATAATAAGTTTGGTGGGATGAGTAATAATTAAAGCAGCCATATCTTTTATGATTCTTCACTACAATAAATAATCTCTATCAATCATATAATTTTATATTGTAAGATATTAAGAGGATAGAAACAGAAATCGACTGGCGGAATTAAGCCTGTCTGCTCGCCGTCCGAAAATTTCAAAGTTGTAGAGATTTTCCTATATGGATGATTCATTTTCTTTTCTCTGGAAGTTCTTTAAATAATTGCATATTTCTCACTCAACTAAACTTCTTTAAATTTGATACAATAAAATTCTTTACCGCCGCAGGTATCCGTACTTTTTATATGTAAAAAATAAGTATTTTCAACGAAAATAAATAACTATTCAAAAAGTTTCATGGACGAAAAAAAATTAAGAAAGACGGTCCACTTCTGCTGAAATCACCGTTTTACGTGGTAAAAATTATATGTTCCTTACTTGTTTTTATATATGTCTTCAATCATTCACAATTTGTATGTATATAAAATTAAAAAAAAAAAATTTCATATAACGAGTTCGGAATGATAAGAAAGTATATGTTTCACTTAAACAAAACCAACCAAGTAAAGCAATTCTCCGTAATAGTCGGGCGATTTGTTTACCATGCACATCACAAAGGGACACGGCCCTCACCTGCCCTTCATTTCCCCTGAGATTATGGTCGCGTGGTCCATTTGTTTATTTTTATTTGATTTTGTTTTATTTGAGTGGTCCATTTATTTAAGAATATTAATAAAGTTATGGAAGCAACATTAGTTAGAAGTTGTTCATACTTAACAAAATACCAATTACCAAATATAAGTCAACTCTAGCTCCAAGTGAATATAACAAAGATCAGCGCAATTGCCTATATCTGACCATATCCCATTCACACCACACACATACACACACACACAAAAAATCCACTGTCATCATTTTGTATCCTCTTCCATATTCACGAATAGATAATTGTCACATATTCACTTTTTTCCCAACGGTTCCATTATTTTTTTAGGTTATAAAATTTTTAATTAAAAATTAACACATAACAATTTCTTATGAGCGAAAAACATAAATGAGACACCGAATGAGGACAAAAGATTCGTACCACCCACAAAGAGCATAGATCACTGAGAAAAAAACAAAAGAAAAAGACTTGGAAAATATGGTTGCAAAATTGTTCTAGCACGATGGAAAAAGGGGGTCGGACAGAGGAAATTCAAGACAATACCATAAGACAGACACGTTAACAACCATCAATCAAGACTAAAGAACATATATATAGGATAGGGGGACCGGAAGGGATAAGTAGAATTAAACCATTGAAAGGGATACAAGTGAATTCCAAGAATCTCTATGATTTTTTACATTCATAACCACAGGGGTTCAATAGTGGGTGCAGGAAGGAAAGACATGATAATAACACATTTGTAATAGCTTTTATTAGTAAGCTTTCTGCACCAAGAAAAGAAAAGAAAAAATATATATCAACCTCAACTCAAACAGGAAAAAAATATAGGACTCTAGTATAGTACGCTTATTCAGGTTCATGCCCTTTCAAAAGCAATAAACTCTCAAGGACAACGTTCAATTACACTGCAAGTCTAAAACAACGATTAACATTCCTTTGTATCTATTAACTGCCTTCCCAACAGAAAAACGCACAGCGCAGCGAGACGAAACGGTGTCTGAGGGCATTCCCTTTCAAGCTCTCTAATCTTACTAGTGCTTATATATTCTTTTAAATTAGTTCACACAACCAATGTAGGAAAGTTATCCATCATTATACTATCATTAATTTTTGCCAATTTATTATTCACATTGTTATATATCATCACAAAGTTTGCACAATTCACTACGCGATAAATTGAAAAACACTAAAAATCAAGCAGCGAAAACACATAATAAAACTAACTCACAGATGTTCGTTCAACACTTTAAATTACTCTAATAATGGGTCAAGCCATTCCCACATGGGCTAAGCCCAAACAATTCTCGAACAGATGAATCAACAGAGCCTTAACAGGCTGAAGACCAGTAATCAAAGATTAAAACCTTTCTTTCTCTCCAGTCTTGTGATATAAAGAACTCAACCCAAATTCCGCTGCACAACAGTATAGCTAGTTCGGCAGTTTCGCTACTTAAAAAAAATTAGTTTTCACTTGCGTATAAAGTTGTTACTTTGGTCAGCACTTTCTCTTTTTATGGATCAACTCGATGTGAACGGGCATTAATCTGATATATATGGTCTCCCAACCAACCAGGACATCTAATGGCAAGACAATACCCCACAGTACCTACTCCATCACCCCAGGTTGTCTTTCTTTCTTATCATACCCTTTACTTTTGGGGACTGAAAATGCCTCTTGAAATAGTGATGTTAATGGAATATATATCCACAAAGTTCTACAAATACTTGAGATTAAATAAGTAAAGAAGGGACAAAAACTTAGCAGTAAGAGAACTTCAAAGTGAACCAAAACTGGTTTTCCATCTATCTATATGACAAAATGATATAAATCTTCTTTGTTAACATAATTATAATTAAGAATGTCACAGAGAATCATGGTGAATCTATAACATACATTATTTTTTAACTATATCAATTTATTCATACAAGATTGAGAAAAAAACAATGAAATTGAATATATATAAAAATACGATTATATAGTTAAAGAAGACTTTATTTTTTATCGGCAGATGTTAATGTTGGAGGAACATTAATAGCCACACTTGCTAATGTAGATATTTCTTTCTACATTGACAATGGACCACATTTGAGCTGTGACTAGTAATTTTATATCCCCATCACTTTTTATCAAGATTCCCAAAGTATTTTTCTTACAACCTTTAAGATTTACGAATTAATGTTGAATTCGTAAATTAATAATTTATTACATACTACTTTGATATATATATATAAAAGAAGATGAAAATACATAGCTGTAATGGTGCCTACCTAACCTGGCAAATAGAATATACATTGACACCTAGTTTTCAATAACTTGAATATTATGAAGCATTATATTAATGTAAATATTGGTCCTCCACCTCCATTGATTATAAAGGAGGAGGAGGAGGAGGATCTCTGGCCTGAAAGTGGTCATTCTTTTTTTTTCTTCTTCTCTCTTTTCTCTCTCTTCTCTCTGCGTTTCTGTTGCTTTTTTTTTCCTCTGGTCAGATTTGACCATTGGCTTCGATCAATGGTTAAATCTTGATTATTTTATTCAGTTTTTATATTTTTATTTTGTACCACGAATTATATTAAATTTTTTTCAAAGTATTTTTCTTCAAAATTCAAGACGCAGAGGTTAGATCTATCTCAGATCTTCACAGATATAGACTTTTTTTCTATCTTTTTGAGGCAATTTGTAGGACGTTTGATACGCCCATGGTCCTATAAATTGTCGGTCCTTACAGAAGATGTTGAAAGTGATATTCTCCTGTCTCTGTGGTTCAAGGATTGCGATGAAGATGTTGCGAAGAAGAAAATAATGTATTTGTTTAGCTTGCTAGTTTTTATATTAGTATTTCCTAACCATGCAAGTTTTTTTGGGTATAATTTTTGTCTGTTATCATGGTTTTCTAAATCATTGTATAACTTTTATTTTCTTGTATTTTTAAATTTTTCTTTGATTGTAATGACTTCGACTATTTTGTAATTAATGAAATTTTTTTTATTCATCAAAAAGAAAAAAAGAAAAAGGGATAGTCTGGCCTGGTCCCTCAATTTCCCCACTGCTCCCAAATCAAAACTTGAAAAAAAATACAATAGAATTCAATCAATCTATTCCCAATCAGGTGGACCATCAAATTATGACTTGAGATATTTATTCATGAAAATAGAGACTTTCTAAAGTCTGCTCTGCGCACGCGTTAATTCAAGTAATCAGAAATGGAGAATTATAGACAAAACAGGAATTATTATAAACAATAATTTAATCCAATTAACACAAGTCCGGGTCACATATAAATATACCGTGGAGTTATTTTCTCCACTCTCTTTTTTCTTTCTTTTTTTACTTGAAATAAAAGAAAAGTAAATAGAACCTTGCATCGACAAAAGTCACCACCATCTACCAAAATGGGCTCCAGCAAGCATGTGGTTTTGGTAGCTTCATAAGGAACAATTGATTATGATTTTGAAGACAACCATTTATTTTTATCTTGCAAGTTCAGCAACAAAGGATCTCCATTTATTAATTTTCTGTCTAGCTTTATTACTTATTAATTATCAGTTGGAGATATACATCATAAATCACAAAACAAAATATGGGCTTTGCTTAACTAATTAACATGTTTGTTCCTCAATGTATCACACAATTCACAGCCTTTTTCAGTCATTAAATAGTATACTCATTTTCTTTCTAATTGAAAGTTCACTTTTTTTTATACAAAATAAATAGAAAGTCAAATGTATTCCAAAAAATTATCTGAATATATCTTATGTAACAAGGCAATAAGTTAGTTGCAGGTTCATGATATACGGTAAATAAATGATAATACAATAGTAACGCTTTTAAATATCACATTTAAATATCTAATAGCAAATACCGCGGTGAAATTTTATAGAAATATTATCATAGAAACAGAAGATACATAGCGAGAGACATCGAGAGAGATTATTTTTTTTCCTATTTTTTATTAATCAGTATCTAGTTAATTTTATTATATCCATAACTAATCCGATCTGTTCCATTGTCAAATTCCTTGTCATATGAGGAGCTCGCACCAAATTTTTTTAAATGCACAAAGTTCGAACTCAAAACTTTTTTTAAGAAATCTCGAACGCCTTTCCACTTGAGCCAACTCAGCATGAGAGAATCTACCATAGGTAGTTTGGTGGTGGTGCATGACAGGGGAATGATTGTTGTCATACCTACAATTATTCAGAATAGCTGCTTTATTGGTCTTTTTTCACTTATTTCAACCAACATTACTATTATCTTCTCCTCCTCCCTTCTTATCTTTCTGCGGTACAACAAAAGAAGAGAATAAAAAAGAATGGCCTCATTTGCAGGAACAACCCAGAAATGCATGGCTTGTGATAAGACAGTTTATCTGGTTGACAAATTAACTGCAGATAATCGCATCTATCACAAAGCTTGTTTCAGATGCCACCATTGCAAGGGCACTCTTAAGGTTCTTTCCCTTTTATCTCTTTCCATCCATTCTCCCAAATTCATGAGGGTTCAAGATTATATATACATATATACCTGCTATGCTTTGTGGGGTTGGGGGAATTAGAAAAGCAAGTGACTAAAAGTCTAAAAAATTGAATAACTCTAAAGCAGTTTAAAAGATGTTGGGGGCGGCGGTCACACCCTCCATCCCCTTGGATCCTTCCTTTGCCTATAGTCAATGGGCTTATATTTACTTCGTTCAGAATTGAATGTTTAATTTTTTTATTAGTTATGTACTGTAAAGTGGGCGTTTAATTCTGAATGGAAAGAGTACTTTGATGATGCTAATAATAAGGTTACAGGTTACAGATCTGTTTATTTTTTCAAAAGGGTAGCCTCTATTATTATTGGTTTTATTGATGGTGATATGGATTGAATTTTGATGCAGCTTGGTAACTACAATTCCTTTGAAGGGGTACTGTATTGCAGGCCACATTTTGATCAGCTTTTCAAAAGAACTGGCAGTCTGGAAAAGAGCTTTGAAGGTAATTATATATGTATGAAGATACTAAGATAAAAAAATCATAGAATCAGTCTATATACAAAATCAAGAAATCTGAATTTTCATTTATGAATCCCCCACAGGAACCCCAAAGATTGCTAAGCCAGAGAAACCTTCTGATATTGAGGTAAGGCCAAAACTGGAATGGTATAATTGGTAAAGGCTAGTTAATGAATGATTGAAAATTTGCTGATATTGGTGCACACAAATTCTTAGTATGCTGAATAAACAAAGTTTGGTAATGTGCAATTTATTAATCAAAATGGTTCTATCTTCTTTGATGCCTTTTGACTTTGATTTAATGGCATGATTCCGTAGCAAACGTGACGGTATAGGAGACTACTGTTTCAGTGATATTATGTGAGCAGCCATTTTGTACATTTATTGCCAAAGGTTATGTCAATTTCCAATCCATCTATTTCAGTGACAGAGAGCCGTCACTTTGTGCATTTATTGTCAAAGATAATGTGTCTTCTATTCATCCCCGCTCATACCTCCAACTATTGGGGATTTAAGGAGTTATGTTATTGTTGTTATTGAGTTAATGAATGATTGAAATGTTAAAGCTATGTTGTATCATTAAACAGAAACCAATGGCAAATAAAGTTTCAAGCATGTTTGGAGGAACAAGAGAAAAATGTCTGGGATGCACTAAGACTGTCTATCCCACTGAAAAGGTATGAACTAGTGACCATTTTACAACTTTCTTCTCAAGAAGATCAATTACTAATGATTTTGTTTATAAATCCCAATCTGGGACAAAACAAATATAATTGCAATGAGTTACTCCATTCCATAACGCAAGTCGTTTAGGACATATAGCAAAAATTAAAGAAGAAAAAAACAAGTTACTTTGTTAGTCAAAATATCAATATTACTCTGTTAAATAGTACATGTATGCCACTAATTCTATATGGAATGAAATATTGTATGATTATAAGGTATCGGTGAACGGAACTCCTTACCACAAGAGCTGTTTCAGATGCACACACGGTGGATGTGTGATCAGCCCCTCCAACTACATTGCTCACGAGGGGCGTCTCTACTGTAAGCACCACCATGTTCAACTTATAAAGGAGAAAGGAAACCTAAGCCAGCTTGAAGGAGACCACGACAAAAGTTCAGCAAGAGTTGGACCAGTTGTTGCAGAATGACCTATGTATTACTGGGAGTGTGTCTTGCAAGTTGAATTCCACTGCCTTCTCCATTTGCTTTTACTTTAAATGTAGATTTTTTGCAGCTCCTTTATTCAAGAACAGGATCACAGCTACAAGTTTAGGAGTCTTGAAGTGGTTTGTTCATGTTCTTTGGCTTGTTTTCTGCTATAATTCGGGCATTCAAACTGAGATCTACAATCATATTTGAGTTTCAGTAAAATGTGATTTCTCATTATTAACATTCAGAGCGATCTTGCAACCTCAAAATAATAGGGAAAATACCCTTGTTTTTTCCTTTCCTTAATCTATGCTAAAGTACCTTAAAGGACTTACATTATGCCAATGCTAGTCGTTGTAATGAATCTACTGTATGCATTTAGAAGGTGACCATCTTGAGGCGAATATGCTTGAGGTCTGTAGTATAAGAGTTTCGATGAAATCCAAACCCAAAAGTTCCATTCTCATATTGCCAGATCCTTCCCTCCACTTTATAATTAGGTATTTATATTTAGGTACGTGGATAAAACAAGAGAAAAAACCACTTTTGCCCTGTTTCTGAGATCAGATTTTGTTAACGGTCCTAACAATTCTAAAAACTGAAAGAAAAATTATTGTTTTTGCTCGCAAATTTATTAGGGACTTTTTTTTCTGTAAATGTTCATTTGGAATTAACCATGCAAAACGCAAATTGTTGAGGGATCATTTAACCTTGGGTGTACTAGTTTGATTTTACTTATACTGCCTCCGTTTGAAATAGATTTCCTATTTTCTATTATGGCATGTTTCAAGTAACTCGTCTGAGAATCATTTATTTTTCTTTTTTTCAACTTTATACTTATCTACCTTTGTTTTCAGCGGCAAATATTTATCCAATCAACCATCACCGATCATCAATATTGAATTCAAATTTAAATTACCAACCACCATTCTCAAGTAATAAAAGCATCATGAATATTTATCAAGTTTCTTTATGAAATTCATCAAAGCCTTAATATCCGGTAATAACATACGTCAATATCATATGGATGGATAATGCAGCTATTACTCTTTCTTTATTTAATTTTATTACTATGATTGGGGAAAGAGTGTCAAACTCGAAATCTATCATTCCGAGCAGAAAGTGCTAATTTAACTGCGCGAGCCTTTCTTGGCATGAACTATTATTACTTGAATTGCTTAGTTAAGCCTGGCTTCATGAGAAGTGTACCCTTTATGCTTTGCAGCTTGTGAAGAGCGTCTTTTATGCTGATTCGTTTCTCAGGAGAATCATCAACACAAGATAGGCCAACCTCCATGATTTTAATCAAGCAATCACCTTCACTTTCTGAGTTCTTGAATCTCCCTTCTTCAAAAAGATCGTTTTCCAGCGTCCCCAGGCCAATCAGTTCATCCATGTTGGTGGACAGGAAGTTCATTTGCACCCATTTCTTCAAGCTCAACTCTCCTATGAAACTTTCATTTCTTGGACTTTTCCCAGTCATGAGTTCAAGTAGTAGAATACCAAAACTATATACATCTCCAGCTGTAGACGGTTCTGCCCCCATGCCATATTCTGTAGTAATGCATTTGTGAAGTCAAATAATAAAATCTCATGTCTTATACTTTAGGGAAAAATCAATCCTAAAACCGTTTTTTATAGGACTGACCCCATAACCCCATTACATTAATTGCGTAGGGCCTACCTGTAGGTATGGGTTCGACTCAATTCATGTGAATGTACTGTGAGACCAGATCCAAAAGGACGGTCCTAGGATCATTGAGTGACGCAACAAAAATGGGGTAACTTAAGGGGGTTGACAGGTATCAATGGTACCGGTCTTTCTCCTATTGCATCTTACAAACATTTGGGATGGAGTGTGTACGGGGACAGATCTAAGGGGGCGGAGTGGTACTGGTCTCATCCCGCCCCTCAAGATTTTAAAATTTGTGTTTTTTATTCTTTTAAAATTTGAAAAAGTTTTAGAAAGTTATTAACAAAATCACCTCTGACTCCCCAAGAATTTAAGCAAAATTTACCATTTGGGCACCCTACATAAAATTTCTATGAGGCTATAGAAAATGATGTAAATGGAAAGTAAATTCAGAACTATTGATACTTGTTCATCTTTCAATTTTCGAGAAGTGTGAGGGAGTACGAAATATAACTATTTATCCAAAAAAAAAAAAAAAAATAGAAATTAAGTTGAGAAATTAGAAGAAACTGACCTGGAGGTATGTAGCCAATGGAGCCTTTGAGAGTGTGGGTGGAGCTTATGGAAAGGTGAGAATCATTAGTGTTGATTAAGAACCTGGCGAGGCCGAAATCGCCAAGTTTTGCAGTCATGTCTGAATCAATAAGAACATTGCTAGGCTTTATATCACAGTGCACCATTGGAGATTCACATTCATTGTGCAGATAATTAATGGCACTAGCAACATCTATTGCTAAGTTCAACCTACCCAAAATGTTCAGCCCTTTCCCATTTATAGTTCTTTTCCCTGTTATCCATTCATCCAAGCTCCCATTGATCATAAATTCATAGATTAAAGCCAGAAATTGGAAATTCCTGAAATCTATGCTGGAGCAAGTGGTGATGAGTTTGATTAGATTTCGATGCCTTAAATTTTTCAGAGCTGCACATTCTGCTAAAAAGCTCTTCCAGGTTCCAGTTATGTCCGTATCGATGACCTTAACAGCAATGTTCTTCCCTTGTTGAAGAATTCCTTTATAAACCGATCCAAAACTTCCAGTCCCAATAAGATTTTCTTGGTTGAAATTATTGGTGGAAAGGCGGAGTTCATCATAAGAGATTAACTGATGTTGCCTTGTAAAACTTTCAGTTGTTGTTAGCTTGATCTTTGCTTTCCCTTTTCTGATGTGAAATAGCAGAGAAATTGCTGAAACTACTGATAATATTACGACAATGGCTGCTATGGTCACTGCAATGATTAATCGCCTTTGATTAGAATGACTATTTTTCTCACATTTTATCAATTGCAAGCAGAGTTTTTTGTTGCCCTCTAAATGCAGTCCAGATGTTTGTGAAAAAACCCCACCAGAGGGAATTTTTCCTTCCAGATCGTTGAAAGAGAGGTTCAATTGCCTAAGAGCCTGCAGCTTTTGAAGATCGGAAGGAACTTCACCAGACAGTTCATTTGAGGAAAGGTCTAGAGTTTCCAAGCCTTTGACATCTCCTAGAGTGGAAGGAATTTGGCCTGAAAGCATGTTTTCGGCAAGTGACAAATGCTCCAAGCTCCTACATTTTCCGATTGACTTGGGGATGTCACCTGATAGATCATTGTCTGATATGTCAATTGTCACAACATTTTCCAGCAATCCGACTTCTTCTGGTAGAGAACCCGAGAGAGAGTTTCGCGAAAGATTAAGAAAAAGGCTCAAGCTAGAGATTTGGAAAATTTCTTTTGGAATGCTTCCTTCAAACTTATTCCTGGATAAGTCCATGGAAAGAAGATTTTGGAGGTTCCCTAGAGAAGCAGGTATGTTTCCCAGCATTTCATTTCCTGATATGTCAATATTTGTTAACTTTTGGAGATTGCCTAGAGAATTTGGGATTCTTCCAGACAAATTATTTCCTGCCAATCCTAGTACCTTCAGTTCCTTCAATTGGCCTATTTCAGGGGAAATTTCTCCAAATATCGAATTGTAACTCATTTTTAGCAGCTCTAACCCAATAAGCTGGCCAAATGATGATGGTATCCTACCATAAATACGGTTCCCACCCATGTAAATTTTTTTAAGAACCTTCGAAAGATTGCCAATGGACTCGGGAACTTTACCTTCTAAGAGATTGGCTTCAATTGCAAGAAAGCTCAAACGAGTACTATTTGACAATGACTCTAGGAAACTAAGGCCATTTTCTCCTGAACTAACAATCCTGTTCTTTCCAATGTTATACATCTCAAGTTCCGGGAGATTTCCTAGTCCAGGAGGAACAGAACCATGTAATAGATTGTCCGCCATGCGAATTACTCTTATTCTTGTTAAGTTGTGCAAGGAACCCGGAATTCTACCAGTAAATTTGTTGATGCAAAAGTTGAAGATCAAAAGATTTGGCAGTGTTATTCCAACATTGTAGGGAATTTCACCCCACAAATTATTGGAAGCCAAAGCCAAATGAACCAGTGAAGACATGTTGTATATAGAGGGAGGAACTGTACCATTGAGATTGTTAATTGTGAGAATGAGTTCCTTCAGATTTTGGAGCCGGGCTAAGTCACTTGGTATAGCGCCAAATAGTTTATTGGTGCCTAAATTTAAAACTGTGAGAGATGAAATGTTTGCTATTGAAGAAGGAATTGAACCAGAAAGTTGATTACGCGCCAAGTTTAAAACTTGAAGCTGTTGAAGTTGGCTAATTTCTTCAGGAATTCCACCTGATATCCCATTTTGCTCCAAATCAAGAATTCGAAGCACTTTGCAGAGGCTGATGTTGCTTGGTATAACTCCATTTATGCTGTTGAAGCTCACATTAAGAACTCTGAGTCGGAAAAGATTGCTGAGCTGCTCAGGAAGTTCTCCATTCAATTGATTATTCTGCAGCTGAAGTGATCTAAGAAATGATAGATTGCCAAGGAAAGGACTTATAGAACCTCTTAGTTGGAGGCCTGAAAGATCAATCCCTATCACTCTTTGGCCATTTTTATTGCACACAACTCTAGTCCAATTGCAAGGGGATGACGAATTTTGACTATCCCAAGTAGATAAAACATTGGATGTCGATGATTCGGTGTTTATCTGAGACTTGAGAGAGATTAAGGCATCCTTATCAGTGAGAATACTGAGAGTAGATGACTCTGCAGCAAAAGAGAGAATTATTAGAACAATTATTAGGAGGGCAAATTGATCCATAGGAACTTTAGACAAACTCATTTCAGGAAGTTTGGTAGTATAGTTTTTCATGGAGAAAGAAGAGGAAATGCATGAAAGTTTAGCTAATAGAAGCCAAGTATTTATAGGCAGTGAAAGCATGTACTATTCAAACAACATTAAAATGTGGGGTATATTGCACAGATTTTCCCATTTCATTAATTAAAAGTCATATAATCCAAATCTTTCATCAAAAAAGGAAGAAGAAGAAGAAAAAGAAAAAGAAGAGATGATTAGTTTTTTGTTTAAACATTTTTGTCATGAAAATTGAAAAAGTAAATTGTTGCTGATACTGAGATAATATGTAGGGTCTAAAGTAAGAATTTATATTGAAGAAAGTATCAAAAGTGATCCCATTATAAAGTACGCATGGGTATATTCTCTTTCCATTTCCTAATATCAAGATACGTCTTTTTATTCTCTTCGATAAAAAATACTTATCACAAAGTTTTTTTTTGCTAAGTTATACTTATCACAAAGTCATTTCATACTTTCCAAGTTACTTGCCACGAAGAATAACCTCTCTTTTTTCAAATCACTTGTCATTTCATGAACTTAAGACATGATTTATTCATTTTTTTTACTTCATCCTAATATTTATCAATTCAACAAACACAATATTAATTATATTTAAAACTTTAAGATGGATTTTTGGTTATTTAATTTAATAAATCAAACTCAACTAACAATTCTTTAATTTATATGAAGTTAGTTTTTGAACGAATAATTTGGGGAAAAAAAACATTGCAGTTAAATGGTTATCATATAAGCTGCGTAAGACTATTTATTTTTCTCTTCTTTTAAAAATATTACTTAATAATAAGCTACATTTATCTACACATGTAGTCTTTCGATTTTCTGTATAAGGCCTCTTGACAATTTGTTTTTTAGAACAAAGAAGAAAATATGAGCTATTTTCTTATTTTATATTCTTAATTAATTCTATTATCATAATAGAATTATATAGAATTATATTTATGCATTAAGATCATTTTTAAAATTTGCAAAAAAAAAAAAATAAACATTTTGAAAAGGGAAGAAAGCAACTAAAATTTCTTTAGAAATGAAGTATGTAACAGTTATTGAATAAACACCAAATCATTAAGAAAATATTAGTTATTTTAAGCAGTCACCATTTACATTTTGAAACGAAATGGGGTAAATACTACCTCCATTTGGATTGGGATTGGTTTTGGGTTTTGGCGGGAGATGCTAAAAAGTGGGCAGGAAAAATTCAAATTCAAATTTTTTTCTCAAAAATTTGGAATTTGAACATCTCCCGCCAATTTTAGAGGCCAAAATTTGAATTTTTACGATTATTTGAAGAAAAAAATTTGAATTTGAATATTTCCCGCCCACTTTTTAGCCTCTCCCGCCAAAACTCAAACCCAATCTCAATCTCAATTTCAAACTCAAACCCAATCCAAATAGAGCCATAAGATTTACAGGAGAAGTACAAAAATTAAGGAAACAAAATATAATATATTTTTAAATAAAGAGTTAATAACTATTTATAGCACTAAACTATTTACGAATTTCTCTTTATAGTACTAAACTATTTTTTTATCTAAATATGTCACTCAACTATTTACGTTTATCAAAAAATATACAACCACCCATTTTTTGGGTGTTTTCCAGCCAGCGATGTCACGTGAGTTGCTTCGGAACATGAACAACGACGAAAAGGAAAAGAAATCTTGGAAACGTTGGGCGATAACTGCTTAATTTGTTGTTGCAAGGGCAAACGGGTCTGTCAAAATAAGCAGTTATGGCCCGACGTTTCTAATATTTCTTTTCCGTTTCGCCTTTGTTCATGTTCTGAAGCAACTCACGTGACATCGCTAGCCGGAAAACACCCAAAAAATGGGTGGTTGTATATTTTTTGATAAATGTAAATAGTTGAGTGACATATTTAGATAAAAAAAATAGTTTAGTACTATAAAGAGAAATTCGTAAATAGTTTAGTGCTATAAATAGCTATTAACTCTTTAAATAAAATGTCAATATTATTCTCTTAAATAAAATTAGTTATATACAAATTCTAGTTAAGATAATAATAATATTAGTGTTTTGATTAATAAAATAATTTGAATTTTATTCCCTTAATTTTCGTTACATGTCATGAAATTCTTATATTAAGGAACAGAGAGAGTAGTAAATTATAAATCACTTATCGTGGGAAAAAAATGTGAAAGTCTAAATTTGCTTTCAATCATTTTGTGCGACATACTGTTTTAATTTTTCATCTCCAATCCACAAGTCCTGACTTCGTCCTGCTAGTGGAATGATGGAAAAGAGGGAGATGGGGGTGATGATGCAAAGAATGGAGATAGCGGAGAATATGGAGTGGGTGGACGAATCAAGTCTGATCGGGTCATATCCGACAGATTCAATTGGACTAGGGATTTGTGTTGGAAGGAATTATTTGGAATGACAGTTTTGCCCTTATTATTGCTGGAACGCATAGTGCACGTGACAAAAATTCACTTGAAACCACCACTATTTATAATTACAGCAATTGAAAATTTGTTTATTTTTATAAATGATCCAAAAAAAATTATGGATAAAAAGAAAAAATGGTTCCCATGTAAAGGGAAAACAAGATTTAGGTGAATTTTGTGATACTTCTTATTTCTTTCCTTTGCAGTTTGCCCCCTCCCCTTTCTTAGGTGACAAAGAATCGAGTCAGTCCTTTGAAAATATCTCATTGAACTAATTCATTTATATTAATTTTATGTTTTACTTATATAATGAGAATTCGATTTTTGTCAATTATAAAAATAATGGTGTACATACAATTTTTAGGGAATTAATGATGCACGTACAATTTCTGATTGATCTCATTAAAATACATCACGCAATTTAATACTTTTATATGAATCTAAAGACGGGACGATAAGAACCCTTATAATTAGGGTTAATCTTTATTTTAGGACTCAAAGACTTCGTCGTCTAGTAACATAAGGTGAGAAACATCTTGATTTCGACTAAAAAAATTGTTCGACTCAAAGACTTCGTCGTCCAGTAGCATAAGGTGAGAGACATCCTGATTTCGACTCAGAGTCTTCGTCGTCCATTCACAGAGGAATAGGTCAATTGAAAGAGTCGAAGAAATAAAGATTACTACAACACTTGAAATCGAGTCTAGTCTTTCGAATATATCTCAGATGGCTAATTCACCACAAATAATATTATTTTATTTTATCTTTTACTTATATGGCGAGGATTCGATTTCTATTAAATTTAAAAGTTAATGGTGTACATATATTTTTTGGCGAATCAATAATGTACATATAACTTTTGACGGATTTCATTAAAGTATATCAAGTAATTTAATACTTTTACATAAATCTAAAGACGAGATAATAAAAACTCTTTTAATTAAGGTTAATCTTTATTTTAGAACTCAAAGTCTTTGTCGTTCAGTAGCATAAGGTGAAAGACATCCTGATTTCGACTAAAAAATTTGTTCGACTCAAAGTCTTGGTCGTCCATCTGTCCCCAAAGATCTTTTTTCGAATAAATTTTGTTCCCATTAATCACAAATAGCCGAGGCCATTACAATCAACGTAAAATCAAAATACAGAAAGTAAAGGGTTATACAATGATTTAAAAAAAATCACGATAACGGACAAAAAGACACATCCAAGAAAACTTGGATGGTTAGGAAAAAACAACTAGAAAAAACTAGACAACTAAACAAATACATAATATTCTTCTTCAAAGATCTTCATCGCCATTCTTGAACCACGAGACAGGGAGAATATCACTTTCAACATCTTCCTTAGTGGGTCGACAATTTATAGGACCATGGGCGTATCAACCGTCCTACAAATTGTCTCGGGAAGATGTAGAAAGTTGATAAAGGGCCCAGGTCAAGTCCGGGTTGAAAGTATCCTCCTAGAAAAATAGAAAAAAAATCTAGATCTGTGAAGATCTGAGACTCATCTAGTCCCCAAAGATCTTCTCCTCTTCGTATCAATGCTTCAATTCTTCCCTCCACGTGTCCAGTACTGAGTAGCCAAAACTTGCCTTCAATAAAGGGCACAGTTTACCTAAGCAATTTTGTTTCTTGGCTTTTTCTTAGTTTGTCATTGCATTTACTGGGGTAGGCTGTTTGTTATTTATTTTTTTTTCGGGTGAATAAGCTGTTTGTTATTGTTTTTCCTAGTTTGTTTCTTCACTCCACGTGGTTTTTACGCTCCCGGCTCCTATGCGGAATAACTTTTTGTTCCGCACGTGCAGAACAAGCTACCAGCTGTCGAATGAGATTTTTTAACAGTTCAGATCTAGAGAGAATTTTTTTTTTAATATTTTAAGTCCAGCCGCAACTTTTCTCTCTCCAGATCTAGGCCGTTCAAAATTCCATCCGAAGGCTGAGATTGTTCTGCACGTGCGGAACAATCCATGTTCCGCATAGGAACCGGACTGGGTTTTAACTAAAACAATTTGTTCATATTAAGGAAAGATTGAGTGATTATCATAGTAATGAAAATCCAACAATAACTTCAATGGGAAATCAGACTATTTAACCTCCCAGAAATTTTTGTTTAGCTCTATGTATAGCTTTACTCAATATTTAATTTCATAAATTTTCGTCAGCAAAGTTCTCTATATCTATTTCATCGAAGTTTCATCATTTACAGTGCATATAGAGATTCCACCACCTCTTCTGCGGCGTAATCGGGGCAGCCCCAAATTCATGACATCCACGTGCTTAATGAGCGGGGAATAATGGTCAGATTCAATCTATAAAATTTACAAAATACAAAAATCAGTATAAAAATGTTTATAAAAAGGAAACACCAAATTCTATTGCCATAATTTGGAGAAACCCATTTGCCATAAGTCCGATGCATAAGAGGTGGTGGAACCTCTATATGCATCCCGTAAATAGGTAAGGGGTTTTACAGGCTGAAATTAAATATTGGAGACTATATGGGCAAAACAAAAAAAAATTTGAGGGACTAAATAGATTGAAATTAAACACTGAAGACCATACAAGCGAAACAAAAACTTTTGAGGGACTAAATAGGCTGATTTCCCAACTTCAATTCATGATCAATAAACTAGAATTACAATAAGGGCAGAGGATGATCATCAAAATTCAGATCAATTTAAAAGGCAGTTGTCACGCCCAGTGCCCGTGGGTCCGAAATACGACACATGAGCCTGACAACCCTCACGATCACCTATTTAGCAAGTGAACTCGCTATGCCTCTATGCCAAAATGGATATTCTAAGGTGATATCGAAGGTGTGGTAGCCCAGTGGGTAACATCCACTGCCTGGACCGAGAGGTCCTAGGTTCGATATTGAGCCAAAGCGCCCAGCCAGCTAACCCCCCCTAAACCCCGAAAAAAAATATTCCAAGGTGATAGAGAATGCATAGACTCATGTTATATAGTACTTCATATTTCCTTAGTTATCCACATTTTTTTCTTAGTGCCATGTGGGATGGGTCTAACAAACACCCTTCCTTAGACTCTAGGGTCCTCGCTAGGCGCCCAAAAGATATTTAGTCCATGACCAATTATTTAATTTAAATCATCCATTAAAAGTCATGTGCAAGTCGCGTGCACAATAGTTGCTGAAAATCACTGCAAAATGGGTGGTTAGAACTATTTGGGCGGCACATAAAATGTTTAGGGATTCTTTATGAAGCTAAAACATCACAGGGATTCTCGAAACTAAATGAAATAAGTTCAAAGATTATTGGGGCCGATTGCCCTATAAATAATTAGGTAAATCACGAGAATTTAATTACTTTTGATATTGAAGCATCTGTTTGTTTTTTCAAAGTTGTGACCTATTATTTTGAGTCAGAAGTCTTATCATAATTACACTAGCCTTTTTTTACACACATATATATATATATATATATATATATATATATATATATATATATATATATATATATATATATATATATATTTGCTTCACCCCACTCAATCAGTCAATTTTACTATCTTTAAATTTAATTAAATTTGTCCGGCGAATAATATCGAAATACTTTGTATCAAAAAAAGAAAGAAAAAATGAAAATAAAAAGAACAATACAAAAGAATAAGTGGTTCCCATGTAAAGGGAAACAAGATTTAGGTGGATTTTGTGATACTTCTTCTTTCTTTCCTTTGCAGTTTGCACCCTTTCTTCTGTGACAAAGACTCGAGTCTGGTCCTTCCGATATATCTTAGCTGGCAAATCCATCACGAATAGTATTGTATTACTTTTGTCTTCACATATATAGTATGAATTCGATTCTTATTAAATATAAAAATCATCACCTAGTGGGTTATTGATGTAAGTACAATTTTGAATGTATCTTGTTAAAATACACCACGGGATTTAATTCCTCTACATTATGATTAGGGTCAGTCCTTTCTATTAGGACTCAAAAGTCTTCGTCGTCTTGTAGCATAAGGTGAGGGACCGCATTAAGTTCCGTGTGCAAAGGATTAAGTCCACATTGAAGCAATTACTCCCATAAATATTTAGACGACTAAGCAACAACAATATAGTCCTCATGAATTTGACAAGGCATGCATAATTTGTTTTCGCTTAGTTATACTGAGATTTGTGGGGTCCAGAAACTTGAGATGATTGTTGTTGCACAAGAGAATATAAGCGTGTTATAAGAATTTATTGTGTTTGTTGTGTTGCGTGTAATAAATTTAAAAAGAATATACTTTTCTCCTTTTAAATTGAATTTAAGACAAAAGGATTACATGATATTGGTTGAACGGATTACAGCAGCCCTAATTAAATTCACATGTTGTAGAGAAAATATCCTCTTCCGCACTTGAACCATTTCGCTTATAATCAAAGACTAGGTTAGCTGAGCTACGATCTGTAGTTACAAAAATATATAAATCAATTCACAAAAAAAAATAAAAATAAAAAATAAAAAAATTTATGGGTTTGATCCTACTTTGATAAAATTGTCCCCAATGGCCCATTTTGAACATAATCTCTTTCGCCCATATCTTTACAACATTTTTTATTAGAAGAGTAGATAGAACTATATAAGGTTTCCCTCTCTTTTTTCTCTCTATTTCTTCCTCTTGAAGTTTCTTCATTTCTTAACTTTTATGGCTAGATTCAACCAAGAATGGTTGGATTTAGCCATCTTTCTTTCACCTTTGGTGTCTTCATCCCCTCCTTTTACCGTAAATCGTAATGGAATTTTTTTCAAAGTATTCTGATTCAAGATTCAAGACTCAGATGCAAGATCTATTTCAGATCCTTCCAGATCTGTAGTTTTCCTCTAAACCCGGAGTTGTTCTGGGCCCTTCCTCAGTTTTCTTCATCTTTCCGAGACAATCTATGGGACGGTGGATACGCCCATGGTCTCGTAGATGGTTGATTTCTAAGAAAGATGTTGAAACTGAGTTTGCTACTTCTGTTCAAGGATTTTGGAGAAGATGCTGCGAAGAATTTTATTGTGTATTTATTTTTTCTACTGTTTATAGTGTTTACCTAGTCCGGGGTGTGAACTTTTATCTGTTATCATTGTGGTCTCCATCATTGTATAACTTTTATTTTCTTATATTTTCTTTTTATCTTTTGATTGTAACGAATTCGGCTATTTTATAATTAATGGATAATTTCTCTATTAGTAACCGACGTTATTTTGAATAAACTCTTAAAATCTGACTCGATTAAAGTACATAAGTGATGTTTTTTCCGCACCGTACAAATTAGATCAGGACCTTCGGATTATTCATTCTTACTACTACAGTCCTGATTGAATTCGTACAATGCAAAGAAAATTCATTCTTCCACACATCATCCCAACCAACACAATATTAATTATATTTAAAATTTTAAGATGGTTTTTTGGTTATTTAATTTAATAAATCAAACTCAACTAACAATTCTTTAATTTTATATGAAGTTAATTTTTGAACGAATAATTTGGGGAAAATAAATATTGCAGTTAAATGGTTATCATATAAGCTGAGCAAGACTATTTATTTTTCTCTTCTTTTAAAACGATTACTTAATAATAAGCTACATTTATCTACACATGTAATCTTTCGATTTCCTGTATAAGGCCTCTTGACAATTTGTTTTTTAGAACAAAGAAGAAAATATGAGCTATTTTCTTATTTTATATTCTTAATTTAATTCTATTAACATAATAGAATTATAAATATAAGACTTACTGGACAAATAGCAAAATTAAGTAAACAAAAAATAATATATTTTTAAATAAAATATCAATATTACTCTCTTAAATAGAATTAGTGACATATAAGTTATATTTAAGATAATAATATTAATATTTTGATTAATAAAATAATTTGAATTTTATTCTCTGAACGGAGAGAGTAGTAAATTACAAATCACTTGAAAGTCTAAATTTGCTACCAACAATTAGTCAAATACTTTTATTTTGTATTTTTAAATTAATAAACAATTTACAGGTGGCTCAACTTGACCAAAATAGCGGAAGCCGGCAATCTCTTTGGCCTGGAAATTTAAAAACAATAATTTATCCCTTAAATTAACATATTAAAAAAATAATTTTTATTTATTTCCCACTTAGATACCCTCCCCCCCTCTTTCTTCCCCCGACCCGACCCATAATCATCACCATCTTCATTATCTGAATCAGAACCCACCTCATAAACCTCAAATTTCCATCATCCCCATATTTTTCAGCTCCAAAATCCATTCCTTTTCCAGATTTTTTTTATCAATAATGAGCTCTTTTACAGTAACCGATTTATATAGCTTGATTTAATCTTTTTCAGCTTCAAAATTCAATTTTTTTACAGAATTTTGATCAAGGTTGAATTCTTTTACAGTACCCGATTCAGAATACTTGATTTCCTGGACGAAAAGGATAAGTGTTTGGGTTGGGTTTATTCTGTTATGACCAGTGTTTAAACAAGCATTCCTATTAGGGGATGATTTGTTTCTTGCAAGACAAAGAGGAGAAAATGATAGTGCAGTTCCAATAGGTATGGTTAGAAGCCACCATTTCCCTAAGCTCTCTATGGTATACGTACTGCAGATCCAAGAATTTAGATTAAAAGTAAAGCTCCAAACTTCACAGATCCCCTTCCCCTCTCTCAATTTTGTTTCTGCCTGCGGTTTGATTTTGATTTATAGTTGATTTGATTTTTGAAATATAATTTGATAGTGACACCGAGATTTTTAAAAATACCAATAGATATAGTAAATTTTATATTTTATATATATTTCGAAATATTTAATCAATTTCACCCTCAATCATTTTGTACGATATATTATTTCAATTTTTCACCTCTAATTTAAAAGTTATAACTTCGTCCTGATAGTGGAATTGTGGAGAAGAGGGAGATGTTGGTGATGATGGAAAGAATGGAGATAGCGGAGAAGATGGAGTGGGTGCAAGAATCAGGTCAGATCGGGTCATATCCAACAGGTTCAATTGGACCTGGGATGTGCGTTGGAAGGAATTATTTGGAATGACAGTTTTGCCCTTATTATTGCTGGAACGCATAGTGCACGTGACAAAAATTCACTTGAAACCACCACTATTTATAATTACAGCAATTGAAAAATTGTTTATTTTTATAAATGATTAAAAAACAAATTATGGATAAAAAGAAAAAATGGTTCCCACGTAAAGGGAAAACAAGATTTTGGTGAATTTTGTGATACTTCTTATTTCTTTCCTTTGCAGTTTGCCCCCTTTCTTAGGTAACAAAGAATCGAGTCAGTCCTTTGAAAATATCTCATTGAACTAATTCATTTATATTGTTTTTTATGTTTTACTTATATGATGAGAATTCGATTTTTGTCAAATAAAAAAATTAATGGTGTAAATACAATTTTATGGCGAATCAATGATGCACATACAATTTTTTGGCGGTTCTCATTAAAATACATCACGTAATTTACTATTTTTACATGAATCTAAAGACGGGACGATAAGAACCCTTATAATTAGGGTTAATATTTATTTTAGGAGTCAAAGACTTCGCCGTTCAATAGCATAAGGTGAAAGACATCCTGATTTCGACTAAAAATTTTGTTCGACTCAAAGTCACAGAGGAAGAAGTCAATTGAAAGAGTCGAAGAAATAAAGATTACTACAACACTTGAAATTGAGTCTAGTCTTTCGAATATATCTCAAAGGGCTAATTCACCACGAATAGTATTATATTATTTTTATCTTTTACTTATATGATGAGGATTCGATTTCTATTAAATTTAAACTTTGAAGGGGTACTGTATTGTAGGCCACATTTTGATCAGCTTTTCAAAAGAACTGGCAGTCTGGAAAAGAGCTTTGAAGGTAATTATATATGTATGAAGATACTAAGATAAAAAAATCATAGAATCAGTCTATATACAAAATCAAGAAATCTGAATTTTCATTTATGAATCCCCCACAGGAACCCCAAAGATTGCCAAGCCAGAGAAACCTTCTGATATTGAGGTAAGGCCAAAACTGGAATGGTATAATTTGTAAAGGCTAGTTAATGAATGATTGAAAATTTGCTGATATTGGTGCACACAAATTCTTTGTATGCCGAATAAACAAAGTTTGGTAATGTGCAATTTATTAATCAAAATGGTTCTATCTTCTTTGATGCCTTTTGACTTTGATTTATTGGCATGATTCCGTAGCAAACGTGATCGGTATAGGAGACTCATTGTTTCGAGTGATATTATGTGAGCAGCCCATTTTGTACATTTATCACAAAGGTTATGTCGATTTCTAATCCATCTATTTCAGTGACAGAGAGCCGTCACTTTGTGCATTTATTGTCAAAGATAATGTGTCTTCTATTCATCCCCGCTCATACCTCCAACTATTGGGGATTTAAGGAGATATGTTATTGTTGTTATTGAGTTAATGAATGATTGAAATGTTAAAGCTATGTTGTATCATTAAACAGAAACCAATGGCAAATAAAGTTTCAAGCATGTTTGGAGGAACAAGAGAAAAATGCCTGGGATGCACTAAGACTGTCTATCCCACTGAAAAGGTATGAACTAGTGACCATTTTACAACTTTCTTCTCAAGAAGATCAATTACTAATGATTTTGTTTATAAATCCCAATCTGGGACAAAACAAATATAATTGCAATGAGTTACTCCATTCCATAACGCAAGTCGTTTAGGACATATAACAAAAATTAAAGAAGAAAAAAACAAGTTACTTTGTTAGTCAAAATATCAATATTACTCTGTTAAATAGTACATGTATGCCACTAATTCTATATGGAATGAAATATTGTATGATTATAAGGTATCGGTGAACGGAACTCCTTACAAGAGCTGTTTCAGATGCACACACGGTGGATGTGTGATCAGCCCCTCCAACTACATTGCTCACGAGGGGCGTCTCTACTGTAAGCACCACCATGTTCAACTTATAAAGGAGAAAGGAAACCTAAGCCAGCTTGAAGGAGACCACGACAAAAGTTCAGCAAGAGTTGGACCAGTTGTTGCAGAATGACCAATGTATTACTGGGAGTGTGTCTTGCAAGTTGAATCCCACTGCCTTCTCCATTTGCTTTTACTTTAAATGTAGATTTTTTGCAGCTCCTTTATTCAAGAACAGGATCACAGCTACAAGTTTAGGAGTCTTGAAGTGGTTTGTTCATGTTCTTTGGTTTGTTTTCTGCTATTTTTCGGACATTCAAACTGAGATCTACAATCATATTTGAGTTTCAGTAAAATGTGATTTCTCATTATTAACATTCAGAACGATCTTGCAACCTCAAAATAGTAGGGAAAATACCCTTGTTTTTTCCTTTCCTTAATCTATGCTAAAGTACCTTAAAGGACTTACATTATGTCAATGATAGTCGTTGAGGGACCATTTAACCTTAGGTGTACTAGTTTGATTTTACTTATACTGCCTCCATTTGAAATAGATTTCCTATTTTCTATTATGGCATGTTTCAAGTAACTCGTCTGTGAATCATTTATTATTCTTTTTTTCAACTTTGTACTTATCTGCCTTTGTTTTCAACGGCAAATATTTATCCAATCAACCATCACCGTTCATCAATACTGAATTCAAATTTAAATTACCAACCACCATTCTTAAGTAATAAAAGCATCATGAATATTTATCAAGTTTCTTTATGAAATTCATCAAAGCCTTAATATCCGGTAATAACATACATCAATATCATATGGATGGATGCTGCAGCTATTACTCTTTCTTTATTTAATTTGATTACTATGATTGGGGAAAGAGCGTCAAACTCGAAATCTATCATTCCGAGCAGAAAGTGCTAATTTAACTGCGCGAGCTTTTTTTGACCGGAACTATTATTACTTGAATTGCTTAGTTAAGCCTGGCTTCATGAGAAGTGTACCCTTTATGCTTTGCAGCTTGTGAACACAAGATAGGCCAACCTCCATGATTTTAATCAAGCAATCACCTTCACTTTCTGAGTTCTTGAATCTCCCCTCTTCAAAAAGATCATTTTCCAGCGTCCCCAGGCCAATCAGTTCATCCATGTTGGTGGCCAGGAAGTTCATTTGCACCCATTTCTTCAAGCTCAACTCTCCTATGAAACTTTCATTTCTTGGACTTTTCCCAGTCATGAGTTCAAGCAGTAGAATACCAAAACTATATACATCTCCAGCTGTAGACGGTTCTGCCCCCATGCCATATTCTGTAGTAATGCATTTGTAAAGTCAAATAATAAAATCTTATGTCTTATACTTGAGGGAAAAATCTCATCACATTAATTGCGCGAGGCCTACTTTCAGATGTGGATTTTACTCAATTCATGTGAATGTACTGTGAGACAAGACCCAAAAGGACGGTCCTAGGATCATTGAGTGACGCATACTTAAGCTACAAGAAAAAATGAGAGTTGCAACAAAAAATGGGGTAACTTAAGGGGGTTGACAGGTATCAATGGTACCGGTCTTTCCCCTATTGCATCTTACAAACATTTGGGTTGGAGTGTGTACGGGGACAGATCTAGGGGGCGGAGTGGTACTGGTCTCGCTTGCCCCTCAAGATTTTAAAAATTGTGTTTTTAATTCTTTTAAAATTTGAAAAAGTTTTAGAAAGTTAATTAACAAAATCACCTCTGACTCCCCAAGAATTTAAGCAAAATTTACCATTTGGGCATCCTACATAAAATTTCTATATTTATGCCTTTGTGTGTGTGACTGGCGCTACTTTTACAAGTGAGGCTATAGAAAATTATGTAAATGGGAAGTAAATTTAGAACTATTGATACTTGTTCATCTTCCAATTTTCGAGAAGTGGGAGGGAGTACGAAATATAACTATTTATCAAAAAAAATATATATATGAAATTAAGTTGAGAAATTAGAAGAAACTGACCTGGAGGTATGTAGCCAATGGAGCCTTTGAGAGTGTGGGTAGAGCTTATGGAAGGGTGAGAATCATTAGTGTTGATTAAGAACCTGGCGAGGCCGAAATCGCCAAGTTTTGCAGTCATGTCTGAATCAATAAGAACATTGCTAGGCTTTATATCACAGTGTACCATTGGAGATTCACATTCATTGTGCAGATAATTAATGGCAGTAGCAACATCTATTGCTAAGTTCAACCTATCCAAAATGTTCAGCCCTTTCCCATTTATAGTTCTTTTCCCTGTTATCCATTCATCCAAGCTCCCATTGATCATAAATTCATAGATTAAAGCCAGAAATTGGAAATTCTTGAAATCTATGCTGGAGCAAGCGGTGATGAGTTTGATTAGATTTCGATGCCTTAAATGTTTCAGAGCTGCACATTCTGCTAAAAAGCTCTTCCAGGTTCCAGTTATGTCCGTATCGATGACCTTAACAGCAATGTTCTTCCCTTGTTGAAGAATTCCTTTATAAACAGATCCAAAACTTCCAGTCCCAATAAGATTTTCTTGGTTGAAATTATTGGTGGAAAGGCGGAGTTCATCATAAGAGATTGTCTGATGTTGCCTTGTAAAACTTTCAGATGTTGTTGGCTTGATCTTTGCTTTCCCTTTTCTGATGTGAAATAGCAGAGAAATTGCTGAAACTACCGATAATATTACGACAATGGCTGCTATGGTCACTGCAATGATTAAACGCCTTTTATTAGAACGACTATTCTCACATTTTAACAATTGCAAGCAGAGTTTTTTGTTGCCCTCTAAATGCAGTCCAGATGTTTGTGAAAAAACCCCACCAGAGGGAATTTTTCCTTCCAGGTCGTTGAAAGAGAGGTTCAATTGCCTAAGAGCCTGCAGCGTCTGAAGATCGGAAGGAACTTCACCAGACAGTTCATTTGAGGAAAGGTCTAGAGTTTCCAAGCCTTTGACATCTCCTAGAGTGGAAGGAATTTGGCCTGAAAGCATGTTTTCGGCAAGTAACAAATGCTCCAAGCTCCTACATTTCCCGATTGACTTGGGGATGTCACCTGATAGATCATTGTCCGATATGTCAACTGTCACAACATTTTCCAGCAATCCGACTTCTTCTGGTAGAGAACCCGAGAGAGAGTTTCGCGAAAGATTAAGATAAAGGCTCAAGCTAGAGATTTGGAAAATTTCTTTTGGAATGATTCCTTCAAGCCTATTCCTTGATAAGTCCATGGAAAGAAGATTTTTGAGGTTCCCTAGAGAAGCAGGTATGTTTCCCAGCAATTCATTTCCTGATATGTCAATATTTGTTAACTTTTGGAGATTGCCTAAAGAAGTTGGGATTCTTCCAGACAAATTATTTCCTGCCAATCCTAGTACCTTCAGTTCCTTCAATTGGCCTATTTCGGTGAAAATTTCTCCAGACATCAAATTGTAACTCATATTTAGCAGCTCTAACCCAATAAGCTGGCCAAATGATGACGGTATGCTACCATAAATACGGTTCCCACCCATGTAAAATATTTTAAGAACCTTCGAAAGATTGCCAATGGACTCGGGAACTTTACCTTCTAAGAGATTGGCATCAATTGCAAGAAAGCTCAAACGAGTACTATTTGACAATGACTCTAGGAAACTAAGGCCATTTTCTCCTGAACTAACAATCCTGTTCTTTCCAATGTTATACATCTCAAGTTCCGGGAGATTTCCTAGTCCAGGAGGAACAGAACCATGTAAAAGATTGTCCGCCATGCGAATTACTCTTATTCTTGTTAAGTTGTGCAAGGAACCCGGAATTCTACCAGTAAATTTGTTGATGCAAAAGTTGAAGATCAAAAGATTTGGCAGCGTTATTCCAACATTGTAGGGAATTTCACCCCACAAATTATTGGAAGCCAAAGCCAAATGAACCAGTGAAGACATGTTGTATATAGAGGGAGGAACTGTACCATTGAGATTGTTAATTGTGAGATCGAGTTCCTTCAGATTTTGGAGCCGGACTAAGTCACTTGGTATTGCGCCAAATAGTTTATTGGTGCCTAAATTTAAAACTGTGAGAGATGAAATGTTTGCTATTGAACCAGAAAGTTGATTACGCGCCAAGTTTAAAACTTGAAGCTGTTGAAGTTGGCTAATTTCTTCAGGAATTCCACCTGATATCTCATTTTGCACCAAATCAAGAATTCGAAACTCTTTGCAGAGGCTGATGTTGCTTGGTATAACTCCATTTATGCTGTTGAAGCTCACGTTAAGAACTCTGAGTCGAAAAAGATTGCTGAGCTGCTCAGGAAGTTCTCCATTCAATTGATTATTCTGCAGCTGAAGTGATCTAAGAAATGATAGATTGCCAAGGAAAGGACTTATAGAACCTCTTAGTTGGAGGCCTGAAAGATCAATCCCTATCACTCTTTGGCCATTTATATTGCACACAACTCCAGTCCAATTGCAAGGGGATGACGAATTTTGACTATCCCAAGTAGATAAAGCATTGGCTGTCGATGATTCGGTGTTTATCTGAGACTTGAGAGAGATTAAGGCATCCTTATCAGTGAGAATGCTGAGAGTAGATGACTCTGCAGCAAAAGAGAGAATTATTAGAACAATTATTAAGAGGGCAAATTGATCCATAGGAACTTTAGACAAACTCATTTCAGAAAGTTTGGTAGTATAGTTTTTCATGGAGAAAGAAGAGGAATGCATGAAAGTTTAGCTAATAGAAGCCAAGTATTTATAGGCAGTGAAAGCATGTACTATTCAAACAACATTAAAATGTGGGGTATATTGCACAGATTTTCCCATTTCTTTAATTAAAAGTCATATAATCCAAATCTTTCATCAAAAAAGAAAGAAGAAGAAGAAGAGATGATCAGTTTTTTGTTTAAACATTTTTGTTATGAAAATTGAAAAAGTAAATTGTTGCTGATACTGAGATAATATGTAGGGTCTAAAGTAACAAATTATGTTGAATAATTTGTACGCATGGAAAACAAAGTATATGTATATTCTCTCTCCATTTCCTAATAGAGAAAATTGATATTTGTAACATATATTTATTTACGTGACACTATTAATAGCCTCATATTACTATTAGACTATTTATAGCCCCCATCTTTTTACGGGTCACTATAAGTGTCCAATTAGTAAATCCGATGACAATTCAAGCCAAAATCGTCACACGTGCCCTTCACACGTGATATCCGTCAGGGGTCTATTTGACCAATATTTTCAGCGGATCCGGGACAACCCATTCGTTTATCTAAATATCACCACCCACAAACCCATATATTCATCATCCCTTCCATTTAAACCCTAAAACTGACCTGCCCGAACCATTGATCCGCGAACCAAATATTTGACCCGCGAACAGATTGTGAGAAACACACCAAACTGAAACAGATCAAAGCAACGAATTTGCTTCTTCTTCAGCAACAACATGAAGATTATCCCCAAAAATCAACCATAATCAACCATGGTCAATCATGATTTTTTAGATAGAAATATTCTCCAAGTTTTCAATAGACAGTAAATGATTAAAAAAACCTCGATCTGTTCCAAAATTTCATCAACCCATCAAAAGAAAATTGATGACGGGTTCAAAGTAACCCTCATAAACACCCAACTTTTGCAACCAAAATACTCAAAATATGTTTACAAAACCCAATACACCAGCAAAAGTTGGGTATTTACGAGAAAACACTCAGCAGCTTTTGTCTCCAAATTTCCAATTTCAAATTCGCCGCCGGAGCACATATTACGCCGCCACAGATGGTGTATTGGGATTACTATTAAGAGATCCCCCAACTTGCAAATCTAATCAATAGTACAATAGACTTCTTCATATTTGATTAGGAAAAGATATAAAATCAAAAGGGGGAGTGTCACGCCCCGCTCTCGGGAGGCCGAGACATGACCATGTCAATAGCCCATACTATTAACACAAGGTCTCTTATTCCTCATAAACTTAAAATTTCCATGTAACATAAAACCTCAAAAGAAACTTTATTCATCTTAACAATCTCTTAAGATAAATCATTACATCGAAATCTTTCGCAGCGGGAATAAAACATCACATAAATAGTTTCTCATAACTAAAATAAAACCTTAAGCGAATCACTTTCTTCACTAAAAGGGAACTTCCTCCCATTCTCCTAAGTCATTATCATCATCGCTAACTTTACCTGGGAAAAAAAACATGGAAATGAATAAGCTTCCAACTTTGTAAGATAACAGATTTCTTCCGGAACCAAGCATTTGAGGATCGAAACCTTTATCATCATAGACACTTAAAATAATATATTTAATGTAGGAAAATAATTTATTTTCTTTGAAATGGCAGGTTAGTAAAATACAAGCACCGACATTTCACTGAGATGCTAAATTTAAAGATTCTGTTTTCTTTTCGCATAAAATAGTACGACCCAATTTGAGTAAATCATCTCAGTATTTTCAATTGAAAATCAGTATTTTAAAAACATATAAGAGCAACTAAAACTGTCGGATTTCGAAAATATAGTACTTTGCAACTATTTAATAAATATAAACATCTAGTACCATATATAATAACAGGCAAAATTAACTATAATTTTGAAAACTTTGTAACAATATAATCGTCTCAATAAAATTGCAGAAACTTAACATAAATCTTAACTTCAGTTCATAAATAGTTATAACAATTAGGGTTGACCAAAAGGTCCTTCAATTGGGGTTGACTAAAAGGTCCTTCGATCGATCGTCTTCAGTTGTCTTTAATTGTTACCATTAATTTGAGCCGCAAAACAAAAATATCTTTCTTTAATATACATACATTATACATCGCAAATAATATGCTTGATTCCTTTTTATTTCATACGGAAATATAATAAAAACGTAATCTTTTCATCAATACCTTTTTCAACATAAAAATATAATATTTTTCATAAATACTTTACTTTTGATAATATCGTAGACTTAAAAACAAGAAGAAGTACGATATCTTACCTTGAAATTATGATATTTTTCTAAGCGTAGAAGTTCTAGAGCCGCTTACTAGTATCTTCCTCCCTTACTTCTGTACAATCACCGAGAGAAACTTCAGAGTTTCACGCCCTTTATTCTTAACACACAAACTCGTCCTTATTCTCCCACAATTCAAGACTAAGGTAGGGTTTATATACTACTTCCCACTTCCAAAATATAACACATGTTTTCCTTTTTTAAAAAGACATAATCTCCTAACCTTCCTTATTATACAAATTCCCATATCTTAACAAATAAAACACATGCTTTGCTTTCCTGAAAAATATATGATATCTTAACCTTCCTTATTGTATAAATCCTCATATCTTAACACATGCTTTCCTTCTTAGAAAAATATGATATCCTAACCTTCCTTATTGTATAAATTCTCAAACCTTAACACATGTTTTCCTTCTTAGAAAAATATGATATCTTAACCTTCCTTATTGTATAAATTCTCATATCTTAACACATGCTTTGCTTCTTAGAAAAATATGATATTCCTTATATTTCAACTTCTCATAGAATAAATTTCTAATCCCATAAAATCCTAACTTAATTGATCTCTAGATAATATATACTCTATCAAATAAATATCTTAACTAATTGATCCTATAAGTAAATCAAGATAAAACTTAATTATTTTATTTCCATTTTCTCTTCCTGGGGTCGGGTATCACAGGGAGAGAAAAAGAAGAATATGCAAGAGCAGGAGTGGGATTTTAGTGTTTTTCTTGGTGGGATTGACTAATTGGTTATTTTTGGGGTGTCAACGTTGATGGGCTCTTACTATTATTGCAATTTGCATAAGTAATTAACCAGTGAGTCCAAATTGTGATTTTTTTGGTGGGTTTTGACTTTAGAATAGTGGGTTCCTATTGAATTTTCAATCAAGTGTGATAAAAATGGTGAAATGATTTGAAGACTTTTTTGACAAACTTTGCATAAAGATTGAAGATTTCTCTTTAAATTCAAACTCTTTCATTTTCTTGATTTGGATTAGCTTTATTTGACCTTTAAAATCATTAGAGATTTGTGAGTTTTTGTTAGCCAATGAAGATGAATTTCTTCACTGCAACTAAAATTTCTTTAGAAAGAAGAATCAGGCCCGTCTCAAACATATCCCAGGGCGCTTGTCTTAGAAAAAAAAATTTAGGGGCCGGATTTTAGGGAGCTCTCTATGATCGTTCCATTTCGAATCCCCCTATTAACGCGGCTTTGGTGTATGGTAAAAAAGATTTTGAAGCAACAAATTGTAAAACATCAAGATCTTCAATTTTTTTAACTAATAATTATATACAAATTAAGTAATTTTTTAAAAAATTTGGGGCCCCTGTAAATGTGAGGCCCGGTTCCGGATGTCACCTTGGACACCCTTGGAGCCGGGCCTGAGAAGAATGTAACCGTTATTGAATAAACACCAAATCATTAAAAAAAGATTAGTTATTTTAAGCCGTCACCATTTGCATTTTGAAACGAAATGGGGTAAATACTACCACCATTTCTAAATATACGACTTATAGGACAAGTAGCGAAAATTAAAGAAACAAAAAATAATATGTTTTTAAATAAAATATCAATATTACTCTCTCAAATAGAATTAGTTGCATACAAGTTCTATTTAAGATAATAATATTAGTATTTTGAATAATAAAATAATTTGAATTTTATTCTCTTAATTTTCGTTACGTGTCATGAAATTCTTATATTAAGGAACAGATAGAGTAGTAAATTACAAATCACTTATTGCGGGAAAAAAATGTGAAAGTCTAAATTTGCTACCAACAATTTTTACTTTTTTTCTTTTTAACCAAATACTTTTATTTTGTACTTTCAAAGTAATAAACAATTTACGGGCGACCAAAATAGTGGAATCCGACAATCTATTTGGCCTGAAAATTTAAAAACAATAATTTATCCCTTAAATTAACATATTAAAAAAATAATTTTTATTTATTTCCAACTTAGACCCAACCCGACTACCTCTTTCTTTCCCGACCCATAAGCATCACCATCTTCATTTTCTGAATCAGAACCCACCTCATAAACCTCAAATTTCCATCATCCCCATATTTTTCAGCTCCAAAATTCATTCTTTTTTTTATCAATAATGAGCTATTTTACAGTAGCCGATTTAGATAGTTTGATTTAATCTTTTTCTGCTTCAAAATCCAATCTTATTACAGAACTTTGATCAAGGTTGAATTCTTTTACAGAACCCGATTCAGATAACTTGATTTCCTGGAAGTAAAGGATAGTGTTTGGGTTGGGTTTATTCTGTTATGACCAGTGTTTAAGCAAACATTCCTATTAAGGGATGATCTGTTTCTTGCAAGACACAGAGGAGAAAATGATAGTGCAGTTCCAATAGGTATTGTTAGAAGCCACCATTTCCCTAAGCTCTCTATAGGCTCTATTTGGATTGGGTTTGGGTTTGAGACTCAAATCTAGATCTATGTTTGGATTTTGGCGGGAGAGCCTAAAAAGTGGGCGAAAAATATTCAAATTCAAATTTTTTCTTCAAATAAGCGTAAAAATTCAAATTTTGGCCTCTACAATTGGCGGGAGATGTTCAAATTCCAAATTTTTGAGAAAAAAAAATTGGAATTGAACGATTATTTTAAAAAAAAATTTGAATTTAAATATTTCCCACCCACTTTTTTAGCCTCTCACGCTAAAATTCAAACCTAGATTTAGATTTGAGTCTCAAACCCAAACCCAATCCAAATAGACCCATAGTATACATACTGCAGATCCAAGAATTTAGATTAAAAGTAAAGCTCCAAACTTCACAGATCCCCTTCCCCTCTCTCAATTTTGTTTCTGTCTGTGATTTGATTTTGATTTTGATTTGTAGTTTATTTGATTTTCGAAATATAATTTGATAGCGGAATGGTGGAGAAGATGGAGATGGTAGTGATGGTGGAAAGAATAGAGATTGCGGAGAAGATGTAGTGGGTGGACGGATCGGGTCATATTCAACGGGTTCAATTGGACTTGGGATGTGTGTTGGAAGGAATGGTTTGGAATGACAGTTTTGCCCTTATCATTGTTTGAACGCGTAGTGCGCGTGACAAAAATTCGCTGGAAACCACCACTATTTATAATTACAGCAATTGAAAAATTGTTTATTTTTATAAATGTTCCAAAAAACAAAATTGGATAAAAAAGATAAAATGGTTCCCATGTAAAGGGAAAACAAGATTTAGGTGAATTTTGTGATACTTCTTCTTTATTTCCTTTGCAGTATGCCCCCTTTCTTAAGTCACAAAGAATCCAGTCAGTGTCCTTTGAAAATATCTCAGCGCCCTACTAATTCATTATGAATAGTATTATATTATTTTTATATTTTACTTATATGATGAGAATTCAATTTCTGTCGAATATAAAAATTAATAATGTATATACAATTTTGGGCTGCACCACATTTGTGGATCTCATTAAAATACATCACAAAGTCTAAAGACTAAAAAATTTGTTCGACACAAAGTCTTGGTAGTTTACTTAGCAAAAAAAAAAGTCTTGGTAGTCCATTCACAGAGGAAGAAGTCAGTTGAAAGAGACAGTCGAAGAAATGATTACTACAACACTTGAAACTCTCAAAACAATCAAAGAAAACAACCCGAACCAAACCGCAGATTCTTCTCCTCTCATATCAATGCTGCAATTCTTCCCTCCACGTGTCAAGTACTTTGTAGCCCGGGCTTGCCTTGAATAAGAGCACAGTTTACCTAAGCAATTTTGTTTTTTTTGGGCTTTTTCCTAGTTTGTCATTGCATTTACTGGGGTAGGCTGTTTGTTATTGTTTTTCCTAGTTTGTTTCTTCACTCCACGCGGTTTTGACTAAAAAAATTGATCGTACGAAGGAAAGATTGAGTGATTATCATAGTAATGAAAATCCAACAACACCTTTCAATTCATCAAAAAGAGGATAATCATCAAAATTCAGATGAATTTTAAATGTCGGTTCCATACAAGTGGGTCCAAAATATAATACATAGAGTCGATAACGATGACTTTCACTTTCTAGCATACTTATGAGTGAAGCTCGCTTTATCGTATCTATACCAAAATGGATATTCTCAAAATGATAATGGATATTAATGCTCAGAGTTAATAGCTATTTCTATCACTAAACTTATTTACAATTTCTCTTTACATGATGCTAAACTATTTTTTTAGCTAAGTATGTCACTCAACTATTTACGTTTATCTAAATATGTCACTCAACTATTTACGTTTATCAAAAAATATACTACCACCCATTTTTTGGGTGTTTTCCAGCCAGCGATGTCACGTGAGTTGCTTCAGAACATGAACAAAGGCGAAAAAGAAAAGAAATATTGGAAACGTCGAGCTATAGCTGCTTAATTTGACGGACCGTTTGCCGCTCGCAACAACAAATTAGCGGTTATCGCCCGGCGTTTTCAATATTTCTTTTCCTTTTCGTCGTTGTTCATGTTCAAACAGCTCCACGTGACATCGTCGAGTCGTAAACACCCGAAAAATGGGTGGTTATATATTTTTTTATAAACGTAAATAGTTGAGTGACATATTTAGATAAAAAAATAGTTTAGTACTATAAAGAGAAATTCGTAAATAGTTTAGTGCTATAAATAGTTATTAACTCTTAATGCTCATGTTATATAGCACTTCATCTTTTCTTAGTTATCTCATGTGGGATGGGGTATCACACCCACCCTTTTTTAGGCTCTAGAGTCCTCGCAGGCGCCCCAAACATATTTATACCCATTACCAACTAGGTGTGTAGGATTTAAAAGGTGACCCCATCGCGCATGTTGTGGCACTTAGCTCAACCACGTCCACCTTGTCAACGTGCTATGACTGTGTTTGTGGGCCCGAAACGTGATACATGCGTCTAGCATATCAATGGCAAATGGGTTAACCCGGCGGGTTCGGGGTGGGTCGGTGAACAGTGGCGGGGCGGGGTTGACCAGTCAACGGGGCGAGGCGGGTTGGGTCCAAAAATGAAAATGACGAACCCAGCCCTCGCCCGTTTGGAAAACCTGTCAAAAGTGGGACCGAAGTCACGGGTTAACCCGGTGGGTTGGGTGGGGTCGGTTGGGTTTGGCGAGTTAGGCGAGTTTGGCGGGTTGAGTGGGTTAAGTGGGTTCGGAGTTTTTTTAATTTTTTTTGGTAAAAAATAAATATAGATAAAAGTCAACCATTATTCCCGACCCCCAACCATGTTTGTGGCGAATTTCATACCCACATATCGATACGTTTAGGCTGTGAGAAGTTCCTCATTAAATACCCATAATTGCCAAACCTTGGAAGTCCTCCTAGTCCTAGCACTAGTAGAGGGATTAAGAGGAATGTTGTCCATATTTTCTATTTAGAAAATAGAGTAGAAAAATGATAGTGTGGGTTTGAGGATTTGAGTGAGTATTTATAGGGGTTGGGGTAATATGGGTTTAAGTGGGTTGGGGTTGGGTATTATGGGTTTAAATGGGGCGGGTTTAAGTGGGTTGGGGGAGACGGGCGGGCGGGGTGGGTCGATTTTTTCTTAAATGTACAACCCACCCCGCCCCGTTTGTAAAACCCACTTAACTCGTGGGTCATAACGGATTTAGGCGGGTCCAAAAGTCGGCCGAGTTAAACGGGGCGGGGCGGGGTGGGTCGTGGGTGGGCCAAACCCACTTGCCATTGCTAGTCTAGCAGCACCCACAATCACTTATTTAACAATCAAACTCGTTATATCAAAATGGATATCCGATGGGATGGGATATCACAACAGCAGATAATGAAAATATTTTACAATTTTACGTGAATAACTCAAGAACCCGTTTTCATTACTTCGGGTTCATAATCCAACATAATCTTTGATCAAGGAGAGAATAATAATCAAAGGGTGTGTAGAATATGCCATTTGAATAGTCAATTGGAAAAAAAAAGGGAAAGAAATGGTGGATTTTCTGATAGAACTTGGGGTTGTGGTTGTAAAGGTGAATTGGGGGTTCGCTTGGGGGGGGTTGAATGGAAATAAGATGAGTGAAACTTTGAGGTAAAGACTAGTTCAAGGTCAGCTCATATTTGATTTGAACTAATTTTCTCATCTCAACCTCAACTCGTCAGTAGCTCACGAGCAATTCAGCTAAACTCATTTATCTACAAATATTTTAGAAAAAATACGGTGACTTATAATATGAGTTTAATATCTAACTTATATAAAATAAATCAAGAGATTTTCTTATCACAATGACATATAATAGAAGTTTTATATCACACTACTAATTATAATATGTAAAGACTCCGGAAAAAAAACAATCTTAACAAAAAATAAAATTAAACCAATATAAACCAACAAAAGTCTAGTTGCCAAAAATTCTAATCCTTATTAATAAATGGAAAAAGTCTCTAAAGTCTTCTTATATAAGCAATTTAATTTATGTGACATTTTTTTCCACATGAAAATATAGTATTGTTATAAAAAGAGTTTTTTGTAGACTAATAATTAATCATCATGAGTAATAAAAAACAAGTAGTAGTATATTTTGGGTTTCTTCTTAATGTCGTAAGTGACTCGAGACAATCTCCTTCACAACTCAATGCTTGAACTGTTTCCGGGCAAAGAAGCTCGATATGAATTCATAACACTTTCACTTTGAGAAGATAAAAATACTATAAGAGATTTCTAGTGTTTTCTTTATTTATTTTCTTGAGAAGATGTGCGGTTATATTTTTTTGGTGTATATATATATATATATATATATATATATATATATATATATATATATATATATATATATATATATATATATATCAGCTCATGAGCCAAATGAGTCGAACTCTATCTAGCTCAAGTTCGAGCTCATATTTTAGATGAGTCAAAAAATTTGGTTCATGTATCGATCATTTAGCTCATGAGTTGAGCTCAGTCGAGAAGAATATTAAATCGAATCGTGAGCTACTCACGAGGCGGCTCAACTCACTTCCACCCATAGTTTTGCTGATACTGTCTGTGCTGAAGCTTGGTTTAAGCTAAGAGGAAATAGATATTTTTTTTTCATTTTTTGTCAATCATATATCCCTTTAGGGAATTTTCTTTTCTGGGCATAAATAATTAGGTAAATCACGAGAATTTAATTACTTTTGATATTGAAGCATGTGTTTATTTTTTTAAGTTGTGACTTATTATTTTGAGTCAGAAGTCTTATCCTAATTGCACTAGCCTTTTTTTTTTTTTTTTTTACATCTGTTTTTTTCCACTCAATCAATCAATTTTTCTATCTTTAAATTTAATTAAATTAGTCAGATTAATAATATCGAAATACTATGTATCAAAAAAAGAAAGAAAAAAGGAAAATAAAAAGAATAACTTGTTCCCCGTGTAAAGGGAAAACAAGATTTAGGTGAATAACTTGTTTCCTTTGCAGTTTGCACCCCTATGGGCGTGATCAACATGTGCCATTTTCTCTAGGAGAATTTTGGGAACTCTACTCTATTTTTCTCTTTGAAAATAAAAAATTAGAATGAGTACTCAATTATTAAAAAATATAACTATTGATATCCAATTTAAATTAACACAACTTTCTTCATCTTCTACCTCCTTCATCTTCTACATTCTTCATCTTCAACTTCTTCATGGTGAATTTCATAGGATTTTGAAGCTCAAACATGAGATTTGGGTTCATTTTTTATTCCGCACAGGCTCGTCTTCTCAGAATTCAATTTTTTGGGCTGCTAATCTTGAATTTTTTGAAGATTCAAAGCTGCAATATCTTGGTGTTATTCAAGATTCAAATATACTATTTGAGTTTCTTCAATATATTTACCATTAAGTGAATCTAAATGGTGTATTTGAAGAAATTTTATTTCAAATATTCAATGCAATTTTGGTAAAGGATTCCGAAGTGGAGGAAAAAGACCAAAAGTTTTGAAGCCGATGTAGCTCGAACACAGAGTATGAAATTTGTTTCTTTTTAATCTGCCATTTAGGTCCCAAATCTATTAAATTTCAACCTATTAAGTTAGCTAAGTATTTTCGATCTGCCATAACAGTCCTTCCAGCAAATAGAGTAACAAAATAACTCGAGGATGATGGAAATCAATTCATTTCTAAATAATCAATACACAGCACACTAAAAATCTTCAATTGCACACAACGTCTAACCTCTCTAATACACAAACTATAATTACATTACACCAAATACCCACCACTACATTCTACAATTACTTTCGGAGTAAGACCGCAATGGTAATTTTTGAGCTTTTGAGAAGCTTCTCATAGCTATTGGAGATGGTGGTTTGGTAAATGTGGTGTAGGCATTGGTTGGTGGTGGTGGGTGCAGGCGGTGGTGAAGGGGGAAGAAGATGGAGGGGAATGAGATGAAGAAGAAAGAGAAGAGGATAATGGGGAGGAGAAGAATTATTTTGTTATTTTTTGTTTTTAAGTTAATTACAATTGAGTATTTAGTATTTTTTTTTACAGTTAGGTACACCCCTGTAAAAATAGGCACATGAAGAGCACGTGACCAAGTTAACTGAATTTTGTTAAAAAAAATTGACGAAAAAGCCGTTTTAGCAGATCGTAAATACATATATAACTGATTTGTCTAAAATTAATAGAAATATGATCTATATGGAAGTACAAAATATATAAAGGGACAGAATTGACTAATTTGCCATTATAAGAATTTGTTGTGTTTGTTTGCGTGTAGCAAATTTTAAAAATAATAGACTTTCTAGTACAAAAGGATTACATGATATTGGTTGAATGGATTACAGCGGCCCTGATTGAATTCACACGATGTAGAGAAAATATCCTCTTCCGCACCTAAACCATTTCGCTTATAATCAAAGACTAGGTTAGCTGAGCTACGATCTATAATTACAATCTACTTTCTTCGTCACAAATTATTTGTTCACTTCGACAAATGCACTGGTATTAAATTTTTGATAATTTTAATGGTAAAATATAAACAAAAGTTTAAAATACTCTTCATTAATTTTATTAATCTCATTTAAAATTTATGTCTTTCTCTCTCCTTCATCTCACACAACATCCAACCACTTCTTAAATATGTGTTGGGAAGCGATAATTTTAATTAACTAAGAGTATTCAATGAGGAGTTGGAAAAAAGGGTAAAAATGAAAAATTCATTATTAATACATACTTTATTTAGAAATTTGACAGTTAATTTGGGACAAAAAAAATGTGTATAATTAATTTGAAGCTGAGTGAATATATAAATCAATTCACAAAAAAAAAATGTTTTTATGGGCTTGATCCTACTTTGATAAAATTGTCCCCAATAGCCCATTTTGAACATAATCTCTTCCGGCACATATCTTCAGCCAATATGCAACGTAAAGTCGCTCTATTAGTGATCGATGTCACTTTGAATAAGCCCTTAAAATCTGACTCGATTAAGGTGCATAGATGATATTTCTTCTGCACCGTATAAAATTTATTCAAAGATTTTCGGATCACTCGATCTGACGACTACAGTCCTGATTGAATTCGCACAGTGCATAGAAAATACATTCTTCCACACATCAACCATTTCGCTTAAAATTAAAGACTAGGTTAGGCTGAGCTACGGTCTAGTTACAAAATATATAAACCAGTTCACACAAAAAAAAAGAAGGTTTTATGGGCTTGATCCTACTATATTAAAATTGTCCCCAAATGGCCCATTTTGAATATAATCTAAAGCCCAATATAGAGCCCAAATATACATCAACTAACTTGAAACTTCCAGCACCCTCTCTGTATTCCTCCTGATTCCCTCCCTCCTGCAATTTTCCCGATCAGACAGTTACTGTATAAAGATATTGAGAGCTCTGAAAAAACTGTTACTCACAAAGGTCCGAGTTTCATTTCTTCATTCGGCTTTCGATAAGCTTCAATGGCTACTACCTTTATGCGTGGCGCTTTAACCTTAGCTCGACTTCATCAACCTTCACTATTTTCATCATCGGTAACAAAATCGTTCGCCTCAACTTCATCATCTTCTGATGCTTTAATCGAAGTCAAGCCAGGCGAGGTTGGTTTGATCTCCGGAATTCCAGAGGAACAACTCCGACGAAAAGTACGTATGATTTCTCATCGTTATTTGTAATTTTTGTTTGTAATTAGCAGCTTCTGGAACTGGAATCCTTTTCTTACTATTCGATTTTACCTTTTTTGAACTTCAATTTTGGCGAAATTAGTTGATGGTAGGTTAATACATATAGGTTTAGGGATTTATATATGTGATTAATTTCCCCCCGCATTTTAGGTGTATAACAGTGTATAACGGATAGAACGGACATCTGCATTCCTCACATGATATGAGATTATGTAGAAGTTCAATTAATATTGATTCATGATGTAATTTTTTCTGGTTTAATTTTTGTCATTAAGCGATTTCTGGAGTTCTAGTTGGAATAACATTTGGTTTTGGAACAGAACATGCAATTTTCATGTTTGAGATCATATCTCTTATCACTAGTAATTTTACTTTTACAATATAATTCAATTTTATGAAATAACAAGACCTTTCGTCTCAAAATCTAACACTGTATTACTAGACCTTAAGGTTTATTTTCTCTGATAGTTATTGAATTCCTGTTCCAGGTTATAATTTATTCACCTGCTCGTAGTGCATCTCAACAAGGATCTGGTAAAGTTGGGAAGTGGTATATTAACTTTTTGTCCACACAAAAGTATGTTACAGCTTCTCCTTTTCTCCCTCTACGTATTGGACTGGTCATAGATGTTTTGCAACAGCTCCTAGAAATATGGTCTTGGTTAAACTAAACCCTCTTCAATTATACATATCTTAATGACTACTGTATTGATTAGATTAGTTTTTTGGCTTTGTCAAAAAAATTCTGACATAATGAAAATCATTGCATTATCAATTTCTTATCAAGTACTGTATCCTTTTCATGTTAAGGCCTTTCGGTCTCGAGGAAGAAAAAAATTAAGAGTATTTTTTTAATTATATTATTAACTAATTTTCCTAACATTTCCTAAATTATATTTATAAGTGAGGGTGATTTGAAAAAAAAGTTATTTTTAAAATTGACAAAATTCCAAATATTTTGAGAAGCTAAAAAGGGCTACCTCACATTTAGAAACAGAGGAAGTATGTGAGGAGCTTATGGCTTGGCACATGACAAGCTTTGGTATATGACTAAATTTATAGTATTGGTTCTTAGTAACACTTGCCAGAAGTTCTCTTTTAGTATGTCTCAGACATTATTGATAATCTCAGGTGGGAAAATCCATTGATGGGATGGACATCAACTGGAGATCCTTATTCTAATGTTGGTGAAGCAGGACTGTCTTTCAATAGTGAAGAGGCAGCTAAGGCATTTGCTCAGAAACATGGTTGGGAATATTCGGTATGTCTTTGTACTTACGTTGGAATAAAATTGTTTCCCATATGAAATGAAATTCAGATTTAGATCCCTTCTGGTTAACTAGATACTATTGACATTTTTCTTCATAATACTGCTTGTAAAATGAAGTTACGCATATCCCTTTTTGTTAACCAGATAAGTGTGTCTTGCTTGTTTTGCCTGACCAGTACCAACATGTTATCCTTCTATTGCAGGTCAAGAAGCGCCATACTCCCCTTCTGAAGGTTAGATTGCTTTCCTCCAACTTTTCTGAAATTGAGGTTCTGTAAAGATTTTGTGAAATACTTCCTTGCATTGATCCAATAGAGACCTATAGTACAATAATCACCTTGAGTTATTAGTAAAAGAAGTAGCCATCCCCCCAAATTAATTTTCATTATTTTTTCCCTCACGATTTTATATCCTTGCTTGTAGCCCAAATCATATGCAGAAAACTTCAAGTGGAAAGGCCCGCCAGAAACCAAGGAAAACTGATTTTGCTCTGGTGTACAATGCACTTGTGTTTGCTTGGGAGTATAAACTGAAGTAGTAAATAAAACCTGGATGTATAGCTTATTGCAATAAAGAGCTTGTATCATTTGTATGCTGCTGTGTATTCTCTCATTTGTGCATATAAGTTGAGAATAAGGATTTGTTTATATACTTCTGGCGATAGACATCTGTTTTTTTTTTCCATGAGTTTGAGCCTGCTTTTCTGCCTCTTCTCAGCCATTTTGACCAAATGCACCATTAATTTTTGAAAAAACAGAAGACAGGTGAGAAACGTGGAGAAATTTAGCAGACAGGATTCAAGAAACAATAAGCACATATATATATATATATATATATATATATATATATATATATATATATATATATATATATATATCTATTGACTATGAACTATAATATTATACTTCTATATACATAATACTTACATGTTACAACTATGAATTATACTGACTTATCATCTGAGTAGAAACTTGACATTTGCAGTAAGACTGCTGATTTCTACTTTCTACACAGATATTCAAACATTAGAAGCAAAAGCAGATTCAGATGCATCCTCCCTTATGTGGAACCTCCATTCAAAGAGGTAATCCTTGGACTCGCAGGCCAAACGGATTGTATCACAGAAGGCATTCACCACACTCTTCTTTCCCTCCTTTCCCCACTCAATTCTCACCCAGCATGTGAAACCATTTGATGATAAAGGCGGTGGCACACCGGAATCCGCAAAGTCCAGCACCACTTCTCCACCAATCCTCTTCTTGCATGCACCGCCGCCTCCACCACCTCCACCGCGAGACATATAGTCAAGCCAGCAACACTCCGGCTGACCAATCATCTCATTGTACGCAGAATTGGTAAGCCTAACCTTATTATTCGAATCCGAAACAACAGCAGGTAAAACCTCAGATTCCACATCTTTCTCCACCTCCTCCCGCTTCTTCACCACCTGCTTAGCCGCGTTTCTTCCGCAGGGATCCTCATTGATTCGACCAACACTTATGCTGGAGCCCACTGGCCTAATCGCCTGAGGTGATATGACAGCAGATTTTGTTGGACCTTTCAGTTGTGGCAAGAAATCCAATTCCTCAGGAACTTCAATAGCCCTATTCAAATCAATACCACCACCTTCACCCTCTCCTGCTGGAAGCTTAGTTCCAGCTGGGACCGGAGCGGAACCCAAGAGAAAAGGCAGAGTACTAACAGAGTTTGAAGGAGTTGTAACAGGGGTGGTATCTAAGCCACATTTTAGAGGGACAAGATTGGGAATGAAAGCAAGCTGAGGAAGCCCATCAGGGTCATAAGTAAATCCTTGTAAAGCCAAGGATTTTGCAGGGGAAGCAGTGATTTGATAAGGAGGAGAAAGGCCTTGAAGACAAGGTCTTGATCTTTTGACAGCAGGAGGTCCAAGAGCAGTCCTTCCTCTCTTTCTAGTCCTTGTTGGCCTAGCCTGCAAATGAGGCCAAACATTCATCAGATAGGGAGACTTCCTGATGCTCTGAGGTATCGAATTTGGAGAGTTGTCTCCGGCAGCTTCGGCCACCTGAGACTCAGGCTTGGGTGCTATTGGCCTATATCTGGCCATAATTTCAGCAGTTCTTGCAGTGGTGCAAGGATTCAAGGCTTGCATTTGCATCATTTTTTTTAGCGGAGGAGAAATGAAGTGAGAACTGAGAATTCTTTCACCTCTCTGGGGTGTAGAGTTGGAGAGGTGTGGGGTAAGATTTAAGAGAGTGAATGGCCAATGAGGAAATGGCAACATAAAGAAATAAGAGACACTTGGAAGTGTAGGGTGGGTACGTGTTTGAGGTACTTAGAGGATGAGGACATGTGGGATTTGAAGGAGGTTTAAACTTACATGCATGCTTACACTTATCAAGTACTACTTCTACTTGCCATCGGTTACGTACAATCTAACAAAGTGGTGTTGTGTTTCTCTTGTGACTGTGTAGGCGACTTCTGTTTGAGCTCACTTAAAATGTTTTGAATGGATAATTATCATTTGCTTTGCTGTAAATGCAAAAAGAAAAAATTAAAAAACATATAAACTCATTTTCATTTTTTTTTTCTTTTTCATATGTTTTTTTTTTGTCGTTTGAATGTGTATTTGGACAAAATGGTTATTGAGTCTCTTTTGATTTTGATATGAGGGTATGGTTTCTTAAAAAACGTGATGGTCTAGGGAAAATTTATTGTTTTAGTGATATTCTGTGAGTAGCCATTTATGCATTTATTATTAAATGCTATGTCAGTTTTCAATTTATATGTTTCACATGGACGAAGCCAGAATGTTTTGGTTGGGGAAAAAAACTCTAACAGTATGCTGAACTACATATAACAATTGCAAAAAAATATTGGGGGCGAATTTGATCAAATATTTTGAACTACATATAAAATTTACTATATCTAGTAGGATTTTTAAAAATCTCAGTGGGCGACTGCCCCTCCAACTCTGTCTTTGTCCATGCTGTCTCAGTGGTATTCTGATAGTAGCTATTTTATGCATTTATTGCTAAAATGTTAGTTATGCCTCATATCCATCCCTCGCCCATACCCAACTATTGGAGATTTAATAATTTATGTTATTGTTGTTGTGAGATGTGTATTTGGACAATTTTAGCAGATTGTTTTTTTTTTCTTTTTTTGCTTCATATTTTCTTTGATAAAATACTATTCCAAAAATCTTTAACCATAATCTTATCTCATTCTGCTCATAAAGTTGGTTAGTTGTGTGGAGTATTTGCATAATCTAAACCAGATTTCTGTTATCAATAGGCATTACAAGAATAAATCAGCTCAAAAGAAAAAGGTAGTATACAAGAATATAAACGAGTTCGTAAGTTATGGTGGTCACCATAGCTTTCTCTTCGTTGCCTCAGTGTGATGCTTATTATGAAACTACGGTGAACAAGCATAGGTCCAACATAAAATTTACTTAAAAGAAAACTTTATTCTCCTTTTTTCTTTTGAGCAACCTTTTTTTAAATATTATTTTTTTACTATAAAAAATAAACTCAAGATTTCTACATCTTAACAAATAAATATTCGATGATTAACATTGTTGTTTATGTTAACATATGTTCTGCACCATAATTGAACGGTAAATGGACCCTATGAATTGGTGTAATTTTCACTAATGTTTGTTTTGATTGGACGAACAAAACCGTTGAGATAAACTCACTAGTCCATAAAAGAAGCAAAGAAAAAGCGTTGGGATGTTACTAAATGGAGCGGTGGGGTCTTATCTCCATTGCATGAAAATCCTAACGCGTGTGGACTCTGAAGCCATGCATGGCTACACCTATCAATTTAGACCTCCTCACCACAATTACATATTTGCCCTCTATTTGCTTAGATTGAGTTTCAGTTTGAAATTCTGGTATCAGTTTCAAATTCAAATTAAATTTTAAATAATTTAATACTTCACGTTTAATTTTTAGACTCAATCCAAAGAAAGTTCATACATCAACCCCGAGCTCTAGGTCAACTGGTTGGAGTTGTTATATGTCTCACCGTTGACGAGGGTTTGATTCTCACAGTGGACATCGACTCTCATTGGATTTTCCCGCAATGGTAGGGCTCCATGTATAAGAGCAGTATGGGTCAAACCCTCCCCGCTAGCAGTCACGCTACGAGCCAACCGCAGACCAAACCCGAATTAATCACTATGTTGTCGATGGACACCGAATGCCCCTCGGGGATTAATCCAAAAAAAAAAAAAAATTCATACATCAATCTCAAACTCATACTCATATAACAAACCCCTAATTTTCAAATTCCATTATTCTCCCACGTTTTTTTTTTCCCGATTTTAATAATAAGTTAAGACCAAGACCAAGAACAAAAACAAAAACTCACTTCATAGAAAAGCTAGTGGGAAGGTAGAGATTTTTGTACATTTGAATTTGATTGGAAGGAGATTGCGAATGAGAGTTACGCGTGTAACGTGACTAAGGAGTATAGAGGAAAGCGTGGTTTGTTGTCCTAGGACCTTAGCTGCTGCAAAAGCATATTATTACGACCAATCCGAAAGAAGCAGCACTATTTGCGTATGATGTGCCTTATCCACCGGAATACTTATCATTCATCAAATTAAAAATTTGACTACTTACTTAAATTTTTACAATAATTGTGAAATAGACAATTTTAAGTATCTAACAGTTAACAAATATTTCGCAAGTACAGAACACATGTTATTTTGTATTGTAGCAGAGAACCATTTTGAATTAGTTGGGGCCTTCAAAGATCTTAGATGTAAGAATGATTGTTACGATCCCTGAGCCCTCTTCTCTCTCTCTCTCTCTCTCTCTCTCTCTCTCTCTCTCTATTTTTTTCCTCTTGAAATTTTTTCATTTCTTACTTCCATGGCTAAGGTTGAATCTAACCATCTTTCTTTCACTTTTGGTGTCTTCATCCCTTCTTTTACCGTAATCGTGATGAAATTTTTTCAAGGTATTCTGATTCAAGATTCAAGACTCAGATGTAAAGATCTACTTCAGATCCTTCCAGATCTAGAGTTTCCCTCTAAACCCAGAGTTGTTCTGGGCCCTTCCTCAGTTTTCTTCATCTTTATGAGACAATCTATAGGACGGTTGATACGCACATTGTCTCGTAGATGGGTTGATTTCTAAGAAAGGTTTTGGAACTGAGCTTGCTACTGCTGTTAAAGGATTTTGGAGAAGATGCTGCGAAATTTTTTATTATATATTTATTTTTTTACTATTTGTAGTGTTTATCTAGTCCGGGGTGTGAACTTTTATCTGTTATCATGGTGGTCTCCATCATTGTACAACTTTTATTTTCTTGTATTTTCTTTTTATCTTTTAATTGTAATGACTTCGACTATTTTATAATTAATGGATAATTTCTTATTTAGCCAAAAAAAACAAGTTCTTAGATGTAATATCTTGGCTTATAGCAAATGCGTATTTAGGACAATTTTGAATACCAAATGAAGAGAAAGGTAGGAGGTAAGGGTCGTATAATGCTGTTCACAGCAATGTAGCTGGATTTTAACTTATAATCTAATTTATTGTTCATTGGACAAATTTTTTTTTATAGGTATACGAAAATGGATAGAGTGAGAAATGCATGTATCGGAGATGCGCATGTTAAGATAGATGTGTACATAATGGATAAAGTGAAGGATGAGACTATTTAGAAGAATGTATATGTAGCACATATTGAAGATAAAATGAGAAATAATCGTTTGCGTTGGTTTTGACACATTAAAGAAGGCCAAGTGAGATACTTCAGTTAGAAGAATTTGAGTATTGTGTAATATTGATATCGTAAGAGGCAGATGAAGACCGAGAAAGACTTGTACGGAAGTGAGAAATGGGATATAAATTTGATAAATTTAAATTATAGTTTTGTTTTGTATCGGAAAAAAATAGAGAGAAATAAAAATTAAAAAACCTTACTTTTAAAAAGAAATAAATAAATAAAAGCTTTATATGAAACCGAGGGAATGTAAACTAAATTTAGTGGGTCTCAAGGAATTAGGCGGGATGGTCTTGTTCAGCTTCTGTTAGTTACTTTGGGCCATGTTTCCTCAAACTTTACTTCTCTGCTAAAAATCGCTCCAAAATCAGGCAACTACATGATATCTTACCGTTGGTAAGAAATTCAAAATTAATAATTTTGGCAACTATTTTGTAACTGTAGATTTTTTTTTCCTAATCACTTCATTAATTCTTGTAATAATTTTGCCATTATTATTCACTCATTGATTTTGTAACAGTTTCTGATATTCATAAACTTCAAGATATTTTCATTTTCATCTTTGAATACTATAATTTTACAGTTACAAGCCTCAGATTTCAACAATGGCTGACAATTCAGGTGGTTGTTGTTGCAACAATGGAGTAAATAAGAAGGAAGAAGCTCAGCTACAGCCACATCCACTCTTTGAGCAATTGCCTGATGTCCAATATTGCCTCAATAGCCCTTCTCCCTGGTGTCAGTTCTTTCTTTCTCTGTTTTATAATTAAAATTCCTTTTCGATTTTCTTGATGAATTGATATAAATTTGATACCGTTCCACGTCTGAATTGTCTAATGATGTTTTATATATATACATATATATGTTTAAATACTCATGGTCACTTTGGATATCCATTTTATTTTTTGTGATGCTGTCAGGTTCATGAGTCGTCTCACTAGCGGGTTGTCCCTCCAAATTTTAAAATTGATGTATTTTTCTCATATAAATATCATAGTTTTCAGGGGTGACATTAGAAAATTTATCTTGCCTCATCAAGAATTGTGTAAAATTTAAGCTTTTGCCCCGAACATGAAGTTTTTAGTTTTGTCTATGGTGACAACAATAATACTCCCTCCATTCCTTAATATAAGTCGTTTAGGACATGTATAAAAAATTAAGGAAGAAAAAAAAGTATTTTTTAATCAAAATATAAATATTATTATTTTAAATTGAATTAATAGTATACAAGTAGAGAGTAATATTGAAATTTTAATTTTTAAAAAAATCTTACTTTTTGCTTCCTCAATTTTCGATATATGTCTTAAACGACTCATATTATGTAATGGAGGTAGCAATGTTCATGATCGTTTTTTTTTTTCTTACTGCAGCAACAACAGTTTTATTGGGGTTTCAGCATTATCTGCTCACTCTTGGTAGTATTGTCTTTATTCCTAGTATAATTGTTCCTCAAATGGGTGGAGGCAATGTAAGAATCTTCTTTTCCTTGGTCCTTGGTCCTTGGTCCTTGGCCAGTTTTTATTTTTTTATTTTTTTCGGATATTAAATTGAGTGGATGATGATTCAACTGCAGGCTGAAAAGGCCAAGGTGATACAGTCTCTGCTGTTAATTTCAGGGGTGAACACATTGTTCCAATCCTTATTCGGGACTCGGCTTTCGTCGATCATTGGTGGTTCCAATGCATTTTTAATTCCCATAACATCTATAATCCAGGCCAAAAGATTCCAAAAGTTTCATGATCCTCAAGAGGTTGGTTGAATTCATCTAACATGATCAAGATTTTCTCCCTTTTGGTAAAACTTTTAGTTCAATTGTCAAAATTTCTTGTTTAATTTCCTTGTCATTTTCAGAGGTTTTCTGAGACAATGAGGGCTATACAAGGTGCTCTTATTGTTGCTTCATGTTTTCAGATCATAATTGGCTTCCTAGGCATATGGAGAAACATTGTGAGGTTTGTTTATAAGATCAGTTTTAATTTCATCTGATAGTTATATATTCGCGTATTCACAAGTTTAACTCTTTTGTTTGGTCTAGGTTTCTCAATCCACTTTCAATGGTTCCACTTATAACACTAACTGGACTCGGTCTATACAACCTTGGATTCCCAATGGTAAGTTATCTAAATTCCTAATTGATTTGTTCCTTAGAGTAGCGTCTCGTGATCTCCTTGAAGAGGTTGTGTTCTTGTTTACTTATGACCAATAATTTATGGACATTACCTTAAATTGTTACTGTCAAAGTAACAATTTGATTTTGTTCTGTGCTTCCTATCCATGAAGTGAGAGATAGCCTTATAATCCATTCTCCAATATTTCCGTCCTAGATTCATCGCACAAAAATAAAGTAGCGAACTTCAGTTTTTAAATCATTTGAATAATGTCTCTCCCTTGTAGCTTTTGAAGTGTCCTGAAGTTGGGATTCCGCAACTGGTTTTCATGCTTATTATCTCTCAGGCAAGTAGTTGTGAATTTTCAGTTCTTTATTTGTTTTCTTTTAATGTTCTCAATAGCGCAATTTCACTTATCTTCTTGTCTTCCAGAATAAAAAGATTATGATTTTCATTTTTGGCTGACACTATTTAACTGAGAACTGCTCGATTTGAATATTCTATTTTCTGTTTCCTTGTTTGGTAAAGCTGTCGACTTGATGCCTTTGCAGTATCTTCCTACATATCTAAAGTTCAAGGAGCGCATATGTGATAGATATGCAGTGTTGTTCTCTGTAGCAATTGTATGGGTTTATGCATCAATCTTAACATGGAGTGGTGCTTATCACAAGTCTACTAAAGCTGATAGTTGCCGCATTGACCACTCGGGACTTATTCGCAATTCTTCTTGGTAAGCTTTTCCATAGACATTCTGAACCATTCTTTTCATAGAGCAAATTGGCAATGGATACACTAAAAATTTCATGTGCGTACAATTCGAAATCCATAATTTGGCCTTTTAAGTTAATTTCGGATTGAAATTTGATTGAAAAACATCTCTTCTTTAATATGTGGACATTAAAAATGATACTTATGATGCCTTTTCTGCTGCAAACATGCAGGATTTATATTCCTTTTCCTTTCCAATGGGGACCTCCCACGTTTACAACCAGAGAAGCATTCACTATGATGGCTGCCTCTTTCGTTGCTTCTGCCGAGGTCTATTCTTTGCATATCTTAGCATTTTCTTCTTCTTCTTTATCTGTTGAATACTGCAGCACAATGTTTCTGTCTTTGTTTGCAATGAAAAACTATGAACAAGTACCACAAAGTTATGATTTGGGATTGAATGTGTTTGCCAATACTTATAAATATCTTGTCATGGGCTTCCCCTTCCTCTATCACTCTTCTACATATAGTGCTTCAATCTTCTGGTTTTGCAGTCTACCGGTTCATTTCTTGCATCAGCAAGGTACAGCAGTGCTACTCCTATACCACCTTCTGTTATTAGCCGGGGCATTGCTTGGCTGGTAAATAAAAGTTTCTTGAATTTTTACATTGCTCTGCGTCTTTGCTTCTTTTACAATCAACAATCTTGATGATTATTACTAACTTAAATATTCAAATTTTAGGGAATTGGCACTCTACTGAATGGCATTTTTGGTTGCATCACTGGTTGTACTGCGACGATGTAATAAGTCCCAACCACTTGAACTTTTCGTTTCTTTTACCACTACATAAATATCCACACCCAGACGTATTCACTCATTCAGATACGAACTAACTACATATTCACAAATTTTTGCATCCCAAGAGAGACCACTTACTTTGTTTATACTGCTTATACAGTGAAAATGCTGGCCTGTTGGCATTAACTAGAGCTGGAAGTCGAAGAACAGCACAAGTATCTGCTGCATTCATGATTGTTTTTTCCGTCTTAGGTATCAGAATGCCTCGGACCTGTTTTTTTCTCTTGTTACCTCATTTCTATTTTTATGTGTTTTTGGCATGCTTTTGATTATTTTCTTAATACTAAACTAGTTCTTAACCATTTATATGCGGACACCTGACCTGTTCTACATTTTAGAATTCCTTTACTTTGTGAACCGATATATTGAAATTATTACAATTTGGCTTTAACTTCTTGATTTCTTAATCAGGAAAGTTTGGAGCAGTTTTTGCATCCATACCTATGCCAATGCTGGCCGCCTTATATTGCGTCTTCATTGGCTATGTTGGTACGCATCCTTCAACTAAACTATTTAGTTTATCATTTTAGTCGCCTATTCCTTATGATGTTTCCCCTTCCAAAAGAAAACATAATCTATATTGCAAATACTTAATTTTGTATTTGTTCCACACGCAGCCTCTGCCGGCCTGGGGTTTCTCCAGTTCTGCAACCTTAACAGTTTCAGAACGAAACTCGTATTAGGATTTTCTATCTTCATGGGATTATCACTGCCACAGTACTTCAGAGAATATCAACTGTCTAATAAAACTGGTCCTCTTCATACACATTCAAGATGGGTATATATTATTACATACATCTCTAAAATTTATTATCTTATCGTCATTTAATAGTTTCAATGTCCAGCCTTACCCTATAATGTTTGTCCTGTTGCAGTTTAATGACACAATCTGTATAATCTTTATGTCACATACAACTGTAGCTGCCTCGGTTGCCCTCTTCTTGGACCGCAGTCTTCCTCATGTTAATGACGAAGCACGTAAGGATAATGGTTCACAATTATGGGAGAAATTTATTTTATATAGCAAAGATTGCAGAACTGATGAATTTTATAGATTGCCATTCCAGCTCAACAAGCTCTTCCCACCTTTATGATCTCTAGAATTGATTTTTTTTTTTTTTTTTGGTTCACATTGTTGCATACTTTTGGTAATAAAAGATCTGTGCCAATATTTGGATTACCTATATAAAGTTTTGATTTTTAGTGAAAATTTTATTTTATTTTGTGGAAAATGAATAATTCTTTACAGATCAGGTTGATGAAGTTATCAGGTGAGTAGTTTCTTTTTAATGAATCTGTTATTGTGGCTGTGTAATAATTGATAAAGAAGCATGCATTAACTTTCTTTCTAAAATAAACCAATCTGCCAGTGATAAATAAGCAGCCCTTGATCTGGTGGCTAGGAAGGACCACCAAATCTTAGACATGCCCCAAGAGTCCATCTACCATGACTGTCTTTAATGCCTAAAATTTACTGAGTTCCTATGATCCTCTGTCTCACACGGGATATCTATAAGAAGTCTGAACGGTATATGAGCATAGGCTAAGACATTTATGGTCACCTTGCGATATCAATTTTAGTATAGAGAAGATGATTGTCAAGTAGTTGGCTGAGTATATTGTCAGGTCCATGAATCACGCTCCTGTGTCTGTAAGGACGGGGCCTGACAGTTGTTCTCTTGGCAGAATTGCAGCATTTTCACAATGACATTGGCAAACACAACTTGAAGGGCTGTCTTAGACTTTCTTTCTTTCTTCCAGAATTGGGTTTGTAAACTCATAAATGCTGCAGAAATAACAGTCCTAATTCACCATAGTTGGAGCTCAAGGGTAACCCCTTAATTCTTAAGGGCTGCCCCATATTCTTCTTACTAGCCCACAACACATGACTCTTCCTCATGTCTTTGTTATATAATGCTTTGAGGGCTTTGATTAAGAGACATTGTTCCACAAGTTGAGCTTTTGAATTAAGACTTAGCTTCACATAAAATCTCAATTTTTCCTTTGCTGTTAGGAATGTGCACTTTTAGAGCCATGTTGGACCATCTACACCATGAGATGTTGCGATACCACTCAATTTGTTCCTCCATTGCAGGAAAGGAAAGGTTAAAGAAGTAAAAAACAATAAAATGCTTTCTTTGAGAGTCGAACTCAAGACCTCCCGCTTACTAAACGGGTGCTCTAACCAACTGAGCTAAGAAAGCCTGTGCTGTTTATTTTTAGCTTAAAATTAATCCAAAATAAAACATCTTTTAAATGGTGGACCTTGCTATTATGTAAAACATGGATATTTATGATATGGATCACGTGCATTGGAACATGTGGTTCAGAACTGGACACATCACTACATAATGAGGAGGGAGACAATTATATTATGACGTGGCAAATTCTGAACTATGTTAAGCTTGGTTCATATCAGAAAAATCCATAAAACATTGGCCAACTTTTTTTTTCCTTTCATTTGCCAATATTAAGAAATGTCGTTTAATAAAAATGAAAGAAGATTAATATAAGTGTGTAGACAATCTTACTTCATCTTTTTATTTCTCCTATCTATCTTCCCCTTTTAATGATTGCATGTAATCTACAGCACATTTTCACAATTTAATACCATATCTTTTTTTTTTGAAAAGAAATATATTTCATTAAATGATATCAGAGATTGTATGAGTTAGGAGAAAATCGGTGAATCTCCTCACAACATATTTCGCCAAAACATCTACGAAAATGTTACATAATCTCTGGATAAAAGATAAATTGACTACACTAATTAGAGCACCTAGTATTTTAAATATCAATTAAACTAATTTGAACTCAATTTGAGTTGTCCCGTATAACGTTTTTACTTAAAAAATCTTTCTACATTTGCATGATTGTGGTAAATATTATATGATTAGTAATTGAGTACTTCTATCATATACTTTAGTACATATTAATTTTTACTATAAATTAAAAAGAAAAAAAAAAACAGAAGTAAAAGGTTTTTTTTTCTTTACTTCATCATGAAAAAAGGGGGTAGTTGGCCACAATCTGGGATTTTTGTATAACTCCAAATGCCATTAAAGTGCATAAATTCACAATTTAGAAAGAAAAATATTTAACTTTTGCAACGGAAGCAGTTTTGTTCTACGTTTGAGGTAGAAAGAAAGAAAATGTTGTGATAGAGAGTTGGCGGGTGGAAATCATATGTCCTTTTATATATATATATATATATATATATATATATATATATATATATATATATATATATATATATATATATATATACGACTTTAATCGTGAATAATGAAAGTATCGACATAAGAACATGAACATTTATGTGGACATACAATTTTTTTTTCACAAAAGAAATCAAGGTTGTCAAGATCGTAAATTTAACTTCTGAACTGAAGTGCCTAAAAAATCGTAAACACGAGTGATCGTAAATACTGGATCGGAAGATCGAAAAAAATTATTAACTTTTTGCAACGGAAGCAGTTTTGTTCTACGTTTGAGGTAGAAAGAAAGAAAATGTTGTGATAGAGAGTTGGCGGGTGGAAATCATTTGTCCTTTTATATATATATATATATATATATATATATATATATATATATATATATATATATATATATATATATATATATATATATATATGACTAATTGTGAATAGTTGAGTATCAACATAAGAACATGAACATTTATGTGGACATACAATTTTTTTTTCACAAAAGAAATCAAGGTTGTCAAGATAGTAAATTTAACTCGGAACGGAAGGGGTCTAAAAAATCGTAAACACGAGGATCATAACATGGATCGGAAGATCCGAAAAAATTATTAAAATAATATTTCATGATAAATTTATGTCAATAATACATCATTTTATATGCGATTGAGCAAAAAAAATAAAATATAACAATACTTCAACGGGAAAAAATAAGAACATCAATAGAACTAACAAACTAAAATTAAATCACTTACTAACCAGTGATAAACTTCGGAAGCAAATCAACAATTTATAAGGTCTTTTACTCTAACAAATTTCATAACAACAAGTGTATTTTTATAATGTTCTAATCTACCAAATCATTCAAGGAGTTATTATTATCTTCCTTTCCAAAAAAAAAAGGGCAAAATTGAATCATAACGGATCATATAATCTGGATCGTACGATCCAAATCTAATGCGATTTTTAGTGCGAATTAACTCGATTTATACCCTTTGAACGTAAAATAGTACGATTTTACGATCCAACTCGCGTTTTTTTTGACAAAAGAAACAGATATAATTGTAAAGCACATTGTTATGGAACAGCACACGTGTGGTTCTTGACTTGGACGAATTTACTAACCACTACTATCTTGGTCCACCTTCCACGTAAGTTTTTGACATTTATTCAATTTATCATGGCCCCATTTTTATTCGTTGATATACTATTCTTTTCCCAAAAAATAATTTAATATAACAAAATATTTTGTACAATGATTTATAAAGACAGTAAAAAGCAAAAAATCGCTCCTAAAAAAAAGATGCAAAAATCGAATACTTAACTTGCAATTTTACAAGATCGAAGAATACATATATAATGTATCAAGAGTTTACATCATTGCTTGTTTCATTACAAAAAGAGAAAAAAAAATTGTTGTATAATTCTTCAATACCTTGTTTGTTCATAATAAAATGTTTCCTTCGAGTTTTTGATAAAAAAATACTTGTTGAAAAGAGATAGTATTCTATCATTCGATTCACAAGTATCTAAACATATGTTTATTTAACTAGTTTTCTTGATGTGGTGACAAAATTAATTTTTTGTACATTTTTTTCATTTTTCAAATCAATCCAATTCATTTATTTAGTACTCTGATAGAGTACACATGTTTGAAAGACTTCTGATAGAAAACTAAAGATACTTATTAATTAAGCATATAACTCATGGTTTAGGATGAATGAAATTGGAGGTAAGGAATAAAATACGGAGGTATCTTCAAATGTAATTTAGAGGATAGAAATTTTATTAGTTTAGAGTTCAAACGGAAAGTTAATAGTAGTGTAAGATTCTATATCAATTACATTGAAAAATTAACTGCATTAAAGAGGATGCAAATCGAAATCGAGTTTCGGATGGTGGAAGCAAGTACAAAATGATGATAGAGAGAGGATTGAGTTGGCAAGTGAACGAGGATTTCCCTAAGCTATTTGGCATTGAGTGGGCAATAACGGAACTCTTCTTGTGAAAGGCTGCAAAAAATTGGCTGTCACTTTAGAGTTTGAGAAAGATAGTCCTTTCCATTCTCCTCCCCACCATTATTACCAATACTAACTTCTTCATATGCCTTTGCATTATTGTGAGTCAGCAACCAATTTCTCTTTCTCCATATGCAACGTTATGAGCCTCGATTTGTTTTTGCTGTCTTTTTATTAAGATGTGATAAATAATTTATTTGGCCTTGTAAGTATTTTTTTTATTTTTTTTTTTTTTTACAATCATTCTTTTATTATGTAATATTTGAGGTAGTTGTTAAATCTTGAATAGAAAGGTACGATTGCAACAACCTATTTACAAAAAGAAAGGATATAAATAATTGCACAAGGACGCTACTTGGTAGCAAATGGGGGCAAATATGTAAAATACCAAGGTGGTTTCTTCTGTAAGATGGGATTCGAGCCTATGTACTTGCTCTGGTAGGTAGCCGTCTTACTAATTGAGTTGGTTTCATACCCCTACGGGCTGGTCTTTTACAAGTGAAATTTACTTTATTCTTTAATTTGCTCCAACTAACATTTTATTTGCCAATTGCCACAATCCCATATTTTGAAGGACATTATTGCTTTTAACTCTAATGCTAATTGCTTTTAAAAAAAAAAAAAAACTAATGCTAATTAAGCATCTAGAATTATAGAGGGGGTTAGGGGTGGGGTGCTGTTTTTTGTTTGATAAGAGGATGTAGATTTGACACTAATGATGTGGACTTGGATTCTTGTGAGTGCTCATCATGAATGAGAAAGATACATCTTATATTGAGTTGTCCTATCTATCTAATTGAGATGAGACTCTTCCAAGCTTTTGGTTTCTTGAAAATCTGCTAGCAATATTAGACTTAAATTCAACATTTTTTTCTCTAAACTAATGACAAGTTTTTGCAAGCTCAAAAGATTTCACCAAAGTCCCATACTAAATTCTAGAGTATATATTTATTTTATTTATTTCCAAGATGGACAGTCATGGATGTACTTTCTCTCCATGTTCAATTTCATGATCATTCAACATCTTCCAAGCTGGTTTCATCATCTTACTCCTCTAGTTGACTTCTACCCTGCTAAATAACAGTGTAGAAATCATCATAGAATTTATTTAAGGTTGTCACTTGTCATGGCTTCTTGGATGGTCAGGTCCAAATTTAAGAGAGACCCCTAGGTAGCCCTTGGCAAGTTGAGTTTGTAATTCACAATTCTTTTGTATCCAAAATTAAAAAAATTATACGCGTGCAAGATAATTAGTTCAACTTGGCGTGCAAGATAATTAGTTTATACCAAGTTGAGTTGAGCTTGTAATTCAAAATATTTATGGACATACACGATTAAAATTTGCGCATGAACATGATACGTTTTAAGCATGTCATGTATACAATTATTTCTCTGCAACATTTTCTTGCTTGATCAAGTTCAATTGTCTTTTTCCATGAATTATTGGTAAATTAAGCATAAAAGATTTGGCTTTGAAAATTCTCTCAAAATGTACCTACCCCATCTTTTTGAGTACTATGCCTTTCCTAGTCCACTTTTAGTCGTTTTGTCTTTTCAATTACTACTACTTTTGGAGTTGCATAATCTTTGCTTATTTATTCTGATTTGAACCAAAGAATTTTCTGCTAACTAATCAATCAGCTAAGGTCATCCAGGGGTTGAAACTTTTAACCAACAACTCTGTCATGAATCATCTTTTCATAAAAACGAAAATTTGGGAGCTAGAATCGTTTTTGTGGGACTGGCCCCACAACACCTCACATGAATTGAGCAAAGCCTACTGCAGATGTGAGCTCCGCCCAATTCATGTGAGGAGATTGTGATGTCAGTCTCACAATGACGATTCTGTTGAGTATTTTGATCTAATACTACTGATTGAGTATTAGCTCAAATACCACTTGTAGAGAATTCAATTGACAAACACTTTTATATTTCAATTGAATTTATACTACGCAATGCCACCTAACACTCACACTTATATACTTGAGCTCACATAGCTCTCAAGCTCGCAACTTTGATTCACTCTCAAAGTTGGCTCTTGCTTTTGGAGTACTTTCTACTCTCTTCACTCTCTTGCTCTTGTTTGCTCTTAACTCTTACTTCTCTTACTAACAAATGCCTACCACACATCTCATATTTATACTAGTTGGTTAGATTAGTCTCTAACCATCTAGAATATTCTACCATCTAGGCATTTAACCTAACCTAGAACAATTTAGAAGCTACCTTCTCATTTTCTCTAGTGTATTCCCATGTCTTCCCTCATAGATCATTCTAGAACTTTCTTTTCTAGGAATGAACTTATGGATCAATTCTAGAACTTTCTAGAGCTTGCTCTCTAGGAGATTTTATCTCTCCATTTCTTGAAGCTTTCTAGATCAAGGGAGAGAGAGAGTTGGTGATTTCTAACATATTCCAGTCACGAGGGACCCCGTAAACTTTGGGGTGCAAATGACAAATATGAGAAGCAGCAGCTGCAAAAAGGCATGTGCACATGAGATTAAGGTTTGGGACCAGCTGACTCATAAGGGTGTCCTACTACAACTTCACTCAAGTAGAGACTAGAGAGTTGAATTCCAAACCATTTTTTCAGTTTTTTGTATGGTTTATTTCTACTTTATCTTTACTGCAGCACACAGATTCTTCTTGTAAAAGAACATTTTTGCTTGCATTCTGAAGAAAATTACTGCATTCAAGAATAGCGAGGACATTAGTGTCTTAAGAGAGTTGAAAGTGATATGACATCTCACATGGAATGTGTAAGAATGTTAAATGATGTAAGAGCATACCATTTATGCTTGCATTTAGAGGTGTCAATCGAATTTTATGAGTCGGGCTCTGTCAAGCCGAGCTCGGCCCAAACGGTTCACTCTTGTTAAAAATGAGTCTCAGCTTCACCAAGTCCAAACTTGATCCGGATTTCAATTCGGGTCCACAAAATGAAGTCCTCCCCGACTTAACAACAATGTGATCGGGTCTGGGTTTTGGGCCTGCCCAACTTGATTGAACGTCCTACTTGCATATTTTATGAAAATTATTGTATCCAGCAATAGTAAGGATGTTAGAGACTTTTATACGGGTAAGAATGATAAATAGTAAGACATAATATTATGGATCTAGGCATTCATTGTGATACTCATTTTAACATTTGTTAAATAGTCAGATAGTTAGTTGTTAGTGGTGTCAGGCGTATGAGTTGCCTTATAGTAGCATCTCATGCTAAATATGATTTAAGTACATGTGTACATGTGGTGTGCATTTGTAGTGAAGTGTCTGTTGTGTTGTGCCTGAATTAAGCTGCCTCTCATATGGGAATTCCATAGTTAGGACAAACAACATTAACTTTGAATCTACTTATGTTATTGAAACATATATATCAATGAAAATGTTGAGAGTAAATAATTCAATTTTTTTTTTTGTTGCCAAAATGAGGTCGCTTTCAACGGTACAAATTGCCATCATATGATGCAACAGTTGGTTTCTTGCTGGCCAGCCTGCATAGGTTTTATGAACTTATACAAGTAGAGGAGATTGTTTTACTGACACTTGGAACTCTGCATCACTCCCATTCCTTTGAAAGCATTAAAGATTGTCCTTTTTCTTTTCTTTTTTTGCAGCCTAAAGATAGTGAAAAGATGAGGTAACAACCCTTCCCAAAATCACCATTTCCATTAGTTACTGCTATCAATTTCTAGTCAATACTCCATATGTCAACCTAGCCGAAGCCGCAAGAGCATCACTCATAAATCTGGTTGCATTCACCGCTAACTACTCACCGTACTAACTTATATTATCAATCTCGAATTGAAAATAAATATAGAGAATTATCGCCTTAAAATAAAGAGAAAAGAAAAAATACTCATCCCCCACCAAAAAAATCATTAGTCACTACTATCAATTTTCAATCACCAATACTCAATATGACAAGCGTGCTACTTATATACCTAATAAAAACTATTAACAACTTGTACTAGGTATGTCAAAATGAATATCTCAATGTTTACAACTAATACCCCGCCGCGGCCCCACAAAAAAACAAAATGACAAGCCAACTGGCAATTTGATTCTCCACAAAATCAGATAAAATAAGAAAAGAAAAAGGAGAGTGCAAAGGACAAAAATGTGTAGTTTGTTTGGATTGGTGTCATTCTACTCTTGATACTCTCTCCCTACTTAATATATATATATATATATATATATATATATATGGATGAACCAACACAAAGAAAAGAGCAAAACCAAACCTCACTTATTTTCTTCATCATAATAAGAAGGCTTAATTCTGTGTTCTTGAGGATATGAATATATCAACTTCTGAATGTAGCAGTGGATGTGAATCAGGATGGACTATGTATTTTGATCATTTATCAAGTTCTTCAACAGATCAATGCAACACAAACAATATGCCTCTTCATAATCAAAGCAAAGGAGATGAAGAAGAAGAAGAAGAATATGAAGATTTGTCCATGTTATCAGATGCTTCTTCAGGACCTCCACATTTCCATCAAAAGCAAGAAGAAGAAGAAGAATGTTCTGAAGAAACCAGTTATGGTTACAATGTTTCAGCTGCAGAACTAACAAAGAATAAGCACATAAAGAAAGAGAAAACAAGGATTCAACATAATTTTCATCTTGATGACACTGCTAGCTCCCCACTCATGACCTTCTCTAAGGCAAGTTCATAATGTTATAATAAAAAATTAATCTGTCTTTTCATTCCATTTTCGTTTTTGTTTTTTTAATATCGATATTCAGGCATTTGGCTTAACTAATCCAGTTCGGTCAGGAATTTCTATAAATATAAGACATATTGTCCCTCCCCTGTACCTGACAGGATTCGGCCTGATTGGCCTGTCCTTTCAATTTTATTACAACCACATATAAATCTTATATTGATTTATTTAGCCGACATCAATTATTTGTTATTAAGGCTTTGTTGTAGAAGACATATTGTCGCTCCTATGTACCTGACATGATTCGGACTCGGCTCTTACCACTTGGATAAGGTCTCTGGCCTGTCCTTTCATTTTATTTTTTACACTGTGAAAAATTAATCTGAATTTGAATGCTGGCATTTTTCAGGCTTCTCACAAGTCCATTTTGCATCAGAACAATGCTGTTCTTGAGAATGATAAATCTATGAAAGAGCAAGATTCAGGCTATTCTGCCACTCATTACAAGGTCTCATGGCTTTCTTACTATATGAATTTTCATATCCAATCCAATTGGGATTCTTCCCCTTTCCTCCCAAATGTTTTTTTTATTTTTTTTAACACAAATGGAGTTTTGTTTTCAGGGGAAATCTGTATTGAAGAAGCACTTTGGATTTTTCAAGAATTCAAGAAATGGAAAGGCAGATTGAATGAGGAAATGAGGTAACTCTCTTTCTAAATCTTTTGATTACCCTCACCTTGTGGTTTTTTCATATGCGTTCTTAGGTTGTACCTGTTAAATTCTGTTGAATTTATTTGTTGGCACTTTCGAATTTAGAATTTTTAATACGTGTCTTTTATCCCTGTAACAGGATTTAAGGAAGTTGAAAGAAGAAGTGGGAAAAGTAGATAGAGAGTATGGGGATGTAAAAGGAAAAGACACCAGATATCTGAGGATCTTGTTTTTTACCTTTATTTATTTACTCTTTCTTCATTGTTATTTTCCTCTTGTCTACATAGTGGGAAACAACTTGATGAGATCATAAATGTCAATAGCAACTCTCCCTTTTTCTTTCTTTTTAATTATTTGTTTCCATATTCTTCAATCTAGTTTCAATACAAAACTCAGTTTATATCGGCAAGGTACAAATAGATCCCGGCCATCATAATTATTTAATTATACAGTCGAGATTATTTTTATCAACTTTGTTAAATAAATGTAAATACAACCCGTCTAGTTAAACGATCTGACAATCAAGATATGTGTATATAGTGCTAATAACATTATTACATCATATTCGAACACGGATACCACCCTTGGATTTTTTTTATATTTTTTATCTCTTTGGTACATTTTCTCAAACACATAACAAGTTTCAATGTTACAAGTAATTCAACAGAAACTCATAAAATATTAGAACCAAGAATCAAGAAGACTATCAAATGTAGAAATATGAATGAACTAAGAACAAACAAAGCAAATGAATTGATGTTATGGCATAACATGCCAACAATGCTATTGATGGGCTTAACAACATACTACAAATTATTTGAAAACGATACGTTAGGGTCATCTATCTCGTATTATTTATTATTCTTACATATTATTTTATGTGAGACGGGTATCATAGTTTAAGAAGCAAACAAAAGAAAGAAGGTTGGATGGTGAATTGGAGGGCCATGATCAAACGGAGACCAAACTTTGAAGAGGCAATAAGTGTGGTACTCCTAAGGTTTGCCAGCCTAGAGAAAACGGAATGAGGTGGATTGGGATGGGTAAATCGGGTAAATATAATCTCTCTCCAACTCAAAGTAGACAAATAATCTATGATGAAACTTAAGCTAATTTTAATCTCATTTTTCCAGCAAATGGGACCAAAAAATAAAATAAATCAATCAACCCCACCTCTTATATGACAGCTATTTTTTCTGCTTAATCTATAAAAATTCATATAAGAACATGTTTGACAAAACAAATATAAATATGCACAAATGGTAACTCGAAGTCTCGATCAGGAGTAGTTTTATCTTGGTAGGCTACTAAGTATAAAATTTACATTCAAACCAATCAATACAGTACACGTAGGAAAGAGACTTGAACTTATATCAACTCTCCTTCTTACGTGTACTGCACTCATTGGTTTGAATGTAACTTATAAATTTTTGCCTACCAAGATAAAAAATTTCCTCGACCAGTTATACTAGGGTCTCTTGTCAGTTGACAAATACTTCCTCTCTCAAAATGTGATCCATATATTTACAAACTTAAAAAAGGGTACAATTATTGAATGGACATATTTTTATGGGATTTCTTGCAAATCTTTAATTCAAGGTTTTTCCATCCTTAGAATGAATATCTTGCAAAATGACGCATACTTTAGGAAAAAGACAACTCTTCCCAGCCATATGCCCCGAGTAACTTCTTTTAACAGTACATTAATAATTATCATCATCTTTCGCCACTATTATAGTTAAAACATTAATAGTTGTCATCATCTTTCATCACTATTATAATGTTTAACGTTTTGAATTTATTATATATATAGAACTTTTTTTTGGATAAATATTGCATATTTTTAGATGTGTTAAATCTCACGCAATATTTATTCTCTCTTTATTAACACATATCCTAAAATTACAATATGTGTTTTATTCTAATGAACACATGTTCTTAGATATGTAATATTTGTCTTACGTAATGGGTGTATAAAAATTACAATATGTGTTCCCTGCAAAACAAATTTGGACCGTTGAGATTTAGAATTCTTTATTGCATCTATCTTATATATCTGGAATGTTTTTTTTTTACTGCTATATTTTTACTGAAAACAATTAAAACCATAAATTTCAGAAGCCAAAAACTTTGTTTTATTAGTACTGCTTTTTCCATTACGGCAAGAGGCCATTTAACTGTAGCCTAAGTGTATATGCTACTCTTTTTAGAAAGGCAGTTACACAACTACATATTGCACAACTCATAGTCAAAAGCTCCCAAACATGAGACTGTAATAAGTAATAAAATACTCTGATGGTTGAGTAGCTGACTAACGCTAAAGTAACTCAAATTACTTAAAAGTAAATAAATACTTCATTCGCCTCAAATTAATTGTCCTAATGTTCCTTTTGATACATCCCAAATTAATTGTCTTGTTTCTAAATCAAGTAACTATTTATGTTGAATTTTTCAATTTTACCCTTACTTCCAACCTCTTATTTAATACTTCTAGTTAATTAAATTGACAAATTTCAATACAAATTAAGATGATGTTGATTAGTTGAAAAATATTCAAAATGTGATTGACTAGTTAAAAATTACTAAGTAGCAGGTTAACGAGGATTTGATCCGATGAATTGATTTATCTACCATTTGAAGTAAATAAAATGCAAATTGAGGAGTTAATTTTAATTTTTATAATGAAAAGGTCTTGCAATTAAGTCAAACCCAGAGCTCCATACACTGACAGAAATATTTGTCCACATTATGTTAAAAAATTATTAGAACTTAGCTTTACAATTGAATTCAAAATCCAAATATCCTTTTTCTATCAACTTTTTGGGATCAATTATTGAATAAATCCATCTAACACACGTGCACTTAGATTGTGAACACGCAAAAGGGAGACACAAAAGAAAAGGACTCTGCAATTACTCTCAAACCTTATACTAAACAAACAAAAAAAAACTATGTTTAATTGGTTCCCAAAGGATAAGGATGGAGAGGATTAGCATGGCCTTTAAAGTATAAAACAAAAGGCTTAAGATTACATTTGTGCCTTTGTATCCGCACTTTAGGCCGGGTTTGGAGCTTCCATAAAAGGAATCTCCAGACTGTGTTCTTGTCATTTGACAGGAGCACGACTATAGTGTAAAATGGTCAAAATCATTATATGCTAATTTTTTTTAGTTGTTTTGGGTTATTGGATTAAAATTTCAACCGTTTAATATTTTTTCAGGGGATACATGTGCTTTTTCAGACTTCTGTTACGTAAAACAGATGTTACATGCCAAATGACATGTGTTCATTAAGATAAAACACATGTTGCAACCAGGACATATGTTCATAAGAAAAGAATGTTTGTTATACGAATTTAACACTTGTCCAAAAATATGCAATAGTATTTAAAACGTGTATTAAGGACGCGTTCAACACTATAAGATAGTCATCACTACCTTGCCTTTTTCAACATAGGCGGATCTAGAACATAGAAACTTGGGAAGTGAAACACAAAAGGATATATTTTAATGTTATTATTTTTCAGTGGCAAGGGAGGGAAAGGGACGAGATATAAAATTTTATAAAGATTTCTCAAAAGAAAATCTATAAAAGGTATGACGTTCTAAAAAATATTGAAAGAAAATCGTGACCCACACCTTACATCTATGATTGCTTCTCCATATGCTTGTTCATTCACAAGTCTATATAGCCCTTTAAGATAATGAATTAATATACATTAAAATGTAATACTATTAAAATTGTCTCAGTCAAATCTTCCATCATAAATCATCAAACTGTGGCAATTCCAAAGGCAATTTGTGATGAAATTGATAGAAAATGCAGGAAATTCTGGTGGGGGCACAAAGATGACCATAGCAGGCATTGTTATTTGAAATCCTGGGATGTCATATGTAACCCAAAGGAGGTTGGGGGGCTGGGTTTTAGAAGAGCACAGGGATATAAACCATGCACTAAATACTAAATTAGCCTGGAAGATGTTGGCTGAACCAGCAAATGAGTGGGTAATTCAACTGCAATCTAAATACCTTAGATCAGAGAGCTTGTTGGATGCTGAGGGGTATAAGGGAAGTGGATCTTGGGTATGGCAAAGCATTTGGAAATGTAGGGAAACACTTAAGAAGGGTGTATGCTACAAGCTGGGGAATGATCCTTCTTTGAGGATTTGGAAGGACCCATGGATTCCAAGTATAAAAGGGTTTATCCCTAAGAAAGATGTTACAAGGGTGAAAGAGGATCAGATATGGGTTAAGCAATTGATTGATCAAGATAGTCAAGCATGGAAACAGGAAGTTGTGAGAGAAATGTTCTCAAGTGAAGATGTTGATGCAATATTTGCAATTCAAATTCCACAATTGGTGGAACCCAGTTCATTGGTTTGGGCTCCCTCTAAGTCAGGGAGATTCTCTGTGAGAAATGCTTATAGAGAAGACCAACAATGGAGATACAATCAGTTGGATAGCACACAAAGACATGGTTGGAAGAGGCTTTGGAAAACTAACTTGCACCCTAGGCACAAACATCTTTTGTGGAGGATCCTATCGAATATTATACCAACAAAGGTTAGATTGGGAGTTTTTATGGATATTGGGTGTAAGGAATGTATGATATGTGGGGAGGAAGAGGAGAATCTGGAACACTTGATCCTCAGGTGCCCCATTGTTAAATACATTTGGTTTCTGTCAAAGTGGAATATAAATATGGAGGGGAAAATGGAGTGGGGAGTACAGAGGTGGCTAAATGGAATCATACAACCGGAAAAGGAATGGCAAATGGAGTCTGCTGAGGGTCAGGAGTTTACGTTATATGCTGTTATTGTGTTGGAAATGTGTTGGTTGGAAAGAAACTCGATAGTTTTTGGAGGTGACAAAAAGGACTGGAAAGTGATAAAGGATGGGATTGATAGAAGCTTTGCAAAGTACCATGAAGCTGGGAGGAAAAGAGGAAGAAAGATTAAGGTAAATATTCCTGAAGTTATATGGATCAGACTTCCTGCAAACTGGACTAAAATCAACTTTGATGCTTCTTTTAAGGATGGTGAGTACACTGCTGCAGCACTCATGAGAAATGGAAATGGTATGATCATGTGCGCAAGGATTGAGTCAGGGAAAGCTTCGGATGCTTTTACAGCAGAAGCACTTGGGGCTTTAATGGCAGTTAAAATGGCAAGTGATTACAAGATGAATAAATTTATCCTGGAAGGAGATGCAACAAATGTGATTTTTACAATCAGAGGGCAGAAGGGATCAGAAGAATGGCTTGGAAAACCTGTGACAGACATGTGCAAAAGCTTGATGTCAAAGATTAAAGACTGGATGATTATCCCTATATCTAGAAATTGTAATAAAGCTGCTCACAATTTAGCCTTTTGGGGGAGAAATATGAATGTAAAAGGGAATGTTAGGCTGTGTTCCCTTCCCCTAGAAATTTTTTGTGACTCACAAACAAATGGTTGTTTGAGTCTTGTATTACCTGATGATGATTTGGAAGTAATGAAAGGTTAGTATGGTTATTATCAAAAAAAAAAAAATCATCATACACTATTCCAAGATGTCATTTCGAAGAAACACTACTAAGGAGGTTGGTGTTCTAGTAAATTTTAATTACCTCTTACTATCAAGTTATAGGTTTTGATTTGGAATTACTTTATTATTTTTACTTCACGTGCTCTTAATTGATTATTAACCTATAAATTTTAAATTCGTTCAACTTTCATCTTTAAATACGTAAAGTTGTTATTATTTTTATTAATAATTATGTTTTTAAGAAAAAAAATTATATTGAAATTCTATCGGATCTCGCTCAACACATGATTCTTTCTTGATTTTTCCAAAAATTATTATACTTGCGGGATGTAATAATTGGTTTGGAATGATTATAAAAAGTAACATTATGTGAAAGACTTTCCTTTTTGTATCCCAACTTGTTAATTGACGGTTCACCAAAAGAGAAATTTGTTAGCCGACCTTGCTATAAAACTATGCCTAGCCCAAAATTAAGATGCTATAGAAGCTCATATGGACCCTATTCATGTGCTTACTATTTTATTCACTTCACTTGTACAGTTTTTTCCCTCTTTTTTTTTTTTTTAGCAGGTGTTATCATAAATGCTCTCATACATGTATCTAATTTACCACTCAAAAATTAGTATATAGATTTTTTTTTAATTATATATACACGTGGCGAATTGTAAATTGTTGAATATAAATTGGAGGACAGACGGTTTTTTGCTTTTTACCTAAAAAAATATGCACCTTATATATATATATATATATATATATATATATATATATGGAAAATGATTTTCGGCTAAGCTCAATTGACTAAATTGGGTCAAAATTGGTCAAGGGACAAAAATGCCCTTAGAGTACTTTTTAAAAAAATCAAAAAGAAAAAAGAAAAAAGAGCTACAAAAGTAAAAAAAAACAACCTCAAAAGTAAAAAAAAACAGCCACAAAGTCTTCTCTGCTTTTTCACGACTTTTGAGACGGTGGAGGGCAATAAATTTGGACTGCGGCTAGAGTGTGGAATATTAAATGTTCTGCATTGTGCAAAATAAATGGTGGTCGTCGGATAAAAAATCTAACGTATGAGATTGTTTGGGTGAGATAATTAAAAAATTAATTCCCACTATTCCAAATGCTTTCAGTCGTTAGATTCTTAATCCGACGGTCACCATTTGTTTCGCATAGTGAAGAACATACCAGCTTGCAAAAATTGAAAAAAGAAACACATTCAAAAGAAATTATTGTAGCCATTGATGAAGAATTCGTCAACGGTCCAGATTAATCTCTAGGGTTAATCCGGATCGTTGACGTAGCCAAAAATATTTGTCACTTAACAACCCTAAGTCCACATATTATACATATTTATTACCCTAAGTCCCTATAAATATATTATTTGCAACCATTAGTACATAAATTATATTACTTTCAAGTCCCTAATGTTATAAAACTTTAAAAATTAACCCTGTATAGTATATTTTCATTTCACATACCCACAAGTTTCTAATTAAATCTTTTAAATTCACAATTTGACCCAAAAATCATGAAATTAACTTTTTAGAAATTATAATTAGACCCCTAACTAATTACATATTCATAGTAATAATAATAGATTCATAGTGATAGTAAGTGATCGTCATAAAATGGAATAAATATAACAAAAAATAGATTACTTACAACGCTTTCATGTTAGTTTCATATTACTAATAGTCTACAAACCATCTTATACCATTGTAATTGATTTACATTGTTAGTTTATTAAGAGTAATGTTATAACGTTAAGACATACTTACACCGTTAGCTTCTAAAATTTCATAGTACAAATAGTTGATCACTATAACGAACTTTACATGTTTACTTTAACTAATTTTTATAACTAATAAGTGATCGCCTTATATATAACTATAACGAACCCTACATGTTTACTTTAACAAAATCGTAGTATTAACAAGTGATCGCCTTATATAGAATTATGATGAATTTTACATGCTTACTTTAACAAATTTATAGTATTAACAAGTGATCGCCTTATAGCGAGTTTTCCGGCCAAAATTCAAAAAAAATCCCCTAATTTGTCTGACCCGACCCACCCAATTCACCCCATTCAGCTGCCTCCATCACCAAGAAGCCCATTACCACCAAGTCCTCAAAAATACCAATGGGAGTTTGAGTTGTGAGATGAAATGGGAAAAATGGTAGGGCTTACCTCTCAGTTAAAGTGGCATAATCCTTCTTTCAAACAAATCCAACCACCCAAAATCCGGTCCGACTATGATGTTATGTGAGTCGCCGGAATTCATGAAATCTATGAGTAATGCCTTTTTTTTCTTCTTCAAAATTGACACAATGCCCAACGACCAACGACTTAATTTTTTTTGTGGTTCATGGATTTTGGGAACATTATTATTCTTAATTTATGGAGGTTTAATTTGAGTTTTTCATCAAATATTATCAATTGAAAATGAAAATGAGTTATTGTTTTTAAGAATTTTGTGATAAATTTTATTTTTTTTACCGAAAAATATTGTTTGTTGCCGGAGAAGATGACGGGAAAAGGTGTTTGGTCGCCGGAAAAAAAAATAAGTTGAAGTTGGATTTTTGTGTAGTAGTAGCTAGTAGGTGGGTGAGATAGCCATTAAGACAATAGATTTGTAGAGTTATTATTCATCAGTTTGTAGAGTGGGATAAAAAAAAACAAAATTAGAAAAATTCATTGAGGGTATAATTGGTAATGAAAATATCAATTTGGGGATTTTTTGGGATTTTAGCTAATTGATTGGCTAAGTCTTAGTGCTTAATATCACTCTATATATATATATATATATATATATATATATATATATATATATATATATATATATATATATATATATATATATATATATATTGAATGGAAAATGATCTTTGGCTAAGCCCAATTGACTAAAAATTGATTAAATTGGGTCAAAATTGGTCAATGGGACAAAAATACCTTTGGAATACTTTTTTAAAAAACTTAAAAAAACTTCAAAAGTCAAAAAAACATCCCCAAAAGTCAAAAAAAGCAGCCACAAAAGTCTTATATACTTTTTCTCTACTTTTGAGGCGGTCGGGGAAATAAAGTTGGGATTTGCTGATTACGATGTGGAGCATTAAATATTACTCAGATCATGCGAGAACAAATAGTAGTTGTCGGATCAATAATCTAACATATGAGATTATTTGGATGAGATAATTAAAAAATTAAATTTCACTATCCGAAATGATCTCAGTCGTTAGATTCTTAATCCGGCGGTCACCATTTGTTTCGCTTATTGAAGAACATACCAGGTTGCAAAAATTCAAGAAAAAAACACATTCAAAAGAAGTGATTGTAGCCATTGATAAAGAACTCATCAACGGTCCTGATTATTCTCTAGGGTTAATCCGGATCGCTGACATGGTCAAAAATATTTGTTACTTAAGAACCCTAAGTCCACATATTATACATATTTAAATACCCTAAGTCCCTATAAAAATATTATTTTCAACCATAAGTACATAAATTATATTACTTTTAGGTCCCTAATGTTATAAACCTTTAAAAATTAAACTCGCATAGTATATTTCCATTTCACAGATTGACCCACAAGTTTATAATTAAATCTTTTAAATTCACAATTTGACCCAAAAATCATGAAATTAACTTTTAAGAAATTATAATTAGACCCCTAACTAATAACATATTCATATTGATCATCATATAATGGAATATATATAACCTTGGAAGTTTACTAATGATTGATTGACGTATATAGAAGTATAACGAACTTTGCATGTGTACGGTTAAAGTTTCATAGTATTAATAAAAAATAGATTACTTACAACGCTTTCATATTACTAATAGTCTACAAACAATCTTATAACCTTGAAATTGATTTACATTGTTAAATTGTTAAGAGTAATGTTATAACGTTAAGACATACTTAAGAGTAATGTGGTACCATGAGAGTGTATAAGTTGTCTCGATCACTATAATACATTCTTTCAAATAACGAACCATTCGTAAAAATAAAACTTCCATTACATGAGGCGTAAATCATGGAAACAAAAATTAAATACTATTTATAAAATACTTTATTTTTAATTAAATATTAATATAATATTATTTCATGAACTACTAAATACAAAATGTAAAAAAAAAAGGATTGAACCCTTGATCAATTAATAATCGTGGTAACCAAACAACTTGATAAAAGCCATCTACTCCAAGCATCTCGTTGTGTCAACAGTAGCCGTGTTTAATTATTTAATTAGACAGACCCCTAGATTTACTCTTTTCATATCCGGCCATCATAATCCATTATTGTAAAGTTGTAAGCTTTCATTTGTTTACTGAGTTATAAAGTTGTAAGTTTTTCATCATTACTCCTATTAATTGTTTATTTTTATTGGAGAAAGAAAGATTTCGGTGGATGTAGATGTACTGGTAAAGAGGAATTTGGTGGAAATCATGATTTTCCTTTCCGAGTAAAGACTCGGAAATAGAGTCCGAAAAGGGAGGAGTTGGTAGTGGTGGTGGCAGTTGAAGAAATCACCATCTTTTCCGGTGCCACTCCAAATGAGTTTCAATTTCAATTCAAATTTCATAAAAAAAAAATCATAATAAGAATTTGAGATTACTGAAATGCACAATCAATACGTAATTTCCCTTTATGAATGAACACAAGTATAATTTGAATGTTAATTTTTTTGTTGTTGAACCAACATATTTTTTTTTATTGAACATCTTGAATTTGGATAAGTTTTGTGGAAGTTGGTTGTTGTTTTTTGTTCTGCAACATTGTGAATTTGGATGAGCACTTGAAGTCTTGAACTATAAAGGAAAAGAAGCTTTGGTGATGATGTGAGTGCAGGGTATAGGGGGTGTAGGGTGTAGAGTGTAGGGTATTAGGTAGGCTAGATTGATAGGTAGGAAAAGGTTAGTTTAAAATATATATATATATATATATATATATATATATATATATATATATATATATATCTCTAAAGCCACCAGACATATATGGAATAAATTACAGATTATGCTTTAGCATAGAAGCCATTTCAGAACTTAACAGCCACTAAACCTCGCCTTAACACCCTAGCGCCTTTATCCTCTCAACGGGTTAACAGGCTTAACAGTAAGTTCGGCCATTCTTTCCTGAACACAACTTCCATACTTATTCATATTCCAACCATAACGCCAGATTTCTTGAAAACCCCTAGTCCTAAGACATCTTCATCATGAATTTTCAAGTTATTTATTAATCAGCCATAATTCAACACAAGATAATTTAGCCTATAAGGCTAAACATAATTCAAATAAAATAAAATAAAAAACAAAACAAAAATTAAAAAGACTTACAAAATTAAAATGCGAAAGCCTTCTTGTACAGCAAACTTCAAAGATATTATTTATAAGAGTTTTACAAAGAGAGAGAGAATAGGTAGGAAAAAGCTTAGATCTAAACTAAAACATATCCGCCCTTTTATAGGAGTCTGCGGACTTCAAATAAAATACAAACTATTTAAACAACAGTAAACTATATTATTACACTGCTTTTTAAAAGCTACTTTATAAAAGTAAAGTAGACAGCATCTAATCCTGTCGTTTAAAGTTTTTTAACTTCTTCTTAAAAGTAAATATTCTTACTTATCCCGAGAAATCTTTTCCTTTCCTTTGCTTTTAGCTGATTCCAATCTTGTCAATAATAATTCTTGTGCACTTGCCAAAGACATCTTTGATATTCAAATCCAAATCATTTGGATCTTGCGCATCTTGGAAATCTTCCAATTCTCTCGAATCTGTTTGAAGATATCATTGAGCTATCACTTATTGGAATTTTCTTCCCTGTTCAATATATTCTTTTTTCTTTTAGAGCTTGCTCTAATTTTTTTCCATATGTTGGGCAATTATCTCTCGCCTTTGTCATAGTTGCTTCTTGTCCAAATTTCATCTGGATATTTTCTTGAATCTTTTTCTCGTTATAAACATCTAACCTTTGTCTTATTAATTCCAAAGTATCATGACAATTTAATTGTTTAGTATGGGAATCTTCTTTCATCATAGTGTCCCAAAACCTTGTATAAGAACATCTTTTAAGACATAATAAGTTGTTTTTGTTATAACCAACAACTGGATCATTCCTCCAAATATAAGGAATTGAGAATTCCATAAAGAAACCCATCTGATAATATCCTGGTATTATAAATTCAGATTTCCTTGGCGTAACTTCACACCATTCTTGGTAATATTCTTTAAATAATAAGGGAAGAATATCTTCTGAGGCACCATAAAATTGCCACCAATCTGTTAACCATCCTGGAATAGGTTTGTTATAAACTTCTGAACAGATCTTAATAAACCAAGTATGACTTTTCTTTCCATTTTCATATAAGAAAACTCTATCAAAAGCTTGGATATAATCCCAATAATTGCATTTTATTTGGATGTCTTTAACAAAGACTGTCTTTTCTCTAAACGGAGATATACCCCATTCTTCAATGGTTATTACCTTTTTGATTATAATTTTCGAGAAATTATAAACTTCTTTATTAGTCCCTGTAAAGTGACTAAATTCACAACCATGATTAGAGAGTATCATCTCATAAACTTGTTGAGATTTATAAACCTCTGCTGGATATCCCAGATTATTGAGATATCTCTCATAAAGAGTCCAGGGCTGATCCTCCCATCTTTTATCTTCATTATTCAAGAGTAAAATAACTCTTTCCTCATAGTTTTTAACCATTAATTCATCTTTAGATTTTCCTTCCTCTAGAATTCTAGCGAAAGACGGAGCAGTAGAACTGCTAACTCCTTCTTTTTCTTCTTGAGCTTTTTTCCAAGCCCTGAATTGTTGAATTTCATCATCATCTTTGGATAAACCAGAGATATTAGAAGCTATTAACTTCTTATTTCCATGTTGTGCTAAGATTCTATCGTAACTTCTTCCACGACCTCCTCTTCCTCTATAAGAGGAATTTCCTCAGTAACTCGACATGATCGCATCGGTAGAATATGCATAAAACCAGTCATCAGGATGTTTATCATATATTCAATTATAAGGATCATCAAATATGTAACTATAAGAATCATATATTGGTGTTACATGATTATTAACATGTTTATCAATTCTATAGGGATCAACATGACTGTTAATATTATAAGGGTCATCAAATAGATTCATATCTATTTCCATTTTTTCAGAAAATATTTCTTTTTCTAATTCCTGTATTTGATACATGGTTTCTATTTGTTCTTGCATAACCTCATCAGGTTGTTCATAACACTTTAAATCAATATCATTTTTCTTAATAGTGCTATCTATATAATCTTCATATGAAACACATTCATTTAACCATTTTTCAAAATACATATCTTGAACAATATCATTTAAATGAATCATAAATATTCTCTTGTTAAAAAAAATCAGTAGACTATTATCCCTGTCCCTTTTTTATATACCACTTCAAAATCAAATGGTGCTAAATTAGCTTGCCATCTAGCAAACATCTGTTTAGAAACATCATGTTTAAAATCTTTATTAAACATATATTTAGCTGATTGACAGTCAGTCTTTATAATAAATTTTTGATTATATAAATCATCTTGAATTTTAATACACATTTAACAATTGCAAGTATTTCTTTTGCAATAGTAGCATAATTCTTTTGAGAATTATTCCATTTACCTGAATGAAATCTAATAAGATTTTCATTTCTGCTTTCAGGGTCAACCTGTTTCAAGATTCCTCCATATCCTACATCTGAGGCATCTGTTTCTATAATCTTATCCCAATTGGGATTACTTATCATTAAGCAGGGCAAAGTCTTAACTTTACTCTTAATTTTTTGTATAACTTTTGTATGACTATCAGTCCATGGTTTAGGATTCTTTTTTAATCTATCATATAAGATAGCTGTATCTTGTGCCAGATTTTTGTAACAAGGTAGGATATAATTTAAACTTCCTAAAAATCTCTGTAATTGTGTTTTATCAGTTATTACATCTGGGAATTTCGATCCAAATTCTATACTCCTATTGATAGGAATAATTTCACCCTTTTCAATGTTATGACCTAAGAATCTAATCTTAGTTTGAAATAAAGCCATTTTTGGTTTAGATATTACTAATCCATTAGCTATTACTAATTTTTTAAATATTTCTAAATGTTTAAAATGGTCTTCTATTGTTTTAGAGAAGACTAAGATATCATCAATATAAACAATAATAAAATCACTGTAATTCATGAAAATATCATTCATAATTCTCTGAAAATCAGAGGGAGCATTCTTTAATCCAAAAGGCATAACATACCATTCATATTGTCCAAAAGGTACATTAAAGGCAGTTTTATACCTATCCTTAGGATCTATTTGTATTTGCCAATACCCTGATTTTAAATCAAATTTGGAAAATATCAAAGCATCATATAACCTATCTAACAAATCTTTTTTATTAGGGATGGGATATCTTACCCATTTCAATACCTTATTTAAAGGTTTATAATTTATTACCAATCTTGGTACTCCTCTTTCTATTTCAGAATGTTTATTAACATAAAAAGCTGTACAAGACCAAGGTGAATTAGAAACTCCTATAATTTTTCTTTCTAGTAAATTATTAATTTCTTTTTTGCATAAATTCAAATATTCTGAATTCATCTGACAAGGTCTAGCCTTTGTAGGAATATTTTCCTCATTAAAGTTTTCCTCATAAGGTAAACTCACAATATGCTTTTTTCTATCCCAAAAAGCATTAGGATGATCATTACAAATTTCTAAAGCAAACTGGTTAGTTATATTAACTATTTTTTCCTTTAATTTAGGATTATCCAATTTTTCTTCAAGAGTAAGCATATTAACTTCAAATTTCAAAAATCCTAATTGATTTTCTTTGCACATTAATTCATTATATAAATTATTCAATACCTTAGTAAAAGGTCTAGTTATAAACTTGAAAGTAATCGGTTCATCTTTATAAGTAGCAATAATTTTTTCTCTATCTATCCATCTAAAAGGATAAATCTTATTAATAAATGGTTGTCCTAATATCACAGGAACTGACAATTTATTCTTAGTTAATAAGAAACTCATTGGTATACATTTACCATCATTACAAACTAAAGATTTGGATAACTTATATTTTATATCCATTCTTTCACCACCTGCATGTCTTATATTATGAGTGGTTTTTTCAAAGTATTTTGTAGGTATTACCCCTTCTTGAATAACATTCAAATCTGCACCACTATCAACTAATGCAGTAAATTCCTGAGAATAATAATTACCTATTAATAAAGTAATTTTAATATGCCATTTTTGTAAAGTAACAAATTCAAGAACTTGTAAAAATTCTTCTTTTTCTTCAATTTCTTCAATTTTAAGAGAAGTTTTTTCAGAAACTTTGTCCTTCCCTTTTTTAATTTCCTTATCATTCTTATCAAGTATGTATAAGGTTTCTAAATTAGAAATTCTAGTATCATTTTCTAGATTTTTTCTTTTTTTAAAGATTTAATCTCAATTTTCAAATTATCAATTTCTTTGATAATATCCTTAACCAAGTTGGTTTTTTCTTTAACAGTTTTTTCAGATATCATTTTATGAATCTCAGACATAGTATAATCTTCTTTATATTTATCAACATTAAATTGCTCTTCTTTCTTAGGTATAACCTTAGAAGTACTAGGTGTATTACCCATTTGATCTATAATTTTTAATCTTAATTCTGGATCCTTAATTGTTTTTAACAAATCAATCCAATGATCAGCTTCAAGAACTTGAAGATATTGTTCTTTTTCTTGAAATTGTGATAACATCTTATATAAATATTCATCTTGTTTAGGTTTTACACAAGATTGCCCTATTTGACAAGGTTCACATTCAGAATCACTAGTGCTACTATAATAGTCACTTTCTATGATATCTAAACTATCATCACTTTTTTCTGAACTATCAGTTGATTCTAAAAATAACTTAGATATTCTATCCTTAATTTCATTAGGATCTAAATTATCTAATTCTAGATTTTTAATCTCTTTCTTGGTCCAACAATTCTTTGCAATATGACCAACTTTCTTACATTTATTGCAGACAATAATTTTGTCTTTTTTCTTATTATAATCTTTCTGCTTTCTAAAGGATTTTCTTTTCTCCTTTCTATCGACTTTGTCCTCTAATTTTTTTCTTAGAGTACTTCCTTTTTTTCTTTCTATAAAAAGGTTGTTTATCAACAATTTTCTTTTTACCTTTAGCCCTATTATAAGCGAGTAAATCCATTCCAAATTGACCACAAAAATTCTCCTAATTGTTTTCTTTCAACAATCTTTTGGTTTTTCAATTGTTGATTCAATTTTATTTCATTACATGATTTAATCCTTCTTGAGTACAAACTCCTATAAGTTTGCCATAAGTAAATTCATTATAAGGAATTGTAGGTTTATTACCTTTCAAAACTTTACGAATTCTTTCCGCAAATAAATGAGGTAGACCATCAATAAATTTGGCCTTCGGTGAGTACTATCACTCTGCGGGAGTTCTAAAACTCTATTTAGAAAAGTATCTTTATACCATCTAAAATCGGTAAGTGTTTTACACCTAAGGTTTTGTAATAAAGTTCTTACAGATATCATAATTATCGGAAAATGTTCTCGTAAAATGTTCAATAATTTGAATCACCGAGTGTATAAACGACATTTTCTTTGGTTTCACCATTTTCTACTTTTGATGATTCTTAAAATGCCTTCCTTAGCTTCGGGTTTTAAATAATTATCCCACCAACCTTTAAGTTGGCCGATAAATCTGCAACTATCATCTTTGCAATATTAAGATCGGTATTACCATCATTCTTACAAATAGTAGAATACATAAGCATTCTATGCATATGACTATAAACTTGTTTTTGAGTGAAATTATCTATGTTCCATTCATAGATATGTTTACCACTATAGCTATTATTAAGCTGAAAATTATCCTCTTCATTGAGAGTATCCATAGGTGATGGCTTACTATAATAGAATAACCTTTGTACAGGTTTTCTAACCCATTTTTCATCTATAATAGCATTAATATTATTATCAGAATCATTTGATTCCTGACCAAAAGGATTAATTTCCTCATCACTTAGAGTATTTAAACTCAATTTTTCTTTTAGAATTTCAGCTAACTTTTCAGTTACATCTTTTTCCCATTTCGAAGACTTTTTTGTCTTGAAATTACTAATTTCAGGAGGACCCTGTAAATTAGTTTCTATCTTAATAGGTTCAACAGTTTCTGGTTTTACCATGATTGTAGAACTATTCATAAGTGTTATAATATTATCAACTTTCTTATGTAAAGAGAGCATCTGTTCTCCTAATATGTTTAAATTCAAATTAGCAAAATTATGCTGTCCTATAAGGGAATTAATTTGTTTAGCAGTAATACTTAAAGTATCATCTTCTATCAATTTAGATAAAGCTAGAAAATCACAATTTTCTACTTTAAATGATTTCAAAGGAGGGTAAACATCCTTTATTATATTACCATTTAATAATTTATAATTTCTTTCAATAACATTGATATAATCAAATACATAGGTTGAATAAAACCATGGAACAAAATATATTATTTCATTGTGGATTTCACAGAATTCATAAAATTCTTTTTGAAATTCCTTTTGTCTAATTTTATCAAAATTATCAAAGAACCATGTTCTAAAACTATTCCATTTGGAATCTTTAAATTCATTCATAATGGTTTTCCTGACTTCTGAGCCAGCACTAAAATCAATTTTAGTTGTACTATCCATTACCAAAATTGTAACTCATTTGAGACATAGTCTCTATATCTCTTTTCTTTTCAGTATAACCTCATAGAATATCATCAGCATGTAATTTCAATCCATCAATTTTATTATCTTTGATAGAATCATTACTATCATTATCTTTTACATCTTCTCTGATATAAGAAGTGGATAACCTAGAAGGTACAGGAATTTCTTCAAAAATTCTTGAAGGTCCAGGTAAATCTGGATCTACTGGAGAAATAAAAGATCTATAAGATCTTGCAGATCTTGGTGTAGAGGTTGTAGAAGTATTTTTTAACCGATTATGATCACCAAAATTTAATGTCACGAGATCCTTGAGAGTCCGAACTACATTCAATAAATTGAGTGCAGTATTACGAGGTTGAGGTTTCATTGCTCTTTCTATTGTCCAATTTTCGGGAAAAGTTATTTCTTCCCATTTAATTGCTCTTCTAGTAGTTATATCGGATCTACTAAAATTAGTTTCAATTATAATCGTTTCATTTTTTTGGTTTATCGACCAATTTACACATAGGATTTAAGGTATATAAAGGTTTATAATAAATCCTATAACAAACACATATAATTTACGATCCAGGGAGCATAATTATACCCATGAGTCTTAACATTTAATGTTAAAGCATCAAGTAAATTATCATCGATTAAAGATAAGCGTAAATTTGGATGAACATTAAAATAAAGCTGGTCCATGTGCCGATCGGATTTTATCACACCCATTATAGATTTTTTCCAATCTAAGTTTCTACCATCTCTTAAAGCGATTTATAAAACTTTCTCAGTAAACCTTCTAAAGTTAAAGGTTTAAAAGCAACTTGTACTAATCCAATATGAACATATTTATGTCCCGAGTACCTATAAGGTGAAATATCATTTTCATTTAATAAATGAATTATCATTTCTTCATTAGTCAAAGAAATAGATTCTTCGAGTTGTTTTAACAATCTGTTTTAAACCTAATTTTTCAAAAGTACCCAATTGATAAATTGTTCTGGTTTCAATCTTAGGGATTGTCCATCTATTTAATAGATCTAGATTCGAGGTAAATCGATTCTTGAGTAATACTTGTTTTTAACGGTAGGTTTTCTATTCATTATGTTTTTGAACTTATTGTTCATTGCATAAAACTTATGTTGAATTATGAACTTCATAATAAACTCCTTAAAACTCCATGGCTCGATACCATCGAGGGTCGGGGATCTCTAAAGCCATCGAGGGGGTCGGGATCTCTAAAGCCACCAAACGATATATGGAATAAATTACAGATTATGCTTTAGCATTATATATATATATATATATATATATATATATATATATATATATATTGATAGAAGGGTATATTAGACATTTTAACTCTTCAATTTGAGTTTTTAACCAATTAATTGGCTAAGTCTTAGCCACCTAGTACTGTCCTGATTGAATATCATATCCAATTCACTGTTCTGATATACTCCTTTCTCTATCTGGGCCTCCTCTTCCAATCATTTCCATAGAAATCTAGGCCTGTTCTTTTTAAACTGACAGTAGTAGAAACTGAAGTAGTCCCCATACCTTTACTCCTCTTCTGCTGTTGTACTGGTAATATGAGTGGAGATTTTTCACTATTGGATATCTTTTTCTTTTCCATCTCCTCTTTCAATTCATTATAGAATGTAAAAACTTCTTCCTATATATCCAAATAATAATAATAATAATAATCACATTAAAATTTTGTCCAAAACTATATAGCAAATCAAGAAAATCTATGATAATCAAAGTCTAATACTCCCTCCATTCCTTAATATATAAGATTTTCAGGACATGTAACAAAAATTAAGGAAATAAAAAATAACATATTTTGTTAGTCAAAATATCAATATTACTCTCTAATAGGGAGAAATGTGTAAACAATGTAGAAATATATATATATATATATATATATGCACCCTCTTCTTTTCTTTTTTGAACAGGCACCCTCTTCTTTTCAAAAGTAAAAATTGATTACAATATTAAGTTCTCGATCCATATCACAAGGTACTTTTCTAAGTAGGGTAAAAGCCTACCCACGACCCTCTCCTTACATAGAGCAAGCTTTAAATTTCGGTCTATTCTGTCATGGACCAGATCCATTGGACCATACGGTTCAGATTTGGCCACATCACTGCATTTCCTTCTCTCTCCTCATTCTGCAAGGATGTGGCCAAATCTGGACCACATGGTCCACATGGACCCAGTCCATATCAGATATTTCCTTAAATCTCCCTTTTTAGGGCTACCATCCTCCTCTTATGAGGCATCTCTCTCCCCTACATGCGGCAATCGCCCAGTCGGACTTCAAAAAAAAAAGTTCTCGATCCATTTATTTTTCAGTCCTTGCAATAAATATCTTGAAATTATTTTATTCAATAATCAATTTTTATATATCGTGATCTAATAGTAATCTGGCATGATTAATTTGTAAATGTGAAATTCGTACATGGAATTTATATTAAAATTTACATAAGGTCACCCAAGTGATAGGATATATTTTGTCTCTTTCTTTTCACCATGGCCAAATGATTGAGAAGCCATTAAAATGGCCGCGACTATATTGCACAACACCAAAAATTCAGTATATACTAAAGGTGTTACAGGCTTTTAGGAAGGCGTTGTGTTCTATTTAATAGGTGTTCTCTCATAATTAACACATGTCTTAAGGTATGCAACACCCGTTTATCACAACACATGTTCGCTCTAAAAAAATTTAGACCGTCAAATTTTTTATTCAACAGTAAAAAATATTATTTACTGAACAATTAAAATGAAAACCTAGGATTCAAAATTGTACGAAAGAAGACGAGAGTTATAAATAGGGCTAAGAGATGGTTTTATGTGGTAAAGAAGAACAGATACTCCTAATAAGGCCCTTACCAAATTTCGAACATATTTTCTTTCTATGTCATGGACCCATTGATTCAAATAATTACGGAATATGCTATTAATCTACACTTTGTTATAACTTATGAAGAGCCGTTACATTTTCATAAAAACAAAATATCCTACTACATTTATTTTGGATCCGTTTACAATGATAATGGTGTTACAATAATGATTGTTGGATAAAAAAGTTTGGATCAAAGAGTATAAAATGAAAATGATTGTTAGCATTTAATGTGTAATTATGCCTTATTGATCCAAATTTGATCCCAAATTTTTTATCCAATAATCACTACCCAATGGTGTTATCCGTTTATTTTGGATCCGTTTACAATGCTGGTGCGATACTCAACATGTTGATAAATCTAAATATTTGATTTTCGATTCAACGATTTAAATATACATTTTTTTAAATAAAAAATAAATATTTATTTTAATTTTTAGTTTTTAGTTTTTTTCGTTTTTATATCGAAAGATTAAAAATAATATGAGGTGTTAAGTTTTTTATCATCTTTGCGTAGAGATATTTTTTTTCACAAGACCTCCCCTATGTATTGCCACCACATAAGAATTTAACCACCAAATTCTGGATGGATTGGTGTCAGGGGCGGCTCAAAGTGTGTTCGCGGCACTCGACCGAATAGGGCCTAAAAAAAGTAAGGTCCCCAGTTTTATTTTAGTTGATAATTTTACTACGAAAAACGCTAGAATGGTATTTTCAATTGAAGAAAGTTTGTCAGTGTTGTTTTTTAAAATTATGTTTAAATTTTTTGAGTATAGTTTGGAGAACAAAATTTATGGGCAAAATAGCCTATGTGGTCCTTTTTGTATTTTGAGATTGCAGTTAAGGTCCCCATTCATTTTATTTTAACTTTTAAGGTTCATAACGTATTTTTGACCTGCCAATAAAGGACTTCCGTCCAATTTTTCATCAGAGTCCCGTCATCACAGTCACTTGTCTTTCATGTGAGGTGAGGTACTTTTTAAGGGTATTTTGGACTTTGCAAATTAAATGACACACATAAGTTATGAAGTACAAATCGCAATAAGAATGAAAGATAACACAAATAATCTAAACATTTAGCAATCTCAGAGCAATGAAGTTCATCAAGTATCCATAAATTATAACACTATCACAAGTAAGAAAAGTATACTATAATAAGGATTTTTAGTTCAGAAAATCAAACCTAAGCAGAGTTTGGAGGATTTTTAGTTCAGAAAATCAAACCTAAGCAGAGTTTGGTTCACCAAATTGATGCTCGAGCTTTGAGACTTGTGAGAAAATTTTGATAAATTTGGATTTAGTATTTTAAATTTGATGAATTTTGTTTGAGAGTTGAGATTGTTAGAGTTTTTTTTGTTCTGTGCCAGATATACATATTTGGTGTTTCTCAATTTATTTGTTTAAGATGCAAATTTTCCTTTTAGACCTGGTTGGTACAAGTAAACCCGTTTCAGTTTACGTGTTCGACAGTTCAAACACCAGATTTTACCAAATTAAACAAAAAAACAATTTTTCAGCGCAACTGGTTTTTGGGATAACCCGAACAACAATGCAGGTGGGGCCGGTCTGGTCCGAATTTTAAAACCATGCTTTTAGTTTGGATAACTTCATTTATACATGGAATATAAAATATCTAAAATCTTGTAAAATTCAATTTTTTGATTTTAAGAGATTTTAAATCAATAAAAAAGAAGGACAATTCATATTAATGTATGATATATTAATATAAATTCGTTTAACATGTGTCCTGACACGCATTAAAAATATTCTTAATATATTTGCAACAGTGAAAACACTATATCCAGCAAAGCCTCATTTAGATTGGTTTGGATTTTCTTTTTCTCCTATCAAAAGCTTTTACAGTCCTCTGTTTATCCCAAAGAAAATCTTTCCACACTAAAATGTTACTAAAAAGTAATACAAGGTTTCAAAAACTGTAAAGGGCATTTGACAATATAAATGGAACAATAAGACGAACAGACAGAAAATTTCATAAGGTTTCACATACATTATCCATAGACATAAAATCCATAATAAGAGAATAAAAGCACCGCAGCAGTACGATCTGCGGAAACCTAGTAGAAGTTTCAACAAGCATTGATTATACCATCCTTTATCATAAACAAAACATTAATCATACCATCCATTAGCAAATACCATCTTCTAGTTCTGGGCTTCTTCTTCCTCAACATATTACTATGTGTGACTATATCTTCCTTTTTCTTGTGGTGAATCTGTCTGCGTCTTTCAGCAAAGCAACAACGCCACTCATTTCGGGTCGAAGAGTAAAGTCATTTTGCACACAATCCTTTGCCACATCCAGGAGGCATCGCTCCACATCCGAGCAGTCCTCCGGATATTCTATATCAGCAGGCTTAACACATTCAAGATACTCAATTTCTTTAAATTCTTTCTTAGTTATCAACTCCGAAAGTAGGACGCCATATGCATGAACATCTGCTGGAAAAGCGTACTCTTTCTTCCAAGGATATGCTATGTATACTGCATTAGTCAAGTAATCATGAGATCCATGTATGGAGATATAGAAATTACAACCTTACTAACTTGTCTAAGTTTAATGCCACTTCGTGCATTTTTTAGAAGCTTAAGCAAATTCATAATAGAAAACGAATTTAAGTTAAAGCAAATACAAATGCAACATTATAACTTTTAGAAAAAACACAAATAAACTAGAACATTCCCTCCCCCACTACAAACAAAAAGGAAAAATAACAAGAAGATCGTGAAAAGAACATTCATCTTTTTTTGTAGCACCGTAGTATTAAGCAGCCAAGAAGATCAAGAAGAACATTAAGGAATTGGCCAAAAACAGTGTCATCATTGTGAGGACAAAGATATTAAAACTCTCAAACCTCTGATGTTACCCTCCCTTTTGCTATCTTTGGTTTGCACCTTCTCGGAAAGTTCCAAGCTTAATTATCATTTAACAAGCACCATAATGAAAGCTAGTGAAAATCAACAGCCATTTAACGGGAGATGACAGCATCGTTAGTAAAGTAATTAAGTCACGGAGACCTAAAGGATTGCACTACTAGTTTATGAAAACTTCACCAGTTCGCAGTTCAATTGAAAATTTTCTAAGGGACAACAAGGATTCCTATCAATATTGCAAATTTATCATCTAATAAGGAAACCAAAAATGGAAATGAAATAGAAATACACGGACACCAACAACAAATAAAAGGAGTGCACCTCCTAAAATCTCAGGAGAAAGATATTTATGAGACTTTGTAGCAATCTTGTATTCCATGGCATCATTCTCGCTTCCTAAATCCAGATGAGCATCATATTCGAATAACTTAATCTTGAACTTCTGCAAGTCGAACACTAGTTTATCAATAATACATTCAAAAAGAGGTCATTCTATCATAGAGAGTAACTTCAAAATGTTCTGGACAATGATTAACCTCGTCAACGGATATGTTAGCAGCCTCAATACAGCCATGTGCAATTTTCTTTGCATGCAGATATTCCAAGACCTCTGCAATGCCGATTGCCACTTGAATGCGCTGCTTCAGTGAAATTTTATCTCAAGAATAGAAAAATCAGGGGAAACATATCAGCCAACTATCAACGCCGTTATATAGTTTATACATGAAGGAGCAAGTTAAGAAATAATTATTACCAGAACAAATTATATCTTTGACCGTGTCCTTCAATTTAAAATCATAAACAACTGCAAGCTTTTTATGGCAACAATACCCAATCAAATCTACTAGGCTAGGATGTGACGCAACATCAGGGTTTGTCAATAGCTTAATTTCATCCTGCACGGCACAAATAAACTAACATTCAGAGGAACTTACAGAATGGGATCAAGATAGAAGGTCGATAAAAGTAAATAGTTAGTTCATACAGAAAATCTCTGTGCATGCCAGACATACTCCCGTTTTATCGGGAAAAAGAAATCCCATGTTCTGACAACAACATCACGAGTCACCAAGTCTTGATTCATCACACCTCTGAATATTCGGCCATGTCGAGTTTTTCGAACGAAGTTGTCGTTGCTAAAGTTATTAGTAATTTCTTCCAACATGCTATGGCTAAGATGCTTCACATGCCCCAAGTCCATCCCCTGAATATGCCTAAGTATTTTATCCATAATAAAACAGTATTTGAAAGAGATTGCCAAGTATGAATAAATATACAAAGCATTAAAAGAGTTAAGAGATAGCACAAGATGAACAGATATACGAACCGGAGGAGAAAATATATTTTGACATCAGTGGATGCTATATACTAATCACACAATATTACTTAACATAACATAACAGGTTAAAGTATATGTACAAATGGTTCCCCCGTGATACAAAGTTTTAACTCAAAGTGGAAGGATCTTAACTATATTAGTCTGTGATGATAGATCTACCAATCTAGCTGCCAATATGTTAGCTAAATTTGCCAATATGCTAGCGGTTCGGGGACTGTTCCACCTTAGAGCAGAGGGTTATCATACTTAATAAAATCTAAATACGTTAATAGAAAGAATGGTTCCCACACACAGAAACCCCCAGGAGAGTCAGGATCAGTATATTTCATAAATAATTGCACAAATCATAAGATAAAAATTGTTAAATTAAAAGAACTGAAAACGGCCTGGAAATAACTTATTCCATCAAGACCCATTCTTTTACCGCAAAAAAAATCAGGAACCCTAAGTACAGAGAATAATTATGCAGGAATTAAAAAGGAAGGTTAATCGAGAAGAAACCCAAAAAAGAGAAATAATTACCATTTATCTCCGAATTTCTGAAATTCTTTAGGAAAAATTTGGAGCTCATCGCTGTCGCGAGAAGAAACAACATTGCTTCTCTGGAACTGAAAATGGAGAGTATTCGCCTTTTTCAAACCTTCCAAAAAACTCAAATGTTCTTCTCTTTCTTCCATTAAGTTTTCCCGCCGATTGTATCGGAAAAAATCACCGCTACTTTCCAACCTCTGTTTGCAGAATTTTATTAGGCCCATTTTAATGAGAACAAGTCCTTAAATCCCCCAATCCTTCCTCCGCCTCGGATATTATTATTATTTATTATCCCCTCCATTCCCTATTAATTGTCGTTTAGGAGATATCTAGGTATCCAAATTAATTGTCGTTTAAGGTTCTTTTATTAGTTGTCAACAATTTATTCCAATTATACCATCGACATTTTTCTTTCTTTATGACATAGAAGTGTGAGAGAGAGGGAGGGTGGTGGGTAATATTGGAAGTTTAAGTGGAAATGACAACTTCCTTAATTTTCTCAAATTGTCTAAAGAGTCTTATATTTAGAAATGGAGGGAGTATTATTTTTGGATAAATGGTGTCCACTCCCCTAAATTATTCAACTTTACCATACAAAGAAAGCGTGAGCACTTTTTACCATAAAAATAAGAGATAATGGCTATTAATGCCCCTTACGTATGTTTCAATTGTAAGTGTTAACCCTCGACAATTTTAGGTGCAATTTAAGCCCCTAACTATTTACGGGGGGCTATTAATGCCTAAAATCGGCGGAATCCGGCGAGAGAGGGCGGCGTTGCACATGTGCAGCCCCGCACAAGCACATTTTCAGGGGCAAAATAGTCCATACAATCTGTGCTAAATGGGTAACATCCGTCTCATTCAATTGCCCCGACCCGTGACCCGAATACTTGTGATATTTAAACAAAAACCTGACCCGCGAACACAATCCACAGGCTGAGGCGGGTTAAAATGGATCAAAAGAGTTTTTCTCCATCTTCAACCTCTTGAATCACCAAGAACACCAAAAAAGCAAACTACCAATGATGGCTGATGATGAAAAAAACTATATAATCTTGTTCTCCAAGTTCTGGGGTAGCAAAAACTCCAAACAACCACCCAAATTTGTAGCTGAAATATTCCTCATAATCAAAACCCACTTAAAATGTTCCAATTTTCTGCCCAAAAACACCAAAATTTGACTATTTTCGAAGCATTTAGGCATTTTTTTCCTAGAAAATGTACTTAGGCACATGGCTTTATATTTTCGAAAATAACCCAGTTTAAATCTTCTAATATTCTAGTAAGGAATATTTTCGAGGTGCATTTGTTCATTAATGGTTATTTTCTTTTTGGTTTTTGACCTTTCTTGAGAGTTTGTTGTAGAGTTGGGTTTAGAAATGTGTATCATCAAAAAGAAATTAGTTGTAGGGTTTTTGGAATTTGGGTTAAAAAATTTAGAAGAAATCAATTGGAAGATGATGAATATAAGGAATTAGTTGTAGGGTTTTTGGAATTTGGATAAAAATATTAGAAGAAATCAATTGGAGAAGAAGGTGAAAGGCTAGAGGTTGGAGGTTGAAGATGATTGAGTAATTTGACTGTTATGCCCCTTAACATTCGCATGTGTGAGTGGCACGAGTGCTATGCCACCATCTCTCACCGGATTCTGCCGATTTTGGGCATTAATACCTCCCCGTAAATAGTTAGGGGCATAAATAGCACATAAAATTGTCGAAGGTTAACACTTACATTTGAAACATACGTAAGAGCATTAATAGCCATTATCTCTAAAAACAATTCACAAAAATAGTGGACAAAAAAAATATTAAAAGCCATCCTAAAAAGCACCTCTCAAGTAATACCAAATGACGTATCATCGTTTGACTTTTTCTTATGAAAAAATGACCAATGAAGGACAAAAATCAATTCATCCATAAGATACTTATTGGTCTAAAACAATCTACTATTCACATATTTACAGTTGGCGGTGGTACATAATAGAACAATTCTGATATAAACCTGGATTAGCAAGTGATCATGGTTCACATTCAGCCACATCACAGTTTTAATTAAAATAATAAAAATACTCACCCTTTCAAGTTGTATGGAATTTGCCAAGAATCAAAACCCATTTCAAATTAATCAAAATTATTATTTAGTTGTTTCTTCTTAAGAATATAAACATTAACATCCAAAACCTTTCCTTTTAGTTTAAGCTTTCCACCAACAACATTCTCCTAAGATGACATCTCTGTAAATTTGTAATTTGTACTATGAATTAATATTACAGCTTCTAAACCTAAAAAAAATAAAAAATTTAGAGATCTTAAGAAAAACAAAATTGAATATTGGCAATTCAGTGTGTGAAAACTTTTTGCCAATTCAGATTGTACTTATCAGCACTTTTTTTATGGGTGATTATGGATTTAGGGTGTGTTTGGACAAGGTTTGGCTTGAGACTGGTTTGGCTTGGTCTCACTAAAATATTTGGTAAGTTTTGCTCAATAAAAATATTTGGTAAAGGTCAAAAGTGTATATGATTCATTTTCATTACAAAAATAATAGTTTTTTATGATTAACATTTTTCTTATATTGAACGGAGTTATTTAAAACGACACTTTACATAAACATTTTATGCGATGTTTATAATAATTTTGTTCATACCACGTCATTTTAATGATAGTTAGTAATATTTACATTAAACATTGATTAAATTAGTTACTTTTTGCGACTCTTATAGTAATATTTACAGAATTAATAATCATTCGAGTTCTCAACTAACTTTCGATTAGCATGTTTCATCAATTTTAATTTTTTTTTATCCCAACTTACGACCTACCAATTTTATCCTTCCATCTCAAAGTTGTGTAAATTACCTCCATTATAATGGCGTGTCTCAAAATCCTTCCATCTACCTTCTCTCGTCTAGAGGTAAAAATGAAAAAAAAAAATACCCACTCCAACGATCAATTAACTCTTTTATAGTCTTCACAGTGGGGGGTTTTCGGAAATGTTACAAGGATTGGTGACGTTTCGGGAACAGATCAGGCCCAAAAATTGCATATTTCGGGTCCTTGTAGCTTGAAGAATATGACCATCTTCAATTTTTAATCATTAGGTAAGGTTGCTTTTTCACCCTTCTCGTGTTCTTGAAGGTTCTAAGGAGGAAGAAGCAAATTCGCAACTTTTGATCTGTTTCAGTTTTGTGCGATTTGCACATTCTGTTCGCGGGTCAGGAGCTAATCTCGCGGGTCATTGGATCATCCAATATTCTCGCGGGCTGCTTTATATTAATTCGCGGGTCAACAGAAGCTCAATTTTGAGGGTCAAAGGCAAATCTTGCGGGTCAACGAGTTGTTTGGAATTTCTAGTGGGTTAGATAGCTTTTTTGCGGGTCATCAGCTTTATTCAGAAGCCTATCTTTCACGGTTTTCACAAACCCAAAAGAATATGAACTGTAATTGGAAGCAAAATAATAATAATCAAAACAAATATCAATATTGTGATGATAGTTTGGTCCAATTTGATCAAGTCTTCAAGTAATAAGACTACCACAACCCAAGGCTTATAAATTCCCGTTCAGCTACAAGGATGCCCATAACAGGCAACCTGAAAATTTTCTACCTTTCCTTCATAGGAATAATTCTCCTATGAATTGTTGAATAGGGAGCAGCCAACATTTTGCCTCTAATCCTTTGTCAAATTTGAAATAAAGAACAAATCAAATTTAGGGCAGATTTAATTTTATGTTGTGGAATTGGGGATTTGGGGAAAAGGGTTTGGGTGAAATAATGCTTTGAAAATGATAGGTTAGATAAAAGAAAATGATGATTGTATTTTTTTTCCATTTTTACCCCCGATGAGAGAGGTAGATTGAACAATTGTTATCCTAGTCGGTCAAATGGACGGAATTTACACAACTTTTATACGGAATGATAAAACTAGCAAGCGTAAGTTAGTTGGGGATAAAAAAAAGTTAAAAAAAAAAAAACTAAAAATAATGAAACTAATAACTGGGTTTTGTGGCTAAATGAACCAAATGGGGTTATCCTTGCGGATAGATGTTATACCTTCTCATTCTTATCACCTCTTGTAAATGATATATTTAAGGGAAAATGATATTTGGCTAAGCCCAATTGACTAAAAATTGACTAAATCGGGTCAAAATTGGTCAATGGGATAAAAATACCATTGGAATACTTTTTTAAAAACTAAAAAAAACTTCAAAAGTAAAAAAAACATCCCTAAAAGTCAAAAAAAGCAGCCACAAAAGTCTTATATACTTTTTCTCTACTTTTGAGATGGTCAGGGAAATAAAGTTGGACTGCGGTTACAGTGTGGAACATTAAATATTCTACACTGTGCAGAATAAATGGTGGCTGTCGGATCAATAATCAAACGGATGAGATTATTTGGATGAGATAATTAAAAAATTAAATTCCACTATCCGAAATGATCTCAGTCGTTAGATTCTTAATCCGACAGTCACCATTTGTTTCGCTTATTGAAGAACATACCAGGTTGCAAAAATTCAAGAAAGAAACACATTCAAAAGAAGTGATTGTAGCAATTGATAAAGGACTCATCAACGGTCCGGATTATTCTCTAGGGTTAATCCGGATCGCTGACATGGTAAAAAATATTTGTTACTTAACAACCCTAAGTCCACATATTATACATATTTAAATACCCTAAGTCCCTATAAAAATATTATTTTCAACCATAAGTACATAAATTATATTACTTTTAGGTCCCTAATGTTATAAACCTTTAAAAATTAAACTCGCATAGTATATTTCCATTTCACAGATTGACCCACAAGTTTATAATTAAATCTTTTAAATTCACAATTTGACCCAAAAATCATGAAATTAACTTTTAAGAAATTATAATTAGACCCCTAACTAATAACATATTCATATTGATCATCATATAATGGAATATATATAACCTTGGAAGTTTACTAATGATTGATTGACGTATATAGAAGTATAACGAACTTTGCATGTGTACAGTTAAAGTTTAATAGTATTAATAAAAAATATATTACTTACAACGCTTTCATATTGCTAATAGTCTACAAACAATCTTATAACCTTGAAATTGATTTACATTGTTAAATTGTTAAGAGTAATGTTATAACGTTAAGACATACTTAAGAGTAATGTTGTACCATGAGAGTGTATAAGTTGTCTCAATCACTATAATACATTCTTTCAAATAACGAACCATTCGTAAATATAAGACTTCCATTACATGGGGCGTAAATCATGGAAGCAAAATTAAATACTATTTATAAAATACTTTATTTTTAATTAAATATTAATATAATATTATTTTATGAACTACTAAATACAAAATGTAAAAAAGAAGGATTGAACCCTTGATCAATTAATAATTGTGGTAACCAAACAACTTGATAAAAGCCATCTACTCCAAGCATCTCGTTGTGTCAATAGTAGCCATGTTTAATTATTTAATCCCACATACCCCTAGATTTTCTCCTTTCATGTCCGACCATCATAATCCATTATTGTAAAGTTGTAAGCTTTCATCTGTTTTATGAGTTATAAAGTTGTAAGCTTTTCATCATTACTCCTATTAATTGTTTATTTTTATTGGAGAAAGAAAGATTCCGGTGGATGTAGATGTACTGATAAAAAGAAATTTGGTGGAAATCGTGATTTTCCTTTCCGAGTAATGACTCGGAAATGGAGTCCGAAAAGGGAGGAGTTGGTGGCGGTGGTGGCAATTGAAGAAATCACCATCTTCTCCGGTGCCACTCCAAATGAGTTTCAATTTCAATCCAAATTTCATAAAAAAAAAAAAAATCATAATAAGAATTTGAGATTACTGAAATGCACAATCAATATGTAATTTTCCCTTTATGAATGAACACAAGTATGATTTGAATGTTAATTTTTTTGTTGTTGAACCAACATATTTTTTTTATTGAACATCTTGAATTTGGATAAGTTTTATGGAAGTTGGTTGTTGTTTTTTGTTCTGCAACATTGTGAATTTGGATGAGCAATTGAAGTCTTGAACTATAAAGGAAAAGAAGCTTTGGTGATGATGTGAGTGCAGGGTATAGGGAGTGTAGGGTGTAGAGTGCAGGGTATTAGGTAGGCTAGCAGTGGCGGATCTTACAAGGGGCAGGGGGGGCCCTGGCCCCCCCAAGAATTTTCAATTTTTTTATATACTAGGTATATATATTTAACGGTTCAGAATAATAGAGCTATTTTTTTTAAATGGCCCCCCCAAGAATTTTTAATTTTTTTATATACTTGAGTGAAGGCCCAATTTTTTGAGTGATTTCTGCGTTTCAGATTGATTTTTGATGATGATATTGATGATAAATTCTCTAATTTAATTAAACCCTAAGACCTAAATCTTTTTCGGGTCATTAAATTCATCCAATTTTTGCACCAAACAGTTTGTAACTGTGATGATATTAATGACTTCAAAAACTTCAATCAAATCTTCAAAAATCGGGGTAGAAAACTCATTTGATGAGCTGATGAAGAATCAAAAAAAAAAATCCGGGGGCGCTGCCCCCGGACCCCCCTCTTCCGCTAACCTAAGACTTTATATATGTCGTTTAAATTCAACTTTTCTAGTAAAATATATAATTCCACCTCAAATATATCATTTTACGCCGTAAGCAAATTTTTAGTTCGGCCCCCCCTAAATACGAATCCTGGCTCCGCCACTGTAGGCTAGATGGATAGGTAGGAAAAGGTTAGTTTAAAATATATATATATATATATATATATATATATGCACCCTCTTCTTTTCAAAAGTAAAAATTGATTACAATATTAAGTTCTCGATCCATATCACAAGGTACTTTTTTAAGTGGGGTAAAAGCTTACCCACGACCTCTCACGACCATGAGGTCGTGGGTTCGATACTCTCTCCTTACATAGGGTAAGCTTTAAATCTCTCTTTTTAGTGCTACCATCCTCCTCTTATGAGGCATCTCTCTCCCCTACATGCGGCAATCGCCCAGTCGAGCTAAAAAAAAGTTCTCGATCCATTACTTTTTCAGTCCTTGCAATAAATATCTTGAAATTATTTTATTCAATAATCACTTTTTATATATCGTGATCTAATAGTAATCTGGCATGATTAATTTGTAAATGTGAAATTCGTACATGAATTTATATTAAAATTTACATAAGGTCACCCAAGTGATAGGATATATTTTGTCTCTTTCTTTTCACCATGGCCAAATGATTGAGAAGCCATTAAAATGGCCGCGACCATATTGCACAATATCAAAAATTCAGTATATACTAAAGGTGTTACAGGCTTTTAGGAAGGTGTTGTGTTCTATTTAATAGGTGTTCTCTCATAATTAACACATGTCCTAAGGTATGCAACACCCGTTTATCACAACACATGTTCGCTCTAAAAAAATTTAGACCGTCAAATTTTTTATTCGACAGTAAAAAATATTATTTACTGAACAATTAAAATGAAAACCTAGAATTCAAAATTGTACGAAAGAAGACGAGAGTTATAAATAGGGCTAAGAGATGGTTTTATGTGGTAAAGAAGAACATTTCGAACATATTTTCTTTCTATGTCATGGACCCATTGATTCAAATAATTACGGAATATGCTATTAATCTACACTTTGTTATAACTTATGAAGAGCCGTTACATTTTCATAAAAACAAAATATCCTACTACATTTATTTTGGATCCGTTTACAATGATAATGGTGTTATCCGTTTATTTTGGATCCGTTTACAATGATAATATTGTTATCCGTTTACAATGCTGGTGCGATACTCAACATGTTGATAAATCTAAATATTTAATTTTCGATTCAACGATTTAAATATATATTTTTTATTAAAAAATAGCTATTTATTTTACTTTTCAAAATGAGTATTCTTAAAAAATGGTTACTCCGTTTTATATAAGAAATCCTTTTTGGGAATTCAGATAAGTTAGAAAAGAAGAAGACGAGACATTTGTACTATTACATTTTTAAATAATTTTAATTCATTCTCAAACATTAACTTCTACACATCCTCAAACACCAACTCCTACACCTTTCTCTCTATAGCAAGAGTAAATTAAAAAAAAAAACATTCTTAAAAATTGAAAATACATATTTTGTTGAGAGATGGAGTGGTTAAAAGTCCTCCTTCATGTAAACGAGTGAGTATTGTTTTATTTTAAACTAATCTAATGATTAATCAGCATATAACGAGAAGAACATCCCTCAATATTTTAAATTTAGCATATACTTCAGAATCAGACATTAGTTTTCCGAAATTAAAAATGAAATACTCGACTGTTAGGCTAATCGCAAAATCACACTTGCAGGTCCCACAGTTTATGTTTGATGAAGTCAATTCCAACCTAATACCTCTGCAAATTGAGTCTACAGCTCTCTCGAGTACATGTACAATCACATGGGAAATAATTGAATTTGTTTTAAGCGGACGGACACCAATAAAATCTTTTCTGAAGGTTTTCAACCCTTAATACTAGGCCCCATATCTACTACTGTATCTAACAGGATAGACAACCAATTCTGAAAAGGTCAGTCGAACCATATTATTACATCTATGGCCCCGACCTCTTTTGTCCCTGTCAACTTATTTTGATCATCAAATGAAAAAACTCATGCCGGGGGTAAGCAATACTAAAGTTCCAGCTTGTGAAAGAAAAACCCACATAAAAAACGATATTTTCAAAGCTTTAATGTTGTACTTGCCCAAATATGTCAAAATCAAAGACCTGAACAAAAAAAAATTGGAGAAAATGCAGTTTCATTCCTTCAGAAATTACCTTTGCTATATCTGTTCTGGCTAACAAAAGACGATTACATTCAGTCAAGTTGGCATCTAACAGGGAACGTGTTTTAAATCAACATAACTTAAAATGAATTATCGAGGAAACTGTAACTCAACAATTCCTGTAAGGAAACTAATTTCATAAGTTACAAAACTATTGTGAAACACCCTTGAACAACATGCTTCAGGACTCGGCTATATCGGAAAATTCCCATTAAAGCCTGGAAAAAGAATAAAAACAAAAAAGGGCCTTTACCAGGAATTATGTTCCATATACGTGTCTGTGAACAGGGGCATCAAAAGTTCTAACGACTTCCGCCCATGGTTTCTCCATGATTAGGAGAGAATTATTTGAAAGATGTCCAACAAATAAAACAGGATCTTCAAAATAGCAGAACTTAAAATTCCTTGGACCAGCTTCTCTAGTTTCTGTTTCACAGGCTTCTTTATACTTCCTTTTCAATCTTTGAATCAACTTCAACTCCTGGCCATTTGCAAAGGCAGAATCATCAAATCCTTCAGGCATCCGAAGGTCAAACAGTCCATTTTGCAATTTTATTTTTTTCAAGCCCGGGACATTTTCCGAGTCAGCACTATCGCCTCCATCTACTGGCATTTCAAAATCAATGAAGCACATTGCCCTGAACACAAAAAGTAAAATTATCAGCTTCTTCTGCTGTATGATCAATCCCCAGTAAATGATAGCTTACCCCCAGAGAATCAAAATTTCGAAATATGCAAGAAAGCAGAATATTAGAATGCATGCGGAGACTAAACAAAAAGCATACTAGACATAGAAAAAAGGAGGTAAAAAGGAATCGAGTAGCAAGGGCAGGGGGAGGACGAGAGAGGAGCAGTGAAAGACAATAACACAAAACAATCAAATCCATACCACCGCTCCATGAAAAAAAGCTCTCAACTGTAACAAGACCCCCACCATCACCACACAAACAGCACCACAGTAAAGTCCATTAGAAACTTTTTTAAAGCTCCAAAAGTATTAGCATTGTACCTAATTCCTGTCAAGAAGGCCGTAGCCCAGTGGGGCTCCCCTTCGCTCACGACCGAGAGGTCCTGAGTTTGACACCAGGCCACAGCGCCCAGACTACTAACCACCCCCACCCCCACCCCCAAAAAAAAAAAAAATTGTACCTAATTCCTACTCCCAAAATAAAAATCTCACTTCAAGCTCCAACAGATCATAGTTCCTCAAAATTTTCAGAAACCATTATCGTTGGATTCATTTACTGAGAAACTAGGAAAAGTCTTGCAAGACTAATCAGAATAACCTAGCAAAACCTTCAAAGAAAATCAGACATCCAACAATGATGCAATAGTAGCATGAGGCATGACCTCTATTTTCCAAAAGATGGTGTGTATTCAAGGAAACTGATCACCTCTGGACAACCTAGTGACGTGACAACATTTCTATTCCCAATACTGGTTTCTTTCAAACAGACCCTACACAGTATCAAAAGTATTTTACCCTATGATGACACCATGATTGTCATCCTGTGATGATGCTTTTAGCAAATCTGTTGTATTTCTTTGCTCCATTTGGTGGGGGGAGGCAGGTGAAAAAAATCTTGATTGTTTTCTCATAGAATACCTGGGGCTGTAGACGATAACAGATAATGAGCTAGAGGATGGTGGGAACGAGAGCCCAATAACCTCTCCAGGAAACTCTTGAAATCTTCTTGGAAGACAATATGTATGGTTCACCGACCATTTGCCCAACTGTTTTTTTTCCACATCAAATCCATATACGTGGTTCGAAGATGTTGAAAGTATAAGCACATTGCTATTTTTTGGATGAAAACCACCAGCTGTAACAGAGGCATTATCCAATCTTGATATAAACCAGTGTTGCCTGTCATAAAATCATGAGTTATCACATAATGAAGTCAAAAGTTTTTAAATTCATTGTCTGCAAAATTTCTAAATTATAATCAGTACTTGAAACCATAACAGAAACGAACCAACTACGAATATATAGAGAATTATAGCAAATTATGAGGATAAATCCAACCAAAAAAGATTAAATGTATGTTTTATTTCCAACCTTTGAAGCTCTAAATTAAATATATACACGTCCCCAAAGCAGTTGACAGCAGCTAGCCACTGTCCATCAATACTGGTAAACAGTTTTGTAATGGGGGGTTCAGTAGGTGGCAATCCTTCTGCTGCATGCTCTTTACGACAAGGGGTGAAAGCATGAACAAGTTCTTCACTCCCAATATCCACAACCTGCAAAATCATTTCGAAGAAAATAAGTGACTTAGGAAATGGAACTTCAATGTGAGAATACTTAAACGTCACATTGCATTATTAAGGCAACCAAAAACATACAGCAAGTTGTTTAAAGATTTCCACCCCCCACCCCCCAAAAAAATACCCGAGTTCTTATAGCTAATCATAGCACCCAAAAGATTTAGTGAGGTCTCTGATGCTGTAAAGGATTCCGCCCTTGAATTCTCAAAAAAAACTCACTTGAAGTACTCAAAATAGTTCCAAATTTTTTCAAACCAGTCATTATACCTCAAGACCATAGATTAATATTCAGATTATTTCTTGTTCCAGTCATATTTATTTTGTAACACACTATCAGATAACAATATATCCTAGATGTTCACATAAATACCACAATTTGTGTTTCAACGAGACACTTTGTTAACAAAATTGGCCATCTCGCACTATACTTGGCTTGTATAAAAATAACAAGTGAAGTTTAATCAAACTTCTTCGTATAAAACTGGATCCTTATAAATCCAATTTAAGTCAACGTTGCTTGTGCTATATAGATGCTCCTAACTACTCCTGTACAGTTCAAAAAGCTCATGCACCTGTTAGGATTCCCTAGTATTTGGATATAATCCGACCTTGTATCGACTTTGTTGGGCATATACCACCACCGACCATAATCCAAAATTTAGGATTCCAATCTTATCATGGAATAGCATTCCACGGCTAACTCCTTAATTTACTTGGAATCTTTGCTACATTAGAATTTTATTTTCCCATTTACAAGCTTAATAGATAAATATGCTCTTCATTTCCAGTAAAAACAGTCTTTTATCATTCCGACAATTTTAATCATCCATATATTTTCATTTGTCCAGAAAGGTATTAAGTTCTATTTTCTCTTTCCTGGTCTCATAATCCATGTTCATGAAGCAAAAAGAAGATTACAAACTCGCATATAGGTCAGACACAATAAACAAAGAGGAAAGAGACTGAATTTTTTTTAACTGAATAAAAAGAAATAAAAAAAAAAACTTACATATATCTTTCTGTCATAGCCTGCTATTAATAAACGAGAAGAATCCGAACTGAATACCATACAATGAGCATAGGGAAGTTCCAGGGACCACTGCCTTTTTTTGACAATCCAAGAATGCTTGCTAGCTTTATTCCTCTTACATTTCTTTTGCTGGGTAGCATTTTTCTTTTTCAACTCAAATAAACTAGGTTTTACATGGTCAGAATACGCAAAAAATCTGCCTGAAGATGACATTGCACTGCATATGATCTTCCGAGAAACAATACACCTAACTCGAGCCACTTGATCAGTGGTTGCACGCCCACCCCCTTCTTTCACTCGCACAGAGATAATGTCCAACCAGTTAGGAGACTGGACCAGAAGCAACGGATTTTGATCGGAGGAGCTAGTGTGCACAAGTTGCATTGGTATCCTCTGTGGTGCGGGACATATATCATGTGGTGAGAACTTTGTGAACTCCCTCACAGAATATGCAAATAACTTTGTGTCATCCCCAGCTGATATAAGCATCGGAATACCCAAATGAGCCCACTTATGGTAACTAGATTCAAGGGGCTTCTCCCTACCACGAGACTTTACTAACTTCTTCTCAGGAGATGCATCTACCAAGAGATTAGCACACCAAAAAGTTACACATAATCCACTCATGAACAAAAGCGCATCACAGAAAGCGGTTTAAGCCAATTTCTTAACAAACAACAAAATGTCTTCATTTCTTACTCTTCATTATGAAATTCATCTACTAGTAAAGAAGATATCAAAGAGAAAACTATAACAGACTCGCTAACGAGACACAAAAGGAGGACGAAGGAATGGAAAGTTTCCCAAAATATCAAATGGAGGGGAATATTGAAACAAGAAGCTAACCTTCTTGACTGATGGGTACTGCAATAGTCAAAGCTCTCACGTCATGAGTATGGGCCCTAACATAACCAACATTGACCCATGTCTTCTTTACTTCGGTAGAAGTTTTGCCCTCATCAGAACCGACTGTATTACTAGAGAGCTTATAAAGTATAACCTACAAAGGAGTAACAAAATATTAACACCGATTGACCTGAAAACATATCAAAAACCCCTACAAGATAATAAAAACAGTCAAAAATTTAAACTTAAAAGAAGGAAAAAACAGCAAGCTGATGGAGAAACAGGATAGCATTTAGCTACATGTTTTTACTATAACAAAATCATCTTAGTGTCTTAGTCCATGTTAAACCCAGACAGAAAATTCTAGGGATTTCAAAGGTATAAATGGCAAAAAGATACATTGGCCAATTTCAGTTGCATGACAAAAAGACTCACTTTAATTACATGTATGAATTGCACCAAGGCCTACTACATCAGTACAAGCAGAAAACAGCATGACTTAGCTACTTGGAGGTTTTGTACAAAATACAAATAGGGCTGACATAAAATATCCATTTATTTAACACATGACCTGCTCAATCAAAACAGATACTGAGAGGAGTAGCGGCAATCAAAGAAAAAGCACATGAACCAATCTATGTACCCTCCCTAAAATCAATTCACAAACACAAGTAGCTAGTCATTAACTAGAACCCAAGCTTCCTCGTTTTAAGGCTCAAGGTCTAGTTTTACGAGAAACAAGTTAAAAAGTGAAAGGAAAAAAATAAATAAATATGAATGCAACAATAAATAAAAGATCCAGGATAATCTCAAGGTTTACATCCTTCTCAAATTTAACATGTGAATTCACAAGGAGTGTTTCCTCATATCAATATGTTTGTCAAGTAAAATGCATCATTTCCTTTCCTTCAGCTGACATCTCTTGCATATATGCTTCAATTTTCATATACCTGCTTCACTCGTATGTTTTTTGCTTATTTTACCGTCCTTCATAAGTCCACATTTCTCTCTTCTCTTTGTTCTTTTTCTTTTTTTTTCATTCTCACACAATTGTTCAGTCTCTATCTACCAGCTCCAAGTCTTGATTCCTGATAACCGAAACGAATCATATAATTCCTTCAACAATTTCCTCTAGCCATCCACATGAACTCAGACTGATTGGTTTATGTCTCAATTAACAAAACATCTCTATGTAACAAACAAAAAGCAACCGTATGGACAAACTAGAAATCCAAAATGGGATATATAATACTATAACAAAATTTCTTTCGTCTTCCCCCCTTATGGGCTGAAATGTGGTAGAATGTAAAGGAGCAGGGATAGTAAATACCTGGCCATCAGAACCAGCAGAGAACACTCTATTATGGCTAGGAGCCGCAGCTAAAGCATTCACATCACCTTTGTGAGAGGAATATGCCTGCTGTAGTGTTCCATGCTGACTGTCCCAAAACTGAACATTGCCTGTACTATCTGCACTAACAAGGGTCCCACATCTGAAGATAAAAAACAATAACTGTAAGCATCGTGGAATCAGAAAGAAAGATCATAGCTCTTCACAGGTCAACTAACTAAAAAAGAACACTAACCTTAATGCAAGTAAAGACCAGAGGCAAAGCTCGGGTCCACTACCCAATCCTCCAAGACCAACTGTTATTCTATATATCTCCTGAGCTGATTTAGCATCCCAACATCTAATAAACCTGCATCAAATCATGGTCCAACTCAACAACTACACTAATAGATTCAGATATTAAAACATACAAATTTTCTTACACAACAATAATGGTCATGTAAGGATGGATGATATAAGGAAAAAGACATACCCATCACTGCTGCCTGAATATATCCTGCTTGCATCAGGACTCCAGATCACACTCAAAGTACGTCCTGGGCATTACAAAATTAAGGGGAAATTAATACTCTCATGCTCAGAAAAAAGAATACAAAAAAACTAAATTTATTAAAGGGTCAGTTGTCTCACCACTGACCCTTGGTAAGGATCTATAATAAGTCGGTTTATCTGTGCCTGAAACATTGTAGATCCGCACACAACCATCGTCACAAGCAACTGCTAGACGAGTATTATGAAAAGCTACTTCTTCATGAAGCACCATTGAATCATCATCATCATCAGAATCGCTAGCACTACTCCCATCATCAGTACCACCATTAATCATATTATTAGCATGACCATTTTCACGAGTGCCTGAATTCTGATTCTTATGAAGCTCAGGCTTTTTGGGATGGCTCAGCCGCCATCTGCCAGATAGAGACACCTATCGAATCCAACACAGTCTGCAAAAATAATGCCACTTCCATTTAAATATAACACGATGATACGAATAGTTTATGTAAAAGGAAAATAAATAAACTTTGACAGAAGGATGTCCTAGAGTACTAGTTCAAGTGGCTAAATCTTTAACTATAAAGAAAACAAAAAAAAAGCACATGATTTACCACTTCCATTCTAGAAGCCATTAAGAGGAAGTTGATGTGAGCTAAGAAAAGTGTATAATATAAACATATCATCACCTTTTGCCTCAAATCAAAAAGGTCCCACTCCGACAACGATCCATCAATGCTTGACGAGAACAGACGGCCAGACGAAGGGCCTCCCAACCCAGACTTACACCAAACCAACGATGATACCCTTGAATTAGGGTCGCCATGTATAGTCTAAACCAAAGCAAAACTCACTATCAGTAAAACAATCAACCAAATTCATATAAACTCAAAAAAATGGAAAACAAAATAAATTAAAGCATACAATTTGACAGTGCCAACCAACAGAACCAGGGGAAACCAGCCAAATCTCAAGTGAACCGTCTTCGCGAGCAGCAGCCACCTGAGAATCGTCCACGCTTGTGGCGAGGGCTAAAACTGGTGACGGCTTCCAGTCAACTGAGCTGCACCGGTTATACAGCATTTTTTTTACTCACTAGTCGAATATTTGGTCCGGTGAGCTCTGAGGCGGCGGCGGATAGAAGAAGGGGAAGAAGTGGAGTGGACAAAGAAAGAGAAGAGAAAGGAGCGTTAGGCGGAATATGAATGATGGGGGCTAGGTTTTTTAATACGGGTTTGGGTTTATGGATCATGGTTCGGTTTGTACCAAGTTACATGTTAAACCCTAGCAAGTTGTTTTACTTTTCTTTGCTTTAAATATAATGAATCAGTATTCCCTCCCTTCCAAATTAATCACTCCGTCTCAAATTATAAGTTCACATCTTATTATATATGTCTCAAATTAAATGTGCGTCTTCTAAATAAAATGATCATTAATACATTAATTATTGTCTATCTTAAATAAAGTGGACAAATAATGGACGGAATTAGTAATCTGTTCTTGTCTCTTTATTTGTCTCTCTCGACTTAATTTGTTATCTTCCTTATTAAAGTAATTATTTATGTTAAATTTTATTATTTGACCCTTACCTCTAACCTCATTTAATATATTGTTAACTAAATTTAGCATTTTCCGATACAAGTTACGAGTTAATTGGTTAGTTAAAAAAAAATTAAATGTGGTATTGTAGGCTTTTAATCATGGTTTACTAGCTAAATCATGAGATCCTTCAATGATAATTAATTAATTCGAGATGAATGAAATATTAGTAAACTAAAAAAAATTATGACACTCAAGTAATAGTTGAAAGTTGACAGTGTAACTCGTAGTTAATGAGATTATGATAAAACTCTGACAACTTCATAAAAAAAATAAAAACATTTATGAAAGACTATTCATTTTAAAATAAACATACACATCTCATTTGTATTAGTATATATTTCAGGAAAGCAAAATGCAACATTATAACCTCGAAATCCAAGCTAATGACTTCCAAACTACTACTAGTAGAGTTTGGAAAGTAATTTAAAAAGAGTTCTCTAAAAAAGTATATTTCTATTGAGAGATAATATTTTTTAGAATAAAACTTTTGACCTCTGGTATAATCATATTATGATGTTCTTTTTCTGAACAAATACACATCCCTTATTAATTGGCAAAATGAGAAAGAAAGGGAAAGAAAAATGAAGAAGAACCTAAAGTTGTTAATAAGGGAATGAAAAATGAGTAATAATTAAACTTGATTGAGATATAGCATAAAAAAAAGAAAATCTTAGGAAAAAAAACAGAATTCTAACAACTTATTGAGTAATTAAAACCATCTAACTCTTGAAACAATTGAAATCGACAATAAATAAACATCTAATGTTATAAGAATATATCAAACTCCTTGAGGGGGGAAATTATAATTATGCCAAATTGTACTTTAAGATTAGCACAATAATAAAGAAAAATAAATAGTGTATATAAGAGAAACAGAAAGCATCTCTCTTAAAAAAATTTAGGACATGATTATGAAACCTAATTAAAAAAATTCAATTAGTATATAATCCTGCAAGTTGTGATCTATTTGGGTTTATATGTATGAAATAGATTTATTATTTTGGGATTCGAGCTTATTACATCACGAAGGAAAAAAAATTCAAAACATGAGAACAATCGCTTTTATATGATGATTTTGCGAAATAGAGTAAAACTTCATGGTTGATTTACATTTTTGGTTAGATATGTATTTTCGAGTTGTAAAATTTGTCACATATGATTCTTTTTGCGATTTTGATTTTATATGTATTTTTGAGTTGCAAGACTGGTTTTATATGATTTTTTTTTGTTGCATAAAACGTCATATATGTTTTTCCAATTTGCAAAAGGTCAAACCACAACTTCTGCGATGGATTCGACCAAGATACTCACGTGCACATGTCGTGAATGCTTTTTGAAGGGTAACCAAAGATATTTCAGAAAATACCCACAACTTTTGCACGTGAGCATACTGACTGACTGACTAATATGCAATTTTGGTCCAAGAAGTTATTCATGGTGTGAAACATATGCATTGTGTGAGTTCAAATATTTTTTTGGGTTAATGTTTACCTAAAAGTATCATTTTTATCCTTGAAAAAAACACACATGAGCATTCTGGCCAGAAACCATCGTTGAAGTGGTGGTTTGATTTTAGTTTGTAAGTCGAAAAAAACATACTCCAAAAGAAGATCATATATGACTAGTCTTGCAACTCAAAAATACATATAGGACCAAAAATCACAAAAAAAATATCATATAAGATCAATCTTACAACTCGAAAATATAGATGAAGTCAAAGTTGCATATTAGCCAAAACTTCATGAATATAACAATCGTTTCTCATTGTTGTTTTTAAAAAAAATAAAGGAATCGTATATTACTTCAATATGAATAAAAAAAATACAGATAAAAAAAATATAACAATTTATTTACATGACGATTTAAATAATCGTGACATTTTATTTTCACAAAAGAAAAAAAAAAGAATTGGACATAGTATTGTCTCTTTACTGTAAGATTAATGCGGATGGAGTGTCAATAATTTTTTGGACCTTGCTACGCTACTAGAATTATTGGCTAAAATATTGACTAAAATAGTTTTTTGGACCTTTTTACCCTTATAGTTGGGTGAATCCCTTATACCAGCAGGGGTAAGATAGTCATTTAACACCCTCAATTTGTGGTGTTAAGGTTTCTATCCCCAAAATTCTAGGAGTAAGTCATTTTCCTAATTTTTTTGAGTATCAATATCACTTTCCTTTTTAGACGAGGGATTCCCTAATAAAAACACAATAAAAAAATACATAAAAAACCTAATAATAACGGTCGTACAAGGAGCGTGGGATTTTTTTTTAAGGTTGGGGTAAGAAAGCGTGATGCCGACTCAAAAGCGGCTAGAAGTCCACTATCAGATCTGGAAGAAACGCTCAACATAAATACTAATACCAGTACTGTAAAGCCCATAGAGAAGAAGATGATAAATACAGACAATTGATGAAAAACTTCACTTGCAGAGGAAGAACATTTTATTTCATCTCTACTTCCTCTCTGCTTCTCCACCTTAACAATGGAGGACGCCTTCGCTAGATCCGTCGCTGAGGTACTCTCACGTTTTCTTCATTTAATTATATACAATATTACAATCAAGCTTTCGATTACGTTACAGTTGATATTCATGATGTTTTCGTTTGTTTTTTTTCACGTTGATGATAACTTAATTTTGAAATTAGAAGTTCTATCTTATGTACTAGGATTAACATTGGCAAATTTAGTGTACAAGAGTTCTGAACGGCGGAAAAAGTTGTTTCCGGCAATCAATTGTACAATTTAATAATTTAATAGGATTAACATTGGAGAATTTAGTGTACAATATCTCTGAATGGCGGAATAAATTGTTTCTGGCAATCAATAGTTAGAAACGAATCTTATAATTTAATCTTCTGTAATAGGATTAACATTTGTGAATTTAGTGTACAATAGCTCTGAATGGAGGAATAAAATGTTTCTGGCAATCAATAGTTAGAAACGAATTTTATAATTTAATCTTCTGTAATAGGATTAACATTGGCGAATTTAGTATACAATAGCTCTGATTTGTGGAAAAATTTGTTTATGGCAATCAATAGTGGTTTTCTAGTTGAGAAGCTGATTATACTTCTAATTTGATAATTTAATGTTGAATGAAGAAGTTCTATATCCTGTACTAGATTAACTTTGGGAATTTTAGTGTATAAGAGCTGTGAATGGCAGAATTATTGTTTCTGGCAATCAATAGTAGTTTTTTTTAGTTGAGATGCTGATTATATTTTTAATTTGATAATTTAATGTTGAATGAAAGAAGTTATATCTCCTGTACTAGATTAACTTTGGGAATTTTAGTGTACACGAGCTCTGAATGGCGGGAAAAATTGTTTCTGTCAATCAATAGTAGTTTTTTAGTTGAGAGCTGATTGTATTTCTAATTTGATAATTTAATGTTGAATTAAGACGTGCTATCTTCTGTACTAGGATAATATTGGCAAATTTAGTTTACAATAGCTCTGAATGGTGGAAAAAATTGTTTCTGGCAATCAATTATCAATAGTATATTAGTATTTATCTAGCTCAGAAGCTGATTATATTCCTGAAATTGATAAATTTAATGTTCAATTAAGAAGTGTTATCTTCTGTACGAGGATTAACATTTCAAAGTTAGTGTATAAGAGCCTGAATGGCGAAAAAAATTTGTTTCTGGCAATCATTAGTAATTGTCTAGTTCAGAAGCTGATTATATTCCTGAATTTGATAATTTAATGTTGAATTAGGAAGTCTATCTTCTGTACTAGGATTAGCGTTTGGCAGAGTTAGTGTGTAAGAGCTTTGTATGGCGGAAATTGTTTCTGGAAATTAATAGTAATGTTTTCAGCTCGGAGCTGATTGTATTCCTAAATTTGATAATTTAATGTTGAATTTAGAAGTTCTATCTTCAGTACTAGGATTGACCTTGGTAAGGTTAGTGTAGAAGAGCTCTGAACTGAGGAAATTGTTTCGTGGCAATCAATAGTAATTATCTAGTTCAGAAGCTGATTATATTCCTTAATTTGATAATTTAATGTTGAATTAAGAAGTGCTATCTTATGTAGTTGGATTAACATTGGTAAAGTTAGTGTACAAGAGCCTGAATGGAGGGAAAAAATATTTTCTGACAATCAACTCAGAAGCTGATTATGTTTCTAATTTCTATGCCAGGTTTTAGAGTTTTTTGGAGTGGACCCATCTAAAGGGCTTTCCGAATTTCAGGTACTTTCGCGGTTTACTTTGGCAACTTAAAGACCACCCTTTTTAGTTTTTAAGTTAAATTGTTGTAGGAATGAATGTGTAATCTTATCTACCCCCACCCCCACCCCAGATATTGTTCTGGTAGCCTAAGATTTATTTTGTACAGATTTTGGATATTTATCTTTCCTGGCTCATTGATGCTTTTATTAACTTTTTTGTTTTCAGGTGGGGGAACATGCTAGGCTGTATGGGAGAAATGGTAGGTTCTAATGCAATCAATTTTTTTATTTTTTTATTTTTAGTATTAGGATTCTCTTGTGGCTGTAACTCTATAAAAATGACTTTTACTTGAATGGCTTGATAATTCTCGAGAGGGAGGGGGGGGTGGGATATGGGTGGATACATGCTAGTAGGCCTTGCTACGGCATTGAATCTAACCTTGTATTTCTGGATGCCTCGAGGTAGGTTTGCCTCTAAAATTATTAAGCAACCACCTTCTTTTCTATCAACAGTTATATATAGAGAAAACCTGTTCTTGATTGGGTGTATTTTCTTCTTGATGAGATTTTAAAGTAGTTAATGGAAGTGTTATGCTTTCAAGCTATAATATATTGATACTTTCTTCACATATATCTTGTCTCTTGTAAGTTAGTGCAGAACAATTTGAAGGTTACTTTTAGCTTAAAATGGAAACATAAATTTTTAACAAGTTCACTCTTACGCTTTTATATTTGTGGTTGACTAAATTATTTTCTTGTGACATGTTTTCTTTGAACTATAGTTCTAATGCATGTTTCATGTTTGGACATGTCGCTGATGGAAACAGTGCTGCCTCAAGAGCAAAGTAAGTCTGACTGACATCTCTATCTCTCTCCTTCTCACACACTCACACATGCACGCTCACTCTCAAAGGCTCAGTTACAAGAACTGCATGATTTTATGGCACCTTTCTTTTCTTGCTGTACTGATTCCCTGTAATTAATTTTATTCTTGGTCAAATAATTTTGATTCATGGACTCTCAGGTGTATATGGGTAAAGATGTTTCTTCATCATTAATTTTATTTGGATTTGGTGTAGAAAAGGCTCTTGGAGTTGGTGGTTGTTGAAAATTGTCTATCCATCTGTTTTCTATTCCTCTCTGTGCTTATCTGATGCACACTTTTAATATATACTTGTCATTCTCACAATAACCCCGTTGTGTGCAGGCACGCCCTTTTGGAAGTTGGTACTGAAACAGTTTGATGATCTGCTGGTTAAGATATTAATAGCATCTGCAATTGTATCCTTTGTTTTGGCCCTGATAAATGGAGAGACGGGCTTATCAGCCTTTTTGGAGCCTTGTGTAAGATAAAGTTTCTCCATTCGCTCCTCCATTCATATTTGTTTCAATATGTCTTGCTTTCAGTGAGATGTATCATTTTGCTTGCTAATGTTTGGAGATCATTATGAAATTAATGATGAAAGCTTCATGGAGATTAATGATATATTGATATTTGATAACCGGTCCTATTCTTTTCTACCTAAGTACAGTATATGTTATTTTTTGTGTGTTTTTGATGTGATGAATGAAGTGATAAGGATCGGAAAAAAATATGTTATTTTAGCTTTTCCGTGAGTGAAGTGATAAAGATCCAAAAAGAATCATATTTTAGCCTTTTGTGAGTGGAATATACTTTCTCTTTCTGGTAATCACACTTATTGCTGCAACATGAATATAGAATAAGTAGTAACAACTATGTCTTCCCCCTGGCATTAAATATGAAAAGTAGAAATGCGATTTTTGCCAAGTTTTCCTTCAATAGAAGAGGTATGAATTACTGGTAATTTTCTGCTTAAAGAAGTGGAATGAATTCTTCATATGTGTAGTTAGACCATACTCAACTAGATTGGATCCCAACCATTTCCATTTATCCTTGCGGATTCTTCTATGCATCTACTTCGAATAACCACATTGTACTGTAAGTAGTTACATGTAGATTCTTACATCTTATGTTGCATTTATTGGTTGAATTGATGAACCTTATCATTTTTTTTTATATATAATAGCTTGCAATCTTCATAATTTATTGTTTTCTGTATATTTATAATCATGTAATTTTGGTTTTCAGGTAATACTGATGATATTGGCAGCAAATGCCGCAGTTGGTGTGATCACAGAAACAAATGCTGAGAAGGCTCTGGAGGTTGTCTTTAGCTCTATAGATGTTAGACATATACTTTCTACTATTTTCTGTTCATAACTTCCTTGGAACGTACTCCTTTACTCTTATCTTTGTTTATTTTCTCCCTTGTATTTATATACTTCAATGCTTTCTGTTGCCCACATGATAGCTTGGGTCAGGTGCTAGACAAGTTAGGAAAAGCTCTCAAGTGTAAGTGATAAGAATTAAGGAATGGAGGCTATGCTTTCTATTTATTTGTATTTCTGATAGAAGCTGCTTCTCTTACATTTGTTGTGCGTGTGTGTCTGAGAGGGAGGGAGGTAGAGGTGGTTAAACTTGACAAAAGAAAGAAACTTCCCAATCTGTTCTGATATTTCCTTTTATTCTCCCGTGTATGACAAAACGAATACATCTATCTAGGTTATGACTGCTGTCATAGTAAGAAGTACTTTGATAGAAGAGTGCCACTCAAATTAATTTAGTTTGGAGGAGCTCACTTCCTATGCCTGGAATGCAAAACTTGGAAAGAAAGCTTATAATTTTTGCAAGAAATTCACACCATGCCCTAGGTATTTAGGGGGAAAATCATATATGTCCCCGTGTATGTCCCCATTCCTGTATCCAACCAATCAAAATTCGCTAGGTAGACATTTCTTCCAATTATATATACACATGGCGAATTGTGATTGGTTGTGTACATGAATGGGGACATACACGGGGACAAATGATTTTTTGCCAGGTATTGTCTAGAGATAAATGCACTTGCATTTTCATACATTGCCGCCATCAAATTTAGTTTGTTGAAGTTCTCCAATAATTCCTTTGATTTTGGAGTAAACTTTCTTTAATTCTTCAGTTATTTGTTTGTATAAATTTCTCACTTTTTGGAAACCCCCTTCCTTTCCTTATCTCATATAAGCTTTAATTGCTGAACTATGGAGCCTAAAAGCCTCGTTATTTTCTTCCTTTACATTGTCCAAATTTACCTACTTCCAGTTTGTCTTCTTATATGCTGGGGATTTGTATAATTATATCTTGAATATGTCAATTTTTATTGGAAATCTAATGACTACTTTTATCACTTCTTTTGCTTGGTATGTATTTCACATGAGCATTATCTTTTCCTTTTCTGCGTGTTAATATGTTGCTTCTCTGGTATTCTCATTTTGATTTTTCTTTAACCAATAACAGGAACTCCGTGCGTACCAAGCTGATGTTGCTACCGTCCTCCGAAATGGTAAAAGCACACATCTAGAACAATAAATGAAATGTTTACATTGTGCTTATGCTGTAATATTTAAGTTTGGTGTCTGAGCTATTATTCTCTTAAAAAAGTAGTTATATGCAGCTTGATGAGTATGTTATAATTGCTGTATGCTGTAATTTCTGGAATAAGGTTGAGCAGGTTTCTTTTCCCTGTTTTCATCATATTAGTAATGCTAGGACTCGTGTGGCTATCTTTTGTTTGTCATTTATGATTTATCCTTGTTCATATTCTTACTTCGCTTGTTTCCATCAGCTGAAGTCCATTTTTTTCTTTGGTTAGATGAAGTGACAGATTTATTATATTTAACATGGATTGTTTTATGTTACTCTTGCTGATTTTCCTATGCTGAATATCACATGTCGTGATACTAGTGCTTGGATACCATAGCTTGAAGGTCTTGATTCATCTCAATTGCTTAGCAGTTATATTTGGTTGTTAGCCACCAAAGTTAATAAGAATGAAGATGTGGAATTTGTCATTGCATAATAAAACTGCAACAAATTGCATACTTCACTAAGCAGAATCTGAGCACGTATTATTGACCTTAAATTGACTGTGTGCAATCACGACTACCGCCATTCTAGCTTATTTTAACTGGCTGGAGATATACATTTTCCTGCATTAAAAGAAAATATTAAAAGGAGTTGGTTTCTTTGAGTTGTATAGGCTACAGTATTGGTTTAAACTAAAACCACAAAATAAGTGGGTATAAAATTCTTTACGAAGAAGAGAAATAACTAAAAAGATCATGATAAACATTATCTCTTTTTGCAATTGAAGCAATATCTTGGGGCAGATGTGATCCCCTTTGAATCCATAATGGGTATCAACTTTCTAGCTACAATGTTGAACTTTTGGATCTCATTCATATAAAAAACAAGAAGTAGATGTATCCAGTATCTTAAGAGAAAAGTTGGTGAAGGTTCATTCTTTTAGGAATAGAGATCATTGAGTTCATCAATTTATCCTGCACTACTTTTTTTCCCCTTTACTTTCTGAGAAGTACTTTCTGGGCTTATAATCCAAAGCCTGTGGAGATGGGTTTTTGACCATTGTGGTCTATCATCTTGGGTGCTTGATTGTAATTCATTGAAACATCTTGGCAAACAATACTCCTAGTTGAGCCATTTACAACTGTACTGTCTAGCACCTCAATATCATTTCATGCCAATTTGCCTGCTTGTTTTTTTCACATGTAATGTCTTATTATGTTTCCTAAAAATTTGTGTTCCATGTGGAAAATTTCTATAGGTTGCTTCTCGATACTACCTGCTACAGACCTTGTCCCTGGGGATATCGTCGAAGTCTCTGGTAACTTGGATTTAACATTTCATAAATTGCAGTTTCCATGAGGGATCTTTTAACATTATTGTCTTCAAGAAGTAATTTACTCTTTTGATGATTGACGAGCAGTGGGATGCAAAATTCCAGCTGATATGAGAATGATAGAAATGTTGAGCGATCATTTACGTGTCGACCAAGCAATTCTCACAGGTATAGACATTTATGTCAACCCCTCAGACATCAACGTGTTGATGTTTTTTCTTGACTTTTAGTATTTGAATAGATGATGACAGAATTAAAAGCAAGAAAGCTATTATCAACTGTAGTTTCCTGATACAGACACCATTTTATTAATATCCAACTCAGGCATGGGCTAATCTGAGTTTTTCTTTCGTAGAGTTGTTCAGTACTTAGTTCTTGGAACATAACTTGATTATGGGAAAATGATATAACTTGAAGTTGATATTTGCTTTTTTTAATCCGGAGATGTTTATTAGTGTTTTTATCTTTTATCTTTTGGTTTTCTGCATGCATGTACTTCTGCTCTTTCACTTGTTCTCCAATTATAATGCCTTAATTTTATTCTTATGATAGTAGCAGTGATTTTCGAGATTCATGAAACCTTCTAAATCAGTTTTTGTCCTGCTGCTGCATCTTTTTTAGTTTTCATGTAGGCTACTAAACTATATTTTTGATTGCTAATAGGTGAAAGCTGTTCTGTCGAGAAAGAGGTGGATGCTACCATCACTATGAATGCAGTATACCAGGATAAAACGAATATCCTATTCTCGGTACATCATTTGAAGCCTATTGGCTAAATGCACCTAAGCAGCAGATTTATTGTTCTCTTCTGCTCTGTGCATGAACTTTTGTGATAGACAGAATATATCGCACATTGAAATCTGACGTAATTTCGTAGACTTTAAACCATCATGTCCAGCTGCACCTTTTTGCTTTTTACTATGCATGGGATGGAAGTAAATTGTAGGACCTAGTTCAATCGTTGAACTGATGGATCAATCAGAATATCACATGTCGTAAAAAATGTGTTTATAGGTGGTAATATATAGTGTAACATGCCAAGGTCTAATATGAGATGAATGATGATGTTCTGAGAACTTTTGTGCCTTTTCTTTTGCATGTATTTGTGCACATATATCATATATGTCTGTTGGTTTGTGCATGACTGAAATTTTTAAAAGAAGTGTTTTTTTAAACAGTTTTTTTGGGAACAGGTTTCTAGTCTCACGTATGGTTTTACAGCTTGCTTGTTTCTGGATGTATGTGGTCTTCATTTTCTGTGACTTTAAAACAAGTTTCAGGAATCAGAGAGTAATCATTCTATTTTTTTTGTTAAGAGGGTTAAAAGAACGCCAAATTTATGCCAGTTTACCTTCAACCTTGTGATGCAGCTATAATTTCATTCGTCATGATCTTCCAGTGGTTATTACCTAATAGCTTCCTGTAATTGCTTTTAGATTGAAATGATCTGTGCATTTTTCTTTTGCTAGGGAACAGTAGTGGTTGCTGGTAGGGCAAAAGCAGTTGTTGTTGGGGTTGGCTCTAATACTGCTATGGGAAGCATTCGTGATTCCATGATGAGAACTGAGGATGTAAGCAGTTTCTATCTAAATGTGGCTGTTATTACTCCTTGACCTACAAATTATTTTTCTTTATTATTATCATTATTAATTTTTTTTAATATAAATGCAGGAAGTGACACCACTGAAGAAAAAATTGGATGAGTTCGGAACTTTCTTAGCTAAGGTTATTAACCTTCCTTAGTTTCTGCTTCTGCCTTTAAAATATGATATCCGTCTTATAATCAGAAGAAAAGAGTTTCATATTAGCAAACGTTCGTTTAATATTTCTTGTCCTTGTGTTGTTAAGGTGAATATCCTCCCAAAGGAGAAGGTATAAGATGTTATACCCTCCTGTTCCCCTGCAAAATTATGTTGGCAAGCTGCTTATAGTGGCTTTAGGAAATGGGAGATCCATCACAAATTTAAAAGATAACAGTCTTTTGTAACTATTGCCTAATATTTCAAGTTTCGAATCATCCCAAGATAATAAGAATATGCAGGACTGTTGAGATGACCGCTCCTTGTCCAGCACCGTAGGCCTTGGATTGACAAAACTTCATTCTTTTACTTGATCAGAATTCTATTATTTCTTAGATATTATATCCAAAGTGTTCTCGTTGAAAAATTTGTAACTTTAATGTTATAGTTTTTTTTTTTTTTTTATTTTTTTAGCCTCACCAGAGGGAAGGCTAGGAAGGGAGTATTTATTTGCCCCATGTAGGGGAGAGGTGTCGAACCCTCGACCTCACGGTCGTGGGTAGGCCATAGCCCCACTGGTCTATGGACCTCTTGACACTTTAATGTTATAGTTATTGTTGTTAAACTATTGTGAAATAAACTGTTGGTATATTGGCGAGGACATGATATTTTAGATGTCAGGTAGTCTTCTTTTTTCTGGTTTCTTGTGGTTATGTATCTCTCATTTTATTTCCAGCACCTGTTTTGCATCCTAAAAATCTTTTTTCCTTTTAGGTGATTGCAGGCATTTGTGTATTGGTCTGGATTGTGAATATTGGACATTTCAGGGATGCTGCCCATGGAGGTTTTATGAGAGGTGCAATACATTACTTTAAGGTAATGGTATATGGGTAACATTTCTTTAGAGTTGTTACTTTCTACTTGAGTCATATATCTTACATTCGATTAGTTTCTCTCTTATGTATGTTTTGCTTGCACAGATTGCCGTTGCTCTGGCAGTTGCTGCAATACCTGAAGGGCTACCTGCTGTTGTCACAACGTGAGCAGTTGACTTACAAACTTTGCTTTGTTTTGCATCGGGTCTTTGTGATGTTGCCACTGGAGCCCCTAGCAGAGCAATTCAAAAGAGCATATAGTAGGGCAAAGGGTGTATTCTTGTAATAACTGCAGTCTGCCAAACATTGTTGACATATTTATTTTTCTTTTTCCTGCACAAAGTTTAAGTCTGCTTGTTCATTCTTGAGTCGGTATTTAACTGCCTGAAAGTATACGACTTCCAGAATTAAAATTTGACATTCTTAGAGTTTGTTGGATTCTGAATGTACAAGTATATGACTGTAGGATATTCATATGGTTTAAAGAGAATCAATTAATAGAGGGTCTTTATGAGGGGTTACATCGCCCTTTGGGTTTTTGAGTTCTTATAGAAGAACTGTTTTAGCACCTGTACTTGTTACACTTCCTGTAGTTGGAGTTATATGTTGTGTATTTAGCGCTCTGTTCTTATTTAGTGCCTCAGTATGTATGCCACCATCTGGCATAATGCTCTCAGCTTTCTTGCGGCGAAGTTTTATGGTTCTTTCTAGGATGTCTTTTAATGAGTTATATCTTGTCTGTTTCTGTCATTGATTTTTTTACCAACATCAACAGATGTCTTGCTCTTGGAACAAAACGAATGGCTCGCTTAAATGCTATTGTGAGATCCTTGCCATCTGTTGAGACCTTGGGCTGCACAACAGTGATATGCAGTGACAAGACTGGAACTCTGACAACTAATATGATGTCTGTCTCAAAGGTGAGTACACTTTTATCTTTGTTATTCCTTTTCTGAAACTAACTACTTTTTTTTTATTGAAAATATTTGGGTTCTCTGGTGGGGCGGATGATGAAACAGCAAATGAGAGGAGAGAAAAGGCAGGGGTGGGCTAAGGGGTTAGAGATTGAAACTGACTAAATTATGATAGGGTTTGAGTTGTAATATTGAATTTTAGGGGGATCCTTAGACTATTTGTCAAAATAGGATTATAACATTAAAAACAAGGTGTTCAATCCATAAGATTTTGAAGGCCGTCAGCAAGTAGGTGACTAATTGACACAAAGAAAGGTCGGGGTGTTGATTGCCACTCGGCCATTAATATATGGGTGTTTGCTGGAAGTAATCCTTATATTTGATATTTGCGTGTGTTTGTAAAAAAATTTCATTGTGCACTAATTTATTTCAGAATGATATCTTCTTCTTATAAGATTATAATACACATATTACTATTGAGGAGAAAAGAACACACGGTGATTCATTTTCTTTTTACACTTATGCAGTTGCTTTCCTTGGGATTAATTTAGATAATATATTATTTTCTCCAGATATGTGTGCTTCATTCAGTAAATCATGGTCCTATGGCTGCTCAGTATAATGTGAGTGGCACAACATATGCACCAGAAGGTTTTGTCTCTGATGACAATGGAATGCAGGTAAATGCTACTATACAGTATTGTTTCATATTTAATCTTTTCAACTCGACTCACTTCATTTTGCATATCGGAAGCTTGAAGTGTTTGATGGTGTTTTGTTTTATCCATTATCTTCCGTCTGCCTCCATCTCATTCTGCTTTTAAGTTACAAGTACAACATTGCACAATTTGAAACTTCTAGAATCTAGATGCTGTACTGGGCTAATATGGGTGTTTTTCAGAAATTAAGAATTAAATTAATACTGTCTGAAACCAATAAATCTAGAGAGAAGGAGAGACACTTGGATAGGAAAAAGAAATTAAGCCACTTCAACTATAAGTCTATAGCCACAGATAATGGTAGAAGGGTATGTCTTTGGTAGTGTTTGGACCTGATTTAAGTCTGGAAATATATCTTCAGATGGCAAAATGATTTTAGTGCATTTGATTGATAGGAATTTTCTATAAAAGGGAAAATAGTAGAGAAGAAGACTTAATAAAATACATATATCTCTCTGGTCCCAGTAAGACAGCAAAACACTCTCTTGTCAATTGAAGAGTTGAATCTTGAACACCATGAAGAGTTTGCATGAGACGGTTAAGAGTTCAGGAATATAATTTCCAAACATCTGAGTGTAAAAATTTTTTACCATATGACTGAAATGCATTTAATTGATCTTCAAAAACTAAAAGGCTGAAAAGATGGTCACGGACTGTTCTAGAATCCTGTGAGCTGGTCTCAGATGCAACTTCCTAAAAGCGGAAGCATTATTCACTTTTATTGTAAACTTAAGGTAGTATCTTATAATAGCAGCACAAAATAGTTGCGTACATATTGCACTCCGGGGAACTCATTATTTTTTCAGCGATTTCTTTTGATGAATGGTGAAAGGAATTGAAACAGGAAAAAACTGAATGAACTAGACAATACTTTTCTTGTTAATGAGTCATAGTTTTCTATAGTAGCTCATGAAACTATGCGTTCTTCCACAATAACCTGCATCTTTCATTAGATCTCATGTCATTCCTTGCTTTCTAATATGCTATCTTGTTCTGCAGCTTGAGATTCCAGCACAATACCCTTGCCTTCTCCATATAGCTATTTGTTCAGCCCTTTGTAATGAGTCTGTACTACAGTATAATCCAGACAAGAGAAAGCTATGAGAAAATTGGCGAATCAACTGAAGTAGCCCTTCGTGTTTTGGTCGAAAAGGTTATCCTCACTGTTATTGAAGAAATTTGCAGGTGGTCTTTCTTTCTCGGACGCATGTCACAGATTATTTACACTTATCTTGCCTTATTTTGTGATGTCAGATTGGCCTTCCTGGGTTTGATTCTATGCCTTCTGCACTGAATATGCTAAGCAATCACGAAAGGGCTTCTTATTGTAACCGTTATTGGGAGAACCAATTCAAGAAGGTTTGTCCTTGAGATGTTTTTCTAGTTAATCTATTTGCTTCTTATATTGCCATTTCTCAAGAAAATGATTCCAACAGCCACATATGTCCTTTAGCATCAGTAAGATTACGAGACAAACCGTGTTTCCAATTTTATTTTTTATGTAATCACACACCTGTCATCTCTAAATCTCTTCCAAGCCTTTCAGTTCTAAGGACCCAAAAAATGGCCAGAGTTGCCTTCAAATTTCTTCTTCAGGACACTCTAGCTAAATCTTTTAACTGATTTGATCTGATTTTCTTCAGATTTCAGTTCTGGAATTTTCTCGTGATCGCAAAATGATGAGTATCCTTTGTAGCTCCATCATGTTCTCCAAAGGTGCTCCAGAGAGTATACTTTCTAGATGTTCAACCATTCTATGCAATGATGATGGTTCAACTCTCCCTCTGACTGCTGCTATTAGAGCTGAGTTAGAATCAAGATTCCAAAGGTGAAGGTCATCATTTGTATATACATCATTGTGTTGCTCTTCCCATCTATGCATTGCATTAAGCCAGCAGAGCCCAAAGGTCACCTAATATATGACTGCAATATTATTGCAATAGTTCGCTCGCTAATTACTTTCATCCTTTTTAAGGTTCACCAAGTGCTGATGTTATGTTTTTTGCTATAGACCTTGAATTATCTGATGGGACAAATGACTTCATTGATTCTTTACTATTTCATTTACTTTGTTGGGTTTTCCTCTCTAAGATTGCAATTCTTCTCCTTTCCTCTGGTGAATTTCAAGTAAAAATTGCCGAACCAGTTCTGAGAAAAGTACTGTGCCAAATGCATAAGTTGCACTATATTGATATTTCTTCGGGACAATATGCATTCTTGAGAGAAAAGTTGATTCTACCAGATCCGTTTGTTTTTGAATAATTGCTAGACTTTGAATTTGGCCTATGTGATGAAAGTAGGATGTACTCAATTTTATCTAATATGCTATCCAGTTCTTACTTTCAACAAATGAGCCAGTGATTGGGTATCTTACTTCACCTGGGACATTCAACTTTTAACTTCTGTTACTCTGAAGTTGTCAGATAAATTCTTAAGTAGCCCAAATAGTAACATTATGAAGTTTATCCAATTTGCTTTCTGTAATCGAAGGTTTGGAGACAATTCTGATTCAAAGTTGATTTTCCTATAACTTGAAGTGAATGTCGACTGCAATTTATTCTGTTAACTCTTATCTTAGGTGCTCTGATTTTATTTCTGGTTTATTTTCTATTTTTTAGAATAAGACTTTCTTTATTGGTAGTTTCTACCAGCTGTTCAAATAATTCAATTATGTAGCTTTCGTTTGTAACCTTACTAGGGGCCTATTTTCTCATATCAGTTTTGCAGGGAAAGAAACTTTACGATGCTTGGCTCTAGCCCTGAAAAGGATGCCTATGGGTCAACAGTCTCTCTCCTTTGATGATGAAAGGGAACTTACATTTATTGGGTTGGTATGCTTCTCTTTGATATGACTCACTCACTTTAGTCATGCCTACGAGATACTTCCTCTCATGATTCTTGAACATATATAGCTTCCCTTTGCAATAGTTGCCTAACCGACATGGCTACTTGTTATGTTAATCTTCTGCAAAAGAATGCCAATTTTTTTCTAAAGTAATAGTCATTATTTGCTATGAGATTGCCTTAGGAGTTTCTATCAACTATCCTGAGCCAGTTAAAATGTCTTCTCAAATTGAAGGTTGGAATGCTTGATCCACCAAGAGAAGAAGTAAGAAATGCTGTACTTTCATGTATGACTGCTGGTATACGTGTTATAGTTGTTACTGGAGATAATAAGGTAAAACATAATTCCTCTTTGTTTTCTTTTATTTCATTTTGGGAGTCTTTGGCTAATTTGAGCTTGTCCTTTGTAATTCTTTGAACTGATTTTAGTTTGAGATACATTGTTAGACCACTGCAGAATCCTTGTGCCGAAAGATTGGGGCCTTTGATCACATAGAGGATTTCGCAGGATACTCTTACACTGCGTCTGAGTTTGAAGAACTTCCGGCAATGCAAAAGTCAGCCGCATTGCAGAGAATGGCACTTTTTACAAGGTATTTAGTTGTATATATCTCGCTGCAGCCAATTGGTTTCTTTTCAATGAGGGACATATTGGTCTTTTTTCCCCTACAGTTGCAGTAGGTTTCTTTTGTTGCTATTTTTCTTATATGCTCCATTTCTTTATCAGGGTTGAGCCATCTCACAAAAGAATGCTTGTTGAAGCATTACAAAATCAAAATGAAGTGGTACGCCTCCTAAACTGCTTCTAGTACATAGTGACTGCTTGACTGATTTTCCCCCCCTGAACTAAGGAAGTAAGGATACCTAGTTTCCCCTGGTCCTTCAGATTGTAATTATTGAGAACATACTACTTTTTAAGTTAGGAGAAGAAAGTTACGGTGTTATCCTGTTAATTTTGTTAAACTGCTGTTATTCATACTAGGAAAAAGAAATGCTGCTATACATAGAATTTGGAGGCATTTTTAATACCGGTGAATGATTTGTTGCTATTTTAGTAATATTGAAATGCTGCATTTTGATTGAGCTTTTATATATTTGGTATTTGGGTTTGATTTTATGTTGTGTTGTGTGTCACTATAGAGCTAAGCTTTAGCCAGATTCACCTTTGGAAGTTTGTGAGACTGAGGTAGTTCCCCAACACCAGCCACCAAAAAGCAAATAACAGAAAAATAAAAAAGAAAGCGAGGTAGTTTTTATCTACATTGGTTTCTTCAATAGTCAGCATATTGAATCTGTTTTCAAGGAGATTTGTGCCTTTGGAACTGAGGTTCAAGCTGAGGATCTTAATGTGATATAAAGCCTAACAATGTGATATTGAATTTGTAGTAGCCTCTTTCTTGTTGATGTTAGATGCACGTTTCTATAAATGTACAAGAATTTACAAAAAAAATGGTTCTACTAGATTATAAGTTCTGTAGAAAATAAATCTTCAAGACTAGTAAACAGTACTAGCACTGATGTTCTCAGGTTAACTAATTGGACATAATTGTTATCTGATGAAGCAAATTGACTTTATTATAGGACTCATCTAACTTGGGTTATCTCCAAGATATAGTATTGAAGGTTTTTAATTTTTTAATTTAATTTGTTTTGATTTATTATTATGGGGCAGGGGGGATAGTAGTTTTTCATTCTTTTCTTGTTTTTGTTTCCAGCTTTGAATTTCTTCTCTCTCACCCTTCACTGCTTCTGTCCTTTGCAACTCAGGATTTCTCTGTCACATGTTAATGTTTTCAAGCATAAGTTTTGAAGCAAAGTCAAAGCTTGACCTAAACCTCAAACTCCTTTCTTTTTAAGGTTGCAATGACAGGAGATGGAGTCAATGATGCACCTGCTCTAAAGAAAGCAAACATCGGCATTGCCATGGGGTCAGGAACTGCAGTTGCCAAGGTCGTATTTTGTAGCATTCTGCATTCTACGTATTTTGCTATATTAAAGCTGTATTTGTAATTCCTATGAGTTTCTGGTGAGGATTTCCTGAAACAATTTGGTTTTTGTTTTGAACTTTCAGAGTGCTTCAGATATGGTTTTGGCGGATGACAATTTTGCAACAATTGTTGCTGTGAGTATTTTGCTTTGTCATTTTTGCACATTTTATTGGGAACTGTTTCATGCATGTATTTCTGGTTATGTACATGATGGCTTATGTTTTGAGCAGGCTGTTGCAGAAGGAAGGGCTATATACAATAATACAAAGCAATTCATTAGATACATGATTTCTTCAAACATTGGTGAAGTAGTTTGTATTTTTGTGGCAGCTGCTCTTGGTATACCTGATACCCTAATGCCTGTGAGTATGTGTGGCTCATTGCTTGAAGTTTTAATTTTAAAGTTAACTGGGGTCTTTTGACCACTTTTTAATTTGACGTTTTCTGATTTCCATTCTTTGCAATTCAGATGACATTTAATATATTCTAAGAATTAGACATCAGGTCTTGAAGTTCCATTGAATAGTTACTGTGAAAATTAGCTCATGGGCCTCCATATCCTCTCAAAACCAATTGGCAAGGAGAGGTGTTAAACCCATGAGCTTATAAGTTATTCGGATCTTCCTTAGGCACTCGATGTGGGACTTTATATTTCAACACTCCCCCTCACATCGAGGTGGGAGTCAAATTCAAGGCCCGGCGCCCTACTTGGGCCAAACGGGGACAAAGAGCCCACACATCCCGCCTAAGGGCTTGCTCTGATACCATGTGAAAATTAGCTCACGGGCCTCCATATCCTCTCAAAACCAATTGGCAAGGAGAGGTGTTAAACCCATGAGCTTATAAGTTATTCGGATCTTCCTTAGGCACTCGATGTGGGACTTTATATTTCAACACTCCCCCTCACATCGAGGTGGGAGTCAAATTCAAGGCCCGGCGCCCTACTTGGGCCAAATGGGGACAAAGAGCCCACACATCCCGCCTAAGGGCTTGCTCTGATACCATGTGAAAATTAGCTCATGGGCCTCCATATCCTCTCAAAACTAATTGGTAAGGAGAGGTGTTAACCCATGAGCTTATAAGTTATTCGGATCTTCCTTAGGCACTCGATGTGGGACTTTATATTTCAACAGTTACTGAGTGCATTATGACCTTAACTCATATGAACAGATGTCACTTTTGCTTTTATTTTGAAATACTGAGTTGTTATTCCAGAATCTTAGTTTCAGCCAATCTCTCCTCGGCATGCATGTGTATGTGTGAAAATTAGCTCATGGGCCTCCATATCCTCTCAAAACCAATTGGTAAGGAGAGGTGTTAACCCATGAGCTTATAAGTTATTCGGATCTTCCTTAGGCACTCGATGTGGGACTTTATATTTCAATACTCCCCCACACATCGAGGTGGGAGTCAAATTCAAGGCCCGGCGCCCTACTTGGGCCAAACGGGGACAAAGAGCCCACACATCCCGCACTAAGGGCTTGCTCTGATACCATGTGAAAATTAGCTCATGGGCCTCCATATCCTCTCAAAACCAATTGGTAAGGAGAGGTGTTAACCCATGAGCTTATAAGTTATTTGGATCTTCCTTAGGCACTCGATGTGGGACTTTATATTTCAACAGTATGCAAGTAATTGGAGCCTGAGTGTCTGTAATCATTCATAATTTCAACATAGTAATCAATCACCCTTTGTTTCCTTAACCCTTCAGTCGCTAATTTCTTAATATAAAAGTAATCAGTTTCAAGTATGTATTAATTCCTTCTGAGGCTCATTTCTGTGCAGGTCCAGCTGCTTTGGGTAAATTTGGTGACTGATGGTCTGCCTGCCACTGCTATTGGGTTTAACAAGCAAGACTCAGACGTGATGAAGGCTAAACCCCGAAAGGTTTTGCTCCGAGTTTCTTTTGACCCAAATTCTGTGTTTGGCTTCTAGTTATTTTCTGGTTCTCTAACCTCCCTGCCCCTCTTTGTTGTTTTTACCTATTCACAACTTCATAATGCAAATTCACCTTTCATGATTTTTGCCTGCTTAATCTTTTGATTAGATCCATTCGTTTTTTCTAAAATTATAAAACTTATGACCTCTTACACCTGCCTTTGATAAAAGGAAATTGGAAAAATGGGAATCCTCTAAACTTGATTATCTTCAACCCTGTAGTAGATTATTAGGAATTTTCTGATTGTTCATAGTTCTGTACTAAGACTAGCTCAATGTTGTTCCTTCGAGTGCAATGATAACATCCGAGCAAAGTACATCAGGTAACTATGTTGAACTATTTCAGTGACGAGATCCCTGAGAATAGCTTTGCTATTTCTGGGTATTGGAAGAAAATAACATGAACTCTGCCAAGTCAATTTAGGCTGAATGTTTTTTTCTTTTTCTCAAGCCAATCTTAAGTATTATTTAGGGTAGTCACTCACAAGAATATAGAAGAAAAAAATTAGTGTGATGTCCAGGGTAGGGTGATATTAGTTCATATATGTGGATGTTTGATTGTGAAGATTGGTGGCATTGACCATGGAATGATATTAATATGCTATCTTGTATTTACTTTGTATAAGACCTTTCATTTCTTTAGTTTGTTCCTTTCTTTTTTTTTCTTTTCAGGGGCCTGGCGGTTTGATATTCCTTAGATTTTACTTGGTGTCTTTTCAAATTGCAGGTGAATGAGGCAGTTGTCTCCGGATGGTTGTTCTTCCGGTATCTGGTTATTGGAGGTATGCAAACTTATCTAAAAATGTTATCATATTTATGCATCTATTTGTTTTGCAGACTGATTGGTTTTATTTTATTGATGCAATTGAAAGAAATGTATAGACTGACTTGGAAAATGTGCTTTGTATTCTTCTTTCTTGCTTTACACCCTCAAGTTCTATATTTTTTGGTTCGTTTTTGGTGGTGGGGGTTGTTTATGGAGTTCCTAATGTTGAGAAGCATTAAGAACCTACTCTATTCAAATCTCCACTAACCTTTCTCACTTCACCAATAGGCTTATGGGATATGCCAGGGTAAAGAATATAGTGAAGAGAGATCACAAATATATAGTTATATATTTATTACATTTGCTCCTTGTAGAAGCTTTACATGACATGAAGGTAATATATTTTTGTTTTTCTTTGGTTGTTGTTGTGTGTGTGTGTGTTTTTTCTTTCTTCTTCTTCTTTATTTTTTTTATTTTTTAAAACTTATGGTTAACTCAGTGTGTTTGGGACCAATGTTGTGCAGCCTATGTTGGACTTGCCACTATTGCTGGGTTCATATGGTGGTTCATTTACTCTGATAGTGGGCCAAAATTATCATACAATGAATTGGTAAGTTTTCCGTACATTTTAAATTAATTACATCTGGACCCTGGCTTTTTCGGACCACCAAATGCCCCTCAGATTCTGGGCAACTCGTTTGATCCTTCTGACAACGTTGTGCACCCTGCGGCCAGAAGCCCACCACCCTAAGTTTTGTTGTAGCAATGACACTTCCTATCGTAATTCCTTCATCAGCAGCCATTCATTCTGATTGTGCCCCCATTTGGTCAAATAGACATCAAACCAAACTCCTGAACTAGTCACCAAGGTAGTTTTTGGTTTAGTCCAATGTAGATGGATATGATTTAGAAGCGCCAAGGGCAGAATCTTTTGTAACTTTTTTAAGTTGATTGAAGTTGTCTAAATAAATCGTGGATTCTGGGTTTACCAAGTATGGTTGGTTCTCAATCTATCTGTGTTCAATTGATTGGAGACATGAAATGTTTTAGCAGCTCAATTAGCCTTGCGATTGCAGAGAGGGATAAGGTTTTCTTGGTGGGTGGGTGGCTGGTAAAGGTTTCTCAGTGGTTCCTTTTTAGGCGGATTTTAAATAGCAGCGTATTTAACCGTTGAGCAATCAAAAGGGAGAAAATTAGTAAATGAATTTCTACGTGAACATTTTTCTTTTAAATTTTCATATTCCAAAATTTCTGTCAAGAAAGATTTTCAGAGATGAGGAAATTCCTGTTGCTTATTATATTTTTTCAATTTCAGACATTGGCTTAAGATTAACATTTTGACTGGTATGTAAATACTTTTATTGGGTAACAGGTTAAGGTTGGTTTGTTCTGTTCCATTATTTAGTTAAAAAGCTTAAATGTATTTCTTTTAAAATAAATCTAAAAGGGGCCAGTTACAGTTCATAGCAATCAAGGGGATCAGAATCTAGCTAATCAGTGATCGGCATTATGTAAATTGTTCTTAACAGATGTTTGTTTAATGTGTTGATCATCTCAGACGAATTTCGACAGTTGTTCAACAAGGGAAACCAATTATCCATGCACCGTATTCAGTGATCGGCATCCTTCCACTGTTTCAATGACAGTGCTTGTTGTAGTTGAGATGTTCAATGCATTGAACAATCTGAGTGAAAATCAATCCCTCCTGTGAGTATACTGCCACATCTGAATTAGTTAAATGAGTTTATTTACTTCCACGGTTGACTCTTCAAGACGTCTTTTCTTTCCTGTGACATCATTGATTCTGGCTTTGTATGCATGCGAATAATTTGAAATATTAACTACCAATGTTTTTTTGTGGTAATAATAGAAATAAATGTAACTTTGTTGAGGTACCAACTGCTTATTTAATAAAGCTCTTGAGCTTAGCTACATGATTATTTAAGGGAGAGGTTGGTTGAATAAATTACAGATAAGTAGTCGTAGGAACTTGCAGATGTTGTGTTCAGCTGAAATCTCTGTTGCTAATGGAAAATTTCTCTCATCTTCACTGTCTAGTGTCATCCCTCCGTGGAGTAACATGTGGCTGGTGGTTTCAATTGTACTGACAATGCTCCTTCACATGCTCATTTTGTATGTTCAGCCGTTATCTGCACTTTTTTCAGTAAGTTCCTATTGTTCTTACAAGTCATTTGAAATTGTTTTTAACTTAATTTACATGCTTTTCTTTCTTTCTTTTTGTCTGAGGATGACATCTTTTCTGATATTGAACTAATACTCCTTTACTTCTGTAGGTGACTGCTTTAAGTTGGTCCGAGTGGAGAGTTATACTGTACCTTTCATTTCCTGTGAGTTCATATGATCTTCAAAGTATTTATATGCGTTGTAAATTTTAGATGATGTACTTCTCTCTGCGTGTGCGCTAAAGGGAGTCACAATGAGGCGTTTGCTTAACAAAAGAAGAGTTTACTTGATAGATTAGCATTTCTTAGTCATTTTATTTTTGTCATAGTGTAGTACATTTATCTTTCGTGTTTATACCCAGTTCTGCATAATCTTATGATATTTTTCCTCTGGTTCAGGTAATAATAATTGACGAGATTCTAAAGTTCTTCTCAAGAAATTCCAGAGGTCATCTATTAGTAGTTTAACATTTTATCGGGCTTTCCAGATAATTAGATGAGTACTTTATTCTATGTTATTAGGTACTAACAATGTTTCAATTGTCTTTTCTCCTTGTATTCAGGCATAAAATTCAACTTCAGATTCCGAAGACCAGATTTACTACCCAAAAGTGAGTTGCATGACAAATAGAAGCAGGATTCCGGGACCAAATATTTTTAGCATGCTTTAAGGAGGCACTGTCATCTGGTTCGTGTTACTTTAGCAATAGGGATACATGGAGACCTGTTCTAGTCTGCATGGATAGTGAAAGAGGGATGGATATGGCTTTTGGACAAAAATGTATCTTAGTTCGAGGTCTCTAATTAACTATTTTTGTTTGAATAATTTATCTCCGTCGTTTTCTTAGAGCAAGAAGAGGACTAAGGAAATCACACTTATCAACTCCGACACAGTAAAATGAAATACTTGGTTCGTGCGACCCGTGACAAGTAGGCACAATATAGATAGAAAACCCGGTACTGTAAGTGGTTGGTTGAAAAAAACATTTTAGTTTAGTTTTTTCCCTTTCTTTTCTAGAATTGTTTGATATAAATCACATCTTACCATACAAAAAAGAAGATTTTCATTAATTATGGGGGGAAATTGGAAACTAAACTTTTGTTTTCTACTACTTGTCACCCACAAACCGATAGTTAATCTGAAGTGGTTAATAGAACTCTTCCTCAACTATTAAGGGTAATTATTTTCAAATGAATTTGCACAATTGGTTTTCATCTTGGTTGGTGTTAGTTTTCTGTATCATGATTTAGCCACAATAATGGGACTTGCACGCAAGTCAAGTCTTCCACTAAACTATGACCCGGGACTAAGTTTTCTATATCATTATTATGATTATGTAGTTATGAATCATTGTTTATTAGTTCCATCTCCCTATTATAGTAGAGTCTTACGGACAATAGTACAACCGAATACGATCATTTTTTACTTTTACTACTTTTAAGTTGGCCCAACTGTTTCATCAATATACTTGGCAAAAAAAAAAAAAACTGTTTCATCAATATCAATAGTGGACACTTATTTGATAAAATTGAGATTTGAATATATTCAAGTGTGGAATATTTAAGTTCTGAAATATAAAGAGTCAACTGGAAGTTGAAGCCAATCTGACTAATGAATTCCCAAACTTATGAGCAATTGATGACCAGACTAGATTAAAGAGGTTGATCAGATATCCACCTTCTGAACATGGCTTTACACTCCACTGGCTGGTATTCCGGAGCTGTGTGACCTCCTCCCTTCAAGTAAATTAGACACATAAAAAAACTCAGTTTGTGGCTCCCCGAAAGAGGTCCGGGCCATATATCAGACAGAGATATTGGGGTTGAGTTTTAGACCATTAAAACAGAAGCATAAATTAGACGGCTTTGGATCTTCTACTTAGGCTTTCTAAAACATCGTCATTGATGTATTAGAGATTGGCTAGACGATTATGAGCCAAATTGAACCTCTCCGCTCAAAATTTCATTCAACATTTTGATGTCAAAGATACAAAAAGAGGTCGAATTATATGTTACCTTCACCGTGGCAAAAGTCATCTCGTTGGCATAACTCCTTGTATAACTGCAAATACACAGCAACATGGTTCAATATTAACTCTTCATATAATTTGTTAAATCAGAAGTAACAATTGATCATTTGCCCAGGAATGCTGGCGTAGACAAAACACTTTTAACTCGGGATAATAGATCTCAGGCCCCTGCCTCGATAATAATAATATTTTTTAAGGAAAAATAAAATAAATAAGAAGTTCAGAAGTAATAGTTAAGGTTTATATTGAGAACTGACCCAGCAACTTGGCCTTCCACAATCCATTGCCTCCAGTCATCAATGATAGAGTAGTTTAGAGCTCTTATCCATGCTTGAGTGGCCAGGAATGGCACGATAAAATCATGGTCGCCGCTGATTAAAAAACGAAAAAAAATTGTACCTCTCAATAAAAATATGAATCGCGAATTCACTTGTAACTATAAAAATGTGTGCAAAATTACTCAAACCTGTAAATGAGAGATCGATATCCTGTCATACTTAGATTTGCATGATATGGTACAGAATCTCGAATTGAATTTGTGAAAGGTACGTCAAAGTTGCATCGTATCCAGTTTTCAACACTCCCCTGCTCATACAAATTAGCTCCTGCTAAGGTTAACAAACCTAAAGACATGGTTTCAATCTTATCTGAATTAGGACTATAAAGAAAAAGACTAAGATACCTTTTGTATATTAAGGGCTTCTCGAACGCGTTGATCATTAGCCCAATAATATACAAGCCTGTATCCATCAACCTACAATATTGTTGAGATGATTAGACTCTTCGGAATGTAATGTTTCCGAATAGTGCAAGAGAAGTTAAAGAGAGTAGTTCAACTCTTACAGAAATTGAAGTGCGAATTAACCTTCAAACTGAAATATCAACAGGCATACTAGATGTAAATGAACAAAGTCTTACACGACATCTAAATGCACGAAGAAGATCATATCTCTTCAGCTGTCGGAGTTTCTCCTCGAGTGATCTTCTTTCACCAGATTGATTTTGTGGCTTTGGTGCATAAAACCCACAAGAAGGCTCCAAAACATGGTTAATTTGGATACCATCAAACACCTAAACAGGAGCAGAATTTACTTCGATCATCTTGATTTGAACAATTAAGAAGAGAAAATGGTGATGACTTAATCGAAAAAATGAAAGTAGTTCCTCACCTGTTCAAAAGTCTCGTGATAATGCAAACAGTCTTTGTTGCTGGGATCAATATCTATGTATACTCCTTTACAATTCCTCTCCAATGCCTGTTTTTGAGAGTTTTTTAGCAACTTATCGTGAAAGATGGAAATTTTTGAGGGACGAAAAGATGAAGAAATATGCCACCTCATAGAGTTCATCAGAAATAATCCCCATCCCATGAGTAAACGGCACCTGATAATTGTTATCAGATGGAGTTGTTAATGGGTTGCCAAGTATGTATCCCTGATCAAGCCATTTGAAGACTGATTAGTATCTTCTGGATAAAAAATATTAAAAAAGTTAGAGATTTTCTACTCTTGAAAGCTGAAGAGACAAAAATAAGAAATCTACAGACCTTAAGATCAATGAATGGCTGGATTCCATTTCCATTCCCTGCATTGGCCAAAGAACAAACTATGAGAAAACTTTAATGCAAAACAATCCATTCTTTTAGAGAACTCTAAAATACTCCTCTAAAAGAATGATGAGATGTTTAAATCTAATCTCAGTTTTCAAGATATGATGATCATACACAACGGCATCAGCCTCAATATCTCTACATGTAAATATTTGTATGGCCTTTCAGAAAATATTGTCAGCGGGAGCTTGAGCCAGGACCACTGGGGTTGCGCTAGCCCCTAAGTAGTTATACTCCTTGATTTACTCTTTACCTTGTGATATATAATGGGTGACAACTGGTACAATGAGGCCTGAGAATGAGTCACCGCCAACATAGATAGGATTTGACATGAACTCTGGGTGATCATCCAGAAACTGCAAATGAAATAAAGACCTAACTAACTTCTTGACTGGTATAATATATATGATTTTGAACAAACTAGTTATGAAAAAGAGTATATAGTGATATTACGAACCCGAGTGAGTGCATTAATGAAGAAGCTTACCTTCCTCAGGAACTGGTGAATTTGCTCAGATGCTTGGAAACCAGTGGAATGATTAGCTTTAGGAGTTCTTGCATAGGAAAATCCAGTCCCCACAGGCACATCTAAAAAGATTATGCTTGCAACCTTAAACATTCATAGGAAACACCAAACAAAGAATCAATTTCTATGCAAATAATAAGGCAGACAATAATATTATATGTATCCTCTTCTGAATTGCTGATGCACATACTAACCTCTGTCCATGAGTTGGGATTCAAAACTAATCTTGGTAAACTGCCATTGTACTCCACCTCCTCAAAAGCGATCGGTCCTGCAGTTTTACATGGGAATTTTGGGTTTAGCCCTTTGGCTTCACATACTAGTCAATTTTGAGAATCTTGGATCAAAGGAAACATAAGAAATGTAGACATTCAATTCCAGATGAAGTCCCGTTTCACCAATAGGACCACGACAGAGACTACTTACCCTTCAAAGATTGGCTGCTGAGGCCTATATTTTTTCAACACGTTATGAATCTTATAATATATTATCATTTGATACTAAGTATTTAAATAGGTGAATAACTAATATTATTTTCTAATACCTTCAGTAGCTACTCAAACTAGAAACACAATTATTTTTTCAACCGTTACATTGAAAATCAGTGATTCCGTCAGTACGTGCAGAAAAAAAAAGGTCAGTGCCCTCATAAAAGAAAGCATTAAAGTAAGAGATTGGTGTGTACCTATTTCATACAAGAGTGCAGTAAGGGCAGTACAACCAGGACCACCAGTAAGCCAAAGAACCAGAGGGTCAACTTGGGGATTTGAATCAGACTTAACAAAGTAGTAGAAAAGCTGGACATCTCCCTCTTCCTCCACCCCTATATACCTGACCCCCCCAATTATCATCTTTTCATCAATTAATCAAAAAAAAATTTGAGTTTAACTGCAAATATATTAGTACATCCCTTCCGTAATATAAGTTGTTTAGAACATTTAGCGAAAATTAAGCAAATAAACAACAATGTACTTTGTTAGTCAAAATATCAATATTACTCTCTTAAATATGACTTGTATACCGCTAATTTTATTTAATAGAGTAATATTGATATTTTGATAAAAAAAACACTTCATTTTTTTATTCCTTACTTTTCGTTAAATGTCCTAAACGACTTATAATATAGAATGTAAGTAGTATTCCTTTGGCTAAGAATTTGATGACTCACCCAGTCTCTAGTTCAAAAGGAAGAGGCCCTTCAAAACCAGGAAGAAACTTGACCCTCCAACCAGCTAAACAATCTTGTACAAAAAGCAGCATAAGAAGAAATTTGCAGTTAAAGAGGTAAGTTAACAACTTTACAGTCCAATTTGCCATTTTTATTTTGGGGGCAAATTTTTTTTTTGTTTGGTTTCTTGATCTTTGCCTTTGTGAATTGCTCAATTTGGATAATTTAATATAATATTATAATTTAAGAAGTTGTTATCATCACCATAACCAATAGATATTCTTGGAAGATTGTTCATCATTCTTCTCAAAGTCTTTTGGATTTAGTAAGTGGGAGGGAAAGTTCCATCAGGTGGTGAAAAGATCAGGTGCGGAACGGTATTGGATTCTGCACCTGTGGAACGAAGAACGACCAGTGGATCATTTGATCGAGCGTTAAACGAACTGAATGACTATTCATTGATTTTTGAACTGCTATTCATTTTGGACTCAAACCGTTATTCAAAATTCAATCATTAACTATTCATTTTCATTTAATGATCCAACGGTCGACTGTCGTTACGTACACGCAGAATTGTGGGCATTCAGCATATTAACCGCGTATTATTAGAGAGCCGGCAAAAAAAATTCATCCTAATCAAATCAACGTCACCTATGACCTCAGGATTTATCAAGTCCTAGGAATAATCTAGTCCGTTCCTATGCGAATGAAAGACGGATTCCGCGACGTCATGTAAATATTTTTTTGGCTGAGCAATGTATGCTTTAATGTAAGAACATTGCTCATTTTTTAATCAATCTCAGCCGCCAAAACTTTAATCTAACGGATGAACTTTTGTCCCGCATGTGCAGAATCCGTATTGTTCCGCATAGGAGCCGTGAGCGGAATAATCGGATCTAGGTGGCAAATGGTGGCTCCCGCGGCAAAATGGAGACCATCAGAGTGTTTATGGTTCCGTTTGATACAGCTTTAACACAATTTTCAAACCAAATAGATATTTTTAGTTTGAAAATTAATTCGAACTATTCAAAACTCCAAAATATTATATTTAATTTGGTTTGATTTGGTCGATCTCATCAGTTCAATGAGGTATACAAATATTTTTATTGAACTAATATTTTTAAATAATATAATACATGTAAAATAAATAAATACTTTTAATAGTTTACTGGGAATATATATGGGGTGAAGCTTGAGAAGTGAAGTATGAATATAAGAAGAAATTGACTTATTTTAAGTATGAATACATATGGGGTGAAGCTTAAGCTCACGCTCACATTTTTTTCGAGATATATGATATCTCTAAAATATATGAATTTTAGAGATATCATAAAGATGTTGACCAAAAAGGGGACAAAAGACATTGCAACTGCGGGAAGGATGTTCTGTTCTCCAATTGAGTTCACATTCCAGATATTTCTCAAAAGTCCATGTAGCATATCAATATTTTCATTTCAATTGCTGCAAGCACCACAACTTTTTTTTTACTTCCCCCCCACAGGAGGGTGCATATCACTCGACCTGAATTTATGGATGAATAATTTTTACATCAATATTTACATTTGTTTAACCTAAAAAACGAATAAATAATGACAAAAGAAAACATGATTTTGATATAGCTTAGCCGAAACAAACCGAGCAAGTAATGAGCACAATGCAGATCACCCTTCAACCGCCACTATAAACCAACACTGCAAGTATTATCAAACCCTCTTGTAAATAGAGTTTACCAGAACCGTTGATGCATCGAGCAATGTACTTATCTTGGCTATGGTCCTTGGAAAACCCCAAGCACAACAATGTGCAGCACGCGATTCTCATTGATGATGTAGTAGCAGATCATGGGATGCTACTGCATCAAAATCCACATAAACATTCAAGATTATAGAGATGAACCTGACGCCCAACAAGACAAGCCGAACAGAGCAATAATCAACACCAAAAGCTACTGCATAGCAGAGTGATAATCACGAGGCTTTGGTGGATGCACTCCAATCTTTCGCTGCTGCTTTGGATTTAATAGGCATAGGACAATCAATGTCATCCTCGAGATCACTGAATGATATATCTTCCTCATTTACCAAAGTATTAGTGTTTCCCATATACCCCACTAGTTCCGAGTCATCTGCTAACCAGTCATCGCTATCCTCATCAAAGTCCTGAACTGGTACTTTATAGGACGTACCAACTACTGATTCTCTCTCTCTTTTGCTAGCTGGATCTTCTTCAATGACAGATTTGTCAATAAACTGGACCTCAGAACTTTCAATTGGGTGTTTCTCAATTTCATAATCAGTTGTAATCTGTGCAGTCATTGGCTCAAGAGTATATGTCACGTGTTTGGCTGTTGTGCCCTCGTATGAAGTTGTATATCTTGGAGTTGTGCTCTCATATAAAGTTGTATATCTTGGAGTTGTGCTCTCATATAAAGTTGTATATCTTGGAGTTATACCCTCGTATGTAGTATATCTTGGTGGTGTGCCCTCGTATGTAGTAGTATATCTTGGTGTTGCGCCCTCACATGAATTAGTATCCGAATTTTCTTCGGGAAAATAGGAGTTCTCTCTGGGGTTAAAAGTACCTAATCCAAGCCAATCGGAATCTTCCTTTGTCTGCTTTTGTAGCTCTTGCATCCACATCACCCTTGCTTTTACCAACTACAAGATGAAATAAATAGCACTGTCACTAAAAACTGAAAAACAAAGGTCAGATATTTCTCTCAGGTAAATTCATAAGTAATTCCAGCATATAATTAGGAAAAGGTCATATCAGTCAAATTCCTTGCTGGAAACAATATGACAAAGACTGCTCACACCAGAGTATTAAGACTTTAGAGTGTGAGAGAGACCAAAAGGGATGCTTTCTCAGACACAAGATAGGTGGTTGTTCTAGTTAACAAAAATGCCTACAGAATCAACAGATGGTAGAGTTATGGAAGAAAAAAATTGCTATATAGCCACTACAAATGCAGAAAAGCAGACTGTAACCTCTCCCTTCCAAGGATGAGGAAAAAAATATGCCCTAGAATGATACCCGTTTGGAAAAAATCTGATACCATAAAACAGGGCCTTATTTAATGACATAACAAAATCAGGCTTCATATAAACCAAACTAGCGCCAAAGTCGTGGCATGAAATCTTTCGCGTCAAAAATAGGAAAAGAAAGTATTACAATTTTAACATACCTGTGGTGTAGATAAAAGATCAGCATCATGCTTATTGAGTCTAGTTTGCAGAAGAACAAAATACACCATCCAAAAGTAGCCATCGCTCAAATGGGCAGGACAAAGTTCTATTCTGAGAGCAGCTAATCTAGGTGCAAGACATTCAATGGCTTGCGCATGCTTGTACTGGGTATCAGAGATTTCAAAATCTAACCAAGAAAGAGCAGTAGGTCATTTAAATGAAAAAGTTATGAAAAAGATTAAATAAAACAGAGCAATAAAATCATTTTACTATTTTTCTCCCATAAATAGCAAAAGCAAAGGTCTATATTCTACTTCGCACAGTACTACCACGTTTCAGAGAGAATCCATCCTCCAGTTCAGTCTTATACTTCCTTTACATTGTTCTCTTGATAAGTCATTCCTTCACCCCGGTTATTTTCTGTACTATCTTACAGAAGCAATCCCATGCCTACAAGGTGGCCTGTTTACTTTCATTGTTATGGACGTTACTATAGCATCAAGTAGACGTTCTCAGTCTTGATCCCCTGCAATTTTCTATAACGATATACCGGTTCTTATTTAAATGAATCTATGAATTTAACATTTCAACTTTACCATACTCATCAAATCTTTGCATGGTCCTATAAAAATGTGTGATGCAAATTAATCAAAATCTGTGAGGATTTAAGATTCTTCTACCTCACAATTTCTTACGCTTCAGAAGTTAAATATTTGCTGTTTTTTGCCCTTTTTATTTTAGGGAAATGATAAAGAGCCAAGCAAAATTGGCTAAAAATCCAAATTAAACACTATTCACCCCTTGTTGGTATAAGGGATTCACCCCATTATTTACCATTTTGCCACCGATTTAGCCAATTAATTGGCTAAATTTTAGCTCCCTAGCACTACTCTTTATTTTATTCCAAAAGGTAAATATTTGCATGGCATAGGTAATTAAGAAAGTGGAAGAAAGTTGCTTCTGTTAAGAGTCTAACTTAGCTTCAAAATAATTAACCATTATGGTAGATACTGGGTTAAAATGTTTCTAGGCCAATTTCCTGATAAGAATCGCACAACGCCTGTTGGTTAACTATTCAAGTTCACAGCAAAAACTGCTTACTGCTCCTTGCAGAAACTTCAGTGTTGGTTTTGGCATAACAGGCAATCAATTAGATCTACATTACAATTAATAGGCAATTCGAAGATTGGAGACGCAATGCTCGTTCAACCTTGCTAGATTAAACTATCATGAAAAATGAACAATTAGCAAACACAAATGAATCTCCAGGCTTCTTAGTGCCTTCTTTAGTATACAAAAACAACAACCAAGCCTTAATCTCAAAAGATTGGGGTCGGCTACATGAACCAAAGAAAGAATCACGTAAGGTCATTCACATCCATTTCTTAGTGCCTTCTTTAGTATCACTCATAAAATATGTGTACCCGGTCTATGTATCCAAATTCCAATCTAATCAATGGAATGCTAAAACAATTTATAATTAGCCCAAATTACTGTGTATTGTCCAATATAACTATGCACCGAATCCGGCACATAGAATAATCTTAATATCAGCAATTCCTATTGCTAGGCTCCCAATCTGGTTAGAATGGCAGTTTCTCCAAGCAGTCAAATTACAGTTAGTGTCCATACTTTCTTAGGAAATATCCCATTGAAGTGGATAGGATAATCAAGTTTTAAAGTATGGATTTGACAAGAGTTGGAATTCAAATTTCTAGAGTATTCTCCCACTCCAAATCCTAAGTTCGGCTACAAAGAGATAAAGAAATAATCCTATATGAATAACTTGGGTGCATAATGTAGAAATATTATGAAAAGCAATTGCACCAGCTGCTACGTCTCGCATTAGCTTTATGCAGAGTAGGCAATACAGAAGCAAAATATATCGATGCAAGTTCTCTTTCAAGAAGATATACATGAAAGAAAACAAATATATTTCTTCTTCCTCAGCAATCTCAAAATGCTACATATTGATAATTAATACACCTCTCAAAAGTTCAGGACTTCTATAGTCGTACTCGCAATTGTGCAGCAAAAGCTGGACAGTTTCTTAATCAAGCACTGTTCCCATCATTAATAGCTCGTCAGTGCCTTATTACTCAAAAAGAATAAAAATTTATAATGAAAATGCTTGCTTCTGAAAAGTATTCTAGCTAACAACATAAGAATTAACATAGTTTGGGGATTGATATTGATGATCCTAAACTTCCAAAATAAATAAAGAACTTAAAAAGATATCCAGTGACCACATTACTTGTACGCGTAAATTTTGACTGAATTTCTAATTTCACAGCATTTAAATAAAATTTTGCACAAAGCAACTTACCATCAAATTCCTCTTCTTCTGACAATGGAAAATCCAACCACGTCTCTGGATGATGCGCTATATTCTGCGCAAACGCCAAAACTTCCTCCGTTATCCCCACAGCCTCCCCAACTAAATCCTCTTCTTCCTCCTCCTCCTCCTCCATTTCCACAAAATCTCTTGGAACTTCTCCAAATTCTCCTTCCCTATCATCCTCCTCCTCCTCCTCCCTACATTCCCGATCCAACCCCACCAAATCGGCATTCCGCCTCAGCAACGGCGGCGGCGGCGGAGGAGCTAAGAGCGAAGCAACTCCCCAAAATTGACGAGTTAGGGTTTCTCTAAACTCGGATAAATCTTCTCTAACACCACGTCCTTGATTATCATCAGAATCACGATCATCATTATCATCGGAATTACCAACATTTCGAACATCAAGGCGATAATCTTCTTTTAAATCAACTTCTTCTAAATCGAGAGATTCGGAAGGATGAAGAAGAACCGACGAGGCGGCGCGATCTACAACGACGCCGTATCGAGGATTACAAACATTGTCATTATCATCATCATCATCATCATCATCATCATTAGGAAGGTCATCGGAATCTTCATAATCTTCGGCGTCGAGACGGAGAGTGTTTGCTATGGAACGAGCCAACCATGACATGGCTTTATTGGATTCGACCAGAATTGGATCGAGGTCGTCTTGGAGGACGTTAAAGGGAATTTTCTTTCAAAAAGTTCTATGGGTGCGTGGTTGACGAGGAGTCGAGGACGATGATACTGTCAGGCTCTCTGATGACATGGAATGTGGTGAAAATAGTCTGTCCCATTCCTCTTTTCATCTCTATCCCCGATTAATCAAAATTTACTCTATAAATATTTTTTTCAATTATATATACAAATAAAAATGGTGAATTGTGATTGGCTGGGAACAGGAACGGGGACAGAGTATTTTTTGCCCAATGGATGGGTCCCAACAAAAGAAACAATTCAATCCTATATCCCACCCCCCTTCCGTATGTATCCCATGCGGAACAGTTATTGAACACTTCAAAACAGATGTCCTGAGACTAAGAACATATGTCATAATCTTATAATAGGTGTTTCACGCAATAAAAATAGAACAGATGTTATGAGGCTCAGAACATGTGTTCGTTTTAAATTAATTTTAACCGTCAAAATTTTAATCCACCAGACGAGGAAAGTTCCGCACGTACGAAAATTGAATGGGTGAATCCGTAGATGTGGAATCCGCTCAATTTATGTGAGAAAACTGTGTAACCAGTCTCAAAAGGACTTGTCATTAGGGATGGCAATAGAGTCGGGAGGGGGCGAATACCATGTTCTCCAGCCCTCTAGCCCCGCCTCTTCAATCACATCCTCATCCCCGTCCCAACCCCATCACTATGATGGATGGGGATCCCATCCCTAACTCAGGTGGAGGCCCACCCCCAACTGGGGAAAAGCGGAGAATTTTTCCCCAAATTCCCACTTTCGTCCCAATGGAAGCTCAACCTCGACCAGAAAAAAATAGTTAATTTTTAACAAAAATCCCAAATAGAATCTTGAAAAAATAATATATAATTGTAAAATAAAATATATAATGCCTGTAAAACGAAATAGTATAATCTAAATTGATAGTAGTTTGCTCACTAAACGATACTAGTTTGTAGACACCGCTCATTTGCTGTCCAACAACATAATGTAGATCACTTTGCAAGACAGGTGAACTCTTCACAATAACTAAAAATTGAGAAGGTAAAAAACTTGTTGGTATATTTGGTTGCTTCTCATTTTTTTGACTTGTACTCATTAAACAAATCAAAGCAAGACTTATTAACTTTTTCAATCCTATTAGGAGATTCAACTTCACCATATATTTTGGAAACACATATTGACTAAACTCATCTTATATGGTGGATCTAACACTAATATCTAAATTATAATTTCAATGGATTTAAGGAAAGACAAACACAATATATAAACATCATGATTGTACATGATGCGAGAAGGAGCGACTGCAGTATGATGGAAGATGCGATGAGCGATGAGATTACTATAAAGTTTAAGAGAATGAGGAGTCCCGAAAAGAATTTGATTCACGTGATCTTCTTCAAATTTGACGTCTAATTCATTTTTTAGGTATTTTATACTCTTTATATTTAGTATTTTAAATGGGGACGGGCCGAGATGGGGGCAGGGATATTGTTTCACCCGCCTCCGGCCTCGCCCCCCTTAGCAGGGCCAAATTCATCCCTAATCCCATCCCCAACCTCAACTTAAACCGGAGAATTCCAGATCCAACCATGTTGGGCCTTGTCGGATCTCCAATTCAACTAGTTCTATTGCCATTTCTATTGGTTATAGGATTAAGTTACCCAACAAAAGGGCCATCACAATGGCCTGTTTTCTTTTATGGATGTTTGGGCTCATGGGCTTTCATGATTCACCAGAGGATACTTCATGAGCTTATGGAGTTATTATGGACTCTTTTTTACAACCTTTTGGCATTCTCATTGGGACGAAGTTCGTATGCAAAGCCTTGCATTGTATTCACTTTTTTCCTTTTTCGAAAAGGACACGATATTAAGACCTTATGGTCAATTTTCAACAATTAAAAAAATATTTTTCATATATTATATCTTGAATTATCTTTAATAATTTAACAGTGAATGAGTAGATTATTATTCTATGATGGGGTAACTCTAGAAACATACTCCTCAGTACGGAAAATGAATATTCACCTCCCTATTTTAGTTATTTTAAAAATGAATATCAACTTTTTAAGAATTGATATATTTTTGCCAATGAAGGTATTGGTTTAGTAATCAAGACTGAAGGCTCAGTAACATAGATGTCATGAGTTTGAATTCCCTCTCCGCTTCTTGTATCCCATATTTTTTGTAATAGATAAGTTCCCTCCCCCAATAAATAAATAAAATGGATTTTTTTTTTAAAACTCTCATAACTTAGCCTCTTATATGCATATGGAACATGTGTTTATAAAATAACAATAGATATTCTTTTCAACAAAAATTGAACCGTTAAAATTTAAATTAAACAATCAAAACATATTCTATATATACTCATTCCTAAATTTTTAGTGTTCAACACTAAAGCTGCGACATATATGAATCCTTTCTTCTCGTAATGGGGAGTACATATGAATCTAGATACAGAAACTTGATTGACCAGATTTTGACTATGATAGCAAAAATTTATTTCCCAGTCCAACTCCCAAAAGACACAAACAAACAAAAGGAAACATTTGTTTAAAATTCAAGTTTCTGTCCACAAAGCCACATGCTTGTTCTTTGAATTGAATGGATGCGTCTCCCATCATAATTGCACATTTCTTTGTTTTATATTTATGCAAAATACGCAAAAAAAATTATCTGTCATTATATGTCTATATTCTCTTTCACAACCAATTATAATTCGTTATGTGTATATATAATTGGAATAAATGCCCATATAACGAATCATGATTGGTTGGGTACAGAAACATGAATATACACGGAGACAAATAATTTTCACCCGAAAAATACACCCCTCTTTTTCAGTTTTCCCGCTTTTTCTGAATTGTTTTCCCCGCATTTCAGAATCAAAGAAAGAGAATTTTGATGTGTAACACCAATTTCCCATGGAAATAAATTTAAGGGTAAAAAGTGTCCACGCCCCCTAAATTATCTCGGATTTTGATTTTTGACCCTCAACTAACAAACGTCAAGTGCTTGACCATAAACTTTTTTGAAGTATCAATGGTGCCTCTACCGTCCAATTTCTCCGTAATCGATGGTGCCCATGTGACTCTCACGTGATAAAAAATGGGGGTAAAATGGACAAAAATAAATTAACATTTAAAAAATGGATTAGAAAATCGAGGTTCGCCATAAATCTCTCCTTAGTGAAATCTCACTTCTTTCTGAAATGAAAATATTGCAAATCCCCAGGAAAACCTTAAGCATTTTTTATTTTTTTTGCTAAATAACTTAAGCATGACTTCCATTAAATTATGTTAAACTCCATGAAAGCTGTAATTAATTATACCGAGTTTTTAAACTTAGTTTTGAGCAAAGAAGATATTCAATGTCTTCATCATATCCCATAACAACCTAAGCATGACTTCCATAGTTTTTTTTTTGCCAGAAATTGAAAATACTGTTTACTCATTTATCAAAATTTCTTGAATCAATTTACAGTAGGAGATCACATTTTCTTTTCAAGGATTTAGAATTTTCTAATTTTGGGATGTTAAGAAAATTAGGGAGGGTTTTCCATTTTCTAATCTATTTTGTAAAGATTAATTTATTTTTGCACAATTTGCTCCCTTTTTTTTATCATGTGAGTGTCACATGGGCATCTTCTGTATTATTTAACGACAAATTGGACGGAAGGGGCACTATTGATACTTCAAAAAAGTTTAGGGTCAAACATCTGACGTTTTTTAGTTGAGGGTCCAAAATTAAAATCTAAAATAATTTAGGGGGCGCAAACACTTTTTACCTTAAATTTAATTTTACCCAAAATAAAAAATTAATATGTCACATCTTATGTAGCTCCAACATCATCACTATATTCAACAGTAACAATTCTGAAATAGATAGGCACTCAATATGAAAAGTGTTGTTCTTCTCAAAAGCATGCCTACTCAGTAATCACAGAGCAAAGGCAGTTTATACTTTGGCTCATTACAATTTCAGTGAACACATCCCATCCCACGTGGGGTATCTGAAATTCTGACTGATATATAAGAATGAGTCTAAACATTCACTTTTATTTATGAATATCTATTTTAACATAGCGAGTTCAGTTGTCAAATAAGTGATTATGGAGTCTGTCAGCCTTATATTACGCTCTCAGGCCCGTGGATTGGGAGGTGACAATTTCCATCGATTTTTTTTTACTGCAAAATAAAGAGCACCATACAAGCAAAAGTTGTCAAGTACGACAAGAATTTTCAGAGGTTCATTCCCTTTTTACTGTGCAAAAGAAGAAGCTGAGAAGACCACAAGCAAAGTAGGCAAGCAGAATAGTACTTTTCACCTTTAGAAAATGGAATTATTAAAAGAAACTCTCTATTTAGAGCAATCCCATGCAATTCCACCTTTCAAAAGTATATAAAAAAAACTTTTAATACTTTGCTTAAGGGCTACACATTAGGGAATTTCCCTTCAGGATATCAGAAAGGTTACACATCAGGATATAAGAAGAACCGAGAGTTATATATAGGGTGCGCGAGCTGAGGCTCGCTTAGCTTTGGCTTTGGTTTAGTCTCACTTTTTGGGGAAATGCCCAAAATTTGACCACTTAAAATAAGCGTGAAACATTCAAATTCAAATTTTTTTTCAAATTTTGGCCTCAAAAATTTGGAATTTGAACATCTCCCGACAATTATAGAAAGCTAAAATTTGGAATCGAACGATTATTCGAAGAAAAAAATTTGAATTTGAATGCTTTCACGCCTATTTTATGTGGTCAAATTTTCGGGCATTTCCCAAAAAGTGAGACCAAACCAAGTTAAACCTTGTCCAAGCACACCCATAAGTGTTCATGATTTTTCTTCTTTCAGACTTCCCGTTCATAATTGTCTAGATAATTATAAAAAATAAATTTGTAGGATACACCTCAGGAAATGACAAGAGTCAAATACTACACATGAGTGTCCACAACTCTCCTTCCAATCAACAATTGTGTGGAAAAAATTAATTTGTAAAATTCACTTATATTTGAATTCCTCCCTCCTTATTTGCTTCGTTGCATATTGCTTCCAACATCGAATCCTATGGTTTAATCTTATTTACCTTTTTTTTTTTTTTTTTACGCGGGGAGGGGAATTCGGGGCATACAGGATTCGAACACAAGACCTCTCGGCTGCGTTGGAATAGCCTTACCACTTGGCTACCGACATCCTATTTAATCTTATTTACCACCTCCAAGATTGTAAGCTTTTTCTTTCTTGCTATTTCATAACCACTTTCCTCAGTCAAAGATCCCAAAAAATAGCCAAATACTAACAAATACTCCCTCAATTCCCTAATACAAGATTTTTAGGACATGTAGCAAAAATTTAAAATAGCAAAACACAACGTACTTTGTTAGTCAAAATATTAATATTATTTTTTAAAGTATGACTTGTATAGCACTCATTTAATTTAGAAGAGTAATATTAATATTTTTAATTTAAAAACATCTTAATTTTTATTTCATTAATTTTCGCTACATGTTATAAAAGTCTTATATTAAGGAATGGAGGTAGTACTTGGTTCCTGCTCTCCTTTTAAGGCAAGGCAAACTCTCGTGCACTTCCCTACCTTCTTTTTTTAATATATTTCATTTTCCTGGTCCAAGGGAGAGTACGTGGGGTTCACAGTAAAGAAACAAAGTAGAGGGCAATTTCTTTTTTCAGACAATACAACATAAGCGCCAAGGTTAGCAGCATTCAACAAAACACTAATCAAGAAGAATCTTATCTAAACTCCAACTTATAGCTAAATGTAATAGAACATTTTACCCTTTTTGGTGGAGTTATTGGTAGGTAAGTCAAGAAATGACCAAATAATTGAACATCCCATCTTTTCAAACTTTGTTGTCTGCTCATTTTCATTGCCATTGTCATATCACTTCAAAGGAATGTAATATCGATAACTAAATTGCACAATTTGCATATGTTAGGTTTGCTCCAACCAATGCGGAACACCTGTTTGTTACCCACCCATGCGGAATACCTGTTAGCCGTCAAATTTGTGTGAAACACCTGTTGTATGTTGGATTAAAAGATTTGACGGTAAATCTTAACACCTGTTGTGAAAAATGTTAACAGGGTTGAGACAAATTATCTCAGTTCGATTTTTTATCCGAAAGCTAATATGTGCTCCGCACGATGCGGAACTTTGGCCTTTACGCAACTGAGCCGGACCCTCCAACCAAAGTCATCTCTAAGACCTAGCAGCTACTACTCCCGTTCCATGTTGATTGCTATCTCTGAACCTCTATCTCAGTCGTCAAATAACTGACAGATTGGTTCAACCCAATACTAACAAAATAGCTATTAGCACCATAACTAAAATGACCAGCAACACCATCACTATGTGTGTGTATCATAACATAAAGTGCATAAGATTAGTGGAAAACAAGCAATTGCGCACACGAAACAACCATGAACAGATTCATCTCCTTTCTTCTGTTCATCCAGAAACTTTCATGCAAAAATGTAAAGACCAAGAACACCTTTGATTCTCAAGTGTATGCGTCTAAAATAGAATCAGTACCTAAGATGTTCAAAAAGTCATGAGATTGTTGGTGTTATTCGACTTTTCAAGCATATACAGGCAGAAGAACAACAGACAACTGCTTCAAAACCACGCAAAAACGAACCATCAAGTGCGTATCATAAGACATAAGGTACGTAAGAAATGATGATATGATATATCCTACATGGAATTAATTAAAAATTAACTCGAGAAAGCAGATATCGACAAGCCAACAGCAAGAAGAAAGCAAATTGATAGCTTCTGAACAATGTTAGAATCGAGAGTTGGCGGCAATTGAAATAGACATGAACTAAAAGATGGTAACTGGTAAAAAAATCAATCTATGAGAACAAGTTGCTTTCAAGTTAAAGTTGAATCTGAGACAATTCGAAAGAAACTAGGAATATATTGCACATATTGCTCTCAAATTGAAAATACTTGAAAACACTCTACACAAAAGGACGATTTTCAAATGTAAAACTTGTGTTAGAACAATTGACAAAACTGAAATATGAAGTTCCTTGAGGACCTTTAAGAAAACTGCAATTGAACTTAATAATTTGGATCAATGGAATGTAATTCAAAATACTACAATTACAAGTGTAAATACAAGGATGGTAAAATTTCTCTTTTTCTTATCAGTTTATGAGTGTTACAATCCCAGTTGACTGCATTTCAGGTATATAGCCCCCAAATTCTTTTACATATTTTGCTATGCAGTCAATCACCGAATGGCATCGCCGATAATTACAGGGTATGCATTAGTTTGGATGATTAGGCTTGCCAGGGTTTATTGGAAAACATCAGGAGGACAAACTAAATATGCCATTAACCAATGGTCCATATTATGAGGCATCTTCTGTGAACAAGTTCATTATCGAAATATACAAGGAGAAACCGATACCTCAAGGCTCAATGAAGCATTTGACCGAATAATCCTTGATTCCCCTGAGCTCTTGAGCTTGTTTGTCCCCCTGGTTGGAAGGAAAGTAACTAGAAGCATATGAACAATTCATTAACTAACTCCTTTTCATTGTATTGTTCTTGTAAGTTTACACTTGGAAATGAAAATGGTAGCTGTGTAATTTAAACTACACAATTTCAATAATTCTGCTGAACGTTGCTTCAAAGTGGGATTACAACCGCTCTGAATAACAAGAAGCAACTTTGATGCTAGACCGGCGTCAAGAGCAAGCGCAGCACATTCTTCCGGAGCCAGCGTGCATACCGCCCACAATATTGACAATGCAAGCTGAGTACAACCCTCCGAAACCTTCATTAATAACTTGACAATGGCAGGGATAGCACTCGGGCAATTCTTGAGAGCCAGGCCTCCCTCGGGAAGACTAGACAAGACTTCAAGAATGTAAAGTGCTAATTCTAAGCACTCTGGATTTAAATGGGGCAAAACCTCTACCAATTGAGGAATAGTTCCAATGCTCACAATTGAATTCCTCACTGGTTCGTGTGAGCAAATCAATTTGAGCAGCCTGAGCCCAGATAATACGCCGTTCTGGTGCCTCCTATCCTTCAGCAGTCTCAATAGTCCCACTAAAAGGCTCAAGCTCGACACGATTTCGGACTCAAAATCCTCATTTTCAATTAGCACTTCAATCAACTTTGTGCAATTGATCTTTGTATCAATTGAGCCCTCATTCAATATATCGACCATAAGCGAAATCTTGGCTGGTTGTCTCAAATTCAACTTTGCACCAGAACTGAGATCCAAATTCACAAGAATCCCAATTGCTTCTGACCCAACTGCATGTGTAGTGAAAGGACCTAATGAAGAAGAAATCAAACTCACTCCTCCATTATCCACCACTGTTTTCTTGGCTGAGTCATGAGCAGTAACCAGTTGCCTCAACTCCTTCAAAGCTTGAACCCTAGCTTGGCCTTTAACTTTCTTTAATGTCTCCAAAAGCTCCAAAGCTTGCCCTTGAACATCCTCAGACCTCTTCTTCATTGCAAGATACTTTTGTTTAAACCAACTGAAAATCAACTGGTGAAGTGTACTATTTGGGGTGATTGAATCATCCCAAAGCTCCTGCATTGTGGTGGGACAAGTGAAATGCCCCAAAGAGAACCATTTAAGAATGTTGGATCTCTCATAAGTCTGCCCTGTACAAAGGGTAACAGGATCTTGCATTGGCTCTAATGAAATTGGGCAAATGAAAACTGATGGAACTTCAATTGAATACAGCCCTTCAATCATCTTTCTCAGATCGAATTTTTCGCCCGTGGCGCCACTATGAACCACCACTCCACCTCCACCCCCCAAGATCCCATCTTTCACAGCCGTTTCCAGATCCAAGACTTGCCCTCCACCCCCAACAACATCAAACCCCTCCATCCCTCTACTAGATGGCTGATACATAGGCATCTTGACAACCCCTTTTGCTCAAACAACAATAAAAAAAACACCCTAATTAAGAAATCCTTTTGAACAAGAGGTAGTCTTGTTCAAGGCACATCACATCAAAAGAAGACCCAAAAAATGAAATGAAGCGTGAGGATGAAAAAAAAATAAAAAAGAGTTTTACACTCTTCTTTCTCTCTCTATCTCTTTCTTATTGACCATAACAATAAAGAATGGACATAACAATTCAAAGGGGACAACTTTTCTTTAAGGGCTCTTCCTTTTTTTGTGAGCTTTATCTAAACTCTTTTTACTCTTGGTCAAAAGAACCCTCTTACTTCATTTTCACTATCATTATCATGATCAAAGATTTACCAAGATTTGTGATGATTGTGATAATGATGAATGAATTTGTAATCTCCCTTCCCTAATACCAAAGCTCTAAAATTTTTTCCTCTTGAAGCTCTCAAAAAGATTGAAATCATTCACAACCACCAAATCAGAAAAATTATCATAAAGCAGCAACAAAGGGCAGCAAAAAACAAACAGTTGCCACTCAATAAAAAATTCCCACAAAAACCCTAGATTTATTTAGATCAAGAAACACAATGTAACAATTTAGATGCAAAAATTCTCAGAAATCATACCAATTTTTAGAGAGAGAGAGAGTATAAATGGATAGATGACTAGAAAATCTAGCTCTCTCCCTCCACTGCTCTCTGGGCTATTGTTATGGGCAGGTGTTGAAAACCCTACAAAATGCCCTTTTCTAAATTATTATTTCACCTTTTCACATATATTGTTTTTTTAAAAAAAGAAAATGTGTCACCGGGAGTTTACAGATTACAGACGGTAATTTTGACTATTGAATCTCGTGCACCACACGTGCATAAGAGTGCGCACTCCTTGGTCACCGAGATATCCGGTTTTTTAAAAGATATTTTTCTTGCATTAAGTTTTTTTTTCTTCATTATTTATGCAATTTATACCCAAAAAAAAAGTGCAAAAATAGTCAGACATAACTGGAATTTTTAGTGATCATCTATTTTAGCACTAAACTAAATTTTGTGTCTTTTTAAAACTTAAATTTGTAGAAATATTTATTCTAACACTTTCGTCTGTCTACCGTTAACTGGCGATGGTCATATTTTGGTCTCATTGCATAATATGTTTGGCCATTACCTGTTGTCTCTTTAACTTTACAAATCTCTTTAATATCTTTCTTGATCTGTTTAGTTTCCTCCTCTTTTTAACCTCTAACCTGGTTAGTTGAACTCCATTTCCACCATCAGGAGTGCACAACCAACCACTTGTTTTGTATGTCAGATGTCTTACCGTTCTGCTCATCGTGTTCATCTTCCAATCCCTACAACCCTGCACCTATCTCGTGATAAACTTCAGATAAGAGGAATAAATAACATGAGAAACAACATAAATAACAATGTCATATATAAAACAACTCATCATTTTCTGACTTGTGTGCCCATCGTAAGGGATACCGTTCTTGACAACAAAATCTCCGAATATTTTCCATTCATCGCTATTTGCATAAAAAAATCAAAATGTGCCAATGGAGTCTCAAAGATGACCTCTTCTGTTTCTTGCACATTTTTTACAACAAGTGACTTCTCTTCATTCATCTGAATGTTTACATCAAAATTAACCGTTAGTTTATAATTTTTCATTAAATAAATCAGTTATCTGATAAAATAAATACAGAAGACGAAAGAGAGAAAAAGAAACAAGTTGAACACGATTAAAAGTGAGAGAAGAGGATGAAGCCTCAAGAGAAGGAAATAGATAAAAATGGAGGAATTTTAGAGATCTGAAATTTTCTTTTACCAATTAAAAGTAAATGAGAGAAAAAAGGGATTCAAATTTTATTTTCCCGCCTAAAAGGACAGCCAAACTATTTTATCATTTAATACCTCTACTTTTGATCCAGCCGTTGAATATAAATTGCAAGATCTAACGGCTCACTGGCCCGCACACACTAAATAATACCTGTTCAGCATAGGACCCGGGGCGATTTTTTTGATAAACTGGTGATTTCAGTGCAACTCGACTAAATCGGTAGGATATACACTTATCAAATTTGATTTGTCTTTTTTGGTAAACTGAAGATTCGCGTACAATGTGACTAAATTGGTAGGATATGTGCATGATAATTATGGTAAGACAAAATAAAGTCACTCCCTAATTACTTAAAATACATAATCTTATTATGAACAAACCCTTTAATATTTAAAGTGAGCCTACCTGAAGTAAATTCGCTCATCGTTTTCATTTTTCTTTTGCTTCTACTTTTGTTCATTTTCTTTGTTTTAGGCTTTTAGCTCAATTTTCTTTTCTAACTTTTTTTTTTCTTTTGGTCGTAGCTATGAAAGGGATGGTCCTTATGCAAAATCACAGTCGATATACAAAAGTAGTAATCTAGAAAGATTTTACCACATTTGTTAATTTTGACGGTGAAGGTTAATTTTGTACTTGTGTTTTGTTAAAAAGAAAGTCATTATGTTGAAGAGAAAATAGTATATTACTTTGAACTTTGTGACTTTCTTCAAATTCCAAAATTACCAAAGACACAATAAAATGTCGGAATAATTACTTATTCACGGTATTTACAAACGTTGGAATATGTGACTTGTTGCGATTATTTACAAATGTCGGAAAAAATACCGTTTGAAACACTTTAAAATGACGCAACAAACGTCGTAATAGATAGGTACCGGCGCTTGTAACAAATGTCGTAAAAACCATAACGACACAGGCAAATGCGACGTTTAAGCGACATTTGTAATAAATGTTGGTATAGATCTATATCGACATTTTTTTTGACTTATTTCGACATATGACAAACGTCGCAATAGACCTTTTTGGTTGTAGTGTTCCTTTGCGAATTATTAGCCATTTTTGTCACCAATGTTGTTTGAAACAGCCACTTTTATCCTTTTTAACTTTTTTCAGCTATTTTTGTCACCAATGTTATTTGAAACTGTACCACTTTTATCCTTTTTTTCAAATAAAATTCTAAAAAAAACATCAAAATTGATAATGTGGCAAAAAGCTATCATAATACCTCTCTCTGCAGGGGTAAAACTGGAAACTTATAGCCATTTATCGGTGACTGGATGCAAGTAGGGTCACTCGGGGTCATTTGACCCCGGTGAATTTTTTTTCTTTTGCTTTCGCATGGATATTTTACAAGTTGCTCTCAATAAAAAAATAGTCTTGTCTCTCAACTCTCAACTCTCAAGTCTCAATTCCTTCCCCGCGAGACATCTCATTCTCAGTCATTTTTTTATGCTGTATATTGTTTGACAAAATACAAAAAAAAATTTGGAGAGGGGCGAACTTGATAAAATACTCCAAACTACATATAAAATTTACTAAAATTTCCCATATGTAGTATTTTTTAAAAATTTCTGCCCTTCTAGAATCGTCCCCGACCCCACCGATGTCGAGTTCGGATCCGTCACCGCCATTCATACAATAAGTTTCCAGTTTTACCCCTGCAGGAGAGAGGTATTATGATAGTTTTTTGCCACATTATCAATTTTGATTTTTTTTAGAATTTTATTTGAAAAAAGGATAAAAGTGGTTGTTTCAAACAACATTGGTGACAAAAATGGCTAATAATTCGTTCCTTTGCTTTATGTATGTGTAGGAGAAAGTGATGTTGAACTTTGAACTAAAAATAAGTATAATCAAAATATTAAGATATGTAATAAAAATTAAGAACTAAAAATTAAGATATTGTTAATCAAAATATTAATATTACTCTCTTAAATAAAATTAGTGGTATACAAATTCTTCTTTATTATTATTTTTTGCTTTTTTAATTTTCGCTAAATGTTCTAAACGGCTTTTACCTTTGTTATATTAATTTGGGTAATATTGACCAATAAAATGTTAGCTACTCTCTGTTCTTTTTTTTCCTTCCCCTTCTTCTAATGTTTACCATGTTCATATCAAAAGGTTAATTTGATCACTTGTCCAGAAAACTAACCTGAATACTAGGTTAAAGGAAGGTTATGAAGTTGAATTTCTCATGACAATGGTGTTCAATTATATCTAAAGAGGTACTACCTCCATTCCTAAATATATGAGTTTTAGAACAAGTAGCAAAAATTAAGAAATTAAAATTTAAAATGTTTTATTAATCAAAATACTAATATTATTATCCTAAGTAAAATTTGTATGCTACCAATTTTATTTAAAATAATAATAATAATATTTTGTTTTAAAAAAATATTTTAATTTTTGTTACTTATCTTGAAACTCTTATATTTAGGAATAAAGGGACTAATAAGTATAACGTGAGATGATGTTCACTTTTGTCATTTCCTTTTGCATTATACACACGTATGTTTATGGGATGTGATATTTTTCCTATTAACATAGATGCATTGCCTTTTTGTGCAACATGTTTTATATCTTTCTTTTTTCTCTCATCTTAATTTGCAACAGCAAATGGTGTTCAATGATAGCTAATTAGGTAATACATGTGTTTCATAATATAAGTCGTTTGATATGTGTAGCGAAAATTAAGTAAACAAAAAACAAGATATTTTATTAGGTAACAACTAATTTTAATTGTCCTAAATATAAATGTATTAATTGAAGGGTAAAAATATCTATCTATTTTTAACTAATATATCTCAATATTTTTCTTAAGTCGAGTGCAATATATTTAAGCGGCAGATAAATGAGAACGAAAGGAATATATGTTATCTTGTGTAACTTTTATTTTCAGTTTTGTTTAATTTTTTTTTCTTTCCTCAACTCCACTATTTTGTTGTATTTTTAAAAAAAGTTTGAGAACTATTCTAATTATAGTGGTACGACATTTTATTATCAATGAATAATTGTTTATTCATAAAAAAAACAAAGCCACCTGCTGCAATCCTTAGAATTTTATTGATTAAGCCAACTACCGTATACCCTTTTTGTAATGAAAAGTTTGGATGGATTCGGCTCCGATCACCACCACAGGTTAGGGCAGACCATACAAAGCATATGTCACTAAGGGTATTTACAGATCACTCATCAACACAACCCTCATGTCGGTATTGGGAATTGAAAACTTACAACCGATACTATAAATTGTTCTGTATTTCTTTTCACCCACTGATTTTTTTTCCACACTTGATCACCACCACGGGTTAGGACAGACTTTAAGAATTATATGTCTCTTATAAAAGGAATAACACATCACCCATTAATACAACACTCACGTCGAAAGCATAAATTAAACACTTAAATTTTATAAAAAAAAGTGTCAAATTTTTAACAATTAAGCCAACTTGTATTGATCCCGTATACCTATTAGTACTGATTTAGTAGATACTGGTAGCTAGATTGGAGTTGGAAGACCAGAATGTGGAGCTCGACCCCAGGAGACGAACTTCGGTAAAGTGCCAGATCAGCAGATTGACTGGTCGTAATGTTTGACCGTACACATGGTGTGTGCGCCTCGGTCTGCTGGGGCTTCTTCAGTCTCAATGTTTGACTGACCCAATTTGAGACAGAAAGAAAATTGAAAATTAATTTTATAGAATCCCGCTTTTAAGAAAAGCCTAATATCACTGACACGTGGCAATGGGAAGCGTGCGGCTCTTGCCCGCTTCTGCTCGGGCAGCGAAGTGCCATTCTTTCTCTGATCTCCTTTCGATTATTTAATTTAATTAAGAATTTAAGATATCTTTAAAGAGTATATTTATTTTGTAGTATGTACTTGCAATTAATGGTGGGGGCAGACTTGGAAGTAGAGATTTGACTAATATTATTCTTGGTTGCAGGTGAACAAAGTACACTTTAATGGGGGAGGTTATATTCTGGGGAGAATATTTTCAAATTTTTATTAATTTCTTTGGCTAGATTAAACAAAAAATCTTGGAACTAGAAGGATTAGTTGGAGATCATTGATTGGCCAGCTTTTCCATATGAGCAATTTTTTTAGTAATATTGTTGGAATCTTGAACAGTTGCTTTTAGTTTATATATATATATATATATATATATATATATATATATATATATATATATATAATATTATCTAAACAAGAGTATTGAACCTGAAATTTAATATTCCGAATTAAATAGATAACCAAGTGCTCTAATATTTTTTTTCTTGGACTGTTGAACATGCAAAACCATGATGGTGGAATATTTTGTGATGCTGATTCGAGTATTTGTATTTGTAATCTTTGATTCTTCTCTTTGAAAGCAGCCAAAGGCATGCTGGTGTACTTTCTTTCGTTTCATTTGGACTAGTAGTTTAAAAGGGTTCTAGAACAGCTTTTAGTTGGAGAATAATCTTACTTCATTTCAAAATTATACTCTTTCTAGAATAATTTAAAAGAATATTTGTGCTTGTCCATTCAGAAATCATTCAAAGAGAACTGCTGGAGAAAATAGTGGGTGTATTGGATTGATTGTGGTATGAATTTAAAATTTAAATCGAGACACAAATTCTATTTGAATTGAGTTTAAGAATGAAATTCCGAGCTTTAAATTATATAGAATTAAGTTTAGATTTTAGACTAATATAAGTCTGAAAGTAAAAAATTTAGATCGAGACTCAATCCAATCCAATCCAGTGCCCGACGTCAAGTAACGCGATAAGAGTAAAAGGGAGGGGAAAGAGTACAGAACGATACTTTATTCAAACCTTCAATATTTTCATAAGATAATGTGATAATCTTATATTTCATTCTATAGAAACAAGCATTTATATTAATTTCATCAAAAAAAGTATTAATCTTAAATAATTGGGGTCGACTATACGAATTAATATAAGATTTTTGTGCGGTCGTTAGCATAAATACATTCACTCCGTTTCCTTCTATCAACCACCGTCCTCTCATCCAAATCTAACAAATTTATATCATTCCTAATAACTTTGTTTCAAACCTTCCTCAATCTCCCATACCTCTTACAAGCATTTATATTAATTTCATTGATGTAATTAAATAATGTATTAAATGATGTATTAGAAAGACTGTTACTCTTACAAAAAGATCTGTACTAAATACATAAAAACTATTGTTAAACAAAGGCTGAAAATTTTGCATAATGAAAACTAACTCCTTAGTTTAATACCAGTCCCATTACAATACTATTAAATGTAACACTCCATAAATCCAAAGCTGCTGCTAAAGTAATTAAGGTATCTTAGTACTATTATATATTTGCTCGCATTAGGAGTTTAATAAAGCAATTAAAAATTGATGCATTCATGTGATGGAGCAACTCTTTGAGCTAACATGACAACTCTTTATATTGATATGAATTGAGTTGGAAATTATTATGGGTCCCTTCATAATCCTTATTCTCATCCTCACAATGTGGCCTGGCCTAGGAATACCCTAATAAGAACCATTTAAGTCCATAATTACTTAGCAAAAAGAAAAAAACATTAAGTCCATGATTATGATTATTAAAGGATTTAGAAAGTGCTTTATTAGTAAGTTGAATGCTTTATGATATTCATTTTTCTTAATAACAAGTACAAGACGAGTCATATTATTGATAGGGAGAAAAATATATATTGGGTTTTGACTCATATTCACTGGATTACTAATTATATATTAATTAGATTAAGAATTAAGAATTAAGTAATTACTAATTATGTGCACTCCTAATTGGATACTAATTAGGTTAAGAATTAGTAATTAGGTGAATTACTAATCATGTGAATTCCTAATCCTTTTAGTTAAATGTTTACTACTTATATATATATATATATATATATATATATATATATACACGTCTTCTATATTGTTTGGAGTAGTAAGGCGAGGGAGAGCTAATAGATTGGAGGAATCTCCCTTATATTCTTGTTTCTACATTATAATGAGAGTATGCGCTCGCCTTACCCATGGATGTAGATCAGATTAACTAAACCACGTAAATCATTGTTCCCCTTTATCGCTTTCCACACTTGATATTTGCTTGTGGGATATAATTCAGGAGGATTAAATTTTTAACAACCGGTATCAGAGCGAGGTTCAGAACTGAAGATGAGTTGTTTTGGTTCATCAATTTATCCAGAGATTGGAGGAGGGTGTTGGATATAATCGAAAGCGGAAATATTTCGATTGGTTAAGCCAAGGTGGAAACGCAGCACTACTACACTATAATTTGGTGTTCTTCTCCAGTGAAAGATCTATCAATTGTCAACTCAGAGTTGTGTGCAATTCTAGCCATCGTCACCAAAAACCGTTAACACAACTGAAAAGATTTTTATGCATGTCCTCCAAAGATGGAAGAGATTCGTCAGAGATGGTAGAGATCCGTTAAAGATTGAAGAGAGATCCATTGGGGGTGGAGCGCACTTGTCAGTAGAGGTTTGTCAGAGAAGATGTGTTGTTGAAAGAGATAAAAATCTAGTAGGTTGGTGTACAAATCAAGCAAATCAAAAGGATTAAATATAGACGTTTGGATTGGAGTGGTGGAGGATTGATCCGATATGTTTCGGGTGCATGGACCCAGAGGTGCATCGAGTGTCCTAAACCACAACGAAAGGTTAAATGTAAGAAACTTATGGCTCCATCCGGTTTAAAATCACACTAGATCAAGTTACTTAAAGCTTCCTCACGTCTGTCATAAAGAAGTAGGTTACAATCTGAACTAAAATTCCCTGCAAGAGTCTCCACGAAGTTCTCTTTGAGGATGACTAGGAGCATACAAACTCATAAGCCATATATATCGGTATTTCTGTGATAATCTGAATATAAAAGGAAAAAGAAATACTATTTAATGTAAAAAGATTCCATACGAACAATTCTTACATTTTGTTTCTAGTAGTGAAGTAGACTTAACTTGTGTAGTTAGTAGATTGACTTACCATCATGTCCATCATAATAAAGCCCTCATTGAATACGTGTTTTCTCCCCCTCGAGGTTCTCTGCTCTCAAATCTCACAAGATACTTTTGCCTTGTTGTATGAATATGAAAAAAATTGAAAAACTCTTATTACGCAGCAGTTTTATAGAGTACTTTTAACTTCAAATATTATTTATACTCTCCAACCGTATATCTCCATGCAAAAGATATCTATTTAAATGAAAAGAATGCACTAACTGTAGTGCATAGGCTGAATCCTAAAAAATACGGATAATTCCATCCCGATTTATTAAATTAGTATCATCTGCATTTAAGCCATAGATGGGGAAAATTAACAATTTAGAAGATTATAAACGTAAGGGAAAAAATATCCTAGCTAATTTTACTAAAATTTCACCACGTGACAATGCTGTGTTAATTAAAAAAATAGTGAAACAAAAGCAAACCACAATAAATATATAGTATGATATCCACTCACACATATCATTATCTTCGACCAAAACAAAAAATATGGGCCTGGATTGAAGTTGAAGTCCTGTTAACAAAAGGCACAATCAAATCAAATTGACAACATTGTCAATGAGAAAAATAATGATAAAAACACAACTGAAAAATAGAAATATTACCTAGGGCAAGTTTGAGGTACGCAAAATACGATAGAATGCGTACATCATCACTACGGGTGAAGTAGATTTAGCTTGTGTAGCTAGTAGATTGATGTACCATCATAATAAAGACCTCCCTGAATACGTGTCTTCTCCCCTTCGAGGTTCTCTGCTCCAAAATCTTCCAAGATACCTCTGTCTTGATGTAAGAATAAGAAAAATTGAGAAACTCTTATTACGCAACAGTTTTATAGAGTACTTTTAACTTCAAATATTATTTAAATTCTTACATGGATGAGTATATTCTCCAGCCGTATATCTCCATGCAAAAGATATCCATTTAAACGAGAAGAATGCACTAACTATAGTGCATAGGCTGAATCCTAAAAAATACGGATAATTACATCCCGATTTATTTAATTATTATCATCTTCATTTAAGCCATAGAGGGAAAAATTCTCTCATGCCTAGTTGTCTAATCAATCTGAGATGATGTAGTAAGCTTTCCTTATTGAACTGTTCCAATTCCTTTAAAAAATCTACCAGAACTGAAGAGTGGAAACAGGAAAATAAATAAGCTTCATTATATTAATTTAAGATGACTCAAACTTACACTTATACATGAATAAATGTAAATATGAAATGACTTTAGAATTTTGCAATTATAATTAATGCATGAAATTTACCTGGCAAATGCTTCACTTCCTTTGTAAAATATGAATAGACAATGGAGCGAAGATTTGTATGCGTAATGAGACATCTATGAACTCAAGATTCTCTACGCCCCTATCAATCACATTTATGTTAAAATTTTGGCAAGAAATCATGTTTAGATAAAATAAATAATTAATCAACACAAAAAATACTTTTCAATGATTGAACCAACACAAAGCATCCAACCAATAGAATTCTCTTTTTGGGTTTCACCCAAAATTCTCCTTGGAGCTATCCAGCTGCTAGACTAATCATTGATTCATCAAATTTCTTTACATGGATTAAGTTCAGCACCAAATATTTTTTTGACATCATTTTATGTTTTTTGTATGAAAAGAATAAGAAATTTAGGTTTCATAAAATAAAAAAAAACAGAATAAGAAATTGAGGGAGGTTGTTCTGCATAGTTGGAGCATATAATGTAACACCTAATGATTTTGTTTATGTTAGTTAATGTATGTTTGGCAATAAAGCACACTTCAAACGATAAGATATTTCCTTTTAATTAAAGGGTAGGGAATTCGAGTTATTAAAGAGGGAAAAAACGTCTATTTAGTCTTTTATGTATTTTTAGATTAAGTTTATTGTCCTTTTCAAAAAAATTTGACTTTTATTATCATATACCTCGGTCCATGTTTCCTTTTTAATTTGTCCAAAATTATTTGTCCACTTTTTAAATAAAGAATTCATTAATGATGATTTTTTCAGTCTCACCCATTACATTAAATGTTGGAGAGAGAAGAATATAAAGAGAGAAAAATGTATAATTAAATTGAGACTAAAATTAAATAGGGTCATGTTTAACATTTTACCATATCCACTATAAATTTTTGATAAAACCTTAATTCTCGTGCAAAATAGAAGATGAACATATAATTTAGTACGGAAAAAATATATTTTTTCGACTTGCCATTAAAGTACTTCCTTCCCAGGACTGTTCAACCCCAGGGAGCAGAAAGCGAAATGAAATGTTGTATATACTTTTTACACCAAGAAATGGGGTTTCGGTTAAGTAATTGGAGGACAAATAAACCTGCTGTGGGATAAAAGAATTACTGGTTTTCCTCCATTGGAAATGGTGGTGTATGCAGTGTTCTGCCACTGGAGTCACATGTCACACTAAAAATTAATTTTGTAAGTAAATATGACATATTGTTACTCCATTTAGATGAGTTCATAAGACCCCACATAAATAAGATGAATCAATGAGTGACCCTATTTCTCTCACATTCTGGATCCGCTACTGATTGGAAGTGCTTGCATTTTCTATCAGCTACTTGAGATCATCAAGGAACTTTGAGCCAACTTTAGAGGGATGGCCTTTTGCTGCCTGGAATAAACATTGCAATAAACAAAGGACATCCAAGAATAATTGCCATAAACATTGAAAATTTTATGGTTGTCTAAGGGTGCAAGTTGATAGTATTTCGTTCGAGAAATCTTGTCTTATAGTATTTCGTGAAAATTGAATGGCTTAAAAAACAAGTAAGTCTCAAATATAAAATTTTAACGAAACACTATCTAAATATACCCTTTACTTGCATTTAAATGCCTCAAGTAGGAACTCCAAAAGATATATATGGACAATGTTTCATTTCAAAACTCAGTTACAAAATTTACTTTATTCCCGTATCTTCCGTCATGAAAGGTCTTAGGCCCATCTTGATGGTGTTATGAAAGAAGTGGGTGTCCTGTCGGAATCTACTCGGTATTTTCTGAAGCCCAATGCTAGGCATGGGTTTTTCGAAGCCCCTCTTGGTATAAATCTTTTCACAATACTTGACATTCTTACCTCGCACTTGAGCTAAATTAAACAAGTAAGTTAAACTCAGTTAGCTTAGTATTTGATGCTAAAAAATGCATGTGTATGATAAAGTCAACGATTCGAATCACTCGAGAAGCAAACTAATATATCATGCTCAGACTTATCATGTACCTATAAATACCAATTTACCAAATATAGCACTACCCTTTCAATTGTTACGCCAACAATAATTGGTACAAATGAACGAAGCTAGGCGTTCTTTTTTAATTTAATTTTTTAATTTTTTTTATTATTAGAAAATAAAAATGTCAAACTATTACTTGTTATTCGAGTCAGAAGAGCTACACTAATTGTACTAACTTCCTTGACAAATTGGTGCTTCTAAAGCAAAGTGTCAATTGCAACATTGTCCATAGAAAAAAAACTCTATTAAAAGCTTTTTGCTCAACACGGGAAAGGATTTTGTAAAGTGTGAATGATAAGTTGTTAGTGATAGTGTATAAGAACTTCCCTATATATATATATATATATATATATATATATATATATATATATATATATATATATCAATTGTCACTATTCAAATATTGATTAACTAGTCAACGGACCCGTGCTATGCACGAAAGTCATAACATTATTAAAGATTATAAAAAGAATTCAAAATATAAAAGCCGAGTTTATATATCAACAGGAAAAAGAAATCAAATTTTAAAATGTATAATGCCCATTTGTATTCTTAATGATTGGTCTAAAAAAATAAAGTAGTTTAATGTACATGACATAACTCTAAATAAATCGTTTCTTTGAGTCACAGGTTCGACTTCGACTTCCTGCAAGTGAAGAAAAAATTCAATCTCAAGATAAAGGACTTAAACAAAAATGCAAATGAAATTAGTCAATATTAAGATAAGGATAGCAGTTGTTGATATCTTAATTGATAAAACATTCTTTACCACACCAAAATATTTCAGGTACAATGTTCATTGAACGCATGTCCACCCCCAATTATAAAATAAAATGATATAGATATTGGGATGAATGAAATCCATCTCATTCAATATGAAATTTTCTCCAACTTATCTAGTCATTTACCCATCTCTCAATGCTAAAAAAAATCCCAAAATGATTTTCTTTTTTGATAATTTCTTTTAAAATTCTCAAAGCTGAATCAAGCCTTGGGAAATCCAAAATTTGATATTTTACTATGAATATCTTTTGGAAAATGCCAACAAATCTACTATTCAAATTATTATTATTCAATTTAAAAAACAAATTCCTTTACAACTCAACATTCACAAAGTTTTTAGGAGAAAAAATAATTATATAAACTTTTCTAAATCACCAATGAAAAAGAAAAATAATTTTAAACCAAAGATCATTAGATTTCTTCTAGGCAAGTTTGATTGAAAGATTTGCTAATATCATTAATTCTTTAGGGATTATGGCATATATGGGTTGGTTAAGATATTGATTAGAATCTCAATTAATTTAATAGGTTACAAAGCTTGTAGATTTTTTCTTAACAATAAAAAGCTTCTACATTAATCATAATTTCCTAAAATACTTAACACAGTAAAAAAATAAAAAGTTGTAAAAAGTTGTATATGTATATTTTGTTTGAAATCTTCCCAACAAATACTGTTATTATATAATTAATTTAAAAGTAACATTATATTTTGGCAAAGAAAATCGCTTTTTTTATTTATACACATTTTCTAAAGGAAAGTAATATCTATCATAATCGTCATTATCCAGTCGTAACTAATTTAAATTTAAAAAAAAAAAATTTCTAAATAATTTAATTTGATAAAAGTATTTATTCAATCAAAAAAATTAAAATTAGTTCAGAAACAAACAATTCTAGAAATGTTAAGAGTATGAGAGAAATTTTAGAATTGCAAATATTATTGAGAGGGCAGATTGTTATTTTAATTTTATTAAGATAAGAGATAACAATTAAATTGTTAATAATTGTTTGACTTTTAATTGATAATCAATCATAATTTTTATACTAAATCAAAAAAAAAAAAAAACATGAAATTACACGTGGCATCTCTAGAAGTTGTAAAGGATAAAAAATTGAAAACAATCTCTGTAATATAAATATAGATAGATAAACCAAAATCCCACTCTTTTTTTGTGGGAGAAAGCAACATCCTTCTACAATGTATGTACCGGTTTGGAAAAAAATCCAACCCCAATAAAAATATTAGTCCCTCCATTCCCATTTAATTGTCCTTAGAAAATATATATGTATCTAAATTAATTGTCATTTACATGTCTTTTATGAGGTGTCAACAATTTATTCCAATTATACCATCAACATATCTTTTATTGGAAAAGTGAAAGAGAGAGAGAGAGAGAGAAGTAAGGGGTATTATTGAAATTGTGATGGAAAGATTACTGTTTGTTTGAGTTCTTTAATTTTTTAAAGTGTCCTAAACGCCCTACGTTGAGGAATGGAGGGAGTACCATTTTACTCCTCTAAGTTTAGACCATATTTTTCACAATGTCAAAGAAATTGAATTTTTTTCTATTGTTTATTGTTTTTCTGCATTACAGACTTGCAGTTGATACTACATTTCTTGAATCACAGGTCAAATTGTTGAAGAAACTTAAGGCATCATAAACTAATTAGCATTTCTTTTATCCAGTCATTTAGTAAGAAAGTTTTGTGGTCTGCATGATTTACCCTTCTGCCTAACTTGCATAATAATAAAACAATGGAAAACATAAGCAAGATCCCTTCTCAAACTCTGACTTGCATTATATTAAAATATCACAAAAATAATAATATAACCTTTAAATTCTTAATAATTGAGGTATGAATAGGAAACATACTAACCTTTGACGATAAATACATAAAGTGGTTACTTTTAAAATACTACTGAAACCAATAAATTGGAAAATAAATGAGTACACAAAGTGATTATTCACAGAATACCACTGAAACAATCATCTCTATATACCGTTGCATTTACTATAAAATCATGCCCTTAAATTAAAAAGGCATCATTGATCAGAGAAGACAAACTTAAGAATATTATGCTTTTTAAAAGACCCATGACAAAAAATTATTTTTACTCTAATGTTAATTATTGAAGGATATATGTAATATTAAGCTGGTTTATTAGGATATTTAATAATATATGCACTGTAGATGCTCAAAGCACACCATTATTGACATGTGATTTGGATTTGCTGTTATAAAATTGTTTGTTGTTGTCCATACGTTGCTTTTCGTGGGTGATATTGTATAATACTTCTATCATCCAACATTAAATGTTTATATTTTTTAATTTCAGATCACCTAAAATTGAACGTTTAATTTATAAAATAAATCCGAAAAGGAGAATCCGAAAAAGGAGATATTATGTATTTTTATAACACAAGATTTGAAATTTACTCTATAGAATAGTTTAATTCTTTATTTGAAGAGTTGTGACAAAATCCTCATTGCATAATTTGTTAGCATATTACTATACTATTATGAATCGAGATATTGTGGATTTGAGAAAATAAATTGACATATATCAACTATAAACCATGAATATTGGTTCCTGATATATTAATTTCCATCAACTCCCGTTTGGCACAATCATAGATTTCGGTATATATTAATCTGATCACTTTAAGCTTTAACTGCCCAAACAAACTACTCATACTTCAACTACACATTAAATGGAAAAAAGCATAAGGTTACTAGCAGTCCATTGAAGTTTCTACTATCCTCACTATTAATCTTACCATGATGTAAAAAAGCTACATACATTAGGAGGAAATTAAGTACTACTGTAAAAGTTACATTAGGATGAATATCTAAAAGTTTAATTATATTGTGGTTCCATTCTCTCAATGGTCGTTTGCTCGTGGTGTGACTTCCTGTCACGACTCAAGCACACGTGTCTAGAACGTGACTTATAAGTTTAGTAATATCCGCAATCACCTATCTGTTAGCCGTTTTGTTGGCAGTGAATGGTTAAGTCTACACTTCTAAATTTACTGAGCCTAGTAAAATTCACGATCACCTATTTGGCAGTCGTTCTCGGAATGCTTAGGCTTATACACTTACAGACTTATGAGTCTGGTAGCGAGGTAACTCCCACCCCGTATGGTGTAGCACTTAATTCCCACACAGATGGACATCCGGAGATAATAGTGAATTCTTAGACCCACACGTACGGACATCCGAGATGATAGCGAATGCTTAGACCCACAAGTACGGTGTGTAAGATTTTAGAGGTTGCTCACACCCCATATAGTCTAGCACTTAGTTCCCACACGTCCAGCTTTGTTACCATTCTCTAATACCACAATGTCACGCCCCGAACCTGCATGCCCGGAATGCGACTCATGGCCTGAAAGCACCTACGACTACCTATTTGGCAATCGTTCTTGCTATGCTAAAATTATGGATAGTTCTAATATGGATCAAGTTCATTGGAGCATGTGGTTCAAAACTTAACATATCACTATAAAATGAGGAGAGATACAATTTTGTGATGACGTGACTAATTCTGAACCACAAGGTTCATGTAGACCTGCTCCATATCAAAAAAATCCAAAAGCTATAGGCGGAAGTGATTGAAAACTAATATTATATTTGACCCATGATTTACACATTTATGCAAATGAGTCCACATCAAATAATTTTCTGTTCCTTCTTAGAAACAAACTAAATGAACCCAAGTAAAACAAACAAAAAACAGGTAAGGAACAATTTAAATAGTCAATAATTCACAGCATTGGTGGATCTAGAAGGCTAGGACGGCAGTCGTGAGGCGTCTCAACATTTTGACAATTATTCTTCATTTTTCTTTGTTTGTAGAAAGATTAATTTTTAAGAAAATAAATAACTTTTGCTTCAAAACTCATGCTTAGTTTTATATATTTGTCCTTTTGTATACGTCTCCTATCATATAAAATATCTGATTGGCTTCTAATTTAGAACAATTATCGTCTCTTTATTACAAAATTAGCCAACTTGTAAATTGTAGATTTTTTTTTCTTTCTTTTTTTGTTGACTATTCTAAATATTTTACAATCTATCTCGAACCCACATTGTTATGAGCAAATCTTAAAATTCGCACATATAATCAACTAAATTACAATCTAATTGGATAATGTTCTAACTAAATAATACTCTCTCCATTTTTAAATATAAGACTTTTTAGACAATTTTAGAAAAAAATAAAGAACTTGTCATTTTCATCGAAAGTTTCAATATTACCCCTCTCTCACTTGTCATTTTCATCGAAAGCATAAGAAAAGAAAGAAAAAAAATATAAGGATGGCAGAGAAGGCAAATAAAAGAAATGTCAAGGGTATAATTGGAATAAATTGTTGACAACTAATAGAAAGAGCCTTAAACAACAATTAATTTCACCTATAAATCTCCTAAACGACAATTAAACGAGAATGGAGGGAGTATTTAATTTTGAAATACAACGTCTTGAGAGTAAGGAAATAATATATTTTTCAAAAAGATGCAATTTAGAAATTTTTGTGTTCTTCGAAATAGAATGATATCCTACTCGATCCACCTAAATATGTCCAAATTAGATACAAAATCAATTCATTCTACACCTATAGAACATATGTTAATCATTAGATCACTTGATTTAACGGTTGAAGATAAGATAGATGAATAATTATTCTATGAAAATTTGAAAAGAACGGCAATTTATTTTTACTAAAAATTTTAACGGTTAGATTATTTTAACGATCGAATGAAATATATTTATACGCGCGATTTATTTTTTGTTTTGTTACGCATTGTGATAAATATGTTTAGATGAATACGTGCATGCTTATCCATGTCTTTGTCATCCTTTCTTCTTATGGCGGGCTCTGAAAAAGTCTCAACACATAATCAATCTCTACTTATTTATCATTACTTTAATCCCAAAAAACCCCACATCTACACTTCTAATCAAACCTTCTTTATTTCTAGTCATATCTTAATTTCTCACCTTTTTCCTTCTCAATCAAACCTCAAAATCTTACCCCCATTTTCAAAGAATATGATTGTGCATAAAAACATTTTTTTAATACATAAAAAATATTTTTAATCGTTTTGAATAGTTAGATACAAAAATTAACTGTTCATTATTTTTTTTTAGACACATATTACATAAAACATATATTATATACCCCTAAAAATAAGTATATATAACGAGAGAATATTTATTACAGCCTTAAAATAGGTATAACGAGATAACACATTGTATAAGACCTAACAACTGTTTAAAACGTGTTACATATGTATTGAAAAATAACGTCATGCACAATAGTCATGAGAATTTTCAATAAGCTAATAGTTACAGCTCATAATTCCGCCAGTCTAGACAATATGCGAAACAATTTTTTTTTATAATACATAATAAATACACAATAAATATTTCTGAGACTCATAAATTTTTTCGTTTTGAATTAATCTCAACCGTTAAAATTTTAATCACATAAGTTCCGAACCGAGCGGCCGCCTAATTCCGCAGCCCATATTTTTTTTTATTTAAGTTTTTGGCACTTATTACAGCTCATCCTTCTTTAAAATATACCCAAGTTGTTGAGTTCATCAACCCTTTGGGTATTTTCCTTCTTCTCCATCTTGAAAACTTCCTTTTCTTTGTTTCTATTCAATTAAACTGCAATTTTTCGCCAAATTCGAATTGAGTTTTTTTGTTTTGTTTTTTGAAGATGAAAAAAGCAAAAAGCCATCAGAACAAATTCGTGAGAATAATTTTGATGCCATTCAGGGCATTAGGAAAAGCAAAAGATTATTACGTAAGTAAAATGACAGATTATGCCGGGAGATCAAATTTCGCCGGCGGCATGATGGGTGGTGCGGCGGCGGCCAATTACGGAAATTTACCGAGGAGTTTCAGTGCTGCTTCTTCGTCTAGATCTAATAGTAAAAGTGAAGATTACAGCGAACTTATAAGAGCTGCTTCTGCTCGGAGTATTCCGCCAGATAGTATTGATATGAACGTCTTTTTACAGCAACAACAGATCAGGAAGCAGGCGGCGGCAGCGGAGACGATTGTGGGTGGCGGCGGAGGACTTCAGAAAATGCCACCGAGAAGTGTTAGTGTTGGAATGGGTAGAATTGATGAAGATAAGGCTTGTTTGGGTTTTGAAGAGGAAGAAGATGAGGTGGATATTACTGCTAAGCAAAAAATATTTTATCCAAGAAGTAAAAGTTATGCTGTCACTAATAACAAGACAAGTCTTGTTTTATAACTTTTTTAAATTTATTTTTCTTTTATTTACCAGATCAACTGGTATTTATGGAATTTTTTCTCCGGGTACCGCTCCAGTAGATATCAAGAGGAAAAAATACACAAGTTATCCATTTCTGTAGTTAAATAGGAGCCACGCGATGAATTTATATGAAATTTGTGAGAGAGATACCTGCTCGGACGACTCTAATGCCCGGCTTTCCTGATATTTATATGCACAAGAGGAATTCAGTCAGCTTTATTGTAGGATTTTTTATTCTGAAGGAGAATCCTCAACGAATTCATACACAAGTTCGAATCGGAAAACTTGCTTAGCCAACTCATGTTGATGTGATGATCTTCTTCATTATGCAATTTTTCCATTTCTTCTCAAAGTGTTCAAATTAAGATTATCTCCCCAAAAAATAAAAAATAAATATTTTTTTGGAATTTTCTTTTTTTTTCTTGGGAGAGACATTTGTTCTTTTAGATTGAGATTTGATCAAAGATCCCTTAGCCCAATGGGACAAGGGTCTGCCCACGATCAAGAGGTCGTGAGTTCGATATCGTCCCCATACATGGGGCAAACTTTAATTGTCTCTCTTCTAGGACTATCTTCTTCTCTTGTAAGGTGCTTCTCTTCTCCCCTTATGGGGCAACCGCCCATCTAGACTTAAAAAAAAAAGAGAGTGTGTTAATATTCAATTCCTTTACTCTCTTCTTAGCCATGTTGAATTTTGATTTTATTGAATTTTGGGTAAAGTCGTCTATTTAATTCTTAGTGTATTTTCAATATGCTATCAAAGTTTAATTTAAAGAATTCATTAAAAAAAAATTATTTAAAGAAATTTGGCAATTAAAATACATCTTGTAATTTTGTGGTTTCAATAAAGGATTCCGTCCAATTATTTGATGGTCATACCATCAAGGCAGTACCTGGTCAAATTGTGACCTTTTTTTGCATGGATAATTTGGGGATTCCACTTCTACTCCCCTCCAAAATAAATGTGTATACATTATCTCCAATTAAGTTCTTGTAAATGAGCAGAAAAATTAGATTTTTTAACCCGTCTCCTAAAATTCAGCCATTATTGAACCTTTAATCGTAAATCCTTTGTTATATCAACAACTTTCTACAACTTTTATAAAGAGTCAATGCGTAAATTTTGATTTGTAATATGGAAAAAGGAATATGAAACTGCGGCAAGAAATCAAGATATTTTGAAATAGATATCAATCGATTATTGGATCACCCAAATGAAAATAATGATTGTTCAGAAATATAAAGCTTAGAAATTTTTTTACCGCATTGAAAATGTAGGAAAATATAAAGCTGATGAAGATTCAATATTTTTAAAAGCAATCATGCGAAAGAAAGAAGAAACTCATAATAACTTCATAATTTTCACCGTAGTTTTAGAACACAAACACGACAACGAAGCTACTGAATTTAATCAGAAGGTTAACTTGTAATCTACATAAAATTATTTTTTTATTTTTTTATTCGGGGAGGGGAGGGGTGTCGAACCTAAGACCTCACAGTCCCAAACAGAGTGCTTCCCCACTGGACTGCCAATCTCTTTACTAATCTACATAAATTTAAATTTCAAGAAAAACAAAAAAAAACAACTAATTTTTTTCTAAATGGTACTAGTAAAGTTTATAACTTTAAAGAATTATTAACTTATTATATTGCCAAGACTATAGATTTATATAATAATCTTCCAAAAATGATTATTTTATTAATTGATCGAAGCAACTGATTTTTTATATTGACTCAAATTGAGACCGAATAAAATGATTATTTTATTAATTATTAATTTATGGAGATTATTTTGTACCATCCTCATTCTATCCATAAGAGAAATGTTAAAAATGTTTATTAAAAAGTTAAAAAGTAAAACAAGGTTTCCTAAAACTCTCAACCGTTATAGCTAGCCATTGGACGATATAAACGGAACAATTAGGAAATTTTCTATTCTGGTTCGGGAGCGAGTTTTCATCATTTTAAAATAATATTTCATTGGTTGCAAAATGTTACCCCACTAATTAAACAACGACTAGTTAAACCATAAAGGTTTATTAGGTCATTCAAAAAAAGTAAGAAATACTTGAGGTGCAAATTAACATCACCTCATTCGCACTAAATATGAAGTTCCAATAAAAGCCTTTAAAAAAATTATACATCAACGGTTGAACGACCCGAGTGTTTCTATATTAATAGTTACTTACAATTGTTACCCTTGATCGATTGATCGATTAAATTGGGAGAATTGGAAGACTTGTAAATTGGCGTCAATGCAAGAGTATTAAGAAGATCAAGAAAGAATACATATATATATATATATATATATATATATATATATATATATATATATATATATATATATATATAAACCACAATTCTCATTTGATTCATGCCGCCATTAAGTGATGGCAGCTTTGCCTCCCCTTGTGCATTTTCTCTATCTGAATTGGACTTGTTTTCTTTTTCTTGTTTGTGATCTTCTAGCAATCTCAGACTTGTTTGTGGTCTTCTTCTAGTGATCCCTTGGCACACTCATTTTTGTTTTTTAGAGATATGATAATGTAAAAAGACAAATGAACAAATTATTCATAAAGGGTTTATTTATGAGTAATTGAAATAACCTCTAATTGTCAAAAACTTTCCACGAATATGATAGAAAATAAAAAGTTTAAAGTTTGGATGATGAATTATAGGGGCTTCAAAGTTTTCAACTTATCAATGAGCGTTAATGCCTCGGTTAATCAAATGTTTTCTTCAAAATGGTGATTTACCTCTTCAATCGCAATATACAAAGAAGACCAACATCTCTCCTTATTCTTAAAATAAACAAAATTCAGATTTTCTTTGATCAATATTTCACAATGTCAATGTGATTTCTCTTTGGATGAACAAGTTTCCATACTTGTTACCATATCTTAGCATAGATCATTTATTAGACTTTTTTGGTAAAGTAATAAAATCTCACAAAACTCACCAGCCTTTCCCTCCATAGGACTGCTAGCTTGATATGAAGATGGAGGAGTAGAAAAACCCAGAAGGGAGAAAGGGATCGATTACTTAGAGTCGATGTTACTCGGATACTTCGTTTATACTTACTGTACTCGCGTCGACACAGCCCGATATGAGTATGGGTATGACATACTTACCGGATCTGGCAACACGATCAGACACTTTTTCTTAGATAATTAAGTATTCGATATCTAAATACATGCCTGATACTCGTAACGAGTCCGAGTAACATAAGTTAAGAGTGGTTAAAGATGTCTGGAATTATAATAGGATGGGAAACTCGTCTTTGCGACGTTAGATTTTTAATCCGTGCAAAAGAAGATTTGTATATATATGGCTTCCCATCAACCACGGGAAGGTCTAAAGCGAGTTGAAATTCTTTGATTTTAGGTTTGGTTCAAGGGAACCGACCTGAGGAAGCTCTAGAGCTTTTTAAGCAAATGAAGGATAATGGACCACTCCCTAATGAGGTAACTTGCCTAGGTTCGCTTTCTGCCTATTCGGAAGATTAAGAAGAGCAGGGTAAACTTTACAGAACTTATTTGGGAATGTAGAGATGGCAGCGAAAGCATCAAGGAAGCTTTTTGAAATGAGATGTGATAACTGTGGAGAATTTTTGTTGTTGTCTTTATGTTGCTCATGGAAGGTGTAATGATGTAGAAAACGTGGGTTGTGAAGAAGACACCAGGTTTCAATTTTACTGAAGTTGGTATGGTCTGATGCACAAGTTCATCGATAGCAATTGCGATCATCCAAATTGAAAGGAAATGTACGGTAAACTTGAGGACATTAACTTTAGGATGAGAAAATTAGGATATGTCCCAGAAACCATTACCTTTATGTGTTGCCCTTAACATAAGGCTGAAGGGCTTTATCACAATAAAAAGTTGGATATGTCTTTTGGATTGATTAGCTCGAGTGATAAGAATCCTATTTATGTACATCAGAATTTGTGGCAACTATCATGTAACAATTAAACTTATATCATCAGAGATCTATGAGCGGGAAATTATAGTTCCTAATAGAGCTCAGTTTCATAAATTCAAGGATGGAGTCTATTCTTGTCAATAATTGATGAAGAGGCACATGATTTTTCATAATACTTGTATCATGTAATAGAAAATTTATGATATATCTCATCATTCATTCCCTAGAAACAATATAATTAAGTTTTTCTCTTTGAATCTTTATTCAATTCAAAACGAAAATTATACCAATCCCTAGCATGCTACTACAAAATGAAAAAGATAAAAACGAGCAAAACCAACATGCTTTAGTAGCTTATTAGAATAGAGTTTATAAATGCATATCTTCATTATTTCGAATAGTTTGCGACTCGTCATAAAGAGCGTATGTATGTGACCTAGCCTCTCTCGATTTACTTACACAGCGAAGTGCTAAATATAAGAAACTGCTGGCTCCATCCGGTTAAACCCACACTCGATCAAGTTACTTAAAGCTTCTTCTCGTCTGTCATGAAGAAGTATGTTACAATTCGGACTAAAATTCTCTGGAAGAGTCTCTATGAAGTTCTTTTTTAGGATGACTAGGAGCATACAAAACTCCTAAACCATATAGATAGGTCTTTTGTTATAATTTGAATATAAAAGGAAAAGAAAATACTATTCAATGTAAAAAGATTTCATATGAACAATTTCTTATAATTTGAATATATAGGTCTAGTAGTGAAATAAAATTTAGCTTGTGTAGTTACTAAATTGACTTAACATCATGATAAAGCCTCTCTGAATACGCTTATTCTCCCCTCAAGATTTTCTGCTCCAAAATCTCTTAAGATACCTCTACGCAGCATTTGAATAAAAAAATTGAGAAACTCATATTACGCAGCATTTGAATGAAGTAATTTTAACTTCAAATATTATTTATAATAATAATAATATATTCTCCAACTGTACATCTCTATGCAAAAAAATATCAATTTAAACGAAAAGAATGCTTTTAACTGTAGTTCATAGTATGAATCCCAAAAAAAACAGATAATTACATCCCGATTAATAGAGAGAAAATAACTAAGAAAATCTATAAACATAAGGTAAAAATAAGCTAGAAAGTTAATAAGAACTTATAATACTATTTATAGAAAAATTCATAACACTCTCAACTAAATTATTCTCATCATAATATCATATTCAAATGCGTTAAGAATAAAATTTAACTTTCAATACCTTATTGTACCTTAGATCACCTCCATCAACATAGCAGGTGAATATACAATATATCTTTTGTCTATTATAACATTTTCAATGAGATCCTACCATCAAATCTCATTGTTTTAAGAGCACCGACCTCATAATAACAATAAATTCATATGAGAATTAAAAACAAAATCAGATTTGATATTCTTGTATTTAGTGTTCATAAATTTTGGGAAAAAATATTTTTCTTACATAAATGAATTGACAGTTGGATGTTATAAAGGTACGCAATACCAAATCCACCCCTGTCTAATTGTCCAATCGATCTGAGATGTTGCAGTAAGTTTTACTTACTGTTCCAATTTTTTCGAAAAATCTACTAGAGATGGAAAGTGAAAACAAGAAATCATTATACAAATTTAAGATGACTCAAACAACATACACTTGTATATGAATTAAATGTAAATTTAAAATGTCTTTACAATTATGCAATTATAATTGATGCACTAAATTTTCATGGTAAATGCTTGAATTCTTTTATAAAAAATAAATTGAGAATGGAGCTAAGATTTGTATGTGTCACGAGAACTCAATGAATTCGAGATTCTCTACACTCCTATCAATCACTTTGCATGTAAATTTTTTTTTGCAAAAAAAACATGTTAAATTAAATAAATAATTAATCAACACCAAAAAAATACCAATTTTTTTAAAAATTAGTAGAACCAAGGAATAAGACATTTAAACTGGTATGATAAAATGTTCTGTACACGAAAAATTAAATATAATATAAATTATTATCTATCTTGCAAATATAAAAATTAAATCATAAATGTATTTACTCTGATGGGGAAAAAGATGGTTTGGCAAATAATTATTTCGATAAGACACAACATGCCTCTAATGCATCGTTCTCCAGCTGATAACAAAAAATTACATTTCAAAAATGGGAAAAGATAAAAAATTGAAATTGATAAAAGTTTACATGATCCCTTACTTTCCTTCATCGTATTCATTGATTTTACCCTTTACCTTCAAAAAAATTCATTCTCTCTAGACCAACTAAGGTCAGGATAGTCTTATAGAATTGAAAAATGGTTGGACAGTCCAAATTTGTTAAATGAGGCATTAATTATTCATTCATAAGTAGAAAACTTTGAAGGCCCCTCTAATTCATCATCCAAATTTCTAAAGGATTTTAGACGTACTAATCTCTCAAAATTTTCATTATCCTCTTGGTATTAATCATCATCAATTACATTAGGTTCATCATTACGATGATTAATACCAAGAAAATAAGGAACACTTCGAGAGATTATTAAGTCTAAAATACTTCAAAATTTTGGATGATGGATTAGACGAATTTCAGAGTTTCCAACTTATGAATAAACGATTGATGCCTCATTTGACAAATTTGCACCGTGCAACTATTTTCCAATTCTATAAGGACTATCATGACCTTAGTTGGGTTAGATAGTAATGGAATTATTTGAAGGTAAATGCTAAGATTATTGAAGACGATAAAGAAATAAAGGATTAGGTAAACTTTTATCAATTTTAATTTGTGGTATCTTCATATTCTTAATTTTTTAAATTGATTTGAAATGTACTTTTTTTTATATGTTGGGCGGCTGGAGAACGATGCATTAGAGAGATGTGTCGTATCGACATAATTACTGATCAAGCCATTCTTTTTTATATTTGCAAGATAAATAATAATTTATATTGTATCTATGTAATACATTTTTTCGTGTAGATATCATACTATCATATCAGTTTAGATGCTTTATTCATTGAAACGTGTACTAATTTTCAAAAAATTGGTATTTTTTTGTGTTGACTAATTATTTATTTTATCTTAACATTATTTCTTGCAAACAAATTTAACATACAAAGTGATTGATACAGGTGTAGAGAATCTCGAGTTCATAGAGGTCTCATGACGCATACAAATCCTAGCTACATTGTCTATTCATTTTTTACAAAGGAAGTCAAGCATTTGTCATTTAAATTTCATGCATTAATTATAATTGCATAATTATAAGTCATTTCAAATTTACATTTTATTCATATATAAATGTAAGTTGTTTAAATTATCTTAAATTTATATAATGAAGCTCATTTCTTTTCTTGTTTTCACTTTCCATTTCTGGTAGATTTTTCGAAAGAATTTGAACAGTTCAACAAAGAAATCTTACTACAATATTTCGAATTGAGTAGACAATTAGACAGTGGAGGATTTGGTAATGTGTACATTTGTAATATCTCACTGTCAATTCATACACTTATCAGAAGGAAAACACGTAGTGAAGATATTTCACAAGAATACAGAAGTGCATTACACATTTTATGTAAGAAAATATTTCCCCAACATTTCTGACAATAAATACAAAAATATCAAATCTGATTTTCTTTTTAATTCTTATATGAAATTATTAAGCTGAGGTCGATGCCCTTGAAACCATGATATTTGATGGTAAGATACAGCTCATTAAAAGTGGTATAATAGAAAAAATCATATATTGTATAGTCACCTCCTATGCTGATGGAGGTTATTTAAGGGATAGAATAAAAGGTATTGAAAGTTAAACTACATTCGGGACACATTTGAATATGATATTATGATGAGAATAGTTTACTCACAAGTTCTGAATGTTGTGAAAAAAATTATAAATAACACAAGTTCTTATTAACTTTTAACTAGGATACTTTTCTCTTATTTTATACTCTTCTAAGTTGTTAATTTTTTCCCCTCTATGGCTTAAATGCAGAAGATAATAATTTAATGAATTGATATGAAATTATCTGTATTTTTTTAGGATTCAGTCTATGCACTACAGTTGGTGCATTTTTTTTGTTTAAATAGATATCTTTTGCAATAAGATATAGGCTGAAGAATATACTAATCAATGTAAGAATATAAATAATATTTGAAGTTAAAAGTACTCCATAAAATTGTTACGTAATAAAAGTTTCTCAATTTTTCTTATTTTTACAGCAAAACAGAGGTAACTTTGATATTTTGGACCAGAGAACCTCGAGGGAGAGAAGACATGTATTCAAAGAGGGCTTTATTATGATGGACATGATAGTAAGTCAATCTACTAACTGCACAAGCTAAATCTACTTTACTAAAAAATAACTATAAGAAATTGTTAATATGGAATCTTTTTACATTAAGTAGTATTTCATTTTCCTTTTATATTCAGATTATCACATAAAGACCGATACATATGGTTTAGGAGTTTGTATGCTCCTAATCATCCTCAAATAGAACTTCATGTAGACTCTTGCAAGGAATTTTAGTTGAGATTGAAACATACTTCTTCATGACAGACGTGAAGAAGTTTTAAGTAATTTGATCAAGTGTAAATTTAAATTGGATGGAGTCGGAAGTTTCTTACGTTTAACACTTCGATGTGTAAGTAAATCGAGAGAGGCTAGACCACATGCATACGCTCTAAATGACAAGTTGCAAGCTATTCGAAATAATAAAAGTATGTATTTATAAACTCTATTCTAATAATATATTCATGCATGCTGATTTTGCTCGTTTCTACCTTTTTCATTTTGCAGTAGTATTCTTGGGATTAGTATAGTTTTCGTTTTGAATTGAATAAAGATTCATATTATCACAGAAAGACCGACACATATGCTTTAAGAGTTTGAATGTTCCAAGTCATCCTCGGAGATAACTTTATGGAGAATCTTATCGAGAATCATAACACAATTTGAAAATAATTCTCCATGGCAGACGTGAATTTTTTTTATGTAACTTGATCGAGTTTGACTTTAAACCGGATGAGGCCAAGATTTTTTTAGATTTAACACTCCCTTGTGTAAGTGAAGTGAGAGACATTAGGTGAGATGCATACACTCTCTGTGACGAGTTGCAAACTATGCATTCAAAAACTTTGTGCATATCTTAATCATTTTGAATAGCTTGCAACCTATGTTACATGTACTCTTTATTTTGGTTGCCGCACTCGTGAGGACACGATACGACATGGGTGTAAGTATGGGATTCCATAGAACGTGGTAAAAAAATATTAGGTACTTTGACGAAGACTGTGCATCTCTAATAATAAATTTCCCCATCCTGACTATAGTGATGGGGATATTAGAGGCCTATTTTCCAAATTAAAGCCTATTTCCGTATACAAAAGATAGTTAATTCGTTAATTATTTTGTATTCCTCTAATTATTTTCGTATCCACGTACTCGTGTCTGAGTTCCTATAAGTGTCAAGTGTCCTCACTTTTAGAGGTATAAGCACCTGATATTTAAATATTTACATGTATTCGACATCTGTACCCGAGTCCAAGTAACATGGCTTGCAACACGTCGCAAAAAAATGTATGCATATGGCCTGGTGTTTCTCATCCCACTTAATAACGTAGAGCAAAATTTAAAAAAAGAAAAGGAGTGCACCTCCAAAAATCTCAGGAGAAAGATATTTATGAGACTTTGTAGCAGTCTTGTATTCCATAGCATCATTCTTGCTTCCTAAATCCAAATGAGCATCAAATTCGAATAACTTAAATCTTGAACTCCTGTAGGTAGAACACTAGTTTAGCAATAATACATTCAAAAAGAAGTCATTCTATCATAGAGAGTAACTTCAAAATGTTCTACACTGACCAACCTCGTCAACAGATATGTTAGCAGCCTCAATACAGCCATGTGCAATTTTTAATCTGCGGAGAAAATCTATTTTGACATCAGTGGATTCTATATTCTAATCCCACAATATTGCTTAAAATGACAGGTTAAAGTATATGTACAAATGGTTCCCCCGTGATACAAAGTTTTAACTCAAAGTGGAAAGATCTTTCTAAGAATGGAGGCTTCACTATATTAGTCTACGATGATAGATCTACCAATCTAGCTGCCGATATGTTAGCTAACCAATTCCTGTAGGTTCAATAATGGGATGAGCAAGTCTTCTGGTGAAAAAGTCAATTATGAATTTGAATGGTCCATAAGATTTAATTCTTCAGTTCAATTTTGTTACCTTCAAATTCTTTTAAAAGTTCATTCTTGTTTAAATTCATAACATTTTTAGATGGTACTCCCTTCATTCCTAAATATAAGACTTCCATTAATTAAGAATGACTCATATTATAAGAAGCAAAACTAGCTAGATACACACACTCAGAAGCACGATTACAATCATTAAGGAATTGGCCAAAAACAGGGTCTATGTGAGGACAAAGATATTAAAACTTTCAAACCGCTAATGTTACTCTTCCTTTATCTATCTTTGATTCTGTGCCAAAAATAGGAATCCTAAGTACACAGAATTATTAGGCAGGAATTAAAAAGAATGTTGATCGAGAGAAACCAAGAAAGAGAGAAAAAACAAATATTATAATGAATTTTGCCCAAATGGGATGCGAAAATCAAAGATCAGGACTACCAAACAAGAATAATCATATATATCTGCAGCTACTTAGATACTTTTACATATTTAAATTACAGATATGGGATAAGGTCAACAGCAAAGTTCCACCACAAAAGGTGAAAAGTCTACCAAATAAGAAGAAGAAGAAATTCCAGATCATAAATTGCAAAAAAAGACTACCATCATTCCCAACTTTCCCAAAGAAGATATTTTTATTGGCAGTAAATGGTTTGATTAGATATATAGTTCAAACTAATAACCCCAAAACTCAAAGCCAACAAAAGGGGGTTAAATAATAATAATAATAATAAATAAAAAATGCAAACTTGTGCATTCAGCAAAGTTTGGGTTTGATCTCAAAATTGGTGAGAAAATACAAATTTTGACAAAGAAAATTGGCGAGAGAATTTCAAATTCAAATTTTTTCGTTCAAATATTAGTTGAAATTGAAATTTTTGAAAGAAAATTGGCGGGAGCAATTCAAATTCAATTTATTTCTTTCAAAAAAAATTAAGCACTGAAAGTGATGGATTGTTTTATATATGTTAAGTTTCATTATGACAAAGCTACCCCTAATCTCTTCTTCTTCTTCTTTTCTTCAAAGCAAAATCTAATCCCAATACTGGCCTAGCTAACGGCATCATGCTTTGACAATATCTTTAAAGGCTAAAAGGTTCTCACGCCCCTTAAACTTTTCTCGATTTTGATTTTTGACTATAAACTAAAAAATACAAAGTCATTAACCATGAACTTTTATGTAGTACTAGTGTTTCTCTTTCCATCCAATTCCACCGTTAAATCTAACGGAATAGCAACATGTGACTTTCACATGACTTAACTTATAGGCATTTTAAGGGGAAAAATAGATTATGACCTAAAAAAATTCAAAATGGGATAAGAAAACGGATAAAAGGTAATCAACTTACTTTACTCTAAAAAGCCAGTGAACAATCTAAAATACATAGCACTTCGTCCAAACATTTGTCTTGACCTTTTCTGCTTAAAGAAAAATATATTGTCATCTTCTGATAAAAAAATATATATAACATACTACTAACAATATGTATTTGGTCCATCATGTTATTTGAAATTTTTTGAGAAATCCATAACAAAATAGGTTTACCAAAAAAGATATGAGAAAGATTTTGGCGCATTTTTCTTATCCCATTTTGATTTTTTTAAGTCATGGTCTATTTTTTTCAAAATGTTCCTGAGTTAAGTATGTGAGAGTAGATTTAACGGTGGATTGGATGAAAAGAGAAACATTAACACTCCATAAAAGCCCAGGGCCAAGGACTTTGTGTACTTTAGTTCATGGTCAAAAATCAAAATCAAAATCAAAATCAAAAAAAGTTTTGGCGTGGACACTTTTTACACACCTTTAAATTGAACAATTTATGTGTTGTCCAAAAATTGGGGTAAAAAAATTGTCTTGCTAAGAGAGGTAAATTTCTCTTAAAATCAATGATCCCGACCTACTTCTCACACTGAAAATTCAACATTTGCTCCACTTATAAATGCGGGACCCACTTATGTAAATAGGTTCGGAGTTGAATATTAAATAAAAGAAATGGGTTAATCTGACGACCCGTAATTTTGGGTATCAATTTAAAAAGGTAGTATTATATTATTTTTCACTTCATAAGGATAAAAATGTACTTTTAATTAATTAGCAAGGGTAAAATAGTTAAGAAAATCAGAAAGGGAAAACATAATAGGAGTAATAATAGTAATAATGATAATAGATAATAAGAGTAATAATAATAGCAATAATAACACCTCTGATGGTAGTGGTTGACGGCGGCGAGTCAACGGAGGCACGGCAGCGGCGATTACAGGAGGCGGTGGTCGGCGGCAACAGAGGCGGAAGACCTGAGAAGAAAACAAACCGAAAATTAATAGATAATAGAAATAAAAAAATTAATAAAACAGAGAAGAAAAAATAAAGAATGAAAGGAAAAAAAATAAATAAGAAGAGAAAGAAACTTATCTCGCCGGAAAAGGAGAGAACAGCCGCGAAGCAGCAGCGCCGGAGAAGACGAACGGCGCCGGAATAAGAAGACGGTCGAGAGGTTTCCAGAGGCGAAGGAAAAGAAAAGAGAGAGAGAGAGAGAGAGAGAGAGAGAGAGAGAGAAGAAGAAGAAAGACGGTGACGTCGGCAGAGATGATTCCCGGAAGAGAGGAAAAAGGAAGAGAAAAGAAAAATAGAGGAAGGAGAAGAGAAGCTGAGGCGGCGGAGAGGAGGCGCGGCAGAAAGGAGGAGAGGAAGGAGGGAAGAGAAGAAAGGCCGAGGCGGAGGAGAAGAGGAGGGAAGAGGAGAAGGAGAAAATGAGAAAGAAAAGAGAAGAACGGTGGTGGAGGAAGGCGGCGGCATCGCCGGAGAAGAAGGAAGAGTCGCCGCCGCCGCTGAGAGAGAGAAGGGGAAGGAGAAAAATAAAGTTTAGGGTTCTTCTTCTAGGGTTTGTCTCCTAAGAGACTATATATACCTAGGACTAAAGTAGCAATTAAAATATTAGCACATAAAATCCTATAACATAATTATTTTACAAATAAGTCCTAAACTATTTACTTTGTGATTTCTATATTTAATTGGACATTAAAACAAAAGGAAATATTTAAGGGAATGATTAAAATAAAATATATCTGAAATAACTTATATTCGGAGTCCGAAGTATTTTATAGAAATTATGTTTTAGTCCCTATAATTTTATATTTGACATTTAAAGCCCGTTAGAGCTTATAAACTATTTACGGAGAATTTATAAGACTAATAATAATATATATAAGCTATTTATGTCTTCGAAAGCGTAGAAAGGTCACATGATAAATATTTACAGTTTAGTCCCTGTATTTTAGGAATGTACACAAAAGACCCCAAAAGCCTAGAAACTTAGTCTGAATATGTTTAGGCATATTAAGACTTGCATGTCTTTAATTTCATAAGTAATTCCTAAAGAGTTGGTATTTGCAAAATAGGTACATATCGGGAAAAATGTACAAACGAGAAGAGGCTAAGGTGAGTTCCCTCTCAAAACCAGAGAACTTGTTTTATAAATATGTTTTATGCAAATTGTTTACAAAATAAACGTTACAATATTTCTGAAATAAAATGATGGAAAGTATTCCTTGGAAAATATTTCTGGAAAATATTTCTTGAAAAATATTTTTGAAAAGAATTCTGAAAAGAGAAATTGTTTACAAACTGTTTCATAAATAAAGATGTACAAGCTAAATTTAAAATCATTCCTGGATAAATGTAATCATATTTGGCATCGCTGGCATGTTATCAAAATTTTGGACTTTAGTTCTTCCTGGATAAATGCAATATTATTTGGTATCGCTAGCATATTATTAGAATTCTGGATTTTGATTCTATCGGTGGGGGCTTGCACTGTGCGAGGCTAGTCACCCGTACAAGGGCATCTCGAACCATCGATAGTTCGGTTATGTCTAGACGGGATCCCGGGCCTGTTGGAATCAGAAGGGGCGGGGAAAACATTGGGCTGACTGCTCTCCTCTGTGAGCCTTCAGTGTCGAAATAGTTGGGCGGTATGTATCTCGAGTCAGAAGGTTGGCTCCGGAACATCAGCCTGTGGACTTGGACTGTCGGGTATCCCAGTTCCTGAGATTCACAAAAATGGTAGGGGATGTGGTTGAAAATCGTGAACACGTCTGGTGTAAGGCTGGTAATGACCAAAGGGTTAATGACTTGGCCGGTCAGGCGCCATTTTTATATGATATCTGGAATGGTCTTCTTATTCCGGAATGTTATCTTTGAAATTGAAAGCAAGGAAAGAATATTCCAGATAAAGAGAATGATTTTTAAAAATAAATGATTATTGCATTGTTTTGAAAAATAAAGGAATCCCTGACAAGTATTTATGATTACAGGTAAAGGAAATGATTTAAAAAGAAAAGGTACTTTAGCATAAAGAAAGATTATCCGTGTCTTCAAAAGAAAATGTTTGCAAAATAAAAATGAGTTTCAAATCACTGGCACTCACTTCACTGGGGACTCATTGGGCTATTTGTATCTCACTCATTTCTCTGTTTTCTGTTTTAGTCCTTACAGAATTGAGCAGATAGAACAAGAGCATTCTAAGGCATAGAGTTGACACCGAGACAAGGAATTGAGTCAATACTAGACACAGACCAAGGTTAGAAGATTTTGGTATCATAGTGCTCGGCGAAAACGTGGGATTAGAAATATATACATTGGGATTCAGTCAAAGACCGGAGTCAACTTAGAAGCCATAGAATAGAATATATAATAGTTTAAAGGAAAAAAAATTTACCCACTTGTAATTCATATTGTAAAAGATTGAACCCAGTGCCGAGAGGCACGCGGCATACCCGACCCGAAAGGGTTGGGGTGTCACAGTTGGTATCAGAGCATAAGATTCTGGAATGGGTAGTGTGTCCACTAGGTTTGAAGCTGGCGAGAACCAACAATAATATTTAGAGTCGATTCGATTGTTCTTAAGCTTGACTTCTAGCCCTAAGTTTGATTATATCAATAAGCTGGCGTGAAAATTTTTGATATATGAGGTCACAATTGGTATCAGAGATCGCAGCGAAAGCTTGGGATTAAAAATCTGTACATTGGGATTCAGTCAAATACCGGAGTCAACTTAGAAGCATAGAATAGAATACATAATAGTTTTAAAAAAAAAATTATCCACATGTAATTTATATTGTAAAAGATAGAACCCAGTGCCGAGAGGCACGCGACATACCCAGCCCGAGAGGGTCGGGGTGTCACAGTTGGTATCAGAGTGCACGACGAAAACGTGGGATTAGAAATCTATACATTGGATTCAGTCAAAGACCGGAGTCAACTTAGAAGCCATAGAATAGAATATATAATAGTTTAAAGAAAAAAAAATTACCCACTTGTAATTCATATTGTAAAAATTGAACCTAGTGTAGAGAGGCACGCGGCATACCCGACCCGAGAGGGTTGGGGTGTCACAGTTAAGACCATTATAATGGTTATAGGAAAAACAATTCCATGCTAAGGTTAACCATTAGTAGGTGAGAGCTAATCCATCTTTGGCATCAACTAAACCACTTAAATGGTGTTATAACCCATTGATAATATATATATACTAGGAAAAATACCCGTACTATGCACGAAAACGTAATGTTTAATGAAAGAAAAAATATCAAAGTAATTTTGTAACTTAAAACATGTTAAAGTACACTCTTTTATAGTACTGTCAAACTCAAAAAATAATGTAATTTTTCAATGTGGGATACTCTTATAAGCAAATTAAGAATTTACAACCAAAGTAAAATTTAATCAACCAATTAAAATTTTATAAAATAATTAATTGAATAAAAATTCATGAAAATTATACGTAGGATTTAGAAGGATGTGATTGGCTGAAACTGAAAACAGACTCTTTAATATAAATATAGATAGATACTCCTTCCGATTCAAAATATAAGTATTTTTAGGAGTTTTCACACAAATTAAATACTAATCAAGATGACTAAAGTACCCCTAATTAATAATCCAAAAGAACAAATAAATTAATGAAGAGTTGAATGATAACTATACATTTTGACAAATATGAATATATGGATAAAATAGTGTAAGGGTAAATTAGCCAATAAATGCACTATTCTTGTAAAAAGACCTATATTTTGCAACAAAAAAATAACTCTTAAAAAAACTTCTATTTTGAATCGGAGGAAGTATAAATTTTATGCACATTAATTTTCTTTTATAGTCTTGTCACTTGTCACTTGTCAAATTTTAAAAATAATAATTTTTTTTTTATGTGGGAGTTTTTATTGTTGTTAATTCTCTTATTTGACCTTAGATTAATATTTTTAACTTTTATTATAAATTAAAATTTCTACAAATTAATACTTTAGTTTTAGAGAGTTTAGAAAAAGATTCACTTGATTTTTGCAGTATAAACGAAGCGAATTGATTTTTTTAAATATCCATATTTATTTATTTTTAAAAATATATTATGAAAATAAAAATTCTCCATTAGAAGAAAAAAATGAACATTGCATAAGTCTGAGCTAAATCGAACTTGATTATAAACTCAATCGAAATTCAGAGGACCCGGTCATCTGAATAACCATTATTTGTTAAAACTTTAACTATTTATATTCATATAAATAAAAAAATATAGGCTTCCTTAAATTGATGGGCTAAAATGTCAGCACAATTTTGTAACTCAAAATATGTCAAAGTACCATCTTTTATAGTATTGTAAAACTCAAAAAACAATGTAAATTTTCAATGTGGGATACTCTTATAAGCCAATTAAGAGTATACAGCCAAAATAAAATTTAAATTAGCATTCCATTAAAAGAATTAAAGAAAAATAGTTGTCAAATACCTGCCAGAGTAGTTGGCAATGTGGCGTAGCATCCGGCTTGCAGGTCGGGGGATCGAATCCCCCTCTCCCATTTTAAATAAAATAGTTTAACATTTTTGCATCAATAAAAGTTGATATTTATTTTTTTATTAAGATAAGTTAATTTTCAATTAATTTAATTAACATAAATATTCTCAACCAATAAAAATTAGTAAATTAATTAAAAAATGTGAAAAACTAAGAAAATAGTATTGAAGAAATATATAGATACAAATATACGTATCTATAACATGCTCTGTAAGATATATATATATATATATATATATATATATATATATATATATATAGGTAGACTAGCAAATGACCCGTGCTATGCACGGAAATATTGAATTTCAAATTATTAATTTAATGCTTGTACAATTGTATTTAAAACAACAACTCGTTACTTTAAATTTTCAGAAAACAAATAAGAAAATTCAACATGATTAAGTAATATGACTTTTATTGAGTAACTTACAAATGTAAGGGTCAACACCAGAATGATTATTGGATCGAATAATATATAATCAAAATAATTAAAAATAGTCTTATACTATTTCAATTAATGTTCCGTCCAATATTTTGATCCAATAATTACTACACTACTACTATTAAATGTTAATCACCCAATCTTTTTAGAAAATATGAAGAAACTACGTATCGTGACTTCATTTTTCTTATGGAGCCATCAAATTCATGAAGTTTCATGCTCAAGTTTTTTCCGCTAAACTTGCATTACTGTAAGATCCATTTTGGTAAATGTTTGTATTCCCTGAAAGATAAAATTAATCTAATAGTATATTAATAAATTATTTAAAGGACATTTATTAATAGTAATGTTTATTGGATAAAAATAAATCAAACATACATATAAATAATAATTAGACATCAAAAGTCATGAACATAAAAAGGATGAAGAGGTGAGTAAATGTTGGAATAAAATATTCTCATAAATTCACAGAAGCTTCCCAATAACTTCTCTCAAATAAGTTCATCCTAAACTTCATAAATTTTTGGAAAAACAATGTTGGGCATGGCTAAAAAACTTAATTCTTAAAACCAAAATAACAAATCAAGTCTAAATTAAGTTTTTGCACAAAACTTCTAGGACATAAGTAAATCAATACATATAACAGAAAATGTTACCAAGAATTAGGATTCTTTGTATCATGCAATCAAATAAATTGAAACATTTAAAAAAAAATATTAAAAGTGGCTAGTAAAGATCAATAGATTTAGCTATAATAAATCAATGCGAAAAAAGCAAAAATTCTACTAATAATTTAAAAGAAAGTTAGCAAAATAACACAAGGGCCATAAGCAATATGATGATACATAGTATCAGAAACTCAAATATTATTTAGGCTATATACTTTAACAAATACAATATTGCTTCTATCCGAAATTTAATGTTTCACTTTGACTTAAGATGAAAATTAATAAAAGTATTATACTTTTAATAAAGACCTAACTTTGATAACTAGTATATGAGTCATATGACATTAATATTGTTCGAGATGAGAACGTGCCACCTGTCTATCCAGAACAAAGATCAATTATTGAGCAAGGTTTTGTAATTTCCTCAAGCAATTATTGTTGTTTAATCATAATCAGAAGAGTAGTTTTATCTTGGTAAACTACTAACTTATAACTTACATAAAAGACAATCAATACAGTACACGTAGGAAAGAGAAATGAACTTACATCAATTCTCTTTCCTATGTGTACTGCACTCATTGGTTTGTATGTAACTTATCAAACTTAGTAGCCTACCAAAATAAAATTTCTCTAATCAGAAAATATTTTTATGTATAAGATAAATTGAAGAATAGCAAATAATTCATGACAAGTTCCAAATTGGTTTTTTCTGAGCCTGGTTGAGGGTGAGATTTAATAATATGATTTTTGTATGAGAATTTCTGTTTAAAATTTGGTCTTCATTTTCGCAAAAGTAAATTGCTTGTAAATTTGCTTAATTAATTTGTAATTTTGATGCAAGTTGTTGAATTGACATAATAAGTAGACCAATTGGCAGAAAATTGTATGCATGCGAGACCGATTCTTAATTCTTTCTTTTATTTAGCAAAATGCGATCCAGAAAAGGAACCGGCATTAAAATAATTTTAGGAGTAGTTTTTGTATTCGGAAGTAAGTTATTACCCTCTCTATTCTTATTTAATTGTCGTTTAAGAGATTTATAGTTATTCAAATTAATGGTTGTCTAAGCCTCTTTTATTAATTGTCAACAATTTATTTCAATTATACCCTAGACATTTTTTTTATTTGCAGCCTCTGTCATCCCTATTTTTCCTTTCTTTTCTTATATTATAGAAGTGAGAGAGAGGGGTAATTTTTGAACTTTCGGTGAAAATGACAAATTCCTTAATTTTCTAAAATTATCTAAAAAATCTTATATTTAGGAATTGGGGGAATACTATCTTAAAATTTGATTTTATGTCAATTAATATAATACACATAAAAAAAAATAGTCATATGAGAGGCAATTGGTTTGAGTTGACTATTTTTGCTTCATTAGTCCAAAATTAAAATTTACGATGATGGTACATATAAGAATTAAACCGGTAAGAAACCAAACGCTAAAAATAAATTCTGCACCACCCTTATTGAAGAGAACGGACATATGGCATCTCAAGGTGATTCCAGTTCACAGATGGGACCCTGCTCCTCGTTGCGTCGAATCGGATACCAATCCAGAACAACATCTTTCTTCACGAAATCCAACTCTTCTTCCTTTTCTTTTCTTTTCTTTGTCGTAATCCGGATGAGCGGTTGTACCGTAAAAGAGAAGAGAAAAACGTTTCATAAGATGAGAAAATATTATTAGAAAAAGAGATAATTAAAGTTTGTCCTATTTAAATTAAAGGGTATCTAACCACCTGAGGCCGTGGGCAGTCCTTGGTCCACTGGGATATGGAACTTTGATAACTCTTCTTCCTTCAACCTGTAAATTCATCTTCTGATTAGCTTAAAATTTCTCTCTGAAAATTGATCGAAATTCAAGACAAAGCGGCGGTAGAACAGCCGCTGATAATATAATGGACACTAAATTGCTCGGTGATGGATGCCAAACCCCTACTAGGTGAAAAAAACTTCAATATCCCTACTTCAAATTTATTCCCTGATAGAACAATACCAAATTCTGTTTTTTTAGCTTTGAATCATGCGGCGTAACATTGAAATAGATTTTTTTTATTAGATTAAGTGTTTAGCCAGTTTAATTTTGCTTCTGGAGCTACAATTTTTTTTTTGAATTTCATGATTGTTTCGGCTTCAATATGAAGCTGAACAATTGGTGTGGTAAAGGAAATGGAAATGCTGAGAAATTGTGTTACTATTGTTTGTCAAAATATCAATATTACTCTTAAATAGAATCAGTGGTATACAAGTACTATTTAAGAGAGTAATATTGATATGTTTACTAACAAAGTACCTTGTTTTTTGCTTAATTATATTATGGAATTGAGTGAGTATAATATGAATAGAAAGAGAAGAAAAAAAGAACTTTCTGTCTACGTGTCATTTTCCTTCAAATTTCATCAATGCTTAATTTCTCAGATGATATAATAAACTTGCTCTCAAATGTTTGAATTCCTCTCAAGTTGTTTGATAATTACGGTTATTGATGCTGAATTGTTAGATAGACCTGTTAGTCTATGTGCCGTACATTAATAAACATTAGAAGGAAAGGTTAAATATCATAGAGTTATTCGTTTTTATTTTATGTTCTCCAAACACGACAGGGTTGAGTTGTTAAGTATGGTGAAGAAGCATTCGAAATTTTTAGGGAAAACAACAGTAGAGCAGGGAGATGGTTCAGATATAGAAATGGATTCGAGATTCTGGCATGATGTGATGGACTTGTACTTTAGTAGGGAGGCTAGGGGACGTCAGGATGATGATATGGTATTCTTCGTACGAAAAATGGTAACCTGCTTATTTTTATTATGCACAATGTTAGTCATGTGGCCCTCAGTGATTCCTAATATGCTCTTTTGCTGAGTCTGTTGCAATATGTTTGTAACAGGGTATAGATGGATATGGTTCCGGTGACCATGTCAAAGATGATTCTCCTTTCTTTGTACGCAGGTGGGCACCTAAGGTAAAATCAACTTAAAATTTGCAGTAGTCGTGTTTATGAATTAAACTCTGAGACCGTAACTTGCATAAATAGAGTGCTAAACTCTAAATCAGGCATATAAAACAAAAATCACTTTGGTTATCGGATTTTTTCACTCTTAAAACAATTATGGTCAGTCGGATGAGCTGAATAAAACTATAAAAGTATATGAACCGCTAAAAGTTTAGTATTTACTTTTGGAAAATTCATGTTTATTAGCTAATACATTGTATTTGATGTCTATTCAATATTACACTCTTCTATATGTCTCTCAGTTGGATGAATTAGTTGGTGATCATTTAGCAGAGGTGGACTGGAGGCGCTCTTTTTACTTGAATTTAATTGCTCACACCTCCTTTTCAATAACAGTTGCAATTTGTAGGTAAGTTTGGTATTCCCTGTGCACCAGGAATTTACACTTTAGAAGTCAAGATAGTATTTTGTATCTTCTCTTAGGTTGAGTATTTTAATTTCACAGAAAGGCATCTACTATTTTTAGTTTCTGATATGTTACTGCTTTGTGAAAAATTCTTTTCTTGAGGCTCCATAACTTTATGTAATTCAAACTAGCAATATTTTGCATAATTAATCATATAGTCTAGACATGTAATCATGATTGTGCACATATTTTTTTTTTCTTGTTCATATGGTTCTTTAATCTTTAGTTTTACTGACAGATGCATGCGAAGAGCTCTTATTTTCTTGTGAATGTTGTTTCCCTTTCAGTCATCAAGCGCTTCAGAACTATCAGAGTGGCCAAGGCAAACCACTATCTCCTATATACAAGGTATCACCATTGCTTTGTGGAGGTTGTTGATTATAGATGTCTGCAGAATCAGAGTATGTTGTTTGGCATTCAAAATTGATATAGCCATCGATCTGGGCTTCCGCTTCTTCACAAAAACGCATATCCTAACAGAAGTGTTTTCTTCTTAAGCAGGATGATGCTCTTACTTAAAGGAAAAGTTAAAGGAACATACTAATAATAAAACCATGTCTGACATGATAATATGTTGGAAAGTTAATTCTTAGCAATGTCTAGGATAATCTATGCATGGTGTGTCTATTACACTTAACATATGTAATCATGTCTTTATCACTATTAATTGGTCTTTTACAGATCTTGGTCAATCTGAAAGCTTGAGTTGTTTTGGGGTGTTACAGGTCGTGAAGACTGTCTATGCATCTCCAAGTCGAATAAATGTTCATTTGGACTTCAGGAAGGCAGGTTCCCGTGTTTCTATGTGAATTTTATTACATGCTCTCATACTGAACTTTTTTGCGCATCTGAATTCACAGCTTTGTTTTGTATTTATTATCATTCAGGAAGCTGAGACAACATCTGCCTATCCAGATATATGTTTTGCTGTTGATGACTTTGATTCCACCTTTGACGCAGTGGTTAGTTCCCACTTATTGTGGTTGAGAATTTATAATTTACCCTACACGATTGGTCTCTCCAAGGAAGTCTTTTAAGTTTTTGTCATATAAGGATGGTTTGGATAATATTGTGGTGATCCCTATGCGTTCTGTTGTTTGGTGGAAATACCAATAGAATTTCGACATCCATATTATGAGGGAGGAATAAGTTTACTGGGTTTGTTCAACTTAGTCAAAATGATTAATGATATCTTGTTTGTTGTAACACATGGTTCCAGTCACATGATAATTAAGTAGGTCATGCCGTGACTATTTCTTAGATTTCTTTCCTCATTATCTTGGGATATCGGTGTTCTTGAGTAAGTAGTAGCATTTTATTGTTTTCCCGAGTATCGATTTTGTGGGTCATAGTGAGGAAACATTTTGTTGCTATACTGGGAGACTTTTTTCAGGCAGTAATGCATATCTGTCATGCTTTTTTGACCATGCTGTGAAGTTGTGTTTGTTGAATTTTTTTTCAAAAATTATGGCTAAATTGTTATAAGGTGTTTAAATTGACGGCCTAATACCATTTTGGACCCCATTGAACGGAATTCAGAAGGATAAAATCTTTAGTTTGGGAAGATTTTATGTTTATACTGTTCTGGCTTGAAATCATCAGTCATATCCTTCTTGAAGTGACTGCTTCTATGATTCAGTTTTGTTAGAAAATTTGGTGGTAATTGCATGATTTTGCAAAGAAATTTTTCCGTATATAAAAGGAAAACGTGATATGCTTTCTTTTTACCACCTTTGAGAAATAGCCCCGCTGTGGTTGTGTATGGTAGATTTAACCAACTACTTGGACATGTAATTCTCAGCCTGTCTTTTTTCAGGTCTTGAAGGATGTTGACCATTGCTACTGTGTGGTCCTTAATGCTAATGATGGTGCGGCATTTCCTTGTGAAAATTCTCGCGACGGTAGTCCAAAAGATGATCATATCATGAAGACTGCCAGTACTGCTGGAAAGATAAAAAGTTCTAAGGTCTGGAACCAATTCCCCATTATTATGCTTTAATAAATAACCATTTCCAGTGCTTATCTCTTAAGTTTGGTCTGGCATCTTCTATCTGCTTAATGTCTTGATATAATCCAGCGCACTAATGGGAAATAAAAGCAAGGCAAAACCATATCTACAGCATATGGAATTTCACTTTGAATCACTACTTTAGGACAAGTTACACACTTTGATGAACCAGTAGATTGAATTGGAAGCACCACGAGTCCTTCATCTCCAATTGAATGTCTTAAACTGAAAAGGCATGCATCTTTTAGGTGCAGAAATTGTTTAAATTAAAAGATGAAAAAAAAACTGAAAGGCACTTAACCTATACCTTGTATAACATTCAAAGGTAGATGGGTGTTGAAATTGATCCACTTCCTTCCATTCTTTTTAGGGTTCTGAAGAATAATTAATTCCTCTTAGGATTAGTGTTACCTTGATGAGTCTGAAACAGAGAAAAAGTTAGGTGAATTACAAGAAGTTGGTAATGGACTTTGGGCATCATTTATTCCTCTTGAATTTTCAGATATGGGTATCTGGTTGGTGGTTGCTTAGTTTTTGAACTTTGAAATTCATGTCGTCATAAGAAATGATATGTGGGAATGCACTTGATACAGCTTAAGTGCAATATTTATGCAGCATTGACTGCATCTACAAAGCACTTTTGTCAAAATAAAATCTGCAAGAGAACTACATATTCAATAATATAGGTTGGAATAAAAAGGTATGCCCTTTTGATTTCTTATATTGGCCAATATCAGGAACATGACATGATATGCTTTTCCATGAAACATTTTCCTTATCACTCTCCTCCACTGTCATCTCTAAATTATGATTTTTAAGAAAATATTAATTTGACGGACAGTTTGGTTTCATATGATTGTCAATATTTATGCTGAAAATTTAAGAATTCTACCGGTGTCCTATTTCATTCCTACACTTTACAGATTGTTGCATCATACTAAGAACATGAAACATTCAGAATGACTTTACACTTTGGTGGTTTGTCAGTGCAGATTACTCTCTTTTCAGGCTTTGTTAGCTATCCCATGGTTCAGGAGGCATATGATGGTAAATTTTGTACTTGAAACTTTTGTCTTGTCCTGGAAGATTCATTATTGCTTGCCTTGTTCTGGAAGATTCATTATTTCTTGTCTTGTCCCATGAACAACTTATCTAATGCTTTTTGCTTTTTGTGCCAAAACAATTATTTCTTGCTTGTTGGATTCATAATGGCAGTGTGTTGTACAGAACACTTCAGGTGAGAATATATAAGAATTGATGGTTTAACAAAACCATGCAGATATTTAGTGCTAATCTGGATAGTGAAGCAGTAGAACATCCATGAAACAATAGCTAAACAATAGACATTACACTAGAGTGGAGAGCATTAAGAGCTTTCACAATTGGCATATAAGATGATGCAACTTCTGTGTATAAACCTCTTCATACTCTGTTAGAAGGATTTTATTGACCTCTTGTCTTGGAAGAGTGCCATCTGCACATAGTTTTTGGTGCAATTTTCAATTGCAAAACCTTCATAAGCTACTTTCAAAATGTTACTACAACATAGTTGTGATAATGCCAAATATTTCCTTAACGGTGCAATGCCAGTTTGAACCTATAACTACTTCCACCAGTTTTTCCCTTTAATTTTTTTTCCCGATGTACCCAAACATGCATCTAACGACTACAACCTTTTGAGCATTTAGTTGCCTTCCTCTGCCTATTAGCCAAGTTTCCCTTTGAACAATCCTGTGTGGGATTGCATCTGTGGTAATCACTCGTCTAATCTGGAGACTTTGTTACTCCAAAATTAAGCCAATGATCTTTCATACATCATCTAGTATTTCCATCTATCTTTTTTGAACTATTTTCAACCTTCAATTCCGGTTGAAGAGTTTGCTGCATTTATATTTTCTGTAATCTATAGTTTCATCTAGCTTTTGAATTTAGAAAGATTCTTTTGTTGTGTCCATATATTCATTTTCCAGCTGGGAGGTCTGGTTTTGGGAGCCTGCTGTCACTTGCTCAGTCTCCAGGAAAAGCTTATAGACTTTACTTGAAAGGTCCTGGCGGACGTGGTGAAGTAGAAGTTGCTGTTTCTGCTATTGTAGGTAAGCTGCAAATTGATTGCTGCTTAATTTGGTCAAGATACTAGTTTTAGTTTGTTCATAGCATTAAACTATTGCAGAGTTCTCCTATTCATATTATCCTATTTCTGAGGATTTTTTTTCTTATTTGTAGTTGGTCTTATGACTCAAAACTCGCCATATAATAACATCATTCCATAGTCAGTCTTGGACTTTTAGTACTCTTGGTGTCTGAGGGTTTCTTTTGCTGTCTTTCTCTAGATCAAGGGAAAGAGGAATTGGGGCATCATTCCAGTAGAGGATCTGGCTTTAGTAGACTTGTTCATAGGGCAGCATCAGTTGCTTCAGTTGCAGCAAAGCATGCTTATGCAGCTGCTTCTGCCACACGTATTTCTGAAGAGGAGATGCTTCCCCTTAAATGCTGCTTAATGTCTGTATCTTTACCTTGGGAGCATATTGCTCATGATCTTTTATTCAAGGTGAGAGCTTGTAGTTTCACTTGTTGAATATTTGTGCAGTTGTATTACATATCAGCACATTGAAAAACTATCTTCAGTTTAGACTTCCAAAATCTTAGTGCATCTGTCTGACTAGTCCCTCTGATTATTGAGTGCAGGGAAATGTAGTGAACTTGTAGAAGCGTATGATGAATGCTGCAAGTATTATCGCGATTTGCATACTGTTCCCTTGAATTAGAAACAGCAAAGAAAGAGTATGCAGCTGTAATATTGTAAATTAGAGTCAAAACTGCTGTGTATAGTGTTGTTATTTGGGGTAATAAAGTCCTTGCTTATAGTGCTTTCTAATGGTCAAATGCTTCTTGACTCTGGGCTCCTCATCTCTTGTATTATAGAATCAAGGTGATCAATCTTTTTGGTGTAGTTTTTCTTCGATCAATCCTGGAAATTCTATGTTCTCTCAAAATTAGAGCCGCAAAAAGTGTTCTTTTCACTTGCTTATCTTTTACTATTTTGCTCTTTTTCTGGGTTGTTTGACCTTGTTAACTATCTCTCCATCTTCCTTTATGCTTCATGATAAACATGCCAATTCTCCTCTGGTTATAGTGAAAGAAAGGAAGCTCACAATCAGTGGGACACAAGGTAACCATTTCTAACTTCCTTTTCCTTCAACTTTTATTGAGTTACCAAATTTAAATATTTAGTCTATTTTTTTTTTTTTTGGCTGAGTAAGAAATTTTCCATTATCACAAAATAGCCGGACTATTACAATCAAAGGAAAATCTGACAATATAAGAAAATAAAAGTTATACAATGATTTAGAAAACCATGATAACAGACAAAAGTCACAACCAAGAAAACTTGGATGTTTAGAAAATACTAAAATTAAAACTACTAAGATAAACAAATACATAATCTTCCTATTCGCAGTATATTCGTCGCAATCCTTGAACTACAGAGGCAAGAGAATATCAGTTTCAACATTTTCATTAGGGATTGACAATATATAGGACCATGAGCATATCAACTGTCCTACAAATTGCGTAGGGAAGAAGTAGAAAGTTGATAAAGGGCTCAGATCAAATCCGGATTGAACGATTTCTCCTAGGAACAGAGAAAATAAGTCTAGATCTGTGAAGATGTGAGATAGATCTAACCTTTGTATCTTGGATCTTGAAGAAACACACTTTGAAAGAAGTCTCATATGATTTGTGATACAAAATAAAGGTATAATACCTGAACCAAAGCAGTAAATAAAGTTAACTTGCCAAGATCTGATCATTGCCCGGAGCCAATGACCAGATTCGGCCAGTAAAATATGCAAGAAAGAGATTTGCAAAGAGGGAAAATGGGAAGAAAAAAAGTTGCAGGAGCAACTTTTTAAAATATTTAGACTATGCTTTGTGCTATAATGCCTGTCCTATTCTCTAGGGGTTTATCCTTTCTTTTGATTTATCAGCTCCTTTATAGCTTTAAAATGCTTGCCAGTTTGTGTTCAGCCAACACAAGTTGATAGACAATGTAACAAAAGTATTTCTTTACATACTAAATTTGCTCGTGTCTTTTTCTCACCCAGTTTTATAACATCAATAACTCCAAATAAATATTATAATCGCGGTTCGAACCCTTCTCATTCTTTAGGGAGGAGGGGTCTTCATCCACTTACCACAACTACAACTGATGTTGATGTTGGTGGAAAACTTTGTGATTGGTTCATATCATACTCTGTGTCGAACTCAGGATTTAAAGCTTGGACCATTGATGTAGCTCCCTTCGACCTGATAAACAATATACAAGTGTTATGCTTTATGAGTTTGGATAAAAGGAATAATAACATTATCCATGGACTAAGAACTAATATAAATTTCGAGTAGTGCCTTTGGACCTCATGTTCACTTCTCACTTTGGCTAAATGTGGGCAAGAGCTTTCAATCAAAGAGACGAAAAATTAACTATAAATAAATTTGAATAATAGACCACATATGTTCTCCTTTTAATCAATCCATCAACATTTAAAATTAAATAAATTTAATTTTGTGACTTTGGTTGATGATGATTAGGAGAGGACAAAAGCAAAAACAAACCGCACTCCACACGGCTCTTTAACTATTAGCAGCAACAGTGGCCCTTTATATCTTCTTCCCCCCCCCCACACACACACACACGCGCGCGCGCGCGACTTAGGTGGACTCCTGTTTTCTTCATTTTCTAATTAATTCTCATTTTCTGTTTCTGTTTCTAGGTTTGATTCTTCGTCATTAAGTTAAATACTTTTTTAGAACCACACACCTAAAGCATACCATGACGACTTTCTCACTTTGGATTATCACTTGTACAGTGAAAGCTAATGATAGTCGAAATGATAAACTTTTTTTTTTTGATAAGCTATATAGGAGTTGGTAAGTGAATTATTAATGTTAAAATAAGATTAAATATTTAATTTTTGTCTAAATGAGCTTTGAGCAAAACGAGTTGAATTTAAAATAATTTACTATGGAATGTCATACGTGAGAGGAAAGGGAGAATAGAGCAAAAGGAAATGGGCAGAATCACAATATAAATGAATACTATAAACTCATTTTATTCAGATATATTATTGTTTGAAAGAAAAGTAACAAATACTTATATGTAGTCTTTACACTTTTTAACTGTTACAAAATTTCAATAGTCTTCAATCTATATCTATGAAAAGAAGGCAAAAAGTAAAAGTAAAAAAGACCTCATCTCATCTTAATTAGTCTCATCCAAATGTAAAAATGGGATTGATGGTGTCATGAATAGGATAATTCTGATATGGACCAGGGCCATAGGTAGGGCCCTGGTCCACTTGGCCCTGAATTGGCCACGTCGCCCTCCTTTTTTTTCTCAGTTACAGTTAAAATACGAAAAAGATTGTTATGATATGGACACAGTTAAAAGTAAAAAAATTGTACAAATTTGTCACATCACTATAAAATGAGGAGAGAGATAATTTTTTACTTTTAACTGTGTCCATATCAGAACAATTTTTTTTTGTATTTTAACTGTAACTGAGAATTTTTTTTTTTGGGGAGGAGGGCGACGTGGCCAATTTAGGGCCAAGTGGACCAGGGCCCTACCTATGGCCCTGGTCCATATCAGAATTTTCCGTCATGAATATTTAAATCTAGACATGCAAATGTCAAATTTTGGGACTATTTCACCCTTCTTTTTTGAAAGTTAAATCTTGAGATGGTCCCACATTTCACCCAACTATCCTCCTTAAATACCCATCTCCTCCATCTCAGTTCTTCCCTTTTCTCCTCCTTTCCTTCCTCCCGGTTCATTTCTTAAAATTGTGGTTTTTTTTTCAAAACATGATGATGGGTTCAGAAGAGCCGGTTCATTTCGATTTTCCCCCGGTTCTTGAAGATATCTTGAATTCTAATGAGATTCATGAACTTTTATCTTCCTACCAAATAGAATTTCCCTCTAATTCAACTTCCAGCTCAGAAACAACCCGGACAGTTTATTCAGTTGAAGAGCGGAAACACAGACGAAAGATCTCAAACCGAGAATCAGCCAAGCGGTCTAGATGGAAGAAGAAGAGACAGTTAGAAGACCTCACAAACGAAGTGAACCGGATGAGACTCGAGAACCGGGAACTAAAGAACCGGTTATGGATGGTTACACGTGAATATGAAGCCCTTCAGAGAGAAACCGGTCCAATGCTAGCTGAGTCCGTCATCCTCCGGCAGAAACTCGCCGGCTTACGCCAAATATTGACTGCCATGCAGCTTCCATAATCTCCATTAACGTTAAAAAAAGAAACTTCACTTATGTCGTAACTAATCATCAAAATGCCTACCCTACACACACTCTTATTTTCACGCAAAGCCATGCATGCAATAACTCGGGATCACGTGTCTTATTTTCTATCTAATTCTCTATCCAAATTTAAAAAACAAATGCAAATTATCGCACTTTTCACTTTAGATTCTATATATTTCTACGAGTAAAGACTAAGATAGATAACAAGACTGAATGAAACAAAATATCTGAATTCTCGAATTCTCAAAGGTTTCTTCTTTGGTGATTTCACAGAAATTACTTCTTCCGTTCTTTTACGAAGTTTAATTAGTTTAGGGGTAGCACCTAGTTCTTGAATATTTGTAGGCTGCTGGTTCATAGTTATAGCAGCTTTTTTATAGTCAAGATTTCAGCTCTATCATATGATCACAAGACATTATATATATATCAATGTAAATACTAGTGAAATGAGGCATCATGATCGCATATTTATTTTCTTTTTGAGCACCACATATAAATCAATCTCGTAAAAGACTTGTTTTTCAGCATCAAGATAAAATAAAATAAAAATGTTGCTTTGCTTGGAGCTTTTTACTGTCTATCAAGAGTAAAAAGATTCACATGATTGAAATACATAATAGGGAAAAACGACAACATTAATGTCAATTTTTAAACACCCCCAGTAGATACATACAGATTGAACACATGGTCTCACGCAATCTCGCAATGCTATATATTTTAACCTTTTCGGAGTTAATTTTTATTTTCATAAACTACAAACTACAAATTAAGTACTCGACCTCCAAATTATTATCTGAATAGCGATATTGTTAGAGTTTATTAATAATACTTGTCCAAATTATTATATGAATAGCTATATTGTTAGAGTTTATTTTATTCATTATAATACTTGTCCAAGTTCAATTTCTCAGTTTGGTGACCAGGTCATCTGGTCTATGGTGGGCCAATTGCATATTTTCAGTATTGTAACAATCTAGGGTGTGTGACGAAAAATTCTCCCTTTTAAAGTAATTTTGAGTGATTTGCATTTTTTGTCACATTTTCTATTATATTATTATTAAGTTGTTAAATTATAGTTTTTGTTTTTAAAAAATCTAAAATTTAAAAAAATATATACGTAAAAATACAAAGGTAAAATGTGTGACAGTTTTTATAAATGAGATTGACAATAGAACATGAGGGAAACAAATATTCCAAACCTAAAGCAATTTTAAAGTAGGAGCTAAATCCAAATTCAATTTTCAACACGGAACAAAGACTGTTATAAGATGCCAACTGTTTCATACTTATATTTCGACAACAATTATAAACTTTTTTTAGTTGGGAGAAAGAGATTCTATCCCGCAACATACATGTTTAGGGATGGCAATTTGACCCATCACCCGTTGATCTGTCCCGCCCCGATGATATTTGGAGCAGATCTGACCCGCCCTATACTGAGAATGGGACAGGACGGATCGGGTTTGGATCTGATATGTGCCCTGTCCAGCCCCATTATGATCCGTTTGAAAATAATATATATATATATATATATATATATAATGACTTTTATATATGCTAATTATATTTAGAAAAAGAAAATAGATGCTAATTATATGACTTTAAAAAAATAGGACGGGGTAGGTAGGGATGGACCCGACTTGCACGGGGCGATAAGCAGTGACGGATCCAGGAAATTTTTTTACTGGGGTCATTTAATATACACAATAATTGACTGCGGTTATTTATACATTTATTATCTAAATAGAGTAAAATATATCATATATAATTAAAAAAATCACTGGGGTCATTTGATATATACAATAATTCACTGGGGTCATTTATACATTTATTATCTAAATGGAGTAAAATACATCATATATAATTAAATTTTTTTTTTTTTTTGAGTGGGGTCAAATAAGGCTGTGGATCCGTCGCTGGCGATAAGTGTTGCCCGTAGCGAGTCACGGGGCAAAGCGAGACAGCATATTAATAGCGCAAGATGAGTTTGAATATTTAGAAACCCGCCCCCATTGACATCTCTATACACAAGTCGAATGTCACATTATATTATCATTTACTAAACCTAAAAGACAAAAGTAAAAGCAGAATCTAACAATGATCAATTCAGTAACATATAGTAAGACTTTTTTGGCTACACCATTTGAGCAGTTAAATTGAAGAGTCAAATTAACCCATCATGAACCTCATGATCTAATCTGAAGTTTGGTGTAGAATTTTCTCTATGTTGCTTTTCCATGATTATGGCAGTTCATAGCAACTTTTTTTTTATCAGCTTTGGCATTCTTGCTTTTCCCTAACATGTCTTCAAAAGTTCAAACCAATAGTTTTGAGGCAACGAATGCCACGTACCTGATAAGCCAATCAACGTCAAACAAATAGAATATCTTCTTTCCTCTTTTTGGATTCGGTATGCATGCATCCGTATGTATCCGTCTGTCTATCAATCCATGTACCCAACCAATAAGAATTTATCATGTGATCAATTTTTTAAATTATATATACACATGATAAATTATGATTAGTTGGGCACATGAATGGGTGCACGGACGGGTACAGACGATTATTTGCCTGTCCGAGTGAAAATCGTCTGTACCCGTCTGTGTATCCATTCATTTGCCACAAATAAATTATTGACACGTGTTTATATTTTCTCTACAGGTTCCACTATTTCTGTTAGGTTATAATTTTTTAATTAAAAAATTAACACATATCAATTTCTTATTAGTGGATAGGGATTGGGATAGAAGATTCCTACCCGTCCTAAAACATGTGTAATGGATCTCTGTCATAATTTATTGTGGGTCCTACATCTAATGTACGTTATGTGGATATACGGTTGCACTGAATTGTAAGCGAAAGATCCATTGCACATGTTTTAGGAAAACATTTTTCCCAAACCAACCAATAGACCTTACTAGAGTTGTGGGATTCTAGAGAGGTGGCTTCCACCAAGCAAGATGTAACGCTTAATTCGTACACACAGCTAGTAAATGCGCCCTGATGTCATAAAATGTCACGCACCGTGCTCGCATACTTATATGTCTGATATCACTCATGGCTTCCTAGTAACTTAGCAACCATCTTTGTTATATTAAGTAGATATTCCAAAATTACACGAGCACTAAGAGTTAAAGTTCATAATTATATAACAAGCAATTTTCTTTCCTTATTTATCTCACGTAGAATAGGAACGCACTGGCAAAACTTTCAGTATCAGTAATTTTTGTCAATTGATAATAAAATTTTAATATGATACATAGTGATTTCCTTCACAAAACTAATATTTTCCAGCAATTAGCATAAACTATACAATTGAATTCACATAATTAGAGGAGCCACACACCTTTTTCTTTTCTTTTCTTTTTTCAACAGTGATCTTTACGTCTCTTAAAGAAGTGGCTATAATAAAATCGGTTCACAAGAAGTTCGGTATTAGTGATATACTATACTAATGCTTTGCAAAGAAAGTTAGTAGCTTCTTTTTATTGGTTTAAAATGCTCCTACAACTTGTGGATTGTGGTCAGGGAAGAAGATAGGGGTGGGTGAAGGCAGTCACCTTCCGAGATTTTTAAAATTTTTACTGGATATAGTAAATTTTATATATAGTTCAAAATATTTGATTAAACTCACTCCTAACATTTTTTTTAAAATTTTTATATATAGTTCGGCATATTATTACATTTTTTCACCCAACCTAACAGTTATGACTTTGTCCCTAATTGTGATTCAATAAATCGCACATCAATCATTCTCTGCTTTATTTTTGTACTACTGTTTAATAATATGCCATGCAGCACTGTTTAATAAAGGTGATTGTCTGCTATAGAGATTTACAAAAGTTAGCTAGACTATTGTAGAATCATAAGGAAAAAGATGTTTCCATAAAAAAAAATAAATAAATAAATAAGGAAAAAGATGTAAAGGAGAGAACTATGTGGAAGGAACTCGGCAAAATAATCCCCCTAACTTTGGAGAAGCGATTCTCCACTCAGAGTCCTCTCAATCATTTTGGGTTTATGTGCTTTTTTTTTTATTAAAAAAAAATTACATATGAACTTGACATGCGTTAATTCATATAAATTAGACTAGATATGAAAATTTAGGTATTTTAAAATTAAAAATCTTATAAAAAATGGAAGAACCCTTGGGGAATAAAAAATTTAAACTACTACATAAAATAACTTAATCCACATTAATATGTGTCTTGGGTACACGTTAGAAAATATTTAACTTTAAAATAAGACTATATATACCCAAAAAAACAACTTTCGTGTAAATTTAACACAATAATTCTTGTATTAACTATTGAGTTCAGAAGATCCAAATACTTTGAAATACATATGTTTTTTTAAATGGAAACACACACACACACACACACACACACACACACACATATATATATATATATATATATATATATATATATATATATATATATATATATATATATATATATATATTAAAATTTTAAAGATTCCGTGTGTCGAACACTTTGAAATTAGAGAATCAACACGCGTTAGAATTTGATCCTAAATTCTTATAAATTATAAGTGATCATAGACTCTATTGCTGAATTACTACCTTAATAATAAAATTTAGATGAACAAACCGTATAATTAGATTATTTAAAATTTAAGAGGTTATTTTCCACAAACCATATTTTCTCCTTGAGTCAAACATATGTCTGTCTTTCCGTGAAATGGCGAAAGTCCTTTTCCTTAGGTGAAAATGTAACTTGTAGATTCTGCAAACCAACATTTTTGGAAGAGATAAGAATATTCTATACGATCATAAATCTAGTAAGAATAATCCAAACAAAAGAGGTTGATTTCAAGAAAGGTTAGTGTAGTTGATTTATCATTTCTGATTTGAAGCGATATATTCGAGTTTGATATTGCTGTTTCAACAATAATAAAAGAAATTTATTTTAAAAACAAAAGAGAAAACCTTCAAGTCTTTGGGTCAACACATATAGCCAAAAACTTATTCCTTTAATACTAATCTTACCAAATTATTTGTTACAAGTGCATGCATTTCTACAGGGACGAAGACGGGGCGGGGCAGTCGTCCCCGAAATTTTTAAAAATATTATTAGGTATAGTAAATTTTATATGTAGTTCGAAATTTTTTATCAATTTCGCTCCCCAATTTATTTATTTTTGTCGTTTTTATATGTAATTCGACATACTGTTACAATTTCACCCCAACACTAAATTCCTCTCTTCGTCCCTGCATTTCTAAACTCATCCAAACTTTTTCTTCCACAAATACATGCAAAGCAAAAAAAAAAGTTGCTAATAATTAAAGAGAGAAATTAAACTAAAACTCACAACCACAAGTATATATTCTTATGATCTTAATTTACTAACAGAAAAGATTTGAACAATCATTTGTAGACACTTAGCAGTGGCAGACTCAAGGGACTGGATGTCGACCAATCTAAGATTTTAAAATTATAATTTTTATATTCAAAAAATATTTTTTCCCCACAATTATTTATTGTATTATTAGCTTTGGTCTTGTCTTAAAAAAATATTGAATTTTTAAAATATTTTTATTTAATATATATTTATGTACAATTCGTACTCTCAACTAATTTAAAAAAAAAAAAAATCGTACTCTCAACATAAAATAGCGGGATCGCCAATGGCGGAGCATAAGAGGGGCAGGGGTCCTGCCTCCCAAGAATTTTCAATTTTTTTATATACTAGGTATATATATCCAACGGTTCAATTTTTTTTTTTTTTTAAACTACGACCCCCAAGAATTTTCAATTTTTTCTACTACGACCCTCTTAAACTTCAATCCTGCCTCCGCCACTAGGGATCGCTCGGACACTTAGTCTTAAGAAACTTTAATAAATCATTAATATAAGTGACATTATTAACCCAGCTTCAAATCTTAAGAATGGTCTAGATTCTTCCAGCTAATCATGTTATAAGGGCCAATTAATTCTTCCTTGTCTCCCTTTTCTTCATTTCCAAGTTCTTATGTAGACAGGGTTGATGAAGAGAAAGTTCAATCACAAGCAAAATGTTTCTTTTTGACTAAGAATTAGAACAAGTGAAGTTTATAAGGGTTATCACCTAATAAAGATGTTGAGAGGGAAGAAAAAAGATATCTTTTTTATAACCACCACTTTTCCACAGGATCATTCCAAGATACATCTGAATTTGTTCCCTAATATTGATGCTAAGGGTCCTTATTCCATGCACCTTTTAACCATGTAAATCCGCGGTTAAAAGATTAAATTGTTGCAGACGATTGTACATTAAATAATATATCAAGTACATTAAACAGTGTACGTATATATGGATGTCAGCTCACTTTCTATTTTAGTTCAAATTTATGTATTTTTTGTCAAACTGCCATAATTAGCTTCCCATATTTAAAGAATGAAAATTCCTCTAACATATGATGTTCTCTCATATTTAAAGATATTGTTGTAACTTATTCATATTCAAACTACTCTTCTTTATATAAGTTAAATGTAGAAATTCAATTTGGGACAAAGAAGTATGTTATTTTATCGCTCTAAAATTGGACTCTAGATCTTCTAGTACAATCTCAAGTACACTAATGATGCTCTTACACATGGAATAACACGATCGATTCAACTTCCTAAATTTACTCTGAACCAATGATGTTAATACACGTGAAGTAATATCATTGATTTACTAGAGATTATACTAGAAGATTCGGATTACTAAAATTGAGTCAATTGTTTACTTTAAGAAAAGAATACACGGACAGTTTCCATTTGACTTTGTAGTTCAAGATTCACCGCATTATCACATTTTTCCAATCATTTATCTGTAATGGTAAATTCTCAACCACGAGTCAATGGTATTGATATAGATATAAATTGAGTCTATAATAGAATTTTCCTTCAAGAATAGATTACAAAAGAAAAAAAAAACGAGTCAATTTGTTATCTTTTTTAGAAAAGTTGTATTGGAATATTTTCCGAAATACTTAACAAAAAATAGAATATGCACTGGTTTTTGTAATTTCTGAACAAAAAACAGACTAATAATGCAGTAAATTGTACTGATATAAAAACTGATTATTACTGCAGATTAATATAGAAGACAGTAAAGAAATAAAAAAACTCATATTGTCCTGCCTTTTATCAGCCTCGTGTTCAATGTTATTTTGGTATCGACGAGCCATCCATTTGCACCCCCGTGCACGAGGTTCTCACATGGGGAATAATATAAGTAAGACAATTTAAACCTCGTGTTAACCACTTTAACATATAAAGTGATTTTTTTCTTTCATAGGTTTCCTATGTGGGATGTGAGTTTAAAAAAACCCATTTACCACATTTCATTCACCACATTTTATAATAATTTATCATTTTGGTTTTCTCACATGTTATATATCACCGCGAAGCTTACGCAACCCACTTCGTGATAAACTCAATAACATTCAAAATCGAACGATGTAACATATAAATACATTGGCTCAAAAATGTTCTCATGACACTTTAATTATAATTCAATTCTTTTATACAAACCAATTCTCCAACAAGTTGGAGGTGAGTGAAACCAACTCGTTGAGTCAGATGACACATCCCACGCAAAAAAATACACATTCACCCCTGCTGGAAGAACGGATCCCGCTTCTATATATGAGATTGGAGGTGTATTTTTGTGTATAGTAAATAAAATTGGACACACCAACACATGCTCAGTTAGTAAGGATATGACATGTCCTTACAAAAGTAAGTGTTCAATTTCCGCTGCCGACGCGAGGGTTATATTGTTGGGTTATCTGTAAACACCTTGTAAGCGACATATAATTTCTGGGGTCTGCCCTGATCCATGGTGGTGACTGGAGTCGAACCCACCCAAACTTTTATTTAACAAAAAAAAAAAAAAAAAAAACCGGACACGCTGGTTCGCCACTAGTTAGTAGTTACCGCCTACCGGTATTTTCCTCTCAAATCTGAAACTCTCAGTTACTTATTTTCTTTGTTCTTTGAAGTTTGTGGGCCACCTATTCTATTGTTTGGGCTTCCAACTGCATAGAAGTTCTTCCAGAGAAAGCCTTTTTTCGGTTAGTTGGGCTTGATATAAACTTATTGGGTCCGTTAAAACAGCCCAAATGAGTTAGAAATAAAATAGGGGGTAGTTCCGTAAATGTACACAACTTTCAAATCCTCAAACGTCTCTCTGTAAAGGGCGCCCATTCAAATCAAATCGAGAGAGAGAGAGAGAGAGAGAAATGGAGAAGATATGTGTAGCAGTGAGAGTGAGGCCTGCGAAGAACGAAGAGAACATCAATGGAAATGGAACCTTCTGGAAGGTTGAAGATAACCACATTTCCCTTCACGTCCTCGACACTCCAATCGCCTCTCCTTCCTACGCTTTCGGTATTCACTACTTATCTCTTGTTTATTTACTCTGGTTAGGATTATTTCTGCTTCGATTGGACGGAATTTTTTTTTAAAGATTTAAAGCTGACTTCGAGTTGAAATGAGTTCTGATGGATTTAATTTGTTTTTTTGGTTTTGCAGATCACGTGTTTGATCAGGATTGCACAAATTCTAGGGTTTATGAACTTTTGACGAAAGATATAATTCATGCTGCTGTGGATGGTTTCAATGGTATCTGTTTTTTTTAATTTTTTATTGTTGTATTGATAATCCGTAAAGGTTTTTTTTTGTTAAGGAATTAATTTATTGAGCTGATTCAGCTTGGGAACTCAATGTTTAAAAGGAAGATATGTTAATTAAAGTGATGAATTTTTTAGCGAATTGTTATCTTCAGTCTCTTTGCTGTTTGATTGTTTTCATTCACATCATGACATCAAAGCATTAGCTTTTAGCCATTCATGTATTAGTCTGGAATTAAGTTAGAATAAGAAAATTAAAATTAGGGGAGTCGTTTTATATGAATAACGAAGGAAGAAAATATCCAATTTTTACTTGATAAATTTATTTAGGGACCCGAGCTCAGATTAGAGGATCAAGTCAATCTCAAGAGGTTCCTCGTACTTGCCAAAAGAGAAAATAAAGGAAACACTTCATCCGCATCGGACTTGAATTAATTTGACTTATCTGAGGGGGCACATGCTTATAACAAAAGCTGTTTTAGCATGTGAAGAAATCAGGAGTCTAAAAGTCAGGCTTGGTAAAGTTAGTTGTGGATACTGGGGTATTAATACAATAGGCAGGAAATTTATGCTATGAGGTGCTGGATCTTGGAAATGTATAGGGATGTAATCACCAATACTCATCATAGCACAGATGGAAACTTCATGTTCGAAGTTCATTTCGATTAACAAACTTGTATCCCTCCCTCTACATGGGAGGAGGACCTATAAAACTAATTAGCTGAGGAGTCTGTATGCGAAAAATTCAACAGCTTTAAGCACGAAATGTAAAGTTTTACTTCAAAAATGGAATAGCTTGTAATGCTAACCTTTCTATCTTGGCCATTTCTGCTATACTTATAGTAATTTCCTTTTGTATAAGTTGCACATCATACAAATACTAGCCATACTATATGGTTGCTTAACACCATAATTTCATATGCAGGAACTGCATTTGCGTATGGACAGACTAGTAGTGGCAAGACTTATACCATGAATGGTTCAGAAAATGATCCCGGAATTATCCACAGAGCTGTGGAAGATATATTTACAAAAATTGAAATGGTACCGATATATCAATTTAATTACTGTTATGGAATGTGGATACCAATTTTCATTTAGTAATATACTTGATGATGCAATTTGTGTAAGATTTTCTTTTATCACACTGGCAGACAGCAGATAGGGAGTTCTTGATTCGGGTTTCCTACATGGAAATCTATAACGAAGCCATCAATGACCTTTTTTCTGTAGAGAACCAGAAGCTGCAAATTCATGAGAGTTTGGAGGTGAGCTACAAACTGCTTTCTTTCTAACTCAGGGAAGCTTTTTGGATGTACGATAGCAGTTACATTTGTTTCTTTCCAGCGTGGAGTGTTTGTTGCGGGACTTAGGGAGGAAATTGTAAATACTTCTGAAGAAGTACTAGAGCTCATCCAACGCGGAGAAGGTCTGACTGATTAAATATTGGAACAATGACTTTATGGATTTATGTTTTTCTTTCTGCTCGTCAATTGCTGAAATATTCTGTCACTAAATTTGCAGTCAATAGACACTTTGGCGAGACTAACATGAATGTTCGAAGTAGTCGATCTCACACTATCTTCAGGATGGTATGTTCTTCAACGTCGTAACAATACTCGAAACAGAACTCATCTTTTCAATTTTATGTTTTAATTCTCAAGGGGTTTTTCAAGTTATGATATTTTGTGAAACTAGGTCATTGAAAGCAGAGAGAAGGGCACTGGTAACCGTGATACTTCAAGTTTAGACGATGCTATTCGTGTCTCGGTCTTGGTTAGTTCAATCTCTTATAATTGCTTCGGAAGACCATATTTGTTTATGTAAATCCTAGGTTTTGTTTGGTTCGGTTTGCTGTTATTTTCCTCCTTCAGAGTTATAAAAATAAGTATCAGTAGATCTGTTATTCTTGAAATGGTTTGTTTTCAAGTTGGTCTTATGAATAGATTGTGATGGTAATATACACAAATTTTAAGATCTTAGGGTGTGTTTGAACAAGGCTCGTTGCAAAACTCAATGAAAATATTTTACTTTGGCTCCATTCTCTCACAAACAATTCACTTGTTAGGAAATTCAACATATAAATTCCAAACATAAACCCCATCCAGTCACACCCTTAACCTTTCTTCAGAGGAAAGTGCTTCCTAAATGAACAGAACTGGTCTTATGTTCACAGATCCAATTTCACAGACTTTCTAAACCCTTTTCTTTTCATGTTGTGGCAACAGAACTTGGTAGATCTAGCTGGCTCTGAGCGAATAGCTAAAACTGGTGCTGATGGAGTTCGTTTGAAGGAAGGAAAGCACATAAACAAGAGCTTAATGGTTCTTGGTAATGTGATCAACAAATTAAGTGAAGGTGGAAGACAAAAGTAAGCCGTTTTTTGGGCAGTCAATGACTCATTTACAATTCAAAGGTGTAATTTTCTGATATTGAAACATATGCAGAGGACACATCCCTTATCGTGATAGTAAGCTCACACGCATACTTCAGCCTGCGCTTGGAGGAAATGCCAAAACTTCAATTATTTGTACTGTTGCACCTGAAGAGGTACGCGGCCTAGCGGTTGTATACTTTTACCATTCCCGTCTTTTGATGTGCCATCGACATATGATATGATACAAATGCCAGACTTGATATGATGTCTAGGTTCATATTGAGGAAACCAAGGGAACTCTTCAGTTTGCTAGCAGAGCAAAACGCATCACCAACTGTGTTCAAGTGAATGAGGTTTATCTTACTCTCTGAAATAACATGTTTCCTTCAGTACATCAGCTAACCATGCCTACAGGCTTTTAGTTTCCAAATTTTGGAAATGTTACTGATGATTTTTTCCGTTTCGCTATTTTTAATAAGTTTACATGATTAACAGGAAAATAAAAACTACTTGCAGTAGCATTTCATTGTAAATAGTTGTATATTTGACTAATGGAATATTTCTATTTCTATTCTACAGTAGACTGAAATGTTATGGTGTGGACAAAACATGTAATTTCTGTGTATAATAGCACTTTGCTTTCCTCTTCAAGCCCTGGAGGGCCAATATGCGTTTCCTGTTCCGTAACTACTATAACAGTGTTCCAAGGATCTTGTATTGATTAATTGTAGTTTGTTTGTCCATTAAAAAATGAATACTTATTATATGCTCTGAATTTGACAGACTACTCATTTTGGTATAAATGGGAATGAATTTAGCGTCACAGCTGAAATTGCTCCTAAGCAACATTATATGTTTTGAGTACTGTGCCCCCGCCACAATTAACAATTAAGATTCAAGTTCATATCAAGCTCCAGTGCTTAGTATTTCTCTTCTTTTTACTTTTGCAAATTGCCAGTTTTTTGTTACTTATCAGTATCAAGTGCGTAATAATCATTGGTTAGACTTGTTACCTTTGGATTTTGATGGCGCAAGATTGGATACCTAAAATGATTATTATGATCTTTTACTGGTTAAAAGACAAAACTACATAAGATGAAAATGAATGCTATGCTTATTTTTTACTTCTGTAAACTCCATCTTAGGGCTAATTGTAGTTGAAACTTCTGTAGATATTGACAGATGAAGCCCTGCTGAAGAGACAAAAATTAGAGATCGAGGAACTGCGCCAGAAACTTCAGGTGATGTTCATATGATTTTACTTGAGTTTTATGAGAGTAAGATCCAATTAAATCTTACTTTGTCCAAAAATATGTTGCTAGGGATCCCGGGCTGAGGTATTGGAGCAAGAGATTCTGAAGCTACGGAATGACATGTTGAAGGTAATTAGCCTTCATACTGCAGAGTCAAAATCCATAGTTATATCTGCGATTGTCTTACATGAGCTTATTCTCTATCAGTATGAGTTGGAACGTGAGAAGCTCGCTATGGAACTGGAGGAGGAGAGAAGATCGCATAAAGAGCGTGACCAGTGTATCAGGGAACAACAGATGAAAATTGATAATCTTAGCAGCATCGTAACTTTCTCAGACTCTGAATGGAGTTCAAACTCTGCCCAGGTAAAACTTCTGATGCTTATTCGGGACCCCTTTTTTCCTTCTTTCTTCTTACTAAGTTCTATCTCTGTAGACAGCGTAGACACATTCTGTCTTTCTGTTGGCATAATGTATATGATATTCCTATCTGCGCCGCATGTTTATCCATTGTTGCCTATTTGTGATGTTCATATTCTGCTGATTGTATCAGAAAAAATGTAGTCAAAGAAATGAGAATGCACTTTCATAGCATAAAATACACACGTCTGCTTAAAAAGAAATTTCTTTCTGATTAAAAATTGTATTGTTAGTATTACTTGTGACATCTCTACTGGTTGCTTCTTTTTGTTTGAGAATTGAAGATAGATAACCCTTCTCAGGCCCAGGAAAATGTCAAAGCTGCAACTCTGAATGAAGAGAGCAGCGTCAACCATCATATGTCAATAGAAGATGCTTTTAGTACACCTTGTTTCACGGCAAATCCCAATGCTTTTGTTGCTAGGCGGTCACATTACTCTCGGCAGCCTGAGTGCAGCCCTCTTCCAGAAGCATTCAGTGACTTTGCTGATGAAGACACATGGATGAAAATGAACAGAGGTTACGTAGCTGATCTGGATTCACTCCACATCACTCCTTCACGAAAAGTTCAATCATTTCCATCAGCAGATGTAATTACTTTAATCCTGGTCTGGTTTCATTTTGTTATCCTGTTCTCGTCCAAATAGGTCATGTTATTAGCCTTACAGAATGAGTTTTTTCTAGGGAGAACTGATATTGTAGACTCGTGACTCCTTTACAACAGCAAAGCCTTAATCCCAAGTAATTGAACTCATGAATATTTAGAGTACATGTATGTAATATTTAAAGTAGAATTTAAGATTATAGAGTTATTGAATGGACTGAAAAGTATTGAGGAATGCGGAATATAGTTATAAAATGGCTGTTCATATATTCTCTGCCTTTCAAAGCTCGACTCCAGCCTGCCTGGAGTTGATGTTTCTGTAACCCTATCTTTTTTAACGAAAGGAAGAGAAAAAAAGAAGAAACAATAGCATTTGCATTTAAATTATTCTAATTTTTTTCAAGCCCTTGAAACATTTTGGTTCTACCCAGATGCTATGCGTGTAAATCATGAATTATTATGAGGATTTGTGCATATGAATAAGTGAACTTGTTATTAGTAAATATACATGTGAAAGATGACACCTTTCCTTTTTGCTTTTCCCCCCTTCTTTTGGCATATATTGTTTGTCTTTTTGTTGGTTAACCTATTAATCTCCTAACAGGATTGGTCTATGGATGATTACAAGAATGAAATCATGAATCTCCAGAGACAGCTGAGCCTTGTTACGGAGGAAAGAGATAAGCTGAAGGTCAGTCTGCTTTTAGCAGTCACTACGTTATAACTTATAACTCATGTACCTCAATCTCATGATGTAAAGAATACTCCACTTATACATTGTATATCAAAATTCATCATTTCCTTCACGTCTGTCTTAACAATGACCATATATTAGTCAAGTATTTACTCATGCACTGCTGTATTATTCCCAGAAAAATCATGCAGAACAAGTATCACTGAACAATCAGTTAATTGGAGAGGTCTCTAAGGTACAGAAATAGGCATCACAGGTCCTAGGAGTTCCTCAAAGGCTTCGCGAGTCTGTGACAAATTGCAAAGACATATACAATGACATGTTGTTAACTCTACAGGTGACAATGAAACTTTTTTGGTTCTTCCTTTTTTTCTGTTGAAGGAAAAAGGTCACTGGGGCAAATTTCTCTTTCTTATTTGTCTCTTAAACAGAACTTTGTAGCTGATGACGAGTCTGTAACTGCAAAGTTACTCTCTGGCACAAGAGATATTGGCACCTATCTCTTCTCAACTTTGGAATCTCATTTTTCAAACGACGTAGAGGGTCATATGTTCTCCCCTGGAGATAATTCCCTCTCTCAAGAGCAACCCAAGGTGCTTTCCGAGAGGTTGAATAGCATGATTTCATCCTTGGTCTTGCATGATGCACCATCTCGTGTGAAAGAATATCTACAAATTGCACCAAACGGCTGTAAAAATAAGGTAGCTGTCAAATCACAGGATGTTACTTGTCTTGTTTTTTTCTCCATCCTGACAATAGGCTACTTAAATATCTTTTCTCCATACTCTGAAATATAAATATCTGCCACATCTGATACCTGTGAATGCTTGATATCATCATTAACTTATCTTAAAGTACCTGAACTTACGAGGATGAATTCTGTGTCTCGATAATTTCATGGTTCTTATTCATGCTAATGCTATACTTCTCTCTAGAATTTGTACTGTATTTATATGGTACTTCTTTTGCTTTAAGAAACATAAAAATATAAAGGCTCACATATTGCTAAAGTAGTCGTACCTAAGCTTTTTCTAATTTTCATATTAGTTTGTCATATTTTCATTTTTGACTGCTGTTAGATATGAGGTATGGGCTGCAGATACTGACGACAATAATCTGGAAACGAAGGTTAACTAACTAGAACTGTGGAAAATTAGTGGAACTCCTCGTAAACTTCTAGTGAATTTTTTTACCTGCATAAGGAAAACAGCTTGACTTCCTAATGATGGGGGCATTTTTTTTTTTTGGTTGTATATTTTAGCTGGATAATAGGGTTCATTTTCCTTAAAATTGGATGAAGGATTTTAACTTCTTGCTAAAGTAAATACTTGGGAGGTTGTTATAGAAGGTTGTCAATGTCTTTATTAAGATTGATTTCTCAATGTCTTGAAGGGCCAGAATTTGGGAGGAGAAATCGCTTCTTGGAAAAAGAAACTGGATAATGAAGTCAAATCAATCGTTGAAAAGTACAACAATTTAGAAAAAAAATTGGAGACTAATAACCAGCTTCTTGAGGTTTCAAAGGATAGATTCCACAGCCTAGAAAGGGAGTTCTGGCTACTGAAAGAAGAGAGGGATGTATTGCTGGAAAAGGTCTCAAGCTCATCTCAAAGGCTTGCTTTGGTTACTGATCAAAAGGAGAAGGCGTTACAGGATTTAAAAACAGAAGCACAGAGGAGGAAAGGTCTTCAAGAAGAGGTAAACCAGTTTACCACTGCTTTCGCATGTCGGCAAAAATCACTTATGTCTTTCCACAGTGACTTCAAATCTATGGTCGAAAACTTGAAGGCACAAAATCTAGTTTCACTATCCAAATCTCTAGGATGCTGAGAAGCTGTCCATGCTTAGTTGTGAAAACTCTTTGGCAAAATGCTAGTTGATATGTTGCTGTACTGATTTTGTATATCAAATTACTTATTTATCGAACTCTGCACACAAGATTTACGTACATAAATTATGATGAATCTATTGAACTCCTAGGTCGTGGAAAGGTGATCAAACTTGAGATTGTCATATTATTCATGGTAGTTCCCCTCCTCGAGAACTCGAAAAGTTTGTTTTCATGAATCCATGGAAAACTATTAAAGATGTTCCGAGGTCATTAGGCAATTCTAGCTTTTCAGGCATTCCAGCCAAAAAGTTTATGTATTATAATTTGTTTCTATCCACGATCACTGGTGAGTTTTATTTCATTTTTCCGTTAAATTCCAAGTTTAGCTTCAGATGTTTCTTTTTTTGTAAGGAGCTATTTACTGTAATATTGTAGTTCTCCCTTATAGTAGTTTAAAAAACATTTCATTTTGCTGGTTGAAATCTTAGTGTAGAGTTCATCTGATTTCAAGTAATCATGGTCTAGTTTTATGCATAGATCAGAGCATTATTTGCAAACTTCCTCACCGATCATATCGAAGAACTACCAGACTTTTAGTTCGAAATATTATACTTTTTCTATTTCAAATTGAATATTCACTTTGAAAAAGAATATGAAAGTGAACTTTTAAATAGAAAAGTTGACATTCGGAAGTATAAAACAGTGTGTCTGTAATATATCAATGGAGTGACTTCTATGTTGGATTGGTCAATAGACGGACCACTGTGCTCATAATTTGGTCTCATCAACCTATGCATGCATGTCTTCTCATTTACTTTCTCCTTTCACAATTATTTATCACTTTAAGACAGTGCATTCGAATTAAAAAAATAATTGAGATGTATAAATTCAAAGATAACTAGACACTCCTATCCTTCAATTAATGGAGTATATTGGGAAGATTTAAATTAGGTCAAGAGGTCCATAGCCCAGTGGGACTATGGCCTGCCCACGACCGTGAGGTCGAGGGTTCGACATCTCTCCCCTACATGGGGCAAATAAATACCCTCTTCCTAGGGCGGTCCTCCTCCTCTGGTGAGACTAAAAAAAAAAAAAATTAGGTGAGACCATATAAGAAACTCATGTATATCATAAATTTGGGCAAAGACATTCTTTATGAATCAATGCAAAAAAGATAAACTTCATCAATGGGCCCTTTGCTAATGGAACTCCAATTCAACATCTTTCTTTCATACTGAATTGTTTTTATATGCGGCATTTCAATGGCAGATCAACCCTAAACATTATTAATTAGATTAGGCTAGTGACCAATGACAAGTATCTTAAAGAACTTCAGTTACCTTAATTTGAATCCACAGGTTTAATCAAGTTTATGTACATGTGGATAACCTTTTAATTAGGAGTGGTAGATGTCATTGAATCACCTCAAGAAAAAAAAAAACTAGTGATTATTAGATAATCCACAAACTTGTATTCTGTTGTAATTAGGTTAGATTTACCTATACATTTGAGTATTTATCCCGGAAAGAAAAACAAAAAGGAACAACAAGTCTAGTTCCAAGTAATTAGAGTCTGCTATGCTATATGAATCAAATAAAAGATTTCTTTTGAGGAAAAAGCTAAAGACATTTATTGAGCATAGTATAAATGGGAGGAGCATAATTGTATCAGGTACCTTTTAATTCAAATATTGGAAGGATAGATTGTGTGAGAGAATTGAAAAAGAGAATGCATTGTCATCCAGACATTTTATAAAGTGAATTGTAGTTCGACTAGACAGTAAAAGACTAAGGAAAATTCTGATATGGACCGGGTCCATGTGTACTATGTGGTCCAGATTTGGCCACATCCCTGCAGAATGAGGAGAGAGAAGGAAATACAGTAATTTTGCCAAATCTGAACTGCATGGTCCATATCAGAAGTGTTCAAAAGACTAATCATAGAAGTGAAAAGTGCTCTAAAGGTGCTAAAGGGGAACAAGCAGGTCTAATCGCACTCAATATTTTCAGAAATGGCGAACTTTTTAGATGAAACAAATTATTTTATGTGATTTTTTTTTTTTTTTTTTTGTATCATTGAGAACTTCTCATTAAATTTTTTACCCTTGTAACAAATTTTTGGCTCCGCCTTGTCATTGAGCCTCTCAGGAATAATTTTGCAATCACTTTTATTGAGCAAAAATAATAACTTAGCAATCGCTTTTATTGAGCAAATAAAAAAAATTTGTATTTTTTAACACGAATACATTTTTTCTATTTATTTTTATTGAAGATTGTTATCAAAATCTAACGAATTCATATTAAAAGTTTCTGAAAGGAGGCTAGAAACTTAATTTAACAGCTAGTAAAAATAAAAGAGGAAGAAGAAGAAGAAGAAGATCAATGTGAATTCCAGCAAGTTTCATGAAAAATATTGTAAATATCTAATTTTTTAATATAGCAAACAATATTGTAAAAAAACTCTAATTATAAATTTCAATCATCAATATTAATAACTAATGATGGCTCTCCCTTCTTGATCTTGAAATAGGAAGTTGAGAAATCTTCATAATGCTATCATCAACCACACTGCAAGTCTTCTTACAAGAAGAAAAAACATTAATATTCATATTTTTCTTCTTCTTCTTCAATCCAACTATATAATCTTCTTTCTTTGAGCTCTTGGTACACTCTATATAAGCTATGAGAAAAGGGTCATCGTCTTTCCTCCTTGAAGAACTTCTCAATGGTGGCGGAGGCTGAAAAGCACACGGCGGCGGTGGAATTTGATAGTCATGAAATGAAACCCTGTACTTCTCCGGTGGCCCCGGCGGTGGCGGCAGCTTTACTTTAATCGTTTCATCATCATTAAATTCCTCTGCCGTCTCCGTCTTCGTCTTCTCCCAAATTACAGGCTTTTCTTCAGAGGAAAAAGTTGCCGGCGGTACAGTCCGGCGGGAGTGAACCTTGTTGTTCATATTTAATTCACCTGAAGAATTAATTTGTTGAATATAAAAAGAATCGAATTTTTTTTTTTAAAGAAAGGTTGTTGATGTTAGTCCTTCTCCAACAGTTGATGATCATGTAATATATGTAGTAATCAACACATGCCAGAGTAGCTGCTTACGGGTCACTCAATTCTACTATCGTTTTTGTAGGATTGAACCATAACTTTTTCATTCTCATATGAATTAGGTAGAGCCTATATCTGTAGGTAAACTCTGCCTAATTTATGTGAGAAACCGTGAAACCATTCTCACAATAACGATTCTCTAATTATTATTTTTTTAATTATATGGTGTGATATTCAACTCGTATATCGCGTGATCAAATTTCTCTCTCCATTTTTTTAATTGTAATATATGTATGATAACTGAAAATTCTTGGTAATTGTGTCAGTCATGAAAAGAAAACGTGAGGAAAAGAGGTGGGCGCCGGCGCGAATGAAGAAATATATGTAAACTAACTCCATAAAGAGAAAAAAAGATGTTAGTGGAATTTTATGTGGATTTTTGGTCAGTCAATTAATTTATGGGTAATGGTTATTAAATCAAAAATTAAAAATTAAAAAATATAATATTACATTAAATTCTGATAATTATTTTTATTTTATACTCTTTAATTCTTATTTGATCTAAATTTTTTGATCCATCAATCATTATTGTTAGTATATATATATATATATATATATATATATATATATATATATATATATATATATATATATATATATATATATATATATATATGTCAAGGCTAATGTTAAGAAATTAGACGGATGCGGTCAACGTGGCTTACATCCTTAGCAGGGAAGAGAACTTGTTAATTTTCTAATATGTATATAATCGTCTAATTCTACCAACTCCAAAAATCTCTTCTAACTAATTTTAGGAAATTTTCTAAACTAATTAGAAATAAAAATTGCAAGAGTAGTCTCGAACAATATTGAGGATATGTATTTATTAAAAGTATGTCCTAATTTTTTTAAAAATATAAATTATAAAAATTGTCAAAATATAATTATAAACTCAAGTTTCAAGAGTACGAAATATTATATTACTGATCTTTTATTTAAAAGGGGTAATTATTTTAACATTCTTTGAAGTGAAATCGTCAATTGAATTTTCATAATAGACTTTTTCAAAATATCATTCTCGATTGCTATTAAAGCTAATCTATTGAGTGTTTCTTATGACATTGTAGAACGCGTATATGATTTCAACAGCTTCAATTTAGAAAAAATTATTTCTGCAGATACAACTGTCACATATATAATAATAAAAAATCTATATGCAATAATTACATTAGGAAAAAATCAAGAACTTTTAAAAAAACTTAAAATATCTAGTCACGTAAGAGAGAGTGAAAAAAGTAAATTTTGTCCGTTGATTTCGTTTTGCAAAAGGGTAGAGTAATTTGTTTTTTACTAATATATATTAAGTTATTTAAAAAATTTCATGCTCTGAAAATGAGATGTTCGATTCTGCATGACACTTTAGATATGCTAAAAGTTGGGTCTGACAATAATTGTAGCTTATAAATACTTTGGATTCGAAACAATAAATCCGTTTCGTCACTCTAATATAATAAAGGAAATTCAGTTAATGAAAATGTTGTTCGCAATTTGATAGGTAAAGAAAATCAAGCGAAAAGAAAATTGGGGATAACGTGACTAACTTGTAACGGTTGACTGAGTTCTTGCTGATTGCATTCTTATAAATGGTGACTGATTTTGCGTGTTCTCTTTGGTACAGAAAACTTGTGATTAATCGTTAGGTTTGATTGAAGACCTTGTCAACAAAAGAAAAAAATATACTACTCTAAGATTAAGTCCATGGTGTATATTGAATCAATGGCGGATGCAATGTTCTATTACTGAGGTCAGAACTTAATTTTATTTCATTAGATGATAAGTTTATAAGTGACTCATACAAATAATATAAATCCGCGAGTAATTCATCTACTCTTAAGCCCTGAATCCGCAAGTGTATTGAATAGTGAGATTGGGTCAAGTTAAGGAGTTACCTAACTATAGAGGCAGCTACGCAAGCTTATTATTATGCAGTTGGTTTTGGAGTGTGGTTCCCAATTTTGTATGATATCATCTCCAACTACCTTCCTTCACATGATACTTTACTGCTTTTTTTTTTTTTTTTTAGGCAGCCGTCGGTAAGGTGGTTGTTATTCTCTATACTATGAATTCATAATCCCCGTCGTCCAGTATAGGCCGCATAGTTCGGTAGGAGACATGTTTATAAGTGTTATTGTGGTAATTTTGTTCTTATCTACAGAATTAGGGTCGTCTCAATTATTTTGAAGAATATGTGTTAAATTTTAAATAAAATTCTATATAACCGAGGAAGGGATTCAAGCGCCTCATAGGATAGCTGGGGCCGGGGCGCCCATGACTGGCCTGGGTCTAAAGAATTATGAGATAATTAGGAAGTTACTAAATCCTAGTAGGAGGATTAATTGACCTTATAATGAGAGCTAGTGGATATTGGCAAGTTCTAGGAGGACCAGTCTTATAAATAAATTATTAAATTATCTCGATTTGTTCTGTATATAAATCTAAATTTTAGCAATCCGATTCTTATGCGGAATAGTCCTTTTTTTTGTACTCGCGAACAATCTGAGCTGCTCGGATGAGATTAAGCAATTCGGATCCTGAGAGAAAAAGTTACGGCTGAATTAAAAAAAAACTTTTCTCTCTCCAAATTTGGATCATTAAAAAATCTCATCCGACGTCTGAGATGATGTCTCGCACATTTTGCCGTCCCGCATGGGAGCCGGGAGCAAATTTTAGATTATGTTTTGTTATTTAAGGTTTCAACATTTTTTTAACTTTCCTAACTCACTTTATCACTTCCCATGTCAAGTCAGTATAAAACTTCAATCATAGGTGGCCAAGAAGTATCTTCAAAAGAAAAATCTTTAAAGAAAAAAACAAAAGAAACAAGTATAACATTTGCTTTGACCTCTTCTTCAATTATTTTTAGGGGTACTAGAAAATATAGCAGTAACCGTCTATTTGTCTAGCACCATGACAATGCATATTTCTTTCATATGAAAATTAAAAACGAAAATCATAGTATATTCGGTTAAGATAATCCATCTTCTTCTATGCCGCCTGCTTCGAGTGATATTCATTTAGAATTTAATTTGTGAGTTTTTTTTAAAAAAAAATATTCATCGGAGTGTGGAACTTATCTATTGAAAACAATAGAGGGATTCAATAGAACATGAAGAAAATTCGATCATAACATCTACGTACTGAGGTTTCAGCCTTACCACTAAACCAATATCTCATTGACAATTTGGCAATTTGTGGTTAAGATGCATAAGGCTGCAAAAATTAAATACCTCATCATCAAACCTAATTAAGAAGATTCAAGCTTGGTAGAAATAGATTTTGTTGCCTAAACATGTTTTAATTTCAAGGAGATTCCTTGACTAAATCTCCCGCTCACTCCAAGAGATGAACAAATTATAATTTTTTAATTAGAAAAACATATACTAATAATATGTTTGACGTTACATATCCAATGCTTTACTAACATTCTAAATGGTCTAATCAAGACTGCTAAACATTCAACTTAGAACTACTGCCCACTTATTTTGATAAATTGCAGATTAAATCAAATATTTAAAACGATAACGTTTGACAGATATTGATTGTCCTAATGTGTTTTTTTACCCTTTTTGGGGTGGGTGGGTGGGTGGGTAGGGAGTGAGAAGAAGAAAAATGATCACTTTTTTCAGAGCTATACATTTTAAGAATGTAATAAACGGCCAGAAATCATATTCAAGTAAATATGTATCCCATACGTATCGAACTTATTATTGTCAATTACCTTATCAATTTCATAATATAAGTCGTTTAAAACATATAAAATATCATCATAGGCTAACACTTTTTAGTTGAATGAGCCTCCAACTAGTAGCATATTCATTTCTTTAGTGTTGCTAATTTTAAAAAAAAAAAAGGTAAAAAAAATATTTATTACTATGTTAACCCATTTCAGCTCGATCAGCAAATTCGAGCCTTCCATCAACTTTTGCCATGAATTTTGAATATAATTTTTACCGATTGAATAATACATAAGGGTACTTATAAAATGTTTAAAGAACAAATTTTGTCAAAATTTAATGTACTAATAAAAAATTCACAGCGCTTATTAATTATTATTTTCCACCCACAGGTCGTTCGTTCAAATATAAGGCAGAAAACAGAAAACAAAATGCAAAAAGCAACTAAAAAAAAACCTTAATATCAAATTGGGTCGATTACATGAATCAACAAAAATAAAAATTCCGTGTGATCATTAAAACAAAATAAGGGAAAACTTGTGTGTGGAATCGGCCCAATACATATAGTTTCACCTTTCACACGCAAGGGACGGGCTTAATATTTGGGAATGGAAAGTGGGCTACCTTTGGGCCAGTTCCTCCCCTAAATACCCCAAAATAAGAAACTTAAAATTAGTTAGGGTTAGGGTTTCGAAGAAATGCTCTATAAAGGCCCGTCACAAGGCCGCCGATTCATTAGTCAGCCTTTCTATTCCCTCCGCCTCCGGATATCTGAGATATCTTTTTCCGATCCTCAATTTCACCCACTCCCTTCAATTTGCAAGCAATCTGGTTCAATCAATTTGATAACTGGTAACCCAATTGATATAAGGTTTTCATTTTTTTTCTCTTTCGATTCATGCCTTATGATGTTTACCGCAAGTTTTTATTATGATTTCTATGATTATTTGAGTCTTTTATGCCTGTATTTGACCTTGATTTTGGATATGAAAAAAGGATGGGCTGCAATGATTATAAAATAATTCCTCGTACTGAATGCTAATGCCATGGCATGACAGACTCTATTTACACCCATAGAATATGAGCGCCCATCATTTTTCTTTTTTTGCTTTAAATTTCAAAGGTGTTTGCTTTTCCACAGTTTTTCTCAGTGCAGAATAGGTGTTTGTTTGGATACCATCAGATCAAAAGATATGTATGACCGAGAACGCTTGTCCTCAACATGTTAATCTCAACTAGTGTTCTCGTCTGCCCAGATCTTTATTCTGATCCTAATACAAAAAAAAACCCTTTTCCGCAGCAGAGCTGACCTTGCTTATTACTTTGAAATGTGAAGCTTAGGATTTGGAGGAGTTGCCTTTTCTTATATATTATGCATGGCAAAGATATGTTCTATTTTGCTGTGTATTTGGTTGCTCCTAAAATTGAATTTGGAGGTGTTTTAAAGCCCTGTTTGACTAGAATTGATCCAGAAATTTGGGTTACGCACACCTCCACATCCATTTAAAGCCATTTGTGATATGGTACATGTTAATCACACTTTGAATGCCTGCATCAGCTTCATTTCAATAAAATCAAGATGGATACCGGATACATATTTTGTAGGAAATACAAAACTGAGACGAAAAGGAAAATAGGAAAAAAATATCGAGGGGCTGGTCTCCTTTTAGGATCACTTGCTCTTGTGAATTTCGGATGCATGAAAGGGACTTGTAAAATTCTGTGTCACAACCAGCAAATGTTTCTCGTAATTCAGTAATTTATGGTTCCTTAAACGCTGTAGAAATCAGTTCAAGTATCACAACAACTTGGCATAGTTTGAAGTTTGAACCACATTGAAGTCATGAGCAAGATCTGTGGCTGAGCACCTTGTTATAAAATAAATGTCAAGGGAAAGAAATGATATCAAAAACTACAACAACAACAACAATAGCATAACCCATTAAGTCCCCAATAATTGGGGGTATGGGCGGGGATGGACGGGATACTGACCCTAACCTTTGTCAAACAAAGTGGCGCGATCCCAGGGATACCACTCAAACAGATGTATTGGAGACTAACCTAACCTTTGACAACAAGTCGCACAAAGTGGTTCGCTCATATAATACACATGTAACAATGGTCCCCTATCGTCGCGTTTGCTTGCTGAGTAATCACGCCTCAAATCAAAGCCCTAAAAAGGCATTAGAGAAGGCAGACCCAAGAACCATTTTGATTTATGTGCACATCACCATGCTTCTTTCATTCAGTATCCAGAGCATTAGTGGTGCACAAAAAATGATATCAAAAACTATTTTAAAAAAAAAGACAATAAATTGAAGTGCTTTCAAGTTTTGATATTTCACAATGTTGATATACAATATTCTACTTACATTCAGTAGAGTATTTATAAGAAGAGAGTTTTAATTATAATTTACGTGTATGACGCAGTGACAGAAAAACTTAATAGAGTACTTTAGAGTCCATAACCAACACACCATTGGATTGGGTTTCATCCCAACAAAACTAAACTCGAAATTTCTCCCGCGAGATCCATCTTTATAAACAACTCCGCTATTATGCCATCGCAGACAGTTTTGTTCTAAGTTGTACTCTATACAATTCCACACAAATTAGCATCTCAACTTTGCCAAAAATTTACAGTTCATTGTTAACTAATTCGGCTTCTTTCCAATATAGTCGATCATCTCGTGTAAATTGACGAATTCTGCTAATTGATGATAGAGCCTCACGGTGTGAATGGCAAAGGAGTGTTCTTAAAACAATAGTAAGGAGCCAAACTCATCGTTCCCTTCCCCATCTGCCTCATAGGAAAAATTCCTTATGGAACGGGCCTTGTGGGTATCTGTGAGACATGAAGGCATGTGGGATCTACGTGCAGGTGAGTCCTGTCTCAAATTATGTGAGTGGAGTGTGGGACCGTACCCACAAGGGCTGCCCCATGCCAGAATTTCCCTCCCTCATAAAGCTCATTTGCTACAAAACCGCTCTCCATAATACTCGGACAATCATATCCTTCCATGAACGTCTGCAAGCAAAATCTTTTACCATTTACAGTAACCAGCAAAGGATCCAAATCTTAACATTTATCGCGCTTCTATAATTGTCTATATTAAACTTGTTAATTCTCACCTCCAAAGCAGTTATTGCAGTTAAATTCTATATACATCTTCATCTATAAGACAAAAAGCAGAGCTGATCTTTTAGAGACAATCTTCTCCTTGGATTCTTCAGCAATTTGATCCTCTCAACTCTTATCTGCAGGACCACCATAAAGGCAAAAAGAAATGAAAAGGGTGCTTGAATTATTAAGCAAAGGCTAGGCTGGAATAAATGGAATGGTCACAGTTGAGATAGTGATAGAAGCTTATGTACAAAACCCAAAGTCTTGCTCTATAATTTCAGTTCTCAAAATAGCACAAGTTTTTGTTTAGACAAGTGGGCTTTACATTGTCTCATTTGATTTATCTTTTACCATTTGTGTATGTTAGAAATTCATTTGTGTATGTTAGAAATTGTTGTCCACCCAACAACCAACATGCTTCCTATCAACCTGTACCAAAATGGTGATTAAAATCACTCACCAAACAGCAGCACATGAAGTTAGGACTTAAAGAAAAATGGGACCAAAATGACTCTAAGGCTCGTTACAACGCTGCTTACCATAAAGTGCGGAATATTCTTGGAGATACAATGAATACTTGTATTTGATTGCGTCTTATGTTAATGAAATCAAACCTAAAGTATTCACCGATTTCAGCGGAGACATAGAAGCCTTCTAGTCTTTTCAACACATGAAGGAAAAAGCACAAGTTTCTTATCATAACAATGCCAATGAAGCCCCACAATGAACACTAAGAACAGGCCAGAGTAAAGTCTTTATGCATAGTAGTCGGGTACTATTACAACTACACTCAGGAATCTAACTCATAATACCTAGGCCCCAAAGATTTGAAACTGGAAATCTAATTGTTCTAGAGAGTGTTATCAGAAAGAAAACTAACTGCAATACTTGTAACACCTGCCGGTTACAGTGAATTTAAGGCTGGATTCATTAGAGTTGATCCGGAGACGCCACTGCAAAGGCTGGAACCTTCAATCATCTTGCCGTTATCTACTGCTGTTGGACTACTGCCTGCACTGCTGTTAGAGAGATATACTAATGCAGCCTTCTGTAAAACGCCCGTAGGAGATGATGCTAATTGCGGGCTGGGGCAACTGTCCCAACCTTCGCTCATGAAGTTGAGAGCTGCTGCATTCTTGCCATCTCCACTGCTGTTGTTAGTGCTATGCAAAACCTCTCCAAGTGGTCCACCCAAGGAGGAGGATTCCCAGGAAATTGGAATCCAATTTGCTTGTCTGTTTTTTCTTTCGTTAGCAAAGTTACCAACACCCAATCCCATTTGAAATTCCCGAGATAGCCTTAGCGGGGAAGTCGCAATTTTGTCATTGGTTGGAGATGAGGTAGAAGACATGAAGTCTGAAGCAGCAGCCATTGGTATAGAAATGGAAAGTTGAGTCCTCTCAGAATGCATCTCAATATCAGACCACGAGCGTTCAGGCCGACTATTAGGCCAGTCATCCATAAACTGTCGAAGACCATGCTGCGATTTACTTTCGCAATCATTGATATCATCTGAGGCTCCATACCTACTGGAGTTTACAAGTGAAGAGCTTCTGTTCAAAGGATTTAAAAGAGAATCAGAGCAAACTTGTCCGAATTCCCCTCGAGAAGATTCTACATAAGGATTTTGCTGCTTTGGATTAGGAATGGAATAATGGTTTTCTTTCATGCTTATAGCTGGTGATATAATGGAAAGTCCAGCAGTTTCTTGGTATCTCTCCCCCGGATTTGCCTTGTTCAGTAAATTCCTGTTGGGAAATACACAAAGCTATCTCTATCAGTAAAAAAATTCTCTGCTGAAATTCCTTGTTACCAGCTAATAAAATACCCAAAAAATATGATAATGAGTGTCGTAACAAGATTATAAATTAGCTCAAATGCACACATAAACTGTTAGGAAAAAGTAGGCTGATTCGCCCACATAAATCAGCTCAAATAACAATGGGTGAATTCGAAATAACAAAACTTGATTCCCGATGTCTTGTGTCCTAAAAATAAAGACTATTTCGACAATCTCACTAGAACTAAACATCTTTAAAATGACGACTTTATCAAAAAGGCTAATATATGGTCCTACCTGTCACCATGAGGATGTGCAGAAGATTGAGAAGTTGCAGTTTTCTGCAGGTTGCTAAGCTGATGATGGGATGAGAGGTCAGGATTGTTTGATGCACCACCTCCAGGAACCACAGCTGCTGATGCAGAGGTCAGCTTAACAGTATTAGTATTATTTGTGGTTCCTGAGACAGAATGGCCAGATTGACCTTCCACAGGCTTTCTTGAACGATGGCGTCCCCGATTCATATGCCTCTCACAATACTTGTGATCAGCTATTGCATCTCTAGAACACCGCCATTTCTTGCCATCGGTCCTACGACACCTTCCTGGCTCAGGATCATTGCTGTTCGAAAATCCCAGATGGAAAGCACCCCATCCAACTGCAAGAGAGAATAAAACCAATGTCACATTCCTCAATGCTAAGAAAGCAGAGACAAACTCTCTTTTTACAGTAGGAAATTTACAAAATCACTATATCAACTACATAATACATTATTAGGCACAGATTCAAATTAGTTATTGGAAATGGTAAACAAGTTAATAATAGAAGCACTGCAGTAAACACACAAATAAATGAACCCCATGACTTGATTCAAATATGTCCCATTTTTACTTGCAAATTCTTGAATAAACTTACACAATTATAACTATAAAATTGCTCTACTTTTAGAACTGAACCAAATCAATAATCAAGAAACCGACTCGAATAACTCCACTATCTGCTATAAACCAAGTAAAACTAAACAGATTCCAAGAGGGTCTATTCTGTCATGGGACCATATGGTCCAGATCTGACCACATCACTGCATTTCCTTCTCTCTCCTTATTCTGCAGGGATGTGGCCAAATCTGGACCACATGGTCCCGGTCCACATCAGATATTTCCTTCCAAGAGACATAGATAAACAACATAGTACACTAAACTTATTGCTAAGACAAATGAGAAAGAAAACTCACAGGAATTGGTTCTGAGGCCAGAAAAGAGAGAGAAGCCAGCAGAATCAAGAGCTTTTCTAATGGGGGTGAGAAGATAAGAAGGAATAGGGATATTGGCATTGATGTATTTGTAGATCAAGGCTTGATGTTCAAGCTCCATCCATTGAGATGGTGTGAATGGTCCTCTACCTCCTGATACTACTCCCCCTTGCATGCTTCCTGGAGTCAATCCTCCATTACCATAATAGCCTGAAATAAATCAAGAAACACAAACCAAATTCAAGAAAATGTTTATGCAAAAAACAATACTTAAAAAAAAATAAGATAAGATGCTTCTAAATTAAGGGTGTACGTGGATTGGGTCTTGTTTGGGATTGGATTGAGTCTGAGAATGAAATCTGAAGCATTAAATCATCTAGAATTTGGTTCAGTCAATCCAACACTGAGTATGAAACCAAAGGAGAAGAAAAACAAGACTAGTGAAATATTAAAGCTTATGTCTATAACATTTATGGGGGCTACACAATAATCATGAATATCCCCCATCAAGTCTTAGCCTCATGCAAGAATCAGAAACTTATTATCAAATACAGTGGATAACTACTTTTCTTTACCATAAATTGCACTGTAATAAACACACAAAACACAAAAAAATAAGAACTTTAATGTACCTGCTGGATTTGTAGTAGTATAAGAAACTGATGAAGAATAAGAAGAAGGGTAATGATAATAAGGCAATGTAGTAGCAACAGTTTGAGAGTTTGGAGCAGAGAAGCTAAGCATTTGCTGGCCAGAGGTTAAGCTATTAGATCTCAGTAAAGGACTTTTGGGCAAATCAGAAATAGTTTTGGCAACTTTTAATCCTTTCCAATCATCTTCAGATCTGTACAACTTTTGCTTGTTGGTCTCAGCAGCAGCATCTGAAACAACACTAGTAGTAGTAGTAGTATTGTCTGAACATAGTAACCCACTACCATTGTTGTCCAAACCCACAACCCCAAAATCCATAGAGAGAGAGAATGGAAGGAAAGATAAGGAAAGTGCAAGATGAAGTTGATTTTTATAAAAGTTCCCCAGACAAGGGAAATGGATCATTGGTTCATTGTTTGGAGAGATGTTGGTTTTCTTGTGTCTTGAAGAGAGGACCATCAATCTTTAATAGACCAAGAATGTTATACTACTACTAATGCTACTACTAGTGGAGTAGCTTCTATATATATATATAATATATATATATATATATATATATATATATATATATATATATATATATATATATATATATATATATATATATATATATATATATAGTCAAGTGCTGAAGCAGACATAGTTCCTAAAAATTCCGTTGCGAAAAATAAGATAGCAAAAATTAGTTTTTTAATTAAAATATTAATATTATTCTTTTAAATAAAATTAGTAGTATATAAATAATATTTTTATTTTAACTAATAAAATATATTTTTTTCCTTAATTTTTAGAACATGTAATAGAAAAATCTTATATTAAAAAATGAAGGGAAAATAAGAGCAGTAGAATTTACACAACATTGGTTTAGGTTTAGGAGTTGATTTGCCAAAAGCAAAGTAATAGCCAAGCCAGAGAGAAAGAGAAAATATTTTATCCGTAAGGGTAGCCCAGTTGGTTCGAGAGTGGTAGATTGTGTATAAAGGCGCATGTTCGAATCTTGGCAGTCGCAGTATGGAAGTTTCAACCCTCCAATGTGGGGGTGGCCTCTTGCGGTGGGCTAAGACAAGGTCTCCCACCAATCGAACCGCTTGGTCATCTTGATTTACATTCTCCACAATGCCTGTCGGATCGGGTGGTGGGGGCCCTGGAGACGTGAGTATCGCCTTTTTGTGTACAAAAGAGAGAGTGGTTGGAAAGAAACAAAACAACATGTGACAAAGTACTTTGTACTGCAACTACAAATGTTATACACTGTACGTGTAGGGATTCAGTGTGTAACGAGCGTTTTTTTCCCTGTATGTATAGAACTTGTTCAAAAGAAATTCAAAAATAGTTATAGAAGAATAGTAGTTTATACTTGTGAATAATAAATATTCTTCATAGGGGTAAATTAATTGATTTAATTGTAATAATAAGTTAATGAAGGGTTTGATTGGATTGAGTCTCGGTCTGAAATTTTTATTTTCAGTCTCAGTCAAGTCTCAATCCAAACCAAATTTTAAATAATTTAATATTCGAAGTTTCATTTTTTCAAACTCAAATAAAAAAGAGATTGGAGTTCATATTGAATTTCAAACCAATCAAAATATGCCCACATACATGGTCAAGTCACAAATATTTTTCCTTTTGTAAATTTGATTCTAATATATGTTTTTATAAGCAGAACTATTGAAGAATGGAAAGAAGATGAATGCATATATTAAACACATTGTTAAGTCTGGTACCCCATTTTCTTCAAAAAAAGAAAAAAAAACAGGGGTGAGTATGTAATTATGTAAAACAAGAGAGATTAAAAGGGGACAAAAAAGAAAAAGAAAGACAAAGTATAGAAATAAAGGCTAATTGTATATTTGGTCAAGTGTTTTAATTTTTTGGCTTTTTTAATTCTCATATTTTTTTCAGCCTTTTTAATTCTTAATAAATTTTCGGGCAAAATATTTAATCATTATGTCCAATTTTATCAATTTTTCTGTTTAAATGAAACATGTGAATTGTAATAGGCACATGACCTATTCTTTAGCGGTATAATAGTCCAAATAAAAAATAGGTCATGTGACTATCACATTCTTCCTTTTAATGGAAAAACTGACAAAAATAGATGAAATGACTAAATATTTTTCCCAAAAATGTATTAGGTATTAAAAGGGATGAAAAATACATGAGGATTAAAAAATCCAAAAATTTAAACTTTGGGGACCAAAATATACAATTAGCCTAAAATAAATGAAAAACATGGCACGTGGGATGCTGGTCACGTGCATCCCGTGAGGGGGTAGTAGTAATAAATAGCGCGACGCGTATCAAAAGATTTAAGAGAGAGAAAGACAAAAACGCAAGTGGGCAAGGGAGATACGATAGCATAGTACGGAGCGCGCGTGAAAGAGGATACGACTTTTAGCTAATGCAAAATGCTGTGCTTTTTGGATATGACAACTCAAGGAGCCCACCCGATAAAAGACGATTAAAAGAAAAGAAAAGAAAATTATATCTAAAAAGGCCCGCTTCGAATTTCTGCTTTTTTTTTTTTTTTTTTTGGGTAAAATAAAGTTTGGTTGGGTTTAATTCCGATCATCATCGCTTATAAAGTTATTTATAGATCACTCATCAGCGGCAATTTGTGTTGGTTTCGAATTTCTGTTTGCTAGATAAATAAATGAACTTAGCACCCAAAAAATGGCTAGATAAATATAACTCGATAAAGTATCTTTAATTAAACTATTTTTTTTTATAGAAAATGATTTACTCCTAGAATTTTGGAGATAAAAACCCTAAACTCTCAAATTGAGGGTGTTAAATGACTATCTTACCTCCTGCTGGTATAAGGGATTCACCCAACTATAAGGGCAAAAAGGTTCGAAAAATATTTTAATCAATCTTTTAGTCAATAATTCTAGTAGCCTAGCAAAGTCATTTTTTTATTACTTCCATAATAATAATAATACTTTATTACGTAATGATAGTTAATTAATTATTCACAAAAAGGGCGGGCTTTCGTATATAGAGAGAGAAGGGAGCTAACCTCTATGGGCCAGTCTGGGGTGGGGTGGGGTGGGGGTTTGAAATTAATTGGTAATCACTCTTCCAACCTTTTCTGAATTTTATAAAAAATCTTCTATTTTGTATGTCACTGAACAAGTTTTTATCAGAGTTCAAATCTTTTAAAAGATATGAGTTTATCGAAGAGCGATGGAATTTGAATCCTACTCTTATCATTAATTTTCCATTAGCGTGCACAAAATCAAGGACCAGGTTGAACTCTATCTTTCATTTTGGCAGATAAAATGTGTGATTGAATTGAGTTTGAGTTTGAAATTTTAGTTTCAGTCTCAAACTCTAAACAAAATCTAGATAATTGAATACTTCAAGTTTGATTTCCATATTCAATCCAAATCTGATTTGAATTTGAGTTTGAGTTTGAATCTCAAACCATAACAAACTCAAACCAAAATCAATCCAAACAGATCCAAGATCAACGGGTTGAAGGTCGGGTCACCAACCTGATGTCCATTCTCTATCACAAAACTTGTCTAGTAAGGCTTATATTCTTATGTAATTTGTTATTTGTACAAGATGGGATTTGTGCCCATCGGTTCTATTCTATAGTGTTGATAGTAACACTTTTAGTAAACTACTAAGTTAATCTTGATTCAAGTATTTTGATTTCATAGCTGAAATTGTTGTTCAAAGCAATCAATCATAAAGATATTCTAAACAAGTATATTGATCGTTGAATCAAACAACATAATGATCAAAATTGATGTAGCAAGAAAGGGGAATCTAGAATCTTAGTTTGAAGGGGGGGATTTGTGCATTTAGTGAACTAAACTCGACATTTTAAAGAATTATTCTATAAAAAAAAAAAATGCATTTTTAATTTCGAATAACAAAATTGTTTAGCACAATGTTGATAGAATAATTCACAGTAATGAAATTGAAACGTGCTTGCACTCGTAAATAGCTGTTGTGGATTTTTTTTATTATATGAAAATAAATATTTTCAAATACGTAGATGTGAAGTGTATAGTTAGTGTACAAAATGATTTTTTTATACGAAGTTTGTCCATGCCCTACATGTGAATTGTGTAGTTCATAATCTCTAGGATAGAGAGTGACCCAATTTCTCATCATTGTTTTTTTTTAAAAAAAATTAAGGAAAGGGGATTAATCCCACAACATATGAATCGTACATTACGAAATAACTACTCTGACAGTTATTGGCATTTCTCTTCACTGTTGTTTTATCCTTATCATGTAATATGATGTAGAGGATGATTCACACTTATAATTTGTCATGTAAATATTGTTTTTAATTATATATACGTGACGAATTGTGAGTGGTTGAATATATGGAGGACATACACGTAAACAAACGATTTTTTTTCTGCGAGCTGGTAAAACTTGTGTTGATGTGCTGAAAGATCTCTGACAACGTATATTCGAATTCCGTGTGGAGTAGATTCTTACTAAAATATAGTGGATGTCTATTATGTGATTCATTTATTGTTGACTCTCACCCTCAAGCCTCTAACGCCCATGTATAATATCATTCAATTTAAAACTTTTCTAGTTAAGGAAGCTCAACACTAATAAAAACAATTTTGTTTCGCGGCATACCCCTTAAAAAAAAATTATAAAATTTATTGAATTATGTCCATGATAAAATTGTAAATACATTATCTATATACTCAGTGTCCATATATATCAGCTATAAAAAAAAATGTCCATAGATATCTCTAATACTGTCTATATCTTTATCATGATATCGTCTTGAAATCTTAAGACCCCATTAGCTAATTAGCTAAGCTAGCTTATTCACCAAAAAGAAGCTAAAATAGCTAGAGAGAATGAGAAAGAAGGGGAAGAATATTGGAAGCAAAAATGTTCGCAAAGGCAGAACAGTTGGTTAAGGGGTGATAGATTGTGCACAATAATGCATTATCGAATTTTGGTAGTCTGTGTATAAGTTTCAACTTTTCAATATGAGGATGATTTTTTTTAGTGGGTTAAGACAAGTCTTCTCATCCTGATCAGACCGCTAGGTCACTTAAATTTACATCTTTCAAAATTTTCATCGAATTGGAGAGTGAGAATCATCTGAGCGTAAGTAACGCCTTTTTTGTGCACAAAAAAAACAAAGATAGAGAGAGATGAGAGGGGTAGTATAGGGATAAGGGCCGGCGCGGCTTAAAGTGATAGAGACGTTTCAGGGGTATGGTTGTGGTACTGTAAGTTGCCACGTCTGGTCCCACTACACCCGGAGCAATGGTCCCCACTAAGAAACAAACGACATTAAATCACAAAATTCCATGCACCTAAGGGTGTTAAAAATTCGGTTAAACTTGTACACAAAAAGGCAATATTCACGTCAGGGATCCCCACTTCCCGATCCGATAAGAATTATGGAGAATGTTAATCAAGGTGATCTAACGGCTCGACTGGTGGGAGTTCTTGTCTTACCCCACCGTAAGAAGTCACCCTCACATTGAAGGGTTGAAACTAGGTTTGCAAACTGGTCGGATTTAAATCGATATCTGATTCGAATACGAAAAAAGTTTAGGATTTGGTAAGAACTTCAGACCCATATACTAGCATCCGATTCGGATTCGGTAGAAAAAGTTAAAAACGGATATTGATCCGGAATAGACATTTTCGTATCTATTTGTATCCGTTTGTAGGCCTAGTTGAAACTTTTATACTGCGCCTGCAAAGATTCGAATCTACGCCCTTGTACACAATCTGCTACCCCCGAACCAATTGTGCTACCCTTGTGGATAAAAAAAATCGGTTAAACTAAAATACAAACCCAATCAAACCATATTTTATTATATGATTGGTATTTTTGTTTATTTTATTTTATTGGAAAAAGTCCAAATAACTCGCTTTGATATTCAAATTTTAAATTTTTAAAAATCGAATTACCGAATTAATTTTTTTTTTATTATTAAAAGAATATATTATATTATACTTATAAGTATTATTAATATTATTTAGAGTTGTATTCGATTCATCTGTTCTAGTGACATTCTAGAAGCAACCATTCGTGCATTTATTAACAAATGTTAGGTCTGTCTCGTATTCATCACCGTTCATACCCCGCATTATGGGGATTTAATTAGTTATATTATTGTTGTAGAGTTGTATGTTTCTCTTAATTTTTTAGTTTTTATTTTAATTTAATATTTTATCTAATTTTTATTAAGTTGAACTCTACAGGAACAAAATAAAATTTCGATATAAATCGAATTGAACCGAACCATACCGAAATAATTTCGGTATTTGGTTTTCTTAAAATTTTGGTTCGGTTTTGTTTTTATAAAATGTTACAAAATCGAACCAAATCTAAAATTTTGTTCTGAAAATCAAAATGAATACCGAATGCACACCCTACACGCAACTCTGTTTGCTTGTTTCCGTTTCCTTACCTCGACATAGTTATTTTTTTAAATATATTTTTTATTTATTTTCCTACTCTTTTATATAAGTCCTCCCCTGCCTTCACTATTACAAGCCTTCTCTAAGTGTTAAACCGTACATGATGATGGGAGTCATATCTAGATTCTCCATATCTGGTTGGTCTTGGAGTAAGTTTGTTTAAGGTGCTCAGCCAGAACGTTACGACCTTAAGGGGTGATTGTGAACCTTCAATCTCATATGAGATAGAATTTAAAGGTTTGACTAATATATAATATGAGCTTAAGTACTCATGGTCACTTCGGGATGTCAATTTTAATTTGGCATAGCGAGTTTCGGGCCCGCGGACTCAAGGCGTGACATTACGGTATCAGAGCTGGTAACCAGACAAGCGCGTAGGAAATAAGTGATACACCGTATGGGTAGTAGCCACCTTTAGAATCTTGCACACCTGATTGGTTCTGGATTAAGTTTGTTTGGGCACCTAGTGATGGCGTTAGCCTTGGTGAATGTGAAACCCCAATCCCATATGAGATTGAAATGAAAGTTATGACTGTTATATAAGATGGACATAAGTACTCATGGTCACCTCAGTATATCAATTTTTGGCATACTGAGTTCGGGTGCCAAGTAGGTCGTCGTGTCTGCTACCAGACCCGTGTGTTTTGTTTCGGGCCTAGGGCTTAGGGTGTGATAGTGTGTACCTTCTTGTGCACAAAAGGCGTTACTCATGCCCACATGGCCCCACTCTCCAGTCCACAAGAAGCCACTCCCATATTGTAGGGTTAAAACTTCCACACTGCATCTGTCAAGATTTGATTTTGCATCCTTGTGCACAATTTACCACCCCGTAATCAACTGGGCTGCCTTTGCGGACGACAGTGTGTACGTTCTACCTTGCATAAAAAATTGTTGTTTTGGAATGACAATCAGGTGGATGTCAACGCAGTCGAGGCCTTACATTACTTGCATCTGTTTTCCCCATCAAACTTCAAGAAAAGCATGTTGTTTCAGCTTGCAAATTTACCAACTCTAGTTTCAAGCTGGAACAGGCTTGCTTCGGGGGATTGAATTTCCCATCACGGACAAATCTTTTAAAAGCTCAAGAATTATCCATGGACGAATTATTATCCTTTTTACAAACAAATGCTGATACGAGTCGGCCAGAAAAACAATATTATGGTTATACAATCAAGGATTTGTAAAGGCAAGGATACAAGTTAGCTGTTCCAACCCATCCAGGCCTTTCCACTTCAATCAATTCAACCATCAGGTGATATCAAGGTTAAAGCAAAGTCATCCAAAAGATTGGCATGCCCAAGTTTATTGGGCGAGGATTATCACCATATAACGCATACTTAGTTACAATCCAACTTCTTTAAATTAGAATTTCAGAGTGAGGGATTTTTCCAATAACGCATATTTAGTTTTTAAGGTAGTCATTTGGTTCAGACAGGCTTAATGTGTGAGGAATTGTTTTCTAATATTTTTTGTTGTATCACCATGTTCAAGTCGTGACACAATTTTTCAAATGTAAATCATATTATGAGAAGAAATTTCACGTGTGAATACAATGTTGAGTGATTTTAGCTATTTAGCTCGACATTCAGCCAATTACTTTTTGTGGCAACACATACATTTTTTATGTTGCTGCATTTTGAATGTTTTAAATTTGAATGGGTTGCCATTAATTTCATTAGAGCTCAAAAGAGAGATTAGTTCGACTCCCCTCACCTTTGGACTAAAGCTCAAATTGCCGTTGAAATGTAATTATATAAAACCTGACAGCGAATGTGAACCATAGAAGATTTAGTCGTATTAGCAACATGAATAAAATCTAATTTTTGTCCGAATTCAAACAATTTCAAAGACATGAAACAATACTCAAAACTTACTTGTCTTGTGCAACTCACATTCTCGTGTAGTTTATAAACTACTATACAAAATATAACATACCTTATTCACACCTTTAGATTAGAGACGGATTCAACATTGTGGCAGTGGGGTCAAATTACTCTACTTAAAAAAAAATTAGTATATATGATATATTTTGCTCAATTTATATAATAAATGTATAAATGACTCCATATAAATTGTTGTATACCCTCTAATGTTTTCTATTTTTAGATCTGTCACTGCTTCCGATAGTGTTATGGTTCCCTAATGTTAAAAATAATACAGTAATAATTAGAGAAGTAGGGAATCAATTGATAATAATATCTTTATGCGTTTGTATTGTTAAATCAAATGAAAAGCCCTACAAAGTATTGCACCAAAAATGGGTGGGGTTGGATTGAGATAGAATCAATGAAAGCAAGGAGAAGGGAGGGCTCGTTTCCTCTTGGCCGACAGTAGTTGTATGGGACCCATATCCAACCTTTTTGCTGGAGCCCTTTAGAGTTTAGTCCTTACCCTCTTCGAACGTCACCCTTTGTACCACCCCTCCCATTCCCTTTAAATTCTCAGCAAACCACCACCAGCATTTCTCCAATATTTATTCTCAATTCAAAATAAATATTTAATTTTTTATTTATTTTGTATAAAAAGCGAATCATCTAATTTTAAAAAAATAGAATAATTTCATCAATCTCCCTCACATTCATCTTTCATAAATTATAGAGTTAATTACAATTCACTATTTCTAAATTGGAGAGAGAATCAGCATAGTCATAAAAGTTTAAAAAGTAATATATTAAAAATTTATGATCGTTACAGACATAATGTTTTATTTTTTAAATGAGAAATATAAGAGGCAATTAATAAAACAACAAATTGAGTCGTCCTTTGACTAACTATTGAGTAACTGTGGGATCTTTACAATGTTCTTATATTAGGGTTTATATAATTTTAATCTGACTCAAAACTCAAAACTCAAAACTCAAAACTCAAAACTCAAAGTAAAACTCTATTTTGATTGAGTCTAATTATAAAATCTAAAATATTTAATCATTTAAAATATAGTTTAAGTTAATATTAGTATGGGACCGACATCAGAAATCTCATAATATTTGCACTTCAGAAAAGCAAAAGAGCTAGCCCAGGTAACTTGGTTTGAAACAAAGTTGTGAAAATGATGAAAATTTTCTGGAGCTTATTATTGTATTCACATTCAATTTTCAAGCAGTGCGTTTTTTTTATAACTTTAATGAAGAGGGTGGCAGCAATTAGCTATGGTACGACCTGTCAAAAGCAGCTGTAAAAGATTGAATTTTCATAACCACAACCAAATTTGTACATTTGTTTGTTTTTTTTTAAGCCTGATTGAGAGGTTGCCCTATATAGAGAAGAGAGAATTGCCTCAGACGAGAAGGAGATAACCCTAGAAAAGGAGATTAAAACTTGCCGCACGTAGACGGAGGGTATCAAACCCATTACCTCAAGGTCGTGAGCAGGCGCCTGCCCCACTAGGGTAGGACACATTTGATAATTTGTACATTTGTTTAAGTTGTAAAACTAACAAATAAAGCATGCAATAATTTTGTTAGGTATATATTGTACTACCTCCATTTAATAAATAGTTTATGTCATGTAGCAAAAATTAAATAAGTAAAAAATAATTTTTTATAATTAAAATATCAATATTATTGACTTAAATAGAATTAGTGACATACAAGTCATATTTAAGAGAGTAATATTTATATTTTAACTAATAAAATACGTTTATTTTACTGCTTTAATTTTTGCTATATTGTGAAATTGAGGAAATATTAATTATTCAGCACTTACATCCTCTTCAAAGACTGTCACGTTATCAAAGGTGTCCTAACCCAGTGGGGCAGGCGCAAGGTTGTGGGTTCGATACTCTCCGCGTGCGTGCGGCAAGCTTTAATCTCCTTTTTTAGGGCTATCTTCTCCTCGTATGAGACAGTTCTCTCTCCCCTATATGGGGCAACCGCCCAATCGGACTTAAAAGGACTGTCACGTTTAAAACTCCACTCTCTATCTATTAATGTTTCATATTTTGAAGCCAAATCCAATGTATTCCACCAGCACTCCGTATTGTTCATTGATATATTTCGTCATCTCATTTAATTAGATATAAGTACATAGGACTCAGGTAGCCCAGTGGATGGTTACCCAAGAAACGCTCGACTCGTTCGAGTCCTGTACACTCCCCCCCCCCACCCACCCAAAAAAAAATTAGATATAAGTACTACTATCTCCATCCCCAAATAATGTTAACATTTGTACTTCAATTTTTTTCAAAATAAGGTTAACATTTAGAATATCAATAAAAATTTAATGAACTTTTACCATTTTTACCCTCATTTTACTTTTATTTTAACAACAATTTCAATTTTCAAGAAGTAATTTAATGAACTTTTACCATTTTTACCCTCCTTCACCACTTTTGGGTATAAATGGCACCCCGTAAATTGTTGGAGACATTTATAGCACGATATAATCTTAAGGGGTAACAGTTACTTTTGAAACATCTCTCAAAGACATAAATGGTGATTATCTCTACATAAAATAACATAATTGACCTAGCTAGCTAGCATACGCCTTTTGTATATAGCTCGAAACTTTGAATTTCATAAAATTTCAAATGTTTGTAAAAGGAGATACTCGTGATCTCTCAAGGAGTATTAATAACTTGTGTTTCAAAACAGACGCTTCAAAACGGAAGCTAATGGTGCAGTTATGGCAATGGAACAATTACGGTATTTGAATATTCAAAATGCTATTATTGAAGGTGATTGCCTCAATGTTTTGAAAGGTTTTCAAGGCCAGCTTTCTGAAGTTCATTGGACTGGAGCTGATTTGGTTTCGGTGGGTAGGGATTTGCTATCTAGATTTATTCTTTGGAAGACTAATTATGTTAATAGATTAGCAAATTTCCATGCACACAACATTGCTTTATGGGCCAAATCTAACGTTGTAACTGGCTACTTAGATCCTTCTGATATTCCTCCTTCTATTCTTTGTGATAGAGGAGACATTTTTTGTAACTTTAATCCGGTTTCGGAATCATCTATTTAATCATTTACTTAGCAAAAAAAAATAAAAAAATAAAAAAAATCAAGGTTTCTTCAAGTTTTATGGTCACATTCCAAATAATACTATATACGTTTCAAATTATCTAATTACTTTGTCTTTTACATGGAAAGTAAGATTTCATCAAATTTTATAATGGATATGGTAAAATGTCAAAAATAACCAAGTCTCAAATTAATTCTACAATTTTCTCTCTCTATATTATTCTCTCCAACATTTAATGTAAATGTAGGTTTGGAAAAATCATCACTAATAAACATTTTATTTAGAAAATGGTTAAATAATTTGAAAGAGATTAAAAAAGTAAATATGGACATATAATTTGGAACGAAATGAGTATATATGGTACGTATTATTATAAGCAGCCAGCTAGAGAAATTATCAATGGTCAAAATTTCTCGTACATGGTACCAATTTATGGAGCCAAAAGAGGTGTTTCATAGTGATGTTTCACCAAGTGAAGCACATGAATTTTAGAGAGAAATTAAACTAGTACAAGTCTACGAGCAATATGGAGTCACGTTGAAAACAAATAATTTCATGTCGGGACCAAAAGTTTGTTGTTAATATTGATAATAATCCAAAGTATCGTTGAGGCTACATTCCGAAACGATTTTTTTTCAATACATACGGAATTTAATTTTGTCTATTAAATTAAAATTTTGACGATTAAAATTAATTTAAAACGGATATCTGTCCTGATTTTATAACACATCCTGTTTTTAGATCTAATAATGCATGTTATGAAGCGTTCCGCACGTGGTGATAAAAGTCCGTTCCGCATGGGATCCGGACTGAAAGTTATCATAATATCACCACCACATATGTCCTATTCCTCCAATTATCTTCAAAGAATTTGTATTGAAACTAGGAGCATATCCAACTAATAAAAGTTGCCTTCTTAGAATGTATACATTGATATTAACTAATTTTGGTGCAGATATTATTTATCAATAGTCTTAGAAAATAAGTTCCACCTTATTTTTTGGGAGAGGTGTTAACCCATGAGCTTATAAATTGTTGGATCTTGCTTAGTCACTCGATGTAAGACTTCATATTTCAATACTCCCTCACACATTGAGGTGGGAGTCAATTTAAGGTTCGCCGCCCTTCTTGGATCGTACGGGGACAATTAAAGCTCACACATCCCGCCTAAAGGCCCACTCTGATACCATGTAGAAATTAGCTCATGGACCTCCATATCCTCTCAAAACCAATTGGAAGTGAGAGATATTAACCAATGAGATTATAAATTATTTGTATCTTCTTTAATCACTCGATGTGAGACTTCATATTTCAACACTGAGTAAGATGAAGAGTTGGAAATTGAATTAATATTGAGCACATATGTGGGAAAAAAAATAGAAAAAAACAGTATTTTATTTGTTTATTGATGGGTTAGATCGTCTGTGTACTAAAATCTGTACAATTACTTTTGAGACAAGAAAGAATTTGAAAAATGTAAATCAAGCTGACCTAGCGGCCTAATCAGGTGGGAGGACTTGTCTTAACCCATCACAAGAAGCCACTCCCATATTAGAGGGTTGAAACTTTCACACTGCAGATGCTAAGATTTGATCATACGTCTTTGTGTATAATCTATCACCTCGGAACCAACTGGATTGCCCTTGCGAAATTGGAGATTCTTTCTTCATATCGTGGAAAGTACGTGTGAGTCATGATTGTGGAAGTGATTTTTGGAACTTTTGCTTTGTATTATTTCAACTATGTAATGAAATGTACAATGATAGTAAATATGACCGCCTCAATCAATTTGGAGGCACTGTGCTAAACTTTAAAAGATTTGTTACGTGTGCTTGAGAATATGGATTAATTAAAATAAATTAGATTACATTTTACATAGATTAATTTAAGTATATTAAAATCTAATATCCTATCAAAAATAGTAGAACATTAAGGGAATAAGAAAACTAAACCACTATATAATAACTAAATTCATATTAACATATATCAGAGACACACGTTAAAAAAATCAAACTTTAAAATAAGGCTCTATACCTGAAAAATGGGACGTTCATGTAAACATAACACAAAATAATTATTGTATTAATTATTAAGCTCGGGAGGCCATAAATCTAAAAGGATTACAAATATTTTTTAATGAAACACACACATATATAGCTAACAAAAAATTGGACCCCCAATTTTTAGAGGCCCTGTGCGGTCAATCACTTCGAACATGCTCTTAGCCGCCTCTAATGGTAAAATAGGATTTGATATGGTACAAGTTAAATCACTAACTGTTAGTACTGGTGGAGGAGAATATGATACTTTTGCTTATCTCCTTGGATGATTGTTCTTAGTGTACCTGCTAAGTCTATTTGGCCTCCATGAAGTTTTTGGTAATACATAAAGTGGAGCCGCTTTTGTTCTACGAGGATGGATAACGTGGAACCATATTAAGGAAGATCTAATGGTTACTCTTACGATTTTGTATATATCTTACATTTCGTTTATTAGTCTCGTCCTAAAGCCTACATTATAATATGAGAGAAGTCCTATTGGACTCAAGTTGATGCACTAAGCTCCATTAGTGAAGAATATCAAGTCTCAAATTCTTGCTTGTGCTAATTTTGAGTTTGAGAAAAAAATTACTTATCTACTTTAATCTGTCCTTAAGTTGTTCTGTACCTTTCTTGAGTTCTCTTGGTTAAAAACAAATTTCTTTGGAGCTTTATCTTTACTTTAGTTCGTTAGCATTTCTTGGTTGTTGGATATAATATATTGTGCTTATTTACTTGGGAATGAATGTGTTTTAGAGTATAAGTTGTATGTTGAACTTGTGTTTGTAGTTTTCTTTGCTCTGGACAATCAAAGATTAAGTGGGGGATAGTTTGATAACTCGTAAATTCATTTATAATTCTTTATGATTTTACAATGATTTTGTCATTAAGAATACATTTATATGTTAAGTTTTGAGTTTAGAATGGTATAATCATCACTTATTTGTGTTTTATGTTTGTAGAGTGTTTATGGAACTGATAAAACGTTTGGAAGAGTTAATTGCAAATTTTAAAAATTGACTGAAAAAATTTGGGGACTGAATTACATAATCTGAAAAGCTGTCTATTGGTCCATGTTGGCCAATGCTCATTTTCAGATTAGTACTAAGAATTTATTTTTTGTAAAAATAAATTCTTATAATATAAAATGTCTTGGTTCCTTAAAAAAATTTGAAATTTAATAATAGTACTCTCTAACACATAGTTCCACCGCTAACTATCATAATAATACTGTGTATTACTAACTCTATTCAAATTTGAAGGTACAATTTTTCATTTTTTGATGTCCAAAATTGAATGTCTCATTTTTTAAAATAGAAATAATTTTGATTAATTCCACTAGTAATCTCCTATAATCTAATAGAGGTAAAATTCACTAGTATATTGGTCCCGCCAATTTCCAAATTTGACTAGATTAAACTCTACTAACACATAGTTCAACAACTAACTTTATTAATTTTATTGATTGAACTTTATTAACACACTAATGATGGATGTTTATTTTTTTGCCAAATGTGAATATTAGGGTGTTATATTTAGCCAAAATATAGTTGAGTGACAAAACCGCAAAACGTAAATAGTTTAGTAACCAAAATAGCTATTAACTATTCTCTAAAAATATACATACATTTAAGCAAATATTTTTTTTTTTATAACTTTCTATTCTATTTTGAGGTATGCTCCGTGACAATAACATTTGCAAATTAGTCGATTTTTCTTCATTTTTTTAAAAAAAAAATTGGTCTATTTTTTAAATTAGTTTATGTCTCTTTTCGAGGATAAGTATCGTTTAAATTCAGGTTTTCTAATAAAAATATATATTTCGTACTCAAATATATCGTTTTACATTGTGAATGAATTTTAGTTCGACCTCACATAAATTTAAATTCTGACTCCGCCTCTGTCAACGCGGGACAAAAACTCGTGACCTTGTATAAAATTTTACGCGAGACATGCTGGAAATATGACTAAAAAACTCGTGACATTTTACGAGTCCAGGTAGTATAAATTTTTTACCCGTATGACTAAAAATCGTGGCATTGTTCTGAGCATACTGTGCAGGAATATTCACAAACGTGATAGGATGCCTCTGGTCTCTCTTACTACAAGTATTACAGAAATGATTAATGACTCAAATAATTGATTATAAAATATTATTGACTTTTTATTTTTTAAAAAAAAATTTACTATATTTTTCAGATTTACGTTATAATAAGCTATAAAATACCTTCGACTCCCTATTTTAAAAAAGGAATTTCACGGTATTTATACTTTTATCTTAAATTATAGTCAATTATAAACAATTATTTGAGTCACCTAGTACTACACTTGAGTATTAATCTTCATTTGATCAAAAAGGTCTCTTAGCCCAGTGGGACAAGGGCCTGCCCACGACCGTGAGGTCGTGGCCCTCTCCGCGCATGGGACATGCTTTAATTTGACTCCCTTTCTAGGGTTACTCTCTCCTCCTCTGGTGAGGCAGTTCTATCTCCCGCGCTCATAGGGCATCGCCCCAACGGGCGTCAAAAAAAAATCTTCATTTGGGAACAACCATTGTCGACGAATTTTGTTTGATTTGTGACCGTTGATCAGTCACGATAGGAGTAGGAGAATATGGTAGAATTGGCGTGCAAATTGTAGGCAGAGAGCTTCTTTCTGTTGATGAGAATTTCAGATGAAACCAACCTACTCCTCATAGACCGTCCTTTCATTCCCCACATAAAATAGTAAAAGTAGTGAAATATTTCCCCCATCTATGATGATTTTTTGACCTCTTCACCCATCCTCCATAGGAGTATTTTAGATTCAACGAATAACAATTTTTCTTTCCTCGCGTGCGTACTCATTATGCGCTGAAATATTGTTCATAATCGTACGAAAAACAAATATTCTCAACTCAACTATTAAATCAAAACTCAAAAGTTAAAATTATGTTCTGCATTTGTCGAAAAATACATATTCTGCACTGGATGCAAAACGAAACATATCATATGTCTGACTATGACTATACCAAAGCTGGCCAATGATGGACAAAATGAAAGGCAGAGAGAGCAAGCTTACCCATTTTTGTCAAAGCCCTAATGTATAGGAAATATCTGATATGGATCGGGTCCATGTGGATCATGTGGTCAGATTTGGCCACATTCCTGTAGAATGAGGAGAGAGAAGGAAATGCAGTGATATGGCCAAATCTGGACCGCATGGTCCAGTGGACCTGCTCCATGACAGAATAGACCGTATGTATATTTCAGTTTTGGAATCACGGACGACCCAACACAATTATTGAAGAAATTAAACTTTAACAAAATAAAAGAAAAAAGAAGCAAGGAGTGAAGATTCTATAGGAGATATAATAAATTTGATTCTCCATTGTAATATATCTTTCATTTCAATTTTTGTGATGGAGTAATTTTTAGTATATATATATATATAAACAACTTTCAATAATTAGTAAAACATTTCACCTTAGTGTGAAAACCTAAAAATTAAGATTGAGCCTTTTCATTAAGGAAGATGATGAATGACCTAAATAAATAGTTTGATATAGTCAATAATTTTTACCCCTCGTCTTCTGAATGACTCAAAAATCACACGATAAGCTAATCTGCATCAGGTAAATTTTGTGCAACAAACTCGTATATTTTGAGAGATGTTTGAATATTGATTTAAAGTAAGAAATTTCACTCGTCTAACAATCGACCTATATTTATTGATTAACCTTTAAAATGTCGAAAGAGGAGCTCTAGTGATCATTTGAAATCTTTATCTTGTTTTCAAATAAGGATCGGGAGTTGTAATTGTCTTGTATGGACAAATACAATATTACTGCATTATGGAGCACCGTTAGGAGAAAACTGCAACAGTATACCAAACTACATATAAAATTTACTATATATATATAATAATATTTTTAGAAATCTCAATGTAGTATTGGGAACGATCTCTCTGCTTATTTTTATTCTAGTTTTTTAAATATTGTTAAGTAAAAAATATTAGGTCGTTATGGTTTTTTTTTATATTGTCAATGAGTGGCTCAAAGTTGCGAATGCAATGTTCTGCCACCTGGTCACATGTCCCTGAAAAATAATTTTTTTAAATAGATATTGTGTATTCTTCCTCTATTTAAATGATAAGTTAATAAATGACCTATACAAATAAGATGAATATGCGAATAATCACACTTTGTCCCTTATATCCTCGCATCCGTCACTAGTGGCTCATATATATATATATATATATATATATATATATATATATATATATATATATAATAATGGCCTTGCACGAAGAAAATTGTTATTTTAACCTACTGTTAGCGATGCTTTGGTTGAACAAGAAAAGAAAACTTTATTAATTTATTGCAATTTTTTCAAGAGGCATGTCTTATCAAACTTTTTATCTTTGTCAAAATACAGAAGGACTAAAAATCTTCAAGGAGAAGGTCCTGGTCTTTAGGTGCATCAAGTTTCTTTTAGGGCTGTCTTTTCCATTATTTCTAGGTATGATCAATTCTGTCATGGATCAGTGCTCTACATTGAGATATAGATCAATTAGTCGCATTCACTACATCACGGTTTTGATTAAAATAATAAAAATATTCCCCCACTAGTGCATTGTTTGAGGCGTTTTTATTGTTTTTTTAATCAAAAGAGGGGATGTGGGTGATTGTGGATCAGTAGTGCATGTCACGCCCTATAGAGCTAGAGTCCCTATATCGAAATTTTTCTCTAGGTATGCCCTAGTTGCTTCTTGACACCAGAAGAAGCTGTCACTTTTGTCTTTTACCAAGTATAATATTTATGGAAGTAATTTGTACTTGGATAGAGTCCAGTCTATGTTTGATATCTACGTTTGAGATTCAAATTGATATTCAAATTTTTTTTGAATTGAGTATGTAAATAAAACCTCAATCACTAGATCATTGAGAATGTTTTGTTGAGTTTGAGACTGAGAAATGAAATATCATATTGAAACACAATTAAATCAAACCCTTTAATTTTTCGTTTTTCCTAAGAACATGGTTGAGTCATGGATACAGAATTATAGATTACCATTTGAAATATATATATATTAATTCACTTGTAAAATAAAACAATTCTCTTTAAATCAGAAGGCCATTGCATTAGAAATGTTCAATTTTGGGGCCATCTTAGAAGAATAAGTGAAATGAACAAGCATTTTATTGCACCCCCCACCCCCCTTTCTTTTCTCTTTCTCCTCTCTCCCCCTCTGCGTTTTATGTTGCTCTTCTTTTTTCCTTTGTTTCTGATCAGATTTGGCCATTGACTCCGGTCAATGATCGAATCTTGATCATTTTATTTAGGTTTTATACCTCTATTTTGTACCACATCACATTACCACGGGTCAAGACAGAGCTTTTGGAACCATAAGTCGCTTACAAGGGTACTTATAGATCACCCACCAACACAGTTATCACGTCGGAAACGGGAATTGAACACTTGACATTTGTAAAGACGTGTCAAATCTTTACCAACTAAGTCAATTTGTATTGGTAAAGGTGTCGAATAATTCTGTTGTGGATCTGGGTTATATGTAGGGTCATAGATCACTTGGTTCACATTGAGCCACATCACTCTTTTGATTAAAAAAAAATACTCCCCTTTTTTGTGCAAGTAAATAGGTTTTCTTTGTCTTTTTTTTATCAAAATAAGTGATGTGGCTCAATGTGACCAAGTAATACATAACTCCACATATGGCCCAAGTCCATAACATATTTTTCGTGACAAAGTTTGCTCATGCAATTAAGGATTAGGAAACCACATCACACTCTCTCTTATTACATTCTGCATCTTTTGCGGAACGCCTTTTTTTATTATGTGTGCAACACTTCAGGACAAGTGTTCTTAGGCATAAAAAATAGATTAAGTATTCTTAAAAATAGAACATGTGTTTCTTTTAAATCAATTTTAACCGTCAAAATTTTAATTTGACTAACAAGATTAAGGTACGCACGTACTGAATAAATGCTTTCTGCATTGGACCTCAGCCTCTTATTTACTCCCTCCGTCCCAAAATAACTATCCACATTTTTTTTTATTTGTTTCAAATTAACTATACACTTTCTGAATAAAATATATATTAATGACAATTTTCCAAGTTTACCATTTTTCAACTCATTGAATGCTTTTAGTTAATTTAAAATTTTCCAAGATACGTGAGAGGAAGGAGAGAGAAAGACAAATTTTAAATGATATTAATAAAATTAATTAAGGATATTTTAGACTTTTTACTTATATTTACCATTAAAATTACCAAATCTTTAATACTCAGTCATTTGTCAAAGTTGACAGATAATTTAATACGGGGGTGAGTATTAATCTTTAAACTTTTCTCTCACCCATCCCCAAGACCCCAAGAAATAGGTCTCCAACTCCAAGGACTGACAATTTCAATTAGGAACATTGTTTGAATCGGATATCATACCAAAGCCAAGTAAACCCAAGAAATGTGCCATCAATCTACACTTTTGTTATGGGAATCGGGTAGTTCAAGTGGTAAGGCTATCCGGCTACAGGGATGGAGGTCCCGTGGTCGATTCTCATATCTCCCCTTGTGGGACAAATAAATTCTCCTCCTTGTGAGGCTAAATTCCCTCCCCTGGCATAGGACATGCTACAATCTCCATATCTAGGGTACCGCTCTTCCCCTTCGGACGCCAAAAAAAAAAAAAATCTACACTTTTGTAGGAATCGGTTTCCCAATTAAAGGTACAACTTGATTATAAAAAGCAAGGAATTTTCCCTATTTTATTAACAGGCCAACTCCTTTTCCATCTAATTAATCAACTCAATTAATATACATCTACATCTAGAACACATATAACCTTTAAATTTTAAATCAATACATTTAATTTACATTTAAGAAGAATTAGAGGGAACACACACACATATATATAATTTAATTTAATTTAGATTTGAGACTGGGATCCAATCCAATTTTAACCATAAATTGGACCAAATTATCGAATATTTGCACGCTTAGGAGCAGTGGGATTATAGTAAATTGAAATTTGTTTTGATTGAGTTTAGACCTTACAACTTGTCATGTGAGAACTTGGCCAAAAAAAAATCTTGTCATGTGAGAAGATCTCGGATTGAGCCTTTCTGCACAAGACCTCTTCCTCAATTTCTTCCCCTCCTGCATTTGTTGATACAATCTTATTACCAACAGGGACGAAGACAGAGATTTAAAAAAATACTATTAGGTATAGTAAATTTTATATGTAATTTAAAATATTTTATCAGTTTCGCCCCCAATATTTATTTTTTGCCGTTTTTATATGTAATTCGACATACTGTTACAGTTTCGCCCCAATGCCAAATTCCTTCATTCGTCCCTGACCATCCATCCAAAGGTATAATATATCTTACTTTAGTATTTAATATATATATATATTCTAAGTTTTAGTATTTAATATTTAAATGTTAAGGATACTGTCTCTAGGTATTACATAGTCAGATTTTTTAGTTAATCCTAAAATTGGTGGAAGACAAGAGTTCTAACGTAAGCAATGACTTTGCCTAGCTGGTTTCTCCTTTTTGGTTTCTCCACTTTGGAATGAATTTTTATTTTTTCATTTTATAAGATACTCTTTCCTACCAAAATATAAGACATTTTAAACAATATTTTCAACTCTCAAAATATTGTCTTTTGTCTATTTTAAAAATTAAATTTCTCAATTTATCTCTCATTCTTTATTATGTTAGTGAAATTAATAAAGAATATATTTTTTATTTTTTATTTTTTTGTATTTATTAAATATAAAAATAGCTAAAATACCTAATATTTTAACGCGAAGAGTATCCTTTTTTTATATAGACATTCAATTTCAAACAAAAAGAGTATTACTTTAAAAAGAAGACGCAAGAACATGTCTCTCGCGGAACCGGTAAATTGAGAAGACAAAACTCAAGATCTTGATTTTTTGTTTGTTTATATATATATATATATATATATATATATATATATATATATATATATATGAAAACCATATGGGATTGTAACCCAAGATTTATCGCTGTGATTAGTATAGTATTGACAAACTAAACTTTCTTTTTAAACGATTTAGATAATTATTGATTAATTAAGTGCTCACTCATAATTTGAAAATTCAGGGTTAAAACTGGATAGCTTCAAGAAAAACAAGAAAAGTTATCTCCTTGTCACTCGACTCCAAGTTTTTTGGGAGAGATTTGATGATCATGTATTGTTATTGCTTTGGCTCAATTTCACGCCCTTTTCACTTGGAATACAAATTCTACGAAATATTTCATACACATCCTTTTCTGTTTTTATTTTATGTATTAAAAGAAAGACATGTAAATCGCTAACACCCATTAAAATAGTTGATAATGTGATTTAGCATACAACTTGTATATTGCGGGATCGTATTGTGTATTAAAAAACAAGGAATGACGTGTGAATAAAATTTAGAAATTTATCACGGAAAAAATGGTCTCAACTCTTGTGCTGGTACTCTTGTCACTGGGTCCTTTATTTCTGCTGGCATAGCAAAAGTTGTTTTTGATCCATTTAGTCATGGACTTTAATTATCCAGATGGTTTTTTTTTAATTATGTATTTGGGACATTTTCTATTTGGACCTATATTCACATTTGGGCCTATATTCACATTTGGCCTGTTGTGGTGATTGGGTCGTTGCTATACTGGTGAGATTTGCCATCTGGCCTAGATTATCTCAGACTCCTTACTCTTAATATATACATAAACAATTTTTACTTTTTTACTTTTTTTGTCAATAAACTTTATTTTAACTATTTCTATACATAAATAATTTTTTAACTATTATTTTTATCAAAATAGTATAAAATCAGGTATTTCTAGTCATTTTTTAATAAATGTTTTGTATATATTTGATAGTCTTGATGATATTTTTGTCAATTTAAGTCTTTAACACTAAGGATATGTGCATAACATGTAATTAAAAGTGACAAAAAATCATTAGTTTCACACTAATTTTACAAAAGTAGTAATTTGAAAATAGTATATGCACGTAAAGAGCTAAAGTAAAGGTTTATTGATAAAAGAGAGAAAAAAAATTATTTATATATAGAGAGATTTTCTACTCGTTATTTGCCTCAATCCAATCCATACACATTCTCATTCCATTCATTTAAAAAAAAAAACTTATATTCTTTTTTTCTTATTTATTTGTTTTACGAATAACGTTAAATCATAATATCTCAAATTGTAATTGGATGCAATATAACACACGAGGAAGGGAGGAAAACAAACATAAATAGACTCCACAAACTGATCTAAACACTTATGTGTAACTTTCAACATTTCTCATAACACACGATATAAAACTATACGAAAGAAAACCTAAAGATTCAGAGAAAAATACCACATTGTTTTTTTTTTGGATTAATTTCACTACAGTACATTACTTTCTACAACTGTCAATTAAGCGTCTCTTCATTTTTTTTTGCTAAATAAGTTTATCTTCTTTAATGTAGTCTCAAATTATTATAAATATGCTCGATTGGCAAATTGGCTTTACAAGTTCAAAAACAATTTTACTTTGGTGATTTTTGTCCAAAATTTATTTATTTTGCGTACAGGGTCCAAAAACAATTTATGTTTGGATGAGAGGGTCCTTCCATCCAAAATCCCATCAGTCAACCGTTTATTTAAAATTTGAATTTGGTCAAATAAAAACTATCAAGGGTATTTTTGAGATTTTACAAAACCATACCCAATCCCTACCCAACCCAACCCAGCCCTCCACTCCACTGCTCCCTTACCCTCCCCCCTCCCTCTCTCCCCCCACAGACCGTCAACCACTATCACCGTCAACCACCACCACCATCTTCCCAATGCAAAAATCGAAACCCAAAAACACACACAAGCACACACACATCGAATCGAAGAAACATCAACCAAAAATTGGTGGATTCTTGAAGAGGGATTGAGAATCCACCATTATATACCAAGGATCCGTTGATGGAATTCGAGAGCAGGCATGGTAAAATGTAACAGAATCCACCATCGATTTACATCCTTGCAGACTGAAGTAACTCGAAAGAAATTTGATGTTGGTTGCCATGAAAGAACATGCTCAAGAACATCTTGATTAAGCTGATCCAAAGGAAAATTTGAGCCCAAATCTTCAGATTTCTCCTCCTGGGCTTTCCTTTTCTGACCACAAATTCCCATTCTTGCAGAAAAAAATTTGTTCCAAATACAATATCTGAAACCATTTCAAAACAAGGAAAAAGTAAAATTCTATAAACACAAGAAAAAGTACACCACCGTCAATCACCACCCTTCCCCCTCACCGTTAAAATTATTTGGAACAAATTATCTGAATCTTAAATCAAGAAGGTTCAGGAATCTTCTTCTTCTAGGAAGATCAATATTGCATTGGGAAGATGGTGGTGGTGGTTGACGGTGTGTGGGGGAAGAGAGGAAGGGGTCGGGTAGGGCTGGGTGGTGTGGAGGGTTGGTGTCGGGTAATGGAGTGGGGTGTGGGTGGAGGTTAATGTAAAATCTCAAAAGTACCCTTGATAGTTTTTGTTTGACCAAATTCAAATTTTAAATAAACGGTTGACTGATGAGATTTTGGACGGAAGGATCCTCTCCGCCAAACATAAATTGTTTTTGGATCCTGTACGCCAACCAAATAGATTTTGAACAAAAATCACCAAAGTAAAAATTGTTTTTGGACCTGTAGAGTAGTTTACCATGCTCGATTCATCATTGCAAATATTACTTTGGGATACAATTGGGAACGAATATTTTTATTAGTTGCTGGTAATCTAATCGGAGTACCTCCATCCCTAAATATAAAACTTTCATCACATGTTGTAAAAATTAAGGAAATAAAAATAAAAATATTTTTTATAATTAAAATATCAATATTACTCTATTAAATATAATTAGTGTTATACAAGTTATATTTAAGAAAATAATATTAATATTTTAATTACAAAAATATCTTAAATTTTCATCCCCTTAATTTTCAAAATATGTAAAAGTCTTATATTTTTTTTGATGAAATTACCATTATTTATTAACTGTAGAAGATTCACTTACATCCAAAAGATCCACACCCACACCTGAACATTCAGGGTCACAAAAAATATCAGTGGGGAGGGAAACCAAAGGGATAATCCCATAAGAGTTGCTCAACTTAGCCCATTTAGCTAAATTGTGTGCAGCCCTATTACAAGTTCTAGGTACAGAATGAATTTTCCACATACTAATCTTCATCAGATTGCTCTTGCACTGTTCAGTAGTAGTCAAACCTTGCCACTCATCATTTTTTCTCAATCCTCTAAGGGAGGAGATCACATTTGCTGCATCTCCTTCAAATATAACTCTATTCAACTTAAGTATTACAGCAAGGTTAATACCTAATAGAGCTGCCATGGCCTCTGCTGTGAAAGCATCAGGAGATTTTCCATTACTGGATTTAGCCATTCTTATAACTCCTTCCTCATCTCTCAAGATCACATCAGTAGAGTAGTCACCATCTAAGAATCCTGCATCAAAGTTGATCTTCCACCATTTTGGAGGGGGCACTTGTCCCAGTGTGAATGTTGCGAGGTCTTCGATTTTTTATTCACCCTAGATATTGCTGCATCTGAATAAGCTGTAGCCTGAGAGTTTATATATCTGCTCAAATCTTCCCAGTTTAGAGGCTTACCCCCAAAGTATAACTGGTTCCTGGCTTTCCAGATTTGTTCCATGGCAATTACAGCAAAGTTAGTAAAAAAGATCATCTGAGTATGATCCATAGGGAATATCAAATCAGGTTGCAAAATAAGTTCAATCCACCTATTAATGTTCCAATCCTTAAAGGATTCAATCTTGATGTTCCACACAGACTTCCACCATATAAATTTTGACAGATTACAGCTAAGGAAGAGGTGTTCAAGGGTCTCATCATGACAATTACAAAGTAAGCACAGAGAATTACTAGGAGAGATGTAATTACCTATTCTTACTATGGTAGGCAGAATGTTTGATAACAATTTCCAAAGGAGGTGCCTATGCCTGGGATGAATCTGAGTTTGCCATATTTTTTTCCAAACCTGCCTAGGTACCAAAGAATTCACATTATACCTCCATTGTTGGTGGACTCTGTAAGAAGATCTTACTGAGAACTTCCCTGACTTGGAGGGAGCCCAAACAAGAGAGGCTGGGTTCCGCGGGAATGTGGAATTTGAATTGTGAGGATTGCAGAAGCTTCCTCAGTAGTAAACAAGTTCCTGACCTTCTCTTCATTCCATGTGCCAGTATTTTGATTCATAAGCTCATAGATCCATAAAGGATCCCCAGGATTTTTGATTTGTTGATTTGGTCTGTATCCCTCTATACCAGGGATCCAAGGGTCAGACCAAATCCTGATCATAGGTAAAGATCCAATTTTATAACATGCTCCATCTTTCAGAGTCTTTCTAGTACCCCATATGGCCTGCCAAATCCAAGAACTTTGGCCCTTGTAGTTCTCAGCCTGTAGCAGATTCTGTGTACCTAAGTATTTTGCTTGAAGTTGTTTCACCCATGGCTTTTCAGAATTTGTGCACATAATCCAGCCCAGTTTAGTGTTGAAAGAGTGATTGATATCAGAAGCCTTCTTAAAACCAAGTCCTCCAGAATCTTTTGGTAAGCAGATAGTGTCCCATGCTTTTAAGTAGAGGTGCCTGCCTTGATCATCTTCATTAAATCCCCACCAAAATTTCCTTATCCTTTTATCAATATCCTGTGAGATTGTTTTTGGGAGGGAGATAACCTGCATAGTATAGGTTGGAATATTCTGCAAAACAGACTTAATCAGCACACCTCTTCCTGCCTGGGATAAGGATTTTAATTTCCAGCCACTCAATTTACCAGAAATTTTGCTAACAATATCCTGGAATGCTTTCTTTTTTGAACCAGAAATGCAAAAAGGCATGCCAAGATGTTTGTTTTTGTGGTCACACAAAGCCATATTCAGGATATCACTGACAGCCCCCTTAGTGGCACCAGACACATTATTACTAAAGTGAATGCACGATTTGGAGATGCTAATCAGTTGGCCAGACCAACTACAAAAATTATTCAGACATTCATTTACCTGGGCAGCTTCCACAGTTGTTGCTTGGCAGTAAATTGCCAGATCATCTGCATACATCAGATGGGAAATTGGAGATGCAGTCCTACAGATCTTGACACCATGAATTTTCCCATTTTTTTCAGCCAGTGCGAGAATCCTAGAAAGGATATCAAAAAAGATAACAAAGAGTGCAGGTGATATAGGATCCCCTTGTCTGATCCCTCTGGTGGGAGTGAAATTCCCATAAATAGACCCATTTAAAAGTACAGAATAGGAAGGGGAAGATATACAAGCTCTAATCAGATGAACAAAATGGTTAGAGAAACCATGACCAAGTAAAATCTGGTAAAGAACATCCCATTCAACCCTATCATAAGCTTTGGCCATATCAATTTTTAAAGCCATGAAACCAAGATTCCCTTTTTTTCTATTCAGATAGTGCATGATCTCATGGTTCATAATAGAATTTTCAGTAATGCTCCTCTCAGGAATGAAAGCAGATTGGACAGGGGAAACTAGTTTCTCTAACAAAGGTTTTAACCTAGCAGCTAAGAGTTTGGAAATGACTTTATAACAAACATTGCACAGAGCAATAGGTCTGAATTGTTCAACCTTTGAGGGGTAGTCAACTTTAGGGATAAGAGTGAGAAAAGTAAGGTTCGATTTCCTATCCAAAATACCAGAATTAAAGAAAAACTTGGTTGAGGAAATAAGTTCTTCTTTGACAGTGGTCCAGTAGGTTTTGAAGAACGTGGCTGACATGCCATCAGGACCCGGACTCTTGGAAGACCCCATAGAGAAAACAACATTCTTTATCTCATCCTCAGTAGGGATAGCAGTAAGAGCACAATTATCAGCATTAGTCACAGAAGGCAAAATAAGTTCCCCTAAAACATCGAGGAGGAAAAGAAGGGGCAAGATGATGAAAACAAATTTGTATAAAATTGGGTAAACAAATCACCAATTTTATACCAATTTGTTTCCCAAGTAAGGTCATCCTTCTGGATTTGGTCAATCCAGATTGACCTTCCTTCTAACAATAGTATTAAGGTGAAAAAAACCTAGTATTAGCATCTCCTAGTTCCATACCTTGGATATTAGCTTTGTCCTTCCAGAAGTAGCTCCTCCCTAATCAAACGAATTCAGACAATTCTCTTTTGCTTTGTAGTTTCCAGGTTCAGATTAAAAGCATTTTGGTCTAAGGCTTGGATAAGGTTAATCTCTTCTTTAAGGATGGCAATGGAATTTTGGATATGGCCAAAAGATTTTTTATTCCATTTTTTTAGGGCAAGTTTAGTGAGATGCAGTTTGGTCGAGAGATGGGAGTGGGCAGGGCCAGGTTGGTTGTGGTTCCAAGCATCATGGACAACAATTTTAGACATAGGATCACGAGTCCACACCGACTCAAACCTAAAAGGTCTAGGTCCCTGAGAGTGATTGGGATTGGTATCAAGTAACAAGGGGTTATGATCAGAGAATATAGCTGGCAAGTGTAGAATTCTGGCCCTAGGGAATAGAATGCGCCAATCAGAGTTGCAAACTCCCCTATCTAGCCGTTCCCTAATATTAGCAAGGCCCTTCCTTTTGTTGTTCCAGGTGTAAGGGTTTCCATCAAAACCAGTATCAATTAACCCCAAATTATCTAATACAGAACCAAGCCCCCCATTACTACTAACAGCAAATGGTTTCCCCCCCTTTTTTTCCTTTTGGGAGCACACGGAGTTAAAATCCCCAATTAACATCCACGGACCTACAAAAGCATTCCCCACATCATACAGATTATCCCAGAAATCAAACTTCCCATTATAATGTGGGGGTCCATATACACAAGTTAACTGCCAAGAAAGAGTTGGAGGGTGAGAGGAGATAATAACATTTATGAGAAATTTACCAGTTACAATAACATCTACTGACATACAGTCCTTCCAGGCCAGAACCAGTCCTCCCACTTTACCGGAAGACGGCACTATTGAATGATTATGATACCCCAAAGAATTAAGGATGGAAGAAATTCTGGAATGGGATGAGCATTTGAGCTCGGATAAGAACAGACAGGAAGGTTTGTGTTTCCGTGACAGGTCCCTTAGAATTCTCGACACCGACGGTCGGGACAGACCTCGGCAATTCCAAGATAGTAAGTTCATTGGGGTGAAGGGATCTCAAAAGATCCCGCTTGATTAATGACAGGGTATGGCTCAGTAACTGATTCGATTTCTTCAATGTGGATACCCTTTGGATTTGGCTCTGGGAAGAAATTACGCTGGGGACCTTTCCTAGCTTCATTCTTAACCCTAATAAATCTTCTCTGAACAACAAGTAATTTGCTTTCCTCCACAATGGTATCACTAACACTGGGATTATTCCCTTCAGGATAAAAGATTATATTGGGTTGTTCCTGGTATATGGGTAATGGTGGATGTTTAGGAATCAAAGCTTTTGAGATGTGAAAAAGGGATAACCGATTAGAGATATCTGGAATATGGGTTAAATTGGATGGGGTTTCCGGATAGGAAGTATGTGGGTTGATATTCTGAGTTGAAGAGGAAGATTTAATCCTTTTGGTGTTCCTTAGGGCAGGAGTGTTTGTTCTTTTGACTTGGGCTGGAGTATTCTCATTTGGCATTAGGTTGTCTGGATAGCTAATTGGGTTTATGGATATGATGGGATGACACTTTGGGCTTTTGGACAGATAAGAAGTTTGGGACAGAGGTTTAGATGGGTTATTTGGGCTAATCAGAAAGGTTGGGTTATCCAGGACAACAGATTGGGCCTCAAGTATGCTCTTATTTCTATGGTCCACAGAAAGAGGTTGGTTTAAAAAACTTACCTCTTTATTAGGAATAGATGACGGATTAATCCCCGTTTCCGTTAAACGGCGCGACAGAAGGTACCCTGTCAGTTCCACATCAATCGCCATCTTACCCGTCTTATCAATAGTTTCGACATCTGCCATATTCCCTTTATCCAGTGCTCCCGGAGCAGCTTCCGACTTGCCCTTCTATTCCGATACCAGATTGTCCTCCCTGCCGGATTTCAGGATTCCAAGATTCCACACGATTTCCATAATTTTGGGCTCTCAAATTGGGACCGTAATCAGTGTAAAAGTCTTATATTTACTAATGAAGGGAGGACTATTTAATGTTAAACTAATTTATGGTATTGTTTAAGTACAGAAAGCAACCTTATCCACAATCAAAAGTTTCAAATAAACAAATGCAATCACTAATCACAAGTCCAGCTAACCTAAAAAACCAAGCATTGGTTCTTTTTGGTGGAAATCGTCTGTACTAATCATTTATAATTTGTCATGAGTATATATTTTTTTAATTATATATACACATAGCGAATTGTGAGTTGTTAGATAAAAGAATAATCACATACACAAATACAGACGATTATTTACCCTTTTTTTTAGTAATTCTAGAAAGTAAACATGTCATGTATCATTGGTGGACTTGCCCCACCAGTCTTTCCACCATTTTTTTTAGTTTTGTTTTTGTAACACTCGTGCCGTGAGCATTTTTGAATATACTCTTTTTTAGTCAGTTTTCGATTTGAAATTAGATTTTGTCTATCGTGGATTATAGGAATAACACCACTTATATCTTAAATTTGATTAAATTTTTAACAAGATTAAATGTGTAATGAAACTATGATGTTTATTAATTTTTTTTTTTTTTTAACAAACTTAAGTTTGGACTTGCCCAACCAGCCTTCCCACAATTTTTTTTTTTAGTTTTGTTTTTTTAACACTCGTGTCGTGAGCATTTTTGAATGTACTCATTTTTAGTCAGTTTTTTATTTGAAATTAGATTTTGTCGATCGTGCATTATGGGAATAACACTACTTATATCTTAAGTTTGATTAACATTTTTAACAATATTAAATGTGTAATGAAATTATGATGTTTATTAAATATTTTTTTTAACAAACTTAAGTGTAGAAATTTAAAATATTGTAGTTTTTTTACTATATGGTGATTATCAAAGATATTGGCGATGATTTGTTTTCTATTTTGTTGATGAATATCGTGATATATCAATAAAGGAGCAAATGTCATTAGTATTTCGTTAGGTGAAGAATTGGCAGATATTAAGATATTTTGTTGGCGTCAGTCATGTATAAGTACTATCGAGAATGATATAATTAAAGAATATTATCAAAATATAAAAACGCGTATATACTTTTATAAATTTATTTTGTCAATATTAATTGTATTCCTCATGTGTTTAAAATCTGTGTCCGCCCATGTCGTGTATCATGTACTTGAATTCATCACATGTTTATAGCGATTTTATAACGCGTGTCTAAAAATACATTATGCAGCATTACGTAATCTAAATTAATCTCATTCAATAAATTATTATTTTATATTCAAAATCAAATACTCCCTCCATTCCTAAATATAAGACTCTTTAGACAATTTGAGAAAATTAAGGAAGTTGTCATTTTCACCTAAACTTCCAATATTACCCCACCTTCCCTCTCTCTCACTAATACATCATAAAGAAAAGAAAGGAAAATGTTGAGGGTATAATTGAAATAAATTGTTGACAACTAATAAAAGAACCTTAAACAACAATTAATTTGGATACCTAGATATCTCCTAAACAACAATTAATAGGGAATTAATAGGGAATGGAGGGAGTAGTATTTACTTCCTATATTCCTATCTATCTGGACATATTCAATTTCCAGGGAAGGATCTATTTTTTCTTAAAAAGAAACAAATATCACATCTCTCTTACTAGAAAAAAGGAAACGAAAAGGAAAGAGAAAAAGAACAAAAAGCCTCTAACAGATTCTCTATCGCTCTAATTAGCCGACTTAATTGGAAGTTATGTGCAAATATCAGTATAATACGTTTCGTTTAATATATCATTTAATATATGTATTGAAAATTAAAAATAAATTATTTTATTTCTCAAAATATAAATATGATTTTTTTTTAAAATATAATATTAATATTTTGACTAAACAATTTTTATTTTCTTAATTTTTAAGACAAATTGTAAAATATTTATATTATGAAATTAAATAAATACCAATTAATGAACCATTTACAAAAGAGTTTGACTTCTCAATATTTTAACCACATCAACACTCAACAGATACAAAAAGAACAGCAGTTGTAGTAGAATTAGAACTCCAGTAGAACTGTATATCTTCATTCTCTCTCACTCAAATCCAAACTATATTTTGCATTTATCCTGAATTTCATATACAGAAATTTCACCATGGTTTCTTTTTTCCTTCCCTCAAAACCCTAGTATTTAGTGCAAACAAAAAAATTGGTTTTCTTTTGGATGATTTTTAGCTATTTTTAGAGATTCTTGTGTGGATTAAAATTTATTGGGTTATTTACAAATGGATGATTTTTCTGACCAGAGCAAGCTTTTTGTTGGTGGGGTTTCATGGGATACCACTGAGGAAACCCTAACGGAACATTTTTCCAGATACGGTGCCGTTGTGGGCTCTGTTATAGCTAAGGATCGTCTCACCGGTAATCCAAGAGGATTCGCTTTTGTCTCGTTTTCTGACCCTGCTTCAGTTGATTTGGCCCTTCAAGATTCTCATGACATCCTCGGAAGAACGGTCTGTTTTGTTCTGATTTTTGCTTTAATTAATTAATTGTTCTTGGTTTTTTTTTTTGTTACTGCTTTATTTCATATGATCTTGTCCAAGCCTCCTTTTGTCCTGATAGAGATTGATGAAAAATATTGAATTTTTATCTTATTTAACTTAGTATAAACCTAGGGGATTGAGCCAACATGATACTACCGCAAGAACAAACTCCAACAATATTTCATTGAAAATGTGTTCCAAGCTAGATTCAAACTTTCCTTGCCGGGTTGCTAAACTCACCTCACCTAGGCTTGCCAACCCGCCTGTGCCCCCCCGTAAGTTGTCTTATGTTGGTGTTTTGGAGATTATTATGTTTGTCTTTGGCTCTTTGCAAAACAGAGTAAACATAACCATTTCTGTCATACATACAAAGTTATTGCCATAGGCACCCTTTGGATGGTAGGAGAGGAGAGCTGAGGAGATGAGAGTAATGATATGGGATGGTGAGGAGAGGAGAGTGAACAAAATAACTGAGTGTGAATACAAGTGTTTTAAAATACTGATAGTTTAGTCAATGCAATTTGATTCATTAAAGCTTTTACTCCCTCCATCTCAAGTAGGGTTAACTTTTGAACTTTTCACAAAAAAATCAAAGACATTCTTAAAAATAATGAAAGTCAAATACAAAAGACTAATATATCCTCGTGACTATTCATTGGAAATTGGAATAGTAGTTAAAACAAGAGTAAGAAGAAGCGTAAAAATGGTAAAAGTTTATTGATATTGCGAATGTTAACATTATTTTGGGAAAAATTTAAAGTCCAAATGTTAACACTGTTCTGAGATGGAGTTTTTCTCCCTCTCCGTCCAATGTCCACTTTTGGATGGGAAGGTGGGTGCTGTTTTAAAACTATAGTGAATCCCTAGCTCTCCTCCCTATTCCTCTCATTTCTTATATAAAGTATCGATGCAAACACAATAAACCTAATCCCTCCGTCTCCTCTCTTTTCCTTCCGTTTACCTCATTCCAAATGGTGCCTTAGTGATTATGAGATTATTATGTTTGTCTTTACAAAAACAGCGGAAACATGACCATTTTTGTCATACATACAGAGTTACTGACTTACTCTTTCATTTGGAGTATAGATTTTTACTGTTCGTGGTTGCTAAATATGTTTTAATTTTTTTTTTCCTTTGATTCATTTGATACTTGTGATTTTATTATAGGTAGAAGTGAAGAAAGCAATACCCAGGAGTGAGCAACAGCAAAACAAACAACAACAACAACAACATATGAACAGTAGAACTAATTTTAGGACTGACGAAAAATTTAGGACTAAGAAGATTTTTGTAGGGGGTTTATCAGCTAATCTAAATGAGGATGAATTCAAGGGTTACTTTGAAAATTTTGGTAGAATTACTGATGTGGTTGTAATGCAAGACAATGTGACACATAGGCCAAGAGGGTTTGGGTTTATTACCTTTGATTCAGAGGAAGCTGTAGAGAAGGTTGTGCAGAATAATTTTCACCAGTTAAATGGTAAGCTAGTGGAGGTTAAGAGGGCTATTCCTAAAGAAGGAAACATCAGCAGTAGCAACGGTTACAATGGAAGAGCAGGTAGTGGTAGAGGGTTTAACTATAGCACTTACCAAAGAGGTATTTACCCACCTTATAGCCCAGGGTATGGGGTTTTCCCCAGTTATGGACCAATTACTGGATTTGGTGGTGTTCCTGGGTATCCCTACGGGCCAGGAATTCTCAGTGGCTGGGACCCTTCTGGAGGATACTTTGGAATTGGTTATGGAGTGGCTCCTTTTACACCTAGGACTCCGTGGGATACCTCCCAAATGGTTGGGGTTAGGGGAAGTCCATTGACTTATGGCAATTCAGTGTCTACTTATCCTAACATGAATAGTGGAGTTAGAGATATGTATGCAACTAGTAACGGATACAATGGGATGGTGGGTACAGAAGTAAGCGGGAATTCAGGTTCAGATGGTAATGTACAAAATACAGATTGAATGTGAATTTATATTCAATTTGTGCATATTGACAGGTTAGTGGTTTCTTGCGCTGTGACAAAGGCTTTGTCTCTACTCTTATTTCAGTATCTTTCCGTTGTTTTAAAACGTCTCTTAGTTATGTAATACTTTGTGTTTCAATAATTTATGACTGCAAGATTCTGCATTTGTAATATATTGTCTTAAATTCAGCTTTGGTAATTCTTGTCGGCGTAGCTTAGTGGTCGTATGATGGGTAATAATATTGTATAACTGGGACGTCCTAGCCAATGGGTTGCATAGGTGCAGGTATCTTCTGGAATTTAAATGGTTCTGCTGCTTCCTTAGTTTGGCATTATTGTGGTATGGGTATATTCTGCTCTCTTTATATAAGCTTTCTTCCAATTTTCCTCCGATTCTTTCCTACTTTTGATATTAGTAGTCTCCATGTCAATAAAAGATTATAGAAAAACCACATACTTTCCCAAATGTTGGTAATGTTTTCTGTTGTTCGGTCCTTTGCTAAGTTTGGAAATCTTGTGGAAGTGTTGGTACAGGGAGTTGGATCTAGATTTTCATTGTTCTTTACTTTTCGGAATTGGATTTTTTCCTAGTGCAATTTCTTTTCAGTGCAAGTTAGATGATGGAGATCTTAATATGAGCATATTACTTGGTGCATCCTGTGTCTATTGCGTGTGGATCATATCTTTGCGGGTGTCTCGAACTTGATTGGGCATGGTTGAAGTGTCGAATATCTGGTTGGAGACCTCATCAGGTCCATTTTGTTTCGTAGGCAATGCCGGGTTGTACACTCAGGGACCCCTACACAAGGCCTTTGGATCACAGTAATGATCGTTGAATGTTGATCAAGTTTGAGTTTCATTTCATTCTTTTCATCAAGTTGATCAAGTTCTTTATTTGGCTTGTTCAAGAGCGGTGTGGATGTTTGTTAGTATGGGGGGGGTAAATTTTTGTAGGTTGAAGAAGGGGTCCAAAACTTTGGGCTCCTATTGGGAAGAGTTTTGTCGCACTTACATATTCACTTATAAACAATTCAATTTTTACGCAATTTATTATTTTAAACCAACTTTTATCAAATGCCACCATTTTTTATGGGCGGGGCGAGATTCAAGGTTGATTGAATTAGGTCTTGATTTGAGATTCTTGGTATCAGTCTCAAACTAGTCTTAAACCCAATCTTAATTCTATATGATTTAAAGCTTGCATACTCATCCCGCCTCCTCCTCTTACATTATATTCTCTGGATACTTTATGCACTAAAAGGCGTTATCTACGCCCATAGGGCTCCCACTCTGCATTGCGATAGAGAATTTGGAGGATGTAAAGCAAGGTGATCCAGCGGCCCGACCAAGTGGGAAGACTTGTCTTAGCCCAGTACAAGAAGTCACCCTCACATTGGAGGGTTGAAACTTTCACACTGCAGTTGTCGAGATTTGATCCCGCATCCTTATGCACAATTTAACACACCGGAATCAATTGGGCTGCATTTGTGGACATTCACCGGATACTTTGCTTCTACATATGCATGCTTAGTAAGGACTGAGGAAGAGCTAATGGCCAAATGCCAACGCCATATCATTAACAGAAAATTATCCATCATGAAAATGAAATACCAAATTTTTTTGAATCTTAGAATTATTATTATTATTCACTACTAAAAACATTAATTTCAAGACTATTTATTTAAAAGTCTTCTCTCCTTTTCACAGTTTACAAGAAAAATAAATAACACGCTATGTTGTACTTTTCTTTTCCTCCCTTTTGCAAGAGCTACATTGAACATAAAGCTCGGTAACCGTTTCTTTACAAGCCTCCTGGCAAATTCAAATTTGAAGCAAAACGTTAATGAGTTAGGTTAATTCTGATATGTATCATAATTCAATGAATCATGTAGCTCAAATTAGTCTACATTAATTTACATTAGGAGAAAGATAAATTTTTTATGTTAATATTAATGAATTTGAACCAAATTATTAATTGAACCATTATTTATATCAGAATTTTCCAATAACTTATTATCGAGATGGTAATAGTTGATTGACATTATTAAATCTTGTCAGATCCATAAAAGTGTTTTTGAATTAGTCAATGTTGAATATCACTTTTTTTAAAAAAAAATAAAATATTGTTAAATAAAGAAATAAAAGAAAATTTTCATGGTACACATTTTTGACACTTCTTGGGTATGTCTCAAGTACGGGATATCTTAAATTTCAGACGGTGCAAAATAAATTTTTAGTTATTGGATGAAAATTTTGACGCTTTAAATTAAAACTCATGTTAAACAAACATGTTTTCAGCGCATGACTACAATTTTTATGTCTTATAGAGTTTGAGAAGTGATCAATAATTGTTTTTTAAAATAATTTCGACTGTTAAATTTAACATTCGATAATAAAATATTTATTTCGCACATATCGAATAAAATGTGTTAATCACTATAGCAGGCACGGCACTCCCTATGTTTTTGAAAAACTGTAACCGTCCATATAATTTAACGAAAATAAAGAAACAAGAAATATATTTGAAGGGCGAAAAGATAATAGAAAAGACACTTCTACTAGTGGGTGGAGACGATGAGTCTGATAAGTGGGCAAGTTCCTCCGACTACAGCGGCGGCATTATCTTGTACTCACCACTGTTCCCTCAAATTCACCCACCCAAATCCTCCTTTATTCTCCCGCCACCACCGTCGATCACCACCCAATTTCCCTTCTACTTCTACGGCCAATTTTCCTAAGCCCCTTCTTCCTGCAACCACTGCTGAATCCACCACCGGTCATGCCCGTAGTGGCCTTACCACTACTTCTGCAACTAGCGAAGGAAATGATGCTGATAATACGGTTACGTTAGTTGGGGGAAAAGATGTTAATCTTGAAGGTGTTATTCAATTTGAAAAGCCCGGTTCTTCCGTCTCCAATCTTATCACCAAATGGGGGTAATTTTTAATTTTCCAAATTTTCTTTTCTTTATTTAATTTTATTAAGGTGTACTTCGTCTGTCCTAAATTGAATGTACATGTTTGACTTGTATATAGGATACATATATTTTAGTGGAGTTCGTATCCCTGAGTTATGAATTATTTATGCATATAGGAGGTTAGTTATGTGAGTTTAGGAAAAAAATCTTTTAGCAAGCTGTCTAATACACTAATAATATTATCACATGTGGAATGAATTCTTCACCCTGACACAATGATGTTGCTATACATGGAGTAATAATCATTGGGGTGACTGGTGAGTCAGAAAAAAATATACTCATTTGAAGAAAGTGGACATTAAATTTGGACGGAGAGGAGTATCTATCTTTTCTGGTAAATATTATCTAATTCTTAATATATATTTGGACTTTAGTCGAGTGGCGTTGTTGGCTGGTGGGGATGTGTTAGCATTGCTGTTATTTTCAGCAATTGGAAGGTTTAGCCATGGATTTCCTGTTCTTGAGCTGGGAACCTTGAAAACAGCTGACCCTTTTATTGCTGGTACAACTTTTATTTATTTATTTATTCAATTTGGATATATAGTATGTTTGGTTGGCCGTGGGAGCTGATTTTTTTTTTTCCTTTTGAAATTCTTTTGGTTTTATGTCACAATCAGGGTGGTTCCTGAGTGCTTATTTCTTAGGAGGCTACAGTGAAGATGGCCGAGGCATGAACGGCCGGAGCAAAGCTGTCACTGCTGCTTTCAAGTCTTGGGCTTTGGGAATTCCAGTAAGTGAGCAGTTTTTAGGTTTTTTTAATGTTCACTAGATTGGTATTTTTCCATTTCAGTTAACTCTTTTTCTTATGGAAAGAGATTTAAGTTCATTGTTTATGTCTCTTTGATTTATATTGTGACCTTAATTGCCGAAGTTGAAATACATCTTTTACTACTATGTTGCTTAATGCCACTTAAAAGGTTTAGGAAATGATTTTTTTGAGGAAAATATACTATTGAATTGGGCAGCTTCGGATTCCTAAGACCTGGCTTGGTTCATTGTCAATAAGAACATTGTTCCTATGCTTAAATGTTGTATGATATTATCAATTGATTAGAGAAGGGAGCCTGGAAAGTTAATTGACAAAGAAAATTTATACAGTTGGTGCGCATATAATTGATCCAAGTTAGGCTAAACCCCTGCATATTCAAGATCAAACTCAATTCAGATCATCAGCTATTGAACTTGAGCTCAATCTTATTGACTCTCATTATGGAGCTTGAACTCGAGTAAAAATAAAACTTGAACTCGACTCGGCTCGGCTCGGCTTGAGTTGGTTATTTTATCCTACCTCATTCAAATTTAAGCAACCAACCTCTTTATCATGCACCCAAGTGATTCAATCTATGACAAGGTTCTCCAAAACTTCACTTCTTGTCCCCTAAGGATAGTAGCTTTTTACCTATCCAAAAAGCCTCCACGAACTTCTCTTAGCTTTAGGAGATTTACGAGTACAGTATAATAGACTGATAGATTGATATAGTCTAGGGAGTGTCGCTGATGAGAGATGGCTGGAGAAGAGGATTTTCTTCTGATGGGGATAGGTTGGTAGGAGGTTTGACTGAAACAGCAGAAAAGAACATTAAAAATTTCACGTCAATCATTTGTTTGAAGAAGGGTTAGAATGCCAATTACTGTTTACCAGTATTCACTATGGGCATATAGGTTTTGATTAGGCTGGGGATCCATTGATCTTAGCTTTTGTGAACTGCGAGTGTTATAAAGTTCTTTGCTGGATCTCTAATAATTCATTACTGGAAACTGTCTTTGGATACTGAATTAGTCTACAATCGATCTTTTTATTCAATTGCAATTCTTTGAAGCTACAAATATGCATACAACAATTGGCTTTCACTTTACTAGTTCATACAATATTGGTATGCTTATGTCCTCTAGTATTTCCTATGTGTATTCAAGAATCATTGTCAAGTTTGAATCCTTAAGGCTTGTCGGATTGGGAGTCCCAAGAATATAGAATTTGGCAGCAAAAAACATATGTGTGATATCAACCCTTGGTCTAAATATTTGGAGATTTTAGTAATTTGTTGAGTGCTTATTCTATAATTTACATACCGATCTTTTTTTTCAAGTATTAAATTTCTTGCTTTCGCAAATTTTCTTTATTTATTCTTGTTCTTTACTCTTTGGCTTTGTTTTTTGTTACCGAAGCACGTACTTCCATTTGGCCACCAAGTAAATTTTCTGCTGTCAAATTTAGTGTATTTGCTCCGCAACTGTCAATCTCCTTTTTTCTAAAATTTACGCATGCAATGTGACCTTGACTAATCATGTAGTTCTTAGTTTTTCTCCTACTTGTTAGTAATTTCTTGGCAATCTCTACTTGGATGATCAGATATAGTGGCAGGTTGAAGTTTGTAAGTTGTTCCATTGATCCTGTTTACGAGTTTCGTCGCCCTGGGTTTCCTTGAAGAAACTTGAGTTTATGTAATCTGTAGTCCAAATTTTAGAAGGGAAAATATGATTCTCAGTTACAGGTGGTTGATGTATTTCTTGTGAGAGTTCTTTGAGCTTTCAGCCTAATGATGTGATAGAATGCAAATTTAATAGGACTAGGAAAAATGAAAAAGTTGTTTACTTTATTCTAATTTTACCTTGTTGTGTGGTCTTGTGGGGGTAAGGCTTCTTAGTCTGGGAAATGACTGCTTGTTGTTTGTGCTGCATCAACAGTTTTCAATTCCTATTCATTTATAATTCTCTGCCATTAGAGGGCTTTAACTTCATGTTTGGTTCACTATCTTGGCAGTTGGGTATGGTAATAAGAGCATTAGCACAAGGCCATACACCACAGACCAACTTTATCTTAGTTACCATGGGAAGCACTGCTGTGCTTCTTGTTGGATGGAGAGCACTATTGTTCAGCATTCTCTCCGATGATAAAACCAACAAGAATGATGACTATAGGCGTGGGAACCCTTTTGAACTCTTCGAGGTATGTTTTTTTCACTTGCATATCCAACTAGTTGGAATTTGAAGCCGTTTGATGGTATATTTTCATTCCTGTTTAGGTTTTGGGCAAAGCATGAGTTTTCCAATATTTCAATATAATTGTAGTTATGCTGAAAATTGAAATTTAGTGGTATTTGTAGAATGTAGATCAGGATAGTCAGAATTTGGTTTGCATATTGATTTGGCAATGGAACAATTGAAATAAAAATTGACTTCAAATTAAAAAACAGATAATTTTACTGCTCACTTGTTGCAACTGACTTATATTTGGGTCTAATGATGCCATTTACTTTTCAAATACGACTTCATGAAAATGGTTGTTGGTTCTTGCCCTATTATCAATTTCGATAGGAAAATGAGACATTGTATGAACCCTTCTCAGGTCCGGCCTTCAATCCCACTCTCTCCAACTGGAATAATGTTAACCGATTTGCATGATAACTATAGTTATTTTTTCTTCTTATTTGTATGCAAAATATTTGAATTAAAAATGGCATATCTCAATGAATTGCCTACTTAGCAATTAACTGAAGCACATCCTTATTCTTGCAGTTGCTCACATCATTGGTAAGAAGATGGTAACAGATGGTAGAAACTTACCCCTCCGCGTGAACCATATTCAATTGTATTTGCTTTCAAGTTTATGCGTGCAATCTCCTCATATCAATCAAGATATGTAAAAATGAGTTTAAGACGCAACTAATTTCCATTAGTGAACCTTTTTCTATTTCCAACTATACAAGGTTCAGTATATTAGTGAATAAATTTTGTATCGTGTTCTTATATTCTGCTAAATTAAGTTCCCAACTGTCAATATGTAGTTCATCTCTAGTACTCGCGGCAGTCAAATTACATAATTTATATAATATTGTATTTATATAATCGAATTGGTGAGACTTGATTGCCAAATTACAGTGACAGTAAAACTTGTGAGGCGACTTTTGGTTTGAATACGGTATGATCTTTCTGAAGATTTCAGTATTTTGAGATAATGCTAGATACTTTACGGAATTTGAATAAATAGTTTTTGAATGGTATATAGCTGAAAAACATTAGAAGAAACCCTGAGATTTGTGACTAGTTATTTGAGCAGACATCTGAAATTTCATGTGCTAGAACTGCAATGTCCCACAGTTAAATGGTGATTGAAAATTCTGATATAAATCATGTCCACATTAACCTTGTAGTTCAGAATTAGCCACGGCATCACATAATTGTCACTCTCCTCATTCTGTAGAGGTGGTCAGTTTTATACAATATGGTCTAATGGACTTTGTCCATATCAAACCTATCCGTTAAAAAAATCACGTACAATTTGGGAAAATTCAAGTATAGGGTCGTCTTTTTGTGATTGATTCCACGGTCTTCTCACATGAATTGGGCGGACTCTATTTACAGATGTGGGCTTCACTTAATTCATGTGGGGTTTGTAAAGTCAGTAACACACGGACGGTCTAGGATTGACTACAATATGCACTAGCACCATTAACATCTCAAGTGGCTGTGAGTGTATGTGACATTTGAAAGCTACAGTTGTGGGCCTAGCCTGCAATTTGTCCGGGCTTTTCTGCTGGATAATTTCTTGTTTGTTGGATCCTTGGTGAAAGCCCACACCACGGCTCCAGTGCGGAACGGGAAAAGTTTCTCATGTGTGGAGCTTTTCTCGTCCGTTGGATTCATTTTTTTACGGTTAAAATTGATTTTAAAAAAAAACACATGTTATGATTTCAGAACACCTGTTCGCGCGAACATATTTTAAGCCAAAACATACGTTTTAAGGCAAAAAACACTTGTTTTGAAGTTAAAAACACATGTTTTGAAGTGTTTCGTATGTACTGAAAAAAATATGTTCCGCATAGGAGCTGGACTGGAAAGCCCAGGGCCGGGGAAGTGTTCACACTATTATTGCATTACACTCCAAAGCAGAGTAGATTGTATAGAAAAGGCTGCACTAGACATCAGAGTGCTTGTAGGATAATCTTTTGGTATCCGTGTTTGATACATGTTTTTTCAAACACCTGATGCATTATTAGTAGTTGAATTGCACACTTAAGTATTTAAATAGAAAAACCGTTAATTCAAATTATCAGTGCATTTGGAGGGTTCGGTCTTTGAGCGGTATAGTTAAACTCAACACTTTTCATTTTTAGGAACTACTCGCGTATTTTTTAACAAAGACTTGAGAGTTTTGGTTCTAAACAAAGACTCAAGTCAGACTTAATCTACTTAGATCCTTTCCAAATGGTTATTCAAATTCGGTGCATTACAATCTTCAACCGTCGAATTGAAAATGAAACGTGTATGTGAAAATATGGTCCTTAGAGTAACTATATCTTCTTCCTTTCTTTTGCTAGCATGAAATATCAGGCATTATTTCTCTGTGGTGATGCTAAAATTTGAGATGTTTGACCTCAGGGCGGCCTCAGAAGTCAGAACCAAAGATTATCCTCTATCTCTCTGTAAGCCCAGATATGCAGGGATTACAAGTATTAGGTCTGCGAGGTAGCATTCTGTGATGCTGTAATTTTGTCAAACACTTAGTAGATACTAAGTTTTTTTAGGAGCGTCCCATCAGCTGGATCTTTGGCTCCCAAAATCCAACCCCTTTCTTCACTGTCGTATCAAATCTTCCATCTTTTTGACCATTTGCGTTAATAGCAGCGTTCATTATGATCTAGTCATGTCATGTAGTTTGTATTATCTCCAGCTCATAATCTGCAGATTTTTCTCTTGGATCCATCTCCTCACAAGTCAAAACCTGTTATTAATCAAAGGGCCCCACCTCTCAATCCGACAGAAATTGTGAAAGATATTAATCAAAGTGATCCATCAGCTCGAATGGTGGGAGGTCTTGTCTTAACCCACCGCAAAAAGCCACCCCACAGTGGAGGGTTGGAACTTTCACATTGCGGCTGCCAATATTCGAATATATGTCCTTATTCATAATCTGCCAACCCCAAACCAAATGGGCTACCCTTGAGGATAAAACCTGTTGTTTTCCTCTTATCTATAGGAAGCCGTACTATAGAATATCAAAATTTTAGTATATGCTAAATATCATGCGGCGGGTATTGTATATTTTTAGACATATGTTATATTTTTATGTAAGATGTTTTATCTCTTGATGAACATCGGTATTAAGGCATGTAAGTCTTGTCTTACGCAACAAGTGTTATATAAATCACAATAGGTGTTTGTTTTAAAATTTTAGATTCAACAGTAAAAAGCGGTACAAAATATTTAATATATACTAAATTTTTAATGTTGTGTATTATAGCCGGACCGGGATCTATGGGAAATATTTTCAAAAGGTTCTGGTTGCAGAGATTTCGGCTGCGGGGATTAATCAATCTGCCAATCATGAATTTGTTCGTTTTTTAGTATCACTAATTAATCAATGAGTGAGTTGAACTACGTAAACTCAAGTCCTCGCAGTAATAATTGTTTTTTTTTTTTAACAAAAAGTTTGAGTGAATTCGCCTCCGATCACCATCACGGGTCTGGACAGATCTTAGAGACTATATGTCACTTACAAGGGTATTTACAGATCACCACCAACATAGCCCTCACGTCGGCAGCAGGGAATTGAACAGTGATATTTGTAAGGACGTGTCAAATCCTTACCAACTGACTTGTGTTAGTTCCGTAGTAATAATTGTTGCTTTGAAGAAAGCTAAATTTGAGCCTTGATAGCAAATTAGTCGGAAGTCTAATACGAATAGTGCATTTATGTAGCATTTCACATATCCAATTATAGATTTTGGTTATATATATTTGTTAAAAACGGATTAGGGTCTAACTCTAACCTTAAAGGGTCCGTACATTATGGTAGGGAAGATTGCTTAAGATATATATACTCTAAATATGTCCACAACTTATCTAATGTGAGATTTTTAACACACTTTTCATATCGAGGGCTAGATATCTGAAACGTGAACGACAATAACATCAAAATTCTCATAAACAATTCAGTTTTTACAAAATAGAAGGTAAAATTTCAAAACTCAAAAAATATCCAATGCCAACGTAACTGAAACTAGATAAATTTTGAGTTTTGAATTTTTATTTAAAGAGGTTTGTTAAGATTAAATTATTTGTATAAAAAATTTGAAATCTGAAACATTGTCCAAGTGCACCTTAAGTTTGATAATTTCAAATTTAGATCCCAATAATAGATCATGATTTTTCAGTAAAGACCTCAAGTCTGATTTCTTTTAAGTTTTGTAAAAGATAAATTATATGTAAGAAATATTTAAGGCCGAACAAAATAAATTATTCATTCGATTAAGAACCTTAAAAAATGTGGTGAGATTGTATACTTTATATGTTTAAGATTTTTCGTTTTAAATTTCGTAAATGTGAAATTATTTTGGTAATTTGCACTGGATATATGAATTTTGTATTGAGTTTCAAATGGGAATATTGTTCAAAGAGGCAATCCAGTCATGGTGGGGAAAGAAGAACTTGGGGGTCAAAAAGGGTAACCTGCCTTGGGACAAAAGGTGGCAACACCCCAACCATACAATGGAACAGTCTAAATCTTATGCAGAGCAGTCAAAATTCAGTATGTGCAAAGTGTTTTAGGATAAGTGTCTTTAGACACAAAAACGGGACAAATCTCCTTAAAAAAAACACTATAGATATTATAAAATCATGATATATGTCCATTTTAAATCAATATTGACCGTAAAAAATTCAATCTGATGGAAGAGTGTAAGTCCCGCATTGGAGCCACAGCGGCAAGGGAAGGCTTTAATGTTGGAGTATGGAGTTAGGTCCATTTATGAGCTGATATGCACTGGACAAACAGCAACATGTTTGCTCATAAAAAACTTACCATACCGTTGCAAGAAACCAATTCTTACAGTCTCTTATCCATTTATAGTGAAAGATGAAAAAACAAGAAACCAATTTTATTAAAGATTTCTCAGACCTTTTTCATCAGCAACCATTAAAGTCATGCCTTGTTTTCTAACTAGTTTCGTTTGAAACTTTGAAAGACAACTGGAGATATATTGGCTAGTATTCTGTCTTGAAAAGAAAAAAAAACGTAAATTTTCGTGTTTTAAACTCATATTTCTCTATCATAAATAATTTAATTTTATTGATAATGTTTCATAAAACAATGTTCCACCACCATGTCCCTAAAGCCCTATTGTGTACTTGCATAGGGTCTAAGTCTCGGTTTGATCTGGTTTTAAATTCTGATCGAAGACTCAAAATTCTCTTTTTGAATTTGCAACTAATCTGAAATTGAGACAAAAAATCTCAAACTATAATCAATTCAATTATACTCTTAATTCGTAGGATACGCTTCGGTAAATCAAAGATTTTTCTAAAAGTACTATACACAAACGCATAAATAATCAAATTCAAACCCTTGAATAGAATTAAACTTTCACACTACAGTTAACTAGTTAGATTTAACTTTGATTAACCTAAGCAATGTCCGGGACACCAATGTTTCATTTTCGAACTAAATATAATCCAATGTCACCATAAACATCATTAACAAAGAGGATTGAAGCACCCCACTAACCCACCATTGATAAATTTGACCTTATTCAAACCACAATGCTTTAAAATTGTTTCTTTCATTGATTCCTTTTAGGGGACTATATTTGCAGACGATGTTGTCTGTGTACAGACTACAGAGGTTGTTTTTTTTGTTGATTTGTCTAGGGTTAGTATATTATCTATATCTGTTTTTTTCTTCTTCTTAGGTTATTACTCTATTGGGTGTTAAATAAAGAAAGGCCCAACTAGCTAGATTTCGGCTCCAGTGTGGAACGGGGTAAGTTCTGCATATGTGGGACTTACTCTCGTCCATCGAATTAAAATTTTGATAATTAAAATTGATTTAAAACGGATAACTGTCATGATTGTACGACACCTGTCATATTTTTTAAGAACACCTGTCTTTTTTTTTTTGTGTTTCATAACACATATCCTGAGTCATTTTGTACGTGCAAATTTTTAATTGTTCCGCATAGAATCTGAACTAAGTAGGGTTCTTTTTCTAAAACTTCAGCAGAGAAATAAATAAAAGAGAGAAGAATCTAAGGTGATTGTGACCAGACGTTTTGGTGTTAGATTATGACGTATCATTGAGGAAGAAGAAAGACACAGACTAACCCTATTTACCAATTAAAGGTATTTTAGCTATGCTTATTTTCTCTTTTTTTTTACCTACGGTTTTACTTCTTGACCTTTTCTCTTTATTCATAGTAATAATATAATAAATATTTTTTTTTTTTTATTGCCAAGTATAAACATATGGTCAGACACTTTTTAATAAACTATACTGCGTTCTATAATAACTGAACACGTGTCTATCCCATTTTTTATCACATTATTCTTATTAATTACTCAAATTGGAAAATATGTCTAGCAATTTCGCTCAAATGGTATAAAAGGGTTCATGGTGAGATTTTAATCATTAGTATTTCACCCTGTTTCTCTTGTTTATGGGAATTGAGCACGTTTCGTGGCTAATTGTTTACGTTTTTTGAGAGTTTTTACGCCAAATGAATGAAGCACGTTTAATGGTTAATCATTTTACCTTTTCAAACAGTTATCGCAATTAAATGGTGACTGTTACTAGTAATCAACACTCTGGTTTTGACAAAAAAAATGTAATTAAATACTTAATTAAGCTATTGTGGTTCCCAGGTGTTGAGGTAGGGAAGCATGACGAACAAAAAGTCTACGGAATCCACTCTCTTTTTGCTCATTTATTTGTTTGATTTTGTTTTGGATATTCTCACGTGAATCTCTATTAACTATATACAACTCCCTATTAAATTTTCTAATTTATTTTCCCTTACAATGGACTGGGCCTCTGGTGATTGTACACAATTAAGTTAAGACCGAATTGGCCTCAGGCCTACTGCTATTAAACCACCCCCAACTCTCGTTTCGGCAGTTTTTCCTTTTCTTTAATTCCTTAAGGGAAAATGGCCCCAGTAGTCCCTCAATTATTACCATTTAGCCTCAAATCTCCATATAATATTATCAGCATTAAAAACCCCTTAACTTTTTACAGGTCGCCTATTGAATCCTCGCCACCACACCCACGGCGAAATCCGGCAAAAAACACACACGTGAGCCGCACATGGCTTTAACCCAAGGGCATAATTGTCCTATTCTGCCCCGACCCGCATTAAGACCCATCAAATTGGGGATTAAATCCCTAAAGACACCATTTCAAAACCTCCAATATTGTAAGTAACTGCAAAGAAAACAGTATGACATTACTGAATCAGTCAAAAAACCATCAATATTGCAAGTAAAAACAAATAAAACATTCTGCCATTACTAAATTAGTGATCAAACCACCAATATTGCAAGTAACTACAAATAATACATCATCACATTACAAATATAATGATTAAACCTACATTTCACTACACACTTATAAATACAGTGATTAAACATATATTTCACAATACAAAAATCATATAAAACATAAACCTATTTTCATGCTTCAGAAAACCTTCAATAAAGTCAAGAGTCTTTTCATATTCGGGAAAATATTACTTACAGTATCTTGGGAGAGGAACCACACTTCTCGGCGCTCCATTTGACTCATCGATGCACCAAACTTTGAAGATTCAAGTAGATATCTTGATGGGGATGGCAAGAAACTCAAGCAACCTTTTGAATTTTCGTTTGGACGACTGAGGAAAGTGAAAAAAATATGTTGATTTAGTGTCTTTAGGGATTTAATCCCCAATCTGATGGGTCTTAATGCGGGTCGGGGTAGAATAAGACAATTATTCCCCCAGGGTTAAAGCATGTGCGGCTCACGTGTGTTTTTTGCCGGATTCCGCCTCGGGTGTGGTGGCGAGGATTCAATGGGAGGCCCGTAAAAAGTTAAGGGATTCTTAATGCTGATAATATCATATGGAGATTTACGATGCTAAATGGTAATTGTTGGAGGACGTTTGAGGCCATTTTCCCATTCCTTAATGTGGTTAAGGGTTTGCCTTTCATACTATATCTTTTGATCTTTCCCATAAGAGAAATGGACTGGTACAACCATAATATAATTTATGAAGTCTACATTAATTGAGGGTATGGATCGAAGATAGATTGGAGGCAACATATTTTTTTTACAAATTGATGTTTCTAGAAAAAATGAATTGGTAACTAGTGAAAAATATTATCCCACCATTTTGAAATATTATATCTCTTAAATCTCTTTCATATATTAAGGAAGAAGAAAATTCCGGATTTTTAATTATATTTATTATCAGTTATACGTGTACTAACATAACAAAAATAAAAAATTATATTTAAAAGTAAAGATATTTTGAAAAATATTTCTTAAAAATGGTGAAAGACCAAAAAAAATTAAAACAAAAAAAAACTGGCTAAAAGATCTTCAATTTTGAAATTTAAAAAGTAATAATATAGATGGCTGGAAGTGAAAACACAAAAGGGCACAAGATATCCACATTGCAATTAGGATGATGATCCATAAGAGTCAGTTTGAAAGGAGCTTAATAATTGTTAAGTGAGATTTTGGATTTCAACTTTGTGAATTAGGAAACTTGATTGTTACTTTGTTACTTGTACGAGTTCGATAATAAGACAAATCATATGATCGTAAATAATAAAAAAATAAGAGATATTAGCCTTTTTTGCCCATGGACTATCTACGAACTTCCGTTTTTGCCCAAAATATATTTTGTGATCCCGTTTTGCCCGCGCACTATTTACGAGTGCCGAATCTGCCCAAAATTGGCGAATTCCGGCAATTACACGGTGGTGCTGAGGGGTATTATAGTCAGAGCAAAAAACCAATTTATAGTTAATTCAAAATAACCCAAAAACTATATTATTGTTTCAATTGAGTGCCTTAATTTTTTTTTTCTTTCAATTGATCCCTCCCCTCTCTTTTTATCCATTTAGCCATTTTCTTCTTCACCCCTCTTCTTCTTCCTTAACCAAAAACAAGTACCCCGTCTCGTGATAAATCTTTTACCCGCAAAGTTTATGACCCGCAAATTGACCCTTCAACCCGTGAACAGAATATTCTTGACCCACCAATCGAAATAGATCAAAGTAGCCAAAAAACCATCTTCTTCAACAAGAACCACCCAAGAACATGAAGAACATTCAAATATCAACCATGACCGATCATGGTTTTTCTTGTATAGAAATGTTCTCCAAGCCTCCACTAAGCAAGAAAAGAAGCAAATAACCCCGATTTGTTCTGAAATAATGCCCAGTAGCAAAATATATATAATGACGGGTTCTAGGAAAACCCCATTAAAACACCACCAATGACAACCAATCAAGAGTCACTACTAAAAATTAATATCTCAGCTTTACAACATGAAGATGCATATACAAAACCAAGATTTAAATGTCAGTAGGAACCCACAATAAATCCCACGGTTGGTCGCCCACCCGAGAGCGAAAAACCCACACCAAAATCCCATGAATCAACCATTAAAATCCTATGAATTAAACTGGAGGATGAGGAGAAAGAAGAAGCAGAAGCGGATGAAATGGCCCTGAAAATACTGAATTACAGACCCCTAATTTCTACCCATTTCGATTCCGTTGTTGAATCTCAACAACCCTGACATTCCAATAGCCATAATTCAGGTATATTTCTAGAGTTCTTTAAATTTTCCCATCTGAGTTTCCTGTGGTGGCGTAAAGGTAGAGAGTGCCGGCGGCGGCGGTTGTTAGTGGTTGAACGGTGAAAGAGAATGGTGGATTTTATGAAAGAATTGGAATGGTTTTATTAATTTATTATTAGTAATATCGATGAGTAATGGTGGTGGATCAAATTTGAAATGTGGGTTTGGAATGGAACTGGTGGTGGGGTTGAAGAAGAAGATAGATATATTGTAAATGAGGGGTAAACTGAATAAAGAAAAAAATTCATGCACTCAATTGATACAATAAAATAATTTTGAGTGTTATTTAGAATAACTTATAATTTTATCTTTGTTTTGACTAAATTACCCCTCAGCACCACCGTGTAATTGCCGGAATCCGCCCATTTTGGGCAGATTCGGCACTCGTAAATAGTGCGCGGGCAAAACAGAATCACAAAATATATTTTGGGCAAAAACGGAAGTTCGTAAATAGTCCATGGGCAAAAAAGGCTAATATCTCAAAAAATAAAAACGAATACAAGGTATCAATTAGATTTTAAACCTTGTCAAAATAATCAGACTAGAGATCAGCTAGCAAATATTATGATTTCCACTTCTATTATTATTATTTTTAAAAGAAAAAAAAAAGGTTGGGTGGATTGACTCATGATTACCACATAATAAAAAAGAATCCCTATTTCCACTTCCACAAACATCATATCCTCCCCCACCCACCCCCACAACCCTAGTACTTTCATTTTCCCTCCCAAATTATGTGATCATTTTTAGTAGTCTTTTCCCTTTCTTCACAGCTTGAAGATTCAAACCAAATCATTTACCACTGAAAATCTGTCTCCATGAATGCTTCCATCCACGGCTGCATGCATTAATATAGCAATCTCCTTACTATTCCACTCATAAAGAAACTCCCATAATTTATATGATTAATTTTATAAAATCACTCAAAGTTTAGTCCATTATGCAATTTTATATACCCATTGTTTTAATGTTTTAATTTTAGTAATAAGGTGTCTGAATTTAAAATCCGTAAAAAATCTGACCGACGTTAGAAAAAATTATTATTTTTTAAATAAAAAATTTACTCTACCAAATTTGCCTTCCAATATAATATCCCAAACTTTAAATAATCAGGGACAAATGTAATATTTCATATCTCAATTAAATTCATTTGGACGAATTTGTGACTCGCGCATTTTTATTGTTGAAATTAAAACAATGGGCATGCGATTGCAAAATGGGCCAAACTTTAGGCACTTTTATAAAATTAACCATAATTTCTATCTTAATTTCAAAAAGTACCCATTAATCATACTCCCTGCAATTACATACCACTCAATGCAATGCAAATACACATTTATAAACAAACTAACAACTTCAACCTTTACTTCCCTGCTAAGATATTTCTGCTAATTCTTTTAATTTCCACTAGCTAGTTTTGCCTTCTTTTCCTTTATTCCCTAGCTATCCTCTTTTACCCCCATTTTCCCCCCTTCACCTTTGTTGTTGGTCTGCCTAAGATTGCCATCATTTTCTCAAAAAAGCTTTATATTGCATCTATTTATCAGAGTGAAAATTGTTTGTACCTGTGTATATTTACATTTTTGTGCCCAATCACTCAGAATTCGCTATGTGAACATTTTTTCTAATTATATATATATACACATGAATTTTAAGTGGTTGACACATGAAAGAGAATATACACGGGTACAGACGATTATTTGTCTTATTACCCCTACATGACACGTATATTTCATTTCACTTCTTGTGTGGCAATGATTATGTATACATTAGGTAATGTATGATCGACAAAAAAATTGTTTGAAACTTAGATTCTGTAAAGTAATTTAAGCAGATTCCTAAATAGTTTTCTTGATTTCTTGCCGAAAATAATTTAATGAATTCTTAAAATGGATAAACTTCTGTTTGACCAGAAATATGTGAAAGAACAACAATAATTTATCCTAATAAAGTGGTGGATTGGAGATTCCTTGTATCTTATCTCACTGTTTCGTAGACCTTGCTCAATATATTACCATGAATAATTTTGTGATGAATCTTGTAACTCTGAATAGCCACGGTAAAGTGAGTAAGTATTTTTCTTAAATATTTATTTTCAAAATAAAATTTTTAACGACACAATTTATGTGAAAATATATGAATCGAGTACATAATAAAATTTTATATAGGCATATTTCCCTTTAATAAAACATAAAAACTTTATTTGAAAACACAAAGAATCTGATTTATTAATAGCGATTAGTGAAGGAATCAGTTGGAGAAAAAAATGAAAATTTGTCAACACCCGCTAGAATAGTTGAGAATGTGACGTGACATTCAATTCGCATGTTGTGAATTCGAATCCCCTTTTTCCCATTTAAAAAAAAAACCAAAAGTTGTAATATAACAGAAGATTAGGAAAAGTAAGCTCGCGGTTATAGTGCTTGAATGTTTTTTTCCAGTACATATAAAACACATTTTGTATAGATATTGAATGCTTTTGGACATTGTTAAATCATATGCAATAATTGCTATCTCAATATAAATACATGTCTTACATAAAAAATATTTAAAAATCACAATAGGTATCTCGAAAAATTTTGAATCGTCAATTTTGTATCTAACAATAAAAAATTATCAAAATTGTTACTTATTTAGGGGGGAAAAAAAGTGTTTCTTCACCATTAATAGTACTCGAAAAAGTAAGTATTTTACGAGGGCCCTTTTTCTCATCATTCCGGGAATATTACAAGCACATCAGAGACCCACTCCTCACTTTTTGTCTAGAGGCAGGTGTTGACCATACTATTACACCGATCCAAATGCTGCATGTAAAATCATCCATTAGACAAAGGAAAAAAAAAGCATCACTTTCTTCACGATTAGATTCTTCTTCTGGTTTTCATAAAAACAAAAAAAAAAAAAAAAAAGACTCTTCTTCTAGATTTTCGGTTGATTAAAATAAAAAATTATGTGTGCTAATTATCAAAAAAGGAAGAAAAACAGAAGAAGAAAGAATATGCGATTACATGCAAACTCTTGATGCCGACAATAGATGTCAAGGTCGTATGTGTAGGCGTATAAATGTTGAAAAAACGTATGATCTTTTGGAGGGAGAATAGTTCTGATATGGTTTAAAACTGACCACATCATTATAAAATGAAAAGAGACATAATTTTGTGATAATGTTGCTAATTTTAAACCACGAGTTTCATGTGAAACCGGTCAATATCAGAACTTTCCTTGGAGGAATACGTGCTATAACAGATTCGATCTTGACGGGAGCGATTTTATTTGCTGATTTATCAGACAAATTAACTAATTATTGACTAAGACTAATTTGCTACATTAACCTTTAAGGTCAATATAAGGTGTAATCAGATTGAGTCTAATTTGTGTTTGGTTTGATTTGAAATTCAAAATTAAGTTAAAATTATCTTTGAATTGAACTTGAAAAATACGGAACATGAAGTACTAAATAATTTAAAATCGAGTTTTAAATTGAGACTGATTTAATATTGATATCAGAATTTCAATTTGAGAATCAATGGAAACAAACTCATACTCTTGATACCAGCCCTTTTCACATAATATTTTTTTAACCTTTGCATCACATGTAGTGATGTGGATATAAGAAAAGTGAGAATATATAAACTCTGTATGTGTTTATTAGGTGATTTTAATTATGAGTAGAATTGGATATAAGATTATAATACTTTCTCTTTTAAAAATATGACATTTCAATTTGAATTTATTTTAAGCTTTAATTATTGAAAAGTTCAAACAGATGGAGCTACTTAAAATTATTCCAGACATACCGATGATAAATTCAGCTTTTATATAAGAAATAAATATATATTTAGTTTCATTGGTGAGATTCTCTTTTAAAAACTTTGATTAATGCTCTGTACTTCTTATACTTTATCTTTGTTCTTTTTATGTGCTATACACTTGGCATCAATGTTGCAGCCATTCCATACACAAAATAAAGTAGTTGCTAACTTGAGCCGTGAAAGAAAAAAATCAATTCGAGAATATATGATTAAAAAAAGGCATCCACAGAATGAATCTCTTCTCTGTCAAATCTAGAGTTTTGCTAGGTGAGAAACCGTGTACCATCTCCACTTATTATTCACAGTAAAAATACCAAAATATGATGCATGCATAAGGAGAAAGATTGTTAAAAACGTTATTTTACGTAGATTCGAAAGGGGATTGTAGAATTGTAAACTCGTTAATCGTAATTGTAAACTCGTTAATCGTAAAATCGTAAAAACTCCTACTCGATTCAATCCTCCCCACAACTAACTTCATCATAAACATCTGCAAAAAGAGATAAGAGTACGCTACTAGACTAGCACATTAAGGATCAACAACCATTGTGATGAATAATAAAAAAAAACCATTGTGATGAATCATCAAATACAACTCAAAGCATTTCCCAATTTTTCCAAAACGGTTGAAAAATTACAAAGCTTTACTTTGACATAACTTGACTCGTAATACCTTTAAAACATTGGAAACACATTTGCAAAATACTCACATAACTTATAACATACTGAACTTGAAAACGAAACAGAACAGAAATCCAAAATGACTGAATATAGAGCTCCGGACGATTGAGACACGAGTCCGGTCGTCCGGAATCCGGACAGAAGCTATGTCCAAAACTTTGGTCGGTAGGAAGTTAGGTACGGACGACTGGAGGTCGTCCGAACCATCCTTGGACGATGGCGGAAGACCCCAGTCGTCCGAGAGCTCCCAGTAGTTTGGTCCGAACGACCGGAAAAAGCCTGCAGTCGACCGGACAAGTCGTCTTCTATTTAGAACAGGCTATTTCATGTACAATTTTGTGAAGCAAAATCACATTTCTGAAATCTCTTTTTTACCAACCCCAAAATGACATTTTTTTTACCAACACCACATAGCAAATAAGACCCCAAATAAGAACAACAAAAGTTGTAAACCATACTTTTTATATCTTAACATATATTTTGAGTCTATTCCATCCTGCCTCATCTTCTGAGGGAACATCAGAATTGTGCTACGAGCACCATGATTTACTCATAACGGACCAGACAGAAATACAGATTGCTAGAAACTACGAGTATGGTTCAAGATATGACACACAATTCCCACAATCGAGATCAATCATCTAAATCTAGCTTTACACCAAACTACTAACGTTCCCCGACTTATGGCCAAAGCCAGGAAAGACCCAGATGGATATACTTATGGATTTAGTATGACCCCTTAACAAACAGGTCCAAACTGATATATGTTTAAAGAATCATTCAGTAATGGCATCACCCACCGTAGTGAACTCCACAACAACCGTTGGTAGCCCCTAATTATCAGCCAACTAGATAAGCCTTCAGACTGAATCCTAACAAACTAAAGTAATTGAATGACTCGTGCTAAAACATGTTCTTAAACAAAAGCTCGAGATTGGGGCGACTCACCAACATAAATCAATTACGACAACATCAAAATAGCGACACAAACATCAATAATGAAATATAATACGAAAGACAAGAACATGTAAACATATACCATACGAAATTAAACTCTACGATCAACCACACAACAAATGCAAACACAATTCAATACTTCATCCATTTCAAATGCAAAAAATCATATGCGAAATCATTTCATCAAAACTAAAACTTTAAAATACTGATTTCATGCTTTTTAAAACAGAAAAACAAAAGTGACTATTCTTACCTCAAAAACTTAAATCAAATTCTCTATGAAAGCAAGAACACCAAAAAATATCACAGAAATCAATCTGCTTCCCAAAGTAGTAACTTTCTGTAGGAACCTCAAAAATCTAATATGTCACTGCTCAATCATAAATCTTTCAATCCTCTTCAAAACGCACTAAAGAAGACTCAAACCCAACACCGTTTACCCCTTTAATTGTTGAAGACTCCCCCCTTCAAAACGCACTAAGTATCCATTCTCCAGCTTTTATTTTCTCTCTTCTTTTCTTTCCTTTTGTTTTTGTAACATCCCCCTCTCAAAATCTCAGCATGAACTAACAATTAACTCCCACTAACTCCCTCTTCAAAATTCTTACAAATAAGTCCCCAAACTTTCTAACTTTTATACTTAAGTCCCTCAACTAATCCACTAATCAAATACACCCCTCAACATAAAAATCCTAATGTAACACATAAAACATGTTATGACATATAATTCACACAAAATTAAATACACGATATGCAGACACGTAATGGAAAAGTTTCGGGTATCACACCCCCTCTCATCCATCTTTATCACTGAAATAAGGGTATAATAGATAATCTAGCGAATAAAATTATGTAATTAAATTTTAAAAAAATACGAATTTACTTATTTTCCACTCTTACTAAACTCAATGTACGTATATTCATTTACTTCATTCCTACCATTCACATATGTTAAGTAAATAGCGCAAATCACCATCCCCTTTATATGGAGTATCCTTTCACTTTTATAATAAAATATGTCTCATTTAATTTAACATCATTTTAAAAAAAATCTTAGTAATTAATTAGTTTCCTTTTATATAGTGATCTATCAAACTAATAAAACATTTTCCTTGTTACAATCTGACTTATTTAGTTCTCATGATAACTTTAATTAACTTTTTTTACCTTTAAAAATAGAATTCTAGAATGATTTTTTTTGTTGTGTCTATAAATATTCAATGGTAGTATTGAGTTGTGAAAATTAAATTACCAAATTAACAGTGACACTTTTAATATAGTTATGATATAAAAGAAAATTTTTCAAAATTATCAACAGGTGGGACTTGGACTCAGTTCAACTGCCTTCATCTTTGATCTTCAAGGCTGGAGTCTTGACAATGGTAAAGTCACAATTTTGAGTCACTAAAGGCGTAACTTCATATCACATTATTAAATTCAACATGCTTATATCTTAACCGAATTAATCGTAACAATCTGAATCACCGATCTATCAAAAAAAAGATATGAGCAGATGAATTACAATGACAAACTCATGAGAGTAAAATGTTAAATTAGAAGCACTCTGGCAATTTAAATGAATAGAATGACAACTGGACAAGAGTAGAAAAGCGTTAGCATTCACATTTAGTTTTGATTTGAAAATGGGAACCGTTTGAAGAAAGAAAAGAGGTCCGGGCCGGACCTGACCAGATGGGTACAAAAATTTGTACTGTATGATGAGGTGAATGGACGGGCAGATGTCTCTGCCTGCCCGTCAAATCTATCCAACCCAAAGACCGCCTCATCTCTCCCTCTGTGGAGACTGTAATAAAACGTTCTCTTGTTCTGTGGTTACTGTCCCCCACTCACCCCATTGGCTCTCACAACACCCACTAGATTCAACTTGCTCTCTACTGGATCCTTTAATATAGATTGGGACACCTTTTTTTTGCACCATTCTAGTAAATATGGATCATTAGTCATATAATTTTACGGTCAAAATTAGCTGTTTAGAACAATATTCTAATTAATTATTAGAAATATTTATTAGCAACAACAGCTATAAATAATTATTTTTAACTGTTTAATTACACAATTTTATGATCGAGATATATAAATTCTGTACTAACAAAAAAAAATATTAGTAAAATAAAATTAAGAAAAATGTGAATAAGCCTTGTGCTAGTTGTCAGAATTAAAATGTGTCAATTAAAGGTCAGATAATATTTTACTTGATCTAATGCAAGAAAATGACAATGATCATATACTTGCTCTTCATATTTTAATGGAACTCATAATATTTGGATATTAATATATATATAAAAGAAATCTAATTTTTGTTTACTTATGGTTAACTTTCACATAATATAACGGAAGGACCACGTACACCAAACACAATATGTTTAAGGTCCCAAATACAAAAAGGATCAAAATCACCATCTGTATTATATTTAAGGATAATTTTGATATGAACCAGGTGCATTAGACCCTGCAGTCCATAATTGGTTACATCACCAAGTAATGAGGAGAGAGATAATTTTGTGATGATGTTATCAATTTTGAACCACAAAGTCCACGATGAACTTGGAACATATTAGAATTTTCTTATATTTAATGATCAAATTCACCAATTTTCCAATAAAGAATAGATTATTATTACATCTTTTTGCCGCTTTCAGCAGTTATAGTAAGAATTCTTAGACTTTTCTCCCTATAAGAGCAGTACTTATCTCTTTCCATTTCCTTATAAGTCTTGAGGGTGAAGTTTTAAAAATTAAGAGGATCTCTCTATATTAATGTTTCTGGGTTCTGGTTTTAAAGTGGGGTTTAAATTTAAACTTTAAAGAAGATACTTGGAAGTTAAAGAGGATTATATAAAGGTGAAGTAAAAAACAAAGCCTTGCTTATAGTTGTTATTGTTGCTGCCTGGTCCAACAAATATATAGATACTTGTACACAGATCCCCATGGAGTAAAGAATGCTGGTAAGCTGCCCAGCAAGCATTGCTTCCTTCTGTAAACTCATTCCTTTTGTTGTTTAAAGGGACCATTTACTTCTTTTTTGTGTTCTCTCCCAAGAATTAACTTGTTAGTTTTTTTTTTTTGGTTGAAATGATTACAATATTTGCTCTCCAATGATTGAGTGAGTTACCTTGAGGAACAGGAAAAAAAAAAACTAGTGAAGAAAAAAGATGAAGTCTTTCATGAATGATGATGCTATTTCTTCAAACAACAACAACAACAATGGCAATGGCAGTGAAAGTAATAATAACTCTTCTTCTTGGTTAGGATTTTCTCTCTCACCCCACTTCAAAATGGACCTTCCTCCTTCTTCTTCTACTCCCTTCTTTCTCTCTTCTCCAAACCCTATTTGCTTTGCTCTTGGAGAACATCAAAACGCTGCGTTTCATCATGCTCCTCTTTCTGTTATGCCTCTCAAGTCTGATGGCTCTCTCTCTATTATGGATGCTCTCACAAGTTCTCAAGCTCAAGGTATTTCCCTTCCTTCCCCCTCTCTCCCTCTCATTCTTTTTTATTTTATAACAACTATGGGATCAGAGTTAAGACCTTTTTCTGTTGCACCTTCTTGTTTTGTTTTGTTACGATATAAGACGAACGTCGTAATAATTTTTATTTTTTAAACTAATTTTTTTGTATTGTGTAGTTATGGGGACTAATTCATTCCCCAAGCTAGAAAACTTTCTAGGGGGTGCAAGTGCAACCATGGAAGAAAGCAATGAAGTTTTAAGCTTGGACAGCATTTTCTACAACCAAAGTGTTGACCTTCAAGAAACTAACAGACAGCCATCTCTTGACACTCTTCAAGACACCATTAGACAAGATTCTTATTACCATGGACTACCCTCTTCCCATGAAATCTACCAAAATTGGGTTTCTTCTTCTGGACCCTATATGAATAACCATGCACTTGAGCAGCAGCAGATGAATATCACCACCACCACCACCATGGTCAATGATGGTTCATCAGCTGGTGGTGACTTGCAGACATTGAGCTTGTCAATGAGTCCTGCTTCTCAGTCCAGTTGTGTCACTGCTCCTAAACATATTTCACCCACTCAATCTGACTGTTTAGCTATTGAAACTAATAAGAAGAGAAGCAGTTCCAAAGTTTCACAAAAGCAGACTGTCCACAGGAAGTCCATTCACACTTTTGGTCAAAGAACTTCCCAGTATAGAGGTGTAACCAGGTCTGTTCTCCACCCCGCAACTATAATGCAAAACACAAAAAATTCAGTATATACTGAACATTTTTTTGCACGTGTTAAAGACTTTTAAAAAAATGTTATATTTTATTTAATATGCGTTCTCTAATAATTAACACCTTTCGTAGCACATATTTTACAAAATAGTTGTTATAAAATCATAATACCTGTTCGCTGCAAATTAGACCATTAAATTTTTTATCCAATAACAAAAAAATATTCAATATATTCGGACCGCCCCTTTCACTATCGTTGCCTCCATAGATTTTTTTTTTTTAATTTTTAAGATAGAACTAAAATGTTGCTCAAATTACATTAGTCAATAAATAATGTACATTTGGATTTTACTACAAAAAAACAATGTATTGTATCTACTGTAACAGGCATAGGTGGACTGGGAGATATGAAGCACATCTATGGGATAATAGTTGCAAGAAAGAGGGACAGACTAGGAAAGGAAGGCAAGGTTGGTGATGAATGAATAAAAACAAAGGGCCTTCTATGATGTTCTTTTTTTTGGATGTATATCTTTTGACTACTACCAAATTTGGTCCTTTTTTTTTTTTTTTTCTTTCTGTAATCTGACTTTTGCTACGTATTTTTTTGTCGTGTTACATGGTTCTTGGATATGCTATTCACATCACATGATAAATATTTCAGTTTATCTTGGTAAGTTTCAAAATTTACATTTTAACCCTAAGAAAAAAAATTACATTTTAATTACTAGTTAATAAAAAAATGTAATTTAATATTTTAGGAGGATATGATATGGAAGAGAAGGCTGCAAGATCTTATGATCTTGCTGCACTCAAATATTGGGGACCTTCAACTCATATCAACTTTCCGGTATGATTTAATTTCTCTTTCTATCTCTAGACAGTGCTGTTCTATTTATTGGTCATTTATGTTGTCTGAAAATGATCCAAAAAAATATTTGTTTTCTTTTGACAGCTAGAGAACTACCAGCAGGAGCTTGAGGATATGAAGAATATGAATCGTCAAGAATTTGTTGCTCACTTGAGAAGGTGAACATCTAACACAAACACATACTCACACCAAATAAAAAAGGGAAAAAAAAATAACCTAAGAGCCTAGGAACATAAAGGAAAAAGAATTTGTTGTAGGAGTGATGTTTATAAGTTAGACAACGTGGGTGACAAAATATCTTACACAGACTAAAAGATACACTCTCCTTGGCCTTCACATACGATTCATTTTCACCTTTTGCAGTTAGTTGTAGTTCTTTAGTTGAAAATTTTTATTGTCTTTTTTTCCAGGAAAAGCAGTGGATTTTCAAGGGGTGCTTCCATGTATCGAGGAGTGACAAGGTCCCTATAATATGATGATAATGCAATATTAAAAAATTTCTCCAAAATTACAGATTCTTTTCATTTCATTTTGACTAAATTCTTGTTCATTTTCATCTAAAACGTAAGCAGGCATCATCAACATGGAAGATGGCAAGCCAGAATCGGTCGTGTCGCGGGGAATAAAGATTTATACCTCGGAACATTTAGTAAGTCTTTTTAGCAGTTATTATTTATTTATTTTTTTGGTGTTTTAAAGGTTAGAATCTCTACAAGTGAAATGTTCTCATATGTTTGTAAATGTTAGCTTCTTTCATGCAAATCAGCATCCACCCTTTGTTTTGTTTTTTTTTTAATCTTGTTATCTCCTTTTCTTGGCCCACTAGTTTTCACTCCTTTTCTAAGGCTGGTGTTTTGCTTATTTATTCAGTAGTCTGATAAAAAAACTTTTATAAGGCTGTTGTTCCTTATCAATCAAAACCATAAAAGTGATACCACAATTTAGTAATCTATGGGTGTACTTGGATGGGAAGAGTTAAATTTTGCGAGCGCATTATTACTTTAGAATAATATTTCTGATTATGAGCGAGACTAATACGGAATTTTCCACAGCCACACAGGAGGAAGCAGCCGAAGCTTATGACATAGCTGCCATCAAATTTCGCGGTGTAAATGCAGTTACTAACTTTGACATATCAAGATACGACGTGGAAAGAATCATGGCTAGCAATACATTGCCTACTGCGGAGCTTGCTAGGCGTAACAAGTCGTTGAATGAGTCCAAATCTGAAGAAACCATTCAAACAACGAAGAACGAGAACATTTCGGATTGGAAAATGGCCTTATATCAGCAACAACAACAACAAAATCAAAATGTGGATCATTTATACAATGAGAAGATTATGAATGCTAGTAGAAATTATCCAAGTTCCTCATTTTCTACAACAACATTAGTACATGATCTGATTGGAATTGATCATTCGGGGAATTCAACAAACCAGCAAGCTATGTTAGATGAATCAGCTAATAAGCAGCAGATTGGAGCCCATTTCTCCAATTCATCGTCCTTGGTTACTAGTTTGAATAGCTCAAGAGAAGCTAGTCCTGTTGATAAAAATGGTTCCTCCATGTACTTTTCAAAGACTGGTTCTTGGATCCCATCAGCAGCACAGTTAAGGCCTTCACCAATCTCCTTAGCTCACTTGCCAGTCTTTGCTGCTTGGAGTGACATATGAGCCCCTACCTCTTTGCATGAAGGAAAAATGGGAGCGTGAGAATCATGAAGTAGTAGGGTTAATTTAGACTTTTTAACTTAGTTTTGAAATGAAGGATTTTGGCAAAAAAAAAAAAGGTGTATGAAATGAAATGATTTTGGCAATATGGAGGTGAGAGACCCATATTGTGTATAATTGAATCAGCTTTTTTCTTCTTTCTTTTTCAAGTGTCATCTTTCAAGTACAATAACCAGCTCAATGTGTTTCTTTCTTCATCAATAATGCAAAAAGGCAATTCTTTGACCAAAACTATCATAATTTCTCCAATCCTTTCAATCCAGGGTCCGTACTGAATTAAGTTTAGTTTGAAATTTTTAGACTCGAGTTCAAACTAATTTTTAATTAAAATTAGATGATTAATATTTCAAGTTTCATACATAGATTCAATTATAAAAAAAAATTAAGCGTTAAGTTAAGATTTAAACTAGACCAAACCAAAACTAAACCGAATAAAATTACACATCATGATTGTCAATTCCTATATTATTCTTTGAGCTTTTTTTCTCTAAAGGCAACAAACATTCCTTCTCATTCTTCAAAAAGTTTGCCTTAGGAGATTCTCACATGACCCCTTTAAAATGTGGCATTACTTTAAAAGTCATGATTAGTTTACAACTTTGTTATTTGTTGCATTCTTTTTAAGCATTTATTTTTAGTTAAAAAAATCTCTTTTAACTTTTCGAAATTCCACTCCCTTGGTTGTATTAGCTCAAAAAGCATTTGCATGTCTTGATCTGCCACTAAATAATAATTGCTTTTACTGTGTTGAGAAATCAACAAGATTTACGTGGCAGAAGTACTAGCAAACTGTTGGAATTATTATAGAAAATAGGGTAATATGCAAATATTGGGCAAAATAATTATTTTAGGAGAAATTAGCCATCAATTTTTTACAAGTAGCGAAATAGAACCTCCAGTTTAAATTTCGGGCAAAAATTAAAAAAAAATTATAATGTGCCGCCCACGTGAGGGGTATAATCGTCCAAATAAATCGACCTCCATTATCATCCCCTCCAACCAGAATCCTAAAGAAAAAAATGGCGGCTCTAGCTTCATCACCACCCCCGAGCCACCGTTCCCTCCGCCTTCAAACACCACCCCACCGCAGCCTCCGCCTCCTCTCTCTCTCTCCTCTCTTAAATTTCCCATAACTTCCCCCAAAACAATTCCTCCAAAACTTGCAATGGCCTGCTAATGGCAGCCGCCAATTGATAGCTGAGTTTGTTGATCCTCATGAAGTTAAAGAACGACCGAAACTCCAATTCCACCGGATTATTCTTCAATTGAATCAGTGGAGAAATCAAATACTAAAGCTAAGAGAAAACCCAGTTCTCCGTTTGAGTCCAATTTCCCAAACACACTTACCAAGACTGAATCTTTAATCCAAATTCAAAGACCCATTTGGAAATTGGCAGATGGTGTCCCGTCGGAGATGGTCACCGTTGCCGACCGGAAAAAAATAAAAAGACAAAGAGAAAACCATACCTCGTCAGAGAACCGCGACGGCCGGTGAAGGAAAAACCCAGAAATATTCCACTGAAAGCACATATTTTTCTCACCTTTTGATTACAGAAAACCCTAGAATAAATCTTGAGCTCCGGCGACTATTGAGTTGCCTAATAGTAGTTAGAATTCTGGTACGTATAGAGTGTGTAATAATAATGAAGAAGAAGAAGCCGTTTGAGTAGTTATGATGAAACAATAGCAATTAATTGCTTTAGATGGGTTTGATTTGTGAGTAATAAAACAAAGCAAATTAAGGAATACAAATCTCCAAATCCAAGGTTAGCTTATGTAGTAATATGGTAAGAAGGTATCATATGGATTATCCATCAGTGCTCGTTCAAGCTTCTGAATCAATTTCTGGTGGTGTCGCGAAGCTGGTCAGCCGGAGAATAAGGGTTGTGGTGGCAAAAAAAATTGGACGATTATACCCCTCACGTGGCTAGCACGTAATTTTTGCCCGAAATTTTCACCGGAGGCCCCTTTTCGCTATCCGTAAAAAGTTGATGGCTAATTTTCCGCCAAAATAATTGTTTTGTCCAAATATTTAAAATTAAAAAATAATTAAGGGTCATTTAGTTCATATATAATGATAAAACCCTGATGAATAATGTCCTATAATCTCACTTTTTTTTTTTTGTTGATGAATAGTCCTATAATCTCACTGGTTCTTAGAAAAAGGAATTAAATGGAAATCGTTGTCACCGTTTAGTGTCTTGTTGAATTTGATTTTGGTATAAAAATTTTAGTTTCATTTTCAGACTAGTCTCAATAATCAAATTCAGTTATATATTATTTAAATCTTGAGGTTTCATTCTCAAATTCAAGCCAAAAAAATTTAGATTTCAGTTAAACTTATAAACCAGGTCATAACCAATTCAAGTACACTTTCACAAAAATTCCTCTTTCCGATCAAACTACTTCAATGATCAAGTGGATTTACCATTCCAATTCAATTACATAAATTTAAGACAACTTAACATGCTGATTTAAACATAACTAAGGCAATAACTTAATTGATATCACTCTTTGCAGCACCGCTCTTTAATAAATGAAGAGGTATCAGGTTCGATGCATCGAATTCATATCCATCCCCATAAAAAAAGAATAATTTTGTTGTGGACCTGCACTATAGGTGGAGTTGTATATCACTTGGTCCACATTAAGTCACATCACTCTTTTTATTAAAAAAATAAAAACACTCCCCCTTTTGGTGCAAGTAAAGAGAGGGTTTTTTTATTTTATTTATTAAAAGAAGTGATGTATCTCAATATGAATCAAATGATCAATAACCACCACATATAGTCTAGGTCCACAACAGAATTTTCCATAAATCATACTGATCTCAATACTTGTGTTTACAGCGGGGTTTTGCATTATTTTACTTTGGAAGGGACAGAGAGCAAATGATGCCAGAAAAACGGGAGAAAATGGTGGCTAGCTACCAAATAAAGTTAAAATTTCAGTCCAGATTATGCGCGGAACATGTTTTTTCAATACATACAGTAACGTTTTAGAATATTTATTCATTTTAAATCAATTTTAACTGTCATAATTTTAATCCAACGAACGAAAAAATATCCGCACGTGCAGAATTACCTCGTTCCTTAGCCACCATCTTAAATTTTGCACTGTGTTTTTACATTAATTGAAGTACATTAAATTGTGTGGAACAGGCAAAAGTGTTTATTTTGATATTAGGTACAGTGATTTTTTGCCTCGTTACAGTGTAGAATATAAAAAATTCAATAAATATTGAATTTTTATTTTGTATATATTACATTCTTTTAGATATATGTTACATTCTATTTAACACTTTTTTGGTTTTAAATTATCTGTCCAATTTGACAAATGTACAAGAATTAATGTTTTGGTGATTTTGATGATAAAATATAAATAAAAGTCTAAGATGCCCCTTATTAATTTTATTAATCTCATTTAAATTTTATGTCTTTCTCTCTCCTTCCTCTCACACAACATTCAATCTTCTTTTCTTTTTCTTTTTTGATAACATCACACAACACAACATTCAATCACCTCTTAAATAAGGAAAATTCTGATATGGACCCGGTTCATGTGGACCATGTGGTTCAGATTTGGCCACATCATTATGTGGTCAAATCTGGACCGCATGATCCAGTGGACCCGGTCAATATTAGAAGTGTTCCTTAAATAAAGTGACAATTTTAATTAATTAGGTGTATTCAATAAGGAGTTAGAAGAATTGTAAAATTGGAAAATTTGTTATTAATATATATACTTTATTTAGAAAGTGAACAGTTAATTTGAGACAAATATAAAAGGAAATGTGAACATTTAATTTGAAATGGAGGGAGTATCTGTTATCTCATTATTAACATATGTCTTAAGTCATATAACATATGTTTTACCTAATAATTGTTACAAATTAAAATCTCTAAAACTTTTATCCAACAAAAAAAAAAAATTAGTATATATTAAATTTTTAATATTCAACACATGTAACGGACTTTCAAATCAAAGGTGGACCTTAAGATGTCATTCATACAACTGTGGAGATATTCAAAACTGATCTCCAACTAATGATGTGTTTTTCGATTCTTGTCTAAAGGCGCCACTCCACAATACCCACATACTATAATATCCTACTGTTTGTCATCTTCATAATGGTCTTTACTGTTTCCATGCATGTAACCTTTTTCTTTTTTTTTTTCTATTAAATTATTCTGTCATAAATTTGAATATCCAAAGTCTAGATGTTTGTTAATTGAGTACCTATTCATTCAAAGATATTATTTGGCTATCCAAAATTGACGTTGGATTGAAATTTAAAGGAATAAACGATAGGAATTCAACTTTTCTAACATCTACATTAAGGGGTAATTTTCTATCAGTTTATTTTATCAATTTTTCAGTTGCAGGTAACAGTTATATATTCAATTATCAACTTTGAGAGATTACATACTTAATTGAAAGATCTAATGAGTCTAGGGGTCTTGTAATAGTTTAATAGTTCTGGAAATCAATATTCATTTTTCTATATATGTAAAATACCATATGCACTAATATCATTGACTTATTGTTGTGCTGGGGTTGGGTTGGGTTGGGCTGGGTTGCATTTTACTTTAAATAATAATTCTTTTCTATCCAAATATATAGTGGGAATTCGGTATATAGTTTATCTAACAATGCACTCTTACTCAATTAAAGTCTTCTTTAAAAAAAAACTAAAGTCTAAAAGTGCACAAAATAATCCAACTTGAATCTTTTGCAAGAAAGAAACGTCTTTACCTACATTGCACAAAAAAAAAAAAATGTATTGGGATAGCATATCTAAACTTTAAGATCTGAATATCTTGTAAAATTATCAAAAACAATTCATCAAAAAAATAAATAAATAAATAAATAAATAAATAACAGTGGTCATGCAACCATGATATATCCATGTATACCTTTCAAAAAGTTGATAATTATAAGAAGAAATGGAATTTCATGGTCAAAAAGATTTGCAAGGCCGTGGAAATGTATTAAAGTAAATTAGATACATATCCTTAGTGAGTTTAGTCAAGAACAATGATTACAAAAACTAGTAACTCGACATGTTGGGACGATGAAGTGACTATTAGCAAAGCTAGTTTGCATTATATCCCCGTGAATTTTGGTTCTTTCTTTTCTTTTCTTTTCTTTTTTGTATTACCCCCCCTCCCCCCCTCCTCTCACTCTCTCAAGTAGTACAACTCGTTGTTGTACGTCGAGCAGACTGTGACATCCCGAATATTTCTGTGAGTCCTTGGAATAGGATGATACCGGAAAGGGCCCAAGAAAATTAAAAATTTTATACCGAGGAATTGCCTTAAAGTATATATAAGGGTGTATTTGGTCAAAATTTTAAATTTATGATATCAAATTTGATTTTACGTCTTTTTTTATAAATAACTTAATTTTTGCAATACCAACATGAAAGTTTCAAAATTCAAACTCTATTTCAATTCCATCCCACCGTAAGGTTATCTTTTTCTCTACTTGATTGGTGATTTTAATGGAGTTACCATGATAATATAGAAGGTTAATTAAGATTCGAAGCATTATTTAAACTTTGACTATTTTGTGATTAATGAAAAATTTCTCATTCAGCAAAACAACAAACAAACATTATTTAAGACATTATGGAGTATCAAGCAGTAAAATGGCGGCCTTGCATATCAAGTACCCCTTGCATTATTGTTAAAAAATAATAATAATTGAGGGGTCTCTTTATATATGAAGCTCTACTGGGACACAAGTCCAATAATAGGTATTTAACGTGATTATTATCTTATATATTCTTGATTATTCATTGGTCAAATATTTTTTTTTATTAATATATATTTAAAAAATAAATAAAAACTACTGTTTTATTTTTATCAGGATCGTCGGATTTTTATCCGACAATCCAAAATGACAAAAAATGATCAGTATATACGGATTTGGGTAGTGATTATTGGATCAAAAAGTTGGGATCAAATTTGGATCAAGAAAGCATAAAGTCACATTAAATTCTAACAATCATTTACATTTTATACTCTTTTATCCAAATTTGATCCAAGTTTTTTTATCCAACAATCATTATTGATACGGATTTTTTAGCGTTATGCACCATAGTCGGACTAACCTTCATTTCATATTATTTTATACATTTGCACTTTTTACTCACACCAAGAAAATAATTGAAAATTAGTATTATATTATAAAGAAAAAAATATAAGATGACCTTAATTAATTATTAAAGAGTTGTTAGTGCGTGTTTGATACGCTGGAATGGAAAGGAATTGAAAGTCCTTTCCTACTTCTCTTTCCATTCCGGCGTTTGGTTGAGCAATTTGAAGTGGGACAACGGGAATGACGATTCGAGGAAGTAGGAAAGGTCATTCCACACCAAAACCTATGGAATGGCCTTTCCAGGAGAAGTAGGAATCATAAATAAATAGTAACTGACATTTATACCCCTCTTTTAATTAATTATTACGTTCATTTTACATAGCAACGTATTCATATTTAGTCATAAATATTCTATTTCACTTGGTATAATTTCATAGATGGTAAATTTATAAATATTTCCTTTTCTTGATAGTAGTTTTAATCTATTTTTAATTTTAAAAGTAAAGATTTTTTTATTACTATGTTGACATTTTAATAAAAAATTACGTTTCAACAATATATATATATATAATGTCAATGTTATTCAAGAAAGATTTTGTAATGAATGTTTAATTAGGTTTTAGCACTAGTATATGCTAAAAGGGCATTTAGGTCATATTCTATTTAATTTTATTCCATTATGACATTAAAATATAGTTTTACCAAACACAAAAAAGGAATCGACATTCCATTATGCCTTTGTCTTCCAAACACTGGAATGGAAAGAGGATTTCGAAGTAATTCTGGGTGGAAAGGGATTCCAGCGTTCCGAACGTGTTGTTAGTGGTTAGTTGATTAATAAATTAGGAGTAAGATTGAAAAAAAAAGTAACAATAAATGTGAATTAATTTTTAAAATATATCAAAATAATTTGGATTATATAAAAAATAAAATATATAAAATAATATGGTACGGAGATAGAAATATATTACTGGTGGGGGTATCCAGAGTTCGTCTAGTTGTACTAATAAAAAAAATTCACCAATATGTTACAATTGCAATAGCCATTTTTAGTGAAATGTGATATTTTTTTGCAATTTTTGTCCAATATAGCAGCTGTTCCATCAATAACACATTTAAAAAAAAGGCCACAATGAGTTGTTGCGCATTAGAATGTTCACTTTCCATCTACCTAAAATTATTTCTAGTCACTTCATAGTATTTACTGCATTTCTAATTATCCATCTCTGCAACATTTCAAACTCTCCTATATCTCAAACCCATATTTACCAAAAACAAACTTGTAATACTTTTTGTACAGAAAACAAACACTAGTATTTCTGTACAGCTAAATTAGATCCAAGGCCCAGTGTGGTCGAGCCCGAACATTAATTGAAAAGATCTAGACCAACTACAATAGATAGAAATCTAACTTTAGTCTCAATTTATTGGGCCTGAGTCTGGACTCAATATTTTAAACTCAATATCCTCAATTGACAGGCATACTTTTATATGATATCAACACGCACATAGTTTAATTTCACTAAATAATTCGAACTCACGTTACTAACGTGACATTAGCAAGTTGCTAATACTTACTCCATGTCCCGAGTTGCTTGTACACTTCGTCATTTTTTTCTGATTTCAATGGTCGCAACCCAAAAGTACTAATATGCGACTTTGGTTCCATATGTATTTTTCAGTTGTAAAATTAGTCATATACGATCGTTTTTTGTATTGAACGTTTTATATGTTTTTTCGACTTGCAGACTTAGACCAAATCATCACTTCTGATGTGGTTTCAGCCAATGATGCTCACGTGCATGGAAAATTCTGATATAGATCTGGCCTACCACTTAGTCCAGAATTAACCACATCACCTCTTATGATTAAAAAAAAAATTCATAAGGCCCCACCTGTTTTTATTATTTTAATCAAAACTGTGATGTAGCTGAATGTGGACCAAGCGGTAGGCCAGGTCCATATCAGAATTATTCCGCGTGCATAGATCGTGAGTGTTTCTTTAAAGGTTAAAAAACCACTCATAATTAGCTCATGGATTTTTTTACCATTCAGGAAACACCCACGACTTGTGCACTTGAGCTTCCTAGCCTAAACCACCGTAAAAGTGATGGTTTGACCTAAGTTTGCAAGACGAAAAAAATATATAACTTTCTATACAAAAAAAAATCGAATAAGACAAGTCTTACAACTTAGAAATACATATAGAATCAAAGTTGCACAAGTAAGTTTTTGGAAGATGTTTTGATCAAAGATGTAAGAAATGTATGGTACCCATGAAGGAGACGGGGCAAAAGAGCCAGCAAATGGAGGGATTAGAAGAGATGTTCCTTGCAGAGGGAGCTTGTTTCCTAGCAAGAAACTGTGACTTATTGGCCTTAATTTCATTTTTACCATTTATGGTCCCTCCTATTACCTTAGTATAGTCCACATTTCATATTTAATTTTCCACGTGAAGTAGCAGATTCTTTTTTTGGCTTAATTAGGTGATTTCATTTTCAAAGTAATTTGAAAATGACTTGATATTAATAATACAGATATGTCCTTTTTATATTCATGATCCTATTTCATTTGAACACTCAGAACTTCCAGTTCTGTTCGTACAATGATGGGTTGATAAGTTTTCTTCGCATATTTTTAGCTTGAATTTGGTAGTTGAGTGTGTATTAATGGCAGGGAAACTTGAAGCAAATTTCGAATTTTTCAGAGAAGCATTTTGGTGGATTGAGTTTTATACCAAGGGTGAAGGAAATTTGTACATGGCAAAATGTTGTCTTTTAGACCTTTAACTAGTCAACCTTATCACAAAGTCCTTAGTCCAGTGGGGTAATAGCATGTCCACGACCTTGAGGTCGTGGTTCGATATCCTCCCCGCACATGGCGCATTCTTTAAATTGTCTCCCTTTCTAGGGTTATCTCCTCCTCCACGTGTGAGGTTGCTACTCTCCCCTTTGAAGTGTACGCCCGTCTGGGCTTCAAAAAAAAAAAAAAACTAGTCAACCTTGTCTGGTTAGCATTGACGGATGCAGAGTGTTAGCAGTGGGGTTATCCATTGATATATATTTTTTTAATTTCTAAATTATATTCGTATATAATGATTATGTTTATATTGTTAAATTAGTGACCCTACTATAAATTTTGGTGACCCAATATTCAAACAATACCAAACGCAGAAGAAATAACACGGTGTTACAAATTTTTAGTTAAGTATTATATCCTATATAATAAGTGTTTTCTCCTTATTAACTTTTGTTTCAAGGTATGTAACGCATGTTTACGAAACATGTTAGAAATCAAAACATTTATTCACTCAAAAAAAGATCTTAACCGTTAACTTTTTATCTAATGCAAAAATAATTTTATATATATTGAATTTTCAGTGTTCAAACACTATAATCATACTGTCCTCTCTTAATGCTCTTTCGGACCAAATCTGCAAACACCAAATGTACGGTTCACTGTGACACTGGCCGGTGCCCCATTTCTGGATTCTTGGTCTTCTGGGCGGCTGGGCCTCTCCGCTCTTCTTCTATATTCCACACAATTCAAAATTTTCAATTCCTTTTTTCACCACAGTTGATTTTTTTTTTAAATACAAATTATATCCAAGTATACAATGCGGAACGCTTTTGAGTGATAGACTGAATTAATCTGATGGACTGACCTTTTTGTTAATAAATACTTATTTTAAACATAAGGTTCACAATTATATAAAATAATAAAATTTATTAACTATTAAATAAAAATTAACAGTCAAATGCATATCACGCATTTGCATAAAAACATATGTTCCGCACTAAATCAAGATTGCTTTTTTAGTTTTTTTACAGTATGATTTTGTTCTTAGCTTTGTCGTCTTGTTAAATGCATGCCTTTTTTTTTTTCTTAACCGTAGACAGTCTGATTCAGTGCTTCTTTTCTCTAATTAGGCTCACTCACTAGATAAAGCCAGCTTTGTATCGATTGGTCTAATTTTAGTGTCTGTGCCAAACAGAATCCACTTCAAAGCTAACAAAAAAAGTTCCCTTTTTTTTCACTCACATACAGTGACGAATCCAGGAATAGATAACACTGGAGGCACACGATAATTTTTGTAGATCATTTATATATTTATTATCTAAATAAAACAAAATATACCCTATTTACTAAAAAAAATCAGCGGGGTCAATACTAGATCTGTCACTGCTCACAAAACGGATGAGATCAAATGTGACGTGGGCTTTTTTTTTTTACCATCAAAGTTGAAATTTTGTTTTTGAATTTACATTTTAAGTTAAAGTGGTGGTGTCTGACGCTAGATTTTTTTCTATATTTGATAAGCTCTATTCAAGATGTTGTCATTTTGACTTTTACCGTACTCAGTGAATATTTCAGAGATGATATAACTGAATTTTTACCTTTGCAGCAGCAATAAAAGTCAGAGGTATTTCGCTTGCAAACAAGGGATTTGAGTCTTATCCTTTTAACCTTTTAGTCTAATATAATATTATGTCAAATGAGGCATCATAAAAACAACACGACAATATGTCCCAAGTCAGGGATTCTGGCTAAGTATGTTAAATTGACATTAAAATTTCAATCGAATTAGTGAATTAGTGAAATTAAATAATTGAATATTAATACCAAAAATAAAAAGTATAATCATTTCAATGCTATGCTAAATCATTTACTAATATCACCGTTGCTCAACCCAAAATATGGTGGAGGCTACTAATTAAAGAGGATTTGTCGCAATAAAAAGGGTTGAAACCTCCTAATCCTGTTCAATAGTTACATGAATTTATACGCCATAAATTAAGGTGTTATCCAAATTTCAACTGTCAATAATGTTCAGCATAAAAATAATATTTTTTTTAATAATGTTCAGCATAAAACTTGATTTTGTTTTAGAGTGTTCAAGAAAAAGCGAAACCAACCAATCCAAATCGAACTAAACCAATTCAAACCGGTTTTTCAGTTCTAGCAGTGCATTAGATTGGTTTCGGTTTAGACTAAATTAAAATCAAACTTTTGGTTTGGTTTTAAAAAACTTATAATCCAAACCGAATATATATATATATATATATATATATATATATATATATATATATATATATATATATATATATATATTTAAAACCTCTTTTGTTAAAAAAACATATTTAACTTCTTATTTATACCAGAAACAAGTTATTGAAGTTCTAACGCACGAGATTGAAGAGGCATAAGTTGATATGTGATTTTACATTTATCTGAAGCTTTTGTTTTATTTTGAACTAATAATATTTTTATTTTTTACTTTTTTGCTTTTTCCTTGTAGGTTAAATTTGCTGTAATTTGTTTGAAATCCAAGAATCAAGATAAAAAATTTTATGTTTCATTAATTTGTTTTCTTTATTGTGTTTTACTTGTGAAAAATAATACATATATTTGTTTACATTTTTAGCAGCTAAGTAATTATATAAATAATTTTTTATCTTATTTTTATTTTACAAATAATTATATTTTGTTTCTCATAAATAACCGAAGAACCAAACCAAGCCAAACCGAATACATCGATTTAAGATTTTGAATGGTTTGGATTGACTTTAAAATTTTCAAACTAATATTTTTTTGTTTGGTTTGAAAAACGTGTAAAACCGAACCATAAACACCCCAAGTTTGTTTAGATGTCCAACAATCCAAGCCATTGCTTAAGTACCTCAATAAAGCCCAAGATAATGTAATTAGAGGCCCATTTATTTAGCCATTTACTTTCTTTCTTTTATAGGCTGCCTGCCTTTTCTAAAGTATATCCCAGTCCGAACAACCAGGTTCCCAGGCCCATGTCCATATACGAAGCTCACTACTGGACTTCCCTTAGGCCTGGTAATATTCCTTTACAATGTTGGACCTGAATTAAATTTCTCAAGACTTAGCCCAACCAAAATATTCATTTCTGACTTTACTCTTCCTTCTTTTTTTTGTGACACTACTTTTTTGTGAAAATTGATCATGCACCTATGAGTTTATAAGTGATTTGAATCTTTCTTAAATATTATGGTTGTACAGGGATAATTAAAGTCCACTTAGTAGTTATGAGTCCACACACCCCGCATGAAGGTCCGTTTTGATACCATGTAAAAATTAACTCATGAGCCTTTATATCCTCTCAAAACTCAATTGACAATAAGATGTGTTAACACATGAATTTATAAGTGATTTGTATCTTCCTTAGACATTCGATGTGTTACTTTATATTTCAACATTTTTCCTTTCAATTTCTTGTATTTCTCTTATAACTGATTGCAAAGGAGAAAAAAAGGTGGAAAAGAAATAACTAACTGGTAGGTCGGGAGATCGAGTCATACTGATGGGAAAATGAGCTATCCTCTTAAAAAAAAAAACTTGGTAAACCCTGCTTATCTCGAGAAAAATATAGCAACTTTCCTTAAATTTTTTTTTAGTAGGAATTTTTTCACACAGATTAGTTGTTTGAGTACTACGGCCTTTAGGCCTTGTGGCAAATATTTTCTTTTTGATTTAAGGTTTCTCCTCGATGAATGTTTCTTTAGATTCTTTTTTTGAAGGAATTTTTCTTAAGGTTTTTTAAAATTTTTGATTATCCACCGTATTGAATATTTCATTATTAAGGTGACAAATGATGCGTTCTTCAATACCAGACAAAGGTTTTCTATGGGTTTCGAAGGGCTCGGGTTGAGAACCAGGGGTCCGAGCCAAGTGATCGGGTATGTGCCCGAAAGAGTGTTGGGCTTGCATAAGACAAACGAAGTTAAAAAAGGGGTGGGAAAGACCTCAACCTTATTTTGATACTTAAGTCAATTCAGATTATGGATAAAGAAATTCACACAATATTTAAAGAGCAATTATATATGTGAAGTAAATAAAGTGAAGCGTATCTATAGAGAGTAATATCCAAGTGATATTTCAATAATATGTACGGATCAATTTGCGGTAACCCTAACTTTAATCACGGTTTTGCTACCGCGTTCTTCTTCATTGTTAATTGGCTCGGTACGGATGCGTGGTTCGCACGAGCCCTATCTCGATCGCCTGAGGATGCTCGATCGGCTTTGGCAATTCCGGAAGTTCGCCCAGGGCTTCTCCTTGGGCTCAGATATCTCTGTTGTCGGTCTTGAGGCCTAGGCTTCTCACTTGGGCTTGTCATCAGCCCATACATCTGCCTTGGGCCTATACTTATAATAAGCTCTTCAAGATACTTTGCGAGCACTATCTGAGCTTGGTATCTTTAAAAATTCTCTTGAAGTGAAAATGTAATTTTCGTGTAACTGAAACAACGTGGCGCTTTCTCCGGTGCAGTTTTATTTACCCCTTAATTCTATTGTTTGGAATTGAAAGTGTTAATCAAAGGTTCCTTAACCCAGTGGGGCAAGAGTATGCCCACGATCGTAAGGTTTTGTGGGTTCGATACCCTCCCAGCATATGGGGCATGCTTTAATTTGACTCCCTTTTTAGGGTTACCCTCTCCACCTTTGGTGAGACAGTTCTATCTCCCCGTTCATGAAAATTGCCCAACAGGCGTAAAAAAAAATAAAAATTGAAAGTGTTATACTAACTATTTTAGTCTTATTTGAAAAAAATGTCATACACATCTTGTTCAAAGTAGTTTTTGAGCCGGTTTTCTTTGTTTTGTAGCAAGATACATCTCGATGTACTTTTAACTTGTTTAGCTAATATATTTTAATAAATTTGGTATCGCCCCATCTAAAATACTAAACTAATTTTCAAAAATATTATTCTAATATGAACGAGAATTTTATTGGAAACTCAATAAAAACTCTTACTTCTGCTGGATGATTAGTTTAAGACAAAAAATCTAAAAAAGATACTCTATACATCATCCTATATTTTCTTACAAATGGTATCGACAGGACAAGGATTACAGCTACGGGAAGCTGCAGAATTCAAGCAAGAATGATTATTTGCAGCACTTTCAAAACTTTCTTGTATTTCTTTATGGTTTGATCCATCACTTTCAAAAAAATTTCTAAGCCATTATTAAAAAATAGAAACAAACAAGGCCTTAGCTGTATTATCATTTATCATTAGGCTTTTTAATCATTTTGGCCCCTTGAATGGAATTCAATGAAAAAAGTCATGGGCCGTAATTTTTGTTACTATACTAAAGATCAAATTTAGAAAAGTAGAAAAAAAAAACCCTACTACCTAATACATCCTTACCTAAATAAAAAAAATGCACCCTTGCTACATGGGTCAATTCAAGAAGTGCTCTAGCAATTTTTCATTGAATTGAAGAATTCACTCAAGTCTAAACAATAAGTGTTGTCTGTTTCTTATATATATAAATCACCAACAAAAAAAAAGTATTGTGTGTTATGGATTAAATATTTATTTCTCTATTCAACTCGTCTAAAATTTAATATATATTTGTGTACTTTATATAGAATAACGTACATTTAATTCGAGATAACATGTATATCTCAAACATATATTTTACTGTATATCTTTTATTGATCTTGACAAATGTGTCCCTTACTGCTGCTATTGCTAATAATAATGAATAGTTTCATTTAGAATACGGCAAGCAAAAGGTAAATCCTTTCAAATTAGACAACAATTGAAGTTTGAACCCTCAATTACTTAATTAAGGGATAGAACCTTACTAATCACCCAACCTGAATTGGTAATCCATGATCACTATGCTACCCAGCAAAATACCACACTTTTTTCTTTTTTTTTGGGTAATATAAAGTTTGGATGGGTTCGGCTCTGATCACCACAACAGGTTAGGGCAGACTCTATGGAGCATATGTTGCTTACAATAGTACTTACAGATCATCCACCAACACAATCTTCATGTCGGCAGCGAAAATTGAACACTTGACATTTGTAAGAACTTGTCAAATTTTTACCAACTGAATCAATTTGTGTTAGTAAAATACCACACTTTAATGGGGGATGAATTGGTGCGAGTACCCACATAGATAAGTTAGGTAGGCAATCTCAATCATAATCCATCATCAATCTACATCTCTACTGTCATTATGACTCCACAGCAAAAACTTATTTTGTCCCTCCTTTGGCTCCACTCCCCAACCTATAAGCATGCAGTTATATTGCATAACACCAAAATTTAATTACATATTTAATATTTTTTTTATAACTGTTATAGGTTTTAGACAAGTGATATAGTCTATATAATAGATGTAAGATATGCAATATTGTTTTTACGTAATATTTGTTACAAAATAGCAACACCTCTTTGCTAGTAAAAAATATGGATAGTCAAATATCAAAAATAAATAAATATGGATAGTCAAATTTTTTATCCGACAGTAAAAGAATGTTTAGTATGAGTGTAATTGGATTAGGCATGTTTGAGTTTGGTCTGTTTGAGACTCAAACTAACTCTGAATTGAATATGAAAATGAAACATTGAGCTTTAAATAATCAAAATTGTGGTTTGAATTTGAAACTGAGAAAATTTCAAATTCAAACCCAATCCAATCACACTTTATATATTAAAGTTTTGTTTTAACCATCATAGCCGGACCGACTCTTCATATACACAAGAAATGATGCTGACCCATTTCCCCCGTGCACCCTTTCACACTAGATTGCCTCTTGAAGGGAACAAACTGAATCGTTCATTTCGGAATAACTTCAGATTCCAGCAAGATCACAGCCTTACAAAAGAGTTTACTGTATATTTTCCACTTTGACCATTTTAACATGAAACACAAGACAGTCAAACTCGAAATTCTACGTAGGATCGGAAGAGCGTAAAAATATCGTAACTCGGATCGCTGATTCTATTTAATTTAAAAAAATATTAATTAATTCAATACTATCTTAATTCATCTAGATGAAATATAAAAAAATTCAGAATCTGAAGATGATTTTATAGTATTAAAAAAATATTCATCAAATTAAAGAGTAATAGGAAAATGGGATTCTGTTATGTATCTCAGAATTCTGAAACTCAATTTCTCCTATCAAAATTATTATCAGACCAAAAATAGAAAAAATATGCTCAGGCATCGGCCAATTAAAGCAATCTAAATTCAATAATATTAATTATAACATTGATTATTTTATTTAATAAGTTAATCGATCAAATTAAAGTTTAGGGGTTCGAATTACCTTTTCATTGATGTCGGAGGAAGAACTCAGAGTAAAAAAAGGAAATTCTAATTGATCAAGGAAGAGAAGAATTTGGTCAGCAGTTGAAGATTGAAAAGACTTGAGAAAAGTGAAGAAGTCACGAGGTTGAACAGAGAAAATTTAACCGAAAATTTGAGTTGATAGATATTTTTTTTTTTATCTAAAATGAAAATTCGGTGTTTTTATAAAATCTTTCAGACTGGGTAATTTTGTATTTATCTAAAATGAAAAATCAATTTTTAAAAAAAAACCGGGTTGGGTTTAGCTCAAACCGACCCAAAAGTAAAAATAGTTGACTCGAAATTTACTCGTAGGATCGTACTATACTATGTTCCCGAGTCCGATCACATAAATTTACACCGATCATACGTAGAATCTAAAACCCTTTGCAATAGAATATTCTATTGTAAACACAGATTTTACAATTAAGAATTAATCCTAAAAATGAAATTATGAATTTTGAATCACAAGTCTATTTGATTGGTTAAGTTAAAAGTACGCTATTTCTCATCATTGGTGACTTCATGGCGAGTCAGTGACCCTCGAGCGGGAGTGTCCTGCCCGAGTTTGACGTCCCATTAGAGCGTCCAGGGTCTCTTACCCCATTTCAAAAAAAAGAAGAAAAGAAAACGCTATTTTTTCCGTTTGTATAGGATGAAAATCCATTAATTTGTAAAATTAATCAATACATTCTGGTATCTCGTGTAACGATTAAGAATATATAGTGTTTTCAATTGCAAAATCTTTTCTTAGATTTCATAAAAATTGACTGGTTATATTTAAGAAAAATGTAAAAATTTAAACATATTAAATTTTGTGTTTCCATATATTAAGGTAACTGAAATAGTGAACCGCAATATAAAAGACAGGGAAGGAGTATAGTACTCCCTCAATTCCTAATTAATTGTCGTTTAGGAGATATATATTTATCCAAATTAATTTTCATTTACATATATTTTATTATGTGTCAACAATTTATTCCAATTATACCCTCAACATATCTTTTATTGAAAAAGTGAAAGAGAGAAAGGAAGGGGTATTATTGGAATTATGGTGGAAATATTACTATTTGTTTAATTTTCTTGATTTTTTTAAAGTGTTCTAAACGTCCTATATTGAGAAATTGCAATTATTAGCCATTTTTGTCACCAATTTAGTTTGAATCAGCCACTTTTATCCTTTTTTCAAATAAAATTCTAAAAAAAATCAAAATTGATAATGTGGCAAAAAGCTATCATAATACCTCTCTCTTGCAGGGGTAAAACTGGAAACTTATTGTATGAATGGCAGTGACGGATGCAGGTAAGGGTCACTGGGGTCAAATGATAGCTTATGCTGTATATTGTTTGACAAAATACAAAAAAAAATTGGAGAGGGGGCGAACTTGATAAAATACTCCAAACTACATATAAAATTTACTAAAATTTACCATATGTAGTATTTTTAAAAATTTCGGGCCCTTCTAGAATCTTCTCTGACCCCACTGATGTCGAGTTCTGGATCCGTCACTGCCATTCATACAATAAGTTTCCAGTTTTACCCCTGCAGGAGAGAGGTATTATGATAGCTTTTTGCCACATTATCAATTTTGATTTTTTTTAGAATTTTATTTGAAAAAAGGATAAAAGTGGCTGTTTCAAACTAAATTGGTGATAAAAATGACTAATAATTCTGAGAAATTGAGTGAGTAATAGAATAGATACCTACAGCTGGAACGTACGAGGACAATGAGGTTAATTACATGATTAGATTCCATTATTCCTTGTGGTGTGAGGACCAAAGGCCATACTAGTATAAAAGAAAAATATTTTACTGACAAATATCAATAAACAATTGTGTTGATATATAAAATGAGAAACTATTCTCTACTGCACATAACCTGGATTGCTAGGTTCTACAATTCTTGACCTATACACACAATATGCCTTTAGGGTGTACTTGGATTGGGTCTGATTTGCTTTGAGACTCAAACTTAGACCCAAACCAATTTTGGATTGAGTCTGGGATTTGGTCTGAAGATGATTTAACACTTCAGATTTCATTTGCAGACTCAATTCAAAGCTAGTTTGGGTCTGGGTTTGAGCCTCAAACCAAACGAAACGAAACCAGACCCAATCCAAGCACACTCATATAATTTCAAAACTCAATGCAATTTTCTTTTTACAACCAATAATTTACTTTAAAAAAATAAAATAAAATACATTTTTGAACAAAATTTGGATGAAATTCTCAAGTCAGGTTGTGGTTGTTATTAGTGTAAGAATTTTTTTAATCACTCATATATTCGAGTTTTACCTGATTAATTATGAGGAGTGAAGATATACTCGCATCAGACTTTCGAGAATCGATTCTCCTCCTTGTAAACTTTCCTTCACGACATGCGACTGGGACCTAATTGAACGGTAAAAATTCTTCTCTCTTAAACAAGTAGTTGAAGGTTTGAATATGCGAATAACACAAATCTAACTGGTATGAAGGTATTTTTTATTTCGTGTAATCTTTAAAATTTAGTCTTTGTAGTTAACAAAGGTACACTGCATGACCAAGTACCAAAGTAATTGATGAGAATTCATCTTTTGCATGGGGTACATCTTGCCCACATTATTAATTGTCTAGATTAAAGATTTGATTTAATGGAACAAGGTTCATGAACAGTGAAACTCATGGAAAGTAAGTAATGGACCTCTGAAGTGCATAATTGCATTTCTAAAAAGAATTGTTTTGGTTAGTTGTCAATGAGAAAAAAATGAGTGCAACAGCCCAAATGGAGGTCTAGTTAGAATAGTTGGCAAATGTGTCAGTTAAAAAAAAGAAGAAAGATTTCAAGAAATCTTGGACTTCAAGAGAAGAACCTGTCCAATTTTTCAGTAATATAATAATAAAAAATATAATATTGCTTGTGCTTTTTAATATTGTAATCTTAAGGAAAGGAAATTTCAAAGAGTAAAGTATGGGAAGAAAGGGAAAGATTAGGTTCTGTAATAATTCAACTGCAAGAGCAGTTGGCAGTAGTTAGTCTGTCTTTTAAGTTTTAACAGAAGGGTCCCCTCAAAGACTCCTATGCCACAATTAACATAAGTAAAAAAACTACTATTTTGCTTTTAAAATATCTATTTGGTAACAAATAACTATGTTTGAAGAAAAAAAAACTATTATTATATTTTGAAACTCATCTTCCAAAATAACAATAAATAATCAATTAGTATGTGCCGTGGTTAACTTTGTTATACTTCTCTTATCTTATATTTTTTTCCGAAACTAGAGTGTTTATTGACGGCGATGGTGACTAATTCCTTTGGCTCTGGAGCTCTTCGAAGAGGTATGACGGTGAAATATGTTACATTCTCACGGATAAGAATCAAACTCTTATAATCTCATGATTATAAGATGAGATAAGTTACTACAACACTACACCTCATAGTTACGCTTCTTTTAGTTTGAAAGTTCTTTTGAGTGATTTCTTGCATCCTCATAGCTTGAATATTTTTTAAATACAACAACAACAAAATCTTCATCCAAGTAATAATTGAAGTCAGCTACGTGAATATTTTTTTATTTAATCTTATATTTAAATAAAAGTTAGTCTCTCTTTTAAAATGATACATGTTACCTGTTAGCTTGGGCAGGTAAAGTTAAGAGTAGAGGTGGGCTCTTTATCTCTTCAACTCTTTCTTTATATGCTGTGAGGTATGGTGCTCTCTACTAAATTGTCATTCATATCATATCTTAGAGTATTGAAGTGGGAACTTGATGCTTGCCTTTGTTGATTCTTCAAGTACCCAGTTGGTGAATTAATTTGGTCTTTTTTCTTGTAAGCATTTGATGCTCTTTCAATTCAAGGGGTACCATCAAATGCCTAATTCTGGGGGACTGTTCTGATTCCCTCTGCACATTTTTATGTTTTCTGATACCCTCTTCTCTATAATCCAAAGTAGAATTTGGTGTTTTCTGGTCATTTTTGGCTGGCTATCTGAAAATAATCTTAAAAGGGTTTCTGCAACTATTCTGTTTCAAGGATTATTGTGGGGTTTTCTTTAGTCAGTTTTTTTAGGCCATTTTCCTTTCCTTATTCAGTACTTTGGACTTGTTGGATTGATCCCTCATTGTTCTTGAATCAACTGAAGATACTTGAGCCTTTATTTGTATCAAGATTAGTATTTTAATTAATTGCAAGATGTGAAGAATTAGATTCATCCGAACGACGACAAAGAAATCTTATATTAATTAAGGTAGCTGACCCCAATTACTTGAGATTAATATTTTGTTGTTGAAGAATTAGACTATTTCTTGTTTATTTTTAGGAAAGGGGAAAAAGGGAATCTGCTTTCTTTTCACTGGAGTCTGGGGGGTGAGCTGTTTGTTTACTTGGCCAAATGCCTTTCACTTCTTCATTGTCTAACTTTATGCTTTGAAAGATTATACTTTCTTGTCTCCATGAATTACCTTTTTTTTCCACATTAGAGTAGACTTGATCCTAGGGTTCTTGAAGTAGCTGGGCACTCTGTAGATTTTATGCCTTGTACATTGGATTTCTTTCCCCTTTTCCTTTGTGTCTTAAGATGAGAGATTTTCTTTTGCTTTAACTCACATAAAGCTGCCATTTTTATTTGTTCCTTGTTTAGTCTTGCAAGAAATTACCAGTCATTTTTGGGGCAAACACACTTTGCCTTTGCTTCTTTTGGTTCCCTTTTCTCTTAAATATTTGTCCCAAGTCTTTGTTTTTGGGGGGTTTAACTTTTGATTTGAGAAGCCCTTTTTGAAGTTGCATTGATTGAACTCCACAAGTTTTAGGAAGATTCTTTATCTGGGCTTTTAGCAATGGCTACGGAGGATAATAATGTTGGTATGGGATTTCAGTCCAGTGGGGGTAATGGTAATAGTAATAGTATCTTGAACTTCCCTTCATCTGGGATGAATACAAATTCAATATCTGAGAAAGTAGCAATGTGTTCAGACTCCATGTTCAAGACTTCATCAACTGGGGTAGAAGCTTTCTATGGTTCTGGTTGGGACCCACTTGTATCCTTGAATCACAATGAATTTGCAAATTCACATTATCCACTTGTTCTTGGAAATCAGTCAATGGGGGGCAGTTCTTCCCACCTTGTTCATTATCCCTCTGATTCAGGTCTTGTTGATATGGTGCCAAAGATTTCATGTTTTGGAAGTGGAAGCTTCTCTGAAATGGTCAATTCTTTTGGACTTCCAGATTGTGGCCAGGTTACTACTGAAACAGGCAGCCATTTAAATGGTACCTCAAACAAAGGGGTTGCTGCTGCTTATCAAGAAGATTGTCAGAATTCAGAAGGAGCTTTAGATAGTTCATCAAATGGAAAGAAGAAAAGAAAAGCATCAGACTCTCCTTCTCCATTGCATCCCAAGAAGGTAAAACCCCTAAAAAATATTCTTAGCTATTACTACCTTCATTCCTTAATATAAGTCGTTTAGGACATGCAGCGAACATTGAGGAAGCAAAAATCAATATACTTTGTTAGTTAAAATATCAATATTACTCTCTAAAGCAGGATATGTATATCACTAATTCTATTTAAGAGAGTAATATTGATATTTTGATTAAAATAACATCTTATTTCTTGTTTACTTAATTTTCGTTACATTTTCTAAACGAGGGAGTACAATTTTGGGATATTTGTCAAAATTTCAGCAATAATATCATGTTCTAGAGAATGATATGATTATTTGTTTACTTGAAGAATGTGGAAGGAGAACAGAAGAAGTATGTGTCTGGAAACAATTCAGAATGTTCAAAAGAGCAAGATGAAATGAAACAAAAAATGGAGCAAAATAATAGCACCAATTTGAGAAGTAAGCAAGCTGGTAAACAGATAAAGGATAATTCCAACAATGGAGAACCTTCTAAAGAAGATTACATTCATGTAAGGGCCAGGAGGGGCCAGGCAACCAATAGTCATAGTCTAGCTGAAAGGGTAAGACTCGTATATCGCGATATTGATGACGACCAAAAAATTCATGGTTGTAGGGTTATATAGATGATCTCTGAATTCTTTTTGGTTTTGCAGGTAAGAAGAGAAAAGATTAGTGAGAGGATGAGATTGCTTCAAGAACTTGTTCCTGGCTGCACTAAGGTCGAACTCTTTGGTCATTTTTTTTCGGTTACAAAATTGATTCCGAATCATTGATAACATTATGCTAAATGGTGTTTTTTGTTGTTATCTTAAGATAACCGGCAAGGCAGTGATGCTTGATGAGATTATCAATTATGTAAAATCACTTCAACAGCAAGTAGAGGTATGCCTTCTATAACTAGTGCAGATGCTGATTTGTTTCTCAAGTATACCCTGTTGTGATCATAACTTTCTCGGTTTTATTCAAAGTTTAAAGATACTAATTGGTTTGAAATTCTTTGCCAATCTTTGTTAAATGTTCTTTTTGCATCATTAAAAGATATCTGACTTAGACATTTCTGTTACATCAGTCGCTTTAGCTTTGCTTGGGAAGTAATTTCTTTAGGCATAGTAAACTTTTGAATGTATACGAATTGCATATGATTTCGACTATATGAATCAATTACTTTTGAGAATATTTGTTTGATCAAGTGGTATGATAACGCATAAATTGTCATTGCATTAGCTATGCTGATACCACTATCTTCATCTTAATCCAGTTTTTATCTATGAAACTGGCAACGGTGAATCCTGAACTTAACGTAGACCTTGATCAGATCTTTTCTAAAGATGTAAGTCAAATATCAACTGAATTTTGTGGCTGCGCGCAAAAAAAAACACCCTGACAGATGTAATGAACATGTTTATTTAACCTTCTCTAGATTCTTCATGCTTCGCGAGGCAGCAATGCAGCTACTCTAGGCATTAGACCAACAATGAACTCTCCCCATGCTTTCCCAGGGTTTCCTCCGGGAACCTTCCCCGGTATCCCAGGTGCAACACCACCATTTCATCCCTTGCCTCAGGTAAAATAAACTTCATCTTATGTTCATGATACTTCCTCAGAAATGATAAAAACGAATAGAACGATCATACAGCATTTTTTTTCTTCTACAGGCAGTTTGGGACACTGAGCTCCAAAACATGTTTCCCATGGGATTTGATTCTAATCCCCCTGCCGATAATCTAGGACCAAACGGTAACTGCATTGAATCATAATGTACTCTTTTAGTTTTCTTCATCTTCGAGCATTTTATAACTAGTCGATCATGTCTAGCAGGGCGGTCAAAACTGGAGCTATAAAGAAATCTTGAAAACGAAAGAGTGAATTGTTTGTATCTACCTACATTAACGATAGCACTCCTGCGATTTGACTGCAGAATTGATAAAGATAGTGAAAGAAAAGCTAAAGAAATATGGTTTTTATTAAGAGTTGTATAGGTGCTGAGCTCCTCCTGACTTGGTTTATTCTTCGAGTTTTTAGAAGAAGAGAATTGACTTTTTTAGATTCATAAAACATTAATGAAAATTAGCTGGCAGGGGCTTTGATTGGTGATGAAGATTATTGTTTCCATTGTAGAGTTATATTATATTACTGCATTTTTATGTGTAGCCTTCTTTAAAAGTTTCAGGAACAAAATATTTTGTTCATTGAATTTAGCTGTGAAGAAGATAAATGGAGTGAAATGTGACAACAAACGCTTCGCTAGGTCACTTTCAACCGGTAGGTAGGGAGTTCGAGTGACCGGTAGGTAGGAAGTTCGAGTGATGCTGGAGGTAACGTGGTGTACCACTATTGATCCTTTAAACCAAGGTTGTCAAGATTGCAAAATTTACTCAGAACGAAGGGTTCTAAAAAATCGTAAATACGAATATTGTAGCACGGATCGGAAGATTCAAAAAAACTATTGATATAATATTTCATGATAAATTTATGTCAATAAGACATCATTCTATATCCTAATGAGCAAAAAAAAATAATATAACAATAATTCAAGAGAAAAAATGAGAATACCAATATAACTAAAAAACTGAAATCAAACCATTTAAGACGTTATCATTATACTTCATGTAATCTCCACATCCACTTACATCGATGATGAGCGATGAAGTTGGGATTCTGAAACTTGAGAGAGTTGAGAGGTTGGATTGAATACAAAGATATGTTTTTTTTATTTGAGATAACCCAATACCGACTCAGTTGAAAAGAGGCAAGATTTAATCGCACCGGATCGTGCGATTCTACGATCTAAATCAACGATCCTCTACGATTCAATTCCCTAGCGATTTTTAGTACGATTTAACTCGATTTATACCCTTAGGATCATAGAATTGTACGATTATACGACCCAACTCGCGATTTTGACAACATTTCTTTAAACTAGAAAAAAAAATGGTGTAAAATGTACTATTACTATTGAAATTGGCCTTTTTGTGACATAAATTTTCTTTTTTCAACAATCCATTTTGAAATTGTCCTTTGAGCAGGCCACCTACCTCAGTCCAGAACTTCTTTTAGGCCAATAAACTAATGTTGGACACAAAAGAGAGTTTACAAAAATAAAATAAAAACAAAGTTTTATGGGCATTTTGTGCAAAAGAGAAACTAATTTAGAAACCAAGTACAAGGGTATTTATAACTAACTTCTCTTATTTCTACATACAATAGTTTTTAGTTACTAGTTTTTTTTTATTATAATAAAATTAATTTAGACGCAGTCTGTAAAACACTTGCAAAGTCTGATTTTTATTCGAAATAAGACTTAGTACCAAAGTTAACTTACAAGGGGAAATTATTAAAGCCCGGATTTACAATACTTTGCAGGCTGAGCTGGGCCGTAATTTTGTCACTCTTAGACGGCCTGAAGGCTTCACTCTGGCATTTTCATTCGTTCATAGGCCTGTCCCTAATGTTAAGGTTTGTGTTCTGAGTAGAAGCGGAAAAAAAAATGGCTTTGCACGACAGCACGATTTATGAACAAAACAATAAGATATTGTCTTAATCCATGACTAATTTGACATAAAATCTTATTATACCGGGGTCTGAACTAAGTATTTTTTTTCAACACAGTCCAATAACTCATTATTTAAAAAAATATAAAAAATACGTATATAACTATGTTATATTTTATAAATTACTTTTTGGCATAAAAATTACATTTAATAGTCAAATTATGCTTAATTGTTAAAGTTACTAATTAACTAGTATGCTACACAAAGTTAGTGGTTCACCTTTGTTGAACTTTAGTGAGTTTGACTTCATTAAAATGAAAATTTTAATATTAAATATTCCCATATAATATTTTTAACTATTATTTTCTCTTATTTTATTATAATTAATTAAATATTTAAATTTCTACAAATCTCTTAACAAGACCGGATCGGGACGGCATGCTACTTTTTTTGTGCATGTACTAACTTTTATTAGACTGAGACTTTATCGGATCATATTAATTCATTCTAATGTAGAAAATCACGCGACACGATTTGCCACTTCTACTCCTGACTAACAAGTGACAATGAGCAACAAAGCGAGTAATTAATCATAAATAGAAAATAATTAAGTAATTAATCGAAAATAGAAAATAGTATGCTTCCATATGAATACATCCATTTCTATAAAATGAATGAGAATATGGATCTTACCTAGAAAAAAAGGGATGAGAATATGAATATTCAGGTCTGCTGAAGAGAGTATGGGTAAAGAAAATATTTCCACAAATTTATTTTATATTTCTCTTGACCTAAATATTTACACATTCGTTTGAAGGCCAACACGTAATTGTTTAAAAAATATATTTTTTGAAAAGCCAATTTTCAAATTAATACCCAATACAGGGAGTACTAAAGTATTTTTTTTATTTTTTCATTTGAGGGAAACACGTTAGCACACAGGCAAGAAGTCTGTGGCCGGCTTGTTTTGAAGGATTCACACTAGAGCCAAGGGCTGCGTCTTAAGTCTTGACGTTTCTTAGTAAATTAATTTGGTGGAATATACACAAGATAAATTTAATAATATAATAAAAAGTTGCAATCTGAATGACTGGAATCAGTAACTTTTTTTATTATTATTATTATTATTATTTATTGGGGAAAAATGACCTATCTATTACAAGAAATAGGAGAATTCAAGAAGTGAGGGAGGAGATTCGAACTCATGACCTCTACGTCATTAGACCCCAGTTTTGGACCAATGCCTCATTGGTTATCAGTTACTTTACTATGCACAAGTCCTTTGAGAATCAAAGTTGAGGCAAGCTAAGCTAAACTCTTTTTGTGAAATAAGATTAATATAACATACTCCCTAACCCGAGGGGATAGGGGATAAAGTTAGTACAAAGAGTCATATCTATTAATACCTCCTATCCATACCCTGCCACTATTTGGCTTGCAAAAGGTTGGGTATGGATAGGGGTGTCACTAATACTCCTAGCAAAACAGGCCCCACGGGCATCCTCCGCCACTAGTTGGCGTACAAAAGGGAGGTAAAGAGTGATAGATAATAAAGTCGGAGAATGAAGACTGTCCTCCTGCTTTGGCAAGTGCATCCACGCAAGAGTTTGCCTCCCTGTAGATATGGGGAGAGGCTAGTCTCCGGTATGAGTGCGAGCAAGTCCTTGCAGTCAGAAATAAGAGAAGACAAAGGGTGAATTGTAATATCAGCAGTAAGAATAAGTTGAATCACTAATTTTGCATCCATCTCAATAGCTAATCTCTGGGTGATGGTAATGATGGCGAGTTTGAGACCTTCCTTGAGTGCCCACAATTCCGCTACATTATTTGTACAATTACCTAGGGACTTAGAAAAACCCGATATCCATTTGCCTTTGAAATTTCTGATCAAACCACCGCATCCACTCCTACCCGGATTACCGATGGATGATCCATCAACATTAAATTTACTCTAGTTATTAATAGAACTAGTCCAACCAGCCGAGATAACTTTTGTAGGTGGAGTCTTGCCTTTACGGTTGCCCAGTGCATGGAATTCAGTAGCTTTAGAAATTGTCTCAATTTAAGGGCCAGTACTCAACTTGCCCAGACTGAAGAGATTATAGTTTATAAGGTTCCACAAAAATCAACAACCATAAGAGAAGATGCATCCCCACGGAACCTTATTGTAGGGGGAAAACTTTATTCGATTGAGCATATTCTTTTATACATGAGTCGAAGCTAATATCATGTACACGAAAGAAGTGGTGGTATAGTTTGAGGTCATGCCAGAGTCTATGAGCATTCCCACTAAACTCATTTGTCGTTCTAATCTTGACGTATTATAATCAAACATTTGAGTTTGGAGAAAACGGCAGACCAGTTTTTTTCTAAGAGACAAAAATATCATCGTCTGGTAAAGAATACAAGAAAGGGACACCATTTCCAGGCCGTTCATTAAGGTTTGACCAGTATTGACCATGTTGTTAGTGTGAGCTGTTTCCTGAGGAAATTGTTCCTAGATAGACAAATATCACATGCCCCTATTTATAATAATTGATTCTTCACAAAATCTGCTAAGCCATCCTTTTCTCTTATAAAGATATAAACAACTTGTTTCTTATGGACCATACTCCCCTTTAAAATAATTAGGTACACAACAATAGTGTTACTTCACTCCCTCACCAAACTTTGCTTTCTCAATCAAAGTTTCATTTATATTCTAACTGCCATATATATATATATATATATATATATATCAATTTATGTTATTATGTACTCCCTCAATTTCTAAGTATAAGATTTTCAGGATAAATAGGAAAAGTTAAAATATTTTTTAAACAAAATATCAATATTATTATCTTAAATTGAATTAGTGGTATACAAATTTTATTTAAGATAATAATATTAATATTTTAATTAATAAAATACATTGAATTTTACTTCCTTAATTTTCGCTACTTAATACTGAAAATTTTATATTTAGGAATGGAGCAATCTGGCCTCAAGTACTGAACCCCCAAAGTTCCGCGACTTTATGAACTCATCCTAGCCGTCGGATGCAATTTTGAAACTAGTCCCAAATCCTGAGAGAAAAAGTTACTGACTGACAATAAAAAATAATAATTTTTTTTTATATAATAAAAAGGGTACATATGTAATTTTACAAATAAATGATTGAGTTCTGAGGAGGAGAGAGAAAAGTTGCGACTGAACAAAACATATATGCTTTAGAAACACATGTTTTTGGTTAGAAATGTGTTTTCTAACCAAAAACATGTGTTTCTATAAAAGAATATGCTGTTGTCATTCAGCAACTTTTCTCTCTCTGAACAAAAAAGTAACACGCAACCGTCACATCGATTGGAGTTACTAGGAGGGAGAGAAAGTTGCGGTGAACAAAAACAAATGTACTTTCAAGACATTTGTTTTTTGTTCACCGCAACTTTTCTCTCCTGAACAAAAAAGTAACACGGAAAGTTTTATCCCTAAAATACCCTATTTTGATACAGATCGTTGGATCAAAAAGTATAAAATCCAACTGCTGAGATCGTGGCCCGCACCGTACGGAATTTTGAGGATCCGCACCGGAGCCACGACAGGAATGGAGGTAGTACCAACCGCTATTTAATCAGCATCGTCCCAAAAAAAATTTAAGTTGCCGGGTTCTAGTGCACACCACTATTCAATCAATACTACATAGAACCGATCTTTTTTTTAAGGCCCGACTGGGCGATTGCCCCATAAGGGAGAGAGAGAGCCTCTTGTGGAGTAGTTTTATCTGGGTAGACTACTAAGTTTAAAACTTATATCCAAGCCAATTAATACAATACACTTAGGAAAGAGAATTGAACTTATATCAATTCTCTTTTCTCTGTGTACTACACTCATTGGTTTTGATGTAACTTATAAACTTAATAGTCTACTAAGATAAAAAAAATTTCCCTCTTGTGAGAAGGAGAAAGCCCTAGAAAGCGAGATAATTAAAGTTTACCCCATGCATGGAGAGGGTATCGAAAGGGAGACAATTAAAGCTTGCTCCATGCATGTAGAACCAATCTAAAGATGAGAATGCTGACGGCAATCCAATCAACAACATGCAGAATCAATCTTCCAAGTTCAAAGAAAGCAAACCACAGCAGAAAAAAGAAAAAGAAAAATTAAAAAAAAAGCAAACCACCAAAGGCAAAAGAAAGAGACTACTACTATATGAAGAAAAGAAACTTGAGAAGAAATTTAGTTGACAAAAAATATACAAGATTTCCCAGCTATAAAGTATCTGAAAGCTACAATTTCATTGTCTAGGAAGTAAAATTTCCCCTCATCCAGAATTTCCAAATGTGATTCATGAACATTATTATGTAGGCAACCCTGCTGGACCTATTTTCACCGTGACTAAACTCCGTGTTGCATTTGTTTTTTGGTGGAATGAATTCTTCTTACAAAAGAATATACGGAAAAAAAACAAAAGAATCCAGAAACAGAAATGATGAAATCGAAAGGAAGAAAACCGAAAAGATATATAGCAATGAACATCACCATTTTTTTTTGTAATGGTTCTTTTGCTGTTTGAGGCAGCAATCACTTGTTATTAGTCTTCTGGAGCGTCGAGCATTGATGGTATCACGGGACGTGGAAGGCGGAGGAAAGACAATAAACGGCACTGCCTATCGCTCCAACAATTTCACAACAGCCCTTCCATTTCCATGACGAACTTATTCACTTCATTTATCCAGCATTTAGCCCGTGAGCCTGATTAATTAGTCACAAAATATATGAAGTATAAATATATTGTAATTTAATCAACCTGCTCGCCGATCAAATCCAGTCCAACAAGCAAGAATGATATCCCCTGGAAGAGTAGGAAGTAAAAATGGATTCCTTGAGCAGACAAGAGGCTTCTAACTGCAGCTGTTAACAAAAGACAAGCGAGTGCCAACTCTTTCGTGTATATCCTGTTATGTTTCTTCTTCTTCTTCTTCGTCTTGTTCTTAAGAGCTTGATGTTCTTGCTTTGTAATTTCCTCTCTCATTTCTTCTATATCTGGCACTGATGATCCCCTTTGATGCTTATGTTCTTCTTTCTCAACCAAGGCAGCAAGATCACCCTCGGATGAACGTCCAGATTTCTTGGTGACAACCCATTCATATGCGCTTCCAAGTTGGAAGAGGCCGGAAATCATGGCGTTGAACTTGGTAACCGACATCGTGTTTTCAAAGAGAAGGTAAGGTACAATGAACGGGAATGACTTTTGGGGCCGGTAGTATATTGAGAAACGACATTGTGGCAGGGACGTAACAAACAACCCACGATGGAAGTGTAGCTTCTGGAACGAACATTGTCATCGGGAGAATAATGCAAAAGAGTGTGAATGAATAAAATGGCAAGATCAATTTTCTCAAAAGGAAGAAAAGAAAGATCAAATTGACTTTCTTCCAGATGCTGATCTGCATTACCATATTAGGAAAAAACTCAATCAGCAAATTACGCTATAACTACTATAAAAACTTCAAGTTCAGAGGATAATAACGATGAGTGATTAATTACCTTTGCTCGAACTATATCAGGCAAACAGAGACGGAATAACTGCATAGGCCCTGAATGCCATCTGTGCTGTTGCTTTCGATAAGCTTCATAAGACTCCGGGAGCTCACATTGACACTGAGAAGTAGAGAAAGACAAATTCAGTTTACAGTAACAACGGAACCGGGAAAGATTATTAACAGAACTACTCTTGTCCCCCAAGAATAATGTACAATTTAACTCTCATCCCCGCGCCCCCAGCCTGAAGTTTCTAGCTTCGTCCCTAGTTCACAGATAACTAACTACTTGGAACTAGTATGCAGCCAAAGAAGGGCGTAAAAGTAAGCTACCTCTACGTCATTGAGGAAGATGAATTTCCATCCATGTAAATGAGCCCGAACGGCGATATCCATGTCCTCTACCGTGGTTCTCTCTAACCAACCACCTGATTCTTCCAATGCCTTTATCCTCCAAACACCAGCAGTTCCATTGAACCCAAAGAAATTCAAGAAAATTCCATTAACCTGCTGCTCCACTTCAAAATGAAAAGCTAGATTAATGAGCTGCAACCGTGTTAGCAGATTTTCATCCTTGTTTACAAAAGACCACCTTGCTTGAACCAAACCTAGTTCTTCATTATCCTACAAATTCAGAAACAAAACGGGACATGTTGGAAATGGAAATTGAAACAAGATAACTAATACATAGCACACAAGAAACCAACAAAAGGTAATTACACAAACAGAATTATAGTAATTTAGTGTTTATGCAATAAAACCAGTAAAAATTCACCAATTGAAGCAAGATATATATACCTTGAAATGAGGAACCGTTTTCTTAAGAAAATCGGGTGTGGGCTGAAAATCGGCGTCAAATATGGCAACAAATTCATAATCTTTAACATAGCTACAGTTCATAGCAGACTTAAGATTTCCAGCTTTGTAACCTTCTCTAATTACTCTGTGTCTATAAACAATGTTGGCACCTTCCTGCTGCCACTTATGAACCTCTTCCTTAATCATGAATTGTGTAGTAGGATCATCAGAATCATCAAGAATTTGTATTAACATGTTCGTCTTAGGCCAATCCAAATTGCAAACAGCGGCAATAGATTGCTGATAAACCTATTAATAAAATCACAAAAAAAAACAGTAAAAATCCAAGAATCACCGACAAAATTCAAAATTTTCATCAACAGTTGTAGTAAAATTCAGGAAAATTACCTCCTTTTCGTTACACATGGGGATCTGAACTAAAACCATGGGAAAATAACCATTTCCATCACCAAACTCCAGATCCATTGAGCCTTGTTTAGGTACTGGTTTGATCTTCCTTAAACGGATCCAGAAACAACCCAAACAAAGAAGTAATCTGTCCAAACTTTGGGCAAGAAACAGCCAAATACAAGCATTTGCCAAGAACTGAAGAGGGGGAGCAAGAAATTCCACCCTAATCATAACCCATTTGGAATAAAACCAATCAAACAAACCCTTTACAGATAAAGGATTAGTCAATGCATAAAGATACTGTAATTGAAGATCTGGTGTCCCAAAGTTCCAACCTTTATAATAAGCAGCTATTTCAAACCCAAGTAAAAGTATTGATAACCAAAGAAACACTTTTATACAAGTGTAGAACCCTCCTCTGGTTTTAACAGAAGGGTTCTCGGGATCGGAATCAGTACGACCGGAGGCGACACGGCGGCGAACTACAGCTGCAACACTGAACAATGCTGAAGCTATAGAGGTTAAACAACCAGCTGCTTTATGAGCTTTAAGGAGAAGAACCCAAGTTAACTGCTTGGCATTCTTGTTTCTCCTGTGACCCTTTTGCTGCATTGATAAATCATCAAGAAAATCATCTTCAGAAGGGGCTTCAAGTTCAACCATTGACCAATTATTAGGGTTCTCCATTTTCACTACTACAGGGGTTCCCCTGTGTTTCTCTTTAGCCCACCAGTCAAAAGATGGTGCCATTGTTTCTTAAAAAGTAGGAATCTTTGGGTTGATTAAGCCCAAAAAAAGAAGCAAACTTCAGTTGGGTTCTTGAAGAACTTGAATGTGGGCTAAAAAAACAGAGAAAATTAGCAGCCAAAAACAAGAAAAATAACTCAGTTTCTACAATATCCCATTTATGGAAGAGAGAGAGAGAGAGAGAGAGAGAGAGAGAGAGAGAGAGTTAATGGAGATGGGATGAGAAGAAGAAGCTTATAAGAAGGGATTTTTAGAGTTTTTTTTTTTGAAATTCTTTCTAGACTCAAAAATATATTTTCATAATGTGGAAGCCGGAAGGAGATGCAGAAAGTGGAAGGATATGACTGAGAAGATGGTACAAAAAAAGAAACAATACAATACAATACAATTCAATTACAGCTTGCAAAAACTTATTTTCTGTAAAAAAAGAATAATAAAATTACTAATGGGAGAAAACTAGAGAGAGAAAGAGGGGAAAGAGATGTGTAGGGAGGGAGGGAGAGAAAGAAAGAATATGGTACTGACAGCTCAACACGTCTTTGATTTTTGATTCCAGACTCTCGGAAAATCAATATCACCACCAAGAACCCTTTTTCCCAGAAACAAAAAATTACTGTTTTTCACTTTTTTGTAAAAGCAGAAAAAATATATTGAAGGGATTTGTTTAAAAGGGCCAATCAATCACAGTAGATGAAAAAGAAAAAGAGCAATAGAAATATTTTTTAAAACAATGAAGATCTGAAGAGACAGATAACAGGGTGACAAGACCTTATGGGCAAAATTGTAATCTTGAAATTATAAAACTTTCACCAGCTACATGACATCTTTGTCCATTTTCAAACCAAAAAAAAAAGATTTTGAAGGAGAGATTGAAGGTTTCTCAATGCCCCCTTCTTCTTTCCTTTTTTCCTGAGATTGATTGATCTTTTCTGTGTGGGATTCTTCAATGATATGAAGGATAATCATATAACTAAATCGTTGCCTCTAAAAGGATTTGACTGTTGGATTGGATTTACTATTAGTTTATAAATATAGTAAATCAACTTATAGAAAAGATTACTTTTTAATATATTCGTTTTTCAAACACGCGAAAGAAAGTTTTAAGGAGATAAATCATGACCGATCCAGACATATATATATATATATATATATATAAAAGTATGAAAATATTATTTTTTTAATTTTTTTTCTTAAGTAAAATTGTATTTCCATTAAAAAAAAGTAAAATTATATTTATTTAGAGAAAATAGACCATCGACGAGGACCAAGTCTAGTGTATAATTTTCAGACCCGAAACATACTACCCGTGTAAATAAAATAGACCAGTAGTAAGGTCTTCGGAAGAAAGAGAAAAATAGAAAAAGTGAAGGCATATATAAAGTGATATATCGTCTGTAAAAAAATTTAACCACATGAGATATATTACAATTGAATGAGTTAATAGTTATTTTGTTCACTATACTGTTTATATTTTACAGTTTTTATCACTTAATTATTTGTTTGGCAAAATCACCATTTTTCGCTGCGTTTTTCGGTCCAATTTAACATGTATCGAGCATGTTACTAAAAATATAGAGGTTGAAAAGTAAAATCACTTTGAACTTACTTAACTCTCTCTTAATACATAATTTAATTGTGGGTTAAAATTTGAATCGTAACACGAATTAAGTGACGTTAGTGATTTAACGTTTGAAATTTTTTATTCTACAACACTTGACATATCCTTGATCCAACGACTAACATATGTTCTTAATTGTTCTCCATAATACCATAGTCAAAGTCTTTTGCAATAATAAGTCTCAATAGTGGAAAATGAAAGCCATTATTGATTATTTCTTATTCATCAAAAAAAGAAAGCCATTATTGATTCTCTTTGAATTGAAACTTTTTTGAAAAGGAAAAAAATGTCCCAAGAGTGACATTTAGGGTCTGATTGAATTTGTATGCTTTATATTAGTCTCAAACTAAAATTAAGTTTCTAGATAACTAATATTGTCAAAGAGGCCGCAACTCAATGAGGCAAGTCTTGACTCGTGGCCGAGAGATTCCGAGTTCGACAACCTCTTGATACATGGGGCAAACTTAATATGTCTTCCTTTCTAGAGCTTTCTCCTCCTCCTGTGAGGCAGTTCTCTCTCCCCTTCATGGGGCAATCACCCAACCGAGCATCAAAAAAAGAAAAGAAAAAAAAAGGATAACTAATGCAAAAAGAGTTTAGGCACATCTAAGATTTTAACCAGATTAAATACAATTCAAGTTGATATACTTGGATTGTGTTTAGTCCTTGATTTATCTGGTTTGAAATTAAATTTGTGGCTCAAACTTTTTTTGTATCGAGTTTAGTTATAAAATCTCAAACATTAAGGGTGCATTTGGATTACACTTTTGCATTCGTCTTGAATCAAGAAAATAAATTTGGGTCCAAATGGGGCCCCGAGGAGGAGACCCGTCTGTCCATTCTCTTGCACTTGGGGAAATTCTCAGGTGAACTCGGTCAATAACCTTATGTGTGAACCAAATTTATTATACACACTAAAATTATTTTTAATTTAGTTTTAATTTGTCATTAGTTTAAAATCGAAATTAAAATCAAGATTTTTTTTTATTTTAATTTTATTAGTGCAAGAGGTGAAAGTAACTTTTGGGGTCATTTGACTTGTAGATTTACATCAATTGTGCATTACCGAAAAGTCTGAAAACAATGCACAACCCCAAAAAAATCACACAAGTCATTAGTCTTTGAAATGATCTCATGATTTGCTCATTTTACGCTTCATCAAAATGAAATAAAAATCAAAATAAAAACCTACGTCATATATTAGCTGTTTTTATGCATGAGAAAAACAAAAGTCATCTGTAATTGGTCAATGAAAGAATTTAGTTGAAAAAAGTTTGCATGGTTGGTTGTACAAATGGAATTTAAAGGGCTTTGCTTGATCAATGTTGTCTTTCTTGCTAAATTTTTTTCTTTTGATTTTTTCGTAAAATTCGTAACTGTTGGAATTTTTTTTTCGAAATAGAAGTTTGACCGTGGTTGGTCAAATAGGGTTCTAAAAGCTCCATTTGTCTATCTAATGCAATTTATTGAGTGTTTGGTTCGATTTGTTTAATGAATCCGCAAGTGCGATAAACAACTTCCCTTTTGTCAAACTGATAGGGGCATAACTGACATTTTTTTGTCACATTGTTTTTTAATGTTTTTAATTATAATTGTGTTCACACGTATTGTGAAAAGTGATTAAAGTGGCCAAAACCCACCAGTTTTATACTAATTTGACAAAAACATTAGTTCAAAAATAATTTTGGTATACAAAGAGTTAAAATAAAAATTTGTTAACAGAAAAAGAAAAGTGAAAATAATTTTTTATATATATGGAGCTTTTCTCAACATTTTTTAACTTTAATGTACTTAAACTATCTTGAACCGCTACTTTTGTCAAATTAGTGTAAGGCTAATGATTTTAGGTTATTTTTTCATCACGTATTCTGCACATATTACTAGCTTTTAAGGGTGTTTGTATAAATTTAAGTTCTTAAGACTAATAACATGTGTAAAACACGTGACCAAAAGATAATAGGAAAACGCTATGTTTATATTAATTTGATAAAAATAGTAGTTTAAAAATAATTTAAAGACATAAATAACTCAAATAATTTTTTTTTAAAAAAGTGTAAAATATTTATGTATATGTATAACACTTTTTATTGTTTGTAATTTATAATTGCATGTCTTGCAGCATCTAGAATAAACTATCACCAAAGGGCATATTGGTGAAACACAAGGATAAAATATTGGTGAAACTTTGGTGTCAATTTTAGAGTAATGAACTCCGGAAAAGAGGAAAATATTTTCTTCTCCTAGCAAAAATAACGGGAATGTTCTAGTTGCATTGCTAAAGTTTTGAATCCAATAGGAAATAGCATACTTTATTACTTTACTCTTTTATGAATATAAAAAAATTAAAAAGGCAAATTGAACCTTCTTCATCACTAGATGCATCCTTAAAAATATTGTTATATTTCTCATTATCTATCGAGAATTTTAAGGTGAAACGTATTAAAAAAAAATTATGTAGCGCTTCTTTTTTTGAATACGAAGCACTTAGACCATATAGAAATTTGTACTTTAGTAAATAAATAGCTATTTTGACTCCAAAATTGCTTCTTTATAATATTTGTTTGTTTCATAATACTAAAAAATCTGATTAGCTAAATCAGGAATGGTCGAAAAATATGTAGAATTTTTATTAATTTAATGCGAAAACATATATTATATTAAATAAATATTTGAGTGGTGAGAGTGTGGAGTACGAATAACGAGATAAGAAATCTCACAACAATACTACGGAGAGGAGCACATATTGTAGAATTTCTTATAAATGCGGAAACACATATATTTAAATAAATAATATTAAGTTTGATTTAATAAATTCAACAACATATATCTCAGAAAAGGGAAAGGAAAAAGAAAAACACATGGAATGGTCGACAATAGCCTTGGCAGTTGTCTCGGGCACCGACACTTTCTAGTAGAGATCAGGGGTAATTAGTAAATGTCTGGTATAGAGTATAGTTGTTGTTTCACTTAGATAAGACAGTTGAAGTAATTTTTTTTTTTAATAATTATTTCTTATTGTTTAAGAATAGTAGTTTTTAATATTTCAATTATTGAATAGAAAAAAATTTATCACAAGGTCCCTTAGTCCAGCGTGGGCAGTGGGTTCGATACTCTCCCCGCGCATGGAGCATGCTTTAAATTGTCTCCCTTTCTAGGGTTTATCTCTTCCTCCTCTTGTGAGGTGTTACTCTCCCCTTATGAGGCATCCACCCAACTGAACTTCAAAAAAAAAAAAAAAAAACTATTGGGATTTACCAATATTGCTTTCCAAATTCTGACAGTCTTTGATTGAGGAAGTTGATACGAGATTACGGTTCAAAATTTTCGAATGAACTAGCTCTGGATCGGGCTAAATCTGAGGCTCAAGGAAAGAAGCAAGCAAACTCCGAATGAATTGGACCGTTTCTGCTAACGAAATAAATGCGGAGTCCGTTTTAAATGTTTTTCCGATCCGAAAGTTCGCGCGAAGAAAATAAGATGCCTCTCATTTTATCTTTTCCCACTTTCTTATCTTGGGTATTTTAAGTTTGGCTTGCTTTCAAATCATGGAATTGTGTAAAATGAATTTTTTTTGTGAGAGGAGATAAAACAAAATCCAATTCAAGGGGATTGAGTCTAGTTTTAATCTTAGATTGAGGTTAAATTCTATTTCGATAGTGTTTATGTAACCTCAAATATTGGATAAAAAGAATGATTTAGATTTGAGATTAGTGTAAGATTAAAATAAGAAATCTCATACCATACTCAGAGTTGTCTCAATCATTTTGAAAGCCGTGTGCTAAATTTTAAAATGAGGCACTGCATAACCAGAGAACCTGTTAAAAAAATATAAAAAAGAATAAAGATAACCTACCTACCAATTCTATACTTTGGGTTTTTATCTAATCATATATATTTTTTAATCATATCAAGTATAAATAGAGTGGATTGGTACTTTGTTTTTGTCCCCAAAAATCAAAAAAGGCTAACAATATGGGTAGTTGTCAACATAAAAAAATCAAATAATTACGATTTTTATTATTTTTCAACTATATATATATATATAACATAAAATTGAGGTCTTCAAAATGCGATCGAGCACCTCGAACACCCTCTTAATCATCCTTGACCATACCCAATTCAATCAACATATCATGAAATTTTTGCAAGTGAAATATTGGGAACATTTTTCCTAGAACCATTTCAACGAGTCCTCGTCTACATCACACAGAGATATTTAGCCCTAACACTACTTGCAGAAATGGACACTACTTTTGCAAATGGAGTCGAGCTGAATTCTTGTGTGTAAGAGGTGAGTAAAAATCTAGTGAGATAGTTTTAGAAGAAAATGATCTAAATGTTGTTCTCGTGATAATAGTTTAATGAATAAATTAAATGTTTCTTACCTGTATTCTTTATATGGATAATAACTTCATATTTATTATGTGTATTCATTATGGAAAAAAAAATCGTACAACCTTCAACAATAATACATCACCTATTGTAACAAAAGAAGAAACAAAAAGAGCACACGGGTCCAGAAAGTGAGCATCGAATTAGTTTACTAGATTCGAATTGAATCGATCGAATTCGATTCAATTTCACATGTATATCTGACCTTTTTCGAACAGAATTCGATTTACCGAATTCGATTTGCAGATTAGCGAGTCGAATTGGTCGGTTTAACGATTACCGATTCGGCTTTTAGAGAAGGAAAAAAAAAGAAATTTTTTAGAAAAAGAGGAAGAAAAAGGGGAGTAATCTAGTGTGGGTGACATTTTTTGTTAGAAGTAGGGATTTAGGAGAGTATTTATAGTGTATTTATTTTAGTAGAGTATTTATAGTGTATTTATTTTAGTATTATTTATTAAAATATTTTTTTGAATTCGAATTCGGTAATACCGAATTCACCAAAACCATATACCGAATTCGAATTGAATTCGAAAACTTCGAATTCGGTATGATCCGAATTACCGAATTGGTCCGAATTACCGAATTCGATTTACCGAATTCAAATCGAATTCGGTCGGTAAATCGGTATTTACCAAATTTGCTCACCCCTACACGGGTCTATAAGACTATAACCATTAAAGTGATGCATGTATCATGATCTCTTTAGATTTCATTTAAAATAAAAATAAAAATTAGGCATAAATATTCATTATTATTATTATTTTGTTACCAAGCATTTGAGACAATCTTTGGAAGTTTCCACAAGTGAAGTTATGCTTGTCAAATTGGTAAGTACATATATGCCCACATTTGGATAATTTTGCAATTTTTTCAAACTGCTTGGGATGAATGAGTTGGCTAGAAATCTCTATCAATCCTTTTTCCAAGATGTTTTTATTAAAGGCCTTTTTTTTCTCTTTAAAAGGTGAATGAATTTAAAAGAAAAAATGCTATCAAATTTGTAAGTTTTTAGCATTTTTAGCTAAATTCTTTGTCAAAGTTAATGTGGGGGCTTTTTTGGCACTACATATTTCCCAAAGAATATCAAAGTTTTGCACAATTCATGCTTAGTTCAAATGACATCCTAACATGTTTCTATCTTTTCAAATTAATGCTATTTACATCATTTTTTAATTCTAATCTGATGTTGCATCCTCATTGAAAATAGTATACTTATCTAACTCCCTATTTTTGTCTTCCATTAATAATTAAAACTCTCAATCTAATTAAGATTTTCCTTAATCAAGCCTATTAGTATCAATTACAAGATTTTCATAAAAATAAATATATATATATATATATATATATATATATATATATATATATATATATATATATATATAAAATTTTTAAAAATAAAGGAAAAAACGTGTCAAAAAAATAAAATAAAGGTGTCATTATAAATTTCATGTAAAATATCACTAGAAAGTACAAAACTAAAGAGACCGTTTGAAAATTCAAAAGTTTGGAAGAATCTCCCCCACGGCCACCCAAGTTGCTGCTACCATTTACATGTGGAAACATCAGCTAGACTGGTCATCGCCCTCTTGTGGATAAGGGACCAAATAAATACTGCTGCCCTTCTTCAAAATTGCTCTAAACTTCCAATTGTGATGAGAAAATTATCCGTTATAAATTGAGTATGATGGAGCATAAGTCTTAAAATGTTGTATTACTGCATTGCTTTAAACCCTACAACTTATTTTATTTTCTCTTTTTATCTCTGTGTTGCGTATCAGACTTTACTAGCAGATCGTTCGCTAAGTTTAACACTTGAGGTTGAGGTAAAAAGTGCATCAGAACTCTTTATCACGACATTATTATGGGTGGAAATGAGATAATAATATTGTTGAGAAATTCACATTTACTAGTTAGTGGGTTAGTTTGTTCTGTATATGATTTGGACAATTCCCCTATTGAAGGTTGGAGTTAAGCCCAACCATACTTTTTTTTTGGATAAAATCCCAACTATACTTTTTACATGATATAGAATCACCTAATCTAATATTGGGGTTAGAGTTAGAGTTAGATTCAAATTTATTTTTCGAACTCTGTCCTTAATGTTAATTCGTTGTCATTTGACCCATGCTCGCCTATTATTTACAACTTATAAGTTTTTTTTTAACTTTACAACTTTCAAGTTAATTATTTTGTAATATGTCCAAGTCATTATATATTACTTATCTTGTAATACATCCAAGTCATTAATTGTACCTTGATATGTACTTTTTTGGTTTATTTTAATTTATGGGGTTAGATTTTCTATTTTTCCGGAAAAGAAAATTCAATTATCCTAAAACGGACAAGAAAAGACAACCAGTTAACCAGTGTGCCTTAGAAATTTTGGATAATGTACAAGAATTGACAATAAAATTTAAATAGTTAACCGCGTAAGGAATGGCAGGAGATGTAATTTGATGGAAAACAAACGGTGTGCAGTCCCGACTCCTATGTAGAATATATTTTTTTCAGTATATACGAAATATCTCAAAATATGTAATTTTTAGCTTAAAAATAAGTATTTTTAAAAAATATGTGTTTTAGTAAAATAATAGGTGTTCGCGCGAACATATGTTTTCAAAATCAGTATAGGAGTTTTTATTAAATTAATTTTAATCGTCAAAATTTTAATTAATCAAACGAATGAGAAAAAGTCTGCACCGAAGCCATGGTGGACGGTGTGTTAGGGATTCTTCTGCGTGGGCCGCCGATCGACAATAGACCAGTATGGATACGGGAAAAAATATTTTAAGTAAAATAAATAGTTGGATCACTTGATTTGATAGATATTTAACGAAGTAAAAATTAATATTTTTTTTAATTTATCAAAAAATAAATATTTTATTACTATATCGTTAACCCTCTCGTTTAATTATCTATTGATTAATGTATATTCTTCTATTCAAAACTTATACTGATCATAAGACTTGGTAAAGGTGGGAATGATCCTCACTGTAATCAACCTTTCATTTTCGAGAAGAACAATTGTTCATCTATTTTCATTTTCATTTTCATTTATTAAAGTAAGTAATTTAATACTTCATTCGTTTTCAATTATCTGTTACCTATATATACTTTATCAGTTTTTAATTATCTGTCACTTAAAAAAATTAAAAGAGTATTAAATATATTTTTTCAAATTTACTATTTTCTTTAATTAATTCAGTGAATAACTAATTTTAATTGTCCCAACATAAATATATTAATTGAAAGGTAAAAGCGTCTATTTATCTTTAAATTATCTATCTATCTTTAAATTAATTTATCACAAATATTTTTTTAATTTTAATGCATTGTCTTAAAATGATAAATAAATAAGAATGGAGGAAGTAGCTAATATGTATTTTTTAAGTGCAGAATGAACGACCCTTTGCAAGTAATAGTGAACTAGATGGACCGGTCAGTCACTCAATTGTTTCTTTTGGACAAAACAGTAAAAATAATTGAGGAAAGAAATGCAACGTGGTGGAAGATCTGCCAAGGGCGAAGATATTGACACGTGGATAATCATTCCTACTCTTACACAAAAAGGCAATACCATGGCCATATGGCCTCAACTCCTGATCCGACAGGAATTGAGGAGAATATAAATTAAGGTGATCTAGCTGTTCGAATGGTGGGAGATCTTGTCATAGGACACCGCAAGAAGTCATCCCCACATTGGAGGGTTGAAATTTTCACTGTGGCTGTCAAAATTATAATATGCACTATCCTACCCAATCTGTCACATCCAAATCAATTGGGTTTTCATTCCTGGAAATATCTGATATGGACCGGGTCCATGTGGACCATGTGGTTCAGATTTGGCCACATCCCTGCAGAATGAGGAGAGAGAAGGAAATGCAGTGATGTGGCCCGAATCGCGGACCCAGCGTGGTCCCAATGGGACCTGATCCCACGTGTGAATAGACCTTCATTCCTACTACAACTATATACAGACATTTGTGCTGATATACTAGCTGTCATCCACCACCACCGCGCCGGGCCGCTTGCAGAACTATGTCCCAGCCATTTTTGCGCAATCCCCGATTCCTTTTACGTCATCTCAAATTCCATTTTTTCTTGTCCTTTCTTGTTCTTTTTTCTCAAAATTTTAATTTTCTACTAAAACATTTTCAACGAGACATGAGAATTTTTAGAACATGCACGGCGAATCTACAAATAACAAACTCATGCAATACGTGTACATTATTTGGATTCCACCATTTTAACTCAAATGGCAAAAAAAATAAAAAATTAAACAGAATTATATTTGATATTTTATCATATTCTACTATAAAATTTGATTAAATTTTAATCCTTGTGCAAAATACAAAGTTGACAGATAATTTAGAATGGAGAGAGTATATGCTCATATATAATGATTATGTCTATGTTATTAAGTTAGTAACTCGCTAGGAACTTTGGTGACTCTATACTTAAACAATACCAAACGCATAAGATAAGGATGTGGTGATTCATTCTCCGAGTGAATTCCAATCGCTTTCTTTATTAATGTTTCTCTTTATTTGAATTTTTTTTAAATCTTTTTTCTTTTAGAATTTACCTATCTCACACATAATATGATTTTTTAAAAAAAAATCCATACAAAAAAGTTGCATTTGCTAACTAATTTTTACCGGAGGTAGATGATTTTTTGTCTTTCCACTTCATTTCCCACTCCCAGCGCACCCCTTTAGAACAAGAAAATTGATTGTTGAATATACTTTTAGATAGAAACCATTGTGCTTTGTTAATTTATTAAAACCATCATAAAAAATAGTGTATCGATAGAAATATTATAAATAAAAGTTTTGCTAGAAATAGAAAATAGTCCATTGAAAGAAAAGAAATCTCGTAAAAATAAGATTTTTTTTAAAAAATGTTGTTGGGCAATCACCCTCCAAATCCTCCCCGTGGACGTCTCCTGCAAATATTTTAAAAAACGTAAAAAATTCTATAGGAAAATTTGAATTTATTTCCTTACTTAGTCATTGGACGAGTGCCACCACTGTCCTTAGGTCATGAATCCAGTCACTTCTAGAAAGTTTTTTTCTTAACTTTTACTACTATTATCAGGGTTACTGCCTTACTGGTAGGGATGGCAATTTGACCCGTGATCCGTTGATCCGCTCCGCCCAGATAGCTTTTGGGGCAAATCAGATCTGATCCGTATATAAAATGGGGCAGATCAGATCCGCTCCGCGAATGGAGCAGATCAAATTCAGTTTTCATCTCTGACCCGATCCGCTCTGCACATATATAATAATAAGAGGATTCTATGTGCTAATAATTTAATTGCGCTTTTAGTCCAAACTATACATACATAATTGAAGAACCCTAGAAGCAAAATCCCCAATTGTTTTGCCCTTCCCCCCCGTTTCTTCCTCCTCAGCGGCGGATTTCAGGCCTCCCTCGACGCACTTCTCCTTCTCCGGCGCTCAACCACCACCGCTTATTTCTACTCCCTCCTTCCTTTTGTTCCCCTCATCTCTTCTCTTCGCCTTCGGTTCGCCTTGTCTCTTTCATTCTCTCTTCGCCTTGGTTCGCTGCTCATCTCCCTTCTTCCTTGTCACGCGCGGCTCTCCCCGTCATCAATCTCCACCCCGACATTCAGCAGTTAAAAAAATATTTGACCGGATCGGATCCGCTCCGGACGGAGCAGATCACGGATCAACAAAACTTGATCCGGGACGGATCGGATCGGATCGGTGCTTTACAATCGCGGAGCATATCAGATATTTCAAGTATCCGCCCGATCTGCCCCATTGCCATCCCTACTTACTGGTAGGGAATGTCAAACTCAATATCTATTATTTCGAGTAAAAAAATCCTATCTGAACATTGTAAAGTTAATAATTGCAAATATGTGCGGTATTAATTATGTTAGTGGACAATTTATATGAAAATATTTATTATAATTTGACAAAATATATTATTACAAAAAATGATTTTTTCCATAAAAATGTAGCATTTTAAAATATTGGGGACCGATTGGGTGATTAGTCAAGATTTAGTGTGAAATTGAATTTTAAAAAGATAAATTGATTAAAATACTATTTGATATAAAGTTCATTTGGAAAGAAGGGGAAAAATCATACGTTCGGTTGGGTACAGGAATTGGGATTGACTATTTTCTCCCATGCATTCTTGCCTTGCCTTGCCTTGCCTTGAGATTGAGTGCCTACAAGGCTACATACAATTGGGGCATACCAAAGTGCATGAACTTTAGAAATAAATATTGAAAACTTGATTCTTTGGTTCTAAAGAAACCAAAATGTCTCTGCTCCTCAGAAATACAAAATAGAATAAACTAAAAATACCTTTCGTTTACCGCTGAGCAATATAAAGTTAATGTGATTGATTTATAAGAATTCATGATCATTAAAGTTGAATGGTCCTAGTATTTTAAAAACTATGTGCTAAATGTGGAATTATTGTGGTCATATACTTGCTTTTGTACCGTGTATATGTGTGTATATATTATGAGTCTGTTTGGATTGAGTTTGTTTTGGATTTGATCTGATTTGAGACTCAAATTTACCAAATTAAATTTGGATTGAGTTTGAAAATGAAACCTGGTGTATTAAATTATCTAAAATTTAATTTAAATTTGAGACTAATTTAAAACTGAGACTAATATCCCAAACGCAATCAAAACACAAAACACACTCTATATCACAAGGTTTGCTCTGGTCCATACTCCATAGTAGCATTGATGAAGAACTATTGCATCATGCATGGTTTTTATCTACCAAGCCAAGCACCTCAAGTCAAGGCCTTGTGGGATTCGAGCCGTATATGGAACTAAGACTATTTTCTTCAACTGATAAATTACGATTGTTAATATTTAATTTAACATTTGAAAACTAACATAATTAGCAAATATTTCTAACTTAAAATAGTACGTCTTCAAATATAAATATATAGTTAACTCAAAATATACATATTTTCAGTTCAATCTTCTCGGTAATGAACACTCTTAATTTAAGAGGGATAAACTATACTAATACTAACACATGATCGGGTAATCTATTAAAATTTTGTTTCAAGCTATATGAACATAAACTGTACTATCAAAACTACTACTACTTGTATCTTTTCCTTTCTCACAATTTTCCAGTATTTTTTTTCAATTTGTATGCAATTGAAGGAAGCATTAATGGCTTTCCTAATGCTAACTGAAACTTGATTAAAGGTCCAATAGCCCAGTGGGGCATTGGCCGGCTCTCGGTCCCGGGTTCGATACCCTCCCCAAACATGAGGTAAGCTTTAATTGTCTCCCGTCTAGGGTTCTCTTCTCCTCTTTTGAGGTGTTCTTCTTTTCTTTGAGATTGGTTTTCTCCCCTTTGAAGTTTCGCCCTCGAGCGTTAAAAAAAAACTGAAACTTGAAATTGTCCAAGAAACAACGTTTTGAACATTAATGAACCCCCCCACCCCACCAGGAAAGAAAAAAGGTCCAAAAAAAGGACTAGGGTCTACCGTCCCTCTTATAAGATTAACATTTTTCTAATAAAATTGAGTTAGGTGCAAACCAAGGACATTGGTCCTAATTGATTAAGGTATTCAAAAGTTTCATCATGAGAGCACAACTGGAGGGTCAATTATATATTGCAAATTATTGAACTAATTGGTATACTTATTAATTAGTTACTCATTTGTCTAAAAAGATTAATATTAATACTACCTTTTGTCACCATCATCGTAACTGGGGTTGGGGGTTCCTTTCCCTGGCCAATGCCCACTTAACACAAATTTCGTCTATCTAATAATATGATTGAAAATATTCTCTTAACTATGCTTTTATTTATACAATAGGTAATCAGTACCTCAACAAAGTTAGATGATTTTAGCTCAAGTGCAGTGTTTGCAAAATCTCAACTTTACAAGTCATACAAGCTTATAATTATAATTTGTGAATGTCACATAGTAGATTTTTGATATTAAGGTATTAAGAAAGAACGACATATTTCAGTTTTTTATTTATGATATTACGGTAATAAAAAAGAACGACATATTTCAATATTTTGTTTATACAATAGGTAATCAATACCTCAATGATGTCAGATGCTTTCAATATTAAGTGAACTATTTGCAAAATTTCTACCTTATAATTAGTTATAATTATAATCTATGAATGTCACATGTTAAATTTATGATATTATAATAAAAGTGTTAATAAGTTGAAAGAAAGACCGATTTTAGAATTCATGAATTATAAATCATTAACATGAATATAAAATAATTAATGCCTACACGGATGTGTATAAAGGTAATTATATGGGGTAAGCACCTACGATTAGGAGTATTGAAGGAGCTTAGTGTGAGAATGATTGCGACCAGATTTAAACATATGTTTTAACACTGCCGGTGACATTGCTTTTTTTTTCCTCCTTAGTATTATTATTCAATTAAAAGCCAAATATAATTATATAAGCGTGCATTATATATATTTTTGGTTTGGTGGTTGGATTTGGATGTATCAATTGGATGGAGTGGCTTAAATTCGTGTTGCATATTTTGTCTATACCTTTTGCCAAAACAAATGAACCAACTCATAAAGAGGCCAAAATTAGTGGAGGAAACCTAACTTTTAACACCATTACTAAGGATATATATATATATATATATATATATATAAAGGGGAATAAAGTGTTCAACTTATACTCTAAGGTTCATGGCTAGAAGTGATGAGCCGACTGTGCTGATTACATTTCTTGATCCATTAACGAGAGCAGTGTATGTTTAAAATAAAAAATAAAGATATTAAATTGATTATCGAACTATTCACCCAAATATTGTTCAATCTAATTTCTAAAAAGTGCTCTTAAAATGCCCCTAAAAGATAATTGAAGGTGCTACCGTGGAAATGATACTTTCCAATTCACCTCTGTTGGTCCCCTTTTGTTACTCTTAAGGTATGTTTTGCTAACCTTATTCTGCCGACAAAACCAATGAATAAGATAAGATCTTCTTGGGGTTAGTTTCTCAATTTGAAGATGGCATTTAAGTTCCAAGTTGCTGATATTGTCTATTTCCTAATACATGCATTTTCATCATCTTTATTTTCCACTATTATTAGCCAATCATTTTGATTTTTATTGAGCATAAAAAAAGAAGAGGTAAATTATACTAATCAATTTAGCAAACTAAGAAATTATTAAAGTTGCCTTTTGAGTGAACACCTCAGACTTGAATCACTAAATCTGAGAATGTTAATTTTTGCTCTTAAAGTTTTTAACTTTTATAGTCTTATTGGTGAAAATCTAAATTGATTATAAGGACTCTAATAACATAACAATCAGTAACATAATTTCCAAACTTTACTGGGTATTATAAGTTCATTTATTATATACTAAGTTTAAAGTAGTTCGACGCAATATTATTTTATTTTATTTTTTTAATCTCTTTACTTTATTTTTATTTATTAATAACTATTTCAGGTGCAATGAATTGACTTGACAATGAGGAGCCAAAAGTAGTCCCATACAACAACGACCTTCCAACCGCAAATGGGGCACTATTCCTCCCCTTCTAGGCCCGGTCATGATTTTTTATGAGTCAAAAAGCACATATTCAGAAAAATAAAAAATAAGTCAATAAGATAAGATATTGATCTACTGGCTAAGACTGATGTCTCATGATGTAGATGTCATGAGTTTGAATTCCCTAATCGCTTCTTGATTTTCCTATTTCTTGTAACTAATAAATAAATAATTAAAAAAAAAGACTAAAAGATTCCTTTTTAAATTCTCTTGATTGATAAAATATACTAATAAAGCAGTATATGCTATTGGAGGGCATTCTGATTCCCTCCTCTTCTTGTTCTTCTCCTTCCTTTGCCTTAGTGGTCTTGGTCGTCCACCGACACAAAAAATGAAGAACCCTAAGTTTAAAAATGAATCTCCTCGTTCTATTCGGAATACAATTCTATTTCTATTTCTAATAACAAATAATTTTAGATATACAACATAAACATTACCATTAAGTACTAACGTCACGTTTGATACACTGAAATTGAAGGTAATGAAATCTTCTTTTACACGTCATAACTTTGGAATTCTCTTTTTATTTCATTAGCTAGAAAGTAAAACAAAAATAGAATGATAATTTTTTTGTTGGAAAAACTATTATTTAATGTCAAATGTGATTTAATGTAATTGAACCCAAATGATTTTCTAACCTAATGTCGACAGTAAGATCAATTAATTTCACAATGTATAATTTTTTACTTGAAAACACATCATACTGAACACACCAAAGTGCATCAAATATATAATTCAATATTGAAACATAATTTATATATAAAGTTCAAAATAATATAAAAACAACTATATTTTTGCATTAAAAATAATGAAAAAATAACAAAGAAAAAATATTAAGTAATTATTATCTATAATTTTTTTATCAAGAGAATAAAATGTTTAAGAAGAAAATGAATAGATTGTTGTCTTATATAAATAATATAATTAATTAAATGAAGCGTGTAATGATTATCTTTCATTCATTGGTTATTCCAACTCCTCCTAGAAAGACTATTACATAGATTTTGGAGTAAAATGGTGTTTTCCATTTTTTCCATGTAATCAACATTCGCGTGGAAAGGCCTTTTCTCTATTTCAGTTAGGCAAACCAAATGTTGTAATGGAAAGAGAAGTTGGAAAAGACATTACATCATATTTGATTTTCAGTGTATTAAACGTGCTCTAATAGTCATGGCAATCTTTTTTTAGTATCCTCACCGTTGATGAGAATAATTCGAAGTGGGGGAACCGTTATTGATTCTCTAGGATATGTAGAAAAATTGAAATGAAAGACTAATCTCGTTGAGAAAATTCGAACTCTGATCTCTAATGTGACATTAGTAAACTATTACCACTTGCCAAACCTCGTGGGTTATTAGTAATCCGATGCATGGCACACTTAGTGTGACACATGACTTAAAACTACACGTTTCGAGTTTAACACAATCTTTATGATAATAAAACCTAAATATAAAAAAAGGAAAAAAACGTGTTAATATGTGTAAGCATCCAAGTGTAATACCCTGTTTAATTGATGGCTTTTATTAGTAATTTATAACAGGTGCTGTAGTTGTGTTCCATCAAATCCAATCAGTAATCATGAGTATTAGAAATGTCAACTATATTTTGCAGTATTTAAATAATTAAATATAATTTTGGTCCTTGTTTTTTTTTTTTTTTAAATCCTTTCCATTTTTTTTAGTCAATGTCAGCAAAACTCAGGTGGTTGTCATTAGCTTGATTATAGTTAGTTAGTTAGAGTAAATTTATTTTCAAGCTAATCAATAATTGTGCCAGACAGATCAATTTTTTTTAAAAAATATTATTATTATCAATGGATAGATCAGATCAGTAGCTCCAATCTTCTAAAGAGTACTTACTACCTTCATTCTATAATACTTTGTTAGTCAAACTATTAATATTACTCTCTTAAATAAAATTTGTATACCACTAATTATATTTTAAAAAATAATATTAATATTTTAACTAACAAAATACATTACTTTCTACTTCATTAATCTTCGCTAAATGTCGTAAACAACTTATATTATGAAATTGATGAACACTACATTAATGGTTACTCCATTTTTCTAATCAACTATAGGAGCCCAAGATTTGTTGAACATACCTATGTTGTGCTTGAGATTCAAACCGTCATTGAATTGAGTTTCATCTTTCAACGAAACCCCGATCACACATGTGAGATCACATCTCCTCTCGCTACAATTCAGTTTTGATAGGAACTAACTTGAGAGAGTATAGTTCCAAGCCAAACTCTATCCAATTCTACCGCAAACCCCCTCATTCACTAGGTGAAGAAAATACTCCCTCCATTTTTAAATATAAGACTCTTTAGACAATTTGAGAAAATTTAGGAAGTTGTCATTTTCACCTAAACTTCCAATATTACCCCACCTTCCCTCTCTCTCACTAATACATCATAAAGAAAAGAAAGGAAAATGTTAAGGGTATAATTGAAATAAATTGTTGACAACTAATAAAAGAACCTTAAACGACATTTAATTTGGATATCTAGATATCTCCTAAACGACAATTATTAGGGAATAGAGGGAGTAGTGCTGAACAAAAACATGTCCGGATGAACAACTCAGAAGAACAGAGCATTTGTGCATAACATGAAGGATAATGAGAAAATAACAGAATGGTCCAAATGAATACAGAACAATAGTTGTTAGAAAAGCTCAGGCTAGCTCTCTGTCTCAACTTGAATTGCATAAAAGCCAAAAAAAGACCACCCCATGCAAAAAATAGTACTCCCTCCATTCCATTCCCATTTAATTATCGTTTAGGAGATATATATGTATCCAAATTAATTGTCATATTTATATGTTTTTTATTAGGTGTCAACAATTTATTCCAATTATACCCTCAACATATCTTTTATTGGAAAAGTGAAAGAGAAGGAAGAAGGAAAGAGGTATTATTGGAATTGGAGTGGAAAAATTATTATTTGTTTGAGTTCCTTAATTTTTTCAAAGTGTCATAAACGACCTATATTGAGGAAGGTAGGGAGTAGTATTTGTCAGAATTCAGAAACTCATGCAATGCATTACATGGTTGGTAAATTGAAGACCAAAAACTGACAGGATTACAAACAATCTCAGCCCATGTTATTTGGCACACACATCCATATCTCACATTATACTAAAGAATATTTATCAAAAAATACAAAAATAAAATCATACTTCATAATCAAACATATTTGGAAGCTGAAATTTAGAACAACACAAGTAAATATAAATCACTAATGGAACTCTGCAACAGCTCAATTTGTAGAACTAGCAACTATTATACTGTATGAAAGATCTAAAAAGCATATAACAGAAGTGTGGATGCAAAAGATAAAGAAATATTGAGTTATCATTGAGTTCCTGACTTGCAGTTCAAGTCGAAGGATCCTGTAAGGGGGAAAAGAGAAGGAAAAGAAGATTGGGGAGTTGGCTATGGTACTTACATGACTCATAAAGAGTAGCGCTGATTTTTTTCGCAGAATTGTGAAGGAACCTGTAACCAAGAGTTCAAGATAGAGCAGAAAAGGCTTTTGAAACAATAACACTTGTATATTCATTTCATGGATCCAGATTACTTAAACTACTAAACTAAGACATATCAGAATCTCAGAATCACCGTAGAATACAATGTCAGAGAAAGACAAACACTGATGTTTCATCTGCTTATGTGCTCCGTGCACTAACATACATCAAAAGTTTCAGTTAAGATGGCTTAAAGCAGGGAAAGGACGATAATTTACAGGCTAGTTAGTATTCATCCCACCACTGATTAGCAGTACCAAAGTTAGTGCTTTCTCTTTCTTTTGGAACTTTTATTCTTGGCCTCAGGCTTTGTTGACGATCCCTTCAATTTAGATGCAATAGCAGAACTCCATAAAGCCTTTTCAACGTCCGATGGAGTGAATATATCCCCCTCTCTAGTTAGTTCCTATGAACAAATTTTCCTCAAATTGCATCAATTTCATTGAAATGCAATCTTGTATGTAAAAGAGGCCAAAGAGCATGATAAGGAAGCAGCTAGTAGCCATTTAGTAACAATAGCAAGTTCAGCTATACAGAGAGAGATATCACAACAAATTGCCATGTTTAGTTAACGAAGTAGTAATTATTATAACAAGCCACTAAAGTAGTAAATTCATTGCTTCCTAAAAGCTTATAACTTGTGGAAGAATGCATGTTCATCTTTCTTTGTGTTTTGACGATTTATGATCCTAAGAAGATAAATCTTTGAATAAGCTTTATCTTCAGATTTTACATGTCAAAAATCTTGCCGGGCTTTCAAATGAGTATCTAATATCCGTGTGGTATATAACAATTAAGAGTATCGACATTTCTCACTCTTTCCTTAAACTTCCGTTGTGGGTTGAGGGATGGGTGGGATGCAAGGATGTCATATAAAGCACAAAATTCTGATCAGTTGAGCATCAGGGTCCAGCAAACATTGAGATTAAGAAACCCTTTTGTCCACCAAAACCACATAATAGTAAAGAAAATTATGCCAGACAGAGAACTTTTGGAAGTGTTAGAAAAAGAAGAGAAAATGTCTGCAGTGGGATCACACACCCCAATTGCACCAAAACAAGGAAAATCACTCAAATTGCATAGTTTAGCTGCAAAGTTTCATACTTTGGTTGCCAGTATTATACCCTACCCTGTTTCTTAATCAATTAAAATGCCACTAAGTCTGTCATATAATAAACATTCGCACTTGGGATTAGCTTTATCTTGGTAAAGGAGTCACTACATCACTAGTAAATCTTGGAGAGACTCGAACAACATAATTTCATCTTGCATTCTGAAATGAATCACAAGCTAGTAAGAGCAGATCCTAAATCAAAATGTTCCCCAGCAAATATCTGACCATCCAATTATCCAAACCACAAAAAAGATAACCATTTCAAGATGAAAATATAAACCAACCTCAGCTTTGGCTTGTAACTTCTTCACAAAGACCAAGTAACTCTTCAATGTGTAATCTTTAGAGTTACCAATTGCTGCCTCCATCGCCTATTCAACCATGATCACACATAAAAGTAAAAACCTTTAATTTCCACTTGCAACCCCAATAAATTATTCAAAGAGAAAATCGCTATATTTATGTACATAAATTATTTATGATTTTCTCTTCCTGGTAGTAAACTTCTATTTTAGAGTATCTTATATAACTAATTTTGACCTTCTTGTCTTGTCAAATTAGTGTCTACCGGTGATTTCCAGATAGTTCTGACTACACTTTTTGCGCATGGCGCGGCCCTTAATGGCAATTCTATCAATTCAAGTCCTTAAAAATATGCTCAAAACTTGTCGGAAACTACCAATTAGACACTCATTTAACAAAACAAGCCGCTCGAAAATAGTTTACGGATAAGATTATGTTTACTAACAGAAAACGAAAAGCATAAATATAGTTGACGATTTTGCTCATTATTCAAATGAGAAACAAAAAAGGGGCAAAATGGTCAAAATCAAAACTTAACCTCATCGGACATGAAGGGAGCAATATCAGGAGCAAAAGCAGCAAGAATCGCAGAGGCGGTGGCTGGACCCACGCCTTTCAAAACGGTAAGCTCCGCAACAGCTTTGGAAACATCAACAGGACTCAAAGCTCGGAATGCTTTTTCAGAAGCCGATTTTACTACGTCGTCCTCTAAAGAAGATACGAAATCAAGTAGCCTCGGCCTCCATTTCCCTCTGGTGAGCTTCCATTGCATGAGCTTCGAGAGTTCTTGAGTCGTGATATGAGGATTAGGGTTTCGCTGCTTTATAAGTGTCGGAAGCTCGTTTGTGTAGAATTCGTCGAGTAAAATAAGGTTTGGTTTGTTTAAGGATTCGATTTGTGATTTGTATGATGACAGTGAAGCTTTCCATAGACCTATGTCGGAGCAATTCATGTTCATCGCTGTAAGTTTTTTTTTCCGATGATTGTGGACGACTGTAGTGATGAAGAAGACGGCGATTAGTGGGCCCATTCTTGTATTGTGTAATGGATATTCACCCCATAGGGGCCCCCATAACGAAACATAATTTGTTCAAATAAGCCCAAAGTTAAATTTTCTCAAAAAAAGTTCAAATTTAAACAGGCCGGTCCACAAAAAACATAGTTGGACTTTTCGTTTTTGTACTTCATATCAGCTGAAACGGTAAGTGAGGTGGGGAAACTTTTTCTAGGATATCTGTATTGCACAATGACTACACTCTTCTTTCACCGTTTCTATAAAAGGAACCGAAATTATAATTATATGAGAGGAGAGTGGATCATTGTGCAATGCACACGTTCTAAGATGAAGTTTCTCCTAAAGCAGACTTATTCCATAGCTCATGACCTACTGCTTCCCTCTCTTATGAATTTAATTTTGACCTTAATTATAGAAGCAGATTTAATGTCTACTAACAAGAGTTATACATTTTTTGTAAAAAGGAGTGGGTCATGATCTATTGTCATCGGTCCACCCCATTTTTCCAAGCCCAAAGATCTCAATTAATATAGACCTTTGGAACTACCTTAACCTATTTTCTTTAGACCTTTCCTACTTGTACGTGAGAAATTTTATTTTGGTAAATGAGTAAGTTTAAAACTTGTACTCAAATCAATGATTATATTACACACATGACAAAAAGTCAATTCTCTTTGATGTGAGTTTGCACTTTTGACATACGTGTATTGTATTTATTGGTTTAAATATAAGTTTTAAACTTACTCACCTATCAAGATAAAACTACTCCTTTGTACGTGGTGGTCATTTTAGGGACTAATCCATATACTTTAAACTATTCATTCCAACATAGCCAAAAAAAAACACTATTCATTCCATTCCATAATATAACTCATTAAACCAACTACTTATAGTATAGAATGAAAAGAGTACTTACATATATATGTCGTCTTCCTTGTTACCGTTCAGAGACTACCATAGATAGAAACTTTTTCATTTTTACAGTTTGGTGAACTTGTAATAAAGGTTGGAATCCTTTCTATCATACAATCATACTTTCTAGCTTGGTGCATTGACAACCACATGCATAAAACACTTGTACTAATGTACTATAGATACCAACCTGCTTTACCAATAGTGACCACCAACGGCAACGGGGAACCACTCCATGTGAAAATCTACCAAGTTTCTCGTCTTCTGCTATAATATCCACTGTTATGCAAAAGGTGAATCCACCCCCCACCCCACCCCCACTCGTACCATATTGAAAAGTGCCGTGGATTAGACTTGTTGAATCTGATTTTACGTCTCACTTATAATATTTATTGAACGAAACTTAATTTACATATACAATCAGCAAATATTGTGAATTTAATATAGGATTAGGACCAACAAACTGATTCATCCCCATTTTTCTTATTGGAGGTAGGTCACCATGACATCTCTTCCTAACCACGTGGCTGATATATTTCTTTGACATTTAGAGGTATCCTATCTGGGTTGATCTTGATTGCAAAAACCAGAGAAAAGGCAGCTCTTGAAAACTACTTGATGGCGTTAATTATGGTGTGCACACGATCTCCACTAGATCATCACTTTGCAAACTATTATATAAAGTACACGTGATGAGACTGTCTGTTAATGTACATTTTCTTGTTATCGGGACGAAGACAGGAATTGTCTTTATGGGACGAAAAACTGCAACAATATGTCTAACTACCTATAAAAACTGTAAAAAAAAAAATTAGGGGACGAACTTGATAAAAAATTCCAAACTATATTTAAAAGTTACTATATTTAATAGTATTTTAAAAAATCTCGGAGGGCGACCGCCCTGCCCCGCCCCTAAAATCGTCCTGCTTGGTACCGTCTGGAGCCCAAGCCAAATGCACAAATCAAAAGGGAACTATATAGTCGACATAATCAATTTTCTTGGTTTCAAAGGAGACAATTTTTTTTTCAATTTGAGACCAAAGAAGTGTTTAAAAAACTAATTTCTATGCTTTTATTATTATTATTATTATTTATTTATTTTAATATATCTTGAGAGAAGTTTGAATTCTAGTTGTAATTATAGAATCACATTCATCGATCTTACCAACTGAGCCAACTCTAGTTGGCAATAATTTCTATTCGATTAGTAAGTTATCTTTTATAAAGAGTGCCCTTAAACTCTTTTTGATCAATCACCGGTGGCATATGGGTGCAGATAAAAATCAAAGTTAGGGTTGGGATGAATATTTTTCTTAGCACATGTTGATATATTAATCGTCGAATTAGTTTAATCTGACCACTAAATTTAAAAGACGAATAATAACTATTTTAACTAAAAAAGATGATTTTAATACTTTCTATGAGAAAAATAACTATTTTCAGTTATTAATTTAAAAAATTAAAAATGTATCAGTATTATAGTAAGAAAAACACCCATCCAAGATAAGTACATACAATGTCCTTCTAGAGTCCCATTAAACATTGATAGAAAAAAAGGTAAACAGTATAGATTATTGTTAATGTAGATGAACTCTTTCAATTGTTCATTTCATCAAACAAATTTAAATTTGAAGCTTAAAAAAATAATAAAATATTGTTTGCCTAAACCCATCCACTATTCTAGACAAATATAGAAGATCAAGAAGCTCAAAACTTTAGGAAATATGTCGCTAGACAAAGAGTTCAAGTCATATCAAGAAAAAGGTCACGAATTTAAATTATACTGGCATATTTTATATTGTGTAAATAAACTGTTTTTCCAACTAAATTAGTTGGGTCAAATACTTAAATACTAAGATATAAAAAGACAATTCTATCGAAAGTTTTTTTTTAGTTACACTTGTTTTTTGCTTTTCTCCAATTTGACGGCATTGAATATGAAGAAATGTTGTACGTAATCATCATACATGATGCTTAATACTAATACGAGAAAGATTCCAAATGTATAGCGTAGGATATTTTGTTAGAAATCACCAACTATCTCTCTCCCTTGATCTAGAAGCTTCAAGAAATGGAGAGATAAAATCTCCTAGAGAGTAAGCTCTAGAAAGTTCTAGAATTAATCCATAAGTTCATTCCTAGAAAAGAAGTTCTAGAATGATCTATGAGGGAAGCCATAGGAAAACACTAGAGAAAATGAGAAGGTTAGCTTCTAGATTGTTCTAGGTTAAATGCCTAGCTGGTAGAATACTCTAGATGGTTAGAGACTAATCTAATCAACTAGTATAAATAGGATATGTGTAGTAAGAAGTAAGTAAGAAAGAAGTAAGAGCAAGTACTCCAAAGCAAGAGTCAACTTTGAGAGTGAAGCAAAGTTGTGAGCTTGAGAGCTAAGTGAGCTCAAGTATATAAGTGTGAGTGTTAGGTGGCTTTGTGTAGTGTAAATTCAATTGAAATATAAAAGTGTTTGTCAATTGAATTTCTCTACAATTGGTATTTGAGCTAATACTCAATCAGTAGTATTAGATCAAAATACTTAACAAGTGGTATCAGAGCAGGTCGTCGGGGGACCGTAGTAGAGATCGTCGATCGGTGAGTCGCGCTACGAGGAAACTGCGTCGAAGTAAAGCGGTCGGGGGACCTAATTCGACATTGACGAGTCGGAGATCGAGGTACGAGAAACTCTGTCGGAGCACAATCAGGGATTGTGAAGTCGTTGGTCGGGGACCAAACTTACTTGGTTAGAGTGCAGGGCATCACCAAGTCACAATGACGGAGTTCGTAAATACCAGCAGTATCGAAAAACTTAGCGACGACAACTACCATGACTGGAGTATATGTCTCAAGTTCTACTTTTTCTCAAGTTCTACTTGAGAGGACAAGGCTTGTGGGATATGATCGACGGCAACCGGACAACGCCACCTACAGAAGGAAATATCGCGGAGTACAAGAAGTGGGATGCCAATGCAGGTAAAGCTTTATCTATCCTAGCCTTAACCGTAGAGAAAAGATTTTTGGACAAAATTAAGGACGACTAGGGCACGTTAACTACACAAGATTAAAGGTGATGATGAAGAAGGCGATGGTTAAGGGACTTCCACAGCTAGAGTTACGTGATAACATAGTATGCGCCGGATGTCAGTACGGGAAAGCGCACCAATTACCATACGAAGAATCAAAGTTTAGAGCCAAATCACCACTGGAGCTAATACACTCAGACGTGTTTGGACCAGTGAAGCAACCATCGGTAAGTGGCTATCGATATATGATAACATTTATCGATGATTATTCTCGTTATGTCTGGGTCGATTTTATGAAAGAAAAGTCGGAGGCGCTGGACAAACTCAAAGCTTTTAAGGAGAAAGCAGAAAGCGAGGTAGGTCGTCGGATACAGTGTCTACGGACAGATAATGGTGGTGAATATACATCACATGCGTTTGCGGAGTTCTTAAAGAAGAACAAAATCCGACGACAATTGACATGTCCCCAACACCCCACAACGAGAATGGGGGTTGCGAGAGAAAGAATAGACATCTGGCAGAAACTTGTAGAAGTATGATTCATGCCAAGAACGTACAAGCACGTTTTTGGGCTGAATGCATGAAAACAGCAGCTTATATCACTAATCGGCTCCCGCAGGCGAAACTTGGGTTTATTTCGCCATATGAGAAGCTCTGGAAGAAGAAACCATCGGTATCTCACCTCAGAGTATTCGGATGCGTTTGCTACGTACTAGTACCCGATCATTTACGAAGCAAGTTTGATAAGAAGGCAATTCGATGTATCTTCGTCGGCTATAATCCGCAAAAGAAAGGTTGGATTTGCTGCAACCCAAATACCGGGCGATGTTACACATCTAGAGATGTGGTGTTTGACGAAGCATCATCCTGGTGGTCAACTGAAGCTTTGAAGCTACCAGTTTCAAAAGAGATAGAGGAAAATGCCGAAGAAAAACTTAAGGAACAAGGGGGAGATTCCTCATCTGTTGAAACGATTGAAGAAGAAATTGAAATGCCAGGAGAGCAGGCATCAAGAAATGGGAAAACTCCTTGGGAAACTGGAGTATACAAGATTACAGAGGAACAAAGGCCGAGCCAATATGAGGAAGGAATTGAAGAGGAAATATCTGAGCCACAACTTCGGAGGTCTACTAGACAAAGGAAACAAAATCCCAAGTATGCTAACAGGGCTTTGGTCGAGAATATGCTAAGGAAGAATGAGCCGTGGAACGTAGCATCGAGATCGGGGAGTATACAACCGATTCCTTGAAAATGGGTGTACAAGTTGAGAGCTAGCCCAAACGGCTCGATTGATGGCTCAAGGATTCTCGCAAAAGGTGCGAGCAAGAATGAGAGAGATTAGTTGTTGAGGGGGAGTGTTAGAAATCACCAACTATCTCTCTCCCTTGATCTAGAAGCTTCAAGAAATGGAGAGATAAAATCTCCTAGAGAGTAAGCTCTAGAAAGTTCTAGAATTAATCCATAAGTTCATTCCTAGAAAAGAAGTTCTAGAATGATCTATGAGGGAAGCCATAGGAAAACACTAGAGAAAATGAGAAGGTTAGCTTCTAGATTGTTCTAGGTTAAATGCCTAGCTGGTAGAATACTCTAGATGGTTAGAGACTAATCTAATCAACTAGTATAAATAGGATATGTGTAGTAAGAAGTAAGTAAGAAAGAAGTAAGAGCAAGTACTCCAAAGCAAGAGTCAACTTTGAGAGTGAAGCAAAGTTGTGAGCTTGAGAGCTAAGTGAGCTCAAGTATATAAGTGTGAGTGTTAGGTGGCTTTGTGTAGTGTAAATTCAATTGAAATATAAAAGTGTTTGTCAATTGAATTTCTCTACAATTGGTATTTGAGCTAATACTCAATCAGTAGTATTAGATCAAAATACTTAACATATTTAACGTTTATGCTCAACCAGAAGGATTGTGATTCATTCAATTTTAAACCGACAGCAATAATGGGATTCGCGCCAGGACGAAATCAGGAATTTGGCGTTAGGATGAAACTGCAACAGTATATCAAACTACATATAAAAACGGCAAAAAAAAAAATTTTTGAAGGCAAAATTAATAAAATATTTCAAACTACATATAAAATTTACTATACCTCTCCCTGATTTGCGCCAATATTTGAGCCTCTTGTAGTTTTCTTCCCTTTCTGCTTTCTAATATGAAATTTGTTTATTTTATTTGTTGAAAGCCTAGTGAGATTTATTTTTAAGGTGTCGTTGCAGAACAAGGTGAACAAAATTTTGTCATTTTTATTATTATCATCAGGGCGTATCAATAATTTTGCGGGCTTTGTGCCTAACTTTAAATGAAGGCCTTATATAACCTGAAAAATATATTTTTTATGAAAATATAACCAACAAAATCATTACAATTGTATAATAATTTTTATCCTAAAAAAATATATCAAAAATTCTGGAATATGAAGAAATAAAAGAAATTAACGTCATTTGACTGGTGGTAGCCAAGTAAAGAGCAGGAAATATTTAAGTAAATAAGATGAAACGTCGAAGTTGCTTTTTATTTAGTTATAATATAAATACTATAAATCAACATATTGACTATTGAGCTCTAGAGGCTCAAATCCAAAAATATTACATATTTTTTCAAATGAAATATATATATATATATATATATATATATATATATATATATATATATATATATATATATAAACAAAAAAAATTGAGACTCTAGATTTTTAAAAGCCGTGTGCGGTCGAGTACCTTACACTCTCTATTAGTTGCCCCTGATTATCAGAAGCATCGAAGATAAAATTAATAATTTTAATTTAGAAAGTACTGCACGAATTACATTAGTTTTTTGACTTGTTCTATCTCAAATTAAGATATCTCAAGTTTTCTATAATGCACTATAATTAGTTGTAGAGCTTGAGCCACATATCTTTTCTTGATCAATAGAATACCACTTAAGAAGAAAAAACACTAGACCGGATTGAGAGCAAGGAGAAGTGAGGAGAAGAGTTGAATGATATAGAAAGGAGAGAGGAAGGGAGGGAAGGATAGATGATTCAATTGATTTCGTATTTGAATAGATAATTAGAGGGAAAGAAGAGAAAATTATTTATTTATATAATTGTTTTTATTTTATGTGAATATAATTATTTTAAAATAAGTACAATTTAATTCATACAAAAATTCATTAAATCCAATTTTATATCCCTCATTTTTTGTCCACTTTAGGGCGAAAAAGAAACCTATATTTTATAACTAGAGTTAAATCCTCCTCTTCTTCCTATTCCTTTAATTTCCTTTTTTTATTTCATAAAAAAAAAAAAAAAAAAACAATCCAAGCAAAATAAACTCATTCCCTCGATCTCCTTTACTTCTCTTTTCAGTCTTTTCAGTCTGGTTACAATGCGGAATGCTTAAAATTCCGTAAATGAATGTTGTGAAACAAATTATCTTAATGGTCTAATTTTTTAATTCGACAGATGATAGGTGTTCTACACGTACATAAATGGATTGTTCTCCATTATAGCCAAAATCTCTCATTTCATTCAATTTCCTTTATTCAAACAGTAAAGAAAAAAGTGACAAAACGAAAGAAGTATAGTTTCTCCATTTAACAGATTAACATACGTCGACACAATAATTGCATTACCAAAAGCGCAAAGTTATGACTTATGATGGTTGACAATGTGCACGGAAATTTTCCATTCAAGCGGAAACAACTTTTATTTGATGTGAACACCCCCATTGATTAATGTTCAAAATGGTCCAAATTAGGACATATTATTATTAAAATAACATGCATGCGCTATAGCTCCTTTGAACTTTTTTATTACTCCAAAATATATATATATATATATATATATATATATATATATATATTCGAAAAAGTCAATATGTATCCCTTTAAATTCTCTTGACATCATTTACAAGTAATCGTATATTATTTATAGAAATTTTCATAAAATCCCTGACCTACTAGAAGGTTATTGTCCAATGTCAGATCTGGAATCTAAGTTCTCAACAACATTTCATTGATCAGACAAATTATTTATATAGTTCGTACATGCATATACAAAGACAAGAAGATAATTAGAAAGTAAAGAAAGTAAAACCATACATTTTGAAACTTAATGAAAGTAAAAAATATGAGATTGAATGTCTTTGTTTTCTTCTTCATTATGTCAAAGTAGTGTTTAACTTTTCAAAAAACACAATCTCACTTCCTAGTAATTTAGGTCTTTATATATTGCTATTATTATTACTTTCACTTAAAAGGGAAAATTATGTTGTCACGCTTTGTGTATGCGGGTTCAAAGCGCAACTCATAGTTGAATAGTACCCCACGTCAGCTATTCGCAACTATACTCACTATGCCAAAACGAATATTTCAATGTGACCATGAGTACTTGGACTGATAAGTATTGGTGTCGACACACTTTAGTTTGCTTTGTCTTAAAACAACCACTACATGTCTTTTGACTGTGAGTCGACTGTTGAGTTATACACTATTCGTTAGTTTGTGGGGGCAAAAAGATAAATATTCCCCCATTAATTTTTACCACCTCTAGTTTTGCAGAATTCTAGAACATTCTCTGCGAGAATTTTATCAAATATATTGAGGAAGTTTGAGATAGCCAATTCACATTATGTTTGGGATTTTAAGAAAACAAGCATTGTAGGCTCTATGAGAAGAGGCAATGAATTGCTAAGTGCAATAGTAGTAGAGTATGTCATGTAATTTTGCAAAAAATTAGAGATGATCAAAACTAATGAGGGGAAAATTTTCTTTTCGCTAAAAAACTAACAGATAATATGTGAGTTAACAATTGATTCACGGTCAAATAACTTATAGTTTTGGTCTTTTTAAAGCAAAGGGAACTTATAAAGTGTGTTGACCCCAAGAATTGAGGGTACTTTAGTATAATAAACCCCATTATATAACAGAAGTAAAATAAATTTTAAAACTTTGTGTTAAAGTAAGAAATATGAAATTGAATGTGTTTGTCTTCTTGTTTATTGCCCACAATCCCTCATTTAGTGTAGGTCTATGATGATTAATTTTATACGCTCTTTCATAAAGAAAAAAAAATATATATTATAATTCTATAAACTTCTAAATTTCATAATTCTTAAGGATAGCATGAAATGGGGTGTTACTTAAAGTCTTTTCTTTAGAAGACTTAACGTCTAAAGTTGATTGCATTTTAAGAATTTAAGTACAAAAGGCTAGATTTGGATGCTTATTAACGCTTATACTTTAAGTATGGACGTTTTATTTATATATCACAAGATAAATAAAATAAAATTTGTATATTAAAAATATTATAATTAAGAGTACATAAAATATTACGGAGGACGATTCACATGCTTTTTGAATCCCACCAGGCACCATGCCAGTGGACAGATTGACATTGGTGCGGTTAAAATTCATAGCAACATAAATGAAAATTTTAAAGAATAATAGAAATGACAAATAAAATAATCCACAAAGGCAAGTAATAACAACTTGCTAATTTAAGAGTGATACACTAAGAACTAGAGTTGTACACCTCGATGAAATTATTTTCTTATTTCTATCGTGAGTAGTTGGTTTTAAGTTAAAAAAAATTCGAATTAAAGTTTTACCTTAAAATAAGAGTCAGTCTCTGAAACGTATTATCATTAGCAAGAACACCGAATGCACAATAAGGAAACAAAGGAATAAAATAAGTAAAATATATGTTTTCTAATTGGTATCCGGTAGGTATATCCTTTTCTCTTTCTTAATTCGCATGGCGAATTCCTATCTACTTTCCTTATCTTTTTTTTTGGTTAACCTCCAGGGACACCCAGTGTCCACCGCCAACGTGGTAATTAATTCGGTCTCGATCTACGGTTGGCCCATAGCGTGACCGCTAGCGGAGAGGATCTGATCCATACTGTTCTTTTATACGGAGCTCTACCACCATAGAAAAATCCCATGAAAGTCGATATTCACCGTAAAGTCGAACTATCGTCAACAATGAGGTATATATAACTCTAACCAGTTGTCCCAGAGCTCGAGTTACTTTCCTTTTATCTTTTAATTAGTTTATTACATTGTAAAATATGAAACTACTGAGCTATGTATCATTACTTTATTTCTTTTAAGTTGAAAATACAAGGGAGTAGGTACCCAAAGTCGGGTGAAAATCATCAATACTCGTCTATGTACCAATTTTTGTGCCCAACCAATAAGAATTCGCTATGGTATTATTTTTTTAAATTATATATACACATGGTGAACTGTAATTAGTTAGGCACATGAATGTATACACAGACATTGATTGGAGACAAAAATAAGTATACAGACAGGTACATATTATTATTTGCCATCAAAGTCGGGTACTCACTGAGCATTTTGTAATTGATTAGAACGAGCATTTTGTATAGGTGCAAGGTTTTCAATTTTTTTTTAAATTTTTAAATTTGATTCACGTCTTATTTTATGTGATGTATAAAAATAAAAGTGGAAAGTTAATTTAAAATTTCATGAAGCTCTTAAAATATTTGTGAATTCAAAAACTTATGAAAGCAGTTCTACTTCCACTTTTCTTCTTTCTTTTATCAGAAATTATTTTACCGGAATCTCGTAATTATTCACATTAGACGAAATTTATTTTCATGTTGATGCAGATAAATTTAGATCATATGATCTATATTAGAAAAAAAAAGATTTAAAAAGGGTTGAATGATATAGTATTTTATTGGTTTTACACTTGTGTCTTTATCCCTCCCTTCTGTGATGTAATCAAATTTGTCCTTTTGATATATAAACAGTAAAAAACTTCAATAATTTTATTATAATGAGATATAGAAAATAACTTAATCATTAATTCCACCTTCCTCATTTAGTTCATAATATCTGTTAATGATATTATTTTCTTTTCAAAAAAAACTTAATCACTAAGACAATTTGTTATTAAAATGTGTTTAAACATATTCATTGAGAAAATAAACATTTATTTTAAAAAATGATATTCGAGTTTAGAGTGGAGGGGTACTTGTATTTAGTTTGATTTTTTGTTTGGAAATATCTGATATGGACCGGGTCCATGTGGACCATGTGGTCCAGATTTGGCTACATCCCTGCAAAATGAGGAGAGAGAAGAAAATGCAGTGATGTGGCCAAATTTGAACTGTATGGTCGATGAAATCTGATCTAGTCATACGAGAATAGACCTTTTTGTTTAGAATTATATCTAACTTGTTTGTGAGAGAGATATGTAGAGTTCAAAGTGAGAATTTTATATGAAACACAAAGTGAAAATTAATGTGCAAGAGTTATTGCACAAATGGAAGTCCATTAAGCTATTCACGACTCTAACGAGACCTGACAACTAAATTTTTTTATTGAAGAAGAACATCTGTTTTTGAATGAAACTAGTACCTTCTGTTATTTTCTTAACCGTTAAATAATTTTTTTTATAACTAATATATATTTAATATGTGGAAAAACACTTATTCCGTATTAGAGACAAATTGCAAAAAATGGTCATTCTAAGGCTATCCTCTGCAATAGACTTGTAGGCGGGTGAAAATCAGCTGCATATGTTTCATTTTTTTTTTTTTTTTAATGTAGCCTCTTTATTCATAGCAATAGTAAAAGGTGGGGAAGAAGTCCCCAGTACAGAACATCAAAATGTACGGATATATGTTGTACCCATTCTATCTAAATTACAAAACTCTTTAATCTTGTTTGGGAGCCCATCAAAAGAGTCAAAAGAAAAAGAGGAACATGAGTCGCATGCTAGATTCGCCAAAGCGTCCGCTACTTTGTTAACTTGACGGTATATATGTGTAACATTCGCATCTCCTAGCTTTCGAAGAATCCGCTGAAAAAGGCCATCCATAGCCCACGATGAGACATTCTTCTTTTTAATGGCAGTGACCAAGAACTTTGAATCTGATTGAATTAGAGTTGTGTTCTTATCCATGGCAGCCAAGAAATCCAAACCATGGATCATAGCTTCAAGCTCGACTCGAGAGTTCGTAACATTTTCACCAAGGTAAGCTGCATACGCTGCTAGGAACCTGCCATCGCCAAACCGCAACACGCCTCCGATTCTTGTTGTCCCAGGATTTCCCCTTGAGGCTCCATCAACGTTCAAAATAAGTGGCGTATTGGCTGAATAATCTTTCCATCGTAAGTCTTGCCTAGATCGCAGCTTTGGAGGATCAACATAGTCACCCAACAAGACTCCTCTTGCTTTCGCTAAATCCTCAACGCAAATGTGAAGCTCTGCACGTAGAGAGGAACTAGATGTTGTTCGTCCCTCAAATACAAAACGACAACGCGCTTTCCATAGCAGCCAACAAGCACAACATGAAACCAACACCCTTGCTTGGTGATTATTAGCCGATCCTGATAGCCACCAATGCTTTAACATTTGCAAAATAGAAGCAAATCTGCCCACAGCAAGAGGCATTGCAACTTTAGTTGATGCACAATTCCATAAAGCTTTAGCAAGAGAACAACGAAGAAAGATATGATCATATCGCTCTTGGCCCGCCAAGCAAGAGCGAGACTAATGAAGTCCCCAATCTCATTCTGTCTTCATCGAGTGCTAAATAAGAGTTCAATAACTTCCAAATAAATATCGACATTGACAGAGGTAGTACCTTTTTCCAAATGCATTTTCGAGTAAATAGTTTGACATCTCTTCGGCTCAACTTTTCCATAACTGATCTCAAAGTGAATTCGCCTTTAGGTTCAGCTAACCATACATGTCTATCAGAACCAACATCAGAAACCACTGCTACGTCGGGGAGTGCAGCAATACATCTTGATGGGAGATGATTTAACAAGCTGAATTTTTCCCAACCACTTGCACCATAGTAATGTCTCACCAAAGAGGTCTCTAGAGGACTCGGGATGTTCGAGATGAGAGTATCAAAGCTGGAATCCAAGGTATAATTGTCGAACATTAGACTTGAACTGTCATCCCTTAAAAGAACTCTAATGTACTGCTCCACCATTTCCTTAACTGATTGCATTCGCCGCCACACGGATGAGCATCCCATAGACACCTTACTCAATTTTACATGTCGTATATTGCCACAGTATTTCGCCTTTAAAACTTTCGACCAAAGTGAATCCATTGTTCGGAACCTCCACCATAACTTCCAAGAAAATGCCGCAAAATATGTCGATAATGCTACAATGCCTAGACCATTACTCTCCACATCCCGGGATAGTCTCGACCACGACATCCAATGTTTCTTTTGTAGCCCTTCAGCATGTCCCCAAAAGAATCTAGCGAATAACCGCTCGATGTTTTGTAAAACCAAGTTTGGGGTGCTCGATACCGCTAATATATGGATAGTCATCGATTCTAGGACATGTCGTAACAATAGTAATCTGCTCCCCATGCTTAGCAATTTACTTTGCCACCCCTCAATCCGCGTCGCAATTGCATCCACCAAACTCTGAAAATACTGGACCTTGGCGCGCCCCGGGAACAAAGGGCATCCCAAGTACTTCATAGGAAAATTCCCCTCAACGAAACCTGTTACTGCTTGGATCATTGCTCGTTGAGTCGCATTTGTTCTAGATGAAGCATAAAAAGAACTCTTACCAACATTTATCCGTTGTCCTGAAACTTTTTCATAGTCTCTCAAAAACGCCAATAAATTGATAAGACTTTTTTTCTGCCCATTTGTGAAGACAATGATATCATCCGCAAAGGCCAAATGTGATATGGAAATATTTAGCTTTGGAATATAATATGGTTGAACCCGCCGAGTTTCACTTAATCGATTTAATCCTCTTGATAGAACATCAGCTGCCAAAATAAATAACAAATGTGGAAGTGGATCACCTTGCTTAACTCCACACGTCGCATTGCAAAATCCATACGAAGAGCCATTTATAAGAACCGAGAACCAATTCGATCGCAAAGAATTCCAAACCAAATGTATAAAGTGTTGTCCAAAACCAAATCTGTCAAGTACTTTTAATAAGAAATTATGAGACACTCTGTCAAAGGCCTTCATCATATCTAACTTTATCACCAAATTCCCGCCTCTGATACGTTGATTTATTGAGTGCACCATCTCCATTGCAAGCAGTACATTATCCGATATCGATCGTTCCTTAACAAACCCGGTTTGATTGAGGCAAATAATTTTTGGCAATATCTCCGCAAGTCTAGTTGCCATAACTTTGGATAAAATTTTGTGTGCAAAGTTGCATAAAGATATCGGCCTAAAATCACCAAGGTGGCTCGGATTCGGCAGTTTTGGGAGTAGTACTATAAGTGTGCTCGCCATCGCCTTGGGTATTTGAAGACCCGTGAAAAAATCTCTCACCGCCTGTACTACATCCTCCCCCACAATGTCCTAGCAATCTTGAAAGAATCCACCTGAGTAACCATCTGGACCAGAGGCACTATTTTTGTCAAGTGAAAAAACCGCATTTTTAACTTCCATTGGGTTCGGCAATATTGAGAGTTTTTTGTTCTCACGTTCAGTAACCAATTGAGGAATCAAGTTCAACATTTCTTCATCCAAATCTTCTGCTCCAACTGCGGTAAACAATGCCTCATAATACATTGCTGCTTCATTCCCGATATCCTTATCCAAAGTCAACAAATTTCCGGCCTCATCATTAATACTTGATATAAACATTCGTTTTCGTTTATGCTTGCACAACGTATGGAAATATTTGGTATTGGCTTCCCCTTCCTTCAACCATTTGATACGCGACTTTTGTCTCCAAAACATTTCCTCTGCTGCAAGATAAAAATTGTAATTATTTCGCGCCTCATTCCAATCCCTCCTTAAGGCATCCGTCTGGGATGCATCAAAAAGCTTTTCGGCTGCCAAAACAGCATCCTCGGCATCTTTGAGTCTTTGATGAACATTACCAAATTCGGCTGCATTCCATGATTTCAAAGTCTCCTTCAATCTCTTCAATTTCCCCATCAAAACTACCAATCTGTTACCGTACATTGGACATCGCCAACAGTTCATCACAACCTGCATAAAAGATGAGTGCTTCGCCCACATATTTTGGTAACGAAAAGAGGAAGAATGTATTTGTGTTCCAAGTTGGAGCTTACATAATAAAGGACAATGATCAGACTCCGATCTGTGCAAATGCTCAATTCTAGTCACATAGAAAATATCAGCCCACTTGGAGTTGATTATTACTCTATCCAATCGATGTAAGAGTGGTGGCGGAGCTGTTCTACACCATGTAAACAGGCTGCCCGAAAACAGCACATCCGTCAAGCCGCAATCGTCCAATGCTTCTGCAAATTCCATAATGGGCAGCGATGCAGGTATGGATCCCAAGCTCTCCGATTCATTCAAAACGACATTAAAATCCCCTCCAATCAGCCAAGGTACGTCATGCAAGGTAGCAAAATTCCTCATTTACTCCCATAGACATCTACGTTGCGTGTAGGCACATTTTGCATATATAAAGGAACAAAACACGGGAGTCCCCGTATAGTTATTGATAAGGATAGTGACCATTTGCTCTCCATTACTGACAACAGAGAGTTCTAACGTTCCATCCCATAAAATCCAGATTTTCCCCGATATATTTCCAAAACCAAAATCAAAACCCAGCCATTGCACGTATATAGGAAGATCATCAACATGTAACATAGGTTCCAATAAGATCATCATGTAATTTGTAAGTCGACTTTATATTCCGGACTCGAGCAATCGACTCCAAGTTACCAATTCCTCTAACATTCCAAATCGTAAAATCCATGTATAAACAATATGAAGTGATAGTAAAAGAAAAAGTTACCAATCAACAGTGAGTGGATGCGGCTTATAAGGTTAAGGATTGACGAGCTATTTCCTTGTCAATGGCTCGCAATATAAACTGATTTTACTTCAGTAAAGATGAACTGAGAATAGTCCCTAAAAAGGGATACAAGACTCTACTAGAGAGTAGAAAGCAAATTAAGGGATAATTTCCAAGATTTTCAGAAAAATCATGAGCATATGATAGAATAATCAAGTGATTTCCAATGAATAATCAATCTCTTAGTCAAATTGATTATTAATGGAGAATATGGGAAATAGATTTCAGGCAAAGTAGCAATTGTTACAGCTGTTACTCAAGGAATAGGCTTCACCATCGCCGAGTGCTTCGGTTTTAAATGGTGAATAGAGTTAATTTTTGGTTTAGGATTTTTGTCAAACACGTGGTGTGCATGGTGAAAAGAGTGGAAGATTTTGGAAAGTCGGTAGCCAGCTCGAACCAATCTGACTTAGCTGCATATGTTTCATTCATTTGCTAATCACTTAGAATTCGATATGTGAACATTTTTTTTTCTAATTATATATAAATATTGTGAATTGTGAGTGATTAGACACATAAATAAATATATACACAAATATATACGATTATTTGCACTTGAGCAAAAAAAAATATACGATTATTTGCCTTTTATGCCGTAGTATCCCCTGTATTGTGGTGGGTGGGCCTATAAAAAGAGTGAAAATCGTTTGTACTCATCTGTGTACTCATTTTTTTGCCCAACCAATAAAAATTCGTCATGTGATTATTTTTTAAAATTATATATACACATGATGAATTGTGATTGATTGAGTATATAAATGGATACACAGACGGATATAGACGGATTTAGACGATTATTTGCCCTAAAAGTCCGGAAAACACTCGTGGTCCCCACTCGGTTTCACACTTGACCGTCGGGTTTTCTTCTGGAGTTTTGCAAAGGAGGCATAACGCCAGCGAAGCAAGAAACAGAGTGTCACAGAAAATAATATTCCAAGTTGAAAATTTTACCAAAAAAAAGCCAATTAAGACACGCAAAACCAAAACACCAGGAAAACCGCCGTCCGGAGACCAGAGACTACCGCCAGAAACCTGAACCGTCCCGTCGCCGTCGTTGCTGGTCGAGGAGCTTCAGCTAAACAAAACGTTCGGCATTGCGGTAAATAATATGGATCAATACAGTATAGGAACAATTTTGGCGGTAACATTGGGATTTGTGGCTCTGTATAAACTTTTTCTGAGGAGATACGGTGGCCGGAGAGTTTCCGAAGAAAAAAGAGACGGTTATGCAGCCACTACGACCACCACTACCACCGCTGTCATTGACGGAGAATGTAGATCCAGGAATAGCGATGTTGATGTTATTATTGTTGGCGCCGGAGTTGCTGGTGCCGCTCTTGCTCACACTCTCGGAAAGGTACAACTCTTCTCAGTGGCGGATTTACGGTGGGGCCTGGTGGGGCAACCAGTTTTTTCCAAATTTTGTAATATCTCTTCCCGTGAATATTTTTTATTGTAAATGAATCACTCTACTATTTAAAATTTGCTTTTTTTAGTTCGTAAATTATACAAATAACACCACTTATATCATACCAATTTTAGTTAAAATTTTAACAAGCTTAGGGGTTTGGAAGTCTTGAGATATGTTCATCTTTGAATTTAGTTCAGGTTTTTTCTTAAATATTCTATATTTTTATTATTTTATAAAATAACACACTTTTTTGTGATTTTTCATTTTTCTTACAGTTTTCCCCGTAACATCAAAATTTGTTGTATATTTCATCCTGCCACACTTACGTATATATATTCGAAAAAGCCAATTTATATCCCTTTTAAATTCTCCTGACAGTATTTACTGGTAAACATATATTATTGTTCATAAAAATTGTCATAGAAACCAACTGCCTTTGCTACTTCATGAATTAATTGATATTTTAAAATGACACTAATGGATCTCCCTTATATCTACTATTTTTTCTCAATGCTTTTTTTTTTCTTTATAATTTCTGATTAATCTTCTCCTGAATATGAGGTAACATATTACTACGATGGATGAGCAGAGGCGGAGCCAAGCCCGCCCCTGAACATTTTCAGAAACTACAAATTTTTTATAGGGAAAATTATTTTTTTGTGATATTTTCTTATAAATATTGTATTTCACCCCCTAAAACTTTTGAGTAAGAAATTTGCTCCCCCAAAGATAAATTCCTGGTTCCGCCACTGACTCTTCTTTTAATCGACAATTATATATTCTCTTTCATATCTAAACGTTTATGGAATCAGAAATTCATGTTTGTTGATGGTAGCTTTCGGCTGTTAGCTTCATATTTGTTGTAAATGCATGTTATGAACGTATATAAGAAATCCATACATTTCAGACCGAGGTCTAAACGTTCTTTCAATTGAGTATGAGTAAGAAACTCTCGAGCAATGTCATTTAGAAAGACTGATTTTGGTCTGAAACTGATATCAGGAATCTCATACTCGACCCAATCCAATCAGACTGAGAGCATTTTGTAATGTAGAGTAGAGTAGAGATTCATGGACGGTAGCTTAGTACTTATAATGCAGTATATACATATTTCGATTATAATAAAGTTTCCTGAGGGTAAATCTAATGTTTTGTTGAATCCTATTTCTACTTTTTTTTCTTTCTATTCTCTGTTCATTTTTTCAAAAAGTAAAAAAGTATGTAAACCGTACATATAATCTTCACAATTTTGCTATCATAGTCATTTTCTATAGCAGAAGCTTTAGATTCTTGATGAACATCTTATAAGCTTGTGTGAGAGGAAGTACAAAATGTCACATGGTTGCTAAAGCATCTTATGAACTGACTTGCAGGATGGTAGAAGGGTTCAGGTGATTGAAAGAGACTTGACGGAGCCTGACCGAATTGTTGGAGAACTGCTACAACCTGGTGGCTATCTCAAATTGATTGAACTAGGATTGGAAGGTAGAGTTTAGCACTGTTACAGTCTGCTACAGTATCTATATGTCCTGATCATTGTATTGCTGTTACGGTCTTAACTTTTTACTCCTTTTTTTTTTTTAAATATCTGACTGCAGATTGCGTTGAAGGAATTGATGCTCAGCGAGTTTTTGGATATGCTCTGTTCAAGGATGGAAAAAAGACTCGTCTTTCTTATCCCTTGGAAAGATTTCATTCTGATGTGGCAGGCAGGAGCTTTCACAATGGGCGCTTCATTCAGAGGATGCGGGAGAAGGCTGCGTCTCTTCCAAAGTATATACCATTGTACTGTTAGTTGTTAATTATGTACTTTTAGTATCAGGGCATTAAAGCTAAACCTTCTTGTCTGTTCACTTGAATGCATTCTGAGTCGTTTGAAGGTTTCATTTGAACTGTTTTGGTTGGAAGTGTTTGCTTTTGCCTCCACTGATCGTTATAGATTTGTTTTCTATTTATTTAAACAGTGTTAGGCTGGAGCAAGGAACTGTCACTTCTCTGCTTGAAGAAAATGGGACCATCAGAGGTGTGCAGTACAAAACAAAATGTGGTGATGAATTCACTGCTTACGCCCCTTTGACAATTGTATGTGATGGTTGCTTTTCGAACTTACGCCGCTCCCTTTGCGATCCTAAGGTGAGTAATTAATTATATCTTTCTATTTGTTTGATTTATTATCTGCCAGTATTTGTGTTTGTCCTTTTTCTCTTTTGATTTCTTCTTCAAAAGATTTTGGATTACACAACTTGTCATTATGTTGGTCTGGCTTAATTGGGTTGTCTGTTTCCTTTGAAGGTTGATGTACCTTCTTGTTTTGTTGGTTTGGTTTTGGAGAACTGCCAACTTCCCTTTGCAAATCACGGCCATGTTATTCTAGCAGATCCTTCTCCCATCCTGTTTTATCCTATCAGCAGCACAGAAATTCGTTGCTTGGTTGATGTACCGGGTCCAAAAGGTGCCTTCTATTTCAAATGGTGAAATGGTCGAATATTTAAAGACAGTTGTTGCTCCACAGGTAATCAAGGGTTTAGTTATTCACTGTTCATTGTTACTTGTGCCAGCTATAATATTTATGACCAGTATTTACACTACTATTACATTAAACAATCTTCCATATTTTTCTTTCTTCGAGTAACTGATATATATGCATTTTTCTCATGCTTTTTGCAGGTCCCTCCTGAGTTGCATGAGGCATTCCTTGCTGCAGTTGAGAAAAGAAATATTAGAACAATGCCCAACAGGAGCATGCCAGCAGCTCCTCATCCTACTCCAGGGGCTTTGCTCATGGGAGATGCGTTCAACATGCGCCACCCTTTAACTGGAGGAGGAATGACAGTGGCAATGTCTGATATTGTTGTTCTGCGTGATCTTCTTAGACCTCTTCACGATCTGAATGATGCATCTACTCTTTGCAAATATCTTGAATCATTTTACACTCTGCGGAAGGTAGAATTGCATAAAGTGCTGGATTTATTTGATAGGTTACATTTAACAATAATCATTGATATAGGGTGACTTCCAAACATGATATGCATGAAAACCCGTGCCATGAGTATACTAGATTTTCTCTGTTCCTATCATATTGAGATGGATTCCTTATTGGTTCCCAATGTATATTAAAAAGGATTCATTTTTATGAATATTGATCTTGCTAAATCCATAATTGTTTTTTTTGGATACTTCCTTTGTCTATCCTAGTTAGGTTAGTCTGATCAGTTGATTCTATTTCTTCAATGTTCTTATTTGCAGCCTGTGGCATCCACTATCAACACGTTAGCTGGGGCCTTGTACAAGGTGTTTAGTGCTTCTCCTGATCAAGCAAGGAAAGAAATGCGTCAGGCGTGCTTTGACTACTTGAGCCTTGGAGGTGTATTCTCCGAAGGGCCAGTATCTCTACTTTCTGGTCTGAACCCTCGCCCTTTAAGCTTGGTTTGCCATTTCTTTGCTGTGGCTGTATATGGCGTTGGCCGTTTGTTGCTACCTTTCCCCTCTCCCAAGCGTATGTGGATCGGTGCCTGTCTGATTTCAGTAAGTATCTGGTTCTTCATTTAATACCTTTTTTCGCACCTTCCTTCTGTAAGCTTGAGATGAACATTACTCCCCCATCCAATGCACCTATAATAGGATTGTTCCCTCGTTGAATTTTCCTAATTTTTAAGCTTATTTCTACAGAGCGCATCAGGAATCATCCTCCCGATCATTAAAGCAGAAGGAATCAGACAGATGTTCTTCCCTGCTACTGTTCCAGCATATTACAGAGGGCCTCCTGCTAAATGAGTTTTGGCAAGCTTGGGAAAGCATATTCTTTCTCGATTGCTTTCATCGCATTCAAGTTTGGCCAACATTTGCAATCTGGTCTTTGGGATATCTTTAAAGTAGGGAATTGTGGGCAAAATTAGGGAAAAGTGCGCGGATGTTTGTCAATTGTGAAATATTTTTTGGTCTAGCCTAGATCTGTGTCATTTTTATTTTTTACACATTGGATTGAACCTCCTTAGTCCTTTTCTTGTCTTTTCCCTGTAGTGTTTATGATTCTATGTGCTTTGTAAATAATTTGCACTGTCTGAACTCTTCAAATTCTGCGGATAGTTACTCAATAAATTGTACCAATTCAACTTTTATGCAACTCTAGCGACACTTGGTAAGAAAGAATTGTGAATAGTTCAGCTTTACTCGACTCAAGAAGTTTATTTTGACCAAACTCCATTCAATTCAACTCTAGAAGGTATTGATTGATACACATCGTATCAATACACATCGTTCATTATTAACCGACACGAATTTAATCCCGGTTGAAGATGAAGTTCTCAATGAACCGTTACAATGTACCGTTACAAGAATTGAACATAAAATTCCTGAAAGATATCATCAATAGGCCTCAAAACAGCTCTACAAAAATACAAGATATTAGATCATCAATATAGATTGCTCTCGTCAAGAAGGCCGTAGCCCAGTGGGGTTCCCCTTCGCTCACGACTGAGAGGTCCTGAGTTCGACACCGGGCCATGGGCGCCCAGACTACTAACTCAAAATATATATATATATATATATATATATATATATATATATATATATGCACGGGATTAATTTGTTCTTTTCATTTTTTTATAACAGAAAGTATTTGAACCAAAAGGATGTAGATTTATTTATTTGAATAGAGGAATACATATTCATTTTTATCATGATTATTGCAATTGTAAAATCTCACAAAATATTTAAAAACTACAGTCAAAAAATGTTTGAAACTTAATGATAAACCTTAATTATAATAAACTAAAAAGTTGAATTCCTTAATAGATCTTATTATCCTAAGTTTACAAAATTACTCATGTTTTATACTCGTCAACAAAATCATTCATCACTCGCCTAAAAAATGGTAATTTGAACAGACGATTGAGATTAGTTCTTCAGGACCAGTGGTTCTTAATCAAATATTCAAGATAAGTTAATAAATAATACTTTATATGAACAACTATTTTCGCTTGTCTGAGAAAACAACTCCACAACTGAGATTTGTCAGTATAGTGTTAACAAAAAGTTCTATATATATTGGAATCAGACTGAAATATTATGTATTTTAAAAAAAATTAAAAAATTGCCACCCGTTATTCATAAATTACATTAAAGATATTGGTATTTCATTTTAACAAACAATAAATTAAGTCTAATTAATAACTTAAGGTTGCATATATTATTTTCTTGTGGAAAGAGATAATGTGTTTTCATTTCATTCAGAAAATTTTATTTAATATGATTTTCTTTCCTTTTTCGAATAAGTTAATGTATCATACAACACTTTTTTTTTGGGTGCTAAATGTATCATACAACACTTCAACTTACCTTTTTATAGCCCCACGTTCTGTCCCCAAATATTGTTGCTCCCAGGTTCATAATTTATTTATTTTGTGTATTTATTTTTTTGACAGTTTGTTCCAAGTTAAATATAAAAAAAAAATAGAAATATTTTTATCAAATAATATCAATGGCTTCTTTCGACTTAATAAGCAATTGATTTATAATTTCTACATATAGTTTGTCCAAACAGACAATGCCTTCTTTTCTAGTGTCTTATGTAAATGTTTTATAGAGAAGAATATAAGGACCAAAAGTCCAAATAAAAAGCATAAAAGAAAATAAATTGTAACAAATATTGAAAGTGGAAAAAACCAAATAATGATCTTTATAGATCTGCTCCCAAACTCTGTGATCAAAGAAGAATTCCTCTAACTGAGAGGTAGCCATAATGAAATACCACTAATGACATGGTCATATAAAAAGATTTGCACTAATAACCACACTAAGGGAGATACCGTGAGGAATCTTACTTTTTATATAGCTTGATTTTTTAGAAAATTGATAAAATCTTACTCGTAAGATCCTTTTCCGCAACCATTTTGAGCATTAACTCAGATGCAAGACTTGCACCTTGTGCTGGTGCAGGAGAAGATAAAAGAATTAAACAAAAAAAAAAAAAAACAATATAGGATATTTCTTTGTCTTTTTTTACAACCTAGAATAAATCAGAAATGTCAGTGAATCATCTGTAAGTGAAATAGAAACAAAAAGAAAGATAAGGGAGATGGATAATATTAATAAAAAGAGGAAAAAATAAAAAAAACACATAAACAACTTAATAAAAATAAAGAAACACATAAACAACTTAATAAAAATAAAGGTTGATATCATATCACACCTAGCATCCTGCAGAAAAATCAAGAGAACAAATAAGAATTAGAAAATAAATTAGTTATATATTTCATTAATCTAATAAAACAAAACTTCGATATTCAATCAAATAAAAAGAACATACCTTGAATCTGTTTTATACCAAAAAGTATTTAGAAAAATAAATTTAATGTTTTTCCACTACCAGGGAGAAAAATTCATAATCATACCTTGAGTCTGTTTTCTTGCTTGATCATTTCTTGTACTATGTTTGCCAATTCATCTATGAAATCTAACTATCAAGAATCAACCACACACAAAAATAAAAATAAAAATAATTAAAACAGAAAACAACAATCAAGAACCAAGGAGAAAAAATTGATATCAAATTGTAAGAGAAAACAATTCTTAAGAAAAAAATAATTATGAGGAAAAAAAAAAAAAAAAGCATACCTGGTCTTTGTAAATGATGATAGGCCCGTGGGGCATATATTAAGGGATAAAAAGTGGTGATTGATTAGGATGTGGAATGAGAGTAATCACTACATAAACTTAAATGGTGCAAGATAAGGAAGGCGTGACCTGAAATCAGGAAACAAAATCGTGGAATTAGATAAGTTAGAGAAAATAAAAAAAAATACGAAATTCTATGAAAATAGGATTAGAGAAATATATAGATATAGATATATGTATGTATAAGCTTCTGTAATATATATATACTAGCAAATGACCCGTGCTATGCACGGAAATACTGAATTTCAAATTATAAATTTAATGCTTGTACAATTGTATTTAAAACAACAACTCGTTAACTTTAAATTTTCGTAAAAATAAATAAGAAAAATTCAACATGATTAGGTAATATACGACTTTTATCGAGTAACTCACAAATGTAAGAGTCAACACCAGAATGATTATTGGATCGAATAATATATAATTAAAAGACTTAAAAATAGTCTTATACTATTTCAATTAATGTCCCGTTCAATGTTTTGATCCAATAATCACTACACTACTACTGTTAAATGTTAATCACCCAATTTTTTAAAAAATATGAAGAAACTACGTATTGTGACTTCATTTTTCTTATGGAGCCATCTAATTAATGTAGTTTTATGCTCAAGTTTTTCCCTTTAAACTTGCATTACTGTAAGATCCATTTTAATAAATGTTTGTATTCCCTTAAAAGATAAAATTAGTCCAATAGTATATTAATAAATTATTTAAAGGATATTTATTAATAGTAATGTTTATTAGATAAAAATAAATCAAACATAGGTATAAATAATAAATAGACATCAAAATTCATGAACATAAAAAGGATGAAGAGGTGAGTAAATGTTGGAATAAAATATTCTCATAAATTCCCAGTAAATTCACAGAAACTTCCCAATAAATTCTCTCAAATAAGTTCCTCCTAAACTTCATAAATTTTTGGAAAAACAATGTTGGGCATGGCTAAAAAACTTAATTCTTAAAACCAAAATAACAAATCAAGTCTAAATTAAGTTTTTTAATAAGACTTCTAGGACATAAGTAAACCAATACATATAACAGAAAAGGTTATCAAGAATTAGGATTCTTTGTATCCTGCAATCAAATAAATTGAAACATTTAAAATAAATCAAAAAATCAAAATTAAAAGTGGCTAGTAAAGATCAATAGATTTAGCTATTATAAATCAATGCGAAAAAAAGCAAAAAATTCTACTAATAATATAAAAGAAATTTAGCAAAATAACACAAAGGCAATAAGCAATATGCTGATACATAGTTATCAGAAACTCAAATATTATTTAGGCTATATACTTTAACAAATACAATATTGCTTCTATCCGGAATTCAATGTTTCACTTTGATTTAAGATGAAAATTAGTAAAAGTATTTTACTTTTAATAAAGTTTTCTTCTTGCATTATTAACTAAGGAAGGTTAATGTCTTTAAATTACGCAAAAACTAAGGAAGGTTAGTAGTGAAAGTTTATACGAAAAAGTATTATTATTTTAGGAAATGTGTAATTTAATTCTAGTCATTCTCAAAAGAAAAAAACTCATAATGGACATACTTTACTCGACAAAAACTCATAATGAGATTTCTTATATCATAAAATGATATCTTTAGACATATAAGAAATGATAAGGAATAATGGGTAATCTGATATACCTTGGGGAGGCTCGTCTGCAGGATTAACAGAAACTAAATGGTTCGTTACACTAATTTAAATTTTGATCGTATTTGAATTTGAATAATATATGAGAAGTAGAATTTAACTGAAATTACGAATCAATAAACCAATGTGAGATTAATAAAAACAAAAATTAAAAGTGAGAGGTTGATTATGAATTAGCAAAGCACGTGATAAAATGGCTAGAAATACGGGAGTCTGTGCTAGTGAAATAATTAATATTTTCTTAATTTATTTCAAACATTTAAAATCTTTTTAACCAATCACAACATTTGAAATTAAATCGAAAAATCTTTAATCTAGAAATTTTATATTAGATTGGGAGTTTAAAACTAAAAAGTGTGTTCAAGATTATGAGAAAAAAATTAGGATTGCAAAGATATTTGGTTAAGTAATTTGATATTTAAATTTGTTTTAAGATAATAATTAGTTTTGAATTAACTTAATTAATCAAAATTCATCTTAACCAATCAAGTTTTTGTATTATAATTAAGAGTTAGAAAATTCGAGAAATTTGTGTTAGAGTTTTGAAGATTTCTGATGGGTTAAAACTTGAAAACATGTTATGTAATATAAATATAGATTGATTTTGGAAAAATATTTTAATCCAATAAATTTTTTTATAAAAGAATTGAAAGTGTTAAAAAAATTATAAACTTCTAAAATATAATCATAAAAGAAGAGGTTAAGAGTATGAGATGAGTTTTGTATCTTGAAATTAAGGAAGTTAATATATTTAATGTAGAATATTATATCATACCAAGAATACTGTTAGTTTAGATTTGTTAGAGATCGTGAAAAAGTTTACGTAAATTAGCATTCTAGTAAAAGAGTTAAATTAAATAGTTGTCAAATACTTGATAGAGTGGCTGGCAATTTGTTATAGCAATTAAGCTGAATGTTTCGGGTTCGAATCCTGCCTCCTCCAATTTGAATAAAATAGTTCAAATTTTTTTGCACCAATCAAAAGTTTTATAACTAATTAAAAATATAAAAAATCCTAGAAAATGACACGTGTCATGATATATATACAAATCTGAAAAGGCCTTCTGTAATATATATATATATATTGCTCTCTGGTTCCTTTAACTGATTAATTTCCTCATTTCATGCTCAGCATCAGTACAATAAATATAAAATAAAAGTATACATCTAATCTCATCCAAGGCATCAGATCGAATTCCATCCATCTTACCAATCCTACATCTACAACCCTGCAACATGTGACAAGATTAGATCTGATGCGTTTATTTACACAAAATTTCTTACATCTCTATAAGTAAGGACGAAGGTTCGACTTCTCTCTAATTTTTTTGTCAGACCCATCTATCCCAATCAAATAACTATTACAACATTACAAACCCGCGGCTCACTGGTCCCTGTGCAAAAATTGCATCGACTTCCCTAACATTCTTGGAAACTGCAATGGAGTTCGGGAAGTGCATTGAGCAGAATATATGCAAAGTTTGGGTTTTTTTTTCTTTCCCTTTTCTCATGGCCTCTGGTTGTTCTTTCTTTCATTCTTAATAGCCTCATAAGATGTCATGACTTCTTTGAACTTCGCTTCAGCAGCTTCTGCAACCAAACAATTACATATTATGTTAGTAACGGATGCTAGTAATAGAACCCGGGAAAAATAATGTGCCACCTCATACTGAAATTTATAAATGTTAAGCTGACAATATGAATTATATGAATAGGCCCTAACCTTTGTTATCTTTATTCTGGTCAGGGTGAAACTCTTTTGCCTTTGTCCTGAAAGCTGACTGCATTTAGATAAACATAGAGAAAAAGAATAATTAGTTCAACTTTTTTTAAGGCAAGCATTAGAAAAATGGATATAGGATTGTTAAGGTGATGGTAGGTTTCTTGTTGACAAATAAATGCATCGTTTTCTGGCGTTTGATTCAGATTACGGTTGCAACAGAAAAGACAGTGATCCAATGCACTAAAAATGAGAGTTTACAAGATATTGGATGCAAGAATTGCTACAGGCTATAAGGGCAATATTAAATTAGTATTGTTCCGCAATTTAATATTTTGATTGAGTTCATAACCCATGAACCATGTTTGGAAGCAGTAAAATAACTCTGCGGAGCTAATCCAAGCAACCAAGGTGGCAGCAATAGCAAAATCACAGGGTTAGGTCTACTATATCTTCTTTAGATCTCTCAAATTAAGAAAGAGGGAATTCATACTTTCTCTTCTTTAGTTCCTGAATTCTTAACTTCAACCTCCTTTACGAAACAAACAATGAGAATTTGTAAAAGAAACATAAAAACGGGATCTGGTGTGCTTTTAAGAAACATAGACATACCTTTATTTCGTCATCAGTATATGGTTTTGTCCTTACCCTGTTGAAAACAAGATCCAGAGTGTCAGTTCAGCATGTGAGTTTTGCCTAAATAATAATTATATAGGATGAAGGATCTATATTGGGAAAAATCAATTAGGAAAGGGAGCAAAATAATCTGAAGGACAGCAAACATGTCAAAATATTTGCAACTGACGATCAAATTAGGGGCACAAATGGAAATATAAAAAGCGCTGGTCATAGATAATGTTTAGAAACTGCATCATTTCTTCAGTTGCTAACCCTGGCTTCAGATTTTTGTTTCTCCATCAGAAACAAATTATTTTGGCAGTAGTGAAGTTGCTTTCTTTCACATTAACTTACTAGACAGTATATGCGATGGGGATATGGGATATAATTACTCAAAACGATAGATCTCCCAACTTGCCTGGTTAGAAAACGATCACATCAGGAGGAAAGTGGAATTTTCAGTCCAAATGCAGGTCACAATTTCACTTGCCTTCTATCAATATGATTAATATGGACTGTTTAATCCACTTCACACTATTGATGTTGGTTAAAACATTATTGGGAATTTAGTTATTTCAACATATGATTGTTTCAAGCAACAATTTCAGCTTTACTATGGATGCATCACTAAGATAAGTTTATACCTGTCCAGACCCAAGACTGAGTAGTGATGTGATAATGCATAGTTTGCAGTTGCCCTAGGTGCCTCTCTAAAATTAGAACCCCGATCTCTATAAGATGTATCAGCTTTCCAGTACCAGTCATTCCTCTGATGATGCTGATGATATGGACCTTGACTATTCTCTGACCAACTCTCGTAACTCCTCTTATATTTGTTTCTCTCTCTGTTGAACACACTCTGCATGCGTCTGATTCGCTCCTGAGAAAGCACAGGAAAAAAAGATCAATCCTGTCGAGCGGAACAAAGTTAGGAACATAGATTCTGAAACAAAATAAAATGTGGAGATAGACGTCAACTGAAGTATAAATTGATATTGCTCCCTCTCTTTTCCAATGTATATCTTTCTTTGAAGTTTTAGATGTTCTAAATTATGTCCATTTTTCTTGAAGTCTATACATTAATTTTCTGAACAAAATTACACCATTAAACCTCATCTTAAAAACAAAAGAATGTGGATTCTTTTTGCTCATTGGGCCTCAAGTAAATCCTTGAGAATATGGAGGCAATTCGACATGGTTATAACCTTTCCTAATTCTTTGTGCAAATTCAAATATAGTCATTGATTTTGAAGCAAAGGAGTATTTCATAATCACGTGGACACAATATAACAATTCAAATTCATCTCCAAGATATCTCTATTTCGATATAAGCTTGAATACAATTTGAGGATAGGAGAACAAACAACCTAACACGGATGTATTTACAAATAGGTTTAGCGTCTCTTCAGGATATGCTATTGGTACACAGATGACAGATGCACAAACATGCAATTCTTGTATTACCATCTATGAATACAAGAGACAGAAAGCCTTCATCTACTATGTCAAATGATGTGAATGTTAAAGTTCAACAATTAAAGAAGATGAAACTCACCACTCTCTCCATTTCTTCTTCATACTCTTCTTGCATCCGACGATTGTGTCTTCTCCATGCTTCTTCCTGGGAACTCGTGCGGAAAGAACCACTACCAGAAGCTTTCCGTGATGATTGAGACCTGCTTAACTTTACAGCAGTAACATTTGCCATCAGTTACAAATCCTCAACCTTTTCTCACCATTTCTTTCCAGCCAGTATTTTCCAAGAATTCATGTTCATATATTTATTTATCCATAGAACTTGTGAAATATTCGTTTCTTAACCCCTTCACGAGAAAAGTTTGAGCCGTATGAAACATAACAAGAAGAATCTCAAATTGTGAAAGAATTTCAATACCACTTTGTTTAATAATAAAATCCTAACTCTCAAATTGGATGCTTTTAACTAAAGAAAAAACAACATATCACAAAGGTAAAAGTCTACACTATTGAGCCTGACATGCTTAAAAAGAAAAATATAGAGTCAAATTTGCCCGACAGTATAACCCAAGAAAAGAATATAAAAAAAAGAAAAAAGAAAAAAAGAAGCATGTTCAGAATAACAGTCACTGTTCTACATGGTTTCTGTGAAGGCAGGTTTTTTTTTGAGCTTGGGTAACTAGTACTTATTGGTTAAACAGAAACTAAAACTCCAAAGTCCAGACTCATCAGCATCAAGTATCATAATCCATATTAATTTTGCCCATATATGCACCAGTATTAATTTGACGAGATGCGTTTGCAAATTAACAGTTTACTTATCTTTTTCATCAAACCAATAGAGTTAAGCACAGCGGCTTGAAGAATCAGTAAGAAGAAATTCTTAATGGAAAAAGGTAAGGGGATTAGCACACCTAGAACTTCTCTTTTCTTTGAAAAAGTTCTCTTACTTAGTTCCACAGCTGGAAATTCTACTCATCTAATTCAATCAGAAAATATCTATATAAGATACCCCTCTAATGACTGGACATATATACAAATTTGTCATTTTTTCCTCCACTGGGTCCCTTGAGAAAGGGATTGGAGAAACTATGTCTAAACCATCGGAAATAGCATAGATATAGAATCCACTAAGGAAGAACACTCGTAAGAGCAGTAGTGATTACCTGAACATAAACCCAGTCAACTGTCCTTCGCAATTGCGCCACCTGCAAATAGTGCAATTCGGTGTTACTTAACCCAATAAAAAGAACTTGACCATAAGTCAAACACTTCATTCAGAAAGTCTTCAAAGTCTCAAGGAACAAAGCTATAATCATTGATGGGCCAAATACTAAGAGTGACCAAATCAGTCATTCCCGTACCAATTTTGAGCATCGCCTTCATCTGGAACCATTTAGCTCAAGTTCTCAACATAGATCTTCACTGCATATTACTTACAACTCATGAACAAAAAGAGTGTATTTGGACTGGATTTCTGTTTGAAAATTTCTGCAATGGGTTTGCTTAACTGTATTGTTTGTGAGAGCAAAGATGGGACAAAACCCAATCTAGCTCTAGTTTTACGGTGTTCTAAAGAACAATCCTTCCTTTCCCAGCTATCTAATTCTTTCCCCTCTCTTCACGGATACGTCCCTTTCTCCAAATAAAGTTAAAACTTAAAAAGAATTAACAACACAAAAATGTATAGCGACAAGACTATATCTCATATATCCTTCAAATCCTTTCCTTTTCAAAGAATCTACTTAACGCTTACAAAGATTTACTTTTTAGAAACATATATAGTTTCTCTCAAATCCAAATCCATCCAAAGGCACCCTATTAGTCCTTTCCCAAATAAAGATGATAAACATCCTAAGTTTGCAAGTTCACCCATCTTTCATCAGAGCAACCTGGCCAAAACATTATTTTTACTAGTACCTCTAGTATTGAAGATTCAACACTACCAGATACATTTGCGCCTTGGTAGAAAATAAATCACAGTTGCACAATCAATTAACTATAGTTTAATACTTTAAAATACTATTAATAACTTAATTGACACAGATGTTGAAATCTCGAAATATTTGATAACACCTCGAACATTCCAAACAAAAATCTCTCCAAATCAATGCCCTTATTGATACTTGGATTAAATATCATCTTCTCGAAGAAAAAGAATTCCTTTTCCCCCAAGTTCAGGTAGAAAAACTAGTTTGAGTAACATTAAGGAATATATATTATATTCTACTGCAATTAACATTAAGGAATATGAAAAATCAAAATTTCAAGCTTTTGAATATGAGAAGTTAAATCATTCAACAAACATTAAGCGAATAGAAGCAAAAATTTTAAACTTGATAAGTAAAAGAACAGAGAATTGGAACAAATTGCAAATATTATACCTAAAATAAATTGCAAATTACAGGAAAAAATAATCAGCTACTTACAGCGGCGGTGGTGGCGGTGGCGCCAATTAAACCAAAAAGGAGAATTCCCCAAATTTTCATGTCCTCTTCTTTCTCTTTGTGATTATCATTTGAATGATGATTCCATTGATTATTATCTTCTTTGCTCATCCTTCAACAGATTCCGATTCCGATATCTCTTCTTCTTCTCCAATTATCTTCGAATTCAGGATTTATCACTTCAATTCTCCAAAACCGACCAACAATAATATGTATACTGTAATTATGAAAATTTCACTTTTTTTTATTTGGTTCCCCAGGAATTCGAGACTTTTTTTTTGGGGAAATTCGCCTAGTTTAATTTTAGTATATTTAGTCCTTCTGTAAGTTTTTGTTTAATCTGTTTAGTCTTTACATTTTAATTTTGGCCTAGATAGTTCCTAATTAATTTACGAGCAGCGAGAAGAGTCCCTGTCAACACTTACTTGGTGGAATCCGGCTTATTTTGACATATGTGACATGCATGCTCAATTAAATAGGGTAAATTAAAATAATACTTGAAATCATTATTTTGAAAAGAAAAAAAAAAGAGAAAAAATCTTCTTATTCCCTAAATCCATATTGTTTTCTTCTTCAGCACAACTGCCACACACTATCACCACCCTTCATAGCTTTCCACCGCTACACATATCTTGGGATTGTAAGAAAAGTGTTGAGTGAGGCTAAAAAAAGAGGAAGAATATGGAAAGAAAAAAATCATTCGGATTCAACGTGTAAGTAGTGGCTGAGACTCTTTCTACTGCCCATAAATTGATCAGGAATTATCTAGGTTTAAATTAAAATGGAGACTAAACAGGCGAAACAAAAATTATAAAGAACTAAATAGGCTAAAATAAAAAATGAGGGACTAAAATGGAAAAGCGAAAATTACGAGTGTACTAAATAGACGAATTTTCCCAGTTTTTTCGGAAAAAGAAAAAGAATTCGAGTTCGGCGTGCCTTCTCAGGTGCTGGATCCTGTTTGGGCCCCACATTTTCATTTTTTTTTCTTTGGAGCAAATTTTTATTGAGAAATTGCTAATTCAACCTAAAAATTTATTTTTAGATTTTTATTTAAGATAATTTTACAAGTGAATTATTTTAGAAATGAAAAACTTGACATACTAGTTAGAAAACAGTGGCTTTGGCGAAATTTGCGGCTAAAAATCTCATTTTTGTTGGAGTTGGGGGTATTTTTATCATTTAACTCGATCTCTCTCATTTTAGAAGAGAAAAATAGTTGTTAGATGCATTTTTAATTTGAAATAATTACATTTTTGTTAATTTGTCAAACGTGATATTTCTTATGAATAAAAAAGTTAGTATAAGTGATTGTGACCACACCCACAAGTACCCCATGTTTGAAATTTCATGTTTCACATCGAGCATATAAGACTAACTAAACAATTAACATTGAATTCAATAGAGTAGCACTATAAAAAAATAATATAATTTCTAAAATTTGACAACACCAATTAAAATTTAATCTTATGACTTTCGATTTTACAACTGTCAAAATGAAAATATTTTACGTGATAAAATATTCTCAAAAAAATGTTTTGTTAGGATTGGAAATTCGAAATAGGTTTTAGGTATAAAAATAGTGTTTGTGTTTGTATTTGTATTTTGTTTTAAGAAGAAAAACAAATAGCCTTCTCCTCCTCCTCAAAAAAGAAAAAGAAAAAAGCAATTCGTGCAAGTGCAAAGACGTTGGATCACAACAATGCAATAACCTTGTAAGCGGACAAAGGAGAGCACGATTTTAGATTCCGCAGGTACCCACTCTCCATTTCCATACCAATCACTCAATCAGTAGTAAAGTGTAAAAAAATACAGTTGGAGATGCAGATCTGAAATGGGGTTCCACAAAATTTCAGAAATGGGATTTTTTTTAGCCGCTTTAATCTGTTTCTGAGGTAACTTTCTTGAACAATTGTGATAATATTGATGTAAAATCATAAGGGTTGTGTAAAAAGTTCAGAACTTTACCGTAAACTGAATGTAATTTATCAGTATCTTTAATGCATTGTGATTTGGATTTGTTTCAGTGTGATAAAGATAAAAAAAAGAGTATTTATTACATTATTGGAAGTGAAAAATCATGGCAACTTCAAGAAGGCCTGTAAATCCATCACGCAGAGTAGCAGATTTAGGACCTTCTCTATCTGCTGCCTCAGTTCATTCCAAATCCCGACCGTCTTCCTATCTTTCTATTGCACTTTTTATAATGGTATTCTCATTATATTCAAATTTTGTATTACATGTTATAGAGGGTTCCATTTATTTCGTGGTTTAGGTGTCGATTTATCGATCGATCGTTGTTTAAGAAAAAGGCTTTGCTTTTTGTAACCTTTTCAGGGTGCCATTCTGCTTATTGTTTACTTTCGCGGCTCAGGTTTGGCTTTCTTTCTTAGTTTGATCTGTTAGGTTACTTTTAACTTGTTTCTTGCTGTTTTATTGCATAGCTGGATGATGTCTAGTTCTTAGTCTAGCAGAGGAGGACCACTTTGTTGCGTAAGAGAAATGGACTGCTTGGTTTATGGTAGCTTAAAATTTGTATTGTCACATTTATCCATATAACATGAACATAAGGGAATTTGCTACTTTCTTTTGAGCTTATTCCGTAAATAGAAATGATATCACGTGATTAATTTGAAGCACTGAATCGGTATATTAGCGTTTATTTCAATGTGTTTTACGTGGTATGGTGATTTTCCATGATGAGTATCATGGTAAGGAAGATCAGTAAGTGATGCTGTCCATGGATTGCATCTCATTAAGCACTTAAAAAAGTCCTCTTGTAGTTTCTAAACTCGTCTTTCGTCCGCTGAAATGAAACTACCCTATACCAAAACCAAACATCAGACCAAGAAAGGACAAGGAAGGGAGTAAAGAAAGACGGGCTAACCACATTATTGGATGCACCATCTCACTAGGAATAAGGAATTGTCCTTAGCTCCACTCAACGAAGAAGACCAGACAGCCTATTAACGAGAAAGTTCTCTACTTTATTAAGTTAATTCTAGTTTATGAATTTATAAGAACTGTGCAAATATTATTTTACTTTATATATTGATTTGTATCCGTTTTTTTCTGGCACTGAAGAAAACTCTTTGTCGAATAGGTCTTTTTGGCGGTGGTATAGGAGCAGTTAGCAGGGTTGAAGGTAATTATATTTCATTTCTGAATTTTCTAGCTCATCTACTTGATTTCTTTGATGTCTCATGTAAAAGGTTTCCAGTTAATAACTATTATTGCTAATATGGTTATACTCAACATAGACTTGGTTCAGCTCCTTCGAAAGATTGCTTAGGATTTAACGGTCAGATGTTTGACTGTCTTATCAGATGCTTGTTTGTGTTATCTCACAGCCTTGGAATCAACTTTTTCAACTGATCTTATACAGGTGATTTTTCATGTACCGTTGAGGTTCAAAGAGCAATTCCAATTTTGAAGAAAGCATACGGTGACAGCATGCGCAAGGTGTTGCATGTTGGTCCAGATACTTGTTCGGTTGTTTCTGCTCTACTAAAAGAGGAAGATACTGAAGCGTGGGGAGTGGAACCATATGATATAGAGGATGCTGATCGAAACTGCAAAAGTTTTGTGCACAAGGGCATTGTTCGTGTGGCTGATATAAAGTTTCCTCTTCCATACAGAGCAAAATCCTTTTCTCTTGTGATAACTTCAGATGCATTGGATTACTTGTCCCCTAAGTACCTAAACAGAACCCTTCCTGAATTGGCTAGGGTATCATCTGATGGTCTCGTCATTTTTGCTGGTAAGAAGAATTCATGGATCATAGTAGTTTTCTTACTAAATTATGGTGCATATTGCAATTACGAAGCTTTGTTCGCTCATAGTTGCATCATTTGTCTTCATCTACCTTGGTTTTCTTTCCCACTGTAAGTAGCCTTTTAGGTATATCAAGGGGAGGTAGTAAGCAATAACCTTCCACGTAGTGTTTCATCAATTGTTATGTGATAAGCTCTTACTGATTTATTTCATAAGGTCACACTCCCCAGTCCCAACCAGTTACCTGTGAAAGTATTTATTGGTTGATCTTACATAATTATGTTATATTGTTAGGACAAGAATGATGCCGAAAAATCTTAGAGATTCCTACAGTATATGGAGAATCCCTTTTTTAGTTTAGATTTATGGCAAGTGCATTCCTGCTTAAACGAAAAGCATTCTGGCAGAAATGATAATTTGCCTGAAGCACTTGAACTACAAAATTGCCCTGAAAACATTAGTCACAGCCAAGACTTTCTGATACTACAATCTAACCATGCATTCTCTACTTCATAATGCAGGTTACCCCCACCAGAACAAAGCCAAGGATGAAAACAAACCCAAACTGGGGCGATCAGTAAGTGCATCTCAAAGATTTCTGTTTCATTTCCTTTTTGCCAGACCTTATATCTTCATATTGGAGGTCCATTATCAAATAGTATGACATTTTGCATTTGATATAGATTATACTTCGATATTAAAGTGTTTCTTGTTGGTACCTGGTTCACCAGCTGTTTTAGGGACTTATTTCACCTCTTCTTGATTGCCGAGTTTGCTGGAAATGAATCTAGGTTACACGCTTAAGTCCAGATAGCGTTACCTGATGATGTTTTTTTTTCCACGGATTAAGATTATAGTTATAAAAATGAAATTACCAAGCAAGTCTCCTAGAATTTTGTATCCAAAAGCGAAGGTTATTGCTCAAGGCTGGCCGAAAATAACATGCGACCAGGTTGAGTATATATTTTGCTGTGGGGATTGACATGGATGAATGTGATGCGAAAACTGGACGCTGATCAAGAGAGTCTCCTTTCTCAAAACTGATCATTTGGCCTTTAAAAAATAGAATAAATAAGATCTTAAATAGATGAATAAGTTAATAATCTACTGTATAACTGAAACTTATTATGTTGTTCAACCAATATGAGAAGGCCAGACAAAAGGTATGAGCAAATCATTGATCTCCTCTAATTAGCACCAATCTTGCCGCCCTGGGATTATTATTGAAATTCAGATTCTCTAATTTTTACTGTTCTTTTGCGGATAAGCTGTTTCTGTTATTAAAAGAAACTGAAAAAGATAACGCTATTTACATTTCTGTATGAGTAATAATGTAATAAGCTGATTTTTTTTTCTTTCTTTGGGGTTTTTTTTATTATTGGCATTTTGGGATGTTTATCAGGCAAAATTGAGAAGCGCAACTTGGTGGGTGCGGTATTTTGTCCAGACAAGCTTAGAAGAGAACGAAGCTGCACTCAAAAAGTTTGAGCAAGCTGCACTAGGAGGATCCTACCACTCTAGTTGCCAAGTTTTTCCACCTCAAGGCATACCATTGATTTTACTGATGAATTTTTCTTGAGCTGTTCAATTTCCCCTACACAGTTAAGTTATCAAACTTTCATTGTTCGAAAGATCTTCAAGTGGAAATTCTTTGGTAGGAAGTTTTCGAACTTCTTTTCTTTCTATAGTGTGTTTATAGTTCTTTCTTGATAATGACAAAGAGAGGAGAATTTATCTCTACAATAGGCCTTTGCTTAGTGTAATAGAAAAGATTTTTTTCAGATCATCGAGGAGTTGTAATTGGAAATATGCTAAGGTCTGATAATACTTGCTGATTTTTCTATCAGATAAACAATGTATTACAGATTCCTTCGAATAAATATTGGTATTAGAAATATGTCCTTGGAGGTAAAATTTTTTTCCTAATTACTTTACAGTCTTAGCAAGTCATGTTACATTTTCCTGTCGAAGAAGGTTAGTACATTTTGCGCAACACTTTTGACTCTCAGAATCATAGGTTCCTGGTTCGGCACTTATACCCCTCAACAACAACAACAACAACAACAACAACCAAGCCTTAATCCCAACAGATTGGGGTCGGCTACATGAACCAAAGTAAGAATCACGTAAGGTCATCCACATGGATGCAATCTCTCCATTTCTTTCGATCCCAAACACAACTCTCATCTAGTTCTAGCAGATTCATATCCCCTTTTATCACCTCCATCCAAGTCTTCCTCGGTCTCCCTCTACCTCTAACGCCATCTACATTACATAATCCTTCAATTCTCCTAACCGGAGCATCACTTGGCCTTCGTCTAATGTGCCCAAACCAACGCAAACGGTTCTCCCTCATCTTATCTTCAATAGGTGCTACACCAACCTTCTTCTGAATAGTCTCATTCCTCACTCTATCCATTCTCGTATGCCCACACATCCACACTTATACCCCTCCCCGGATAATAATAATATTTATATATTTTTAAAATGTTGCGTTTTCCTCTCTACCACTAAATGTTTCTTGGTGCAACCAGCTTCTAAGTAACTGTCACCTTGACAAAATCTTCATTTCCACATTTACCAAAAGTCAGCAAACTTTAAAAACTTTTCTATTTAAACACAGGTTTAGAAATCTGTTCCTGATATAAAGTTTCCAGAAATGAGTAACTAAATTATCAATCTTGATCAGTAGCTTTATTGTTGGTTGATCTACCACCATAATATTCCATATCCAGATGATGACTTTCATTATCAAACCTTTTTAAGTTTGCCTTTTATGATTAGACTTTAACCTTCTTGATTTTAGCCATAGTTTGTCTGAACAAATTCTGCAGTTGGACCTTTCTACCCTCTGATCTTTGAGGTTATGTTTCCCAATTTAGTGGATTATTGACAAAGATGTCATTACATTATCAATGGCAGATATTTAGTTGCAATCATCAATACGCTTTTAGCCAGTAGCGGATCTAGGGGTCGCCCCTATATAGTCTTTTGATACATATTTTTGTATAACTCGCCCCAATACAAAGTTGTTGAATCCGCTACTAATAGTAGAAGAGCATCCAAGTCATGATGACGAGAAAGTTGGTGAAAATTATGGATATCATGTATGGGGGATCAAAGACAAGAACCAATAATTGGTTCCATTTCATGGCTGGAAAAGATGCCCCCCCACATTACCACATTTGCAGCTGATCACAAGACTAGAAAGTTTTGCTTTTAACTGGAAACATGTTGGGAAAGATCTGAATCAAAATGTACTTCTGCTGTGGTTTCCATTTTGGTGAAAAGATTTTTAGGAAGACAATAACAATGTAAATGACTAGATAAAACGAGTTAGATATTCAATTGTATATATATGCATACACGCGTTCATTAATTAGTCAGTCCATTACGTAAGTCACAATTTTATCTATCTTCGTGAACAATTGTCAAGAAAGGTTGGCTGTAAAAGAGAATAGTGTCAGTTTTGCATTTCTCTTCTTCCAAATGCAGAAAAATTTACTGCTTTCACATATGTTTCTTTTTGACTTTATAACCCCTCGATTTTGGTCATATGGTTGAAAGGTTTTTTATGTCATAGTACAACGTTGTAACTCTAGTAGATAGATAGATAGATAAAAAAGGCAGACACAGTTTGAAGATCAGAAAATTGAATAGACATTTCAAGGGGGAACAATTAAAAATTTTCTTCTAAGAGTAGGAAAATTACCATTAATAATGTCTGGTCATGGACCACAATGGTACTTTTCACATTTCGAAGACACGTTATAGAGAAATACCTAAGTTCTAACATCCTTTGCCAGTCCCAGGTAACAATGATTCAATTGCTTGTAAATGTGAAATGAATTAATTCTTGCTAGAAAAAGAATAACCATTTGGATGAAATTTCATCTTTACCTTATCTACATTTCCCTTTTTGGCTGGGGATATTCTATTTCTTACTAGCCATACCATGTAATGGGACCAGACTTGATCAAAGCTTGCCATGTATATATGTTTTGTATCATTTGATTTTTGATATCAAAGAATACAGACAACACCTTGATCGGCTATGCCCCCCCTCTCTCCTCCTCTTCGTCTCTTCTCAGGAGATGGGACCAGGTATTTTATGATAATGGGTAAGCTTCGCAGAAATAACCTCACCAGAGAAGGTGGACCTCACCAGAGGAGGAGCTCATGAAGGGCGGAGGAGTCCAAGAAGGGCGGAAATTATTTATCCCCATGTAGGAGAAGGGTATTGAACCCGCGACCTCACGGTCCACTGAGATCAGTGACGGAGTCGGACATTACAAATAGGGGGCACAATGTTCATGAAAGCATATAAAATATTTCATTACAATTGTTCCCTACGCGTTTTCATACTTTGATAATATTATATAATTACATTATTCTCGATAGTATCAAACACATCTTTTTCAACAAATGCAATTAAATTATCATTCAACCACTGATCTCCAATTCGATTGCGTAGACGACTCTTGACAATGGTCATTGCAGAAAATACCCTCTCAACTGAAGCAGTAGCCACTGATAGAATTAAAGCCAATGTCAAAAGCTTGTAAACTAATGGGTAAACTTGATGCTTGTTTTTCTGCAAATAACCTATGTGAAAGCTCACTAATACCATGCAATCCTTGAAACTCTTCACTCATACTTGAGGGAAAACATGCTATTGGAAATAAGTGGGTGTTTAGGGTCAAGTTCAAATCTAATGGTGAATTGGAAAGATACAAAGCTAGGTTAGTTGCAAAAGGATATACTCAGCAAGAAGGCATTGACTATCTTAACACTTTCTCACCTATAGCTAAGATGACTTCAGTTAGAAGTCTATTAGCTTTGGCAGTAGCAAAAGGCTGGATCATACAATAGTTAGATATTAACAATGCATTTCTCCATGGAGAATTGCATGAAGAAATATATATGTTACCACCTCCAGGTTATGCTAACAGTAACCTGGTTTGCAAATTGCATAAATCCTTATATGGACTTAAGCAGGCAAATAGAGAATGGAATGCAAAGTTAACTTCTGAGTTGTTGAAGTTAGGCTTTGAACGAAGTTGGCATGACTATAGTTTATTCATAAAGAAAGACTTTGATGAACCTGGTAGTTTTATTGCTTTATTAGTCTATGTGGATGATATAATTTTAGTAAGCAATAAGCAAAAATATATTGATGTTGTTAAAGAGTTCTTGCACAAGCAATTCAAAATCAAGGTTTTGGGGGAACTAAAGTATTTCCTTGGCATAGAGGTCATAAGGAATTTAAAGGGACTTATACTTACTCAGAGAAAGTATGTCTTGGATCTTTTAAATGAATATGGCTTTGCAGACTGCTCACATGTGAATACTTCTATGGAAACTGTGACTAAATTTGCACATCATGATTCAGAACCATGAGAGAATGTATCAGATTATAGAAGACTTATTGGCAAATTGTTGTACCTAACTGTTACTAGGCCAAATATATCTTATGCAGTCAAGAAGGTCGTGGCCCGGTGGGGCAAGCCTTGACCTGTGACCAAGAGGTCTCAGGTTCGACACCCGCCTCCTACGTGAGGCAATAAAATTCTCTAGGAGAGAATTAAAGGTGCTGACCAAAAAAAAAAAAAGAGTCATTTTTTAGACAAACCAACTGTGCAACATTGGAAAGCAGCACATATAGTGCTGAGGTATTTGAATAAGGCACCAGGGTAGGGCTTGTTCTATTCAGCAAACAACAATCTGCAGTTAAAAGCCTTCACTGATAGTGATTGGGTAGGGTGTATAGAGACAAAAAGATCCATTACTGTTATGTGCATCTTCTTAGGTGATTCTTTGATCTCTTGGAGCTGAAGTTGAGTACAGAGTAACGACATTAATCACTTGTGAGGTTCATTGGTTAGTGAACCTATTGCAGGACTTGGGAGTTAAATAAATGAGAGCTGTACCACTTTTTTTGTGATAGTAAAAGTGCATTGCATATAGCTGAGAATCCAGTGTTCCATGAAAGAACAAAACATGTTGAAATAGACTGTCATATTGTGAGAGAAAAGTATCAAGCATGCTTAATAAAACCTTTGCCTATTACTTCTGAATATCAGTTGGCTGATGCCTTTACTAAAATCATATCAGGAACTAGACTGGATTTCTTGTTCAATCTCTTGGCTTATACAATTTGTTTGAGGTTCCAGCTTGTGGGGGTGTTGAAATGTGGCAAAGAGCATAAAAGGCAAGTTGAAATTGACAATGTATGGAAGCAAAATAAAAGAAAAGAGAAGATCAAAGCTAAAAAAGAATAAGAATGCTAGCCGGTACAAAGAAAGAAGAAAATGAGGCTTCAGCAACTAAGTGTTGGAAATGTGCCAAAAATGGATATTGGGCTGAAGATTAATTAAAAGAGCATCGACCCATATTGTAAATAAAATAGAGGAAAATAACATTTTGGGTCTTATACCCAAATGGACTTTTAGACTAAATAATTATTCCTAATTAAGAATGCTGATGTGAAGTGAGTTAGGATTAGATTAGTTTTGTTTCCTCTTTTACTTTTCTTTGTATAAATACAGCTCTAGAAGTAATTTTGTTATCCAATAAAAATTAAAAAATTACCACAAAATATCTAGAATTTTCTCTCAAGTTTTCTCTCTCTCTCTCTCTCTCTCTCTCTCTCTCAAATTTTCCCTCTCTTTTATTTCTTTTTTCGAGAAGCATTCAACAATGGTGGATTTTGTCACCACCACCGCCCACAGTACTACCATATTGTCGGTTATCCACAGAATTTTCCATATAAATATGCCATGCACATTTCAAGCCCCTCCCAAAATAAAATCTTCTTCATTCTAGCCCTTACTTTACATTATATATCATTTTCAAGAATCTAACTTTTGAATATTCTTTCTTTTGTAACTTTCTTTAAAATTGTGATAGAAAAGAGTAAGAAAAAATGTTGTCAACGAAAGCTACGTCCAAGTCCCATGGTCAAAACTCTTCCTACTTTAATGGGTTGCTGGAGCATGAAAAAAATCCCTATCACATCGTTCATAATCCTTCTGGGATAATTCAAATGGGTTTAGCTGAGAATCAGGTACGTATGGAGTCCGGTTATGGTGCAAAAATTCCAAAATTCAGTAAATATTGAACAATTTTGACCGTTTTGTAACGCAACGGTTAAAGATTTTTTTCTGACACCTGTTCTAATTTTTCATATATCTGTTACATAAGACACGTGTTGCATGTCTAATGACATGTGTTCATAATGATAAAAAAATAAAAAAAGGATAACACATGTTGTAGCTTAGGTCAGTGTTCATAAAGGGAAAATATATGTTGTATGTGATTTAACATATGTTCAAAAGTATGCAACATCTATCTAAAAAGTGTTCTTATTTACTAAAAAAAGTATGCAACACTATAGAAATGAGCTTACGTAACATAAAACAATAACCCCTTGATTTCGAGCTACTAACTCATGTAACAAGTCGTTCTTATTCTATATCTCTCTATCTCTATCTTGAAGCTCTCTTATGACCTTCTGGAATCATGGCTAGAAAGAAATCAGGAAGCGATGACGTTCGGGAAGAATGGATCCTTGTTCAGGGAACTAGCTGGCTTTCAAGATTATCATGGCTTGCAAGCTTTCAAGATGGTATATTAATCAACTTATCTCAATATTCTTATTAGTATTATTACTATATATAGAAGTTATGTCTGGGCAAACTAAAAATGTGGGATTTTCCAATTTTTTAGGAATTGGTAAAGTTTATGTCCGAAATAAGACAAAACAAAGTAAGATTTTATCCAGAAAACCTCGTACTTATGGCTGGTGCAACTTCAGCAAATGAGACTATCATGTTCTGTCTGGCTGAACCAGGAGAAGCTTTTCTTATCCCCACACCTTATTATCCAGGGTAAAATAAGATATTTCTATACTCCCTTATTCAATATCTACTTGGATACATATGCACAATATATATAAAATTATATAGTCTATGTGTATATTGTTCATTCTATTGGAAATTGACTATGTACTTTCATATTATAATTTTGTATATACGAATGAACGTTCTTCTAGATTGATCATAATTTTACTCAATTTTCGATTGCATAATACGTACTGAGAAACCTTTTTTTGCCAGGTTGGATAGGGATCTCAAATGGAGAACCGGAGTTGAAATTGTTCCCATACATTGCTCCAGCTCGAATAATTTTAGATTTACCAAATGTGCCCTTGAAGAAGCCTATGATGAAGCTTCTAGACTTAATCTAAGAGTCAAAGGAGTCATCATCACAAATCCTTCGAATCCATTAGGCACGACTACAAGTTTAGATGAACTCAACGATCTCATTAGTTTCGCCGTGGCTAAAACAATCCATATAGTTAGTGATGAAATATTTGCTGGAACCGTATTCGATCCCCCAAACTTCACCAGCATAATCAAAGCCATAATGGACCGACGATTGGAAAGTACCGATATTTGGAGCCGAATTCATATAGTTTCTAGCCTCTCAAAAGATTTAGGCCTTCCAGGGTTCAGAATTGGTATGATTTATTCAAATAACAAAACCCTTATTAGTGCTGCTACTAAAATGTCCAGTTTTGGACTTGTTTCATCACAAACACAATTTTTGCTCTCCAAACTTCTTGGAGATAAAAAATTCACTAGTAATTACATAAAGGAGAATCAAAAGAGACTCAAGAAAAGGCAAGAAATGCTTGTTTTGGGACTTCAAAAATATGGTATCAAGTGCTTAAAGAGCAATGCTGGATTATTTTGTTGGGTTGACATGAGATGTCTTTTAAATTCTGACACATTTGAAGCTGAAATTGTTCTTTGGAAAAAGATTCTTTACAAAGTTGGATTAAATATTTCTCCTGGATCTTCTTGTCATTGCATTGAGCCTGGTTGGTTTCGAATTTGCTTTGCAAACATGTCCGAAGAAACATTAAAACTTTCAATTCAAAGGATCAAGAAGTTTGTGGATTCCGAGGGTGGCAAAGAAGAAAAGTCAAAATGATCTGCAGGAATTCCTAGCTCGACAAAAAATGGAGTTAAAGAGTGGACGACTCGATTATCGCTGTATGATTCTGAACCAGATCGTCAAACTTCATGATCATACATGTTATGTACGTTTGATTCGAGACGATTCTCACTTTTTGTTTTGTTAAGGAAAACGACTCAATAACCCTAATTATTCAAGCGTATGTCAAAAGAATGTGAAAAGATTACGAGGTCACGACTAATGTTTTAGATCCAAGTCCTTATTTTCTGTTTTGAGATAGCTATGTTCAACCTGTAGGAAAGAAAGCACGAACATTGTCCATAGAAATTAAGAAATTGCGTAGCTACCATGATTATTGATCGAGAAGGTCGCTTTATGAGCTTGAAGCATTCTGTCGTGGACCTGGGCCACCAAGTGGTCATGAACCACTTGGTCCACATTCAGCCACATCACAGTTTTGATTAAAATAATAAAAACAGGTGGGGCCTTATAAGAATTTTTTTTTTTTAAATCAAAAGAGGTGATGTGGTTAATTCTAAACCAAGTGGTCCACAACCCCACATATAGCCCAGGTCTATATCAGAATTTTCCTATGAGCTTCTTGTCTGCTTTACTATTTGATGGTACAGTGACCAGGCTTGGCTTATAGGCTCTAAAGCACATTTGTATTATTTGACATGAATTTTCCTTTTAATTAATTTTTAATGTTTTGAAAGTTTAGGGTTTGACTATAATATGCTATTAAGCACTCGAGAATTGGCTATTATATACCTCAATAACTTTTTAACTTTCTTCTTTTTTAAGTTTCTTTCATTTTGGTCTTCAGTCGGAGCTTTTGGTTGGATCTAACCATCATTCCTCCACTTTTGATGTCTTCACCCCCCTTATTTTGCCGTAAATCGTTATGAGATTTTTTCAAGGCATTCTTATTCAAATTCAAGACTCAGATGCAAGATCTATTTCAGATTCTTCCAGATCTGGAATTTCTCTCTAAACCCGGAGTTGTTTTGGGTCCTTCCTCAAGTTTTTTCATCTTTCCGAGACAATTTATGGGACGGTTGATACGTCGATGGTCTCGTAGATTGTTGATTTCTAAGAAAGATGATGAAACTGAGCTTGCTACTGCTGTTCAAGGATTTCGAAGAATATGTTGCGAAGAATTTTATTATGTATTTATTTTTTCTATTGGTTTTAGTGTTGTTTACCCTCGTCCCAGGTGTGTGAATTTTTATCTGTTATCATGGTGGTCTACACCATTGTATAACTTTTATTTTCTTATATTTTCATTTTGTCCTTTGATTGTAATGGCTTTGCTATTTTATGATTAATGGATAATTTCTTATTTAGCAAATTTTTTTTTTAACATGATCATATCAAATATGATAGAAATAACCATGGAATTTTTAGGGTTGGACTTTTAGTTTCATAAACTATGAGTTGGACATTCAAATAGTATATCACCTAAAGTGTATTAACATGAAGATTTTAGTAAAACCAACCAAGTTTAATTACACTTTATCTGTGCTGGTGATATATATGCCATATGTTTAAAGTCCCACGACACGAGGTTAAATTTCTCCTATGCAAAATGCACTATGAATGATTGAGCAATCAGAACGACTAATATATCTTCATTTATTTCTTTTTGAAACGTGATTAAGTATCCATTAATATTGCAAATGCAATACTTATATGCATCTGTATTGGGATTATCTTGCCAAATCAATTTTTTTTACTTGTGGTACTCGCATATTCTCCCACAATAAATTTCATTTATGTGCAATTTTACTTTTGGTTTCAAGTAAGGGCGGTTTAGAGGGAGTTTTAAGTTTTCGACAACACAAGACATTTAAAATTGGGAGTCCCAATTTTTTTTGGAAGTGTGTGTATGTGTATGAATTTTTATTTTAAAAAAAAGACCTATATAATCTTTTTGGATTTAGGCATCTCGGACTCAATAGTTAATAACTTCATTATTTTAATAATTTTGTGGTTTTCCAGAAATACCCTTGGAAGAAAGAGGCAAATTTTCCCCCGTTATGCCACATCACTGCTTTTAACGATTTTTTTTTGAAAGTTATGGAAAGAAGGATGAAAATGGCTGCCCGTAAAATTTTTGGGGATGAAAAATGCTACCTTTTGCTAAAAAGGATGAAACTAGCCGAGCGCAAAAACATTGATGACCAAATTGGCTATTAATTCTTGATTTCTCTCCCCAATGTGATTCATTTTTTTATTTTTTTCTTCTCTCTTCCTTCCATTATTCTCTTTGATCTTTATATGATTTTTTTTTATCTTCTCTCTCCTTATTTCCTTCACTATTATTCTCTCAGTCTTCTATGTATACGGTAATAACGAAAAAAATCAGTAATAAAATAATATAATTTATTTTATTCTTTTATGAATTTGTAACATATCTAATTTTTCTGCAGGTAATCATCCTTTAAAGATGATCATAAATGGTGCAAATATCTTCTTATAAAAAGAAGATTAAATATGTGTTATACCTGTTTGCTTTTACCAAATCATTTATAAATATATCTTCTTACTTATTTGTTAGTAATTTGATGAAGGATCTGAAATTTCTTCAATTGTGTTTAATTAGCAACCCACTTTATAGTTATTATTATTATTATTATCATTATCATCGTTATTCCTTTAATAGAAGGCTGAGAGAAGAAGGAATAATTCTGTTGTGGACCTGGACCGCTTGTGGGGTCATGGACCACTTGCTTGGTACACATTGAGACACATCACTCTTTTATTAAAAAAAAATACTCCCCCTTTTGGATTCAATAGTGCAAGTAAAGAGGTTTTTTTTAATAATAAAAGGGGTGATGTGGCTCAATGTGGATCAAGTGGTCCATGACCCCACAAATAGTCCAGGTCCACAACAGAATTTTCCAAGAAGAAGGGTGAAGGAAAGGAGAGAGAAGACAAAAAAAATTATGTAAAGATCAGAGAGAATAATGGAAGGAGAAGAGAGAAGAAAAAATAAAAAAAAGGAATCACATTGGCGAGAGAAAGTAGTGGTGCGAAAAAATAGTAAAAATAATGCAAATGTTAACATTATTTTGGGACAAATTAGAAGTGCCAAATGTTAACATTATTTAGGGGAAGGAAGGAGTATATTTTATGCGGAATTAGTTGTATATGGTTCTTTGCAAGTAATTCGGGATTTTACCCTGATGTATTTGGAGCTTTCATGAAATAAACGTTGAATTTTGTTTTTTTTTTTTTTTTTTACGGGGCGGGGGGGGGGGGGGTGTGGGAATCGAACCTGGGCCGAAGCCAAGATTATGGCTACCTTTTCCATTGGGGCAACCTGGTTCCCACAACGTTGAATTTTGTTTAATTACATTATTGGATTTAGTATTCGAGGCTTGACAATCTTGAGAAAATTTTGCGAATGTTGTCTTATATCTCTCCGTATTAAGGTTTGGACCCTCCGAGTCCGGGGTGTTACATAGAATTTGAGAACTTTTTCGTTAGTAAATATGAAAATGCAATATGAAGTTGCTCCTTCCTTTGACAAGGTCCTAAGATCGATTCCCTCCTTTCCCTCTCCCAAAAAAAAATAAAAAAATAAAAAATAAAGTTGTTTATTAGGTGATTAAAGTCCGTAACTTTACAAAAAAATAAAAAATAAAGTTGTTTATTAGGTGATTAAAGTCCGTAACTTTACAAACAAGCCATTGAGGATCAAAAGTGAAACTAAATAAGCTCACTTATTTTATGTGATAAACTTTGGGATTACATTATTTGGGTTATTAGAGGAACCAGTTTCGCGATAAGCCCAACAAGATTTGCAAACAATTTTGGACTTGTACTTTTGATAAGTTTCAACAGACTTTTATAGCGTCGATTTCGAATTCGGTGTTTGGTTCAAACTCTAAGGACAAAATGGTCCAACTTGTTTCCACCACAAAAAAAAGAAGAAAAACATGATCCAACGTGTTCTTTGAATTTTTCTTCGATTTTAATTGAATTTATTAGAATTTAAATTATATTTACCAAACAAGCAAATATATATCATTTTCTCCTTATCAGCAATAGACATGATTTGTTTACAAAACAGGTAATACAAATTTGGTAGATTTTGATCTAACATTAAAGGTGAAAGCTATTGGTCTAAATCGGACAAAAACATGTTTATATTTTACACTATCAAATTATTAATGATTTTTATAACGTGTCCGACCACATATTTTTTAAAAAAGGAATATTAGTGGGTTTATTTTTTATTAGGGGTGTTCATAGTTCGGGTTGATTCGATTTTATACATTTTTTAAACAAAACCGAAATAATCGGTTTGAAAATTTTGAAACCAATCCAAACTATTCAAAATCTCAAACTGATGCATTTCGGTTTGTATCGGTTTGGTTTGGTTTTTCGGTTTTGGAAGAAACAAAATATATTGATTATATAATAAAAATAAAAAAAAATTTATACAATTACTTAGCTGCTAAAAATATAAAAGAAATAAGACTACTGTTTTCGTAAGTTAAATACAATAAAAAATAAAATAATGAAATATAAATTCTTGATTCTTGAACTTCAATATAAAGTAAAAATAAAACATTTTTTTATATAATTATCTAGCTACTAAAAGTTTAAACACAAAAAAAAAATAAAAAAAATTAATGAAACATAAATTAGATTCTTAAACTTCAAACAAATTACTGAAAAATTATCCTAGAGGAAAGAAGCAAAAAATAAAAAAATTACACCATTATTAATTTTAAAGTAAAACAAAAACTCCAAGTGAATCTAAAACTACATACAACATATGATTATTCAATCTCTTACTTTAGCTATTGAAGAACTTGCTTGTCATGTTACAAATAAGAGTTTAATATATTTTATTACAAAAGAGTTCTTTAATATATATATATATATATATATATATATATATATATATATATATATATATATATATATATATATATATATATATATATATATCGTCATAGATTGGGAGACTTGACTTCAAGCTTGATAAAGAACTTCCTTGTCCTATAGGAGGCGCTTACCGCTCTCGAGCCAGACCCTGCTGCTAGCTCTCGAAATAGACCCAGAAGAGTCTTTTTTGGACGAATCATTCCGGGAGAAAAGAGGAAAGAAGGGGAACCCTTCTTCTATGCCGGGGATGGGGAAAAGAGGCTAGGTTGAGCCTGATCTAGCTGGGATTCAAGGGATTTGAGTTGGTGTTGTAAAAACTCCTTTTCTGATATATATATTCGGTTTGGATTATAAAAAAAAATAAATCAAACAGAAAGTTCAATTTTAATTTAGTCCAAATCGAAATCAGTCCAATGCACCGCTCAAACCGAAAAAATCGGTTTGATTTGGTCAATTTCGATTTATCATGAACACCTATTTTTTTATAATAAAACAAAAAGAAAAAATTAAGAAACAAAGAGGAGTTACTTTCAACTCCAAGTAAAAAGGATAGAAGAAGCAGGATCCAATTTTGTCAAATTCTTTGTCACAAGAAACAAAGAAAAGTATATCTTACAATTAGTACTACCTTCATTCCATATAATTCGTTTAGAAACATGTAACGAAACAATATATATATATATATATATATATATATATATATATATATATATATATATTATTAGTTAAAATATTAATATTACTCTTTTAAATATAATTTGTATATTATTAATTATATTTAAGATAATAATATTAATTTTTTTTTAATTATTTGTTTTAAATGATTTATATTATAGAAATGAGAGATTAATAAAGAAAGAGGAACGAAAAGGAAGTAAAAGTATAGTCCACTCAAAAAAGGAAGAGTAAAGGAATAGTCCACGTACCACTCCACACCCAATTCTTCATTCAGACAACAATTAATGACAAAAAATAAACGAATAAAAATCGGATAAAAACGAATTTACTTAGATTTAAAACCGGAAAACTGAACAGTGACAGTTAGATAGTTTCCCGCCTTATTTCCTCCACGCGACTCCTCCTCTGGGCCCGCAAATCTTGTTTCCTTAATTACGTTAACATTCTGGTTTTAAATAAGTAATCTCATTCCTTAATATAATATTAAATCGTTTAAAATATATAGTAAAAATTAAGAAATTAAAAAATTAATTATTTTATTAGTTAAAATATTAATAATACTCTCGTAAATTAAACTAATAACATACAAGTCCTATTTCATAAAGTAATATTAATATTTTGACTAATAAAGTATTTTTACTACATATCTTAGACAACTTATATTAGGGAATGAAAAGAGTATTATATATCAACATATCTGACTTAAAGGTATTCGGTGGTTTTTAGCATAGTTCTCATTTCAGATTTAGTAGTAAATGAAAATAAAATTTATAAGATTTCAGATTCGGACCTTGCGAAAATAACTTAAACAATATTTTAGGTTTGGACTTTATAAAATATATATATATATATATATATATATATATATATATATATATATATTTTTTTTTGTTCTAAAAACTTTTTCACAAAAAAAATTAATCATAAAAAAAAACGAAATTAGTTGTGAATCTTAAATTGAAAAGTAGAATAAATACTATTATTCTATATAACTTTCACCAAAACCCATGCATTCTCATTTTCATAACTAATCTACCTGATGAGTACTAATAATTAAAAAGAAAAAGAAAACATTATTCGTCGTTCCCCGCCGAGTTTCTTGGACCTTTAAAATTTCTCTCTCAATCTATAATGTATTATTTAGATGTTCTCGTGTAGGCTAAAACATCGAAGATTTATGTATACGTTCATCTTCTAGGGTTTCAAATTCCAATTGCTTTGATCTTTGATCTTTGAAGTCCAAGCGAAGTCTCGTGTTTATCTTCTCTTAAAGCCAGAATTTCCTCCGATTGCAGTTGCATTGCCAATTAGAGGTATTAATTACTTCTCTTTATTTCTTCCTTTCTGTGATTATTATTGCTTTAGCCATTAGATATTTGTCGAATTTGTCGTTGTTTCTTCGTAATTTAGTTTTCTCAAGTTCTGCTGTTTGCTTTGTTTCTTCTGGTAATCCGCACAATTATTATTTATTATTTTTTATTTTTTCGAATTTTTGTGAGTTCTTTAGAAGGATATTGATATTGAGTTTCATATTGATGGACTCGGCATGCAGAGGAATTCTCTGCAGACTACTTTGGATTGATGACATCATAGACTTGTCTGTTTTTTGTTTTATTATACTTGTATCCAGTTTTGAAGGTCGTGCATCGTTAATTGTTTACTTTCTATCTACTATGTCAAGGGTTCGAACCCATAAATAAACTCTTTATGAAAAGAAATAAAGGTAAGAATGCGTACACGAGGACCTTCCAAGACCGTGCAGACGCGGTAGCCTTGTGCATTGGGTACAACTTTTATTTTTATTTTTAATACTTGTATCCAGTTTTCCTTGAGATATAAATGGTTCTAATAGAATAAATATCAATTTTGTTGGAGCTTGTTGCAATTTGCTTATTTTAGTATAATATGTACACTTCATGTTTCCCCAAATGAGAACAAATCTATAGAAATATAGAAATAATGCGATTCACCAAAAATATAGAAATAATGTGATTTTGGAGTTGCAAAAGCGCCATTTTTTTTCTTTGGTTTGGTGTTTCTTTTGGTACTTCATTACTTCACGGATACAATACTATTTATGATGATTCTGCTGCCATGGAGTATCTGCAAAAAAATTGATAACTTTAGCATTAGCTCTCATTTTTCCCGCTGCTAGAACAATCTTATAATCATTCAAGTGAATTATTATCTGTCTTTTAGGATGTTCTGTGGCTTCAAGTCATGGTAGTCATTTTCATATACTGTGGGGAAGGAGACAGCTTGCAGTTACATATTTAGTAAGCAAAGATGGAACTATCTGCTTTGTTGACTTCGGCTGGAATAAATATAGGGGTTTGTGTGGTGATTTTCTCACTGTATTCTGTGCTAAGGAAACAACCACGCTTTATGAATGTATACTTTGGGCAAAAGCTTGCTCAGATGAAACTCAGACGAAATGATCCTTTTTGTTTCGAGAGACTTGTACCTTCTGCTAGCTGGATACTCAAAACCTGGGGAGCATCTGATGATGAAATCTATGCTTCTGGGGGATTAGATGCCGTGGTCTTCCTGAGGACAATTATTTTCAGGTAATTAGTTTTGTATCAAAATTTTAACTTATGAAATGCAGAACCATATCAGGAAGAATATCTCGTACTTTAACATCTTTCATCTTTTACTCCACACGTTAAAATGTATATTCACGTTGTGTTGATATATATGGACACACACTAGCCCTACATATTAGGAAAGGGAAATTTCTTAATGAAATTGAAACGTACATGCCTTTTAGTAAATTCACTTGAGAGACCTTTATTTGAATTTCTCTCTTTCTGAAACTTGACTTTCAATAATAACATCTCTAGAAGCCAATATGACGTTTCTTTCTTATCAAGTTGATCTAGTTACATGGAACTAATTGCAACAGCTTTAGTTTATTCTTGACATTTTTGGTTTAGAATCATGGCTTTGTGCTTATTCTACTGATTTTCGCAGTACGCGGATATTCGCCATTGCAGCTATTGTATGCCTTTTTATTGTGCTTCCATTTAATTACTATGGCCAAGCCATGGAGCATAAGCATATCCCAGGAGAGTCGCTTGAAGTCTTCTCCATTGCAAATGTTGCAACTGCTTCGAAATGGTAAAATATCCTGATAAATGTTTTAACTGCAAAATATAAATGCTATTCACTTTGTTTCTATTATTAGATATGAATGTTAGCTTGTTGACTGTGCTGTTTTCAGGATACTATGCATGACCCAAGGATCTTTACACCTTTGATCTTGAGTCCTTATAAAGAAAATTAACAAGCTTGTGCTTTTGTATATAGGAGATAGATAGAACAGATGAAAATTAATATCATTTGAAACTTCTGGAGGGGAGAATGTTTCTCTCACAGTTATCCTGGTTTTAGCTATAGGAAATGACTAAAATGATATAAGACATTGAGGTTACTTACTTCAGCTCAATATATTACATCTTCAAATTAGAGAACTTGAAATTATCCTTGTTTCTCTCTGGGAATTTGCTTGATGCTGGACAACTGGTCAGGAAAACAGTAATAAAGGCCTCTTCTGTTTGAAGCAAGAAGTCATGAAAAACTGATTGCTCAACTTTTCTATTACAATTAGAATAGATATTTGAGAAAATTCAACAAGCCCTAACAAGCATGTTGGATTGGTTTTTCAGAAAATACTTTATTTTCAAGCTAAAACTAGAAGAAAGAATGCATTAGACAACATCCAATCATGATTGGCCTGAATTGAGTTGCAGTTAGTTATAATAGAACCTAAAAACAGAGGCGGATATTTGACCCCGCTGATTTTTTTTAGTATATAGGGAATATTTTGCTCCATTTAGATGATAAATGTATAAATGACCCCACACAAATCGCCATGTGCCCCCAATGTTCTCTGTTCTTGGATCCACCACTGCCTAAAACCTAGGTATCCAAGGGATTTGGTTACCTAACGGCCAGTGAATTTTCTACTGGCCTGGGAAAAGCCTTTCTTTGAAAGTCTCGACACATTTGAAATGAAATGAAATATACCTAGCAGAGACTCTACATTTCCCTATATAGTTTCTGATCTTAATTGAGCTAGTTGCAGGACTATATCAACAAAACTTCTTTTTTCCTGCCTTCCTTGATTCATATTGCATAGCAAAAGGGAAAGTATGAATCATCTGAAAGTTGAGGATTGTATTTCATCTCTTCACGTTTGACGCTTTTTGCATGGTAATTTGGCGCCTATACGCCTTTTGTGTTGGAATTTATTCCTTGCCACTTATTCTTCTTTTTATTTTGATCTATTCTCTAATTACTAATTTCATACTCTTTCAGGCTATGGGCCCATTGTTTGGCTCTGTACATAATTTCTTGCTGCACATGTGCTCTTCTTTACCTTGTAAGTATGCAACAACAAATCTTGATTGTTTATATCCACTTTATTAGAGATTGAATATATTCTCAACTAGAAAATTCTGTAAATATTTGCTGATGTCTAGACATTCTTTATTTTCAGGAGTACAAGAACATCACAAGGATGAGGTTGTCATACATCACTTCATCCCTTTCGTGTCCAAGTCATTTCACAGTTGTTGTTCGTGGCATTCCATGGTCTCCAGGTGAATCATATGGTGCCGTTGTCCACAAGTTCTTTACAAATTACTATGCGTCAAGTTATTTAGCACACCAGACGGTTTATCGATCTGGTACAGTCCAGAAATTGATGGTGAGATTTGAAGTGCTGTTTTTTGTAATGGTGAATTAGGGCATTTTCATGTTTTCCATGCTCCATAATCCTTGAGATGTATCATGTATTACCGTACTGTTTTTCCTCTCTTAAGAGATTTTTCTTCTTCTTTTCATATAGTTTGCAATATATAATTTATCCCATATTACAGCAAATTAAGTTCAAAGAGTTTCAATAAAATTCTATACGACAAAAGGGTAAATCTGAAGAGTTTACTTTTAGTTTTCTTCTTTTGGATACCTGGTTTCTTGGAGGGGCATTCGTGTCAATGCAACACTAATATGCGCTTTTCATAAGAAAGACTTTATGCCAAGTGAAAGGTTCTAGAGAAAACTTGAAAGAGGAGTAAAATCAGAATCATTGTAATGCAGGAAATACAACAGGAGTAGACCGAGAAGAAAGTATGGCAGGATGAATTCGAGATTTATTTAAATCATGAAATTGCATTATTTTCGTACATTTAAATATTCTCTTGCATGCACTAGTGGCCCTTATATGAAGCTTTTATCCATTTTTGTTTTTGTTTTTCTTTAGTTTATCATGCTTTTTGCCTTTAGCTATCCATCTCCACTGAATTTCCATCTCTGACTACTATACCTGCAGCATGACGCCGAGAAGATGTATGATATACTCAAGACGACTACCAGAGAACGAGGTTGTAGCCCAAATTTTATTAGATGTGGTCTTTGTGGAGGGACTTCAACATCTTTCAAGATGCTCTCCAGGGGGGTAGCTGAAGGTGAAAGGGGTAGAATTGATTTTCATGGCGAAGATTTGAGTAAAAAGGTCAATATCACCACATAAATATGGTCTAATGAAGCCTGAATATTTAGAAACTAGCCTGAACAAATAAACAGTAAACAAGTAATACTCCTGCCAATTCAAATTGAGGGTCAATTCCCCCCCCCCACCCCCCCTGAATTCTCTATAAAGTGTGACATTCAATTTGCAAAGAATGGAGTTTATAAGGTTGCTGCAGTCTAATTCTGATCTTTCATCTTTGGGTCATCTGTCTTCAGTCTGAGTTGATATCTGGTGTAGTGAGGTTACTTGCCCCGTCTTATTTCCTTCAGGTCCTGTAGTTCCTAAGTGGTTCTATGTTTCATTATTGTAATACTAATATGTTTGGGTTGGGTCCATACACAGACAATATGTGTTTAATATAGTGTATAAATTATATGCTATGTGCTTTTGTCCTTATATTTGGATTGTTATGGAACTTCATGTTGGATTCTTAATTGAGAACAACACAATAATCTCAAGTACTTTGATGTTTCCTGCAGGAATGTTCTTCAGCATTGGTCTTTTTCAGGACCCGATATGCTGCTTTTGTTGCCTCCCGGGCTCTCCAATCGCCAAATCCCATGACATGGGTGATAAAAAAGGCTCCAGCTCCAACTGACGTTTATTGGTCGAACCTTTATCTACCCTACAGAATCCTTTGGATTCGTAAAATAGCTATCCTTGCTGTGTCCATTCTTTTCGTAGCCTTTTTCCTAGTGCCTGTCACACTGACACAAAGCCTTGTTAACCTTGATAAGTTGCAGACTACATTTCCATTTTTAAAAGGGATTTTAAAGAGGTAGGTTCAGCTGTGTACTAGATTTTTATACGCATGCATTTCCATGTCAGCGGAACGAACACAATTCTAGATGTCTATTCTAAATATTTATGCTCTGTTACCATGTAATTTAGAAAGCAATTTTGAATCAGTTGTAACTTGTAACTTAATGATGCATATTTCAGTTAAATAAAACATGCAGCAGAACCATCTAATCTTGTGATTTCAAAATTGAGTAATGGTCAGCAACTTTCGTTACTTTCTTGCAGGAAGTATATGAGCCAGCTGGTTACTGGATACCTGCCAAGTGTCATCTTGATGTTATTTCTGTACATTGCTCCACCAGTTATGATCTTATTATCAACTCTCGAAGGAGCTATTTCTCGCAGTGGCAGGAAAAAGAGTGCATGTGTCAAACTTCTCTACTTCATGATATGGAATGTTTTCTTTGCAAACATTCTTACTGGGACAATCATTAAGAATCTTGTTGGTGAAGTAGCTCGTACATTGTCTGATCCAAAAACTATACCCAACCAGCTTGCCACTGCAATCCCTACAACGGTAATTTATCATTTTTTGTCGTTTTACTGCCCTTCTTTTCTTAAAGCCAACTGTGAATTTGAAAGCTTAAATATCGTAAAATTAATTGTTACATTTCATAATTTACTGGAGTTCTGGCGTAAAGTCTTACAAAATTTGTTCCCTTGAAAGAGAAGATATTTAACTGATAGTCAAAACAGCTTGGGTGGAATCTGCTCCTAAAAGTGTGTTATTGAAATTGGTCTTGGCCATACTACTGATTGTATCGTCTAGTTTCAAATTCTGCCTAGGGTATTTTCTAATATCAATGTGATCAGTACTCCAGTAGACTCATAACTCATTGATTATGTTTTTACTATAAGAGATTATGTAGTTGCTACCGTGTTTATTCTTCATTTAAACATTTTAACTTGAAGTGGAAATTTAATACATATAATCTATATAAGAATACAGAGCTTTGGCGACGCTCTTGATGAGGACTATGAATTTGACATATTGCAGGCCACCTTCTTTATGACCTATGTTTTGACATCAGGTTGGGCCAGTTTGTCAGTTGAGCTCCTACAGCCATTGGCTCTTGTCTGCAATTTTATCTATAGATATGTTCTCAGAAACAAGGATGAATCAACTTATGGGACCTGGACTTTTCCATACCACACTGAAGTTCCAAGAGTTTTGCTATTTGGGGTTCTGGGCTTCACCTGTTCAATTATGGCGCCGTTGATATTACCCTTCTTGCTGGTTTATTTCTTCCTTGCTTATCTTGTATATCGTAACCAGGTTTGTGCTTCCTCTTAACTGTTTCAATTTGCAAATTTTACTTTTGGAAATTTCTCTAAGGTCTTGTATATGACACAATTTTTCTTTACCCAGGGGTAAACTCGCAGAACTTTGATTATGTAGTTGACACTCTTATAAGCTCTAGCATGATTTGAAGTTTTGTTACTTTTTTCTTTTTCGTTTTTGAAGTTGGTTCTGAGCAGTTGGCTTCTGGTAGCTAGGCAGTTATTCTATCACCAAATTAGTTAATACTTGGTATAGATATTAGTCAGTATGTTAATTTTGTACATCGAAATTACTGTTTTGTGCAAAACATATCAACCTTTGGACTTGCAGTGTTCAGTTTACTCATTTTGTCACAACCTCCTTTATATTTACTAATTATCCACCGCAACATAGTAAGATGAAACTTAAAAATAAAAAAAGTTAGAGATGAAGAACTATATGTGGACATCTTGAGATGAGCTATGTACATAAGCTAATTTTAGCAGGTTCAATCTGGTGAATTCTTAAACAGTATAGTTGCAGGGCGTTTTACATGTATGCTGCCTAGGTCATAGCCTTTGAAAACCCTAATTCTCATGTGCCCATTCCAATTGCAATGATGGAACCTTTAAATAAGCTGCTTGATGGACCGATATTTCCAATCATCTTGCATACCTGTTTGAACAATTATTCAAGAAATATTAGGAATTGTGCTGCCTTCGAGGCTGATCCTTCTGTAAATTATGAACATTCTACCAAACAATTGAAACTAAAAACTACTGTATATTTTGTTCCTCAAAGTAAGCTAAGACCTATATATGATTGTGGTCTTGGCACACAACAGACTAGCACTATTGTATTTCATAGGATCTTGATACTCACCTGGACAGTGGGAGATATCCTTTCCGGTGTCCCAAAAAGTTCCTATACATATGCACCGTTATAGTTGTCTTTGTATACTCAGGCAAACTGGGAAGTACTCAATATTATCCATTATAGTTTCCCTTGTACTTAATCATCATTTTACTATTTCCTTTTCCTTTTCAAGCATTTGCATTTTAAACCAGTATTTTTATAATGTTCAAACATATAATCTCTAGTGAATGATGATGGATTATTTCACAAAAATAAAAATCTAAAGTAAGTGAGTTTTAGAAGTAATACCGAGAGTGAAGACCCATTGTGAGTAAAAGGATTTAATTATTAAGTTTCCTATTGTAAGTTGGTAAGCTTGGCGTTTGGTATAGTGACTAAAAACAAGGTCATTACTCAAAACACAACAAACTTATTTGATACATTTATTAACTTTGTAAAAGGAAACTTACCTTATCTTTGCTGGATCTAGTTTGGTCAAATGGATTGTGGTGCCTGTAACTTTTTCTCTTTTAGATACAAGTATAGGTAGTCAAGGTGGTGGTTTTACTTGCAATAATTTGGTCTCACCTGAAAGGAAGTTGAATCCAACTTTGTTGGGAAGGAGAGATTCGAAAGAACATGATTTTTTCATTCCTCCAATCCACTACTTTATGTTCCAAATTAACGAGAAACGAAGAAAAATAAAGTTGAATTAAGGAAAGCTTAAAGCACTCCTACTAAGTGGATCACCAGCAATGCCTTAGTAGATTAAAGCATTCCTGCTAAATGATCTCCTCTGAAACATTAGAACAGGAAAGCGAATCTTTGTTGTGATACTGGTCTATTCTGATGTGTTAGGTGGATTGGTAATCATTATCTTTTAATTTGAAGATCCAGTAATCATTTTATACCCAAGTGCTCACGTTTTAGCTCATTCACACACGGTTTTATTTCCATTATCTATACACATTCCATCTAACATAACTAACCCCCACTCTATATTGGTGGACACATCCGCCATCTCTATCTTTCTTCATTATGTTCTTTGAGGATTCTGTTATTAGTTTATGGTTGGAAATTACAGTAAGAAAAGTGTACTTTTCAGATTCTTAATGTGTATGTGACGAAGTATCAGACTGGAGGACAGTATTGGCCTCTTGTGCATGATACAACAATATTTTCTTTGCTGCTGACACAAGTAATAGCCTTGGGAGTCTTTGGACTTAAAGAGTCCACAGTTGCCTCAAGCTTCACGGTTCCATTGGTTATTTGTACACTACTTTTTCATGAATACTGCAGGCAAAGGTTTCTACCAATATTCAAGAACAATGCTGCTCGGGTGAGTAGTAATTTTGTAAATTCATATTAGTCCATTCCCCTCAAGAAGTATTCATCTTCCGTGTCTGGTTACCTTACAGGTCCTTATAGAGATGGATCGTCATGACGAGCTTAACGGGAAAATGGAAGAGATTCACCAGAAACTGTTCACTTCTTATTGTCAATTCTCCGCAATTTCTCAGCAAGCGTGTGAATCCATGCAAGAGAAGATTAGTAGCGACAATGATGATGTCAGTGGGTCGAAAGACCTAGAAGACATTACTTCAGGTTTGTTCCACTGAATCACCATTAAGTTTTATCAAGAGGCGAAAATCACTTGGTCTTTGTGTATATATTAATTTTTGGTCTATGCTTGTCCTACAGAAAAGCAAATCGTCAAGTTATCTGAACCATGGGTTGGAAATTCTCACCAGGAAATAGAAGAGATTCGTCTATAACACCCCCCCCCCCCACACACACACACACACACACATTTTTTTCCTTTTTGTACGCAATCACTTATAGTAGAGAAAGCTATTCATACGTCCATCACAAGGATACCCAAGATGCAAAAGTTCAATTCCTGCAGGAAAGAGAAATATCCAGTTATCTTGATCATATGGTTGGCGCCGTTCCTCCCTAGAGATCAAGGGTCAACTTGTAAGTTTTTGTTCATAAGAGGTGCGATCTATATAGAATGCTGTTGTAATAATATCATCTTAAGAGGATGTTTGGTATAGAAATGAGAAAAGTAGTCTTGTGGACCCTTTTTGGTAACCAGCTTGCTTCTATTATTGGTGATGTCTTGGAGTTTTATTTCGGAATTACACAATCCAACTAAAACCAAATTATAAAGGGCTCGTAGAAAATAAAACGTGTTGAATTATATTAAAACTTGGGATTGGAAGTAACGGAATGCACAGGAAAGGGTCCAGCAAACAGAAGAGGGTATAATTGTCAACTTGGAATAAAGAGAATATTGGGCCGTTAACCCTAAGTTGTGCAGATTGTTAAGAGTTGTAGCCCCAGGGATTTCTCATTGGACCCGATATTGTGAGAAAAGATCAAACAGTGGAGTGATCCATTTAGGAAATCTACTTGGATCCATTTTTGGGCCTACAAGTAGTCGGTTGTTCTTTTTTTTTTTTTTTTACCAAATTATTATTTTTTTAATTAAAAATACCAAAATATTGTACATTTTAATAACCTTCCCAAAATATAAAAACCGCTCTGGTAGAATCGCTTTTTGAATTTGATTGAAAGTGCCTCTTGCAAAGGCATTTTCTTCAGAATATAGAATGCACCTTTGTCATTGGGATTTTTCATTGAATCATTTTCGAACATAATATATTATAAAATATTCATGAAATTGCCACTGATAGAGGCGATTTCTATATTTTGGGAAGAATCATAATATTGATAGTTTTCTTAAAAAAAGAATAAAATGGAAAAAACTCAACATTTTGGTGTAATAAAAATGTATTAATTATAAAAAAGAAAATAGAAAATATAACCGTATTTATTTCAACTAGCCTCAATTTTATCTCTAAAGGATTGCAGGTCGGGGTCTTAAGTAATCCAAAGAAAGACTTCATCTCGCATTATCAGATTTATCACGTAGAATTAGATGCTTAATAGCCGTCAAATCACTTGGGGAGCCAGTAATTTCAAGTCGTATTATCAAGTTTATTGTGTATAAATAGCAACCAGGTTAGCAGCATAATTTATTTGATTCTTTTTTCTTTTTTTAAGGACAATTGGTATCCCGACTTTAGGTAATGCTAGCTAAACCGAGAAGCTCAGTTTGAGTTACGTCCAATGAGTTTGAGAAAATACTTCACTCAAAACTCTTCTGATGTCGTCGGAGAATATGATGGAAATGCATTATTACAAAAGGAAAAAAAAACAAAAAAAAAAGGCAAAGTGTGAATGTGTGATCCATGTCTGTCCTAATAGGAGAGAAAAGGTCATTGACGGCTATCTTGTTCTCTTTGGAGAGAGAGAATATAGAGAAATTATTTATCAATTTCCAAGTCCTTTCTATGCATTTTATATAATTACGTACCGACTTTTTCAGGTACATAAAGATGACAAACCTTAAGGAATTTCTCATCTTAGTGAGTGTCATTATCATTAAATAAATAAAACTCTTACTCAGATAACTCAGAAATATAAAACTAAAAAAGAAGATGAAGTTAGTCGTCGTCGTTTGGCTATTGTCATGACTATGCAAACCCTACTCTCAATTATACCGTACTTGTGGGATTGCCCCCACAGTCTCTTCACATGAATTGGGCGCAGTAGCGGAGCTAGAAATTTATCATAGGGGGTGGATTTCTTACTGAATTTTTTTACGGGTGGCTAAATACAAAATTTATAAAAAAAAATTCCTATAGAAAATTTATCGTTTCTGAAAATTTTGGGGGGCGGGAGGGGGTCACTGATTGGGCGGGATCTACGCTTCAGATGTGGACATGTGAGGGGATTGTAGGGTTAGTCCCACAAGACAGTCTTAGAATTGAGTAAAGCTCCATAATTTGTCTTACGTAAAGTCCAATTTTAAAAAAATTGTTGGTTTCTTTGAGGCTCTTTGTTGTTCTGTTCCTTCTTAGTAAGGGATATTCTTTTTCACTTTACAAAAATAAAAAAGACTTATTTATTAATTAAAATTGTGTTTTCTTGGCTTAGTTAGCAAATTTATTTCTGTCTTGGCCACACAAAAAAAAAAAAAAAAAAAAAAAAAATTCTTATGGGTAATCACAATTATGTCAATAAGCACTAAAAGGCATCACGCATGAGGGTTTCTTGAAGACAGGAAAAGGGTTGAATGTCAAGTATATTCAACCTGCAGAATATATGCCGAATGTTTTTGGTTTTTTATGTTTTGGATAACTTATTCTTTAGATGGTCTAAGAAGTTGCATGAAGTTACAAAAAGTACAATTAGGCTTGTATGTGAATACTTGGTGTTGAAACGGTTTGGTGTTTTTGGTAGGAAAAAAAAAATATCTTACCGTAAGGGGAGGGGGCCATCTCTAGAATCCTGATGGGAACTACGTGCCACGCCTTAAGTGGTGGGGTCTAAAATCCTGCACACCTGGTTGGTCCTGGACTAAGTATGTGTGGGGCGTCTAGCGAGGACGCTAAGACCTTAAGGAGGGGTGAATGTGAAACTCCAGTCCCATATGGGAAAAGGTCCCATATTGGATAAGAATGAAAGTTGTGTCTGATATATAAGGTAGGTCTAAGTACCCACTATCATCTCGGGATATCCCTTTTGGCATAGCGAGTTCGGTTGTCAAGTAAATGGTCGTGGGTGCTGCCAGACCCATGTGTCGCGTTGCGGGCCCGGGGTGTGACACTTATTGTTTTCATTGACAAAAAAAAATCAAAAACAGCACCAACGTAGCCTAATTACGTTCTTTCACTTAGGTTGAGAAATTTATGTCTTTAGCTTCTTATGTGAAGAGTTGTAGGTCTCAGAGCTTTTCAAATACGAAAAAATGGGGTTAGGTCTGACCTATTGATCCCGATGAAAGAAGCATGAGACCATGACAATCAAGTCCATGCCCCAGCTCTCCCAAAACCGCCCCTCAAGTTCATTCCTTGCCCTGGCCTTGTCTAGTGATTAATTGAATAATCAACAAGCAACTGAGCTCATACATACGTACATATAGACTCATCATATTACTTCTCCAAACTTTAATATATATGCTTATTTGCATGATAACTTATTAAAATTGATATACAACAAGTTAATTAATGTATGTCGTTGACATAAAATCTAGGTACGCAAATATGGGTTTTTTGGGGAACGGTTCACTCCCAATTCAACTTATTTCAGTTTTATGTGTAGAAGAATTGCACCATTACTGTGCCCTATATATATATATATATATATATATATATATATATATATATATATATATATATATATATATATATATATATATATATATTGACATTCCAAAAAACAAAACATATGTAGCTAAACATTTTTAGTTCTATATATATATATATATATATATATATATATATATATATATATATATTGACATTCCAAAAAAACAAAACATATGTAGCTAAACATTTTTAGTTCTAATTCTTAAAGGGTAATTAAAATTGAACAAAATTATACACGTTATAAAAAGAATATGCTTGTGTTAGAACATACTAAAAACCATCTCTCCCATATAATAAGTCATCTTATAAAAAGAAAAGAATTACTAAAAAGAATTTCTTTCATACAATAAGTCGTTTGTAAAAGAAAATGAATTTCTTTCATACAATAATTTTTTTCAAATTATTTTATGAAAGGATCAAAATGGCTGCCCAAAAATACATTACGGACCAAGAAATTCAAAGTAATATGAAAAAAACGCGAGTTGCTGGTCAGAAAAATTAAGGGGATAAAAATGGCTAATTATCCCAAAGCCAAAGGTGACAATACCATTGATATACTTTTGGTACTTGAATATATACACACACAAAGAAATTACTTATATATGTGAAGATGTCTTAAGTATTTCTGCTAGTGATGAAATAGTAGGAAGAGAATTACTGCGAAACTTGCCTTTTAATCGAAACACTAAATTCTTATTGCGTGTTTAATGTTTCAGGTTCTTAAAGATTCCAACTATAATATCATCAAGATCTTGTGCATTTTTACTAGCCCTCCAACTATGCTCTCTAAACCACAATAGCTGCGGCTCTTATGGCCACTACTATGGAGGCGGCGGCACCTCCTCTAGGCGGTAAATCATTTGCGGATCTAGTATCCGCTCCCGCACAACCAAAAGTAACGCTACCAATCAAAGATCTTTCATCCTACAAATTATAATTGAAGAGGACGATTTGATCGCATTGGAGAAGCCATGGAAATTGGCATTGGTCGGTAAGTTCTCGCGTAGGGGTTCTCCGCTGGATATCCTGAAGCGGGATTTTCAAAAATTACAATTCAAGGGAGAATTTTGGATTGGTTGGTTAGATTCACGACATGTGATTATTAGATTTGAGAATGAGGAAGACTACTGTCGATTTTGGCGTAATGGATTATGGTTTTTTAATGGATCGCGGATGCGCGTGTTCAAGTGGACTTATGACTTCGATTCGGCGGTGGAGTCATCGACTGTCCCGGTCTGGATACGATTGGAATGTTTGCCAATACATCTTTTTAACAAAAGTTATCTTTTTTCAATAGCTAAGGCTGTCGGATTCCACTTGTTCTTGATGACCCCACAACTAATGTAACAAGACTGAGTGTTGCAAGAATATGTGTGAAAATTGATCCTTTGAATCTGATATGTACAAGAATTTGGGTTGGACATGCCCGTTCGAGAAAGGGATTTTGGCAAGATATTGAGTATGAAAATCTCCCACAATACTGCTATTGTTGTTGGCGGATTGGACACAGCAATTCGGAATGTATAGGATTTGATGATCGGAGGGCTGACGTCACAGCCATGAGAGCTGACGTCACGGCCATGAGAGCTGTTTCTTTGTTGGAGAAGGCCGGGACTACGCCGTGGATCCTAAAATTCGGAAAATTCGTCGGCAACCACAAGTACACGCAGGCTGGGAAAGACGGCGGGGTGGAGAAAATTGGGTCATTGGACATAGGGCCAACACAGGTATACCCTACATCGGTTTTTTCATTGGCAGTGTGTCATGAACTAGAATAATTCATATGGAAAAGGGAGGGAAAATTAGTCATATAAATAGAAGCTATTAGAATTGGGGATTATGTTAGCTTTCAATTAAGGAAACTGTGTCTAAAACGACACAGTTCCATTTATTAATGCCAGAAGCCTTAAACGGCACAGTTTTGCTACCTTGTCTCTATCCTTGGCTGTCCTTATCGAAGTTGCAGAGGAGCAAGCTCCACTCTTGCTGCCACCTCTCAAGAATGCCATTCTCTCATTGGCTAAGGAGATTTAGAGAGTATGATCCGGATTCTCTTGGCAAGCAGAGGAGATGAGCTGGATGGACAGGATTTACTTGGAAGCTTGAGCCCTAACTATAAGTAGTAAATAGCTTTGGAGAAGAAGGGGTCCAGAAATATATGATCAAATTGGGTGCTGCCATTATCTTCTCCCTTGTGAGTTCTTGAACTCTTCTTCTCCTCACTTGTATTCATTCATTCAGTTCTCCCCTCAGACTCTTCCCTTTCTGTTACTTAATGAAGGATTTGCCAATGCAGGAGTAATGGTGGTCTTTGCAGCTTTGGACTGCTAATAGTCAAGTATCATTTCAGTCCTTGGTCCATTTCTGCCATTAAGCCTCTAGCAGTTACTTCATCAGCCATAGCTTGGAGTTTGCTTTCTGTACTTATCTTTTCTTACTATTTCAGTTAATGATGGTAACTGTAATTAGTTGATTAGCTGATTAGAAAGAGTTTACTTAATCTTGTTATTGGAAGGATATTGAGCAGTGATATATATATATATATATATATATATATATATATATATATATATATATATATATATATATATATATATATATATATATCGAATCCCTTTTGCTTGATTAGTATATCAATTATTGCTTACGTGGCTATTAAACTGCTTGGGGCTGCGGCCATCTAGATGCCCTTAGGATATTGTGACTGAGATATGTGTGTGTTTTAGAGTGGGGACATAACAAATGGTATCAGAGCAGTTCTTTCTTAGAGGCTGTGGGAAAATGACAAATTCTAGGAATCAATCTAAGGAGGGGTATTCACTGCTTAGAACCTCAAGGTTAGAGTTTCCCAGCTTTGATGGAATTGGGGTCAGAGAATGGAGTAATAGATGTAGGGATTATTTTCAGCTCTACCAGGTTGAGGAAGGGGAGAAGATCCCATTATCTAAAGAGAATTGTAAGAACAGGGCTTTTACTTGGGCATGGAGTCACACACATAATTATCCCAATGAGAGTTGGGAGCAGTTTGCAGCTGCAATATGTAAGAGGTTTGAAGAGAAGATTGTTGTCACAGATGAATCTCTTAAGTTAGTAGAGGAACCAAAGCAAGATGAGACTGAAATTGGATATTCGAGTGAAGGGCAGAGAAATGATGCAAATGAATTGCTTGTGACTTCTGCAGCAGCCAGTGATGCAGATAAGGCCCTCTTTGATGCATCACAATAAACTTTTTTCGGCAAAGAAATTAGGGAGGAAGTAGACCAATGAGGTTTAGGGGATGAGAATGATGTTGGTGCTAGTGTTCCTGCGCTTGGCGATTTTGGTGGCAGTGATGATGAATTGCAAGAATACCATTTGTTCGACAAAGATGAGGGATCATTTTTGGGATATTTATCAGATATGGATGATCTCGCAGCTACATTTTCAAAGTGGAAAGGGTTGTAACTGGACCAAGACACCCATGGGTTATTGGAGATAGAGGATCTGGATCTTTTTCAAGGGAAAGTTCATCTGTCACAGAATGGGTGCAGGAGACAGATTATCCTGTATGGTTAAAAAATCACATGTCCGACTCAGAAGGTTATGAGGAAGGCAAGGGCTGGTCATCACAGCCACAAAGTTCTTCTTCAAGACCGTTGTATAAAGCGTTGTCATATCCTACGCGGCAACGACAACTGCAAAGAACATCACCATACCCTCAGCATCAACAACAGCTGCAACACTTTGCCAGTGAAAAGTTCTTGAAACTGATTGTGTTGTCTATGGATTCTTAAGAAGTAAAAGGTGAAATACTTATAGAGGTTGGGAAGAAAATGCCTTGGGATAGAGGTAAAATATTTGGCTTTGGGTGGACGAAGAAGAAGGAGAATATGTCGGTGACTGATGCTAAATTGAAGTATGCAAATGGTGGGAAATTAGTTTTACTACCAAATGCTACAGAAGCATATTATGTGAATTTAATTCACATAATTGAGCTAGTGATGCTCAAGCTCATGGATGATATCCCAGTTTTGCTGCACAATTTTCTCCTATTAAAATGTGTTATGACCCTTGAGGAGAATGATGAAAAGGAAGAGAATATGGAACCTACACCGAATGTTATTCTTCCGGATTGGCTGAAGAAACTAATTGCTGCCTTTCCAGTGGTTACAATGAAGAACATCGCATCCATAAGGGCTGCAAAGCAATCAGAATATGATGAATATCCTGCAGTTGGCATACTTGTTTCGGGGTTTACTGATTTTTCCTTTCGTACATTGAAGGTAGATCTGCCGATGGACGACATTCAGATGTTTCGAGATGGGATATACTCCAGAAAAGCGCTCATACTTCAGGCCCATCTGGAAAGGATGATTTCTAGAGATAAAGAAGCTGTAAATTCTGCAAACGAATTAACTGATTTCGAAGGTTTTGAGCTGTCTTCCGAAGAAAGAGCTAAGGCAGATATGAAGTTTACTTATGTCATTACGTGTCAAAAATATGAGAAAGTGTTTCGCAGCTATGGCTACGCCGAAGCATCTAATGTTTCCTTTTCTTGCTGCTCACTTTGCAAAGGGATTATCGAGGAAATTGAAGAAGACATGCTAGTGCAAAAATTGGCGAAGAGACTAGGCTCCAATGACAACTTTCTTTACTGTCCCACTGTAAGTGATCCTTGTCAAGGGAAGCTTAAACGTTTTCAGCGGCATTGGGTACAAGATCATCCTGTTATAGTTAAAAATGTTCTTCAAAGTACATCGAGCTTGAATTGGAATCCAGTTGATAAGTTCTGTACTTACCTTGAAAATACATGTTCTAAATCTCAAAATCAGAGACGTATTGATTTTGTTGCAAATGGTGGTTGGGTTTTGAAAATTGACAATGAAGAAGAGGGTAACAGTTGTATAGGGGAAGTTGAGGAGTATTTGCTTGAGAATACTTATGGTTATAACATTTTGAGACTAGAGAAAAGGAAGAACGAACCCTGGATGCAATGGCTTATACCGTGGTTCTAGAAGATAGAAGATGTACTGGGAAAGCTAATGAATTCAGGGAGCAGAAATTCATAGTCTTCAAGTCTTGAGGACAAGACTTGTTTCAATGGGGAAGTATTGTCATGAACTAGAATAATTCATATGGAAAAGGGAGGGAAAATTAGTCATATAAATAGAAGCTATTAGAATTGGGGATTAGGTTAGCTTTCAATTAAGGAAACTGTGTCTAAAACGACACAGTTCCATTTATTAATGCTAGAAGCCTTAAACGGCACAGTTTTGCTACCTTGTCTCTATCCTTGGCTGTCCTTATCGAAGTTGCAGAGGAGCAAGCTCCACTCTTGCTGCCACCTCTCAAGAATGCCATTCTCTCATTGGCTAAGGAGATTTAGAGAGTATGATCCGGATTCTCTTGGCAAGCAGAGGAGATGAGCTGGATGGACAGGATTTACTTGGAAGCTTGAGCCCTAACTATAAGTAGTAAGTAGCTTTGGAGAAGAAGGGGTCCAGAAATATATGATCAAATTGGGTGCTGCCATTATCTTCTCCCTTGTGAGTTCTTGAACTCTTCTTCTCCTCCCTTGTATTCATTCATTCAGTTCTCCCCTCAGACTCTTCCCTTTCTGTTACTTAATGAAGGATTTGCCAATGCAGGAGTAATGGTGGTATTTGCAGCTTTGGACTGCTAATAGTCAAGTATCATTTCAGTCCTTGGTCCATTTCTGCCATTAAGTCTCCAAAGAGCTATTTCATCGACCATAGCTTGAGTTTGCTTTTCAGTATTTATCTTTTTCTTACTATTTCAGTTAATGATGGTAACTGTAATTAGTTGATTAGCTGATTAGAAAGAGTTTACTTAATCTTGTTATTGGAAGGATATTGAGCAGTGATATATATATTTCAGATCCTTTTGCTTGATTAGTATATCATTTATTGCTTACGTGGCTATTAAACTGCTTGGGACTGCGGCCATCTAGATGCCCTTAGGATATTGTGACTGAGATATGTGTGTGTTTTAGAGTAGGGACATAACACAGTGGCGACTGGAGAAGACGCGGGTGGGGGATGGGAAATGTGGTTTTGGTGGATATGGACTCAGGCCCTAGCAATGCTCGGCTTTGCTGGAGCTCGCCGGTCTGACTGAAACACTACCATAAACCCCATCCTTGGTTCTTTCTACTAAGAATGTCATAGAGACGCCTCAAGAAATTCATCAGTTTGAAGAGGCTAGGTTGAAAGCGGCGGGGCAGGTGGCGGCGGCCGATCAGAAAGCACCTGATGTCGGAGCCAAGAATAGCGATTCCGCCAGATTGGAGGAAAATCAGCCGGGCTTTGAGGCGGAGACTACGACGGAGATCCCGCAAAATATTTATTTGGAAGTTGAGCCGGTAATTACTCAGGAGATTGTGGAGAAGATTTCTGCGGTGGTTGTTCCAGAAGATCCTGAAATTCAGGACAATCAATCCGGTACGGGTGATCCACCCACCCACCCGCTCCGATTCATGAAGATGTAAGTCCAGCACCAGCGGCCTCATCTTAATTCAAGCCACTCGTCAACTAGGTGTCTTCTCATGATGTGGTATTGAGTCTTGGGTTAAGCCTGATACCCACATCAACATTTGAATGAGCTGATGATTATGAAGTGGTGATTGAAGACGGTTTGGCCCCAGTGGACCCGACCCGGACTCCTGTGGCCGAGGTCAATGAGGTTGACCAGTTACTTCGGGATCCTCCAGTTGACTTGGTCCAGCCGACTGACCATGTCGGTTCTTTTGCGGAGGACATAACACCACATCAGTCTCGTTTGGCTCATTAGGGCGAACAAAAAACAAAGTCAGTCCGACCTAAAATACAGGATGTGCAGGCCAGGCTTTTTCATCTTACAAGAGTAGTGCACCAACATCTTCCCCTTTTTCAAATCGGTATAATTTATTTGCTAGTTTTCGGGACTTCAATAAATGTCTGTAGACTATTAGTGCGAAGATTGCTATAATTGAATGTGAACCAGAAAATACTGACCATATTTTATAATTTATTGCTATAATTTATTTGCTAGCTTTTGGGATTGACCATGTCGGTTCTTTTGCGGAGGACATAACACCACATCAGTCTTGTTTGGCTCATAAGGGCGAACAAAAAACAGAGCCAGTCCGGCCTAAATTACATGATGTGCAAGCTCAGGTCTCGGTCCCCGCAGATATCACACCTAGTATGCCAATGGCGCACGACCATAGTGTTGAACCAGAAAATGTTGAGGCCCCAGACGCGGGGTCAATTGAAGCTGTAGATTATCAACAAGAAGATGATTATGATGATTTTACTCTTGTCGTTTCACGTAAGAGTAAAAAAAAAGTCAAAAAGACTCATCCTGAACATTACATGGAGACTAAATATAAGTCTTTTAAAAGACGTTGATATTAAAATGATGTTTATCCTACACAGATTTTGTCTGATGTAGTCGTGGATTTGTTTCCACCCTCTATTGGAGGATAGGCGGGACAAGCATCAGACTGGCAGTCAAAATGCATAAAGGACAAAACATGGCACTCAAAATAGTGGAGACAACATTTCTGGCCAGGACCCACTTCCGTCCTGGTTGACGTGGCAAAAAAAGCTGGGGTGGCTGCCACGTCACTTCCGTCCTGGCTAGAAATGTTGTCTCCACTATTTTGAGTGCAATGTTTTGTCCTATATGCATTTTGACTGCCAATCTGATGCAATCCCCAGGATAGGCTATCTCTCCTCCTTGTATATATTTTCCATCATATTCAATAAAGTAAAACTAGTTTAATAAAAAAAATTGTTTCAGGTTCTTTAACAATTATCATGTACATTATTTCGAATATGCCAACCCGAAATTGCTCTATGGATAGCAATTGAGAGCAAGGATAGTGAAGAGGTTGAAACTACATCTTTTTCATGAGAGCAATTTTACTGTCACAATAGATGATGTATATGTAGTTGAAGATCATCGTGGAAGGCCCTTAATTATAGTAGTGTATAATTTCATAATCCACTAATGTGATTGGAGAGAATTTTTTTTTCCTTTTGGCTTTTGGCAAATGAATGTACCATATATTCGACCCAAGTTCTGAGGCAACTGGTTGGAGTTGTTATATGTCTCGCCGTTGTTGATGAATGTTCGATTATCTCGGTGAACATCGACCCTCGTGAAATTTTTCCGCAGTGTTAGGGCTCCGTGTAAAAGAGCAGTATGAGTCAGACCCTCTCCGCTAACGGTAATATTACGAGCCAACAGCAGGTCGAGCCCGAATTAGTCGCCACATTAACGGTGGACTTCGGGATGAAATTTTTTTTACCAATATATTCTATCTCCATTTTGAGCATTATATAAGCAGAAGCAACAAAATTAATTCCCAGAAGGTGAAGCTAGATGCGCAAAGATCAAGTATCCAAATAATTTCAAACTTTAGAGTCCTCTAATAATTAACATCAAAATCACATACATTAGAGTTCGAAATATAAAATAAAAATTTATAAATGAAAAAAAAACATCTATATTAATTACCGAATAAGTTTATTAGGGTTTTACTTAAAAATCAAGTACTCCAGGGTACCTCGTGATTGAACATTCTTCTTAGAGTGTAGTACCTTGCTGACCTTCAAAATCAGAAGAAGAAGTAACATGACAAGGAAGTAACAAATTAGAGCTCATCTGATCATCCCAACCGGCCGCCGAGCTCCCTCCGCAACCACCTCCAATTCTACTATTCATCATCATGTCTCCACATAAGAACTCTAAACCCTCAAAAATCTTAGGATTATTATAAATCATCTGCTCAAGCTCAGACGCGTAACTATTTTGTGTTGTCAACATAGCCATCTCAGGTAAACAAGTGTTTAAAACATCTATGGGAGTAGGAGAAGAAAGCATATTAAGTTGATCCACTGGTGGTGGCGGCGGCGTATATTGATGATTTGGGAAGCTATTTATTGGTTGATCATCATTAGAAAACCTTCCTCCAAGCTTTATTAACAATTTCCGAATAGAAGCGTGGTCATTGAAACGAGGCTCCTCAATTGAGTATGGGATGGGAGGTGGAAGAACTACTTGGGGCTGATCTTGCCAATAAGGGTTCTGATTATTGTTGTTATGATCAGAAGGAACTATGTAATTATTGTGATCTTTGATTTTTCTCATTTCTTGGTTTTGTTTGCTCTTTCTACGATCCTTTTGTGTTTGCTTGCCCAAGCAGCTTCTTCTTTAGACTTGTGTTCCAGTAATTCTTTAAATCATTATCGGTTCTTCCAGGTAGTTGTGCTGCTATAATTGACCACCTATATAAAGATCAAACGATTATCTACTTCTAAATAGTTAGATGTTTAAAGAAATATATACTCTTCTGATTCTAAATTGAATGTCTAATTTCTTTACAATTTATAAAAGAACATCATTTAAAGAGGAGGGGAGGGGGAGGGGGGTTTACCTGCTTCCAATACTAATATAGAGGCTGCATATGATGTTTTCTTCTTCTTCTGAGAATCCACCACGTTTGATGTTTGGACGAAGATAGTTTAGCCATCTTAGCCTACAACTCTTTCCACATCTCTTGAGGCCTAATTATTCAAACAAAATCATTTTAGTATATGTATTAGCAATCAAATTAAACATGTACTCTTAATGAATAGGAAAGTAGACATTCAATTCAATTCCTGACAGAAGTTGAAATTAATATACTATATATAGTTTTCAGTTTTTTTATTATCTAGAGTAGTGTAAATAAAGAGAAGCTAATGTATAAAGTGAGGAGAGGAATTAGTGTTGAAGATATATACCAATTTTTTTAGGCAAAGCAATCCAATTGCCACCGGTTCCATGTTTTTCAATATAAGACTTGAGCTTAGCATCTTCTTCAAGAGACCACGGTCCTTTCTTCACGTTTGCTTTATCACAACATGGTGCTCTCCCCATTTTCTATATCTTCAACTTATACCAAGCCTCTTAATTACTTTCTTCTCCCTTCTCCCTTCTTCTTCTTCTTCTTCTTGAATATATATTCTGTGTGTGTGTGTGTGAGAGAGAGAGAGAGAGATTATAATAAGTGGAAAAGGATAAACATGTTATCAGGACCAGCCATGAGAATCCAAACAAAAAAACGGGGGTTTGCAAAAAAGATGAAATTAAGGTAATATTGTAATATAAAACTATGTGAAAGAATGGGAGAGTAAGGTGTTTTCTTCTTGTCTTTCTCAATATTGTAGAATCATTATTATATACATTTAGCACCCTCACCCCTCCTACCCCCCACCCCGGAATAATGAGTTTAATTAGGATATAGTGTTGGATAATAATTGACACATATTATTGGAAGTATCACAGTCTTTGTCCTAATTTTATAGGCTGGAAATGAGATATATATGGTGGGTCATTTCTTGCAATTAACATATGATGTTGAAATCGCATAGTCCACCTTCGTGAAATATAATGTTCTTGTCATTGCTTTTCTTTTCTTTTTTGAGAGGGATGTTCTTGTTATTTGATCTTCATAAACTACTATTTTGAATACTTTTTTTTTTTCCTTTTATACTTGGGGAGAGAGAGAGGACTCATGAGAGTTTGAAGCTAATTTGTATTTTTTTTCCAAGAATGATTTATGTATTGAGTCATGAAAATTCTTTATAGGGTTACCATCTTATCTTGCTTATTTTTCTCCTTTTTTCCCCTTTTCCTTTTAGGAAACCCTTATTTTCTAGTACATATTGGGAATTCTTGACCTACCAAAGTTTGAAAATATCATTTTTTTAAACAACTTAAAATATACAAATATATATCACGTTAAATTTATTCCACATTAATTAGCTTGTAAGTATATCTACAATCGGATTGGATCATGTACTCCTTGCAGGATTTTAATCTAAAACTAAACAAGATAAACCCCAAGTATAAATAAAACTGTATTATGAATGTTGCAGAGAGTGATATAAGGTTAGGTAATACTCCTTACTCCTCCATCTTTTTGAGATACTTTTGGAATGGGTTCAAACCCAAATTCAACTTTTAACATGGTATCAAAACCAGCTCATATATAGAATCTAGATCTATCAATTTGACATCAGAATTTTCCTAGCTAATAGTTTGTCTTTGCTGTAGGTAATGTGTGATTTTCTTCCAGTAAACCAACTACCCTCCTTTTTTTTTCAGAAAAGGGAAAAAAGATGATACTCCCTCCATTTCATAATATAAGTTGTTTAGAACATGTAGCGAAAATTAATAAAGTAAAAATAAAGTATTTTATTAGTAAAAATATCAATATTACTCTCTTGAATGAGCTTTGTATACCAATAACTTTATTTGAGAGAGTAATATTGATATTTTGACTAACAAAGTACTTAATTTTTTCTTCCTTAATTTTCGAAATATATTCTAAACGATTTATATTATGAAATTGAGATATTATAAAGCTTTTCTTCTACGGGAAGAACTCCATTTACTTTAATTCTTAGTGGGCCGCTTAGACAACAGATTTCCAGCATAATGGCCGCAAATGTCTTAATAATGGCCAAATAATAAGAACAGCCTCAAAATATTTCATGAAAACAGGAAAACTGGTGAATTTGCAAGAGATTTTTGAGGTTCTAGAACAAAAAGGACAAGGATTATTTAATACAAAACGAAAATTTCCCGTTTTGGTAGGTGATTAGATGACCTACAATATAGAATCATATTGATACAAGAAACTAGTTTTTTTCCCCTTTTAATTTTTATTACTAAGTAAAATCATAAAGGAAGACTTAATGGTCTGATGTCGTAAAATGCAGTCATTTTTTCCTTGCCCATTAAACAATAAATTTAATTAATTTTAGTAGTTTAACACTTTTTGGAATTTCTTCTTCACGAAATATAATGCTCCTTCCATTTCATAATAATCATTCTAAATACTTTAACATAAATTAAAATAAATAAATAAGAGATGCGGAGAATTTTTACTATTATACTCTTAAATCTTACACATCCAAATTATTTCTCTCTCTATATACTATTAGTAACGACGATTTTAAAAAACAATTCTGAAAAATTACCTCTGGCTTTTTTTTATTATTGGACCTCACCAGAGGAGGAGCCCATGTAGGGCGGATAGAAGTCCGGCTGAGCGGGTGCCCTGTGAGGGGAGTAGTAGAAGCCCGACTAGCGGGTGCCCCAAGAAGGGGAGTATAGGAACCCACACAAAAGGAACCAAGAATAGGAAATTAAATTCTTTCTTTTTGTGTGAGTTGGGTATCGAACCCACACAACCTCTTGGTTGTGAGCAGACCATCTCCCCACTGGGTTATGGACCTTGTGATGAAAAATGACCTTTGTTTTGGAATGAGATTATGAGCCTAAAAAAACTTCTATTATGGAAGGATGTATAAAGAGAGAGTCAATTATTGTTTAATAGTAATAGAATCATCTTCATCCGCGTATTTAGCATTCTGTTTAATCTTAAAATGCTATAGAATTGGACTATTACCGTTAAATCTTCCCTTTTTATATCATATAATGCAGGGGCGAATTGAGAGAGTTTACTTTCGGGGCAAGAAGATTTTTTTTGCTTAATTCTCGCGAAGCAAATTTTACCCGTAACCTTTATGAAATGGATAAATTTTATTAAGTTAAAAAAAAAAATTTAAAAATCTTGGAGGCAACTGTCACCCATTTCATAGTCCCTGATATGATGCCTGCATCCTTTGGAGTTTATGTCAACTTTTCAAGATTTCTTCATTCAAGTATTGTATCGATTTTTTTTCTTTTCAAAACATTATTTTTATTGAAGTAAAACTAGAAAACAGATCTGGAGGGAGATATTGTCTGCCTTCAAATAAAAGGTGGAAACAAATCCACTATTACATAGGGTGCATTCCTAGTAGTCTACAAATAAAAGTAGACTAATTCGGATTTAACTTACAAAATAATTTGAGAATAAAAACTAACTTTGAAGTTCTTAAACGTTTTTTTTATTTTATTTTTTCTAAGTTCGTTCTTAAACGTTACTCATATTGAGAATGAGAGACTATCTTTAGATTATTTCTTTTTATTTTCGTAGGTCAATTTGTTTACTGGATTACTTATATGAGAATATGAAAGAATACTGAACTATGTTTACAATTAAGCGTATAGTTTAACTGTTCTTAGAAAACAAAATGTTGATATGATTATTAAGTCTAGTGGAATTCTATATTTGGTCCATTCAAATATGAAGGAAAAAAAAGTGCATAAGTACAGTGAAAATTATTAATCAGATTTGCCAATTTAATAATTCGAAGAGCACAGCGTTTTCAATACGTAATATTACATGTTCATGGTATTTAATTAGCCAGGAAGGAAGACAAATATTTTGGTTTTTTGCAGTAACGGATCCACGATGTAGTGACAATGGGGTCACTCACCTACGGACATAACCAAGAAATAAATTAAAATTTCACATAGAAAATTCGACGCTTCAGAAATGTTGGGAGGTGAGAGGGCGTGCACATTTGCGGATTTGGAGGACGACTGCCCCACAATATTTTTAAAACATCACATTTTATATGAGATTTTTTTCACAATAAACTATTTTATATTTCTAGTAAAAACCATTATTTATACTATTTGTATCAATAAACTATTTTTTTATGACGGTTTTAACAAATTTTCAAAATACGATGTTTAGGCTAAAACTACATATGATAATCAACTTTCCGCTTCTAAAAAAAGAAGGAATGAAGTGGAGGGACAAAAATACCTCTAACTCCAGTGAATATTAGTTAGTAATTATTTTTTGACGGATTTCTCAACAAAAAAAAAAAATCAAATTAAGTGTGAGACAAGTAAAAAATTTGAAGAAAAAACATTCAAATAAATAGAAAAAATAGTAAAGAAATTGATTGGAACCCACACGACAGTTAAGAGAATTGAATCACCACGTCATTATATTCTGCGTTTGATATTGTTTGAATCTGGGGTCACCAAACTTTTTAACGGGGTCACTAACTTGCCAACTTAATAATATAGACCTAATTATTATGAATGAGTATATAATTAAAATTAAAAAAAAAAAAAAAAATTCAGTAAGGTCATGTAACCCACTGGATAGAGTGTGCATCCGTCTCTGGTTTTTTGTCTTTCAATCCATGCTTGGGTTGGCCTACATGTTTGAAAATCTACCATTGTTGACAAACTTCCACCACATCTCAAGACAATTTCTTCCATCTCCAGGCATTTTATCCTTTTCTGTTTGACACGATCGGCGAAAACACTTCAAATATTGTACATTTTCTATAGTTTTTTTCAATACATATGACGCGTCCGATTTACTTATTTTAAAACTAATCTAGACTCGACTGTAAATAGTATCCGCATAATCTGACTCTTTCTAAGGGTATGATTTGAGTCTCAACCCTAAGGATCCCATATTCCCATCCCTAAGATTATCGAATGATTTAAATCGAAGCCTACGAGTCAATCATGTATTGGGTGAATTAGTAATTTCTCCAAAAAACTTTTGAAGAACAATGCATGAATTTTGAAATGGATTAGAATGAATTACATACAACACGTATTATAATAAATTTATTAGAGCACAATATGCAATATTTACAAAGTAAAAAAAAATACATTTTTATAAAATATAGAAACGTTTCAAAAAATATTGGAAGACAGTCTGCACCACCCCTAAATCCGCCCTGCACGAACATGAGGCGGTTACATCATCAAATTCCAGATCATTAGGGAAGCCAATATGTTGCAATAATTACATCATCAAATCAAATTTTCCATAATTTGTCTAAAATAATTTGTGGTGGTCACATTCAGAAGCAGCTGTAATTGAGGCTGTGGGAGTCTATTTCCATGAACATTAATACAACTTCATGACTTCATAATAATAAGTGCAGCCTTGGCTTACCTACATTTTCATAACACTTTTTTTTCTACTGGTTGGTACAAATTCGGTTGATGTGGGACTATAATTAACAGTTCTATAGATTTTGATTGATGGAATTGTTAACACATGGCTTTGGGATTTTTTTTATAGGTATATTTAGCTTATACAAATGACATTTTAATATTTGCGAAAAATACCTTTTGTGAGCGAATGCATATATGTCAGATTTCATGCTTGGATTGATTTTCTCTAGAGCAATATCTTAATAACTAGATAATTAGGAACTATTTTTAAATTTAATTTAATGAATTTGTTTAAAGTCGTAATAATGAGAGTAGATTATCCATAGATGCTACTGAGAGGTTTTAGAATATCTTAATAATAATTTTTAATAAGAAATTTAATAATACAATAAAAACATTTTACATTAGACCTCTTATTTTAACAAATTAATCTTACAATTCCCATACAAAGATTGGAGATTACAACTTATTAAATCTCAACAATCCAGCCCTTCTTGTCATCAACTGTACCATTCTGGATCCCTACTAGTCTAGAGTAAAGTTTCTTGCACACAAGATCAGAGTTTATTCTGTACTCAGTCCTACAAAAATATTGGAGATACATACATGTGAATATGGGCATTTTGTAGTTACACTTTGATGAGATCATCTGTGAAAATTAGTTCATGCGCTTTCATTCCCTCTTAAAACCAATTGATATTTAGAGGTGTTAACTCATTAGCTTATAACTGATTCGGATCTTCCTTAGGCAGTCGATATGGTACTTTATATTTCAATATTCCCCTCACCTCACCTCGAGGTGGAAGTCAATTTAAGGTTCGTCGCCTTATTTTGGTTCACACGTGGACAGTTTAATTCCCGCCGCCCTTCTTAGGTCACACGGGGACAATCAAGCCCACATGGACATTATGAGCCCGCACATCTGCCTAAGGGCCTGCTCTGATATCATTTAAGATCTGAATCACTTATAAGCTCATTGTAAATTGGTTTTGAGAGGACATTGGATGCCCATGAGCTATTTACATATCACCTCTGTGCCTAAGAACTCAAGACCAGAATAAGATATTAAGAAGTTTGCAGTTTACCTATTACCCTTGTATGTAATACTCTCCACTGGAGCAACACCAACTGCTGTGCCTGTGCAGAACACTTCATCAGCATCTAGTAGTTCTTCGACGGGTATGGAACGTTCTTCGACCTGACCCCATGTCAAGGAAAGAGTTCTGATCACCCAAGTAACCAATTTAGCAAAACATCATATTTGAGAAAATTGATTTCCGCTCCCTGATTACCTCGTATCCTAGATCGTTTGCAATCTCCAAGATGCTTTTTCGCGTCACTCCTTTGAGGACAGTTCCATTAGTCAATGGAGTTGAGACAAAATTCCCCTACATATATGGATTCCAATGTTATAATGAGTCCAGAACACTAAGAAATAGCAATGTCTTTCAGAAGAAAATTGATATTGACATATACTAAGTTGTACATGTAAAGTACCTTGACAATGAAAATGTTACAAGAAGAGACCTCCTCAATGTTTTTCTTGTGCACTGAATCAAGGTATAAGACATCAGAAAATCCTCTGGTTTTTGCTTTGCTAATTGCTTTCAAAACCTGCAGAATTCAAATGATTCGAACTCAAAAGGAAACAACATAAAGAAAATCTAAAATCGCTTGAACTCTCAAATCTTGGTTAACAAAAAATGCTTTTTACCGGTGCATAATTTGTAATGCTTTTTACGCCTCCAGCTCCTCCACGTGAGGCACGATGAAATTCATCCTCCACGAATAAATTCAATGGTGCAGTTCCCTCCTGCATAAAGAAAATTCAGAAAGCGTAGCTGTCTATTCAGTGAAACTTCTCCCATAGATCAGCCTTTTTTCAAACTCGATACATGATTTTAGGAATCTGAACCTTGAAGTAGTTTCCCACGGGCGAGGCGTAGACAAGAAAAGTATATTCAGGCGCGGGACCCAAACCCAGTATTGCTCCACTTCCCATAAGTAAAGGTCTAATGTACAGAGATCCTTTTCCAGGAGGAGGAATCTGCAACCAATTCCCAAAAGAAAGGGGTTGCAAATGGTACACACATTACCAACTAAATAAAGAAAAAATAAAAGAGAACACGAAGGAACAACAGAAGTGTGTGTGTGTGTGTGCGCGCGCACGCACGTGTACATATATATATTAAGCAATGGGAGCATAAAATAGGAGAAGATACTCAAGCAGAAAACTTGGAACTAAACTAGGATTACCCAACGTCTGTTAGCCAGCGCAGTTTGCTTGACAGCATCAACGAATTGATCAACAGATGGTGACTGCATGCACATTCTTTCGGCACCAATCTGCATCCGGATGGCATTTTGATCCGGGCGAAAAAGAAAGATGTGTCCATCTTCTCTTCTGTATGCTTTTGTACCCTCAAACAATCCCTGAGTAAATTTTGTTGCAAACATGAAGGCGTGAGGAGAAATTGCCAACCTACCAACCCTCCCAAAGTGAATGAAAGCAAAGGGAAAGAATCTTTACCTGACCATAATTTAAAACTCCAGCTGAAGGGCTCAATTCGATATTCCCATAACGACTAAGTTGGCCTTGTTGAAAACCTTCTTCATTAGAAGAGCATCTCATAATGTACATATAGTCGGTTGGTGTGAGACCAAAACCAAGACGATTCCAATCAATATCGGCACATTCATCATCACTACAAGTATATGTTAAAAAGACAAACTTCAGTTTGATGCCAAATACGTTACAACATTGCTACGATTCAAAAGCATTCCTAACATTCATAGTTAACGATAACATGATTGAAATGTCATTTGCCTATACTTAATAAAACCAATAAGAATATTTTATCCAGATTTAACACCGAGTTTCCAGCATAAGGGCAAGGCATTGTTCAGGGATTGGCACCCCTCACTGCCTGGGAACCTGTTTCTTTCTTTCGAGGTTTGGGCTTTTTTGGTTGCCGGCTCTTAATGCTTGGTTAAGAGCCTTTATATGAACTGTGTATCCCTTAAATTACGAGTCCTGCTTAATTTTGGATTGAAGTTAAGCTTATACAAATCTCATGGAATTACAAGCCAAAGCAAATAAAATAATCAGATCACGAATTAAAAGAAAATCAGATAAAGCCAGGAAGTTAAATGTTACAGGACAACTGAAAGAAATGAAGTAATAAAGGAACACTAAGTTAATATTGCTATTCGGCAAACAATGGGATGCCAACACAGGTAACACAAATGCAGATCGAATTATACTGAGAACAGAGAAAAGATATCAAAGGCACTAATTTCAAGTGGTAAAAAGAAACTAGTTTGCCAACAAAAGGAGTGGTTTTTGAACTCTTGCCATCTGAAATATTGAAGCCGGCCTTAAACGGCCTTCCATCGAACCCCTTAACAGTAGATGCATCCTTAACCAGCAAAAACCTTCGAGGAATGGATTCCAAAATCATGTCATTAATTTCTGTTAAAACTCATGAGGAAAAAATGGACTTATCTTAGTCCCTTTGGTGTTCACAGATACAAAGTACACCAATTTAATGAAGATTACAACAAAATTTTAAAACAACAATATCAAAAATTCGAAGCAATAAAAGACGTCGAGGAAGGCTGGAAACAATAGGTTCTTGGTTCGATGCTCCCTTCTCTGATATAAGATGATAACTTTTTGCACCCATCAACTGGTAACTTATTTTTGTGACAATCTCAATGCATCCTGACCCACACCCCGCATACAAAAAATATGAGTGGGGTCCACTTCTACAAGTAAGGATTTTTTTGTGTGTGGGATGCGAGTCCGGATGCATTGAATTGTCCTATGATAAATTTAAAAAAAAAAAATCCCCAATCAACTAAAACCCCAATATAACACAATGAAGCCATTTCTTGAATACCTATGGACTATAAATCATGCACCATTTCAAATGCAGCAGTAAATATGATATCTATAAATTTTAAGGACAATACTACTATACGGTTAAAATTAATTGGATAAATTGGCAAAATTTGTAAATAATCGGTAGCATGAATTTGGATTTTTAGCCAATTTTAGCCAATTAATTTTAGCCAAAAAGCATTTTCCAAATTTTAATACCTGTAAATTGATGAATTACAAGGTTGATGCAGAGATTCTGCTGCAGCCTGAGTTCCATAGACTTTTGCTAACTACAGAACAAAACAGAACCAACGGTGAATTAAATTCTAACTAAAAAATAAAAGAGAGAGAAAATTGATTGATAACAAATCACCACAAACAACCAATTATGACTATGATCAGCTGATGTTTATTGACGTAAATTTTCTTTGGTAGGAGACAGTTGCCATCCAATTAATCGTATAAAACTTTTATTAAAAATAGCTCAATTTTCAACAACCAAAAATAGCTCAATTTTCCTTTTTTCCGATTTTTTTGGGTCAACTTTTAGTCCAAGTGGTCAGACTTCTGAATCGAACACGTAAGATACCCAAAAGATAGTACAGCTGTCGCTTCTTCCTCTTATCTTTATTTATTTATCTCTGAAAAATAATAATTTTTGGCACAACACTTTCCGACTCAATTTAAAATAAAACACTCGTCAAAAGGGATATGCCCTAGTGGGAGTATAAAGTCTGGAGTGTCTCTATTAGGGGTGTTTAAGAAAAACCGAAACCGATCCAAACCAATCCAAATCGAATTTTCAGTTTGAGCGGTGCATTGGACTTGTTTCGATTTGAGCTAAATTAAAACCAAATTTTTGCTTTGGTTTAAAAAAATTATAAATCAAACCGAATATATATAATATATATTAAAGGACTTTTTTGCAATAAAAAATATTTTTCCTTAAAATAATTTCTAGTATAATTGCTAACTTTTGTATCTCATTCTAGAATTTTCAAGTGCAAGTTCTTCAAGTGTTAAACCAAGAGATTAAAAAGTTATCATTCTGGTATGCGATTTTAGATTTATCAAAAGATTTTATTGTATTTCACTATTTTGAACTAATAATTATGTAATTTTTGTGTTTTTCTTTTTTCTTATAGGATGATTTTGAAGTAATTTGTTTGAAGTGTAAGGATCAAGACCAATAATTTATGTTTTATTATTTTGTTTTCTTTATTGTGTTTACCTTGAGAAAATAATAGGCATATTTTTTTAAAAATATTTTTAGCAACTAACTAATTAAATAAAAAAAATTAAACTTTATAATCAATATTTTTGTGTCTCGCAAAACCGAGCAACCAAACCAATCCAAATCAAACCGAATGCATCGGTTTGAGATTTTAAATGGTTTGGATTGGTTTCAAAATTTTCAAACCGAATATTTCGGTTTGATTTGAAAAATATATAAAAACGAATCAAACCGAACCATGAACACCCCTAGTCTCTATACCCTAGTTCAACACCGCTGAAAAAATTGGGAGTGAACTCGTTGCAATGCATTTTGACTTTCTCCTTCTCACATAAATTCGGATAGTTCTGTTATAGACCAAATTCATTGAATCATGTGGTTCAGAACTGGTCATATCACATTACAAGATGAGGAGAAGAGAAACAATTCATTGATAACGTGGCTAATTCTGAAACACAAAATTCACGTGGACCTAATTAATATCAGAAAAAATCCCATAAATGCAGCCTCTTGTAGGCAGACATGACCCGTTAGTGGGATCACAACTAATGTCAGATAAAGATATACATTGCAACATGTCGTGCCTCGACTCTTGGAACGGGGGCGTGACAAGATTAACAGAAACAAAGATAATACATAACAAGAAAAGTTGCAGTGGCCAAAACAAGAAAAAAAAGTTATCAACACAAAACACAATCTAAAAGTCTGTAACATAAATTCTCTTACAGAGGATCATAGATGGATCTACCCCCACTCCCTCCTCAAAATTTGAAAGCACTGTAATTCTCTCTTATAAGATATCATTAGAAGTTTTGACTGTCGATCTGAATTATGTAAAATTTTAATTTCGCACCCAAAATGAAGTTTCTGGTTTCGTCTATATAGAAGAAGATAATCATCTTCAAATAAAAAACTATAAGAATCTAACCTTTGAGAAAACAGAGCCAATTGTAGAAGATTGGATAAACCTTTGAATGCTTGAAGTCCTCTGTAACATCATCACCATCTTCTTCTACTTTCCCTTGCTCTTACGATCCCAAAAAAATGGTTAATTTATTAAAAATGGCTTTCCCAATTGAGTTTCAGAGAAAAGGGAAAAGGTACTAGCTAAAGCAAAGATTTACCAGTTGCAAAGTGCCCTTGTAAAATGAATTTGAATTATGAACTCTTATTGAAGTTATCTGATGGAATTAAATATATATACATGCAGAGAATTTTGAAGAAAAGAACAAAAAAGAGGAGTGGGCTGAACACGGATGCCAGGGGTATCATTTAAAAATAACAAATACTTAGATATACATCCACTGGCGAAGCCAAAGAGGGCCTCGTGGGGCAAGTGCCCCCAGTTTTTTCCCCAAAAAAAACAAAAAAAAAACAAATATATATATAGTTTTAGTTGGGTTTTTGTAACACCTTGTTCCATGAACATTTTGAATCACTTTACGATTTTAAATCACGTTGCAAAATCAAGTAGTGTACACAATCAGGCTCGAATCAAGTATGAATCTTTCAAGGATCATGGACACAATATCTGATCTTGTCTTGTTAAGCAATCGAATCAAACTCAAAATGATTATCGAATTCGGTTGAACGTGTCTATTGATTGTGTTCGCTATCTCTTACGACAAGGTTTGGCCTTCCGTGGACATGATGAATATGAAAAGTCGAGTAATCAAGGTAATTTTCTTGAGCTTTTGCACTGGTTACGTGATCATAATACTGAAATTAAAGGGATAGCTTTGAAGAATGCGCCTGAAAATCTCATATTAACATCTCAATGTGTTCAAAAAGATATTGTTAGTGTCATTGCTTCTACAATTTTAAATATGATTATCAACGATAATGGTGATAAATTGTTTTCTATTTTTGTTGATGAATCTTGTGACATATCAATGAAGGAGCGAATGTCGGTAGTATTTCGTTATGTAAAGAATGGACAAATATTGGAGCATTTTGTTGGTGTTAATCATGTATCAAGTACTACAGCTATCTCCCTTCAGGCTGCAATTGATCAATTATTCTCCAAGCATAGTTTAAATATCTCTAATTTAAGAGGCGAGTACAATGGATTGAAAACGCTTATATTAAAAGAAAATTCAAGTGCTCATTATATTCATTGCTTTGCTCATAAATTACAATTAGCTCTTGTAGCTGTGGCACAGAAACATTCGAAGATTGAAACATTCTTTACTTTGGTGCATAGATTGGTGAATGTTATTGGAGGTTCAGCAAAACGGAGTGATCTTCTTCGAGAGAAACAGGAACTAAAAATTCTTGAAGCACTCAGGGTTGATGAAATACCAAGTGGGACGGGTCTCAATCAAGAAATTACCCCTAAACGTTCTGGTGATACACGTTGGGGCTCTCACTATGAATGTTTAATTAATCTGATGACCATGTTTTCATCTACAGTTGAAGTTATTGAAATGATTAGCACTGATCGTACAAGTACAGGAGCAATAGGTGATGTATGTATTTTACTGGAGTTGATGTTAAAGTTTGAATTTGTATTTAATCTACATCTCATGAAGAATATCTTGGAAATTTCAAATGAATTGTCTAAAGCATTACAAAGGAAAGATCAAGATATTGTCAATGCTATGAAATTAGTGAAGTACTGTAAATTGCAGCTCCAAACATTGAGGGATGATGGATGTGATTCTTTTATTGAGATTATTTCATCGTTTTGTGGATCTCACAGTATCAATGTTCCCGACATGAAAGAAATGTTTAAACCTATAGGTCGTTCAAGGTTTGAGCAAGTGACAAATTTACATCACTATCGTGTTGAAATGTTTTATGTTATCATTAATATGCAACTTCAAGAATTGAATAATCATTTTTCAGAGGTGAATGGTGACCTACTAATTTGCGTTGCGTGCTTGTGTCCAAATAGATCATTTACTGATTTTGACAAAAACAAATTGATTCGACTATGTGGATACTATCTATTAGATTTTGATGCAGGGCATATCTTAGCACTGGGTGATCAACTTGATACATATATTATTGACATGCGTATGAGTGAATAGTTTCATGGATTTCAGGGTATTAGTGAGCTTTCACAGAGGTTATTTGCAGAAAACAATCATCAAGTTTACCCATTAGTTTACAAGCTTTTGACATTGACTTTAAGGCTCTACTTGGACAAGGTTTGGGTTTTGTCTCAAAATTGGTGGGAAAATACAAATTTTGACCTAGAAAATTTTCGGGAGAATTTCAAATTCAAATTTTTTTCGTTCAGATATTCGTTGAAATTGAAATTTTTGAAAGAAATAAATTGAATTTGTATTTTTTTCCCACCAATTTTGATACCAAACTCAAACCAAACATTGTCCAAGTATAGCCTAATTCTACCAGTGGCTACTGCTTCAGTTGAGAGAGTATTTTCTGCAATGACTATTGTCAAGAGTCGTTTATACAATTGAATTGGAGATCAGTGGTTGAAGGATAGTTTAATTGCATTTGTTGAGAAAAATGTGTTTGATACTATCGAAAATGATGTAAATATAAAATATTATCAAAGTATGAAAATGCATATGGAACAATTGTAATGAAATATTTTATATGTCTTTTTTTGTCAATTTTAATTGTGCCATCTGTTTGTAATGTTTGGCTCTGCCGCTGTATACATCAATATTTATGGTATTTTTCGGGGAAAAAATATTGTTTTGAAAAAGATCATGGGATTGTTGCAAAGATTATATCTTCAAGAAATCTAGGCTAGCACTTACACGTCAGACGAGCCGCCAAAATATAGGAATTAGGTAATTTTCAATTAGTAATTTGAGGTGCCATATAAAAAATAAAAGAAAATAATTTATACAGTTCAGATTGTAGTTTGGCTAAGTGCTAGCGTGGCCAAACGAATTAATAGCCGTTTTAGTCCTCAACCTATTTGTGCTTAGCCTATTTTATCATTTTTATAAAAGTTTATCCTTTTTCATCCTTAATGATTTTACGGGCATCCATTTTCATCTTTCCATCAAAAACTTTTAAAAAAGACATTAACCCTGATGACGTGGCTTGACGGTGGAGAACTTTCTCTCTCCTCGAAGGGCATTTCTGAAAATCTAAAGTATGTCATCTTCTACATATCCTTAAACCCATGAATTAGACCCATTTTTACAAATTTCAAGTATTCCACAAGCCTTATCATTT